>LR991089.1:28848658-33648658 GCA_905163515.2 Lymantria monacha
TCAATACGGACTGTCAACACTACATGCTTGGATTAGGAGTATGGAGATGATCTTACACATTTCCTATAACTTGTCTTTTGAAAAGTGGTCAGCTACTACACCTGAAAATAAAAAAATCAAAGACGAAAAGAAAAAACTGGTGCAAGAGCGGTTTAGGGAAGAAATGGGACTGCTTGTCGATAAACCTCGTCAAGGCACTGGAAATAGTAATGACGGAAACATCGCTCGGACATTTTTTCAGAATTACTCGTGCTCTGCAGACATTACAGGTGTAGACGTAGAACTTATAAAACGAATGTACATAATACTACAAACTATGTCATCTGGTATGGCTATTGATTCAAAAAACTTTGGTGAATACGCATATAGTACAGCCCAACTATATGTAAATAATTATAATTGGTATTATATGCCTTCTTCCATACATAAAATACTTATTCATGGAGAAAAAATCATTGAGTACTATGCTATTTTACCTATCGGTCAATTGTCCGAAGACGCGCAAGAATCCCGAAATAAGGATTACAAAAAGTTTAGACTGCATCATTCTAGAAAGTGTTCAAGAGCGACCAATGAAGACGTGTTCCATACCTTATTGTACACTTCTGATCCATATATATCAAGTTTGAGAAATACCTCAGAAACAATATCGAAAGAACTATTAGATGAAGCCAAGGCCCTTCTTGCTGTCAATGAAAATCTGTAGGAGCTTGCTGAATTGTGTATATAATTTTTTTTTTCTAGTTTGGTACTATGTTCTACCATTTTATCTAAATTAAACAAGCATATTTTGTATTTTTTTCTTATATAATGCATGTCTTTTTTATTTTATTTTTTTAAATTAATTTATAAACAGAATTTTTAAAATCAAAGTTATTTCATTTAAACCTTAAACATTCAAGTATATGTGTGCAAAATTACAGCTCAATTAGTTTTGAAACAACTGAGATACGGAGTTTTGAGACGAAACATACGCGATTTTCCCACTGTGCGTCGACGGGGGATGGTACCCGGTAATCCGCCGGGCTAGCCACGGATGGCAAGAAAGTGCTACAGTGGCCGGCCCAATGGCGATGTGAAGAAAAAAATCCTAATGACCTCTCCGCTTCTTACAAGGAATATCGACAGGCTGATGAATCGATGATAGATAGTAAACTCTGTGAGTCATTTATCAAAATAAAAAGTATCCTTTGGTCAACAATTATATTCCCAACAGCGGGTAAGTCAGGCAGGCGATCGGTTATAAAACTATTACCAAATATTTTGCTATATTTGCGATGGAACAATAGTATGTTTAGCGTCGAGAGTAAGAGCAGAATGATGATAATGACGATTTTTTTATAGCTAATGATGGCAAACGAGTAAGCAGCACATGTGATGGTAATTGTCGCTGCCGCCCTTGGACCTTAGCAGTACCAAGGGTATAACTAGGTCGCTGCCTATCAATATAAACTCCAAACCCACCTAATTCGGCTTCCGGCTCTCTCGCTCACCGAACGAAGCGCAATAGCACATTGCTATTACTCATATATCGATCTTGTGCGAGAGTGTGGTACTATTCCGAACGGACCGACTCACGGCTGCAGACAGAAAACTGTCAACAGCGTGGTCTTACCACTATTGACGATGACACGAAAACAAATCATCCTTCATACTTAGAGTCTTATTTAGAATTTTGTATAAATAACCGACCGCGTTCGTAACGACGACGTAAGAGAGCGAGTAGGTATGAAAGAGAGTATTGGTGTAAAGATGCGAAAGGGAATGCTCCGATGGTTCGGACATGTGGAAAGAATGCCGAACGAACGCCTGGTTAAGAAGATATACAATGCGAAAGTGGAAGGATGTAGGTACCGAGGGAGACCGAGACTAACCTACCTAGACCAGATCGGTCATGTACTGAAGGAAGGTGGAGTCAAGAGTCTCCGAAACCGGCGAGCGTGTATGAAGAGAATTATGAATATTGAGGAAGCGAGTGAAGTATGCAGAGATAGAGTTCTCTAGCACTCTATTCTCTCTACCTACCCTGCAAGGGATATGGCGTGATGATATGTGTGTGTTGTATAAATAATATTACATAAAGGCGATGGCTACAAATAGTAAAGTTTGCACTTTGGTATATTCCCATACGGGAATAAATAGACGGCTCTATACACTCAACTTTTCTGTCATATTGTGAACATAATTTAACACTTCACACTTTACTCTTATGACATATATTCTCCTTGAAACTTATATAATAAATGTTAGTCTGTGTAGTCTAGAGAAGTCTGTATTTTAGAGTCATTTAATAAGTTTATGTAATAACATGCTAATTCGCTTACAGTAGATTTCATTGTCATTTTTAATTTTAAATAACATGAAAAAAATTTGATAGTGGTAGGGGACCACCTTGTTGATAGGTTTCTGTATACATCCGCAGCCCGGTCCGTCCGGGGTAGTACCACACTCTCGCAGAAGATCGACGTCTAAACAGTAGAAATATGCTGTTGTGATTCGTTCGGTGAGCGATCAGCGAGAGAGCCGTAAGCTCAACTGGGTGAATTTGGGGTATGTATTCGTAGACAGCAGTCTAGTTATAACCCTTTTTTTTTTTTTTATTGGTGGGCTATGGATGCGTCTCGCCCTGCCAAATCGGTCCGGGGTGACGGAAAGGCGGCGCGTGCCCCATAGACCCACCGTAAAATCCTCTCTCTTCGCCGTGCGAGCGGGCCACCGGTGCCCGATTTTTGACTTCGGTGGCCCAATCTAGTTATAACCCTGGTATTGTAAATATCCATGGGCAGCAGTAACAGTTACCATCAGGTGTGCTGCTTGCTCGTTTGCCACCAAAAGGAATAAAAAAAAAAATGCTGGCAAGTTAAGAATGCAATGTATCGTCATAACTTATTTCTCAAAGAAATCGTAAAAAATCACCTAATGGAGCAGGTGAGTGAACTAAGAATTAAACAAAATCAAAAGCAATCACCGTTCCCTATGTAAAACGTGCCGTTTATGGATATTTTTTTATTGATAACAACACGCATGAAAGCATTAATTCGCATGTTTATTTATTTATTTATATAAGGCTCATCTACGACATAAACACTAACATATCCTAAGATCATTCCAGTGCCTTAAAACTAGTATTTATATCCATTACAGATGTGCACAATATTTAGGAATATATTACAATGCGTAAATTAATGTTAGAGATAAAAAGAAAAGTATTAATTAATTATCTAATAAATAAAATAACGAGTAGAAATAATTAGAAGGTAAGTATAATCTAAGATAAGTATGTAGTTAGTTAGAAAAATAATTTATAATATAAGTAAGATGTAAGTAATGCGTAAAAATTAGCGAATAGAATTTGTAAAACATGCATAATATTATAAAATAACCATATTTCCTAACTAACCAATGAAGTGAACCTATAAGAGATATAGCAATAGTACTAATAATAAAAAAATATGAATCAAGTAACTTTTTTTTAAATCTTGTAGGCTGATCGTGGAAAATATCAAGCCCTAAAATTAGGATTTAAGTGTTACAAGAGACTTCACAGATATGTATTTACACATACATACATGTCATCACGCCATATCCCTCGCCGGTTTCAGAGACTCTTGACTCCACCTTCAGTACATGACCGATCTGGTCTAGGTAGGTTAGTCTTGGTCTCTCCCGGTACCTACATCCTTTCACTTTCGCATTGTATATCTTTTTATTATTATTATCTTATTATTATTTGGGTTAATACTGGCCGTCATAATCGAATATGCTTAGAAGTATATTAAATATTCATAGAACTATAGATGTATATATGCGACTGACGATATTAGAACATGATGGAACTATATTATGATATAAATCCTTCATGCCATGAGGGATTCTAATCCATTTAACAGGAATATGATGTGGTTATATATTGAGGCTAATTGGTACATAGCCACAAAATACTTAATCCAATTTCAGAACTTAATCCCTCATGCCAATCATACCAATGTAATAATTAAAAATAAATGTGCTTTAATAAAATATTTATACTACGTAAAAATTCACTGCAATCCTCAACACATACGCTCCAATTAATACTTACGTAGATATTCACTTTTAGAAATACATTGGATGAAATTTTCCTATATTACTATTAGGATTTTTATTATTTATTATTATTTCAATATTACCATTAGGAATTTTATAAGTGGTAGGGCCACACCGTTGACAGTTCTCTGTCTACAGCCGCGGGTCGGTCCGTCCGGGGTAGTACCACACTTTCGCAGATGATCGAAGTATGAGTAATGGTAATGTGCTATTGCGCTTCGTTCGGTGAGCAATAGAGCCGGAAGCCCAATTGGGTGGGTTTGGGGTTTATATTGGCAGGCAGCGATCTAGTTATACCCTTGGTATTACAAAGGTCCATGGGCGGCATAATATTTACCATCAGGTGTGCTACTTGCTCGTTTGCCACCACTAGCAATAAAAAAAAAATAGGAGAAATAAATTTTTATATTCACATCTATTAATTTTATGAAATATTAAATTCTATTGAATATCATTTTCTTTATCCGTGTGGTGACGGAGTAAGAATACAATTTACCATCCTCTATCTTACTCGTGGGTATCGTAAGAGAAGACTAAGGAACATAAAACGCATATAACATCTATGCAAGAAATGAAATCTCGAATAAAAACCCTATACCAACACGTCTGACCAGCATGGTATAGTAGATCAATTTCCCTCCCTTCTTCTGGTAACTATAAAATTATAGAAACAAACTATCAGAAAAAATAATATTCAGTATAATTCACTATGTCAGCCCACTGATAGGCTCCATAATGGGAGGGAAATTGACCTACTATGCCACGCTGGTCACACGTGTTGGTATAGGGTTTTGTTTCGAGTGTACCTTCTCTCACATAGATGTTATATGCATTTTATATCCCTTAACAGTCTGTTAAGATTACGCACGGGTAATAAAGGTTGTGATGAATTGTAATCTGACTACATACGCGGCAGATTATATACTTAAATTATAAAATTTTAATGGCTCATCATCATAAGAAACTATCAGTGTAATGAACAATGAAAAATATATATAAAATATTCTAGAGTACGTCAAAGAAACAATGATGATAATTATTACTTCCAAATTGGAATGACCGGAGAAGCTAATTGAATGATGCGTCAGCGACATGGAAAATGCATTAGGTCGATACATGCACTAACGTTGATAAATGAAATTATGTTTGAGTGATGACATGATAGCCTATGGCTTAAAAAATATACGACTGAACATGTATAAGTAAATAAATTAAATATACATGTTGAAATAAAACTATTTTTACGGATCCTATCGCGTTTGCAGATATATCTACAAAATATTATTACAGCGATGCAATACGGAGCGAAATAAAAAATGTAATTAGTAAATTTTTAAAAATTGAAAAAAAAAATATTCGCGAATATAGCAGAATAGAAATTAAAATATAATTAATTTCATTATCAAAAAATTACAAATGTTTCATAACTTTTGCCGCACAAGACGAAATATTGTTTCATTAAAATTAATTAAAGTATGAAAGTGTTTTCCGAATGTTAATGGAGTAAGAATATTATTCACCATACATATCTCATCTCTCATATCTTACGCGTGGATGATCGTACGAGACGACTAACGGATATAAAATGCATATAGCATCTATGTAAGAGAAGGAAAACTCAAAACAAAACCCTATACCAACACGTCTAACCAGCGCTGTATAGTAGGTCAATTTCCCTCTCATTATGGAGGAGGCATGAGCCCAACAGTGGTACATATATGAGCTGAGATAATGATGATGAAAATGTGGATCTTATTTGAAAGAAAACTAATCCAACCTAACCTTACACTAAATAAAGAATCATACTTTTAAATCGCTAAATCCAAGGCTAGATACATTGCAGTTCGTTAAACTAACCACAAATTCACACTCTACAAAGCTTAAGTCAGATCACGTCCAGGAACAATGAAAATTTCCCACTGCAGTTCTTTGAAACTGACAATAAAGCAATCAAAAGCTAGTGGTCATGTTTAATCAAAAGCTGAATAACCGACTTTGATTCATCAGAATTTCGAAAATAGAGGAACATTAGTTTTATAAGTTTATTGGAAAGAAAATGAAAAAACGTGATACAAAGAAACACTTTTCCGTATGGTGACGGACTAAGAATACAATCCACCACCCCCTATATTACCCATAAGTGACCGTAAGAGACGACTAAGGGATATAACACAAAATAAATAAAAGCTATACAAGAGAAGGCAAACTCGAAACAAAATTCTATATCAACATGTCTTGGAGTAGTAAGTCAATTTCCCTCCCATTACGGAGGGGACTTGAGCCCAACAGTGGGGCATATATGAGCTGAGATGATGATGATTATGAAGAAACACTCCTCTGGTACTCCACGTGGTGAAGAAATAAGAATACATTTCATTACTCCTTTCAAAGCATAATACCTGGTAGAAGTCAAAGACGACTAAGGGTGCCTCCTTAGCAGAAAATATTACTGTGAGAGTAGGAAAATTTAAAATAAAGCCCTATAGCAACCAAAGAAATCAAGATTAGGACGTATATGAGCTCAGATGATGATGGTAATAAAAGGATATTCTGTTCTCTACATTAGACATTATGTATGGTGATGGGTTAAGAATTCAGTGTGTAACATTTTGTTAGTAGGCGTCTAAAACTTGTCCCCGGATGAAGAACAGTACTATTTTCTTAAGAAACTTTTAACACCAACTGCTATCGGTAAGTTACTTACTAAGCGTGGTGAAATTTTTCCCCCTTTTAGGGAGGTCTACAACCAATAAAGGACGTTGATAGGCATTATGGATTGGTTTGCAAAGAAACTAACCCAAAAAAAGTAAAAGAAGTCAGAGACGCGCATTCAATAAATATACATAAAAGGCAAGATTAAATTAAAAAATATTGAAAGATTATTACCATTACAGATATACACTTAGACCAAAAAAAAAGAAAATAGTTTGTGGGTGCCCTGTAATCTATGTATATGTAAAGGAATGCGTTTGTTTTTAGTAGAATAGTCGTCTAATAATTAAAATCGTTTTGGTGAAATAGATTTGTAAACAGTATTTTTTTATTTATTTTCTAAGTTTAGTTACTAGTGAATTTTATTGTATATTTTTTATTACTGGATCTTTCTCAGTGAGGCCGTGTACCGGACGCGGCCTTTACGCGGGTTGTAGCTTAATAATTTCGGTAGCTTTTTGAAACTAGTAAATTGCCACAATATAATAAATATCATAAATTAAATATTTTAACTGATTATAAAAAATATATTTTTGATGTATTGTTCTGCATAGTTGCCATTCTTTTAAAACTATATTAATCGATTTTAAGGTATATTTTTTTGATGATAATTTGGTTGATGTACTAAACGAAACCATAAATGGGTATACCCCTTTATGATCGGTAATAATAAATATATTTTTTTTTTTATTGCTTATGGTGACAAAGCAGCAGGACCTTTGCCAATGGTATAGCTAGGCAGCGGCCTAGCTATACCAGGGTTTGTACTGGTAGGCAGCGGCCTACCAGTACAAACCCTGAACCCACCCCAGTTGGGCTTCCGGCTCTCTCGCTCACCGAACGAAGCGCAATAGCACATTGCCATTACTCAGACGTCGATCTTCTGCGAGAGTGTGGTACTACCCCGGACGGACCGGCCTGCGGTTGTAGACAGAATTGTCCACAGCGTGGTCCTACAACAATTAATTGGTACCCTGATTTTAATATATTTGTAGCTGTAACATGAGAAGAACTAATTTGTAATAAAGTATAAACATATTTAATAATTGCAATAATAAAATATCTGACGCAAATTCAAGAAAAAAATTATAAAAAAAATCTCATTAATTTGAAAACTATTAAGATTTTTTCAGTAACCTAATTCAACATTGCGTGCAACGCCGACATATAATGCTTAATAATAAAATAAAGTTAGTTTTAATAAACCTTATTATTAGCGCCGAAAGCAGTGGCACGGTAAATAAAATTACATTAAATCGTCGCATAATATTCAGCATGTTGTAACGCATTTTTAGTGATTTATAGGTTTAATCGTTATTAAGTCGTGACTGAAACCGTTATACAGTGCTTTTTGTTCTGCAATATAGATTTTCTTAATACTATTTCATATATATATATATATATATATATATATATATATATATATATATATATATATATATATATATATATATATATATATATGTATATATATATATATATATATATATGTATATGTATATATATATATGTATATATATATATATATGTATATATATATATATATATATATATTTGGGAAAAATACTTTGCTTTCATAGAATTGATTTATGATATTATAATAATTTATGAAATATTGTTATCGTATAGATTGTTTTTTTTTGTGATGCTTATAAAAATAGAGGTAAAATAATTAATTTAGAGAAATTACTAAACAGAAATAGAAATGGTTTATTAGAAACTTAATTCAACGATTTTACTTTAGAAGCTACAGTGATACCCACGCTTAATCACCAAGATTTACCTTCAAATAGGACGTTTTATGGCATCTATTGAATTTATTTGTATTATTCTCCAATAGGTAAATATAGTTTCTCCAATTGCCAATTTTTCTAAATTTATCAAAGATCTAGTTCATTGAGTAATTATCGTAATTGGTAACCCAACAGGAAAACATCGAAATAATCCATTTAACTTTGTAAACTTTTGGGCGAATTCAGAGCACTCATGTAATTAGATGTCTGGACCTGTTACGTTGTTTACTTACCTATGTAAATACAATATTTATATATACAAAAGATTCGTTTAGAATTGGAAATCTGTTATTCACCATAATGAAATTAGATTTATCGACATAATACTTTAGTAGTATTCAGTTAAATATCTACATTTCAATATATTTGTTGTCTGCACAGATGGCGTAGTGGTTAAGATAGCAACCTTCCGTGCCAGTGCCGTGGGTTCGATTTCCTATGCAGGACGTGCGCGATCCACAAAGTATTGTTCTAAATCTGGGTGTAATTTGTCTGCGTTAATTGTATGTTTGTAAAGTTCCTCACAATACAATACTCAGTGCAGGTTGAAATCGTTTAAAAAAAAAAAAAAAAAATTGCCGTTTGTATGAATATTGACATAATTTCAGGGCGGTAGCTATTATCGGGTTACGGTGGCCCGTTCGCTCGGCGAAAAGGCGCATTGCGGGGTGGGTCTACGGAGTCGCGCGTCACCTCTTCTGTCGCTCCGGACACATCTGGCGCGGTGTGACCAGACCATAGCTCGCTGCAAAATAAAAAAAAAATAAAAAAAGGGCATCAGGTATTACCATGGTACTAAATCTACGTGTACCCGACACGTAGATTTAGTTCCAACATAGAATAATTTATGTCCAAAATTGATTGTTTTGAGTTTCATCTCAGCTCATGTATGTTCCATTGTGGGGCTCAAGCCTCCCCCATAATGGGCGGGCAAATTGGACAGACGTATTGGTATAGGGTTTTGGTTCAAGATTTCCTTCTAATGCATAGATGTTATAAGCGTTCTATATCCCTCAGTCATCTCTTACGATCACCTAAGGGTAAGATTAAAGGTCGTAATTTTTTTTTTTTTTTTTATTGCTTATGGCGGCAAACGAGCAGACAGCACACCTGGTAACCTGGTACCACACATGATAAGTGTCACTGCCGCTCATGGACCTTTGCCAATGGTATAGCTAGGCCGCTGCCTACCAATACAACCCTGAACCCACCCCAGTTAGGCTTACGGCTCTTTCGCTCACCGAACGAAGCGCAATAGCACATTGCTATTACTCAGACGTCGATCTTCTGCGAGAGTGTGGTACTACCCCGGACGGACCGGCCCGCGGCTGTAGACAGAGAACTGTCCACAGCGTGGTCCTACCACAATAAGAATTGTATTTGTACTCCGTCATCACATGGAAAACGGTTTTGATTTTGGTTCTACTCATTGTTCATTCCCTTTACAAAGATTTATTATTATTGCAGAGTATTGTTTAAAACCCAAATCAATTAGGTAAGATAGAAGACGATCTGCAAAAACAATTTTGTCGGACCCTCAAAGTCATGCCGGCTGACAGAGCAACGTACATATAATCTAAAAATTTAATCCAACAAAAGTAAAATACGTTTATTTTCAAGATATAAAACCTTCAATAAATGTCCGACCCTTATTGTATTTTATTGTTGTGTCAGTCAATCGAGATAAACTCCCAAAGACATCATACGATACATCAGGTTCATAGTTGACATGTAGCAAATTAATTCTTTCATTAAATAAATATATCAGTGTAAAGATATTGTGAACGTTGATTCATCATCATTCTCTTACTCTTATCCCCATCGATACAGTATGTAATCTTCTTTCATAGTACATATTATAAAAGTTATTGGCAATAGTTTTATGATCGGCCGCCTACCTGACGTCATGCCTCCTTAGGAATGTAATTATTGACTAAATGGCATCAGCATAGGATGAACCCCCACTAGGTGGACTGACGACATCAAGAAGATCGCAGGAAACCGTTGCATGTAGGTGGCACAGGACCGTTGCGAATGGCATTCTCGTGGGGAGGCCTATGTCCAATAGTGGGCGTTTACAGGCTGATGGATGGATGGATGGAAACGGCTTCAGATAGAGTTGGCCCAGGTCGTTATAAGGCTAATAGTCGTCTTTTACGACATCCACGAGCATAATAAGGGTTGGTAGTATTCTTAGCCGCTACCACACAGCTTATTGTGAACGTTGATTATTCGCGCGTATTTATATTTATACTAGTTGCCATAAAATACGCTATTCTTTACAATACTTAAAATAATAAAAATTGAATTCATTGAAATTAATTACGGCACCACTTTCTAAGTTCAACTGTTAATCTAAACGATTTTTTAATCCACCTAAACATACCCAAAAAGTTCATCAAAATTGGTTTATCCGTTTAAGTTCACCCGTTAAGATTAAGTCACATATACACGTACTGATGATTTATAAACATATATATCTATTTATGGTTCTAAACGTACAGGTATACCTTCAGTATTGCAGAGGTCCATGGGCGGCAGTGACACTTACCATCAGGTGTGCCGTCTGCTCGTTTGCCACCATAAGCAATAAAAAAAGCTTACTTTGCCGTGATATAAACTTGCTTAAGGATCACCAACATTATGGTTAGAAGTACTCCCAATTAGGGGGTTATATTAATAACACCAATTACAATCGCTAATCCATCTATCGAGCATGGCGATTATAGCATTGCCTCCATTCGAAGGTTACGTCCGAGGATAGAATTTGTTGAGCTAATAGATAAGAGTACATATTAATTGAAGGTCTCGAGAAATTCTATTAACAGTATGCTTGAAATTGCGAACTGTATCGGGTTATACAAATAAAATCATTTCTTTTTAACTGGGTCTCTCTATTTATAAAAACCGAATACTAGCAAAAAATGTCGCAAGTGGGAATCGAACCTACACCTATTGGAAATCCTTTCCAATTGTGCTACCACTTACACCACCGTGAACTATTGTACGACATTCAATTCTCGTATCGTATTTACGTCTTTTAAGGAGACGTGTGCCATCTACCCGACAATGTTTTCACATTGCACAGGCTTAATACTCACTTATACTTCAAACTTTGCAGTTAGAATTGTAATAAATTAGGTCTCTCTAATTGTATAGCAATATGTGGATATGCTTATAACTCCACAATTTATTTCTCCAGGGGTATTATAAAAAGCGTCATCATCATCTTGCTTTTTTTTTTGTTTAAGCTCGACACAACATTTTGCTGGCATCGATTTTGCTTAGAATGTAATGGTTGATAAGACGCCATCAGATTTAGTTGGCCCCTCGACCTAGGCCAGGTACATCTGATACCGAGAGTTTTAAGCTCTTAATCGTCCTTTGCGATACCCATTACCAACAAGGTGGCGCACTTCTCGCACCACTCCATCCGGGGCGACAGAGGAGGGGCGTAAGCACGCACACCCGTAACCCACCCGTGACACGTCGCCTTCGTCGTTGGGCCGACCACTGGAGCAGAGTGAACTTGACGTCAGTGGCCGGCCCGACGGAATACCCCTTGAGGGGTACCCTCTCTTTGACCGACGTATAAAGGATATAAATAGATAACATTAATACAAGAGAAGAGAAATACTCAAAACGGAATCCTATGCCATACTATTTAGTCAAAGTGGTTTAAAAGGACAACCGTGCCCAATAGTGGAACTCATCTCAGCTCATACATGTCCCACTGGTGGGCTCGAGCCTCCTTCATAATGGGAGGGTAACTGACCTACTATACCACGCTGATCAGACGTGTTGGTATAGGGTTTTGTTTCGAGTTTTCCTTCTTTCACATAGATTTTAATGCGTTTTATATCCCTTATTTGTCTTATTCAATCATCCACGGGTAAGATAGAGGTTGGTGAATTGTATTCTTACTCCGTCACTACACGGAAAATCGTGAAACTAATTCAAGCTGAAACTGAATAACGTCGTTCTTAAAATAACAGCTATTACATACCTTAGAATCTGTAGCTTTGTTTTGTTATAGAGAAGTATACATAAATCACGTCGAATATCTGCTGTATACCAGTCACGTATTTATGCTTAAAGAACGTTTGTTGAATGACTTCGAATTCGTAGCCTGTGGACATAGACGTAGACAGACATACATAGTTGTTAAAATATGTTTTTATTATGTCATTGTTTGTATTATTTTGTTTATAAATATTTACGCTAGATTTTTTAGCTTTAGTTTAATGTATTAGATAATTTACTGCTAGAATTCACTAAATACTTATTTTATTTTATTTTTTAGCTTATAAACTAATGTTATGCTGGTATTTTATTATTTTCATTGAAGTGATAGACTAAAAATATATTTACTACCCCATTTCTTGCCCGTAGGTTTCGTAAGAGACGTCAAAGTGATATAATGATGATGACCATAATTCAACAATTGACAAACGGGTTAGTGACTTCAGTCGGTGTTATAGTTCCTCTGGCGAATGCTGCTACTCATTCACTCTCGATTGCATAAGTAACGTAGTGGTGAAGATACCGATGTATCATTCTAAGAGTCATTGGCTCGATTCCCACACAAAACAATACAGTGAGATTTATATTTTTTTCTGAATCAAGGTGTAATATGTACACGTTATTTATATATTTGTAAAGTCTCCCGTTGTATAAGAATTAGTCCCTTAGTGCTAGATTTTGTATTTAAAAAAAAATTATATTGCCTGGTGATCTTTCAGCTTGTATTTATAAATCTCACAGGCAAGTAAGGGGCAATGTTCCAATGCATTGTTAACATTTTTTTATTCTAAAGACACCACCCTGCACTAAGGAAATAATCCTTGTATATATCCTCGCAATTATCCCTGCAGTGGTCCTGAAAACGTGCGCCCCGGAGTTGACCCCCGTCCTCACGCGCTTATACCGACTTTCCTATGATACTTGTAGGGTTCCATCTTCGTGGAAGATAGCCCATGTCCACCCGATCCCGAAAAAGGGAGACCGGTCGGACCCGTCGAATTACAGGCCGATTGCGATTACATCCTTGCTCTCCAAGATAATGGAGAAAATAATCAACCATCAGCTTCTGCAGTACCTTGAGGATCATCAGCTGATCAGTGACCGCCAATATGGGTTTCGTCATGGCCGGTCGGCTGGTGATCTTCTTGTGTACCTCACACACCGTTGGGCAGAGGCCTTGGAGGGCAAGGGTGAGGCGCTAGCGTTCAGCCTAGATATCGCGAAGGCGTTCGACAGGGTTTGGCACAGGGCCCTTCTATCGAAGCTACCATCATATGGAATCCCCGAGGGACTCTGTAATTGGATCACCAGTTTTTTGGATGGTCGGAGCATAAAAGTAGTCGTCGATGGCTCCTGCTCCGAGACCATGCCCATTAATGCTGGTGTACCACAAGGCTCGGTGCTCTCCCCGACGTTGTTTATTCTGCATATCAATGACATGCTCTCCATAGAGAGTATTCGTTGCTATGCGGATGACAGCACGGGTGACGAGCGATACGCCGAGCATCAGAATGTCCCTCGGAGTATGTTACAGGAAAGACGGGCTCAACTTGTGTCTGAAGTCGAGCGCTCTCTAGGGCGGGCCTCAAAATGGGGTGAACGGAATTTAGTCCAGTTCAACCCCACTAAGACACAAGTTTGCGCGTTCACTGCGAAGAAGGACCCTTTTATCACGGCGCCTCAGTTCCAAGGAGTAACTCTCCAAATCTCCGAGAGTATTGGGATCCTCGGCGTCGAGCTATCGAACAAAGTCCAGTTTGGGAGTCATTTGGAGGACAAAGCCAAATTGGCAAGCAAAAAGTTGGGCGTGCTGAGCAGGGCCAGGCGGTACTTCACGCCGAGTCAACGTCTTGTGCTATATAAAGCACAAGTTCGTCCTCACATGGAGTACTGCTCTCATCTCTGGGCAGGCGCGCCTAAATATCAGCTAGACCCACTTGACTCCCTACAAAGGCGGGCAGTTCGAATCGTCGGTGATCCCAATCTCACGGACAAACTAGAGTCGCTGGAGCGGCGGAGAGACTTTGGGTCACTCTGTGTACTCTACCGGCTCTTTCACGGGGAGTGCTCTGAGGAACTGTTTGACTTGGTACCACCGTCACCATTTTACCACCGTACCACTCGCCACCGTAGCAGGGTTCATTCATTTCACCTGGAAACGATATGGTCCTCGACCGTACGTTTTCAGCGATCATTTCTCCCACGTACATGCAAGATCTGGAATGAACTACCTGCTGCTGTGTTTCCCGAGCGCTATGACATGTCCTTCTTCAAACGAGGTTTAAGAAGAGCTCTTCCTTCACGGTAGGCAGCGGCCTGGCTGTACCCCTGGTGTTGCTGGGTCCATATGCAACAGCATTATTTACCATCAGGTGTGCTGTTTGCTCGTTTGTCACCGTAGACAATAGAAAAAAAAAAAAAAAATAACGCAAACAAATTACATCCAGACTCAGAACAATACTTTAGTTCGTACAAAGTATTGTCCTGCGTGGGAATAGCACTCATGGCACTGGCACGTAAGGTCAGTTAATCTTAACCACGCCACGCCATCTATGCAGTCAGAACAGAAGAATTCGTTACTAATCTATACATCTATATCTATACATATAATAAAAATGTAACGGATCGCTGTCTGTACATGGAAGATATATGAGAAAAATATTTCTGGGACCTTTATCAACACAAATAGAACCCAAAACAATGATTATTAAAATTTTTGTCTGTTTATCTGTTTGTCGGTTTGTCTATTTGTCTGTGCGTTTGTGCACGCTAATCTCAGAAACGGCTTATCCGATTTAGACGCGGTTTTCGCTAATATATTGTGGTAAGTTTCACTTAACATTTAGGTTTTATTTCATGACAATTAGTTTATAAATAAAAAGTTATGGCAATTTAAAAAATGTTCAGAGAAAAATATCTTTATCGATTCTTTTCAAATAACGTATAAATTATCTTCAGTAAAAATAAATAAACACGTGTTTCAGCATTTGTTAATATTTACCCTCTGGGGGTGGAAATTAGGCCTGCGAAACGGCTTGGACGACTCATTAAGTCATTAGCGCCAAGTCGATATTATTGAAGCTGGCAACTTGAAATTTTAACAGAGGTTCCTTTCTATGACGTAGAGATTTACTAAGAAAGGATTTTACGAAATTACATCCCTAAGGTGGTGGAACAGGGCGGATCGAGCTCCCGCGTTTCCGCGGTGGGGCGGTGGGGCGTCTAGATAGGGACCTACTGGCGGAGGCGACCATCGTGAATATGTGGCTGTCCTCACCACCCCCAGCGGACGGAGTGGACGCTGAGGCTGCCCGCATCCGCATTGCGCTAACGCAGGTCTGCGATGTGGCCATGCCCAGTGTGCGGCGTCTACCTCCGAGGCAGGGGGTCTACTGGTGGTCCCCAAGACTAGCGGACCTTCGTGCGGCGTGCATTAGTGCCCGAGAGTCCTACACCCGCAGCCGGCGGCGTCGCCGCGATGCTGAGCGGGAGGGCCAGCTGTATGAGGCGTACCGCAATGCGCGTACCGCCTTTCGGCTGGCCATCCGGTCCGCCAAGGACGCGAGTTGGCAAAAGATGCTGGACGGTCTCGACCGTGACCCCTGGGGTCGCCCGTATCGCGCGTCGCTGAATAAGCTTCGCGCAGGGCAGGCCCCCCCCCTCACCGAGACCCTCCAGCCCGACCTCCTTCGTAGGGTGGTCGAGGAGCTGTTCCCGCGGCAGTCGGAACACACGCTCCCGGTCATGGCTTCGCCAGATCACGACCGGGAGGCCGACGAGAGTGTTCCGCCTGTGACGGAGTCGGAAGTGGGGGCGGCTGTGGCGAAGATTCGTTCCGCCACCACGGCCCCCGGCCCGGACGGAATACCAGTCCGGGTGTTGACGTCGCTCCTCGAGCACTTCGAGCCTCGCCTCAGGCAACTTTTTAATGCCTGTCTGACGTCTGGACAGTTCCCTGAGTGCTGGAAGGAAGGGAGGTTGGTTCTCCTGCTAAAGCCGGGACGGCCCCTGGATTCGCCGTCGGCCTACAGGCCCATTGTGCTTCTGGACGATGTGGGTAAGCTGCTGGAGCGTGTCCTCGCTGCCCGCATCTTCCGGCACCTGGAGGAGGTGGGGCCCGATCTATCAGACGCTCAATTTGGGTTTCGGAGGGGGCGTTCGACCATCGGGGCCCTGCTACGCCTAAGGCAGACGGCCGCGGAGGCTGTCGCCGGCAAAGGAGTGCTGTTGGCGGTGTCGTTGGACATCGCCAACGCCTTCAATAGTCTGCCATTCAGCTGCATCAGGGAGGCGCTCCGATTCCATGGAGTGCCCCCGTACCTCAGGCGGCTGGTGGCAGACTATTTGGAGGGGCGCAGTGTTCTCTACGCGAGCCCCGCAGGGGATATTGTGCGGACGCCCATGTCGTGCGGTGTTCCGCAGGGGTCGGTTCTGGGGCTGACTCTGTGGGACATCGGTTACGACTGGCCGTTGAGAGGGAGTCTCCCCCCCGGGCTGAGCGTTATATGCTATGCTGACGACACGCTCGTCACAACCCGGGGCAGGACACTCGAAGAGGCGGCGAGCCTGGCCACTCTCGGCACCGAGGAGATGGTCAGGCGAATCGAGGCGTTGGGGCTCAGGGTGGCCCTAAACAAGACGGAGGCCCTACTATTCCATGGGCCCCGTGTGAGGCTGCCCATCGGCGCCTCGTTAGTCGTCAACTCCATCCACATCAGTATCCAGGCCCATATGAGGTATTTGGGTCTGGTGCTCGACGGGCGATGGTGGTTCCGGGAGCATTTCCGTCAAATTGCTCCCCGGCTGGTCGGCGCGGCGTCCGCCCTTTCTTGGCTCATGCCGAACGTGGGCGGACCCAGTTGCGAGGGCCGACGCCTGTATGCGGGGGTGATCCGCTCAATGGCCATGTACGGCGCACCCGTGTGGGCGAGGGCTCTGAACGCCCAGCTCAGGGCTATACTGTTGAGGCCACAGCAAGCCATGGCGGTCAGAGCCATTCGAGGGTACCGCACGGTATCTACCGAGGCGGCATGCCTATTGGCCGGGACACCCCCGTGGGACTTAGAGGCGGAGATGCTCTCCGACCTCTACCGGCGGGTTACCACAATGCGCGACGAGGGTGCGCGCGAGGACACCCGCCGAGAAGTCATCGCCCATTGGGCTACGCTGCTGGAGAGGCCTAGACACGCTATTGTTACCGTCGAGGCCCTCCGGCCCGTACTGATGGAGTGGATGGAGCGGCGGCACGGAGTGCTCTCCTTCCGGTTGGTGCAGGTCTTGTCGGGGCACGGTTGCTTCAGCAAGTACCTGCACACGGTCGTGCGGAGGGAGTGGAGTCCGTCCTGCCACCATTGCAGTAGCGACGAGGACACGGCGCAACGTACGCTTGAGGTATGTTCGGGTTCGGGTTCTGGGACGGGCAGCGCCGTGACCTCGTCGCTGTCATCGGTGCCGACCTGACGCTGCCGGCTGTCATGAAAGCGATGGTCGACAGCGTCAGGAATTGGGACGCGGTCGCCGCCTTCTGCAAGGCTGTCATCTCGCAGAAGGAGGCGGCGGAACGAGTCCGGGAGGATTCCCGTGACCCGGGCCGCCGCCCGCAGCCAGGGCGGCGCATGCACGAGTATCTGCGCCTGATGCCGCCCTAACCGAGGCTTCGGGTGATCGGACCGATGAATTTTCCGGTCACCCGACGTGAGGCCACCGCGTGAGGGCGACGCCTCGACGGCGAAAGCTGTCGGGGCGTCGACGAGAGAGGAACCCGAGAGGGTATATCGCCGGGCGGGCCACCGAAGACAAAGATCGGGTACCGGTGGTCCGCTCGCACGGCGAAGAGAGGTGTTTGCAGGGTGGGTCCATGGGGTTGCGCGCCGCCTCTTTCGTCGCCCCGGGCCGATTTTCCGGGGCGCGACCACATCCATGGTGCCACCCTGCGAAAAAAAAAAAAAAAAAAAAAAAAAAGGTGGTGGAACAGAGTGGCTAAGTATGTATGTGGAGAAAAAATCTTTATTGATTCTTTTCAAACTAAGAATCGAATCAAATACATACACATACATACATACATATCATCACGCCATATCTCTTGCAGGGTAGGCAGAGAGAACAGAGTGCCAGAGAACTCTATCTTTGCATACTTCACTCGCTTCCTCAACATTCATAATTCTCTTCATACACGCTCGCCGGTTTCGGAGACTCTTGACTCCACCTTCCTTCAGTACATGACCGATCTGGTCTAGGTAGATTAGTCCCGGTCTCCCCCGGTACCTACATCCTTCCACTTTCGCATTGTATATCTTCTTAACCAGACGTTCGTTCGGCATTCTTTCCACATGTCCGAACCATCGGAGCATTCCCTTTCGCATCTTTACACCAATCTTTCATACCTACTCGCTCTCTTACGTCGTCGTTACGAATGCGGTCGGTCAGCCTAACTCCACAGATTTTCCGCAGAGATCGCATTTCGACCGCATTAATTTTACTTTCATACTCTTTTCTGCATACCCAACTCTCGCTTCCATACAGTAATGTTGGGACAGGCACTGCGTTATGTATTGTTGTACGTGCCTTCTGGCTGAGGTGGTGGCTACCGAGAAGTTGCCCCAACGCTCCGTTCACTTTATTTCCCGCATTCCCGCACCCTATTGCCTAATTCCGTTAGACAACTAACTCGCAGAAGGCGGCGACCGCATCCCACAGTTTCTGACGCTGTTAATCATCGTCCTAGCGACAAACCATTAACACCTTGCATTGCTTTTTCTATTTAACTCAATCAGAGATGACTTCTGCGTGGACGAAGTCGCGGGCGAAAGCTAGTGCTATATATAAATAAATAAATTAGTAGCAATCAGAGTCGATATTTCACAGTTCATATATGTCCCACAGTTGGGCTTGGGCTTCTTCCGTAATAGGAGGGCAATTAACCTACTATACCGCGCTGGTCAGACAGGTTGGTATAGGGTTTTATTACGAGTTTTCCTTCTCTTGCACAGGGCCATATGCATATTATATCCCTTAATTGTCTTTTACGATACCCACAGGTAAGATATGGGGTGGTGAATTGTATTCTTATTCCGTCACCACACGGAAAAGTCAATATTTATTTAGTGAAATTTAAAGAGATACTATAAAAAGAATTGAATCAAAATGTCTATGAAGAAACGCAGGTGTATCAACGTTCATTGTGATTTATTTTATTCAAACTGTGGAACTTATCGAACTTCAGACAGTTCATTTATATTATTATACCTCATCTCAGCTCAAATATGTCCCACTGTTGGGTTCGAGCCTTCTCCATAATAGGAGGAAAATTGACCTACTATACCATGTTGGTTAGACGTGTTGATATAGGGTTTTTCCTTCACTCGCATAGATGTTATTTGACAGAAATTTGGACACTACTTATTTTACACTGCCTACAAGGCAGGTACATCTGAATGATGCGTTTTACATACACACACGGAAAGTACCGGATTAAACAGAATATATTAAGATTATTCTTAAGATAATTCTTTTAAATTATTCAACAAAATTATTCAGCAAATGGTAAGACCCAATCCCGCCTAAATATTACTCATGCAGGTAGGTACGAGAAAATGGCTTACAGTCCTTTGTATTGCGGTAATCCCCTCAGTGAATACGAAGTAAGGAAGTCTCACACCGAGTGGATCCACTGAATATGCAGTTTTTAAATCTAAAAACTTTTTATGATTAATTTTAAGATGTGTTATAAAATATTAAAAAAAATACTGTTAGGTGTCAAATTAATATTAATAAAAAGCGGGTAGTGCAATCTATATAAAGCGCAGTTACGGAGACTTGAGAATTCGGGTTGAGAGCCCTCGGGCTCGCCCACAGTCCGGTTCAGCTGTAAAAGCCCCAACGGCTAACAGCTCGCAGTTGGTTTTTTAGTGGGTATTCAGTAACCCCTTCAGGGCCTGCGAGTCCTACATACCCCGTACGGGCGGGTATGCGAAAAATGCATTTTTAGCCACTGCGTTACCAAAAAAAAAAAGAGACTTGAGACGGCATTATACATCCGACCTATCTAGCGTGGGGAAGCTCTGCTTACTCGTGTAACAATTACTATTTATATCGTTGAAGTGTTAGAATTAGGAATTAGTTTAATGAGTGCTTATAATTTGCTTATTGGTTGGTTTTATGGTAAATGAAAGTGATTGCGATAGTTAATACTTCAGTGTTACATATTAGAAACCATTCAGTTGTGTCTTCATTATATTAAAAATCCTTCGTCTGACAAAAATACATAGATTTAGGTTTGTCGGTTATCACGCTCTGTCACTTGGGAATACTATGATTGATGAATGGTCTTTAAGTACTGACTATAAATTAGTGTAATATTTTTGAAGTAATGCTTTTAATGAGAGGGCTACCTTTTTGTTTAAAGTATATCTCGAGAGAAAAACAGCTTAGACGACTGTAACCTTTTACACTTACAAGTTACGCTTTTCATGCGTATCCATCACTCATTTTAAATCGTGATAGAGTTTCATAGTCATCATCATTATTGCCTTTCATACACGTCCTATTGCTAAGCTCAGGCCTCCTCCACAATAAGAGGGAAATTTACCTTATTATACTAGACTTGACTGTGAACAGTGTTGTTTTTTTTTTCTTATGTATGACTTAGTTATTGGCCGCAGATAGCTATGAAAAACTTTACTCAGACTGTTGAGTAAACGCTGAGGAATTTTTCAATACTAATGGTGGCGGAAGCAGCACATCTAATGATAAGTATTACTGCCGCTCATGGATCTTTGCAATACCAGGGGTATAGCTAGGCCGCTACTTGTCAACTAAAACCCATCCGGAAATTTAGGCTTCCAGCTGTCTCACTCACAGAACGAGCACAATAATACATTGCCACTGCTTAGAAGTGGATTTTATGCAAGAGTGTGGTATTACCCAGGTAACAACAGCCCGTGGCTGTAGACAGGAAACTTCAACTACAGATTTCCTTCTCTTGCATAGATGTTATATACATATTGTATTTCTTAGTCGTATTTATATAGAGGAGCAAGATTGATTGTATCGGTGGTGAATTGTATTCTTACTCCGTCTCCATACGAAAGAAATCAAAGAAATACAAAACAAAATTTTAATAGAAACGTAATACATTCTATTCAAAACTCTCACTTCTATTACGTGTGTTTATTTTGGTCGCCTATGCTGAAAATATCCGGAATGACATAAGGACTGTGGGAAGCCCTATAGCCTATCGCATTTTCTCGCTCCAGAGGTGTTTACTTAGATTTCATATGACTTAGCTTTGACATGGACCGATTGCAGTTATTTTAATAGAAGAAAAACTTGTAATGGAATTACATTAAAGATTAGCTTGAAAGAAAATTTTATACAATTTCCTTTGGCCGATATTCTCTAATAACTTAGCAGATTTCCGTCTAAATTAAGATTACATACATACATATCATCACGCCATATTCCTTGCAGGGTAGGCAGAGAGAACAGAGTGCTAGAGAACTCTATCTTTGCATACTTCACTCGCTTCCTCAACATTCATAATTCTCTTCATACACGCTCGCCGGTTTCGGAGACTCTTGACTCCACCTTCCTTCAGTACATGACCGATCTGGTCTAGGTAGGTTAGTCTCGGTCTCTAATTAAGATTAATTTTGATATTCAGTGATACACATTTAAATTAAACATTTATATAAATATAAAGTCAAATTAAGAGAACGCGTAACCGTAGAACACGAACGAAGACTGCGATGAGTGTGAATGGAGAGTTGAAAGTATATCAGGATCATGGTTTGTAGCAATCCGTAGTTTCTGGGTACCCCTCTAGGAAACAAACGTGAGACTATATATGTATGTATTTATATGAATGAAATTGGAACATTATAAATATAATCATGTTTTACTGTTTCCATAATGAATGATATAATTAAAGTTCTGAAGGTGTATATGTTGCAACAAAATTACAAGGATATTATTAAAAAAAATCACAGTGAAAAAAATTATAATGCATGATGCGTAAGTGGTCGCAAAGAAGTTTCACTTCAAAATAAATATAGTACGTAACAGGCAAATGTGACTTAGAAATAAAGATGGCGCGTAACAGAAAAACGTTACATTTTTTTTGACCCATACGTCGATAAAGAAGATTAACTTCAAAATTTTCTTACTACTTTTTATGCTAATACGTCGTTCCTCAAAGATATAATAAATATATAAGTAGATTTAAATATAGCCACACTCAGAAAACCAATTCTTGAGAATTAGCAGTTCGCTACTGTACTTCACATGGTGAGCGAGAGGTTCAGCATCAAAAACCTTACGTTACATGAATATCCATCTCACTATGGAGAAAGCACCAGCCCAATAGTAGGGAATTATAAGCTGGAACAATGATGATTTTATTGACCCGTATAAAATCATTTTAATGCTCTATATAAAAATTAATTAAGAATATTAAAATAATGATGGTCACCCTACCCATTTGTTATTTAACAATATTTATCATTGGAATTTCAACTTAAGTTCTGATTACGTAAAGTCAAAATTCGTATAACAAAATTCGCAGAATAAGTGAAAGGAAATTTACTTAGCCGATTGTACAAAACATCTGCTACATTCCTTATATTATCAGCTTATGTTTCTTGAAAAACAGACGCATTCAGATACGAATGAAATGTTTCTTACCTACCGTTTGATATAATACATTACATTTGTTAATCTTGTACCCATTATTTTTTAAATAACTTAAATTTAGCTTTTCACATGCTTGATTATTTGTAAAAACTAGATTACGAGCAAAAAATTAATGTCACACATGGGACTCGAACCCACACCTATTGTAAAACTGTTCCGATTCGGCTACCACTCAGGTACACCAGCGTGAGCTATCGTATGGCATTCAATTTTCGGCTCGTATTATACTTTCGTCTTTAAAGGAGATGTGTTTTTAAAGAGGATCTAACTAATAATGTTTACATATTATACAGATTTTAATACTCTAAGTTTGCAGTTGGAATTGTATTAAGCGATGACACAACCCTGTTATTCAAATTACTGAAATTTAGCATTTAACATGCTTGATTATTTATAAAAACTAGATTACGAGCAAAAAATTAATGTCAGATATAGGACTCGAACCAATACCTATTGGCAATCCGTTCTAATTGTGCTCGTGTGCATTCAATTGTTTTCTTTTTAGAAATTTCAGTACACACATTAATAGGGGACACTTTAATAAAGAAATACAGTAATTCCTTCTATAACACGGTAGATTGGTTCCGAGTTTTAGGAAACGCGTTGTAAAGGTATTCTCGTATAACACGCTTGTCTAACCCCATATAACGTTATGTACAAATGATGCATGTTTAACTTTTCTCGTTAAACATATAACATGTGAAATCGCCGCGTTATGTGGGGGAATACCCGTGTTATAGGAGGAAAAAGTCGCGTAATATGAAAATGCGTTATAAAAGTACTGTGTTATAAGGAGGATTACTGTATAACATTTAATTTATGTCTTATATTTGCCTAATTTAACATCGAGTTGGCCTTCTCTTATAATGATCTACTTATTATCCTCATTCGACTTTTACGACACTCGCAAGAAAAGAATGTTTGAAAACGCTGTATTCTTCACCACCCACTACTTACTCCTTATTAATAAAAAAATAAAATAAGAAGCCGTACTTCTTTAATTAGGACTCGGCGAAGCCGCCTCGGTTTTTCAAGCCGAAGACTTAATTAATGAAGTTCATAGTAATACGAGTTTGGTCCGTATTATGTTTTATTGTTTTTCCAAACACCACGGATAAACTTTGGAGAGAACATTGAAGTTTTTTAACGATATTCTGTCCCGAGGTTGTGGTCGGGCTTCAGGCTGCGTAATTAATTAATTTTGTCGCTAAGTCAAACTGCATCATAAAAATTTCAATGGCTTTGCTAATTTTCTCAAGAATATAAAGCGTATTTTAATATATTTATTTATATTTTAACTGTAATTCGAACTTAAAAATTATAGTTGATCGATTGTCTTATATGTAAGATAAATAGTAAGCAAGTAACCAATAGTGGCAGGACCCATACTGTTGACAGATTTCTATCTACAGCCGCGGGCCGGTCCCTCTGGGTTAATACTACATTCTCGCAGAAAATCGAAGTCTGAGCAATGTGCTGTTCCAATTTTTTTGGTGAGCGAGAGAACCGGAAGTCTAACATTCAGGGGTTTTGATTAGTAAGCAACGGCCCGGCCACCGAAGTCAAAGATCGGGCACCGGTGGCCCGCTCGCACGGCGAAGAGAGGTGTTTGCAGGGTGGGTCCATGGGGTTGCGTGCCGCCTCTTCTGTCGCCCGGAGGATTTGTCAGGACGCGACCACATCCATGGTCCACCTTGCGGATAAAAAAAAAAGTAAGCAACGGGCTGGCTGTACCCCTGGTGTTGCAAAGATCTGTGGAAAGCAGTAACACTTACCATCACGTGTCGTGATTGCTCGTTTGCTACCAAGTGCAATAAAAAAAGCCAGTTCTTTTCATTTTTTTTTTTATTGACACTGCCGACTGAAAAATTTATATTAGAGTGAACTTCGCAAATATGCAGTCAAAGTTTATTTAGAAGATATTTGTTTTTTATAGTATAGTTTGTGTGAATAAATTTCTTTTTGAAATTCAAAGTACAATCATCATCATCACAGCCCATATATGTCCCACTGTTGGGCTTGGGCCTCCTCCGTAATGGGAAGGAAATTAACCTACTATACCGCGCTGGGCAGACGTTTTGGTATAGGGTTTTGTTTCAAGTTTTCCTTCGCGTGAATGTGAGCAAATCCAAAATAATGGTCTTTGAAAGAGATGAAGCCAGAACAGATGTAAGAGTAACAATAGGTAATGATGTACTGGAGCAAGTGGATGAATTTGTATATCTTGGATGTGGATTTAGCCGAGATGGACGGTACACCACTGATATAGAGCGAAGAGTGAATGCGGGAAATAGAGTGAACGGAGCGTTGGGGCAACTTCTCGGCAGCCACCACCTCAGCCAGAAAGCACGTGTAGCAATACATAACGCAGTGCTTGTCCCAACATTACTGTATGGAAGCGAGAGTTGGGTATGCAGAAAAGAGTATGAAAGTAAAATTAATGCGGTCGAAATGCGATCTCTTCGGAAAATCTGTGGAGTTAGGCTGACCGATCGCATTCGTAACGACGACGTAAGAGAGCAAGTAGGTATGAAAGAGAGTATTGGTGTAAAGATGCGAAAGGGAATGCTCCGATGGTTCGGACATGTGGAAAGAATGCCGAACGAACGTCTGGTTAAGAAGATATACAATGCGAAAGTGGAAGGATGTAGGTACCGAGGCAGACCGAGACTAACCTACCTAGACCAGATCGGTCAGGTATTGAAGGAAGGTGGAGTCAAGAGTCTCCGAAACCGGCGAGCGTGTATGAAGAGAATTATGAATGTTGAGGAAGCGAGTGAAGTATGCAGAGATAGAGTTCTCTGGCACTCTGTTCTCTCTGCCTACCCTGCAAGGGATATGGCGTGATGATATGCATGTATGTGTTCTTATTAATTCTTCATCTTTATCTCACTATTAGGTACAAGACTCTTATATATACGGAGGTATAGAAACCTACTATCCTACACTAGCTACATATATGGGTTGAGACACTATTTTATTTTAAAATAGGTTTTAATTGATCATCACCATCATCATCTTCACAGCTCATACATGACCCACTGTTGGGCTCGGGCCTCCTCCGTAATGGCAGGAAAATTAACCTACTATACCGCACTGGTCGGACGTGTTGGTATAGGGTTTTCTTTCGAGTTTTACTTCTCTCGTTTTAATTGATATTAGCTAATATTCTTTATAGAACCAGATCTAAGAGCAGGAAAGTGATAATGCTGATAAATTAATATTTTTATTTCATATATTAACCACTACGCCATCTTAGCAACAGGATTACAACAGTATTTCTCATTAAGGGAGACAAATATCAAGACAGTAGATGTCTATAAGCTAACCGATGGAAACACATTAAGAAAAACAGCTTAAGAAGTAAACATATGCAATACATGTCTTAATCAACATAGGTATATTCCTTATGTACTCCAAAATGGCTGTAACGATTCTGGTGAAATTTTCAGATTAATTTAGATAATATTTCTGTGAAGTTTGGTAGCAATCCCGTCAGTAGAAGTTTGTTTTACTCTCCTTAAATGTAATTAAATAAAATTAGATAGTAATGAAAATGTTTAAATTATTTCCAAGTTTCTACGTCATTATCTCAACTCACTAATATACCAAGCTGGCTCTAGCCTCCTCAAAATAGGAGGGAAAATGATCTACAGTACCCGGTAGTCAGACGGGTTAGTATACGCTTTCTACATATGAATAATGTCCTATAAAACACGCCACGCAAAGCGAGACAAGGACAGCTGGTATATTTATACAATTACATCAAATTTCTAAATAATAAACTATCGAAAACATCAAATCTATTAAAACGATCCAATAAACCTTAAAGTGTAAATAAAGTTCACTGTTTCTTGTTCTGAAGTTAAACCAAGTCGCACGTAGTGCGGGTCAAGATTGGAAAGACAGTCGGAGTTAATTAAGGAACCAGCTGGGTCGCAACAAAAGGACGGCGTTTATACTGCAAGGGGTTTTCGACTGCGTCTTTATTAAACTTAAATTAATCGAAGTTATATTTTATAATAAATGAGATTCATGTAATATAAACTGTTTTTCTTATAAGTAAAATATTTGAATTCGTATGTTGATTTTAAACTATCATTCGCTTGTATTTTTTATTTTTCACATATTCATTTGCTAGTTACACAGAAAACTGTGTAGTGATGGAGAAAATACATTTCAACACCCCTCTCATGCCCGTGGGTGATTAAGGAATATAACATGACAAATGAATAATAAAATGATTAATTATACATAAGCTTTTTAGGACAAATGCTTCTATGCTAATCATCATCATCATCATTCTCCTGCTCTTATTTCAATTACTTTGGGTCGACGCAGTATGTGAACATACATATTGCAAAAGTTATTGGCAATAGTTTTATGACCAGCGGCCTGACTGACGTCAACCCTCCTTGGGAATGTAATTGTTGAACAAACGACATCAAATGGAATGAGCCCAGGTCTATATAAACCTCTTACTCGTCTTTTACGACATCCACGAGCAACGTAAGGGTTGGAAGTATTCGTAGCCACCACACAGCAAAGTGCTTCTAAGTCAATACATATTGTTAATTTTAGGTTTCGTCCGAAACCAATTCAATTATCTACCACTGGATAAGAAAACGACCACCAGCTGAGAAGAGCCGGTAAGAAACTTAGCAGTTTGGTAATTTTTTAAACTACTTCTTTCAAATGAAATGATATTTACAATTTTAGCAAGTATTAGCTCCAGTATGATACTCCTCGAACCAGGATTTTTTTATCCGAAATATAATACAAACAAAAAACATAGTATATGAAGCAGGACCCGATCACGACTAAACTATTAGAGCAGCCATCATTCCTCTCAACCATATTGAAGGAAGGGAGAGATCCTTTTCACGTAGCTACCTCAAGCATATCTTTTCAGTAAGAATAACCAAACCAAAATTTACAGGCATAATATTCAGATAACAAAAATCTAATTTCATTAGGTATAATAATGGTAATTGTATTTTTAGACAGTCATGACACGGATTTTAGTTCCACACAATACAGTGCAAGACTTATAGTATTATTTTAGCTGTTCAGCGAAAACATTTCCTTCCTTCTAGTACAGTTGAGAGGAGTAATGATTACTTCAGTAGTAAACTCGTGAGAGGATTTCAATTGTGAGATCCTCCATATTTTTTCTGAAAGAAAAATAATATACATAAATACCTATTTTGGTTCGAAGATTATCACCAACACTGGAGTTAATACTTACATGTTATATAAAAATTCAAAATATTTTAAAATATACATACATACATATCATCACGCAATATCCCTTGCATGGTAGGCAGAGAGAACAGAGTGCGAGAGAACTCTATCCTTGCACACTTCACTCGATTCCTCAACATTCATAATTCTCTTCATACACGCCCACCGGTTTCGGAGACTCTTGACTCCACCTTCCTTCAGTAAGTGACTGATCTGGTCTGGGTAGGTTAGTCTCGGTCTCTCCCGTAACCTACATAATTCCACTTTCGCATTGTATATCTTCTTAATCAGACGTTCGTTCGGTATTCTTTCCACATGCCCGAACCATCGGAGCATTCCCTTTCACACCATATTATTACATACATATTTTAAAATATGATGTCAAATAATGACAAGACCACTAAGTTTCTTGCCAAACTTTCGCAGTTTGCGACCGTGTTCCAATGCCGTGGATCTACCATGGCTTACTAGACAAATTTTAGACAAAATCTAAATTTTAACAATATAAAAGTGCTTTCGAAGGGCTTATACATAATATAAGATTTGATTTGAGTAAATATGTAATTCATAAAATTCGATTGCTAAGGCTCTATAAAGTATTACACTTAGAAGTGAATCTAGAGTATCCCGGGAACTATTTAATTACATACACAATTTTTTGTCAAATACTTTGAGCCATTCACGAGCAGTTCAGTAGCACACGATAACAAGAAATAAACGGCAGTATATGTAAATATATATAATTATAATATTGAAAATTGCGTATCGAATACTAAATATATCTAATGTTTTAGCAGATATTTGTTAAATATATTCGAGAAATAATACGTTTACAGATTGTGTCTTGAAGAAATAAGTTATGCCTATGAATATAAGTAAATGCCTGAATATCTATAAAAATATACGTATTTATAGTAGAATCGAGAGCATCGTCCTCTTTTGAAATTGGCAAAAGGAGCAAAAATCGCAAATTATTCAAATGACGTAAGCGAACAGCTTGCATGGCGTTCCTCTATTCAGGTAAGCCGTGAACCAAACAGTATTCTCCAGTGATATACAGTAGCTATTTGAAAAAAAAACAATAGTCGTTAACCCTTCGTCTACTCTGTTTTCAGATCACGTACAACACTTGGAAAGTTTGGGTTTTGCAGAATTTTCGACTATTCAACGCTATCACTAAGAGGGATCTTGATTTATATATCGATAAAATTCCAAGGTTTTGAAATACTATTTCTATATAATTATTATCATTATTTATTTGTCCCTTTATATAATTATAGGAATAATGCTGTGTGGTAGCAGCTACGAATACTATCAACCCTTACTTTGCTCATGGATTGGTCGTAAAAGACGACTAAGAGCCTTATAACGACCTTTTTTTTTTGTTAACGCTGTGGAAATGCTTTTACGCACTATCCCCCGCCAGTGACAGACGGGGGGTGTGTGGGACTCGCCGGCCATAGATGTTGGCGACCGGAATACCCACTAAAACCAACAGCGGTCCCTTCCGCGCTTTTACGGGATGCTGGAGAGATCGTCTAATGACATTCTATCCCCGACACCCCTACGCTTGGCCATCTGGCCACGTCCAGTCAGCCGTCAAGGCGGTGGGAGGAGGTGCGCGTAGCGGCGCCTCCCTCTCCCTGGTCGCCGCCGGCGGAGCGAGTTCGCAGACGTGAGTGCTTCGCCTTCCTACTCCGCGACCTCCTTTGCAGAGATGACTTCCTCGCAAAAGGAGGCCATCGACGTCCAATACCTGCCGCTATCAAGCATCTTGTTGATGATGGTCGACAACGACAGGTCCGCTCCAATGACCGCCGACAGGTCGTGCCGCTGAGGCCCCCAGGTGGGACATACCTCCAGGGTGGCCTTGCTCATGCCGAATGTGGGCGGACCCAGTTTCGAGGGCCGACGGCTGTATGCGGGGGTGATCCGCTCAATGGCCATGTACGGCGCACCCGTGTGGGCGAGGGCTCTGAACGCCCAGCTCAGGGCGGTGCTGTGGAGGCCACAGCGAGCCATGGCGGTCAGAGCCATTCGCGGCTACCGCACGGTGTCGACAGAGGCGGCGTGCCTATTGGCCGGGACACCCCCGTGGGACCTAGAGGCGGAGATGCTCTCCGACCTCTACCGGCGGGTTAACTCAATGCGCGAAGAGGGTGGCTCCCCATCGTTTAACGAGATAGCCACCTGGCGCGAGGACGCCCGCCGAGAAGTCATCGCCCGTTGGGCTACGCGGCTGGAGAGGCCTAGACACGGTGTCATTACCGTTGAGGCCCTCCGGCCCGTACTGATGGAATGGATGGAGCGGCGGCACGGGGTCCTCACCTTCCGACTGGTGCAGGTGTTAACGGGGCACGGGTGTTTCGGGAAATACCTGCACACGGTCGTGCACAGGGAATGGACTCCGGGCTGCCATCATTGCAGTAGTGACGAGGACACGGCGCAACATACGCTCGAGGAATGCTCGGGCTGGGACGGGCAGCGCCGCGACCTCGTCGCTATTATCGGTGCCGACCTGACGCTGCCGGCTGTCGCGAGGGCGATGGTCGACAGCGTCAGGAATTGGGACGCGGTCGCCGCCTTCTGCGAGGCTGTCATCTCGCAGAAGGAGGCGGCGGAACGGGCCCGGGAGGATTCCCGTGACCCGGGCCGCCGCCCGCGGCCGGGGCGGCGCAGGCGCGAGTACCTGCGCCTGATGCCGCCCTAACCGAGGCTTCGGGTGATCGGACCGGGGAATTGTCCGGTCACCCGACGCGAGGCCACCGCGTGAGGACGACGCCTCGACGACGAAATCTGTCGGGGCGTCAACAGGAGAGGAGCCCGAGAGGGCATACCGCCGAGCGGGCCACCGAAGACAAAGATCGGGTACCGGTGGCCCGCTCGCATGGCGAAGAAGAGGTGCTTGCAGGGTGGGTCAATGGGGTTGCGCGCCGCCTCTTCCGTCACCCCGGACCGATTTGGCGGGGTGCGACGTCCATGGCCCACCACAAAAAAAAAAAAAAAAAAAAAAAAAAAAAAAAAAAAAAAAAAAAAAAAAAAAAAAAAAAAAAAGGTGGCCTTATAACGACCTGGGCCAACACCATCTGATGCCGTTTAGTCAACAATTACATTCCTAAGAAGGGCTGACGTCTGGCAGGCGGCAGGTCATGAAACTATTGCCAATAACTTTTACAATATGTACTATGAAAGAGGAGTACATATAGTATCCACTCCAACTAATTAAGATAAGAGTAAGAGAATAATGATGATTATATAATTATAGGAAGATAGCGTAGCTTCTTTTCTTGCTCTAGCTGGAAGAAAAGACTCTCTCAACCATATTCCGTATTTTTTTTTCTTATTTTTTTTTTTTTGAATATCATTTCGTAATTTATTTGAAATATACTAGGGCGTTGTTCAAATACTACCAAACATAATATTGCTCGTAGATGTCGTAAAAGACGACTAAGAGCTTTACATTGACCTACGCCAACAAGTCCATGGGGTCATGCGCCGTTCTTTCTGTCGCCTCGGAATTAATGGGACATGATCACCTCATAGCCCACCGCAAAAAAAAGATGATAGACGTCGGGTAAGCCGGCGTTCATATAATTATTACCAAAATTTTAGTGTTCTTCAAATTAAAAAAAAATAATATTTATAGAACTCGATTACGAAGCGAAAAATGATGTCACAAACGGGATTCGAACCCGCGCCTATTGGGATTCCGGCCCACTCGTGCTGCCACTACACCACCGTGAACTATTGTAGGACATGCAAATTTCACTTCGTATCATATTTACGTCTTTAAGGTGACATACGCCATCTACCCGACAATGTTTACACATTGTTATAGGCTTAATACTTCAAACTTTGCAGTTAGAATTGTATTAAACGATGACACAACCTTGTTATTCAAATTACTGAAATTTAGCATTTAACATGCTTAATTATTTATAAAACCCGATTACGAAGCGAAAAATGATGTCACAAGCGGGATTCGAACCCGCGCCTATTGAGACCCCGGCCCAATCGTGCTGCCACTACACCACCATGAACTATTGTAGGACATGCAAATTTCGCTTAGTATCATATTTACGTCTTAAAGGTGACATGCGCCATCGAATCCGAATCCCGCTTGTGACATTATTTTTCGCTTCGTAATCGGATTTTATAAATAATTAAGCATATTAAATGCTAAATTTCAGTAATTTGAAAAAAAAATTAGAAAACTAAATACAACAAACTAAAAGGAACTAAATATAGCTAAATATTATTATGAGGTCGAAGTAAAAATATAATTCAACTCCCCCCTTTTATGTAAAAGACAACTAAGTTATTAAATATGCATATGACGCCTATGAAAGAGAAGTTGAAATCGAAATAAAACTTTATATCAATCTATCTCACCAGCGGCGTGTAGTAGATCAGTTTCGTTCCTGCTGTGAAGGAGGATCGAGTCCAGCAGTACGACGTATATCAGCTGAGATAATGAAAGCAAATACTTGATAATCTAAAATCGCATTGCTTCTTAGATTTAGATGTCAAATTAAATCATTTATTATGCATAAGCCCTAAAAGGGCACTTACATATTGTCAATATTACATATTTTTTTAAATTAATCTACCACCGGATCGGAAAGCCGCCACAAACTGAGAAGATTCGGCAAGAAACTCAGCCGGCTCGTCATTTTTTTTAAATTACATGTTTTCATAAATATTATTGGATACATGTTTGTCCCTATTAGCTTCAGTGAGATGCCCTTCGAGTAAAGATTTATTTTTTAAAAGTTAAATACAAAATTAACAAAAAAAAACAAAAAAAACAGAAATGGTTGGACCAGATTCCACAAGCGGAACCCGATCACGAGTTAACAACTAAAGCAGTCATCACGCCCCTCAACCACATTCGAGGGAGGGGAGAGACCCGCTCACGTAGCTGGCGCAGGCAGAGGCCTTTTTAGTGAGCATGAAGATCTATAAATTATAATCAGATAGCTCAATTAAATCAATAAATAAATAACTCGTTAGGCAAAACACGCTACACTGTACAATTTGTGACAATGAAAAATATACAGAGTTCAGACGACAGTGAGGATCAGCGCCAAAACAATGTAAAAGTTAAAATTATATAACGCAATTTCTGAGAGAGGAGCAACTCATAACCATTCCGTATTATCATTTAGATAATCCGAAATGTTGTAATATCCTTTTTTGCAAAGTCTATTTTTGATAGCCTTTTTAAACTTATTTATGGCCATATCTCGGATATCTTTAGGTAATTTATTGTAAAAGCGTATACATTGCCCCATGAAAGACCTACTAATTTTTTGTAGGCGAGTATGATGTATAACTAGATCATCCTTATTCCTAGTATTCACGTGATGAATGTCACTATATTTATCAAATTTATCAATATTTTTTTTTACATATAATATGTTTTCAAATATAAATTGTGATACAATAGTTAGAATGTTTATTTTCCTAAATTTTTCGCGCAGTGACGCTCTTGGGTCTAAATTATAAATCGCGCGGACAGCACGTTTTTAGAGAGCAAAGATATTATTCAAATGTGCAGAGCATCCCCAAAGTAGTATGCCATAAGACATAAGACTGTAGAAGTAAGCGAAATTAACAATTCTAGCCATTTCAATATCGGTTAACATTTGATTTTTTTTTAACGCATAAGCCGCTGAGCTTAGCCTACTTGATAATTTGTCAATATGACTGCCCCAATGGAATTTAGCATGAATAGTAACTAAGAATGTGGTGGACTCCATAATTTTTAGGGTCACACCATTCATTTGAACATTGGTTTCCACTAGTCTCACATTAGGTGTGGTAAATTTAATATATTTGGTTTTCTTTTCGAACCAAGTTATTTGTACTGAACCAATGAACAACATTTGACAGAGCATGTGAATCACTATCATCATAGGCGAAACGTTGCAGCACACTGATTAGGCGTGCGTCTACACTTGAAATGTTCATATGACAGAAATTTCTATTGCTAAAAATACTATATATATTCAAAATATTCATAGAATTCATCTAAATAAGAACATTTTAAATATATCCATAACTTTATTTAATAAAATGTATATTTTTATATCGATTTGTTTTGTATGTACGTATGAAAAACAATGAATGTTTAAAAGTATTTGTATTGAAGTCCATTTGTCTTTGAGTCTATGAGTTTTTACATTTATTTACTCCCTTTTTTTGTGGCAGGCTATATAGTCTAACCCAACCTGTTTTGTTTGGGACGCCGAAAAGGCGACGTGTGATCCACCGTATTCCCTCTCCGTCAACTGGTACCGATTTTTTGACCTCAGTCACACATTTATTTATCCTTAAGGTATCGCTTATTGATCTTTGTTAGTACTTTTAAGAATTAACGATTAATCTTATAAAAGATTTTCTTAAAAATCATGATTTAATTCATGCCATTGAAATCATCACTGAAATCTTCTCTCGTCTCTTTACCTATAATAATATAATATCGACATAATAAAAAAGTATTTTATGAATATACGCATGTGTTTCAAAGTATTTTATTAAAATATGCACCCGTAAGCACGTAAGGTACTTTTTATATATTTTAAATTGTTATTTTTTTATATATTTATTTTATTTTAATTATATAATATTGTAATTTCAAATACCTCTTTGCCTTAGCTTTTCTTTTGTAGGTTCTAGACTATAAAATTGTGTGTGTGATTGAATTATTATTATTTAATTCCTGTGTGATACACACAGGTATTTGAGTACTAATAAAGTTCAATAGTGGTAGAGAATAAAGAGCTACCTTTATCCATCTGTTTACCAAATAAAGATTACAAAAATAATAAAAGATATTTTTTTTTAAATATCCTATTGGGATATTGTATTGCCGTATATATTTTGAAACATGTCCCAATAGGTTTGATGCAAGACATGATATATGTCCAGGGGTATATTCAATTGTGGCAATCGTCGCCTCCACGTCGTGGCCTTCGTCGTCCCTGACTCTTAGGGATAGGGGCATCGGATACATCGCAGCGGACTGGGGAGAGATTACGCTTTTCGGAGTCTATCTCTCCCCTAACAGGAGCGTGACTGATTTCGGGGCCTCCCTCACCATCATGGGGGCCTCGTTACAGCGACTGGCACCGCGCCAAGTCTTCGTCGTTATGGGGGACTTTAACGCCAAGTCCATGGCGTGGGGATCCCCCAGGACGGACGACCGAGGACGGGCGGTCGAGGAGTGGGCGGCGGCACTGGGCCTCTGTTTGCTGAACAGGGGCTCAGTGCATACGTGCGTGCGGCAGCGGGGCGGGTCGATAGTGGACTTGTCGTTCGCTAGCCCCATTGTCGCCGCACGCGTGAGGAGCTGATGCGTCACGGAGGAGGTTGAGACCCTATCGGACCACCGGTATATCCGAATGGAGGTCTCCCGGACCCTTCCGACGCCCAGCAGGGGTCATGAGGCGGACGGACGTCCCGCATTCCGGCGATGGGCTGTGAGTCGTTTACACCGGGACCTACTGGCGGAGGCAGCCATCAATCACTCGTGGCTGTCGTCTGCCCGCCAGTTGGACGGGGTGGACGCCGAGGCTGGCCGCATCCGCAATGCGTTGACGCAGATCTGCGATGCGGCCATGCCCCGTGTACGGTGTCTGCCCCCGAAAAGGGCTGTCCACTGGTGGTCCCGGGAGCTGGCGGATCATCGGGCCGCATGTATACGCGCCCGGAGGGCCTACACCCGCAGCCGGCGGCACCATCGCGATGAGGAGCGGGAGGGCCGGCTTTATGAGGGCTACCGCAATGCGCGGTCGGCCTTCAGGCTGGCCGTCCGTACCGCCAAGGACGTCAGTCGGCAGGAGATGCTGGACGGTCTCGATCGTGACCCCTGGGGTCGCCCCTATCGCGCGGCGCTGAGTAAGCTCCGCGCGCGGGCGCCCCCCCTCACCGAGACCCTCCAGCCCGGCCTCTTCACCAGGGTCGTCGAGGACCTGTTCCCGCGACGGGCGGAGCACACGCCCCCGGTTATGACTTCGCCAGACACTGACCGGGAGGCCGACGATGACAGTGTTTCGCCCGTCACGGAAACCGAGATGGAGGTGACGGTGGCGCGCATGCGCGGGAAATCCACCGCTCCCGGGCCCGACGGTATTCCCAACCGCGTACTGGCCCTGGTCCTCGATCACCTGGGACCCCGCCTCAGGGGGCTGCTCGACGCGTCTTTAGCGTCCGGGCGGTTCCATGGGTGCTGGAAGGAGGGGAGGCTGGTGCTCCTGCCGAAGCCGGGACGGTCTCCCGATTCGGCCTCGGCCTACAGGCCTATCGTGCTGCTCGACGATGTGGGCAAGCTATTGGAGAGGGTGCTGGCTGCCCGCATCAAGCGGCACCTCGTTGACACGGGGCCCGATCTGTCGGACGCCCAGTTTGGGTTCAGGAGGGGTCGTTCGACGATCGCGGCTCTGCTGCGCCTGAGGGCCGTGGCGACTGAGGCCGTCGCCGGCGGAGGAGTGCTGTTGGTGGTGTCCCTGGACAATTGCCAACGCATTCAATAGTCTGCCATTTAGCTGCATCAGGGAGGCGCTTCGATACCACGGAGTGCCAGTTTATCTGAGGCGGCTAGTGGCAGACTATCTGGAAGGGCGCAGTGTCCTCTACACCAACTGAGTAGGGGACGTTGCGCGAACGCCCATGACGTGCGGTGTCCCACAGGGGTCGGTCCTCGGACCCACCTTGTGGAACATCGGCTACGACTGGGCGTTGAGAGGGAGCCTCCCACCCGGGCTGGGCGTAATATGTTACGCCGACGACACGCTCGTCACAGCCCGCGGTGGGACACTGGAGGAGGCGGCAAGCCTGGCAACTCTCGGCACCGAAGAGATCGTCAGGCGGATCGAGGCGCTGGGGTTGAGGGTGGCCCTGGACAAGACGGAGGCCCTCTTGTTCCATGGGCCCCGCATGAGTCCCCCCATCGGCGTTTCGATCACCGTCAATTCGGTTGACATCAGCATCCGGGCCCATATGAGGTATTTGGGCCTGGTGCTCGACGGGCATTGGTGGTTTCGGGAGCATTTCCGCAGCCTCGCTCCGCGGCTTGTCGGCGCGGCGTCCGCCCTTTCGTGGCTTATGCCGAACGTGGGCGGACCGAGCGCTACGTGCTGAAAGCTGTACTCGGGGATCGTCCGGTCGATGGCCCTGTACGGCGCACCGGTGTGGGCGGGATCCCTGACCGTCCGACTCAGGGCTCTTCTGTGGTGACCACAGAGGGCCATGGCGGTCAGGGCCGTACGCGAGTACCGCACGGTGGCGACGGAGGCAGCGTGCCTGTTGGCCGGGACTCCCCCGTGGGACCTGGAGGCGGAAATGCTCGCCGATTTGTATCGGCGGGTGTCGGGGGTACGAGCGGAGGGGTGGTGTGGTCTCACTGAGGGAGCTCACCGCCTGGCGTGTCGACGCCCGCCGGGACGTCATTGCTCGTTGGGCAGTCCGGCTGGAGAGGCCTCGGTTCGGTGTGCGGACTGTGGAGGCCTTCCGGCCGGTGCTGATGAAGTGGTTGGAACGGCGGCAGGGGGTGCTCTCCTTCCGACTGGTGCAGGTTTTGACGGGGCATGGATGCTTCGCCAAATACCTGTACATGGTCGTCAGGAGGGAGAGTACACCGTCCTGCCACCACTGCGATTGCGACGAGGATACGGCGCAGCATACGCTCGAGGCGTGTACCGCTTGGGCAGAGTAGTGCCGTGAACTCGTCGCAATCATCGGTGCCGACCTGACGCTGCCGACCATCGCCAGGGCGATGCTCGACAGCGTCAGGAACTGGGACGCGGTCGCAGCCTTCTGTGAGGCAGTAGTCTCGCGGAAGGAGGCGGCGGAGCGCGTGCGCGAGGAGCGTCTCCTCGACGACGCGAACCGCCGCCGGCGACTGGGGCGGCGTAGGCGCGATTACCTGCGCCTGATGCCGCCCTAGCCGAGGCCGCGGGTGACTGGACCGGGGAATTACTCCGTCACCCGCCGAGAGGCTGACCGCGTGAGGAGGGACCGACGTCCGCCCCAGGGGGGACGTCGGTCGGTCTCAGGGGGTATTCCGTCGGGCCGGCCACTGACGACAAGTTCACGCTGCTCGAGTGGCCGGTCCAACGACGTAGGCGAGGTTCGTGGGTGGGTTACGGGTATGCGTGCGTACGCCCCTCTGTCGCCCCGGACGGAGTGGTGCGAGAAGAGCGCCGACCATAACTCACCCCAAAAAAAAAAAACAAGGGGTATATTCAATTAAAATTGTAACAAAGAAAAAATTTTAATATTATATGTTTCTTTTAATAAAATATATTTTTGTAACAGAAAATATTATTTTAATATATAAAAGATTTTTTATGTTTTTTTTTTTATAATATATATTTATTTTTGAGTTTAATGTTAGCCATGAACATATTTGTGACGACAAACCTATTGGGGTATATTCAGAAACATTAGATAAATTGTGATTTACATCTGGTAAGCAAATGAAGGTCGACGATCTTATTTTGTTTAACAAATTTTGCCGAATATTAATAATATTAATTATTAACATTGGATTCTGAAAGGTAATTAAAGTAAACAATACTGAACATGTTGATCAATCTTGTTGTTGATCTACCAAGGTGTTTATGGAATTATTGTTGCTTATAATGTATAATATTCGAGCAAATTTTGATTCAAGTATATGTTAAGGGGATGTTCTCAACCTGAATAAAGAATTAAATTTTTATATATACTTATGTGAAAATATTGAAGCACATTTTGATGCAAGTAGATATGTTAAGGGGATATTCTCAAGCTAGATACAGACCTAGATATTTATAAATACTAATGTACAATAGTCTAGCATGTTCAAATTCAAGTAGATATAACAAGATGAACATCTAATGGTATGGACATGTGATGTGATGGGATGAAAGTAATGTTGTGAGGAAAGTTATGTTAAGTATGAATATGGAGAGCTTTAGGGGTAAGGAAAGACTGAAGAAAAGGTGGATGGACTGCGTGAAACATAACATGTATAGACAAGGAGTGACCACAGAGATGACGTCTGATAGGGTTGTATGGAAGGAGAAGACATATTACGTTGACCCCAAATAAGTTGGGATAAGAGCAGGTTGATGATGATGATGATGATATTAAGGGCAACATCAAGCTGGATACAGAACTTGATAATTATAAATACTTTATTGGGTAGATTTCTTTTTTGCACCAGTATTTATTTTAAATGAAAAACGACATTTCTAACAACAAATTGAAGTAAACTATCAATATACGTTATTGGGCATATGCCTTTCGAAGGGAATAATTCCTTTTTTTGGCTGTATGTTAGCGGCTACGAATACTACCATCCCATACTTTGCTCATGGATGTCGTAAAAGGTGACTAAGAACCTTATAACGACCTGGACCAACTCCATCTGATGCCGTTTGGTCAACAATTACATTCCCAGGAAGGGTTAACGTCTAGCAGGCAGGCAGGTCATAAAACTATTGCCAATAACTTTTACAATATGTACTATAAAAGAAGGCTTATATACCATGTATATTATTATATTGTATCGACCCCAGAAAATTGGGATAAGAGTAGGAGAATGATGATGATGATGCCTTTCTAAGGGAGATACTCTTATTATCGTCAAGTATTGTGGACTCACAATAGGTGTTTTGATTTCTCCAAGAGTGCGGCTGGGTATTTACCTGGAAACGCATTAGTTGATTATAACAACTCCTTGGGCAATCACACAAAAAAAAACAACATATGTGAAAGATATGGTGATTGTTTAAAAATACCTAACAAATATCGAAGGAAGGAAGTAAAAATATCAAAAGGAGAAAAATAAAATAAATCTGTTTTAGTTGTTACTAAAAGAGGTATTTTCTTTCGATATTTGTTTTGAAGGCTCATTTTTGACAAATATAAATTACGTGTATTTTTTTAAAATAAATAAACTAAAAAGGGAAGAAAAAGGAGAGGGAAAGATGAGAATAACTACAACACTTATCCGCTACCAGATAAACTTCAATCAAGACATAATTTTGGTAAAATCGACATCCTAGATTAAGAATATAATCTTTGTAGTGCGGAGAACTTTACAAACATGCAATCAACATATTTTACCAAGACTCAAAACAATAAAGTCTAGATCACACATTGGTATGGCGTGTAAATCAAACTCACGGCAATCTTAATCATTTTGCTGGGCGATTTAAGATAATTACCATTACATTTAAAACTTTAAATCGTAAATGTGTAGATTTATTTTAACATATGTAGTAGTTTCGTCAAAGTAATAGGGAGGGTGATAGCCATTTTAGACGTAGTTGGGTGGATATAGACAGTGATAGACAGCAGAGATCTGTCCAGTTAATGTCCTGTAAAAGGAGCGGCCGTCTTTCGAACGACGCTGAAATTTCTATACGGAAGATTTTACGAGATTGAATGACATTTATTAGATTAAAAAGATTTATTGTCTAGATGTTTCTTAGGTTTTTCTTTTCAATATTTGAGACATTATATCTCAAAAGATAGGCAAAGACAAGTTAAGAGAAAGTACGATATCTATATTAGATATCTATATTTATTTTACATACATACATATCATCACGCCATATCCCCTGCAGGGTAGGCAGAGAGAACAGAGTGCCAGAGAACTCTGTCCTTGCATACTTCACTGGCTTCCTCAAAATTCATAATTCTCTTCATACACGCTCGCCGGTTTCGGAGACTCTTGACTCCACCTTCCTTCAGTATGTGTCCTTCAGTATTTCGCATTGTATATCTTCCTAACCAGACGTTCGTTCGGCATTCTTTCCACATTATATACTATATTTATTTTCTTTTGCTGTAAAAAGATAGCTACGGACTTTTTTTGCATTGCTTGCAATTGCTGTCTGTTTTTTTATATTCTTGTGTGTGGCTCACATAAAGATAATTATTGTGTTTGGAGGTACTTCTTAGCAACTTTTCGTTCCATTGGGTTAATCGAAATTGGGTAAATTTCAATAATATCACCATAATTGTACATATTTTAAACGCATTATACATTGCAAAATGCTCTCCATAAAAAATATAAGAAAATGTATCTACAGTCAACTTAAAGATACATTTTGTTGGCTCTAGATTAGTCGTTTTCTTTGACCGTATGTTGACTGGTAGTGCGACAGATTTAGAAACAGTTTCTATATAGCATATATCATGCAGGAGAGTAAATGGCTAGAAACCATTTCCGACCGACGATTTCTAAATGCCTTTGACGGCATGAGAGCAATTCCACTGACACTGACTGGTAACTGCCACTTATAGACATGAGACAGTTTATTGCTTATCGTAGAATGGAGTTTGGCCCGCTAGCTCACATTCACCGCACAAAACGCAATAGAAAATTGCTAAGTTTTCTCGAGACCACGGTACCACATAGAACGCACTTTCCCACTTATGGTTGTAGCCAGAAATTTAATATATATAACCAGAAAAACGTGCAAGAGTTTCAAAACTGAGTAAAAATATTTTCTAAACCCTTAAACAAATATTATGGAACACTGGTTCTACTTTTTACATTATTACTTAAAGACTATTAAAGAGAGCGGTTACTAAGGTATTACCATTCAACGTAGCAATGCTAACAGTATTCTACATACGTTGTCCACTAACAGTAGATCATTGAATAAGAAAACTTTGTGTTTTCTTATTCTTCTTCTTCTTCTTATAAAAAATCTATCCAGAGAATAGCTTTCTTATTTTTCATTTATTTTATTTATTATATAAAATTATTATTATTATCACTGTTAGTTTATAAAATATTTTTCGTCGGCTTCTCGTTATATTTATTATAAACACAATTCATAAGTAAATTAATAAAAAAGTTACAGGTAGAGAAATATGCATAAACACATTTATATTTGACTAGCTTGTACCTGTGTATTCGCCCGCGAAAAAGAGACTTTCACAGTATAATTTCTTTTTACTAAATTATCTCAAGGGAGTTATTCATTACCGGGATAAAAAATATTCTATGTGTTATACCAATATATGGTATAACTCTATGTCAATTTTCATCCAAATCTGATCAATGGTTTACGCGTGATTAAATAACAAACATTCTAACATCGTCATAAACTATAATTATAAATGTGAACATCTATAATATTAGTAGAACATAGGATAATGAATGTAAAGGACTGATGAAAATGGATGTTTATTAAAAAAATCTTAAAAAGAAGAAAATCACGGCAATCTTGGTGGACCCTAAAAAAATTCTCCTCTATACCTACATTGGTCAATAAAAGAATAGCACATCTTAATTTAGAATCGTTAATTCTTATCACACAGTTCTACTTACAGTCTTTTCTTTCGCTTTTAGAAATCACAAGACAACATGAACCTGCTCTATTTTATTCTACGATATCAAAGTGGTAGGACCACGCTGTTGACGGTTTTCTGTCTATAGCCGTGGGCCGGTCCGTCCGGGGTAGTACCACACTCTCGCAGAAGATCGACGTCTGAGTAAGGGCAATTTGCTATTGCGCTTCGTTCGGTGAGCGAAAGAGCCGGAAGCCCAACTGGGGTGGGATTGGGGTTCGTATTGGTAAGGCAGTAGGGTATAGTAGGCAGCGGCCTAGCTATACCCTTGTTATTGCAAAGGTCCATGGGCGGTTGTGACACTTACCATCAGGTGTGCTGTCAGCTCGTTTGTCACCATAAGCAATTAAAAAAAAAAAAGGTGAAGTTACTAACATAAGAGATTAGTTATTTGTATTACTCCTATAATAGGTTGTTTTGAATACAAGCATTCAAGTATTGGGAAATAGATACTTAAAATACTTTTATAACATACTAGCAAATTTAGCCCGTTGGTTTGTTTGTAGAAGTCGACATACCACAGCTCCGTCTGGTGGCAAGTTACATCAATGAGGATAGAATATAAACTTTCTTAAAAAAATACATATACATACCAATTTTCATAATGATCATTCAAGTAGTTTCTGAGTTTAGCGATATCATATATACAATCTCTTTTACTTTTGGAACATTTCAAAAATATAGCTACAAATACATCTTACGCATATAACAATATGGTCCTTAAGCATTATCTAATTTTGCGTATTCCTTCATATACATAACATTGAATACTAATGATTAAAACGTGTGTAAACAACCCTTATGTGCTTCCACGTAATCATCGCCAAGTGTGTGTAAATAACGTTTAAATGGATATGCTAGAGATAGCAGAATTAAAGGATCTTGTTAACATTCTCACTAATAATGCGTAGGAATGGTTAATATTATATAATTGTTATATTAATGTATTATAACAGTTATTCTATTCATACAATATTATTAGATTTTGATATATGAGTAATTGCATAGATAGTCTAGTGGTCAAGATACCGATCTACTGGGTTCGTTTCCCACTTAGAACAATACTTTGCGATCAAAAGTTTTTTGTTCTAAGTCTCGGTGTTATTTGTGTCCATAACTTAATTTATACTTGACCCTTATTTTACTTCATCATCATCATCTCAGCTCATATATGTCCCATTATTGGGCTCGAGCCTCCTCCATAATGGGAGAGTAATTAACCTACTACACCACGCTGGTCAGACGTGTTGGTATAGGGTTTCGTTTCGAATTTTCCTTCTCTCACATAGATATTAATGCGTTTTATATCCTTTAGTCGTCTCGTACGATCACCCACGGGTAATATAAGGGGTGGTGAATTGTATTCTTACTCCGTCACCACACGGCACATTTTGCTTCATTTTCAATATATTGGTGCCGGGTATACTTGGTCCCTAACTTACTTCATTTTCTATACAGACTTCATGGCACAATAGTACTCACGTTCAATGGCTATTTATTTAGTGACATAGTAAAATGAGCACATTACTTTAAAAAGTCTATTCATTTACGAATGTAATATCATTATCATCATCATCGTCTCAGCTCATGCATGTCCCACTGTTAGGCTTGCACCTCCTCCAAACGGAATGGATATTACCACGCTGGTTAGACGTGTTATTACAGGGTTTTGTTTCGAGTTTTTTTCTTCTATCGCATAGATGTTATATGAGATTTATATCCCTAAGTCCTCTTTAACGATCACCCACGAGTAAGATAGCCTACTGTACCACGCTGGTTAGACGTGTTATTATAGGGTTTTGTTTCGAGTTTTCCTTCTCTCTCATTGATATTATATGCGTTTTATATTCCTTAGTCATCTTTAACGATCACCTACCAGTAAGATAGAGGGTGGTGAATAGTATTATTACTACATCACCACACGGCAAACGAATGTAAAAAAAAAATATTATGAAAAATATGTAGCAACATCTCATTTAAAAAGAAGGTTCAATTTCAGGACGTCATGAATATAAAGATTTTCTAAGGTGGAAAGCCTGAAAAAATTTAATAATAACATTTTGTGCTAATCAGGATTTGAATTCACTTTTTTACAACTCGCAGTCGTTTACTTATGTCTCTGATTAAGCAGTTATATGTAGTATTAATTTATTTTGTTTAAAAAAAATAGCGAAATTAAATTACACGCAGACTCTAATAAAAAAATATTTGATGACGAAGTGATTAAGATACTTCCATGCCAGTACCTTCCATACTAGTATCATGGGTTGGATTCCTAAGCAGGACAATACTTTGTGTGATTCACAAAGTGTTGTTCTGAATTTGGGTGTTATTTGTCGCTTTAATTATATATTTGTAAAGTCTACCACAATACATTATTTCCTTAGCGCTGGGTCGTGTTATTTATAAAAAAAAATCTTAAACTATTCATCATCATCATCACAGCCCATAAACGCTTCACTGTTAGGCTCAGGCCTCCTCCGTAATAGGAGGGCAATTAACCTACTACACCGCGCTGGTCAGATGTGTTGGAATAAGGTTTCGTTTCGAGTTTTCCTTCTCTCGCATAGATGTTATACGCGTTTTATATCCCTTAGTCGTCTCGTACGATCATCCAAGGGTAAGATATGGGGTGGTGAATTGTATTTTTACTCCGTCACCACGCGGAAACTTGAACTATTATAGTTCTTAAACTGCTCTACCATCTGTATAACATAATACAATAATAAAAACGTGTGCGTCTCAAGACGCCCGACAGAATTGATAAACTAATATAAGTTGAACTATTTAATATGACTGACTGCACAGATGGCGTAGTGGTTAAGATACCGACCTTCCGTACCAGTGGCGTGGGTTCGATTCCTACGCAGGACAATACTTTGTGCGATCCACAAAGTGTTGTTCTGAGTCTGGGTGTAATTTGTCTGCGTTAATTGCATGTTTGTAAAGTCCCCCGCAATACATGGTTTATTTCCTTAGTGCAGGGTGGTGTTGTATAAAAAAAAAAAAAAAAAAAAAAAAAAAAAAAAATATATATATATATATATATATATATTGAAATTATTTAACTTGTGAAAAACTTAGGTTGTTACTTAAATTTTATCTATATTAATATGAAAATGTAAGGAAAGGTTATTTATTAATAAAATCTTTTAATAATTATAAAATTTATTTTATTCTTTGTTACGATTCTTGAACATTTACATTAGAATTGTATGTATGTACATTATTAGTATTATTATTTAATCATATAAAAGTAACAATTGGCTTATGGTAGGTATAATGAGTGAGAGAAAGGGAAGCCTGACAGACTAGCGCGTAAAGTTTTACGTAACGAAGTGCTCTACCCTCCATAAGGAGACATCCATTAATCACGTGATCTTTTTTTTAGCATTTTTAACCCCCCCCCGTCCCTCTTGGTGACATGTGGTGAGGTTTAAGACCATAACCACAGTCCCCCACCAATATCACGTGATTTTTTAGTACCTACAAAGAAGTAGCCCACAGCTCATTACATTCTTGGTTTTTTGCTTTTTCATACTTCCCAAAAAGGTCTTTATACAGATCACCTACTTTAAACGACTTCGTTCGTTGTCTGGCAATGGCTTTTAAATTTAGAAATCTCAGCGTTTGACGACAAAATAAATACACGTGATATCTTGCTACACCCCTTGTGATATTTCGTGATTTTTATCAAACCCCTCTCCCCGCTATCAAACCTCACGTGATTAATGGATGGCCCCTAAGAAGTTGTCACTTCAAAAAAATCGATGCAATTATTTAAATAAGAAGTACCACTGAAAATTATAAAACCTGATCATTAAGATATTTTTTGGAGGAACTTCTTGATTATCATGTCATTTGTATGACTAAAAACACAAGAAACATAGATAAATATTAAAAAAAAAACATTTCAAATCGTCCCATTTACGATATTGACACAGAGGAAAACAAAAAATCTGAGAACAAATTTACGCTACATTTCTTCCACTTGAAAACCTTAATCCGCCATACAATATTCAGGATTTTATCGTAGCCACGGACAACACTAAGTGCTGTATAGACATATTACATTAACATTTTTGCTATCATTCAATAAATTTTCGAGTTTTGTAAGTTAACTGAGTAACTCATTTTAACAATTTAACTAATTATGTTGTCCGGATTATGTTGTAATAGAGTTAGAATGCAATTCTAAGGAATAAAAGTGGGGCATATATCGTCTCAAGAGAGGGAAATAAAACTTTGAAATAAATTTTTTTAAAAGATATCACTCCTTTTTGTTGCGGTGGACTATGGAGGTGGTCACGCCCCGCCAAATAGATCCACGGCGACAGAAGAGGCGGTGGGTGACCCCATAGATTCACCCTCCAAAGCACCTCTCTTCGCCGTGAGAGCGGGCCACCGGTACCCGATCTTTGTCTTCAGTGGTGAAAAAAGACACCACCCTGCACTAAGAAAATAAACCTTGTATTGCGAAGGACCTTACACACATATAATTAACGCAGACAAATGACACTCGGACTCAGTACAACCTTTTGTGAATCGCACAATTACTGTCCTGCATAGGAATCGAACCCTAATACAAGCACGGAAGTTCGGAATCTTAATCACTACACCATCTGTGCAGCCAAACACCGGTGCAATTTGTGCAGTCGAATAATAATATACTACAATCTGTTTTTCAACTCTCATATGCAAGTCAGGGTTAATCAGAAATTGTAACCCGGCGGCGAGTCCAATCTAAATAAAATTAAATATATTTTCAACTGTAATTCTAAGAAAGTATTGACTTCAAGGTATTTTTGAATAGATCATCATCTCAGCTCATATATGCCCCTGTTGGGAGAGTCGAGCCTCCTCCATAACGAGAGGTAAATTGACCTACTACACCACGCTGTTCAGACGTGTTGATATAGGGTTTAGTTTCGAGGTTTCCTTCTCTTGCATATATGTTATATACGTTTTATATCCTTTAGTCGCTTTTTACGATCACCCACGGGTAAGACAGGGGGTGATGAATTGTATTCTTACTCCGTCACCACACAGAATTTTTTTAATACACATATATGCATTTATTAAGAACTATATTATTAACCTTAAGTTTTAGAAACGAATCTATAACTCATTATTGGCAACCATATATGATTTTTTAACTATGCTTTAATTAATATGTTTAATTACTCGCTAAACTTATCAAATGAAAAAATAAATGAATCAGTTAAGCTCGTCCTTATTACGCGTTAATTTCTCCTTGCATGTAGCAACAATGTAAGAATACAATTCATCGTCCCTTTCCTTTTGAAGAATGTCGTAAAAGACGACTAGGACTATTAAACAGATAACACCACTGTAATATAAGCAAAGTGAAAGAAATCCTTATGACAACCCGTTTGGCCATAATCAGATTTTAGGCTATTTTTCCTCCTATTATGGAAGTATCCCATGTATAAGTTTGTGCATGGAAATTTATGTAGATGTGTTCAAAACGAAGAAAAGTTACTAAATTATAAATAAATATATAATTAAAATATAATTAAATCTCTCCTATAATCTCCTACGCCAAAAATACTTATACATCGAAATTATCAATTAATTTTCATTTAACGATTATACTGGCACGCGTGAAGCACTTAATCTAGTAATCATACGCCATTACATCATTTTGAAAAAGAGCTGATATTTTTGCGCTACTGGACTTATATTAACCAAACATAGATAAGAACCACCGCAAGGAAAGTGGCTTGCAAATAAAAAAAATCGCATCGAAATCAGTCCATTCATTTGGGAGCTACGATGTTACAGAGACACACACAGGCAGACATCGACGTCAAACTTATAACACCCTTCTGTTTGCTTCGGGTATTAAAAATAGAACATAATATACAGATAATAAAAACCAAAGTCCAAAGTCATAAAACAACTACGATAAAATTATTATCCTACACGATGACAAAAAGCCAGCTGACCTTACATCAGAGAAACAAACTATTTATACATAGCTTATCGTAACCAAGATCGTTAACCCTCTATTAACCCATATCCTCGAGTTGACTCACAATTTGAGCGGAAAGATAGGCGATACGTATCTTTAAGAGACTTCTATAAGGTTAGAGCGCAGGAAATCAGTGCAGGGAAGCGAGGCAAGAAAATTGAGGTAATTTATTTTGGCTTTACTTTCAAGGATTTTTTTTCCAGTAGCAATTTATATTTTCCTCTTGAGTAGTTATGGTGTATTAAAATCTGTATTTAATGGTCAGTTTTTGTGAGCAATGATGTCACTGAGAGATGGATTGTGACGGTAGATAAGAGCTCACTCATAAAATTTGGAATGCAATACTGTCTACTTTAAGAAATAAGCGTAATTTTTATGTATGTGCTGCGAAATATGGCAACATACTTACATACATACATACATACATAGCCTCACGCCTGTTTCCCAGAGGGGTAGGCAGAGACTACGGATTGCCACAAACCATGATCCTGGCATACTTCCATCGCTTCATTCACACTCATAATAGTCTTCATGCATGCTCTACGATTACGCATACTCTTAATAAGACCTCTCGTCAACACATCTCCAACTTGGTGCAGAAAAGTATGACGTGGTCTTCCCCTTGTATTCGTCCCACTCACGCTTGCTTTATATATTTGCTTCGTCAACCTCTCGTCACTCATTCTTTCTAAATGTCCAAACCACCTCAGCATACTCTTTTTGATCTTTGTCACTACTTCTTCATTCACACCACAGCGCTCTCTTATAACATTATTCCTAATTTTATCTTTCATACTTACATCACACATACTACGAAGAGCTCTCATCTCTACAGCATTTATTCTACTTTCATGTCTTCCCTGCCAAATCCAACTTTCACTACCATACATGAGAGTAGGTACTAATACTGCCTTATGTACAGCTAAACGTGCCTTTTTGGACACGTTTCTGCTTTTCATAAAGGTGCATAGTGCCCAATTCACTCTATTACCAGCATTTACTCTTCTTTCAAACAAAACACCCAAATACAAAAATTCTTTCACCTGTTCCAGTTCCTCACCATTTATAAAAATGTTACATTCCGTCATACATTTATCCTTTTCAAAAACCATAATTTGCCTCTTACTCACATTTACTTTCATACCTTTTCTTTCAAAAGCTTCATGCATAGTAGTTACCATCGCCTGCAAATCTTCTGCCGATGATGCAAGTAATACCTGATCATCGGCATAAAGAAGACATTTGATAAGTAACTCATTCATTCGTAAACCACAATCATTATTTTTCAGATCTTTCAAACAGCTATCCATGAATAGGTTAAACAACCACGGGGACGCTACACATCCCTGTCTAACACCTTTATCGATATTAAACCACTCCGTGTAGGCTCCGTTTATTCTTACGCATGCCCTGAAATCCTTATAGATGGATTTCAGCGCGTGAATAAGATGGCTGTCCACCCCATACATAGACAGTACCGACCACAGTTCATTCCTCCTCACTTTGTCATAAGCTTTCTCCTAATCAATGAATGCACAAAAGATTTTCTGACCTTTAGCCAAAAATTTCTGCGCCATGCATTGTAAGGAGAAGACTTGATCCGTACAACCCATACCTTTTCAAAAACCTGCTTGTGCACCCCATATTTTCTTGTCGGTTACTTTCACTACTCTTTCAATCAATACTTTCGCATACAGTTTGCCGACTATGCTAAGGAGGCTTATGCCCCTGTAGTTCCTACAATCTTGCTGCGAACCTTTCCCTTTGTACAAAGGTACAATTACAGCCTTACACCAGTCGTCAGGTACTTGGCCATTAGTCCAGCTGAGATTGAAGAGCTGGTATAGCATGTTAGCTATGATATCCTGTCCAGCTGTCAGCATCTCAACTGTAATCCTGTCGTATCCTGCAGATTTACCCGCTTTCATACCTTTCAGTGCGTTCATAATTTCCACCATAGTAACACATTCTCCATCCTCAAGATCTCTTTCACTCTCAAATGATAGATCTTGTGGCTCTTCTCTTTCAAATAAGCTTTCAAAATACTACTTCCATCTCTCTAGTACACATTCTTCTCTATTCACTATCCTTCCATACTTATCCCTGATCGAGGCAAGCTCTGTACTTTGAACTTTACCTCGAGCTGATCTTATGGACAACATACTTAGATTTTTTTTATTGCTAATGATGGCAAACGAACAAGCAGCGCACACCTGATAGTAAGTTTCACTGCCGCTCATGGACCTTTGCTATAACCAAAGTTATAGCTAGGCTGCTGCCTACCATTACAATCCCCAAACCCACCCAGTTGGGCTCCCAGCTCTCTCGCTCACCCAACAAAGCGCAATAGAATATTGCCATTACTCAGACGTTGATCTTACTACCACTAATAAAAGATGGAGTCAAAATACTGTAGCGCCCGTAATTTCAAGGTTGGACAACAGGCTACTCAATGAGCTTTTTTTTTTATTTTTTTTTTATTTTTTTTTTCTTCGCAAGTTGGATCATGGATGTGGTCGCGCCCCGGCAAATCAGCCCGGGGCGACAGAAGAGGCGGCGCGCAACCCCATGGACTCACCCTGCAAATAACTCTCTTCGCCGTGCGAGTGGGCCACCGGTACCCGATCTTTGTCTTCAGTGGCAAGACTACTCAATAACCTGAGAGACAGTGAACTACTAAGTTCTTGTGAAGCCTATGTATAATAAATGAATTGATTTGATGCTACGCTAATGTATCTATCTGCTTACTTCATTTAACGTTCTTCTACGATATTTGTAGAAGGATGTATAATAAATATAGTCTTATGCCAATACATGTAGAATCAAAATACACAGATGTAGTAAAAACAATTTTTAAATTTGAAATTTTAAATCCAAGAACCGCAATGGTACCGCAACCTCGAACGTAAATTTAACGTTCAACATAAAATACACTGTAGTTTAGGGGGTAACCCTGACTTATTTAATGACAAACCAGTCACGTTTAGTCACAGAAACTAGTAAGCTTAAGTACTCCAGTAATACGAGCGATCGTTTATAAAAGACATTGTAGTAACTTTGTGGGATCAATTTTATTAGTTTTATTATCAGTCGAGGTGATTTTGTCGCTATAATTTCAAGTTGTAAATTATCAGGGATATGTTTTGTCTACTTTCTCTTATTTGTCGCATATTGAAAAGAACATGGTTTATAAACTAATTATTAAGAATTTATTATTAATTGTTTGGTAGGAGGATCACGTTGTTGACAATTTTCTACGTACAGCCGCGAGCCAGTCCGTCCGTGGTAGTACCAAAATCTCGCAGAAAATCGACGTCTAAGCAATGGCGGTTTGCTATTGCACTTCGTTCGGTGAGCGAGAGAGTCGGAAACCCAACTGGGTTGGTTCGGAGTTTGTATTGGTAGGCAGCCGCCTAGCTATTCCTTTGGTATTGCAAAGGTCCATGGGCGGCAGTAACACTTACCATCAAGTATACTGCTTGCTCGTTTGCCACCGTAAGCAATAAAAAAACTTGTTTTATTTAGTCTAGGTATAACCGTTGGTCATAATTAGTAAATTGGTTATTATGTTACACATATCCGGTTTTGCGTTCGTTTTTAGGGTTCCATACCCAAAGGGTAAAAACGGGACCCTATTACTGAGACTTCGCTGTCCTTCCGTCTGTTCGTCTGTCACCAGGCTGTATTTCAAGAACGGTGATAACTTGAACAGACTTGACAGTTGAAATTTTCACAGATGATATATTTCTATTGCCGCTATAATAACAAATACTAACAAAAAAATAAAATAAATATTTAATGGGGCCTCCCATACAACAAACTTGATTTTTTATAGTTAATGGTACGGAACCCTTCGTGCGCGAGTCTAGATCGCACTTGGCCGATTTTATGGTTTTGAATTTTCTTTCAATTACAGTTTTGTGCTATTGGCTTACCCTTTTCAATCCTATGACATAAAGTACCTTTGTTATTCTACATCTTACTTATTTTAACTATCCTACCTGTAACATTAATGGAAAATATTCTTATTCCGGCACTACAGGTATCTCTACTTTCATTAAATTATTAGATTATATTCTACTGCTTCTCCGTGTGGTGACGGAATAAAAATACAATTCATCACTCCCTATCTTCCCCTAGGGTGATCGTAAGAGACGACAAAGGGCTATAAAACGCATATAACATCTATGCAAGAGAAGGAAAACTCGAAACAAAACCCTATACCAACACGTCTGCCCAGCGTGGTATAATAGTTCAATTTCCCTCCCATTATGGAGGAGGCTCGAGTCCAACAGTGCGACATATATGAGCTAAAATTAAGTATCACTGTAACTGCTACCACGAGTCTCACTCTCTTTTTAATCTTTAAAGACTTTCCAACCAAAACTACTTTAGTTCTTCCGTGATCATGACGCTTGCAATAGTACTAAAATAACAACAACTTGTAAGTTTAAATCCCGTTAACTATAATTTTACGAGTATTAATTCTATGTTGTTGCTTATATTAACATAATCGCTATACTTGGGATTCAGTTTATTACCGCTAACTGAGCACAGATAACAATTCACACAGATCACAGATAACAAACATTTCGTGTTTGTTGCTGAGAATTACCGAGAAAATCCTCTATACATACATACATACCATCACGCCATGTGAACAGAGTGCCAGAGAAGTCTATCCTTGCATACTTCACTCGCTTCCTCAACATTCATAATTCTCTTCATACATGCTCGCCGGTCTCGGAGACTCTTGACTCCACTTCCATTCAGTACATGACCGATTTGGTCTAGGTAGGTTAGTCTCGGTCTGCCCCGGTACCTACATCCTTTCACTTTCGCATTGTATATCTTCTTAACCAGATATTCGTTCGGCATTCTTTCCACATGTCCGAACCATCGGAGCATTCCCTTTCGCATCTTTACACCAATACTCTCTTTCATACCTACTCGCTCTCTTACGTCGTCGTTACGAATGCGATCGATCAGCCTAACTCCACAGATTTTCCGTAGAGATCGTATTTCGACCGCATTAATTTTACTTTCATACTCTTTTCTGTATACCCAACTCTCGCTTCCATATAGTAATGTTGGGACAAGCACTGCTTTATGTATTGCTATACGTGCCTTCTGGCTGAGGTGGTGACTACCGAGAAGTTGCCCCAACGCTCCGTTCACTTCATATCCCGCATTCACTCCTCGCTCTGTATCAGTGGTCTACCTTCCATCTCGGTACATCATTACCCGCACTACAGTACGTATTCGAGCCGAATTAGCAGTGTAACTAGACTGTCAGGGGACGCGACGAGCACGCTCCGGACTATGCACCCCAACTCTAAATTCTAGAAAATCTATACAAAAACCAACAGCACTTTTTCTTTAATTCGTCGCCAAGATTTTTATTTTATAATAATTATTTGTAGATATATTATGAAACAAAATAAATAACCGAAGTAGAAACCATTTAATGTTCGCATACCAAGAAACACAATATGTCTATTTTCCGATACAGTAAAACTCCCTACACAAGAATTGGGAATAATCGAATTATCTGTGCCCTTGTCACTAAATAGAATACGAATTGTCTTGACAATATTTTCGGTAAATTTATTCTTTATTTTGTGGTAGATTCTTGTTTGTTTATTCTTAACTAACCATTGTATCTAACAAGGAGCGATACAGATATAATGATTTTTCTTTATTGTTATTGTGTCAATAAATAGTTTATTAAAAGTAAACGTAACTCAAATAAATATTGAGATTAGTACATTCAGGTTTTTTTTATTGCTTATGGTGGCAAACGAGCAAACAGCACACCTGATGGTAAGTATCACTGCCACCCATGGACCTTTGCTATAACCAAGACTATAGCTAGGCCGCTGCCTACCATTACAATCCCCATACCCACCCAGTTGGGCTTCCGGTATCATATTAAGTAATTCTTGAGATGGGCAAATGGTGACGGATACTTATACCGAGTATCATAAAATATGACTAAGAGTTTAACATCAATGTATGCCAATTCCATCTGAGGCCGTCTGATCAACAAATACATTTCCAAGGAGGACTTGACTTCAGGCAGATGCCGTATCAGTCGCCTATCATAAAACCAATGTCAAAAGTTTTTCTATATATATGATGAAATTAGTCTAGTTAGATTACGTTGACTCTAAGTAATTGGGATAAGAACAGCATGGCGACAATGACGAGGTAATCTTAACATAAGCAAATAAAACAGTTCTCATCATCATTCTCCTACTTTTATCCCAATTACTTAGGATCGATACAATATGTACTCTTCTTTCATAGTACATATTGTAAAAGTTATTGGCAAAAGTTTAATGACCGGTCGCCTTCCAGACGTCAACTGTCCTTGGGAATGTAATTCTTGACCAAACGGCATCAGATGGAGTTGGCCCAGGTCCTTATAAGACTCTTAGTCGTCTTTTACGACATCCACAAGCCAAGTAAGGGTTGGTAGTATTCGTAGCCGCTACCACACATTACACTCGTATATACATTCAGCTAAACATGTTCTAACTTAAAATGGTAATATGAATGTAATCCATTCTTTCCTCAGCTTACCTTTCCTCACTTTCATCGATTTATTAAAAGATAGGCCTTACAAAGATAGATAAAATCATAATTACCACGCTTTATAAGTACATTGGTGCTTGTAGTTGATATCATTAGTTCTTAAAGAGAAAGAGTGTTCTCCTGGTAATCTCATAATATTTTTTTATGACTCCCAAGTGGGGGTAAGAGTGGTGATTTATTATCTTAAACCGTCAGGATAGGAGATATATTCATCTCAGTCCACATATGTCCCACTGTTGGGCTCGGGCCTCCTCCGTAATGTGAGGGAAATTGACCTACTATACCGCGCTGGTCAGACGTATTGGTATAGGGTTTTATTTTGAGTTTTCCTTCTCTTGCACAGATGATATATGATGATGATATCCCTTAGTCGACTTTTACAATACCCACGGGTAAAAGAGGGAGTGGTGAACTGTATTCTTACTGCGTTACCACATGGATATGGGGTATATTCATAAATAATATTTAATTTAGGATGTAGGTACCGGGGGAGACCGGGACTAATCTACCTAGACCAGATTGGTCACGTACTGAAGGAAGGTGGAGTCAAGAGTCTCCGAAACCGGCGAACGTGTATGAAGAGAATTATGAATGTTGAGGAAGCGAGTGGAGTATGCAAGGATAGAGTTCTCTGGCATTCTGTTGTCTCTGCGTACCCTGCAAGGGATATGGCGTGATGATATGTATGTATGTATGTAATATTTTATTTACCATTGTTTTATTAGATGGCAGTGCCATGTATTAAAACTATAAATATTAATTCATAAAGTATGTAACACTTTGCAATAGAGTTAGCGCTATATGAATCCAATTCAAGAGCTTTGCCAGAACAACCGCATTTGGCAGAAGATGCGATCCCAATTTGCCAGTAATATGTCGTTAATAGTTTGCAGTTAGAGTCTATTGCTTTAAAGTTTTAAGTGACTTCAGTTAGTAAAGTTACTCAAGTTATCTAATACAGTTGACTCGAGATTGAGAATTTAATTATTCATTATAATTGTAATATATAAACAAGTATTATAGTAGGTTGTTTTCTGTGTGGTGTCGTAAAAAATATCTAAGGAATATAATTTGAATATCACATATATCGACGGCGGCAAGCGAAAACGTCGTAGTCTACAAAGTACGAAAAAAATTTTCATTACTCTGTTCGAATCAGAAAAAAAAACTGATTCAAATGGTCTGGGTTACATAATTCTATGATGAACAGTTATGAAATTAACATTAAAAAAAATGGGTTTAAACTTAAATGACTGCATTCAAAAACGCTGTACGTTACAGAAAAAGTAGTAATAACTTATACTATGTCGACTACAGCAATTCGCTTTCCGTAAAAAAAGATTTTTGCTCATTAACGACGTTTTAGCGGGCAGCACGTCTAACTTTTTGCCTGCCAATATGGCTTTGTCCTCCAAATAACTACCAAACTGGCTAATATTCTGTCAAATTTAAATCGGTTTACGTGTAATACATTTTGCCTTACCCCAAATAAGCAATTATTTTAGTTTACACCTATTCTAAGATATTAGTTTCGTGGAATAACTACGTTTACAACATACAGTTTAGTTCAAATAATGTTGCTTACGACGTTTTCGCTTTCCTTAAAAAAATGCATTTGACCCCGCTCCATACAACTCAATAGTGAAATTACAGCGTTTTAACATTCTGTAAAAATAGTTCAATATGTCGTAGTCAACAAAATTTTGATAAATAATTGTTAGAATGAGATTTGAGAATAAAAATTATATTTAAAAAAAAATAATAAATCTAATTTCCAAAAATCGTGGGTCTACGTTAAAAAATACGCTAGTTATGATTTTTTGAAAACAGTTAAACAGTTTTTTGGCTCCGGTGAACATTTTCGTTTTTGTGGACTACGACGTTTTCGCTTTCCGCCGTCGATATATTAATCTGTGTGGTGATGGAGTAAGAATACAATTCGCCACCCCCTATCTTATCCGTGGATGATCGTAAGAGACGACTAAGAGATATCAACGCATATAACATCTATGAAAGAGATGGAAAACTTGAAACAAAACTCTATACCAACACGTCTGAACAACGTGGTATAGTAGGTTAATTTCCCTTCCATTACGGAGGAGTTCCGAGCTCAACAGTAGAACATATATGGGCTGTGATGATGATTATTATCACATATCAGCAAGCATAACTAAACTTGAAATAAAATCATATACTTTTGCAATCTTTTTTGGACGAGTCCGTGTCCAAAAGTGGGACGTACATGAGCTCATATTAGTTTCCAGGTACTATTGTCTTAAGGACGATGTAACCCATTTTTTAGGCGGCAGGCTACGGTGTGGTAACGCTCCGCTAAATCGTCGGGGGCGACAGGAGAAGCGGCGCACGACCCCGCAGACCCGCCCTAGAACATACTTTCCGACGCCGTGCTGTTGGGTCACTGGAACGCAGTCTTTTTCTTCAGTGGCCGTGTCTCCCCTAATCCTTATTAAACGTAATAGTATGTAATATTATTTTGTATATATACATTTAATAATATTTGTAATGTATTATATTAAACATAGTAGTTTTTAAAATGTTAAATAATAGATTAACATATGCATAATGGCAAATTATTTCGAAATAAAAAAGGGTATTACTGCACCCGGGCTGACCACGGATGTCAAGGAAGCGGTACCAGTGGCCGGCTCAATAGCGATGGGGAATGAATACGGTGGATTATTGGACCACGCGGCGCCATTCCGTCACCCCGGACAAAATGAACGGCGTGTGTCCAGACCGCAGAGTGCAAAAAAAAATCTTGAAGTACTAAATGAATTATCATAAAATTTTACTTACGCGTTATCAGAGGTACAGTAAACGACATAAGGCACTTCTCCTAGAATAGCTTCTCCAACTTATTTAGCCCACTCTGTGAATAGATTTTCATCTTAGATCTGATCTTAAGAAATGTTTCATGTTGTTGGAAGGAATTTTCTATTGAAAATTTGCTACCCTGAAATTATCAAATGTCTGCAATGCTATGTCATCACCCACTACGCCATTATTGTAAATAACATTTAAACATTAATCTAATATACGAAACGAGTGAAGGCCTTTTTTTTTATTTTTTTTTTTTTTTTTTTTTATTTTTTTTTTTTTTTTTTTTTTTTGCGGTGGGCTATGGACGTCGCACCCCGCCAAATCGGTCCGGGGTGACGGAAGAGGCGGCGCGCAACCCCATTGACCCACCCTGCAAGCACCTCTTCTTCGCCGTACGAGCGGGCCACCGGTACCCGATCTTTGTCTTCGGTGGCAAACGAGTGAAGCCCTGGGCCGAGGAACCCATATATGTAAACAAATGGAATGACTAATCACAATTGTAATCTGTGAGCATTTGAATTTTTTTATTATTTTAATATTATATTTTTCATTATAAAATTGTCAAAAGAAAAAGCTGAAATCACTAGAGCACGCATCCATAAACATTATTTGATGAGTTTGCGACCACGCGTGTCGGCGCCATAAATTCTCTGTGGCATTTCCACCACCATTCCACCATTTTATAATCCATTTTATTTACTGTAGCCACGTGTATATTGCGATTAAATTTTATTGACATTATTTATTAATGGCGACGACAGCGTAAATTGTTTTTCGTGTTTGTTACAGGATTTGGGCTTGATTTACGAAGGGAAGGTTTAGCAGTAAAGGCGTATACGTAATGAATGAGATATTATGGGTTGCAAGGGATAAATAAAGTTTGAGGGTGATATTTCACAACTAACCGATTAGCCCCTGTAAAACTTTGTAAAACGGGCTTATGTATAAAATGAAATGAAGTTTTTGTTGATATAAAGTGTTTTATTGTTTATAAATAATGAAGAATACATTACAATTATAATAATATTTATCAGAATCGGAGTTACTACCAGATTTAAAAAGATAGCCTCAATTACATTTTTCAGTTATGTTATTCAAAAGTTTACCTCACTTAATATACTTTTGCACTTAAACACATCATAAAATAAAACGTCACAGACATCACTATCATCATCACTATATCACAGAGGACAGCAACATCTACAAGTAGAAGGGTTTCACCAACAACAAGACCACCAGCGCGAAGAAGAAACCCCAAAGTACATGTTGTCACTCAACATCTATGACACATGAATTGCGCTCTTCAAGCTTTATCCAAATGTAATAAAGCCACTTCAAGAACATTAATTTTATAAACAAACCACCATAACAATTAAATCATTTATAAATACCCGAATACGAAACGAAAAATTATGTCACAAGCGGGGTTCGAACCCGCACCTATTGGGAATCCGGCCCAACCGTGCTGCCAGTTACACCATAGTGAACTATTTTAGGACATGCAGATTTCGCTTCATATTATATCTTACGTCTTCAAGGTGACGTATGCCATCTATCGGACAATGTTTGCACATTGTATAGACTTAATACTTCAAACTTTACAGTTAGAATTGTATTAAACGATGACACAACCTTGTTATTCAAATTATTGAAATTTTTAGCATTTAATATGCTTAATTATTTATAAATACCCGAATACGAAACGAAAAATTATGTCACAAGCGGGGTTCGAACCCGCACCTATTGGGAATCCGGCCCAACCGTGCTGCCACTTACACCATAGTGAACTATTTTAGGACATGCAGATTTCGCTTCATATTATATCTTACGTCTTCAAGGTGACGTATGCCATCTATCGGACAATGTTTGCACATTGTATAGACTTAATACTTCAAACTTTACAGTTAGAATTGTATTAAACGATGACACAACCTTGTTATTCAAATTACTGAAATTTTTAGCATTTAATATGCTTAATTATTTATAAATACCCGAATACGAAACGAAAAATTATGTCACAAGCGGGGTTCGAACCCGCACCTATTGGGAATCCGGCCCAACCGTGCTGCCACTTACACCATAGTGAACTATTTTAGGACATGCAGATTTCGCTTCATATTATATCTTACGTCTTCAAGGTGACGTATGCCATCTATCGGACAATGTTTGCACATTGTATAGACTTAATACTTCAAACTTTACAGTTAGAATTGTATTAAACGATGACACAACCTTGTTATTCAAATTACTGAAATTTTTAGCATTTAATATGCTTAATTATTTATAAATACCCGAATACGAAACGAAAAATTATGTCACAAGCGGGGTTCGAACCCGCACCTATTGGGAATCCGGCCCAACCGTGCTGCCACTTACACCATAGTGAACTATTTTAGGACATGCAGATTTCGCTTCATATTATATCTTACGTCTTCAAGGTGACGTATGCCATCTATCGGACAATGTTTGCACATTGTATAGACTTAATACTTCAAACTTTACAGTTAGAATTGTATTAAACGATGACACAACCTTGTTATTCAAATTACTGAAATTTTTAGCATTTAATATGCTTAATTATTTATAAATACCCGAATACGAAACGAAAAATTATGTCACAAGCGGGGTTCGAACCCGCACCTATTGGGAATCCGGCCCAACCGTGCTGCCACTTACACCATAGCGAACTATTTTAGGACATGCAGATTTCGCTTCATATTATATCTTACGTCTTCAAGGTGACGTATGCCATCTATCGGACAATGTTTGCACATTGTAAAAAATAGTTCACTATGGTGTAAGTGGCAGCACGGTTGGGCCGGATTCCCAATAGGTGCGGGTTCGAACCCCGCTTGTGACATAATTTTTCGTTTCGTATTCGGGTATTTATAAATAATTAAGCATATTAAATGCTAAAAATTTCAGTAATTTGAACAATTAAATCAATCATAAAAAGAGCACGGACAAAAAGTCTGTGGAATAACATACTCATAATAAAAAAAAATATACTATTGCTACCTTCACAACTCAGTAAAGTGATATACAATAAACAAAGTTACCAAGAGTAAATTTTATTTTGCATCAAATCAAAATATTACCCATATATGGGTAATATTTTGATTATTTTTTTGGTAATTCAAGACATGAGTTCTTAATTCCATTCATATCTTAAAATTAGCCTATGCAAATTCAATTTAAGATATAGACCGCTCCAAAAGATGATCTCATATTCACCAGGCTTAGTAAGTAGGTTGGCGATTACAGTTGGTGAATCTTTTGTCCGGCTGCTTTGGTCAGCCCCACGAATACCTCTATGATTATATAGGAGATTGACAATTTTAATTTCTTATATCTATATATCGGGCTTATTAAGTTCTTTAGAACCCTGTTAAAGGGTTTTAATCTTTATTGTCTAGTATTTTTGTATGCAATGATACACTGTTTTATGTATTTATACCATTTTATAACTATTTGCCTTATTCTTAATTATTCCCTGACATGTTATAATTTATGTTTTATAAAAGGCATATATGACCATTACTAATTTTCTTATGATTACTTAAGTTTATATTTTGTTTTGTTTAGTTTTGTGTATTGGACAGACAATTATTAAGTGCAGTGCCAATTTCTCTTTATCCAGGGGATTTTTTTTTTTTGGGTGGGCTACGGTCGGCGCACTCCTTGCACCACTCCGTCCGGGGTGACAGAGGGGCGTAAGCACGCACACCCGTAACCCACCCGTGACGTCACCTACGTCGTTGGGCCGACCACCGGAGCAGAGTGACTTGACGTCAGTGGTCGGCCCGACGGAATAACCCTGAGGAGTACCCTCTCCTCGACCGACATCCCCCCCTCGGATAGGATGTCAGTCATTCTTCACGCGGTCGGCCTCTCGGCGGGTGATGGACTAATTCCCCGATCCAGTCACCCGCGGCCTCGGCTAGGGCGGCATCAGGCGCAGGTAATCGCGCCCGCGCCACCCCAGTCGCCGGCGGCGGCTCGCGTCGTCCAGGAGACGCTCCTCGCGTACGCGCTCCGCCGCCTCCTTCCGCGAGACTACTGTCTCGCAGAAGGCTGCAACCACGTCCCAGTTCCTGACGCTGTCGAGCATCGCCCTGGCGATGGTCGGCAGCGTCAGGTCGGCACCGATGATTGCGACGAGTTCACAACGCTGCTCTTCCCAAGCGGCACAAACCTCGAGCGTATGCTGCGCCGTGTCTTTGTCGCAATCGCAGTGGTGGCAGGACGGTGTACTCTCCCTCCTGACGACCGTGTGCAGGTATTTGGCGAAGCATCCATGCCCCGTCAAAACCTGCACCAGTCGGAAGGAGAGCGCACCGTGCCGTCATTCCAACCACTGCATCAGCACCGGCCGGAAGGCCTCCACGGTCCGCAAACCGAACCGAGGCCTCTCCAGCCTGACTGCCCAATGGGCAATTACGTCTAGGCGGGCGTCGATACGCCAGGTGGTGAGTTCCCTCAATGAGACCACACCACCCTCCGCGTTTATCTAGGGGATACAGATACATGATGAGCTTCCTTTATATCCGAAGCAATGCAGGCATTTAGGGTTGTACATTTCTTAGGAGCTCTCTCAGCGATCTCCACTGTACTGTCATCACTCTCCTACTCTTATACCAATTGTTTGGGGTCGATACAATATGTAGATAATAGGTAAGTCTTTCATAGTACATATTATAAAAGTTATTGGCAATAGTTTTAGGACCAGCCGCCTGCCGGACGTCGACCCTACTTGGGAATGTATTGTTGACCAAACGGCATCAGATGGAGTTGGCCCAAGTCGTTATAATGCTCTTAGTCGTCTTTTACGACATCCACGAGTAAAGTAAAGGTTGGTAGTATTCGTAACCACTACCACACAGCTAATCAATCTCCAATGTAGTGTAATGATCTTAAATGCCGTGTCTTTCATGCCTAATAATATCATGGGCTCTCTCATGCAAGACAACTATTTGCGTGATCTACAAAAAAATGTTTTAAATATAGGTTTTATTTGTGTCTGAAAATTCTATCTTTGCAGTTTTTCACGATAAAAGTATATATTTCTTAATGTAGAGCGATCTTTTAAAACTGAAATCTCTCAATTGTTTGATAAACCATATAATATTTCAATCAAAGCATTTCTCACGTTGTATAACAATAAATTAATATCATTGGCTGTTTATACGACCAATATTTGCAGGGTTGTTATCTTTTATTCGTACCTTAAATGACACCAATACAGATGGCGAATTACCTTTAAGGAATAAGAAATATTGGAAGAGTATAAGAAATACATTTGTGTTGTAAGAATAACATATTCTTATGGGCATAAAAATTTAGATTACAAAGTTTGTTACTACTTAGTTATAACTTTTTTTTAGACACCACCCTGCACTAAGAAAGCAATGTTTGTAGTGCGTGGGACTTTACAAACATGATTAATGCAGACAAATTAGACCAAGACTCAGAACAACACTTTGTGGATCACATAAAGTTGTCCTGTGTAGGAATCGAACCCATGGCACTGGCACGGAAGATAGGTATCTTAATCACTACGCCATCTGCGCAATGAAATTCAAATTTTGATCACTTGGTAGTTTTCTAGTATATATTAAAGACTTACAAATGTTTATTTTTTTTTTAATTTGTCACTTCTAGTGAAACATGTACAATATTAACAATCGTAAACCGCAGCTGGCACTAGAAGGCTGGCAATTTTGTAATACATAGTTTCCTGCAACGGCATTTACAATAAAAGCTTGATATGTGATCAGCCACTTGTGTTTCAAGAATTCTGCACAAAATGAATCTAGTGATCAAATATAGAGCATAATTTTAGATGTATTTTTGTCAACCGTGTGGTGAAGGAGTAAGAATACAATTCACCACTCTATATCTTACATGTAGATGATCGTACGAGACGACTAAGGAATATAATACGCATATAACATCTATGCAAGAGAAGGCAATCTCGAAACGAAACTCGTGGTATATAGTAGGTTAATTTCCCTCCCATCACGAAGGAGGCCCGGGCTCAACAGTTGGACATATATATGCCGTGATGATGACGATGATGATGAATAGTATGTAATTTACTAATTTGACTGCAAAGATGGCGTAGCGGTTAAGAAGTGCCAATGACGTTGGTTCAATTCCCATGCTGCACAATACTTAGTGTGATGCACAAATTGTTGTTTTAAGACTGGGTGTAGTTTGAGTTCGTTAAGAGAGGAAGGAGGTCCGTTTAGATTGATAATTGGATCCTCTAGATGGGACTACAGTAGACTCAAAAATATTCGTTTTATTTTTTTTAGATTTGTATAGAACTAGGTGGACTAAAGAGATTATTTAAGTCACAGGAAACCGTTGGATGCAGATGGCACAGGACCAATTTGAGTGGCATTCTCGTGGGAAGGCATATGTCCAATAGTGGACCTTTGCGGGCAGATGCAGGATATAGAACTGTTTAATGTAACTGTGTAATGAGAGAGTATAAATATATTGTTGTAACCCTTTCCCGTGGGTATAGTAAAGAAATCAATTAAAGGAAATAAGCAAATTATGTTACTGCAAGGTAAAGAATACTTAAAATAAGACATATGTCTATCCGTTTGGATAGTGTGATGCAATAGTAGCCTTATCGAGCTGAATTAGTATTCACCTCAGCTGGACTAGTTTCATGTCCAACAGGACTTATATACGTTGTGACCGCCTAGAAGATTAACTTTTCAAGTAATTCTACAAATAATAGTCTATATGATATTCTACTAGATTATTAAGAATTTAGTTAATATTCTTATATTATTTGAATGCTAATATAGTACTTTGGTATTAATAATATTAATGTCAATATTAATAACATTTATAACAAATCATTTTTTTTTGTTTTTTATCTCAACAGTTGTTATGAAGCGACGGCACAGAGGTTTTAGTCAATGTTCACATTACAGCCTAAAATATTTAGCTATATTATATTTTAAATAATATTTTTTCTTTGCAATTCAAGCGGTAGTATTTAAGATCAACAAGAATAACAAGCAAATAAACATACTCTTCAGTTTTGTAATAGTAATAGATAAGGGTTAGAATTTTAAGTTAAGACATACGTTTTCGCCTAAATTTGGTCTTATTATCAATAACTCAAGGTAATATCTATGAGCGCTGATAAGTGTTGTGAAAAGTCTAGCAATTAAAAATCAAATACAAACGCCATTAAATCTGTAAAAATAGTTTTATATCCAACTATCTTCTGCCCGCGTAAAAGGTTACTTTCCTAAAGATTTTCATCCCCTATTTTTGTTTTACCCCTTCAGGGTAATTTTTTTACGAAATTTTAATGTCATATTTATTTATATCTAATCAATAGCCTAAAAATAAGTTTCAAGCTTCTGGCTTTAAAAATGACGATAATTCTTTACAACTTTTTATCCCCCCCTTTACAACTCTTTTTTGCATTAAAAAGTAGCCTATATCCTTTATCAGGCTCTAGAGTCTAGAGCCTAGACTATCTGTGTACCAAATTTCATTTAGATCGGTTCAGTTGTTTTGGCGTGAAAGAGCGACAAAAAGAGTTACTTTCGCATTTATAACATTAGTAAGGATTTTAAAACACATTGTCAACATCAGAAATCATTATATAATTAATGAACTAATAAATATATGTAGGTAGATAAATGAAATAAAAATAAAAGTGACATTGTGCTACTGACATTTTTAAGTCTAAGAAGAACAATTGCCAATAGCTATAGAACAAAATTGTCTACGCCAGAACCTATTTAAGCCAGCTAATGACTCAAGAAAATTGTTATTGGATGAATTATTGAACGTCTGTTAGAGTCATAAGACATTGCGAGTCATGAGACTAGGCTGGTATAAAAAAGCGTTCTTGTAACAATGTTCTACAATGAGTTAAAAGTTAATGGCGAGATCAAGGACTACCAGTACTGAGATATTCGACTTAATCTTCGATTTCATATGTAGAATTTATGAATCACTTTTTAATACACATACATACATACATACATATCATCACGCCATATCCCTTGCAGGGTAGGCAGAGAGAACAGAGTGCCAGAGAACTCTATCTCTGCATACTTCACTCGCTTCCTCAACATTCATAATTCTCTTCATACACGCTCGCCGGTTTCGGAGACTCTTGACTCCACCTTCCTTGAGTACATGACCGATCTGGTCTAGGTAGGTTAGTCTCGGTCTCCCTCGGTACCTACATCCTTCCACTTTCGCATTGTATATCTTCTTAACCAGGCGTTCGTTCGGCATTCTTTCCACATGTCCGAACCATCGGAGCATTCCCTTTCGCATCTTTACACCAATACTCTCTTTCATACCTACTCGCTCTCTTACGTCGTCGTTACGAATGAGGTCGGTCAGCCTAACTCCACAGATTTTCCGCAGAGATCGCATTTCGACCGCATTAATTTTACTATCATACTCTTTTCTGCATACCCAACTCTCGCTTCCATACAGTAATGTTGGGACAAGCACTGCGTTATGTATTGCTACACGTGCCTTCTGGCTGAGGTGGTGGCTGCCGAGAAGTTGCCCCAACGCTCCGTTCACTCTATTTCCCGCATTCACTCTTCGCTCTATATCAGTGGTGTACCTTCCATCTCGGCTAAATCCACATCCAAGATATACAAATTCATCCACTTGCTCTAGTACATCATTACCTATTGTTACTCTTACATCTGTTCTGGTTTTATCTCTTTCAAAGACCATTATTTTGGTTTTGCTCACATTCACTTTTTAATAATTGTTTGAATTAGACGATATATGGCGGAAATCTATTATTATTTTAAATAAGAGGAAATGAAGGGAGACCAATTACTTTGCCATGCTTAATCAATATACCGTATGAGGTATAAGGTAAGAAAGGAAGGAATACAGGATAGGATCACGGGGAGGTGAAACAAGATATATTTTGGCGGAAAACTACTAGTTAAAATTCTGGAGGTTAATAAGACTTTCTTATAGGTTAATTCATCTTATTATTTCATTTCTGTTGTGTGTATATGTGCAGTGTAATTGATTAACTGTGAGAAAGTTTAGTTTTTAGTAAATCATAGAACACAATAAATTATAGCATAGCACAGCGCTATTTAGCATTAACTATTTTGAATCTAAATCATCTACGGACTTGGTCAACTAATTATGTTTTAATTATTAAAGAACACATCAAAAATTTTGGTTGCTTAAAAGAAAAAAAGAAAAAGGAAAGAAAATATGTTTTATTGGACACGAACACATTCAAAAGCAACAAGAATAAAACTAAAAAAAAGTCAACAATTAGACGAGAAAGCGGTGGTAAAATAATTGTAAAATGTACAGTAATAGTTATCAAAACATAATAATAGAAAACGATATATTACATAGAACATCCATGAATCTCCGCTAACATATACTTATTTAGTATATGTTAGCGGAGATTATACACATATATCAATAGAATCCACAAGTATATTTCATGGTGAGTCATTTGATACATACCATTTTATATATTACAAAAAATTGCATCCAAAAGGCAACAGCATATGCATAAAGATGCAGCACTGATTTTCTTCAGCTGCAGCCTTAGATGGTATCGCGAGATGCAGATAGAGATTTGACATATTTTTTTTTATAATGCACAAATTATTCTAGATAATAATAAATATTCATAATAACAATAATTAAAAAGTCATATACCTGATATTACAATACACTAAAAAGCTAGATTAAAAATTGAATTATCTGAAGAACAGAAATGTAATAGAAATTGTAAATAAAAAAGATATTTCTTTATATATTCACCTTCATAAGTAGTTATTTTTTAGAAATTAGGACTTTCTGTTAGTTACTCAATAGTATAAAAATCAGAAGGCGGTTCTAGTCAAGTTATACCTTAGTCACAGTCCTCTCAAACCATCCACCCAAACCAGGGTCAGTGGCAAGGATGTCCTACAATTGTATAACCTAGCGCACTGTACTATATCGCCATTTGAATGGACTACCAGTACAGAAACCTTACGAAATCCTACCCTCTTTCTGGTTATCTTCAATTGCCATTTCATTGTAACATAAATATAAAAGAAAGAGTGTACTATTTATTCTGCGTAAATGGCTGTCGAGCCTTATTTTCTGTAACATGAAAATGAAATTTTCTTATTAAATTATTCTCCCCCACTTACTGGAAAATTGACTCATTATTAAAAAAAATAAAAAATACATCTTCGTCTATTGGCTCTTTTACGATACGCAAGGAAATAACGTTCCAGCAATTTTCAACACGATCCATTATTATCAAAAATTGCTTTATAGTTAGATATACGATCCTGATTAATTTCAGAAATAAATTCGTATTTCTTTTTATATGTATAAAGAAAAACAGGGCCTGTAGGCGGATTGTCACGAATGAAAATTAGTTATTTGTTTTTTCATCAAATTAATTAGATAATATCTGGATGACCGAGCTTTCGCTCGCTAGGGTTCCGTACCTCGAAAGGAAAAAACGGAACGCTTATAGGATCACTTTGTTGTCCGTCCGTCCGTCTGTCCGTCTGTCCGTCTGTCTGTCTGTCTGTCAAGACTCTTTTTCTCAGGAACGCGTGGAGGTATCAAGCTGAAATTTATATCAAATACTCATCAGGTCTACTGTCCCTTAGAGCTGTGAAAAAATCAAACTTTTAAGCTAACGCAATCAAAAGATACAGCTATTTATGTCGCAAATTTCTGCAAATTTTCGACACTCTCAAGGGAATCAAAACCTACAGGGTACTTCCCGTGAACTCAGAATCTTGAAATTTGGAACGAAGCAACGACTTATAGCACAGATTAAGGAAAAATTGTGAAAACTGTAAATTTTTGATTACATCATATAAAAAAAATATTTTTAATCATTTTAAACTCACTACCCTTTTTCACCTGAACGTGTATGGTTAACAATTAGCAATTAATTTTGCACTGACAATGAACAGGCAGCGTGACCGAGTGGTTTAAGGCACTGGTTTTAGACACCGTAGGCATGAGTTCGAATCTCACCGCCGACGAGCTCTTTTTGCTATTTATTTTTGCAAAATTAATTTATAATAATTTAATAATATAATATTATAAATAAAATAGTTTAAAACGTGTTCATTAAGTGTTTTAAAAATTTGTAGTTTTAATATTTATTAAAACTACTAATTTTTATTTACTACTAATTTAGGTGTAACTTGAATTAATATCAAAGAAAAAAGAAACTTGAATTCATCATCATCATTCTCCTACTCTTATCCCAATTACTTCCGACGTCCGCTCCCTACATCGCTCAAGGGGAGGGTACCTCTCAGGGGGTATTTCGTCGGGCCGGCCACTGACGACAAGTTCACGCTGCTCCAGTGGCTGTTCCAACGACGTAGGCGAGGTTCTTGGGTGGGTTACGGATATGCGTGCGTACGCCCCTCTGTCGCCCCGGACGGAGTGGTGCGAGAAGAGCGCCAACCATAACCCAACCCAAAAAAAAAAAAAATCCCCATTACTTGGGATCGATACAATATGTACTCTTCTTTCATAGTACATAATGTAAAAGTTATTGGCAATAGTTTTATGACCGGCCCCCTGCCAGACGTCAACCCTCCTTGGGAATGTAATTGTTGACCAAACGACGTTTTTAGTTTTACGGAACCCTTCGTGCGCGAGTACAACTCGCACTTGGCCGATTTTTTTTTTATTTTAATAGTTGTCAACCAACGCAAAATTATATTTTTTCATTGCCTGAAAATACTGACAAAATGATATTTTCTACAAATGAAACTTAGCTAGATTAGTCGTCCCCGGAACCTCCTGTATGCTAAATTTCAAGAAAATTGTTGATGTCGTTTCCAAGATTCAGAATATATATATATATAAGAATTGCTCGTTTAAAGATATTAGATAGATAGATAGTAGGAAGTTGCGGACAAAATATAAATAGCGGCCTCGTTTACTAAGAACAAACTTATGTCTTGTCCTTCTCGAAACACTTTAAAAGGATGACATGAAGCCGTGTCAATATTACTCTCCTTTCATCTAGATGAAAATTGATACAACGATAGATTATAGTTTAGAATATTAAATAAAGTTCTCATTATTTCAAAAAGATTATTGCTGCTATGTAAGATTTGATCTTTACATAAACGTGAATAAAACGCGAACATCATCTCCTGTCATCTAAGCTCATATATAACCCTGTTAGGCTAAGCCTCCTCCTCTATAGGAGAAAAAATTACCTACTAAACCATGCTTGATAAGCTGGTGAAGCTGCGGACAGGAGCTGGCATAGCATATTTATTTTATTTTTAACGTGCTTCATAGCATTTTTTAATGATAGAAAATATTGGATCAGTTTCATATTGGTGTGTTCCGTATTATGCCGAAATATGAGTCTCATTATTAATTATATAACAATCTTAACATTATTATTATATCAACTAACAATATTATTATTTATAACAAGTTAATTTTAACTTTAGGTAATAAAATAGTGAATAATAAGATATCTGTCTAATTTTTAGGGTTCTGTACCTGGAAAAGAAAAAAAACGGAACCCTTATAGGATCACTTTGTTGTCCGTCCATCCGTCCATCCGTCTGTCTGTCTGCCAAGACTCTTTTTCTCGGGAACGCGTGGAGGTATCAAGCTGAAATTTATATCAAATACTCACGTCTACTATCCCTTGGAGCTGTGAAAAAATCAAACTTCAAAAAGATACAGCTGTTTATGTCGCAAATCTCTGCAAATTTTCGACACTCGCAAGGGAATCAAAGCCTACAGGGTACTCAGAACCTTGAAATTTGGTACGAAGCAACGTTTTATAGCACAGATAAAGAAAAAATTGTGAAAACCGTAAATTTTTAATTACATCATATATAAAAAATATGTTTAATAACTTTAAACTCACTACCCCTTTCCTTCTGAACGTGTAGAGGTATTAAATTGAAATTCATATCAAATACTCAAGTCTATAATACCTAGTTAGTAAGTTGTAACAAAATCAAACTTCTATGTCAACGCAATCAAAAGAAACAGCAATTTAAACCACATATTTTCAAACTCGCAGCTACTTGCAAGGAAATCAAAACCTAAAGAATACTTCCAGTCAACCTATAATCTTGAAATTTGTTATGAAGTAGTGTTTTATAGCACATATAAAGGAAACATTAAAAAAAAAGTATGAAAGATAAAATTAGGAATAGTGTTATAAAAGAGCGCTGTGGTGTGAATGAAGAAGTAGTGACAAAGATAAAAAAGGGTATGCTGAGGTGGTTTGGACACGTGGAAAGAATGAGGGAAGAAAGGTTGACTAAACAAGTATACAAAGCGAGTGTGAGTGGGACGACTACAAGGGAAGACCACGTCGTACTTTCCTGGATCAAATTGGAGATGTGTTAGGGAAAGGTCAGATTAAGAGTACGCGTAATCGTAGAGCATGCATGAAGACTGTGATGAGCGTGAATGAAGCGATGGAGGTATGTCAGAACCGTGGTTTGTGGCAATCCGTAGTCTCTGCTTACCCCTCTGGGAAACAGGCGTGAGGAGGTATGTATGTATGTATGTATGTATGAATAAAGGAAAAATTCAGAAAACCCTAAATTTTTAGTTACATCACATTTTTTTTTAGTTTTACGGAATCCTTCGTGCTTGAGTTGCTCGCACTTGGCCGATTTTTTTATAAAACACCACCCTTTTTTTTTTTTTATTGGTGGACTATGGATGCGTCTCGCCCCGCCAAATCGATCCGGGGTGACGGAAAGGCAGCGCGTGACCCCATAGACCCACCGTAAAACTCCTCTCTCTTCGCCGTGAGAGCGGACCACCGGTACCCGATCTTTGTCTTCGGTGGTCCGCCCGGCGGTTTACCCTCGCGGGTTCCTCTCGTCGACGTAGCGACTAGGTAGCAGCGCTGCCCGTCCCAGCCCGAACATTCCTCGAGCGTATGTTGTGCCGTGTCCTCGTCACTACTGCAATGATGGCAGGCCGGAGTCCATTCCCTGTACACGACCGTGTGCAGGTATTTCCCGAAGCACCCGTGCCCCGTCAACACCTGCACCAGTCGGAAGGTGAGGACTCCATGCCGCTGCTCCATCCATTCCATCAGTACGGGCCGGAGGGCCTCAACGGTAATGACACCGTGTCTAGGCCTCTCCAGCCGCGTAACCCAACGGGCGATGACGTCTCGGCGGGCGTCCTCGCGCCAGGTGGCTATATCGCGCAACGATGGGGAGCCACCTTCGTCGCGCACTGAGGTAACCCGCCGGTAGAGGTCGGAGAGCATCTCCGCCTCTAGGTCCCACGGAGGTGTCCCGGCCAATAGGCACGCCGCCTCTGTCGACACCGTGCGGTACCCGCGAATGGCTCTGACCGCCATGGCTCTCTGTGGCCTCCACAGAACCGCCCTGAGCTGGGCGTTCAGAGCCCTCGCCCACGCGGGTGCGCCGTACATGGCCATCGAGCGGATCACCCCCGCATACAGCCGTCGGCCCTCGAAACTGGGTCCGCCCACGTTCGGCATGAGCCGCGAAAGGGCGGACGCCGCGCCGACCAGCCGGGGAGCAATCTGTCGGAAATGCTCCCGGAACCACCATCGCCCGTCGAGCACCAGACTCAAGTACTTCATATGGGCCTGGATGTTGATCTGGATGGAGTTGACGACTAACGAGGCGCCGGCTGGCAGCCTTACGCGTGGCCCATGGAATAATAGGGCCTCCGTCTTATTTAAGGCCACCCTGAGCCCCAGCACCTCGATTCGCCTGACCATCGCCTCGGTGCCGAGAGTGGCCAGGCTCGCCGCCTCTTCGAGTGTCCTGCCCAGGGCAGTGACGAGCGTGTCGTCAGCTTAGCACAACAAGCTTAGCCCGGGGGGGAGACTCCCTCTCAACGCCCAGTCGTACACGATGTCCCACAGAGTCGGCCCCAGAACCGACCCCTGTGGAACACCGCACGACATGGGCGTCCGCATAATGTTCCCTGCGGGACCCGCGCAGAAGATCCTGCGCCCCTCCAAATAGTCTGCCACCAGCCCCCTGAGGTACAGGGGCACTCCATGGAACCGGAGCGCCTCCCTGATGCAGCTAAATGGCAGACTATTGAATGCGTTGGTGATGTCCAGCGACACCGCCAACAGCACTCCCTTGCCGGCGACAGCCTTCGCGGCCGTCTGCCTCAGGCGTAGCAGGGCCCCGATAGTCGAACGCCCCCTCCGAAACCCATATTGAGCGTCCGACAGATCGGGCCCCACCTCCTCCAGGTGTCGGACGATGCGGGCAGCGAGGACATGCTCCAGCAGCTTACCCACATCGTCCAGAAGCACGATGGGCCTGTAGGCCGACGGCAAATCCGGGGGCCGTCCCGGCTTTGGCAGGAGAACCAACCTCCTCTCCTTCCAGCACTCAGGGAACCATCCAGACGTCAGACAGGCGTTGAACAGTTGCCTGAGGCGAGGCTCGAAGTGCTCGAGGAGTGACGTCAACACCCGGACTGGTATTCCGTCCGGGCCGGGGGCCGTGGTGGCGGAACGATTCCGCGCCACTGCCGCCCCCACTTCCGACCCCGTCACGGGCGGAACACTCTCGTTGTCGGCCTCCCGGTCTTGATCTGGCGAAGCCATGACCGGGGACGTGTGTCCCGACTGCCGTGGAAACAGCTCCTCGATCACCCTACATAGGAAGTCGGGCTGGAGGGTCTCGGTGAAGGGGGGGCCCTGCGCGCGAAGCTTGTTCAGCGACGCGTGATACGGGCATCCCCAGGGTTCACGGTCGAGACCGTCAAGCATCTTCTGCCAACTCGCACCCTTGGCGGCTCGGATGGCCAGCCGAAAGGCAGTCCGCGCACTGCGGTATGCCTCGTACAGCTGGCCCTCCCGCTCGGCGTCGCGGTGACGCCGCCGGCTGCGGGTGTAGGACCTTCGGGCACTGATACACGCCGCACGAAGGTCCGCCAGTCTTGGTGACCACCAGTAGACCCCCTGCCTCGGAGGTAGACACCGCACCCTGGGCATGGCCGCATCGCAGATCTGCGTTAACGCACTGCGGATGCAGACAGCCGCGGAAACACAATCCGCCGCAGTCAAAGCAATTAGTGCACGTTGATCGAGTATGTCCGACCGCCATGCACTTATAGCACCTCGCAGGCCGGTGCTCAAGCAGGGTTACCCGCGCCAAGCTCCAGCCCACGAGGAGCCTGCCTGAGCCGGCCAGTTGCCTGACTGACTCCACCGGGCACTGCGCCCAGGCAGCACCTACGCCGCCACCGAAGTTAAAATCGAGTACCGGTGGTCCGCTCGCACGGCGAAGAGAGAAGGTTTTACGGTGGGTCTATGGGGTCACGCGCCGCCTTTCGTCACCCCGGACCGATTCGGCAGGGCGAGACGCATCTATAGCCCACCAATAAAAAATAAAAAAAATAAAAAAAGGCAGCACCTACGCCACCTGGACCGGGACGAATGGCACCAACCCGGACGGTGTCTATGGGACACCCGGTTTTCGAGGCAATAGCCTCCCGGATGTTTTCCACCGTCACAGAGTGGTCCAGACCCGAAATGCGCATTTCGGCGCACTTGACGGGCCTGGCGATTCTGATGCCACCCTCTCCGGCGAACAAACCTCGCAGCTTCTCAGCTACGCTGTCAGCCGTCTTGGCGCCCTCGGCCCCTAGGAACTCGAGGATTCGAGCCCCCATCCGGGCCTTGCGGGTCCTAGCTTCGACGCCTCCAATATCGGAGACGTCTAGCTCCCGCCGGGCCTTCCTCAAGACGGCCTCGTAGCTGAGGCCCTTCTCGGCCGCCTCAGGCAGCACAGTGATCACCACTGCGGCTGTCTACGGCGGCTTGAGCCCCTTGCGCGGCCTCTTCTTCTTGTCGCTAGCTCCTGCCTTGGGAGCGGAGACCTCAGCGGCGCACTTGGCCTGCGCTCTCCTTCTTTCGCCGCGACTCCTTCTGTCGCGCTCGGCTACCTGCCAACCCTGTTCGGGTGCGGCAGTCGTGCCAGACGCGGAAGGCCTCATCGCAGCCTCGCTGGTCGTCGCCGGCGGTGTTGGTGCGGGCGACTTCAGCAGTCCGGCAGGAGCCGGCGCCGTCTTCCTCCTCAGGTCAGGTCCCTTTGGAGCAGGGCCGCGGCGTAGCTCCCCACGCGGCCACCCTGACAAGGCAGCGAGGCGGGGGCTGGTGCCGTATGTGGCCGCTTATCTGCGGCAAGAGGTGGCCGGTCACGTGGTTCTGGAGGCAGCCTTGCCTCCAGAACGGCGAAGCGCGCATCGACGATTTTGCCCACTGCGTTGATTATTGCGCGCAGGGATTCGTCTGGCAATCCCTCCACCGCAGGCAGCGGGGTCGGCAGCGGGGTCGGAGCCTCCACCAGGGCCCGCTACGGGATGCTTGGCGACTTCGTCGCCGCGGCGGGAGGCGTCCTCCTCGCCACAGGGACGGGTGTCAGCTCGGTGGCCGCGACGACTTCAGCCGGCGGCGTGCCCTCCGCAGTGGGAGGCGTCCTCCTCGCCGCAGGGACGGATTTCGCCGCAGCAGTCTTTTTTGCGCGCGCCCTGATCTACGGCTGTGGCGCAGGCGGCAGGCGGTGGTCCACTTGGGCCCGCAGGTCGGCCATATCCTTGGCCAACAAGCTGTTCACCCGCCGCACCGCCTCCAGCTCGGACGCCAACTGGCGGTTCAGGTCCCGCAGGCCTGAGACCTCGCCACTAAGGCGAGCATTTTCGGCCCGCAGGTCCAGGGGGTCGTCGCTCACGTGAGCAGCAGGCGCCGCCTCACGCCGAGGAGTCGTCGATCGTCCTCCTGCTACTGCGGCCCCTCGCCCTCTGCGAGAGGCCGGCACCTTCGGTGGAGGCATGATGGTCACGCTCCCCTCGGAGTCGGCGCCCGAGCTGCCTCCCTTGCTCAGGGGGCGCTTTCGCACCTGCGAGGGGAGGGCCTCCTCCCTGGCCGTCACAGTCGCCGCTGCAGGACGCAGCAATGACCTAGCGGCTTCCGACCCGCTGTCTTCTTCTCTGGACGGCCCTGCGGATACACCGCCCTCGTCCATCTTAGCGGCAGATCCGCTGCCCTCGCCTACGGACGGCTCTGCGACGTCACTGTCGCCCTCGTCCGTACACGACTCTGCAGCAATTCTGCCACCGTCCTCCTTTTCAGCAGCGGCAGCCTCTCTGCGCGCTCGCCGCTCCTCCATCCGCCTTTTGTGGCTCAGGCCGTTGCCCCGAGTCTTTCGAGGCGACTTCCTCTTCTTCTTTTGGGCCTCCACGATTTGTGCCGGGCTCTCGGCGGACGCCTCAAGTCCTGAGGACGAGGCGTCGTTGTCAGTTTTTCTTTGGCTTAACAAGGCCGTGGTGTGAGAATCACAGGGATGCCCGTCGGTTTTTAAAAATGTTTTTAAATTTGACGTATCCATATGATTCCCACGAGTAGGGGAGATACACAACGTCGACCCGGGCAGAGATCCCTTTACCCGGGCAAGCCTACATTTACCAACCAGGGGGGCAGCCGGTGCCCTGGCTGGAGCGTGCTAACGACAGAACAACCCATCTGCCATGCATCTTCTCGCCGCACGCCAGAACTTAAGATTCTGGGTGATTTCCGAGTCCGAATGTTACTTCGAACTCTTTATAGAGGTTGTCTTCCTCGCGGTCCGGGCGGTTAAGCCAAGACCCTCGCTCCTAATACTACGCCTCAAGACAACGTGTCTTGAAGCAAGATATCAGGTTTACGATGTGTGGGCGGTGGCATGTGCCTGCCCAGCCCTCAAATGAATGAGTGACTGAGCCCGTCCCGATATTTCGCGTCCTATAACCTCTACTACGACTGTAGTAGAGTAAGGAGCGAAATCGCGCAGATATTCGCTACGGATGACAGCACAACAGAAGAACTGGGGACCGCCGCCCGCACCCAGGGTACACCGCGTGGAGGTTTCTGGCATAGTACCCCAAAACACCACCCTGCGCTAAGGAAATATTCCTTGTATTGCATAAATTACACACAGACTCAGAATAACGCTTTGTGGATCGCACAAATTATTGTCCTGCGTAAGAATCGAATCCATGGCACTAGCATTAAAGGTCAGTATCTTAAGCACTACGTTTGTTCTCTTTATTTTTAAATAAGCGTAAAATTAATGTAACCATTAATTTTTATAATAATCATTTTATCTCCTAAAATCAACTTTTTATAATAATCATTATCAACCTTTTGCCATTCAATACCGAATGTAGGTCTGTCCCACAAATTAGTGGATAGTGTCAAAATCTACACGCTTTGACGACGTGACGTGAGGTGTTAGAAAAAGGTTTACCAGGAGAAAATTGCTGCGTACTCTACAAGTGAAGAATCTTTATAGGTTGCCACGGACGAGTAATAAGTGGCGATAGTTACATTAAATACGAGAAGGATAGATAATAAGTCAACTCTATTTCACTGTTGATTTTTACATACATCAACAAGACCATTGCTAAAACTTTTAGATATTACAACTGCTATTATTCATTAGTTTTCGTTTGTTATTAAGAGAGCTTTACTTAAATTTCAATAAATACAAAGGAATATTATAAGAAAGTAAATGTTTTAAGAATCTTAAAATTATTTAGACTAAACAATAATAAATAGGAATAGAATTCGTTACAAACGAAGAAGTTTTTTGTTTTTTTTTTTTTTTTACGCCATTTGATTCTTAGATAACAGCATTGTTCACGATCCATATAAGAACCATTTCGGTAATGTCACCTCACTAGATAGGTGGCGTAGTCGTCGAGTTAGATCACGATATGGTTTCGTTACGGTAATCGATATTTGTAATATTTTTAATAAAATATTTGCGGATTATCGGATACTCAGATCAATAGATCAGGTCAATTAAATCAACAAAGAATAGGATACTTTGGTTTATTTAGAGCATTCTTTAGTATTATTATATATATATTCCCTGAACCAGCTTAGATCAGCTGAACTACCTATTAGTTCGGTAGTATTCAGCATAGATGATGTATTGTTTAAGATTCTGTTCTACTGCGTCAAGTGTTAAGTTGGTATGATTCTTACGCTGGATATTATTTTATATATAAATTATTGTTTTGAGTTTATTTGGGTGTTAACTATAATCGATAATTGCCTTTTGGTAAAGCTCTTCACAATATAAAGATTACTGTTTTAGTGCAGCGAGTTGTCTTAAAAGAGAAAAAAAAATACTTTAAAATACATATATTCTTAGTGTTATTATTAACTTTTTATATATCGTAATTTGTATCACGGAATGCTCAATTTGTAAACTTAAAACAGTTGCAGTAGTTTTTGTTTTGGCAATGTCGGTCCGGGGCGACAGAAAAAGCGGCGCGCGACCTCATAGACTCGTACTACATGTACCTCTATTTGCCGAGCGAGCGGGCCACCGGAACCCTATCTTTTTCTTAATTTGTTAGTAATAACACCAAGAATATATGTATTTTAAAGTATTTTATATTATTATATAACGCAGTGCTTGTCCCAACATTACTATATGGAAGCGAGAGTTGGGTATGCAGAAAAGAGCATGAAAGTAAAATTAAAGCGGTCGAAATGCGATCTTTACGGAAAATCTGTGGAGTTAGGCTGACGGATTGCATTTGTAACGCCGACGTAAAAGAGCGAGTAGGTATGAAAGAGAGTATTGGTGTAAAGGTGCGAAAGGATATGAATGTGAAATATGAATGCTCCGATGGTTCGGACATGTGGAAAGAATGCCGAACGGACGTCTGGTTAAGAAGATATACAATGCGAAACTGGAAGGATGTAGGTACCGGGGGAGACCGAGACTAACCTACCTAGACCAGATTGGTCACGTACCGAATGAAGGTGGAGTCAAGAGTCTCCGAAACCGGCGAGCGTGTATGAAGAGAATTATGAATGTTAAGGAAGTGATTGAAGTATGCAAGGATAGAGTTCTCTGGCACTCTTTCCTCTCTGCCGACCCTGCAAGGGATATGGTGTGATGATATGTATGTTAAAGTATTTTTTTCTCGGACGGGGTGTGACCATTCATTGTCCGCCGCCAAAAAAAAGCTACACAGTACTTAACGATTAGAAAATTTAAATTAACTTAATCACAATAACAATGTAGAGATAATTTATACTTAGAATATTAAAGTAATTCCATCCACGCTATCGGATATAAAATTATAATGGACAGCAATAAAGTGTTGCATTTCAATTTATTACGACCGTATAATTTTATAAGACATTACTGCAATAAGATCTGATATTAAGTGTCCAAGCTGCATCAGACACGAGCTATAAATATTAAAAGTTCTTCCCTAAGGAAATAGTTGTATTTATGTGAATGGGAAATAGAATTGAAACAGAAGGAGTATAATGTATAATATATTTTTAATGGAATAAAAAGTGGGTTTAAGTAACGATTATTGTTCATGAAATGAGAATAGCTAAGAAGGTGGTTTCCATTGAAAAAGTTTGGTCCACTTGTACATGATTTAAACGGTCCGACGTACGTTTGTATCTTTGTGTAGCCATTTGGGTTCAATACCGAAGCTGATCCTTTTCTTGGATGGAAAGATAGAAAAAGTTAAAATCCATTGTGTTTTGAAAATAATTGAAAGAAAGACAATATTTTATTCATTAACGGAAGCCACGTAGTACGCATATTACAAATAAATGATACAAGTTCAAATTAAATAAAAGAAATAACATTTAGACAAAAAAGGATAAAAATAAATTAAAAGATTAAATAAATGAAATTAATTCGATTATTTATATAAACTTGATTACGGGCTAAAAATTTTTGTCGCACATGAAATTCGAACCCACCACACCTATCGGAAATTCGTTCCAATAGTACTACCATTTACAACAGTGTGAGCTGTCGTAAAACATTCAATTTTCGGCTCGTATTATATTTTATTATTACGATCACCCACGGATAAGATAGGGGGTGGTGAATTGTATTTAACTCAGTCACCACACGGATTATGTAAATATTCCCTATGTTATAATGAATTAGGACTACAAAATGTCACTACCTATCACATCCCGTGGGAATTTATATAGTTAAATGTGAGAGATTACAAAGTGTATGAAAAACAGCATATTCTTCGAGAATTTCTAACAATAACGCTTAACACAACTATTAATAAACAGTTCAGTTAATAGCTAATGCTATAGCTACCTCCCGTTACCAATTTACCATTGACATTTTCACATATGTTAAATTATTTATTGCGGTCATATATCGTATATGTTTTCACTTTATGTTTTATTTCTTTTCCTCCCATATCCGCCCTGTTATCCATTTCAAGAGAATGCATAATCTCATTTTCTACATTGAAATAAATAAGTCCGGCATAGTACGTCAATTTTTTTCAATGATAGAATAAGGTGAAAACGAACAGTGCAATTTAAATAACTAAGAAGAATAAGCAATTTGAAGCCTAGTATATATTTATATTGGAAAGAAGACACCATTATTTTTTTTCTTAAAATGGCAGATAACAAATCGAATGTAACATTTATTCGTAAAATGTTTGTGTATCTTAGAAAATGTATTGGATGCATCACAATAACAAAAGCAGTAACAGTAAAAGCCCAAGGCTGAGTTTATTTGCTTTTATAATTCAAATAAATGGCTTTTACCGTCAAAGACATCTCAACAGAGCACATACTCGAGCCTATTCAATAACAATAATGAGATAAACAAACTTAGCAATCACAAAGACGTCGCAATCGCATTCTTTCAAGTGAAATTCAAGGATAAATAAAATAAAACCTATAGGATAACTTGACATCGAATCGAATACAACACAAAGGACCTCGAAGGCCCATTGTTACTTACTGAAGCATGATTTTTTTATTCCATCTTGAATATTTACTAAAGATTATGAATCTCTGTGAACTGTATTTCTTTTTCTCAGCTTCAAACATAAGGTTTCATTATCAATAGCTTGTTTCTTATAAGTATCATTATTTAGGTCGTTGACTGTAATTGAAATCTATTCGTTCGTGATGTTTTTTAAATGTTCAACCAGATTATGAAAATGAAGATATTTCATCTCAGCTCATATATGTCCCACTGTTAGGCTCGAGCCTCCTCCATAATGGGAGGAAAATTTACTTACCCGTATTATCATCATCTCAGCTTATATATGTCCCACTGTTGGACTCGAGTATCCTCCACAATAGGAGGGAAATTGACCTACTATACCACTCCGGTCAGACGTGTTGATATAGGGTTTTGTTTCGAGTTTTCCATCTCTTGCATAGATGTTATATGCGTGGATATCCCATAGTCGTTTTTTACGATCACCTACGGGTAAGATAGGGGATGGTGAATTTTATTCTTATTCTATCACTATACGAAAAGAGGACATTTAGTAATTGAAAAAAAAAAAAATATTTTCATATGTATCGATGTAATTTATGTCTATAAGATATATATTTTTAAATTCCCTATAAGTAATGCAAATAAGATACGTCAGTATTTTATACTATTCTATAAACCATACAATTTATAATTATATTCAACATTTTATTCTGCTGGTTTATTCTTATCTCGTAAGATTCACTCGCATTTATTTCTTGAGGCTTAATCTGCAGATACTTAACAGACTGTAGCTTGCGTTGATATAAATCTGGTTTAACGATGCGCTTTCTAACAAACTGCGGATTAAAGCCGTTGAGTGTACAAAGGTAGTGATTATCGTGTTTCTAGCTTTGTAAAAAATGGCCTCGTATTTCAATTTGAAGCTTCAATAAATAAGCAGGTTTAAAATAGATCGTCAGAATCAGATAAGTGTAATATTCTGCTGTATGTGATCACAAATAACTATTTGTTTAACTATAAGTTATGTTCTATTTAACAAGATGATTATATATATGTATATATATATATATATATATAGAGATATATATATATATATATATATATATATATATATATATATATATATATATATATATATATATATATATACGGGTGACGCCCTAACCCAGTGCGGGTTAGGGCGTCCCCGGAGGCGACGCGTACCGACCCGCCCCCGTCGGTAGGAACATTGGCAGATGCGGCGATGGGGGCCACCACCCATCACGCCTTGCCCAGTCAGGCGAGTGGAGGAGAGCAGAGTGCCGGGTGGGTAAGTGGAATGTAAGAGGTTGTGTGGAAGGTAAGTTGCACGAGCTGATAACCGTCATGGCGGATAAACAGCCAGACGTGCTCTGTGTAACAGAGACCAAGCGAAGGGGCAGCGACGCCTGCGATCTTCCTGGTGGCGGGATGGCTCTGTGGTCTGGTGTACCACAGAGCGATCGAGCCAGCATGGGGGTAGGAGTGCTGTTGTTCTCTCGGTTGGCCTCAGGTGTGAAGGATTACGGAATGTATGATCCCAGACTTCTTTAGGTCCGTATAAAAGTAGGTGTCACCAAGGTATTTATGGTTGTAGCATATGCTCCCGCAGGATCCTCGGTGGCATCAGACCTAGAGAAGTTTTGGGATAATGTTAGGGAAGTTCTGGATATGGCAGAAACCAGTGAATGCGTGATTGTATGCGGAGATTTGAACAGATGGGAACCAAGCGTCCCGACTATGAGGACGTACTTGGTCCATTTGGTGATAAGAGAGTGAACGACGCAGGTAGGCTCATAGCGGATGTATCCTCGACTCGCCTGACCTCTGATATCCTCGACTCGCCTGACTGGGCAAGGCGTGGTGGGTGGCGGCCCCCATCGCCGCAACTGCCGAAATTCGTACCGACGGGGGCGGGTCGGTTCGCGTCGCCTCCGGGGGACGCCCTAACCCGCATTGCGGTACGCATATCGAGCCGGATTAGCAGTCTAATTAGACTGGCAGGGGACGCGAACGAGCACGCTCCGGACTATGCCTTCCAATGTGCTTAAGAAAACTGCATTATTGTAATCAGAGATATAGAAACATATACTTTTATAGGCTTAGGAGGGGTGTAGGGCTGGTCTAAGTAATGACGCTTCAGTACTGAGTGCGCGACTGAGGAAGAACACTAGCTTTTATCAACAAAACAGGCCGGCGCGCCGCAGGCGGCAGTATAAGTAGTATTATAATTTCTAAATAATTTTTAATCATAATATATTTGAAATCACTAACATAAAAATTGCTATAATCTTTTAACCCAATAATGGCATGCCGCATAAGCATTACTAAATTTAAGCTAGTGTCTTTTGGAAACAAGGCAAAATTAACCTTTGCTTATCAGCCTTTTAACTCATTTGGCTTCGGTCCAAAGTTTTCGTTACAATTCCATGATAGGAGTGCTGCTTGCCTTAGCAGTAAGTAACACGATCTTGGCATCTCTAAGGGTTCCTGTGCATTAAGCAGTCAGGACGCTAAAATGTTGATGTGACAAATTACGTGAGCGAAATTAACCATTACTGATTAATATATCATCATTATTTTCTCGAGAATAGGCGCCATACTCATATGAGGTCTATAGTTAAGAATATACTTTGGAATGAAATATTACCTTGAGAGAAATAAAACTGACAACTATTTCATCTGCGCTATCGACTCATTATACCAGAATCATCCCCCAGCTTAAAAACATCTACTATTGCAATTAAGCGTATTTTGCGGCATGAATTTAGTTATATTTTTTATTTTATTTTGATATTATGATTATAGTTTTTCTTTTTTAGCTTATAGTTTAATTATATTTATGTTGTGTGGCGAGAGGCGAATACTACCAATTCTTAAATCACTCATGGGTGTCGTAAAATACGTCTAAGAACAAGGCCAACAACATCTGATGTCGTCTACTCAACAGTTACATTCCTAGGGATAGTTGACGTTAGACAGGCGGCCGCTCATAAAACAATTCGCAACAACTTTTACAATATCTACGATGACTGAAGAGTACATATTACGTCGAAACAAAATAAATGGCATAAAAGCAATATGATGATGATGGTTGCTTACTTTCTCTGATAACTGCAGTAAGCACTCTTGCGATAAGCTTACGGTAGATACACTTTTACGGTAAATACAGATTTTTACCGTGGTAAGGCCACACTGTTGACAGATTTCTGTCTACAGCCGCGGGCAGGCCCGTCCGGGGAGGTACCACACTCTCGCAGGGAATCGACGTTTGAGCAGTAGCTTTTTGCTGCTGTGCTTCGTTCGGTGAGCGTGAGAGCCGGAGCCCAACTTTCTGGGTGTGTTTACGTGTGGTGGGTTATGGTGATGCCTGAAATTTATGGTGGTGAAGTTTTGGTTGGGGCATTGAGCGTGAGTGGCTGACATGGGGTGCAGGGAGACCCGATGGGAATGGGCACCGCTGGCCTGCCGGTTAGCAGGGGACCTGAACCCAGGATTGTCCTCCCTTGGAGGCTGTTCCGCCAACCGGCGAAAATCCCGTTGCAGAATCGTGTCGAATCCCGCGGCGACTACGCCCTGGGCACCGGGGGGGCCCTTCCGTGCTTCGTGTCAGCTGCTCACAAAACTCACCCTTCAACCATGTACTGTGCCCCACACCTTTTTTTTGGCGTCACCGAACCGCATTGCAAGCAACCACACTCCCTTCCTCTTCTTAACACAAACCCATAATGAGAAGGAAATACAAAAAGAGAAGTTTTTACACGGCGGTCCCTCTATCCACTTTCGATGTGAATGTTTGCAACATCAGAGGATTACACAGCAATCTCGACGCCATCCACCACCATCTCGAGATGGCGCGGCCTGCACTGCTCTTTTTAACGGAGACGCAGATAGGTGTCCCGGATGATAGTTCGTACCTAAATTATCCCGGCTACGAGTTGGAGCACTCCTTCCGTCGTAAAGCTGGGGTGTGCGTGTTCATCCGGATCGATATCTGTTGTCACCGCCTTCGGGCCCTCAAACATGGTGACTTGTCAATTTTATAGTTACGCGTAGACTATGGAGGGAATACCCGCATCTACGCGTGCCTCTACAGGTCCCATGGTAGTGATTTGGGGTCAACTCAGTTATTTGAGAACGTTCAATGGGGGATTGACAAAATTTTGGAGCCGTGTCCATCAGCGGAGGTGGTGGTCCTTGGAGACTTCAATGCTCATCATAAAGAGTGGTTGAGGTCCCAAACCACTGACCTTCTGGGTAGACATCTCTTCAATATGGTCTCGGCCTATGGTCTTTCACAACTGGTAACACAGCCCACCCATGTCCCAGACATTGAGAACCACGAGCCTTCTTTGCTGGATCTTCTGCTGACTACACACCAGCACGGATACTGGGTAGTGGTTGAAACCCCTCTTGGGTCATCTGACCACTGCTTGGTCCGTAGCAGTGCCCCTATTACGAGGCCTAATCACTTTAAAGCGACTGGGACCCGCAGAGTCTGGCAATATAAGTCAGCAGATTGGGACGGGCTTCGCGAATTCTACACGTCCTACCCATGGAAACGGCTTTGCTTCGCCTCTGGGGACCCTGGCATTTGTGCGGACTGTGTTACTGACACAGTTGTTACGGGTATGGAATTATTCATCCCCAACACCAAAATATCCTTCGGTGGCCGTAGCCGTCCTTGGTTTAATAAAACTTGCAGGATGGCTGCATGCCAGAAGCAGTCCGCATACCAGGCCTGGAACAGCGCCAAAAATTTCAGGCTCCGAAATTCAAAGAGGAGAAGCAAAAATTTAATGCGGTTTCCAGATCTAGTAAGAAGGCTATTGTCAGAGCCAAGGTGGAACATGCTGCCAGAATTGGCGAGCGATTGGAGAGCTATCCCACTGGGAGTCGTGCATTCTGGTCGCTTGCCAAAGCTGCCCAAGGTAACTTCTGCCAGTCCAACCTCCCACTACTGCAGAAACATGGTGGCAGTCTAGCCCACAGTGCAAAGGAGAAGGCCGATGTTCTGGGTCAATTCTTTGCCTGTAACTCGACTTTGGATGCGGAAGCTGCCACACCGCCTACCATTCCGAGGTGTGAAAGCTCTCTCTCTGAAATCCGCATTACGCAGCGAGCGGTCAGGCGAGAGCTGCGGCTTTTAGACATCCATAAGTCGAGCGGGCCGGATGGCATCCCTGCGGTGGTCTTGAAAACGTGCGCCCCCGAGTTGACCCCCGTCCTAACACGCCTATACCAACTTTTCTATGACACTAATAGGGTTCCATTTTCGTGGAAGGTAGCCTATGTCCACCCGATCCAAATTCGAAAAAGGGAGACCGGTCGGGTCCGTCGAATTACAGGCCGATTGCGATAACATCCTTGCTCTCCAAGATAATGGAGAAAATTATTAACCACCAGCTTCTGCAGTACCTTGAGGATCACCAGTTGATCAGTGACCGACAATATGCCTTTCGTCATGGCCGGTCGGCTGGGGATCTTCTTGTGTACCTCACACACCGTTGGGCAGAGGCCTTGGAGGGCAAGGGTGAGGCGCTAGCGTTCAGCCTAGATGTCGCAAAGGCGTTCGACAGGGTCTGGCACAGGGCCCTTCTATCGAAGCTACCATCATTTGGAATCCCTGAGGGACTCTGCAATTGGATCACCAGCTTTCTGGATGGTAGGAGCATAAAAGTAGTCGTCGATGGCTCCTTCTCCGAGACCATGACCATTAATGCTGGTGTACCACAGGGCTCGGTGCTCTCCCCGACGTTGTTTATTTTGCATATCAACGACTTGCTCTCAATAGAGAGTATACGTTGCTATGCGGATGACAGCACGGGTGACGAGCGATATACCGAGCATCAGAATGTCCCTCGGAGTATGTTACAGGAAAGATGGGCTCAACTTGTGTCTGAAGTCGAGCGCTCTCTGGGGCGGGCTTCGGAATGGGGTGAACGGAACTTAGTCCAGTTCATTCTCACTAAGACACAAGTTTGCGCGTTCACTGCGAAGAAGGATCTATTTATCATGGCGCCTCAGTTTCAAGGAGTAACTCTCCAAATTTCCAAGAGTATTGGGATCCTCGGCATCGAACTGTTGACCAAAGTCCAGTTTGGGAGTCATTTGGAGGACAAAGCCAAATTGGCAAGAAAAAAGTTAGGCGTGCTGAGTAGAGCTAGGCGGTACTTCGCGCCTAGACAGCGTCTTGTGCTATACAAGGCACAAGTTCGTCCTCACGTGGATTACTGCTCTCATCTCTGGGCAGGCGCGCGTAAGTGTCAGCTAGACCCATTTGACTCCCTTGAAAGGCGTGCTGTTCGAATCATCGATGATCCCAATCTCACGGACAGAATGGAGTCGCTGGATCAGCGGAGAGACTTTGGGGCACTCTGTGTACTCTATCCGCTCTTTCACGGGGAGTGCTCTGAGGAACTGTTTGACTTGGTACCACCGTCACCGATTTACCATCGTACCACTCGACACCACAGCAGGGTTCATCCATTTTATATGGAAACTATACGGTCCTCGACTGTACGTTATCAGCGAGTATTTCTCCCACGAACGTGCAAGATCTGGAATGAACTACTGGCTCCTGTGTTTCCCAAGCGCTATGACATGTCCTTCTTCAAACAAGGTTTAAGGAGAGTACTTTCTTCACGGTAGACAACGGCCTAGCTGTGCCCCTGGTGTTGCTAAGCTCCATGGGCGGCAGTATCACTTACCATCAGGTGTGCTGCTTGCTCGTTTGCCACCAACGCCAATAAAAAAAAAACATAGAGCGTTTCTCCCTTCCCGCTAAAGTGGTAGTTAACTCTGCTCTATCTAGTAGAGCAGCATAGATGAAGCTGCTCTACTAAATAACTTGTAATTGGTTGCCGCTTATAAGTTCTGGCTCAGCCATAATATATTAAATTATATTTTTGAAAACAGTATAATAATAATCCTGGTTAGAAGTGCTTCATTTTGAGACTAATACTTACTGAACATGTTATATACAATTTTATATAAGGCTTTAAATTGAGACTGCAAAAGTATAGTTATGGAAAACTTAAAAATATATTATATATAGTATATAATTTAAAGAAATAAGACGTGCCCTCCGCGTTTCCGAACTGATTTTTATCTGTATTCTGATTTGGCAGTAGATTATTGGATTAATTTCAGATGAAAAAAAAAATTAAGATAATATGTCAGGTTATAAGGTTTAAATATAAAAATTAAGTACCCTTGTAAGGTTTAAATATAAAAATTATTTAAATAAAGCCCTCCTTACAGGGCGGATAAATCAATAATTATTACAATTGGCAGGCGGGCTGTGATTACTCACAATTGGTTCATAATTTTCCCAACGAGAGTACTCCATCGATTTTTTTATCATCTCTGAGCTGAATGTTATGATCCCCTGATTAATTGCTATCCAACTAGTAACCATTATTGAGAAAGCGCCTGTCAAACGTTGAAAACTATTGTATTTAAGCTGTAAAGGTGAATAAAAAATTTAACAATCATATACGTGAATACACTGCAGCTGTGTGGCAGCGGCTACGAATACTACCAACCCTTACTTTGCTCGTTGATGTTTTAAAAGACGACTAAGAGCCTGAAAACGACCTGGGCTAAATCCATCTGAAGCCGCTTGGTCAACAATTACATTCCCTAGGAGAGTTGACGTCTGGCAGGCGGCCAGTCATAAAACTATTGCCAATAACTTTTACAATATGTACTATGAAAGAAGAGTAAATATTTTATCGACTCCAAGTAATTGGGATAAGAGTAGGAGAATGATGATACGTGAATGCAGTGTATACTATCCATAATATGGTATTAATTAATTAATTGTAATAATTAATCGTTAATTAATCGTAATCGCATAATACATATAAATAAATAAATATATATATATATATATATATATATATATATATATATATATATATATATATATATATATAAATATATATATATATGGAGGATGGTGTCCGATGGTTTACTGTGTGAGACACAAGGAGGTTTCAGGAGTGGAAGGGGATGCATGGATCAAGTGTTCTCTCTGCGCAACAACAACGCTAGGTCAGAGGGTTTTCTGCAGTTTTGTGGATCTTGGAAAGGAACTTTGGGACATTTTACCGGAGTATGGTATTAACGGTAAACTGCTGCAGGCTGTGCAATCCAGTTACATGGGCTGTAGAGCCTGTGTGCGGCTGGATGATGGAATGTCGCCTTGGTTTGACGTCAATATCGGCGTTAAGCAGGGCTGCGTTCTATCAGCCAGGCTGTTTATCATATATCTGGACATATGTCTCCAAAGGTTGAACGATATGAATGTGGGAGTCCAGATGGGTGACTCAGTGGTCTCTGCTCTGCTTTATGCAGATGATTCAGTCCTGCTGGCACAGTCAGCGACTGAACTGCAGACCCTAGTCGACACAATGACAGATGATTGTAAGAAAAGGGGTCTACCCGTGAATGTGAGCAAAACCAAAATAATGGTCTTTGAAAGAGATGAAGCCAGAACAGATGTAAAAGTAACAATAGGTAATGATGAGCAAGTGGATGAATTTGTATATCTTGGATGTGGATTTAGCCGAGATGGAAGGTACACCACTGATATAGAGCGAAGAGTGAATACGGGAAATAGAGTGAACGGAGCGTTGGGGCAACTTCTCGGCAGCCACCACCTCAGCCAGAAGGCACGTGCAGCAATACATAACGCAGTGCTTGTCCCAACATTACTATATGGAAGCGAGAGTTGGGTATGCAGAAAAGAGTATGAAAGTAAAATTAATGCGGTCGAAATGCGATCTCTGCGGAAAATCTGTGGAGTTAGGCTGACCGACCGTATTCGTAACGACGACGTAAGAGAGCGAGTAGGTATGAAAGAGAGTATTGGTGTAAAGATGCGAAAGGGAATGCTCCGATGGTTCGGACATGTGGAAAGAATGCCGAACGAACGCCTGGTTAAGAAGATATACAATGCGAAAGTGGAAGGATGTAGGTACCGAGGGAGACCGAGACTAACCTACCTAGACCAGATCAGTCATGTACTGAAGGAAGGTGGAGTCAAGAGTCTCCGAAACCGGCGAGCGTGTATGAAGAGAATTATGAATGTTGAGGAAGCGAGTGAAGTATGCAGAGATAGAGTTCTCTGGCACTCTGTTCTCTCTGCCTACCCTGCAAGGGATATGGCGTGATGATATGTATGTATGTGTGTATATATATATATATATTCATAGTGTATATATCTCGTATATATATATTTATAGTGAAAGAATTGACGCCTTCTGTGTCTTAGCCGTGTAGCACGGACACTTAATGTACGATGTCTATTAGAAGAAGATAAGATAATAGGTCTCTATTGTAGCTGTAATACAAAGTTTTCGATTGAAATAACTATGCAGTTGCAGTTAAAAATTTGTTACGAATTCTGTTTCTAAAGACATGTTAGCACGGTGTCTTTCCAGTTTTCAATCCATAGTTCGAGGTATTATTAAAAATTGAATTATACGAATGTATATCTACTATTAGCAAGTAGGTATGAAAGAGAGTATTGGTGTAAAGATGCGAAAGGGCATTCTCCGATAGTTCGGATATGTGGCAAGATTGCTGAACGAATGTCTGGTTAAGAAGATATACAATGCGAAAGTGGAAGGATGTAGGTACCGGGGGAGACCGAGACTAACCTACCTAGACCAGATTGATCACGTACCGAAGGAAGGTGGAGTCAAGAGTCTCCGAAACCGGCGAGCGTGTATGAAAAGGATTATGAATGTTAAGGAAGCGAGTGAAGTATGCGAGAATAGAGTTCTCTGGCACTATGTTCTCTCTGCCTATCCTGTAAGGGATATGGCGTGATGATATGTATGTCTACTATTTAATTATCTATGATATTATAATTCCTCGCAAATGAATTCTTGCTTATCTAAGATACAAGTAGTAAAAAAATAAGATCGTACCTTTTTGGTATCTTTTCGAAGCTTAACAATGGTAAAAAATTAGCACCAAGTTTTAAAATCCAACAGCTTGCAATAATGAACCAGGGCGTTCAGTAATTGAAAAGAGATTTTTATATTTTATATTGCATTGCTACGTTATATTAATGATACAGTTTTTCTAATAGTAGACATTTTAAAAACGTTTTTCTTTAAATACCCTGCACTATCTCATCCCAACGCATTTATTTTTAATAAATCAATGTATTATTTCAAGGGGTAAGATTGAAAATGTGTTACTACAACTTCTTTTCACTGTCTCGTCTGACTGTCTCCCGAGTCACAAGATACCACTAAAATTGTTTAACTTCTCACCATCTCGGTGTGTGTCTAACAATGTGATCTGTACGGTCAGACATGAAAATTAAACTTTAATATTTACTAATCGTATTTTTTCGACTAAGAGCTTTATAACGACCTGGGCCAACACTACATGATGCCGTTAGGTCAACAATTACATTCTCAAGAAGGGTTGACGTCTGGCAGGCGGCTGGTCATAAAAATATTGCCAATAACTTTTTACAATATGTACTATGAAAGAAGAGTACATATTGTATAGACCCCAAGTAATTGGGATAAGAGTAAGACAATAATAATGCCATCTATGAACTATTTAGAAAACAACCTTAAATAAGTAACTTTATAATTAGTAGAGATATTATAATAAATAAAATATTAATGTCACCAATACAAAGATATTCATCACAATGATAATACATACATACATATCATCACGCCATATCCCCTGCAGGGTAGGCAGAGAGAACAGAGTGCCAGAGAACTCTATCTCTGCATACTTCACTCGCTTCGCTTTGATAATAATGAAAATATACAAAGCACCTATATTCTACAGTTCAAATCATATAAAGATTTTCTTAGATTAGCTAAGAAAATTTCTATGAGATGTAAAAAAATAATCATAAGATCTACATCTTTAACGATACATCTATTACTGCCTTATCGTCAAACCCTTTTAGCTAACAGAGGCTAATAATATTTTTATACTTATTAAATGAATGCTTATACCGTGGTCTCAACTCTCTCAAAAGTGTTTATTAACAAAATCGCTCCAGGCGCCTACTTAATTCTTTAAAATGAAATACGTTTCTTCTAACGCCTCTTGTCTTTATTTAATAGATTATGTAAGAATGACGCTTTTTAACTAAAAAAAAAAGTATACAAAAAGTTTCGTTTCAGTTTTCTTAGAAGTTCTCTGTAGAAATATGTTACCAAAAACGTAAATTACTAGGATATATTTTTAGAAAAATGTACGAACGATAATGTATAGTATATACATTATCGTTCGTACATTATTTGGAAGAGAGTACATACAGATGTAGGAAACATGTAAACAGTACATTACATTGATCTCAAACATATAGTAATCTAAGTGCCTAATTTGCAGGCACCGGCTTGGCTGAGTCACCGGTACTGCTAAGGTCCATCAATAGCAATTCTCCTTTTTCTTTTTCTGAATCTATATGCGTTCCACTGTTAGGACTGTGCCTCTTTCAGTTGATAAAATTAGCCTACTAAGCCACTCTAGCTTGTCACATTAGTAGGTAATTAAGTTTTTATTTTAAGTTTCCCTTTTTTTTTTTTTTTTTTTTTTTTTTTTTTAAATAACACCTCCCTGCACTAAGGAAATAATCCTCGTATTGCGGGGGACTTTACAAACATGCAATTAACGCAGACAAATTACACCCAGACTCAGAACAACACTTTGTGGATCGCACAAAGTATTGTCCTGCGTGGGAATCGAACCTACGGCACTGACATGGAAGGTCGGTATCTTAACCACTACGCCATCTGTGCAGTCAGCAGTCTTTGTCTTGTTCAATAGTAGCGCATAGCTCTTAATTGACTTTTACTATACCCATGGGCAAGAAAACGATAGTGACCATCTTATTTTTACTCCACGACTAACGAAAGAGGTTACCGCTAACTATATCGATGACAAGGAATTAATAACAGTGATCAGCTTAGATAGCAATGGGGAAGTAATACGGTAATAGCCCCGTATTGTTTAGATTGTATATATCAGGATCATAGCCTTATAAACTAACAACATCAAGTTGCTGCTTGTGTTTGCCGCCAGATGCAATAGAAAACCATAAACCGTGTGAACTGAGCGTCATGAAAATTCCAAGACATGAAAATTATTTCATTATTTGTGCTTATTAATTCTCAATTTGTAAAATACTCCAGTATACAACAAAAAAATATGATAACATATATTTTAACTTGAACAAAAACAATTGAAGTACACACGGGAGATGTGAGCATTTAATTGGAAGAGAATATACAAATATAAAAATTCAACAAGAAATATACAATTATATAAATAGCAGTTTCAATTATCATTTTACTTTGTACAGTAAATACGATAATTTACTATTTGATTCAGTGATTTATGATGTAATGTGTTATTATCATTTACTTTGCATTAGGATCGCAAAAAATAGTCGAAAAATGATTACGAGAATGAGCTGCTCTCTTCTGTTAAACTTGTAATAGGAAAACTTGTAATAGTAAACTCGTTTGCTAATCTGTCAACCAAGCTGTAAGATAAATTTATGATGATTATAACACCTTGGTAAAACATATATGCTATAATGGACATTGTTAGGCCCATAGATCGATGAATTTATGGTTTACTTGCAATTATTTAATATTATTGAATCTACCAAAATATGAATTTTGATAGTGGCAAGTCCACATTTAGTTTTCTGTCTGCAGCTGTGGGCCAGTACGTCCAAGTTAGTACCACACTTTCGCCGAATATCTGCGCAGTGACAATGTGCTGTTGCGCTTAGTTTGGCGGGCGTGAGAGGTGGAAGCCCATCTTGGGTGGGTTTGCGTTGGTAGGCAGCGGCCTTGCTGTACCCCTGTTATTGCAAAGATTCATGGGCGGCAGTAATACGTACCATTACGTGAGCAGCTTGCTCCTTTGAAACCATACGCAATAAAAAAATATACTTACATACATAACCTCACGCCTGTTGCCCGGAGGGGTAGGCAGAGACTACGGATTGCAACAAATCACGAACCTGACATACCTCCATCGCTTCATTCACGCTCATCACAGTTTTATGCATGTTCTACGGTTACGCGTACTCTTAATCTGACCTTTCGCTAACACATCTTCGATTTGATCCAGAGAAGTACGACGTCATCCCTCATCCGTAATCATCCACCACACTCGCTTTATACACTTGTTTAGTCAACCTTTCTTCTCTCATTATTTCCACGTGTCTAAACCACCTCAGCATACCCTTTTTATCTTTGTCGCTACTTCTTCATTCACACCATAGCACTCTCTTATAATACTATTCCTAATTTTATCTTTCAGACTTACACCACACATACTAAGAAGAGCTCTCATCTCTGCAGCATTTATTCTGCTGTCATGTCTTCCTTATCAAATCCAATTTTCACTGCCATACATAAGAGTGAGTACTAATAGTTGCCTATTAAAAACTACACCCAAGTATACAAATTATTATACCTGTTCCAAACCCTCACCATTTATAAAAATATTACATTCCGTCATACATATATCCTTTTCAAAGACCATTACTTTCGTCTTACTTACATTTACTTTTATACTTTTTATTTCAAAAACATCATGCATAATAGTTACCATCGCTTGTAAGTCTTCAGCCGACTATTCAAGAAAAACCTGGTTATCGGCATAAAGAAGACATTTGAGGAGTAACTCATTCATTTTTTAACCACATTAATTATTTTTCAAATCTTGCAAACAGCTATCTATGAATAGGTAGAACAGCTATGGTGACGCTACACATCCCTGTCTAAGACCTCTGTCAATGTTAAACCATTCAGTGTAGGACCCGTTTGTTCTTACGCAGGCTCTGGAATCCATATAGATGGATTTCAACGCCTGAACATGATGACCTTTTACCCTATACATAGATAGCACCGATCACAGCTCATTCCTCCTCACTTTGTCGTAAGCCTTCTCCAAATCAATGAAAGTGCAAGTGACTGTCTGACATTTATCCAAAATGTTTTGCGCTATACATAGTAAAGTGAAGAAGACGGATCAAGTATCCGTGCAACTCATACTCTTTCGAAAACTCGCTTGTGCATGCCATATTTTTGTTTGGTCACTTTCACTAATATTTCGATCAACACTTTCACATACAGTTTGCCGACAACGCTAAGGAGGCTTATGCCCCTGTAGTTTCTACAATCATGCCGCGATAATAATCTTGCCATGATAAAAAAAATGTAAACATATTTAGTTATACACTTCCTTCTAGCCATTAAACTCGTGAGGCTACGAAATCATTTTACATTAGTAAATTCTCGTGGTTTTACTCGCGTATTTCCCATTCCAAGGGTAAAATGTAGCCTAACATAGGCTCTCGCTAATCGACTCGCTAATAATTTAGCTTTCAACTATTGAAAGAACTTTTAAAACCGGTTTAATGGTTTAGACGTGACATCGTAACAAAAAAATAAACAAACCTGTATTTGTATTTATAATATTAGAATAATTTTGATCTAGTGATGGATTAAGAAAACAATTCATCAATCCTTTTTTTTTGGTTATGAGTGTCGTACAAGACGACAAATAAATATTATTTGTAGATAACGTCTATGCAAAAAGAAAAACATTGAAATAAAATTATATGCCAATCCGCTTGACTAGCATGATATAGTGAATCAATTTTCTTGCTTTTGTGAAGAATATTTGTGGTCAATAGTGAAACGTATATGAGCTGAGATGCGATGATACTTATAATAAATACTATGTAATTATATTAGTCCCGGAATATGAAACAAGTTAAATTGAACAGCTCTCGATAACTTAAAATCGAATCAAAAATACAGATATATCTATTATTTCCAATCAAAATTTCCCCGCTACGGTTACTGAGAATACGGGTTTTCTCATTAGTTACCAGATGTTCTAGATATTATTCAGCGTCATCAAAACACTGCGAGTGGCATAGTCTTCATAGTATAAAAGCTTACGTAGCACTGATAAATTTAATATTCGTTAAGGAATCATTTTATCAAAACGGTATAAATAAAAGTTAAAAAATAGATAGGATCTCACAAATGATAAAATATATTTGTAAATTTCTATAAAGATAGAAATTGGTTCATTTTAATGCTTTATTATTTTTAATTATAAGGTTCAATTTGAATTAATAGATATATAATATATATAAAAAAAAAATATTACTGAGAAGTATTGAGAATTATATTATGTTACTTGTTAGTTATTATAGTATTACAGATTAAAAAAAAAATTACAACTGTTTTAGTACTTATGGTGGCAAACGAGTAACAGCATATATGGTAAGTCTAGTGTCACTGTTACTGATGGACTTTAGCAATACCAGGAGTATAACTAGGCTGCTGTTGGAAAATTCGGCTTCCCGCTCTCTTACTCACTGAACGAAGCTTAATAGTACATTTCTACTACTCAGACGTCAATTTTCTGCGAAAGTGTGATATTATCACGGAAAAACTGACTCCCGTTATGGACAGAAACGCGTGACCAGTGTGACTATACTATTTAACTATGTACTGTGTAATTTGGGCCACCGAATACAAAGATCGGGTACCGGTGACCCGCTCGCACGGCGAAGAGAGGAGTTTGCATGGTGGGTCTATGGGGTCACGCGCCATCACTTCCATAACCCCGGACCGATTTGGCAGGACGAGACGCATCCATAGTCCACCGCAAAAAAAAAATGTACTGTGTAATTTGGCGCTAAAAATATTTGTGAGTCCAGATCTGATAGCTCTGTACGATTGGTTAAGAACAAAAAGAATACATAATAAACTACATAATTCAGAGCATTTCTCTCACATGTATTCAACATAAGGATCAGTATTCCTTAAACAAAATCACACAGTCCATAACATTTTAGCGTAATGTTTAACATTAACATGATACTGAAAAGTGGTACTTTTAAGTGCTGATTCGGTGATGAGATATTACGACTCGCTTAACTCAAGTTTAAAAAATCTAAATAGTATGTTTTCATTGTTTGTCTACAATATCATTTTCCATGTGATGATGGAGTAAGATTCGAGCCTTGCAGTTGGACCTATATGAGTGGAGATGATAATGGTTCAATCCGGTTATAAATTAAGTACGCCAATCACAAGTGGGATTCGAAGCCACACCTATTGGTAATCCATTCCAATTGTAGGTCATTCAATTCTCGCATCGTATTATATGTTCATCTTTTATAGAGACGTGTGCCATCTTGTTTACACATTGCACAGACTTAATACTCAAACTTTGCAGTTAGATTTGTATTAAACGATGACACAACCCTGTTATTCAAATTACTGAAATTTAGCATTTAATATGCTTGATTATTTTTCGCTCGTAATCAGGTTTTTATAAATGATCAAGCATATTAAATGCTAAATTTCAATTATTTAAGTACCTATGCCAATTTAGTATTAGGTTACCCTTAGTTCAACTTAACTGTTATAAACTTACCAGTAGAATGCAGCTTCACATTTTTTTGATGATCTCTTGACTGGTTTTACGTCACCCGTCATAAAAATGCTTAATGAAATATGGCTAAATAAACCACTACCTCAACTGCAAAAATGTTTACGTTGACAAATCGCTTTGATGTAATCTACTTAAAAAAAGTCGACTAATGTCCCTTAGCCACACATTTATACGTAAAAAAAGTCGTCTTTTCAGTACTTAATACCTTTTTGTGAGGTACTTTTACGTAAGCATATTAAGGGTCCAGTTTTGGAACGTGCCACGTAATTTGTATAATAACGTTATTACGTGCTTGGAATTTCGAGGAGGGATCACTCGTCTGTAATGGTTTTCTGGTTGAATGATGAATACGATTAGAGGAGGATATCAAAGTCATTCGAATTTTTTAAGAAAATCTTTTAAAACATTTTTAAAAGCAATTTAATAATAATATTATTCTTCAAAAACGACCTCATAGAACACGGTTACGCCTTAATCGCACGAATGTTAATTAGCGCACCTATTCGATGGCCATATGTTTGCTCACACGGTCGTATGAACTTAGTGCATGCGAATAGATTATCAACAATTTTATTCGCGCGAATTAATCGAGTAAATACCAATTAGCGTGCCAATTTCATATCAACATGTTTACGCGTATTTTCATGCAAGTAAAATTTCAAATTACTGAAATTTTAGCATTTAATATACTTGATTATTTATAAAAACCGGATTACGAGCGAAAAATAATTATCACAAGTGGGATTCGAACCCACACCTATTGAAAATCCGTCCCAATCGTGCTGCCACTTACACCACCGTGAACTATTGTAGGACAGTCAATAAATGCTAAAATTTCAGTAATTTGAATAACAGGGTTGTGTCATCGTTTAATACAATTCTAACTACAAAAGTTTTTAAGTATTAAGCCTATACAATCTGTGAACATTGTCGGGTAGATGCCACACGTCTCCTTAAAGAAGTAAATACAATACGATGCGAGAATGCGATCTCTACGGAAAATCTGTGGAGTTAGGCTGACCGACTGCATTCGTAACGACGACGTAAGAGAGCGAGTAGGTATGAAAGAGAGTACTGGTGTAAAGATGCAAAAGCAAATGCTCCGATGGTTCGGACATGTGGAAAGAATGCCGAACAAACGTCTGGTTAAAAAGATATACCATGCGAAAGTGGAAGGATGTAGGTACCGGGGGAGACCGAGACTTACCTACCTAGACCAGATCGGTCATGTACTGAAGGAAGGTGGTCAAGAGTCTCCGAAACCGGCGAGCGTGTCTGAAGAGAATTATGAATGTTGAGGAAGCGAGTGAAGTATGCAAGGATAGAGTTCTCTGGCACTCTGTTCTCTCTGCCTACCCTGCAAGGGATATGGCGTGATGATATGTATGTATGTATATAGCTTTCGGTGTTGTCTAAAATTTAAATTTAATTTTTCTTTCTATTAACAACAAATATTTTGTCGCAAGCGGGATTCGAACCCGCACCTATTGGGATTCCGGCCCAATCGTGCTGCCACTACATTCATTTCGTAATCGGATTTTATAAATAATTAAGCATATTAAATGCTAAATTTCAGTAATTTAAACAAATATTTTTTTAATCATCATTATTATTAATCATTTCGATTACCTTACGTGTCACTTAAATTTAGATGATCGTTGGTGAACACCGTTATTACTATAATATTATTACAAAAAAAAAACATCATCACTAACACGCCTATTAGACTTGGTGATTATTTCATTACTGGAAAACATGGAATCAACTTGATACATAAAAAAATATCAAAAGCAATCAAGATATATCGCTATAATATCTATAGCTCTTAACTGCTATGATGCTATGAATGAATGTAACTGAAGTAAGTTGAAACTCAATTCTTGAATATTTCCTTCTCATTTGTTAAATAGACTGTATAAAGTGTAAGATATTAGCTAATTTCGAGGCATTGTATTTCATAGCAACAAACAGCCACAGTCCGATAAATTCCTCTTGACATCGTAAAAGGCACAATAAACTCAGTCCTCTCGTTTTGAGTCTTAACGTTCTTCTTAATAATAATACTTGCTTGATCGAGGTGGCGCTGTAGTCACGCGACTATATCGCTCTGTATTTTTTGATTACAAATAATATATAAATCAACTACACAACAGTTATTTTAGTCCTAATTGGTTAATAGTACCCTAAATACCAGGTGAAAGTGTTAGAAACTATATACTAGTGTAAAATAAACAATAATAAACAATTAACTACATACCCAGTGCAGTTGGTAACAAAAAGTGATGTTTTTTAAAATATACAGTGGGTCGTATATAATAGACCAATAACAACACCAATAAGACAATAAAAACATAATACGAACTATATCAAGTGATTTTTAAAACAACAACAAATGTGTTTTCAATAGAATTATAAATTTGCACTGGACAAACCGTTAAGAAAAAATAATTTTAATTGAATCACAGAGTATCGCCATCTATATTAACACTGAGTAATCCGATTGCATCGTCGATAAAGTAGTACGTTATACTTTATTGTACTGGTCAACTATTTTTGCAACAATCCCACAGACGCTTGTGGTGCAACGGCGAAAGCGAGCTATATCCAGTTGGGTTATCACGGTGGCGTGAGATCGATTCTCAACGCAACTGAGAGACACTTTTTGTAAAGAAATTTATTTAACTTGAAAACTTGTAATTTGACAAATTTAATATAAAATACTACAAATTACAAAAAATGGAGAATGATAGTCATGATATGTATGTAACATTAAGGAAGACACTACATAAGGCGACTTCACATAACGATGTTTCCGTTATGAATGTATCAGACTCATCTGTATTTAACAGTACAGTACAAAGTCTACCCGATCACAGCGAAAACTATGAAATTAATGAACTATTAGATAAAATTATCACACTACAAGAACAACTAACAGTTGCGAATAATGAAATCGAGAATTTAAGTCTTGAAAATACAGACCTTAAACGTGATTTAGGCCGCTGCCAAAAGATAATCGACATGTATAAAAAAGTTGGACCTAAAGAAGTATCCTCTATAAATACTACACCAAAACAAACGCCAAGCCATATGATGAGTAGCACTAAGAGTCCACATAAACACCCAATTCGGAGTAATCAAGAGCCAAGTAAATCTTGTGAATTACCTACCATATATTTGAAAGGAAATAGCAGCAAAAACCATGTTACTACGTCAAAAGTAATTAAAAAAACAGTACCCGAATTTCCCACCAAATACCACCAAACAAATAACAAGAAGATATGTATACTTAGTACCAATAATATAAATAAAGTGCTAGCTGTAGCACAACATTCCTTAGGAAATGAATTTCAGTACTGTCACTACTTATCTCCTAATTGTACAATAGAATACATGTTGGACGGAATCAAGGAAAAATTATCAAACTTTACTTTAGAGGATTTCTGTATCATTTTATTGGGTGGTGAGGACTTCAAAAATACTAGTAACTATTTTAATATCATATTACATATCAGAAACACTCTACAACAAATAAATCATACAAACATCATCATTTGTCTACCAACATATAAGTACGACAGATATGCCACGCTCTTTAACTGGAGAGTAGAGAGTTTCAATAACTTGTTATATTTAGACGCCTTGACCCATAAACACGTATATTTGTTAGATAGTAACCGGAATTTACGATGCGACTATAGTATGTTTTATAGAAATACAGGCTCATTAAACAACAGTGGATTGTACACTATATTTGGGGACTTACTGGTATTAATGACTGACATATGTGCTAATAATAATAATATAACAGGAACGCAGGAACTGTACAATAAAATAAATATGGTTAACCATGATAATACGTTTTTTCTCGACTAACTGTATTTATATATTACACCAGAATATCGCAGGATTATTAAGTAAATCAGACCCGCTTACTGTATGTATACAAGAACTTCTGGAAAATCAAATGGATGTGGATGTGTTATGTATCTCGGAGCATTTTATGGTGGCTAGTGACGTAAAGCATCTACACCTATCTAATTACACATTAGCAGCATGCTATTGTAGGGAGAAAAGTAAAAGAGGAGGTGTATGTATAATTGTGAAAAAAGGGCATGAATGGAAAGAAATTAAAAGCATATCAGGATTATCACTTGAGGGAGTCTTCGAATGTTGTGCAATAGAGCTAGTGAATCTTAAAGTCATTCTTGTTTGTATATATAGAGTTCCAAATGCTGTAAATGTTAACTTATGTTTAGATAAACTGAAAATGTTATTGAACCTTTTAACAAAACACAAGTATAAGAATATGGTCGTAGCTGGCGACTTTAACATTGACATTCTTAAAAAAAGTAGACAGGCTCGCGAATTCGAATGCATATTACTAAATGCTAATTTAAAACTAGCTTTAAGAGAACCTACTCGTGTCATGAGCCAAACGTGTATAGATAATTTTGCCCATGACTGTACAAGTGCTTGTGAGACCATAGTGTTAGATTTTGCTTTGTCTGATCACACTGCTCAGTTGTTAAGACTTCCTGTTATAAAAGTGTGTACTTTGAAATATTGGCAAAAAACTATGCGTGATTATTCTATGGAGTATTTGGAGAAATTTAAAAATTATATCGGTTGTCTCTCGTTTTCTGATGTATATGAGACTAGTGATCCTAACATAGCGTACCAAAATTTTATTCAGTTATTTATTTTAATGTATAGCTTGTGCTTTCCAATTAAAACAATCACCATTAATACTATAAAAAAACCTACTTGGATTTCGCGTGGTATCAAGCAATGTAGTAAAAATAAAAGAAGGCTACTATGGCAATATAGATTAAAATCAAATTACATGAACAAACTAAAGTTCAAAAAATATTCTAAATTATTAAAAAAAATAATTAACTTGACACAAAGGGCGCAAAATAATTACAAAATTGAAACCTCTGAAAATAAGCCGAAAACCACTTGGCAAATAATAAATAAAGACAAATTCAACAAGCCAAATAATGTGATTTCTCTAATTAAGTATAAAAATATAAGCTATACGCATCCTCGAGATATTGCCTCTGCTTTTAATAACTTCTTTATTAATAAAATTCAAGCTAGAATTGGCGCGGGAAAAAGGCCTACAGCACTTATCATGACCAATTCGAACTCAATGTTTATGGCACCCTGTACTCCTTTTGAGGTTAATAGAATCATTAAGTCACTAAGAAATACGAATAGCGTGGGATATGATAATATTGCGACTAAAGTGTTAAAGGTAGTAGCTGACGAAATTTCTGACCATTTATCCTATATTATTAATCTCAGTATTACTGAAGGCAAATTTCCAGAGGCTTTAAAATTGTCAATAATTAAACCCTTATACAAAAAAAATGATAGAATGTTAATTGAAAATTATAGGCCAATCGCACTTATATCTAATATAGGAAAAATTTTTGAAAAATTTATGAATAATTCTATTTATGCATACATAGAAAAAGAACATATTTTGACAGAAGAGCAAAATGGGTTCAGAAAGAATAAAAATATCAATCTGGCTATTTATAATTTTTTACAGACCGTCATGATAAACATTGATAAAAGAGTACCAGTATCAGCTGTTTTCTGCGATATGACACAGGCTTTTGACTGTGTTCAACACAGTATACTATTAGATAAAATTGAAGCATATGGCATTAGAGGCAACATATTCAACTTAATTAATTCATATCTAAAGAATCGCAAACAGATCACCGAAGTTAGTAATATAAATGTAACAAAAAAAAGAGAAGATATTTTCAGATCTGAGGAAGGCAAAGTTATGTGTGGGGTGCCTCAGGGTAGCATTTTGGGACCATTACTTTTTAATTTATATATTAACGATTTGCCTAAGGTAACAAAGAACCCTATAACATTATTTGCTGACGACTGTACTCTAACAGTAACTTGTAATAATAGAGATACATATGAACAAGATATACATGATTCATTGACATTGATTATAGACTGGTTGAATAATAATAATCTAAATATAAATTTTAATAAAACTAAAATAATGCACTTCAGGCAACGTATACAAACAAAAATTAATTTAAATATTCGATATGATGACATAAATATTGACGAAGCAGATAATATAAAATTTCTTGGACTCATTATTGACAGACAAATCAATTGGAAAATGCACGTAGAATCGGTCAGTACGCGTTTAAGTTCTTCAGCATATGCATTAAATAAACTGTCAAGGGTTCTTAATACTGGGGGTTTGTTTACTGCTTATTATGGGTTAGTCGAATCAGTGCTGCGCTATGGAGTCATATTCTGGGGTAATAGTACCGATAACGATATAGCACTCAAAGCACAAAAACGATGTATAAGAGCCATGTTTAACATTGCAAGAATTGATAGCTGCAAACCCTATTTTAAGCAACATAATATTTTAACACTGCCCTCACTATACATTTATGAAACTGCTATGTTTGTTAAACTAAACTTAAAACTATTCGCGCGAGTGGCAGATACTTATCCAAGAAATAGGCGAGATAATAACAAGCTTTGTTTACAAGAAGCTAAAACAGCGTTAATGACTAAAAGTATCTTCTGTATGGGCCCAATTATCTATAATAAATTGCCAAAATCATGGAAGAGTCTCAATAAGGTAGCATTCGGAAAAAAACTCAAGCAATTTTTAAGCGTGAAAGTCTACTATAATGTCTCTGAATTCTTACTAGAAAGAGAAATATAATTATGTAGTTCATAAAATGATAATATTACTTACTAATAACATGACCAATTCCACTGTATTTTAACTCTTCCTTTCTATATTTGACATTATTCTAGAGTTTAATTTTAATCAAATTTATATATTTGACATTATTAAGTCCTTAATTTTGATTTAATTTATATATCTGACTGTATTCAAATTATTAATTTCAATTCAATTTATATATTTGACATTATTCCAGTGATAAATTTTAATTCAATTTCCATATTTGACATTGTTACAAGTATTGACACAATTTGAATTTAATGGAGTATGGGTTTTAATTGTATTTAAATTTTAATGTAATTTAGTACCTACTAATATAATGACTGTTAGCGCTTCCTCACAAATTTGTACGCCTTAGCACGAGGCTGAACATGACAGGACCATTGTACGCTATTTGACATCTTGCATTTATATGTATACTATGTTCAAACAAATAAATGATTATTATTATTATTGTATCTCCATTTATTCACGGGATCTTCCGTAGGGAATATACCCGGTCCTTTGGTAGGCTTACATGGGGATATGGATCCAACACGCAGAGGCCTTTAGAGAAATTTAATCTAAATATTGGGATGGGACACCTACCGATGACATTCCACGTCTGCACATAACATACGTGGAATGCCAGCACTAAGTGTAAAACTATTGTGTGATGATGGTATCTAATATATGAATATGGGAGTGGGTGCTTAGTGGACTGGTTCATCTTGTATCTATGAAATTATAAACTGTCGTCTGCCTTCAAACCCATGTTAAGAGATGAACGGTGGCAGACGGTGACTCGCCAACTCACTGAATGGGCCCCCTAAATAGTCGCCACAGACACACTAGTCATACGGGCAACAGAGGGCAACATTGGTGTAAGTGGCTAGGGGTGTCGAGCGGTGCGGCGCCGGTTTCAGCATTGAGTCTGCGATAAACAGACCCTTGGTTTCCCCGTAATTATGCCCTTGAAAATGACACTTCCACCCACGAGCATATAGCTCTGGCGACCCCTCTCTGACCAGCTGTTTAAGGCAAGCCAGAGCTGAGAGTCCTTCGGGCACTCTTCGGTTTCCACTCTAGCCAGCCAATGAAGGCCAGCTGGAGACGAGTCCCTGATCGACTCTCTGGAGTATTCAGGACCGCAGTGTCGCCACTCACATTCAGCTCGCCACAAGCTGCCCTGCGGTTTATTGGCTTTCCTGTAAATCTTGAGATACATTTTTTTATATCAAAAGAACTTAAGGAGCCATATAATGTTCCTCCGAGTTTTGCGTTAGCCTCATGGTGAGGTAACGACTGGCCCGGAGGTACTTATTATTATTATTATCCACATTTATTCACGGGATCTTCCGTAGGTAAGATACCCGGTCCTTTGGTAGGCTTACATGGGGATATGGATCCAACACGCAGAGGCCTTTAGAGAAATTTAATCTAAATATTGGAATGGGACACCTACCGATGACATTCCACGTCTGCACATAACATACGTGGACTGCCAGCGGTAAGTGTAAAACTATTGTGTGATTATGGTAGCTAATATCTGATTATGGGAGTGGGTGCTTAGTGGACTGGTTCATCTTAAATCTATGAATTTTTAACTGTCGTCTGCCTTCAAACCCATATTGAGAGATGAACGGTGGCAGACGGTGACTCGCCAACTCACTGAATGGGCCCCCTAAACAGTCGCCACAGGCACACAAGCCATACGGGCAACAGGGGGCAACATTGGTGCAAGTGGCTAGGGGTGTCGAGCGGTGCGGCGCCGGTTTCAGCATTGAGTCTGCGATAAACAGACCCTTGGTTTCCCCGTAATTATGCCCTTGAAAATGACACTTCCACCCACGAGCATATAGCTCTGGCGACCCCTCTCTGACCAGCTGTTTAAGGCAAGCCAGAGCTGAGAGTCCTTCGGGCACTCTTCGGTTTCCACTCTAGCCAGCCAATGAAGGCCAGCTGGAGACGAGGCCCTGATCGACTCTCTGGAGTATTCGGGACCGCAGTGTCGCCACTTACATTCAGCTCGCCACAAGCTGCCCTGCGGTTTATTGGCTTTCCTGTAAATCTTGTGATACATTTTTTTTTTATATCGAAAGAACTTAGGAAGCCGTATAATGTTCCTCCGAGTTTTGCGTTAGCCTCATGGTGAGGTAACGACTGGCCCGGAGGTTTTTTTTTATTATTATTATTATTATTATTGCAATAACCATCTAAAACCAGTGATGTCACAATTGACTTATGAAGTTGATGTATTTATATTTTTTTTTACCTATCCATCAGCCTAGGAACATAAAATTTAACTTGTCCTAGCGACGTCCGACACAGGCCTCCCTAACAGGGCTAATAGCATAATCGTTGCGATCGTTATCTGGCTTTATCTTCCCTTTAGAAGCTTTAAGAATAGACATAGATGGATAGTTAGACATATAAAAAAGGAAGAGAAGCCGTTTGGGAGATTTTAGCTTCGAAAACTCTGTTCTGTAAAGCTGTTGTTGGATTTTTAATATGCATTTGATTTTCTGGAATTTTCTCATAATGTTGCTAATGAATTGAATTTCCTTAAAGTAATAAACTCGCTTACTATGTGTAACTTAAAGTTACTTAGCAGAATATAGCTGAGGGTTAAATAAAATTAGTAGAAATATGTTATCATATTATACGAATCAAACACTACTTATATTACAAAATACATTAAAATACACTTTGGATAAAATAAAAAATAGTATTATTATTCAGTTTTAAGATTATGACGAACTTATGAAAATACTTACAGCCGTTTTATCAAGGGCATTTAAGTTTTAGTTAATTGATTATAAACATTGATTGATTGATATTATGTGACATTTCTTTGTTCATTACCCCGTATGAGGATATATGACCGAGCTGGTCAGACATGTTGGTATAGGGTTTTGTTTCGAGATTTCCTTCTCTTGCATAGATATTATAGGCATTTTATATCCTCTAGTCGTCTCATACGATCACTCACGGGCAAGATAGGGGGTGGTGAATTGTATTCTTGCTCCGTCACCACACGGATAAAATTTTAATGTAAACGGACTTGTATATAAGAATTTTAAGCCATAAAAACTATTTTAGAAACCTATCTAAAATCTGCCAAATTATTGTACTCGTACATCTTATTTAGAAAAACAATTCTAAAATTCTGGGAAAACTCTATGTTTTTAGACATCGTAAACTAGTCAATATCAGCAGTCAAAAATGTTTATAACTTGTAAAGTTTTATCAACGTAGCATAACAACTAAAAAAAAAAATATATTATTCGCTGAAACAAAAGAAAACATATTTTAAATTCTACCTGGTTTTTAATAATCATAAACTAACTATCATCACAGTAACTGTATATTTCCTATTCCTTTTGCGGAGTTCTTTTAGTATATGTTAGAAGTACACAGTCTCTATGCCAATAAAAATAAAATTTGATCATCCCCAAGGAATTTTGTCTCGATTAAACAAATGAATCATAAAAATTATTTCAAATCCATGTTGTCATGTCCATTTGAATTATCTTTCGATCACAAAGAAAGAATATAGGAATGGAAAAAAATGGGTTATCAGTTTGACTGTCAAACTGATAACCCCATTTTTAAGGTCTGCAAAAATATGTTCAGTATTCAAATAGAATCACGGAAGAAACCTATGTTAACAATGAAAATGGGTTATTTAAATCTAAAAAGAATCTGTATTCAAATCACACTGGGGTCAGCAACGCGAAGGGTCGGGAGCGTCCTTCTTCAAAAGGGTCTGTTCCGATACGGGCGGCACCTCGCTTGTCAGTCAGAATGTCAGTAGGAAACATTTATTAGATGTTAAGAAACACTCGCGACTTTAATTGTTATAAAAATAAAAGTATATTCTTGTTAATTTTTAAAGTAAATAAAAAAAATTGTCAAATAATTTCTTTTAAAGCGTAATGAAAACTCACGCAGTGAAACAAAATATGGAAGCAAAAAAAGCATTTGATACTAATAAATGATTTCTTATTAAATTTTAATAAATTAAAACATTTATATTTATCTTAGTCTCACTTTAAGACCATTAAAGAGAAGGACTCAATACAGCTAGTCTGCCCAAATGGTGATAGAAGCACAATACGGTACACTGTCCCCTTCTGGGCGGGATGAGACTGGCTTGTACCAAAAATAGAATAATCTTGCACTTTTAATTTAAAGGACATAGATGTCAATCAACAAAATATATATTTCACAAAATAAACCTTTAATCTTTAAAGTATTAGGTTCGAAGGGCATGACACCAGAGCTAATTCTTACTAAGCATGTTGTACTATTTTCTTTTATATTATCTTTTTTTATAAAAAGAAACAGTAAAGAAATAACAATAATAGCGGTCTCAATCTGATCCGAAGGTAGTTTATTAGATTAAATTAAAATGTAAGTGCCCTTGCAGAATTTATGCATAATAAATGAATTTGAATTTGAAATAGAAATTACATCCACAACCAGATAGCATAGTTACGTATTCCTTAGTTGAAACTTTGTCGCGTAATTAAAACACGCGTAAATAATACTATAATGCTATAGACGAACTTTAGAATTTTATCATTACCATCATATTCTTAAGTCACTTCATCATATTTTTACAACTTTTTTTTTAACTTTCATTGATAACAAAACTACTAAAGAATATAAGCGTCATCAGTGCTAAAAAAGGAAAACCCGAGTTAAAAAATATAGTAAGACGTCTAGCGTGCTAAGCAGATCAAACTGTAAAGGAAATCTGTGCTTAATAATAACAAGTATACGGATGTATGAAGAAGCAGATGAATAGAAATACTTTTACCTACAATAAATAGTAAAGCATATCCCATTATTATTAATAATAGTTTCCTTGTGGTTACAGATTAAGAATAGATTTCACCACCCCTTATCATGCACGTGAGTGTCGTAATAGACTACTAAGGGATACAAAATGCATCTAATATCTGCACGAGAAAAGAAAAACTTGAAGATATCTGATCTCATAATAGTCCATGGTAGAGTAGGTTAATTGCCCACTACTCATGAAGGAGTATCGAGCCCAATAGTGGGACATATATGAGCCTAAAGTTACTAAATAAATCCTAGCGAGTAGCATCACTAATCCGGTAGAGTATTTAAGTATAGTTTACTAAATATAATTTTTAAAAATAAAATGAAGTAATTATTTACATGTGATTCGTTATATATAAATCTTAGCGACTAACATCACTAGTCCGGACTGTCTGTTACACCCGTGACACCGCTCGGATAACCACCAAATTACGTCGAATTCTTTTGTTGCCGAATGAATAGTGTTGAGACAGCTATAGACACTGTTATTTCCTCTTTTTGTTTGGCCTGTATACATTGCCAAGATAAATTACTCACAATGTTTGCTGTTGAAAATTTTAATTTTATTTTGGATTTCTTTTTAATTTCTTTCTATGATATATGTACTTATTTGTGATATACTTATTTGCTTCACTTTAAGTGCAACATTTAAAAAAAAACTCTTCATATTTAAGTTTTATTAAAATTAAGTGCTACTAAATATATGCTTTTTCCGTGTGGTGACAGATTAGGAATACTATTCACCACCCCATATCTTACCCGTGGGTGATTGTACAAGACGACTAAGAGATATAAAATGCATATAACTTCTATGCGAGAGAAGGAAAACTGGAAACAAAACCCTATGCCAACACGTCCGACTAGCACGGTATAGTAGGTTAATTTCCCTCCCATTACGGAGGAGGCCCAAGCCCAACAGTGGAACATTAATGAGCTGTGATGATGATGATGAAATATATGCTTATATCTCTAGCTTGCCTGCATTAAATTGTTATGATCCATGATAATGACGGGAAGATCATAGTAGACCTCAAACAACATGATGCTTAAGAATCTTTTATCGTGAATTCTCAATGGAAATATAAAATATAATACTGTTTTGCAAAATCTATTACAAAATAAGTTTAATATGATGACAAATAATTAAGTAATGTAAAAGGTTGAAAATTACTTCAATAGCAGCTTGCGAATAGTGTTCGAATTTAGTTTATTTGTGGTAGCAACTGTAAAACTCAATGCACCTGCAAAAAAGTCCTGTCTCAGCATAGCTGAGACAGGACTTTTTTCGATCTCTTTATATATTAAGATGTTAGTTAACCTGTTGTTCTTTATCTTATATTTATAAGTATTTACCTTTTTTATTGCTTATGGTGGCAAACGAACAGACAGCACACCTGATGGTAAGTGTCACTGTCGCCCATGGACCTTCGCAATACTAAGAGTATAGCTAGGCCTACCAACACAAACCCCAAACCCATCCCAGTTGGGTTGCAAAATTTCATTGCCATTACTCAGACGTCGATCTTGAAAAAAAAAAAATGAAAGAAAAAATCTTGATATTTAGCACCATTCTCGACGTAGCGCAACTTGGAAGTATGGGGTTTGTTTCCGTTGCCTGTCGGAATCGTCGAATAGAACCAAAAAAACAGAGCGCAAAACATAGCTTGCAAGCATTGTAAACAAGACTAAGCAGTTTAGTTTTTTATTTATTATAATCAAACTACAAAGATGAGACATGCAATTTTCAAAAGGAAATAACGAGTTGAGATTATGAAGCTTTTAATAAAAGTAAAACTTCGATACATTATTTTTTATGGTTGTAAGATTGCCAGATATATACGAACAGGCATCCGAACGTCCTCGACTATTTTGTTTAATCAACTTTTTTCTTACTATACCAACTATATTCTTACTCTTCTCATATTAATTAAAACAAAATAACTGCTCTTTAAAAATATCAAATATGTTGAAACGAATATTTTTTCTTGACATATGTATGGAAATATTATCCTGTAAATTCAGTGTAAGAAAAACATCTATTTTTAGTTTTGAAAAGTCCTTGATTTTCATATATCGAGAGTAGAGCATCATCTCAACGCTTCGCTTATGAGGCGTGCAAAATATTCATGAATATTGCATGCTGCCTGAATGATTCCCAGCATTATTACTCTTTTAAATTATACTTTTGAAATATATAAAAATATATATTTAAATAAAACTATATTTAAATAACATCTACTGTTTTCATACCACACAACAATCCTGATTTTTTTTTAAATTCCTCGCCTTGAATGGGTTTAGTAACATTTAGTTAAAAATATGAGTCCTTTTTTTTTTTTTTTTTGGGGTGGGTTATGGTCGGCGCTCTTCTCGCACCACTCCGTCCGGGGCAACAGAGGGGCGTACGCATGCATACCCGTAACCCACCCACGAACCTCGCCTACGTCGTTGGACCGGCCACTGGAGCAGCGTGAACTTGTCGTCAGTGGCCGGCCCGACGGAATACCCCCTGAGAGGTACCCTCCCCTTGAGCGACGTAGGGGGGCGGACGTCGGTCCCTCCTCGCGCGGTCAGCCTCTCGGTGGGTGACGGACTAATTCCCCGGTCCAGTCACCCGCGGCCTCGGCTAGGGCGGCATCAGGCGCAGGTAATCGCGCCTACGCCGCCCCAGTCGCCGGCGGCGGTTCGCGTCGTCGAGGAGACGCTCCTCGTGCACGCGCTCCGCCGCCTCCTTCCGCAAGACTACTGCCGCGACCGCGACCGCGTCCCAAAAAAAAAAATATGTGTCCTAAACTTTACTCTACGTATATATACGTGTAATAAATCTTACTTTAAAAAATCTGCAGATTATCCAAAAACTGTTTATCTGTACCCAGAATGAATACCAGGAGTCTCAATCTCTTGACACTGTATGTCGGTATCTTAACCCACTACGCCATCTGTGCAGTTAATAATAAAATATCATTAGGGGACGTCCATTAATCACGTGATCATTTTTTTAGCATTTTTTAACCCCCCCCCTCCCCCTTGATGATACGTGGTGAGGTTTAAGACTATGAAGGTTTAGGACTTCGTGATTTTTGTCAACCAACTTTTGCACATCGAAAGTAGAATAATGAAACTATGTTCTGCTATCCAAGATCTGCTGACATGTCCCTATTACTGAACCAACGGCAGAATCAACATTACTAGAATACAATTTTATTTAACAAATACAAAATATTTCAATTCCTATTCAAAAAAGCAGCAATTAAATTTATCAAAAGCTAGCAATGATTACTCTACATTGTTTAATACGCCTAATATAGTATAAATTAATTAATAAAAACACTATTATGGGTTCAAGAAAGTAATACTCGTGGCTAATACAATCAAATTTCAAAATACGTTTAACAATTAAAATTTTTGAAAGGGTTAAATTTTGTAACCATCGACAAATTATCAGAACAATTTCATCAGAAGCCGGACTTAGAACAGCTATGCTATTTATTTTAATTAAAGTTAAAAAAAAAACTTTTTTTTTTGCTTGAACATTGAGTTTTGGCTTTAAATTAGAACTTTAAGAGAAACAAGTTAAGATAACCTTATATAAATAACAAAGCGGTTCTAAGATTTCAGTTCAACAACGAGTTAACTTCAAATTATACTAATTATAATAGTAACTATACTAATTATATTTTCCCTGAGAGTCGGAATACTAAAACACAACCTGACAGATCACCAGGAGAGAAAATAGCAATACTCTCCTTTGTCTTCGGTGAGCAACAATAATCGGAATCGCTAATTCACTTGTAAAGTGTGGTTATTATGATAAAATCTCAATAGGTTGATATAACCCGATAGGTGCCTACATTTTTATCATTAGGAATCGAACCCATGGCACTAGCACGCAAGCTCGGTATCTTAACCACTACGCCATCCGTGAAGCCGATTCATATATTATTGAAAACGTAGGTACTTATATTGCATAACATCTCAAAGAGAGTTAGCAAAAGCCCCCTAATAATTAATCATTATTTATTTTAATCTCACATAGTACAGAAGCTTTTTGCTTGTAGAGCATATCACTCTTGTGGTAAGCTAACATGGCATCTAAAAATAATTATATATTGAATATCTAAAAACAATAATATAATGGTGAAAAGATAATTATGTATTAAATATCTAAAAATAATAAAATACAGATGAGAAATAAATTGAAATACTTGCTGTACCTACTGCTTCAAATTTATTGTTGTGCTAATCTACTATTAAATACTTAGCTAGCTTTTTAAGATTTACGCGAATATTTACAGATTTGAAATAAAACTCACTTCATAGTCATGGGAGGATAAGTACTGATTGAATTCCCTATTATTGTTTGTTTAATTATTTTTATAACGCTGTAAAGGTTCGAAATGTTAGGTATTTTTAAATCAAATACAATTATGATAAAGTCAATAAAAATGATTTTATTTAAAATACACACCTACATAGCCTCAGCCGGCAGAGCCTACGGATTGCCACAAAACACGATCCTGGCATACTTCCATTGCTTTATTCACACTCATAATAGTCTTCATGCATACTCTACGATTACGCATACACTTAATATGACCTCTCGTCAAAACTATGCCAATTTTAATTAAAAAAATGCTCTAAATCAATTCTATGAATCTTCAATCTTTTATCAGCAGATCTCTTTCGTTTTTATTTTTCTTACATTAATAAATATCAAATGTATGCTATTACTCAAATTAATATATAAATACTATTCGTAAGTAACGCTAGATTGAATTACCTATTTGAATATAAGGTTTCAACTATAATTACAGTGACATTCAATTTAAAATTACAGTGGTTTCAATATTGCTTGTCAAGAAAAATACACATGACTTTAGTTTCGAATAAAGCTGTTATTATACGGTTAATTATGTTTACGTTTTATTTGTTAATTGAAAAAGGTTTTTCCGTGTGGTGACGGAGTAAGAATACAATTCACCACTCCCTATCTTACCCGTGCATCATCGTAAGAGACGACTATGGGATATAAAACGCATATAACATCTATGCGAGAGAAGGATACCTCGAAAGAAAACCCTATATCAACACGTCTGACCAGCGTGGTTTAATAGGTCAATTACCCTTCCATTATGAGGCTCGAGCCCAACAGTGGAACATATATGAGCTGACATGATGATGAAAAAAGGTTATTTTTGAATATAAACCCATTTAGTTTCGTTACAAACATCATTTATTTTTAATGATAGAATTACCGCTAAAAGTTAATCTAAGCATCTTAGTCCAAAGTTACCTACACATCATAATTTATTTACTACACTATATTTGGAAGAACGCCAGAAAACGAATCCGGCATTTCAGCGACTCTAGTGCGGTTTTCAAATGAAAACGCTCGGTAAACTTGCACGGATAAGCAAGGCTATTTTATAATGTGTTAAGCACGTGTAGTATGAACAACGGAATTGTAACTTTAAAACGAATTAACAAAGTTTAATTTACTATACAACTTATCAGGATATAAATATGGTTATATGGCTAAGAACATTAAGTTAAATTGAGAGTCTTTAAACAATGATTAAATACTGTTGAAATAGTTACGTCATATTTGCATTCGTTAAACTTTTCAGAGTTCTATGCGGTATATAAGATATTAAAGGAATAACGATTAATTATAGTGCGTCGTTTAGTTTTAATAAAAGTAAACTGTGAGTTGACATAGTAAAAATACAGTAGCCCATATGTCTAAGGAACTCCAAGAAAAGAAAAACTTGTAAATAAAACTCGCTGTTAAACCATTTGGTTAACCTAGCATAGCAGGTCATTTTTCATTCCATTGCGAAGGAAAGTAGTATTCGAACATGATGGTAAAATATGTATGATTTGAAGAATAAAAAAAAACAAAGAATAAAAATTAGCTTTGTGTAAGTAGAAATATTTATACGAAGTGTTACGTATCAAATGTGTAATACTCGCGTAGCATCAGAAACCATTACAAAGTGTTATATTTGAAATAAATATTTTTTGCGTATTTTACCGCATTTGTATTTGATTTTTAATTTCCTAACGTTTCTAACACTTTACATTTATAGCATTCATGGTCACGGGAGAACTATTTCAAACGCGTAACACTCGCGTAAACATCAGAAACCATTACAAAGTGTTATATTTGAAATAAATATTTTTGCGTATTTTACCGCATTTGTATTTGATTTTTAATTTCCTAACGTTTCGAACACTTTACATTTATAGCATTCATGGTCACGGGAGAACTATTTCAAACGCGTAACACTTGCGCAAACATCAGAAATCATTACAAAGTTTCTTACGTGATAATTTGAAGGTATTTAAAGAATTTCAAGTCAAGAAATTAGTCTTTTATGGCTCAAGATATATTTTTTTTAAGAAGATAAGAGACTTATCGATAGAATTGTGTTGAGAAAAAAAATAAGTTGAATGTCATTGCTGTTTTATGTGTGATGATCTGGTCACTTAGTCGATGTCAAGGTCAAGAGAAGACTCCTTCGTCTTGCATAAACGTTTTCTTTTTTTGGTGGCGACTATGGAGTGTTCACACCTCGCTAAATTGCTCCAGGAGCTTAAACTTAAAACAGAAATGCAACCTAAAAATGATCATTTATTTTACTTTTAACTGTCCAGTGGAACAAAAAGAAGACATGGGTCCTTTAAGCTACCGTATTAAATAAACCTCGCCGGTATTTGATTTGACCACCGGCCCAGATTCTTAGACTTCTGTGGTGGGTGTTAACGTTTCGTGCCCTTATTCCCATAAAAGTTCCGATGACAAAGTTTGAGGATGCTATCCGCACGTGGTTTATCTCCCAGCATGTAAGGGACTAATCCCCAGTTAAACTACCCAACTTCAAACAAAGTAACTCTATCATATCCGATGACTTATTCCAATACTCCAATAAAAGTACATACAAAAATACCTATTCGATATTTTAGAAGTCATGTACACTGGAAATCAAATCTTCTTATCGCAGTACTTTAAATGGACAATAAATATCATTTACGAATTAATTTCTGACTCCTATTAAATTTTCGAGTTTAAAATATTAGAAAATCCTATATTATCCCCGAGTCTTCAGGCCTATAATAAATTGCCCGTCTTTTGTTTCTTTGGGCCGATCACATTGAGAGTGAAGCCATTAAACCAGCGAATTTATGCATTATTTAAAATTCGATTTGTTTTAATTTTTCGTTAAAAATACACCTCCCTGCACTAAAGAAATAATTCTGGTATTGCTGGAGACTTTACAAACATATAATTTACGTAGACAAATTACACCCAGACTCAGAACAACCATTTGTGGGTGACACAAAGTATTGTCTGGTATAGGAATCGAACTCAGGGTACTGGCACGGAATGCCGGTATCTTAACTACTACGTCATCTATGCAGATTAATTGCAGATTTGTCTTAATTGCATTTAAAAATTTAAGTTAATTATATGACCTTTGTGATACATTTCTTGATACTGCATATATCCCCTTGCAAGCAGTGAATTAAATACACATACAATACAAGTAAATTATCACTATTTAAACCACAGCTTGTTAAAGTCAGCTCTTTGATTTATATTATTTGCCTTTATGGTATTATTATTATTTATTGGTTAGATGACTGGAAGGGACTATTCTTAATATAGACTAGGACTATTCCTAATAGAGGTTTTTCAGAGGATTCAAATCTACATGTGACAATCATTTTTCACTTACAAAATAAGTTTTTAAAGAAATACACTGTTTGTGAGAATATTTATCACTTTTAACTCATTACTTTCGATTGAACCGAACCAATTTTAATAGGAGGGCTATTAACTTAATATGCCACTATAAAATATTCATATTAGTAGAACTTACAAGTTATCGTGTTCCGGAATTATGTGGTAGAACGTGTATTGATTTAAAAATATATGAAAAAGATAACGATTATTTTGACTTATGAAAATAAAAATTCAGACGAATGGGTCAAACACTAGGAACAAAAATGTGGATATAGAGTTGTAAATGATTGTACTGCAAATAATCATAATTATTTTCTCACCTATATACCAATCACAGCTCATACCATAAGTGAACTCACAGAACAGACCCAGGCAACCGCCTTTGTACAAACAACTTTATGGTATGGATGGATGACACAGGATTATCTTTCCCGTGCGACAACGGGACAAGACTACAACCGGCCCCACCCCTTTGCCTGCCCATGGATTCCTCAGCCAAATCGCCCAAGGGAACGAGCAACAGCTCTTCCTCGGGAAATGTACTGGCTACCGCCAAATATTATCCGTATTTTGTAACATATGGTATTGTGTACAGTGTAAAGGGACCATTGACGTAGTTATTAAAATCTCTGACTTTGGCTATTGGTACTATTTCCTTACCAATTTTCCTTGCCACCTTTCTTCCGACCAGGTCGATAGAGAAGACAACACGTAACCACATAACGTGCCGCACACGTACCTCTCAACGCCATATGGGTGGGTCACCGGTACCCTGTCCGTGACATCATCGATTCGCCCGATGGGTTACCCTTTCAAGTACCAACTCCTGTCGCTCACTGGCACCTATCGCTGCCGGGACATCGTCTTCATGTGGTGAGCCTCACTATGGATAGTGAAATAATCTCCAGTCCAGCCAATCGGACAGCTGTATACGGGGGTCGTCCGGTCGATGGCCTTGTACGGCGAACCGGTGTGGGCGGGGTCCCTGACCGTCCGACTCAGGGCTCTTCTGTGGCGACCACAGAGGGCCATGGCGGTCAGGGCTGTACGCAGGTACCGCACGGTGGCGACGGAGGCAGCGTGCCTGTTGGCCGGGAGTCCCCCGTGGGACCTGGAGGCGGAAATGCTTGCCGATTTGTATCGGTGGGTATCGGGGGTGCGCGCGGAGGGCGGTGTGGTCTCATTGAGGGAACTCACCGCCTGGTGCATCGACGCCCGCCTAGATTTCATTGCCCGTTGGGCAGTCCGGCTGGAGAGGCCTCGGTTCGGTGTGCGGACCGTGGAGGCCTTCCGGCCGGTGCTGATGCAGTGGTTGGAACGACGACACGGGGTGCTCTCCTTCCGACTGGTGCAGATTTTGACGGGGCATGGATGCTTCGCCAAATACCTGCACACGGTCGTCAGGAGGGAGAGTACATCGTCCTGCCACCACTGCGATTGCGACGAAGACACGGTGCAACATACGCTCGAGGTTTATGCCGCTTGGGCTGAGCAGCGTCGTGAACTCAATCGCAATCGCAATCATCGGTGCCGACCTGACGCTGCCGACCATCGCCAGGGCGATGCTCGACAGCGTCAGGAACTGGGACGCGGTCGCAACCTTCTGCGAGGCAGTAGTCTCACGGAAGGAGGCGGCGGAGCGCGTGCGCGAGGAGCGTCTCCTCGACGGCGCGAGCCGCTGTCGGCGACTACGGCGGCGCAGTCGCGATTACCTGCGCCTGATGACGCCCTAGCCGAGGCTGCGGGTGACTGGATCGGGGAATTGTCCGGTCACCGGACGTGAGGCCACCGCATGAGGGCGACGCCTCGACAGCGAAAGCTGTCAGGGCGTCGACGAGAGAGGAACCCGAGAGGGTATACCGCCGGGCGGGCCACCGAAGACAAAGATCGGGTACCGGTGGCCCGCTCGCACGGCGAAGAAGAGGTGCTTGCAGGGTGGGTTAATGGGGTTGCCCGCCGCCTCTTCCGTCACCCCGGACCGATTTGGCAGGGTGCGACGTCCATAGCCCACCACAAAAAAAAATAAAAAAAAGGGGGTATTCCGTCGGGCCGACCACTGACGTCAAGTCACTCTGCTCCGGTGATCGGCCCAACGACGAAGGCGAAGTCACAGATAGGTTACGGGTGTGCGTGCTTACACCCCTCTGTCACCCCGGATGGAGTGGTGCGAGGAGCACGGCGACCGTAGCCCACCCCAAAAAAAAAAAAAAAGTGCAGACAATCGAAATGTTTGTTAACAATTACGAAATAAAAGTTAGTGATACTTTGCATTCTTCTGTCAAAACTCAAAATACTTTACAAACAAACAACTTAATTTTAATTTATGTAAACAATAAAATAAATAAAAATAATATATTTAAATAAATCGCTTAATTTATGGCCTCTAAATAACAAGGCCATGTTTTGACTTTAATTATTACTTACTCAATTTGAGGTTGTTCTGCAAGTTCGTTCATTTTGAGTTAAATCTTCAACAGAACGATGGAATACAACACCTTTTGATTCCGATCTTCTATAAATGAGTCACTTAATTATCATTGCTTTGAAGCCCTTTCGTGTATAAAGCATGTTTTAATTTTATTTGTCAGGTTAATATCTAGAATTATTTAATTAGAATGAAATAAATAAACAGTTCGTTATATTAAATTAATATTGTTGTAGTATTTCATAATAATGTGGTTTTTGTGGTCAGTACGTCCATTATACTTACGCAATGTGTCTACATATTATAATGTAATTAAAGCTTCATTTAGGCAGAGAGAAATTGGCCTGCTATTATTATCACATATCACGTTGATGAGACAGGTTGGTATACTATTTTATTTTGAACTAGCTTCTGCCCGCGGCTTCGCCCGCATAAAAGGTTACTTTCCTAAAGTTTTACATCCCTTATTATATTTTACCCCTTAAGGGTAAATTTTAACAACATGTTAACGTCATATTTATTTATATCTGATCAATAGGCTAAACATAAGTTTCAAGAGTCTGCCTTTAAAAATGACGATACTTCTTTACAACTTTTCATCCCCTTTACAACCCTTTTTTTGCATTAAAAAGTAGCCTATGTCCTTTGTCAGGCTCTAGATTATCTGTGTACCAAATTTCACTTAGATCGGTTTAATAGTTTTGGCGTGAAAGAGCGACAGACAGACAGACAGGGTTACTTTCGCATTTATAATTTTAGTAAGGATTTTATTTCTCGTGCAGTGAAGTGCGGTATTATATTTTTGGTGGATCTTTTTGAGATCGTGGATCTTTTTGAGATCCACCAAGAGATAAAGGTTGAGACTGTAAATATTATATAGTCTGTCACCTAATATTGACTTATCACCATACCAAGATATTCCTTTTTATCCATATATGTATTTCGTATATGTATAATATGTGACAAATTGAATTCCCTACTTTCAAATTAACTTTTTATTTAAATAAACTTACAAGTCAAAGCGTAGGCTTAAAATTTGAAGCTGTGGTGATTTAATGGAAATGGTGTTGCCCCTTATCAGGCGGGAACTAAAAATTTCATTTCTTGATAATGTGTAATAGAAAAACTTAAGCTTAACAAAAAGATTGTTTTTAAGAACTTATTTGCGAGGTTAAAATGAATATTACACTTGTGAGTTGCATTCATATTTGTTGGGAATTCATTTTAATAGTCTTACCATTTAAAGCAATGTGAGTGGTGCGTATTATGATGCAATTTTGACTCGAATTGTCGCCTTTGGGATAGACAAAATTAGTATAACTTCTCTTATTTTATTTATTTCTTAAATTTTAATATATTAAACTTAAACTCCACGTTAGTTAAAGTTTAAGAATAGCTATAGTACTAGAGTAGGAAGCGTATACTTTAAAGTATACCAAATATTGGCCATATAAACCGAATAATAGGCCGAAGACAAAGATCGGGTACCGGTGGTCCGCTCACACGGCGAAGAGAGGTGTTTGCAGATTGGGTCTATGGGGTTCGCCTCTTCCGACGCCCCGGACCGATTTGACGGGGCGCGACCACGTCCATAGTCCACCGCAAAAAAAAAATACCATATATACATATTTCAATTCAAAACATTCGCAATGTAAAGCCACGGCTATGCTCACTATACATACTCACTCTCATTCTATACAGTGAATCATAATGTTAGCTAAATATGCAGATGTTATACAAAACATCATTCACACAGAAGGGGGATCTCCTTCGCTCCATCTTTCACTGACATCCATTTATAAGGTAACAGATGCCGGGCTCATATCGCGCGATTGGTAATTGTCGCATTAATCTGAAAGCCTAGAGAGGGGTGCTTCGAAATAACTTTGAAGCGACTTTCGGTCCTTCAATATATATGCATCTATTCATATAATCACCACCGTAGAGATCAGCTGAAATTGAAAATATATTACCATTTTGCTATGACATTATTACTATTGTTAATCATTATCATCATTCATCATTTCAGCTTATATACCTATGTCCCACTGTTGGGTTAGAGCCTCCTCCATAATGGAAAAGTAATTGACCCACTATAACCACGCTGGTGAAACGGGCTGTTATAGGATTTCATTTTTGAAATATATAGCGAATTGTAATATATATACATATATATATATATATATATATATATATATATATATATATATATATATATATATCATCATCATTCGCCTACTCTTATCCCAATTGCTTGGGGTCGATACAATGATACAATATGTACTCTTCTTTCATAGTACATAGACGTCAACCCTCCTTGGGAATGTAATTGTTGATCAAACGGCATCAGACGTAGTTGGCCCAGATCATCATAAGGCATCATAATCGTCTTTTACAATATCCACGAGCAAAGTAAGGGTTGGTAGTATTCGTAGCCGCTACCACACAGGTCATATATATATATATATATATATATATATATATACTCTCAAAATAAAAGGTGAAATGATACCCCAAAAACTTTGGATGATATTTATAAACATTGAATTAAATTGAATTTTGTTTATTAAAACTTATAGTAAGTAACTTTCAGTATATGATTGTCAAAAACTTATTCGATGTTCAAACAGGCTATTGTCATCAACAATAGTATTTATGTATAGCAATGTTATCAAACAATTATTCAAAATAAAACTCTAAATTATTTTCATGAATATATTATTAAAAAAAAAAGCATTAACGTCCTCTACGCCAAATCGTAACAGATCTATTCGAAGTGAATCAATTCAGAGACAACGATTGGATAAATTAAAAACGCCAATGAAGTAAATTGCAACGTCAATCAGATGGAGCTGCGTCATTGCCTGGGCAATCAATCTTCATGAAACCGCGGAGTCTTTAAGAAAAATAAATTGCTTCTTACATCGCATGGCGTGAGATAAACTCACAATATACGTGTAAGCGCCGAGTAAGAATGGCGTGTCACATATGTATATAAATATTGGTATTAGTGAAGGATTTTGAAGGGGAGTCCCTTTTATGTAATCACTTGTAACAAGATTCCAAAGATATTTGTAATAGAAAATTAGGTTCCTATAATAGTCAATCTATTTTTGGAATTCTTCACGATATTACGAATTAGTCTGTACATGTAAATACTGATAATTTTATAAAATACAAGTTATGAATATAGTCCTCAATCTAAATTTCATTAATATTGGAATTGTACTTCTGAGCTATTGAGTAGTCAACTATTTCATGAACTACAGGTATATGACGTCACATTTATCGTTCAATCAATTTTGTTTTCTATAGTTTACATTTTTTTTTATTGTCTACGGTGACAAACGAGCAAACAGCACACCTGATGGTAAGTAATGCTGTTGCACATGGACCCAGCAACACCAGGGGTACAGCCAGGCCGCTGCCTACCGTGAAGCAAGAGCTCTTCTTAAACCTCGTTTGAAGAAGGACATGTCATAGCGCTCGGGAAACACAGCAGCAGGTAGTTCATTCCAGATCTTGCATGTACGTGGGAGAAATGATCGCTGAAAACGTACAGTCTAGAACCGTATCGTTTCCAGGTGAAATGAATGAACCCTGCTACGGTGTCGAGTGGTACGGTGGTAAAATGGTGACGGTGGTACCAAGTCAAACAGTTCCTCAGAGCACTCCCCGTGAAAGAGACGGTAGAGTACACAGAGTGACCCAAAGTCTCTCCGCCGCTCTAGGGACTCTAGTCTGTCCGTGAGATTGGGATCACCGACGATTCGAACTGCCCGCCTTTGTAGGGAGTCAAGTGGGTCTAGCTGATATTTAGGCGCGCCTGCCCAGAGATGAGAGCAGTACTCCATGTGAGGACGAACTTGTACTTTATATAGCACAAGACGTTGTCTCGGCGTAAAGTACCGCCTAGCCCTGCTCAGCACGCCCAACTTTTTGCTTGCCAATTTGGCTTTGTCCTCCAAATGACTCCCAAACTGGACTGTGTTCGATAGTTCGACGCCGAGGATCCCAATACTCTCGGAGATTTGGAGAGTTACTCCTTGGAACTGAGGCGCCATGATAAAAGGGTCCTTCTTTGCAGTGAACGCGCAAACTTGTGTCTTAGTGGGATTGAACTGGATTAAATTCCGTTCACCCCATTTTGAGGCCCGCTCTAGAGAGCGCTCGACTTCAGACACAAGTTGAGTCCGTCTTTCCTGTAATATACTCCGAGGGACATTCTGATGCTCAGTGTATCGCTCGTCACCCTTGCTGTCATCCGCATAGCAACGAATACTCTCTATAGAGAGCATGTCATTGATATGCAGAATATACAACGTCGGAGAGAGCACCGAGCCTTGTGGTACACCAGCATTAATGGGCATGGTCTCGGAGCAGGAGTCATCGACGACTACTTTTATGCTCCGAACATCCAAAAAACTGGAGATCCAATTACAGAGTCCCTCGGGGATTCCATATGATGATAGCTTCGATAGAAGGGCCCCGTGCCAAACCCTGTCGAATGCCTTCGCGATATCTAGGCTGAACGCTAGCGCCTCACCCTTGCCCTCCAAGGCCTCTGCCCAACGGTGTGTGAGGTACACAAGAAGATCACCAGCCGACCGGCCATGACGAAACCCATATTGGCGGTCACTGATCAGCTGATGATCCTCAAGGTACTGCAGAAGCTGATGGTTAATTATTTTCTCCATTATCTTGGAGAGCAAGGATGTAATCGCAATCTGCCTGTAATTAGACGGGTCCGACCGGTCTCCCTTTTTCGGGATCGGGTGGACATGGGCTATCTTCCACGAAGATGGAACCCTACAAGTATCATAGGAAAGTCGGTATAAGCGCGTGAGGACGGGTTCAACTCGGGGGCGCACGTTTTCAGGACCACTGCAGGGATGCCATCCGGCCCACTCGACTTATGTACGTCTATTAGCCGCAGCTCCCGCCTCACCGCTCGCTGCGTAATGCGGATTTTAGGCAGAGAGCTTTCACACCGCGGGATGATAGGTGGTGTGGCGGTTCCAGCGTCCAAAGTCGAGTTGAAGGCAAATAATTGACCTAAAAGATCGGCCTTCTCTTTTGCACTGTGGGCTAGACTGCCATCATTTTTCTGCAGTGGTATGCATAGTCGTTAAAGTTGCATATTTGTTTTATGTACACACTAGCGCCCTAGCCTCGCTTCGGTAATATCAGTTCTGTTGTGTAATTTACTTTTGGAGAAGGAATTTCTTAAAATCCTACTTCCTCTGACCTTTACAGGGCAGAAAGAGAATGCACACCAAATTCCAAGTCTGTAGGGACAGTATTTGAAAATGTGCGATTTTTTGGGTTAACACCTACACCTTTGGGAGAGGAATTTTTAAAGCGTCATGGGGGTTGGGTCTGTGAGACCCGTCACATTTTATTTCGCTTCTAGCTCGGTTACTAAGTGTGCAAATTTGCCGTTCTTCTCAATAGCTGGAGCTGTTGAGTTGTTCTATGTGTCGCAGTTAAGAGGATAGTCGCGCGACAGCCACAGTGGAAGTTACACGTGCACGAAATTGAATTGGGTATGTGAGACCCATCCCCGCAGTTCGTGTCACAATTTCGCGCCATTTTATATAGATATTATTTTAATTATAATCCGTGAATTTATCTTTTTGTATTTGTTTTTTATTTTTATTTACAATTATAATTGCTGATATATAGTTCGAAGCATTTTACTTATGTTTTTTTTGTGCGTAATTAGTAAAAAATGGATCGAGAAGAAGCAGAATGACGGCGTATTTTTTCTGACTCCATTTTCAGTCTGATTCTAATAAACAAAATTAATAATAGTTTTTTTTTTAAATGAATGCTTTTTATAAAAATCCTATGCCTCGGGCTTATCATGGAACATCTAGAACTTCACCATAAAGTATCGGAGCTTCTACGTGTTGTAAAAAAAATGAAATATTTGTTTATGAATCTACAAGGGAACCTCCGACAAATAGGCTAGTGTTCGCAAAAGTTACCAAGAGTGTCCAGCCAAGAAAGATCATAAAACAAACTACAGCTACGAGAATTGCAAAAAAATATATTTGTTTAGAATACATTGTACCTTTTTGTGCTGACTGTACCAACGATAGTGATTTTGAGTAATTAATTGTATTTTTTTTCTAAAGATAATTCAGTTTTCTACAAAAAAGTGGTATTAAAACATTAAGAATAACTGTTAATTAATAATAGATCTATATTTAAGGAGAAAAGAAAAAAAATGTTGATATTTGTCCTTCTTTTTTTAAAGCTCTAATAAATATGATTAAAACACAATATAATATGGTATTTGTGTTTCATTTATTTACGTAAATACCTAATAAACTAAACATGAATAAATATTATGTTAAATTTATAAAGTATTAGAAAAATTTTGACTTCCAATGAACGTCCGTGTAACACTTTTCAACCCCCATGACCGCGGGTTAAAAAATGTGATTTTTACACCCATCAACCCCTCTTGCGGGTGGAATTGCGTAAAATACGTTCTTAGCTGACCTCTACTCGGCGAAAGGAATATTCCTACCAAATTTAAAGTCTGTAGGCCTTATGGTTCTAAAGATATTGTAATGAGTCAATACATAGGTGGAAATTTCTTATATAAGGTGGGCCAAAAAAAACTTTTAATTTTTTTTTTTTAGCTACCACGAAATTATCGTCCAAGATGATGAAAAAAAGATTCTGATAAAGTTTGAGCTCTTAATATTAATTTTCAGAGGTGTCGCATCGTGATTTTCGATTTCCCATTTAAATTACACGGGAATTTTTTAATTTTTTTTTTCGAGTTTTGATGTATCTCAATGAGTTATTCTGTGGTAAAAGTAAATACATAATTTTGTAGGAAATTGAACGGCCTACAAAAAAGGTCCGATATAATTTTTCAACTCGGTTAAAAGTTATTCGCAGTTAAAGTTCAACCTAAAATAATATATGATGACTTTCACAATCTTCTATAGTTTTTTTACAAAAAAATGCCTTAAAGACATAAAGCAACAAATTGTTCGTGATTTTTATCATTTTTTGACACCATTTTGTCTTCCACAAGTAGATATTCCCGCAGAAAGCCATTGTTTTTCAACTTTGATTGATATATATATATATATATATATATATTGTCTATATATATGTATAATATATATATATATATATATATTGCGAAAAATTATCACTTCCAATAATAGAATATAAATAGGCTGTAAAAAAGTAGTACAAACAGATTTAACACGAAAAACCTATATATCTAAAATTAATGTCTCAGGTATTTATTTTGCGGGTGACTGGATCGAGGAATTAGACCGTCACCCGCCGAGAGGCCGACCGCGTGAGGAAAGATCGACGTCCTCCCCGAGGGGGGGGACATCGGTCGAGGAGAGGGTACTCCTCAGGGGGTATTCCGTCGGGCCCATATGAGGTACTTGGGTCTGGTGCTCGACGGGCGATGGTGGTTCCGGGAGCATTTTCGTCAAATTGCTCCCCGGCTGGTCGGCGCGGCGTCCGCCCTTTCTCGGCTCATGCCGAACGTGGGCGGACCCAGTTTCGAGGGCCGACGGCTGTATGCGGGGGTGATCCGCTCAATGGCCATGTACGGCGCACCCGTGTGGGCGAGGGCTCTGAACGCCCAGCTCAGGGCGGTGCTGTGGAGGCCATAGCGAGCCATGGCGGTCAGAGCCATTCGCGGGTACCGCACGGTGTCTACCGAGGCGGCATGCTTATTGGCCGGGACACCCCTGTGGGACCTAGAGGCGGAGATGCTCTCTGACCTCTACCGGCGGGTTACCTCAATGCGCGAAGAGGGTGGCTCCCCATCGTTCAACGAGATAGCCACCTGGCGCGAGGACGCCCGCTAAGAAGTCATCACCCGTTGGGCTACGCGGCTGGAGAGGCCTAAACACGGTGTTTTTACCGTTGAGGCCCTCCGGCCCGTACTGATGGAGTGGATGGAGCGGCGGCACGGAGTCCTCACCTTTCGGCTAGTGCAGGTATTGACGGGGCACTGGAGTTTTGGGTTGTACCTGCACAGGGTCGTGTATAGGGAGTGCACTCCGGCCTGCCACCACTGCAGGAGTGGCGAGGACACGGCGCAACACACGCTGGAGGTGTGTCCGGGATGGGAGCGGCAGCGCCGTGACCTCGTCGCTGTCATCGGTGCCGACTTGACGCTGCTGGCTGTTGCGCGAGCGATGGTGGACAGCGTCAGGAATTGGGACGCGGTCGCCGCCTTCTGCGAGGCTATCATCTCGCAGAAGGAGGCGGCGGAACGGGCCCGGGAGGATTCCCGTGACCCGGGCCACCGCCCACGGCCGGGGCGGTGCAGGCGCGAGTACCTGGGCCTGATGCTGCCCTAACCGAGGCTTCGGGCGATCGGACCGGGGAATCGTCCGGTCACCCGACGTGAGGCCACCGCGTGAGGACGACGCCTCGACGGCGAAAGCTGTCGGGGCGTCGACAGGAGAGGAGCCCGAGAGGGCATACCGCCGAGCGGGCCACTGTAGACAAAGATCGGGTACCGGTGGCCCGCTCGCACGGCGAAGAAGAGGTGCTTGCAGGGTGGGTTAATGTTTGCGCGCCGCCTCTTCCGTCACCCCGGACCGATTTGGCGGGGTGCGACGTCCATAGCCCACCGCAAAAAAAAAAAAAAAAAAAAGGGGTATTCCGTCGGGACGATCACTGACGTCAAGTCACTCTGCTCCTGGGATCGGCCCAACGACGAAAGTGACGTGTCACGGGTGGATTACGGGTGTGCGTGCTTATGCCCCTCTGTCGCCCCGGACGGAGTGGTGCGAAGAGTACACCGACCGTAACCCACACCCAAATAAAAAAAAGGTATTTTATTTTAAAAATTTACTGGTTTTTATTTGCATATACTATAACCATAGTATGTAAATGAGCAGTCAATATCTTCAACCATCTAAATATCTAGTCTAATCCTAAGATATCGATGGTCCTTTGGTTCTCGGTATTCAAATGTCTATTTTTTCATGTTATTATTCGCTTTCATGTTTTTATTAATTTAAAACTTCACACGCTTTAAAAAAATTCAGCCAAATAAACGTGGATATAGCTATTAACAATAAACCACGTAGTTTATTAATTAACTGCTTAACCACTGGATAAATATACTAAATCATATTACAAGAATAATATTGGAATTAGAAAAAATAAAACCATAATTGTATACGATAATCTCTGAGCTTTGACACAGACTCAAAACAAATGAGGAAGTAGGTAAGCACAAAGTTCGCATACAGTGTATGAGTTTCTTGTACTTTCTTATTAAACATGTAACAATTGTTGACGATCACAATTATGGAAATGTAACTTTTTGGAGATGTAAATAAATACACAGCGGAGTTATGGAAATGAGAACAAAGGAACCAGGAACTGCGACAAATGTGACTATACTGAAATTAGTTGAGTTGCAGTTATATTGCGATATACGGCATCTAATTAAGATACTAATATGACTAATTTTTTTTTATTCTCTTGATCTTATAGCAACGGGTAAAGTATGCAATATGCTACCAAAATTATTTGAGGAATCCAAAGGAAAATGAGTATCTACCGTTCCCTAGGAAACTTATAAAACCAACTGCCATTATAAACCCGCTTTTAAGAGGAGTGGATATGGCATTATCCCGCTCTAGCGAACGCTCGTATCCAAGAGCATCGATAGATTGATTGTTGGATGGATGTAGCTTCTGTAAAGGTCTTGTGATTCAAATGGCCATTTACACTCCATCATAATCATCATCAACATTCTGCTCTTATCCTAATTTATTTAGGGTAGAGGTTATATGTCCTCTCCTTCCATAGAACCCTATCAGACGTCATCTCTGTGATCACTCCTTGTCTATCTATGTTATGCTTCACGCAGTCCATTCATATTTTCTTTAGTTTTCCCTTACCCCCTAAAGCTTTCAAACATTGCCATTTGTAGTTATGTTCATAAAATTCATAGTATGAATTTACTTGTAAGAAAGAACTTAAGTAATTCGTTGATATCTGTATCAAGTTGAACAATAATTCTCATTGTCTTTAGTAAAAGATTACATTATTTTATATATAGATAAAATAATTCATACGATTCATTTTTTTTCTTATTCAATGTTAATTTTAAATATATTTATTATTTAATTATATAATAGTTCCGTGTGGTGACGGAGAGACGGAGTGAGGACGGTAAGAATTAAAGTTGTGTAGCTCCTGAGCGAGTGATATTTAAGAGCTATCACTCACATAGACATTCGCTCACTTGAGCGCCAAATATATTAGTAGCTCACTAGCTCACTAGCTCATCGCTCACTTTGCATCGCAGAATGTTTCACTCTCACAAGGTAATGAAAAATGAGCGAGATAGGTGCGCTGCGTAGACGGCCGAAAAATGATATTTCACACTGTTTTCGTATCGATGTAATTAAGTTGTCAAAAGAGAATACACGCTATTTCTTTAGAAATAAAGTTTAATATTTATTTATTAGATTAGATTTATTGGAAAATAGATTTGTATTTATTTTATTATAACCAACTATAGTAATGCTTTTTTGATATTATGAGACTAGAGTGATAAAGTATTTTGAACTATTTTTTTATGGGTAATTAGTTGCTCCTGGGGTATCTCGTAAATACGTGACCGAGTTTTGATTAAAACTTACTTTTATAGACGTTTTTAGTAAAAAAACTGTATATTTATTTGTGCAAGTGTTTATGTCATCATCATTATCATCATCATCTCGGCTCAATTTAAGTCCCACTGTTGGGCTCGAGCCTCATACACAATAGAAGGGAAATTGACCTACTATACGTAGGTCAATTTCCCTTCATGTTATATCTATGCAAGAAAAGTAAAACTCGAAACAAAACCCTGTACCAACACGTCTGACCAGTGTGGTATAGTAGGTTAATTTTCCTCCCATTATAGAGGAGGCTTGAGCCCAACAGTGGGACATATATGGGCTTTGATGATGATGATGATTATTTAATTAATATAGGTAGTTCCTTAATGATAACTTTTATTTCTGCCGATTCTGAAATCTAGTGTGAATCATATAGAATTCGAAATGGATAAAGAGGACTTATTTTTAGATAAATATTTTTTTTATCTCTTATATTTATCAGTCTAGCTTCATCTTGTTTTTTTTTTAATTTAAAACTTATTATTATTGATTCAGTAACTATTGGTACTGGAAGTTTCTTTAAAAAGCCGTTTTCAATTCTGCACTGCGATAATATCTAGTTTGTTCTGATATACGCCTATACCATTCCACTTGAATGCCGAAGCACATGTTACCAAATATTAGTTCAAATATCTAAGTTTGGAATGTTCAATTAATTGAATTATTATGTAAATAAAAATAGGCAAATTAGTTTCTTGAAATAATCAAATCTATAGTTTGTTTAATATATTTTTTTTATTGCTTATGGTGGCAAACAAGCGAATAGTACACCTGATGATAAGTGTCACTGCCGCCCATGGATCCTCGTGAAAACAAAAGTACAGCCAGGCTGCCTACCAGTACAAACCCAAAACCCACCCTAGTTGGGCTTCCCTAGTTAATTTAAATTTAAGTACAAAAATATCCCCGACTTATATAGTCAACCATATTCCTATATGTCTGATTGTAAGAAAGTAAATTTTAATGTGAATTAATAAGTAATCCCTTCTCTTGCCCGTGGGCATCGTAAAAGATGATTAAGAGATATAATATGCATATGGCATCTATGTAAGAGATGGAAAACTTGAAATAAGCTCTATACCAATACGTCTGACTAGCGTGGTATAGTAGTTCAATATCTCTTTCATTGTGGAGGAGGCCCGATCCCAACAGAGGGAAAAATGTTAGCTGAAATGAAATGTGAAAATTTAATGGTATTAGTTAAGTAAAATTGGTTCATATTAGGTTATACTTCATTAATAAAATCTATTATTATTCTTTTCAGCCCTTATATGCCCGTTGTTTTCGGGCCTCCTTCGCAATAGAAGGGAAAATTACCTACTATAACAAGCTGGTCAGATAGATTGGAATATAATTTATTCGAGTCTTCTTTCTCTAGCACAGAATTTTCTGCATATTATATCCCTTAATCGTCTTTAACGCTACCACGAGCAAGTTACATACATACATATCATCACGCCATATCCCTTGCAGGGTAGGCAGAGAGAACAGAGTGCCAGAGAACTCTATCTCTGCATACTTCACTCGCTTCCTCAACATTCATAATTCTCTTCATACACGCTCGCCGGTTTCGGAGACTCTTGACTCCACCTTCCTTCAGTACATGACCGATCTGGTCCAGGTAAGTTAGTCTCGGTCTCCCTCGGCACCTACATCCTTCAACTTTCGCATTGTATATCTTCTTAACCAGGCGTTCGTTCGGCATTCTTTCCACATGTCCGAACCATCGGAGCATTCCCTTTCGCATCTTTACACCAATACTCTCTTTCATACCTACTCGCTCTCTTATGTCGTCGTTACGAATGCGGTCGGTCAGCCTAACTCCACAGATTTTCCGCAGAGATCGCATTTCGACCGAATTAATTTTACTATCATACTCTTTTCTGCATACCCAACTCTCGCTTCCATACAGTAATGTTGGGACAAGCACTGCGTTATGTATTGCTACACGTGCCTTCTGGCTGAAGTGGTGGCTGCCGAGAAGTTGCCCCAACGCTCCGTTCACTCTATTTCCCGCATTCACTCTTCGCTCTATATCAGTGGTGTACCTTCCATCTCGGCTAAATCCACATCCAAGATATACAAATTCATCCACTTGTTCTAGTACATCATTTCCTATTGTTACTCTTACAGCAAGCTTACGAGCAAGATAAAGAGTGGCAAATAGTATTTTTACACCGTCACCATACGAAAAATATTAAAAAAAAATTTCTGTCAAAAGTGCGTCACTCTTGTTGTCCCTATCCTAATCTTTAGTTTTTAAGAAACGTAATTCATTAAAAAACAATGGAAATATACATTATTTTTAGTATTACATTTAAAATCATCGTGGAGGCAGTTAAAAATTTCGATACATTAATTTTTACGGTCGTGATCCTGCCAGATCCAAAATATTTTATCCGACGGCCTAGAATATTTTTTTAAATCAACTATTTTCTTACTTTAAATAAAATAATTCCTTTTTAAAAATATCAAATACGTTTAAACGAATGTTTTTTCTTGACATATGTATTATAATATTATCCTATAAGTACAATGTGAGAAAAATAAAATCATTTTTAGGTTTTAAAAGTGCTTGATTTTTATATATCGAGAGTACAGCAAGACCTCAATGCTAAAAGCGTGCAATGTAATATGTCGCCAGTCATTTTAATTTTGGTTTGGTTCGATTACAGACGTAAAAAGTTTTATTATGTAACTCATATCACCTTATTTCAATTAACATTAAGCTCTTTTTTAGATACCTGAATTGTCAATAAAAATAATCTTATTCCGCCTGCGGACGTAAACATGTTTACTACAGTTAATGGTGAACGATATTTTTTTTCATGGAGGAAACTAATTTTAGGGAATTATAAGTATAACCTGTTGGAGATAGTAGCTTAAAGAATTACAAGTAGGACTAGTAAGGTTACCGGTCTTTGTTTTCGGGAGCGGTCCCCTTCCATCCTGTATATAATACAATGTAAATTATTCCATATGTATACACGTGAAGCAAAGAATGTAAGAAAGAGTATAATTGATTTTGTAATAGTAGATGAAAGGCTCAGAAAGAAAGTACTAGACACTAGGGTATGTCGCGGTATCGGTATTCATACAGACCACTTTCTAGTAATGACTAGAATAAGTGGTCTTATGAAAACGTGGCGAAACCACATACATAACCCAAAAAGTGTGCTAGAAAGAATAAAAGTAGAAAATTTGCAAGATGAGTATATTACAGGGCTCTTCTGTGGCGACCACAGAGGGCCATGGCGGTCAGGGCTGTACGCGGGTACCGCACGGTGGCGACGGAGGCAGCGTGCCTGTTGGCCGGGAGTCCCCCGTGGGACCTGGAGGCGGAAATGCTCGCCGATTTGTATCGGCGGGTGTCGGGGGTGCGCGCGGAGGGCGGTGTGGTCTCTTTGAGGGAACTCACCGCCTGGCGCGTTGACGCCCGCCTAGATGTCATTGCCCGTTGGGCAGTCCGGCTGGAGAGGCCTCGGTTCGGTGTGCGGACCGTAGAGGCCTTCCGGCCGGTGCTGATGCAGTGGTTGGAACGGCGGCACGGGGTGCTCTCCTTCCGACTGGTGCAGGTTTTGACGGGGCATGGATGCTTCGCCAAATACCTGCACAAGGTCGTCAGGAGGGAGAGTACACCGTCCTGCCACCACTGCGATTGCGACGAAGACACGGCGCAGCATACGCTCGAGGTTTGTGCCGCTTGGGCAGAGCAGCGTCGTGAACTCGTCGCAATCATCGGTGCCGACCTGACGCTGCCGACCATCGCCAGGGCGATGCTCGACAGCGTCAGGAACTGGGACGCGGTCGCAACCTTCTGCGAGGCAGTAGTCTCGCGGAAGGAGGCGGCGGAGCGCGTGCGCGAGGAGCGTCTCCTCGACGGCGCGAGCCGCCGCCGGCGACTGGGGCGGCGCAGGCGCGATTACCTGCGCCTGATGCCGCCCTAGCCGAGGCCGCGGGTGACTGGATCGGGGAATTAGTCCGTCACCCGCCGAGAGGCCGACCGCGTGAGGAAAGACCGACATCCTACCCGAGGGGGGGATGTCGGTCGAGGAGAGGGTACTCCTCAGGGGTATTCCGTCGGGCCGACCACTGACGTCAAGTCACTCTGCTCCGGTGGTCGGCCCAACGACGAAGGCGACGTCACGGGTGGGTTACGGGTGTGCGCGCTTACGCCCCTCTGTCACCCCGGATGGAGTGGTGCGAGGAGTGCGCCGACCGTAGCCCACCCCCCAAAAAAAAAAAAAAAAAAAAAAAAGATGAGTATATTAGAGATAAATACAAAAGTAAACTAAAGGAAAAGTTTTTTCATGCAGCTGATATTTGTAGTATGGAAGAATTATGGCAGACTTTTAAAGAACAGGTGGTAAATGTTACTACAGAAATATGTGGCGTGACTAGAAGAATGAAGGTAAACAAGGTGAAGAATATATGGTGGGATAAAGATGTGCAGAGTGCAGTTCATGAGAAGAAGAAAGCCTGGGTAGATTGACTTGCTGTCAGAGCCAATGAGAGAATGAAGAAAGCAACGAATGATGACATAGATATAGTCAAAGAAGAATATAAGAGAAAAAAAGAGAAGTGAAAGAAATTGTGAGAAGAAAGAAAGAAGATCTAAAAGACGTGTACGATAGAAGATTGTCGAAGTATTTCCAAACTAACTCGAAGATTTTCTGGAAGTCCATAAGATCGGCTCGAGGCAAAGCGCAAAATACAGAGCTAGTCTCGATCAGCGATAAATATAGAAGGATAAATATAGATATAACAGCGATAAATATAGTATGGAGAAGAATATATACTAGAGCGATGGAAGGAATACTTTGAAAGCTTATTTGAAAGAGAAGAGCCACAAAAATTATCATTTATGAATGAAAGAGATCTTGAGGAATGAGAATGCATAAGTATGATAGAAATTACAAATGCATTGAAAGGTATGAGAGCGGGTAAGTCTGCAGGATACGACAGGATTACAGTTGAAATGCTGACGGCTGGAGAAGATATTACAACTAACATCCTATACCGGCTCTTCAATCTTTGTTGGACTAATGGCCGAGTACCTATAGACTGGTGACAGGCGGTAATCGGACCTCTCTACAAAGGGAAAGGTTCACGGCAAGATTGTAGAAACTACAGGGGCATAAGCCTGCTTAGCATTGTCGGTAAACTGTATGCGAAAGTGTTGATTGAAAGAGTAGTGAAAGTGACCGAAAAGAAAATATGGGATGCACAAGCGGGTTTTCGAAAGAGTATGGGTTGCACGGATCAAGTTTTCTCTTTACGATGCATAGCGCAAAAATTTTTGGCTAAAGGTCAGAAAGTCTTTTGCGCTTTCATTGATTTGGAGAAGGCTTATGACAAAGTGAGGAGGAATGAACTGTGGTCGGTACTATCTATGTATGGGGTAAATGGCCATCTTATTCAGGCGCTGAAATCTATTTATAAGGATTCCAGAGCCTGCGTAAGGATAAACGGGTCCTACACTGAATGGTTTATCATTGATAAAGGTGTTAGACAGGGATGTGTAGCATCACCGTGGCTGTTTAACCTATTTATGGATAGCTGTTTGCAAGATTTGAAAAATAATGAATGTGGTTTAAGAATGAATGAGTTACTCGTCAAATGTCTTCTTTATGCCGATGATCAGGTTTTACTTGCATCATCAGATGAAGACTTACAGGCGATGGTAACTACGATGCATGATGCTTTTGAAAAAAAGGTATGAAAGTAAATGTTAGTAAGACGAAAGTAATGGTCTTTGAAAAGGATAAATGTATGACGGAATGTAATATTTTTATAAATGATGAGGGATTGGAACAGGTGAAAGAATTTGTTTACTTGCGTGTACTGTTTACTAGTGATAGTGAAAAGGATGAAGATGCTGAAAGACGAGTAAATGCTGGTAATAAAATGAATGGGGCATTGTACGTTTTTATGAAAAGTAGGAATGTATCTAAAAAGGCACGCCTAGCTGTACATAAGGGAGTATTAGTTCCCACTCTCATGTATGGCAGTGAAAGTTGGATTTGGCAGGGAAGACATGAAAGTAGAATAAATGCTGTAGAAATGAGAGCTCTTCGTAGTATATGTGGTGTAAGTCTGAAAGATAAAATTAGTAATAGTGTTATAAGAGAGCGCTGTGGTGTGAATGAAGAAGTAGTGACAAAGATAAAAAAGGGTATGCTGAGGTGGTTTGGACACGTGGAAAGAATGTGTGAAGAAAGTTTGACTAAACAAGTATACAAAGCGAGTGTGAGAGGGACGATTACAAGGGCAAGACCACGTCGTACTTTCCTGGATCAAATTGAAGATGTGTTAGTGAAAGGTCAGATTAAGAGTACGCGTAATCGTAGAGAATGCATGAAGACTGTTATGAGCGTGAATGAAGCGATGGAGGTATGTCAGGATCGCAGTTTGTGGCAATCCGTAGTCTCTGCCTGCCCCACTAGGAAACAGGCATGAGGCTATGTATCTATGTATGTAAATTATTGTTGTCTTTTTGTACAAATATTACCTTAACTCTCTTAATTAACCTTAAATCTCAGTAAAGATGACAGCGTAATACGTATCGACCCGTTTCAATTATTCCTGCCAGTGCAAAGGTCTTCGAAAATGGATTAAGGTCCCGCTTATTAGGCTTTGTGGCGTCTACTAAGATATTATCGGACTGCCAAAATGCCTATCGCAAGGGTCAGTCCACGGCGACCTTGACTAGTGAACTGATACATCGTATTACAGCTGCTCATGAAGGTAGGCAGCAGGTCACTGTTATTTTCTGCGATCTATCAAAGGCGTTCAACGTCACCGACCATTCGGTACTCGCGGTTAAACTACAGCAATATGGGTTACACAGAGCTCCTTTTAACTTGCTCATAGATATGCTGAGGAATAGAGCGCAGATAGTAGTTACTAATGAAGGGATGACTAGGTCTGATCCTGCGACATCGGCAGTGGGTGTTCCGCAGGGTTCGTCTCTATCTAATATACTGTTCTCTCTACTCTTAAACGATCTTCCAGAGGTGGTAACGGCCGCAGATATCTTAATGTATGCAGATGATGTAGCTGCAATTGTCTGTGCTGACTCCGTTGATCTGCTTGAACTGAAGCTAAATTTAGCATCCTCCCAACTCGCGAGATGGTGCCGCATTAACGGGCTAGCTCTAAATTAAAAAGAAATCAAACTTTATGCACTTCTGTCTATCCGGTAAAAGAAATAGACGATTGATTATATCTGTCGATGGATACCAGATGCAACTAACCGAAACAATAAATTTTCTTGGTTTTGTAATAGATACTGCTCTTAAGTGGGATGATCATGTCCAGAAAGTTGGTAGCAAAGTAGGCAGTGCATGCTTCGCGCTGCGACGAGTTGCTCGTGTGGTCACACATTCAGTAGCACATTCGTGCTACTTCGCCACTGTGCACTCCATCCTCCAATATGGTGTGGAGCTGTGGGGTAACGCAGCCGAATGGGAACGAGCCTTTCGCATGCAAAAAAGGGCCATTAGAGCCATTGTTGGGATACCAAACTCCGTCTCTGCTAGACCACATTTTAAAAAACTAGGCATTATGACTATACCCTCCATCGTCATCTTTCAGGTGGCAACATATGTAAGATTAAATCTAACTGAATACAGCAGACACAAGGATGTTCACTCGTACCTACAATACTAGAAACGCGAATAAATTAGTTTCTATAAAACGAATGCTAACTAAGTCTTCCAAGACAACTAATGTAATGGGACCGGCTGTGTATAACAAGCTGCCGACCACAATCACCATGGCTTCCAACTTTACTGGGTTTAAGATGTGCCTTAGGCGATGGCTGGTCGAGCAAACTTTCTACACTTATTACGAATTTTTGAACTAGGTTAAATAATAATTAAATAATGTACAAAAACAATAAAATTGACATGCAAATTAGTTTTACGAAATAAATGAGTATGAGTATGTCACATTGTTGGGCTTGAGCCTTCTCTATAATGGGAGGTAAATTGACCTACTATATCACGCAGACGTGTTGGTATAAGAGTTCGAGTCTTCCTTTTCTTGCATAGATGTCATATGCGTTTTATATTCCTTAGTCGTCTCTTACGATCCACGGGTAAGATAGGGGGTGGTGAATTGTATTCTTATTCCGTCACCACATGGAAAAGTGAATGTCATAAAAAACGATCAAAATATGATATAGTGCGTGGTATAGTATGTCAATGTAAAGGCTATTAATAAGACATATAATATATGAGCTAAGATAATGATGGTGAATTAATTCCATTAATATGTTTAAATACGGGACATCATCTCAGCTCTTATAAATTCCACTGCTGTGCTCGAAGATCCTTCACAAAGAAGAAAATTGCCCTATTTTATGACGTTTATCAGACGATAACAGGGTTTTATTTCGATCCCGGTGACCCGCTCGCACGACAAAGACAGGCGCTTTGCAGGGTGGGTCTATGGAGTCACACGCCGCCTCTTCCATCGCCCTGGACCGATTTGGCGAAGCGTGACCGTAGCATAGTCCAACGCAAAAAAAAAGGTTTTATTTCGTTTTTTCCTTCTCTTGCATATATTCTATCTGTATAATAAATGCCTCAGTTTGCTCCTCCATGGAACTTAAATTTATCCGTATTTCCTATACAGGTCAATATCATAAAATTATAAATAGTCAGAGTTTCTATATGAAGGTTCTCTGTTCAATTTACTTTACAAACCTTCAACAAAAGTAATAATCTTGTTTCTAACAAAGTATTTACTTTAATATTGTGGTTCTCTTTCAAAGAAAACAGTACTGTCTTAAAGACTAGTGAAAAATAAACACGATTAAAATATTTTTATCTGGTAATAACAATGGTGTGTGGATGTTTTTTTTAAGAAACGTTAACAGAATTCATTGTATTTTTTTTTGTAAGCCTCAGTAAAATTAAATGTAATGTAATATAAAAAAAAATGTAATTATAAAGGTGCAAGAAATAGTTCTAAAATAGTTCAACAATAAATGAGCAGAAAAAAAAATAAAAAAGAACACTGACTTTCTTTAATTAAATTATTTGCTACACTTTGAAATAATATAATAAAAGTAACTAGACATTCAATCCTTCTTAATAAAACTTTCATTTATATTCGATAGAAGATTTAATATTTGAATAAACTTCATAAAAAAATTCAACTTTCATTTGTCTTCTAAATATTTTAAAATAAATATTTTCTAAGTAAAGTTTTATTAACTAATATTAAGGGTTTGAAAACCATTTAATTTTCTTAAAAGTTTTTTAATAACACTTTTGATGGTGAAAGTTTGGTGCAAAAGTTTTCATAATCTCAATGATTTGGTGGCAAAGAGTATCTAATCCATATAACGTTAATATTTTCATTTAATCATTATTCATTATTATATATCTTTGAAATAAAACTATTTTTACTTTTCTGTCGTGTTTGCATTTGATTTTTAATTTCCCAACAAAGAGCCGCAACTTCACATTTAAATAGCCGCATGTGGCTTGCGACCTGCAGGTTGCCGGCCCCTGGGTTAGTCTATATCCAATAGCAGCGAAAAGAATGGATATATATTAAAAAGTATATAATAGCATATTCTCGGGACTTCTTAAACTATAATCCCAAGCCAACACATTACCCGAATAATTCTGATGTATTAATCCAGGTAAAGGACTACCTATGTGCCAATATTCATCCAAATCTGCTCAATAGTTTACGGGTGATTGAGTGACAAAAATCTTAACTCTAAATCTTCACAAACTTTTACATTTGTGATATTAGTCATCATCATCACCATCACAGCCCATATATGTCCCACTGCTGGGCTCAGGCCTCCTCCGTAACGGGAGGGAGATTAACCTACTATACCACGCTGGTCAAACGTGTTGGTATAGGGTTTTGTTTCGAGTTTTACTTCTTTTGCATAGATGTTATATGCGTTTTTATATCCCTTAGTCGTCTCTTACGATCACCCACGGGTAAGATATGGAGTGATGAATTGTATTCTTACTCCGTCACCACACGGAAAACGATGATATTAGTAGGATGGGCTTAATTCAATTAGAATTCTAAACTATTTAAAAATATTAATATTTGATTATTGTTGTATACTTTTCAGTAGTTTATCTTCATCTAATGTTATCGTAAAGACTATTCAAATAAAAAATTAAGTTAACAAAGATTGCGTGATTGTAAATAGTTAAGAACGCTATTATTAAAGTTATGGCCTTACTGTTTAAGTTAGTCATAAGCGTTATCAAAAATTACATATGATCAACGTGTAATTTGGTATTGTTTCTATTTATAATTTATAATGAGCTTGTGAAAGTACAAAATAATAATGTTAAAAGTTTTTCCCAGAGGGGTAGGCAGAGACTATGGATGGCTACAAACCACGATCCTGGCATACTTCCATCGCTTTATTCACACTCATAATCTTCATGCATGCTCTACGATTACGCATACTCTTAATATGACCTCTCGTTAATACATCGCCAATTTGACCCAGAAAATTATGGCGGAGTCTTCCCCTTGTATTCGTCCCATTCACGCTTGATTTATATATTTGCTTCGTCAATCTCTCCTCACTCGTTCTTTAAGTGTCCAAACCACCTCAGCATACCCTTTTTGACCTTTGTCACGACTTCTTCATTTCACACCACAGGGTTTTCTTATAATGAAATTCATTTAAAATACAAAAACTAAAGTAACGCCACTTTAAATTCAATAAAGTTAGGCAACTAATATTACAATGCAATATTATTAGGATAGAACTGATTTGAGGAAGGAGATTTTTTTTTGGTCGGCGGGATATGGAGTTGTCATCCGGGGCGACAGAAGAAGCGGCGCACGACCCCATAGACCCGCCTATAAGTACCTCTCTACGCCGTGTGAGTGGGCCACCGGATCCCAGTCTTTGTCTTCGGGGGCAAGGCGTTTGAAATGTAGTATGGCTAAAGAATATTCATCCATGCCTAAATGTATAAAGGGTTCATTTCTAAAATGCATGGTTATCCTTGACTTAACCAAAGAAAATTTATTTTGCTACTACACCAATATTATAAAATTTGTAAAAGAGATACTTTAATCAATCAACCTGGCGTAATCATGTATCATCATCAATATCCTCCGGTGGGCCGCTCGCTCGGTGTAGAGAGGTACGTATAGGGCGAGTCTATGGGGTCGCGCGCGCTTCATCTGTCATCCCGGACGGGTATAGTGGGGTACGGCCACTTCATAGCCCGCTGCCAAAAAAAATCATCAATATCTTGCTCTTATACCAATTACTTAGGTCAACGTGCATGTTACAAAAAAAAATACATTAGATTTATGACCAGTCGCCTACCTGATGTTAAACCTCCTTAGAATTATAATTATTGACCATCTGATAACGTCTGGTTATCAGATGGAGTTAGTTCAGATCGATGTAGATAACTTAATCATATATATATAATATGATACATACATACATACATATCATCACGCCATATCCCTTGCAGGGTAGGCAGAGAGAACAGAGTGCCAGAGAACTCTATCTCTGCATACTTCACTCGCTTCCTCAACATTCATAATTCTCTTCATACACGCTCGCCGGTTTCGGAGACTCTTGACTCCACCTTCCTTCAGTACATGACCGATCTGGTCTAGGTAGGTTAGTCTCGGTCTCCCTCGGTACCTACATCCTTCCACTTTCGCATTGTATATCTCATTATATATATATGATATATATATATATATATATATATATATATATATATATATATATATATATATATATATATGTGTATATATATATATATATATATATATATGTATATATATATATATATATATATATATATATATATATATATAAGTAGAACAATAAGCATTATATAAATAGCATTAGTAATCTTACTTTCATATTTTTTGAACACAACTCCCTGCATTAAGGAAATGATCCTTGTATTGCAGGAGACTTTACAACTGACAAGTTGCAGACTAAAACCAACAATTTGTAATTTGTAGATCGCACAAATTATTCATCATCATCTCAGCTCATATATGTCCCACTATTGGGCTCGAGCATCCTCCAAATAAGAGGGAAATTGACCTACTATGTCACGCTGGTCAGATGTATTGGTATAGGGTTTCGTTTCGAGTTTTCCTTCTCTATCATGCGTTTTATATCCCTTAGTCGTTTCTTACGATCACCCATGGGTAAGATAGGGAGTGGTGAATTATATTCTTACTCCGTCGCCACACTGAAAAAAATAAACAAATTATTGCCTTATTATTATTATTCTTATTGAAATGCGAACACATGATACTTGGTACAATAGGTCGGTATCTTAACCATGACGTCATTTGCGCAATCAATTCACAACTTATTACTTCCGCTATTATGTTACAAAATCACATCACAGAAACGGCTTTACCAATTCATACACGATTCTTTGAAGATCACAAATCCAAAAGCCAAGTCCCCAAATAAAGTTAATCAGTATAAATGTCACTAAAAAATAAAGCGTAAACGGGAAGATTCTATAATTGAACGTCAACCTCGATCTATTTTAATAAGATCAAGCCCACGAGAATCGAATCGGATGACGATTGAAATCGATTCATTGAATTGAGCGAATTGTACCGATTAAGGAAAATGGTACGGTACAAATGAAATCTTATTGAATTCCTATTAAACACGCTATGGAACAACCTTAGCTTAGAATTGAGTTTTATTTGAAAATGTTAGAAGCTATATTGCATGCATGAAATTTTTTTGAACTATTTATATTTTTCTTTTCTTTTTCTTCCAAACTATCGTATGTTTGGGCTTATGTCTCCCCTGACATGATCAGGGACCTTGTTTAGCATGTTAGATTAGATTAAATTGAAATATAGTTTAGGGGTGTTAATTGAGCTATGTATTGAGTTATGTATAGATAAGATTGTATAAATATGGTTATAAGGATAAGTATGAGAAATAAGGAAACTTAATATTAGTAGAGTAATAGTAGAAATTAATATAAATAGATTTTTTTTTTTTAGATTAACACTTATTAACATTAAGTAAAATACAGAACATAGACAATTGATGGAAAATTAAAACTAGATAATGAAGGAATAATATTAATTATTAATAATATATGCGAAAGGGAATGCTCCGATGGTTCGGACATGTGGAAAGAATGCCGAACGAACGCCTGGTTAAGAAGATATACAATGCGAAAGTGGAAGGATGTAGGTACCGAGGGAGAGCGAGACTAACCTACCTAGACCAGATCGGTCATGTACTGAAGGAAGGTGGAGTCAAGAGTCTCCGAAACCGGCGAGCGTGTATGAAGAGAATTATGAATGTTGAGGAAGCGAGTGAAGTATGCAGAGATAGAGTTCTCTGGCACTCTGTTCTCTCTGCCTACCCTGCAAGGGATATGGCGTGATGATATGTATGTATGTAATATTAATTATTATAATTATCTTTCTCTTTTTTTATGTTTGTATTGATTATTAGAAGGTGAGAAAGAATGAACATAAAGTGTAAACATGTAAGTACATGAGAACATAAAAATATTAGATTAATATTAAATTATAGGTTCTTTTTAATTAAAATTATTAATATTAAAGTCTATAATTTAATATTAGATTAATATTGAATTATAGAATTATTAATTTCAAATCTTAGATTATCAGGAAGTGAGAAAGACAGAACATAAAGTGTAAACATTTAAGTACATAGAAACGTAAAATATTAAATTATAGAATATAAATAGAAATGACAAGAAAAGAGTTAGAGAGAAGTAATATAAGAAATTAAAACTAGATAATGAAGGACAAATATTGATTGTTATTATTGACTTCTTTTTTTTTTTTCTTTTGAACTATTTATATTAGTGTATATAGAGTCAACAGACTATTGACGTGCGCTACTGGAATTAGGTCATAATGGCTGCTTAGTCAGTGCGTTAGCGAAAGGAGAGATGATATTAGTTCACCAAAAGAACTCATTATTGTTCCTTCGCTACATGGAAAGTCATCATTTTACTCTATTTATGTAAATACCACTGCTGGGCTCAAGCCTCCTCCACACTATGAGAGAAATTCTTCTACTACTATCACACCGGTACTGACGCTTATAACCACGCTGATCTAATGGGGAGCATATGAAATGATAATGTACGAGTATTAGTACCAGTATAATATTATATACGCAATCCGTGTGGTGACGGAGTAATAATACAAAATCACCGCCCCCTATCTTACACGTGGTTGATCGTAAGAGACGACTAAGGGATACAAAAGGCATATATCATCTATGCAAAGAAGCAAAACTCGAAACAAAACCCTATACCAAAACGTTCGACCAGCGTGGTATAGTAGGTCAATTTCCGTCCCATTATGTAGGAGGGCCCATTAGTAGGACATATGTGAGCTGAGATGTACCATTATTTGTTTGTCGGGTGGCATACTAGAAGACAAGAATGTTGTTTAGGATAAATATGCTTTAAAAATAATATTATAACCATACTAGCAACTGTATTGTTCACGATTTCTATTATTTGATACGAAGTATAATACTGAAGACGTGTTATTGTCCTTATGTATCTTAAATATCTATACTGTATTATGTATCTTAAATATCTGTTGCGGATGCTGGTATGCGTGGAGTGGTTGTGGGTTCGAAATGAGGCGACACTTTTTTACTTTTAAAACACCTTTTTGCCCGTTAACTGACCGCGACGTGTGTTTGCGCGTATCGTATGAAGTGAAGTGAATAGCGCCATCTGCGCGTTAAACAAAATATTCGCACGTCGCTATGCGAGCAAAAGGCGGTGCATTTATTTAAAATACTACAGACATAGGTACATGTAAAATCACTAGAAAGAAGAATAAACATACATATTTTTATATTTCATGAGGTAAGTACAAACATATATATTTAGATATTTTAATGGTGTACATATTATATTTAAGTGTTATTGTTAATATATTTTATTTTATAATTTTAGTCTTTGTATTTAATAATTTCAATTTCATTTTCAGGTGACGATATTGCAACTCGTGATTACGTCGTTTACAATATCTATATATAGAATTTTATTATTAAAGAATTGGTGGCCCGATAATTAAGTGAAAAAACAAATAATTTGAAGAATGGGTCCAGACGCTATGCTGTAAATAATCTGTAATAAGTAGATGATGTGATAAAAGTATTATATTTATTTTTATGTATACTGATGGAATACAAACACGATGGTCACCATTAATTTCTTACCTGTGGATATCGCAAAAATCAGATAAGACACGCCAATAGATGACAACTCTGGAAGATAAAGAATATTACAAATGGTAATCCCTCTAGAAAGCATGGTGCAGTAGGCTATTATTTAGCCTCATCTAGAGGAGTCCATGTCCAATAACGGGATAATATCTGGCGGACCAAGCTTAGCTCAAATTTCTTTAGCTTTTATTAATTTGTGATTTATGGCAAATTTATGTACATATTGTTTCATACTGTATGAAATAATAAAAAAAATATAAAAGGATAATAAAAAAGCGGAAAATGACGATGGAACGGAGCTATCTACATCAGACTGCATGATTTCATAACTGAGCTACGTCTATTTCTATTGATATAATTATATACAAATGAGTATCATAATTATAATGATGTTTAAAAATTAGAAAAAAATAAACTTGGTCCAATGACCAAATTTAGATTCTGAATTTTATATTCAGAATCTTAGTTGGTTAGGAAAATATAGAAAAAAAAACATAATATGTACAAGTTGCCGATTTTATTACTAGAATAACTTAAACTAGGTGTAGGAATGACGTCATATAAAATATTAAAGTTAATTGCAGCCAGTCCTAGCTATGCCCAATCCCGAGATAAAGTGATTTGTTTCTTATTAATACAGTAGGTTTGTCAGCGTACATTGACCTGTAGGTACATTTCGACCAGCTGTGTGGCGATGAGCGCAGCGAGAGCGGGACTATTTGCCTACTAGTTCAATGTCATACGCATGAGTATATGCCTACATCGATTTTTTATAGTACAAGTGTTTTTGTGTTTTTTATTACTTTGGATAATGTATCATGGTTTCATACACTCCCTTCAAGGATTCTATAAATTAAATCGGCAATATATGAATTGAGAAAAAAATGAAATATTCAAACTAAATCTTGGTAACTAAAATACAAGGTTTCACTCAATATTTTTATCAATATTTTATGTACAGCGGCGAATTATATATTTAAAAAAGTTCTGCATCGCTAATTCATCGTTGATATTTTAATGGTGGAAGCATTTTCTGCCTGAGGTTATTTATACATCATATCCGATCTGAGCAAATGAAAATACGGATGGAATCATACGAACAATAATGGAAGGGAGTATTTTGTACTCGCATTTTTTTGTTCTTTTACATTTTTATTAATGAATTCCGTAATCCTATTTCAAAATGCCACTCTTAACAGTAGTTAAGAGTCGTATAGTAATAGGACCCACTGCTGAGCCTCTTTTACATAGGATGTAAATCTGGCCTTTTTTTGGCGTTCTATGGAATGATCACACCCCGCCAATTGCATCAGGGGCAACAGAAGATGCGGCGCGTGACCCTATAAGCCCGCCGTACAATGTACCTCTCTTCGCCGAGCGAACGGGCCACCGGAACCCGGTCTTTAATCTTTGATGGCCCGCCCGGTGGCTGGAGATGCGATTTGTTCTACTATAACATTTGGCTAAACTTAGTGACTGAGTGCGAATACAATTCATCTTACTCGCGTGTGACTGTAAAAGAAAACTAAGAGAAATAAAATGCTTATGCGATCTCTGCGGAAAATCTGTGGAGTTAGGCTGACCGACCGCATTCGTAACGACGACGTAAGAGAGCGAGTAGGTATGAAAGAGAGTATTGGTGTAAAGATGCGAAAGGGAATGCTCCGATGGTTCGGACATGTGAAAAGAATGCCGAACGAACGTCTGGTTAAGAAGATATACAATGCGAAAGTGGAAGGATGTAGGTACCGAGGGAGACCGAGACTAACCTACCTAGACCAGAGCGGTCATGTACTAAAGGAAGGTGGAGTCAAGAGTCTCCGAAACCGGCGAGCGTGTATGAAGAGAATTATGAATGTTGAGGAAGCGAGTGAAGTATGCAGAGATAGAGTTCTATGGCACTCTGTTCTCTCTGCCTACCCTGCAAGGGATATGGCGTGATGATATGTATGTATGTATGTATGAAAGAAAACCCTGTACCAACATGTCTCACCAGCATGGTAGTAGGTCAATTCCTTCTCATTATGGAGGCTTGAGTCCAACAGTGGGGTATATATGAACTGAGATATTGAGATTTTTTTTTTTTTTTTTTTCACTAAGGAAATGAACCTTGTATTGCGGGAGACTTTACAAACATGCAATTAGCGCAGACAAATTACACCCAGACTCAGGACAACACTTTGTGGTTCACACAAAGTAATGTCCTGCGTGAGAATCGAACCCACGGCACTGGCACGGAAGGTCGGTATCTTAACCACTACGCCATCTGTGCAGTCAAACGTTTTGCTATAAGTTTTATATTAATTTTGATGATTTTGGCATTGATAGTATCTACTTATGATTATTCCGTTACTTATGATCCCCGCGTTTCATGCCCAGGACAGTTATATTTATATTCTTAGTACCTGCTTGGATTGCTTCTAAATTATATTTTGTCAAATTTCGTTAGGGTTATCGTCATCCCGCCGGGTTGGCTACGGATTTCAAGGAAGTGGTCTCATTGGCCTGGTCTAATGGCGATGAGGAGGAAATATGGTGGGTTATTAAGTCACGCGCTGCTCTACCGTCGCCCCGGACAGAATGGACGGCATGTGGACCATAGCCTACCCAAAAAAGAGGGTTATCATCATCATCTCAGCTCCTATACAGTCCACTACTGGGCTCAAACCTCATCTATAATAAGGAAGAAATTAACCTACTATACCATGCTGGTCAGATGGGTTGTTATAGAGTGTTATTTTAAATTGAATAAGATTAACAATCGATTCTATAAATAATCTAGTATATTAAATACTAGATTTCGGTTTAGATAATAGTGTCGGGCCATCGTTTAATATAACTCTAATTTAAAAGTTAGAGTATTAAATCGAAACAACGTATGAACGATTTTCGATAGATGTACGCTTCTATAAAGACGACAAAATACGAGTGACAATTTGATCATCAAACATTAGATCACATCGGTCTAGTTGTTATGGCGATTTGAACGGATTTCCAAACGGTGTGCGTTCCGGTGTCATGTAGGATAATCACAATAGTAGTGATAGGACCACGCTCTTGACAATTTTTGTTTAAAGTCGTATAGTATCACACTACTGCAGAAGATCGACGTCTGAGCAATGGCAGTGCGTTGTTGCACTTAATTTAGTAAGCGTGAGAGCCGGAAGACAAACTGGGTGGGTTTGCGGTTTATGTTGGTAGGCAGCGGCCTAGCTTTACCGTTGGTACTGTAAAGGTAATGTAGTAAAACTTACCACCAGGTGTGCTGTTTGCTCGTTTGCTACCATTAGCAATTAAAAAAATATATTTTTCGTCATAAACAAGTTTTTATAAAAAAAATTATCATGTTAAATGTTAAAATTTTAGTGCAAGTGATTTACTATTATCACTCTGGTCAGAAAGATTGGTATAGGGTAGGTTTATTTTAAGTTATGATTTTCTTGAATAGGTTAACCTATGCTAGAAAAGCATACCTATGCATATGCATAAGTATGCTTATGCTAAGGGATTTTTATATATATATATATATATATATATATATATATATATATATATATATATATATATATATATATCCCTTAGCTATCTTAACAAACACGAGTAAGATAGGTACGTCTTTACAAGAAAAATATATAATAACAACATACATATCATTTCCTACTCTTATCCCAATTACTTGGGGTCGATACAATATGCACTCTTATTTTATAGCACATATTGTAAAATTTATTGGCAATAATTTATGACCGGCCGCCTGCCAGACGTCAACCCTCCTTGGGAATGTAATTGTTGACCAAACGGCATCAGATGAAGTTGGCCCTCATTAAAAAGCTGTTAGTCGTCTTTTACGACATCCACGAGCAAAGTAAGGGTTGGTAGTATTCTTAGCCGCTACCACACACATAACAACAAACATATAAATATATATATTTAGTAATAGCTATAAATATAAAGGGATATGTGGTAGCAGTTACAAATACAAAAAAAAAACAGCTACGGATACCCTTACTTTGCTCGTGGATGTGGTAAAAGATGAATAAAATTCTGTATCGACTTGGGCCTATTCTACGTGATGCAATTTGGACAATAAATATGTACATTATCCGAGAAAGGTTGACATCAAGCAGGCGGCTGATCATAAAACTATTGCATATAACGTTTGTTATATGTACGATGGAAGAGGAGCAACCATTGCGTCAATTATAATAGCAGGAGAATGGTGATAATGAACTATAGAAATTATAGATTAAATTTCGTATAAGTTAGTATTTTGCCGTATGGTGACGGAGAAAGAATACAATTTACCACCCCGTCTTGCGTGTGGGTGATCATAAGAGACGACTAAGGGATAAAAAACGCATATAATACCTATGCGAGAGAAGTAAAAACTCGAAACAAAACCCTATACCAACACGTCTGACCAACGTAGGTTAATTTCCCTCCCATTATGGAGAAGGCTTAAGCCCAACAGTGGGACATATATGAGCTAAGATAATGATGAGGATGATTTAACACTTTCGAAGGAATTGATCACGATCGCAATAGGGTCACTGGATCATACAAATTAGACAATGTCATATGATATATTTTCTCAGGTTCAATTCAGACAATACACCAGTGATTTGTTAACTCAGTAACAGTAGGATTTTATGGACCTTTATTGGATTTAGACTTAACATTGGTTTAAGCGCTTTCACGTTGTGCTGTTATTCCAATTAAAACTTTTAAAAAATATTTTGCATTGGAAAACCAGGAGCGGCTTATTGAAATGCACCACGTAGTTAATTGTCGTTTACATTCAGAACGTTTCGGGATATATCCAATGATTTTATTCATGAGGTGTTCCGTAGGATGGATGTACTGATAATTAGTTCAGCAAGCGCATTCAATTAATGCTACTGCACTTTTTGAATAATTTACTTTTGTAAATATTTATAAGCTTTTAGTTAACTGTTTTTTTTTTATTTTTATTTCATGATTGGATACTTAATAGTGAGATTTTTTTTAGTTATATATTGAATTGTTGAGTTTAATTACTTTGAGTAATCTAATGGCAATTTCAGTAGTACGTTGTAGGTACTTATGAAGAAAGTAGCACCTTTCATACAAACGAAAAACCTCAAGCTACTTGTATGGTTTGTTTTTGGTGGCAGGTCATGGTTTCACCCTGTCCTATCCATCTGGGACTAAGAAGAAAGCGAGCAACCCCATAACATGCCCTACGCGCATTTCTCTGCAACGTGCGAGCAGGTCGCTGGTATACTAGCATGGCTACTAATAACTTTTATGTTTTTAAAATTATAGTAGATTCGAGGCACTAATATACATAAGCACATGTGTAAACATCAAGCTTGTGTGATCCGATATAATATATAGGTTAATGTTAAGAAGAAATTCCCTTCTAAACATTTTTTTTATAAGACAATCCTTTTTTTTTCTTGCGGTGAACTATAGATGTGGTCGCGCCCCGCCAAAACGGCTCAGGGCAACGAAAGAGATGGCGCGCAACCCCATAGACTGGGGTCTATAGAGGTGCAAGCACCTCTCTTCGTCGTGCGAGCGGGCCACTGGTACCCGATCTTTGCCATCGGTGTGGCCCGCCCGGCAAGCCACGACACCTAGCACAGTAAGTCTTCTTATTCACTACACCATTTGAGTTTTTTATTTTTTTTTGTTATTTCATTTACAATGATCTCCTTGCCTCGATTAGTTGAGTTAGGTGATTAAAATATTATTTTAAATGTAATATTTTTATCTATGAGAAATAAATATCTTAAACCAATAATATCAATGCCGAGTTATCTAAAAGTGTTCATAGTAAATACGGAGGTTGAAACTGTTGGTATGATAGTAGATAGCAATAACTTTTTGCAAAACATGCTATACAATCCTAAAAATAAAGTATTTTTCATGTTTTAACTTCGTTTTAATATCAAAAACCGTTAGTTGTGGCAATGATTTATTTGCAAATTTAGTTTATCAGACTGATAAATTATCAAAACAAGCTCGATGTCTATTTCCACTTAACTTTTAAGCAATCCAATTATTGGAGACAATTTTGAGCAATTTATTTTTAATTTTAACATAACGAGAAATTTCCTGTTATTTATGTTGAATTTTGTTTTATTTATTATAATAAAGGTGAACGCCCATTCGATCCTAAGGTTGACTCAAAAGTAATATGAAAGTTTATTGAAGAAAACTTGGAAATTCCAAATACGGTTAACTCAGGTTGACGGGCGCCACGAGTCTAACTTTAACCATAATAAATTTAAAGTTTTCTTGTAACGGTCAAGAGATTTTTAATAATTTCGATGGTAGGATGAATAAATTATTGGATATTGAATAAAATTGTGAAAGTTTGACGTGTGCTTCGGAAAAGAAAGTTGGAAATTCTTTTTGAAGGTTCTTCTTATAACAAGAAATGTGAATAATTTTTACTGTAAATGTATATTTTGTTCTGTTTTTGTTTGGTCATGAATCATACAAATGATATTCAAAAGAGAAAATATTATATTTTTTAAAGATTCCATCGATCACCTATGTCTAAAAAAGTTTTGATGTGTTATTATCCAAAGGGAGCATGTGTGTAAAATTTCAGCAGGCTTAGGAAAGTGAGTGCCAATTTATATTATATTACATGTTAGGAAGTTAGTTGGGAGAATAAAAGATAAAAGGAAAGTTTGCGTAATAATATTATCATGACGCTGCTTAAAAGCTAAAAGGTTTTTTTTAATCCAACAGAACTAATTACATACGTAAAGCGACCGATTAAGAATATTGTCACTATTTGTGAGTATACTGCTTACCTGCTTTACTATCCTTAATTCTTACAGACACAATAGAGGTAGTCCTCTCTCGTCAGTTTTGTAACAGTTAACGATTCGATGCATAGATGGCGTAGTAATTAAGATACCGAGCATTCGTTTCAGTGTCGAGGGTTTGACTCCCACGCAGGACGATACTTTGTGTGATCCACAAGCTGTTGTTCTGAGTCTGGGTATAATTTGCATGCGGGCCACCGAAGACAAAGATCGGGTACCGGTGGCCCGCTCGCACGGCGAAAAGAGGTGTTTGCAGGGTGGGTCCATGGGGTTGCGCGCCGCCTCTTTTGTTGCTCCGGATGGATTTGTCGGGGCGCGACCACATCCATGGTCCACCTTGCGAAAAAAAAAGGTTATAATTTGCATGCGCTAATTGTATGTTTGTAAAGTCCTTACAAAACAAGGATTATTTCCTTAGTGCAGGTTGGTGTCTTTGTCAAAACCAAACCAATGCACATAAGAAAAGGAAATCCCAGTAAAACATAAATGTGAGAATAGAAGTCTAGAACTTGGCTCCTATTACTATGATAATTATGGTATGGTTGTCGACGTCACATATAAGAGGCTATATATCTATATGGGTGCTAAGTTCTCTAGAAAATTTTAAAATTTTAATATTAAAAAAACAACGTATAACATTCTTAAGTAAATTTAAAACATAATTTCTTATTTTTTCTTGCCACAAACATGTTCCATCACCATTATCCTGCTTTTATCCTAATGCCGTAGATTCCCAATACATATTTTTCTTACATCGTATATATTGAAAAAGTTTTAGCAATAGTTTCTATGTTAATAATTCTATATCAACCTTCCGAAGGAATATAATTATTGACCAGGCGGCTAAAGATAGAGTTGGCCCAGATCAATATAAAGCTCGTAGTCATTTTCTAAGATACACGCTGGTGATAGACTTAGGGGAGTGTGGGACTCGCCGGTCAGCTGCCCGACTGGAATACCCACTAAAACCACAGCGGCCCCTTCCGCGCTTTTACGGGGCGCCGGAGAGATCGTCTACTGACATTCGATCCCCGGCACCCCAACGCTTGGCCTTCTGGCCACGTCCTGTCAACCCTTAAGGCGGTGTAAGGAGGTGCGCATAACCAACACACATCTACTGAAGGAAATATTACTATTTTAAAATGTCTTTTAAATTTAAATACTCGAAATATTTATATAAAATAAATAACTTACGGTCTATTGAACTTTAACGTTTGACTGTTTTTATTCTGACTATTTTTCAGCAAATCAGATATTTATAAAATAAAACCTTATAATATAAAAACAATAACATTCATATTATATAAAAAATAAACTATCTAAAAGTAGAAATTTGTAAACAACTTTATTTTTAATGTTATACAAGTTTTAGTATTTCCAATAATACTCCCTTCTGTGAATCCTAGTACATCATAGTAGAATTGATGTGAGATAACTTGACGGAGAAATACGTAGGTTTATATTTTCAAACTTATTTTTGGTACGATTTATATGAGTGTTCTTGCTACACCCATATTTCAGTTTGTTAGCGAGAACGTGGATATATTGACACAAGGATCTACTATATCTTACTGACAATCAGGTCACTTATCAAAATAAACAAGTGCAAATGAAATTAACATCATACTACAGTATATTTAATATGCTATATAATTTATAAAAACCCGATTAAGTCCAAGTCCAGTAAAAACCCGATTAAGCATAATAAATGTTAAAAAATTCAGTAATTTGAATACTATATAATATTATTTTATATTTTAAAATGCTATGTATAGACTAGGATCTCAATGTTGACAGTTTTCTTTCTACAACCAGTCCGCCTGCGCTAGTATCACAATCTCGCAAAAAATCGACATCTGATTACAGACAGTGACAGTGGTAATATACTTTACCCTTAGTCGTCTTGTACGATCACCCACGGGTAAGATATGGGGTGGTGAATAGTATTCTTACTCCGTCACCACACGGAATATTTCGAGACAACACAAGATTTCGAAATCTTTTATTCTGTATAACTTTTATTCTGTTAAATCTATTTAAAAATCAATGTCAAAGTTTAGTAGTGATCGGATCAATAGAAGGTTTTTTATTGCTGTCTATTACATCAGTTATTATCTACGAACGCTGATTGTGACAGTTCTGTCAGACAGCTAATTTTACGATATATTTTTGTACATAGACTACCTTATTAGTTAAGATACAGAAGAATTTGATCGCGATTCAAAATTATTCGAAAAAAATGTTCGTCAACCGAAAAATTTCCAACAAAAATCAAAATTAACCTTATTACCTTGTGCTCGTACTTACATAAATACGAACTTATACAACACCTCAGCTACTTTCAAGACTTAAAAATAGAATTATTCTCAGGCTGTTCATGTTATGTAACATTGACTTCAAAGCAACATGAAAGATTTTCTGAGAAAAGTTTAATCTTTTGTGTTCGGTTAACCGAGGTTGATACGCTTCGCTGATGAAACTTTAACTACAATAAATTTAAAGTTTTCTTGCAACGATCAATCGATTTTTAATAATATCGACATTATGATAAATGGATAGATATTGAACACAGTTGTGAAAGTTTGGTGATTTACTTAGCTAGAATAGTGCTCTCAACTTTTGCAGATAAATTTTGTTGCATATTTTGCATGAATAATTTGTTGAAATTTAGTTTTGACGTGATATCTGAATCATTACATTGAGTTATAAAAGGAAGAAATACTTCTAGTTTAGGTAAAATATTGATTTGGATGGTACCTACCTGATAGATATTAGAGAAAGCTTGAACAAACGCCAAATTGCATAATAAGTATCTAATCTGAATAAAAACGTTATATTAGGATAAAGGATAACAGTAAAATAGATAAAAAAACGCAATATTAAAATCTGGAAAGTTATAGTGAAAATAATTAATAAATAAATAAAAAGACAAAACTAATGAAAAGTATAGTTGATGATGTGAAAAGAAAGGTGGTGACCGCTGAGATTGAGACTATTAAAGTGATAATGTGTTAAAGATATACCATCAAACTTGAGAATAATGATGATAATGATGACGAAGTACACGAAAATTCAAATTAATTATTTGTAATTTAGCTATTTATTCTTAAGAATCGAATCGAATTATTCGATACAAAATATTACTACTTACTCAAGCTATCTAATGACAACATGATCATTAATGAAGTCAATCTGATAATAATAATTGACAAATATAATTTTAAATGTCTCATCATCATCATCATCACAGCCCATGTATGTCCCACTGTTGGGCTCGGGCCTCCTCCATAATGGGAGGGAAATTAACCTACTATACCACCCTGGTCAGATGTGTTGGTATAGGTTTTTGTTTCGAGTTTTCCTTGTCTTGCAATAAATATTATATGCATTTTATCCCTTAGTCGTCTCATACGATCACCCACGGGTAAGATAGGGGGTGATGAATTGTATTCTTACTCCTTCACTACACGGATATTTTAAATGTCTACTTTCTTTTTATACCTAGATTCGATAGTCTAGATAAGGTATCTTCATGCTGTCTGGTACCACAAATACAATTTGTTATCACTCCTTCTCATCATCGTCATCATCTCGGTTCCTATACATGCCACTGCTGAAGAAAAGCCTATTATATGTTGGAAGGGACATTAATCTGCTATACCACGCTGGATTTTGTTTTGATTGATTACTTTAGTTCTCTTGTATAGATGTTATTTGTAAGTGTTCTCTTAGTCGTCTTTTATAACACCCATGGGTAAGATAGGGGGACAATTTTATTTTTAAACCGTCAGCACGTGAAAAATTATCCATACTATTTTTAAAAAAACTTTAATGAAATATTAAGTGAAGTTAGCAGACAATATTACAAAAATGAATAGCTCTAAATAAAAACCTTTGCTTCCTCATCCTTGTAAAATCCAATTATAAATCGTATAAAGGCTGAGAACAATATTTTGAAATATAAATTTTAACTTAATGGGTTATTAGTCCAATGGTTCGCAAACGCTATTAAAAAACAGTACAATTTAAGATATCATATTTTTACTAATTTCTAAGATCAAGTAAAATTGTTAACTTCAAAGACTAGACTTAAGATCCAACAAAGAGTTATATTTTTTTTAATAACTGTCTTCGTCATGGTAATGGATATTACAATTTTATTAACGCAAGTGAATAAGAAATTTTCCCGTGTGGTGTCAGAGTAAGAATACAATTCACCACCTGGGTATATATATATATATATATATCTTATATATCTTACCCATGGGTGATCGTAAGAAACGACTAAAGGATATAAAACGCATATAAAATCTATGCAAGAGATGAGAAACTCGAAACAAAACCCTATACCAACACGTCTGACCTGCGTGGTATAGTAGATCATTTTCCCTCCCATTGTGGAGGAGGCTCGAGCCCAACAGTGGAACGTATATGAGCTGAGTGTGAGAATGAGAAAATTGCAGAGAATATTTCTTTAACCCATATATTATATCCCACTATTAGTCATAGCTTCTCCATATCATAGGACTAAAAAAATCTTCAATTTCAAGCTGTCCAGACGTGGTACAGGATTTTAAGCCAATTTCTTTTTAACAATCCCCGCAGAAATGAATGAGTAGTGAATGGTATTCTTACTCCATCATTATCAACATAATAGAGAGCTTTTAATACAAGAGACATAAACAACGATATTATTCATAATAATATTAATCTTCTTAAGATATCAACTTTGAATTTTAACATCCCTTTAAAATTGAATCGCCATGAAACAGCGAGACAATTTTAATTTACATTAGCGTTAGTTATTTATGTTCTGTGTTAATTAAATTTGGACCATGTTCCATTCTAAAATTAGGAAAGGTCGTACATCTGTCAAATTAGCTTAAAATAATTCAACATTAAAATATATAAAAAAACTTTTCTTATATTAATCAACATGCCCAGACTTAATTTAATTATAAAGTTCTGAAGCATCATTTGGCCCTTTCTTGCGTTATATTTAGGTAAAAGAAAGAAAGAAGAGCAATATTCTAATTTTATTTTAGTTAGTGAACAACGGGATTGGCACCTGTATCATGTAAAATAAATAATCCTAACGCTAAATTCACCCCAAAGATTAATTATGAAGATATTTTAACGCTAACTTATTTCACAACAATTAAACACAGGTGCGCTTTATACAACGTTAGCTTGCAAATTTAATTCTTGTACAAAATAATAAAGCTTTGAGTGTAATAACATTAAGTAATTCAACCCTTTGGTGTAATTATCAAGGGACTCGCCCATTTCAAACTTTTATGTAACTAAATAAGAGTTTGCAATTACGCCAATGACGCTTAAGGAGTTTTCTGTGAGAACTGTTTAAAATGAACATTAGGTTAAATTAACAGTCTTTGTGGCTTTTAAATTTGGAATATAAACAGTTTAAAGGACTTTTACCATATTTCAGGGTACTTATGGCGACATGTCAGTTTGATAGTATATTATTAGGCCAATTTATTATTTAAATTACTGAAATTTAGCATTTAATATGCTTAATTATTTATGAAAACCGATTACGAAGTGATTAAGCATATTAAATGCTAAATTTCAGTAATTTAAATAACAAGGTTGTGTCATCGTTTAATACAATTCTAACTGTAAAGTTTGAAGTATTAAGCCTATAACAATGTGTAAACATTGTCGGGTAGATAGCATACCGTCACCTTAAGACGTAAATATGATACAAAGTGAAATTTGCATGTCCTACAATTAGTCACGGTAGTGTAGTGGCAGCACGATTGGGCCGGAATCCCAATAGGCGCGGGTTCGAATCCCGCTTGTGACATCATTTTTCACTTCGTAATCGGTTTTCACAATTTATTATTGTTTTATTGTAGCATTGAAATTAGAATGTATTTATAATAAAAGAAAACTATTATCAGTTAGATAAAGAAAAATATTCATCAATTTATACAAACATTTATCGAAATACCTATCTATATAAATATTTCTTATCTCTATATTTTTATACATTATATTATATTAATATAATATATATAAAAAATATTATCATTTCAAAATATTTTGATTAATTATATTATTATAAAAAAAAATGTTTTATTTGAAATAAAACAATTTTTACCCGACGTTTCGAACACTTTACAGCGTTCATAGTCACGGGACAGGACACTGTAAAGCGTAAAATGTTTAATACGTCGTAAAATGAAAAATCAAATACAATAGAATCTGTAAAAATAGTTTTATTTTAAATAATTATGTAATACCACGAGTATAAAGCACCAGAAATCATTAGAATTCTAAATCTTTAACTCTACATAATTGTTCATGTGTTCGTATGGAGCTTTACATTTTTGATGTAATTGGTGACTGTTCAGACTATCTCTTGAAAAACATATAACATCAAATGTGATACTAATTTGCTCGCGTGGGCAGACCTACGTCAACGTGATAAGGCTGATGAGTGGATGAATCACCAATATTATGACGGCACAGATGTGTGTAGTGATTAAGATACCGCCCTACCATGCTAATGTTGCGGGTTTCATTCCCACGTAGAAAAATGCTTTGTGCGAAATACAAATTGTTTTTTCTGAGTCTGGGTGTAATTTGTGTTTGTTAATTATAAATTTGTAAAGTCCACAAGGATTATTCCCGTAGGCCAAAATGCTGAGTTAAAAAAATATTGTTAGATAAGTTATTTTGTGCAATTTTTTTTTAATAATCATAAATATGAATATTAAATATCATGTTGAGCTATAACTTCAGCTTTGTATTTATAAATATTTCAACCAAATAATTACTATTTTTAAATCACCATTCTCCTACTCTTATTCCAATTACTTGGTGTATTTTTAAATGACTGATAGTAATTATACAAAACGATAATAAGCGCCCTTATTAATTTCTTAAATATTAAGAGACTTATTAAGTAAAGTAGCAATTAGAAAAGTAACTTAAAACTTTATGTTGTTTCATTTTTAATTCTTATACTGGTTATATTTGCTACTTTAAGTACCTTTTTTTTAATTTTTTTTTTTATTTTTATTGATGGGCTATGGGTGCGTCTCGCCCCGCCAAATCGGTCCGGGGTGACGGAGAAGGCGGCGCATGACCCCATAGACCCACCGTAAAATCCTCTCTCTTCGCCGTGCGAGCGGACCACCGGTACCCGATCTTTGTCTTCGGTGGTCAACTACTTTAAGTACCTAGATAAGATGATCTTCCAAGCTAGGAAAAACTATTGTGTTATCTTCCCTTTAACCGCCCCAGCCTCTGTCGACTCTGACGAACCCTCTTTTAGTTGAAATAATTAGTGAATCCCGATGCCTTTTTTTATATAAATCTTCAAATATCTTTGCGGTACAGATTTTGTCTTCACTGATTTATTATAAGTCATCATTCATCATTATCTTACTCTTACTCCAATTACTTGGGGTCGATACAATATGTACTCTTCTTTCATAGTACATATTGTAAAAGTTATTGGCAGTAGTTTTATGACCGGTCGCCTGTCAGACGCCAACCGTCCTTTGGAATATACTTGTTAGCTCAGGTCATTATAAGAGTCTTAGTCGTTTTTATATCACTACAAATATCTTACTACGAATTATTGTGGTAGGACCACGCTGTGGACAGTTCTCTGTCTACAGCCGCGGGCCGGTCCGTCCGGGGTAGTACCACACTCTCGCAGAAGATCGACGTCTGAGTAATAGCAATGTGCTATTGCGCTTCGTTCGGTGAGCGAGAGAGCCGGAAGCCTAACTGGGGTGTGTCCAGGGTTGTATTGGTAGGCAGCGGCCTAGCTATACCATTGGCAAAGGTCCATGGGCGGCAGTGACACTTACCATCAGGTGTACTGTCTGCTCGTTTGCCGCCATAAGCAATAAAAAAAAAAAAAAAAAAAAAAAAAGAATAAATAATTTCACCTTTCTCCAAATGTAGACAAACAGACTAACGGATAATATAATATTTTCATTATTCTCTAAATAATTTAGAGAATAAACGAAAAATATAAATGAAGTAACTTATAGAAACATTGACAAAAGTATATTTTGTAATACAGTAGCTAGCTCCTGCAATTGGTTCATGTCAGACTTAAATAGAACAAGCCACTCGGTTGTTGTTCAAACGTTTATTTACGTCAGATCTAACTGCCGAGCAGATGAAATATAGGATACGAACAAATAACTATGCTCTTTATAAATAATAAGAGTTTTTAATTTAAAATATATTTAAGGTATTGATTGCTTCGTGTAATCTTTGGTAGACAACAAACTTTATATATTGGAGGGTTAGTGAATGTACTATAATACGCTAGCTAGTGAAGTTGATATTAGGTGCCCATCCTCAGAGATTTTGTTTTTTCGTGTGATAACACAGACTTAGTTTCTAATCATATAATTTTCCTACTCTTATCTCAATTACTTGGTGTCGATACAATATGTACTCTTCTTTCATAGTACACATTGCAAAGTTATTGACAATAGTTTTATGACCGGCCGCCTGCCTGACTTCAACTCTCCTTGGAAATGTAATTGTTGACCGAACGCCATCAGCTGGAATTGACCCAGGTCGGCTCTTAGTTGTCTTTTACAACATCCACGAGCAAAGTAAAAGTTGGTAGTATTCGTAGCCGCTACCACAAAGCTAACACTTAGTTTCTAATGATAAAGTAAATAATAATATGTAATAATTCCCGGTGAGAGTATTTATTGCGATCGGCAACTCTCCCGCCAAATATATATTTTTGTCTGGCAATAGGGGGTAACATTGCAAATCTCAGTAACTCTAAGTTTTTTTTTTTATAGCTTATGGTGTCAAATGAGCAAGCAGCACCCGATGGAAAGTGTCACTGCCGCCCAATAGACCTTTGCAATACCAAGAGTATAGGCTAGGCCGCTGTCTGCCATTACAATCCCAAAACAATTGGGCTTCCAGCTCATTCGCTCACCGAACGAAGCGCTTGCCATTACTCAGACGTCGATCTTCTGCGAGAGTGTGGTACTACCCCGGACGGACTAGCCCGTGGCTATAGACAGAGAACTGTCAACAGCGTGGTCCTACCATTAATAATAAATTACCTGATACTGGGCAGCTCGACTTTACTTTGTAGGGCTTCTCGAAGCTTCTCTTATATCTATTGATACTATTTTGTAATGTTTGTAACGCCTATTAAATTGAAAATGGAAATGGTGGATGACCGGTATTTTCTTTTTAATGTATTTTGAAGATATATTTAAATATAATAAAAACATTAAAAATTCAAAAGTAATAAAAAAGGGAAACAGGATCCGAATCGGCCTCGATGGGACTGCTCGGTTGAGGTGTCTTAATCACAGCGTAAAAATTTGCCTTCATATTTTAATAGTTGTCAGCCAACGCAAAATTACATTTTTGTCACATATAGGAAATATTGACAAAACAATATTGGCAATACTAGAAATGAAACTTAGCTAGATCGATTAGTCATCCCCGGAACCCCCTTCATGCTAAATTTTAAGAAAATTGTTGGTGATATTGCCGAGATTATATATATTACAGTATATATATATATATATATCATCATCATCTTGCTCTTATCTCAATTACTTGGGGTCGACGCAATATGTCATCTTCCTCCATACAGTCCTATCAGACGTCATCTCTGCAGTCACTCCCTGTCTATCCATGTCATACCTCATGCAGTCCATCCATCTTTTATTTGGTCTTCCTTTACCCCGTCTCATCACATGTCCATACCATGTTAAACTTTCACTCCTTAACTTTTCCGTCACTGGCGCAACTTTCAAACTTCCTCTTATATGCTCATTTCTTATTTTATCTAATCTCGTCACACCACACATCCATCTCAACATTCGCATCTCCGTTACATGCAGTCTCTCTCATCATCATCATATATATATATATATATATATATATATATATATATATATATATATATATATATATATATATATATATATATATATATATATATATATATATATATATATATATATATATATATATATATATATATATGTATATATATATATATATATATATATATATATTGATATATTTATTATATTTAATTACAATTTTAAATAAATAATATATATATATATATATATATATATATATATATATATATATATACAAGAATTGCTCGTTTAAAGATATTAGATAGATAGATAGATTCAAATATTTCAATTACGTGTCAACAATTTTATACTATTTATGGAATAATTTCTCTGCTGAAAGATTACTTTTGTATTGCGATATAGATAAAATCGATAAACGGCAGTCTATAATTAGACCTTAGAAGTTTGAGAATATTTATTGATTTATATAAAGTTTATTACCGTTGGTTTATATTATAATCGATCGAGTGGTCGAACCAATTCATTTAACTTTAAAGTTTGAACGTTATTAATATTCTAGGGTCAAAGACAGAGTATCCATAGAAATTGAAATCACAGATTTAGTCAAAACTAATCAATTAATCTGTCTATCCTTTTCAAATTGTATAAAATGTATTTCATTTCCCGTGTAGTGATGAATTAAAATACAAATTACCACTACGTCAATCCTATCTATGGTTATCGAAAACTAAGGGATATTATCATCATCATCGTCATCTCAGCTCATATATGTCCCACTGCTGGGCTCGAGCCTCCTCCATAATGGAAGGGAAATTGACCTACTACACCACGCTGGTCAGACGTGTTGGTATAGGGTTTTGTTTCGAGTTTTCCTTGTCTTGCACAGATGTTATATGCGTTTTATATCCCTTAGTCGTCTCGTACGATAATCCACGGGTAAGATATGAGGTGGTGAATTGTATTGTTACTCCGTCACCACACTTGGGTTGTGATTAGATGTTATATGCAGATAATGTCTATGCAATAAAAGGAAAACTTTTAATAAAACGCTGTACCGGCCCATTTGACCAGCGGGGTAGAGTACATCAATTTCTTTCTCATTGAGGAAGAGGGTCAAGACTTTTAATGGAACAAGTATGATCTGAGTTGATAGTTATTGAACCAAAAAAAATTGTTTTTTGAAAATAAACTTCTGAAACATTCACTGAACTAGAGATACATCTTCAAATTCTACTTCATATTTCTTCAGATTACTACTATTCAATTTTTCTTTGTAATATATTTATTTAGTAAACTATTTAACTTCTTTATTTTAGCTCGTGGTGGCAAACAAGCAAGCACACCTGATGCTAAGTGCTACTGCCGCCCATGGCACTTAGCAATACCAGGTGTTCAGCTAGGCCGCTGCCTACCAATGAAAACCCCAAAACCACTCAGAAAGTTGGGCTGCCGGCTTTCCCACTCACCGACCGAAGCACAGCAGCCTATGCCACTGCTTAGAAGTTGATTTTCTGCGAGAATGTGGTACTACTCTGGACGGACCGGCCCGCAGCTGTACACAGAACATTATTAACTGTGTGTATAAAAACATTCGGTTAGAACACAGATAAATAATATTTTGCTTTATTAATTTGACTTTTTTTAATTGTATAATTTTAAAAATACTTTTATGTCTCTATAACATAGGTAAGAAGACTGTACATTACTGAAGAACTCTTGAAAGACTTTTAAAAGATTTGAGAAGTGCATTTTTTTTTTAAATATTATTTGTATTTTTTATATTTACATATTTACACATTTGAAATAAAACTACTTTTATGGATTCTATTGCATATGTATTTGATTATTATTTTTCCGACGGTTCGAACACTTTACAGTGATCGTTGTAATGGGAGGTCGGTCCTCCTCCCCCTAGTTTTATATCAAATCTGTAATACTCGCGTAAATATTAGAAATCATTACATATTTACAATAACATGCAATAGCTGATGTGTATTCACTGCATTAGACATGTAATGTGATCTCTTTATTTTGAAGCGCATTCTTTTACTTTGAAACATACATACATATCATCACGCCATGTCCGCGGTAGGCAGAGAGAACGGAGTGCCAGAGAACCCCTTTCTTGGCATACTTCACTCGCTTCCTCAACATTCATAATTCTCTTCATACACGCTCGCCAGTTTCGGAGACTCTTGACTCCACCTTCCATCAGTACATGACTGATCTGGTCTAGGAAGGTTAGTCTTGGTCTCCCTCGGTACCTAGATCCTTCCACTTTCGCATTGTATATCTTCTTAACCAGACGTTCGTTTGGCATTCTTTCCACATGCCTGAACCATCAGCGGAACATTCCCTTTCGCATCTTTACACCGATACTCTCTTTCATACCTAATCGCTCTCTTACGTCGTCGTTACGAATGCGATCGATCAGCCTAACTCCACGAGATTTTCCCTAGAGATCACATTTCGACCGCATTAATTTTACTTTCATACTCTTTTGTGCATACCCAACTCTCGCTTCCATACAGTAATGTTGGGACAAGCACTGCGTTATGTATTGCACACGTGCCTTCTGGCTGAGATGGTGGCTACCAAGAAGTTGCCCCAACGCTTCATTCACTCTATTGCCCGCATTCACTCTTCGCGCTATATCAGTAGTGTACCTTCCATCTCGGCTAAATCCACATCCAAGATATACAAATTCATCCACTTGCTCTAGTACATCATTACCTATTTTTACTCTTACATCTGTTCTAGCTTCATCTCTTTCAAAGAGCATTATTTTAGTTTTGTTCACATTCACTCGTAGACCCCTTTTCTTACAATCTTCTGTCATTGTGTCAACTAGGGTCTACAGGTCAGTCGCTGACTGTGCCAGCAGGACTGCATCATCTACATAGAGTAGAGCAGTGACCACTGAATCACCGATCTGGACTCCCACATTCATATCGTTCAACCTTTGGAGACATTTATCCAGATATATGATAAACAGTCTGGCTGACAGAACGCACCCCTGCTTAACACCGATATTGACGTCAAACCAAGGCAATATTCCATCATCCAGCCGCACGCAGGCACTACAGCCCATGTAACTGGACTGCACAGCCTATAGCAGTTTACCGTTAATACCATACTCCGGTAAAATGTCCCAAAGTTCCTTTCGTACAACCGTGTCAAATGCTCTCTCCAGATCCACAAAACTGCAGAAAACCTTCTGACCTAGAGCTCAAACTGGTCAAGCTTATGGCTTTTTTTTTTATTGGGACTAATCCCACCACACATTCCCACCATTGTAACTCCTGTAAGCCAGGATCCACAATGGTCACTATAAATGACACTGAGGTTTGACCCTCAGGCAGTCCCGGGAAATGATTTTAATTGTCTTGGAACCCGCAACAAATTTAATTAGAAAAGTTAAAGAGGAGGAGTTGGAAAAGAGTGATTCCACTTCCCTCCCAGGCAAAGCGGGAGACAGAAAGCAATATTGACTAGTCAGCCAATAAGTAAAGGGTTGTACAGCTACGATAAGCGTAGCAGTACGGCACCACGGATACGGGATAACTTAACGGGGCCTATATGTGAGCCTTAAGATTGGTTGCAGTAGTAGGTATGGCAGAAACGCCTAAACGCACGGAAATTTTCTCGAGTTGCTACAAGATCCGTGTAGTATACTACTCCAGATGTTACTTGCAAACTGTCTAACATAAGGTCGCGCTCGTTACGCCAGAGATCGCACTCCCAGAGAATGTGATGTGCTGATTGTTCATACTCGCGGTTATTTGTAGAACATTGACATAGTGGTGAAGGTACGAGTTTAAAAGAAAATAATTTACTTTTAAAGTTGCCATGTCCAGTTAGAAATTGAGCTACAAAATGGTCAACCTCCAGCCACACTCTCTCTAGGCGCTCGCGGACGCATGGGAAAAATAGATAGAGGTGACGGCCCTTCGATGATGAATCCCATCTTTCTTGCCATTCAATTAAAAGTTTTTCATAGACAACGGACTGCGGTGCAAACAATCGAGCGATTTTATTACGGTCGCGCGGTAGAAGGAAATCTGTGTTCATATTTTCCCTTGTCGTGTAATACATTGATGCCCGTCTCTGAATCTCCAAGTCAACCGGAAGTACACCCGCGAGTACCGGCAAAGCCTCGGTACTGACCGTCCTGTAGGCTTTTCACAAGAATATTAAGGCCAATCGTTGGCTTTGTAATAATTTAAGGCGAGCTGCCCCTATGGTAGCCCTATCAGCCCAAACGGGTGCAGCGTAACAAATACACCCCAAATATGTGGCCATATATATAGTTTTCAGTGTATTAAAACGAAGGTCCCAGGTAGACGTTGATATTCTAGTAAGCGCATAGAAATTTCGTTTCGCTTTTTCACCCACAGTTTTAATATGCTCGACAAATGAAAAATTTTTTTCTAAGAGTAGTCCAAGATAGCAAACTGAATCTTTCTTTTTGACTGTCATATTATTGAATTTTATACGCGGCAACGATTGTAAATTTCCTTTTAATAAAAGGTGGTACGTTTTTTGTGGGGCAAATGTAAGCCGATTTCGTGTGCCCCATTCGAATATATTATTGAGACAAATTTCTGCTAATTTCTCTAAACCGTCTCTAGTGTTGGATTCTACGAGTAGAAGACCGTCGTCGGCATAGCCGATCAATTGACAGTGTTTCGGCAGAGGTAATTCGAGGAAATCGTCAAAACCTAAATTCCATAGATATGGACTTAGCACCGAACCTTGGGGGCAGCCCATCGTCAGTGGCTTCGACACAGCATGGTGACCAAGTTTCAGTTTAGTCGAGCCTTGTGAAAAGTATGACTGTATAATTAAGTAGATGTTCCTATAGCACCCACGAGTCTTTAATTTAAGAAGTAGCATTGGCCACCAGGCGTTGTCGAAGGCACCTGAGATATCCAGGAAAACGCCTAGCACGTATTTAAAAGCAGATGTATTAATAACTTTTCTCACCGCAATGGCTGCGTCGATAGTTGATTTACCGCGAGTGAAGCCGAATTGCTTATGGTTGAATGTTGGCCCACCCGGCAATAAACGAGGAACAATTAGCCGTTCTAAGAGTTTGCCTAGTGAGGGCAATAAGGTGATTGGTCGATATGATTTCGGGTCATCTGGTGGCTTATCACCGCCTTTAGGAATTATCCGTATATATCCGCGACGCCATGACCGAGGAAAAATACCTTCAGATATACAACGATTAAAAACCATTAACATTGAGCTGCCCGATGCTCGACTAGCTTCTTTGATCATTTTATTTGATATTTTGTCTTCACCAGCAGCTTTGCTGAGGGGAAGAGCTCTAACGGTATTCATAAACTCGGCAAAAGACGGAAGGTCAGACATAGGCGAGAGAGGTGGGTCAGCGGCCCACGCGCGTATTTGTTTATGGTGTTCGCTGTCGACTGATATGTTATCGTCTGGAATTAACGTATTTAATAAAACTTCCGTGGTCTCCTCAATACCCGTAGTGTGTTTATCATTTACTTTGATATTTTGTACGTAAGCTAGGTCGATTGAGCGATTTGCTTTAAACTCATGATATAGTGGAGACCACGGACCTTCACTTTCTAATTTTTCAACAATCCTATTTAATAAAGCGTCTTTCGACTTTTCCACCGCAGTTCGGTAGCAAGACCGGGCAGCCTTCAGTAAAGATAGAGATTCATCAAAGGCCGCTCCCATCCTGCATGTCTTTTTGAGTTTATTATGTTTCCTGCGCGCCTTTCGGAAGCGTTTGCGGAGCTCTACTAAGTGATTATTCCACCAATCACACCTCTTAGTATTAGGCAGGGGTGTTCGACCCAAAGCTATATCAGCACAGTATATTAGAGAGTTTGACATTATTTCAGCACTTTCTTCTGCGGTTAATTGACTGCGAGTGAAATCCCTAGCACATGAGGAAAAGAGCGAGCTGAAAAAATCCCAGTTAGCTCCTTTAGATTTATATCTAAAATTGTAGCTCTGTCTAGTAGGATCCTGCGACAGACTCGATCCAAATTCGTACACGATCAGACGGTGATCACTACACGACGCGTCAGGGAGAACGCGCCATCTATTTAAGCGGACGTCTGCGCTTGAAAGCGTGACGTCAATAGAAGATTCACCCATAGGGCTGCAAAATGTTGGTGGTGCATCAGGTGTATTGTGGATGGACAGATTCATCTCAGCGATGAAATCTTCTATCGCACACCGTCGATCAGTGTCGGTGTATCTAAACTTGCCATACCAGAGAGTAGATGACGCATTCACGTCAGCACCTATTATAATTTTACGGCCCGTGAGAGACCGCAAAACATGGCGAAGATGGTGTAAATGTGGATTTACGGGGTCTGAATATTGAAAATAATAGCTCACAACGTAAACCCTACAGGATGAGGATGTAATCTCAGCGACAGCACAGTGTGACGTCATAAGATTTTGTAGTGACGTAACCGTAAATTTGGCACTTGCAACATAGATGCCGGCTCGTGCTTTGTTGTCCAATTGTACAACCCTATTACGTAAGCGAGTACTATGGTATTGTTCTTGTATAAGTACGATATCTAGATTATATTCCATAACTAGACGGTCTAGCTCTGATGTCGCTACCCTATCATTATGGAGATTTAATTGCCCTATATTTAAACTATCCATTTTTATTTTTAATAATTTGTATTGAGTACTAATTGTTCTAACTTTAACTTGTAGGTGGGGCAGTCCGATGCGCCACATAGATGATCATAAGGTTTTTTAAAACGTTTACACGACGCACATTTTGGTTTAAGCTTATGGCTGTGTAATTTGCGCAGTCATTACGTAAACCCTTGTTTTTAAACAAAGGCACGATGACTGGGCTATTTTAGTCACTGGGAACCATTCCCGAGCTCCAACATAAATTGAGGAGCAACAGGAACGTCCCCCAGACACAGGAGCCGCAAAGCTTGATCATCTGGGCAGACACCATATCAATGCCCACTGCCTTACCGTTTTTCAAACTTCTTATCGCCCATTCAACTTCATCCATACTGATGCCATCGGAGAACCCCGGTGCCGAATGTTGATCTACTAAACCACATGCGACACCGGCGCCAACTCGAGTATGCGTATACATATCGCCAAAATATTCACCCCATCGGATTAACACTTCTTGTGTTTGTGTAAGAATGTCTCCACCTTTAGACCTTATTTTATTCATTCTGAAGGCTGACCAACCACCCTGAGACCTCTTCACCTCCCTCCAAAAGAGTTTGGTGTTACCCTCGAAATTTTTGCTCAGCCTATCTTCTGCACTCATATTCGCTCTATCACGTTTCTCTTTTACTAAGGCCTTGGTGTCATTCTCACATTGTCGATATACTTATTTCCTCTGTTCAGTCATACTGTCATTCAGATTCAAAGAAGAGACATAGTCCAGCCACGCTTTCTTCTTTTGCTCTACGGAAGCTGCCACTTCCGCATCCCACCATGCATCACCATTTGTTTTTCTATGCTTCTTTGAACTGCCACATACTTCTTTCGCTGTATCTTCCATACTCTCTTTCAATACTCGCCAGCATTGTTCAATGTCCGATTGCGGTTGGTTTGCCATTGTCAGCCGTTCTCGGACACCCTCTGCATACTTTTCTCTTACACACTCTTCTTGCAACCTTTCAACCTTTATTCTTTCAAGCCCTCCGAAGTGGACACGCTGTCGTCAGTGCCTCCACTTTCTGAACAGACCACTAAATCTCGCAATAACGAGATAGTGGTCCGTATCGACTGTGACTGTGCTTCGGAGACGACTGTCTACCAAAATTAAATCTATTATACTTTTCTGTTCATTCTTTCTCCATGTATACATATGGATGTCCTTATGTTGGAAAAATATGTTTGACACAATAAGCTTTCTCTCCATGCAAACTTCCGCTATGAGCCTACCTGCATCGTTCACTCTCTTATCACCAAATGGACCAAGAATGTCCTCATAGTTGGTACGATTGGTCCCCACCCATCCGTTCAAATCTCCGCATAAAATCACGCGTTCACTGGTTTCTGCCATATCCAAAACTTCCCTAACATTATCCCAAAACTTCTCTAGGTCTGATGCCACAGAGGATCCTACGGGAGCATATGCTACAACCATGAATACCTTGGTGATACCTAGTTTTATACTAACCCAAAGAAGTCTGGGATCATACATTCCATAATCCTTCACACCTGAGGCCAAGCGAGAGGACAACAGCACTCCGACCCCATGCTGGCTCGATCGCTCTGTGGTACACCCGACCACAGAGCCATCCCGCCACCAGGAAGATCGCAGGCGTCGCTGCCCCTTCGCTTGGTCTCTGTTACACAGAGCACGTCTAGCTGTTTGTCCGCCATGACGGTTATCAGCTCGTGCAACTCACCTTCCACACAACCTCTTTCATTCCGCGTGCCCACCCGGCACTCTGCTCTCTTCGACTCGCCTAACTGGGCAAGGCGTGATGGGTGGCGGCCCCCATCGCCACATCTGCCGATGTTCGTACCGACGGAGGCGGGTCAGTACGCGTCGGCTCCGGGGGACGGCCTAACCCGCACTGCGGGACCCATATCGAGCTGGCTTAGCAGTCTAACTAGACTGGCAGGGCACGCGACGAGCACTCTCCGGACTATACCCCCCAAACTTTTTGACTGCACAGATGACAGACAGGACAATAGTTTGTGCGATCCACAAAGTGTTGTTCTGAGTCTTGGTGTAATTTGTCTGCGTTAATTGCATGTTTGTAAAGTCCCCAGCAATACAAGGATTATTTCCTTAGTGCAGGGAGGTGTCTTTAAAAATTAAAAAAAAACTTTGAAATAAAACTTTTTTACTTTGAAATAAAACTGTATAAGTTATTTTAACTTTTTGAATATAAAATATTAAAATAAATATTTGAATACCACCCTGTTTAAAAGTATTACTATTTTCAATGATTATTTAGCTGTTAGTAATATAAAAAAAATAAGTCTCAATTAAGTAGAACGAATCGTAGCTCTTATTTGTATGGCCATCTTTTAATATTAATTTTCTGTGGGTATCGTAGAGACCAACTGGAAGAGCATTAAGGAAGTGGTCAGTGGTACTCTCCTGGGAACTCAACTCACATCTGAAGCGATAACCAATTCGTTCACCACACGTAGCGATTATTGCATTATCCCTCATTCACAAGGCGACTTATGTTTATCCAATATTGAAAGCCTACAAGTTAATGGATAGGATATACAAAGAATAATAACAATATTCAATTTTCATATAATATACAATTTTTATCGCCAATTAAGTGTATAAACAAATATTTCGTCCACACATTTCTAATAAAGACTTTGCAAAACAGATAAACATAACAGACAGATAAAGTCTCGAATTGCTTGACGCTTTGTATCTGTTATAATTTGTGACACAGATGAACCTACATCATAAGTGACACTTTCAGGTTACGTACGACGTTTGCAGCAAAAGTTAACGAAAGTTAGTAAAGGAGTTCTGAAGTTGTCTCGAAAAAGTTTGCAGTATTATGTTAAAGTTAATACGTTTTGATGTTCGTGATTAATGTTAGGTGAATTACGGCCGCTCGTCGTCCCGGTGTTTATTTCACGAATAATGTAAGTGGATTATAATATGATTGACTGTTTTACTGATTTTAGGGATACATTAACTTTTATCTTTTATATCAATTAACAATAGTGAATTAGCTGGTTGCAAAAATACATACATATTATCCCGCCATATCCCTTACAGGGTAGGCAGAGAGAACAGAGTGCCAGAGAACTCTATCCTTGCATACTTCACTAGCTTCCTCAATATTCATAATTCTCTTCATACATGCTCGCCGGTTTCGGAGACTCTTGACTCCACCTTCCTTTAGTACGTGACGAATCTGGTCTAGGTAGGTTAGTCTCGGTCTTCCCCGGTACCTATTTGCAAAAATGAGCATCAATAATTTGCTCTTATCTCAACTAATTGGGGTTGATGCAATATATAATCTGGAGTTGACGTAATATGTCCTCTTTTTCCAGACAATCCTTTCAATTTTTAGTGGTAGGAACACGCTGTTGACAGTTTTGTATTTTGTACTCTCTACAGCAGTCTTTCGTAAAAGATCAGCAGTCTGAGTAATGGAAATTGGCTATTGCGCTTCGTTCGGTGAGCGAGACAGCCGGAAACCCAACTGGGATGGGTTTGGGGATTATAATGGCAGGTAGCGGCCTAGCTATAGTCTTGGTTATAGCAAAAGTTTCATGGGCGGCAGTGACACTTACCATCAGGTGTACTGCTGGCTCATCTGCCACCATACTTACGCAATAAAAAAAAATAAAATCAAAATTCATCTCTGCATGCACTTCCTTTCTTTCAATGAAGCATGAGCTTCACGTAACCCTTTTTTTTTTTTTTTTTTTGCGGTAGGCCATGGACGTCGCACCCCGCCAAGTCGGTCCGGGGTGACGGAAGAGGCGGCGCGCAACCCCATTGACCCACCCTGCAAGCACCTCTTCTTCGCCGTGCGAGCGGGCCACCGGTACCCGATTTTTGTCTTCGGTGGCCCGCTCGGCGGTATGCCCTCTCGGGCTCCTCTCCTGTCGACGCCCCGACAGCTTTCGCCGTCAAGGCGTCGTCCTCACGCGGTGGCCTCACGTCGGGTGACCGGACAATACCCCGGTCCGATCACCCGAAGACTCGGTTAGGGCGGCATCAGGCGCAGGTATTCGCGCCTGCGCCGCCCCGGCCGCTGACGGCGGCCCGGGTCACGGGAATCCTCCCGGACTCGTTCCGCCGTCTCCTTCTGCGAGATGACAGCCTCGCAGAAGGCGGCGACCGCGTCCCAGTTCCTGACGCTGTCGACCATCGCCCTTGCGACAGCCGGCAGCGTCAGGTCGGCACCGATAACAGCGACGAGGTCACGGCGCTGCCCGTCCCAACTCGGACACACCTCCAGTGTGTGTCTCGCCGTGTCCTCGTCACAAGCTTCACGTAACCCAACCATATTTTCTTTGATCTTCCCCTGTGCCTTCCATATTCATATTTAAAACATTCCTTAAAACATTACTTTATTCCCACTCTTCTCTCTCCTTTTATAGCATGTCTATATCACATCAGGCGATCAGTTTTTAATTTTTCCGTCACTGATGCATCTTTTGAGCTTTTAACTATGCGTTCATTCCTTCTTTTGTCCATCCTTGTCATGCCACACATCTATGTTAACAATGGAATCTCTACTACATGCAAATCGTCTTCTACTTCCTTTTTTAGCCCAACATGCTGACTCATATAATATAACAGGCCGCGTCAAGGTTTTGTAGATTATGCTCTTTAATTTAAGGGCTACTTAAAAATCAAATATTATACCCGTGACCTGCCAACATTTCAACCATTCCACATCAATTTTATGCTTCACCGCACGATTCAAGTTGCCAATGCTTTGAACAAATGAACCAAGGTATCGAAGCAAAGATGATACGGTTGAAATATTTCACTACCGTTTCGTCACGTCGATTAATTCCTACATAGAATATTTATGTTGATTAATTCAATCATGATCGGTCATGTACGGAAGGAAGGTGAAGTCAAGAGTCTCCGAAACCGGCGAGCGTGTATGAAGAGTATTATGAATGTTGAGGAAGCGAGTGAAGTATGCAAAGATAGAGTTCTCTGGCACTCTGTTCTCTCTGCCTTCCCTGCAAGGGATATGGCGTGATAATATGTACGTATGTATGTATTAATTCAATCAAAATATTTAACAAATGCAATATACCAGCCTCTTTTTAAATAATATTAGGCGAGGATACTTAATGATGGGCCACCGAAGACAAAGATCGGATACCAGTGGCCTGCTCGCACGGCGAAGAGAGGTGTTCTTGCAGGGTGGGTCTATGGGGTTGCGCACCGCCTCTTATATCGCCGGGGTCCAATTTGGCGGGGCGCGACTACATCCATAGTCCAGCCCAAGAAAAAAAGGCTTTTTAATGATAGAATCTTTAGGTATTGTAGAAATACCTTATTAAGTCCCAGTTACTGTCAGTATATCATCAAGCTTACCGCTGCCGTAGAATGAGTTGCAAAACCTGGTAGTTTAATTATACACAGTTCACTATTACCTCATAGTCCTTCATATTGTTATCTAACTGGTATACTAATATTCCATTTAATTGTATATATTAGTTGGAATGTATTTAGTAAACGCAATTTCTACGTGTAGGTAACTGTCAGAACTTGGACGTTTCTCATAATGTAACAGACGGTTAGACCTCCTTAAGTCGACCCTTTATGTTATTACCAGTATTATTGCGAGTAGAGATATATAAACAATTATATCTTACGAGATTGACAGAGGTTAGTTTAAAATTAATACTAAATATGTTTGTTTGAAATGTTCCGGAGTAAGATTTATTAACTTAACTAACATTGCATAAAGATTATGAATTTGTAGAGCCTAAACTCTAAATACCGAACTTATTTGAAAACACATTTGGTTTTTTTTTTTGTTAAATATCTTATTATCTATGAACTAAAATTACAATAATATAATTTAACAACAATAAAATAAACTAAAAAAAATTACTTCTCTACATAGATTTCACAACAGGTTTTATGTCAACAACAAAAGAGGTGACGACAATCGTATTTTTCTCGTCGCCATATGGGAGAATAATTATATAATTTTATTTTCTTTTAGAAAATTTTCTTTTAGAAAATAAAATTATATAATTATTCTCCCATATGGCGACGAGAAAAATACGATTGTCGTCACCTCTTACTTGCCCGTGGGAGTCATAAAAATCGGCTGAGGGTCGCAACGATAGAATTTGCAGCGACTATCTTCCGGGAAACTTAATTTATACGTCTACCGCGATTCCCAATCTATTTGCCAAGCGTGGCGATTATGACACCATTAACCTTTAAAAGAGCGGCATTGTCGTGGGTAGGCTTATGTGCAATAGTGGGCATTTACGAGCTATTATATGGATGGATGATTACTCTCAAAAAATAAAAAAATAAAAACTTTTTTAACATGTATCTATGTTTAAAGGATTACTATATACTACTATAATACAGCAATGACTTTTTATAATATTGTATATTATTAAAAATTAATGATTAAATAAAATAAATATTTTTTTGTCTAAACAACGTGGTATTGCAGGTCAATTTGTGACTTATCTATACTAATATTATAAAGCTGAAGAAATTTTTTGTTTGTTTGTTTGTTTGAACGCGCTAATCTCAAGAACTACCGATCCGATTTGAAAAATTCTTTTGGTATTAGATAGCTCATTTATCGAGGAAGGCTATAGGTTATATATCATCACGCTAAGACTAATAGGAGCAGAGCAACAATAAAAAATGTTTCAAAATCGGGTTTTTGTTTCCTTTTGAGAGCTTCCGCTGCGTAAACGGTTAAAGTTTTGCGAAAATTATGTACTACATAATTGTTCCCCTTTTAAAGTTCTACATAAAAGTCCGCAAGAGCATATGTTTATCTTTTAAGATTGGATCACTATAACCTTTTTTATGCTAATCAAATTTGTTTTAAATTAATGTGATATTTTCGAAGGTGTTTTTATAAACATAATATTAATCCTTATCCAAATAAATGAGTTATTAATCACAAGTATTTAATTTAAATAAAATTTCCCTTTACATTATTTGATTTCAATGAATATCTTAGAAAATATCGCAGTTTAAAAATAACATCGCAGTAAAACAATGATCAAGTACTGGGCGCGCATTTACGGTAAAAATACTGGGTCTTATAATCGTATATTAAAAAAAACTCAAAACTAATGTTATTTTAAAGTACTTCTGCACACACTACATTTTTAGTTTTGTTTTTTTTCTCATGCCCTTGCGTCAGCTTTACACATCCTAAATAATAATAATAAATATAGGAAGTATTAGTGCCTGCCCTCATGTATGGCAGTGAAAGTTAGATTTGGCGGGGAAGACATGAAAGTACAATAAATGCTGTTGAGCTGACAGCTCTTCGTAATGTGTGTGATGTAAGTCTGAAAGATAAAATTAGGTATAATGTTATAAAAGAGCGCTGGTATGCTGAGGTGGGTTGGACACGAAGTGGAAGAAAGAAGGAGTGGGTAGAGGTTGACGAAGCAAACATATAAAGCAATCGTGAATGGGACGAATACAAGGGGAAGTCCACGTCATACTTTTCTGGACCAAATTGGAGATTTGTTCACGAGAGATCATGATCATCATCTTCCCACTCTTATCCCAATTACTTGGGGTCGATACAATAAGTACTCTTCATTCATAGTACATATTATAAAAGTTATTGGCAATAGTTTTATGACCGGCCGCCTGCCAGACGTCAACCCTCCTTGGGAATGTAATTGTTGTCCACCGGCATCAGATGGAGTTTGCCCAGGTCGTTATAAGGCTCTTAGTCGTCTTTTACGACATCCACGAGCAAAGTGAGGATTGGTAGTATTCGTAGCCGCTACCACACAGCGATGACATACACATTAAAAGTATGCGTAATTGGAAATAGGCGTAAGTGTATGTATGTATCTATAAAAAGTATAGATAAGACCCAATACTTTTATGGTACTTAAGGTTTAATGTTCTACTCTTACTAATAAAAGCGTCAAGTAGGTACCTAAAACAGCTTTAACGTGTGTATTATTTAAAAAATATTTCCACCTTTTACGTAAACTAATTCGCGAGTTGAAGTTAACGTTAGCCTAAAGTAACCATTCCACACGGATGAAGTCGCGGGCGGAAGCTATTTGTGTATATAACTTAAGCTAGCAATATGCAAGTGGTTAACAGCAGAGGTGTCACTGCCACCCATGGATCATTGCAATACCAAGGATATAGCTAGGCCGCCGCCTACCAATACAAACCCCAAACCCATCCAATAGAGCTTCCGGCTCTCTCGCTCACTGAACGAAGCGCAATAGCACATTACCATTACTCAGACGTCGATCTTCTATGAGAGTGTGGTACTACCCCGAACGGACCGGCCTACGGCTGTAGATAGAGAACTGTCAATAGCGTAGCGTTTTTGTATAATCATCTTAAAAGAAATAACCTATGGACCAGGGGAGAGAATATGGTAGGTTTTGGATCGCACGCAGCCTGACTGAATGGAACAATCACATATTTATCCAGACTAGATGGTCAGACAAAATGGGGCCGAAAATATTTAAAATTATTCGTATATTATTATTATTACCTGTATATTACTTGATCAGCGATCTTCTATTCTAAGTGTCGCAAATTCGATTATAATACTAGACAGTTATTTGTTTCTATCACTATTAAGAGGTGATTAAGAGGTGAATCATAAAAGACTTCGCTTGAATTGACTATGAAGAAAACAATTGTATTACGGTGGGTTGAATCAACCAAAAATCTAATCTACCTATTATTTATTTTCAATTTAAATTTAAAGTTTTTTTTTACTGCTGATGGTAACAGACGAGCACACAGCACACCTGATAGTAAATAATACTACCGCTCATGAACCTTTGTAATACTAGGGCATAACTAGGCCGCTACTTACCTTAGAAGTTCGTGAAAGAGTTCGTGAAATTTGAAATAAAGCAATAAATATGTCTTTTTTTTTTACGGTCGGCACACTCCTCGCACCACTCCGTCCGGGGTGACAGAGGGGCGTAAGCACGCACACCCGTAACCCACCCGTGACGTCGCCTTCGTCGTTGGGCCAACCACCGGAGCAGAGTGACTTGACGTCAGTGGTTGGCCCGACGGAATACCCCTGAGGACTACCCTCACCTCGAGTGACGTCCCCCCCTCGGGTAGGATGTCGATCGTTCCGTGGTGTCTAGATAGATATTAATGTAGATTTTTGTAATTTTATTTATTTTGGATTATGTACGTAAGGTAGTTAAAAGGTTCTTCGTTTCCAATCCAGAAGTTTAACATAAAAAAATAAATACGAAACAACTGTCGAACAAAATATATCTGTGTTATTTAAACAAATTGAATATACCACATAAAATTCTTTCATTTTGTTTTGGCAATAAAAATACAAACTTCAACTTAGAGTTTTCGGACATTCAATAAATTGTACACCACTTTTATTGTTAAAGTTTCTTTATTTTATTGTTTTGTTTTCTCGATATTAATTGTTTAGCAAGATAGTGTGGTGTAGTTTAAAAGTTCTGTATCGAAGTTAAACATCTAGAACGTACGGTTCACCGTGTAAACTCAAGAGCAGACTAAGTTATATAACAAGTTCTGAACAAACAATGTAATGATTTGATGTGCTTGTTTCATATTAATTATGGAAGAGTTCATATACTTATGTAATACATAGTTATATATAATGAAGTCTATTGTATTTAGATCAAAATTTATATCCAATATGAAATTAATTAATTATTAGTGGGAGGACCACGTTCTTAACAGTTCCCTATCGACAGCTGCGGGCCGGTTCATAAGGGTTAGTACCACACTCTCGCAGAAGATCGACGTCTGAGTAATAGCAGTGTGCTATTGGAGCGAAAGAGCCGGAAGCCCAACTGGGTGGGTTTGGGGTTGGTAATGGTAGGCAGCGGCCTAGTTATACCCTTGGTGTTGCAAAGGTCCATGGGTGCAAAGGTCCATGGGTGGCAGAGACACTTACCATCAAGTGTGCTGCATGCTCGTTGGCCACCATAAGCAATAAAAAAAAACAATAGAAACATTCAGCTTTACATAGATTGATATTCCAGATAATATGACATATATATAATCTATATCTATAAAAGAGAATGATTGTATATATGGCATCGCTAAACACAGAAATTATTTGACCGATCATTATTAAAATTGGTATGTATATGTATTTTTTCAAGGAGAAGGTTTAAGCACCTTTAGATCCCTGTGTAGCTCGCCACCAAGTGGTGTTGCGATGTATCGACTTCTATAAACAAACCAATGAACGGGGCTTGCTAGTATAATGTAATTATTTCCCATTAATACCTTATAAATTCTTTGAAATAAAACTACTTTTACGGATTTTATCGCTTTTGTATTTGATTTATAATTTCCCGACGTTTCGAACACTTTACAGTGATCATGGTCACGGGAGGGCTGAGGTGTCTTACGTCCAATATGTCATTGTTATTACAGAAATTTATTTATATCTAACAATTCTTTATATATTCTGTAATAACAATGACATATTCGACGTAAGGCACCTCAGTCCTCCCGTGACCATGATCACTGTAAAGTGTTCGAAACGTGGGGAAATTATAAATCAAATACAAACGCGATAGAATCCGTAAAAGTAGTTTTATTTCAAATGTGTAATACTCGCGTAAACATTAGAAGTCATTATAAATTCTTGTTTCTTAATTATATTTAGAAGCATATAATTTATGAATGGCACTTAGGCTCTGAAATTACATTGTGAATCGTACAAATAACTGTCTAGTATTAGAATCAAATTTGCGACACTTCGAATAGAATATCGCTGCTCAAGTAATATACAGGTAATAATAATATACGAATAATTGTATATTTTTTCGGCCTTATTTTTCTGACCATCTAGTCCGGATAAACACGTGATTGTTCTATCCAGTCAGGCTGCGTGTGATCCAGTAACCCACCGTATTCCCTCCCCTGGTCCATTGGTTATTTCTTTTAAGATGATTATACAACAACTGATCCATACTATGTATATTAGTGGTAGGACCACGCTGTTGACAGTTATCTGTCTACAGCCGCGGGGCGGTCCGTTCGGGGTAGTACCACACTCTCATCTCTCAGAAGATCGACGTATGAGTAATGGCAATGTGCTATTGCGCTTCGTTCGGATACAGGTTGAGAGCCCTCAGCGCTCACCCACAGTCCGGGTAAAGTTGTCATAGCCATCTGAGGCTAACAACTAAGACACACAAAAAAAAAAAGCTTCGTTCGGTGAGCGAGAGAGCAGGAAGCCCAATTGGGTGGGTTTGGGGTTTATATTAGTAGGCAACGGCCTAGTTATACTCATGGTGCAGAAAGGTCCATAGGCAGCAGTAACACTTCCACCAGGTGTGCTCATGCTTGTTTGCCTCCATAAGCAATAAAAAAGAACGTTAACTTAATGGATAGTAGGTTTTTCATCTTAAACAAAGAGTAATGTTTTACTTCATTTTTTTTCTTCTTTTACGTTAAAGTACTGCTTACATCTTCTAATCATGTCTTTTTTTATGCCGTTTACGGATGGGTAATACAAGAGTAAGATAGAGATAGTTGTAACTTCTAACTCTGCTTTTGCCTTCTCTGATAGTCCGGTCAAGAGTTAATATAAACAAATTACATCCAGACTCAATAATCTTATATCCTGTTCTACGATCGGGATCGAGCTTTATATTGATCTGGGTCAACACCATCTATTGCCGTTTCGACAACAATTACATTCCCAAGGAAGGTTAACGTCAGGTAGGAGATCGGTCATAAAACTACTGGCAATAACTTCAACATCTTTGATAGAATAGGAGTTACGTCAATCCCAAATGATTAGGATAAGATAAGTATAATGAGAATGAAATACATTTTCTAAAGCAAAAATTCCATATAAAAATTAATTTTGATCAAAATTAAAGTCAGTCTAACTTTACTCCTTTTTTTAAAAATACTGTTTTGTCAAATCGACAAATTAAAACTGACTTACCAAATATTTTAATTACTCAGCATTCGAGGCTTAATCTGGTTTCAATTTACCGTACCAAAATTAAAGGTTAAGTAAATACTTCGCCCTTAAATTCTTAATGATGAGACCAGGGCTGCAGCCCTTAAGAATAAAGTTACCTTGTTTCGCGACTAAGCTCTCAATTTTCAATAGAATTCGCTACATTAAAGTGTAACAATATATTCTTCATGAAAAATAAATCAAAAAGTTTTGTTATTTTTTTGACCTAATTCTTCTCCTTTTTATCCTGAAAAGTTTTTTTACATAACTCTTTGTAAGGAGTAAATCTTTGTATTATAGGGTAATTTACAAATATATAATTCATCATCATCATCATCACAGCCCTTAATGTCCCACTGTTGGGCTCGGGCCTCCGAAGGAAGAAGGAGATATGCGTTTTATATCCCTTAGTCATCTCGTACGATCACCCACGGGTAAGATATGGGGTGGTGAATAGTAATCTTACTCCGTCACCACACGGAACATATAATTACATACATACATACATATCATCACGCTATATCCCTTGCAGGGTAGGCAGACAGAACAGAGTGCTAGAGAACTCTATCTTTGCATACTTCACTCGCTTCCTCAACATTCATAATTCTCTTCATACACGCTCGCTGGTTTCAGAGACTCTTGACTCCACCTTTCTTCAGTACATGTCCGATCTGGTCTAGGTAGGTTAGTCTCGGTCTTCCCCGGTACCTACATCCTTCCACTTTCGCATTGTATATCTTCTTAACCAGACGTTGGTTCGGCATTCTTTCCACATGTCCGAACCATCGGAGCATTCCCTTTCGCATCTTTACACCAATACTCTCTTTCATACCTACTCGCTCTCTTACGTCGTCGTTACGAATGCGGTCGGTCAGCCTTACTCCACAGATTTTCCGCAGAGATCGCATTTCGACCGTATTAATTTTACTTTCATACTCTTTTCTGCATACCCAACTCTCGCTTCCATACAGTAATGTTGGGACAAGCACTGCGTTATGTATTGCTACACGTGCCTTCTGGCTGAGGTGGTGGCTACCGAGAAGTTGCCCCTATAATATTAATAATTAATAATGATAATAATTATAATGTAATATAAATGATAATAATTAATAATAATTAATAATATCACTCTATTTACCGCATTCACTCTTTGCTCTATATCAGTGGTGTACCTTCCATCTCGCCTAAATCCACATCCAAGATATACAAATTCATCCACTTGCTCTAGTACATTATTACCTATTGTTACTCTTACATCTGTTCTGGCTTCATCTCTTTCAAAGACCATTATTTTGGTTTTGCTCACATTCACGCGTAGACCCTTTTTCTTACAATCTTATTACAACTTCTCGGTAGCCACCACCTCAGCCAGAAGGCACGTGTAGCAATACATAACGCAGTGCTTGTCCCAACAATACTGTATGGCAGCGAGAGTTGGGTATGCAGAAAAGAGTATAAAAGTAAAATTAATGCAGTCGGAATGCGATCTCTACGGAAAATCTGTGCAGTTAGGCTGACCGACCGCATTCGTAACGACGACGTAAGAGAGTGAGTAGGTATGAAAGAGAGAGTATTGATGTAAAGATGGGAGAGGGAATGCTCCGATGGTTCGGACATGTGGAAAGAATGCCGAACGAACGTCTGGTTAAGACGATATACAATGTGAAAGTGGAAGGATGTAGGTACCGGGGGAGACCGAAACTCACCTACCTAGACCAGATCGGTCATGTACTGAAGGAAGGTGGAGTCAAGAGTCTCCGAAACCGGCGAGCGTGTATGAAGAGAATTATGAATGTTGAGGAAGCGAGTAAAGTATGCAAGGATAGAGATCTCTGGCACTCTGTTCTCTAGAGAGAGGCCTACTCTGCAAGACATATGGCGTGATGATATGTATGTATGTATGTATTAATAATATCAATTATTACATATAAATTAAATACAGTACAACAGTGAATAGTAGCTGACTATCTTTTTAGCTTAGATACAAACAGTGGTTCCGAGTTACCCGATTAAACATTTCATCTCAGAGTGTGACGGATCATCCTCACTTATAGCCAAAAAAAAAATGTGTATGTGCCAAAAGAAGATTTCACTTCAAAAATGAAAATAGGTCAAGCGATTATATTATACAAACACTTACTTACCTATAATTTTATTGTTTGACATTCAGGACAATCATAAAATAAGATACAATACAAAAGTCGCAAACATAATCCAACGACCGTTAAACCAAACATTTCAAGAGGCATTAGATAATTTCGTCTTCAAATTATTAAAGGCACAAGTGGATAATAAATTCAATGAATACGGTATAAATTGCTTTGCATCCCATAGAACGAACGTACCCCCTAACTAATTATACGGAGTGGTAATGCCGGGATAAATACAGTACTGATGCTTTTACAGAATTAATTCGGAGTGCTCCAGACGATTTGATACGATATTGTAATAAGATGTGTGGGTGGGGGGGGGCTGGATACTTTGAGTTACTTCGTCTATTTGTTTAAGTTTTCTTTTTTAAATAAATGAAAGTGATCATGTTCTTACCCTGTGGTGACGTGTGTAAAAATACTATTTACCACTCCATATTTTACCCGTGACTGATCATAAGAGACCATTAAGAGATAAAACCTATCTATGCAAAAGAAAGAAAACTTGAAACAAAACCCTATACCAGCATATTATAGTAGATCTATTTCCCTCCAATTTTCAAGGAGGCTCGAGCCCATTTTTTTTTTTTTTTTTTTTTTTTTTTTTTTTTTTTTTATTGGTGGGCTATGGGTGCGTCTCGCCCCGCCGAATCGGTCCGGGGTGACGGAGAAGGCGGCGCGTGATCCCATAGACCCACCGTAAAATCCTCTCTCTTCGCCGTGCGAGCGGACCACCGGTACCCGATCTTTGTCTTCGGTGGTCCGCTCGGCGGTTTACCCTCGCGGGTTCCTCTCTTCGACGCCCCGACAGATTTCGCCGTCGGGGCGTCGCCCTCACGCGGTGGCCTCGCGTCGGGTGACCGGACAATTCCCCGGTCCGATCACCCGAGGCCTGGGTTAGGGCGGCATCAGGCGCAGGTATTCGCGCCTGCGCCGCCCCGGCCGCTTCGCGGGAGTCCTCCCTGACTCGTTCCACCGCCTCCTTCCGCGAGATGACAGCCTCGCAGAAGGCGGCGACCGCGTCCCAATTCCTGACGCTGTCGACCATCGCCCTCGCGACAGCCGGCAGTGCCAGGTCGGCACCGATAATAGCGACGAGGTCGCGGCGCTGCCCGTCCCAGCCCGAGCATTCCTCGAGCGTATGTTGCGCCGTGTCCTCGTCACTACTGCAATGATGGCAGCCCGGAGTCCACTCCCTGTACACGACCGTGTGCAGGTATTTCCCGAAGCACCCGTGCCCCGTCAACACCTGCACCAGTCGGAAGGTGAGGACCCCGTGCCGCCGCTCCATCCATTTCATCAATACGGGCCGGAAGGTTTCGACGGTCACGATACCGTGTCTAGGCCTCTCCAGCCGCGTAACCCAACGGGCGATGACGTCTCAGCGGGCGTCCTCGCGCCAGGTGGCTATCTCGCTCAACGATGGGGAGCCACCCTCCTCGCGCACTGAGGTACCCCGCCGGTAGAGGTCGGAGAGCATCTCCGCCTCTAGGTCCCACGGGGGTGTCCCGGCCAATAGGCACGCCGCCTCTGTCGACACCGTGCGGTACCCGCGAATGGCTCTGACCGCCATGGCTCGCTGTGGCCTCCACAGAACCGCCCTGAGCTGGGCGTTCAGAGCCCTCGCCCACACGGGTGCGCCGTACATGGCCATCGAGCGGATGACCCCCGCATACAGCCGTCGGCCCTCGAAACTGGGTCCGCCCACATTCGGCATGAGCCGAGAAAGGGCGGACGCCGCGCCGACCAGCCGGGGAGCAATCTGTCGGAAATGCTCCCGGAACCACCATCGCCCGTCGAGCACCAGACCCAAGTACTTCATATGGGCCTGGATGTTGATCTGGATGGAGTTGACGACTAACGAGGCGCCGGTTGGCAGCCTTACGCGTGGCCCATGGAATAATAGGGCCTCCGTCTTATTTAAGGCCACCCTGAGCCCCAGCGCCTCGATTCGCCTGACCATCTCCTCGGTGCCGAGAGTGGCCAGGCTCGCCGCCTCTTCGAGTGTCCTGCCCCGGGCTGTGACGAGCGTGTCGTCAGCATAGCACACCAAGCTCAGCCCGGGGGGGAGACTCCCTCTCAACGCCCAGTCGTACCCGATGTCCCACAGAGTCGGCCCCAGAACCGACCCCTGTGGAACACCGCACGACATGGGCGTCCGCACAATGTCTCCTGCGGGACCCGCGCAGAGGATACTGCGCCCCTCCAAATAGTCTGCCACCAGCCGCCTGAGGTACAGGGGCACTCCATGGAACCGGAGCGCCTCCTTGATGCAGCTGAATGGCAGACTATTGAATGTGTTGGCGATGTCCAGCGACACCGCCAACAGCACTCCCTTGCCGGCGACAGCCTCCGCGGCCGTCTGCCTCAGGCGTAGCAGGGCCCCGATGGTCAAACGCCCCCTCCTAAACCCATATTGAGCGTCCGACAGATCGGGCCCCACCTCCTCCAAGTGTCGGACGATGCGGGCAGCGAGGACACGCTCCAGCAACTTACCCACATCGTCGAGAAGCACGATGGGTCTGTAGGCCGACGGCAAATCCGGGGGCCGTCCCGGCTTTGGCAGGAGAACCAACCTCCCCTCCTTCCAGCACTCAGGGAACCGTCCAGACGTCAGACAGGCGTTGAACAGTTGCCTGAGGCGAGGCTCGAAGTGCTCGAGGAGCGACGTCAACACCCGTACTGGTATTCCGTCCGGGCCGGGGACCGTGGTGGCGGAGCGAATCCGCGCCACTGCCGCCCCCACTTCCGACTCCGTCACGGGTGGAACATTCTCGTCGTCGGCCTCCCGGTCTTGATCTGGCGAAGCCATGACCGAGGGCGTGTGTCCCGACTGCTGTGGAAATAGCTCCTCGATCACCCTACAAAGGAAGTCGGGCTGGAGGGTCTCGGTGGGGGGGGGGGGGGTTCGAGACCGTCCAACATCTCCTGCCAACTCGCATCCTTGGCGGCTCGGATGGCCAGCCGAAAGGCAGTACGCGCACTGCGGTACGCCTCGTACAGCTGGCCCTCCCGCTCAGCGTCTCGGTGACGCCGCCGGCTGCGGGTGTGGGACCTTCAGGCACTGATACACGCCGCGCGAAGGTCCGCCAGTCTTGGGGACCACCAGTAGCCCCCTGCCTCGGAGGTAGACGCCGCACCCTGGGCATGGCCGCATCGCAGATCTGCGTTAACGCACTGCGGATGCGGACAGCCTCAGCGTCCACTCCGTCCGCTGGGGGCGGTGAGGACAGCCACGTGTGAACGATGGCCGCCTCCGCCAGTAGGTCCCTATCAAGACGACCCACAGCCCACCGCGGAAACGCGGGAGCTCCGTCCGCCCTGTGACCCCTACCGGGTTCCCGGGGGGAGACCTCCATCCGGATGTACCGGTGGTCCGACAGGGTCTCCGCCTCCTCCAGGACACTCCAGTTCCTCACCCGTGGCGCGACAGCGGGGCTAGCGAACGACAAGTCCACTATCGACCCGCCCTGCTGCCGCACACACGTGTTCACTGAGCCCCTGTTAACAACACAGAGGCCCAGTGAAGCCGCCCACTCAACGACCGCCCGTCCGCGGTCGTCCGTCATAGGGGACCCCCATGCCGTGGATTTGGCGTTGAAGTCCCCCAGGACCAGGACGAGGCCCGGTGCCAGTCGCCGTATCGAAGCCTCCAAGGTGGTGAGGGAGGCCCTGAAATCGTCCATTCTCCTGTTAGGGGAGAGGTAAACGCTGTAGAGTGTGACCCCTCCCCATTCCGCAGCGACAAATTCTTCGCCCCTATCCAAACGGGATAAGGACGGGAAGTGCCGCTGCGTTGAGACGACGATTGCCGCAGTTCCGTTTCGGCTGACCACCCAGTTGGGGCGATCAGGCACGACGTACGGTTCTGCGACTACGGCTGCACCAATCGACCACTCCGCCATGGATTGCAGGAGGAGATACTGCGCTCCGGCGGAGTGGTTGGTGTTGGCCTGCAGGAGGTGAATGGATTCTGCAGCCATTAGTGGGCCGTATCCATCACCTCCGCCTCGCCAGTGGGCGATCGGGCCGCGCTAGGAGCGGGAGCGGCCGTGGTCGAAAGGCCGCCCCGCCCCTTTGGGGCCGAAGCAGGAGGTCTGCACGCCCCAGAACCCATGCGGTGCTTGGCGGACTTATTGCCCGCCGCACACGCGGGGCAGTGGGGCGGGGCGGCGCAAGATGCCGCCACGTGCCCGGTCTGACCGCAGCGGAAACACAATCCGCCGCAGTCGAAGCAATTGGTGCACGTCGGTCGAGTGTGTCCGACCGCCATGCACTTATAGCACCTCGCAGGCCGGTGCTCAAGCACGGTTACCCGCGCCGAGCTCCAGCCCACGAGGAGCCTGCCTGAGCCAGCCAGTTGCCTGACCGACTCCACCGGGCACTGCGCCCAGGCAGCACCTACGCCACCCGGACCGGGACGAATGGCACCGACCCGGACGGTGTCTATGGGACACCCGGTTTTCGAGGCAATAGCCTCCCGGATGTCTTCCACCGTCACGGAGTCGTCCAGACCCGAAATGCGCATTTCGGCACACTTGACGGGCCTGGCGATCCTGATGCCACCCTCTTCGGCGAACAGACCTCGCAGCTTCTTAGCTACGCTATCAGCCGTCTTGGCGCCCTCGGCCCCTGGGAACTCGAGGATTCGAGCCCCCGTCCGGGCCTTGCGGGTCCTGGCTTCGACGCCTCCAATATCGGAGACGTCTAGCTCCCGCCGGGCCTTCCTCATGACGGCCTCGTAGCTGAGGCCCTTCTCGGCCGCCTCAGGCAGCACAGTGATCACCACTGCGGCTGTTTTTGGCGGCTTGAGCCGCTTGCGCGACCTCTTCTTCTTGTCGCCAGCTCCTGCCTTGGGAGCGGAGACCTCAGCGGCGCGCTTGGCCTCCGCTCTCCTTCTTTGGCCGCGACTCCTTCTATCGCGCTCGGCCACCTGCCAACCCTCTTCGGGTACGGCAGTCGTGCCAGACGCGGAAGGCCTTGTCGCAGCCTCGCTGGTCGTCGCCAGCGGTTTCGTTGCGGGCGGCTTCCGCGGTCCGGCAGGAGCCAGCGCCGTCTTCCTCCTCAGGGCAGGTCCCTTCGGAGCGGGGCCGGGGCCTTTGGGCTTAGGCCCGGCCGCGGCCGCGGCGTAGCTCCCCACGCGGCCACCCTGACAAGGCAGCGGGGCGGGGGCTGGTGCCGTATGTGGCCGCTTATCTGCGGCAAGAGGCGGCCGGACACGTGGTTCTGGAGGCAGCCTTGCCTCCAGAACGGCGAAGCGCGCATCGACAATTTTGCCCACTGCGTCGATTATCGCGCGCAGGGACTCATCCGGCAATCCCCCCACCGCAGGCAGCGGGGTTGGCATCGGGGTCGGCAGCGGGGTCGGCACCTCCGGTTGAGCCTCCACCGGGGCCCGCTCCGAGACGCTTGGCGACTTTTTCGCCGCGGCGCGAGTCGTCCTCCTCGCTACCGGGACAGGTGTCGGCTCGGTGGCCGTGACGGCTTCAGCCGGCGGCGTGCCCTCCGCAGCGGGGGGCGTCCTCCTTGCCGCAGGGACGGGTTTCACCGCGGCAGCTGTTTTGCACGCCTTGGCCGACGGCTTTGGCGCAGGCGGTAGGAACTGCGCCATCTGGGCCCGCAGGTCGGCCATGTCTTTGGCCAACATGCGGTTTACCTGACGCAGCGACTCCAGCTCGGACCCCAACTGGCGGTTCAGGTCCCGCAGGCCTGAGACCTCGCCACTAAGGCGGGCATTTTCAGCCTGCAGGTCCAGGGGGCCGTCGCTCGCAGCAGGCGCCGCCTCACGCCGAGGAGTCACCGACCTTCTTCCTGCTACTGCGGCCCCTCGCCCCCTGCGAGAAGCCGGCACCTTCGGTGGAGGCATGATGGTCCCGCTCCCCTCGGAGTCGGCGCCCGAGCTGCCTCCCTTGCTCAGGGGGCGCTTTCGCACCTGCGAGGGGAGGGCCTCCTCCCTGATCTTCTCAGCCGCCGCCACAGGACGCGGCGACGACTTAGCGGGGGCTTTAGCGTCCGACCCGCTATCTCCTCTGGACGGCCCTGCGGATATACCGCCCTCGTCCATCTTAGCGGCAGATCTGCTGCCCTCATCCACGGACGGCTCTGCGACGTCACTGTCGCCCTCGTCCGTAGACGGCACTGCAGCATTTCTGCCACCGTCCTCCTTTTCAGCGGCGGCAGCCTCTCTCCGCGCACGCCGCTCCTCCACCCTCCTCTTGTAGCTGGAAGCCTGCCCCCGGCTCTTCCTGGGCGACTTCCGCTTCACTTTTTGGGCCTCCACGATTTGTGCCGGGCCCTTGGCGGACGCCTCAAGTCCTGAGGACGAGGCGTCGTTGTCAGTTTTTCTTTGGCTTGACAAGGCCGTGGTGTGAGAATCACAAGGATTCCCGTCGGTTTTTAAATGTTTTAAAGTTTGCGTATCCATTGTGAATCCCACGAGAATGGGAGATACATTACGTCGACCCGGGCAGAGATCCCTATACCCGGGCAAGCCTACATTTACCAACCAGGGGGTCAGCCGGTGCCCTGGCTGGAGCGTGCTAACGACAGAACAACCCATCTGCCATGCATCTTCTCGCCGCACGCCAGAACTTAAGATTCTGGGTGATTTCCGAGTCCGAATGTTACTTCGAACTCTTTATAGAGGTTGTCTTCCTCGCGGTCCGGGCGGTTAAGCCAAGACCCTCGCTCCTGAAACTAAGACAAGCAAAGAATCAGGTTTACGATGTGTGGGCGGTGGCAAGTGCCTGCCCAGCCCTCAAATGAATGAGTGACTGAGCCCGTCCCGATATTTCGCGTCCTATAACCTCTACTACGACTGTAGTAGAGTAAGGAGCGAAATCGCGCAGATATTCGCTACGGACGACAGTACAACAGAAGAACTGGGGACCGCCGCCCGCACCCAGGGTACACCGCGTGGAGGTTTCTAGGATAGTACCCCGAGGCTCGAGCCCAACAGTGGACATATATGAGCTGAGATGATGATGATAATGATTATGTTGTAACTTTTATGATGTCATGTTGTGTGATAGCGGCTGCCAATACTACCAGTAATATTGCTCGTGAGTGTCGTAAAAGACGACTAAGGGTTTTACATTGACCTTGGATTTTTTTTTTTAGACCCATTTTTTTTTTATTGCTTATGGTGGCAAACGAGCAAGCAGCATGCCTGGTGGGAAATGTCACTGATGTCCATAGAGCTTTGCTATACCAAGGGTAAAATTAGGCCGCTTCCTATCATTACAATCCCCAAACCTACCCAGTTAGGGTTCCGCCTCTCTCACTCACCGAACGAAGCGCAATGGCACATTGCCATTACTCATACGTCGATATTCTGCGAGAGTGTGGTACTACCCCGGACGGACCGGCCCGCGGCTGTAGACAGAGAGCTGTCAACAGCGTGGTCCTACCACTTATAAAAAAGTTTATCTGATGCCGTTTGATCAACAATTACATCCACAGGGATGGTTGACGTCAGGCAGGCAAGCGATTATAAAGGTATTGCCAAAACTATTGCAATATGTACAATTAAAGTACGATAAATGCATGGTGATTGTGTTAAAACTTTTTTTTATATTTGTATATAGGTAACTTAGCGTAGATAATAGCTGTGTGGTAGCGGCAACGAATACTACCAACCCTTACTTTGCTCGTGGATGTCGTAAAAGACGACTAAGAGCTTTATACTGACCTGGGCCAACTCCATCTGATGCCATTTGGTCAAAAATTATATTTCCCAAGAGGGTTGACGTCTCGCAGTGGGCTGGTCATAAAACTATTGCCAATAACTTTTACAATATGTACTATAAAAGAAGAATACGTAGTGTAATTAACCCCAAGTAATTGGAATAAGAGTAGGAGAATGATGATGATATAGGTAACTTATGTTGTAAATACCCGATACGAAAAGAAAAATGATGTCACAAGCGGGGTTCGAACCCGCACCTATTGGGAATCCGGCCCAACCGTGCCAAGCCGGATTCCCAATAGGTGCGGGTTCGAACCCCGCTTGTGACATCATTTTTCGTTTCGTATCGGGTATTTATAAATAATTAAGCATATTAAAATGCTAAAAATTTCAGTAATTTGGACTTATGTTGTGTTAAAAATTGAAATATACAATTTATTTCTCCTTGCGATGACGAAGTAACAATATAATAGATGCCAGCGCTTTCATCTCCTTATATATCATAATATAGACTAAGTAGATAATAAAAACACCCTATGCCAACACACTTGGATAACTTCCGCTAGATTCATGTTTAATAACGGGTGTATATGACCTGAAAAAAAAAAGGTTTATTTTTTAAAATAAAATGCATCATCCTCATCATCATCTCTCATATATGTCCCACTGTTGGGCTCATATATGTCCCACTATTGGGCTCGAGCCTCCTTCATAATAGGAGGGAAATTGGCCTACTATACCACGTTGATCAGACGTCTTGGTATAGGGTTTTGTTTCGAGTTTTCTTCCTCTTATATAAATTAAGTAAAGTACTAAGAGCACTCCGTGTGGTGATGGAGTAAGAATACAATTCACCACCCCCTATCTTACTCATGGGTGATCATAAGAGACGACTAAGGGATATAAAACACATATAACATCTATGAAAGAGAAGGAAATCTCTAAACAAAACCCTATTCCAACACGTCTGACCAGCGGCGGTATAGTAGGTTAATTTCCCTCCGATTACGGAGGAGGCTGAGCACAACAGTGGGACATTTATGGGCTGTAATGATGATGATGAGTAAAAGTATAAAATGCATACCAAATTTAAAATAAAATCCATCGGATGGGTCAACAAAGTAAAACAATCGTTCACGTTAGCCCGCTCAATTGACGATATAGAGCAACAGGCCACTCTTCCGTCGTTCCAGACGGTTTCGAAGGGTTGCGTCCAGTATCTATCAAAAAAGAGTATGAACCGTATTTATTTTATTTTTTATTAATAAATACGAGTAGCTAGTGAATTAAAGTGTGAATATGGATATAAATATTTATTAAAGTGCGTACTTTATTCACGTGGTGAAGGAGGAACAATATAATTAATGTCGTCTCTTGCCATTGGATATCATAAAACTCGTAAAGAAATCATATATGGTTTCCGAAACCATATATTGACCCGTTTGATTATCACGGTATAGTAGGTCAATTTCCTTTTATGTATATCTGCAAAGGAGGCAGGGAGGTATATAAGTTGAGTTAATGTTGGGTGTACTTTGAATATACATACATAGCCTCACGCCTGTTTACCAGAGGGGTAGGCAGAGACTACGGATTGCCACAAACCACGATCCTGACATACCTCCATCGCTTCATTCACGCTCATCACAGTCTTCATGCATGCTCTACGATTACGCGTACTCTTAACAGATTAAGAGTACGCGTAATCGGTCAGAAAGAAAAAAAGGTCAGAACCTTTCACTAACACATCTTCAATTTGATCCAAGAAAGTACGACGTGGTCTTTCTCTTATAATCGTACCACTCACACGCGCTTTGTATATTTGTTTAGTCAACCTTTCTTCACACATTCTTTCCACGTGTCCAAACCACCTCAGCATACCCTTTCTAATCTTTGTCACTACTTCTTCATTCACACCACAGCGCTCTCTTATAACACTATTCCTAATTTTATCTTACAGACTTACACCACACATTCTACGAAGAGCTTGAATATGACTTCTTCAATATATTTATGATAATATTGATAAAATTCTAAGAAAGAAAAATATTCAATTCACAACGGGACTGATTTATCCTTTCACTGGAAATTAGGCATTTTAGATCTGTTTATGAAACGTTGCTGTGAAAATACAAGGCCAATTAGGCCGTGTAACATTGTAAAAATATAAACCTTTTTTTCCATCTATATGAAATAGTTTCATTACGGTGCTGGGTCAAAGTAACATACATACATACATACATATCATCACGCCATATCCCTTGCAGGGTAGGCAGAGAGAACAGAGTGCCAGAGAACTCTATCTCTGCATACTTCACTCGCTTCCTCAACATACATAATTCTCTTCATACACGCTCGCCGGTTTCGGAGACTCTTGACTCGACCTTCCTTCAGTACATGACCGATCTGGTCTAGGTAGGTTAGTCTCGGTCTCCCTCGGTACCTACATCCTTCCACTTTCGCATTGTATATCTTCTTAACCAGACGTTCGTTCGGCATTCTTTCCACATGTCCGAACCATCGGAGCATTCCCTTTCGCATCTTTACATCAATACTCTCTTTCATACCTACTCGCTCTCTTACGTCGTCGTTACGAATGCGGTCGGTCAGCCTAACTCCAAAGATTTTCCGCAGAGATCGCATTTCGACCGCATTAATTTTACTATCATACTCTTTTCTGCATACCCAACTCTCGCTTCCATACAGTAATGTTGGGACAAGCACTGCGTTATGTATTGCTACACGTGCCTTCTGGCTGAGGTGGTGGCTGCCGAGAAGTTGCCCCAACGCTCCGTTCACTCTATTTCCCGCATTCACTCTTCGCTCTATATCAGTGGTGTACCTTCCATCTCGACTAAATCCACATCCAAGATATACAAATTCATCCACTTGCTCTAGTACATCATTACCTATTGTTACTCTTACATCTGTTCTGGTTTTATCTCTTTCAAAGACCATTATTTTGGTTTTGCTCACATTCACGCGTAGACCCCTTTTCTTACAATCTTCTGTCATTGTGTCGACTAGGGTCTGCAGGTCAGTCGCTGACTGTGCCAGCAGGACTGCATCATCTGCATAAAGCAGAGCAGTGACCACTGAGTCGCTCATCTGGACTCCCACATTCATATCGTTCAACCTTTGGAGACATTTATCCAGATATATGATAAACAGCCTGGCTGACAGAACGCACCCCTGCTTAACGCCAATATTGACGTCAAACCAAGGCGACATTCCATCATCCAGCCGCACACAGGCTCTACAGCCCATGTAACTGGACTGCACAGCCTGTAGCAGTTTACCGTTAATACCATACTCCGGTAAAATGTCCCAAAGTTCCTTTCGTACAACCGTGTCAAATGCTCTCTCCAGATCCACGAAACTGCAGAAAACCCTCTGACCTAGAGCCAGGTGCTTCTCCACAATGTTGCGCAGAGAGAACACTTGATCCATGCATCCCCTTCCACTCCTGAAACCTCCTTGTGTCTCACACAGTAAACCATCGGACACCATCCTCATTCTCCTTTCAATAATTTTTCCATACACTTTTGCTGCCAAACTGGTCAAGCTTATGGCTCTGTAATTTGCGCAGTCATAACGTGAACCCTTGTTTTTAAACAAAGGCACGATGACTGCGCTATTCCAGTCCCTGGGAACCATTCCCGAGCTCCAACATAAATTGAGGAGCAACAGGAACGCCTCCCAGACACAAGAGCCACCAAGCTTGATCATCTCGGCAGACACCATATCAATGCCCGCTGCCTTACCATTTTTCAAACTTCTTATCGCCCATTCAACTTCATCCATACTGATGCCATCGGAGGACGCCGTTGTCGAATGTTGATCTACTAAACCACATCCAACACCGGCGCCAACCGTAGCATCCGCATACATATCGCCAAAATATTCACTCCATCGGCTTAACACGTCTTGTGTTTGTGTAAGAATGTCTCCACCTTTAGACCTTATTTTATTCATTCTGAAGGCTGACCAACCACCCCGAGACTTCTTCACCTCCCTCCAAAAGAGTTTGGTGTTACCCTCGAAGTTTTTAGTCAGCCTATCTTCTGCACTCATACTTGCTCTATCACGTTTCTCTTTCACTAAGGCCTTGGTGTCATTCTTACATTGCCGATATATTTCTTTCTTCTGTTCAGTCATACTGTCATTCAGATTCAAAGAAGAGACATAGTCCAGCCACGCTTTCTTCTTTTGCTCTACGGAAGCTGCCACTTCCGCATCCCACCATGCATCACCATTTGTTTTTCTATGCTTCTTTGAACTTCCACATACTTCTTTCGCTGTATCTACCATACTCTCTTTCAATACTCTCCAGCATTCTTCAATGTCCGATTGCGGCTGGCTTGCCATCGTCAGCCGTTCTCGGACACCCTCTGCATACTTTTCTCTTACACACTCTTCTTGCAACCTTTCAACCTTTATTCTTTCAAGCCCTCCGAAGTGGACACGCTCTCGCCAGTGCCTCCACTTTCTGAACAGACCACTAAATCTCGCAATAACGAGATAGTGGTCCGTGTCGACTGTGGGGCCCCTGTAGGCTCTTGCGTCCAACATTTTGCTTCGGAGGCGACTGTCTACCAAAATTAAATCTATTATGCTTTTCTGTTCATTCCTTCTCCATGTATACATATGGATGTCCTTATGTTGGAAAAATGTGTTTGACACAATAAGGTTTCTCTCCATGCATACATCCGCTATGAGCCTACCTGCGTCGTTCACTCTCTTATCACCAAATGGACCAAGTACGTCCTCATAGTCGGGACGCTTGGTTGAACCCATCCGTTTAAATCTCCGCATACAATCACTGTTCACTGGTTTCTGCCATATCCAGAACTTCCCTAACATTGTCCCAAAACTTCTCTAGGTCTGATGCCACCGAGGATCCTACGGGAGCATATGCTACAACCATGAATATCTTGGTGACACCTAGTTTTATACGGACCCAGAGAAGTCTGGGATCATACATTCCGTAATCCTTCACACCTGAGGCCAAGCGAGAGGACAACAGCACTCCTACCCCCATGCTGGCTCGATCGCTCTGTGGTACACCAGACCACATAGCCATCCCGCCACCAGGAAGATCGCAGGCGTCGCTGCCCCTTCGCTTCGTCTCTGTTACACAGAGCACGTCTAGCTGTTTGTCCGCCATGACGGATATCAGCTCGTGCAACTTACCTTCCACACAACCTCTTACATTCCACGTGCCCACCCGGCACTCCGCTCTCCTCGACTCGCCTAACTGGGCAAGGCGTGATGGGTGGCGGCCCCCATCGCCGCAACTGCCGATGTTCGTACCGACGGGGGCGGGTCGGTACGCGTCGCCTCCGGGGGACGCCCTAACCCGCATTGCGGTACGCATTTCGAGTCGTCAAAGTAACCTTGTATTAATATTAGTGTACCACGGAACTAGGGCTTATTAGCAGATCTTAAATATACATTTATTTCTTAACTCACTAAATCAATTTAAGGTTACGTCCTTTGCACAGCAAAGAAGGCTACGTTTTTCTTAGTATTGCATACAAGACTCGTGTCTTGTTCGTACAAGGCGCATTAGGCCTTGTTTCGCTTTCAACATTTATTTAAATTAAAAGATTGTTAATTCAAATAGCAGCTTATGTTGTGTTTACTAACTTTATTCAAGACAAGACGCGAACAAGGCGCATTAGACCTTGTTTCGCTTTCAACATTTATTTAAATTAAGAGTTTATTAATTTAAATAGCAGCTTATATTTTGTTTACTAACTTTATTTGAACATAAATTCTATTGTATATTAATTTCATACCACTTTACACGAAACAGTAATTAACATAACAGGTAACATCAATATAAAGCCAATGTAGTATAAGGTTAATCCGTGCCAAGTGATTTCACAAACAAGGTAACAGCTTTGTACATACTAAGTAATAAGTAACTTAATACTGAAACGACGATGCTATAATAAACTTCGCTAAATAATTTATTACTATGAGCCTAAATTCAAATCGGTAACAACTATAGTAACTATAGTATTGAAAATATTTTTAAAATACCACACGCTGTAATAAATCCTAGCATCGCGAGACACTAAATATGGTATATAATTAAAAGTTATTTTGGAATAAATAAAATTTAAATTTAAAAGTTATTTTGGAATAAATAATTTATATATTATTTATCATTTACTATTAGTCAATTCCATAAATAAAATTAAAGAATAATAAATTGAAATTTCATGCTATTCTGGACGTAGCGCTAAACATAGCTGTCTGTAAACGAACCCATAGCTGTATGGGACTTGTTTCCTTTGCCTGTCCAAACGCAGGAACAAAAAAATGTACTTAAACGAACCCAATTTTCATAAGGTATACATGCACTAAAGACTAAGCAGTTTAGTTTTTTATTAATTGCAATTAAACGACAAAGAATTACCAAGCCATTTTCGAAAGGAAACAGCGCGTTACGATTATAAAGCTTTTAATAAAAGAAAAACTTTGAAACATTAATTTTTACGGTTGTGAAAGTGCCAGATCCTTACGGAAACATATGGACGTCCTCGAATATTTTTTTTAATCAATGTTTTTCTTACTTTAAATAAAATAATTGCTTTTTAAAAATATCAAATACGTTTAAACGAATGTTTTTTCTTGACATATGTATGATAATATTATCCTATAAGTGCAGTGTGAGAAAAATACAGTCATTTTTAATTTTTAAAAGTCCTTGATTTTCATATATCGAGAGTAGAGCATCACCTCAGCGCTTCGCTTATGAGGCGCGCAATATAATTCATTAATAAGCGATATATAACGGCAATCTATTATTATTTTATAATTGAGGAATGAAAGGACGAGCTACGACTTTTTCAAGGTAAATAAATATACCGCACACCTCAAGAAAGAAGGAATACGGGATAGCATCAAGGTGAAATAGGATATATGGAAATTTATTGCTGTGATGAACAGCCTCCAGAACTTCATTTTGCAATTAGCCGCAGAAATTTTGAATAATGATTCACGCGTGTTTTTCTTCTTAATGAGGCATTCTTAGGACGATTCAAATGCCCACCGATCGGTGCAAACGCTATAAATATCCCCATAAAATAATAAAAGAACACTATATACTCAGACTTGGAACAATCATTTGTAAATCATGCAAAGAATTTGTCTTTTTTTTGGCAGGCTCTGGTCTGGACACACGCTGTCCATTCCATCTGAGGCGACGAAAGGGCGACGCGTGACTTCATAAACCACAGTATTTTCTCCCCAGTGCCATTAGGCTGGACTGGTACTGAATCCTTGACGTCCGTTGCCGGCCCGGTGTTATTCACCAAACTCGGCAACAGAGCTCTATACCAAGACTATGGAGCCATCTATGAATTCAATTTGTAAACAAAACATTTAAAATTCAAACTATACGGTAAGCGAATAACTTATTACACCATGAGTAGTGACCTCTTGGTATTGCGGTATCTCTCAAGATTCTGTCTGTGGAGATAATTATATTAGTCTATAGACAGGTATGTGAGCTAGTTTGTTAAAAGTAAAAGTTGATATGAATATTGAATACTATTTTCATCTCAGCTGATATATGTCCTATTGCTGGGTTTGGACGTCCTCTTCATTATGAGGCAATTCAACCTACTATACCACGCTGGTTAGAAGAGTTGATATGGGATCGTATTTATTGTCAATATCCGGTAAAACATTCGACATCGCCACTTACTAATATTTAAAATCTAAAAAAAGAGATTTCCACCTATGTATTGACTCATCACGATATCTCTGGAATCATAAGGCCTACCGACTTTAAATTTGGTAGGAATATTTCTTTCGGCGAGGAAATGTCAGTTAAGAACAGATTTCACGAAATTCTACCCGCAAGGGGGGTTGCTGGGGTGTATAAAACACATTTTTTAAATATAGCTCCTATAGATTTGAAATTGGGTATGAACATTTTCTCTGCCCTGTAGAGGTCAGATTATTACAGACTTTAAAAAATCAGAACAAAAGAAGAAATTCCTTCTCCGAAAGAAATTATATATAGCGAAAGTAAGCTACACAACTGAATTAACATAACCGAAGCGAAGCGAGGGCGGGTGGGTAGTAATAAATATAAATTTAATAAATTAAACGTCGTCTCTAAATGTCGGCCTCATAAAAAGGCTCAAAGTCGCTCAGCATGCTATGGAGCGGACCATGCTCGGTATTTCTCTACGTGATAAAATCTGGAATACGGTAATCCGTAGAAGAACGGGTGTAACCGACATAGCCTGAAGAATTAGCACATTGAAGTGGCAATGGGCAGGCCACATCACTCGACAAACCGACAACCATTGGGGAAGAAAGGTTCTCGATTGGCGACCACTAATCAGACGACGCAGCTAGGACGAACCCCACTCAGTGGACTGATGATTATCAAGGTCACAGGAAACCGTTAGATACAGGTGGCACAGGATAAATGGCATTCTCACGGGGAGGCCTATGTCCAACAGTGGACGTTTACGGGCTGATTGATGGATGGATGGATACTATTTGTACAAGTATTCTAAGTTGGCAACAAATTAATGATCACTTACTGCACTATATACCACCTAGATATTAAAGGTCATAAACCAACTAATGGCTATAAAAAATTGTAAGTTTTACAGACCCACCAAAGCTGTTCAAAATATAATCTTTATAGAAAAAAATCACTGTCTCAAATCGTCAAAAATATAATAAAATGTTGCATTTTCAAAACAAACAATATATTTATTTTCTACTTTTTCACAAATGCCATTTCTTGTTGTTTCATTGAAATGTATATATCGGCAAATATATATTTTGTTACTGTCACTCAAATGGACGTCCCTGATTCATAAGCTCATAAATATTATAATATTTGTCAGTTTGATTATTCGTCATGCGGAAAAATAAACTACAGGAAATAATTTAAATGAATTGAAAATTTTACATAACAGAAATTTATATGAAAACAAAAATAAAAGAGTCATATTTTTCATTGATGCCGAATAATTAAAAGACTATAATAAAAGAGATACTGCTGATATTGTCTTTTAGTCCAAAAAGTGCATGAAAGCATGTATTGTACGGTCTATATTAACAACTCTTCGGCATATCTATTTGTAGATTATAAATCCAGATAAGAAAACGTATACGTCGTTTATTTTTTTATATTATTATGGCAATTTTATGTTATTACGTCATTAGAAATAATTACCGTTGAGAATCCCGTTTCATGAGTAGACTTCGCCTTAACTACCAGTGCTGCCATCTATGTCCAATGTACATAATTGGACGTGAAAATTTCAAGAGAAGTGAAAAGACTGCGTTCGCTATCAAAATATTAAAATTAACCATTGTATATTATTGTAATTATTAAACAATACTACAAGTTCTCAACAATTATTTAAAACTCCCTCACAAAAACAATTACCAACAAATACTGTGACAATATTTCAACTATCAAATTATGATAGCTCATCAAAGTACACAAATATATTGTTTCATATTCAGAGCACTAGCTAGCACTTTCTCTGTATTTTTTTTTTGGGACTAATCCCACCACTGTAACTCCTGTAAGCCAGGATCCACAATGGTCTCCATAAAAGACACTGAGGTTTGACCCTCAGGAAGTCCCGGGAAATGCTTTTAATTGTCTTGAAACCCGTAACAAATTTAATTAGAAAAGGAAAACAGGAGGAGTTGAAGAATTTCCACTTCCCTCCTATGCCATGCGGGAGACGAAGCAAAATTCTCTGTAATATATAAAATAACATAAATTTTATTTAATATAACACTCTAAAATAATGTAATATATAATCTAAGACCGCTTTATGATATAGTCGTCTTCCCACCGAAAAATCTACTAAGAAAATATACGTAAATTATAGCAATCTACTTTTACCTTTAACTCACTTTAATAAGCAGGTACATGACCCGTTCGTTGACATCTTTATCTGATTCTACGCCTCAGAGGTGTCTGTGCGAGACGATGTTAAACGCATTTATTTTCTCACCTCTTTGTGTTTTATTAGACAGCTGATGTACATTTGTAATTTATATTAAAACTCTTTCAGCGTAGAAAAGAAATTTATTAAAAGAATGTTATTTTATTAAATCACATTGTTTTTCTTAATACAGATAAATAAAATAACAATGCACAGGTAAATAAAATTGAAATGCCTGTTTGTGATATCAATATAACAAATTTTTTACTGAATGCTTACGAAAATATATTGTTAAAATGAAAAAAAAATATTAGCCGTGTGGTGACGGAGTACGAATACAATTCATCACCCCCTATCTTACCCGTGGGTTAACGTAAGAGACGACTAACGGAAATAAAACGCATATAACATCTATGCAAGAGAAGAAACACTCGAAATAAAAGCCTATACCAACATATCTAACCAGCGTGGTATAGTAGGTCAAATTCTCTCCCATTATTTAGAGGCTGGAGCCCAACAATGGGACATATTTGAGCTGAAATGATGATGATAATGATGATGAAAAAAATAAAAGAATTAAATGTTAATTAACAACTAATACTAGTGGGTTAATATAAGTCTCTGTAATAACAATAACGTGAGGTATCTCCACTCTTGACCATGAAACGCTGAAAAGTGTTCCAAACGCCAGACAATCAACTACAAAACGCGATAAAATCGTAAAAACAAATATTTTAAAGTTTAATACTTGCATGAACATCAGAAATTATAAAAAAAAAATTTGCCTGTCGTAGTGAAGCTCATATGAAATAGAGGACTCCTATGGGCATGGCTGGTCATGTATACATACGTAAAATATACATATACTTCTACATTAGCAGAATGTTAATATTTTTGAATTGACTACACAGATGGCGTAGTAGTTAAGATTCTACCTTCTGTGCCAGCATCGCGGGTTCGGTTCCCATGCAAAACAAAACTTTGTGCGATCCACAAATGTTAATCTGAGTCTAGGTGTAATTTGTCTGTGTTGATTGCATGTTTGTCCTCCGCAATATAAGTATTGTTTCCTTAGTGATAGCAGGGCTGTTTTTTTTTTAAAGCTAGCCAAGAGATACCATTCTAACAACTAGACCGATATCTAAATAAACATTTTTATGACAGTGCAGCGGCAGCAAAGTTTCTGTTAGTGTACAAAAGTACTTGCAGAATGTGTACAAATCCTTGTCATCATCATTCTTCTACTCTTATCCCAATTACTTGGGGTCAACACAAAATGTACTCTTCTTTTGTACTACATGTAAAGTCATTGGCAATAGTTTTATAACCAGCCGCCTGCCATACGTGAACCGTCCTTAAGAATGTAATTGTTGACCAAATGACATCAGATGGAGTAGCCCAGGTCATTATAAGGCTCTTAGTCATTTTTTACGACATCCACGAGCAAAGCAAGGGTTGACTACCAACTCTTGCTTTGCTCGCTCTTTTGTAGCCGCTACCACACAGCTTGTCTAATGATCCAGACGTATTAGTATGCAATTTTATTTCAAGTTTTCTTACTTTTGAATATATGTTACATGCATATTTTATCACTTAATCGTATTTTACGGTCACCCACGTTTAATAGAGGCAAGTGAAATCCTACTCCGTCACTACAAGGATACATACAGTTAATGTATACAAATTACATTAAATCTCGGAATAACAATTTTTATATCGCACAAAGTGTTCTTGGCGCATTAACTTAAACCACAACGCCATCTTTACAATCGATTATTGTTGTTAAACAAAGTTCTTTCGGGTTACGCTATTGTAAATTTTAGAATACTATTGTAACCCTCGATTGTATAGCGTTGATTGGCCGTTAGCTGCGCACGAAAGGCGGTTACTGTACTCGCATTATACACTAGAGTTTAAATGCTTATTCTATTCCCTGTAATATATTTAAATAATTTGGAAAAACCAAAAGAGCACGCCTCATAATTTTTATAATATAATTATATCATTTACTATTAGTCAATGCCATAAATGAAAATGAAAGAAAAAATAATAGTTTTGAAATTTCGTGCCATTCTTTACGTAGTGCTAAACATAGCTGTTCGAATCCATGGCTGGATGGAATTTGTTTCCTTTGCCTGTCCGAATGGATGAACAAAAAATGTAAATGAAACCAATTTTCATAAAGTGTACAATAATTATACATAACTAAAGACTAAGCAGTTTAGTTGTTTTTTAATAATTGCAATTAAACGACAAAAAATTACCAAACTATTTTCGAAAGGAAACAGCGCAGTTGCGATTATTAAGCTTTTAAAAAAAGAAAAACTTCGTCACATTAATTTTACGGTCGTGAGAGTGCCAGATTCTTACGGAAACATCCGGACGGCCTCGAATATTTTTTTTAATCAACTTTTTATTACTTTAAACAAAATAATTGCTTTTTAAAGATATCGTTTTAACGAATATACAATAATATTGCATGCGGCATGCAATATATACAATAATACTATTTAAATCTATTAATACAATTCACTAATCTTATTCTTGCCCGAGGGTGTAGTAAAAGATGTCTGAGGGATATAATATGTATATAACTGATACGCAAGTGAAGGAAAACTCAAAACAAAACCCGATGTGTAACAAAACCCAAGTAATCATTAATTTCGGCAGTGCAATGTCAACCTGAATACTTAACTCCTGCTGAAATATTAATATTAGAAAATCAGTAACTTTTGCTATGGAGTCAAATTCAAGACCAGTTACGTAATGACGAGTTGGGAACACAATGTATTACACCTTATATTTTCATGGCGATCACGAAAACTGGCTGAAAGATATTTAGGACAGATAATTAGGACAGATAAGGACAGCAGCATTCTCTTGAGTAATTTATAATACCCATTGCAACTACTAATATGTCAGCCAAGTGTGATAATTACGGCATTATGACCTCATGCCGTCATGGTTACGCCTATATTCAAAAGTAGACATCGATAATATAATGAATGAACCAAGCTATTGTTATTTAAACAATGTTTACATTTAGTAACGGCAAATTGAATCACGTACAAATAATAAAACGTGACTGAAAGAAATAAAGCAGTGAATATCATTCTGAAAGATCTTGAAATAAATATCTATAACAATCTATTCGATAGACGTAATCTTAAATCGAGTACCTAACTAATATCATAAAACTATTTTTACGTGAGTTTTTAATGTGAGTCAAAAGAATGTAATACAGAACTTTTAGCGGGCAAATAAAATAATCTTAGAATAGAGCTAAATAGATTAAACATTAAAAAAAAATTAAGTACCATACAAGCACATGATTCAGCTTTTTTCTTATATGATGCTATTGGATGTATTATATTCAGGATTCATAAATTCTTTTAAAGAATATTCAATCAAGTTTCCATCTATCAATATGGTGACATTACTCCTGACCATAAGCAAATAATGTCATAATCGCAACGCTTGGTGACTGGATCGTTATAGTATATCATAAACATGATATTCCCGGGTGGTGTTATAAGTTTTCCATGCAAGTAATTCTGACGATTCAACTGGTAAACTCTAGGATGAGTTTTAAAACTTCTATTCATCATTCTCCTACTCTTATCCCAATTACTTGGGGTCGATAAAATATGTACTCTTCTTTCATAGTACATATTGTATAAGTTAGAAGCAATAGTTTCATGACCGACCGCCTGCCAGACGTCAACCCTTCTTGGGAATGTAATTGTTGACCAAACGGCATCAGGTGGAGTTGGCCCAGGTCGTTATAAGGCTCTTAGTGGTCCTTTACGACATCTACGAGCAAAATAAGGGAAAGTTTTAAAACTTCTATTGTAGAGACTAGAAAAAAGGAGACATTTTTTCTTATCCGAATATCTAGTAGAAGGATCCCGGCGAGCAGCAGGCTGCATTAAACAACTCTATAGGCCCTACGAGGGTGCTACGCAAACAGTCTCTGTATCGTATAAATAGGTTTTTTTACATTGGTATTTTTATCACGGATGTCCATGCGTTAGCTGCGTACGCGATAATCAGTTTTATAGTAGCTATATATGTTTTATATGGTTTTCACCACTTTCGGCTTGAAGTACCACTGTTATGTTAGGTTAGATTAGATGGATGATCCGAGACCTGAAATTCCTCCCCTGCCCTTCCTGTCCTGTCCATAAATTTAATTATTTCCCTATTACGATTAGTAAAGACTAAGCTTAGCTCTGATATTACTGAATTTCTTGATATAACTGAAGTTTACGAGCGACAGTTTTCACTTACCATCATCAAGACTAATGGCTCTTCTATCACTAAAGGTGACAAAATTTACACTTATAAAATTAATATTGAATCTATCCTGCGCATAAATCACACGCGAGACATTGGTGATGAAATAGTGCCTAAATTAATGTTTCGTTAACAAATTATCAAAAAATTATAGAATTATTGTAAAGCGTTAAAGAAATTAGATTTATTTTTGAGAATTTGCAAAGATTTTTACAATATTACAGTTATCAAAATCTTAAATAATACAGAATGAGGATGATGTCCGGTGGTTTACTGTGTGAGACACAAGGAGGTTTCAGGAGTGGAAGGGGATGCATGGATCAAGTGTTCTCTCTAGGCAACATTGTGGAGAAGCATCTGGCTCTAGGTCAGAGGGTTTTCTGCAGTTTTGTGGATCTGGAGAGAGCATTTGACACGTTTGTACGAAAGGAACTTTGGGACATTTTACCGGAGTATGGTATTAACGGTAAACTGCTGCAGGCTGTGCAGTCCAGTTACATGGGCTGTAGAGCCTGTGTGCGGCTGGATGATGGAATGTCGCCTTGGTTTGACGTCAATATCGGCGTTAAGCAGGGGTGCGTTCTGTCAGCCAGGCTGTTTATCATATATCTGGATAAATATCTCCAAAGGTTGAACGATATGAATGTGGGAGTCCAGATGGGCGACTCAGTGGTCACTGCTCTGCTCTATGCAGATAATACAGTCCTGCTGGCACAGTCAGCGACTGACCCGCAGACCCTAGTCGACACAATGACAGAAGATTGTAAGAAAAGGGGTCTACACGTGAATATGAACAAAACCAAAATAATGGTCTTTGAAAGAGATTAAGCCAGAACAGATGTAAGACTAACAATAATAGGTAATGATGTACTAGAGCAAGTGGATGAATTTGTATATCTTGGATGTGGTTTTAGCCGAGATGGAAGGTACACCACTGATATAGAGCGAAGAGTGAATGCGGGAAATAGAGTGAACGGAGCGTTGGGACAACTTCTCGGTAGCCACCACCTCAGCCAGAAGGCACTCGTAGCAATAAATAACGCAGTGCTTGTCCCAACATTACTGTATGGAAGCGAGAGTTGGGTATGCAGAAAAGAGTATGAAAGTAAAATTAATGCGGTCGAAATGCGATCTCTACGGAAAATCTGTGGAGTTAGGCTGACCGACCGCATTCGCAAAGACGACGTAAGTGAGCGAGTAGGTATTAAAGAAAGTATTGGTGTAAAGATGCGAAAGGGAATGCTCCGATGGTTCGGACATGTAGAAAGAATGCCGAAGGAACGTCTGGTTAAGAAGATATACAATGCGAAAGTGGAAGGATGTAGGTACCGGGGAAGACCGAGACTCACCTACCTAGACCAGATTGGTCACGTGCTGAAAGAAGGTGGAGTCAAGAGTCTCCAAAACCGGCGAGCCTGTATGAAGAGAATTATGAATGTGGAAGAAGCGAGTGAAGTCTGCAAGGATAGAAGTTCTCTCTGGCACTCTTTTCTCTCTGCCTACCCCGCAAGGGATATGGCGTGATGATATGTATGTTAAATAATACCCTTATACGCAATCACCTTGAGATATCCGCAATCGTTTGGTATTCCCAAGAGTCTAAATACAGCCTTCATCATATCCCTATACCAACACGTCTGACCAGCGTAGTACAGTAAGTCAATTTCCCTTCCATTACGAAGGAAGCTCGAGCCCAATAGCGGAACGTATATGAGCTGAGATGATGATGAAATAAATAAAAAAAAGAAATGGGTGCGTTTATGTGTAAAAATAGGTGGGTTGTACGCGCGTGAGAAGCTATATTTCATTGGCATCATTAAAAATAGTTTTTAATTGCATGCAGATTAATTAAACACAATACAATAAAATAATAAAAGGACTGGAAATGGATATGATAATTTTTTTACTAATATTTACGAATAGTAAATAATATTAACCAAAATATTCAATTTAAATCACTACACAATATAATTTATTAGCTAATATATAATTCGCACTTGTATGAAACTAAAACACGTGGTGTGAATGTTCATCAACCTGTTAATTTTGAATTACAGTGATGCGCGCGCATCTTTTTTCGAGACTTAATGAGCGATTTTTCGGACAACTTCGACCTGTTATTTTTGTGTTACAGTGCATGCGAGTGTAACACAAAAGTAACAGAACTAAAAATTATGGGAGTAAATTTTAAGAGGCGCGCATCTTAAAATTTCACTCTCATTATCTTTTCATAATGCACCTCAAGGACTATAACTTCAAAAATAAAATATCTACTGCAACAACGGTAATCAGAGTTCACCTTTGGGACAGTTCAATTTAGCGTATGGGTTAGACTATAGCCGCTAACTGTTCTATCATACCTTCGGTCACTGCCGTTATAGACCAATTTACTTGTGTCTATTTGTCTACACACCTGTTCTAAATGGATAACAATGTAGTATATAGAAGATAGTGTCAACACTTGCTGTTTGTATCAATACCGATAGTAGGTAAGTCAACATGAATATCAATTAAGCGATGCGTATTTAACTGTAAACGGGAATTATATATACATACTAAACAGCTTCTAGTAAGGTAAATATTACTGCATGGTGATGATGAAATAATACAATTTATCACTCCACTTCTTGCTTGTGGATGATGGTAAAAAAAAGTTTATGGGATGTAATATGCATGTAACATCTATACAAGAGAAGGAATCGAAATAAAACTCTTTACCAACCTTTCCGAACAGCGTGGTTTAGTTGTAGTCGATTTCCTTACTATGATGGAGGAGGCTCGTGACCAGCTGTGTGAAGTAAATGAGCTATGATGATGATGATGAAGGTAAATATAAATTCAACTTACCGTGTGGTGACGTAGGTAGTAGGAATACAATTCATATTTTCTTTCTTGCACATGAATTTCATAAAATTAAATTTTAGACAAGAGAAAGAAATCTCTAAATACCAATCCCATAACTATTTTTTTATTGCATATGATAGCAAACGAGCAAGCAGCACACCTGATGGTAAGTGTCACTGCCGATCATGGACCTTTGTAATACCAAGGGCTTGGACCGCTGCCTACCAATAAAATCCCCAAACCCACCCAATTGGGCTTTTTTGGCAAATGGCAATTACTAGAGTGATATATTACGTAATTGTCCCTGCCTGTAGGTATGAAAGAGAGTATTGGTGTAAAGATGCGAAAGGGAATGCTCCGATGGTTCGGACATGTGGAAAGAATGCCGACCGAACGCCTGGTTAAGAAGATATACAATGCGAAAGTGGAAGGATGTAGGTACCGAGGGAGACCGAGACTAACCTACCTAGACCAGATCGGTCATGTACTGAAGGAAGGTGGAGTCAAGAGTCTCCGAAACCGGCGAGCGTGTATGAAGAGAATTATGAATGTTGAGGAAGCGAGTGAAGTATGCAGAGATAGAGTTCTCTGGCACTCTGTTCTCTCTGCCTACCCTGCAAGGGATATGGCGTGATGATATGTATGTATGTATTATGTAGGAGGCTTAAGTCCAATAGTAGTACGTATATGAGCTGAAATGATGAAGGTTATATTATACAAATTGATGATATAGTGCTAGATGATAAACCACACTTGCTGAAATTCGGCGATTCGATATTCGTTAATTTTACATAAATATATATAAAGGACCTCATAAACGATATTTGTGGTGGTTTTAAAAACGTATGTCTTTTTAAAAGCGTATAGATCTATGAACCTTATCTCTAAAGAAATCTGATATATCTCTATTTATCTCTGATACTGCGATTCATGAAAGTACCCCGTGGAGAAGTAACCATCATTATGAATTGATGATGAGTCGTAAAAGACGATTTAAAACTCTACATCGAACTGCGCCAACACTACTGGATGTCGTCTGTTCAACAAATACAGTCCCAAGGAAGGTTTACATCAGGTGGCTGTTCATCAAACTATTGCTAAAAACAAAGTACAATGCTGTCATCTTTTACTTTCACGTGAGAGTCTATAATAAAACTTTCTTAAGAGCCCTATTTTGAAAAAGTAATAAAATACTGGGATTTTCAACCCAAATGATAAGCATGGTAATGATAACACGATGCACCTTTATGAAGGCTCATCAACAACGAAGGGTATAGATAGGCTTTTTTTTTTTTTTGGGGGCGGGTTACGGTCGGCACACTCCTCGTACCACTCCGTCCGGGGTGACAGAGGGGCGTAAGCATGCACACCCGTAACCCACCCGTGACGTCGCCTTCGTCGTTGGGCCAACCACCGGAGCAGAGTGACTTGACGTTAGTGGTTGTCCCGACGGAATACCCCTGAGGAGTACCCTCTCCTCGACCGACGTCCCCCCCTCGGGTAGGATGTCGGTCTTTCCTCGCGCGGTCGGCCTCTCGGCGGGTGACGGACTAAATCCCCGATCCAGTCACCCGCGGCCTCGGCTAGGGCGGCATCAGGCGCAGGTAATCGCGCCTGCGCCGCCCCAGTCGCCGGCAGCGGCTCGCGTCGTCGAGGAGACGCTCCTCGCGCACGCGCTCCGCCGCCTCTTTCCGCGAGACTATTGCCTCGCAGAAGAATGCGACCGCGTCCCAGTTCCTGACGCTGTCGAGCATCGCCCTGGCGATGGTCGGCAGCGTCAGGTCAGCACCGATGATTGTGACGAGTTCACGACGCTGCTCTGCCCAAGCGGCACAAACCTCGAGCGTATGCTGCGCCGTGTCCTCGTTGCAATCGCAGTGGTGGCAGGACGGTGTACTCTCCCTCCTTACGACCGTGTGCAGGTATTTGGCGAAGCATCCATTCCCCGTCAAAACCTGCACTAGTCGGAAGGAGAGCACCCCGTGCCGCCGATTTAGCCACTGCATCAGCACCGGCCGGAAGGCCTCCACGGTCCGCACACCGAACCGAGGCCTCTCCAGCCGGACTGCCCAACAGGCAATGATGTCGCGGCGGGCGTCGACGCGCCAGGCGGTGTGCTCCCTCAACGAGACCACACCGCCCTCCGCTCGCACCCCCAACATCCGCCGATCCAAACCGGCGAGCATTTCCGCTTCCAGGTCCCATGGAGGGGTCCCGGCCAATAGACACGCTGCCTCCGTCGACACCGTGCGGTACCCGCGTATGGCCCTGACCGTCATGGTCCTCTGTGGTCGCCACAGAAGAGCCCTGAGTCGGACGGTCAGGGATCCCGCCCACACCGGTGCGCCGTACAGGGCCATCGACCGGATGACCCCTGCGTACAGCTGTCGGCAGGTAGCGCTCGGTCCGCCCACATTCGGCATAAGCCATGATAGGGCGGACGCCGCGCCGACGAGCCGTGGAGCGAGTCTGCGGAAATGCTCCCGGAACCACCATCGCCCGTCGAGCACCAGGCCCAAATACCTCATATGGGCCCGGATGCTGATATCAACCGAATTGACGGTGATCGAGACGCCGATGGGAGGGCCCATGCGGGGCTCATGGAACAAGAGGGCGTCCGTCTTGTCCAGGGCCACCCTCAACCCCAGCGCCCGATCCGCCTGACGATCTCTTCGGTGCCGAGAGTCGCCAGGCTTGCCGCCTCCTCCAGCGTCCCACCACGGGCTGTGACGAGCGTGTCGTCGGCGTAACATATCACGCCCAGCCCGGGCGGGAGGCTCCCCCTCAACGCCCAGTCGTAGCCGATGCTCCACAGGGTGGGTCCGAGGACCGACCCCTGCGGAATACCGCACGTCATGGGCGTTCGCACAACGTCCCCTACTCGGTTGGTGTAGAGGACGTTGCGCCCCTCCAAATAGTCCACCACTAGCCGCCTGAGGTAAACTGGCACTCCGTGATATCGGAGCGCCTCCCTGACGCAGCTAAATGGCAGACTATTGAATGCATTGGCGATGTCCAGAGACACCACCAACAGCACTCCCCCGCCGGTGACGGCCTCAGTCGCCACGGCCCTCAGGCGCAACAGAGCCGCGATCGTCGAACGACCCCTCCTAAACCCAAACTGGGCATCCGACAGATCGGGCCCAGGGTATAGATAGGCTGACGCATAATCATCAGATAATTATGACTAAAAACTTGTGAGGTGTAATTTTTTGTCATTTATAAGAAAATTATTTAATTAAAAATTATTAAATAGTATTCTTATTCTCTCTTCTTATTCAATAAAACCATATACGATCTGTTATGACCAAATTATGTTTGTTAAAGTTGCCAAGTAAGCATAAACCCTCATCACTTCAATATTCGTTAGAAACATATATAAGGACAACGCGAGGGCTCAATAGCACTAGTGTCAGTATCAGAGTCAGAGTAAAAGTACAGTCTTACAGTACAGTTCAGTGTAGCTTATTGTATCTTTTTATAAATATAATTCTAATAGTATAAAAGTGTTTTTTTTTTAAAAGACCTACGGAGTGCCATCCTAACAAACTGGTGTCAGAAGTGGTATATTCCAGGAATTTATCGAGTACTGGAATACATAAGTGTAGGCGTCGTGAATTCGTTTCCACTCGTCTGCACCCTAGCGTTGTTGGCTCCCTGTTTAAAGGTCCTATAGTGAGTAATAGTCCACAGTAAGCCTTGGGCCCCCTAATTATCCAAGCCGCGCTACGAGCTCACACCTGATCGACGGTAAGCCTCCGCTGGTAAGCGTGAGCCCGCATCACCGCAAACAGCTACTGCTATCCTGCGGTCGACGGTAAGCCTCCGCCAGTAAGCGTGAGCCCGCATCACCCCGAAAAGGTACTGCTACCCTGTGGTCGACGGTTAGTCTCCACTTGCATGTGTGAGCCCGCATCACAAGATCACCTATAAGATCTATAATAGACTGACTCTCACCCTTCATCAAACACGTTATTTAAAATTACACTACCTTTTTAGAACATAATAACTGGACGACGAACATTCCTGCAATACGATTCTCTGAATCGCCAGGCATCCGGCGTTATCCACAGCGCGCACCTGCACGGTTACCTAAATTTCGAAGTATGTTGGCGAGTACTACTGCTGTGGCGCTGTTACTGTGAGTTTATACAAATAATACCTTTTTTTTATATTGTGAAAGTGGATTTTACATATTCAATCAGTGAAGTGAATACCTCTAATTAATTTATACAAAATTATATTAATTTATTAACCATACTCTAATACTTATACAATTTATTTACAACTTTTACAATTGTTATTAAATTTTCGTATTATTTCATAACTTATAATTATTTAATTTAATATTGGACGCAAGAGCCTACAGGGGCCCCACAGTCGATACGGACCACTATCTCGTTATTGCAAGATTTAGTGGTCTTTTCAGAAAGTGGAGGCACTGGCGAGACCGTGTCCACTTCGGAGGGCTTGAAAGAATAAAGGTTGAAAGGATGCAAGAAGAGTGTGTAAGAGAAAAGTATGCAGAGGGTGTCCGAGAACGGCTGACGATGGCAAGCCGCAAACGGACATTGAAGAATGCTGGAGAGTATTGAAAGAGAGTATGGTAGATACAGCGAAAGAAGTATGTGGACGTTCAAAGAAGCATAGAAAAACAAATGGGGATGCATGGTGGGATGTGGAAGTGGCAGCTTCCGTAGAGCAAAAGAAGAAATCGTGGCTGGACTATGCCTCTTCTTTGAATCTGAATGACAGTATGACTGAACAGAAGAAAGAAATATATCGGCAATGTAAGAATGACACCAAGGCCTTAGTGAAAGAGAAACGTGATAGAGCAAGTATGAGTACAGAAGATAGGCTGACTAAAAACTTCGAGGGTAACACCAAACTCTTTTGGAGGGAGGTGAAGAAGTCTCGGGGTGGTTGGTCAGCCTTCAGAATGAATAAAATAAGGTCTAAAGGTGGAGACATTCTTACACAAACACAAGACGTGTTAAGCCGATGGAGTGAATATTTTGGCGATATGTATGCGGATGCTACGGTTGACGCCGGTGTCGCATGTGGTTTAGTAGAACAAAATTCGACAGCGGCGTCCTCCGATGACATCAGTATGGATGAAGTTGAATGGGCGATAAGAAGTTTGAAAAATGGTAAGGCAGCGGGCATTGATATGGTGTCTGCCGAGATGATCAAGCTTGGTGGCTCCTGTGTCTGGGAGGCGTTCCTGTTGCTCCTCAATTTATGTTAGAACTCGGGAATGGTTCCTGGGGACTCGAATAGCGCAGTCATCGTGCCTTTATTTAAAAACAAGGGTTCACGTTATGACTGCGCAAATTACAGAGCCATAAGCTTGACCAGTTTGGCATCAAAAGTGTACGATAAAATTATTGAAAGGAGAATGAGGATGGTGTCTGATGGTTTATTGTGTGCGACACAAGGAGGTTTCAGTAGTGGAAGGCGATGCATGGATCAAGTGTTCTCTCTGCGCAACATTGTGGAGAAGCATCTGGCTCTAGGTCAGAGGGTTTTCTGCAGTTTTGTGGATCTGGAGAGAGCATTTGACACGGTTGTACGAAAGAAACTTTGAGACATTTTACCGGAGTATGGTATTAACGGTAAACTGCTGCAGGCTGTGCAGTCCAGTTACATGGCCTGTAGAGCCTGTGTGCGGCTGGATGATGGAATTTCGCCTTTACTTGACGTCACTATCGGCGTTAAGCAGGGGTGCGTTCTGTCAGCCAGGCTGTTTATCATATATCTGGATAAATGTCTCCAAAGGTTGGATGATATGAATGTAGGAGTCCAGATGGGCGACTCAGTGGTCACTGCTCTGCTTTATGCAGATGATGCAGTCCTGTTGGCACAGTCAGCGACTGACGTGCAGACCCTAGTCGATATAATGACAGAAGATTGTAAGAAAAGGGGTCTACGCGTGAATGTGAACAAAACCAAAATAATGGTCTTTGAAAGAGATGAAGCCAGAACAGATGTAAGAGTAACAATAATTAATGATGTACTAGAGCAAGTGGATGAATTTGTATATCTTGGATGTGGATTTAGCCGAGATGGAAGGTACAACACTGATATAGAGCGAAGAGTGAATGCGGGAAATAGAGTGAACGGAGCGTTGGGGCAACTTCTCGGTAGCCACCACCTCAGCCAGAAGGCACGTGTAGCAATACATAACGCAGTTCTTGTCCCAACATTATTGTATGGAAGCGAGAGTTGGGTATGCAGAAAAGAGTATGAAAGTAAAATTAATGCGGTCGAAATCCGATCTCTGCGGAAAATCTGGGGAGTAAGGCTGACCGACCGCATTCGTAACGACGACTTAAGAGAACGAGTAGGTATGAAAGAGAGTATTGGTGTAAAGATGCGAAAGGGAATGCTCCGATGGTTCGGACATGTGGAAAGAATGCCGAACGAACGCCTGGTTAAGAAGATATACAATGCGAAAGTGGAAGGATGTAGGTACCGAGGGAGACCGAGACTAACCTACCTAGACCAGATCGGTCATGTACTGAAGGAAGGTGGAGTCAGGAGTCTCCGAAACCGGCGAGCGTGTAAGAAGAGAATTATGAATGTTGAGGAAGCGAGTGAAGTATGCAAAGATAGAGTTCTCTGGCACTCAGTTCTCTCTGCCTACCCTGCAAGGGATATGGCGTGATGATATGTATGTATGTGTATGTATAATTATTTATATGTGGATATTATATATTTTTTGATGTTCTGTAGTATTGAACCCGGCGTCATTTAGGTTGGGTCAAAATGACCCAGTGTGCTTAAGAATGTAAATATTTTTTTACGTGCGCGCGCGACTTTGCCATTCTTCTCAGTAGCTGGAGTCAACGTTGTGTTCTAAACATTTTCAAAAAGAAATCAGTCAAGGGGTGACCGCGCTGGGAGCTCAACGTGTGTATTTATCAAAAAGGTAAATATGACCCATCTTCACAATTATCGTAACACTTTCGTACCTTATTTTTGTATAATTTTTTATTACTGAATTTTGTTTTTTGGTGTTTATTTAAGTTTTTATTTTCTTATGTTCATATTTTTGATTTTATTCTTATATTACACCGGATCAACAGCAATAAGCCAACAGAAAAAAAGACGTCATTTTTTGAAACGCTTAGGTCTTGCGCTCCTCAGTGATCATTTGAAAAATCGTCAAAATTTGAATCGCCTGCCACGAGAAATGCGTAAAGGAATTAGAGAGTTCTCTGGTGCATCACCTGAAGAGCCTCCTGCAAAAATACCCAATGACCGCAAAAGATACCAAGTATGCCCTGTACAAAGGGATCGTAAAACTAAACACTCATGTCGAGGTTGTGACAAATATATTTGCCCTGAGCATATTATACCTTTCTGCAGTGATTGTGTAAAGAATGAGGATTCTAATTAGATTTTTTAAACTTTTTTCTAAAGATATGTGCTACATGTGATTGAAAAGACTATATTTTAGAATAGTAACGTGATAAAACTCTAAGGGATCTCAATATTGTTAATTTTGCGAGAATTTAAGTAAATATCTAGATACTTTAAATAAATACTTTATGATTTATATTTTTTTTCTTTTATTTCTAAGATCAGAGTGTATATATGCATTATAATGATAAAAATTACAAATATATTAAAAGAAACATGAAGATGACATACTTTATATACACGGGTTATATTGACCCACCTCAACATCCGTGTAACAATTTAGTACCACAATGACGCCGGGTTAACATACATACATACATATCATCACGCCATATCCCTTGCAGGGTAGGCAGTGAGAACAGAGTGCCAGAAAACTCTATCTTTGCATACTTCACTCGCTTCCTCAACATTCATAATTCTCTTCATACACGCTCGCCGGTTTCGGAGACTCTTGACTTCAACTTCCTTCAGTACATGACCGATCTGTAGGCTTACTCTTGAATACAGTTTCGATTTCGATTCCGATTCAATTCCAATCTCACCAAATTTATATTTGGTACTCTTGAACAAAATCGAAAATGAAATTGAAATCGTAAACACGATCGACTCGGAATATTAAGAAGTATTGCGATCAACACTATAGAGTGTGGCCATATAAAATTTAACTTAACCCACCATTAATAAAATTATAAAAAAGATAATATTTCTTTGAAAATCTTTACGATTATTCATAAAATTAATTATTATTAAATATAAAATAGCATTATACTAGTTTATGACATCTAAACAGAATTAAAGCTTACAAATGTATAATAACTGTGGCTAATAGTGTCAATACTCCAAGTTTTGAAAATAGTACGTAGTAAAATTTTATGAAGACAAAGAAGAAATACCAGCTGTTTCGACAAATTTAAAATTTTATATTAAGACACGATGAAAATTGTTCTCTTTTTGTGATTTTGAAGTAGTTATTTAGCAGTAGGAGAGTGAAGGCTTAGGTAGCTTAAGAACAGAAGTATCTACTTGCATATTACTTCTTAATTTTATGATTCCAAGTAAATACGAATGTTACAAAAATGCAATTACATATATGCTTTTAAATTGTGACCTAATTTCTTTTTGTAAGGCAATTTCAAAGTATCGACCCAATGAGGCATCTCATGATATAGCAGTTGCCCGAAATAGCCTTACAATATTATAAGTCTGCCACAAATACTATGGAATTCAGTGTGGTGATGGAGTAAGAATTCAATTCAACACACATATTATCTTACCAGTGGGTGTCGAAAAAGATGACTAAGGTATATTATATACATATAACATCATAAGTGATGTAAGAAAAGAAAATGAAAACCTCTATAACAACCTGCCTGTTATAGTAGGTCAATTTCCCTTCTATTGTGAGAAGGCTCGAGCCAAGCAGTGGGAACTATATTAGCTGAGATGATGAATGACCAAGGAATAGTTGCTATTATATTCATAGCACATGTATCTAACACAGACATACCTATATTATTTCATTATATGACATACATACATATCATCACGCCATAACCCTTGCAGGGTAGGCAGAGAGAACAGAGTGCCAGAGAACTCTATCTCTGCATACTTCACTCGCTTCCTCAACATTCATAATTCTCTTCATACACGCTCGCCGGTTTCGGAGACTCTTGACTCCACCTTCCTTCAGTACATGACCGATCTGGTCTAGGTAGGTTAGTCTCGGTCTCCCTCGGTACCTACATCCTTCCACTTTCGCATTGTATATCTTCTTAACCAGGCGTTCGTTCGGCATTCTTTCCACATGTCCGAACCATCGGAGCATTCCCTTTCGCATCTTTACACCAATACTCTCTTTCATACCTACTCGCTCTCTTACGTCGTCGTTACGAATGCGGTCGGTCAGCCTAACTCCACAGATTTTCCGCAGAGATCGCATTTCGACCGCATTAATTTTACTATCATACTCTTTTCTGCATACCCAACTCTCGCTTCCATACAGTAATGTTGGGACAAGCACTGCGTTATGTATTGCTACACGTGCTTTCTGGCTGAGGTGGTGGCTGCCGAGAAGTTGCCCCAACGCTCCGTTCACTCTATTTCCCGCATTCACTCTTCGCTCTATATCAGTGGTGTACCTTCCATCTCGGCTAAATCCACATCCAAGATATACAAATTCATCCACTTGCTCTAGTACATCATTACCTATTGTTACTCTTACACCTGTTCTGGCTTCATCTCTTTCAAAGACCATTATTTTGGTTTTGCTCACATTCACGTGTAGACACCTTTTCTTATAATCTTCTGTCATTGTGTCGACTAGGGTCTGCAGGTCAGTCGCTGACTGTGCCAGCAGGACTGCATCATCTGCATAGAGCAGAGCAGTGACCACTGAGTCACCCATCTGAACTCCCACATTCATATCGTTCAACCTTTGGAGACATTTATCCAGATATATGATAAACAGCCTGGCTGACAGAACGCACCCCTGCTTAACGCCGATATTGACGTCAAACCAAGGCGACATTCTATCATCCAACCGCACACAGGCTCTACAGCCCATGTAACTGGACTGCACAGCCTGCAGCAGTTTACCGTTAATACCATACTCCGGTAAAATGTCCCAAAGTTCCTTTCGTACAACCGTGTCAAATGCTCTCTCCAGATCCACAAAACTGCAGAAAACCCTCTGACCTAGAGCCAGATGCTTCTCCACAATGTTGCGCAGAGAGAACACTTGATCTATGCATTCCCTTCCACTCCTGAAACCTCCTTGTTTCTCACACAGTAAACCATCAGACACCATCCTCATTCTCCTTTCAATAATTTTACCGTACACTTTTGCTGCCAAACTGGTCAAGCTTATGGCTCTGTAATTTGCGCAGTCATAACGTGAACCCTTGTTTTTAAACAGAGGCACGATGACTGCGCTATTCCAGTCCCCGGGAACCATTCCCGAGCTCCAACATAAATTGAGGAGCAACAGGCACGCCTCCCAGATACAAGAGCCACCAAGCTTGATCATCTCGGCAGACACCATATCAATGCCCGCTGCCTTACCATTTTTCAAACTTCTTATCGCCCACTCAACTTCATCCATACTGATGCCATCGGAGGACGCCACTGTCGAATGTTGTTCTACTAAATCACATGCGGCACCGGCGTCAACAGTAGCATCTGCATACATATCGTCAAAATATTCACTCCATCGGCTTAACACGTCTTGTGTTTGTATAAGAATGTCTAAACACAAGACGTAGTATTTAACAACAATAATAAAAGGAATTTAATGTCTCTAAAAAAAGAAATTAAAGAAGAAATTGCATCTTCACACTCTAGCAGTTCATCTGAGGATAGCCCACTGCCTAAACAAAAATGTAAAATGGCAGATAAAATCACCCTTTCAGTCCTCGCCGAATTCATCAAACCTTTCAACGGGTCTCGGGAATTGTTACCAGCGTTTTTAACCAATTGCGAAAATCCGATTACGAAATGAAAAATGATGTCGCAAGCGGGATTCGAACCCGCGCCTATTGGGATTCCGGCCCAATCGTGCTGCCACTACACCACCGCGACTAATTATAGGACATGCAAATTTCATTTCGTATTGTATTTACGTCTTAAGGTGACGGTATGCTATCTACCCGACAATGTTTACACATTGTTATAGGCTTAATACTTCAAACTTTACAGTTAGAATTGTATTAAACGATGACACAACCTTGTTATTTAAATTACTGAAATTTAGCATTTAATATGCTTAATTTAGCATTTAATATATTAATTATGTAGTGGCAGCACGATTGGGCCGGAATCCCAATAGGCGCGGGTTCGAATCCCGCTTGCGACATCATTTTTCATTTCGTAATCGGATTTTATAAATAATTAAGCATATTAAATGCTAAATTTCAGTAATTTAAATAACAAGGTTGTGTCATCGTTTAATACAATTCTAACTGTAAAGTTTGAAGTATTAAGCCTATAACAATGTGTAAACATTGTCGGGTAGATAGCATACCGTCACCTTAAGACATAAATACAATACGAAATGAAATTTGCATGTCCTATAATTAGTCGCGGTGGTGTAGTGGCAGCACGATTGGGCCGGAATCCCAATAGGCGCGGGTTCGAATCCCGCTTGCGACATCATTTTTCATTTCGTAATCGGATTTTATAAATAATTAAGCATATTAAATGCTAAATTTCAGTAATTTAAATAACAAGGTTGTGTCATCGTTTAATACAATTCTAACTGTAAAGTTTGAAGTATTAAGCCTATAACAATGTGTAAACATTGTCGGGTAGATAGCATACCGTCACCTTAAGACGTAAATACAATACGAAATGAAATTTGCATGTCCTATAATTAGTCGCGGTGGTGTAGTGGCAGCACGATTAGGCCGGAATCCCAATAGGCGCGGGTTCGAATCCCGCTTGCGACATCATTTTTCATTTCGTAATCGGATTTTATAAATAATTAAGCATATTAAATGCTAAATTTCAGTAATTTAAACAATTGCGAAAATGCCATTTCCTTAGCGACTACAGAACAACGGAATGTCTTATGCAAATATATCATCTCGCAATTAGAAGGCAAAGCCCGATTAGTTTGTTGTTTAAAACAATTTAATAACTGGGTAGAAATTAAACAATTTTTAAAAGATACATTTGGAGAAAAAAAACACTCAATTCATTTATTAGTAGATTTACAGAACTGTAAGCAACTGCCTTCTGAAGACGTGATGCAATTTTCATTACGTATAGAGTCATGCCTAACTAGATTACAATCTGACATCCATTATAGCTGTAGTAATGACAAAGAACTTTTAGGCTGAATTGCCGCGATGGAAGACTTGGCCCTTAAAACCTTCTTATTAGGGTTGAACTCTAATTTCTCACACATAGTGCGCTGTAGGAATCCTAAAACTCTTACTGAGGCAATTACTCATGCCATTGAGGAGGAAAAATGATTTAAATTAACAAAACTATCAATCAAGTCTATTAAACAATGCAATATTTGCAACAAAAGCGGTCATAACGCTTCAGAGTGTTATAAAAATAAAAACGCGCATTCTTCTAGCAATTTTCAACAAATAAACTCGATAAATAACGAACAAAATTCGTTTAAACAAAACAATTATAATTCTTACTATAATCCTAACAACATATTTTTTTTTTTTTTTTTTTTTGGTGGACTATGGATTAGTCTCGCCCCGCCAAATCGGTCCGGGGTGACGGAGAAGGCGGCGCGTGACCCCATAGACCCACCGTAAAAACTCCTCTCTCTTCGCCGTGCGAGCGGGTCACCGGGACCCGATTTTTAACTTCAGTGGCCCGCCCGGCGGTTCACCCTCGCGGGTTCCTCTCGTCGACGCCCCGACAGATTTCGCCGTCGGGGCGTCGCCCTCACGCGGTGGCCTCACGTCGGGTGACCGGACAATTCCCCGGTCCGATCACCCGAAGCCTCGGTTAGGGCGGCATCAGGCGCAGGTATTCGCGCCTGCGCCGCCCCGGCCGCTGGCGGCGGCCCGGGGCGCGGGAATCCTCCCTTGCCCGTTCCGCCGCTTCCTTCTGCGAGATGACAGCCTCGCAGAAGGCGGCGACCGCGTCCCAGTTCCTGATGCTGTCGACCATCGCCCTCGCGACGGCCGGCAGCGTCAGGTCGGCACCGATGACAGCGACGAGGTCACGGCGCTGCCGCTCCCATCCCGGACACACCTCCAGCGTGTGTTGCGCCGTGTCCTCGTCACTCCTGCAGTGGTGGCAGGCCGGAGTCCACTCCCTATACACGACCTTGTGCAGGTACAACCCGAAACACCCGTGCCCCGTCAATACCTGCACCAGCCGAAAGGTGAGGACTCCGTGCCGCCGCTCCATCCACTCTATCAATACGGGCCGGAGGGCCTCAACGGTCTCCACACCGTGCCTAGGCCTCTCCAGCCGCGTAGCCCAACGGGCGATGACGTCTCGGAGGGCATCCACGCGCCAGGTGGCTATCTCGCTCAACGATGGGGAGCCACCTTCCTCGCGCGCTGTGATAACCCGCCGGTAGAGGTCGGAGAGCATCTCCGCCTCCAGGTCCCACGGGGGTGTCCCGGCCAACAGGCACGCCGCCTCTGTCGACACCGTGCGGTACCCGCGAATGGCTCTGACCGCCATGGCTCTCTGTGGCCTCTACAGAACCGCCCTGAGCTGGGCGTTCAGAGCCCTCGCCCACACGGGTGCGCCGTACATGGCCATCGAGCGGATGACCCCCGCATACAGCCGTCGGCCCTCGAAACTGGGTCCGCCCACGTTCGGCATGAGTCGAGAAAGGGCGGACGCCGCGCCGACAAGCCGGGGAGCAATCTGTCGGAAATGCTCCCGGAACCACCATCGCCCGTCGAGCACCAGACCCAAGTACCTCATATGGGCCTGGATGCTGATGTGGATGGAGTTTACCACTATCGAGGCGCCGATGGGCAGCCTCACACGGGGCCCATGGAAAAGTAGGGCCTCCGTCTTGTTTAGGGCCACCCTGAGCCCCAGCGCCTCGATCCGCCTGACCATCTCCTCGGTGCCGAGAGTGGCCAGGCTCGCCGCCTCTTCGAGTGTCCTGCCCCGGGCTGTGACGAGCGTGTCGTCAGCGTAGCACACCAAGCTCAGCCCGGGGGGGAGACTCCCTCTCAACGCCCAGTCGTACCCGATGTCCCACAGAGTCGGCCCCAGAACCGACCCCTGTGGAACACCGCACGACATGGGCGTCCGCACAATGTCCCCTGCGGGACCCGCGCAGAGGATACTGCGGCCCTCCAAATAGTCTGCCACCAGCCGCCTGAGGTACAGGGGCACTCCATGGAACCGGAGCGCCTCCCTGATGCAGCCGAATGGCAGACTATTGAATGCGTTGGCGATGTCCAACGATACCGCCAACAGCACTCCCTTCCCGGCGACGGCCTCCGCGGCCGCCTGCCTCAGGCGTAATAGGGCCCCGATGGTCGAACGCCCCCTCCGAAACCCATACTGACCGTCCGACAGATTGGGCCCCACCTCCTCCAGGTGTCGGACGATGCGGGCAGCGAGCACACGCTCCAGCAGCTTACCCACATCGTCGAGGAGCACGATGGGCCTGTAGGCCGACGGCAAATCCGGGGACCGTCCCGGCTTTGGCAGGAGAACCAACCTCCCTTCCTTCCAGCACTCAGGGAACCGTCCAGACGTCAGACAGGCGTTGAACAGCTGCCTGAGGCGAGGCTCGAAGTGCTCGAGGAGCGACGTCAGCACCCGGACTGGAATTCCGTCCGGGCCGGGGGCCGTGGTGGCGGAACGAATCTTCGCCACGGCCGCCCCCACTTCTGACTCCGTCACGGGCGGAACACTCTCGTCGTCGTCGGCCTCCCGGTCTTGATCTGGCGGAGCCATGACCGGGGGCGTGTGTTCCGACTGCCGTGGAAACAGCTCCTCGACCACCCTACGAAGGAAGTCGGGCTGGAGGGTCTCGGTGAGGGGGGGGGGCCCGCGCGCGAAGCTTGTTCAGCGCCGCGCGATATGGGCGACCCCAGGGGTCACGGTCGAGACCGTCCAGCATCTCCTGCCAACTCGCGCCCTTGGCGGCTCGGATGGCCAGCCGAAAGGCAGTCCGCGCACTGCGGTACGCCTCGTACAGCTGGCCCTCCCGCTCGACGTCGCGGTGACGCCGCCGGCTGCGGGTGTAGGACCTTCGGGCACTGATACACGCCGCACGAAGGTCCCCCAGTCTTGGGGACCACCAGTAGACCCCCTACCTCGGAGGTGGACGCCGCCGCACTCTGGGCATGGCCGCATCGCAGATCTGCGTTAACGCACTGCGAATGCGGACAGCCTCAGCGTCCACTCCGTCCGCTGGGGGTGGTGAGGACAGCCACGTGCTGACAATGGCCGCCTCCGCCAGTAGATCCCTGTCAAGACGACCCACAGCCCACCGCGGAAACGCGGGAGCTCCATCCGCCCTGTGACCCCTACCGGGTTCCCGGGGGGAGACCTCCATCCGGATGTACCGGTGGTCCGACAGGGTCTCCGCCTCCTCCAGGACACTCCAGTTCCTCACCCGTGGCGCGACAGCGGGGCTAGCGAACGACAAGTCCACTATCGACCCGCCCTGCCGCCGCACGCACGTGTTCACCGAGCCTCTGTTCAGAACACAGAGGTCCAGTGAAGCCGCCCACTCGTTGACCGCCCGCCCGCGGTCGTCCGTCGTAGGGGACCCCCACGCCGTGGATTTGGCGTTAAAGTCCCCCAGAACCAGGACGAGGCCCGGTGCCAGTTGCCGTATCGAGGCCTCCAAGGTGGTGAGTGAGGCCCCGAAATCGTCCATCCTCCTAGTGGGGGAGAGGTATACGCTGTAGAGCGTGACCCCTCCCCACTCCGCCGCGACAAATTCCTCGCCCCTATCCAAAAGGGACAAGGACGGGAAGTGCCGCTGCGTTGAGACGACGATTGCCGCAGTACCGTTTCGACTGACCACCCAATTGGGGCGATCAGGCACGGCGTACGGTTCTGCGACTACGGCTGCACCAATCGACCACTCCGCCATGGATTGCAGGAGGAGATCCTGCGCTCCAGCGCTCCTCACCAGCGGGCGATCGGACCGCGCTAGGAGCAGGAGCGGCCGTGGTCGTAGGGCCGCCCCGCGCCTTTGGGGCCGAAGCTGGAGGTTTGCACGCCCCAGAGCCCATGCGGTGCTTGGCGGGCTTATTGCCCGCCGCACACGCGGGGCAGTGGGGCGGGGCGGCGCAAGATGCCGCCACGTGCCCGGTTTGACCGCAGCGGAAACACAATCCGCCGCAGTCGAAGCAATTAGTGCACGTCGGTCGAGTGTGTCCGACCGCCATGCACTTGTAGCACCTCGCAGGCCGGTGCTCAAGCACGGTTACCCGCGCCGAGCTCCAGCCCACGAGGAGCCTGCCTGAGCCGGCCAGTTGCCTGACCGACTCCACCGGGCACTGCGCCCAGGCAGCACCTACGCCACCCGGACCGGGACGAATGGCACCGACCCGGACGGTGTCTATGGGACACCCGGTTTTCGAGGCAATAGCCTCCCGGATGTCTTCCACCGTCACCGAATCGTCCAAACCCGAAATGCGCATTTCGGCGCACTTGACGGGCCTGGCGATCTTGATGCCACCCTCCTCGGCGAACAAACCTCTCAGCTTCTCGGCCACGCTGTCGGCCGTCTTGGCGCCCTCGGCCCCTGGGAACTCGAGAATTCGAGCCCCCGTCCGGGCCTTGCGGGTCCTGGCTTCGACGCCTCCAATATCGGAGACGTCTAGCTCCCGCCGGGCCTTCCTCAAGACGGCCTCGTAGCTGAGGCCCTTCTCGGCCGCCTCGGGCAGCACAGTGATCACCACTGCGGCCGTCTTCGGCGACTTGAGCCCCTTGCGCGGTCTCTTCTTCCGTCCGGCTCCTGCCTGAGGAGCGGGGACCTCAGCGGCGCGCTTGGCCTCCGCTCTCCTCCTCTGGCCGCGACTCCTTCTGTCGCGTTCGGCTACCTGCCAACCCTGTTCGGGTACGGCAGTTGTGCCGGACGCGGAAGGCCTCGTCGCGGCCTCGCTGGTCGTCGCCGGCGGTGTTGTTGCGGGCGACTTCAGCGGTCCGGCAGGAGCCGGAGCCGTCTTCCTCCTCAGGGCGGGTCCCTTCGGAGCTGGGCCGGGGCCTTTGGGCTTAGGCCCGGCCGCGGCCGCGGCGTAGCTCTCCACGCGGCCACCCTGACAAGGCAGCGGGGCGGGGGCTGGTGCCACATGCGGCCGCTTATCCGTGGCTAGGGGCGGCCGGACAAGTGGTTCTGGAGGCAGTCTTGCCTCTAGAACGGCCACACGCGCATCAACGAGTTTGCCAACTGCGTTGATGATTTTGGCGAGGGCCTCGTCCGACAAGCCTCCCACCTCCAGCGTCGGGGTCGGCTGAGCCTCTCCAGGGTCCCGCTCCGCGGCGCCTGGCGGCTTTGGCGCCGCAGGGGCGCTAGCCGGCGGCAAGCGGTCCGCGGGGAGAGGCGTCAACCTCACCACGGGAACAGGGAGTTTCACCGCGGTGACCGCGCCAGCGTCAGCCGGCGGCGCGCGCTTCGCGGCGGCAGGCGTCTTCCTCTCCGCGGGGACGGGTGTGACGCTGACGCCATCACCCAACGTCGTCGGCGCCGCAGCGCGAGGCGGCTTTGGCGCCGCAGCGGCCGCCGAGTATCCGGCCCTGGCCGATAGCGCGGCTGGCGCGGGTGACACGAACAGCGCCACCTGCGCCTTGAGGTCGGCCACGTCTATCAACAGCTGGCGGTTTGCGCGACGCATTTCCGCCAGCATGTCGCCCAGGTTCCGGTTTCGGGTCCGCAGGCCTGACATCTCGCCTCTAAGGCGGACATTTTCGGCCTGCAGATCCGTGACCTCGCCGGCGCGGACAGCGACCGCCGCCGCCCTTTCCATGACCGAGGTCCCTCGCCCTCTTCGGGAGGCCTGGATCTTGGGTGGAGGCATGTTGGCCACGCTCCCCTCGGTTTCGGCGCTCGAGCTGCCTCCCTTACTCAGGGGGCGCTTTCGCACCTGCGAGGGGAGGGCCTCCTCCTTCTTAGTCGCGGTCGCCGGCGGCGTCTTTGCTGCTAGACGCGCCGACGACCTAGTGGGGCCTTCACCAGCCGACCCACTGTCCTTTTTGGACGGCCCTGCGGGAATATCACCGCCCTCGTCCATTCTGACGGTAGATCCGCCGCCCTCGTCTTCGGACGGCTCTGCGACATCGCTGTCGCCTTCGTCCGTCGACGGCTCTGCTGCGAGTCTACCGTCCTTCTTCTCTTCAGCGGCGGCAGCCTCCCTGCGCGCTCGCCGCTCCTCCAGCCGCCTTTTGTGGCTCAGGCCGTTGCCCCGAGACTTTCGAGGCGACCTCCTCTTCTTCTTCTTGGCCTCCACGGTTTGTTCCGGGCCCTCGGCGGACGCCTCAAGTCCTGAGGACGAGGCGTCGTCTTGGTCAGTTTTTGATCGGCTTGACCGGGCCTTGGGATGAGGATCACTACGATCCCCGTCGGTTTTAAAAGTATTTAAATTTTGCGTATCCATTATGAATCCCACGAGAATGGGAGATACATTACGTCGACCCGGGCAGAGATCCCTTTACCCGGGCAAGCCTACATTTACCAACCAGGGGGGCAGCCGGTACCCTGGCTGGAGCGTGCTAAGAACAGAACAACCCATCTGCCATGCATCTTCTCGCTGCATGCCAGAACTTAAGATTCTGGGTGATTTCCGAGTCCGAATGTTACTTCGAACTCTTTATAGAGGTTGTCTTCCTCGCGGTCCGGGCGGTTAAGCCAAGACCCTCGCTCCTGATACTACGCCTCAAGACAACGTGTCCTGAAGCAAGATACCAGGTTTACGATGTGTGGGCGGTGGCATGTGCCTGCCCAGCCCTCAAATGAATGAATGACTGAGCCCGTCCCAATATTTCGCGTCCTATACCCTCTACTACGACTGTAGTAGAGTAAGGAGCGAAATCGCGCAGATATTCGCTACGGACGACAGTACAACAGAAGAACTGGGGACCGCCGTCCGCACCCAGGGTACACCGCGTGGAGGTTTCTGACATCGTACCCCATCCTAACAAAATATGCGCTTATTGTAAAAAACGTGGTCATTTAATAAGTGAGTGTCGCAAACTTAAAGCTAAAAATTATAATTCATCAAACATTCCTCGTAACTCTACACTGTCAGGTGCACCGGCACCGAACAATGGCATTCCAAGTGACAATCGCTCTAATATCCACCTTATTGACACGCCTTGTAATGATGAAAATTTAAACTAAACACGGTTTCGACTCCGTGTCTGTTGAAACCACATATTAATAATTTTAATGACACAAATAATTTTATTAAGCCTTGTGTTCCTAAATTATTCTCAACACAGGTTAGCGCAAATACAGAAACTACGTGCTCTTCAAACTGTGTTTCTAAATTATTCTCAACACAGGTTAGCGCAAATACAGAAACTACGTGTCCTTCAAACTGTGTTCCTAAATTATCCTCAACACAGGTTGACGCGAATGAAACTTTTAATAAAAATATGAATTTAAATTTTAAACACAATTCCTCACCTCGCAACAAGACGAGTTTTTCTTCTAGGAATTGTTCAAATGAAAATATATTTACTATTAATTATATAAATAATAAAGTTTCTTTACCTAATGTTTATTTAAAAACAAATTATAATACACAGCCATTGTGCTTTTTAATAGATACTGGCTCTACAATTTCAATTGTCAAACTGGAGTACAGTTTACACACTAAACCAGAAATAGGCTCTGAAATTATAAAACTTAAAGGCCTAAGTGACAACGACTCTTATTGTAAATCTCTTGGGTCAATTAAACTCAATTTTGAATACCGTGTTTCATCGAAAAGTAAAATAGTATTTGACTATATATTTCATGCAATTCATGATACGATTAATTTAAACTATTATGGAATTATTGGTAGTAATTTTATACAATATTTTAAAATAAATATTCAATACTCTAATAACATCCTCAACTTAGAAGACTACGAAATACCATTTTGTTTTAGTAAGCCGTCATATGTTATACCGACGCGTTCGGAAATGGTTATCGAATGTCTGGTCTATAATTTATCTGAAATTACAAATTCTAAAGAAGCTTTATTACTAGATCATAAAATCCGTGATGGTGTATTTCTAGCCAATTGTATAGTGCAATTGAAATCAAATAATCATGTAAATGTTTCAATTATTAACACCACCGAATCTGAAGTTAGCGTAAATAACTTTCAAGTTCAATTAACTCCATTCGAGTTTCCTTTTTCTAATGTAGATAAAAACCAAACAGAACTTATTCATAATTTAAATTCTACAAGTAAAGATCGTTCTCAAATGGTTCTTAAACAAATAAGATGCTCTCACTTAAACCCACAAGAAAATAAAGCCTTAATTAACTGTATCTCTAAATATACGGATATATTTCATCTTGATGGCGAAAATTTAACTTATACAAATGCTATTAAACATTCTATTAATGTAAAGTCGTACCGTTTCCATGAAATACATAAAAATGAAGTTGAAAACCAAATAAAGAAAATGTTGGACCAGAACATAATTCGTCCTTCTACTTCTCCTTGGAATGCAACCGTCTGGGTGGTCTCTAAAAAGCTAGATGCTTCCGGCAAACCTAAGTGGCGAATTGTTATTGACTATAGACGATTGAATGATGTCACAGTTTCAGAAGTTTATCCTCTTCCTCTTATCACAGATATTTTAGACCAGTTAGGTCATTCAAAGTACTTCAGCACACTTGACCTTGCGTCAGGATTTCATCAGCTGTTATTAGATCCCAAGGACACCGAAAAAACGGCATTCAGTGTCACAACGAACAGTATCTCAGGTCAGTTTGAATTTACGCGTATGCCCTTCGGATTAAAAAATGCTCCCTCAACATTTCAGAGAATGATGAATTTAGTTCTCTCTGGCTTACAAGGGTTACAATGCTATGTCTATTTCGATGACTGTATTATATATGGCTCTATGGCCATATTATTACAGATAATGGTGTATTGCCTAATCGGGATAAGGTCAAAGCTATTTCCCAATTTCCAACACCAAAACCTCCAAAAGACGTTAAATCTTTTCTAGGATTAACAGGTTATTATCGTCGCTTTATACAGAATTTTTCACATATAACAAAACCCCTTACATCATTGTTAAAAAAGGACGTAGATTTTCATTGCCACCCTTTTTTTTTTTTTTTGGTAGGCTATGGCCCGGTCACACGTCGCCCGCACCATCCGGGGCGACGGAAGGGCAGCGTGTGAATCCATAACCCACCGTATTCCCTCCCCATCGCCATTGGGCCGGCCACTGGTACCGCTTCCTTGCCTTCCGTGGCCAGCCCGGCGGGTTACCCTTTCGTACCATCCCCCTTCGCCCGACGCCTGCACCAGTCGGAAGGAAAGGACTCCGTGCTGTCGACCCAACCACTCCATCAGCACCGGCCGGAAGGCCTCGATGGTCCGAACACCGAACCGAGGCCTTTCCAGCCGGATTGCCCAACGGGCAATAACGTCACGATGGGCGTCGCCTCGCCAGGCGGCCATCTCACTAAGCGAGACGGTGCCGCCCCCTGACCGCGTCACTGACACCCGCCGGTACAGTCCGGCGAGCATTTCCACCTCTAAGTCCCACGGGGGTGTTCCGGCCAACAGGCATGCTGCCTCCGTCGCCACCGTGCGGTATCCGCGTATGGGCCTGACCGCCATAGCCCACTGTGGTCGCCACAGCAAAGCCCTAAGTCGGACAGTCAGGGACCCCGCTCACACGGGTGCGCCGTACAGGGCCATCGACCGGACCACCCCCGCATACAGCAGTCGGCACGTCACGCTGGGTCCGCCCACATTCGGCATAAGCCAGGATAGGGCGGACGCCGCGCCGACCAGCCGTGGAGCAAGCCGACAGAAATGCTCCCGGAACCACCATCGCCCGTCGAGCACCAAGCCCAAGTACCTCATATGAGCCCGGATGCTGATGGGAACCGAATTGACGATGATCGAGGCGTCGGTGGGTGGACTGGTGCGGGGCCCATGAAATAATAAGGCCTCCGTCTTATCCAGGGCCACCCTTAGCCCCAGCGCCTCGATCCGCCTGACAATCTCCTCGGTGCCAAGAGTTGCCAGGCGTGCCGCCTCCTCCAGCGTCCCACCCTGGGCTGTGACGAGTGTATCTTCAGCGTAACAGATTATGCCCAGCCCGGGCGGGAGGCTCCCTCTCAACGCCCAGTCGCAAACGTTGCTCCACAAAGTCGGCCCCAAGACCGACCCTTGCGGAACACCGCACGACATAGGCGTTCGCACAACATCCCCTACTTGGTTTTTATAGAGGACGCTGCGCCCCTCCAAATAGTCTGCCACCAGCCGCCTCAGGTATACAGGCACTCCGTGATACCGGAGTGCCTCCCTAATGCAGCTGAATGGCAGACTTTGAATGCGTTGGCGATGTCTAAAGACACCGCCAACAGCACCCCACCGCCATTGACAGCCTCCGCGACTACGGCCCTCAGGCGTAGTAAGGCCGCGATCGTCGAACGCCCCTTTCGGAAACTGAATTGGGCCTCCGACAGATCGGGGCCAACCTCGCTAAGGTGCTGGCCGATACGGGCAGCCAGGATCCACTCCAACAGCTTACCCGAATCGTACAGCAGCACGATCGGCCTATAGGCCGAGGCCGAGTCCGGAGACCGTCCCGGCTTCGACAGGAGTACCAGCCTCCCTTCCTTCCAACACCCAGGGAACTGCCCAGACGCTAAACACGCGTTGTACAGTTCCCTGAGGCGTGGACCCAAATGCTCGAGGACCAGGGCCAGCACCCGGTCGGCTACCCCGTCTGGCCCAGGAGCGGTGGTCTTGGCACGCATTCGCACCACCGCCGCCCCCATTTCCGTCTCCGTGACGGGCGGAACACTTGGCACCCTGAACAAGAACATGCCTTCAATACGCTTAAAGCAAAGCTCATTTCAGCTCCCTTACTGCTATATCCAGATTTTTCTAGACCGTTTATAGTAACAACGGATTCTTCAAATTATGCCGTAGGCGCGATTTTGTCCCAAGGTGACATTGGCAAAGATAAGCCAATTGCATATGCTTCACGAACCTTAAATAAACACGAAGGCAATTATTCAACAACCGAGAAGCAACTTCTCGCTATTATTTTTGGCGTTAATATATTCAGGCCGTATCTTTATGGTTACAAATTTAAGATCGTCACAGACCACAGGCTTTTAACCTGGTTATTTAGTGCTAAAGATATGGGTGGACGTGTCTTAAGATGGCGTTTAAAGGTCGATGAATATAGTTACGAGATTGTATACAAACCAGAGAGAGTAAACAGCAATGCTGATGCATTATCCGGTAAATGCCGTAACTACTAGAAGTTCTAGATTAAATTCTACTACTTACGAACAATACTTTAAAATACAGTTTACAAAAAGTAACCCAAACTACGACACGAAAATTATAGAAAATAATCAAAGTTTGCATACTTCAAAACAGAAGATTACTGCTTGTCCAGTATCCTTAGACTTAGATTATTCAATGCCGCATTGTGAACAATTATTGGCAATGCTTGATGACTCTAAAGAATTTCGTGCCAGTGAACGCGAACCAGATACCATACAGAAACTTAATTCTAAAAATAATAAAATCATTTATTTCATGTTTACAAAAATCCACCATTTTGATGAAACAAGTTATAAGATAATTTATAATTTATTAATTAAACTAAGAGATGAGATTATCTCTCAAAATTATTACATTAAAGAACTAGCTTTACCCGATTTTTCAGAACCTTTTACTAAATTGAGTTATGTTAAAATTTATAATATGATAGCATATGTCTTTCATAGTACTAATATCGAAATTCATCTATACAAAAACCAAATACTGTATCCTACACCCGCTGAAATTCCTAATATTTTAAAAGAAAACCACGGGACTACAGTAGCTAGTCACCCAGGTATGAAACGCATGTTAAGTAGACTAAAAGTCTCATATTGTTGGAAGAGTATGCGTTCAGATGTAGAGCATTTTATAAAAAGTTGTAGAATGTGCCAAATTAATAAGCCTCTACGCACATGTAATAAGGTACCTATGATAATAACATCAACGAGCACTAAGCCATTTGAAAGATTAGCTCTAGACATCGTTGGCACCTTACCCGAAGCCGGTCTCCAGAATTTTAAATACATATTAACACTTATAGGTATATATATATATACATATATATATATATATATATATATATACAGGGTTTAAGGGGACCGCTCCCGAAAACAAAGACAGGTAACCCTGCTAGTCCTACTTGTAATGATAAGCTAGAAAAAAATCGATTCGGATAAAAAATATTTTTTTTTTCACCACGCGAGCTCTTTGAACTCTTGAACATATGATCGTGAGTTTTGAATAGATTGCGTCTTTACGATTTTTTTTATCGAGTTGTCTTTACATGGCACTGTCCTAATACGATGGAATGTGAAAATCTTAAAAATATATCTGAAAAAAAAAAATCATCCTGATCGAATTTTTTTCTACCCTATCATTACAAGTAAGACTAGTAGGGTCACCTGTCTTCGTTTTCGAGAGCGGTCCACTTCCATCCTGTATATATATATATATATATATATATATATATATATATATATATATATATATACATATATATGTATTAAATGTTCTATTCAGTTTTTCTTAGCTTGTAGAAAATTTTATCGGCATAGCTACCTAGCTAATTATCTTTTATTACACCAGCAAGAAAAGCAGTGATAATGAATTCCTTTCTTAATCCATCACCACAATTAAAATATTCAGATTGATATCAAAGGTTGATTTCAAGTTACGAATATATAGTCTTAGATGCGACCTTATATGAAAACATATTTAAGGTTTTAAATAGCAATTATTAACTCAATCGATCATTAAGGTTAGATCATTAAGGTGTCTTAAATAAACACCTAGGACAAATTACGTTAGGTAGGTCACAAAGTTTATATAAGTATAAATTTTATTAGTAATTACTCACCTACACCAGCTGTTGTGAATTAAGCGAAGCTATGAATAATATGACGAATATTCAGTCTATCAGTAAACGGTAGCTTCAGTATTCTCACCAAATATTTGTTCAAATATTTGATTAAATATTAAAAGTAAATTTTAGATTTTAATTACACTAATTTATATATCTTCTTTTCCGTGTGGTGACGGAGTAAGAATACAATTCACCACCCCCTAATTTTAGCTGTGGGTGATCATACAAGACAACTAAGGGATATAAAATGCATATAAGATCTATGCGAGACAAGGAAAACTCGAAACAAAACCCTATCTATACCAACACGTCTTACCAGCGTGGTATAGTATATATATGGTAGGTCAATTACCCTTCCATTATGAGGAGGCCCGAGCCCAACAGTGGGACTTATATGAGCTGAGATGATGATGATGATGATATATCTTCTATCAGAAATATTGACTGCACAGATGGGGTTGTGGTTAAGACACTGACCTATCGTGTCAGTGTTGTGGGTTCGATTCCTACATACATAGGAGGATAATTTGTACTATCCCAAAATTGTTGTTCTAAGTTTGGGTGTAATTTGTGTTAAATTGAATATTTGTAAAATCTCCGGCAATTCAAGGATTATTTCTTATTGGCTGGCACTCCCTCGTGGGACTTGGAGGCGGAGATGTGAACTGTACCGGCGGGTGTCGGCGACGATGGTAGAGGGTGGCAATGTCGCTCCCCGCGAGTTGGCTGCTTGGCGGGGCGGTACCCCCAGGAGACATTATCGCCCGTTGGGCAGTCTAACTGGAGAGGCCTCGGTTCAGCGTTCGGACCGTGGAGACCTTCCAGCCGGTGTTGGTGCAGTAATTGGGTCGGCAGCACGGGGTCCTCTCCTTCCAACTGGTGCTAATCTTGACGGGGCATGGTTGATTCAGTAAGTACCTGCATACAGTCGTGAGGAGGGAGAGGACACCGTCGTGCCACCACTACGATTGCGACGAGGACATTGCGCAGCATACGCTCGAGGTTTGTACGGCCTGGGCAGAGCAACGCCTATGAATTCGTTGCAATCATTGGTGCCGATCTGGCGCTGCCGTTCCTCGCTAAGGCGATACTCTACAGCGTCACGAACTGAGATACGGTCGCCGCCTTCTGTGATGCAGTCGTCTTGCAGCCTTCTGTGAGCGATGGAGGTGGCGGGGCGTGTTAGAGAGGAGACTCTCCACGCTGACACGCTCCGCCGCCGGCGCATTGGACGGCGGAGGCGCAAGTAAGTAGGTATTTGCGCCTGATGCCGCCCTAGCCGAGTCACAATTATCTTTTATCTCCAAACGATTCTAGCAGATGGCGGTATCTGTTGACTGGATTGAGTAAGTATTTAATAGATAGCGCTATGTTAAACGTAAAAACGTTTCATATAAGCTACAATTTATTAGCATAGCCACCACGTGTAACTGAGGCTACCTTAGCCACAGCAACGCGTGACCAGGTCTGCTAGCATTATATAAAATATAAGAAAAAGTCTGTGCTGTTATAAATTTAAATTTAAACCTGATTCACAAATGAGATGTATGCCTTTGTAAGTAATCAATTGAGTCGAACTGATGTTTGTAATCTGGATATTGTAGCTGTTCTCCACAATTGAATACATATATTTTGTATAGAAGAAATCGCACGAAGACGTGAGTATATTTAATACGATTTATTTTGAATTTGTCCGCACTTAATTCCTGTGCGTTATACCGAGGATTAACGGTTTATATATGGATTTAATTAAAAATTAAGACATTCATCTCAAGCTACTGAAATGATAATTTTGATCACGCATAAAATATAATACGAACATATATATTTATAATAAATGTGTTAAATTAATTCAAGGGTAATAATTATCGTTGAAAGGATAGAATGACTTACCCTATTCTTTCTATCTACTTTACAAATATTAAGGAGCTCTATTTTATGAACTTCTAATGAGTCTTTTTCATCTTCAGGAGTATTTCCGATGCGATATATAGCATTATAGTTTTTTTTCACTTATTATAAAAACTCTTAAAGATTCAGAAATTAATTGATTGAATCATAGAGTAAAAAAAATATATAAATATATTATATATAATACAAATACATACATAACAATGTATATAAACACACATTTGCTTCTAAATAGGAGTAGTAACGAGTACCATCTAAGTTGTTCCTTTGAATAACAAATTACACATTACCAAGTACGTTTCATGGAAAGCGAACGTGAATTTAGGAAAAATAACTTTTGAAACTCAACAGAATTATATATTCAAATATGAAATTTGAAATTCATAAGAAGTCTCCATGTTTTGAGAGAAACACAATTATTTATCGAAACATCTTCCACATGAAAGTGAAGCATTTTGTTATATATTTTTTTTTTGTTTTCCTGCTGAATATTCAAGTTTACAATTGAGTAGTTTTGAACGGAACTTTTGATGTTTCGCTTATCACAGATCATTACCTGTGTCAGATATCATTTGCATTTTTGCATATAAATAACTTTTTATTAATGTTTTTTTACTAAATTAAAAACCGGATATACATTCATTTTGGATTTCTATAGTTACTATTGTAACGGCCAATTATTCTATATTGGCATATCTCTGTTCGCTAATCTCAAGAACTATCATTACGCATGGAATTAAATTTTATTTTTTTTCTTGATTTATTTTATTCAAGCTTCCGTTGTAGACTGTTTTTTTTTTAATATCTATTAGTATATAGATTACAAGTTATTACTGTGTAAAATATTATTCCCTTTATTGGCCACGATGCCGAACGAACGTCTGGTCAAGAAGATATACAATGCGAAAGTGGAAGGATGTAGACACCGGGGGAGACCGAGACTAACCTACCTAGATCAGATTGGTCACGTACTGAAGGAAGGCGGAGTCAAGAATCTCCGAAACCGGCGAGCGTGTATGAAGAGAATTATGAATGTTGAGGAAGCGAGTGAAGTATGCAACGATAGAGTACTGTGGCACTCTGTTCTCTCTGCTTACCTTGCAAGAGATATGGCGTGATGATATGTATGTATGTAATGATAACTGCAATCTTAGTCATATCTTATATCTTTAAACAAGCAATTCTTGTATATATGTGTAAATATATATATAAATATATATATATATATATATATCTACTAGTGTATATATATATATATATATATATATATATATATATACACTAGCTTTTGCCCGCGACTTCGTCCACGCAAAGTCATCTCTGACAGAGTTAAATAGAAAAAGTAATGCAAGGTGTTGAAGGTTTGTCGTTAGGACGATAATCAACAGCGTCGGAAACTGGGATGCGGTCGCCGCCTTCTGCCAGTTAGTTGTCTAACGGAATTAGGCAATAGGGAGGACCCGAGAGAAAATACTCTAGGTTGACACGCTCTACCGTCGGTGCTTTGGGCAGCGCAAGCGTGAGTAACTGTATTGAGGTTCACTGCATGAGGGCTTCGACTCGAGATGATACCCGGCTGTGGTGGCCCGCCCGCACAACGTAGATGTACGTGTACGGCGCGCGTGTGTCTATATACCATAGCCGGTCACTAAAGAAAAAGGTGGTTCAAAGTTTTATTCATTCTACAAATTATATTGCCAATAATATACTATTTACGGTATGACCATGGGATAAAAATATAATTATCACCATCCTTTATTTGACTGTTTTGTATCACCAGCAGAGTTGCGACCTCGTTAGATACGATTTATTATTTGAGTTATAGGGTGAATATTTTTGAAGCTAAACTTAACCTGTATTACCATTAGGCAAGAACCTATTGCCGTCTACCATGTGTAACGTGTGAGCTCGCACACAGGCACTGGTCGCCACAATGGCACTGGTGCGGGATTGATGGAGAGGGAGAGAGAAACACGTGTTTATTTATTTTTACCGAAGAATATTTGTACGTAATTTGAAAAGAATCGATTAAGAAATTTTCTCCCCATACACACTTTGCCGCTTTGTTACACCCCCTTAGGGGCAGAATTAATAAAATCCTTTCATATTGAATCTCTATGTCGTAAATTGAAACGTGCTTCAAAATTTAATGATTCTAGCTATAATAGTTTCGGTTTGGCGGTAATGAGTCGTTCAACCCGCTTGACAGGACTAATTTACACAACCAAAGGGGGTGAATTGACAAATGCCGAATATTACCCTAGAACATTTGATTCGATTCGTAATTTGAAAAGAATCAATAAAGATTTTATTTTCTTCCCATACAAACTTTGCCACTCTGTTCCACCCCTTTAAGGGTATAATTTCGTAAAATCCTTTCTTAGTAAATCTATACGTCATAGAAAGTAACCACTGTCAAAATTTCAAGTTGCCAGCTTCAATAATATCGGCTTGGCGCTAATGACTTAATGAGTCGTCCAACCCGCGTTGCAAGCCTAATTTACACCCCCAGAGGGTGAATATCAACAAATGCTGAAACACGTGTTTATTTATTTTTACTGACGATAATTTTTACGTAATTTGAAAAGAATCGATAAAGATTTTTTTCTCCACACATTTTTTAAATTGACATAACTTTTTTATTTATGAACCAATTGACATATAAAAATAGGTAAAAAAACTTTTTAAGTTAAACGGTTTTATGTTAAACATACATTGCAATGTTTAAGATAAATGTACTAAAAACCAAAAAATAATAAAATAGATACAGTCGTGGGAATTATAAACATATGCATAGAATAGACTAAAATAAAACCGTGGGGCACGTCAATTGTCTACAATCGTTGATTAAAATGTTTGTTTTGTAATGTTACACTATAATTAGGCAGTTGTTCAACCGACAACGATGGACGTGTGATAAGTAGGGCTAGAATGTAGAAACAAGCTAGCAAGCTCGATTATAAGCGAGTTTTAGGGTTTCATAGTGGTGAGCGAGTAGTAATTTTATCATATGTTTTGTCGATTAAAGACAAACTACGAGCAGTGAAATGATTCCTCGCCAGCCAGCAGTGTGAATGTCCAACGATAAACTAGTTGAAACATCTCTTTTATTTACATGGAGTGTATAACTATTGGAATTTCCATGAGCAAGAAAATAGTAAGTAATTTCCTCACCGTCTGCGGACCAACTGCCTAACGACGAATTAAACGATTCTTCTATCGCACATTAAGTCGATAATTTGTAGACAATTGACGTGCCCAACTGTTTTATTTTAGTCTAGTCTATGCATATGTTTATAATTCCCACGACTGTATCTATTTTATTATTTTTTGGTTTTTAGTACATTTATCTTAAACATTGCAATGTATGTTTAACATAAAACCGTTTAACTTAAAAAGTTGTTTTACCTATTTTTATTTTCTAGTTTTTAGTTTTTATTTCGCATTCTGTTTAATTCATTTAGTGCTTTATTATTGCAAGGTTTCTTGCCCGTTAGTTTATTGCAGTCCAACTTCTGTATACGTAGTCCCTGCAAAGATCTTACTCTACTAAGAGCCACGTAGGCTTGACCTTCTTCAAACAGTTTCGCACCTAAGTATACGGCTGCGTGATCCACAGTGCTGCCCTGCATTTTATGTATTGTAGAAGCCCATGATAGTATTAAAGGCAACATTCTTCTTTCAGCCGTCCCGTAATTGTACTTAGCTGGAAACTGTATGGCTTTCGGGTGTATAAGATGAACTCCGTCTCTTGCGAAATCAATTCGGACGGAAGGTACATCTGTTGCATACATCTGAGTTCGACGAAATTGAGGCCAAACGATTTCGTTGATGTAGGCTGGATTAATCAGATACCTAAATTACAGATTCAATTTCTAAATTTAAATCTTATTATTATACGCCATTTAGTGGCTGCGCCCATCTTAAATATTGAGGTTGTATAGTGCACTGTATTCTTCTTGTCAAGCCCTTTTATTTGATACCCATATTGGTGGGATTGATAAAAAATTGTTATCAGCCATTTGGTAGCGGCGGCCATCTTAGATTTCAATTTTGCATAGTAAATTGTATTCTACTTGTTGAGACCTTTCATTTGATACCCATGTTGATGGGATTGATAAAACCTAAGTTATCCGCCATTTTGTAGAGGCCGCCATCTTGGATTTCAATTTTTTATAGTATATTGTATTCTGCTTGTTGAGCCCTTTTATTTGATACCCATATTGATGGGATTGATAAAACCTACGTTATCCGCCATTTTGTAGCGGCTGCCATCTTGGATTTTAATTTTTTATAGTATATTGTATTCTACTTGTTGAGCCCTTTCATTTGATACCCATATTGATGGGATTAATAAAACATAAATTATCCGCCATTTTGTAGCGGCGGCCATCTTGAATTTATAAAGATAATGAATAAACATAATTGTATTGTCACCAAAATCCAAAGTGTATACAAAATTTCAGATTAATCGGTTGACAGGAAGAGGGTGAAATTTGAATTACTAAATTTGACCCAAGAATAAATAATAAATAAAACAAACGGGGTGAGCTAAATAAAACCGTTTAAAAATAAAGCATAAATGTTAAATGAAGCTTACCACAATATATTAGTGAAAACCACGTCTTTACCGGATGAGCCGTTTCTGAGATTAGCGTGCACAAACACACAGACAAACAGATAAACAGACAAAAATTTTAAAAATTATTGTTTTGGATTCTATATGTGTTGATGAAGGTACCAGTAATTTTCTTTATCATATATCTTCCATGTACAGACAGCGATCCGTTACATTTTTATTATTTGTATAGATTTTCTGGATCTTGGAAACGGCACCAACAATTTTCATGAAATTTAGCATGTAGGGGGTTTCGGGGGCGATTAATCGATCTAGCTAGGTTTCATTTCTAGAAAATATTGTTTTGTATATATTTTTAGGCAATAAAAAATATGATTTTTCATTGGCTGAAAACTATTAACATATGAAGGCAAATTTTGACTCTGTCATTAAGAATAGACATAGCTCAGTTGGAACATTGAGTAGTCTAACCCCAACAAACCAGCGCTCGGTTCGGATCCTTAGCTTCCCTTTTCTCATTTTTTGCCTTTTTTTTAAATTATTTACTAACATTATTTTGCCCGCGTCGCCTTCGTCCGCGTAGAAGTCGAAAATGGTTCTAATAGTATTTTTTTACGTTATTAATTTTATTATAATTTATAAATTATTATGTTTAAATATTTGTATACTTATAAAATATAATCTTTATTATAGTGTATTTAAGTATTTAATGTATTTTATTTATTTTGTTATATTATAAACTCATTTGCAAAAAAAACGGGCGGTTTTGATTTTCATTCATATTTAAAAAGATACAATACCAAAAAGGTTTCAATCGTTTGTACACGTTACTGGCCGGTTTTAAAAATGCTGTGGTATTTAAAAAAGTACGTTCTAAATTCAATTTTTCATTAGATGTTCATTTTTACAGAAAACCCCTTTTTATCCTACATTTTTGGCGCGAAGTTCCAGAAGTACATCAAAGAAGAACATCGACTTTCATAACTTTTATTCAATTTTTATCGATTAATTTCATATCCTTGACTGTCAAAGCTTTATTTAATGCTGTTTGGCTGTATCAAAAATGGTAGATAAAGTGGTAAAAGCTACCAAAATTATCGCGCTGCTTGAAGAGGGTTGCAGCCAATGTTTCGTGGCTAGGAGGCTAAATGTTAGTCGCTCGACAGTCCAAAGGACCTGGCAGCGATATCAGGAGACTGGTTCCGTCGAGAGAAGGCCTGGTTCTGGAAGAAAACCATGTACCCAACCACGGGATGATCGTTTTCTTGTGAGTCGCGCATTGAGAAATCGCAAATCTTCGTATGTGGATCTTAAGAACAACCTCCAAGAAGTAAGAAATGTGCATATTAGTCTATGGACGGTCAGGAGGAGGCTTCTCGCTGCCAATATACGCAGTCACCGCCCGGCCCGCGGCCCCAAATTACTCCGTGAGCACAGAGTTCACAGGCTTAGGTTCGCTAGAAATTGTGAATCATGGACTCAAGACGATTGGAATAGGGTTTTGTTCTCTGATGAAGCCAGGATATCTCTGTTCGGTGAAGATCGACGTCGGCGAGTGCTAAGAAGACAAGGAGAACGCTTTGCAGAGGCATGTTTCGAAGAAATCACACCTTATGGTGGGGGCTCTGTTATGTTTTGGGCAGGAATAAATTCAATGGATCGTACAGAGTTAGTCTTCATTGAAAACGGCTCACTGACTGGGCATCGATACATAACGGAAGTTCTAATTTCTCATGCACAACCCGCATTGGCCGCTCTAGGTGAAGACTCGATTTTTATGGACGACAATGCTCGCGCCCACCGATCCCGCGATGTTAATGCGTATGTGCAAGAGGTCGGCATTCGTCGTTTGGATTGGCCAGCTCGAAGTCCCGACCTCAATCCCATAGAGCATGTCTGGGACGTTCTGAAACGGCGTGTGAGATCAGTACACCCGGCTCCGCAGACCATCAGAGAGCTGAAGAATGTGATTACTGCGGAGTGGGAACGTATTCCGCAAGCAAGTATCCGGGATATACTCGCTAGCATGCCCAGACGAATTCAAGCTGTGATTTTAGCTAGAGGGGGTCACATTCGATACTAAACATTTATCTGCTTTTACTTTATTAAAGAAAAACAAACAAAAAAACTTTTTTATTTTTACTTCATGAGCATATGCACTACTAGCGAATATACACTACTAGCGAGGTTTAGCATTATTTCCCATAAATTGTATCTAAATTTTATGAAATACTGATGAAAACGATTATTTTCTTATTAATTTACCAAATTGTGTGGATAAAACTACCTATAATTATCAAACAAAGAAATATTAACATTTGAAATGGTTCATTGCTTAGGTGTCCGTTTTTTTTGCAAATGAGTGTATATTATGGACACAAAGCTTTTTTCTTAGGAGGCTACGTTTTGAACAGCTGCGCCCATTGACCGAGGCGACGGAAGGGCAGTGTACGGCCCAATAACCCACCGTGTTTTGCATCGAAATTAGGCCAACCTCTGGTACCACTTCCTTGAAATCCGTGGCCAGCCTGGCAGGTTATCCTTTCGGGTATCAACACCATAGCCGCCCCGGCAACAAACAACTGTGATGCCGAGGCATCGCCCTCACGAGGCTGATCTTTCTGCGGGTCACGGACTAATACCCGGTCTATGCACCCACGATACTACACCAACTACAGTATTTTTTTGTAAATACAGTACAATATCTTTTGTTTTTCTTTCGCATTGAAATGAGAATTACCAGGCTACTCTGTGAGCTTACCCTGAAGCATGTCACATACAACTGCCCAAGGTAGAAGCAGCTTTCTCTCAAGTCTACTCCCGCTACCTTAAGAATTTGACCTCGAGCTTTGTTTATGGTCATTGCGAAGTAGACTTTGATGGCAATCTGCACTCTCTAAAATTCTAAGAGGTAATTTGATGGTATTTGGAGAATCTTAGAATGTTTTTTCTTGCAAACTTGCAAATAATGTATAATTTTGGCGCTCCAGCTCTCAATTTTAAGATGAGCTAGGATACCGGGAGGCTTCGGTGTATTTAGGAACTCGACCGGTTGTTTGAAGCAGGGTTTATTACTTATTCAAAGATTTTTTTTTGATATTTGACCCTTTCGAATGTTTTTAAATATTTGCAAGTAAATGGTTTAAAGAAATCGAACGACCATGGTGGCACACATAGGTAGAGGTCATGGTGTCTTGCGACCAATCTGATCAACATCAATATGCTGTCTCCATATCGTATCTTATTGATTGTTTCTAATATAATTCAACATTTCCGTCTCGATTTTTGCAAATATGTTGATTAAGAGCTGACTAAACAGCGAACAAAAATATATCAAATGACTATCTTCTCTTTTCCTAATCATTATATGGTAAAAATACCCTCACCAGAGTCAAATAAAAAGGGTTAATGCATCTTATGAGCTACAGATTTCAGTTATTCGATCCAATATGTTATCATGGCTCTGAATTACAATATTCAGTTTAGAAAATTGCAGTCCAACAATTTTAAATTTTAAACTCTAGGTTCCTCTGACGCCGTGTCCTAAAAGTGGATGACCTTTAAAGCTTAGAAATCTTCAAATGCCGTATTAATACAGTATTGTGACTTTGGAGACATTCAAATTTTAAAAAGTATTTACATTGTACCAAGCTTTTATGGGAGTTAAACCTTTTCAGGGTTCCGTACCCAAAACGTAAAACAGAACCCTATAACTAAAACTTCGCTGTCTGTCCGTCCGTCTCTCTGTCACCAGTCTGTTTCTCATGAACCATGGTAGTTAGATAGTTGCAATTTTCCCAAATGATGTATTTCTGTTGCCGCTATAACTACATATACTAAAAAATAAAATAAATACTTAAGGGGGCACCCATACAACAAACGTGATTTTTGCTTCTTTTTGCTCGATATTTTTTTAGTTTCTATTTTTCTTTTTTGTCTCTTTGATTTGTTTTTTCATTATTTTTATTATATTTAAATATATCTTCTAAAACACATTAAAAAGAAAATACCGAGCAAGGCTCGGTCATCCTGATATTGTATAATATAAGACAAGGAAAGAAATACTGGTAATTTTCATCAACGACTTCTAAATTTTAGGTAACACTTTAGGCATATAAAATTAATATCCTGTGTGATTTATATTGCCTTAACCTAAAACTTAAATTTTATTAAATTACAATTAACATAAAAAAAATAACACCAGCGCTAATGACTTACAGCAACAACAAAAAAACTGTAGTTTTGTTTCGTATTATATTGTAATGAGTTAAGAATATACATGACAATTATCGCATTGTCTCCCCTTGGGGGAGGTTTATGTCCAGTGTTGAATGTTGAAGACGAGAAAAATGTTAAATTTATAACTTAACAAGCGAATATGAGATTTCGTATGATCGTAATCTTACATCTTTATACAAGGCAGATGTTTTTAAATAATCTCAATATAAAACAGTAAAAAAAATACGTGAAACTAAAAACTAAGAGAGAAATATTTATATTTCAATGTATAAAAGTAAATTTTCACCTAAAAGGTAGAATTTGAATTTTTGCACTTTGGCACAGTTCAAATGTCCGAGGAGCTCGCAAATGTTCCGGGCGTGAAAAATAAAATATAAGCAGAAATGTTTGCGGAAAACTTTTATCAGTGCTCGTTGACAACTTTTATATCCACATATGTTAGACTTGGAGTTATGTGGTGTAGTAATTTTAGTTAGTTGAATTTAGTTTTAATTTAATATTTATATAGTTATAATATTATTTAAAATAAACATATAAAAGCGACTACAATCGCCTATCAGCCCGCTAATATACTTACTTTCATAGATAGAATTGAATTATAAAGTTTTAATGATTATCGCGTAAATTAAAGTAGAGTCATTGTTCTTCCATCACCGCTAATTAACTGTAACAATAGTTTTTGTACAATAAAGGAGCATAGAAAAGTTATTGATAACTTGTATAAAGAGATTATAACCTCGGTTAGCGACGCCGCTAAAAGTAGTTCGACGGTTACGAGGGGTAGGCAGAGTAAGAAAACAGTTATTGGGTGGAACAAACATGTCAGGGAGGCCCATTGTAATGCCAGAACAGCCTTTTTAAATTAGGTGTGGCATGGTAATCCCCACACCGGTCACTATTGTGTACATATGAGAGAGACTAGGAAAGCTTTTAAATATAAATTAAAGTTTTGTCAGGACAACAGAGGGCAGATCCGTATGGATATTTTGGCGGCTGAACGGAAAAATAAAGAATTCCATAAATTTTGGAAAGCCACCAAAAGCCTTAGTCCCAAACCTGTGGCTCCCGCGAGCGTCAATGGTGTGACAGATGCCCGGGAAATTGCGGACTTGTTTAGGAGGCAGTTTCAGGTCACTTCGAAGCTACCCTTGCATAAAGAAGAGGTTAACGAGGGAATTTTGAGAGGTATACCGACCTCAATTACGGCTCAAGAGGTGAACCGAGTTATTAAGTCCATGACGAGAGGCAAGTCCCCGGGGGCGATGGTCTCAGTATAGAACACTATCAACAAGCAGGCCCGCACCTCCCTAGGGTTCTATCAATGCTATATAATCTTAGTGTTACACACTCGTACTTGCCTGACGATATGACTAAAACGTTACTGGTACCAATAATCAAAAATAAGACAGGTGATGTTTCCAATAAAGAAAATTACAGGCCCATTTCTTTGGCAACAATAACTGCCAAGGTGCTTGATGGTGTGCTTGGGAGATGTGTGGCTGAACAGATAAATATACATGACGCACAATTCGGCTTTAGAGCGGGTCTGTCTACTGAGTCAGCTATATTAGCTCTTAAGCACACGGTCAGGTATTACACGTCAAGAAATACCCCTGTTTATGCTGCGTTCCTGGATCTATCCAGGGCATTTGACTTGGTTAATTATGATATCCTCTGGTCAAAAATGAGGAAGCAAGGCCTACCCGAAGACCTAGTAAGGCTTTTTAAATACTGGTACAATCACCAAATTAACCAGGTGAAATGGTCGGGTCACTTTTCCGAGGAGTATGGGTTGGAATGCGGGGTGAGACAAGGTGGCTTGACCTCACCAACGCTTTTCAATCTATACATCAATCGGCTGATCGAGGAGCTTAGTGGTACCAGAGTCGGGTGCTCCTTCATGGGTAATATTATAAATAGTATAAGCTATGCTGATGACATGGTGGTACTGAGCCCCTCGATCAGTGCTCTTCGCAGGCTACTCGGAGTATGTGAAAAATATGCAAACGATCACGGTCTCGTATATAATGAAAATAAATGCGAGGTTATGTTATTTAGGGCGAGTAACAAAATATGTGAAACATTACCACCTGTCTATATTAACGGAATAAATTTGAAACGAGTATTCCGTTTTAAATATCTCGGCCATATTGTTACCGAAGATTTAAAAGATGACGAAGATATGGAAAGGGAGCGGAGGGCGTTGTCTGTCCGATGCAATATGTTGGCCCGCAGGTTTGCTCGATGTTCACAAGAAGTTAAGATCACGCTTTTTAAAGCATTTTGTCAATCACTTTATACTTGCAGCTTGTGGACTAAATATACGCTGAGGGCATACAACGCTCTCCGTATTCAGTATAACAATGCCTTTAGGGTGTTGATGGGGCTCCCACGGTTTTGTAGCGCCTCAGGCATGTTTGCAGATGCGCATATTGATAGTTTTAATGCAATAATCAGGAAGCGATCTGCATCAGTGATGAGCCGGCTATGGGGGAGCGCTAACAGCATCTTGGGTGCAATTGTTAATAGGCCTGACTGTCCACTCCTGGTGCACTATTGCCGTATACATATTTACGGTGAGAGTGCACCCGGTAAGGGGCACAGGTATTTGAATTGATTATTTGTATATTGTTACTAACATAGTTTGTAAGTTTTTTATTTTTGTATAACTAACACATATGGATGGCTATCTGCAATAATCTTTTATTATCTCCTTTTAATTCACGGGATCTTCCATAGGGAAGATGCCCGGTCCTTTGGGAGGCTTACATGGGGATATGGATGCAATACGCAGAGGCCTTTGGAGAAATTTAATCTAAATATTGGGATGGGACACCTACCGATGACATTCCACGTCTGCACATAACATACGTGAAATGCCAGCAGTAAGTGTAAAACTATTGTATGATGATGGTATCTAATATATATATGGGAGTGGGTGTTTAGTGGACTGGTTCATCTTAAATCTATGAATTTATAACTGTCGTCTGCCTTCAAACCCATGTTAAGAGCTGAACGGTGGCAGACGGTGACTCGCCAACTCACTGAATGGGCCCCCTAAATAGTCGCCACAGACACACAAGTCATACGGGCAACAAAGGGCAACATTGATGTAAGTGGCTAGGGGTGTCGAGCGGTGCGGCTCCGGTTTCACCATTGAGTCTGCGATAAACAAACTCATGGTTTCCCCGTAATTATGCCCTTGAAAATGACACTTCCACCCCCGAGCATATAGCTCTGGCGACCCCTCTCTGATCAGCTGTTTAAGGCAAGCCAGAGCTGAGAGTCCTTCGGGCACTCTTCGGTTTCCACTCTAGCCAGCCAATGAAGGCCAGCTGGAGACGAGTCCCTGATCGACTCTCTGGAGTATTCAGGACCGCAGTGTCGCCACTCACATTCAGCTCGCCACAAGCTGCCCTGCGGTTTATTGGCTTTCCTGTAAATCTTGTGATACACTTTTTTTTTATATCAAAAGAACTTAGGGAGCCAAATAATGTTCCTCCGAGTTTTGCGTTAGCCTCATGGTGAAGTAACGACTGGCCCGGAGGTATTATTATTATTATTATAAATTTAACCAATTAATTTCATCATCATTTACCTGTGCTCGTCACGTCATAATCTATAATATTAGGTCTTCATTGTCTTGCTTCTTAAAATAGAGTCAATACTAAATGGGTTTGTACAAAATTTTGTACCTATATTTCTTTGCTTCTTCGTTTATATATTGACACTGAAGAAAGTAGAATAATACTGGGTTGGTATTTTTTAGTTATGAATATCAATTTATGAGAATCTTTATTTACATTTTATAATAAGTGAATTGTATATGACGGTACTTCCATTTATCATACGTGCTAAGCGGAAACATGTTAACGAAGTATTCACTAATCGCGCCACCTAGCACAAACTTGTTTAAGAGAAGAATAAAAGTAAACAAGCGACGTTCATTCGGCAGTCTGAGCCCGCGAGTGGCACGGCGCGGTGCACTGGTCGAATATCGTATACTCACTTACGTTAGCTTTGTTGGCCCCTCTCATGATGTTACTCGTGAGAGAGTGGTGTCATGGTTGCTGCGCTTGGCAGGTGGGCTGGTGAGAGCGGTGGATGTTGTACGTATCCCGGGGAAGAGCTGTTGTTCGATCTCTTCTTTGAACCCTTTAGCGATTTGGCTGAGGAATCCACAGGCAGATAAAGGGGTAGCGCCGGTTGTAGTCTTGGCCCGTGGCAGCACGTGAAAGGCTATCTTGTGTCATCCATCCATACCATATAGTTGTTTGTACAAACACGATTGCTTGGGTCTGCTCTGTGAGATCACTTAAGATGTAAGCTATGATTGGTATATAGGTGTGAAGGTAATCATGATTACTTGCAGTACGGTCAGTTGCAACTTTATATCCGCATTTATATTCCTCATGACTGACCCATTAGTCTACATATAGAGATTAAATACAGTTGAAATGTGAAAATATTTTTATGTGCTACATAATTACATCCGCATAATAAGCCTATAAGCTGGTTGGTTATTTTAATTAAAAAATACCAATGCAACTAATTCAACATATTATTCGAGACAAGTACTTATTTGTTTATATTTTATTAATAGATTTAGTAATTATATATTTATATCATGACAGTTTTAAGCATGAGAGCAGGTCTTAAACTAATACTTCTTAAAAAGAAGAACGATAATTTTTAAATGTCAAGCTTTCTGGTTAAAAGTTAGCTAAAACTCTCGCTGTACCAATAATATTATAAACGCGAAAATATTTGCAGGTCTATAAATATTTATTATACTAGAACTACTAAAAGACTTTGGTAAGACTTAATTCATTTTAATACTTCTGAAAATCAAAATAACTTATTTTCTTTACGAGTGAAAATACAACATTCATATTTTTTTTTTCTCTTCATACACGCTCGCCGGTTTCGAAGACTCTTGACTCCACCTTCCTTCAGTACATGATCGATCTGGTCTAGGTAGGTGAGTCTCGGTCTCCCCCGGTACCTACATCCTTCCACTTTCACATTGTATATCTTCTTAACCAGACGTTCGTTCGGCATTCTTTCCACATGTCCAAACCAACGGAGCATTCTCTTTCGCATCTTTACACCAATACTCTCTTTCATACCTACTCGCTCTCTTACGTCGTCGTTACGAATGAAATCGGTCAGCCTAACTCCACAGATTTTCCGTAGAGATTGCATTTTGACCGCATTAATTTTACTTTCATACTCTTTTCTGCATACCCAACTCTCGCTTCCATACATTAATGTTGGGACAAGCAGTGCGTTATGTATTGCTACACGTGCCTTCTGGAAGTGAAGTGAAGCGAGTGAAGTATGCAAGGATAGAGTTCTCTGGCACTCTGTTCTCTCTGCCTACCCTGCAAGGGATATGGCGTGATGATATATATGTATGTATGAAAATACAAGGTGAAAATTCGAAGCTCCATCCGATTAGTACTTTTTTTAGTACCTTTGATAAGAAAACAGCTCAACTGATGGCAATTACTATGCTCATGGAATTCAGCAATATCAAGGGCAGTCAAACGCTACGGCAATAGGGAAAGATGTAGGATTAGAGGAAATGCAATAAAGATGGAAAAAGATGGAAACTTAGTTGGCCCTTTGAGATCCATTGGATTTATTTTTTATTTTTAGGCCATATATTTTCGACTTAATATTTACTTTCAGGACATGCTCGTGGATGTCATAAAAGACGACTAAGAGCCTTATCACGACCTGGGCCAACTCCATTTGATGCTGTTTGGTCAACAACTACATTCCCAAAGAGGGTTGACGTTTGGCAGGCGGCCGGTCATAAAACTATTGCCAATAACTTTTACGATATGTGCTATGAAAGAAGAATACATATCGTATAGACCCTAATTAATTGGGATAAAAGTAGGAGAATAATGATGATAAATGATATACTTTAACACATATGCCTCTACACAGAAGGAAAATAGTCTAATATATCAAGGAATCAAACGATTTTATTTAAATGTTTCGTCGTTTATATGTTAGTGTTTTAAAATACCACAAATAAAATTAACCTTTATTAATCCCAAGACTGGAACTTTTAATTTTTTTTTTCCACTTGTACAACGATATCATAATAAACCATAACTCACTGGCAGGTTTATAACCTTGCTCTTGAGCTTTTTTATGTCTCGTCCCAAATATAACAGTACGGGTGGTTTCAGTTTTAAAATTTACAACGTGACTTTTATAAGCTATTTTTGGAGCACTTTAGTCGTTAATTTGAGTAAAGCCTGTATTTTTTATGAAATATATACTACTAAGCATACATGTATGCATATGAGTTTATTCGTCCATATTCTATACGGATTATTATACAAGTAGTTACAACAACAGATTTTTAACGGTGCATATATTATAGATAGCAATATTGAACAGTACACATTCTCATTTTGAATCAATCAGTACTTACACTTTTTTATTTATACATTTATTCATTCATCCATCATAGCAATATTTACATCCATCATACCAATATGGAAAAGTACACATTCTCATTTTGAATCAATCAGTACTTTATTTATTTTACATTTAATCATTCATCAATCACAGCAATATTCACATCTATCAAAGCAATATTGAAAAGTATACATTCTCATTTTGAGTCAATCATTACTTTGCATATTTTTAAATTTATTCATTCATGTATCACTAAGCGTGTGGTCTTGCACCTTTTACTTCAACATAGGTCTTCCCCCAAGAATACCAATCATAATGTTCCTGCATCACCCGCATTCAATAGTTCCTACCTTCTAAGATCTAAATTCTAAGTCTATCTGCTGGGGAGTCATCTTATTTACTTCACAGATACTTTCATAGTCTTCCAAAATTACTACATATTAAACTTTTTAAAAAAAATGTAAACCGACTTCAAAATAAGCTCAGCCAAAAACCATACTTATTTAAAACACTAAAAACCAAAAAATAAGATGAACTATTTAATTCTTGTCTAATTCTAATTATGTATTAATTTTTATAAAATATAATTACAATGTATGCTAGAAATCCACTAACACGATTTGAAGTCGGTACCAAGCCAAATGGGTATACTATATCGCATTCAAATCACGCCGCGCTTGTGACTGAAGTGATTTGAACGCGAAAGTGGTTAAACGATTTAATCCATACGGGCAGACGTCGTTCACGGTTGTGTCAAATGGTATTAAATTTGTGACGTTGTAGTGTTCTGAATACATCTTTTAATTCTTATTTCCTTTTATAATTTAATTTTATTAATTTTTCACCCTGCCTCATCCCACCGCCACCTCATATCATTAAGCTATTTTTTTTTGTTAATATAAGCTTGGCACCGACTTCAAATAGTGTTAGTGGATATCTAGCATACATTGTAATTATATTTTATAAAAATTAATACATAATTAGAATTAGACAAGAATTAAACAGTTCATCTTACTTTTCAGTTTTTAGTGTTTTAAATAAGTATGGTTTTCGGCTGATCTTATTTTGAAGTTGGTTTACATTTTTTTTTAAAGATTAATTATTTTTGAATTTTTAGTGTAAATAATCGTAGTTAAGTAATAATTTTAGCTAGTTCATATAGATTAAATTATTTATTAAATATAGCACTACTAGTAGATCGACTAAAAATGTAGGTACATTGCACGATGAAAAATAGAAAGTAGGGAACCAAAATAAAAAAATAAAGAACGTATTTCGAAAAAATGGAAACGAAATGCTGTATCTCGTTGCCAATGGTTTAAATTTCACTGTTTCAATCAATTCGCGTATACACCATATGTGCTATCGATGCTTCACGTAAAATTTAATGACGACACTATTGGCACAAAAGTGAAAGACAGTGATGGGTTAGTTGCCATAGCGCCTATGTCAACCATATATCAGGCAACGAAAGGTTATAGGATAATGAACGGAAAATGCTTAATCTCTAAATGCTAATCCTCTGTTGGGCGGTTACGGTATATAAATTTCAAGGTAACTTTACAAAGCCTTAAACAAAGCTGTTATTGATTTAGGCAAAAATAAAATTGCCAATCATCAGTTTTATATTGCACTGAGTTGTGTAAAGACTCTAGGGGGACAGCTTTTTGTGACTTAGGGTCTAAGAAACTACTATCAACTCAAATCAAAAGACTATACCAGGAGAAAGCGTAAGTCACAGAATAAGACGGTTCTAAATAGGTACGTATTTAAATTAGAAAATTTTGATACAATTATCCAATACGGCTAGATAGCGTTTAGGAAACTTAAGAGGATCATCTAACCTAATATATCTCAGTATCTGAAGGCACAAGTCTATGAACAGTGATGATTTATAACATGAAAATGTGGTCCCTAAATGTGGGTCTCGTAACAAAACTCAAAGCCGTTCAGCGTACTATGCAACGGGGTATGCTCGCTCGTTTCTGAGCGAGATAGGATTCGAAATACCCTAATCCATAGAATAATGGGTGTAATCGACATATCACGAAGAATTAGCACACTAAGAGGCAATGGCCACATCACTCAAAGTACTGATCATTGCTGGAGAATAAAAGTTTGGCAATTTGTAGCGAAATATGAGAGAAGCTTAAGTCCAGATGATGATACATATTTACAATAGTTCGACTTTGAGAAAGGTGAATTGAAAAAGGATCCATCCTTTCAGCTTGGTATGTTATTTTCTACCTACGTAACAAAGGTTACTATATCGGCAACATAAAGAAATACCTAACTTCTAATCGTTATGGAGTAGTACCTTACATTATCAGCTTATGTGATTAACTTGAAAGAATACAGTTGAAGGTCTATGCGTACATATAATATTGAAATAATTGACCTCCAACTCATAATCGTTAAGGAGATATACCTTCCATCACCAGCTTATCTAAATGAGATTATCACTGCCAGATGCAAATTTTTGAATAGCTTTGGAAAAAATATGAGACTCGTAATATGTGACACGTAATATGTGCCTATAACATTTAAGGGTTGTCCTCGATTTCCAAAAATTCCCATCATCAGATCATGATTTGGTGACAATGGGACCACTTCGGGAGTTAACTTGAAACAATACAGCTAAAAGTCTATGCGTGCGTATGATATTGAACGAATTATCATCCAACTCCTAACTGTTAAGGAGATGTACCTTCCATCATCAGCTCACCTTATTGAGTTTATCACACTGCCAGATGCAAATATTTAAAGAGCTTTTGAAAATATATGAGACACGTAATATGTGCCTATACAATTTGAGGGTTGCCCTCGATTTCTATGACTTCCCATCATCAGATCATGACTTGGTGACAATGAGACCACCTCTGGAGTATACCCTTTAGAAAAAAAAAGAATTTTGAAAATCGGATTGACAAAAATATCGCTGAACATACATAAAAAAAAATACATACAATGAAACATAGAACCTCTTCCTTTTTGAAGTCGGTTAAAAAATTAAATAGTATAGCCATCATCTCTACTAAAGATGATAGCTTGATCTTATGACAGTCAATCATTTTATATCTAAGAGAAAACTTATTTAACACATAACAGTTACTCTAAACAACAGCTCATTGCCAAACCAAAAAAAAATTAAATATTTAGCCAACTGTAAAAACATATATGTAATTCAACCACAAAGACTACTGCTAGCCAAGTAACGAAAAATCTGCTTTATGTAAACCCTTCCAATATTAACAGTAAAATTTGGAACAGTGCCTGCACATTATTTATGGAACTCCTAGCGTGCACTATATTAGCTATATCGCGTTACAATTGGATAAATTCCAAGCACGCGTTGTGCTTAACACAATTAACGGGAATAAAGAACTCGTCTACTTAATAAACACTTGGCAGATATTTCTCGCTTCTATTAAATTTCAGTGCCAAAACTTAGGTTTTTAGGAGCATTGTACATTAATTGCTGATTCCATTGTTACCTATTATCTCATCATCATCACAGCCCATATATGTCCCACTGTTGGGCTCGGACCTCCTCCGTAATGAGAAGGAAATTAACCTACTATAGTGCGCTGGTCAGAAGTGTTGGTATAGGGTTTTGTTTCGAGTTTGCCTTCTCTTGCATAGATGTTATATGCGCTTCATATCCCTTAGCCATCTCTTACGATCACCCACGGGTAAGATAGGGGGTGGTGACTTGTATTCTAACTCCGTCACCACACGGATAACCTATTCTCTAACTAGAGTAAAATATATACATACATATGTATATATATATATATATATATATATATACGAAGTACATCCAACGTGCCTTTTCCTTATTGGGACACACGTTCAAATCTTTTATAGGAAATTGTTTTCTTGTTAGGTATACAGCGGGCATTGTGAATGGTTAATTAAGTTTGAGACCATTTTCATTATAAATCGTCCGGAGGATTTTACATTGGGTCTGGGGCTAAGGACGCGACTCCGGTTCCAAGGTCGGTGGTAGCGCGTGTAGGCTTAATGTGTTATCGTATGAACGATCCCTTAATTGTTAAAGGAGCCAAATATTCATTATTGTGTAAATATTCCTATATAATGTGTACCAACGGGTATTTGTAATCGCATTTCTCTAAAGTATAATTGGTACCATCCTAATCGGCTGTAGAAATTATAATAGCCCAGGTAAGAGACGTTATTGTGAAAATTTTAATCTTAAAATAATTTCTAGCTGAATATTTTAAGGAAGTTCAACCAATATAAACATTTAGTTTTTATCGCTTCTGACTTTTCTTAGCTTCACTTCGGATTAGTGACAAATTTTAATTAAACGTGTATTGCAGACCTTTTGGGGTCCCGCCGAGCTGGCTACGGATGGCAAGGAAGCGGTACCAGTGGCCGGCCCAATGGCGTTGGGGAGGGAATACGGTAGGCTATGGGGCCACAAGTTGCCCTCCCATCGCCCCGGACAAGGGGGCAACAAAAAAAACAACTTTTTGGATATTTCACAAATACAGCAAATACTATTGCTATGTCGAGGAAGCTGAAAATACTACCAACCTTTATTCTGTTCATGGATGTCGTAATAGACGACTAAGAGCTTTATATCGACCTGGACCAACTCAGCCTTGCTACCGTCTGATCAATAATGATATCCCCAAAGAGGGTAAATGTAAGACAGGCCGCCGATCATAAAACTAATATTTTTTGCAATATTAACGTTGGAAGTAAACATTGCGTCAAACTCAAGTAATTGGGGCATTTTTTTCGCCAAATTTAATTTAATATTGTTACGGCTTTTATGATTGGTAATAAATGTTTAAATACAATAAACTTTCAAATTACTGAAATTTAGTATTTACATACATACATACATATCATCACGCGATATCCCTTGCAGGATAGGCAGAGATCAGAGTGCCAGAGAACTCTATCCTTGCATACTTCACTCGCTTCCTCGACATTCATTATTCTCTTCATACACGCTCGCCGGTTTCGGAGACTCTTAACTCCATCTTCCTTCAGTACGTGACCAATCTGGTCTAAGTAAGTTAGTCTCAGTCTCCCCCGGTACCTATATGCTTCCACTTTTGCATTGTATATCTTCTTAACCAGACGTTCGTTGGGCATTCTTTCCACATGTCCGAACCATCGGAGCGTTCCCTTTCGCATCTTTACACCAATACTCTCTTTCATACCTACTCGCTCTCTTACGTCGTCGTTACGAATGCGATCGGTCAGCCTAACTCCACAGATTTGCCGTAGAGATCGCATTTCATTAAATTTAGATCAGATCGCATTAAATTTAACATTTAATATGCTTAATTATTTATAAACAATAAACTTTTACATTTATTATATTAATAAAATGATAAAGCAATTTGTGAAGTTTTTTAGCCTTAATTATTTTTAGCTCCTTTTTTTGGCGACTGGCTATGTAGTAGTCACACGCCGCTAAGCCCTTCCGGGGCGACAGAAGAAGCGTCGTGTGACCCCATAGACTCGCCCTACATGTACCTTTCTTCGCCATGCGAGCGGGCCACTGGCAACCGGTCTTTGTCTTCGATGGGCCACCAACCCGGCGGTATTTTTTTTTAAATTTTATATTACAAATTCTTATTATTCCAATGAAAGATGATCTCATGTCTGTCTGATGTCTCTTTACACTGGACTGGTATCACTGTTCAAAGACTTCATTTCAAATATGTACCATAAATAGTGATTCGTATTCTATATTTGAAGTCTTCGATATATCTTTTTTTTTAGTTTAAGTAGCACGTTATAATATTGTACTTATGGATACAGTTATTTGACATGAAATTTTCTAAACTTGGATTGTGAATAGCTAGATACATTTATATTATAGTATATACATATATGTTATTTAATAGTCATCATCATTCTCCTACCCTTATCCCAATTACTTGGGGTCGATACATTATGTACTCTTCTTTCATAGTAGAAATTGTTGAAGTTATTGGCAATAGTTTTATGACCGGCCGCCTGCCAGATGCCAACCCTCTTTGGAAATGTAATCGTTGACCAAACAGCATCAGATGGAGTTGGCCCAGGTCGTTATAAGGCTCTTAGTCGTCTTTTATGACATCCACGAGCAAAGTAATGGTTGGTATTCGAAGCCGATACCACACAGCTAACTATTTTATGTAAAAATATATTTTACATTTTGGTTACTACTTTTCAAACTCTTTATGTTGTCAATATTCATAATTATGAGGACCGATATTATTCTTCAACAACAATGTATCATTTTTCTAATTACTTTTTTTTAATTTTTTTATTGCTAATGGTGGCAAACTAGCAGACAGCACACCTGATGGTAAGTGTCACTGCCGCCCATGGACCTTTACAATACCAAGGGTATAGCTAGGCCGCTGCCTACCAATACAAACCCCAAACCCACCCCAGTTGGGCTTCCGGCTCTGTCGCTCACCGAAAGAAGCGCAATAGTACATTGCCATTACTCAGACGTCGATCTTCTGCGAGAGTATGGTACTACCACGGACGGACCGAGAACTGTTCACAGCGTGGTTCTACCACTATTAAAAAGTACTTTGCAAAGTATCTGCTATTTATATTTAACTTAGTACACGTATTTATTGAATTTTTGAGATATAATAAATAAATCCTTCAAAGACCACTTCATCGTTTTCTTTTTAAACTTTCTCAATTTAGAGACAGAATAAACACACGGAGTCAAACTTAACTTGCGGTTAAAATTATTTTAAATGGCAAATTTTTATTTTACAGAAATTTCAATAGTGCGTAATTTACTTTAGCCTATATGAGTGTAATTATCTCATCTTGTATACTTCTAATATCTGAGCTCACGCCCTCTACATTTGAAAGAAATTAAAAATTGATATAAGATTTATCCGTGTGATGGTGGAGTTCGTTACTCCAATATAACGAAGGTTGAACGATATGAATGTGGGAGTCCAGATGGGCGACTCAGTGGTCACTGCTCTGCTCTATGCAGATGATGCAGTACTGCTGGCACAGTCAGCGACTGACCTGCAGACCCTAGTCGACACAATGACAGAAGATTGTAAGAAAAGGGGTCTACGTGTGAATGTGAGCAAAACCAAAATAATGGTCTTTGAAAGAGATGAAGCCAGAACAGATGTAAGAGTAACAATAGGTAATGATGTACTGAAGCAAGTGGATGAATTTGTATATCTTGGATGTGGATTTAGCCGAGATGGAAGGTACACCACCGATATAGAGCGAAGAGTGTGAGTGGGAAATAGCGGAGCGTTGGGGCAACTTCTCGATAGCCACCACCCCAGCCAGAAGGCACGTGTAGCAATACATAACGCAGTGCTTGTCCCAATATTACTGTATGGAAGCGAAAGTTGGGTATGCAGAAAAGAGTATGAAAGTAAAATTAATCGATCTCTACGGAAAATCTGTGGAGTTAGGCTGACCGATCGCATTCGTAACGATGACGTAAGAGAGCGAGTAGGTATGAAAGAGAGTATTGGTGTAAAGATGCGAAAGGGAATGCTCTGATGGTTCGGACATGTGAAAGAATGCCGAACGAACGTCGGGTTAAGAAGATATATAATTCGAAAGTGAAAGGATATAGGTACCGGGGGAGACCGAGACTAACCTACTTAGACCAGATCGGTCATGTACTGAAGGAAGGTGGAGTCAAGAGTCTCCGAGACCGGCGAGCGTGTATGAAGAGAATTATGAATGTTGAGGAAGCGAGTGAAATATGCAAGATTAGAGTTCTTTAGTACTCTGTTCTCTCTGCCTACCCTGCAAAACACTAGACATGGCGTGATGGTATGTATGTATGTATGACGGAGTAAGAATACAATTCACCGCCCCCTATCTTACCCGTGGCTGATTGTAAGAGACGACTAAGGGATATAAAACGCATATGCCATCTATGCAAGAGAAGAAGAAAAACTCGAAACAAAACTCTATACCAACACGTCTGACCAGCGTGGTGTAAATTTCCCTTCCGTTATGAAGGAAGCTTGAGCCTAATAGTGATATATATATGAGCTGAAATGAGTAAAGATCATTCTAATCAGGAATGTATAGTCCATTTCCTTATGAATGACAGTTGAACACAATCGTGGAAGGTATATAATCTGAAAAGAAAAAGAAGTCTTGTTCTTAATAATTAATATGTAGTTAATAATATGATCTTTTAAGGTGGTGATGACATAGTGTAGACCCAATCGAATGGACGACTGAATCATAAAACTTGTAGGTAACCGTTACACGAAAGTGGCATAAGATCATTCTGAGATCACTCATAATAATTCTGTACCTATGTCTAGAGCATTGTTCTAGAATCTAGAGAATTGATTCTTGTAGGTAGACACTTAGGCTAAGTTCAGATGACCGCACGGCGACGTGCGCTGTCGCGCGATTCAGCTGTTCAGATGGCGGCGGTTCGCGCGCGGCAATTTAGCGTGAACATTCAGTGAGAATGGACGTGAAGGAGGCTATTTGATTGTGGGTTTCATACCGCAAACTGCGACGTTGTCGTCAAAAGCAAATACGATACGATAGGGTGCACCCAGCACCCTATTTTGAGTCAAAGACTTTATTTAAGCATGTTTGTGACTTTATATCCCACACTAAGACTACGCGAAGATCGATTTTTCAACTACTTTAAGATGTCGATTGCATCCTTTGAGTTTTTGTATGATTGCGTTGAAAAGGATATGCAACCTGCAGATGGTGCTGCAAGATATTGCATATCCCCAAAAGAAAATCGTCCTCCATTTTCGTGGCTCCGTGTGTCCGTCCCCCTCAAACTGCGCGGGTCAACTGAACACGTCCATACAGGATTGTAGATCTCAAACTCTATCTCACCGCGTGGCGACACGCAGTTCAAAATCTTGCGCGCGGTGCATGGCGGTGCGCGCAAGATTTCATCGGTCACGCGCGGTGACGCGCGGTCATCTACACAACAACATTGATTTGCTATAATCTTAAACCGTTGTACATGCATGTTTTGGTGCCAGTTACATTTACATACATGTATCACCGCGCGGTCATCTGAGAGTCAATTCTCTTAAGAAAACATACTCCTTTCCACGGGAATACCACTCAGAGCAAACAAGACAGAGGACATCCACAGCTTGACAGGTACTATGAATATTATAAACGACTGTCAAATTAATTGAACATAAGCCGATAGTTACACACCTAAATTGCTTTTATGAAAGGGTTGTAAAGGAATATAGCCACAATCAGCCCACTTGCCTAACAAATTAGTGAACATAGTATAATTTTATTAGGAGCTACCTCTACTGTCCATTTACCTGATATAGGTTAAATCAATTATTTGACCCTTATTACACTCGCGAGAAACGGGTCCAATCGTGCCTGAAACAGAACGCTAAATAATACTGGAATACCCAACTGGTATTTTCATACAGTTATAAAATTATAATTTTGATACAAGTAGAATCATCTAATACTTTATTTATTACATTTCCAAATTTAATTTCTAAGACTTTTCCAGTTCAATATGTAAATTGGTAAAAAGGTTAAATTAATATTTATATCATCATCATCTCAGCTCACATATGTCCCACTGTAGGGCTCGAGCCTCAGCAACGGGAGGGTAATTGACCTATTATACCACGCTGATCCGACGTGTTGGTATAGGGTTTTGTTTCAAGTTTTCCTTATTTTGCATAGATATGATTCTATATCCCTTATTCATCTCTTAAGATCACCCACGGGTAAGATAGGGGGTGATGAATTGTTTTCTTACTCCGTCACCACACGGAAAATGTTATAATAAATATAATCTATATATATATATATATATATATATATATATATATATATATATATATATATATATAAGAGCTTGTCCTGATTGACTGATTCATCATCGCACAGCCTAAACCGCTGGGGCTAATAACATGAAATTGAAACAGTTGTTGCCTTTTATATTGTAAGTGCTCACTAAGAAAGGGTTTTTGGAAATTTCTAATCTAAGGGTGAAAAATAGGGGTTGGAAGTTTCTTTATGAAACTTTGGCAGTTTTGAAGTTAGAACTGTTAAACTTTGGATTTGCGTACTGAATATTAAATAAACAAATACGTATTTCAGCATTTTTGGAAAATTACCCCTTAAGGATGAAAAATATGTATTGCACGTTTGTATGGAACTTCGTCAGTTTTGCAGTTAGATTCCTGAAAATTTATATTCGCCTATTTAATATTAAATAAATAAATATATGTTTAAGCATTTTTGGAAATTTCTACTCAAAGGGTGAAAAATTGGGTTTGGAAATTTGTATCCAACTTCGTCATTTTTGAAGTTAGATTCGTGAAAATTTGTATTCGCTTATTTATTATTAAATAAATAAAAACGTGATTCAACATTTTTGGAAATTTCTTCTCAAAGGGTGAAAAGTAAGGGGTTGAAAGTTTGTATGAAACTTCGTCAATTTTGCAATTAGATACCTGAAAATTTGTTATTAGCTATATAATGTTAAATAAAAATTGACCTGTTTCAGCATTTTTGGAATGTCTCCTCTAAGGGAGTAGAATAGGGCTTGCAAGATTTTTTATGAAACTTTGGCAGTTTTGAAGTTAGAACTGTTAAACTTTGGATTTGCGTATTGAATATTAAATAAACAAATACGTATTTCAGTATTTTTGGAAAATTACCCCTTAAGGATGAAAAATATGTATTGCACGTTTGTATGGAACTTGGTCAGTTTTGAAGTTAGATTCCTGAAAATTTGTATACGCCTATTAAATATTTAATAAATAAATATGTGTTTAAGCATTTTTGGAAATTTCTACTCAAAGGGTGAAAAGCAAGGGGTTGAAAGTTTGTATGAAACTCCGTCACTTTTAAAGTTCGATTCCTGAAATTTTGTATTCGCCTATTTAATATTAAATAAATAAACACGTATTTTAACATATTTGGCAATTTCTACTCAAAGGGTGAAAAGTAAGGGGTTGAAAGTTTGTATGAAATTTCGTCACTTTTGAAGTTAGATACCTGAAAATTTGTTATTAACTATATAATGTTAAATAAAAATTGATTTATTTCAGCATTTTTGTAAATTCTACCCTAAGGGAGTAGAATAGGGCTTACAAGTTTTTTTTGAAACTTTGTCAATTTTGAAGCTAGAACCGTTAAACTTTGGATTTACGTATTTAATATTAAATAAACAAACACCTGTTTCAGCATTTTTGGAAATTTCTCTCTTAAGAGAGTAGATCATATCAGTAGATAGTAGAGTATAGGGCTAACAAGTTTTTTTTATAACACTTGGTCAATTTTTAAGCTAGAACCGTTAAAATTTGAACTTGCGTATTAATTGTTAAATAAGCAAATACATATTTCAGCATATTTGGCAATTTCACCCTTAAGGGTAAAAATAGGAGTTGCAAGTTTGTATGAAAGTTGGTCAGTTTTGAAATTGGTTCCTGAAAATTTGTATTCGCCTATTTAATATTAAATAAATAAACACGTATTTCATCATTTTTGGAAATTTCTTCCCTAATGGTGAAAAGTAAAGAGTTTCAAGTTTGTATGAACCTTCGTCAGTTCTAAAGTTAGATCCCTGTAAATTAGTTTTTAGCCATAAAATGTTAAATTAGGCAATACCTTTTTCACCATTTTTGGAAATTTCTCCCTTAAGGGTGTAAAATAGGGGTTACAAGTTTGTATGACATTTAAAAAACCTCGTCAACTTTAAAATTAAATCGCTGATACTTCGTTTTTAGTTACTTAATGTTAATTTTTCTGTTAAAGCATTTTGTAATTTTTTGCTCCTAGGGGTGAAAAATAGGGATTGCAAATTTGTATGAAACTACGTCAATTTTGAAGTAAGATTCCTGAAAGTTTATTTTTAACGATTTAATATTAGACAATAAATACGTGTTTTAGCATTTTTTTTAAATTTCTTCCATATGGGTCTAAAATAGGGTTTGCAATTTTTAATGAAACTTTATCAGTTTTGAAGTTACATTCGTGCAAATGTTCATTTCGTTCTTTAGTACTAAAACAAATAAGTGTTTCAGCATTTTTAGGAATTTCTCCGCTAAGGATGTAAAATGGGGATTGCTATTTTGTATTAAACTTCGTTGAATTTAGAGTTAGATCAGTGAAAATTTGTATTTAGCTATTTAGTATTAAATAAAAATAATACGAGTTTTATCATTTTTGGAAATTTCTCCCCTCTGGCTGTAGGATATGGATTACAAGTTTATTTATGAAACTTGGCAGTATTAAAGTTATATATTTGGGTATTTAGTACTAAATAAAAAAGTACGTGTTTCACAATTTTTAGAAATTGCTTCCCAAAAATAGGGATTGCAAGTTTGTATGAAACTTCGTCAGATTTGAAATTCGATCCATGATCATTTGTATTTCGTTATTTAGTATTAAATAGGTGTTTCATCATTTTTGTAAATTTCTATGAGCAGGATGTAAAATACGGGTTGCAAGTTTTTTATGAAGTTTTAACAGTTTTTAAGTTACATTTGTAAGGCATTTGTTTAGTTATTTTTGTTTCATTATTTTTGGATATTTTCTAATAAATCATGTCGATGTCAAACAGGTGTTGCAAGTTTATTAGAAACATCATCAGTTATAGTTCATCATCATCATCATCATCATCATCTCAGCTCATATATGTCCCACTGTTGGGCTCGAGTCTCCTCCGTAATGGGAGGGAAATTGATCTACTATACCACACTGGTCAGTTTTGTTTCGAGTTTTCCTTCTCCGGCATAGACGTTATATGCGTTTTATATCCCTTTGTCGTCTCTTACGATCACCCACGAGTAAGATGAGGTGGTGAATTGTATTCTTACTCCGTCATCACACGGAAAGTTTTAAAGTTAGTACCTTAAAAATAGTTATTTGGCTATTTGATATTAAATGAATAAATACATAATTTTAGCATTTTTTGGAAAAATGCCCACTAAATATGTAAAATAGGGTTTGCACATTGGTATGAAAATATGTATTTGGCTACTCAATATTAAATAACAAATACGTAATTCACCATTTTTTAAAATCATTCCCTAAAGAGAAATGGATGTTGGAAATTTGTACGAAAATTAACTTCTAAACAAGTACGGAAAGTACTTTGTTTTGCTTTTTTTTTAATACTGATATCTGTAATTTAACTACAATTCATCATTCTCTTGCTCTTATCCCAATTACTTGTGGTCGTCGCAATACGTACATACTCCTCTTCCTACGCATTGCATAAGTTATTGCCAATAGTTTTATGAACTGCCGCCTGCCTGAAATCATCCCTCCTTGGGAATGTAATTATTAACTAGACGGCATGAGGTGGTGTTGGCCCAGGTCGATACAAAGCTCTTAGTCGTCTTTTACGACACCCACTAACAAAGTAAGGGTTGGCAGTATTCATAACCATTACCACACAGCGACTGTAACTTAACCAAATACAAATATTTAATTAAAGATGAAAAATACGTAGTAAAGTTTTACTTTTAATCATCTCTAAAGAAAGTAAAATATGAAATTAAAGTTTGTATGAAAATGCGTCAATTTGAGAGAAAGATCCTTAACAAATCTAAAAAAAATGTTGATATATTAAAAATAAGTAACGGCGGGTTTCAATGTTTTTAGAAAATATACCCTTACGGGGACTAAACTAGAGGTTATAGTTGTATGAAATATGTCACTTTTGGAATTAAAAAATCTATAAAACTTAGTACATCAATTCTTAAGTATAAATAAATTCATAAGGCCATCCTTAGGGACGTTAGGCAGGCGGCTGGTCATAAAGCTATTGCCAATAAATTTTGCAATATATAGGAATAGGAGTACATATTGCGTCTACCCCGAATAATTGGTAATAGTAGTAGGTAATATGAAAAAATAAAATAAACTTATGTTTAGTTACAAAAACATAAAATTAAGAACAATCTATTATCAAATAAAAGTGTTATATTATTTTTTTACTTATTAGTTCTTTATTAAGTTAAGATATTATATTAATTATTTTTTGACCATTCAAACAACTAGCCATATTTTAATATATCCACGCGAGCGAAGCCGTGGAAAACAGCTAGTTAGTTATATTAAGATAAAATTATGAAGTATGATTATTCTATTCCCCGTATAGGAGCCGGCTAAGGAATCATTAGGAGAACAGAAATCAGTTGGCTAACCTTTTTTTTGCCTAAGGTGGCAGACAAGCAAGCAACACATCTGATGGTAAGTGTTACTGCCTCCCATTGACTTTTGCAGTACCAGAGGCATAGCTAAGCCGTTACCTATCAATGAAAACCCCAAATACTTTCTGGGTGAAAGTTAGACTGCCGGCTCTTTTGATCACAGAACGAAGTACAACAGCACAAGGCCACTGCTGAAGCGTCAATTTTCTGCGAGAGAGCGGTACTAACCCAGACGGACCAGCCCGCGGCTGTAGACTAGAATACTGTCAATAGCGTGGCCCGATTACGACTAAAACTAACTAGCATAAAAAATTGTATCAATTTTGGTATCGTTAAAAAACTAATTTATATAGAATTTCGAACAGCGCCTCTAGCATGCGTAACTGAAACTAATTTCGTTAGCACGAATAATTTTGTTCAATACTCTCTTGGCAAGCTTATAACAACAACTGTGACTATGGTAAGCAGTTGGAGAGAAGATTTTGACTTCTGATATTGCGCGGCATCTTAGTGATACCTTCTAGGTGTTTAGGTGTGCAAGTAATACAGAATATAATGGACAGAGAAGTGCTTTTGAATATCGTTGATACATTTAAAGATCTGCAATTCAGATGCATCAGGAAAGCATACCTTTACTTTAAAGATAGGGAAGATAACTCTAAAGAAACAGATTGTCTAGCCATCTCTAGTTAGATATTTTCCACCTCTAGTAGTCTGGTGCTGCATTTTCGATTTTTCCTAAACCAGATAAAGTAGCTGTTATTTTATAAACTTCGCAGTAGTCTAGCACCCACTAGTCGAATATTTATCATTCACCGTTTTCTAGTAAATGAGGAAATAATGCCGCAGTGAACTTGTTATATCATATTTTATTGGCCAGAAGAGAGCTGCTCTCGTCGCTATAATAATCATACTACAATCTTCGTATAAGTTTAAAAAATCTACATATAATAAGAATTCCCACACAAATCTATAAATTAACATAACTCACAATTTCTTAATACCGGGTACACACATAGGTACCGGGGGAGACCGAGACTAACCTACCTAGATCAGATTGGTCACGTACTGAAGGAAGGCGGAGTCAAGGGTCTCCGTAACTGGCGAGCGTGTATGAAGAGAATTATGAATATTGAGGAAGCGAGTGAAGTATGCAAGGATAGAGTTCTCTGGCACTCTGTTCTCTCTGCCTACCCTGCAAGGGATATGGCGTGATGATATGTATGTATGTATGTACAATTTCATAATTGTTCATCGGAGTTGCAAGATTTTTGGTCCCTTATCTCTACATGAAAATTTTCCTATATTTACAGAGATTCTTACCGTCTAATAACACATTAGAGTTGCAATTCTCTCGCATAGTTTCAAAGCCAAAGAAGGATACTTCAAAGAGATTACTGCAAGCACTTCTAAAGTAACTTTCAAAGTTTAGCATACGTGAATTTTTAATAAAAATATAAGTCGGTTGCAGAATACAGTTTGATGTAGTTCATTGACTGATGAACTGATATTTTTAAAATAATCTTAAAACGTGAAAGGTTTGGATGCTTTACACCTGAGTGCTGTTCATATATCTTTTATTTTAAATTACTGTGGTAAAAATATTACTGTTTTTAATATATTTATTCTTTAAAGCTCTTTAAAATATATTCCTTTTTAGATATGAAAATTTTTATCCACTAATACGCTCAATAGTTTTCAGATCTGATGCTCAAAAATAAATAAAGATTGATGTATGATATTATTCTACATGTACTATGAATATGGAAAGCTTTAAGTTTTTTTTTTTTTTTTTTTTTTTAAATTACGATGATACTATAATGTTACTTAATTGCATAGAGCTAATTATTAAAATAGAATGTTGGATACTTCAAATTCAAATTCATTTATAATATACAAACCTTGTGAGGGTACTTAAATCATCCAAGCGTGGGGGTGCCGGGGATCGAATGTCAGTAGACGATATCTCCGGCTCCCCGTAAAAGCGCGGAAGGGGCCGCTGTGGTTTTAGTGGGTATTCCGGTCGGGTTCCAGCTGGCCGGTGAGTCCCACACTCCCCCTCGTCTGTCACCGGCGGGGGATAGCGCGCAAATCAAATGCATTTCCACAGCGTCAAAAAAAAAAAAAGTGTACTTAAATCATCATCATTTTCCTACTCTTATCCCAATTACTTGAGGTCGATACAATATGTACTCTTATTTCACAGTACATATTGTAAAAGTTATGGGCAATAGTTTTATGACCGGCCGCGTGACAGACGTCAACCCTTCTTGGGAATGTAATTGTTGACCAAACGGCATCAGATGAAGCTGGCCCAGGTCGTTATAAGGCTTTTAGTCGTCTTTTACGACATCTACGAGCAAAGTAATGGTTGGTAGTATACGTCGCCGCCATAACACAGCTAAGTGAGGGTACTTAAATATTGTCAGTTTTAACAATTTATATTAATCAAACAAACTACCACTGGATCGGAACATAACCGTTACTGTGAACACCCGGTGATATACTAATAATAACAATACTAATTTAGACAAATCCATTGTCTTTCATATGGTAATCCAATAAGAAAATAATTTACCACCACGTTTTCTTTTTCCTTTTGTATCGCAAAAGATATTTATAATATAAAAGCGGATAACGTTACTGCACGTGAAGGAAAATGTTAAATAAAATTCTTTTCCAAACTACCTGATCAATGTCGTACAGTAGGTTAACTTCTCATTTAAAGAATGCAATAAATAATAACATTTTATAAATAATAAATAGGTATATACAAATATGTACATATTATAAATATAGAATCGTAATAACTAACCGATCTAAAAGCAATTTTAATTGTAAAAGGCAATAGCCTGGACTAAAGATATAATTCTATAATCTTCTCTCATATACCTCCCACTGCTAGGCTCAGGCCTATTTCGCAATAGCAGGGAAATTGATCTATTATGCCACCCTACTTTGACGGATTGCTGTTTTATTTACAAATTTTCTTCTCTGATATAGATTTTATCTATATATTATACCTTAGTTACTTTTACGATAACCATGGACAAGGGGATAATGTATTCTATTCTTACTCCATCATCTTGATGATGGCATCATACGGATAATGAATAAAATCTTTATGGCAGGACGTATGGTAGGACAGTGTTGCTATCTGCTTGTGTCTCTTATTCGTCTCTTAAGACCACCCAATGTTAACAAAATAGGGTTGGTCAATTATATTCTTACTCCGTCACCACACGAAAAGGCCTGATGATATAAAGATATAAACATATGGCTTTAGATAATGAGCCATTTTACTATAAATCAGGCAAGACACGAGCTATCACAAGAATTTCTCTATAACAAGCATAAGGTTTGAAATAAATTCAAATTAAATAAAATAGTGGTAGGACCACGCTGTTGATAGTTTTCTGTCTACAGCCGCTCACCTGTCCGTCCGGAATAGTACCACACTCTCGCAGAAGATCGACTTCTGAGTAATATCAATGTGTTATTGCGCTTCGTTCGGTGACCGAGAGTACCGGAAGCCCTACTGGGTGGGTTTGGGGTTTGTATTAGTAAGCAGCGGCTTAGCTACACCCTTTAGTAAAGACAACAGAGACGAGAAGACACAAATTACATCCAGTTTGAAATGCGTGGTCGTTGTCTTAACTACTGTGCTATTTATGCAGACAATTACAATAGATTTAACATAACATATTTATAAACACATCGCAGAACTACGAATAGTAAAGCATAAGATAAAAATAACACCCATAAAAATACTAATAACAATAATAGATAATAAAAATATTGCTGTGTTGTTGGACTTGTTCCAATAGAAATATTGTTTTTTGCATATGTTACTAGATAGAGCATACAATCTGCTTTTGAGTTTTGACTTCCGTATAAAATTTATATACCCGTGCATAATATTATATTATCCGTATAGTGACGATGCGATTACAATTTACTACTTATCTTGTTCGTAAACTGCTGTATGGTAGCAGCTACGAATACTACCAAGTCTTACTTTACTCGTGGATGTCGTAAAAGACGCTTGAGAATTTTATATTGACTGGGATCAAATTCAACTGATGTCATTTAGTTAACAGTTATATTCCCAAGGAGGGCTGACGTCTGGCAGGCGGCTGGTCATAAAACTATTGCCAATTACTTTTACAATATGTACTATGAAAGAAGAGTACATATTGTATCGAACCCAAGTAATTGGGATAAGAGTAGGAGAGTAATGATGATCTTATTTGTGCACCACTGCGAAATAGTGGCAATGAATACTACCAACCCTTACTTTGCTCGTGGATGTCGTAACAGGCGTCTGAGAACTTTATATTTATCTGGGTCAACTCCAACTGATGTCTTTTGGTCAATAGTTATATTCCCAAGGGTGGACGTAGAGCATACGGCCGGTTTAAAACTATTGCAAATGCACCATATCGGTCATTTAATGAACGAAGCACAGTATCAATTTATCATTAGTATGAAGTTCATTTTCAGACAGAGTTTGGTGACTAAATTGGACGTGTCGTACCTTTATAGCTGTATTCAAAAATCTGTCGACAGCGTGATTATTTCTGAATCTAATCGTAGATCTATCAGGGCTATTAGAAATAAACTTCTTCAGAACAATTAACAATCGTAGTTGATATTTTTAATTAGTTTCCTAGAGAGCGCTCCTGTCTTGTGTTATTTCTTTTACATGGACCTTTGCCATACTAGGGTTTAGCTAGGCCACTGCCTACCAAATAAAACCCCAAACTCACCTAGAAATTTGGGCTTCTGGCTTTCTCGTTCACCGAACGAATCACAGCAGCACATTGCCACTCAGAGTTCGATTTTCTGCGAGAGCGTGGTATTACCGCGGAGGGACGGGCCCGCGACTGCAGACAGAAAACTGTCAACAGTGTAGTCCTACCACTATTTTATTTAATTTGAATTTGATTCAAACCTTATGCTTGTTATAGAGAAATTCTTGTGACAGCTCGTGTAGAAATTTTGCCTGATTTATAGTGAAATGACTCATTATCTAAAGCCATATGTTTATATCTTTATATCATCAGGCCTTTTCGTGTCGTGACGGAGTAAAAATATAATTGACCAACCCTTTTTTTAACATTGGGTGCTCTTAAGAGACGACTAAGAGACACAAGCTGATAGGAACACTGCAAGAAAAGGAATCTCGAAATAAAACCAAAAAAATAAAATATGAATAATAATAAAACCAAAAGTGACCTATCTGACCAGCTTAATACAATTGCCTCCCTTCAATATTGGAGGAGGTTCAAGCCCAGCAATAGGACATTTTTTTCCGAGTGATGACGGAGTAAGAATACAATTCACCGCCCCCTATCTTTACCGTGGGTGATCCTAAGAGACGACTAAGGAATATAAAACGCATATAACATCTATGCAAGAGAAAAAAAAGGGAAACTCGAAACCAAACCCTATACCAACAGGTCTGACCAGCGTGGTATAGTAGGTTAATTTCCCTCCTATTGCGGAGGAGACTCAAGCCCAACAGTGGAACTTATATGGGCTGTGATGATGATGATGATGAATAGGACATAGATGATAATCACCATCATCAAAACAGTTTTAATTTATATTCATTAATAATTAAACTAAACGATTATACAAAATCTAAAATGACATTTAATTATAATTAGTGGCTTCATCCCATCATTTTTCTTATCAAAGCATTGAAAAGGCTTCTAACAAGAAACCGTTAAATTAAATCTACGAAGAATTTATTTTCAAAGGTACAAACAAGCCTTTGGAACACAAGTAAGTAAAACGAATCAATTACTAAAGTGTAATAAGTTATTTACACAAATCAAATCCTTACTTCCTTACTAATATTATAAATGCGAAAGTAACTCTGTCTGTCTGTCACACTCATCTCACGCCAAAACTACTAAACCGATCTAAATGAAATTTGTTACACAGATAGTCTAGAACCTAACAAAGGACATAGGCTACTTTTTAATGCAAAAAAAGGGTTGTAAAGGGGAATGAAAAGTTGTAAGGAAGTATCGTCATTTTTAAGGCCAGAAGCTTGAAACTTATTTTTAGGCTATCGATAGATATAAATAGATATGACATTAAAATGTTGTATAATAATTACACTTGAGTGGAGGGGGTTAAATAAAAATAGGGTTGAAAGTTTATATGGAAATTGGATATTTTAGAAGCTAGATTGACGCAACATTTTATTTTTAGCTTTTGATTAGATATAAATAAAAATGGCATTATGTTGACCGGCCGCTGTCAGTGGCTCTGCGAGGTGCCATGCCTCGCAGCTCAGACGCATAGTAGGCTAATTATAAAAATGCTGCGATCAGCTTTTTGTTATAAATTTTATGATTTCTCATCATACATCTTAATTATATATATATAATTAAGTTAGCTATAAATTTTGCTTTGTTATTTTCTATATTTTCCAATTTTTCTTATCCCAGTAAAAAACACTTATGTTTATGTTTTCTTTGCAAGCATTGCCTAGATTAACATATAGGATACTTTTATCCCAGTAATGTGTTCTCTTGCGATAATAGTTCAACTTTAGAAAAGTACCCTTTTACAAGGGCGAAGTAGCGGGCAAAAGCTAGTCATTTATAAGTCCTCTAATATTCATACTATATTATCCGTGTGATAACAGAGTATGAAAGAGAGTATTGGTGTAAAGATGCGAAAGGGAATGCTCCGATGGTTCGGACATGTCGAAAGAATGCCGAACGAACGTCTGGTTAAGAAGATATACAATGCGAAAGTGGAAGGATGTAGGTACCTACCGGGAGAGACCGAGACTAACCTACCTAGACCAGATCGGTCATGTGCTGAAGGAAGGTGGAGTCAAGAGTCTCCGAAACCGGCGAGTGTGTATGAAGAGAATTATGAATGTTGAGGAAGCCAGTGAAGTATGTAAGGATAGACTTCTCTGGCACTCTGTTCTCTCTGCCTACCCTGCAAGGTATATGGCATGATGATATGTATGTATACATACATATGTATAACAGAGTAAAAATACAAGTCACTGACCACTGCCTTGCACATAGGTATCATAATAGACAATAGAGATGGTATCTGTAATTTATATGAATAAAATTGTAATGAAATGAGAAAATAATATTATCATCATCATCATCACAGCCCATAAACGTCCCACTGTTGGACTCGGGCCTTCACCGTAATGGGAGGGACATTAACCTACTATACCACGATAGTCAGACGTATTGGTATAGGGTTTTGTTTCGAGTTTTCTTTCTCTCACATAGATCGTTTTATATCCATTAGTCATCTCGAACGACCACCCACGGGTAAGATATGGGGTGGTGATTAGTATACTTACTCCGTCACCACACGGAAAATTATCTTTATATTATATTATCTGCTACATGATATTAATAAAGCCATAATTGCCACTCTTAATGCTATGAGTCCCATGAGAAACCTGCTGCACAATCTCCAAGTTTTTTCGCAGCTAGGTAGTTTTTATCGTGGAAGTTGTAAAAACAAACACACTCCTAGGCAACCTTATAATACTAAGAGCAGCCAATCCACCTGCCAAGGGTGGTGAATATTTCTTTTTTATTGATTATGGTAGCAAAGGAACAAGCAGCACACCTGATGGTAAATGATACTACCGCTCAAGGACCTTTGTAAGGTCTGCTCATAGACTTTTATATCACCAGCGGCACAGCTAGGTTGCGAGCTACTAAACAAAACCTACCCACAAAATTGAGTTTCCGGCTCTCACTCATCAAACGAAGTGCTATAGCACATTGCGACTGCTCAAACATCGATTTCCTACGAGAGAGTAGTATTAGCGCGCACTTGTAGACAGAAAATAAACCTAAGCGTGTGCCTTCAAGAAATATAAAGCAAAAGATTGTACTATTCCTACTTTGGAAGAATTATGTCTAACAGCGAAGTACGGTCGGTTGATATATTAATAAATAGTAATCAGGCAATGTAAAGTTTAATTTACTGATGATTCGGACCTTTTTATAAACTAATCAATTGAATAGATCTAAACTTGAATCAAAACACTTGAAGAAAATTAGTTTATTCTTATCATTGCATAATTTACTTCTAAAGTATATTCAAGACTATTACACAAATCAAGTAACAGACACAGAGAATAATTTAGCTTTCACATTATTTGTACAAATTAACACAGTGTGTGAATCTACATTAGATGGAAACCGTATTCCTATCTGTTTTAGTACTGTTTATGCAGTTCTCTTGTGTGTATTTCTATTGCATTAGCTTGATTCAATTTGTTTGATACAGTTGGTGTCATAAATATTGACTTTAATTAACTACTTAAATAACATTTAAGTTACTGGTTGGCTAAACCAGTTGTGTACTGAATGCTATGTATTAATTGAATAATAATAATCTGAATAATCATTCATTTTTTCAAATTACTGAAATTTAGCATTTAATATGCTTCATTATTTATAGAAACCCGATTACGAAACGAAAAATGATGTCACAAGCGGGGTTCAAACCCGCGCCTATAGGGAGTCTGGCCCAAATTCACGGTGGTGTAAGTGGTAGCACGATTGGGCCGTACTCCCAATAGGCGCGGGTTCGAACCCCGCTTGTGACATCATTTTTCGTTTCGTAATCGGGTTTTTAACATTTATTTTTTGTTTTTGTTACCAATAGCAAGCTTTTGTACATACCACTAATGATTCTTAGAAAACGAGTATAATTATAAGATATACTCGTAAGTATATTTATAAGATATAACAGAGTTAAAAGTACATGTATAAGGTTCCTTACATATAAAGATACATTTCTTACTACTTATTATATTCTTAATTAATTTTTTCTATATCTAAATCTTAATATATAGACGTTCTAGTGTTTACTTCACGGGAGTTAGAATACAATTATTGCTACTTTGATCTAATGAATACTAATAAGATTTTCTATCGATCGATTTATTACATATTAAAATCTCGTACACTCACTTTAAATAAATTATAGGTATTACTTTGATAGCCATTGCAGGAGCAAATGATTTCTAAACATTTTTATTTAAATGAAATATCTGAAAAAAATATGAGCCCGCTAAATTTCTAACCAGATCTTCTCAGCTTGCGGCCGCGTTCCATTTCAGTGGTAGATTTGGTTAGATTAATTTTCATCATCATCACCACAACCCATAATAACCCAATGTTGGGCTCGGGCCTCCTCCGCATGGGAGGGAAATTAACCTACTATACCGCGCTGGTCAGACGTGTTGGTCTAGGGTTTTGTTTCGAGTTTTCCTTCTCTCACATAGATGTTATATGCGTTTTATATCCCTTAGTCGTCTCGTACGATCACCCACGGGTAAGATATGGGGTGTTGAATAGTATTCTTACTCTTATTATTGTTGTTTTTATAGAGCTTTATCAAAACAGCTGATATACGTTCCACAACAGCTGATGTGGTGGTACCACGCTAGTCTAGATATGTTAGTAAAGGGTTAAATTTTAAGTCTTCCCTACCTTACATTTAGGTATGTTATATTCATTATTATATATGTATTATTATATATCATCATCATTCAGAACATTACCACTTGCTCGATGTAACTTTTCATTATTATTGCGGAGATGGGTCATAATCACAAGGTGTGACAGGTGGATTAGCGATCGCAGTGCTGTGTTAGCCATATATTTACCTGACGAGTGCTATTGGCGTGTCGTAAAGAGACACTTATTAGAATTTTATGATTCCCATAAGTAAGCTAAAAGGGACGACAATTGTCATCTTACCTCGTTACACCAAGGGGAAAATATATTTATTTTTAAATTTCTATTAATATATGTTATGATTTTTTAAGGGTTTTTTTTTTATTGCCTATGGTAGCAAACGAGCAAGCAGCACACCTAATGTTAAGTGTTACTGCCGCCCATGGACCTTTGCAATACCAAGGGTATAGCTGGCCGCTGCCTACCAATATAAACCCCAAACCCACCCAGCTGGGCTGCTGGCTGTCTCGCTCACCGAACGAAGCGCAATAGCAGATTGCCATTCTTCAGACGTCAATCTTCTGCATAAGTGTTGTACTACCCCGGACGGAACAGCCCGCGACTGTAGACAGAGACTGTCAACAGCGTGGTCCTACCACTTGTTAAAGTTACCGTGCGGTAACAATATAAGAATATAATTCACCAACCCTTATCCTTAACCATGGGTAAGAGACTACTAAAGAATATAACGTATATAACATCTATGCAAGAGAAGAAAACCTCAAAAAGAAACCCTATACCAGCTTGGTATAGTAGGTCGATTTATTTATTTGTGGTAGGACTACACTGGCCACCGAAGACAAAGATCGGGTACCGGTGGCCCCTCACACGGCGAAGAAGAGGTGCTTGCAGGGTGGGTCAATGGGGTTGCGCGTCGCCTCTTTCATCACCCCGGACCGATTTGGCGGGATGCGACGTCAATAGCCCACAAGCAAAGCAGATAGCAAAAAAAAAAAAAAAAGTTCACAGTTCTCTGTCTACAGTGTGGTTCGCGGGCCGCTCCATCCGGGGTAGTACCACACTCTCGCAGAAGATCAACGTCCAAACAATGGCAATGTGCTGTTGTACTTCGTTCGGTGAGCGAGAGAGCCGGCAGCCCAACTTTCTGGGTGGGTTTCAGGTTTTTATTGGCAGGAAGCGCCCTAGTTGTACCATTGGTATTACAAAGGTCCATGGGCGACAATGACACTTACCATCAGGTGTGCTGCTTGCTCTTTTGCCACCATTAGCAATAAATAAAAAAAAGATTATCTTCCATTATGGAGGAGCTCGAGCCAACGTATATGAGCTGAAATGAATGAATTCATAGATTATAATACTGAAAATCCAATTACTAAATAAGTGTAGAACATTAGACTTAACTAAAAGTGTTTAGATGAGACAACCAACTAGACTCGGAACTAGGTTGGTTAGTTTAACAAGGAAACTAGATTTAAACTATTTATAAAACTCATTACAAACTCCGAGGCTCTGGATATAAACTGCTTTTGTTACAATATCATTAACATTGTTTATTAAGTTAAACCATAAGGTGACAGGCTTAGAATACAATGTCATCTCTCTTATCTCAATTCATCATTCTCCTACTCTTATCTCAATTACTTGGGGTCGATACAATATGTACTCTTCTTTCATAGTACGTATTATAAAAGTTATAGGCATTCGTTTTATGACTGGTCGCCTGCCAGACGTCAACACTCCTTGGGAATGTAATTGTTGACCAAACGGCATCAGATGGATTTGGCCTAGGTCGTTATAAGGCTCTTAATAGGCTCTTACGACATCCACGAGCAAAGTAATGGTTGGCAGTATTCGTAGCCGTTACCAAACAGCACTGCTCGTATCTCAATTATTTGGGATTAACACAATATATTATACGCTGCTTCCATCGTACATATTGCAAAAGTTGTTAGCAATATTTTTGTGACCTGCCGCCTGCCTGACGTCAACCCTCCTTGGAAATGTTATTGTTGACAAACGGCATCAGGTGGAATTGCCCTAGGTTGATATAAAGCTTTTGTTCGTCTTTTACGACATTCACGAACAAAATAACACACAGCTTAGAATTCAACGTAGCCTTACCATTTAATTTCCTGTAGGAGCGTTCATCTAGGAAACTCAAGACTCAATTACTAACCTGCCTTCGAAGTGTGGTGGTTTTAGCACTATCCTTTCATCGTAAGGAGAGCAACATATATCTATCCATCCATTTATCAGACCGTAGACGTCCACGATTAGACATTACTGGTGAAACATTAATTTTTAAGTATTAACTTATTTTTCGTCATTGGAGCCGAAAATAATCTTCAAAATAATTTATCAAACATTAGTGTTGATAGAATAATGTATGAAATATTTTCGTATATTTGAGAAATTATTTATGAAAATTATCTCACATTGAATTTTCATTTCAAGAGAATACAAACTATTGAATGAATGTGCTAGAAATGCCAGTGAAACAGCCAATCTGTTTTGTATCGGCATTCCGTCCGAAAGTCGATAGCTATGTACGAATACTATATAGCCAAGGAGTGGCCCAGACGTCAAGTCTCGAATTTGCATTCCAAATTCAGCAATTGACTGAACGCGGTGCCTCGGCTACTAACTTACACCGAACTGTAATAAAATTAGTGGTAGCCTGCTGTTTGACAAAGGTTTTAATGTTTTAAAGGGACGAAGAGAATACTAAGAGATTTTCTTTCTTTTTGTTTAAATTTAATGAAACTATGGTTATAAAATCTTGTATAATGAAAAAAATTGCACACTTGGTAATTAAAAATAATCATGATTTAAATTACTGAAATTTAGCATTTAATATGCTTAATTATTTATAAAATCCGATTACGAAATGAAAAATGATGTCGCAAGCGGGATTCGAACCCGCGCCTATTGGGATCCCAGCTTGCGACATCATTTTTCATTTCGTAATCGGATTTTATAAATAATTAAGCATATTAAATGCTAAATTTCAGTAATTTAAATAACTAGGCGCGGGTTCGAATCCCGCTTGCGACATCATTTTTCATTTCGTAATCGGATTTTATAAATAATCATCATCATCGCACAGCCCATATATGTCCCACTGTTGGGCTCGGGCCTCCTCGGTAATAGGAGGGAAATTAATCCACTATACCGCGCTGGTCAGACGTGTTGGTATAGGGTTTTGTTTCGAGTTTTCCTTCTCTTGCATAGATGTTATATGCGTTTCATATCCCTTAGTCGTCTCTTACGATCACCTACGGGTAAGATAGAGGATTGTGAATTGTATTCTTACTCCGTCACCACACGGATAAAAATAATGATAATATAAAAGAAATGATTTAAACTAACTCCATATATTTTAATTTATTTAAACTATTAATTTAGTATTGATTACCTAACGTGTATCGCTTCATCGATTGATGTGATCTGCCTATTGCCACTTCATTTTGATAATTCTTCGTGCTTTATAGATTATACCCGATCCACTAATTTTCGTATTTACGTACCTATCTCGCTGAAAAATCTCGAGCGCAGCCCGCTACATAGCATGCTAAACGTCTCTGAGCTTTGAGTTGTGAGGCCGACATTTGCGAATTACGTTTTCATGCCATAAGTTATCACTGATAATACATGCTGGTTACAAACCTTTGCATTCAGATACTAAGATATGTTAAATGAAAAGATTCTCTTAAATTTCTTCAACGCTATCCAGCCAAATTAGTTCATCGCCTGACCTCTTTCTCGAAATTAAATCTAACTGGACTTTTTATTCTAGGTGATATGTTCACTTAGACTAAACAAAAAACTAAAAAAGTCCAGTATCTATGATTGACAAATTCAAGGATCGCAATGCCAACTCGAACCAATACTGAAATAACATATGCATATAACACGATTTAGTATTTGAATTGTATTCTTTATCTCCACACTACGTGAAAAAGTTTTTTAGAATACGTTTAATGATTCTGTTATAACGGAGTAATAAAGAGATAGATACGAATTTGGAAAACGGTTTTCTTGTGAGGTAGGGTTATGATTACAATCAGTTTGAGAGATCATCTGGTGATTAGATTATAGTGATTAGGGATTACATTAATAGTACACAATCACCTGTAATACTTATAACAGCAATTGTAGTCATCAACTAGTCTACCAAATCTATTGATTCTGGACATTATGACTGCTTACATCCAAGAGTAAACTTTGAAAGATAATGGAAGTTATAATCTTTAGAATGAATTGCATTTTACATACTTTCTTTTACTTAATTTTCAAGAAAAAAGTTCAAATGTTTCATGATTAGTTTAACTGCACATAATGCGTAACAAAATTATGATTTCAATACAAGAGAATATTTTATGCAATCCACAAATTTTTGTTTTAGGTTTAGAAGAAATTTATCTGTTAATTATATATTTGTAAAGTCCCTCGCAATACAAGAATTATTTCTTTTGGTTAGACTTTGTCTTTAAAAAAAAAAACAATACAAAAATGATAAGTATTTCCAGATATTTTATATCAGCATAGTGTAATAGGTCAATTTGGACTCTACATGAGCTGAAATTATGATGATATGAAAAGTATACCATTCAATGTTAAATCAATGTAACAAAACCACGAAATTTACTCTAGTCTCACGTTTTTTAGTGGGTAGAATTGATTTTTCTAACATGCTATTATAAAACTTGGTAGCAGTTAAGCTAAAAGCTTTTAGTAACAATATTTAATTAACAAGAAATATAAATGCGGCATACAAAAAAGAAAATAAAAGTACGAAATTTCCACATCGTGATAAGTTAAGAATACAATTTACAATTGGTTAAAACTTTGTTGTGGAAAATAAAGTAATAAGACAGTAAGTATATTGATAGTAAGACAGTATAGTACATTACTGCAGCGGCCAGTAAAAGAGGGATTGACAGACGAACCTATAAAATATACGTAAGTCCATCAATTCCTAGTTGTGGCCAAGGCTTGTAAAGTGCTTTTCTCAAATAATGCGTGAAAATTAAAACTAAGGGGTACTAAGTAGAACTGTATACATGACGAACAACGAACAACATTTTTCATGTGCTAAAGGGTTCATTTGTTTTTTTTTTTTCATTATCAAACAGGTTTCCTTTTCAAGCCAATTCGAAATTTAAATAAAACTCTAATAAGTTGCCTATCTGGTTGCAATATTTTGAAGTAAAAAATCGTTCCATTTTTAAAATACACGACAGATATGAGTTTACATACATATTTATTTGGCCGCTTAAACACGACAGGTATGGATTTTCATACAATTTTTGCCGGCCGCTGCTCGCTCGGTACAGCAATTTCAATTTATCTCGAAGAAGGTTGTCAAAATAATGCTGAAATTTCCAAGCATGTGCGAGAAAAATATATTTTCCGTGTGGTGACGGAATAAGAATGCAATTCACCACCCCCTATTTTACCCGTGGGTGATCGTAGGGGACGACTAAGGGATAAAACGCATATTATATCTATGCGAGAGACGGAAAACTCTAAACAAAAACCCTATACCAACACGTCTGACCAGCGTGGTATAGCAGGTCAATTACCCTTCCATTACGGGCCGATATGGGCTGAGATGATGATGATAATGAAATATATTGGAAAAGCTATTAAACACAAATTTAAACAACAGCATCATCATCATCATCACAGCAAATAAATGTCCCACTGTTGGGCTCGGGCCTCCTCCACAGTGGTAGTGGTAGGGCAGTTAACCAAAGAAAACAGCCCAGCAGGCCTGGTCTGAAGGAATAAATTCTTGTTTCTCTTTTCATTAAAAACGCAATTTACTCATACAAATTATGAAATCAGATTCGAAAAATCGTCATCTACACAGCCCATATATGTCCCACTGTTGGGCTCGGGCCTCCTCCGTAATGTGAGAAAAATTAACCTACTATACCGCGCTGGTCAGACGTGTTGGTATAGGGTTTTATTTCGAGTCTTCCTTCTCTTGCATACATGTTATATGCGTTTTATATCCCTTAGTCGTCTCATACGATCACCCACGGTTAAGATACGGGGTGGTGAATGAGAAATGAGTATTCTTACTCCGTCACCACACGGATAACATAATTTACAGTATTTGATAACACAACGGTGTAATAGGCCCCAGCTGTTACAAGCAATGGACTATAAATTTCTATTCCTTACAATAGTTACAGAGATTGCACCTGGGAGCTGTCTTAGTAATATTAGTCTAAACGCGGACCCAAGATAAATCCCACTGAAGTTTACTGCCTCAGGTATGAAATAAATTGAGTTATCAACTTAAGGGGAACACCTGGATATCATTTTTCTCCCGTCGCGAAATAAAATCACGCAAATATCTCAGGGTTTCATTGAAGGACGTTTTTAACGTGTTTTTTTATTGATTTCATTTTCGTTCATTATTCCTTATTTGCCCGTTGGAGTTGCAAAAATTGACAACGGAAGCACTTGGGTAGTGTGCAGCGGTATTTCACTGGGCAACTCCTAACACAAATTATGGTGGCTATGTATGGTAATCAAAGTAGAGAGGATTATGTTCAATATTGGATATTGATAAGCAGATGAATGCATGGAGTTAAAACATGTGAAAATCTTTATATCTATAATCTTACAATAAAAGCTGGTTACCTTTTGATTTCTAATATTTACGCGAGTATAATGTATGTGATGTGTAATACATTTAAAATAAAACTAGTTTTACGGATTCTCTTGTTCTTTCCGTGTGGTGATGTAGTAAGAATACTATTCACCACCCTATATCTTACTCGTGGGTGATCGTACGAGACGACTGAGGGATATAAAACGCATATAACATCTATGCGAGAGATGGAAAACTCAGAACAAAACCCTATACCAACACGTCTGACCAGCGCGGTATAGTAGATTAATTTCCCTCCCATTACAGAGGAGGCCCGAGCCCAACAGTGGGACATTTATGGTTTGTGATGATGATAATGATGGTGATTACGGATTCTATCGCTTTGTATTTGATTTTTAATTGCCCGACGTTTCGAACACTTCACAGCGTTCACAGTCACGGGAAGTCATTGTTATTATAAAGATTTATATCTACCCACAACAGTATTAATTATTAAATTTTGACCCACATTTTTAATACAAATTCATGACTAGTACAAAAAAAGAATATTCTAAATATAATTTTTTATATTGTTTACTATCAGTTATTATTAAACATTTAATTTAAGATAATTATTATATCGTGGCAATTTACTAGTTTAAAAACTAACAACTTTATTCAGTTACCACTGGAGCGGAACGCGGCTATACTTAATTTTCTTGCCAGATCTGTTTCAGTGTGTCCATTCCGTATGGGGCGGCGGAAGGGCGGCCCGTGGCCCTATAACCTTTCGTATGCTCTACATATCGCCATTGGGCCGGTCACTGGTACAGTGATACCAGGAAGTGTCCTAAGTGTGTATGAAGTGTGTTAACATTCGTGGCCAGCCCGGTGGGTTACCATCAGCCGCGGACGGGCTTTGCGCTTACGCGGTCAGCCTCTACTCGGGTGACTATTCCCCTGTCCAGTCTCCAGCAAGTAGGTAACCCTGACAACATATATGCGAAATTTCAAGATGATTAGTTGATTAGTTAGGGTGTGAACGCTCATCAACTAAACAAACTCACCCTCGTAATTATAATCTTAGTTACATTATCCTTACTAATATCATAATCCTTACTAATATTATAAATGTGAAAATAACTCTCGTCTGTCTGTCCCGCTTGCACGGTAAAACTTCTAAACCGATTTAAATGCAATTTGGTACACAGATAGTCTAAAGACTGAGAAAGGACATAGGCTACTTTTTAATTGGAAAAAGCGTTGTAAAGGGTTGAAAAGGGGGATGAAAGGTTGTACGAGGAATAGTTACTTTGGATTAATGCTAACTTACGACTATTCCACGCAGACGAAGTCGCGGGCAGAAGCTAGTATTATATAAAAACAACATTTAAATAATAGAAACAAATCATAATATATAATTAAATAATTAATTAATATTCCTTCCAACAAACAAATACGTTAATTTAATCTTGACATTTATCGTTAATACGAATTTATAAATGGAAGTTACCCTTTCGTTATAATTTGAATATCATTTAAGTTTGTTCCACGGAAACACAGTGTAAAGTTGTTCAGACTCTCTCACAAATATTTTATCAAATTCACATAATTTATTTCAATTTTCGCCTATCATATCGTATTATCTGTATTAACAAGGGCCGTTTTAATTATGAAAATATTTGTTAAGTTAACATTGGCACATTTTACAGTTTACATTCACAAGAATATTAAACAGCCAAAGCATTTTAACTTTACATAAAACGGTTATGGATGGACGGCGATTGAGTTAAATACGAACGATTATGGGGCCCCTTAAAATAAGCTTGTCAGTCAATATTTTATTGAGGTCACGAGGACAAAGAAAAAACTACATTTACCTACGCAATATTGTCATGGATATTAAAAAAATATATATAGAACAAACTCTAAATATAATTAAATATAGAAAAGAAATATTACGGGTATTAAGTTTGAAAACCTTCTGTAAACTTTGTGTTCCTAAAAACCGAATCTTTACTCACTGAGAAGTCATTGGACTTCTTGAATGTTAATTAACTATCCAATATTAATGAGAAGTAATATTTTCAAATCTATTTTTTAGGTATATATTATATATGTATTGTTTCAGAGCTATTCAACTAAAAAACGGTGCTCCAGGCTACGTAAATAAAGGGTCATAAATACTTTACCTTGCCCCGGCGGGCTACGAGAGGTCACGTACAAAAAAAATCTCCCGCCAAGCGAAGGGTTCCAAATTCGAACGTAATTCAATAAAAGAAGGCTGGCCACACTCCCTGCGGGCCCGATCGGCCGACAGTCATACCCAGCAAATTGATGAGATTTACAGCCGAGATTCCCCGAAGTTAGCCGAAGGGAAATTAAGTTCGGCAAACTTTTCAAGTTGTTCAACAAACGTACTGACCTTATCGCCACACTGTCCTGATACCTTTTTCGTGATGTTTCTAAGCACGAATAGTTGTAAACTTTGATAAGATGTTCAAGTAAGTTGGAAATGCCTATTGAGATGGAAAATTGTTTCGAAAAGTAGGCTAGATTTTTTTCTAAATTTACTTGAATCTATTATATGAATCTCTTGTAGAAATGTTTCCAAAAATTTTTGCAAACAATTGTTAACTCGTTATGCTTACTATTTTACTCTAATCCGTATGGTGACGGAATAACAAAGCAATGACTATCCTTGCTTACCCGCCGACAGCGTAAAAAAGATTAGCAAACAGAAACCTATATAAATCTATTTAGCCAGAACAGTATGACCTCATTCTTTTTCTCATCTTAAATATCTCCCATTGTTAGAAGGCGAGAAGTTTGCTTTTTGTGCTATCCGAAATTAGATTTGATTAAAGTTCTTTCTCTTACAATGAAATCTTCTGTTCTTATGTTTTATGATACCCACGGGATAGAAAGAGAGGGTAACACATATTTATTATCATGGGTAGCAAACAAGCAAACAATCTACATGATGGTAAGTGGTAGTCAGTGGTAACTTTACTTAGTTTTGTAGCCTTGTTGTAACAACAACCAGCGCAGTAAAAATTATGTACGAATATTATTTTTAAATAATTGGGATAAGAGTAGGAGAATAATGATGATTATTATTATTATTATTAAATAAGAGAAATAATTTAAAATAAAAATGAAAATTATTTAGTAGTAAATAGAACAGCTATAATTTAATAAAATAATGTTATGTGCATTAATATTAAAACAGTAGTTTCTCTCCCTTTGCCGATATATTACTTGAGTTCTGTATAAAGAAATTCTCATCATCTATCTTATCCCTTTTGCTTGGAAACAAATAAATCAGCTAAACTAAGGACAACTCAGGAAGTAGGCTCCACCCCGTCAAATATCTACCGCACATTAATCTTCACAGAAAAAAAAATCACGTTTCCACCATATATTGCACAAAATAGCAATATATTTTATCGATACCGATTTCTATTCAGTAAGCTAAATAGCATCGGATAATAATAAATACATATACTGTTTTTTTTTTTTTTTAATAAATACACATATAGCCAGAGAAGTTAAGGAGTGAATATTTGACGCGGTATGGAAATGTGACGAGACGGGACGATAGTAATGTTATGAGGAAAGTTTTAATTATAAATCTTGAAGACTTTAGGAGACTTAAGGAAAGACCAAAAGATAAGGTGAATAAACTAAATATATAGATAGGGATGGCTCCCTATCTATGTATCCCTATGTATGTATGCCTCACGTAGTCTACCCTAGTAGTAGTTTGCCATACAACCCTATGACGTCTCATAGAGATTTATGGAAAAAGACATATTAAGTGAACCCTAATAATGATCAAAATGATAATGTTATTGATTTTTACTGAAAGTTTTTACTTTGCCATTATAGTTTACATTTCGGCTAGCTTCCTCTATATTGAGAAAAATGCCTGCAATACCAATTTACTCAAATTGCCATCTTTTTTCCATGTGCGGATAGAATTAGAATACAATTCACCACTACTTGCCAGCGGATACCATAAAAGACAATTTAGGGGTACAATATGTGTCTAGCGTCTAAGCAAGAGCAGGTGAGCTGGAAATTAAAACCTTATACCAACCCGTATAACCAGCGTGGTATAGCAGTTCAGATTCCCTTCTGTAGTAGAAGAGCTCGAAACGTATACTTACTGCGATGAAAATTTTAATATCAACTTTTCTTTCTATTAACAAATATTCTGCTTAGTTATTAAATATTACATAATTTTTGGTATATTTTATCACTCGTTATCCTACATAGTTTGTAGTAATATACTGCAGTCAATTCATATTATGGAGAGTTAAGAATACAATATATCACACATTATTTCCGTTTACGTCGTAAAACCAGTTGAGCATCAAGAGAATGATGTTACCATCTCCTAGAAAATATATAACAACAAATGTGGGCGCTAACCTGCTTACAGATCATTATAATTACAGATTACCTCTACTTTTCCTTTGTTTCACATTTACAGAAGACGCACGATAAAAGACATCGAATACCAGATAACTACGTTATTCTTGGAGACAAAGGTTACGTTATAAAGTTACCTTAATAAAAGAAAAAATCTAAATAAGATCCTATATCAAGCCGCCTGCCTGTACTTGCGGTTTTATGCCCAATAATACAATATTTTATTTTATTTATTAGGGATAATAGACACTTATACATTGCAATATCGTGTCTTAGTTCAATAATATAATTAAATTAAACAAACATATCCGTGTGGTAACGGAGTAAGAACACAATTCACCACCCCCTATCTTACCCGTGGGTGATCTTAAGAGATGAATAAGGGATATAAAACGCATGTGACATCTATATAAGAGATGGAAAACTCGAAACAAAACCCTATACTAACACGCCCAACTAGCGCGGTATAGAAGTTAATTTCCCTCTCATTACGGAGGAGGCCCGAGCCCAATAGTGGAACATATATGGGCTGTGATGATGATGATGAAACAAACATATAATTTAGGATGTAATTTATCTGCTTTAAATATATGTTTGTAAAAGTTCCCCGCAATATACGAATTATTTCGTTAGTGCAAGGTAGGTAATGTCTTTTTAAAGAAAAAAAATCGGCCAAATACGAGTTGTACTCCTGCACGAAGGGCTTCGTAAAAATAAAATCACTGTTATTAGCTTCGAGCAAGAAACGGTAAAAAAATCAAGTTTGTTGTATGGGAGCTCCCCTGAAATATTTACTTTATTTTATTTTTAGTATTTGTTATTATAGCGGCAATAGAAATGCATCATCTGTGAAAATTTCAACTGTCTAGGTATCACCGTTCTTGAGATACAGCCTTGTGACAGACGGACGGACGGACAGCGAAGTCTCAGTAATACGGTCCCGTTTTTACCCTTTGGATACGGAAACCTAAAAAGGGCACCTCTGCCCACAGGTTAACTAGCCGTAATGATGAAATAGATACTACACGGAGCGAGATGAGTTTTTCGCACCGAAAGATAAAAAATATATATAACACGTAGATTCAAAATATATATTTTATTAGTGTCACATCTTTTGTCATAAAAGCCCAACTTTCTGGATGGGTTTGGGGTTTTTACTAGTATGCAGTGGCCTCAAGCACTGATATAACAAAGGTCCGTGGGTGGCAGTAACACTTACCATCAGGTGTGCTACTTACTCGTTTGCCACCATAATTTATTATTTTACCGTATAGTGGCGAAGTAAGAGTATAATTATCATACAAGACGAATAACGGTTATGGTGTGATAATATTGATGAAATAGAAGCCAAACTTGACATAAAATTCTATACCAACATGTCTGATCATCATGATTCATCATCATCATTCTCCTACTCTTATCCCAATTACTTGGGGTCGACACAAAATGTACTCTTCTTTCGTACTACATGTAAAGTTATTGGCAATAGTTTTATAACCGGCCGCCTGCCAGACGTGAACCGTCCTTAAGAATGTAATTGTTGACCAAATGACATCAGATGGAGTTGGCCCAGGTCATTATAAGGCTCTTAGTATTTTTTTACGACATCCACGAACAAAGCAAGGGTTGGTAGTATTTGTAGCCGCTACCACACAGCTTGTCTGACCGTTGCAGTATATTAGTATCTACAATGTGCCTCCCATTGTAGATGAGGCCTGCGCCCATAAGTGGTACTTACTAAGATGATGATATTAATATTATATAATTTATAATACACACACATATAAAAATAGAATCATCATCATCATCTTGCTCTTATCCCAATTACTTGGGGTCGACGCAATTTGTCATCCTCCTCCATACAGTCCTATCAGACGTCATCTTTGCAGTCACTCCCTGTCCATCCAAGTCATGCATCACGTAGTCCATAAATCTTTTATGTGGTCTTCCTTTACCCCTTTTTTTTTTTTTTTTTTTTTTTTTTTTTTTTTTTTTTATTGGTGGGCTATGGGTGCGTCTCGCCCCGCCAAATCGGCCCGGGGTGACGGAGAAGGCGGCGCGTGATCCCATAGACCCACCGTAAAATCCTCTCTCTTCTCCGTGCGAGCGGACCACCGGTACCCGATCTTTGTCTTCGGTGGTCCGCTCGGCGGTTTACCCTCGCGGGTTCCTCTCGTCGACGCCCCGACAGATTTCGCCGTCGGGGCGTCGCCCTCACGCGGTGGCCTCGCGTCGGGTGACCGGACAATTCCCCGGTCCGATCACCCGAGGCCTGGGTTAGGGCGGCATCAGGCGCAGGTATTCGCGCCTGCGCCGCCCCGGCCGCTGGCGGCGGCCCGGGTCGCGGGAGTCCTCCCTGACTCGTTCCGCCGCCTCCTTCCGCGAGATGACAGCCTCGCAGAAGGCGGCGACCGCGTCCCAATTCCTGACGCTGTCGACCATCGCCCTCGCGACAGCCGGCAGTGCCAGGTCGGCACCGATAATAGCGACGAGGTCGCGGCGCTGCCCGTCCCAGCCCGAGCATTCCTCGAGCGTATGTTGCGCCGTGTCCTCGTCACTACTGCAATGATGGCAGCCCGGAGTCCACTCCCTGTACACGACCGTGTGCAGGTATTTCCCGAAGCACCCGTGCCCCGTCAACACCTGCACCAGTCGGAAGGTGAGGACCCCGTGCCGCCGCTCCATCCATTTCATCAATACGGGCCGGAAGGCTTCGACGGTCACGATACCGTGTCTAGGCCTCTCCAGCCGCGTAACCCAACGGGCGATGACGTCTCGGCGGGCGTCCTCGCGCCAGGTGGCTATCTCGCTCAACGATGGGGAGCCACCCTCCTCGCGCACTGAGGTAACCCGCCGGTAGAGGTCGGAGAGCATCTCCGCCTCTAGGTCCCACGGGGGTGTCCCGGCCAATAGGCACGCCGCCTCTGTCGACACCGTGCGGTACCCGCGAATGGCTCTGACCGCCATGGCTCGCTGTGGCCTCCACAGAACCGCCCTGAGCTGGGCGTTCAGAGCCCTCGCCCACACGGGTGCGCCGTACATGGCCATCGAGCGGATGACCCCCGCATACAGCCGTCGGCCCTCGAAACTGGGTCCGCCCACATTCGGCATGAGCCGAGAAAGGGCGGACGCCGCGCCGACCAGCCGGGGAGCAATCTGTCGGAAATGCTCCCGGAACCACCATCGCCCGTCGAGCACCAGACCCAAGTACTTCATATGGGCCTGGATGTTGATCTGGATGGAGTTGACGACTAACGAGGCGCCGGTTGGCAGCCTTACGCGTGGCCCGTGGAATAATAGGGCCTCCGTCTTATTTAAGGCCACCCTGAGCCCCAGCGCCTCGATTCGCCTGACCATCTCCTCGGTGCCGAGAGTGGCCAGGCTCGCCGCCTCTTCGAGTGTCCTGCCCCGGGCTGTGACGAGCGTGTCGTCAGCATAGCACACCAAGCTCAGCCCGGGGGGAGACTCCCTCTCAATGCCCAGTCGTACCCGATGTCCCACAGAGTCGGCCCCAGAACCGACCCCTGTGGAACACCGCACGACATGGGCGTCCGCACAATGTCCCCTGCGGGACCCGCGCAGAGGATACTGCGCCCCTCCAAATAGTCTGCCACCAGCCGCCTGAGGTACAGGGGCACTCCATGGAACCGGAGCGCCTCCTTGATGCAGCTGAATGGCAGACTATTGAATGCGTTGGCGATGTCCAGCGACACCGCCAACAGCACTCCCTTGCCGGCGACAGCCTCCGCGGCCGTCTGCCTCAGGCGTAGCAGGGCCCCGATGGTCGAACGCCCCCTCCTAAACCCATATTGAGCGTCCGACAGATCGGGCCCCACCTCCTCCAAGTGTCGGACGATGCGGGCAGCGAGGACACGCTCCAGCAACTTACCCACATCGTCGAGAAGCACGATGGGCCTGTAGGCCGACGGCAAATCAGGGGGCCGTCCCGGCTTTGGCAGGAGAACCAACCTCCCCTCCTTCCAGCACTCAGGGAACCGTCCAGACGTCAGACAGGCGTTGAACAGTTGCCTGAGGCGAGGCTCGAAGTGCTCGAGGAGCGACGTCAACACCCGGACTGGTATTCCGTCCGGGCCGGGGGCCGTGGTGGTGGAGCGAATCCGCGCCACTGCCGCCCCCACTTCCGACTCCGTCACGGGTGGAACACTCTCGTCGTCGGCCTCCCGGTCTTGATCTGGCGAAGCCATGACCGGGGGCGTGTGTCCCGACTGCCGTGGAAATAGCTCCTCGATCACCCTACAAAGGAAGTCGGGCTGGAGGGTCTCGGTGAGGGGGGGGCCCTGCGCGCGAAGCTTGTTCAGCGACGCGCGATACGGGCGACCCCAGGGGTCACGGTCGAGACCGTCCAACATCTCCTGCCAACTCGCATCCTTGGCGGCTCGGATGGCCAGCCGAAAGGCAGTACGCGCACTGCGGTACGCCTCGTACAGCTGGCCCTCCCGCTCAGCGTCGCGGTGACGCCGCCGGCTGCGGGTGTGGGACCTTCGGGCACTGATACACGCCGCGCGAAGGTCCGCCAGTCTTGGGGACCACCAGTAGACCCCCTGCCTCGGAGGTAGACGCCGCACCCTGGGCATGGCCGCATCGCAAATCTGCGTTAACGCACTGCGGATGCGGACAGCCTCAGCGTCCACTCCGTCCGCTGGGGGCGGTGAGGACAGCCACGTGTGAACGATGGCCGCCTCCGCCAGTAGGTCCCTATCAAGACGACCCACAGCCCACCGCGGAAACGCGGGAGCTCCGTCCGCCCTGTGACCCCTACCGGGTTCCCGGGGGGAGACCTCCATCCGGATGTACCGGTGGTCCGACAGGGTCTCCGCCTCCTCCAGGACACTCCAGTTCCTCACCCGTGGCGCGACAGCGGGGCTAGCGAACGACAAGTCCACTATCGACCCGCCCTGCTGCCGCACACACGTGTTCACTGAGCCCCTGTTAACAACACAGAGGCCCAGTGAAGCCGCCCACTCAACGACCGCCCGTCCGCGGTCGTCCGTCATAGGGGACCCCCATGCCGTGGATTTGGCGTTGAAGTCCCCCAGGACCAGGACGAGGCCCGGTGCCAGTCGCCGTATCGAAGCCTCCAAGGTGGTGAGGGAGGCCCTGAAATCGTCCATTCTCCTGTTAGGGGAGAGGTAAACGCTGTAGAGTGTGACCCCTCCCCATTCCGCAGCGACAAATTCTTCGCCCCTATCCAAAAGGGATAAGGACGGGAAGTGCCGCTGCGTTGAGACGACGATTGCCGCAGTTCCGTTTCGGCTGACCACCCAATTGGGGCGATCAGGCACGACGTACGGTTCCGCGACTACGGCTGCACCAATCGACCACTCCGCCATGGATTGCAGGAGGAGATCCTGCGCTCCGGCGGAGTGGTTGGTGTTGGCCTGCAGGAGGTGAATGGATTCTGCAGCCATTAGTGGGCCGTATCCATCACCTCCGCCTCGCCAGTGGGCGATCGGGCCGCGCTAGGAGCGGGAGCGGCCGTGGTCGAAAGGCCGCCCCGCCCCTTTGGGGCCGAAGCAGGAGGTCTGCACGCCCCAGAACCCATGCGGTGCTTGGCGGGCTTATTGCCCGCCGCACACGCGGGGCAGTGGGGCGGGGCGGCGCAAGATGCCGCCACATGCCCGGTCTGACCGCAGCGGAAACACAATCCGCCGCAGTCGAAGCAATTGGTGCACGTCGGTCGAGTGTGTCCGACCGCCATGCACTTATAGCACCTCGCAGGCCGGTGCTCAAGCACGGTTACCCGCGCCGAGCTCCAGCCCACGAGGAGCCTGCCTGAGCCAGCCAGTTGCCTGACCGACTCCACCGGGCACTGCGCCCAGGCAGCACCTACGCCACCCGGACCGGGACGAATGGCACCGACCCGGACGGTGTCTATGGGACACCCGGTTTTCGAGGCAATAGCCTCCCGGATGTCTTCCACCGTCACGGAGTCGTCCAGACCCGAAATGCGCATTTCGGCGCACTTGACGGGCCTGGCGATCCTGATGCCACCCTCCTCGGCGAACAGACCTCGCAGCTTCTCAGCTACGCTATCAGCCGTCTTGGCGCCCTCGGCCCCTGGGAACTCGAGGATTCGAGCCCCCGTCCGGGCCTTGCGGGTCCTGGCTTCGACGCCTCCAATATCGGAGACGTCTAGCTCCCGCCGGGCCTTCCTCAAGACGGCCTCGTAGCTGAGGCCCTTCTCGGCCGCCTCAGGCAGCACAGTGATCACCACTGCGGCTGTCTTTGGCGGCTTGAGCCCCTTGCGCGACCTCTTCTTCTTGTCGCCAGCTCCTGCCTTGGGAGCGGAGACCTCAGCGGCGCGCTTGGCCTCCGCTCTCCTTCTTTGGCCGCGACTCCTTCTATCGCGCTCGGCCACCTGCCAACCCTCTTCGGGTACGGCAGTCGTGCCAGACGCGGAAGGCCTTGTCGCAGCCTCGCTGGTCGTCGCCGGCGGTTTCGTTGCGGGCGGCTTCAGCGGTCCGGCAGGAGCCAGCGCCGTCTTCCTCCTCAGGGCAGGTCCCTTCGGAGCGGGGCCGTGGCCTTTGGGCTTAGGCCCGGCCGCGGCCGCGGCGTAGCTCCCCACGCGGCCACCCTGACAAGGCAGCGGGGCGGGGGCTGGTGCCGTATGTGGCCGCTTATCTGCGGCAAGAGGCGGCCGGACACGTGGTTCTGGAGGCAGCCTTGCCTCCAGAACTGCGAAGCACGCATCGACAATTTTGCCCACTGCGTCGATTATCGCGCGCAGGGACTCATCCGGCAATCCCCCCACCGCAGGCAGCGGGGTTGGCATCGGGGTCGGCAGCGGGGTCGGCGCCTCCGGTTGAGCCTCCACCGGGGCCCGCTCCGAGACGCTTGGCGACTTTTTCGCCGCGGCGCGAGTCGTCCTCCTCGCTACCGGGACAGGTGTCGGCTCGGTGGCCGTGACGGCTTCAGCCGGCGGCATGCCCTCCGCAGCGGGGGTCGTCCTCCTTGCCGCAGGGACGGGTTTCACCGCGGCAGCTGTTTTGCGCGCCTTGGCTGACGGCTTTGGCGCAGGCGGTAGGAACTGCGCCATCTGGGCCCGCAGGTCGGCCATGTCTTTGGCCAACATGCGGTTTACCTGACGCAGCGACTCCAGCTCGGACCCCAACTGGCGGTTCAGGTCCCGCAGGCCTGAGACCTCGCCACTAAGGCGGGCATTTTCAGCCTGCAGGTCCAGGGGGCCGTCGCTCGCAGCAGGCGCCGCCTCACGCCGAGGAGTCACCGACCTTCTTCCTGCTACTGCGGCCCCTCGCCCCCTGCGAGAAGCCGGCACCTTCGGTGGAGGCATGATGGTCCCGCTCCCCTCGGAGTCGGCGCCCGAGCTGCCTCCCTTGCTCAGGGGGCGCTTTCGCACCTGCGAGGGGAGGGCCTCCTCCCTGATCTTCTCAGCCGCCGCCACAGGACGCGGCGACGACTTAGCGGGGGCTTTAGCGTCCGACCCGCTATCTCCTCTGGACGGCCCTGCGGATATACCGCCCTCGTCCATCTTAGTGGCAGATCTGCTGCCCTCATCCACGGACGGCTCTGCGACGTCACTGTCGCCCTCGTCCGTAGACGGCTCTGCAGCATTTCTGCCACCGTCCTCCTTTTCAGCGGCAGCAGCCTCTCTCCGCGCACGCCGCTCCTCCATCCTCCTCTTGTAGCTGGAAGCCTGCCCCCGGCTCTTCCTGGGCGACTTCCGCTTCACTTTTTGGGCCTCCACGATTTGTGCCGGGCCCTTGGCGGACGCCTCAAGTCCTGAGGACGAGGCGTCGTTGTCAGTTTTTCTTTGGCTTGACAAGGCCGTGGTGTGAGAATCACAAGGATTCCCGTCGGTTTTTAAATGTTTTAAAGTTTGCGTATCCATTGTGAATCCCACGAGAATGGGAGATACATTACGTCGACCCGGGCAGAGATCCCTATACCCGGGCAAGCCTACATTTACCAACCAGGGGGTCAGCCGGTGCCCTGGCTGGAGCGTGCTAACGACAGAACAACCCATCTGCCATGCATCTTCTCGCCGCACGCCAGAACTTAAGATTCTGGGTGATTTCCGAGTCCGAATGTTACTTCGAACTCTTTATAGAGGTTGTCTTCCTCGCGGTCCGGGCGGTTAAGCCAAGACCCTCGCTCCTGAAACTAAGACAAGCAAAGAATCAGGTTTACGATGTGTGGGCGGTGGCAAGTGCCTGCCCAGCCCTCAAATGAATGAGTGACTGAGCCCGTCCCGATATTTCGCGTCCTATAACCTCTACTACCACTGTAGTAGAGTAGGGAGCGAAATCGCGCAGATATTCGCTTCGGACGACAGTACAACAGAAGAACTGGGGACCGCCGCCCGCACCCAGGGTAGGTAGTAGGGAGGTTTCTGGGATAGTACCCCGTCTTCCTTTACCCCTAAAGCTTTCAACATTCATATTTAAAACTTTCCTCACAACATTACTTTCATCCCGTCTCCTCACATATCCATACCATGTCAACTTTTCCGTCACTGGCGCAATTTAGAATCATGTAAAAAACATCTTAAAACGTAGAATCATATAAAAGCAAAAACCTTGACTTTCGTAACTTAAGTTATATTTAATACAGCAAAAAAAATCCTAACTCCCTTTGATAAAAATCCAACAGATTATCGTCGTCATTTTTCTCCCCCAAAATATTGATGTTAAATGACCTCGAATGTCTGTGGATAACTTCTTAAACGATACCATTGGGAAAAGATTACAAGTTTGGGCAACGTTCCAGTAATGCAAGGATCGCTTGCAATTTACTTTGAAAAGGATAATTTTTAAGTTAAACTTAAAGTAGTTTGATTTTATTCATTCATATATTTGTTGGCCTATAGATATCTACTATATATGGACATGTGATTAGGCGGGATGAAAGTAATGTTGTGAGAAAAGTTTTAGGTATGAATGTTGAAGGCTGTAGGGGTAAAGGAAGACCAAATAAAAAATGGATGGACTGCGTGAGGCAGGACATGGATTATCTGGGAGTGATGGCAGAGATGACATCTGATAGGATCGTATGGAAGAAAATGACATATTGCGTCGACCCCAAGTAATTGGGATAAGAACAAGATGATGATGAGATATCTACTGTGTATAGGCCTTTTCAACAGGTGATGACGCCATAATCACCGCACTGGATAAGCGAATTGGTGATCATTATTTATTTTATTTGATTCTTAGATAAGTTAAGCCAATTCTCCTGGTACCACTACATCAGGATTTAATAGCTCCCGCGTGAAACAAAGAAATTCAGATATACTTTGTGTTCTTAATACAATATCATACTTGGAACTATATCTTATCATCATCTCAGCTCATATGTATCCCGCTGGGCTCAAACCTCTTCCTTGATAAGATAAAAATTTACCTCCTATTTCAAGCTGATCAGACGGCTTGGTAATGAGTTTTATTTTGGTATAGCGTGTTTTTCTCTCGCATAGATGTTGTTTACATTTTATATCCCTTAGTTGTCTTTTACAATATCCATAAGTAAGATAGGGGGGTGGGAAACAGTATTCTTACTTCATTCATAGTCACAGCTCATACACATTCCACTCTTGAGCTCGAGCCTCCTCCCCAGCGAGGGAAATTGGCCTACTAAAGCACGCTGGTCAGACGTGTTGATATAAGGTTTTGTTTCGAGTTTTCCTCCTCTTACATAGATATTATATTCGTTTTATATCCCTTAGTCGTCTCTTACGCGCCACGGGTAAGATAGAGGGTGGTGAATTGTATTCTTACTCCATCACCACACACATGGATAACTTACTAAACAGTTCGTTACTAAACAGAAAATTATATCTCCTACATCACTGAAATTATTATTTAGGAGTGTAAATACAAGTTATATACTATAATTGAAAGGTCAGACAAATTAAGCAATATAAATAGTGTATATGAATGATGCTATTTGTATGCAGATGAACTTCGCTGTTCATCTTCCAAATGCAATTCGACACTTGTTTGTGGTTGTACTCACGGGAATTTATAGCCACTACGTCACTGGATAATAAATTATTACAGCGTAGTTATATTCTAGCTCTATTGTATTATGTAATAAAATTGTAATAAATGTCTATCCATTATAGATTTTAAAGAAAACCTAATAAGAGAAGTCATTATTAGAGCACAGATGTCAAAAGAATTAATTTCGTAGTGGTAGGTCCAGGCTGTTGACAGTTCTCTGTCTACAGCCTCGGGCCGGTTCGTAGCCAGTTCATAGTACCACACTCTCGCAGAAGATCGACGTCTGAGCAATAGGAATGTACTGCGTGCTTCGTTCGGTGAGTGAAAGAGCCGGTAGCTCAACTGTCTGGGTAGATTTACGAATTTTTATTGGTAGGTAGCGCCCTAGTATCCCTGGTATAGCAAAGGTCTATGGGCGGCAGTAACACTTACCATCAGATGTACTACTTGCTCGTTTGCCACCAAGAACAATAAAAAAATATAAAAAAAAAAAAAAAAAATTGTTTGTTTTTATACGCACCCAGTAAAATCTACTACAAAAAATTGAATACATTTTTCACCAATATATTAAAACTATTTGTAAATTTGAATATCAAATTTAATATAAGTGGTAAATTTTTAACCAAATAAGAAAAAAAACGAGCGAAAAAAATAAACGAGAGACGAAAAAAAATCCTATATTATATTATCTTTTTATAGTATTAAGAGTTAGTTGCTTTTCCATTACTATTTTTTTGCGTGGTTACGATGCATCTGAGAGAACAGGGTTCAGACCTTGCAGAGACGTGATCTCTTTCTAGTGATATCCGCAAGAAACACCCAATCCGCCATTTTGGAATAGCGGTCATATTAGAATTATTACAATATTGAATGTTGTATATTCTATTGTTACTATATCTAAAAATGTTTGCAAAATTTTAGCATAACCGTACGACAATGAGTCAAAAATTAATGTACGAGATTTAATTGATCAGACACCAAGACCGATTAAACAAATAAAAACTAATAAAAAGATATGAATCAATCAAAAATTTACACCATAAATTGATATAAGATTTAATAAAAGTTTTGACTGGTTGGTAGGAATCTCCGATCTTGAGGCGTGGGATACGACTATATGCAGTTAAGTATACGTCCTCAGGATCGGACGACCAACAGTTTTGTTCTAGATTGTAAGTTAACTTAATATTTCAATGTTGTTAAAATAGTTCTTAAGTTTTATTGATACTAACATATCCAAAATAAAAATAATAATAATTATTATATCGATAAGGAAAGAAGAGAGATGGAATAAATACGTTCTCTCCATCAACATTCTCCTACTCTTATCCCAATTACTTGGGGTCAATACAATATGTACTCTTCTTTCATAGTAGCTACATATTGTAAAAGCTATTGGTAATAGTTTTATGACCGGCTGCCTGCCAGACGTCAACCCGCTTTGGGAATGTAATTGTGGATCTAACGGCATCAGATGGAGTTGGCCCACGTCGTTATAAAGCTCTTAGTCGTCTTTTACGACATCCACGAGTAAATTAAGGGTTGGTAGTATTCATAGCCGCTACTATACAGCTTGTACACACACAAATACGTTCTCTCCATAGATTCTTTATCACACACATTTCTATTAAGTTCTTACATTATATATGTTTTTTTTTTACATTATACATATATGGCGTATGAAAACTATTCAAGTAACTCACTATTGATTTACGTCATAGACCTTACAATGGCCAACCATCATACGTGATCAATAAACTACTCTAGTTTCATTCAGAAACCCAAATATCACAAATATAGTAGTAACTATACACTTTTTATTCTGCTCAATTTTAACAAGAGCAAGTATTTCCCAAGGGAAATCTTTTTAGCATGCACACGAACTCTCTACAAGTGGAGTAACAGGTAAAAGCCTGCAGAAGACAATTCCCCGAAATAGTTTTTGTTTCAATTACTAAGTATAAATGTATAAAAAAAAACGGAGCCACTCTTGGGGATATTTCCCGCAACAGTGTACCTGGGATAATATTACCTACAAAAATACAAAGGATTTGTTTAACTACAACAATAAAAAAATAGTCCGTCTCTACCATGAATAAAGTAGTACATTCACAGACTTCAAAACAATGGTCTCGTAAATCTTTGTTACAAAGTATGAAATACATAAGATTTTTTTTTATTAAGTTTTTAAATTTTGAAGCGTACTAAATGTTAAAGTTTGAATGACATATTCAACATTTTCATTCTCAATCGACAAGAATTATTAATATCATCATTGCTTAAGGAAAGTTTTACCTACTTCAGATAATTGTATAACAATAAACCAATCTAAGTCATATCGTATAATCGTTATGAATACTACCTACCAATCTTAATAATACTCGTCTTTAAAAACTCACTAACATAATGATTTCTGATGTTTACTTGAGTATTAAACATTTAAAATAAAAGTATTTTTAAGGATTCTACCACGTTAGTATTTGATTTTTAATTTCCCGACGTTTCGAACATTTTACAGTGATCACGGTCACGAGAGGACTGTACCTTAGATAGTTAAAAATCAAATACAAACACGACAAAATCTATAAAAATAGTTTTATTTCAACTTACTAAGCATTTAACATCAACCTGGTTTAATCTTAATTAGTATATTGTTGTGTATGTAGCTAATAATTAAGTTACCTATACGTATAGGTCTGATAGAATGCCATGAGGCTTAGACAAAATTCTATACAACATTTTTACTAGTCTCTTCTAAAATCATTTTTTTTTTTTTTGCGTTTAGTGGCAAATGACGAATAAGCAGCTCACTCGATGCTTGTGAAATGGTATCTATTTGCCACTAATAGATTTCCATAATACTAGAGCTATAGCTCTATAGCCAAGACGCTGAATATCGTGTCTACAGGATTAGAGGGAATTGAATAAGAATTAAAAAAGAAAGTGTGTTTGGTCCGCACAATGTGCCTTTGCTTATAGTAATATATGCATTTATAGGGCAAAAGGATGACAAAGTAGATTTTAATAGTCACGGTTAGCTTACGAAGATACAAACTGGTATAATATTTATAATTTCAAAAACATTTCTCTTTTCAATTTACATACGAGACATTGATTGGCACGTAGTTCTTCAATAAATTATTACTACACAAAGGGCTTTTAAAACACACACAATTATCGAAAAAAAAACACATTTAAATAGAATAATAAATTAGGATCCAAAATGCTATTGAATAAATAGAAAGGTCAAAGTTATTCAACTAGTCTACCTTAGGCTGTTCTTCTATCATTTCCTAAGATACTCATGATGTAATGATTCAGAAAGGGTGAATGTACAATTGTATTATTTTTCATAATTACAAAACATTTTTTTTTCACCCAAATCTATTTTTTTTTCCAGCCTATCATTACAAGTAGGACTAGTAGGGTTACCTGTCTTTGTTTTCGGAAGCGATCCACTTCCACCCTGTATAGAATATTGTAATATATTTTCTTTTTCAAAATGTAAATAGTTTAAATAATCTTACTATTTCTTGTTTATATAACAGCGCCGAGTTAAATTAGTACTTTGGACGATCATAACATCAGTGTACAATTACTGTCGAGATGGAATTCATCCTGGCTGGTATCGACGTTGTCCCGGCACGGAGATATCTCATTTATTTCGCTTATCATTGCCCCGGGAACGAGTATCGTCAACACGACGGCCATTTCTTTGGTTATAGCCATTAAATTCGCGGACAAAGGTTTTAAGGAAATGTTTTCTTGTAAGTCAAAAGAAAATATTTTGTCAGCGAAAACAGAATAGCAAAATAAACTTTTCAGTGCTCAATTTTGCAAGGCGTATAACATTTATTGATAATTAAAACACAAATAAACGCGCTAAGAAAAATATTGCTATAAAAAATTATAACATGACTAGTTATTTTTACTTTACATTCGTTATTTATCTGGCCAGTATCCGCCATTCTGACATTTACGATCACTGCTCATCCCTATTTTCAGTTTATATTATACTAGCTTCTGCCCGCGGCTACGCTCGCGTAAAAGGTTACTTTCCTAAAGATTTTCATCCCCTAATTTTATTTTATCCCTTAAGGGTAAATTTTTACAACATATTAATGTCATATTTATTTATATCTAATCAATAGCCTAAAAATAAGTTTCAAGCTTCTGGCTTTAAAAATGACGATATTTCCTTACAACTTCTCTTCCCTCTTTACAACCTTTTTTTGGATTAAAAAGTAGCCTATGTCCTTTATCAGGCTCTAGACTATCTATGTACCAAATTTTATTTAAATCGGTTCAATAGTTTTGGCGTGAATGAGCGACAGACAGACAGAGTTACTTTCGCATTTATAATATTAGTAAGGATTACTTCTCTAAATAAATAGGTTATCTAACAAGGTTTTTCTTTTACAACTGACTAGTTGTTCAAGATTAGAATATTGAAATGAACAATAAACTCTAGTAGTATTACGTATTGTAGTATTCGTTATATAGTTAATACGGCTAGTATTCACTTAAATCTCTTTATATCTTTTTGAAGCTAAGCCTATTATCGTTTGTTGAGAGTAATGTTAGTCTCTACTCTTTATTATTTAAAGTTTTTAATAAGAAAATCTCAATAACATATTCTTCAAAATCTACAATTTAAATTTGATACCTAGTTATTGAAAAGAACATATTCTGCCACTATATAATCAGTTAAATTAATTATAATACAAATCAATTAATTGTATACATAAATACAACTCTTTCAGTTATTAATTAATTTTGTATTATTTTGATATTATGGTTAAAGACCAGATAATAGATTCTTAGTTCTTTAACGATTGTGAAAAGGCAGACCGAGTAAGTAACTAGTAGGTATATATCGCTAAGATTTTAAAATCGCTGTTTTCATAGCGCCCCTTCTCCCGTCTCCCTCCACGGCGTAATGTTGGCGGGATGCAATGAAAAATAAAAGGTGCACAACACAAAATGAACAAGAGTTGCCATGTTGACACTGTCATTTGTTTCTCTGTGATTCAACTCCCTAGGTAGGGACGAACATTTATTTTGCATGGACTTCATAAATGAGGTAGGGCGATAACGTAGACGTCAAACTTGGTAAATGTAAGTTTTGGCACCTGTCGACATTATTTCGATAATATTCATTATAATAGAAAATGTTCTTATTTATTTATTTATTTATTTATTAGGTTAACCAACAATTGTTTATACTTATACAATAGAACAGAGATAAATTAAAAAATAAAACAAAAACGAGTATAACAATTAATTATAGGTTTTTTTTTTTTATTTTTTATTATGAGTATGTTATTCCACAGACTTTTTGTCCGTGCTCTTTTTATATTTAATTTAATTGTTATGGTGGTTTGTTTATAAAATTAATGTTCTTGAAGTGGCTTTATTACAATTGGATAAAGCTTGAAGAGCGCAATTAATGTGTCATAGATGTTGAGCGACAACATGTCTTTTAGGGTTTCTTCTTGGCGCTGGTGGTCTTGTTGTTGGTGAAACCCTTCTATTTGTAGATGTTTCTGTCCTCTGTGATGTTGTGATGATGATAATAATGTCTGTGACGTTTTATTTAATGATTTGTTTAATTTGGAAGTCTATGTCTAGGTTGATGGTAATTGACTCCACGCTTGTGTTGACTTTAGTTTAATGGGGTAGTAGACCAAGCTCTTTCATTACCCTTTCGTCTCTATGTTTTACCGCCATCTTCTTGACGTATTCCAGTATAGTACCAGAATCCTGATCTATGGACTTCCTCATGAGTTTCCAGATGGCATCTTCACGGGTGTCTGTGTAGTAAGTGCAGGATCTGGTATGCCTGGAGATGGCGACCACGGCGTGTTGTATGCTGTTATGTAACTTTTGCACCGAGTCTCTAGTCTGAATTATGATGACGTTAGGTGCGCCGAGTCCCTGTGCCTCGTGGATGGTTCGCGGTTCGGAGCCCTCACCGGTGCCGTATCCCTTTTCCTTGAAGCTTTCTTTCTCTGCCTGGGTGTGTGACAGGTATAGAGTCTCGGGAAGGTCGGGTGGTATGACGGCGTCGGTGTATTTGTATATGTGCAGGGATTTTATGATCTTATTTGACGAGTATATGCCATTTTAGTTGTTCTGGAGGGCATATGCTACGTCCATGGGGCACCGATGCGTACACAGCAGTTCTTGTGTTGCCGATGGTGTGGTCAGAGGCTTGTCATGTCTCATTTTGAATAGGTTGTCCCGATCTATGAATGGGATTTGGTTTGTATCTCCAATGAGGAGGAGTTCTTTGGCCTATTAATTATAGGTTAACACCACATGTACATGCGGAGGCTTCACATTGGAAATATAATATTAAAGTGATATTAAAAAAAATATATATTGTAGTTCCGTGAAATGAATTAAATTATATTAAATCAGATTAAATTAAACAAATGTAACAATAATTATTAAGAACAACAATTAATTATAGGTTAACACACTTCTTAATTCTTATTGTAATGGAATATCTAATTTTTTAATTTGTTTGTTCTAATCTTTAGAAATTTCTTTGTAAAATTTTTGTATTTGAATAAAATGTTTCTCTTTTTTTTTTTCTAAACACTTATATATTATATTTTTAAATAATTTATTTATAGACTATAAGTGAAATTACCTTAGCGAACGTAAAAATTATTCAATATGAAAAAAAAAATAGATTTATAATTAACTTACTTCTGTCCACGGCTTCGACAATATATAATTTTATTATTAAGTTTCCTCAAGGGAACTTTATTACCGGTATAAAATTATCCTGTGTTCAAGGAAATGATTTACCTATTCCAATTTTTATCCAAATCTGTTCAACGGTTTACGCGTGATTGAGTAATAAACATTCAAACATCTCCACACAAGACGACTATGGGATATAAAACGCATATAACATCTATGCGAGAGAAGGAAAACTCAAAACAAAATCCTATAAGTACTAACACGTCTGACCAGCATGGTATAGTAGGTCAATTGCTCTCCCATTATGGAGGAGGCTCGAGCCCAACAATGGGACATGTATGAGCTGAGATGATGATGAAACACCTCCACAAATTTTCACATTTATAATATTAATAGGAAGTAGGATTTATTAGTAGAATTACGCATTTTATGTGTATATAACTTTTCAACACTGGACCGACAAATATTCAATCACTCGCAGAGGCTGAATGGACAGCGTGTGCTTAGAACATGACCAGACAAAAAAAAATAGTAAGTTCATTGACAGCATAGCTCCAATACGATATTACAGTGTCTATCTGTATAATATAAGTATACACTTGTGAACCCTTTACAACTTGAAAATATAAACATTTTACGATTGGTTTAAAACTTTGGCATCAATTGTTCTCAACGATTGTATTACGTCATCAAATCGGGTAATAAAAGTTTAATGCTGAACATGGGCCAGCCCTGTTAAATGCTTGAATGCATGTTTGTATTAAAAGGGGTACTCATTGTATTCTTATAGCGCAGGCATCGTAGTGGCTGAGTTAGGGTTGACGCGTTTTAATTATTTTTATATCAATCTGCCTTCTGAATCGCTATTATCAAGTAAACTCTTATTATGACTTCGCTCAATGGTTTCAAACATTTACGATTTATTTTCAATTGTGTTACACTTCTTTGACGTAAATAATACAAAAATAGATTATTTGACGTTTAGAAAGTTTGAATACCCATAGCAAGTACAAGTTTCAGTTCGGCTTAAGATAGGTGAGGTAATTAAAAAGCACATCTTTGTTGTTGCGCCCATTTCATACCTTAATTATTTTTATTTATTGCTTATGATGACAAACGAGCAGGTAGGACACCTAATACTAAGTGATATTGCCACTCAGTAACCTTTTCAATACCCGGGGCACAACTAGGGTACTGCTAAACCAAAATATTTTTGACTGTACAGATGGCGTAGAGGTTAAGGTACTGACCTCCCTTGCCAGTGCCATGAGTTCGATTCCTACGCAGGACTATATTTAGTACTACATTGTTTTGAGTCTGGGTGTAATTTCTTTGCGTTAATTATATTTTTGTAAAGTCTCCCGCTATACAAGGATTATTTTCTTAGTGCAGGTTAGTATTAAAAAAAATCCACTCAGAAATTCAGGCCTCTGACTTTCTCATATGTCGATTTTTTTATGACAGTATAGTACGGATGGCTATAGACAGAAAGCTGTCAAAAGTGCAGCACAACCACTGCAGAGCTTAGTTTTTAACAGGTTCTCTTGATATTTCGAATACACATTGTCGGAGGTATAAATACAACCAAATATGAATATCCTCCACTAGGTTTACTGACACCCATACCAATAAAGTGATAGAGAACCATTGTATGCACTTGAATTGGTACAGGACCATCTTTAGTGGCCTTTTTGTGGACTATTTCTAACAGTACGCGTATACGGGCCAATAGATGGATGAATTATATACGACTATATTAACATCCAAAAATGTATGTATGTATGTATGCGAATGCGAAAGTAGAAGGATGTAGGTACCGGGAGAGACCAAGACTTACCTACCTAGACCAGATTGGTCATGTACTGAAGCAAGGTGGAGTAAAGAGAAACAAAACCGGCGAACGTGTATGAAGAGAATTATGAATGATGAAGAAGCGAGTGAAGTATGCAAGGATAGAGTTCTCTGGCACTCTGTTCTCTCTACCTATCCTGCAAAGGATATGGCGTGATGATATGTATGTATGCAAAAATGTATTAGTGTAGGTTCACATTAAATAAAAAACGTTATTGACAAATTCTTCACCATGTCGCTTTTGTTTTTCTTTTACTTTGGCAGGTCATGGTCTGGACACGAGCTATTCATTCCGTCCGAGCAATGGAAGGGCGGCGCATGGCCCCATTACCCATTGTATTCCCTCCCCATCGACGTTGGATCGGCCACTCCGTGGCCATCCCAGCCGGTTAACCTTTCGGGTACCATCCCCCATTGCTGCGCTCACATTCGTAGCCGCTACTACACAGCACATATGGAAAATATTTTTATATTATATACTCATATAGAATTTTTATATTTTCTATTGTTTTATACAAAGAAAGTTTCTTTCAGTTATTAGGGCTATGCTGCTGATAGCTTTTAGCTACCCAACTTAAACGGGTATGGCCAGTCCAGGACTCTTGCAAAAATATTGTCTTCTGAGTAGCCACTGCGCATCATTCGGTGTACGTGGGATATAAAAGCCAAACTCCACCTTTTTTTTTTCGCAAGGTGGGACCATGGATGTGGTCGCGCCCCGGCAAATCGGCCCGGGGCGACGGAAGAGGCGGCGCTTAACCCCATGGATCGACCCTGCAAACACCTCTCTTCACCGTGCGGGCGGACCACCGGTACCCGATCTTTGTCTTCGGTGGCCCGCCTGGCGATATACCCTCTCGGGTTCCTCTCTCGTCGATGCCCCGACAGCTTTCGCCGTCGAGGCGTCGCACTCACGTGGTGGCCTCACGTCGGGTGACCGGACAATTCCCCGGTCCGATCACCCGAAGCCTCGGTTAGGGCGGCATCAGGCGCAGATACTCGCGCATGCGCCGCCCCAACCGCGGGCGGCGGCCCGGGTCACAGGAATCCTCCCGGACTCGTTCCGCCGCCTCCTTCTGCGAGATGACAGCCTCGCAGAAGGCGGTGACCGAGTCCCAATTCCTGACGCTGTCGACCATCGCTTTCACGGCAGCCGGCAGCGTCAGGTCGGCACCGATGACAGCGACGAGGTCACGGCGCTGCCCGTCCCAGCCCGAACATACCTCAAGCGTATGTTGCGCCGTGTCCTCGTCGCTACTGCAATAGTGGCAGGACGGAGTCCACTCCCTTCGCACGACCGTGTGCAGGTACTTGCCGAAGCAATCATGCCCCGACAAGACCTGCACCAACCGGAAGGAGAGCACTCCGTGCCGCCGCTCCATCCACTCCATCAGTACGGGCCGGAGGGCCTCGACGGTAACAACACCGTATCTAGGCCTCTCCAGCCGCGTAGCCCAATGGGCGATGACTTCTCGGCGGGCGTCCTCGCGCCAGGTGGCTATCTCGTTAAACGATGGAGAGCCACCCTCGTCGCGCATTGTGGTAACCCGCCGGTAGAGGTCGGAGAGCATCTCCGCCTCTAGGTCCCACGGGGGTGTCCCGGCCAATAGGCATGCCGCCTCGGCAGACACCGTGCGGTACCCTCGAATGGCTCTGACCGCCATGGCTCGCTGTGGCCTCCACAGTATAGGCCTGAGCTGGGCGTTCAGAGCCCTCGCCCACACGGGTACGCCGTACATGGCCATTGAGCAGATCACCCCCGCATACAGCCATCGGCCCTCGAAACTGGGTCCGCCCACGTTCGGCATGAGCCGTGAAAGGGCGGACGCCGCGCCGACCAGCCGGGGAGCAATTTGACGGAAATGCTCCCGGAACCACCATCGCCCGTCGAGCACCAGACCCAAGTACCTCATAAAGCCAAACTCCACCTTAGGGTAACCAGCGATTTTACTTTGCCTCTAGTACTGAAGAGGTCCATAAGTGATAGCTACCATCAAATGGTATGGCCTGGCCTGTTGAAGAAAGAAGTAAAAAATAGAATTACCGAATATAATGAGACAGAGGTATAATTAGAATTAGGTTTGTACACAAACACACACATACATACAAGCATAAATGCTCAATACCATAATTGCTAAAGAAATTGAAATGGACTTTTAATAGATGTGAGCTCAATTTCTCTCAATGGCGATGTCTTTTTCGCATCAGAAATTAATTTTATAAAAAGTATAGCATTTGTAAAGCCAAATCAATCAAACATTATTAATAAATTGAAATCAAATAACGTACGTTAAATACAGAAGTATCATCGATCGATCTGTCTCAACAATGAATAAGATACGAAGAAAAAAATTCAAGGAATAAAAGGAACATAATATTACAATATACAAAACTCTTTAGAAGATAAAATAAAACAAGTATAAGTTTGTTTTCTCATGTTTATATTTCCATAACATTTGTATGGTAGCTTCCAACTACATGCCAATCTCTGGGGAATCAGAGTAACATAATGTATTTTTCAACAGTAGATCAATTCATAGCTATGTAATCTATTGTATTTATATCTACTATACTACTGGCACGCTATGATGGCCGTTTTGACGTTTGTCCACTCATGAAGTTTTGTATTCAAATTCAAATTCATTTATTATGCATAGGCCCTGCGAGGGCACTTACATATTGTCAGTTTTAACATATTATATTAATTCAATTAACTATCACCGGATCGGAAGTAGACCACTACTGAGAAGACCCGGCAAGAAACTCAGCGGGTTAGTCTATTATTGTTTTTTCTTTTAAATTTTTTTTATACAAAAAATGGTACAACATATGTAATAAGAAATAGCTCCAGTGTGTATTTATAGTAATTACATTTGAAGGAGCAAATTGCTGTTCTTTATTGTCAATAGTGACGTGCAGTTAGTCATAAAATTTATCGAATGTATTATTTTAGGGCATAACATTTATTTATTACATTGATTTCTAAACTATATATATTAGGGTCCCACATTTTTAGGGGCAAACATTTATTTTTTATTTTTATAAAATTACAATTTATTGGTGTACTTATTTACAACACAACCCGGCATTTGTATTTTCGAAACTCTAAAATTTAAAAAAAAATTATACGATCGTTCCATAGGATTATTTATATTTTTGATTAAAGCATTGATATAGCATTTCTATTTATGGATTATTAAAAAAAAATAATCAGGTACTACTTGCAATAAAAACTTATAGATTTCATTACCTATATTTCTTTCGAGAATAAATTGACATTTCAAATCACTATTGCAATATGTCAAAACGGCCATCATAGCGTGCCGCAACTGTAGATTGAAATAGCAATGCCGCGCATGATGACAGATTAAGAAAGAATGTATCATAACTCAAATATGTCTAATGCCTATCCAAAAAAACTGACTAAAGAAGCACTTGAGAAGTAGACAGCAGTATTCTTCTGAGAAAATTATAAGACCAGTTGTGTTTGTATGGCAAGCATAAAGATAATGACATTATTCTCTATCAGCAGATCCGATTATGATAGTATGTATAAATATGTATTATGATAGTATGTATAAGTATGTATAAATGAATGGGTGGAAATTATATAAACAAGGACTGAGTTAGAGAAGCACAAAATTCTATTTAAGAACATGCAGTAAAATCAGCTTGCTGATGTCATCGTCATATTATTATCATCATCATCATGATGAAATCTGATTCTGCTTTTATCCTAATTACTTGGGGTCCACGCAATATGTATTCTAAATAGAGTGACTATATTCCAACAGTGGACTTAAGTAGGCTGGTTGATGTAAATTTAGTTTTTTTTTATTATGTTCGCAAACGAACAAGCAATACACCTGATTGTAAGTGTTAAAACCGCCTATTTACCTTTGCAATACCAAGTGGCGCTGCCTACCAATGAAAAACCACACAGAATATTAGGCTACCGGCTCTCTCGCTCACCGAACGAAGTGCAATACATTTTCACAGATCAGGCGTCGATTTTCTGCGAGAGTGTGGTACTACTTCGGACGACCAAGCCTTTGGCTCTAGATAGAAAACTGTCAAAATTGTAGCTCTACTATGCTATCCTTACTAATAATATAAATGAGAAAGTAACTCTGTCTGTCTGTCGCTCTTTCACGCCAAAACTACTCAACCGATCTAAATGAAATTTGGTACACAGATAGTCTAGAGCCTGATAAAGGACATAGGCTACTGTTCAATGCAAAAAAGGGTTGTAAAGGGGGATGAAAAGTTGTAAGGACTTACCCTCATTTTTAAAGTCAGAAACTTGAAACTTATTTTTAGGCTATTGATAAGATATAAATATGACATTAAAATTTCGTCAAAAATTTACTTTTAAGGGGTATATTAAAAATAGATGACGAAAAACATTAGGAAAGTAACCTCTTACGCGAGCAAAGCCGCGGGCAGAAGCTAGTAATGCTATATAATGTATTTTAATATTTTGCACAGATCTATTTCAAGTAAAATTATATGAAAATACATTCATGATATAAGAATAACACGTATTATTTTGCATATTGAAGATATCCTTTTCTTAACTACCATAAATGTATATGTAAAATGCGTAATGTATATAAAATACCAAAGATCACAATCACGTACGCACTTTGTTAGACCTATAACGCACTTTCGAGTGGTTTTATTGTAACGATATGTAAAATAGCTTTATATGTAATAGTCCCCTATGTTTATATAGACTGAATTTGCTTTAGTGGTTATATTGTCTGAAAATGCTTATAGACTAAGAGCCCAGATGTGCTAGAGTACATTATTATATAAAAAAAAACAACAGGCAGTCATGGGGACTGCCGATAGAAGTGAAAACTATTAACTTAAGACTAATTGAAATAATAATTATTTTCTAATTTTTATATAAAAATAAAAAATATTATCGAACATCTAGGAATCGGTTTTACCACGCTAGTAAGATAACCTTTAAACCACAATGATACTCATTTCATGACATAAAGGTTAAATATTAAAAATACAATTAAAAATAAATAATGCCATACTTTTAAATGCAAATATTGATATGAATATTGAAAATATTTGAAAATAAATTCTTTATTTTCATTATTCATTTATCTATATAAAAACATTAAAATGTTCAATACTCACTTTTATATTGAACAGTAATCCTTTAATTAAACGATTACAATAACATCCAAACTATAAAACCACTTAAATAAATCGCTGAACTTTCCACGTTGCCAATTTAACAATAAAGCCACTGCGCGTGCGCCAGTCTGACCACTCGTAGCTATAGATATACTATTAGCATTAGCATGTCAGTGACGCGAACCTATAAGTTTTTCCCCTCCAAAAACGCTCAACGCACCTAAAGAAGTTTTCACTTCAAAAAAAGAAATTAGATCTTTATATAGTGCTAATATGAACATTGAAAACCAGCGTACCTGTAAGATTTTACATGCCCGCTTTAGAAGCACTAGGTAAGGTTCGATTTGTTTAGAATTTTTTTTTAAAGACTGAATTAAAGAAATAATTCTTGTATTGCTGGTGACTTTACAAACATATATTATAATTAACAAAGATAAATTATACCCTAGACTCGGAAAAACTGTTTGTGGACTGCACAAAGTATTTTCTTACGTAGGAATTGAATCTGCGGTACTGGCATGGAAGGTCGGTATCTTAACCACTACGCCTCTGTATAGTCATTGCACATGCACATTTTTGTTGTTCAGATTATTTCTGAAAAACTTTTAAAGCTTTCTGTCTTCCTTTAGACTATTTTCAATATAGCTATTATCTACAAAGGTGTTCGTTCTTTAGATAATTGAAGGCCTTACTGATATAATGATTTCTGATGTTAGTGTAGTGTTATACATTTGAAATAAATCTACTTTTACGGATTCTATCGCGTTTGTATTTGATTTTTAATTGCCCCCTCGTGACCATGATCACTGTAAAGTGTTCGAAACGTCGGGAAATCAAAAAAAATAAATACAACCGCGATAGAATCCGTAAAAGTAGTTTTATTTCAAAAGGCCTTACTGATCTTTGACAAGCTGATAGCATATATATTTTTTCTTTTTTGTTTAAATTCACGCTAAGATTCACGTTAAAGATTAGCATTATCTTCTATTATTGTAGAGTTTCATAAATAAGTCAAAATTACTATCTAAATAAAAATAACGATGATATCGATCTTTAAATCTTTAAACATTATTAATTAGTTATCTTTTAGATAGCCACATGGTAATAAAAAAATAAATCATTTCATACGTTTTTTTATTGCTCATGATGGCAAACGAGCACGCAGCACACCTGATGGTAAGTGGCACTGCCGACAATGGACCTTTGCAATACCAAGTGTACATTGCTTAGGCCGCTGCCTACGAATAAAATCCCCAAACCCCCCCAGTTGGGCTTCCGGCTCTCTCGCCCACCGAACGGAGCGCAATAGCAGATTGTCATTACTCAGACGTCGATCTTCTGCGAGAGTGTGGTACTACCCCGGACGGACCGGCCCGTGGCTGGAGACAGAGAACTATTAATAGCGTGTTTAAAAATTATTGTGCCTTTTAAATTTATATCTCTACATAATACTTGAATGGCAATTTAATCATCATCATCATCATTCTCCTACTCTTATCCTAATTACTTGGGGTCGATACAATATGCACTCTTGTTTCATAGTACATATTGTAATAGTTATTGGCAATAGTTTTATGACCGACCGCCTGCCAGACGTCAACCCTTCTTGGGAATGTAATTGTTAACCAAACGGTATCAGATGGAGTTGGCCCAGGTCATCATAAGGTTCTTATTCGTCTTTTACGACATCCACGAGCAAAGTAAGGGTTGGTAATATTCGTAGCCGCTACCACACAGCTAATGGCATTATTTTATTTTTATGCTTTTTTGGAGTTTACTCCTTAAGAATCGATTTTCATATAAGGCGCCCGGTATGAGAAAAATTTGAGGAGTAAAATCTAGTGATCGAATGACCTCGTTACGTTTTTGGTGCGCAACCTATTCTGCGCACCTTTCACTTACTGACGTGAGATAATACTTCACTGAACAGTTCTGATAAATGTAAATAAATATATATATATTATTTTTAGTCAAATGAGCTTTTTTGGGCCTGTTTTGATAATCGTACTTAAGGAGTAAACTCCAGTCGTACGTCGGAGCTGACACACACTGTTTTTTTTTTTACCTTAATGGCAATTTAATATGAACTTGTTATTATACTATTTCCATTTCTTTATTTTCTCGATGACAGCTCTTGTGGAAACTTGAACGAGCGTCTTTTTTACATTATGTATACGTTATTTAATAAAAATATGACGCTTACGCGCGTACAAGGTCATAGCAGAGTCGGAGAAATTGATAGGGATGGAGCTATCGATAAACGTAACACGATAAGAGACCCGATATTTTTTTACAAAGTGTAAGAAACTAAACTATTGCCTGATAATTTTATACAAATTTATTAACTAATATTACATTTCATTACAAGATGTAATTATATTATGTTGATTGTTCATTTATTTATTTTAATCAAAATCTGATGAATCGCCACTATCACTCGATGAGCTCTCCTCAACATTTATTATAAGTTCCTGTATTTCTATATTATCTAATGCCACATGAATTTTCCAATCCGACGCTATAATGTTTTGGGTTCTTCTCACAATTTTTTCCCAGTGTTCGGCGGTTACTTCCGCACATGCATTTTTTAATAAATCTAACATCTTGTTTGCCGAAAAAGGGGGATGGGTATTGTTTCGAGCGGCGTTTCCTTTGATTTGTGCACATATTAGTTCTATAGCATTGTACTGGCAATGATACGGCGGAAGTCGAACAACCCAATGACCACATTCGGCAGCTTTTTCGTCGGTAATATATCTTTTAGGGAGGCTTTTTTTAGATTTTAAAATATTCACTAATTGTACTTTTAATAAAGTATTTTTGAACCATCCTTTGTAAATCGCCGCGTTCATTTCTTCGTGGTAGTCCACTGTTTTCTTGGATTTAAAGGCCAGTAAAGCATCTGACACGAATCCTTTCATAGACCTTGCATGGCATATGATAAGGCGTTCACCTTTTCCCATTGGCACTGAACTAGTGGAAGCGGCGGTGTCGTCAGTCCAGTTCTTCGATACTGTGTGGTTTGCATTTAACCAAGTCTCGTCAGTGAAAATAACATTTGACCAATCTGATATATTTTTGGCTTCGCTCAAAAATTCGCAGCGAGCCATAGCAACGTCGTGACTCTCCATCAATATTTTACGTTTGCCCAATTTTTTATAAGAAAATCCAATTTCTTTCAAAACTAAGCTTAATGACGATTTTTGGCCATGGAACAAACCACGTTCACGTAACAATAAGTTTTTTAAGTGTTGGAATTTCTTTGCGCAAGTAAAAGTCATATATATGACGACGAATAGCGTCAGCGTCGAAGTTGTCAACCGATGTCACACGGCGTGGTTGGCGTTTCTTCTTCGGCGTACGAAGCATATTTGCTTGCATGCCGCTTGTACCGTAAGCTTCGGTAGTAATTTTTGAAACAGTAGGTCCACTAATTCCTAATGCGGCCGCAACACGCTCTCGCACTTGCGACAGTGGTAATAGCGGGCCACCATTTTGATGTTCTGCTTCAAAGTAATTACGAACCTTGATCACCAGTTCTCTCGCCTGACTTTTCAGAACAGATCCTTTAGGCATTTTGATATTTGACAGCTGGGCAGCAATCAACACGGAGGAACACAACATACACAACGTAACGTATGGATAATGTGAAAAAATTCAGCGAACAGGAATGTAGTGACCATATAGCACGACCGTCTTGTTGCGAGTGACAGATTAAAACAAATACAAAATGGCGGTGGGTCATTGAGTGTTCCCAGCTTGAAAAAATATATTTGAATGTTTTTGTTGAATTCGTCTTTGTTCAAAACATATATGCGATCGATATCATTACTTATTTGGTCACAACACCACAACTATCAAATTAGAACTGTCATCGAGAAAATAAAGAAATGGAAATAGTATAAGACGCTTGTTGTGACAACAGTTTACCTATAACGCATTAAAAATCTTATTGTTACTATTTATAATCTCTTTAATAAATGTACCGTATGCACATCCTATTATCACGTCCCTCGACCTATCTAATCACAAATGCGTGCTTTCATATTGCAATGAACACGCAGTGATATTGTTGATTAACTTATATCCTATTTACTATCATTATTATAGATTAATGAATAACATTCCGTTGATAATTGATTATAAAGATTTTCAAAGCAACATTATGACGTAAATATTTTAAATAAAAGTATTTTTATAGATACCATCGCGTTTGTATTTGATTTTAAATTTCTTGACATTTTGAAGACTTTACAGCGCTCTTGGCCACAGGAGGACTACGGTGTCTTACGTTCAATAAGTCATCGTAGAGATTTATATCTACCCACTACAGTATTAGTTATTAAATTTTAACTCACTTTTTTAATACAAATTCATTGCCAGTACAAAAAGATTCTATATATTTTTTTATATTGTTTATGATCAGTTATTTTTAAACATTTCATTTATGATATATTTTTTTTTTAAAGACACCTCCCTGCACTAAGGAAATAATCCTTGTATTGCGGGGTACTTTACAAACATGCAATTAACGCAGACAAATTACATCCAGACTCAGAACAATAGTTTGTGGCTCGCACAAAGAATTGTCCTGCGTGGGAATCGAACCCACGGCACTGGCACGGAAGGTCGGTATCTTAACCAGTACGCCATCTGTGCAGTCAATTATTATTATATTATATTATATCAATGATTATATTATGGCAATTTACTAGTTTAAAAAACTAATAAATCAATTAAGCTACCATCGGATCGGAACGCGGCCACACCGAGAAAGATCCGACAAAAAAACTCAATAAGCATAATACTAATTATTTACTTTTGAGATTTAAATACTTTTGCTACGGGGATAAATACACAATAAACAATCACAAATTACTCGCAGACTCAAAACAAATATTTGTAGATTTACATACATACGTACATACATACCATCACGCCATGTCCCTTGCAGGGTAGGCAGAGAGAACAGAGTGCCAGAGAAATTTTGTAGATTTCATAAGGAATTATCCTGAGTGGAGATTAAGCTCACGATACTAGGAACGAGAGACCAGTAGTTAGATTATTTCGTGAACAGCGCAGTCAATAGATTTACGTATTTTTAGATTTACATATTGCACGCCTCATAAGTGAAGCGTTGAGGTGATGGTCTACTCTTGATATATGAAAATCAAGGACTTTTCAAAACTAAAAATGACTGTATTTTCTCACACTTGCACTTATAGAATAATATTATTATACATACATAATGTCAAGAAAAAAATCGTTTAAACGTATTTGATAATTTTAAAAAGCAATTATTTTGTTTAGAGTAAGAAAAAAGCTGATTAAAAAAAATATTCGAGGAAGTTTGGATTTTATCCGTACGGATCTGGCACTCTCACGACCGTAATCGTAGTTTTTCTTTTATTAAAAGCTTCATAATCGCAACGCACTGTTTCCTTTGAAAATGGCTTGGTAATTCTTTGTCGTTTAATTGCAATTAATAAAAACTAAACTGCTTAGTCTTGTTTACAATGCTTGTAAAATATACTACATTTTTTTAGCTCTGTTCGTCTATTCGGATAGACAGAGGGAACAAATCTCATACAGCCAATTTGCGCTACGTCAAGAACGAGGCGTTTAATTTTTTTTTTCTTTCAGTTATGGCATTGACTAATTGTAAATGATAAATAATTAAAAAAATATAAGGCGTGCACTTTTGGATTTTTCAAACTATTTTAGATTTACACGGCTTTATTAATCGCGTTAACAAAATCCGTTTTTAAAACGGATTAGTTACTTATTATTATTGATTATATACCGGGTTTGATTGTTCAAAATATGTTGACCACAGTCCAAATTGTACAAAATATTTTAAGCAGTGTAAAATGAAGAAAAAGTCTCATCCATCGATGTTCACTCTTGGACATGTAGAGGGATTAATGCTATTCTTGGTAGGTAATTTCACAATCGTAATTAATGTTATCAGATTCCGAGGAAACTGCAGCTGCCTTTTTGTATGTTTCCCACTCGAAAGTAAGATGTGGTAATATACTGTATACTAAACTCGTTACGATACTTAAATATACATGTATAATAAATATCGAACATAGAAATGTTCGATATTTACACATCTACAAATTTAAGGTTTTATTACAGTATGAATATAAACTTAGCAAGAAAAAATCGCTCAAGTCTCAATTTGTTGCCGCCAAAGTAACAAATGGAACGAAATTGAACCAATAAACAAAGCTTTTGGTCTCTGAATGGCTATTAGCCGTTGACCACGACCGACCCTGCTATTTGGGGCATTAATTATTTAAATGTTCACCCGAACAATCCCGAGGGTAAGTGTTGTTAATAATTTTGCTGTTGATAAGTTTCTTAAGGGAACAACGTGACGTAGATGGTGAATTTTTCCAAGAAAATTTATTATGCATTATTATAATAATATTAGATTATTCTGTCAACAACCTCACTTTAATTGCCAATGAATCTATTAAATAAAATCTGTAAATATTCATAGTCTAGATTTTGAAATCTTCCACTCTTCTTGTCTTTGAATTAAAAGTTCATAAAAACTATTGCATAACAAGTCTACTCTATAATAAGACAGAAATTAATATATATATATATATATATATATATATATATATATATATATATATATATATATATATATATATATATATATATATATGTGTAATCTGAATCTAGGAAACGGCTCCAACGATTTTCTTGAAATTTAGCATACAGGGGGTTCCGAGGGCGATAAATCGATCTAGCTAGGTTTCATTTATAGAAAATATTGTTTTGTCAGTATTTTTCGCCAACAAAAATATTATTTTTCCTTGTATTAAAATCTCACTATATCTTTAAACGAGCAATCCTTGTATATATATATATATATATATATATATATGTAATCTGAAGAGAATTATGAATGTTGAGGAAGCGAGTGAAGTATGCAGAGATAGAGTTCTCTGGCACTCTGTTCTCTCTGCCTACCCTGCAATGGCGATATTTGCAATGGGAATGCAATGGGATATGGCGTGATGATATGTATGTATGTATGTAATCTGAATCTAGGAAACGGCTCCAACGATTTTCTTGAAATTTAGCATACAGGGGGTTCCGGGGGCGATAAATCGATCTAGCTAGGTTTCATTTATAGAAAATATTGTTTTGTCAGTATTTTTCGCCAACAAAAATATTATATTTCCTTGTATTAAAACTATTAGAATATGACGGTTTTCAAATTTTGACGCTGTCATTAAGAATAGACATTTAGCTCAGTTAGAAAATCGAGTAGTCTAATGCAAACAAACCGGAGCTTGGTTCGGATCCTTTATCCTTTTTACTTTTTGGCCTTTTTTATTATTTTATTAATTATTATCATTTGCCCGCATATTTGTCTGCATAGAAGTCGAAAATGATTCTAATAGCATTTTTATTTGTTTTTACGTTATTAATTTAATTGTTATTTATAAATTATTATGTATAAATGTTTGTATACTTATATAGTTTAACAATTTTATCCATGTGGTGACGGAATAAGAATACAATTCACTACCCCCTATCTTACCCGTGGGTGATCGTAAAAGACGAGGAGGGGTATAAAATGCATATAATATATATGCAAGAGAAGGAAAACTCGAATCAAAACCCTATAGACACGTCTGACCAGTGCGGTATAGTAGGTTAACTTACCTCCCAGTATGGAGAAGGCCTGAGCCCAACAGTGGGACGTATATGGACTGTGATGATGAGGATAACAATCTTTATTATAGTGTAGGGAAGGTTTAATAAACATGACAATAAAATGAAATTATGTTATATATTATGGACACGAGGTTTTTTTCTTAGCAGACCATATTTTGAACACACACCGCGCTCATTCTGATCGAGATATTCGGCTTAGAAAATTGCTGTCCAACAATTTAAAATTTCAAACTACGTTCCTATGACGCCGTGTCCTAAAAGTGTATGACCTCTTTATAGCTTAGCCAACAAACGAGGTTTTCGCTCCTTTTTGCTTCATATATTTTATTAGTTACTATTTTGACTTTTTGCCTTTTTCTTTTTTTTTAAATTTATTTTTCATTATTTTTGTTATATTTAAATATATCATCCAAAAAACACTAACAAGAAAATACCGAGCAAGACTCGGTCATCCAGATATTATATATATATATATATATATATATATATATATATCGGTAAGAAAAGTTTCATCATCATCATCTTAGCTCATATATGTCCCATTGTTGGGCTCGAGCCTCCTCCGTAATGGAAGGGAAATTGACCTGCTGTACCACGCTAGTCAGACGTGTTGGTATAGGGTTTTGTTTCGAGTTTTCCTTCTCTTGTGTAGATGTTATATACATTTTATATCCCTTAATCATCTCTTACGATCACCCACGGGTAAAATAGGGGGTAGTGAATTGTATTCTTACCCCTTCACCACATGGAAAAAAAAAATTGGTGACGTTTTATATTCTTGTTCCATTACCACACGGACAATTATTGTATGTAGCAACAAATGATTAAATATGTAATATAATTTCATCATTATTATTTATAGATTAGATTAGGTGTTCAATAGCATCCATTATTAATACTCATGCTTAATAATGATGCGTTGATATTATGGAACTCAATTTCATTGTATCTAATCTTTGTCTAATGAGTGCTAATGATTTATGAACTTAACTACAATTAATCAACATAATCATACAAGTAATCCCACATGCTAATACAACTATAAGTATGGTTTTATAAATTTTGAAATATTAATTTTATTAAATAATTTACACCTAATCTTGACGTTTTTAATCATTGTATTACTCTTATCTTAATTATTTAGACGCATTATAGACTTTTCAACCATTGTATATAGTTATGGTAAAATTTTTAGTAATAGTTTTATGACCGGCCGCCTATCTGACGCCAGTCTTCTTTGAAAATGTAATTATTAATTAAACAACATCAGATGAAGTTGGCTCAGATCGATATAAACATCTTAATCGATTTTTATGAAACCCACAAGCTATTTAAGGGTTGGTAGTATTCGTAGTCACTACCACATGGCAACGTTTTCAATATTATTTTTAAATGGATGTATATTATTTTATACGTAATAATTTTACATAAACTACAATAGTACTATCACCATATTTATTTTCTCGTGGAAGTCGTGATAATCAGCTAAGCGATACTAGGAGAATAATAAGGAATCATATCATTATAAAAATATGAATAAAGAAAAAAAAAAGCTTTGACCTACCATATCACACTTGTAAGATGGGTGGGTCGGGTTTCATTTCGAATTTCCCTCTTTGACAATAATGTTATCTTCAAAACTTAGTATTTTTTTACAATACTCGAGTATTAAGGTAGTGAATTGTATTCTTACTCCGTCACAACAAAAGATTAAATATACAAGATAGTATTTAATTAAACACAAAACATTGAATTAATTATATGCAGAAAAGGTGCCAGGGCATCCACCCGGATGCTACGAAAGAGCTGTGGCTAAGATTCATACCTCGCGCTCTACCCAACGTGCGGCGATTGTGGTGTAATGTAAAAGAGTAGAAGAATAAAAAGAGAAAGAAGTAATATTTTATGATAATCGATGATTTTTTTTTCATTTGATGACCTAACAAAGATATAACACTTCTTCGAATCTTTTCGATTTTATGTGATTAATTTCAAATTAAGATTTAATTTTTTTAAATCAAATAATTATACTTCTTAGTAGCTTTACAAAGCTAAAATACTAAGTGTATTTTCAGCAACTATAAAAAGTAATTAATTTATAACACTTTTTTGAATCCTTCCGTAATTATTGAGCGAACCTCATCTAAAAATAAGGTAAAAAAAACTTTTCAAACTAGGCATATGTCAACTAATATAACAGTCATAAAAACAACAAAATTTTAAAAGGTGTTATTTGGGGCTGCCATTTTGGATTAAAATATTCATCTTTTATCGATTAAAACATATTTTAGAGAGTGATAGAACCACACTGTTGACAGTTCTTTGTCTAAAGCCGCGGGCCGGTCCGTACGGGCTAGTATTATACTATCGCAGAAAATTGAAGTCTGACCAATTTGCTGCTGTGTATCGTTCGGTGAGCGAGAAAGCAGGTAGCTCAACTTTTGAGTGGTTCTGAGATATCTTATTAGTAGGCAACGGCTTAGTTGTATCCCTGGTATTGCAAAGATCCATGGGTGGCAATAACACTTACAGATATGCTGCTTGCTTGTTTGCCACCAAAAAAAAAATACATTTTATCTTTTTTCTTGAAGACGTTTATCTATAAGCATTTATCATGATGATGACTTTAATAGCCATCATTATAAATATTTTAAAAAATATACACTTATAAACATGTACATATTATCCATAAAAGTAAACAGCATTCAGCAATAAGGAATATTTTTACGACTTTAAACATACGATGCCTGAACATTAATGACAAATTCAGGTCAATTATTTCTATAGCAATATATCGCGCCTAAAATTTTCTGGGGTCATATTTAGACTATTTTACCGTTTATGCAGTTAATTCGTAACGACGACGTAAGAGAGCGAGTAGGTATGAAAGAGAGTATTGGTGTAAAGATGCGAAAGGGAATGCTCCGATGGTTCGGACATGTGGAAAGAATGCCGAACGAACGTCTGGTTAAGAAGATATACAATGCGAAAGTGGAAGGATGTAGTTACCGAGGGAGACCGAGACTAACCTACCTAGACCAGATCGGTCAGGTATTGAAGGAAGGTGGAGTCAAGAGTCTCCGAAACCGGCGAGCGTGTATGAAGAGAATTATGAATGTTGAGGAAGTGAGTGAAGTATGCAGAGATAGAGTTCTCTGGCACTCTGTTCTCTCTGCCTACCCTGCAAGAGATATGGCGTGATGATATGTATGTATGTATGTATGCAGTAAATTCATTCACATATAAGATTTAAATAATTAGTAATAAAATCGCTAGTAGCTTGTGACTTATACCAAGGATATGAACACGGTACCGGTTTTATTAATTAATGCTTACGTTATACACACTTGTGGCATCAGCTATTTACAACAAGCTTGTATTTAGCGAGAGGGCCACGCATGAATTTCTCCGCTCTTAGGTTTGGGAAGAAAAGTTCTTGAGTAGCAATTGCATATGAATATGAAACGATGCGATGTGTAAAAACAGAGTCGAAGTCAAGAGGGAAACTTTTCGAGGCAGTCAGTGGCGTAATTAATTAATTTACATGTGCTCAAACGTTTTTTGCTTACTATTGCATTAAATTTTTAGGCTCACATATAGGCTTTTAGACCCCTTAAGGTCTGACATACCTGTTGTATTATAAAACAATACTTATCGTAGTTACATCCTCTTATTTATTGATTAGTCAATTTCCTTTGAAGTCTCTTTCTTTGCATAAAAGTAAATTGTATTTTATCTTCCTGTTTTCCATTATAATTAAATTTGTTGCCAATCTTGAGATAATTAAAAATGTCTCCCGGTACTTCCTAACGGCCAAAGTTCGGTGCCATTTATGGTGATCTTTGTGATTATTTTTTGTTTTTTTCTGGGGTTGGAGCAGACTGTGATATGATTATACAATAGATTTATAAATTTATATGTACTTATACTAAGTTTATGTATATTATGTTTTTTTATCGCTTACCAGCACACTTGATGGTAAGTGTTATTACCACCCATGGACCTTTGCTATACCAGAGGTATAGCTAGGCCGCTGCCTTCCACAACAAACCCCAAACCCACCCAGTTAGGCTGTCGGCTCTCTCGCTCACCGAACGAAGCGTAGAAACAAATAGCCATTACTCAGACGTCGAACTTCTGCGAGAGTGGTACTACACCGCACCGATCTGCCCGCAGCTGTAGACAGAAATCTATCAACAGCGTGGTCCTACTATGACTAAAAGCCTTTAGTCTATTTATTACAAAGCCCTCCGTCATACATAAAGATAATACTCAAAGCAACGAATGTTCTATAAAAGAAATCATTACGAACCATTCTCTTACCCTACCTTCTACTAAGTATCGTAATTTTGATTATTAATCAGGATAATTAATTTTCTAATCTACAAACAAACGTGCAATCCATAAATAATTGCCTTGAACGTAGAGTTTGTGTCTATTGATTCATCATCTCAGCTCATATATGTCCCAGTATTGGGCTTGAGCCTCCTCCATAATAGGAGGGAAATTGACCTACTATACCACACAAATTATACGTGTTGGTAAAAGGGTTTTGTTTCGAATTATCGTTCTCTTGCATAAATGTTATGTATTTTATATCGCTTAGTCGTTTCTTACGATCAGCCACAGGTAAGATAGGGAGGTTATTCACCTGACATCTTATATTATCTATGTTATACAAATTAATAAATGATTTGATTTGATTTGATTTGATATGGTGAATTATTTTCATACTCCGTCACCACAAGGAAACTGTCTGTAGATTGTGTTTGTTAATTATTTTCCCTTAGTGTGCAGTGTCTTTCTAAAAAAATAATTAATAAACGCGATTTAAATTTGAAATACCTGAACATTCACACGTATCTTTATTAAATATTAATTTGATAATTACAATACTTATAAATAGAATGATAAACCATACCTGCCTATGAATCCCCGCATGTGGGAGTGCCTACCGTCTGCATAAACAATTTAGCAGTCTAAGTAGTGATATTTTGTACCATGTGTCGTAAATTCGATTCACACACAAGACAATTCTTTTTGTAATTTAGAAATATACTATAATATTTAAATTACTAAAATTTAGCATTTAATATGCTTAATTATTTTTTTTTTTTTTTTTTTGGGTTTGGGCGATTGGGCCGGAATCCCAATAGGCGCGGGTTTGAATCCCGCTTGCGACATCATTTTTCATTTCGTAATCGGATTTAATATATACTATAATATTTTTTGGATCGGCTTAAGAAAACACCAAAATTTAATTAAATTAAATTTCAATTGTCCACTTGACAGCAGATGAGTAAATAACCCACCTAATCATCATCTCAGCTCATATATGTCCCACTGTTGGGCTCGAGCCTCCTCCATAACGGGAGGGAAATTGACCTACTATATCATGCTGGTCAGACGTGTTGGTATAGGATTTTGTTTTGAGGTTGCCTTCTCTTGCATAGATGTTATATGAGTTTTATCTCTTAGTCGACTCTTATGATCACCCACAGGTAAGATAGGGGAAGGTGAATTGTATTCTTTCTCCGTCACCACACGGATAACCCACCTAATGGTCAGTATTAACTATCGCTTATGGATCTCTAAAATACCATCGGTACAATCAGATCGCTTCCTGCAAGGGTTTGGGCTTCTAAATCTAACGATCACCAAACAGACATCCATTCAGTGCGAGACCCTACCACTGAAACTTCTACTTGCAAATTAATATTAAAGAATTTATAAAATTTATCCGTGTGGTGGTGGAATAAGTAATACAATTCACCACCCTCTTTCTTTCTGTGGGTGTTGTAAAGTATGACTAAGGGGTATATGTAGACAGAGGTTTTATACAAAAGGAGGGAAATTTTAAATTAAACCCTATACCAACATGTCTGGTACGATGTCTAGTAATCAACGAGGTATCGATATTCGAGCCCAACAGTGGAACGAATATATCCTGAAATGATAATGGTGAACTTATAAAATGTATAAAAAGAAAATTTAAAAATAACTTAAAACAAATTTTAAAGTTAACGTCATTCTGATACAATAGGTATTTATTTAAATCACCACTTTTAAAAGGTTCATAAAAATAATTGAATTTCATAATTCTAAAATCTATCCAACCATTAATTACAAATAATAACAGTAGGTATATTAGATCTGTAGACAAATAGGCGAATATCTCGTTTGAAAATTACAAATAATCATTTGCCGAAACGGCTAATGGGAATGGATGAAAGATGTTTTAATTTACATAACGAGCACTTTCGCCGTTTTCATTTTTTCAATGACTTTCTTGCCTAAGGTTGATTGTTGATTCTCACGGTCAATGGGCCTTTTCTCAAGATAATCACAAGATTGCAGTCCTTTGTGTACAGTGAATGATGTTATATTTTTGAAAACTCATTTCATCTGATATTTTTCAGATTTTTAAAACGATATTATATATTAAGACAGTTATCGTTTCAAGCTGATGGCGTATCATAATATAATAGAAAATCTAATTTGAAACAAATTAGATTTCGAAACTAATTAGATTTTAAAGCATCATATCATTTTCCTACTCTTATCCCAATTGCTTGGGGTCGATACAATATGTGAACGAACTTTTACGAAGAGTACACTCTTCGTAAAAGTTATTGGCAATAGTTTTATGACCGGCCGCCTGCCAGACGTCAACCATCTTTGAGAATGAAATTGATGACCAAACATCAGGTGGACTTGGCCCAGGTCGTTATAAGGCTCTTAGTCGTCTTTTACGACATCCACGAGCAAAGTAAGGATTGGTAGTATTCGTAGCCGCTACCACACAGTCTTGATTTTAAAGCATTATATGGATATTTATTTATGAACTAAATTACTAAGATTAGACATGCTAGACTATTTATAAATAGTATTTACGAGCATAAAATTTTTACCACACTTTGGAAACGAAGCTATCTATCTATTGGAATCTCTATTTATTGAAATGCCGGTTGGAATTTGTAAAGGCCATTGGAGAGGCTTCTCTATAGAGTTCAAGTCTCATGTTTGACATTTTTCGATCGGAAAAATGTTTTGCTAAGAAATTACATTCGAATTATGTATATGTACAAATTCGTAATTTTTCAGTATTTTATACCCCTTTTGGTTATAAATTAATTAATTAATTTTGATTAGATTATTAAATCTAATTAAGTACGTGATTGATTATAGCATCAGGTGTTGAATTTTAATATCATAAAATATTACTCATAGTTTCTTTAGAAAATTTCTTGATATCAAATAATGACATGTATGTTAGCAATAAATGTAATAGTTGTAGGACCACGCTGTTAGCAGTTTTTTGTCTACAGCCGCGGGCCGGTCCGTCTGGGGTAGTACCACACTCTCGCAGAAGATCGACGTCCAAGCAACGGCAATGTGCTGTTGCGCTTTTTTCGGTGAGCGAGAGAGCCAGAAGCCCAACTGGGTGGGTTTGGGATTTATATTGGTAGGCAGCGGCCTAATTATACTCCTGGTATAGCAAAGGTCCATGGGCGGCAGTAACACTTACCATCAGGTATGCTGCTTGCTCGTTTGCCACCAAAAGCTATGAAAAAAAATGTTATTTTTTTTTGATAATTTAAGTAATTCAAAATAATGATAAAAAGGTTTATCGCCAGCTATCAGTATTATTAATATAATATACAATAGTAAATAAATATAGCATAGTCGAAAATCCAACACAATACAAGACAGAAGTATAACCACAAGACTCGAAAACGACTCGATTGGTATAGAGTTTGAGTTATATATATATATATATATTCCGTGTGGTGAAGGAGTAAGAATACTATTCACCACCCTATATCTTACCCGTGTATGATCGTGCAAGACGACTAAGTCGTATAAAACGCATATAACATCTATACGAGAGAAGGAAAACTCGAAACAAAACCCTATACCAACACGTCTGACAAGCGTGGTATAGTAGGTTAATTTCCCTCCCATTATGGAGGAGGACCGAGCCCAACAGTTGGACGTTTATGGGCTGATGATAAGGTGTTATATGCGTATTATATACTTTAGTATTTTTTTATAATACCTATGGTTAAGAAAAGGAGTAGTAAAAAGCATTCCTACTCCATCACTACATAGATTACTGTATATTTAAAAGTTCATTAAAAACATTTTCGATGATTGCATTCGTTTTTTGGAGAGCATATTAAATTAAGGATCTCATATACGAGTATAGGTATGTCCCACTACTCCCCCACTCGAGCTTCTTTCATAATAGGAGGAAAATTAACTATAACACGCTGGTAAGACGTGTTGGTATGGGGTTTTGTTTCGAGTTTTCCTTCTCTTGTATATATTATATATGCGTTTTATATCACTTAGTCGTCTCGTACAATGATCTACGGGTAAAGTGGTGGAGGTGGTGAAATGAATTCTTACTCCGTCACCACACTGTCTAACTATTAATTGAGGGTCTAGTCAATTAAAATATAAAGATTCCATTCACCCATTCATCAGCCTATTAACATTTATGATTGGTCTTAGACCTCCCCAAAGAGGAGACAAGTACATAATCGCTCAGGAGAATCGTTGATAGACGTAATTTATAGTATAAGTTTTAAAGGCAAAGAGTAGGCTACTCTTTGCCACGTTTTTTAACTGGATTTTAAGCCTCCAAAGTGTAAGAAAACATTGGTGCTCCATTATATTCTTAACCTATCATCATACTAGTAAGCGAGAATAAGCATCAAAAATAGACAGAAAGAAAGAAAATCATTTATTTCGGCTTCCAAACTAATACAAATTGATAATGACAAATTCAAATAGGTACATAGGATACCGAAAAAGGTCTTACCTCAGCATAAGCTGAATCACAAACGTGATACAGCGCTGATTTTCAGGTAAAACCTTTGAGAGAATGAGTAAGAGTATGTTTTGTTACAATATAAAAAAAAATATACAGGTGCAATGTATAGATCCAAACACAGTGCCAAAATCATTTGTAACTTACATACAATATACATACACATACACGTTCGCACACAAATACACTTAAACATAATGCATACATACATATACACATTCATTCACATACATACAATTCACTTATTTTCTTTATTAGAAATGAAGATATAAAAAGATTGCTGCAGCATTGGAAAGAGAATAGAAAATTAATAAATTTTGGTAACCTGCCTAACAAATAAACGATAATTATTTTTTTCATATTAAAAGATATTCCATGTGGTGACGGAGTAAGAATACTATTCACCACCCCCTAATCTTTCCCGTGGGTGATCGTACGAGACGACTAAGGGATGTAAAACGCATATAACATATATGCGAGAGAAGGAAAACTCGAAACAAAACCCTATACCAACACGTCTGACCTGCGCGGTATAGTAGGTTAACTTCCCTCCCATTACGGAGGAGGCCCGAGCCCAACAGTGGGACATTTAAGCGCTGTGATGATGATGATGATTAAAAACCAATAAGTAGGCCACAATATTGGCAGTTTTCTGTCTAAAGCCACGAGTCGATCCGTCCAAGGTAGTACCACACTCTCGCAGAAACACGGCGTCTGAGCAGTGGCAATTTGCTATTGCACTATGTTCGGTGAATAAGACAACCGGAAGCAAAACTTAGGTGAGTTTTGGTTGTACCTTTTAACACTTACCAGCTTACTGCTACTATGCTACTTACTCATTTGCCACTATAAGCAATAAAAAGAGATAAATAGAAAGATTTAATATTAAAAGAGCCCCCGACGCGTACTGACAGCTCGCAGACGCAGCTGAACACTCGCCCATTTTTTTTTTTGTTATCGCTGTGGAAATGCTTTTACGCACTATCCCCCGCCAGTGACAGACGGGGGGGTGTGTGGGACTCGTCGGCCATAGATGTAGGCGGCCGGAATACCCACTAAAACCAACAGCGGTCCTTTCCGCGCTTTTACGGGATGCCGGAGAGATCGTCTATTGACATTCTATCCCCGACAACTGAGCACTCGCCCTGATGATGAGTATCGGATATGCTCGAAACCCGGGTGGACATAATCGAATCTAAAGCGTGAGTATTGAAAAAATACAAATGTTTAATATGTGTCAAACTCGCGACAATTTCGATGTTAAACTTAAAATATTTATATAAAATATGTACCGTCGATATTTATATTTTGAAGAATGCCAATAAAATATATCATCTTCTAAGTAGGTATAATATTACAATGTCAATTAATGTTATAGACGTTTCAGAACAGAACGTAAAAGCGTCTTATTTTATTTAATGTCTTAAATAAACTCAATTTTTATTTATTGGTACATGTTTTATGTTTTATTATGAAATATATTGAAATATGTATTGACGAGAATAAATGAAATAAATATTTCTGTATTGTATCTCTGTAACGACTAAGAGTACTATCAATGCTTATTTTCTTCGTGGATGTCGTAAAAGATGACTAAGATTTATCGACCTGGGCCAACTCCACCTAATGCTGTTTGGTTAACAATAAAGTACATTCCCAGAGAGGGTTGACGTCAGACAGGCGGCCGATCATAAAACTATTGCCTTAACTTGTACGATATGTACTCATGATTATTTTTTTATTGCTTATGGTGGCAAACGAGCGGACAGCACGGTAAGTGTCACTGCCACCCATGAACCTTTGCAATACCAAGGGTGTAGCTAGACCGTTTAACCGGCCCGTACTAGGTGAGTTTGGGGATTGTAATGGTAGGCCCATTACAATCCCTAAACCCACCTAGTTGGGCTTCCGGCTCTCTCGTATACCAAACGAAGTGCAATAGCACATTGCCATTACTCAGACGTCGATCTTCTGCGAGAGTGTGGTCCTACACCAGACGGACTGGCCCGCGGCTGTAGACAGGGAGCTGTCACAGCATGGTCCTACCACTAAAAAATGTAATGAAATTAACTGTTTAGATCTATTACTTTAATAGCACATCCAAGAATAAGATATGGTAATTATTGTGGAGTAATATGTTTGTTTTTTTTTTAATTTTTACATGTACTTTACATTTCATATAATTATTGACAATTCAAAACCAATCAAGTGAAAGTGAATCAAATTCGATTGTATTCTATCCGAAGAATGATCCGGACCGACAATTATTCCGGTCACCCAGAGCCCGCCACCACGTGAGAACGATGATCCGACGGCGAAAGCTGCCTGGGCATCAATTCGTAAGGATACCTGCATGGGTAGACCGCCATGTGGCCCACAGAAGACAAGGGGTTCCGGTGGTCCACTCGCACGGTGTCGACAGGTATATTGCTGGGCGGGTTTATGGGGTGGCCACCGAAGACAAAGATCGGGTACCGGTGGCCCGCTCACACGGCGAAGAGAGGCGTTTGCAGGGTGGGTCTATGGAGTCGCGCGCTGCCTTTTCCGTCACCCTGGATCCATTTGGCGGGGCGTGACCATTTCCATAGTCCAACACAAAAACAAAAGGGCGGGTCTATGGGGTCGGTCTGGTATTGCAAGAAGCAAAATTATAGTAAAATTATATTTTGTCTACCATATTTTATATTTACGTTGATGTTTTCTGAAGTACGTAAATAGTTCTGTCTTCAGATCCTATAAGTGAATCCCAACCAATGCTAAAATATTATCTGTCTAAAAAGGCATGAATTCACTGTAATCGTTAATGCGAGACTACCATGGCTAGCGTTGATTGATTTACAACAACAGCGGAGGCCAACAGCGACCTTCTGTAGATAGCAATTCAAATCAAGAACGAAAGCTGCTAGGGCCGGTGACATTTACGCAGATGCAAGTTATTGATGATGTCGTAGCCAAGTACACGGTAGATAAAGATCAGGTCTATTATATAGATGAAACTAGATTACGTTGCTGGCGAGACTAGTATTCAAAAGGATAATCAACTAGATGGCATGGTATTCACATAGAAAAATGTCATATAACTCAAAAAAAGATAAAGCGCTTATAAAGTGACAAATTAAACTACATAATCCGTTATTTCCTAAAGAACGATAAGAAATCAAAAACACGAAGCAGCATTTATCTATGTAACTAAAAGCAATTCCATATTCATTGACAGGTTTAAATTACAAACATCGTCATCCCTTTGAAAAGGAGTTCAGTAAAAATCAGCTTCAAAAGAATAGGCAGCAGTTTCTTGTTTCCTGGACTTAAAATACTAATTGTGACTTTCAAAGCAACCGGTAAACATAGTGATTCGGTATTATCTCTTATTGGAAAATTCTAAGTCCAATAGTAAGCAAGAAGAAAAATAGGTTAACGAGAGAAAATTAGCAACTCTTAATGAGAGATATTTAGTAATAATGGCATAGTCTGCCATCATTCTGCTTCTGCCTCAGAGCCGTGGTGAAATTTTAGCAAGTTTAAAAATTTGGTAGACTTTTTTTATAAAGCTAGCATGACAAAGTGAGCAGAATCGCTTAAAGAAAAGTGCAAAAATTAGTGCTTATTTAGTGCCAAAAACTTAAATTTGATGCTCTCATATATTCGCAAAAAATTGAGAAGAGATATTCCCTAAAACGCCTATATTAACGCGGTATATTTACTTTTATTTTAAAGGGATATGGATCTGGTCACACCTTTCTTGAGTGGGCCGTTGAAATAAATATCTTGATTTTGGTAACACTGTGATTTTTACATACCTATACTTTAATCTTAATCTGTTACTATATAAAATGACGTAAGAAAATATTTACAGCCTTATCTGACTGTAGTTTACCGGATTTTTTTATATTTTATTGCTATATATTATTTTAGCATCTTCATATCTTATCGCTTGATGTGGGTAAGAAGGATTTATTCATTATAGTAAGCTATGCACTGATAAAGTGAATATAGCAGAACAAAAGGGTGTGTTGCGTTTGAGTCGCTTACGTCTTATCTCTTTGTATTTGTGAGAAACCTCCAATAGCCGCCGTATTTATTAACAATTGATTACTTTTTTTTGTTGTTATTTACATCATCTAAACTTAAGTTCAATGGAATTTTGTTATTTGACCTCAGTTCCAAGAAGAAAATTATTTTGAACTCGACTATGAATTTCTTTGTCTGACTTAGTCATTGGAATAGTAATGTTCGTAGCCACTATCACACAGCGTAAGCTATATTACTAATAGTAACAAATATTTATATACAAATACTCACACACGCACTTTTTCCTGTGGTGACGCAGTAAGAATACTATTCACCACCCTATATCTTACCCGTGGGTGATCGTACGAGACGACTAAAGGATATAAAACGCATGTAACATCTATGCGAGAGAATAAAAACTCGAAACAAAACCCTACACCAATACGTCTGACCAGCGTGGTATAGTAGGTTAATTTCCCTCCCATTACGGAGGAGGCCCGAGCCCAACAGTGGGACATTTATGGGCTGTGATGATGATGATGATGACTCACACACGCTCATATTTTTAAATTTTAGTACTACTTCGTATAATTATCTCGGTATTTTTTTTCCTGAAAATATATTTATATTTATAAATACACAATTATGAAATATTAAGTTTTGCCGTATAGTGATGCAGTGAAAATACAATGCACCCCCCTGTCTTATCCATAGGTATCGTAAAAAAGGACTAAGGAATATAATAAATCTATAACATCTATGCAAGAGAAGTAAATATTGAAATTCCTGAAATTTTAACATTTTTTGCTTCGTAATCGGGTTTTATAAATAATTAAGCATATTAAATGCTAAAATTTCAGTAATTTAAATAACAAGGTTGTGTCATCGTTTAATACAATTCTAACTGCAAAGTTTGAAGTATTAAGCCTATAACAATGTGTAAACATTGTCGGGTAGATAGCATACCGTCACCTTAAGACGTAAATATGATACGAAGCGAAATTTGCATCTCCTACAATAACTCACGGTGGTGTAGTGGCAGCATGATTGGGCCGGAATCCCAATAGGCACGGGTTCGAATCCCGCTTGTGACATCATTTTTCGCTTCGTAATCGGGTTTTATAAAGTAAATATTGAATTCAAAATCTATACCAACCTGTCCGACTAGCATAGTACATATGTCAATTTTCCTCCGTCATATATATAGTATGTCAATTTTCCTCCTATTATGATGGTTTCTGATATTTACGCGAGTATTACACATTTGGAATAAAACTACTTTAACGGATTCTATCGCGTTTGTGAAAAATAAATGTAAAAGTAGTTTATTTCCTTCTATTGTGGACACGACTGAAGATCAGAAGTGAGGCGTATATGACCTAAGATAATAATGATGAGATACCAGAAAAAATATTAATATCTAATAGTGTACATTATGTAAAATATAATATACGAAATAATACCAAAGTAACTAGTACATAAATCCATGTAGGAGCAAATTTTGAGGACTCAGATAAGATAAAAAGTCAGTAGGTATCTATGGCCGCAATATTAATATTCCAGTGTATCAACTATTATATTTTTATCTGTAATTATCTTTCGATATTGAATTGTTCGACATAAGTGGCTATTATGACGAAAACGTTTAGAAGCGTAATTTGTATTTGTTCCTTAAATTTTGCAGTATGGAAATTTTTGCAGCAGGAAAATCTTTATTATAAATTAGGGATTTTGCATATATAAAGTTTAGGATCTTGATATGAATATTAAAATAATACTAGCAAAAAGGTGAGCTTTGTGCTCACAAAACTCACCTTTTTACTAGTATTATTTTAGCTCACGTAGTTTTTCTAACGGGTAATAATTTTTAAAGCAGATTTTTTTTTAATTTAGTTTGTTGCAGCAATGTTAACTCTTTTGTTTTCTAACAGATGGTGTTAGTATTACAATAACATTCTTTTCAATGAATACAAAATTGTTAATATTATTATTTTTCTAATGGTTATAAAATTCTACTTTTTTTACAGATAACACATCTATATATGAATTTAAATTACATTGCTAAATTACAAATCTATAAGAGTGACAGTTTTTCTGTAAAGTGTACCACAAAAATGCTCAGGTTATGGGACAGGATAAGAGTTTACTTCGCTCGCCTTGATTATACCGGTTTCAAATATGGTTACGCATAAGTAATTATTTCAGGTTATCTACAGTTTTGGATAAACTGCCCTAAACTCCAGTGACGGATATTGAATTTTTGGGGATATATAATAAAATTTTTAGGCATATAGGGTGGCCTATCACAGTCAGTGATATGATTTTCCCCAGAGATCGTTGCTGACATTCACCAATGTTACATACATATCATCACGCCATATCCCTTGCAGGGTAGGCAGAGTGAACAGAGTGCCAGAGAACTCTATCTTTGCATACTTCTCTCGCTTCCTCAACATTCATAGTTCTCTTCATACACGCTCGCTGGTTTCGGAGACTCTTGACTCCACCTTCCTTCAGTACGGGACCAATGTTGCCTTAGTTAATTAATGCTATTTCAGTGATAAGTTAATAGGAAACGTTAATATGCCATCATCATTACCCTGCTTTTATCCCAATTACTTGATATCGATGCAATGTATACTCTGCTTCTTTTACGTACATTGAAAAGAATTTGGTAAAGCCCTATGACCAGACACTTTCTGACCTCAATTCTCCTTGACAATATTTTTACCAGACAACATCAGATAAAGTTCCAGATCTATATAAAATTCTTAGCCATCTTTTACGACACCCACAAGCAATACTACCAATGTAGTATTCGTAACCGCCAAAACACTAATTAAGTATGCCAATGCCGTTATAACTGATTCACGGTCACAATAACTTCTTTAATAGTATTTATCGCTCTATATCCGATATCAATCTATTGATAAGATTAACGATTTCGCCTGTATTTCAGTCATAATATAAGTTTGGTAGCATTCACTTCGTTCAAAGTGTAGCCATAAATATTTCATGGTAGAATTATCGCGTGTGTATGTATAGTTGGTATAATTCCTATGGGAATATAAATTAAAATGGGGGGTACGGACTACAATATTAATAGGGTAAGTTTATTATTTCAAATATTGATACGAATAATTTTAACTAACCAAATTAATAAATAGAATTATTTTAATAATACAAATATTATTTTTTATTAGTTTGATGAAGAATATAAAAGTAACTCGAAATAAAACCCTATACCAACCCATTTGACCCGTGGTGTAGTAGTACTTAAATTCTCTCGTATTATGAAGGAGGTTCGAGCAATATATAATTATGTCCCACTGATATAGTGGGACATATATAAGCCGAGGTGATGATAGATATTTATTTAGTACCTAGAAATAAAAGCTTGTCTTTTTTATTTTTAAATGTATTAATAAATAAATTATAATACAATATTTGGATGGCCGAGCCCTCGCTTGGTATTTTCTTTTTAGTTTTGAAAATATATTTAAATATAATAAAATGATGCATTAAATAATAATAAAAAAAAAATCAAAATGTTATAAAAAAGAGAAACAGGATCCGAACTGGCCTCGATTAGACTGCTCGATTATCCGATTGAAGTGTCTTAATGACAGCGTCAAAATTTGCTTTCATATTTTAATAGTTGTCAGCCAACGCTAAATTATATTTTTCATGGCCTGAAAATATTGTCAAAACAATATTTTCTACAAATGAAACTTAGCTTGATCGATTAGTCATCCTCGGAACCCCCTACATGCTAAATTTCTAGAAAATCATTGGAGCCGTTTCCGAGATTCAGATAAAAAGAAAAGATATCATAAAGCATTAAGCCAACTGTTCTTCTAACAAGTACAATATATATTAACTGCCCACATCTGGAAGATTGTTATGTCCAGCATTGGTTTATTTTTAACTAACATAATGTGTATTAATTATGAATAAGAAAAAAATCCAGGATAAGATCAAATCTTATATATGATTTAAAGTCAAATGTTATTTTTTTTCTATTTTATATGACATTAATATACACTACAATGGAATCTCTTACATGTTTTGCATAGTCCTATTGCAAAATGCATAGACCCATTTGAATGGAATATGGTACTGAGGATTATGAATTTGATTTAAATCCATGAAGTTTTTTATAACTATTTGTAAATTCTTGTCGTTATTTGTATTTTTAATCCTAGTTCTTCAAGAGTTTATTAAACTGCACAGATGGCGTAGTAGTTAAAATACTAAACCACGAAAAAAAAATATTTTGTACGATACCCAAATAATTATTCTGAGTTCGGTTGTGATTTTTTCCATTAATTATACAATTGACAAAGACCAATCCTGAGTTCAAAGTGTTTGTCTTTAAAATTAGTAATTTGTTTACTTTGAAAATAAGAGAAATATTTATATACATAATATAATGAATTATTTATATTGCCCTATATTTTTTGTCTCTAATAAATTTTATCATAATCATTTACGAAATTATTGTAAATAATATATTAATAATTTACCAAATGTTTTATGTAATTGAAAATTTATCTTTGTATATCAATTTGTACTAACATAAATCTGATAATATTTAATATATAAACGAAAAAAAGTATAGATAACGCATCGATACAGTTAAAATTTATATATTTTGTGCAATATAAATCTTTAAGAAAAAGTACTGTATCTCATGGTAAATGTTACTCCTACCCAAGGACCTTTCCCATACCAGGGGTATAGCTAGGCTGCTGCTTACCAATAAAAGCCTAAACCTACACAGAAAGTAGGGCTGCCGGCTCTCTCGCTCACTGAAAGCACAGTAGCACATTGCCACTTTGTTTTGGCGGCGGGCTGTGGAGTCGTCACACCCCACTAATCCATCCGGGGTGACAGAAGAAGCAGTACGAGACCCCATACATCCACCCAACAACGTAGCTCTTGACGCCGTGCGAATGGGTCACCAGAACCCGGTCTTTGTCGTCGGTAGCCCAGCTGGCGGTCGACCCTAGTCGATATTCTCTCGAGTCAATGCCCCGACAGTTTTCGCCGTCGGGACGTCATCTCCACGCGGTGGGTTTATGCCGGGCCACCAGACTAATCCATGTTCCGATCACCCGATGCCTCGGCTAGGCCGACATCAGGCGCAGGTTGTCGTGCCTGCGTCGCCGGAGGCGCCGGTGGTGGCGCCCCAAGTCTGCGTAAATGATGTCCTCCCGGACACGTTTCGTCGCCTCCTTCTGCAAGATAACGGTCTCGCAGAAGGTGGTCACCACGTCCCAGTTCCTGTCGCTGTCAACCACCCTTTGCACAACAGCCGACAGTTAGAGGTCGACACCGATGGCATCGACGAGGTTACGGCTCTGCTGAGCCCAGGTCGTATAAACCTCGAGCGTATGGAACCTAGACACGGCACACCGTGTCCTCTTCACTGCCGCATTGTTGACAGGATGGATTCAACTTCCTCCTTGTGACCGTATATAGTAGTACTTGCCGAAGTATCTATGCCCTGACAAGACCTGCACCAGCTGGAAAAAGAGAACTTCATGCCACCGCTCCATCCATTCCATCAGTACGAACCGGAGGGCCTCCACGGTTCGAACACTGAATCGAGGCCTCTCCAGCCGCGTTACCCAATAGTCAGTGACATCCCGGTGGGCATCCTCACGTGAGATGGTCGCTCGCCACCGTGTGGTATCTAGTATGGCCTTGACCGCCTTGAGTCGGACGGTCAGAGACCTCACCCACACGGGTGCGCCGTACAACGCCATTGAACGGATCACCCCCATGTACAGAGCTCGATTTTTAATACGGGGTCCGCTCACATTCGGCATAACCTGCGAGAGGGCGGACGCTGCACCGACAAGTCTGCGGAAATACTCCCGAAACCAGTACCGAGTACCAGGCCCAAATATTTCATATGGGCCTGGATATGGGGACGGAGTTGACAATTATCGAGGTGCCGATGGGTCATATGCGGGCCCATAAAACAAGGGGGCCTCCATCTTATCTAGAGCCACCCTTAGTCCCAGAGCCTCAATTCACCTGACCGTCTCCTCGGTGCTGCGAATGGCCTGACTCATCACCTCTTCCAGTGTCCTGCACTGGCTGTAACGAGCATATCGTCAGCTTAGCATATAAAACCCAGTTCGAGGGGGATACTCCCTCTCAACGCCTAGTCGTAACCGATATCTTATTGGGGGACGCATGACATGGGCATTCGCACAATTTTCCCCGCACGATTCGCGTAGAGGACACTGCGCCTGTCCAAATAGTCTGCCACTAGCCGCCTCATTTACAAGGGCACTCTGTGATATCGGAGCGCCTTCCTGATGACAGACTATTAAATACGTTGGCGATGTCCAAAGACACCGCCAACAGCACACCTTCGCCAACGGCAGCCTCCGTCACCGTCAACCTTAGGTGCAGCAGCGCCGCGATGGTCGAACGCTCCCTTTGAAAGTCAAATTGAGCGTCCGACAGATCGAACTCCACTTGTTTAGGTACTGGACGGTGTGGGCAGTGAGAATATGCTTCAACAGCCTGACCACGTCATCCTGCAGTATGATAGGCGTTTGTGACACTACCCTGGACGGACCGGCTTACGATTGTAGACAGAAAACTGCCAATAGTGTGACCCTATTAATAGGTAAAGTAGGTATGATTACACCTCTACGGTGTAATATTGTGAATCAAAGAAGAATTAAGAATCGACATACGAAGGAATAAAATTTATTATTCGAGGCACTATAAAAAAAATGATGGACCCAAAATATATCTAGATAAAAATAATAATTATACTAAAATGAATTTTGGAATGTTTAAATTGATAGGCGCCATTTTAAAGGATAATCGATTTCATATCGCTATGAATCATTTAAATTAGATATGGTATTCATTTTATCAAAAAAAAAATCTGTTAATATTTATCAATTTGTACATTAAAATCTATTACTAATCAAATTTTACAAAACTTAACTAATTATCTACCTACATTTAATTTGTCATAATTATCTTTTACAGTTTTTAATTAAACGGTATACTTTTTGTCTGCTATTTATCTCTAATAATTTTCTTGCTAATTTGTGTTATCACCACTTTTTATGATTTAGTAGGCTAATTTCACTGATCTACATACGTACCCAAAAATGACACGTATGAGACGTAAGAGTTAGGAAAAGAAAAAAAACACAAAGCAGTCATGAGGACTGCCGACAGAAGTGACAACTTAAAACTATGAAAATAATGAATAATATAAATAAAAATAGAACAACAAGTACGTATTTTAGCTAATTTCACGAAGCTCACACTATTTACTTCGCTGCATAGCAAGAATACCACGCACATATGCTTGGGATCTACCGACTCACTCTCTTTCTCTCTCCTACTGTATCTTTCTTTCTCTCTCCCTCTTGCCTTGGAATATTGGACGCTACTTGTTGCTAACGCTCGCGCTAGCTTGTAACAGGTATACTACGCGCATGAGTTTGAGTGCCATTGCGTTAAACGTTAAACGCAACGTTGTTGGAGGTCGCATTAGAAGTTTCACTTCAAAAGTTTCACTTCAAAATAAAAATTTTAAAATCAAAACTATGCTAATCTAGATTGATAATTAAACTTTTTATAAAAAAAATGTAAACCGACTTCAAAATAGGATCAGCCAAAAACCATACTTATTTAAAACACTAAAAACCGAAAAATAAGATGAACTATTTAATTCTTGTCTAATTCTAATTATGTATTAATTTTTATAAAATATAATTACAATGTATGCTAGAAATCCACTAACACGATTTGAAGTCCAATAAATTGGAAATGATCAGTGTGGCAATGTCATGTGTAAAGACTCTAGAGGGACAGCTTTTTGCGACTTAGGGTCTGATAAACTACTCAAATCAAAAGACTATACCAGGAGAAAGCGTAAGCCAAAGAATAAGACGGTTCTAAATAGGTACGATACAACTATCCAATACGGCTGAATCTGATCATCTCACCTAATATATCTCAGTGTCTGAAGGCACAAGTCTATGAACAGTGATGATTAATGACATGAAAATGTGGTCCCTAAATGTGGGTCTCGTAACAAAGATCATATATCGGCAACATAAATAATTACCTAACTCCTAATCGTTATGGAGTAGTACCTTACATTATCAGCTTACGTGATGAACTTGACAGAATACAGTTAGAGGTGGCTTGACTGAATACAGTGAGAGGTGAGGTATGCGTGCATATGATATTGAAAGAATTGTCCTCCAACTCCTAACCGCTAAGGAGATGTACCTTCCCTCACCAGCTCATCTAAATGAGATTATCACTGCCAGATGCAAATATTTGAATAGCTTTGAAAAATACATGAGACACGTAATATGTGCCTATAAAATTTAAGGGTTTCCCTTTATTTCCAAGAATTCTCATCATCAGATCATAATTTGGTGACAATGGGACCACCTCGGGAGTTAACTTGAAAGAATACAGCTAAAGGTCTATGCGTGCGTATGATATTGAAAGAATTATCCTCCAACTCCTAATCGTTAAGGAGATGTACCTTCCATCATCAGCTTACCTAAATGACTTTATCACTGCCAGATGCAAATATTTGAAGAGCTTTTGAAAATATATGAGACACATAATATGTGCCTATAAAATTTGAGGGTTGCCCTCGATTTCCATGACTTCCCATCATCAGATCATGACTTAGTGACAATGGGACCACCTCTCCACCCCTTTAGAAATAAAAAAGAATTTTGAAAATCGGCCCACGATAGACAAAAATATCACTGAACATACATAAAAAAAAAAATACATACAATGAAACATAGAACCTCCTCCTTTTTGAAGTCGGTTAAAAATAAAACAACTGACCCTTAGGACCGAATTTTAGAACATAACATTTCTATAAACTCTTAATTAAGCATTATTTTGAAATTCTTCCAGTACAATAAATACGAACTATCCCGCATCAAAGTTATAACAATCAAAGTTCAGGGTTTATACTAAACAATGATACCACAAACGACTAGTTACTAGATATTCACTAAAAGGTACATTTAAATTTCAAACCACAGAAATTAATTATATATATAATATATTTTTATTATAATAGATCAAGCAAAATACATCCATAATTACACAAACATATTCATAATACTTGTATGATAAGTTGGCGATCATAGTTTCCCTTGGTAGCAACCAAAGTCGGTTTTTAGTATAAGTACCTAATAGGTGACGATATCTAGTTTTAACTCTCACTAACCGGTGTTCTTTTTGCATTTTATTGTAAACTATACGAATTCAGAGATTAATCGGTCTTATAAATATAATCTACACGGAATTGTAGTAAAAACAAACCAACAAAATGTAACTAGGATATCTGTGCGAATGCTTTACACTGTTATAAAATTTATTACATTCTTTTATTTACAGCTATTTATTTATTTTACAATTACTAGACAATTTATTGTTGCCTCGAAAACCGGGTGTCCCATAGACACCGTCCGGGTCGGTGCCATTCGTCCCGGTCCGGGTGGCGTAAGTGCTGCCTGGGCGCAGTGCCCGGTGGAGTCGGTCAGGCAACTGGCTGGCTCAGGCAGGCTCCTCGTGGGCTGGAGCTCGGCGCGGGTAACCGTGCTTGAGCACCGGCCTGCGAGGTGCTACAAGTGCATGGCGGTCGGACACACTCGACCGACGTGCACTAATTGCTTCGACTGCGGCGGATTGTGTTTCCGCTGCGGTCAGACCGGGCACGTGGCGGCATCTTGCGCCGCCCCGCCCCACTGCCCCGCGTGTGCGGCGGGCAATAAGCCCGCCAAGCACCGCATGGGCTCTGGGGCGTGCAAACCTCCAGCTTCGGCCCCAAAGGCGCGGGGCGGCCCTACGACCACGGCCGCTCCCGCTCCTAGCGCGGTCCGATCGCCCGCTGGCGAGGAGGTCATGGACACAACCCGATAATGGGTACACCAGCCATGCACCTCCTCCTGCAGGCCAACACCAACCACTCCGCCGGAGCGCAGGATCTCCTCCTGCAATCCATGGCGGAGTGGTCGATTGGTGCAGCCGTAGTCGCGGAACCGTACGCCGTGCCTGATCGCCCCAATTGGGTGGTCAGTCGAAACGGTACCGCGGCAATCGTCGTCTCAACGCAGCGGCACTTCCCGTCCTTGTCCCTTTTGGATAGGGGCGAGGAATTTGTCGCGGCGGAGTGGGGAGGGCTCACGCTCTACGGCGTATACCTCTCCCCCACTAGGAGGATGGACGATTTCGGGGCCTCACTCACCACCTTGGAGGCCTCGATACGGCGACTGGCACCGGGCCTCGTCCTGGTTCTGGGGGACTTTAACGCCAAATCCACGGCGTGGGGGTCCCCTACGACGGACGACCGCGGGCGGGCGGTCAACGAGTGGGCGGCTTCACTGGGCCTCTGTGTTCTGAACAGAGGCTCGGTGAACACGTGTGTGCGGCGGCAGGGCGGGTCGATAGTGGACTTGTCGTTCGCTAGCCCCGCTGTCGCGCCACGGGTGAGGAACTGGAGTGTCCTGGAGGAGGCGGAGACCCTGTCGGACCACCGGTACATCCGGATGGAGGTCTCCCCCCGGGAACCCGGTAGGGGTCACAGGGCGGACGGAGCTCCCGCGTTTCCGCGGTGGGCTGTGGGTCGTCTTGACAGGGATCTACTGGCGGAGGCGGCCATTGTCAGCACGTGGCTGTCCTCACCACCCCCAGCGGACGGAGTGGACGCTGAGGCTGTCCGCATTCGCAGTGCGTTAACGCAGATCTGCAATGCGGCCATGCCCAGAGTGCGGCGGCGTCCGCCTCCGAGGCAGGGGGTCTACTGGTGGTCCCCAAGACTGGCGGACCTTCGTGCGGCGTGTATCAGTGCCCGAAGGTCCTACACCCGCAGCCGGCGGCGTCACCGCGACGTCGAGCGGGAGGGCCAGCTGTACGAGGCGTACCGCAGTGCGCGGACTGCCTTTCGGCTGGCCATCCGTGCCGCCAAGGGCGCGAGTTGGCAGGAGATGCTGGACGGTCTCGACCGTGACCCCTGGGGTCGCCCATATCGCGCGGCGCTGAACAAGCTTCGCGCGCGGGCTCCCCCCCTCACCGAGACCCTCCAGCCCGACTTCCTTCGTAGGGTGGTCGAGGAGCTGTTTCCACGGCAGTCGGAACACACGCCCCCGGTCATGGCTCCGCCAGATCAGGACCGGGAGGCCGACGACGACGAGAGTGTTCCGCCCGTGACGGAGTCGGAAGTGGGGGCGGCCGTGGCGAAGATTCGTTCCGCCACCACGGCCCCCGGCCCGGACGAAATTCCAGTCCGGGTGCTGACGTCGCTCCTCGAGCACTTCGAGCCTCGCCTCAGGCAGCTGTTCAACGCCTGTCTGACGTCTGGACGGTTCCCTGAGTGCTGGAAGGAAGGGAGGTTGGTTCTCCTGCCAAAGCCGGGACGGTCCCCGGATTTGCCGTCGGCCTACAGGCCCATCGTGCTCCTCGACGATGTGGGTAAGCTGCTGGAGCGTGTGCTCGCTGCCCGCATCGTCCGACACCTGGAGGAGGTGGGGCCCGATCTGTCGGACGCTCAGTATGGGTTTCGAAGGGGGCGTTTGACCATCGGGGCCCTATTACGCCTGAGGCAGGCGGCCGCGGAGGCCGTCGCCGGGAAGGGAGTGCTGTTGGCGGTGTCGTTGGACATCGCCAACGCATTCAATAGTCTGCCATTCGGCTGCATCAGGGAGGCGCTCCGGTTCCATGGAGTGCCCCTGTACCTCAGGCGGCTGGTGGCAGACTATTTGGAGGGCCGCAGTATCCTCTGCGCGGGTCCCGCAGGGGACATTGTGCGGACGCCCATGTCGTGCAGCGTTCCACAGGGGTTGGTTCTGGGGCCGACTCTGTGGGACATCGGGTACGACTGGGCGTTGAGAGGGAGTCTCCCCCCCGGGCTGAGCTTGGTGTGCTACGCTGACGACACGCTCGTCACAGCCCGGGGCAGGACACTCGAAGAGGCGGCGAGCCTGGCCACTCTCGGCACCGAGGAGATGGTCAGGCGGATAGAGGCGCTGGGGCTCAGGGTGGCCCTAAACAAGACGGAGGCCCTACTTTTCCATGGGCCCCGTGTGAGGCTGCCCATCGGCGCCTCGATAGTGGTAAACTCCATCCACATCAGCATCCAGGCCCATATGAGGTACTTGGGTCTGGTGCTCGACGGGCGATGGTGGTTCCGGGAGCATTTCCGACAGATTGCTCCCCGGCTTGTCGGCGCGGCGTCCGCCCTTTCTCGACTCATGCCGAATGTGGGCGGACCCAGTTTTGAGGCCCGACGGCTGTATGCGGGGGTCATCCGCTCGATGCCCATGTACGGCGCACCCGTGTGGGCGAGGGCTCTGAACGCCCAGCTCAGGGCGGTTCTGTGGAGGCCACAGAGAGCCATGGCGGTCAGAGCCATTCGCGGGTACCGCACGGTGTCGACAGAGGCGGCGTGCCTGTTGGCCGGGACACCCCCGTGGGACCTAGAGGCGGAGATGCTCTCCGACCTCTACCGGCGGGTTATCACAGCGCGCGAGGAAGGTGGCTCCCCATCGTTGAGCGAGATAGCCACCTGGCGCGTGGATGCCCACCGAGACGTCATCGCCCGTTGGGCTACGCGGCTGGAGAGGCCTAGGCACGATGTGGAGACCGTTGAGGCCCTCCGGCCCGTATTGATAGAGTGGATGGAGCGGCGGCACGGAGTCCTCACCTTTCGGCTGGTGCAGGTATTGACGGGGCACGGGTGTTTCGGGTTGTACCTGCACAGGGTCGTGTATAGGGAGTGGACTCCGGCCTGCCACCACTGCAGGAGTGACGAGGACACGGCGCAACACACGCTGGAGGTGTGTCCGGGATGGGAGCGGCAGCGCCGTGACCTCGTCGCTGTCATCGGTGCCGACCTGACGCTGCCGGCCGTCGCGAGAGCGATGGTCGACAGCATCAGGAACTGGGACGCGGTCGCCGCCTTCTGCGAGGCTGTCATCTCGCAGAAGGAAGCGGCGGAACGGGCAAGGGAGGATTCCCGCGCCCCGGGCCGCCGCCAGCGGCCGGGGCGGCGCAGGCGCGAATACCTGCGCCTGATGCCGCCCTAACCGAGGCTTCGGGTGATCGGACCGGGGAATTGTCCGGTCACCCGACGTGAGGCCACCGCGTGAGGGCGACGCCCCGACGGCGAAATCTGTCGGGGCGTCGACGAGAGGAACCCGCGAGGGTGAACCGCCGGGCGGGCCACCGAAGTTAAAAATCGGGTCCCGGTGACCCGCTCGCACGGCGAAGAGAGAGGAGTTTTTACGGTGGGTCTATGGGGTCACGCGCCGCCTTTTCCGTCACCCCGGACCGATTTGGCGGGGCGAGACTAATCCATAGGCCACCAAAAAAAAAAGAAAAAAAAAAGACAATTTATTGTGATAATAATATAGTTTCTTAGAATTTGCCAACAAATGTCGTAATTTTTTTACTTTATAGGTTTTATTTTAATTTATTTATATATCTTTCTACAATAGAAGAGCAAACAATCTTTAAAATGATGTTTAATACATCATTGCTGATAAAGTTTCTGGAAGAAATATTATAAATAAAAAATACCATTCCAACTTGAAATATGTAGATTAACTTACTACAATCGTGACTGATTTTTTTTTTATTCTTAATAGTTCTAAATTGAAGATTCGTAATTATTCATGCATATTTTCTTTTAAGGTGAGATTTCTTTCAAACAGAGCTTATTATTGTAGTTTTGATTAGGATATGTTATGTGCAATAGCTTGTTACTCTTTTATGTACAATAGCTTGTTGCTTTAATTGTTGTTTTAATAGAGAAATAGTGATTCGCACACGAGTGTATGTTCATGAACTATTTCAAGTAATTTTTGACTTCTTCATAACCCAAAAATGATTCAACCTGAATGCTGCAAATTTGGAATATATATTACAATTTATGATAAAAATTTTCAACTCGTATTTTTTAAACACATCGTAGTGTTTATAAAATATTAGATGCAAATCAAACGGTTAAATATTAACGACCAAAAATCACCATTTATATGGTTAAGGTTTTTGACCTATATGTACTTCAGTAGTGACGGACATATAGATCAAAAACCTAACCCACCTCCAGATGACCAAGTAAGTTCAAATTTGGAATCCAGCCGGGGAATTGGCTGAAAAAATCCGAAAATAGTGAATTAATTAATAAGATTAAAAAAAAGCAATCAATTGATTTCGTGGGAAACATTAATGTCAGAGACTTAATTATAAAATTAAAAACTTTTTCCTCACTGTAGAATAATTTCAATTATGGAAGGTTGTTTCATCACTATTTTTAGGCTATTTAATACCTATTATTTATAGAATTTACTTATACATATTTGAAAAACTAAGTAACATGCATGATAAATACGTAATGCGCAAGCGGTGCTTTTCGGTAATCTCTCAATAGCGACTTTTTTCTTTCACCTATACTTACAAAAAGTAAAGATATCCTACCAAAACATGAACATAAGCCAATTTCAATAGTATTATAATTAATTCATAATATAATTTCAATAGTATATAAACAATAGTAATTTGTTATGCCTTAAGACGTTACTATACGTATTGTAATGAAACATGTCGAAAGTCATAAAGTGTAATTCGTGCAATATTATCATCGACGAAATGTTATCTTATATACAAAATAAGCTCTCGGTTATTGACGACGATACGCTAGTGCGGATTTGTACAACTTCCTTTTCTAATGAAGAAATTGAAAAGTCAAAAGCGCTTCTATTTGAGTCAATGCCCATTGACAAGTTGAAAATCAAACGCAAGAATAAGGGCAAGGACCAGCGAAATCTAGTAGACATTGTAAATATCTTCAGATCGATTGAACCTGATTTGTTCCCAATTTTCGTTGCAAGAGATCTAGAGAGGTTACCTCCTATTTTATTCGATCACCTTGATTGCACCAAACTCCTTAAAGATCTCCTGAAAGTACAAAACGATCTAAAAGAGATTCAAGAAACGTATGTTACAAAAATGGAGTATAGCGAGTTAAAGACGGATCTATTAAAAATGCAACATGATTCGTTAGTACCGGGATCTTTGTGCAAGGTGAATGCAAAAACAAGTGCTTGGATCATGGACAGTGGTCCAATAGGGTTATCACATGTAAACACGCCTTCAATACGGAGCCATAATAGTAGCATCGAGAAAATATCTTTATGTGGACTTGAAAATAATACACAACGATATAGAAAAATAAAGACGGTAGATCGCGAACAGTCTGATAGGAATTGTTTGACGGAGCCGCAGCGAGCTAGCGGCGACACCTTCGCGTCTAACTTTGTAACTGCACTGACGTCACACCGTCTAGCCGACGTAATGTCGCCGCAATCAGCTGTTTTGAACAATGGCCCAGTGAGTGAAATGAATACTGTGCGTACAAATGCAAATCCATTGAATGCTGATCGAGAATCAGGGCAACCGAACGATAATGAGGGATGGGAAAGAGTTTCTCATCGTAAAAAACGAAGTTATCGTTATTTGGGTACTACAGGTGTTGCTAAGGGCAACTTGGGAAAGTTTAGGGCCGCAGTGAAAGAAGTTCCCATCTTTATTACAAAGGTGCATAAAAGTACCACGCAAAAAGATATCATGGACTACATATATGAGAAAACTAATGAGAAAATAACACTTGAAAAAATTTTAAGTAAACATGAGAAAGATTACGATGCTTATAAATTCTTTGTTTTGGAAAACAAGTTGTCATTATATTTAGATAGTAAGCTGTGGCCGGAAGGGATTATATTTAGGCGCTTTGTTAACTTCAAAGCACGGAATATGAATACGAATAATGCTGGCAAAGGCATTGTACACGGCCAGTAAAATCAGAAATGGACATATCGTATATATATACATTTGCAACTTTTAACTGCAAAAGTCTGAAACGTTCAGTGGACTACGTCAGGCAACTATGTCGTACATCTGACTTAATTGCCCTACAAGAAACTTGGTTACTGCCATATAATATTGGATTTCTGGGCGAGATTGACAACGAGTTCGAGTGGACAGGAACATCGGCAGTGGACATGGAGGCCGGTATGCTCAGAGGGCGACCGTATGGCGGCGTTGCTCTTTTGTGGAAAAAAAACATGTTCAATAGTGTCTCGATTGTGCAATGTGACAATCCGCGAGTGTGTGCAATTAGAGTGACTATGGATTTAAGATCTTTTGTTGTGTTTAGTGTGTACATGCCTATAGATAAAAGTGTTAACTTAACGGAATATACGGATTGCCTTAGTCTGGTGAGCGCTATAATTAGCAATAATAATGTAGAATCTGCTTATTTATTGGGTGATTTTAATGCTCATCCGAATGAACAGTTTTACAATGAATTATCGTGTATTTGCATGGATTCTAAATGGACTTGTGCCGACGTCCAACTATTAGGTCTAAACTGAAACACACTTTTATAAGCGAAGCTAACTCTTCCAGGCGCTGGCTTGACCATTGTATAGTAACAAATGCCGCCATGGAAACTATTGTGAACACATATGTTATGTATGACGTTCTGTGGTCAGATCACTTTCCCCTAGTAGTGCAATGTAAGCTAGATAACATAAAACCAAAAATATATTCTAATGATAGGAGTCTTTTATGTAGTAACGTACGCTGGGGAGAGAGACGGCCTGCAGAAATTCATATGTACACACAAATTTGTAATAATAAATTAAATTTAATTGATATACCTATTGAGTTTAGTACCTGTGACTATGGCTGTAATAATTTGACACATGCAAATATTATAGATAAATTATATAAGGAAATAACTAATGTGTTATGCCAAGCAGCTTCGGAGTCCCGTAATCGAACATTTTTCGGGATTAGGAAGCCTGTTACAGGGTGGAACAGGCATGTGAGGGGTGATTATGAGGAGGCCAAGCAAAAGTTTAAGATGTGGGTATGGTATGGCAGGCCGCGCGAGGGTCGTGTCTGGAGTGATATGCGATTGAGTCGCAAAATATTTAAAGCACGTTTGCGATGGTGTCAAAATAACAAAGACCAAATTAAGATGGACATTTTGGCATCACATCATTCCAAACATTTTCGATTCGATTTTCGAAGTTTCTGGAAGTCCACCAACAAACTGAACAGTAAGCCTGGTCTGCCTACGAGCATGAATGGTATTAGTGACCCGACGGGCATGGCTGAGATGTTTAGGGAACACTTTAGAGTGACATCACCCTTGATATCTTCACAGTCCATTAAGGATGATGATTGCGGTGTTCGGGAGACCGGTGACCAATTCACGACAGAGGATGTCACGGAGGCAATTGCTTCTATGTCGCGTGGAAAGTCTCCTGGGCATGACGACTTGAGCATAGAACACCTCAAATACGCGGTTCCTTGTCTGCCCATAATGCTGGCAAGGTTATTTTCGTTGTGTGTCAGGCATTCGTATTTGCCTGCATTGATGATGAAGACTGTGGTAGTTCCCATTTTAAAAAACAAAACTGGCGATATAAGTGACAAAAACAACTATAGGCCTATCTCGTTGGCCGTTGGTATAATCGCGAAGGTATTTGACAGCTTGCTTAATACTCAGCTTGATAAGTACTTGCACATACACGACAATGAATTCGGTTTTAAACCAGGTCTATCTACAGAAACAGCTATATTGTGTTTAAAGCAAACTGTCAAGTATTATATAGACAGGAATACGCCTGTCTTTGCCTGTTTCCTTGACCTAACCAGGGCATTTGACTTGGTTCGTTACGACATACTTTGGCAGAAACTACGAAAGACATTATTGCCTGATGGATTCATACGTGTTTTTAAATACTGGTATGAGAACCAAGTGAACGTTGTTCGATGGTCTAGGACTTATTCAACTCCGTACACGTTGGAGTGCGGGGTGAGACAGGGTGGTTTGACCTCACCAAAGTTATTTAATTTCTATATAAATGCTTTGATAGAGGACCTCAGCAGCACACATATTGGTTGTCATATTGGCGGCGTATGCCTTAATAATATAAATTATGCTGATGATATGGTGCTTCTGAGCGCTTCTGTAGATGGATTATCGAGGCTTCTTGGCATTTGTGAAATGTATGTGAATGGTCACGGGTTAACTTATAATGTTAAGAAAAGTGTGAGCATGGTTTTTCGGCCCCGTGGTAAGAGTCTAGGTAATACACCACCTATTAGACTTAAAGGGTGTCCTCTAAATAGAGTGGAAACATTTAAATATCTAGGTCACCTACTTACTTCGGATCTGAAGGACAATGCCGATATAGAGAGGGAGCGTAGGGCATTGTCTGTTCGTGCTAATATGATAGCTCGCAGATTTGCACGTTGTTCGAGGGACGTCAAAATGACTTTGTTTAGAGCCTTTTGTACGTCCTTCTATACTTGCAGTTTGTGGGTGAATTATCCGCGGGAACAGTACAGTGCACTGCGTATACAGTACAACAATGCGTTTAGAGTGCTTTTGGGCTGCCTCGGTTCTGTAGTGCGTCGGGGATGTTCGCCGAAGCGCGTGTGGATTGTTTCAACGCAACCATACGCAAGCGGTGCACATCCCTGATGCGCAGGGTGCGAGCCAGCCGCAACAGCATACTGAGCGCATTCGCAGAACGGTATGACTGTCAGTACTTGAACCACTGTGGCATGGTTCATGTACGGACTAATGTAAAATTTTTATTTTAAAGCATTGTATTTTATTTTATTTTAATTTTAATTTGTTTTATAATAATATTTATATATTTGTATGAATTTTATGTTTATAATGATCCTAGTTGGTCGAATAAATAAATAAATAAATGAATAATTATTATTCGTTGATAATCAACTGTATGTTACCAGCGATGACTTACGGAACTGAAACGTGGTCTCTAAATGTTGGTCTCATCAAAAGGCTTAAAGTTGCTTAGCGTGCTATGGAAAGGGCTATGCTCGGTATTTCTCTACGTGATAAAAGCCGAAATACGGCAATCCGTAGAAGAACGGGTGTAACTGATATAGCCCGAAGAATTAGCACGTTGAAGTGGCAATGGGGAGGCCACATCGCTCGACGAACCGACAACCGTTGGGGAAGAAAGGTTGTCGAGTGGAGACCACGGACGGACGATTCTCGTGGGGAGGCCTATGTCCAACAGTGGACGTCTACGGGCTGATGGATGGATGGATAATCGACTTTACAAACAAAAGATTTGAAATCAAAAATGATTTGAAGTCTAAATAGATTGTGTCTAAATCTTAATGGGTGACAAGTTCAATAGAACTTATAACCCTTTTAGATTTCAAATCTTTCAGTACAAGACAATTCTAAAATTTATTTATTAGAAGAACCTATAACAATCTTTTTCCGCGTGGTGACGGAGTAAGAATACAATTCACCACCCCCTATCTTACCCGTGGGTATCGTAAAAGACGATTAAGGGATATAATATACATATGGCATCTATGCAAGAGAAGGAAAACTGGAAATAATACCCTATATCAATATGTGGGCTGAGATGATGATGATGATGATGATAACATTCTTAAGGATTTTTTAAACAAGAAATTATTCTTTTTAATTTTTCTTGAATGATCGAAGACGGTTGTTTCAATGTAGACAATGGCAGCAATAAATATTCAATATTTATTGCTGCCATTCTGTCTGATATGACTTCAAAACTGATTATTTATTATCATTTAACTATTTTTATATTTTCTCTATTTCATTTTTCATAGTTTTGTTATTTTTGATCAGTGTTTCTAGGTTTTCATTCACTTTTTGAAAGGAAATATTTATTTATTTATACATTTCTATTTTCATTTTGTCAATCAACATTAGAAATAATTCCTCTATGATAACTTATATCTACCAATTTGTTTTTATTTTTGTTTTTGGGCAACACTGGTTCGTGGAAAAACATCAACGTTTGTGAACTTGGAGTTTGGTGTTACTTAATATCACTTTCACTAAAGTTCGCTGTTCAAATAACCTCAAATAAGGGAACGTAACGTAATTTAGTTATTATTTTTTAGATTAATTTTCACTTGTTTTTGCACCACAATGTTTTATGTCAGTAAATGTTTTTACGTATTACGTTACTCTTCACTATAGTGTTAATAAACCAGTGTTTTACAATTATTTTAATGGACGACTTGTAAGGTGATGTTTTACTGCTTGGCAACCGGAACTGGCACCATTCATGTTTTATTAAAACATGAATGAATGTAATTTACAAGATTCACTTTAGAACATTTCAAAACTGCATTATGGTAAAGTTTCTATTGTAAAACTGCACCCTCATTGAAATATTCTTATGTCTAGATAAAATTAAGAAATTACGCATATATTCAGAACAATAATTTCTATATTCCATTAAGTATTGTACTGTGTGGGGATCAAATCCATATTACTCAGTCCGGGATGTCAGTACCTAGACCATTTCGCCATCTGTGAAATGAATAGTTACCATAAAAACCAGATATTCTTGATGTACGAGAATATTATATTCTCAGATTTCTGTAGTCTTTTTATACAGACTCAGCATCGGACCAGACAATCATCTTTATCTTATTCTTCTATCTTTAACCCATTAGTCATTATTGGATATGAGTCTTTCATACTTTATAATCATTTTAGGATATGTGTTTTTCATACTTTATAGTCATTTTTGGATATGAGTCTTTCATGCTCTATAGTCGTTTTTGGATGTGGGTCTTTTATACTCTATAGTCATTTTTGGATGTGGGTCTTTCATACTCTATGGTCATTTTTGGACATGCGTCTTTCATACTATATAGTCATTTTTGGTTTTGAGATTTTCATACTCTATAGACATTGTTGTTTTTGGTTATGAGTCTTTCATAACCTGTAGTAATTTTTGAATATGAGTCTTTTTCATAATATCAGGCAAATTTTGAAATTCATATTTTCTGATACTTGTAAAACAGGAAAGTTACAATTTTACTCAAACGGATTTTCCAACTGTAATATATAATAAACTTTTTGTAAAAACTCATTTTACGAACGGATAAATAGTCTAAAAATTTTTAACGGATTTCTGAAAGGTGACAGTTTAACCCCTTTTTTTTTTTTTTTTTTTTTTTTTTTTTTTTTTGGTGGACTATGGATTAGTCTCGCCCCGCCAAATCGGTCCGGGGTGACGGAAAAGGCGGCGCGTGACCCCATAGACCCACCGTAAAACTCCTCTCTCTTCGCCGTGCGAGCGGGTCACCGGGACCCGATTTTTAACTTCGGTGGCCCGCCCGGCGGTTCACCCTCGCGGGTTCCTCTCGTCGACGCCCCGACAGATTTCGCCGTCGGGGCGTCGCCCTCACGCGGTGGCCTCACGTCGGGTGACCGGACAATTCCCCGGTCCGATCACCCGAAGCCTCGGTTAGGGCGGCATCAGGCGCAGGTATTCGCGCCTGCGCCGCCCCGGCCGCTGGCGGCGGCCCGGGGCGCGGGAATCCTCCCTTGCCCGTTCCGCCGCTTCCTTCTGCGAGATGACAGCCTCGCAGAAGGCGGCGACCGCGTCCCAGTTCCTGATGCTGTCGACCATCGCCCTCGCGACGGCCGGCAGCGTCAGGTCGGCACCGATGACAGCGACGAGGTCACGGCGCTGCCGCTCCCATCCCGGACACACCTCCAGCGTGTGTTGCGCCGTGTCCTCGTCACTCCTGCAGTGGTGGCAGGCCGGAGTCCACTCCCTATACACGACCCTGTGCAGGTACAACCCGAAACACCCGTGCCCCGTCAATACCTGCACCAGCCGAAAGGTGAGGACTCCGTGCCGCCGCTCCATCCACTCTATCAATACGGGCCGGAGGGCCTCAACGGTCTCCACACCGTGCCTAGGCCTCTCCAGCCGCGTAGCCCAACGGGCGATGACGTCTCGGCGGGCATCCACGCGCCAGGTGGCTATCTCGCTCAACGATGGGGAGCCACCTTCTTCGCGCGCTGTGATAACCCGCCGGTAGAGGTCGGAGAGCATCTCCGCACGAGCACCCGTCGAGCACCAGACCCAAGTACTTCATATGGGCCTGGATGCTGATGTGGATGGAGTTTACCACTATCGAGGCGCTGATGGGTAGCCTCACACGGGGCCCATGGAAAAGTAGGGCCTCCGTCTTGTTTAGGGCCACCCTGAGCCCCAGCGCCTCGATCCGCCTGACCATCTCCTCGGTGCCACAGTTTAACCCCTGCAGGTGATAATGGTTTTTGCATTCACAAAAAAATTGAAATATTATGTTATGTCAAATGTTGCAATAATAAGTCTCTTTCACCTGCTCTTATCCCAATTATTTGGAGTTCATGCAATATACACTAATACATATGTATAGTAATAGTTTTATGACCGACCCCTTGCCTGACATCAACCCTCTTTGGGATTGTAATTGTGGACCAAACGGCATCGGGTGGAATTGTTAAAAAGCTCTTAGTCGTCTTTTACGAAATCCACGAGCAAAGTAAGGGTTAGCAGTATTCATAGCCGCTACCGCACAGACATACACAATGAATAAGTATCACATAGCAATAAATAAGTCATTCTGCAATAAATAAGAAATTAATCATTTTTAAAATATTACGTTGTGTCATTGTTTAGTATATGTTAATTTAATTTTAACTATAAAGTTGAGCATTAATATAGATCAATTTGTAAACATTTGCCGATAGATGGCATAGTTAAACAAAAAAAAACTATAGTAAAAATTAACATACAATTACTTACCTTGCTTGCCCACAACTGCCAATGCTCACACTTATACAGTAAATCCATCTTGGATTTACTATATAAGTGTGGGCATTACTAAAACAAAATTAAAAATACCACAAGCAGCACGCTTCGTCGGACGCTAGTCTGGTCGCTCCGAAGCGAGGCCACTGCGTGAGGACGACGCCCCGACGGCGAAAGCTGCCGGGGCGTCGACTTGAGAGGATAACCACGAGGGTAAATACCGCCGGGCGGGCCACCGAAGACAGCGACGGGGTTCCGCTGGCCCGTTCGCACGGCCTGGCAAGGTACTTGTAGGGCGGGTCTATGGGATCTTGCGCCGCTTCTTCTGTCGCCCCGGACGGATTAACTGGGCGTGACAAATCCATAGACCGCCACCAAAAAAAGAAATCAGGGCTCTTGCATATTTTTGCGTTCGCAAAATGTGTTAGTAAAAAAAGAATATCAGTTATAGGAACATTTAGTTGAAAATTTATACACATGTAGGGTTTACATCATCAAATATTATTAGTTATTTATTTTTAATTTATCCATCCATCCATCAGCCTTTAGATGTTCACTGCCGGACATAAGCCTCCTTGGCTTGGGCTGAAAATCAACGACTGGGATGTACCTGCATTCCTGGCCAAAAGTTGAGCCCAATACCAATTTGTTTTTACTATTTGTTATTATTTTCTTTTTTTTAAAAACCATAATGTATTATTTTTCCTTTGTAAAAACAAATAAAGATCTTTTCTTTCTTTCTTTCTTTCTTTGTGAAATTGCCACTCAAAACGGTACTCTGCCACTGGCGTCTAACGGTTCCCTGCTGTTTTTAATCTGTGGTCATTCAACCTATATTTTAGTGGGCGATTTTTAATATTACCAAATTATTTCTTATTGCCATGTCAAAAAAAAATAGTTTTAACTTATACTAAATTAATGTGTGCAGATATTATTTATATTCACTAATTTTACGTGGTGTAGTAACAAGACTTATTTTAATACGTCACCGAACCTAATTTTCCCGTGTGTGTCTAAATATTTTTAGTAGTATAGGATAGTAGAATAGGTTGAGGATTCTTTGGAGAAACTCATAACACCAACTGAATACCAGCCCGCCTGCAACCGCAGTAATTATAGTAATACAAAATAAGAAGTATAAAAAGGAAATAATAGCAAAGTCCGTATCGAGACATCCACAGATTGGCGGGTCATACTTACAAGCATTGTTACAAAGCTGAATTTTACCTTTTTTTTTTTTTTTTTTTTTTTTTTTAATTTCTTGTTTAGAATATAATTAAGTTACTACTAAGATGCAAATGTTAGATTGCTCTGGCAGGTGAAAGATTATTATTTATATTTACATACCCCGCTCAATCCATTTGAGATAGCAGTGTCCCCTCTTATTGCCATTGCATTGACCACTGGTACCGATTTTTTGACCTGGGTAGTCGGCAACCTTCTCTATATTGGCAAGAAAATTGTCTAATTGTATAGGTCAGACACTGGTTAGACAGACTGACATAGGATTTTAGTGCAAATTGCATACTCTTACAATTATTTATTTACTAGTATATATCTTAACTGTAGCATAAAATTATTAAAACGGCAGTAAAGCGGACTGACGCGACTCTATTTAGGCACTCGTCACAATCCTACGAATTTACATTTAAATGAGAACGATTATTCCCTTGTTTGAAGGGATTAAGTTTCGGAACATTTCCTGATTTTCGCGTCCGCACAAACTTTACGTAATTACTTTATAGGTGATTACAAAACTAAGACTCCAGTTTTGGAATATATTAACCGAAAGTTTACAAGAAAAGCACTTTGAGGGGTATTATTGGATTACCGATCGAACAGATTGAAAAGTGTTCAGCAGGTAACTGGAAACTTATTGACGTGAAATCAAATTTTGAAAGATGCTTCTGTAATTTTCTTTCAATGCTTGTTTGGCAAATTTATTTTAATATCTGTCAAAACAATTTAGAATTTGGAATTCTACATAAAAATCAAATGTAGAAAAAATATGTTCATTTAGTTTTAATGCATTATGTATTTGGATATTCTGTAATATGTGTTTAAGAATATATACTCTCAGCGAGGTAATTAAATGATTATAACTGGATGAGGGACTTCTTTGCGTTAGAAAAGAAGTTAATAATCTGGATATTATGACAACTAATATTAATCTTAGAAGCCTATCACATACAAAGTTCAAGAAAATATATTGTTGAACTTATTTATAACTAGCTTCTGCCCGCGGCTTCGCCCGCGTAATAGGTACCTTTCCTAAAGTTTTTCATCCCCTATTTTTATTTTACCCCTTTTACGAAATTTGAATGTCATATTTATTTATATCTAATCAATAGCCTAAAAATAAGTTTCAAGCTTCTGGCTTTGAAAATGACGATAATTCCTTACAACTTTTCATCCCCCTTTACAACCCTTTTTTGCATTAAAAATTAGCCTATGTCCTTTATCAGGCTCTAGACTATCTCTGTACCAATTTTCATTTAGATTGGTTCAGTAGTTTTGGCGTGAAAGAGCGACAAATAGACAGACATTTCGCATTTATAATATTAGTATGGATCACAATATTTAATAAAATCTAAAAATGATAATTACAATTGTTATTATTGTAAAATATTGATCCAGCAGGCTTGAAAGTTCTTGTAATCGATTACAGCATCACTTATTAGGTCTAATTATATATCAATCTAAACGATTGCTGAATCCTAGATGGATTGAAAAATGGTTACACTACGATAAATTTCACAAAACAGTCTAGCCGTTTAGGAGGTATTCAGTGATATACACACATACAGTAGAAGTATGAATACTTACAAGGATATTGTACGTTGCATTTATCTAAATTATACTGAATACGAAGAAATCCCTTTCAGACTACCTATCTATCTATCCATCGCATATCTTTAAAAGAACAATTTTTGTATATTTCTATAGATATTTATATTTTCTGCATTTTTAGAATTTCAGTAACCAAAGATTTCCATAAAATTTATTACATAGGTGCTTTCGAGGAAGATAACTCGATCTAGCTAGATTTCCTTTATAGAATATATCGTTATGTCAGTGTTTTCATTCAACGAAAAGATATATATTATCGTTGGCTGAAAACTGTTAGAATATGAAAGGAAATTTGGCCGATATCATTGAGAATAGACGTAGCTCGGTTAGGAATACGAGCAGTCTAATTCAAACAGCTGCGGTTCGATCCTCAGTTTTCTTTCAATTTTCCTTTTATGTTATTTAGCTGTGTGGTAGCGGCTACGAATACTACCAACCCTTACTTTGCTCGTGGATGTCGTAAAAGACGACTAAGAGCCTTATTACGACCTAGCCAGTTTCATCTATTGCCGTTTGGTCAACAATTACATTCCCAAGGAGGGTTGACGTCTGGCAGGCGGCCGGTCATAAAACTATTGCCAATAACTTTTACAATATGTACTATGAAAAAATAGTACATATTGAATCGACCCCAAGCAATTGGGATAAGAGTAGGGGAATGATGATGATGATGTTATTCTTTTTTATTGTTCTCTCATTTTTGATTTTTATGCATATTTGCAATTTTATTAATTATTTTAATATCTGAATAAATATTCGAAATAAAAGAAAATACTAAATGAAAACACCGAACTAAGCTCGGTCATCCAGATATTAGTAATTAATAATTATAATTACTACGTCTTACAATGTTGTGTAAAAAATCACTATATCAATATGTTTTGTTATAGCCTGAAGCAAATGATAAGCAACCAGCACAAGTTAGTGATACACCAGATAGAGCGTCATGGGGTAGACCATTGGAGTTCATTCTTGCTTGCTTAGGATACGCCGTTGGCCTTGGGAATGTGTGGAGATTTCCGTACCTCTGTTATAGAAATGGTGGAGGTAGGTGATTTATAACATTTAATTATTAATATTAATTATATAGATCTTAATGACAGATATAAATCTTAATGACAGATAAGAACTTTCCGTGTGGTGACGGAGTAAGAATACAATTCAACACTCCCTATCTTACCCGTGGATGATAGTAAGAGACAACTAAAGGGATATAAATCGCATATAACATCTATGCAAGAGAAAGAAAACTAGGAACACAACCTTATACCAACACGTCTGATTGGAGTGGTATAGTAGGTCAGTTTCCCTCCCATTATGGAGGAGGCTCGAGCCCAACAGTGGGACATGTATGGGCTGGGATGATAATGATGATGACGAATGACAAATAACTTATATAATTGACTTGTCGTGGTGTGGTGATGGAGTGAGAATAATCCACAAAGAGAATAACCCTTCAACAAGTCCTCTGACTGGCGTGGTGTAGTAAATCGATATTTCCCTCTTTTTATGGAAGAGCCTCGAGCCCAATAATGGGACATATATATGAGCTAAAAAGGAATTGATGTAAAGTACGTGAGTCTAAACTTTCCATAGAACGATAAATTGAATTGTATAATTAATTTTGATTTTATTTACTTGCTTTATAAGAAAATAAAGTACGTAAGAATTATTAAAAAAAAAAAATCTATACTAATGCAGCATTCACCTACTCTTATCCCAATTACTTGGGGTCGATACAATATATACTCTTCTTTCATAGTACATATCGTAAAAGTTATTGGCAATAGTTTTATGACTGGCCACCTGACAGACGTCAACCCTTCTTGGGTATGTAATTATTGACCAAACGGCATCAGATGGAGTTGGCCTAGGTCATTATAAGGCTCTTAGTCGTCTTTTACGACATCCAAGAGCAAAGTAAGGGTTGGTAGTATTCGTAGCTGCTACCACATAGCGCCAAAAATCTATACTAAATTATTGAATTAAATTTACATTTATTTAAACTATTTAATTTTGTTTCAGGTGCCTTCCTGATTCCATTCTTTTTAATGTTACTATTCATTGGCCTGCCAATATTCTATCTTGAGTTATATATTGGGCAGTACACGGGCCTAGGTCCTTTAAAAGCCTTCACTGCTATATCGCCATTCTTCAGTGGTTTGGGATACTGTACCCTTGTGGTTATATCCATTATAAGTATATATTACATGATTATCGTCGCCTGGGCTGCCTTTTATACAATAGTATCAATTATAGGTAGAATGGATTGGGGATCATGTGAGAATGAATTTAATACAATAAGTAAGTATATTATATTTTACTCTATTTATTTCCATATACCTATTGAGAGAGCAAGAATACGATTCATTATTTCTTATTTAGTTTTCATTTCTTAGCTTACCTTCATTCTTAATTTTTGTCTATAAAAAGAAAAGCAATTGACGAAAACAGTTTAAATTACTTTAAATAGAAGGAACAATGGAATTAAAATCCTACCCACAACCGTCTGCCTAGTCTGGTATGGTATATGAAACAACTTTCCATAGCTGAAGATCTAGAAGATCCGTGTATCAGCAATTCTGATCATAGATCACACCTGCCAAACCGGATGGCAACCATGAAGTAGTTAGGCTATTTTATATAAGTTTTTCATCTTCTCAGGCTATACGGTTAAGCAGCTTCCCACATATGAGAGCATCTGTAAGAAATATCCTAACAATGAGAGCTGAAATAATAATAAATTTACAGAAAATCTTAAACAATTTATAATTAAACATGATAACATCATTGTTATTCAAATTACTTAAATTTAGCACTTAATATGCTTAATTCTTTATAAAAACCCGATTACGAAACGAAAAATGATGTCACAAGCGGGGTTTTAACCCGCACCTATTAGAAGTCCGGCCCAATCAAATGTTTAGATAGCGCGCGTCACCTTAAAGACGTAAATATGATACGAAGCGAGATTTGCATGTCCTACAATAGTTCACGGTGGTGTAAGTGGCAGCACGATTGGGCCGGACTCTCAATAGGTGCGGGTTCAAACCCTGCTTGTGACATCATTTTTCGTTTCGTAATCGGGTTTTTATAAATAATTAAGCATATTAAATGCTAAATTTCAGTAATTTGAAAGATAACATCAAGACAATATGTGTAATTTCTTTATCAGACTGCTACAGTGGCGAATACGACAGAAACTGCAGAGTAGACAATAATGGTACATCAGCTGATCTAACGTACTATCTAAAGGATTGTGTGAGCATTGGACAAATTTGTATTGATACTGGATTCTTGCCTAGTAATGGTACACACTGTTTAAATGGAACTGAACCCGTTCCGTGGTATATCAACGTAAACAGAACTTTGGCGGCAGAAGAATATTATAAGTAAGCTCTTTAAAATATTTTCAACTTAAACCTTTTGTTTGCCAACTTTCTCTGTTGGACATAAATTCCTTCAAGGTTTAAGGAATATTATCATTATTACCACACATTGTAAGTAAATTGAAAATCTTAGTTGATGTGATAAGTTTCCCAGTTGGTCTGGACACACTTCATCCTTTGCGTTCGGAGCTACGAAAGAGCTACAATAACCCACCGTATTTCATCCCCATTGTGATTAGGCCGGACACTGGTACCGAATCCTTAACGTTCATGGCTACGTTGTCGTCTGTGACGTCCATGACTACTACCTTGATGACTTGACTTTACTAAAATAATCTGTTATGTATAAATTTTCTTTATGGAAAGATTCAATAGTGACTTGATAAAAAAAAACATACCGGCCGAATTGAGAACCTCCTTCTTTTTGGGAAGTCGGTTAAAAAGAATAAGTAATACAATATTCGTATTATTAATCGACAGATAAAAAACTTACTCGAGACTTTCAACATTACTAGAAATTAGATACTTGTACAGACATATATTTACCTTTACACATAAGACTTTACATTAAGACATATATTTACCTACCCGAGGGGGGGGACTTCGGTCGAGGAGAGAGACTCCTCAGGGGTATTCCGTCGGGCCGACCACTGACGTCAAGTCACTCTGCTACAGTGGTCGGCCCAAAGACGAAGGTGACGTCACGGGTGGGTTACGGGTGTGCGTGCTTACGCCCCTCTATCACCCCGGACGGAGTGGCGCGAGGAGTGCACCGACCGTAACCCACGCAAAAAAAAGACATTTATTTATTGAAATGATAATAAACTACACTTACATTTTAACAATTACATGTTTATATATATTTTATTGACGAAAGTAATTAGTTTTCATGATATATAATGAGTTATTATCGGCTGTTCTTGTTGCCTATCTATTTGGGTTTTTTCCTTGCCTTGATTGGATGTCCGATTGAGAGACTCATTATGCATTTAATGGTTTATTATCTGTGTCATTGTAGAAGACAATTAGTTATATTTATTTCATCATCATCTCATATTTGTCCCACTGCTGGGCTCGAGCCTCCTCCGTAATGAGAGTATAAATTACCTACTATACAACGCTGGTCAGACGTGTTGGTATAGGGTTTTGTTTCGAGTTTTCCTTCTCTCGTATAGATATTATATGCGTTTTATATCCCTTAGTCGTGTCATACGATCACCCACGGGTAAGATAGGGGTGGTGAACTGTATTCTTACTCCGTCACCATACAGAATTATATTTGTTTTAGAATTATATTTGTTTAGAATAATATTTTTCATTACTTTCATATTATATCACGACTCATCTACGTCCCATTATTAGGTTCAAGCCTCATTCATAACTGAAGGTTTATTGATTAACGTTGATCAGATGTGTTAATATAGAGCTTTTTTTTTTTTTTTTTTTCAAATTTTCCATTTAAGGTTTCTGATATTTACGCGAGTATTATACATTTGAAATAAAGCTACTTTTACGGATTCTATCGCGTTTGTATTTAATGTGTGTTATTATTTGTATTTAATGACTGTAAGTGATCATGGTCACGGCAGGACTCCCTCCATGATCACTGTATAATATTCGTAACGTCGGACAATGGAAAATCAAATAGAAACGCGATAGAATCCGTAAAAGTAGTATTATTTTCTTGATATTTGTATATAATATTATGTACTACGTCAATCACATGCATAAAAGGGAGTGGCAAGTTGTTTTCTTATTATTTCAAAAAAAGAAAACTTCCCATAAGTATCATAAAAACCGGTTTAGTGCCCAACTGGGGAAAGTGTGTTTATCAGGAGTACACACACAGCAGCGCTTTTTTATGAAAACTAATAACACCAAATATAATCGCCAATTCACTTGCCAAACCTGACATTATACTACCATAGATCTGATATGAGAAGAAACCAAAAAATCACTTTTTTTTTATTCCTTATGATGGCAAACGAGCAGCACACCTGATGGTAAGTGTCACTACCGCATTAACAATACCAAGGGTATAGCTTACCAATATCTTAGGCTACCAATATATATACTAATAGCTTAGGCTGCTGCCTACCAATAAAATCCCCAAACCCACCCAGTTGGGCTTCGGGCTCTCTGGCTCGAGGCTGTACACAGAAAATTGTCAACAGCGTGGTTCTACCACTGTTACACATGAGCTAATAATATATTTAGAACTAGTAACAATTTAAATTACTAGTATTGACTTATGACACTAAAATATGGTCTTTAAATAATGCCCTAATAATAGGCCTCAGTTGCTTAGCGTGCTGTACTTAGTATTTCTCATCATTCTCCTACTCTTATCCCAATTACTTGGGGTCGATACAATATGTACTCTTTCATAGTACATATTGTCGAAGTTATTGGCATTAGTTTTATGATCGGCAGCCTGCCAGACGTCAACCCTCCTTGGGAATGTAATTGTTGACCCAACGGCATCACATGGAGTTGGCCCAGGTCATTATAAGGCTCTTAGTCGTCTCTTATGACACCCACGCGCAAAGTAAGGGTTGGTAGTATTCTTAGCCACTACCACACAGCTATACTCAATATTTCTATCGCGATAAAATCCTTAATACGGAAATCCGTAAAAGAACAATTGTAAATATTATAGCTGAAATATTTAGCATTTTGAAGTTGCAATGGGCATGTTATATCGTTCGTCGAACGATAAACTGACAATTGTTAAAGAACAAAAGTTCTCAAGTAGCGATAACGAAGTATGATACAGCATAAGACGAACCCCCACTATGTGAATGTCGCCAGACACTATAAATTGCAAAGAACCGTTGGATAAAATAATTCAGACCCCTTTTCAAATAAAACTACTTTTACAGATTCTATCGCGTTGTATTTGATTTTTAATTGCCTGACATTTCGAACACTTTACTGTGATTATGGTCACGGGAGGACTAAGGTGTCTTATGTCCAAAAATCATCGTTAAAACCAAGTACAAACGCGATAGAATCCGTAAAAGTAGTTTTATTTCAAATGTGTAATACTCGCATAAATATTCAGGGTACTTCTTAGTGGTATTCCAGTGAAGAGATATGCAACAGTGAACGACCAAACGGTAATAGATGGATGATTGTTGCGATGTTAAATTTAAGAAATCAACAATTTTCTAGACTTTCTTTTGATAATTAATAAAATTATAGTTTAGTTCACCGCTAAGTGTATTAAATTGACCTTTATAATCAGTCAACTTATAATGTTCTCGTAAATATATCAATAATCATTGATTTATGAAGGCCTTATCAGATTATAGTAGCGACAATAGTGTTCAATTAATGTCTTAACCTCATCGCTAAGGAAGACAAATGGCTGCGAGATTTTTTTTAAGATAATCCTAATCATATAATAAATACAGAAATTTCAATTATAATATTTAAATTAAAACAATTAAAAATAATTATAATTCTCGATCTTGGCAGAGTCGTTAGTTAATATGACTAACACAGATGTTTTAATCGTTAAGATACCGACTTTCTGTGCCAGTGCTTAGGGTTCAATTCCCACGCAGGACAATACTTTGTGCGATCCACAAAGTGTTGTTTTGAGTCTGGGTGTAATTGGTCTGCATTAAATTGCATGTTTGTAAAGTCCCCCGTAATATTGACATACAAATAAAAGGTGTAGAAATACAATTCACCAACCCCTGTTTTACCTGTGGGTGATCGTAAAAGATGACTATGGGATATGAAACGTTTATAATACCTATACAAGAGATAGAAAACTCGAAACAAAATCCTACACCAACACGTCTGACCAACGCGGCTCAATTCTCCTTCCATTTTATAAAGGAGGCTCGAGCTCAACAGTGAAACATATATGAGCGCAGATGATGATGATAATTTTTTAATAAATTAACCTCACTGGAGGAGAAATGTATAATATAATTTTACTTTATAAACATTTTGATAATAACTTGAACATTGCAGAAACATTCATGTAAAAATTACAGAGATATAATCGACAAATAATTATCACTACGTGATCCAAAATATGAAGGATTAATTACATTATTCGAGCAACAAGTACATAAAGTTATCAATATTAATTAAGCTGTTAATATAGTATCTTGTAATCCAATGACAAATAATGACGTCTAATCATTTAAGTAGAACGCATATAAATGCATTGAACAGATAATATTTAATGAAATAATTATACGCATGTTCTTCTTTATATTTAAATTAATATTTTAATAATTAACAATGCAATTACCAAATTTATAATATATCTGGCGAAAGTTGCGCTGTTGAAAAGTTAATTAATGAACGGTTGTCATGGTATGGACGTATTATGAGAAGGGATGAAAGTAATGTTGTGAGTAAAGTTTTAAATATGAATTATCATTATTCTCCTACTCTTATCCCAATTACTTGGGGTCGATACAATAGGTACTCTTCTTTCATAGTACATATTGTAAAAGTTATTGGCAATAGTTTTATGACCGGCCACTTGCCAGACGTCAACCCTCCTTGGGAATGTAATTGTTGATCAAACGGCATTTGATGAAGTTGGTCTAGATTGTTATAGGGCTCTTAGTCGTCTTTTACGACATCCACGAGCAAAGTAAGGGTTGGTAGTATTCGTAGCCACTACCACACGGCTAAAGGTTTTAAAACTTTTTTTTTTAACTTAATTTTTTTTTAGTTTTAACTATGAATATTGAAGGCTTTAGGGTCAAATGAATAACAAAGAAAAGATGGTTGAACTCGTCAGATATGATATGAATAAATAGGCAGTAAGTATAGAGATGACGTCTGATAGGACTGTACGGAAGAAGATGACTTATTGCCACTTTTGACGGGAATTTGAAAACGTCATGTGGTGCTCTTGTATTATATTCGATATCTTAGTGTTTTAACGTGTTATATTAGATAATTTTGATGGCATTTTATGTAATGTGATGTGCGGAAATACTGGGATGTAGTGAATATCATATAAAAGTGCTTTACAACGTTTTCGTTTTCCATCAAAATTCCCACAAGATACCATTAACAGTGTGGCCATTGCACTGTTAATGGTGACAATTTGACTTAGACAACGACTGACTTGAAAGACTAAAAAGTGAAAATAATTATAACTTGACACTGGCACCGATAGCTCGTATATGTAACTAATTGCCAATACATAAGAAGAAGAAGAAGACTTATTGCATCAACCTCAAGCAATTGAGATAAGAGTAAGACGATGAGAATATATGCCTGGCATCGATATGGAAACGGCCCACGTCTGTAGATAGCTATCAACGGTATAGTCTTACCACTAAAGTCTACTCTATATATATTATAATTTATCTTTAAGGAATAATCTTCTGTATATGCATTATAATATCTATCACATTTGTTCCAATTTCATGATTTTATCCGTCAGCATAAGAGATATAGTTGTAGAAAACAAGCTATTTAAGAGCCCATAATTAGCTGCTTGTTTGATTTCTAGTCTCTTAGTGAATGTAACCGGGATTGAAAAAAAATAAGCCGGATCGTGATAAGAGACCCATGAGCACTACTTGATTCCTCCTTGTGAGGTTTTAGTAACGAATTGAGCATCCTTTTTTTTTAATTCTTTACTTCCCTGTCAGAGTCGTAAAAACTGGATACATTACCATGAAAATAGAAAACGGTGGTGGTGGTGGCAACAAACGGTGAACCCCATCCTACCTGCCAAGCCTGGAAAATATGTCACAGGCTTGTCTAATAATATATTTTTTCTTTTTATAAAAATTGTACTAGTTGGATGAACGGATGGAGCAATTTAAGGATTAATAATATTTACAGATATACTTACAGATTATAAATATAACAAAACTTGAAATTATTAACTTAGTATATATTTCAGTGAACGTGTACTTGGCAGAGGCGACTCCAGTTGGGAGGATTGGGGCACGATTCAATGGCATATAGTTGGCTGTCTCGCACTATCTTGGCTCATCGCATTCTTCTGTGTTATAAAGGTAAGAGGAAAATATTTAAATGACTAAAGGACTTGCCATCATCTGTTGTAGCAGTATAATACCAGTATAATTCAATTTCATAACATGAGGTGACTAAATAAGCTTAGTTTTATAGAAAGAAAGAAAGAAATAAAAAAAAGAAAGAAATTTTGTAATAGTAATAATGTAATTATATCTTTCTTGTTTTATTAACATTTATCACAATAGCTAAGAATAATAATCATCATCGCATAAAATGTTGATAATGTCATGTGAAATCATTCATTCATGATAGAACAAGTGCACGTAAATATAGTGTGATATTATGGTTTTGTCTCATTCTCTCATAAACAGCCTCTAAACAAGTGTGACATAAAGTTTAACTTTGAGTTCATTTTAATTTGCAGTGATGTATTCAGTACTAATACGACCACCCTATTAACAGTTTGCTATCTAAAACCATGAGTCAATCCGTCCAATCTGTCGATTCAGAGCCGTCAGCATTAACCCATCTGCGGCTGATAGCTAATAGACACGAAAAAAAGCAATGTGCTCTTGTGTTTCATTCTGTAAATGAGAGTACCGGAACTTTTTGGATAGGTTTTTGTTGGTAGGCCGCAGCCTAGCCATGCCCCTGGTATTGTTAAGATCTATGAGTGGCAGTAACACTTACCATCAAACGTGATAATAAATATATAATATATATAGCAACGGATATTTCTTAGTAATCTTTTAAGACATTCACGAGATATTTTTTCAGATCCTATATTTGCTATTATAGAGTAAACGTCTTTTCCATAACAGAAAAATAATTGAAATACTATACTTATTAGATAATCTAGTAAGAAATATGTATATGTAGTTTAATTTCTACATTGACATTAGGTTAGTCATTATTTACGATGTTCTCGACAAAAAAAGAATGGTAACTCATCATTGGACGTATTTTTACCTCAAACCTGCGTCACAAAATGAGGGAAATCGACCTGTAGAAGGTGCCAGGCTGGTGAGACGGGTTTCTATTGCGTTATATTTCGAGTATTCCTTCTTTTGCAGAAATATTATATACATATTATATTTCTTAATCGCTTTTTTATACCACAATTTTTATTCCTTCACCAGACTAATTAGCCATCAGCCTATGGACGTCCATTATTAAATATAAGTATTCCTAAGGTAGAATAATGACATGAACCTTACGTTTGGCAGACGATTTAGTGATTTCGTTTATTTATCATCATCATCATCATCATCACAGCCCATATATGTCCCACTATTGTGCTCGGGCCTCCTGCGTAATGGGAGGGAAATTAACCTACTATACCACGCTGGTCAGACGTATTAGAATTGGGTTTTGTTTTGAGTTTTCCCTCTCTTGCATAGATGCTATATGCGTTTAATATCCCTCAGTCATCTCATACGATCACCCAAGGGTAAGATAGGGGTGGTGAATTGTATTCTTACCCCGTCACCATACGGGAAATGTTGCATTCATTAATATAATATTATTCTTAAAAATATAAGAATCAGCTAATATTTACAACTTCCACGGCAAATCAGCGGAAGATAATACTTTCTTTAAACTTCACCACATGGCGAATCTTCATCCTATTGTCGAAGAAATTACCATTAAATTTCTGTTTTTTTTTCACAGGGTGTCCAATCAGCAGGCAAAGTAGTGTATTTTACTGCATTATTCCCTTACGTTATGTTGACAACTCTGGTCATACGTGGAGTGACTCTAGATGGAGCTGCAGAAGGTATCATGTTCTATTTATCACCGAACTGGGAAACTTTATTGGAAGCTCGTGTTTGGGGTGACGCTGCATCTCAGGTTCGTAAAGTATCTTGTATTATATGCATTTGACTTCACAATATTAAATAGTGGTAGGACTACGCTGTGGACAGTTCTCTGTCTGCAGCCACGGGCTGGTCCATCCGGGGTAGTATCACACTCTCCCAGAAGATTGACGTCTGAGTCATCATCATCACAGCCCATAAATGTTCCACTGTTGGGCTCGAGCCTCCTCCGTAACGGGAGGGAAATTAACCTACTATACCGCGCTGGTCAGACGTGTTGGACTATGCAAGAGAAGAAAAACTTGAAACAAAACATAGGGTTTTTCTTCTCTCGCATAGATGTTATATGCCTTTTATATCCTTTAGTCGTCACGTACGATAACCCACGGGTATGATATGGGGTGGTGAATAGTATTCTTACTCCGTCACCATACGGAAAACGTCTGAGTATCTAATGGCAATGTGCTATTGCTCTTCGTTCGGTTTGCGAGAGAGCTGGAAGCCCAACTGGGGTAGGTTCGGGGTTTGTATTGGAAGGCAGCGGCCTAGCTATATTATTGGCAAAGGTCCATGGGCGGCAGTGACACTTACCATCAGGTGTGCTGTCTGCTCGTTTGCCACCATAAGCAATAAAAAAAAGTGACGTGATATTCAAAGCTGTAATCTTTCAGTCATTATCTTGGCTCATATACGTCCCGCTGCTAAACTCAAGTTTGCTCCAAAATAGGAGGGAAATTCACCTACTATACGACAATGGAGTTTTATTTCAATTTTATCAGTCATTCCATCTATGCAATATTTATGTCAATTGCATATTATATCGCTATATATACTTATTATGATGCATGAATTGATGTAACTTTTTTAAGTTCCCATTCAAGTAAGGAATAGGACCATGCTGTTGACAGTTTTCTGTCTACAGCAGCGCGACGGTCCGTCCGGGATAGTACTCGTACCACATTCACGCAGAAGATCGACGTCTGAGCAATGGCAATATGCTGTTGCGCTTCATTTGGTGAACGAGAGAGCCGGAAGCCTAACTGGGTGGGTTTGTATTGGTAGACAGCAGCTTAGAAGGACCATGGGCGGCACACTTACCATCAGGTGTGCTGCTTGCTCGATTGCCTAAAAAGAATAATAAATATTTCGCCTTTAGTGCGGTGTGAAGTATAAAAAATAAATTTCCGTGTGGTGATGAAGTAAGAATACAATACACCACACCCTGTTTTACTCGTGGGTCATCGTAAAAGATGACTAAGAAAAGCCTATAACAACACGTCTGACCAGCATAGTATAGTAGGTCCATTTCCCTACCATTGGAGGCTCGAGCCCAGCAATGGTACATAAATGAGCCGAGATGATGATAATGATGATGTTATTTAAAAAAAATATAATGTGATATGGTCACACAACTAACGTGTTTATTATTCTGATATTACATTTTGGATGATAGGTTCATGTCATCGTTAAATATAATTCTAACTGCAAAGTTAGAGTATTAAATCGGCAACAATGTGTAATCATTATCCGTTAGATGGTACACGCTTCCCATAAAGACAAAATGACGTGAGTCGTAAATTGACTGTCATACTACAACTCACGCTTGTCTAGGTTATAGGGCGATTGGAACGGATTTTCTAATTAGCGTGGTTTCGAGTCCCACGTGTGACAATATTTTTTTTTTTCATAAACCAGTTTTATAATAATACAAAAGTACTAATCAAGTTAACTTCAAGCAGAATATATGTACGTACTATATAAAACTGAAGTAAGTCTTCAGTTTTATACTAATTAATCAATAACCACTTGATACTATGAATAATTCGTGTAGTGACGGAGTAAGAATACAATTCACCACCACTTCTCTTACCCGTGGGTTTGGTAAAAGACGGCTAAGATATATAATATGCATATAATATCTATGCATACGAAGATAAACTCGCTTTAAAACCTATCTTTTTTTATCTTGCTATGGATGTGGTCGCGCCCCGCCATATCGGTCCGGGGCGATGGAAGAGGCGACGCGCAAACCCATAGACCCATCCTGCAAGCACGAGTCACCGGTACCCGATCTTTGTCTTCGGTGGCCCACTTTAAAACCTACCTAACTATAATAATTTGTTGGTATGGGTTATAATACTAAACCAACAAATTACTCATATTAAAAATTAATTATAATAATCATAACAAAAATCTTTAGTTATTATTATAAACATCACAGTTAAAAGAGTTTATAATAAATACGAGTATACTCGCATGTATTTAAAATAAATGTACTCGTATATATTAATGTGTTTATAAAAAAAATACAGATTATAAAATATCGCAGGGACAATGAATTTAAAAAATCCGGAAAATAATTGAGAGTTTCATCGGTATTTCCGATGGCAAATTTAACATCTATAAAATTTATAAATATTAATTAATTATTAAATATTCACATAATACCCAAAATTCCAGAGAATATAAGCCCAATTACGTTACAATTTTTTATTTATAAATATTTGTTTGTAGAAGTTAATATATCATAGCACCACTTGGTGACGAGTTATATCATGCGAGTCATATGATGGATACATTCTCCATGAAAAAATACATATACACACCAATGTTCATAATGATCGGTCAAACACTTTTTGAGATTAACAATGTATACAAATATCCTCTTTTATAGATATAGATTAATAGGTTATAGAGAAGGAAAACTCGAAACAAAATCCTATACTAACACGTCCGACCTGCGTGGTATAGTAGGTCAGTTTCCCTCTCATTACGGAGGAGGCTCGAACCCAACAGTGGGAAAGAGCTGAGATGACGATGATGAGATTATATGATATGATACCTGTATTAAAAGTCCTCATTTGTAATAATGCAAAAGTGGAAGGATGTAGGTTCTGGGGGAGACCGAGACTAATTTACCTAGACCAGATTGGTCACGTACTAAAGGAAAGTGGAGTCCAGATTGGAACGGATTTCTAATTAGCGTGGGTTCGAATCCCGCTTGTGACATCATTTTTCGCTTCGTAATCAGGTATTTATAAATAATTAAGCATATTAAATGCTAAAAATTTCAGTAATTTCGTATCGGGTATTTATAAATAATTAAGCATATTAAATGCTAAAAATTTCAGTAATTTGAATAATAAGGTTGTCATCGTTTAATACAATTCTAACTGTAAAGTTTGAAGTATTAAGTCTATACAATGTGTAAACATTGTCCGATAGATGGCATACGTCACCTTGAAGACGTAAGATATAATATGAATCGAAATTTGCATGTCCTAAAATAGTTCACGATGGTGTAAGTGGCAGCACGGTTGGGCCGGATTCCCAATAGGTGCGGGTTCGAACCCCGCTTGTGACATCATTTTTCGTTTCGTATCGGGTATTTATAAATTTGATTTCAGTTATTTATTCTTACTCAGCGCAAGAAATAAATAAATAAGAATAAATAAATAGTTAGTAATATTTATATATATCTTATCAGTGTGGTGACGGAGTAAGAATACAATTTACCACCTCCTTCCATATTACCCGTGGGTGATCGTAAGAGACGTCTAAGGGATATAAATCGTATTTAACATCCATGCAAGAGAAGAAGAACTCGAAACAAAACCCAATACCAACACGTCTTACCAGCGTGGTATAGTAGGTAATTTTTCCTCCCATTATGGAGGAGACTTAAGCCCAACGGTGGGACTTATATGAGCTGAGATGATGATGATGATATCTTCTACGGGAAAGTAACATAGGAATACTAAATCTAAATAACTTATTTACTTCGACTCTTTAATGTAAAAAAAAAAAAGATTTACCCCTAAAATGCAACTAAAAGTTTAACTGGAAAAGTACTGACTTTTCCACTAAAGTTTGAGCTTTAATGAAATTTACTTTAAAGATATTATTCAGTAGAAGTTATTTATATTGCTCTACTAAACTTGTAACAAACATCAATCTGGAATAGATCTTTCTATTTTGGAAACAATCTATCGATAATGGTAGCCATTATTCCATGAATAAGTAAATAGTACGACTAATTACCAGGATAAGATTGAAGCAATATATATTTTTGCAACGTCACAAACTTTCTAAATTCCTAATTAAAAAGTTTTCAGACTGTGCTTATAAAGAAATTCTCAGCTATATTTTGTTTACACAAATTATAAGTTGAACTGCTATTAAATTGCTTTTACGTTTTTACATTATCTGCTTCGTGCTAACTTTTAAACAATTAATGTTCACTTATTTTTATTATGGCTATTATGCAGTATATTTAAAGTTTTTAGCATGAAAAGATTAGTAAAATACATCATAATCAAGTCATAATGATTTCTAAAATTTATGCGAGCATTTTAATTACAACTATTTTTACGGATTCTATTGCGTTTTGTATTTGATTTTTAATTGCTTGACGTTTCGATTACTTTACAGTTTTAGGAGGTCTGACTGTCCTCCCGTGACCCGAATCCGTAAAAATTGTTCTATTTCAAATATATAATCAAGTCATTCGTTTACTATTTCTATATGAATAATAGCTAGTCCAACTTCTAATATTTCTATTTCTAATATAGGTCAAAAAGTGGAACAGTAGATTAATTGCCCACCCCCTATTTGAAAGAAATTTGTTCTCAATAGTAGAAAAAACATATATCCTTAACAGAGAATGATAACATTTTTTTTTTAATTCTTTAACTTCAAAACTTTATTTATCATAAAAATACTACAGAAATTACAAAATTACTGCACAATATCGAATGATCAATTTTGACTGCAAAATGATATCGCATTCGCATAAATTAATTTTCTAGATTCAAAATTAAACATAGGCACTTATGTGCTGAATAATATCTATATTACTTTTCAAATTACTGAAATTTATATTTAACCTGCTAGGTTATTTATAAAAACTTGTTTGCGAGCGAAAAAATAATGTCAGACGTGAACCCATACTTATTGTAAATCCGTTCCAATCGTCCTATCACTTAGACAATTGTGAGCTGTCGTATGACATTCAATTTGCGTCTTGTATTATTTTGTCGTATTTATGAGAGACATGTGCCATCTACCCTATAATATTTACAAATTATACATCCTTGTTCTTATATAATATTTATTATATAAAATCTACATATATTCTTTCTTTTTATTTAGATATTCTACTCATTCGGTGTGGCGTGTGGCTCCCTAGTCACCCTAGCGTCGTACAATAAGTTTACCAACAATTGCCATTTCGATGCCGTCTTCGTTAGTTTCACCAACTTCCTTACGTCAATTTATGCAGGATTTGCCATATTCTCTGTACTAGGATTCCAAGCTCAATTGATGGGAGTAAGTGTTGATGGTAAGTATTACTATTCATATATTTATTTAACTAGTCTAAAATTTTAACTGTAGTCTACTATAAGATTTTAACTATAATCTAAAATGTTACCTAGTTTAGGATTAGTCTAAGAATATATAGATTTTATTGTGCTATTTTTAAACTATATTTACATTTGCTGTGTTTCACAACATAGGTACATGCTAAGTATATATCAATTGCTCTTCTGCTAAAGAACATGCTTTATTACCGAACAAAAAATGAACTTTACCCAACTTATGAAAAATAGTTTGCATTCATTTTACGGAATAAAACAAAATACATTCTACTCTAACTAGATTCCTAAATCTAGTATAATTTTTTAAAAGATTTCTTAAAATCTATTGTTCGTAACCGTTTCTCTATTATGATATAAAAAGGTGATCAGATCCACTCATGATTTAGACGAGGACTTAATAATTTACTATCACTAAGTACTCTTACTCGTCATTATCATTCAGACTTTCATCATCCACTGCTGAATGAAGGTATCACTGGTAGAGCTCTCTCTAAATAGGACACTCATTCTTTTGTAAAATTATTGCCAGAATCGCCACCTTTTCTAACCTGTTTGGCAATTACAATAGAGTATTATACACGTCCCAAGAGAGCACTGCTACTCATTCTTTTGATGATCCTGAAGCCTCCTAAAGGATGGCATAAACTGTGTTCAATGATGATTCTCAGAATGACATACATTGTATCTGCTCCTATCTTTTAAAAAATACATACAATACTCTTCTGCATGTTAACGATTAGTTGAAGTTGATTAATTTGGGCGCCGCAATGCCGCAGGCCTGCAAACATACGCGGTCTAAAAGCAAACAAACAACACTCCAATATTCAACAGTACTGCACAATGCTATTAGATTAATCTATTATCACTAGATTGTTTATTGTATGCGAAAATTCCACTGTCGCTAAAATAATAGTGGTTTGAAAATATCATTCAAACTGTATCCTTTTTGGCTCTATTGTTTTGTTTAATAATAAATTAATTATGATACAAAAATTGCCATAAAGACGCTGTGTGGTAGCGGCCTTGAGGAAAGGAGACATAGTATTTCAGTTTTCATCATCATCATTATCTCAGCTAATATATATCTCACTGTTGAACTCAAGCATCCTTCATAACGGGAGAGAAATTAACCTTATAGTAGGTCAGGCGTGTTGGTATAGGGTTTTGTTTTAAGTCGTCCTTCACTTGCATAGATGTTATATGCGTTTTATATCTTTTAGTCATCTCACAAACATCCACGGATAAGATAGATAGTGATGGATTGTATTCTTACTCTATCACCACACGAGAATAAAATTTCAGTTTTACTATTACCAAATTGTTTAACAATTTTCTGATCTATATTATGATTGCCGGACCAGCCATGGACGTCAAGGATTCGGCATTTCATATTTCGGTTGACTTAGTGACGATAGAAAAGGGGTACGGTGGTCTATGAGGCCGTTTGCTGCAATTTCGTCACCCCAAACGAAACGGACGGCTCGTGTCCAGACCATAGTCTACAAAAAACCCCTACACTAGAATAACATTTGCAATAATCTACAACCTCTAATAGCTTTACTATAATCTTTTAATAATTCACTATACATAATATTTATTCATTGATAAAAGCTTATTGCAAAAAAAACAACGCCATAACATACTGCTATCGTTGATAAAGCTCTAATATTGACATAGCTGAGCTCTTTGGATTATTAACACTGTTTGAGACTCCACTATGTCTATATTAATGACGATACTATTTAAGCTATCTATTTTATGACATTGATAAAGATCTTAGATTGATTGCGTATGTATTATCTGAATTAGTCATACACGTAGATGTTATAAGGCAATACATTGGACTACCACTCCAGACTTACCAGCATGTTCGATATAAAATGATTAGGACACTTAAATGACGGCGTTAGTACATTACTGTAGAGGCCAGCAAAAGAGGCATTAATGGACGAACGTGTAAATATGGGCCGAGGCGTAGCCGAGGCACAGATACGTAAGTCCATCAATTCCTAGTTGCGACCAAGGCTTGTATAATGATAGTACTTTTCTCAAATAATGCACGGAAATTAAAAGTATAATTAAAAGTATATGACGAACAACGAACAACATTTTTCACGTGCGAGTTCATTTGTTTTTTTTTTTCATTATCAAACAGGTTTCTTTTCAAGCCATTTCGAAATTTCAATAAAAATGATAAGTTGCCTATTTGGTTGCCATGTTTTGAAGTAACAAATCGTTCCATTTTAAAAATACACGATAGCTATGAATTTACATTTATACCTATTTATTTGGCCGCTAAAACATGATAAATATGGATGTGGATATAGGATTTCATCATTTTTTTGTCGGTCGCTGCTCGCATGTATTTGGTCAGTACAGTAATTTCGGTTTATCTCGAAGAAATTTGTCAAAATAATGCTCAAATTTCCAAGCACGTTTGAGAAAAATACATTATTTGCCGCCCTTCCTTTCTTCGTTCCTTTTACGCGGGTATCGTAAACATCATTTAAAAATTATCTAGAAATAAACTAGAGAGTTAAATTTGAAGTTTTCTTTCTCTTGTAATTGTTATTTACCAATTGTTAAACACCAATCTGTATGACCAACGATATCTAGTAAGCTACTTTCCCTTAGCTAATGGAACCTCGTGCTCAATACTAGGACTCAATACTATGGAGTGGATTATTACATGGGTAGAAAAGAAAATTATCCGTGTGGTGACGGAGTAAAAATACAATTCACCACCCTCTGTCTTACCCGTGGGTGATCGTAAGAGACGTCTAAGGGATATAAAACGCATATAACATCTATGCAAGAGAAGGAAAACTCGAAACAAAACCCTATACCAACACGTCTGACCAGCGTGGTATAGTAGGTCAATTTCCCTCCCATTACAGAGAAGGCTCGAGCCCAGCAGTGGGATATATATGAGCTGAGATGATGATGATGATGATGATGAGATAAGAAAAAAGGAACGTAAGCATTATAATATTAATAAAAATACACCGTAATTAATCGTGTATGAAGAGAATTATGAATGTTGAGGAAGCGAGTGAAGTATGCAAGGATAGAGTTTCTCTGACACTGTTCTCTCTGCCTACTCTGCAAGAGATATGGCGTGATGATATGTATGTATGTAATTAATCGATGAAGGTAAATAATATGACAATGTAATAACTATCTTTGGATTATCATCCATCAGACTTACGGCCGATTTTCGAACATCAGATAATAATTATCGATAAAACGAATAAAAATCTGACTAAATTCATAAATTAAATAACAAATTTAGTAAATCTATTTGTAAAATTATTCATAAAATATTGGTCTGCGTCAAACACGAACCCGTAACATTTGATCCGGTGGTTGGGTGCGAATGAACAAATACATATATGAGCTGAGACGATGTTGATGATATATAATAATCGATTTTTTATATTTTTCCCTATCTTATAGACAAATACTTCGTACTAAATAATAAATCTTTGGATTTTTCATTCATTCATTTCAGCTCATATATATCCCACTATTGGGCTCAAGCCTCCTCCATAATGGAAGGGAAAATGACCCACGCTAGTCAGACGTTGGGATAGGGTTTAGTTCCTGTTTGCCTTCTCTTGCATAACATTTATGTGTTATATGCGTGTTATATCCTTTAGTCGTCTCTTACGATCACCAACGGGTAAGATAGGGGTAATGAATTGTATTCTTACTCCGTTTCCACACGGATAAAATCTTTAGATATCTAGAAACAATTAATTTACACAAATAATACCCACATTCAAATTAAATACACAAAAAACTGTCCTAAATGAAAATTAAACCTTGGATGAGATGCAAGAAATCGTAACTTAGAGATCTATGCAGTCAAATATTAATATTGCTCTATCTTTAATCTATAATAGATTTTTAATAAACTATCTTAGATTTGAAATGACATGTCTGTCAAAGCAAGAGTTAAGATTAAACTAATATTTTCAATATTAAATAATACAAATAATAATTGCAAGCAATTCCTTATCTGTATCATCTTGAGCAAACTGTAGAATCTTGAATAAACAAAAACTCGTCTAACCAAAACATAAAAAAAACTTTAAACTGTATTTTTTTTGTATCAACATTCGTAATGTGCTTTCCAAACACTGTTGTGATAGTGCGAACACTTTGGACCCGCGATTCTGCTCTATCGCTTCTTTAATACGGAATATATTAACACTATAAAATTAACTTTTAGATCTGTCTAATTAGCTGCCTATATTCGGACCAACCGGCTAAAGACTGCACAGTCATTTTCTTTCACCGCGCCAGGACCCTGAGTCTGGTCAAAAAGTTTTTAGGTCTATCAGCACGGGGAACCTTTAAAAACTTCGACCCGCTACGTGCACAATTTTCACGAATCTGTTGTTCATATCATTCGATAATTCGCACATGGACTTGACACTTTGGATAGACAATGGAAGCAATTGTGTAGAGCTGAAAGTTTTTGGGTTTCTGGTCAATACTGTTCAATGGCAGATGTAGGTCGGAGGGCATTCTTGGGAGGCTTCAACAAGCATGCCCTCGACTTTTGTGGGGATATCTAATGTGCCTTTTATGTGGATATTTAATGCACTACGTGGTGATCACTCCTAGTTCTAGTACTGCTGATCTCTGGAGCACCATCGAATATCTGTTGTCTGTCTGACAAGATGAAGTTACCTATTTTTGTCGAATCATAGGGGCTAATCCAGGTCCACTTCCTATGTGGTTGCGTTCTAAAGAAGGAATTTATCATAAAGAAGAGTTTCCTTCTCCAAAAAGTCAGCCAGTTACTGGCCCTTCTGTTTTTTCGGTACATATCTATATTTCCAAGGACGGTTGACGTCAGGCAGGCGGTCGGTAATAAAACTTTTGGCAATAACTGTTGCAATAAGTGCAAATAAGTATAGCATCGACCCCAAGTAATTATGATAAGATCAGGAGAGTGAATGATGATCTATATTGCCCCACCCGCAACTCATCATCACTTTCTTTGCGTTAAAGTCTCCCCTAACTAACGTGAAGTGGGTTTAGGATGAGTTTATGGCTTTCGAGGTATCCCCATTCTTATAAAGACGCCTATAAGGCCTGCACCACGTCGTTTGAGTATGTTGAGGTCGGCGCGTAAACTTGTATGATCTTCAATGAATATTGTTTTGTAAGTCTGTTTATAAGGTACGGTGTCCTTGCCGACATACTCTCGATCCTCTCCACGTCTACGAGGAACCTAAGAACTATAAATCCTATACCACTTCGAGATGGGTGTCAGAAATGCTAAGAGAGGCCGAGGGCACGATAATCCTCCGGTCTGAAAACTTGCTCTACTACCGGGAGGGTAGTAGAGCAAGTTTTCAGACCGGAGGATTATCGTGCCCTCGGCCTCTCTTAGCATTTCTGACAATCCTACAATGTCACATGGGATTTTGCTCAATTCTTCTTGCAGCTTGATGATCCACTCATCAAATCTCACCGAATTGTGCAAGACTAGTGTCTAACTAGGCTCAGAGTCTGTATTTCAGGTCACCAGGTGTTCATCCGTAAGCGTATCTTACTTATTAATTAATTTATTTCTTTTCTATATTTTATTTATACAACAGAATAATATTTAAAAAAAAAATCATTGCCCAATAAACAAAAATTGATTTGTTCAATAAATAAAAAATATAATTTACCTTTTTTCGCTTCTACAGTTTGGTTTTATTGTTTTCTATCATGCATAACCTGGCAAGTGCTTGATAAATAAAACAATAAAAAATCATTTACCTATATTTATTTCAACATCAATAGTATAAAAAAAAACCTATACAGTATTATAAAATCATATTGGATCAATTATAAACATATGGGGTCATCATCTTCCTCTAATCCTAATTACGTGGGGTCAACGCAATGTCCAGACCATGTCAGCCCTTCACTCCTTAACCTTTCAATATGGGGTCAATAAATATAAATTAATACGTCTCTTTTTTACGTAGAAATTGTTAAAGATGACTAAGGTTTGTGGTTATAATACTGCATGCAAGCGGCTATGAATTCTACAAACCATTACATTACTAGTGGGTATTACAAAAGAGAGTTTAAATTCATCAACTCTATCTAATGACACCTGGTTAACAATTAAATTCCCAGGGGGGGTTGATGGCAAGCAGGCGGCCGATAAAACTCTTGCCAATAACTTTTATAATATGTACAATAGAAGAGGAGTACGTATTTTATCAAACTCCAATAATTGGGGGTAAAAAGAATAAGGATTATTGATGTTTTTAATTACATTGGAAAAATCCAAAGAGAAATACTCAAATTAAAATCCTACATCGATAACATTATATAGTAGAGAAGTCGTCTTTGGAACTGTGTGGTAGCGGCTACTAACACTACCAATCCTTAGTTTGCTCGTGGATGTCGTAAAAGACGACTAAAAGCCTTATAACGACCTGGGCCAACTCCATCAGATGCCGTTTGGTCAACAATTACATTCCAAGGGGGGTTGGCGTCTGGCAGGCGGCCGCTCATAAAACTATTGCCAATAATTTTTATAATATATACTATGAAAGAAGAGTACATATTGTATCGACCCCAAGTAATTGAGATAAGAGTAGGAGAATGATGAGTAGAGAAGTTTTCTTTCGGTGATAGAGAAGGCTTACGCCAGTGCGGCATATAATGACTCAGAATATGGACTATAAAAAGGAGAATAATATCTCAGAAAGCTAATTTTTGTGAAACAGCCTAATCTTTTGATTGTTTTCAGATGTGGTTGAACAAGGACCCGGCCTTGCTTTTGTCGCGTATCCCGAAGCGTTACTACAGATGCCGGGCGCTCGTGTGTGGGCTGTTTTGTTTTTCTTTATGCTTTTCATCCTCGGTCTTGGAAGTCAGTTTGCTGGTATTGAAGCTATAAATACCGCTATTATAGATCAATGGCCCCACTTAAGGAAAAGTTATTGGAAGGTACGTATAGATATCATATATATATATATATATATATATATATATATATATATATATATATATATATATATATATATATATATATATTACTGAACTATTTGTAAGTACAAATTCTATAATATTAATTTGCTAAAATAACCATAGCTTGAGTAGTACTACACTCTCGCAGATTATCGACGTCTGAGTAACAGCGATGGTGAGCGAGAGAGAGTGGGTCTGGGGTTTGTATTGGTAGGCAGCGGCCTAGCTATACCCTTGGTATTGCAAAAGTCCATAGGCAGCGGTAACACTTACCATCAGGTTGCTTGCTCGTTTGCCACCATAAACATTAAAAAAAATCGTCACCACACGAAGAGATATACAACATTGCTAATTATTAATTAAAATGACATGACTTCGTTTATTTAGTTTAAATACATATAATACAAGCAAACCCGGCCACGCGTTGCTGTGGCTAAGGTAGACTCAGTAGCACGTGGTGGTTATGCTAATAAATTGTAGCTTATATGAAACGTTTGTACTTTAACATAGCGCCATCTATTAAATACTTACTCAATCCAGTCACAGATACCGCCATCTGTTAAAATCATTTGGAGATAACAGATAATTGTGACTGTCAAATAATAGACAAATAATTTGCAATAAAATAATATTGCGACTATAAATTAAGATGGGACCTATCCTATCTTTTAAGTTGGATCAAACTACACATGCTGTGCAAATTTGATTAAAATCGGTTAAGTACTTTAGGAGTCCATCACGGACAAACATCGTAACGTGTAATTTATAAATATTAAGATGAGATTATGATTAATTTACAACAAAGATATTTACTCTTTACTGCCACTGTAGAAGTTACAACTGTTGATTTTATTACAAAGAGTATATATAAAACATTATTATTAAAACGATAACACGTGCTGATAACGATTTTAATAGTTTCATAAAAATATCTATTATAAGTATTCCCGATAAGTATTGATTACTCTTGAGAATCGTAGAACGCGTATGATTTTATCGGTACATATACACTTAAAGTTATTTAAATATATTTTCCCATAGCATTTTTATATATGATAAAATTCAACGCCTGCTTGCGGTGTCTGTTCGTTTATATTTTTTTTCGTTGCTACGTGAGTATTTCTCACCTAATTGAGTTGTTTCTTTTTTTTTAATAAATCTGATATTTATTTGAAGTTAGAAATATGTCGTTGGGAAATTTCTCTATAGTTTTTAGAAAGTGACATTTGTCTGGGGCTTCGGCTTCGGGTCCGCCCGGGGTAGCACAAAACAAAATAATCAACATCTGAGCATTGGCAATGTGCTGTTGCGCTTCATTCGGTGAGTGAAAGAGTCAGCAGCCTGACTTCCTGGGTGGGTTTATGTTGGTAAGCAACGCTATTGCCGTTTGATTTTATCAGTACATATACCGGTATTGTTGTAGCGTTAGTACTGCAAGCTTCATGAGCAGCTAAGAAGTAACACTTGCCAAAAGCAATAAAAAAAGGAAAATGAAAAATGACTTTTGACGACTTAATTACAAAATAAAGCAATTATTTAAATAAACGTTTCAATAATGATGAATAATTACATAAACGAAATTTTAATACTGTAATTATTTAAATAACTATTCAAATTAATTTTTTTATCAATTCTGAAATTCATATCGCAATTCGTTGTTAACAAAATTACAAAGCGAAACCGTGTGTTGTTTTAAAAATGGTAATTACTACATTGTCTTAACCTAGAGTATCCTTTAACACAACTAAGAGTTTTTAAATAGATAGTTCCACCACAAGAAAAAGAAAACTTGAAATAAATAAATTTCTCGCTCAATAAATCTCGTGCTCACTAAACCGTTTGATCAGTGTAGCAGTAGAATTGCTCAGGTTTCCTCTGATTTTGAAGTTGGCTGGTAAATAATGTGACCTAGGTAAATAATAAACTGAATAAAGAAAAAAAAATAAAGAAAGAGAAGTTATATTAGTCCTATTTATAAGCGTTTCTAAAAATTGAAACACTTTTTATACAATCATCATCATCACAGACCATAAATGTCCCACTGTTGGGCTCGGGCCTCCTTTGTAATGTCAGGGAAATTAACCTACTATACCGCGCTGGTTCTGACCAGCGCGGTATAGTAGGTTAATTTCCGTGTTGGTATAGGTTTTTGTTTCGAGTTTTCCTTCTCTCACATAGATGTTATATGCGTTTTATATCCCTTAGTCGTCTCGTACGATCACCCACGGGTAAGATATGGGGTGGTGAATAGTATTCTTACTCCATCACCACACGGATATTTTTTTATACAATAGCAAACAAAAATTTTCAAATTTACTAATTTGCTGCTTAAAAAGTTGTTTCAATATTAAAAAGCGTTACATAATATTTTGATACACATAATATTTTTTTGTTTACAGGTGACAGGTACAACGTGCTTCGTATGTTTCCTACTCGGTTTACCGATGTGCTTCAGCGGTGGAGTGTATTTGTTTACACTACTCGATTGGAATACGGCCTCGTGGGCAATTCTATTGATTGGTATGGCTGAGGTGAGTTTAACAATGATTTTATTTAATATAGAAAATATTACTTTAAAGTAGTCGAGTGAAAGATTAATGGACTAATAGACAGAAGTCTCGGGTTCAATTCTGATAACTATCTCTAACTTGTCAGTTACGTGTGTCTTAGATGCTATCCACTTATATTCCTAAGTAGTTTCTTATGACACTTGAGGCAAATTAAGAGGCAGACAATTATATTCTCATATACAGTTAGATTTAAAACCTCTTTTAACGACCTCAAAAAAAATATAACGTGGTTTTCGATTCTAATTTAGATTTATATTATTTTTTTATGTTCGGATATAACTTTTTATTTGTGGATGAATTTATATGATACCTTTTTTATTGGGCAGGGAATGCCTTAAAGACTTATTTCATTATATCATTTCCCTTTTAATTCTATTAGCTTTACGCTAAGTAAGTTATATTTCGAATATAATTTAATTGTGGTAGGACCACGCTGTGGACAGTTTTCTGTCTACAGCCGCGGGCCGGTCCGTCCGGGGTAGTACCACACTCTCGCAGAAGATCGACGTCTGAGTAATGGCAATGTGCTATTGCGCTTCGTTTGGTGAGCGAGAGAGCCGGCAGCCCAACTGGGGTGGGTTCGGGGTTTGTATTGGTTGGCAGCGGCCTAGCTATACCATTGGCAAAGGTCCATGGGCGGCAGTGACACTTACCGTCAGGTGTGCTGTCTGCTCGTTTGCCACCATAAGCAATAAAGAAAAAAAAAAATAAAAAATATACACTAAAGAGGTCCTCAAAATTAAAACATTAGACTTACGACTCTAAAACAATAAATAACATAAATACTTATCATAAAATAAAAATACGTAAATACCTACAGTATTTAATTCTTTTTATTTAACATAGTATAATTAAATACTTACTTATATTACCCGCAACTTAATGGGAGACGTATAGAGATAATACTTTTATATTTTTCTTCACCAGTGTGCCGCAGTAGCTTGGAGTTATGGCGTCAACCGTGCTATGAATGATCTCGCCACTATGTCAATGAAACTAAATGTTGTGCAGCGACTCTATTGGAAAGGCGTCTGGAGTATAACAGTTCCATTTGGTAGTCTAGTGAGTATCTAACTATATCAGCCTTCATTCTAAATGTTTAGAAAATTTTCAAAAAAAAATTTAACAAGCGACTGCTTATTCAGGTTACCGATAGTCAATAATAATTTTAAAGTAATTTTGATGTAATTTTAATTCTTATTTAAAAGCAAGTAATATACTGTATTTTTTTTGGAGTTTACTCCTTAAAAATCAATTTTCATATAAGGCGCCCGATTTGAGAAAAAATTGAGGTGTAAAATCTACTGATCGAATGACCTCGTTACGTTTTTGGTGCGCAACCTATTCTGCGCACCTTTCACTTTCTGACGTGAGATAATACTTCACTGAATAGTTTTAATAAATGTAAATAAAAATATATATTATATTATTTTTAGTCAAATGAGCTTTTTTTGCGCCTATTTTGATAATCGTACTTAAGTCGTGCGTCGGAGCTGACACACACACTTTTTTTTTGTCTACTATTTTAAATCGCAAAAATTGGCTAATAGTCCATAAAATACAACAGATTTTATCACCACCATCACGTTGCTTTTATCCCAATTACTTATGGTCGAAGTAATATATAATTTTTTTCCACGCAGACCTATCAAACGTCAATTTCTGTGGTAATTAGATCCATATTTTCTCTTTCTTTACTTCTAAAACCTTTATCTTAAAAGACCTTTACTGACAAAACTAATAACAAAAAATTTTACATATTTCATGTATTTTTTTCTGTTTTCTTCATGCAAAATAATATTAATAATTATAATTTCTTATTAGTTAGGTACTACTTATAGAATACTTATTTATCCCTTATCAGTTGATAATTCATGCAATCATACCGCTCATGGACCGTTGGAATCTAATCATTTGATAACGCAATCGCAACAAATATCTCAATATTATTCTGATTAATCTTGTTGATTAATCATCCTAATATGCCTAGGGAGCACGTGAATATACGCACGCAGTGATTTAAAAGGCCTTGCCAACAATTAATATAATGATTTCTTATATTTGCGTGACTATTACATATAATAAATAACTACTGTTGCAATTAATGTTAGGGCTCAAATATAGGCCCCATAAGCTTTGCCATATCCATGGTGCTGTACTGCTGCGCTTCACATATCAGTACATCCTCTTATCTATTGGTCTATTAGCCAATTTTTGTTTCACGTCTCCCACTTTGCATAGGAGGGAAGTGGAATTTTTCCAACTCCTCCTGTTTTTCTTTTCTTAATTTAAATTTGTTTCGGGTTCCAAGACAATTAAATGCGTTTCCCGGGACTTCACGAGAATCAAACCTCGCTGTCTTATACGAAGACTATAGTAGATGCTGGCTTACAGGAGTCACAGTGGTGGGAACGTGTGGTGGGATTAGTCCCCAAAAAAAAATATATTAAATAAAATTAGTTTTACAGATTTTGACGCGTTTATTTACGAATTTTACTTTCTTGACTTTTCGAACATCTTCAGCATGAGTATGAATATTGAAGAGTATTCAGATATAAGCAGCATAAAAACCGTAAAGATAGCTTTATGTAAAATACTGCACTGATGCCGTATTGGTTAAGATAACGACCTTCCGCGCCAGTGCCATAGTTTCGTCCTACGTAGGTTAATACTTTGCGCGATTCACAAATTGTTCTGTTCTGAGTCTGGGTGTAATTTGTCTGCGTTAATTACATATCTGTAATATCCCCCGCAATACAAGGATTATTTCCTTAATGCAGGGTGGTCTTTTTTTTGCCGGGCGGGCCACCGAATACAAAGATCAGGTACCGGTGTCCCGCTCGCACGGCGAAGAGAGAAGCTTGCATGATGGGTCTATGAGGTCACGCGCCGCCTCTTCCGACACCCCGGACCGATTTGGCGGGCCGAGACGCATCCATAGCAAAAAAAAGGGTGGCCTTTTTATTAAAAATCTAACCAACCTGGCAGAAGCTATACTGTAAATATTATAAATAATACACAAATACCTTGAAATCCTTAATAATATAATAAACCTTGATATAATAACCTTGCAATTGATCGCAACACCACCTACCGAGTAATATGCATTGTTTTATTAGTCCAAATCTATTCTTACATTGTAGTTTTCCAATGAAACTGGTTTGGTACACTTTTTTTTTGTTTGAGAATGACAATGGTAGGTATATTTTTTTTTGTATGATAGTGGTAATGAATACTACCAAACTTAAAAATCCTCGTCGGTGGTGTAAAAGACGACTACGAGTTTTTTTATATTTATACATGGGTTAACTCCGTATGAAGCTGTCGGATCTTTTTCAGTGTAGCCGCGTTCCGATCCGGTGGTAGCTGAATAGTTTAGTTAGTTTTTTTTAAATTGTAAATTGCCATAATAATAATTACCATAAATGAAATGTTTTTATAATAACAAATCACAAACAATATAAAATTTTATATATAGAATCATTTTCTTTTTGTACTGGCAATTAATTTGTAATAATTTGTATTAAAAATGTGGGTCAAAATTTAATATTTTATAGGGTAGATATAATTTTTTGTAATAACAATGACATAATGAACGTAAGACGCCTTAGTCCTACCGCACAGGGAGTCCGCTTTCAAAGCAGAGCATGCCTACACTGGATTTATCGGTACAAAAGAGATGGTGCTCTATTAAAGAATGAGACATAAGAACCACGTCACTGATATCATCTTAAAAAAAAATTGACAATTTAATCCATTATGTTACTCTATGATTTGACCATAATATTTCTTACTTTGTGTATTTGATAAGACTGTTTGGATTTGCGTTCGGCGTTATTTCTATTTTAATATCTATTACTTGTTATTAAACGTTAGTTTGGTAAGATAATTGCGATTTTACAGTGTTTTCAATCATCAGTGACGAAATTGACGCTTTTAGTGTTGTGTTACAGCAATTTATGAGATAAAAACTCCATTGTGAAATTTTGACGCTTTTGTGTTATCTTTTAAGGTGTTAAGAGATAGAGACTCATTATATTTGTGAAATACTGACACTGACACTGACACTTTTGTTATTTTCTACAAAGGCTGGAAAGTAAACTGTAAAGTGTGTAAAATTGTGGTATGACTTCAAGTAAATATCGTACAGAGAATGTCTGACATCTTGTTTTATTTAACTATTGTAAATCCCTTTACAAAGTATTTTCGTTTGTTGTTTTTGCACAATATTTATATATTCAAATATATACCTCAATTGTATTGTGCAAAAACAGCAATCGGAAATTCGATAGCTGATATTCAGCTGTTTTGAAATGAGCGGGATATTTAAAAATATAATTACATTTTTAAATATCCCGCTCTACGAATGTTTTCAATGGATTAAACTGGAGCGCTAGTGTGCATCGTGTAAGCAATTCTAAAGTATGAAGTTGTCGTTCTCTCTAAGTATATTGTTCTGTGTCCTACCGTGACCATGATCATAGTAAAGTGTTCGAAACGTCGGGAAATTATAAATCAAATACAAACGCGATAGAATCCGTAAAAATAGTTTTATTTCAAATGTGTAACACTCAGCGTAAACATTAGAAATCATTATGAAGCTGTCTAGTTAACAATTACATTCCCAGGGTGAATTGGCGTCAGGTAGGAGGCTGGTCATAAAACTATTGCCAATATTTATTGTACATACATACATACATACATATCATCACGCCATATCCCTTGCAGGGTAGGCAGAGAGAACAGAGTGCCAGAGAACTCTATCTCTGCATACTTCACTCGCTTCCTCAACATTCATAATTCTCTTCATACACGCTCGCCGGTTTCGGAGACTCTTGGCTCCACCTTCCTTCAGTACCTGACCGATCTGGTCTAGGTAGGTTAGTCTCGGTCTCCCTCGGTACCTACATCCTTCCACTTTCGCATTGTATATCTTCTTAACCAGACGTTCGTTTGGCATTCTTTCCACATGTCCGAACCATCGGAGCATTCCCTTTCGCATCTTTACACCAATACTCTCTTTCATACCTACTCGCTCTCTTACGTCGTCGTTACGAATGCGGTCGGTCAGCCTAACTCCACAGATTTTCCGAAGAGATCGCATTTCGACCGCATTAATTTTACTTTCATACTCTTTTCTGCATACCCAACTCTCGCTTCCATACAGTAATGTTGGGACAAGCACTGCGTTATGTATTGCTACACGTGCCTTCTGGCTGAGGTGGGGGCTGCCGAGAAGTTGCCCCAATGCTCCGTTCACTCTATTTCCCGCATTCACTCTTCGCTCTATATCAGTGGTGTACCGTCCATCTCGGCTAAATCCACATCCAAGATATACAAATTCATCCACTTGCTCTAGTACATCGTTACGTACATATTTATTGTAATTATAACAATAGAAGAAAATAGTATATTGCATCGACCCCAAATAATTAAGAAGCCTCATAATTACGATATGAATATTTGATATCTAGATTTTCAAGGTGCTTCTATTTTTTTACAGGGAATTTTGATCTTCATTTTCTTCGAATGGACACCACCATCTTACGGAGAGTACGAGTTCCCGCTGTTTGCTGATGTTCTCGGTTGGATAGTTGGTTCGGCCACGATTATTCTCTTCCCTGTCGGCGTAGGATGGGCTTTGTACCAAGGCTATGTGAGTATATAAAATGTAGACTTTGAATTTGATTACACAGATGAGATGAGTACTTTAAGGGCAGGACCACGCTGTTGACAGTTTTCTACATACAGCCACGGGCCGGTCCATCCGGGTTAGTACCACACTCTCGCAGAAGATCGACGTCTAAGTAATGGCAACATGCTATTGCGCTTTGTTCGCTGAGCAAGAGAGCCGGGAGTCCAACTGAATGGATTTGTTTCCCATCATAAGCAATACAAAAAAAAGATGGAGTATTGTGTAACATCGGTATCACTGGCATGGTAGGTCGGTACCTACAATGCCAGTGACGTGGGTTCGATTTCGATGTAAAATAATAATTTGTGTGATACACAAATTGCTGTACTGATTCTTGGTGTAATTTGTGTGTGTTAATTATATATTTATAAAGTCCCCCACAATATAAAGATTATTGCCTTAGTATTTTGTATATACTATTTTTCCTCATCATCATCATGACAGCTCATATATGTCCCACTGTTGGAGTCGAGCTCCATCCATAATGGCAGGGCAATCAATCTAGTTATACCATGCTGGTCAGAAATGTTGGTATAAGGTTTTGTTTCAAGTATGCTTTCTCTTACATAGATGTTATATGCATTTTATATCCCTTAGTCGTCTCTGACGATCACCCACGGGTAAGATAAGTGGTGGCGAATTGAATTCTTGCTCCGTCACCACACAGAAAATATTATTATTATTACTTTTATATGCTTTTAATTAATTTTTAAAGCAATGATTGCTTATAATTCTTATTTACATTTTCCTTTTATTTTATTTTTTTTTGTTGTTTTGTTTATAAACTGCATCCTCTTACATTTTTAAATCGGTATTTAAACATACTTTAACTGATATTTTTTTTAAATTGTCTATATTAATATAGAACTAATATGTAACTATATTATGTTATATATTATTTTATTTTATTTAACTATAGTATATTATCAGTGTAGTGACGGAGTAAGAATACAATTCACCACCCCCTTTCTTACCTATGGGTGATCGTAAGAGACAACTAAGGGATGTGAAATGCATATAACATATAGATGTTATATGCATATCTTGCATAGAAATGAAAAGGAAAACTCGAAACAAACCCTATACCAACACGTCTGACCAGCATGGTATAGTAGCAATTCCCCTCCCGTTATGGAAGAGGCTCGAGCCCAAAATTAGTATATATATGACATGAGATAATGATATTATATATTTTAAATTAAAGGACTCAGATAAATATCTTTACGAAATTCTCTTTTTTCAGAGAGGCAAAGAACTTTTCACACCAACTCAAGCATGGAGACCAGCTGATAGAAGCCTCAACGCACCACGATCTGACTCAATAGTAACGACCGAATCTGCACCACTTGAAGGACCATATGATAACATGGGATTCATTATGGCATAAATAAATAAACAGCATTATCCGTTATCTAAATGTATATACAACAAAGGATACAAAATATATCCAACCAATTGGGTTTGTTGGCTCAATCCAATTGTTAAACTATGAGTATTCTCAAATAAATACTTTTAGACATATACATACATATTTGTGCAGCAATTTTTGATATAAAAATTTTAATAATTTTTTTTGAGTGTTTCTAGATGTTGTATATTTAAAGTCTGAAAGTAATTTCTCAGCAGCTATTTGGGAACCTCATAATATACTACAATATATTAACATTACATTGTTAATATATAATCGCCGAAATTACGGCGAATACTTTAAATTCCGGTAAATTTAAAATTTTTAAAATGTTATACTGTTTTTTTTATATATAAATGATTAAAGATGCAGTTTGTATTTATTAAACCGCCTTTGATTGTAATAATTCTTTGGAATAAAATATAACGTTTTCGTAAAAAAAAACATATTTAATATGTTGTAAAAGTGAAATGCAACGCTTTTGATATAATTAATTGAATTAGGCGATACATGACGGAAATCCATTTTTATTTAAAATGTATTAAAGGAAGAGATTCCTTTTCGCTTCTCCATTTTATAAATAATGCAACGTAAAATAAGTATTGTTATATATAAAAATTTCGTAAAAATAAGTATTGTTATATGTAAAAAAATTGGGAAAAGAATTAAGTATTGTTGCAGATTAACCAATTGTTTAAATTTATATGAATGTTTATTATGAAATTTATTTACAACTGATCATTTTGATTTGCAACTAACAATTAACTCGTAATTCATGAATATCAATAAAGTCCCTGCAATATACTATTTCATTGAATAACACTCCTCTAATTCATATATATATATCTATAATACAGACGGATTCTAAAAATAAATGGCATAAGCGCTCGTCCCTTCAGCATAAAATTCTGAAATTGCCGCATGAGTCAGCGAATGAAAGTTTTAAAATCACTGTACTATGTTACTTCAAATCAAATCAATCATTTATTATGCTTAAGCCTCATAAAAGCAAATTGTCAATTTTACATCATTTTTTAAATAAATCTACCACAGGATCGGAAAGCCGCCATAAGCTGAGAAGATCTGGCAAGAAACTCAGCGGGCTAGTCTTTTTTTTTTTAATTATATGTTTTCATCAAAATGATTGGATATTATCGTCTATATTATCTCCAGTTAGATGTCCTTCGAGTAAAGATTCATTTTTAAAAGTAAAATACAAAATTAAAACAAAACAAAAAATAACAGAAATGATTAGACCAGATTCCACAAGCGGCACCCATGTCACCATTATGACTATACTGCATTAAGCATCAAGTTTTGCCAAGACTTTTGCCTGTAAATTTACCATAACTAGTGAAATCTAGTCAAATTATAATATGTAGTATAAAAATATGTATACAATTAGTATATCATATTATATTATCTATACATAATATAACTGACACTGAATTTCTGAGATTTTTGGACTTTTTAATTATCTCTGGATGCGTACGAGTATCGCCTTGATGCATATTTCAACAATGTAACTTATTTGATAGTAAGTGAAAGCATTTATTAACTGGCGTATTAAAATATTTATCAGCCTTGCCCAGTGTCATTGGACAAAAAAATTAACTAAGCATATATATTATTAGTAAATAAATATATGTTTATTAAATAAATATTTTAAAATAAATGTTTATAATGGTTTAATTTTTGTATTATTTAATGTAATTTTTTTCGATAAGATCATTCAAACTTCATTCGCATTTTTTTTATTGCTTTTGGTGACAAACGGACCAGTAGCGTATCTGATGGTAAGAGTTACTGCTGCGTGAACCTTTGCAATGCCAGGGATACAGCTAGGTCGCTGTCTATCAATGAAAATCCCAAACCCACCCAAAAATTTAGAGCCGTGCTCTCTCTCTCACCGAACGAATCACAGTAGAACATTATATTATTATTGCTCAGATGTTGATTTTCTGCGAGAGTGTGGTAGTACCCCGAATAGGTCGGCCGCCGGCTCTATTCAAAACTGTGAACAGTATATTCTACCACATCATCATCTCAGCTTATATATGTCCCACTGTAATAATTACATCTTGTAATGAAATGTAATATTAGTTAATAAATTTGTATAAAATTATCCGGCAATAGTTTAGTTTTTCACACTTTGTAAAAAAATATCGGGTCTCTTATCGTGTTACGTTTATCGATAGCTCCATCCCTATCAGTTTCTCCGACTCTGCTATGAACTTGTACGCGCGTAAGCGTCATATTTTGATTAAATAATGTATACATAATGTAAAAAAGACGCTCGTTCAAGTTTCCACAGGAGCTGTCATCGAGAAAATAAAGAAATGGAAATAGTATAGTACACAAGGCAATAATTTGATGTTATTTTAAACAGTCTCATCTATTATCTATTATATATATATATATATATATATATATATATATATATATATATATATATATATATATATATATATATATATATATATATATATATATATATATATATATATATATATATATATATATATATAAGAGATTTCCACCTATGTATTGACTCATCCCGATATCTCTGGCACCATAAGGCCTACAAACCTCAAATTTGGTGAAAAGCAGGGCAAAGTTTGTATGGGACAACGTGATTCCTTGGTCCAATCTATTTCAAATTTTGCATAAACATTCTTCAACAGAATTGATGAAAGATGTGATTCATATTTTATTGAGATTTATCTCCTAATCCAGTTAAAAAGGGGTGGTAAGTTATTTTAGGGGTGATTTGCTTTAAAGTTGATATCAATACTTCTTAGTGATTTTGATTTAAAAGACATTTTATTTTGACACATGTTTGAAAACTCAATTCGATTATATTCAAAAAACCGGCTAAGAGCGACTCGGAGTCGCGTACGAAGGGTTCCGTACCATTATTTATAAATGGCAAAATAATCATGTTTGTTGTATGGAAGCTTAAATTCTATATTTGTTTTATTTTAATTTAATTATTTATTTCTAATATATTACTAATATTCTGTAAATATTTCAAACGTCTACCTAGTTTTGTTATCAATATCGAGCAGAAAGATTACCTTTGTTGTATGGGAGCCCCCTTAAATATTTATTTTATTGTTTTTTAGTATTTGTCGTTGTAGCGGCAAAAGAAATTCATCATCTATGAAAATTTCAACTGTCCAACTATCACGGTTCATGAGAGCATCCTGGTGACAGATAGGCGAAGCAACGGATGGACAGCAGAGTCTTAGTAATAGGGTCCTGTTTTATCTTTTGCGTATGAAATTCTAAAAAGGTTGATGTCACATAAACGTTCTTCTTCTTCTCTTTGTCTATTGGCAATCAGCTACTTATACGAGTTATTGGTGCCAGTGTCAAGTTATAATTATTTTTACGTTTTTAGTCTTTTAGGTTAGTCATTGTCTAAGTCAAATTGTCACCATCATCAACAGTGCTATGGCTACACTGTTAATGGTATCATGTGGAAATTTTGATGGAAAACGAAAACGTTGTAAAGCACTTTTATATGATATTCACTACATCCCAGTAGTTCCGCCGCACCATCATCACAGCCTATATATCATCCATGCACTCTTAAAGTACTTAATTGATTGATTTGAATGATTTTAATCAAATTTGCATAGTTTGATCCAACTTAAAAGATAGGATAGCTTCCTTTTAAATAGTTGTACAGTTAACGCCGCTAGATGAAAGGAAATTAATTAATTTAGTTGGATTTTTATTTCTATATTATAGTGTTCAATACAAATGACTATGTTATTATAACAGCAAGAGTTGCAAGACTTGCGAGACTCTTGCTGCAAGTCTTGGTCTTGCATTTGGGCAACTCTGGTTATATGCATATGACATTCCTCAGCCATCTCTTACGACACCCATAAGCTAGATAGGAAATGAATTGTATTCTTACTGATTCAACACATAGAAAGTTACAAATACAATTAAACCAAATGGCAATATTACTTTTTTAAATCAACATAAATCTTACGGATTCCTGTCGGATTAAAACTACTTTTAAAGAAAGTGATATCGATTTTATATAATACGTCTAACTTATCAAAGTCACCGATACACTACACGAAAAGTCACTCAAAGATCGCGAGAGACAGTTTATCTAACTTTGTGCCATACAACTTTGCTGTAAAATATTTTTATTTTTCTCTATTTTAGATGAAATTATAAATATACGTATAGGATTCTGTCTGTTTCTGTAGATATCGAGAACAACCATAAACGTAGAGTTGCAACATATAATGATTCAAGTCATCATTATGCCACATTTATCCCAATTACTTGAAATCGACGCAATATGAGGAGTACCTCTTACTTAGTGGCTATTTGCTTTACTTTCTGGCTTAGCGAGGGATTTTATTACAAATTTTCTTCGTTTACACAAATTTCACATGCATATTAAATCTCTTGATCGCCAATTCAGGGTAAGGTAAATGTTGATCAATTGCACTTTTACTCTGACATCGCATATCCTAAGAAATTATAGGAAAACGGTCTTACTCCTTGAGACCGTCTGCAATTACTTACCGAAGCAACCATGCCCCTAAAATGACTGACGAAACGGAAAACATATGTTTGCGCCTTATATAAGTCACGACTTACTGATTAATTTATGCTTATGCTTAAAATTAATAAAGAGTAAATTTTTTTTTACTCCATTTATCTTAGAAGATATATTTATATTTTATTTATTTATATTTATATTTAATTTCATTATTGCTAACAGCGTGCCATACACAATAATAGACAATATTTTTATACAAACTGAGGAGAATAACATATTATAAAAGATGTATTGAATCATTACAATAAAGATAAAATATAATAAACTTGGATCAACATATACTACTGCTAATGGTCAGTGCCTCCACATACTTCTCGGCTACAGACATAAAACATCTCTCTGTACAAGAAAATAAGTCTAGTGAAGGTTCAGAGGCTAGTATCTCATTGATGTAGTGTAATGCGCGAGGAAGCGGTGCGAATTGACCTATGCTAGTGCGCGCCGTATGTGACGCCAGTAGAGGTCGCTGTCGCTCGCGCAATTTACCTACAACCTGGCGAGGCACATTGAATTTTATTTCTGCTAAAAGTAACGGATTGTGGGCAGAACCTCGTATTAGTCTGAAGAAATATTTTACTAATGCTGTGTTACGACGCGTCGCCAACATATGATGATTTACCATACCTATTACATATAATGTGGGGTATAGATAGGGGTAATAAAAATAAATTCTTTTGTATAGGTAACGAATAAATGTTTTTTGTATTCTCTCAACTTTTTGAGTTAATTGTATTGTGTTGGGATTCCAAACAATAGCATTAGTTTCTAAAGTACTACGAACATATGCATTGTATAAAATATTAAATGTTAATTTATTATTAAAATTTTTTGACTGTCGCAGTACAAAACCTAAATTCCTCCTAGCTTGGTCACATATTTTAGAAATATGGTTTTTAAATGTACAGTTGCTATCAAACCATGTACCTAGATCTTTTACGGTGTCAACACGTTTCAGTTGTTTGCTAGCAATGTGATAGTTATAGTTTATTGGGGACCGAATACGACTATACGTTACTACAACACATTTATCAATGTTTAGGTTCAAGCTGTTGAGTTTGCCCCATTCTTGAACGCTATTAATGTCCGCTCGTAATAGCGCGCAATCTGATGGTGATTCTATGGTTAATGCAAGTTTGACATCATCTGCAAACATTAGACAGAGACTGTGCTTAATTTTGTATGGTAAATCATTAATTAGTATTAAAAACAGTAATGGGCCCAAACAGCTGCCCTGACCTATACCAGAATTTACACTATATGTGGAAGAAGAGCATCTTTTGTACGCAACATATTGCTTACGGTCCGCCAAATAGTTGCAGAAAAAGAAAATAAGCTGTTCCAAGAATCCTATTGATGCTATTTTGAACAATAGGTGGTCATTATCCACTAGATCAAACGCCTTCTGAAAATCAAGGTAAGCCACATCCACTTGCTTTTTAGCATCTATTACATTTGATATCATGGATGATATGGTTAATAGATTAGTTGTAGTGGATCGGTTAGGTAAAAAGCCGTGCTGTTGATCACTAAACCATCCACGTAATTGCTTGTAGATCAGTTCATATAATACTGATTCTAGAATTTTTGCAAATACTGACAGTACCGCAACAGCGCGATAATTTTGTATCTCTGATTTGGACCCACTTTTATGTATGGGAATGACCTTACTTGTTTTCCATAGATGTGGGTAGGTTTTTTCTTTAATAGACTGATTAAAGATGTGTAGCAAAGGCTCTAAAAATATCTGATAGCAGTCTCTAACAATTAACTGTGGAATACCGTCGGGCCCTTGAGTCCACTTCGGCTTGAGTTTTTTTAAGGCTAATAAAACATCTGATTTCTCGATATTACGCACACAGACGAACACATCGGGGGCAAGAGGAGGCGGCGGTACCGGTGAGGCCGCGACCGCTGCCAGTGTCGCTTGAGCATCAAGCGTAGGCGCATGTGATTGAAATACACTCTGAAAGTGCAACGCAAATGCGTTAGCAACTTGTAGTGGTTCGGTTATTCCAAAAGATGACGGTTCGTTAGAATGTTTATGCTCCTTAATGTGTGTCCAAAATGTACTAGGGTTATATAATATGTCGTTTTCTATTTTACCTAAGTTTATTCTCATGCTGGTGTCTGATGAAGATTTAAATTGTTTACGATAATACGTAAAAAATGCATAATATAATTGGTTATTGAAGGTTTTATATAATTTGTGATAATAATTCTTTAGATTTAAATAGTATAATACTTTGCGATAAAGACGACTAAGAGCCTTATAACGACCTGGGCCAACTCCATCTGATGCCGTATGGTCAACAATTACATTCCCAAGGAGGGTTTACGTCTGGCAGGCGGCCGGTCATAAAACTATTGCCAATAACTTCTACAATATGTATTATGAAAGAAGAGTACATATTGTATCAACCCCAAGTAATTGGGATAAGAGTTGGAGAATGATCTTAGAAGATAATATGAGAGTATTTATATTTCAAACCTGGAATTCTCCTAAAATTAACAAGTCTAAAAAAATATCCATTGACAATTATCGCAAATAACAATTATCTTAATTTATTATTATCAACTTATATGCCTCCCACAACTGTTACGAAAACAGCTACGAATACTACCAATCCTTACTTTGTTTGTATATATTGTAAATAACGACTAAGAGCTTTGTATCGACTTTGATCAACTCCACCTATTGTTGACATATCAACGGTAACATTCCTAAAGAGGGTTGATCACTACTTCATCAGAACATACATGGTTTGCTTACAAAAAAAGAACCCCTTGAAAACACACTTGCACAAATTGAATCTAAAACTATCCCAGACATTTTATGTTTTACAGAAACTTTTATTAAATCAGGCATAGAAAAAAACATTAATATCTCTAACTATGAACTTGCATCATATTACAGCAGACGAAATAAAAGAGGTGGTACATGTATAATGGTCAAAGTAGGTACCCCATATAAAAAAAATACTTGTTTTGATGAATTTATTTTAACATGTCATTTCGAATTTTGTGCGATAAGGTTATATGCACATGGCACCTTAATTATTTGTATCTACCGAATTCCTACAAAAAAGATAAGCCATTTGGATTGTTTTTTTGATAGGTTGGACCTTTTGTTATATAGATATGTATCTAGATATTCAAAAAGTAAATTAATTATAGTTGGTGATTTAAATATTAATATATTGGAAACTCAGAATCTAACAACCAGGCGATTGACAGACCTATTAAATAAATATAACCTTCAACTGTATGTATCTCAACCTACTAGAGGTAAATCTCGTCTCGATTTGATTATTAGTAATATAAAGGTTCAATTTTTTTTTTAAGTTTCTAAAGGTTCAATTTTGACATTGTGGTTGTCTGATCATAATACAGCACAAATAATTACTTGGTCGGTAACATGCGGGAAAGCAATACCTAAATACATATACAGTTACAAAAGATCATATTCTGACGAACACATAAACAAATTTAAACAGTATCTACCAACTTCATATTACTTGAACTGGTACCACGAGATGGACCTAAGTACAGCATTTGATGAATTCTACGACTACTTTTGTCTTCCTTATCATTTATGTTTTCCCATAATTAAGGTAAAGACTAACTTATTAAGGGGAATAAACTGGCTATCAAAAGGGCTTAAAAAAGTTGTAAAACTAAAAGAAAATTACGTTATAGATATTATAATAGTAAGACTAAGTGCGATAAAATTTCATATCTAACATACAGCAAAATACTAAAAAAAGTGCATATATAGTGCTAAAAGGAACAAGAATAGAGAATATGTATTAAGGAGCAAAAATATTTGTAAGGCCACGTGGAGAGTTATTAAGACTGAAACAGAAGGTTCTAATTATCGTAATAATCACATAACCAAAATAAGTCATAATAACATTACTATTACAGATCCCCTCACTATTGCGAATACTCTAAACAAACATTTCATTTCTTCAACAAATACAGTGAACCATAAACTTTTCCTTACTAACAAAAATCACCAACAGTCAAATTCTATTTTCAAATTTAACGTAGACGAGCCGTATATCAACAAAATGATCTTATCTCTTGCAAACTCTCCAGTAGAAGGTTATGATTCTGTATGTACAAAAATTATAAAGTCTTGTAGTAATCAACTTACTTCTATTCTCACTTTTCTGATAAACCTCTCATTTGAAACAGGTACATTTCCCAGAAAACTTAAATTTTCAGTTGTTAAACCATTGCATAAGAAAGGAGACACAACAAACATTAACAATTACCGTCCTATCATACTGGTGCCTGTGCTATCCAAGCTTTTTGAAAAGGTTATGCACGAAAAACTAGTATCTTTTTTTAAGGTATGTGATACCATAACATCAAATCAATATGGGTTCCAAAAGAATAAGTCTACTAAAGATGCTTCCTTTTGTCTGATCAATCATATTTTACAGAATGTCAATAATAAACTTTATACTACTGCCCTGTTTCTTGATATGTCAAAGACATTTGATTACGTATCACATGACTTACTGTTAATTAAATTAAAACGTATTGGCATCAGGGATCCAGCCTTAAACTGGTTAAAAACCTATCTAAATGATAGGTTACAATGTGTTGAAGTGACTGAATTAGACTTAAATAACTGTGTAACATTACATAGATCAGAGTTCAAGTTTAACAAATTTGGTGTCCCACAAGGTAGTGTACTTGGACCACTTTTATTTCTTGTATATATTAACGATCTCCCTCTCATTTCAAAACACAAAACAATATTGTTCGCTGATGACATATCTGTTATAATAACTACTGATAGAAATATGACATTAACACACCATAATAAGGACATTAACAATATACTGACAACAATTATAAATTGGCTAAATAATAATAATCTGAAAATTAACCTTAAAAAAACAAATTTCATTAATTTCAATAATTTCAAACATGACTTAAATGTAAATTTTAATGGAAATTCTATTATGTAATAATCATACTAATAATGTGACATTCCTGGGTTTAATTATAAATAATCAATTAAATTGGAAAGAACAAATTGAAAAAGTTTATAATAGAATTAATGGTTTTTCATTTGCCCTTTATAAATTAGCAAAAGTTACAAATAAAAGTACTGCATGCACAGCATATTTTGCCTATATTGAATCAATTCTTAGGTATGGATTGCTAATGTGGGGCAAGGGTACAGATATATAGGGTATAATAAGGTGTTCATTGCTCAAAAAAGGTGTATAAGATCTATAGATCTTATACACCTTTTTGAGCATATCCAGAGCAATAACACATAGGTATATGTGATATTGCTCCGGATGTATCATGTCGCTCTTATTTTAAAAATATGAAGATATTGCCTTTACCCTGTCTTTACATTTTAGAGATAGGTAAGTTTGTAAAACAACACCCTGATATTTTTGTGCAGGCTAAAGATTCAACACAGAGGTGTAATATTAGAAACCCTAATAAATTAGTAATGATTATGATTCCTAAAACAACCAAAATACAAAAAAATAGCTATGCGATGTGTGTATCAATATTTAACAAGATTCTAAGTGACATTAAAGAATTACCACTAAATAAATTCATAATACAACTTAGAACTTGGTTGCAAAATAATACTTTTTATTCTATTAAAGAATTCATGAATTGTAACCAACACTTGTAAATGTGCAAATTTATTATTATTATTATTGTATCTCCATTTATGCACGGGATCTTCCGTAGGGAAGATACCCGGTCCCTTGGTAGGCTTACATGGGGATATGGATCCAACACGCAGAGGCCTTTAGAGAAATTTAATCTAAATATTGGGATGGGACACCTACCGATGACATTCCACGTCTGCACATAACATACGTGGAATGCCAGCACTAAGTGTAAAACTATTGTGTGATGATTGTATCTAATATATGGATATGAGAGTGGGTGCTTAGTGGACTGGTTCATCTTATATCTATGAAATTATAAACTGTCGTCTGCCTTCAAACCCATGTTAAGAGATGAACGGTGGCAGACGGTGACTCGCCAACTCACTGAATGGGCCCCCTAAATAGTCGCCACAGACACACTAGTCATACGGGCAACAGAGGGCAACATTGGTGTAAGTGGCTAGGGGTGTCGAGCGGTGCGGCGCCGGTTTCACCATTGAGTCTGCGATAAACAGACCCTTGGTTTCCCCGTAATTATGCCCTTGAAAATGACACTTCCACCCCCGAGCATATAGCTCTGGCGACCCCTCTCTGACCAGCTGTTTAAGGCAAGCCAGAGCTGAGAGTCCTTCGGGCACTCTTCGGTTTCCATTCTAGCCAGCCAATGAAGGCCAGCTGGAGACGAGTCCCTGGTCAACTCTCTGGAGTTTTCAGGACCGCAGTGTCGCCACTCACATTCAGCTCGCCACAAGCTGCCCTGCGGTTTATTGGCTTGCCTGTAAATCTTGTGATTTTTTTTTTTTTTTTTTTTTTTTATATCAAAAGAACTTAAGGAGCCATATAATGTTCCTCCGAGTTTTGCGTTAGCCTCATAGTGAGGTAACGACTAGCCCGGAGGATCTTATCTCTTATTATTATAATTATTATTTATATTAAATGTGTGCAATCTAAATGTTTTGTAATGTGTAAATTTATTATTATTATTTCTTTTAGAATATATTAGAATTATTATTATTTTTTAGAATATGTAACTTTGTATGCTATAATTATGGCTAAATAGGCTTGGACTAATTAATGTATTTTAACACCTCTATGTATATACCCTGTTTATGACAATAAAGAATTTGAATTTGATGATGGCAGGCGACCGGTCATAAAACTATTAACAATAACGTTTTCAAATATATACGACAGAATGACGTATTGCATCAACTTCAAGTAAATAAGCTGTATGGTAGTGGCTACGGATACTACCAAGCCTTATTTTTCTCGTGGATGTCGTAAAAGACGACGAAGAACCTTATAACAACCTGGGCCAACTCCATCTGATACCATTCGGTCAACAATTACATTCCCAAGGAGCATTGGCGTCTGGCAGGCGGCCGGTTATAAAACTATTGCCAATAACTGTGACGATATTTACTATGAAAGAAGAGTACATACCTATATTGTATCAACCCCAAGTAATTGGCATAAGAGTAGGAGAATGATGATCAACTTCAAGTAAGAGCAGGAGGGTTAGGGAAGGGACCCCCAAGAAATAGGATCATGCTACCTCAGACTACTGAGCTCAGTCACCTCCACAATAGGAAGGCAATTGGCCTGTTATACCCTGTTAGTCAGGCGGATTGGTATAGGATTCCATTTCAAGATTTCTATCTCTTGCATAGATGTTATATCTACATTATATTCCTTAGCCATCATTTACGACAACGGACAAGATAGCAGGTAGTGAATTACATTCCTACTCCGTCACCACACGAAAGGTCGTCTTAATAACATATCTTAAAAACCTTGACAGTTGATAGTAATATGCTATAATTTATCCTAAAGAAATGTACCGCTGAATTTTTAACGTTAAAACCTAGTTTACGATTGCAATAAGTGCACTCCGGCTGGCCTTGTAACAGTGCCAAGTGGCGAGAAAAACGCTATTTGAAATTCTGGCTATAAATGGTAGTATTTTTAAATAATAACATTTTTTTACAAACAAATATTAGCTGACCGATTTTTATACGAAAATATTGAGGAACAAAATTTGTCTTAAAGTTATGGCATACACACGCTACTCCCCACCACATGGTGATCAATAGAGAATACAATATTTCACTATTATTTTTTATTGCGGTGGACTATGAAAGTGGACGCGCCGCGCCAAATCAGTCCAGGGTGACGGTAGAGGCGGCACGCAACCCCATAGACTCACTCTGCAAGGACTCCTCTCTTCGCCGTGTGAGCGGGCCACCGGTACCCGATCTTTGTCTTCGGTGACCCGCCCGGCATACAATGATTGACCATCCCTTAGAGTCCACTATTTCTCAAAAACTAGCTGTGGGAAGACAAAGAACATTCTATGAATGAGAGAGTTATTCTTCTGGGTAATTTATAATACTCACTGCGATCCGCGTGTCAAGCAGCGATTAAACCACTATTCCATTTCTCATATACTCTTCTAACAGTGGGTGTGATATGTGTCGGTCAATTATATTTTTATAAAGTCCCACGCAATACAAGGATTATTTCATTGAGGTCATTAAGCTGATGGAAAGACGAAAAGATAAAAGAGTATTTCAATAAATAAAGGAAAAGCAGTGACTATGAGAGTTAAATATGTTATTAGTTTTTAGAAATGTTCTTGCTCTGTGATAGTGAGATTAATTGTACATCGAGCATCGACATTTGAAGAAATTCTTTAAATTTCAGGCACTTATGTATTGTTAAAATGTTTTTTTTTTTCACTCTGCAATATCTCCCATAATATTTCATCAATTTTAATGTTATATCAGCTATATTGAAAATTATTTTTACTTCTAATAATGAAAAATACATACATACATATCATCACGCCATATCTCTTGCAGGTTAGGCAGAGAGAACAGAGAAGCCAGAGAACAGCCAGAGAACTCTATCCTTGCATACTTCACTCGCTTCCTCAACATTCATAATTCTCTTCATACACGCTCGCCGGTTTCGGAGACTCTTGACTCCACCTTCCTTCAGTACGTGACCAATCTGATCTAGGTGGATTAGTCTCGGTCTCCCCCGGTACCTATATAAAAATAACTTAATTTATATAATTAAAAAAAAACAGTTATCTTTCGAGTGTCAACTTTTAAGTTTATTACTGTCAATGTGTACCAGTTTATACCCACTCCCTGCACATAAGCAAAGGCGCTACTCAAATCGTCGGGGATCCTAATCTCACAGATAGACTGGAGTCGCTAAAATAGCGGAGACTTTGGGTTACTCTGTGTACTCAATCGGCTATTTCACGACGAGTGCTCCGAGAATCTGTTTGACTTGATACCACCGTCACAGTTTTATCACCGTACCATTTGATACCGTAGCAGGGTCCCTTAATTTCACCTGGAAACGTTATAATTTTTAATCGTACGTTTTCAGCAATTATTTCTCTTATGAACGTGTAGGGTCTGGAATGATATACCTACTGCAATGTTTTTAGAGCGCTACGACACAGCCTTCGTTAAACGAGGCTTAAAGAAAGTACTTCCTTCATGGTACGTAGCGGCCTGGCTCTACCCCTAATATTACTTAGGTTCATGAGCAGCGGAATCACTTTCTATCACATATACTGCTTGCTCCTTTGCTACTATAGGCAATAAAAAATAATAAATTAAATAAACATGCTCATATTAGGTTATTGTTATATATGTAATAAATCCTTAACTAACGATGCGAAGTAGGCGCACAAGTCTAGTTGTTATGTAAAAAAATAACATAAAAGGTTTCACAAAGCACTTTAGAAGTTAATATAGATAATATAGATGAATGTTAGTTATCTTCTTAAATATTTCTTTTTAAAAAATTTCGATGTTATACTTCTTTAGGCGCTTTATGAAAAAATGGTAAGAGTGAAATTTTAAGATGCGCGCGCATCACTGTACCTTTCTTTAAGTCACAAAAAAGCTACCATAAAAATAAATATAGAACCTTTTCCTAGTTTCTACATTCACAACACGTGTTTTAATTTCATACAAGTGTGTGCTAATAAATTACATTCTGTAGTGATTTAAATTGAATATTTTGGTTAATATTACTTAATATTCGTAAATAGTAGTATGTATATTCATAAATTAATGAAAAAAATATCTTATCTTTTTCCAGTCCTTTTATTATTTTACTGACCCGGTACACTTCGTTCCGCCTAACAGTTAATAAATGAGCAGATTTTGATGAATTCAAAATTAGTAAGTATTTTTTTATTACGATAATAAATATGAATAATATATAAATTTAAATACATACACCCTGCAAGGGATATGGCATGATGATATGTATGTATATGTATATATTTCAACAATCAAGTATTTTAATAATTTGCCAGCAAGAAGACGAAGTACCTTGTATTATACGACATTTTTCTTCATGCGCGTTATATAATTGTTGATCTCTGAGATTTGCTCGACGATTTCACATTGTCAACCGAGCCGTTTCACGGGCTGCCTCACTTTGCTCTTGTGATTGTGAAGCACAAAGTCGGGCCATATTAACACGGCGGTCTTCCCGTGCAATATCTTGTTCTTCTGTCGTGGTTATATTCGTTATGTTTCGAATTCTAATTGAGTTACGGCTTTAGCGGGAAAGATTTGATCTTATTGGTCACGGCATTGTTTATGAGAATACAGACACAATATGATTTATTATAACCATATTCGTAAAAATTCGTAACACTCGCACAAAACGGACACTGACCGGTCAAATTGAATTTCAACTTTTCACGGCATTTTACAAGAAAACCATTACGTGATATGTCAGTTGCGTTTAGTTACATCATCAACAAATGTACGTTTAGAATTGATGTTTTTTGATGTTTTTTTTTGTTTATTAATATCATATTTTAATATCCTATATATTATATATATATTCCCGACGACAGCAAATTCAAAAACATAAAATCATAAAAATTTGTCCAGCCGTTCTCGAGTTACAAGTGTTGTAACTAACACAACTTTCTTTTGTATATATAATTAATTATTTGCATACAATTAAAATCTACCTTTTATCATGCCAAAGAAGTAAAACTTCTCACTCACTTACATAAGTACACGCACCCATTTTTTTTTTTTAATTTCAAACTCAGTTTATTATCCGATAACATATTCAATCATTTCAAAAGAAATGAGATTCAATTAACGTCCATCATACAACAGAATTGATAGCATCTAGAAATTAATTAAAATTGGAAACACTTCTCATTCAAAGGAAGTTATAATTCAAACTAATCTGAGACCCGCAATCTACTAACTCTCATTTTAAATCAACCACCTAATCCCTCTTAAATTGAACAAAATTAATGTGGATTTAACTATAACAGGCGTTCTTAAATTATCCAGTGGGTTTTCCTTTATCGAAATTTTATTATCTTCAGCCTTATTCTTGGATGACTTTAAAACTCGATAACAGTTGATGGTGTCGCGGACCCTATTTCAGTTGAAATATCATTTTGATTACTTTCAACTTTTTAATTAAGAACCCTGTCTGTTAAATGTAGAAGAAATGTTTGAGATACTTTCAGTTTTCTTTCAAAATAAGCTATTTAGATAGGTATTTCCTGTTATGGAAAAATTTGGTGCAAAACTGTATGAATAAAATTCTGATAATCTTAAGACTGGTATAATCTATCAACTGAAACTGTCATACTGTATTAACATAATGGTAATACTACTTATGCCTTTCCGTGTGGTGACGGAGTAAGAATACTATTTACCACCCCATATCTTTCCCATGGGTGATCGTACGAGACGACTAAGGGATATGAAACGCATATAACATCTATGCGAAAGAAGGAAAACTCGAATCAAAACTATATACCAACACGTCTGACCAGCACGGTATAGTAGGTTAATTTCTCTGCCATTACGGAGAAGGCCTGAGCTCAATGGTGGGCCATTTATGGGCTGTGATGATGATGATGATGAATACTATCAACCTTTACTTTGCTCGTAGGTGTCGTAAAAGATGAGATAAAAGATCCACTTGTGTTTTAATAGAACAGATGGCTGTTTTATTATATTTCCATGATTAGTTGACGACGTTAGACAAGCGAGCGATCATAAAACAAAAGCTATTAACTTTTTCAATATGTAACATAAATAAGGGTTTTAGATACGTGGATACTACGAAAATAGATTACTACAAAATACGTCGACCCCAAATAACTGGGATAACAGCAAGATGATGATAATATATTTCAGGTAAAATTTACTTTCGATGGCTTGAGAAAATAAATACGAGTAGCTGTGTCGTAGCGGTTACGAATACTACCAACCCTTACTTTGCTCGTGGATGTCGTAAAAGACGACTAAGAGCCTTATAACGACCTGGGCTAACTCCACCTGATGCCGTTTGGTCAACAATTACATTCCCAAAGAGTGTCAACGTCTGGCAAGCGGCTGGTCATAAAACTATATGTGTCTGTAAATAAATATGAAAGAAGAGCACATATTGTATCGTCCCCAAGCAATTGAGATAAGAGTAGGAGCATAATGATGATGAGAATCTATAGATTCCTACGCCCAAGAATGGAAGTTGTATGGACTATAGACAAAAATAAAAAAGAAAATAAGAAATTTCAATGAGTGTATTGTGTTGCAAATGATGACAATGTGATATTGAAATTAAAATTAAGAATTTTATGCAGAATACTATAACGCATATAACTATAAATCAATTGCGTCCTCCTTAATGGGAAGGCAATTGACCTACTATACTGTACTGGCCCGACGTGTTGATCTTTCGAGTTTTCATTCTCTTGCGTAGATGTTATATGCGTTTTATATCCCTTACTTTTGCGATCACCAATAGGTAAGGAAAGGGATGATGTTTTGTATGATAATAGAAATATAATAATAATAAGAAAAAATATTTGTAGGTACATTATAAAAAAACATAATTAATTAAATAAAACATAAAATGGATATAAAAAAAAATTGTATATAAATAGATTACCAATGGGATGACGATGGAATGACTTACGGAACTGAAACGTGGTCTCTAAATGTTGGCCTCATCAAAAGGCTCAAAGTTTCTCAGCGTGCTATGGAGAAGGCTATGCTCTGTATTTCTCTACGTGATAGAATCCAAAATACGGAAATCCGTAGAAGAACGGGTGTAACTGATATAGCCCGAAGAATTAGCGCGTTGAAGTGGCAATGGGCAGGCCACATCGCTCGACGAACCGACAACCGTTGGGGAAGAAAGGTCGTCGAGTGGAGACCACGAATCGGACGGCGCCGCGTAGGACGACCCCCCACTAGGTGGACTGTCGACATTATCAAGGTCGCAGGAAACCGCTGGATGCAGGTGGCGCGGGATCGTGTTAAATGGCATTCTCGTGGGGAGGCCTATGTCCAGCAGTGGACGTTTACGGGCTGATGGATGGAGATTACCAATAGATACTCTTGTTCGTGCATATATTTTAAACAATCATTTTGCAATAAGATTGTAAAGCATTAAATAATTATAAAAATCCGATTTTGAGCGAAAAATGATTGTCACAAGTGGGATTCGAATCCACGCTTATTGGAAATCCGTTCCAATCGTGCTGCCACTTACACCACCGTGAACTATTGTAGGAAATTTAATTCTCGCATCGTATTATATTTTCGTCTTTAATTCGGATTTCCAATAGGCGTGGGTTCGAATCCCAGTTGTGAGAATCATTTTTTGCTCGTAATCGGGTTTTTATAAATAATCAAGCATATTAAATAGTAAATTTCATTAAATAATTTATAATCCAAGTTTATAGTAGTTTCTATCTCTTTAAGGCAATCGTACAATTCAAATACAAATTGCAACAGTTAAGTGTTAACAGCAGAAAAATCAAAAGCCAAGCACAAAAACGCTAGCGAAATTTGCTTTTCACATTTTGCACAAAGAAAAAGTAAAGAAACAAAAAGTGGAGCAAATTCTAGTGGAAGTTGTGTAACAAGTTAAAGGCTGCGTCTGCAAGCCACCTGCTTCCTGTCGAAAACTTATACTAGCGGTTATAATATACAATTTTCATATACTTACATTGCTTACTACGTGAAATATTATTTCGAATACATTTTTAACCTATGAAAAACAAACTATAAATTTAATATGCATTAATTTTTAAAAATGTTTCTATAGCTAATGATTATATATAAAATTTAATAAATATATTTTTGGTAACATTAATTAATTTAAGAAATTGTATACCTATCCATTCATTCAACTATATTCATTAAATTTAAAAATAAAACTACGAGTATTAAAAAGTATTATTATAAAGAAATTATTAATAAGTAATTTATTTTGTACTTTTTATCGTATGAATAAATTTAAGGCTAATTAAAATTTGCGTAATAGACAAACTTAATTGGAATTCAAGTTTTTTTTTTAAATATTTAACTAAATTAAATCAATTAATTTTTAATTATAATGATTGTTTGTAATTTTATTTTTCAAATTACAAAATTTCAATATTTCAAAAATATTTTAATACTAAATTACACATGCCATTTATGAGGTTAAGTAGAGTCGATGAATTATCATCAAAATGCTAGAGAAAAGATGCAAATGTTGCCGAACAGTGGTAGTTACAAATACTAAAGACTATTAGTTAAGAACAAACTTGGTACCAACTTTGCAGTCAGCTGAAAATATTTCTATTTAACTTTTGTGTCGTCAGGTGTATTAAGGAGCTTTACTTTTCATTTTTTTTTAAATGCAGAATTTATATTCTGGTTAAACGACGTAGACAGGTGTTTTTTTTGTTGAATATTCAAGAAAAAAAATATGCTTGGGTTTTAAGCATTTTTTGATTGAGTAGTGAAATGGTAGTAATATTTTGATAATGATGTACCCATTTAAAAAGTAATGAGTAACTTTAATGATTAATAAAAACAGATATTATCATACTGCTATCATTTCTTCTGCTTAAAATTACTAAGTTGTCATTATCCCTGATTCTTAGGTGGGTATCGCTTACTAATTTGTCACTGGACTTAATTTCTCCATATGTATTGTTGCAACTAAGTCACAGTGCAAGGGTGGATAACATCGCTTTTCTGGTAAACTCATAATACATACATACATATCACGCCATATCCTTTGCAGGGTAGGCAGAGAGAACTCTATCCTTGCACACTTCACTCGCTTCCTCAACATTCATAATTCTCTTCATACACGCTCGCCGGTTTCGGAGACTCTTGACTCCATCTTCCTTCAGTACGTGACCAATCTGGTCTAGATAGGTTAGACTCAGTGTCCCCCGGTATTTACATCCTACATCCTCATAACTCATAATCTAAAATACAATCACAAAAGCATATAGCAAGCGTGGCGATTAAGGCATTTTCCTATTTTGATACATTCCAGCAATAAATGTAGATGGATAATACTCATCATCATTCTCCTACTCTTATCCCAATTACTTGGGGTCGATACAATATGTACTCTTCTTTCATAGTAACATACTATAAAAGTTATTGGCAATAGTTTTATGATCAGCCGCCTGCCTGGCGTCAACTTTCCTTGAAAATGTAATTGTTGATCAAACGACATTAGATGGAGTTGGCCCCGGTTGTTATAAGGCTCTTAGTCGTCTTTTACGACATCCACGAGCAAAGTAAGGGTTGGTAGTATTCGTAGCCGCTACCACCCAGCATATGGATAATACTATTGATGAATGGAAATATCTATTTTATTATTATTAAATTAGCATAGTTTTTTAACCATTAACGTAGCTATATTAATAGCTTCAAATATAAAGATTTATTCCTATTCTTCGATTTGGAATGTTGCAAATAGCAATAAGTATTGTTATCTCTGAATGGTGCACCCATTTTGCGATAATCCATTGATAAGACTTCTATACTTACTTTTTGATACAGTGTAAGAATTTAACTTCTATCTAATATTATAAAGATCTTACTGCACAGATGATGTAGTGGTTAAGATACCCGACCTTCCGTGCCAGTGCTCTCTCTCTCAGTCGGGTCGGAAGTGCTCTACATATGTATATATATATATATATATACGATATGCCTCTGTGTGGTGCGACTGTGTGGTATATATATATACGATATGCGACTGTGTGGTAGCGGCTACGAATACTACCAACCCTTACTTTGCTCGTGGATGTCGTAATAAAAGACGACTAAGAGCCTTATAACGACCTAAGCCAACTCTATCTGATGCTGTTTGGTCAACAATTACATTCCCAAGGAGGGTTGGCGTCTGGCAGGCGGCCGGTCATAAAACTATTGCAAATAAATTTTACAATATGTACTATGAAAGAAGAATACATATTGCACCGACCCCAAGTAATTGGGATAAGAGTAGGAGAATAATAATAATTATATATATATATATATATATAAGTTTTAAAATAGTTTAATATGTATTCATTTATTGACTACGGAATAGCATAACCGGGACAACGATGTGTCATGTCAAGATTGATTCCCATACAAGGCATTGCTATATGCGTTTGACGAATTGTTTTAAGTCTGGTTGTAATTTGTGTCAATTAGTTTGTAAAATTCTCCACATTATTTTGGAATGTTAAAATATTGGCCTTTTTTCCACCATATCCCATTTAATAGGAGAGAATTTAGTCTAAACACCAAACACCAATTATTTAGTGTTAAACACCAACTTAAAACAAGACCACATACAATTTGTTTTAAGATTATCTTCTATTATATATTAACTACTTTTCCCTCAGCGTTCTAAAGAAATATAATAAAAGTATTATTTTTATATATAACCACACGATATATATATATATATCACTACACTTTTACTTAAAAAACAATAAGAAGCTTATGATGGAAGTCACCGATAAAAATGAAAAGTCAAATGCAATAAATGGGTGCAGCGTCGACGGGGACCAAGTTAAATGAGTCTAGAAGGCTGACTTTATCTGGGCTTTATGTTACTGTTGAATGTATTCAAACTAAAAATCATGGATGCGGCAATAACACCAGAAATTACAGTTATAATTTTCTTTGAGCTTAATACGTCGTTTTGATTTTGGATATTCAGAATGTGGACGTACGTGTAATCAGTTTATAATCAGAATTATATTATAGAGATAGTTAAATCAGAATGAAATTAAATTACATTAGAATAATTAAAATTGTCGTAGATGGCGGCGTATAAATAGCTCGTCTCCAAAAAAAGATGGCGTGAGTTTAACTCAAATACAGGTAGTTACATAATACATTTAATATTTGCCTATCCGTATAGTGACGGGCCAATAACCAATTCACCACTATTTTCTTTCCAGTGAGTGTCGTAAAGTAAGATGTGATAGATTACATCGATGTAGAAGAAGGCAAACTCAACTAAAAATTCTATACCGCATGATCAGAACAGTTTGGTTAAATTTTTCTCCTATTTTAGAAGAGGACCTATATCAAATAGTGAGACTTATACAAGGTGGAAGGTAATATCTTCCACTAAGCATTTAATATTTTGTAATAAACCATAAACGCATCCTTCTTCATAACACTTTTAGTTCTACAAGCTGAGCGTTGTTATAATACCGACTTTTTGAAACCATGCTTTGCTTATCGAACCGTTGCTTTTTAACGATTTAAATACACAACGTTATCATAAAAAAAAACATTAAAAATTAATAAAAAAATTCTATGTGGTAGCAGTTACGAATACTACCAACCCTAAATTTGGTTGTAGATGTTGTAAAAGACGACTAAGAGCTTTATATCGACCTGGGCCAACTCCATTTGAAGCCGTTTGGTTAACAAACAAAAAAATCGGCATATTGACTTGAGTCCCATCCAATTGAAATTAACTCCTTGTTTTCGCTCCCAATAGATTCCTTTAGGATTTGTCGGCTTAAAGTTTAATTAAAGATGCAACGTGGTAGAAAGAACTTATTTAATCTGGTAATGTTTTAGTTACACTATTAATTGATAACACTAATTGATAAAGTGGTTTTGAACCATTTGTAGTTAAGAAAGGAAAGACATTACTTTTGTTATTTTCTCATATATTTTTAAAGTTTCATCCTTAATGCGGTAGACTAAGGTCTATTACGTTTATAATTATCATCATCATAATAATCTCAACTCAAGCATCACTAGTAAGCTAGAGCCTCCTCTACAATAGAAGAAAAATGACCTACTCTACCATGCTGGTGAGACGGGTTGCTAAAGGTTTTATTTTGACTTTCTTTATTTTATATGGGTATAATACCCTTTAGCCGTCTTTTACAATATCTACAGATAAGAAAGGGCGTGGTTAATTGTAACCTTACTTCGACAGTACAGATAATCTTTATAATACTTATATAATACGTAATTTATAAAATCACAGTCTCGATGACCTATTAGCATCACTCCTATATTTTAACAGCATTCGTAATTACGATAAAACATTTTTGTTGTCTGTAAAGTCGATTAACGGACGATAATTTTACGTTATAAAGTCATAAGAAACCATTGGTGAAAATTGCATATTTTTATCAATTGAACAAACATAAACAATGGAAACCATATAACTTTTCACTTCAGTTTATAAGCAGTTGACAAAATAGTTCACGTAAAATTATTAGAATAAAAAAGCGCTTAAGCCGATCGTGCCTCTCTATCGCTTTTTCGGCGCTCTCGCTTGCACGCTCAGCTCAGGCGGAACGTGGCAGTGTGTCGTGCGTGCAGCCGGCGTTCATCGATTTATAAGATGTCTCGCCATAGAAAAACCCTTGATGCTACAGTTTTTGTTACGCAGAGAATTATTATATATATACAAATAGCAGCAGCAGTTAAGCTCTTCCGTATCCGTAGTGCCGTACTGCTGCGCTTATCGAGCTGTACACCTCTTTCCTTATTGGCTGACTAGTCATTTTATTTTTCTGTCTCTCGCTTTGCCTAGGAGGGAAGTGGAATCACTCTTTCCAAATTCTCCTCTTTAACCTTTTATAATTAAATTTGTTGCGGGTCCCTAAACAATTAAAATCATATCCCGGGACTGCCTGAGGGTCAAACCTCGGTGTCATTTATGGAGACCATTGTGGATCCTAGCTTACAGGCGTTACAATGGTGGGAAGGTATGGTGAGATTAGCTACAAAAAAATATATATATTAGCAACTATAAATGAAAATTAAAAAAAATGTTTATGGATCATCTGACCGAAGATCACTTACTCTTAAGTCTATTGATAATTCCATAATAGCCACGCTTGATAGCCGTTGCAGAGATCGCGTTTAAATTCATAATATAGATAGATACCTATTGTCTGTCCATAGTAATCATTCAGGAAAGTGTTACCAACAGGAAAGTAAATTTTGGGGATAAATTTATTCTGAACCCTCATTCTACGTGTGAAAAAATATTATTGAATTATTAATTTACAATAAATTACACACTATAGCAAGTCAAAAGGAAGTGATAATATTGTTTGCGGCTCAAGAATGCAAGATGTTGGGTCATTAATCACGGGACTCAGTGAAGGAATGACACAGCAGACTTCTCAAGATTGACGGACAAACCCAGCTGAAGTTAATTTAATGATGCGTCTTCCTACATAGTAAAACTTAACCAAAGCTATGTTAGTTTATAGTTCTTAATTAATCTTAAACAGTCACAAGGATAAAAAAAATAAATTGCATAATTTATATCGTGAACTTTCTGTCCCTGTTCTAATTATGTGGCTTCAGTGAAGTAAGACAATATAATATTTTACTAACTTCATTTAGACTTTCTCTTCCCTTTGCCCATAAAAGACGGGTAAGAACTGGAAGTTTATAATATCATAGCAATAAAAGAAAACCTCGATGCATATCCTATCCAACTTGCCTGACTAGCATTGGTTATTAGGCCAGTTTTCCATATGATATATGAACTAAAGGCAAAAAATATCTATGATTTAATATATTATTTATTTCAAAATCACATAATTTGTATTGAAGTAAAAATAATCATCATCGTGATCATCATCATCTCAGCTGATATATGTCCCACTTTTGGGCCCAAACTTCCACCACAATGGGAGAGAAATTGACCTAATATACCACACTGGTCAGACATGTTGGTATAGGGTTTTGTTTCGAGTTTTCCTTTTTATACAGCAATGATGTTATATGCATTTTTTATCCCTTAGTCGTTTCTTTTACAATAAAAAATATGTGAGTGGTTAAAATGATTATTTGGACGATGATAGTCAGGGAACCTATCTATCATACGACTGGAGCTGTTCAAAGGAAAACTTGTCTTCCAAAATACCACACTTGGTCTAGGTTGAGTTTTGGCGTGCTCCTCGACGATGTGGGTAAGCTGCTGGAGCGTGTCCTCGATGCCCGCATCGTCCGACACCTGGAGGAGGTGGGGCCCGATCTGTCGGACGCTCAATAAGGGTTTTGGAGGGGGCGTTCGACCATCGGGGCCCTACTACGCCTGAGGCAGACGGCTGCGAAGGCCGTTGCCAGGAAGGGAGTGCTGTTGGCGGTGTCGTTGGACATCGCCAACGCATTCAATAGTCTGCCAATCGGCTGCATCAGGGAGGCGCTCCGGTTCCATGGAGTGCCCCTGTACCTCAGGCGGCTGGTGGCAGACTATTTGGAGGGCCGCAGTATCCTCTGCGCGGGTCCCGTAGGGGACATTGTGCGGACGCCCATGTCGTGTGGCGTTCCACAGGGGTCGGTTCTGGGGCCGACTCTGTGGGACATCGGGTACGACTGGGCGTTGAGAGGGAGTCTCCCCCCCAGGCTGAGCTTGGTGTGCTACGCTGACGACACGCTCGTCACAGCCCGGGGCAGGACACTCGAAGAGGCGGCGGGCCTGGCCACTCTCGGCACCGAGGAGATGGTCAGGCGAATCGAGGCGCTGGGGCTCAGGGTGGCCCTAAACAAGACGGAGGCCCTACTTTTCCATGGGCCCCGTGTGAGGCTACCCATCGGCGCCTCGTTGGTGGTCAACTCCATCCACATCAGCATCCAGGCCCATATGAGGTACTTGGGTCTGGTGCTCGACGGGCGATGGTGGTTCCGGGAGCATTTCCGACAGATTGCTCCCCGGCTGGTCGGCGCTTCGTCCGCCCTTTCTCGACTCATGCCGAATGTGGGCGGACCCAGTTTCGAGGGCCGACGGCTGTATGCGGGGGTGATCCGCTCGATGGCCATGTACGGCGCACCCGTGTGGGCGAGGGCTCTGAACGCCCAGCTCAGGGCGGTTCTGTGGAGGCCACAGAGAGCCATGGAAGTCAGAGCCATTCGCGGGTACCGCACGGTGTCGACAGAGGCGGCGTGCCTGTTGGCCGGGACACCCCCGTGGGACCTAGAGGCGGAGATGCTCTCCGACCTCTACCGGCGGGTTATCACAGCGCGCGAGGAAGGTGGCTCCCCATCGTTGAGCGAGATAGCCACCTGGCGCGTGGATGCCCGCCGAGACGTCATCGCCCGTTGGGCTACGCGGCTGGAGAGGCCTAGGCACGGTGTGGAGACCGTTGAGGCCCTCCGGCCCGTAATGATAGAGTAGATGGAGCGGCGGCATGGAGTCCTCACCTTTCGGCTGGTGCAGGTATTGATGGGGCACGGGTGCTTCGGTTTGTACCTGCACAGGATCGCGTATAGGGAGTGGACTCCGGCCTGCCACCACTGCAGGAGTGACGAGGACACGGCGCAACACACGCTGGAGGTGTGTCCGGGATGGGAGCGGCAGCGCCGTGACCTCGTCGCTGTTATCGGTGCCGACCTGACGCTGCCGGCTGTCGCGAGGGCGATGGTCGACAGCGTCAGGAACTGGGACGCGGTCGCCGCCTTCTGCGAGGCTGTCATCTCGCAGAAGGAAGCGGTAGAACGGGTCAGGAAGGATTCCCGCGACCCGGGCCGCCGCCAGCGGCCGGGGCGGCGCAGGCGCGAATACCTGCGCCTGATGCCACCCTAACCGAGGCTTCGGGTGATCGGACCAGAGAATTGTCCGGTCGCCCGACGTGAGGCCACCGCGTGAGGGCGACGCCCCGACGACGAAATCTGTCGGGGCGTCAACGAGAGGAACCCGCGGGGGTGAACCGCCGGGCGGGCCACCGAAGTTAAAAATCGGGTCCCGGTGGCCCGCTCGCACGGCGAAGAGAGAGGAGTTTTACGGTGGGTCTATGGGGACACGCTCCGCCTTCTCCGTCACCCCGGACCGATTTGGCGGGGCGAGACGCATCCATAGTCCACCAAAAAAAAAAAAAAAAGGTTGAGTTTTGGCCACATATTAATTGGTATCTCTACGGAAAATCGGTGGAGTTAGGCTGATCGATCGCATTCGTAACGACGACGTAAGAAAGCGAGTAGGTATGAAAGAGAGTATTGGTGTAAAGATGCGAAAGGGAATGCTCCGATGGTTCGGACATGTGGAAAGAATGCCGAACAAACGTCTGGTTAAGAAGATATACAATGCGAAAGTGAAAGGATGTAGGTACCGGGGACCGAGACTAACCTACCTAGACCAGATCGGTCATGTACTGAAGGAAGGTGGAGTCAAGAGTCTCCGAAACCGGCGAGCGTGTATGAAGAGAATTATGAATGTTGAGGAAGTGAGTGAAGTATGCAAGGATAGAGTTCTCTGGCACTCTGTTCTCTCTGCCTACCCTGCAAGGGACATGGCGTGATGGTATGTATGTATGTATTAATTGGTCGTTACTAAAGGAGAGGGAGTTAAAAATTGTATAAAATGGGTCCCATAATACGTACGTTCCCTTATATATTTATATATAAATAGTAAGTTATAAATAAGTACTCCTCAGTGAGAGGTCTTTAAAAAAGTGTTTCATTTTTTCATTTCAGTCAAAATATTTTTACAAAACGTTAGTATTATAAAAATATTCAAGTAACAGTTAGTTTTTTTTTCATTTGAAATAATTGAATTACGAATAAATTACATATTTGACATTAAAGTCCACATGGCGGTCAAACGTTAAATTGAAAATCAGCCTGTAGCCAAATAATAACATTGATTTATTACTTCCGATTTTAGTAAAGGCTTTAATCAAAAAAGAGCCAGCATCTGTCAGAGCTATTAAAATGGCAAAAGCTTTAATATCAAAGCACATTACGTTGAGGTTATTGCAATAAGCTCCGTGACATACAGAAGAACAAAATACTTATGAAAAATGGTAGGCAGATGTTTAATTTTTTTTTTTTAAATAAATCATCATATCAGCAGGTATAAAGTCCTACTGTTGAGCTCGAGAGTCTTTCACCGTTTGAAGGCAACCACCTACTAGTCTAGGCAAGTCAGACTGGTTGGCATAAGGTTTAATGTTGACTTTTAATTCTCTTGCGTAGATTTTATATGTATATTATACCTCTTAGTCGTATTTTACGACACCCACGGGCAAGTGTGTGATGAATTTCATTTTTATCCGTCACTAAAATAAGTGGTAGATGAAGTAATTTATCCTTGCGTTGCGGAGGACGTTACAAATATGGAATTAACTGTTTATATTTGTTACACTCAGCCTCAGGACAATCATTTATGAGGCGGTGGAGCGCGTGCACGAGGATCGTCTCTCGACGACGCGAACCGGCGACTGAGGCGCGATTACCTGCGCCTGATGCTGCCCTAGCCGAGGCCGCGGGTAACTGGATCGGGGAATTAGTCCGACACCCGCCGAGAGGCCGACCGCGTGAGGAAAGATCGACGTGCTCCCCGAAGGGGGAACGTTGGTTGAGGAGAGGGTACTCCCTAGGGGGTATTCCGTCGAGCCGACCACTGATGTCAAGTCACTCTGCTCCGGTGGTCGGCCCAACGACGAAGGCGACGTGCTACGGGTGGGTTACGGGTGTGCGTTCTTACGCCCCTCTGTCATCCCGGACGGAGTGGTACGAGGAGTGCGCCAACTGTAACCCACCTCAAAAAAAATGACGATCACAGAATGCACAATTAAATATCCTAATCAAAAATCGAAACCACGACAACCAGAATAAAAGGTCACTATTTAGACCACTACGCCATTAACTTTTATGTTCTTTATTTATATTTACTTTAAAAATATATATTTTTATAAAAAATGATATCACATAATCTTCAGACTCGGTTGTAAAATTACTGACTTGTTTAATACAAGTTGTCGTTCGAAATTTCTTATTGCTGAGAATTTACGCAGAAAACTCTCAAATATTAAAAAAAATTAAAATATATACTTGAAAAAGAACCTTAGAAGTATGGGCATAATAATTGACGGAAACAAATTATATGCAGACTGGGAACAATCATTTGTAGATCACTTAAAGTATTGGTTTACGTAGGAATAGAATGTGATACTGGGCTTTACCCCCCTATAGGGACAAATGAGTAGGATAAGTAGAAATATGAGTCGATGGGTCATCCAATTAGCCAATTAAAAAAATTTACATCACCAAAGACGTTTCACCACTCCTTTCCCGTAGTAGTGAAAAAAGATAAGAGGACACCAGGAGAATGAGCAGCAGGAATATTTTGGAAAGAAAGAAAGAAAGAAGAAAGAAAATATGATTTATTGGACACATGTAGATTTAAATACACATAAGAATAAGACTAAAAAGATAATAATTAGACGAGAAATCGGTGGTAAAAATAATAGTGGAATATACAAAATAGGTATTAAAACAATAATAGTATATAGAAATGAGATTCTACATTAAAAATCCATGAATTCTCGCTTACATGTATTACATATATACATATATCAATAGAATCCACAAGTATTTTTTTTATACATACTATTTAATATATTATAAAAAGGTGTGCCCAAAAGGCAACAGCTCAGCATATGCTACATAAAGATGCAGCGCTGATTTTCAGCTGCAGCCTTAGATCGCATCGCGAGATACAAATAGAGATTAGACATAATTAAGATATTTATATAGATGCACATTTTTCTAAATAGTAATAAATATTCACAATAACAATAATTAAGAAGTCATTGATACGATATTACAATAACAAAGAGCTTAAAAAACGAAAATAATAATAATAAATTTGAATTATCAGACGAACAGAATTGTATTAGAGATTGTAAATTTTCTATTATAAATTATGTATTCAGTGAAAAAAAAAAAAAGATTATAAATAATAAGATTAATTGTTTTCACCAAATAAGTGATTATATTTAAAGATGTCAAAAATAATATTAAATTTAAGGGAATGTCTGGAACAAAATAAAATGACATAGTAATAAAATACGAGTTACCAACAGATGGTGAAGAGCATCAAAATGATAAAAAGACGTTCCCAAAACCCAAAGCAATTAGGCTAAGAATTTGCCTTTTGTAAGGTTATCATGATATGTTTAATTTTTTTTTTAAATGTATGAATACTATCCAATTGCCGTATCGGTGGTGGCAGATTATTCCAGCACTTTGATAGTGCTAACTATATTTAAAACTGCCACGGAAAGCTGTGGTTTTATGTGAACGATTATGTAAAGGGAACGATATCATTCTCTTAGGGAATTTACTGTTCGTTGTCATCCATTTCAATTTTGTATATAAGTATTCTGGCTTTTTCTTTTTTATAACGCCAAAGAGCAACATAGCCAAGTGCATATCTCTTCTATATTTCATTTTGAGGGCGTTATATTGGTTGAGGTAAGGACTTACATGGCTTCTAGGGGGTATATCATAGCAGAACCTCGCACATGCATTTTGTACTCTTTGTATAAAATTTGAAGTTTTCTTATGTAATCTTGGACCATAAACTACATCCATATATAGCATCCATATATAGAAAGCTTATAATTGAACCAATTATGATCGTCATACACCAGCAAGCCTGGTAACTATAGCTATAATATAACACTCTACAAATAGCAATTATATCCGCCAGCAGCAAGAGCGTTGTCTCACTAATGTAGACGGTTAAATAACTCGAACAACCCTCCATGCTGATCGACCAACGATCTCTGTGACGTTGCAAGTACGAATACCTTGTGTCAATTAAAGCCGTAGGTAAATAGAACAGTAATATGCAACTACTAATAATAATCCTAACTTATACTTAGAAATGATTACTCATGCTCGAATGGCACTGAAAATGTCAAATGTCACATACAAGCGTAGATACACGCGCACACCACAAGCGTACACGCGTACACGCATACACGTGCAGTCACGCAAACTACATGCGCACGGGCATAACGCAAGCTCGTGGGAATATCACAAGCAAACACACGCACGCATTCATGCGCAGTTCACGCGCTCACACCCGGATACTCCACGCAAGCCACGCACGCACGCACATGCATACGTTCAGGCCCCATGCGTATACGATATGAGTGCACATCACATGATATGTTGTCAGTTAATTTTTATCTCCCCTAATAATTTCAAAGATAATTTACATGCACATTGTTAGATATCATAATAAATATCTTTATCTGGTTACAACTGTAGTAAACGTGTTTTTTAATTTACATCAGTAACTGATTTCTTTGCAAGTAGCTAGTGAAATATTTCCGTGTAGTGATGGAGGTTAAATACAATTCACCCTCCCGTATTTTACCCGTCGGTGATGGTAAGAGACAACTAAAAAATATAAAACGCATCAATGCAAGAGAAGGAAATCCCGAAACAAAACCCAACCAATACGTCTGACTAGCGTGAGATAGTAGGTCAATTTCCCTCCTGTTATGGAGGAGGTTTGCCCATATATGAGCTGAGATGATGAAGGAAATGAGATGAGAAGATGGGAAATGTTCATACCACGGGCAATATTTTCATTCATTTCCATTAAAAACAGTCTCGCTTCAAATCAAATCAAATCATTTATTATACATAAGCTCCATAAGGGCACTTAATTATTCTCAATTTTACATATTTTTAAATCAATTAAAAATAATCCACCTCTTCAAAAATATGATCACTCGAATTCGACTTTTTGTAAAACTCAATTGAAGACAAATTCGTTCACATAGTAACGTAGAACTTCATCATAGCGATTTTGATAGGTCGTAAAAATTCACTCATATTACTTATTCCTATCACGCTTGAAAAAAAGTAAAAGTCCAATAAAACTTCAATGTCTTAACGTATAGAACAGTGTGTATTCAATATCACGCACGGGCTATCAAACGCTACGTGAAAACTGACCGATTAAACAACGCTTATGCCTTACTGATATCACAACAATCAATTATCAGTCTTACAACCTTGTAATAAAAGCCACGATAAGTTGCCACATGAAACGAAGTAATAAACGACAGAAATATTGACGGGGGAGAAAAAAAAAATTGCGTGCCGTCAAAATGATTGCTTTGTCGCGGACTTTATGCTTGTTTTTATTTTAGGTTTAATGTTTATATTTAAAATCTATTGATGTAATGAGAAGCGGTGGTGATCGTAAACGGTGGCTTGTGGGTGATTATTGAAACTCATAAACAAAGGTTTTACTGTAACGTTGTAATATACCGGTCTGTTGATTTAATACCTGTTATCTTTTATTAGCTTTTTTTACTACTATCAAGGATGATTGCGAATAGTTATTACTTCCTGTAAGCTTTTGGTGGAGACTCTATCTCATAAAGAAAATTTTACTGGTTCAATTCCTTTAACAATTAAAATATAAATTATTATAATTGATGTTTTGAGTATCAGCTTAAACAAGCATGTAATAAATACAGATAGAGGCATAATCTTTCATATCAAATTATCAAAGTAGTAATAAGATTGTGTGGAGAAAATGAAAATTTTATAGAAAATCTCATGGCAAACCATTGGTATTATTCTGCAGTGGCCCAAAAGGATACAAATTCTTTTTTTATCGCTTGTGGTGGAAAATGAGCAAGCACCAGATGTGCTAGTAAGTCTTACTGCCATCCATGGATTTTTGTCATATCAAAGGTACAGCTAGACCGCTGTCTACCAATGAAAACCCGAAACCCACACAGAAAGTTGGGTTTCCGCCCCTTTGCTCACTGAACGAAACGCACGTAAGCGGGAGAGCCGGCAGTCCAACTGGGTGGGTTTGGGGTTTGTACTGGTAGGCAACAGCCTAGCTATACCCCTGGTATTGCAAAGGTCCATGGACGGCAGTGATACTTACCATTAGGTGCTTGCTCCTTTGCCACCACAAGCAGTAAAAAAAATATATTAAAGGGTCCCAAAAAACCTTTTCGTTTTTCTCTATTCTCGTATTGACTCTTTAAGTATACCTAAAGAGTAAACACGCTGTAGCGTGTAAATAAATAGTTTTATTTAAACAAAGTTTTATACGTAAAAAATACTATTAATAAAACTAGGATAAACATATTTATGAGATTTATTAATTTATTTCTCATTTTTCTCTAGTCTCGTATTGACTCTTTAGGTATAACATGTAAATAAATTGTTTTGTATATATAAAGTTTTATACGTCGAAAATAACTATTAATAAAACTAGGATAGATACATTTTTAAGATTTATTTTTATACTATGAATAAATAAATGTATACGATTAAAAATAATCTGTATTTTGTAATTTAATTATTAATGCTTACACTAACGCTAATGTTATTTTATAAGTTCATAATTAATTTGACTATAACATCAAAAGATATACATAATTAAGAACAAATTTCCAATTTCTAGATTAATGCGTGACTTATGTATTATTTTATTTTAATATAATTTTAATTTATTTACCTATAAGATGCTTACATATTTTTTTAAACTCATACGTTTGTTCGCACTCCACCTTTTTATGTAGTGATATCAGAGCAATATCATCATTATAATCATTCTGCTCTTATGCCAATTACTCGGGGTCAATGCAATATGTATTCTTCTTGCATCTTCCAAAAGCAAAAGTTTTGACAATAGTTTTATAACCAGCCGCTTGATAAGACGGCATCAAATGGAGTTGGCCCAAGTATACGTTAAACTCACAGGCTTCAACTCATAGGCGTCTTTTAAACTAGTACTTAACTATGTAGTAAATATTTTTTCCTATTTCCTCCATAATGACCTTCTCTATTAAATATAGGCCTACCTAAATTGAGATAATGCCACAATCACCACGCTTGGCAAACTAGTTGGTGTTAACTGCATTATAAATGTCTTAAGTGATTGCTGCTGACAATTCTCCTAGTGAGCCCTTAGCCGGTTTTATGACTAGAAGGAGAATATAAAGCGGTAGGAAGTGAAACTATTCGTCATACAGAGAGCACCAAAAGTGAATTTTTTGTATTGCTCATGATGTCAAACCAGCATACTTGATGGTAAGTGTTATTGCCGCTTATAGATCTTTACAATACCAGAGGTACTGATAGCCTACCAACGAAAACCTCAAACCAGACATTTGAACTGCTGGCCCTCTCGTTCAGCGAACGAAGCGCAACTGCGCATTGCTAATACTTAGACGTTGATATTCTGTGAGAGAGTGGTATCTTGGATGAACCGGGCTGCGGCTGTAGACAGAAAACTATCAATCCTCACTACTATTGGTTAAAATTGGTTTTGGAAATCTCATTATACATAAGATTACCAAAACCAATTTTATCATAAATAATTATATTTTATTTGTAATCCTATGATTTTAACTATATTAATTTATGATATTATCGTTGTTAATGCAAGGTATTGTAGTTTTTGAATTACGTAATTATTAATGCCTAGGTACATATAATTGTTATTTCACTCGGGAAATTCGTTTGCGCTGAATCATCTCAATCAATCAAGTTATGTTGCGAGGGGAAGATTTGGTCACCAAGTTATAAAGTTTCTTGAGATAATTCCAAAATACAAAATAAATTGTCTAAAATGCTGATCTCTCATGTCGACTGTGTAGAATTCGGTTCGTAAGCAGAGGAATTATTTGTTCGTCCATTGATCATTTTTTCTGAAACTAGGATGAAATTTATAAATGTCACTTAAATTTAATTTCACTCAGAAGGCACTTGGTTTGTACTTTGTTGCATAATAAATTCAAGAAATAGATTTTTTTTAAAACCGCGATTGTAATTAGTACTATAACTAACTAACTTTCGCGGTAAATCCGGCGTTTCTGTTGATATTATATGGGGAATATATTTGGATGTGTATTTACAGTTCTAATATATAGAATAAATATTGCATGTGTCTCACAGCTTTGATGCAAGCAGTTGCTAGCATCAAAGCTGTGAGACTATAAGGAGAATAATAATGTAAATAACTGGGTGTGTAATTTTATTAGTTTATATATTAAATTACTGGATAGTGCCTAGTGATTTTCTCCATACAATCATGCTACATACACCTGTAGACATCCTAGAACGATCCTGTGTCACTTGAATTCAACGTCTTTTAGTGACTTTTGAGATATTATCAGTTCATCTAGTGCTAGGTCGTTTCTATCAACAAGATTTTTTAAAATTACTATTAGCAAATGCTTGACTTGATAGCAAGCAATCAAGTCAAGCATTTGCTAATAATCGTTTTAAAAAAGTAACTATTGAAAACATATAATACTTATCAAGTAGGTACTTATCGAGATAATAAAATAACGAGAAGTACTGATTAACATTTATCAAGTTAATAGCACTAGTTTATTAGAAGCCGTTCATTTTTGTTTTAAAGATGTAATATCTATCAGATGGGCATTTAAGTCACTAGTTTTGATACTAATTAGTCAAGTTACCGAGCCAAGGTATCGAATTAACTTTATTTACTTGGCAATTAAGTAATTAGTTTTTCGGGTGTTTAGCATGACGTTATGAAATACAAAGACTTAATTGCTTTAAGGTCCAATGTAGATTGTGGTCATGCGATTCGTGTTACTCAAACATGACCATAATGTTTACCATCTAATAATTAGATATTTTTCTTTTAGATTAACCTTTCGAACGTTTTGACACAGTTCTGTGCACTCCTCTTAAACCGTCTTGTCACAGATCTGTGTCCGTTTCTTTTTAACCACTTTTAATCCCTTCGGTTGCTGCGCCAGATGACGTAATTCTTTTTTGGCGCCCTTTTGACATTCAAAAGGTTAATAACGGTGGCCACCGAAGACAAGGATCGAATACTAGTGGTCCGCATACATGGCGCTAGAGAAATTCGTGTACGGTGGCATACAAAGTGCCTTCCAACGCTCCAACATAGATAACTGGTCATGACTACATCAAAGCCTACCCTCAAAATAAAAAAGACATAACCGAAAAGACAAGTAATAGCAACACCAAATCTGATTTTAATAGAATTATACTTTAATACTTTATACTTAATAGTAAAAGTTTCTAGCATTAAACTAGAAAACTAAGTTACTGAAATTTAGCATTTAATATGCTTAATTATTTATAAAACCCGATTACGAAGCGAAAAATGATGTCACAAGCGTAATTAAGCATATTAAATGCTAAATTTCAGTAATTTAAATAACAAGGTTGTGTCATCGTTTAATACAATTCTAACTGCAAAGTTTGAATTATTAAGCCTATAACAATGTGTAAACATTGTCGGGTAGATAGCATACCGTCACCTTAAGACGTAAATATGATACGAAGCGAAATTTGCATGTCCTACAATAAGTCACGGTGATGTAGTGGCAGCACGATTGGGCTGGCATCCCAATAGGCGCGGGTTCGAATCCCGCTTGTGACATCATTTTTCACTTCGTGATCGGGTTTTATAAATACAAAACCAAGTGTTAAATCTTGGAACCTAACTAAAAAATAAAGATAATTATAGAAACATTATCGTATATGTGTCCGATGGTGTCCGATGGTTTACTATGTGAGACACAAGGAGGTTTCAGGAGTGGAAGGGGATGCATGGATCAAGTGTTCTCTCTGCGCAACATTGTGGAGAAGCATCTGGCTCTAGGTCAGAGGGTTTTCTGCAGTTTTGTGGATCTGGAGAGAGCATTTGACACGGTTGTACGAAAGGAACTTTGGGACATTTTACCGGAGTATGGTATTAACGGTAAACTGCTACAGGCTGTGCAGTCCAGTTACATGGGCTGTAGAGCCTGTGTGCGGCTGGATGATGGAATGTCGCCTTGTATTGACGTCAATATCGGCGTTAAGCAGGGGTGCGTTCTGTCAGCCAGGCTGTTTATCATATATCTGGATAAATATCTCCAAAGGTTGAACGATATGAATGTGGGAGTCCAGATGGGCGACTCAGTGGTCACTGCTCTGCTTTATGCAGATGATGCAGTCCTGCTGGCACAGTCAGCGACTGACCTGCAGACCCTAGTCGACATAATGACAGAAGATTGTAAGAAAAGGGGTCTACGCGTGAATGTAAGCAAAACCAAAATAATGGTCTTTGAAAGAGACGAAGCCAGAACAGATGTAAGAGTAACAATAGGTAATGATATACTAGAGCAAGTGGACGAATTTGTATATCTTAGATGTGGATTTAGCCGAGATGGAAAGTACACCACTGATATAGAGCGAAGAGTGAATGCGGGAAATAGAGTGAACGGAGCGTTGGGGCAACTTCTCGGTAGCCACCACCTCAGCCAGAAGGCACGTATAGCAATACATAACGCAGTGCTTGTCCCAACATTACTATATGGAAGCGAGAGTTGGGTATGCAGAAAAGAGTATGAAAGTAAAATTAATGCGATCGAAATGCGATCTCTGCGGAAAATCTGTGGAGTTAGGCTGACCGACCGCATTCGTAACGACGACGTAAGAGAGCGAGTAGGTATGAAAGAGAGTATTGGTGTAAAGATGCGAAAGGGCATGCTCCGATGGTTCGGACATGTGGAAAGAATGCCGAACGAACGTCTGGTTAAGAAGATATACAATGTGAAAGTGGAAGGATGTAGGTACCGAGGGAGACCGAGACTAACCTACCTAGATCAGATTGGTCATGTACTGAAGGAAGGTGGAGTCAAGAGTCTCCGAAACCGGCGAGCGTGTATGAAGAGAATTATGAATGTTGATGAAGTGAGTGAAGTATGCAAGGATAGAGTTCGCTGGCACTCTGTTCTCTCTGCCTACCCTGCAAGGGACATAGCGTGATGGTTTTTTGTTTAGTGGTAGGACCACGCTGTTGACAGTTTTCTGTCTACAGCCGCGGTCCGATCCGTCCGGGGTAGTACCACACTCTCGCAGAAGATCGACGTCTGAGTGATAGCTATGAGCTATTGCGCTTCGTTCGGTGAGCGAGGGAGCCGGCAGCCCAACTGGATGGGTTTGGGGTTTCTATTGGCAGGCAGCGACCATTGGTATTGCAAAGGTCCATGGGCGGTAGTAAAACTTACCACCAAGTGTGCTGCCTGCTCGTTTACCATCATAAGCTATAAAAAAAATATTACGTTAACTTATTTCCCAGTAAATCTTGCTCGCTTTATTTCATTAAAATTTTTGTTTCAGACTATACTTAATTCTGAATGGTCTGAGCACTAGTTTTATATGAAGAAATATAAATTGTTGATATAAGGTAGCTATAAGATTGCTGAATGAACACTCTTCACTATGTACTCTAAACTCTTTCTTTGTTTTATGAGTAATACTCTGCTTTCTCCTTCGAAATCTGTCAAGGATGTCATCAAAGTAGTGTGAGGTTTCGGGGTCATGAGGGATTATCATAACCCTGCTCTTCAAAGCATAACATATGTGCCAACTCGTAATTTGAGTGGCCTGCTCAATAGCTTATTGATAAAGATCACGCTCCTAAAAATAATAAAAATAAGATCCCAAATATTTCAAGCAAAATCATAGTCACACCAATCAAATCGCGTGTCGACCTTGCCTTCTATTCACAATTCCGTACCTTCGATGCCTACCCAATATCTCTGTGCCCATTATAACAAAGTCACGACATAGCACAAGTAACCTTTGTAAAGCCTAATATTATGAACTTTAAACAAAATTGAGTGACTCGGTAATGGATGCAAGGACTCGGCGAATATTTTGCGAGTCACCTAGCTATTGACTGTTATTTAGTTGAGTGTTCATTTTAGTAAGGAGGTCTAGGTCACAGTACTTCATAATTATTTATGGATTTATTTCCTTACCTCTTTTGTACAAAGTTACGTAAGAAGTTATCTGTAAAATTTACATAAACGAATTGTTCCAAATATGTATTTACATATAATATGATATAATATGTATTTAAATAAGGTTATCTTTAAAAATAAACTTAAAAAATATTACATGAACCAATTATGACAATATCATATTTTCATGATTGATACATGTATCTTATATATATTTGTGTGTGTGTGTGTGTGTGTGTGTGTGTGTGCGTGCGTGCGTGAGTGCGTGCGTGCGTGCGTGCGTGCGTGCGTGCGTGCGTGCGTGCGTGCGTGCGTGCGTGCGTGCGTGCGTGTGTGTGTGTGTGTGTGTGTGTGTATGTGATGGAATATTTATGCGTGTATAGATATGTATGTATGTTAAAAATTAATTAAAATTTGAAAATCATTAATGTTCAAAATCATTATTGTTTCTTTTTGTTGGATTCGGTTTACTAATCGAATTGGAGATTTGGCTTAGCATTATATTTTCTTAGAGCGACTGATATTTGGTATTGGCAGCTCTGTGTCCCAAATGAATGAAAATTTTCTAGAATAAGGTTGAAATTTAAGAGTTTCTATGCTATTGATTTTCTAGATAGACTGTCTTAAATGTTCATAACTGAGATTGATGACTTAACGTAACTTCAAAGCTACTGATTTCACTTTACTTTGAAAATATTATTTCACAAAACTCTTTGACATAAAAATTTCCGGGCGACATATTTTTTTACCTTTAAAATATGCTATAGTTTTACAAATTATGATTTGTGTACATAACTTCGAAATGTTGGATTAGTTTTTTTTTTTTTTAATTATTTATGTACGCCATGGACTTTAATACTCCCTTTTTTTTGTAGTGGGCTATGGACGTGGTCGCGCCCTGCCGAATTGGTCCGGGGCGACGGAAGAGGCGGTGCTCAACCCCATAGACCCACCCTGCAAACACCTCTCTTTGCCGTGCGAGCGGGCCACCGGTACCCGATCTTTGTCATCGGTGGCCACTTTAATACTCCCTAAAACTTGTATCATTATCTGCATACTGAAAAACAAATAATTGTATTTGGTTAATTTGGTATCATCTCAGCTCATATATGTGCCACTGTTGGGCTCGAGCCTCCTCCATAATGGAAGGATAATTAACCTACTATACTACGTTGGTCAGACGTGTTGGTATAGGGTTTTGTTTCGAGTTTTCCTTCTCTCACATAGATATTAATGCGTTTTATATCCCTTAGCCATCTCGTACGATCACCCACGGGTAAGATAGGGGATGGTGAATTGTATTCTTACCCCGTCACCACACGGCAAATAATTTGGTAGGTATATTTATTACTAATCACTTATTCTCTTGCATGGTCGCAATCTAATCCAGTGGGACTGAATTATTTTAGCACATAATTAAAAATTGGAAATATGTACACTAGCGTTTTCCGTGTGGTGACGGAGTATGAATACAATTCACATCTTTACCTTGAGTGGTCGTACTAGACGACTAAGGGATATAAAACGCATATAACATCTATGCGAGAGAAGGAAAATTCGAAACAAAACCAAGCAGAAGAACCAAATTCTGATAACCTCGGGAATAGTCCGCTATCCGTAATGATTCTCACCACGTGAGGTCAACGGCCCGACAGTAAAATTTGACGTCAACTCGAGACAAAAATCGTACCGGTGACCCGCTCGCACGGACGAGAGAGGTGCTTGCAGGGTGGGTCTATGGGATTGCGCGCCGCCTCTTCCATCGCCCCGGACCGATTTAGCAGGGCGCGACCACCTCCATAGTCCACCGCAAGGATAATAAAAAGGGGCAAAAGGCGTCAACTCAATACGATAAACGAAAAGGTAACCAGACGGACGGGCAAACAATGATTAGAATCAATACCCGTTGCTGCTATGGCTCGCCCACATGGCTTTTGAGAGGCATGTGTGCGATAGATTATGGGATTGCTCGCTGTCCCCTCCGTGGCCCCGAATATATCAAGCGGGGTATGATCATACTTTAGCCTTCCAAAAATAAGGGATATACGTAATTAGGTGATAGAGTTGCGTGACGTCCATTCCGTCACTCTAAATAGTTCGGGCAGAGTATGAATAGTCTGTCAAAAATAAAAAAAAATATTTCAGTAGATACTGAGATCACGTAGTCATGGATTCAAATTCTGATAGAGCAGAAAAGTGTTAAGAGTACTTGCTACAGATATTTTTCTAAAACTTTCCTTCCAAAGTTTCAGCAGTGAGTGTGCTTTTTAAATCTCTGCCTAGTAGGTAGCAATCGTTTCACCCCCTATTACGTGGCACCAAGTTTTATAGAGAAGTGCGACTAAACTTTTATACACCTAAGGTCAACAGAAATATAAGAACATATATTTAAATTACTTATTAAACATATATTATTATTTTGGGTTATAATAAATCTTATTTATGTTACTTTCGCCTATCAACATATTTACGTCCTCTATTGAAATTTAGGCTGTATCCCCATGGGAAATAATGCCATATTTGCTATACTTGGCATGCTTTAATTATCGCAGTTATTTTTATAATTGTTTCATATATTATTATGTATTTTCCGTGTGGTGACGCAGTAAGAATACAATTCACCACCCCCTATCTTACCCATGGGTGATCGTAAGAGACGACTAAGGTATATAAAACACATATAACATCCATGCAAGGGAAGAAAAACTCGAAACAAAACCTTATACCAACACGTTTGACCAGCGTGGTATAGTAGGTCAATTTCCCTCCCATTACGGAGGAGGTCCGAGCCCAACAGTGGGACATGTATGAGCTGAAATGATGAATGATGATGATTATTATATAGTGCATACTTTGGTTGATAAATTAGATGGAAAAAAAATCAAGTGGTATAAAGAGTATCTGTATAATTTGTAAATATTGACCAGTAGATGGCACACGTCTCCCATAAAGACGACAAAATAATAGAAGCCGCAAATTGAATGTAATACGACAGCTCACACTTGTCTAAGTAGTAGAACGATGGGAACGGATTTACAATAGGTGTGGGCTCGAGTCCTACGTGTGCCATTAATTTTTCGCTCGTAAACAAGTTTTTTAGATATAAAGTACTCAGTACTCTTGCATATTGCTCGTAGATGTATCATTGCATTCATTCATCCATCAAGCTATCACCCTCTGTTATTGGATATAGGCTTTCCCAAGAATGACAATATTATACCATAATTGCCACATTAATCGCCATGCCAAATTTTTAATAGTGGGGTGTAGGTCCACGCTGTTAACAGTTCTCTGTCTACTGCCGCTTGCCCATCCATCCGGGGTAGTACCACACTCTCGCAGAAGATCGAAGTCTGAGTAATGGCCATGTGCTATTGTGCTTAGTTCAGTGAGCGAGAGAGCCGGAAGCCCATGTGGGTGGGTTTGGGGATCTCATTGGTAGGCAGAGGCCTAAGCTATACTCTTGGTATTGCAAAGGTCCATGGGCGGCAGTGACACTTACCATCAGGTGTGCTGTACGTTTGCCACCATAAGCAATAAAAAAAAAATTAAGATACATATACGATATTGGTGATTAGCGAAAAATTTTTATAGACTGCTTCTACCCCTCCGATAGTTCATCTTAAACGGAATTTTATTAATTCTATGGGAAAATAAGTAGTAACCACATAGATAGATAATTTGCAAGTCACGTTTTGAGTAGTATACTATATGGATCTTGTAACAACTCGAGAAAACTTCCGTGCATTCAGGCGTTTCTGCCATACCTATTGTAGCAATCAATCTTAAAGCTCACATATAAGCCTTTTAAAGCATTCCGTATTCGTGATTTTGTACTTCTATGCTTATCGTAGCTATACACTCCTTTAGTTATTGGATGACTAGTAAATTTTATAACCTGCCTCCCACATGGCCTAGGAAGGAAGTGGAATCATTCCTACCAACTCCTCCTCTTTAACCTTTTCTAATTAAATCTGTTGCAAGTTCTAAGACAATTAAAATCATCTCCCGGGACAGCCTGAAGTTCCCGGGACAGCAGACACTTCCGTGTCATTTATGGAAACTGTTATGAACTCTGGCTTACATGATGAGAATATGCGGTAGGATTAAACCTACCAAAAAGTAGTAACATGCTGCATTAAGAAATTAATTAATTAAATACACGAACTCTCTAACTTGTATATTAAATATCAATAACTTTAAAATAAAAATAACTTATAAATAAATTTAGTGAAAATAAAAAATTTAACAATGAGCTAAAATATGTAGACCTCAAACACAATAGTTTATTTATTTTCTCGTATTTAAAATATACATTGAGTATTATAGCTTAAATAGAAAAAAATCTACTAACACCCAAAGGTGTTATAATTCACCAGCTATTGTATATGAAACTCCTAAATTATTGTTAAAAGTTTAACGAATCATATTTCATATTTATAATAGAGCATTGTTCGTAATGGATGGATGTTCGAACGGTCGCTTAGGAGAATATATTTGTAAAATTTTTATTGAGGTAAATAAACCTCATTGCATTAATAACTTTTTTTTATTGCTTATGGTGGCAGACGAGCAAGTAGTACACTTGATGGTAAGTGTCACGGCTGCCCAATTTATTTATTACAATCCCATCCAGTTGGGCTTCCGGCTCTCTCGCTCACTGAACGAAGCGCAATAGCACATTGCCATTACTTAGACGTCGATCTTCTGCGAGAGTGTGGTACTACCCCGGACGGACCGGCCCGCAGCTGTAGACAGAAAACTGTCAACAGCGTGGTGCTACTACTAAACTGTGAAACTTAACTGTAAATTAGAAGTGTTTTTTTTTAAATATAAGGTAAAATTATTGTGGTGTAAAGAAATAATAACAATAAAAAAAAACTACGTTTAAAAAAACTGACTTCAAAACTGAAAAGTACAAAATAACTTAAAATACTATCATTTGTATGTGCTATCTATTGATAGGTTTGAAATCGGTGCCAAGCCCTAAACAAAATTATAAACAGCTTAGGTACTTACTGTAATGAAATTCCTACACTAAAGATACCGATACCGGCACCGACTTCAAATCTATCAATAGATAGCACATACAAATGATATTTGAATTTTAAGTTATTTTGTACTTTTCAGTTTTGAAGTCGGTTTTTTTAAACGTAGTTTTTTTTATATTTATTTTTTACTTTTTAGTGTTACAGACACACATAGGTTGTTATATTAGTAGCGGGGCTTCAGCTACTCGTTCATTAGTCGTACTCATGCTTAATGCTAATTTTAGACTTATATGGTTTTCTCATGGATGCCATTGTCAGAACTGGACCAAATTAAAATAGGACCAAACGGGAAGCACCAGCTTTCAAATAAAAAGAGAATCATTAAAATCGCTTGGCCCAGTCGAAAGTTATGAGCTAACAAACATAAAATAAAAATACAGACGAATTGAGAACCTCCTCCGTTTTTGAAGTCGGTTAAAAATACAATTCACCACTCGATTTCTTACCTGTAAAAGACGTCTAAAGGTTAATTATATAGATAACATCTACGCAAGAGTAGGGAAACAAAACCCTATACCAAGCCGTCTAACCAACGTAGTAAATTATGTCAAATTTGCTTCAATGATGGAAAAGGTGAGAAATATGTATATGCCCGCCTTTTCTCCTGGTGATGTCTCAGTCTCGATTCGAATCGCTAAACGGTAGCTGTTAAATCGTAAGTGAAATAAAACTTTGCTTTGAAATAATATATTTAATAAATTAGAGGGGTTTTTAATAAACTAGATGATACCTTACCTACCTACCTCCCTATAATAATAATGATTACTACAGACAAAGACCTGGTTCCGATGGCCCGATCGCACGGCGTGGAGAGGTACTTGTTGGGCAGGTCTATGGGGTCGTGCGCCGCTTCTTCTGTCGCCCCGGACGAATTTAGCGGGGCGTGAAAAATGCATAGTCCGCCGCCAAAAAAAAAAGACGTACATCCAAATCCGTTGTTATAGTAAATACAATTAAATAACTAATATTAGTTGCAAGAGTATAATTATATATCCAGAACTAGTTTGGGTCACATTTAATGAAAATGGTAAACTATTTGACTACCTGTAGCCAGTATCCATGATTCTAACAGCAGAATTTTCCAATGGTCAGTCAAAACATTCGATATACTTTGTCATTCTAGTAATTCTATTCTACGCTAACACTTCGGTTTCCGTGTAAGCGTAGAACTACACCGTTTACTCACGACTGTGGCCAAGCTATCAACATCAGATACAGCCAAAATATTAGAGACACTACAGTACGGTGTACTTGTAATTTTGTTAAAACTTTTAAGGATAATTTGCCACGCCACCGATGACAAAGATCGGGTACCGGTAGCCCGCTCGCATGGCGAAGAGAGGTGTTTGCAGCGTGGGTCTATGGGGTTGCGCGCCGCCTCTTCCGTCGCCCCGGACCGATTTGTTGGGGCGTGACCACGTCCGTAGTCCACCGCAAAAAAAAACAAAAGGATTATTTACCACTCGATTTATTCTGATATCTCTATATATAGTAGTTATTAAAAATGTTTAGTTTTTAAATGTAGTGTATAAAACTGTGTCAGCATAAACGTTTGAAGCACCATTTTTATAATTAATTTTCTCTTTAATGATGATATCTCAGTAAATATTTAAGAGAGATTGCACAGATGGTGTAATGTTTCAGATATATATATATAAACAAGGATTATTGCCTTACTCTAGGGTCTTTTAAAAATATGTACATTTTCATCAAATAAATACAGTTTACAATTTTAAATATTAAAAATTACTGTCTAAAATTCAAAACACCGTTTGGTAGTAATTTGTTTACCTTAAGCGTTACCGATAACATTCACTAAAAAATAAAATCATATCAAATTAAAATTTGCCATCTATTGGTAAATCCTAATGAACTATTTACAAAACACATTCTATAACGCCGCCAACTATGTACACGTTTCTCCTAGTTTCGTTTTATTCAACATATATGTAAAAGCTTTTCTTAACGGTTAGTACTAGCTAGATTTAGAACAAAATGTATTCCTTTCCCACGAGTTTCGTAAGAAACAACTACCATTAGCAGAAAACATCACAGCAAAGAAAGAAAACTCAAAACTAAATCTCTCCATTTAACCAGTGTGATATATTAAATCGATTTCCATCCCCTCCTACAAGAACCTCACACCTAATAGTAGGACATCTATAAGAAAAAAAAAAGTGAAATATTATTATACTGACAGCCATAGGCCAAACATAATTTATAGACTTCTTATCTTGTCAATAAAGAGAACTTACCGTACGTTATGTGTTCAAATATCGACCTCGGTAGGGTCGTCACAACGATTATCTTGTTCAACAAAATGCGTAGCACGGCTTATCTCTTAATGCCTGATGATAGAATAGCGCTCGGGGCTGACAATAATGTTTATATAGACATTCCTATTGTGTTTGTATTAATGAAAATCCTATTGATTTATAGCTGCAAAACAAAGATAATTATTTAATTACAATTGATGTTTAAATATAATTGCTACGGGCGGCAAAGAATATTACCAATCCTTACTTTGCCTATAAGTGTCGTTAAAGACGACTGAAAGATTTATATCGACCTGGGCTAACTCCATCTGATGCCGTTTGGTCAACAATTATATTCCCAAGGAGGGTTGACGTCAGGCAAGCGGCTGGTCATAAAACTATTGCCAATAACTTTTGCAATCTGTAGGATAGAAGAGGAGTACATATTGCGTCGACCCTTTCTTTCTTTTTTTTTGTGGTGGACTATGGAGGCGGTTGCGCCCCGCTAAATTGGTCCGGGGCGATGGAAGAGGCGGCGTGCAACCCCATAGACTCACTCTGCAAACACTGTCTCTTCGCCGTGCGAGCGGGCCACCGGTACTTGATCTTTGGCTTCGGTGGCCACATATTGCGTCGACCCTAAATAATTGAGATAAGAAAAGTATATTGATGATGATGATGTTTAAATACAAATTATAAATCCGACCCCATAAGGGTTACATAAGAATACATTTTATCATCATACCTTCCTTACCTATGGGCTTTGAAAAATACAAATAAGAGAACTCTTCTGGGAAATTTCAACACCAACTGAAGTCACTAAGTTTTCTTCTTATGCTCAGACCACATAAGAGAAGCTTGATTTAGTATAGAACTTGCTCCAAATTTATACAATAAATACTTAAAAATAAATGAAAAGAATTAAAAACTTCTAAAACAGTATAAAACTAACACCATCATTCATCATTCTCCTACTCTTATCCCAATTACTTGGGGTCGATACAATATGTACTCTTTTTTCATAGTACATATTGTAAAAGTTATTGGCAATAGTTTTATGACCGGCCGCCTGCCAGATGTTAAACCTTCTTGGGAATATAATTATTGACCAAACGGCATCAGATGGAGTTGGCCCAGATCGTTATAAGGCTCTTTTAGTCGTCTTTTACGACAACCATGAGCAAAATAAGGGTTGGTAGTATTCGTAGCCGCTACCACACAACTATAAAAACTAACATAAATAACTTTAAAAGAAACGGTGTGAGGTAAAATTTAAGTCATTATAATATAATATTATTCAAATCCAGTTATTTTTACATTGAAACAGTAAAGGAACATATTTAATTAAATTCTCACACTATGTTGCTAGTGAGAATTATAATTAAATTTAAAATGTTAATGCAATTATCTTGCAGTTTCTAAATGTAGATTATTTTAAGTATTACTACGGTATTACTACGGTATGCAAAATATTTTCATATATATTATAATGTATAATATTTTCTGTAAAATATATTTAAGTTTAAAAAAAAATGTATAAGAATTTTCATATAGCAAAACGGAAGACACGCTAGGTATCTTTTTTTTATATAACCTTTGATGAAAGATGAACAAGCATCCGGCTGATGTTAATTAGTAAGTATCGCTTGCAGACTTTCTTTTTTTTTCATTGCTTGTGTTGGCAAACGAGCTAGCAGCGCACCTGATGTTATGTGTCACTGCTGCCCATGGACCTTTGCAATACCAGGGCTATAGCTAGGCCGCTGCCTACCAATATAAACCCTAAACTCACCCAGTTGGGCTTCCGGCTCTCTTGCTCACTGAACGAAGCGCAATAGCAGATTACCATTACTCAGACGTCGATATTCTGCGAGAGTGTGGTACTACCCCGGACGGACCGGCCCGTGGCTGTAGACAGAGACTGTCAACAGCGTGGTCCTACCACTATTAACTTCAAAAATACAAGAGGAAAACCCAAATCATTACTTATTACAGGAAAATATTGAAATCAATGAGAGGGAGTTTGGATCTACGACTCTTTCATCCTCCAAGCGCAGTAGCAAATTAATAATACTTGAACAACTATTTTCATTTTTGATGTTTACATTAATATTACACATTTGAAATAAAACTATTTTACGGATTCTGTATCGTTTGTATTTGATTTTTAATTTCCCAACGTTTCGAACACATCACAACCTTCATGATCACGGGAAGACCATGAACCTTGTAACGTATTCAAAACGTCGGTGAATTAAAATACAAATGTGATAGAATGACTCAAAATAGTTTTATTTCAACTATTTTCGTGAAAAGCGTACTAGTATCTAAAAAAAACTGCTATTTATAATGGCGGGCAGAAAACTGACATTAGCGTGGTCTGCCTTGTAAATGTTCTTATTTTTGGAAGTATATGAACTAATAAGAAGAAAAAGAATGCCTTTAAATACTGAGATATCGCAGTATAATCTTAGTCCTTGTATTCAGTATTTGACAAAAATTAAATATTCCATTCCATTAGTTCTCCATTTGAATAATTAGCACGGAAGAAAATAAAAAGGACAATTTGTGACAACACTCGAAGAATTTTCACTTTTTTAGTGAATAATGTATGGCGAAGGAGATAGCCTACTTCAGGCGACTTGTTTTAAGGTTCTCGCAATAAATTCTGCCTTTCGGAGTTAACAGCTAAAACAAATCGCTGCCTCTAAAATTTTCTAAATAGCCTCTGTGAGTTTTCTCTTGCTTTATTTTATACAATACAAATTCTAAGGATCTAGATTTATTTTTTGCGTGTTATAATTTACAAAAGAAATATTAGACATGCTTTAAAAATTTACAAAGTTATTTGTCGTTTTATAAATGTAATATTTTAAAACCCACTTTCTCACTCCATAGGGTTCATAGAAGTGTAAGGGCTGTTGTGTTGTTATCCAATAGACAGAGTTGCTGTTGTTATTAAGTAGGCACAATTTCTAACTACGAGCATATTTCAAAGAATTTAGCGAGAAGATCATGGAAATGTACATTAACACTTTTTTGCCGCAATCCAGGATTGGAATATAGAACTCCATGATCGTAACCACATACTTCTGCCCATTGATCTGCAACTCTGTGGTATAAAAAATACATAATATGATCTGAATAGGTTTAATAGAATAATAAAATAGACATATATTAATTTGCCTGTGCAGATAGCATAGTGTTTGAGATACCGACTTTCCGTACAAGTGCTATGGGTTCGATTCCTATGCAAGATAATACTTTGAACTGAGTCTGGGTGTAATTTGTCTGCGTTAGTTATATTCTTGGGAAGTCCCCCGCAATACAAGCATTATTATTTCCTCAGTGGAGAGTGGTATCTTTTTTAAAAAAATAACATCATTATACACTTCACATAACATAAAGTGCATACTACCTATTATTGCACCAAAAATTTTGTACATAAGTATGAGAGTGTCATTTCACTACACTATCTACCACATATTAATTCGATGATAGTGGTTTACTCAAATATTTGAGAGCAATTGCAATGCGAGTTATACCCTTTAGCGGAAAAAAAAAATAATACACAAATACATATACACTAAGCTACCTACTAAATATATTTATCGTACACTAAGCCACAATTTAAATCTATATATATAAAGGAAGTTGTGTTAGTTACAACAATTATAACTCAAGAACAGCTGCACCAATTTTTATGATTTTTATGTTTTTGAGTTTGTTGTCGTCGAGAATAGGATATAGGATATTAAAATATGATATTAATAAACAAAAAAAATATAAGAATAGAGTTCTCTGGCACTCTGTTCTCTCTGCCTACCCTGCAAGAGATATGGCGTGATGATATGTATGTATGTATGTAAAAAAAATATATTATTTTTAGTTTAATTAGTTCTAAACGTTCATTTGTTGATGATGTAACGAATGGCAACTGACAGCTCACGTCATTACGTGGTCTAATGGTTTGTTTGGAAAATACCGCGAAAAGTTTAAATTAAATTTGACCGGTCAGAGTTCGTTTTGTGCGAGTGTTACGAATCTTTACGAATATTTTTATAATAAAACATATTATGTCTATATTGTCATCAACAATGCCGCGACCAATAAGATCAAATCTTTCGTGACAAAGCCGTAACTCAGTTAGAATTCGAAACATAACGAATGTAACCACGGCAGAAGAACAATTTATTGCACGGGAAGACTGCCGCGTTAATATGGCCCAACTCCGTGCTTCTTAATCACAAGAGTAAAGTGAGGCAGGCCGTGCTGTTGATAATGCGAAATCGTCGAGGAAATCTCAGAGACCAACAATTAGTTAATTTTCAACGCATATGAAGGAAAATGTCGTATACCACAAGGTAATTCTTCGTCTTGCTGGCACGTTATTAAAATACTTGATTTTTTGAATTTATATATTATTCATATTTATTCAACATTCTCCTACTCTTATCCCAATTAGGTACTTTGGGTCGATACAATAAGTACTATTCTTTCATAGTATCTATTGAAAAAGTTATTGATGACCAGCAGCCTACCAGACGTCAACTACAACAAATATAATTGTTGACCAAAGGGCATCAGATGGAGTTGGGCGAGGTCGTTATAAGGCTCTTAGTCGTCTTTTATGACGTCCACGAGCAAAGTAAGGGTTGGTAGTAATTGTAGCTACCACACAGCTAAATATAACTTAATAAATTTAAATTAATCTAAATCTGCTCATGTCATTCATTAACTGTTAGGCGGAACGAAGTGTGCTGGGTCCGCTAGTACTCAATAATTTAACGATTAATATTTACTTAAACATTGTACAGACTTAGTATTCTATTTGATAATATAAGCTTGTATAATGAATTATATTAATGATCATATATAAACACAGAAAAATAATCGATTTATGTCCGTTATACACTGTTTCCGTGCGCTGACGGAGTAAGAATACTATTCACCACTCCATATCTTACTGGTGGGTGATTGTACGAGACGACTAAGGGATATAAAATGCATATAACATCTATGTGAGAGAGGGAAAACTCGAAACAAAACCCTATATCAACACGTCTGGCCAGCACGGTATAGTAGGTTAATCTCCCTCCCATTGCAGAGGAGACTCGAGTCCAACAGTGGGACATTATGGGCTGTGATGATGATGATGATACACACACACTGTTTTATTTTGTTTCACAGCCGTTGTACCTCAAACCGCTTTCATTATAACTAAGTATAATAATGCGATGATCATTTAATATAATCATTTCTGTTCCCTCTAACTACCCTGCAAGGGATATGGCGTAATAATATGTATGTATGCATGTATGTATCATTTTAGACCACTAGAATAATATATTAGAATACAGTAGGTGACGCTGCGATCTATTTCGAAGAAGTGGCTTTGGATCAGCTAATTAGTTATTTGAAAAGTATTATATTATACACATAAATTCTTTTTAGCATCACGTAAATTTATCTAATTTTAATAAGAACTTCCTCCTTTTTGAAGTCGGTTAGAAACTATTTAGGATTTTTTATAAAAATACACTGAGGTAGCGCTTGAGAATAAATTATTTCCAAACATTGTAGTTCACTACGAGAGACGTAGAATGATTGCTACAGCTTTGTAGCATTTGTTAAAAGCGCTACACGGACACTGCGTTATGTCTCCATTTATTTATACATATAATAAAAATGTAACGGATCGCTGTCTGTACATGGAAGATATAGGAGAAAAATATTACTGGGACCTTTATCAACACAAGCAGAACCTAAAACAATGATTGTTAAAATTTTTGTCTGTTTATCTGTGCGTTTGTGCACGCTAATCTCAGAAACAGCTTATCCGATTTACACGCGGTCTTCATTAATATATTGTGGTAAGCTTAACTTAACATTTAGGCTTTATTTTATGTCAATTAGTTTATAAATAAAAAAGTTATGTCAATTTAAAAAATGTTCGGAGAAAAAAAATCTTTATCGATTCTTTTCAAATTACGTATAAATTATCTTCAGTAAAAATAAATAAACACGTGTTTCAGCATTTGTTGATTTTCACCCTCTGGGGGTGTAAATTAGGCCTGCAAAGCGAGTTAGACGACTCATTAAATCATTAGCGTCCAGCCGATATTATTGAAGCTGGCAACTTGAAATGTTGACCGTGGTTTCTTTATATGACGTAGAGATTTACTAAGAAAGAATTTTACGAAGTTATACGCCTTAGGGGGTGGAGCTGAGTGGCAAAGTTTGTATGGGGAGGAAAAAAATCTTTATTGATTCTTTTTAAATTACGAGTCGCATCAACTATTCTAGGGTAATATCCGGCGTTTGTCAATTTTCACCCTCTGGTTGCGTAAATTAGGCCTGTGAAGCGGGTTGAACTCATTACCGCCAAGCCGAAACTATTAAAGCTAGAAACATTAAATTTTGAAGCACGTTTCTATTTATGACATAGAGATTCAATATGAAAGGATTTTATGAATTCCGCCCCTAAGGGGGTGTCACAAAGCGGCAAAGTGTGCATGGGCAGAAAATTTCTTTATCGATTCTTTTTAAATTACGTACAAATATTCTTCGGTAAAAATAAATAAACACGTGTTTTTCTCTCCCTATCCATCAACCCCGCACCAGTGCTGTTGTGGCGACCAGTACCGGCGTGAGAGCTCACACGATACACATAGTAGACAGCAATAGGTTCTTGCCTAATGGTTTAAGATACAGGTTAAGTTTAGCTTCAAAAATGTTCACTTTATAACTCAAATAATAAATCATATCTAACGAGGTCGCAACTTTGCTGGTGAAACAAAACGGTCAAATAAAGGGTGGCGATAATTATATTTTTATCCCATGGTCATACCGTAAATAGTATATTAATAATTTGTAGAATGAGTAGAACTTTTAACTACCTTTTTCTTTAATGACCGGCTATGGTATATAGACAGACGCGCACCGTACACGTACATTTACGTTGTGCGGGCGGACCACCGCAACCGGGTATTATCTCGAGTCGAAGCCGAACTCTCGGACCCACCCTATTGCCTAATTCCTTTAGACAATTAACTCGCAAAGGCGAGACGACCGCATCCCAGTTTCTGACGCTGTTGATTATCGTCCTAGCGACAAACCTTCAACACCTTGCATTGGTTTTTCTATTTAACTTTGTCAGAGATGACTTCTGCGTGGACGAAGTCGCGGGAAAAAGCTAGTATAAAATATACATACTATTTATATACCTTATTAACCTAGTATTTTCGAAGAAAATACTATTTTACCGAGTCTTATACTTACGTATTGTGCTATATATATAGACTGTATAGAGTTATAGCCTTATTTTATCAATTCTATATATTGTGCATTCTATATACTTATATATTGTGCATTCTGGCGTTTCTGCCATACCTACTATTGCAATAAATTCTTATTTTTAGGCTCAAATTTTATTTTTAGGCTTTTTAAGTTCTTTTAGGTACCTGTTTGTGGTGCCATATTACTGGGCTTCTCGTTGCTGTACGTTCCTTTACTTGATGGTTAACTAGTAAAGCGCGTCGCCCTCACGCAATGGCCTCACGTCGGGTGACCGGAAAATTCCCCGATCCGATCACCCAAAGCCTTGGCTAGGGCGGCATCAGGCGCGGATATTCGCGCCTGCGCCGCTCCGGCCGCTGGCGGCCCGGGTCACGGGAATCCTCCCGGACTCGTTCCGCGGCCTCCTTCTGCGAAATGACAGCCTCGCAGAAGGCGGCGACCGCGTCCCAGTTCCTGACGCTGTCGACCATCGCTTTCGCGACAGCCGGCAGTGTCAGGTCGGAACCGATGACAGCGACGAGGTCGCGGCGCTGCCCGTCCCAGCTCGAACATATCTCGAGCTTATGTTGCGCCGTGTTCTCGTCACTACCGCAATGGTGGCAGGATGGAATCCACTCCCACCACACGACCGTGTGCAGGTACTTGCCGAAGCAACCGTGCCCCAACGACACCTGCACCAGCCGGAAGGAGAGGACCCCGTGCCGCCGCTCCATCCACTCCATCAGTATGGGCCAGAGGGCCTCAACGGTAACAACAGCTGTCTAGGCCTCTCCAGCCGCGTAACCCAACGGGCGATGACGTCTTGGCGGGCGTCCTCGCGCCCGGTGGCTATCTCGCTGGACGATGGGGAGTTACCCTCGTCGCGCACTGAGGCAACCCGCTGGTAGAGGTCGGAGAGCATCCCCGCCTCTAGGTCCCACAGGAGTGTCCCGGCCAATACGCATGCCGCCTCAGTCGATACCGTGCGGTACCCGCGAATGGCTCTGACCGCCATGGCTCTCTGTGGTCTCCACAGAACAGCCCTGAACTGGGCCTTCAGAACCCTCGCCCACACGGGTGCACTGTACATGCCCATCGAGCGGATTACCCCCGCATACAGCCGTCGGCCCTCGAAGCTGGGTTCGCCCACGTTCGGCATGAGACGTGATAGGGCAGACGCCGCGCCGACCAGCTGGGGAGCAATTCGGCGGAAATGCTCCCGGAACCACCATCGCCCGTCGAGCACCAGAACCAAGTACTTCATATGGGCCTGGATACTGATCTGGATGGAGTTGACGACTAACGAGGCACCGATTGGCAGCCTTATGCGTAGCCCATGGAATAAAAAGGCCTCCGTCTTATTTAAGGCCACCCTGAGCCCCAGCGCCTCGATTCGCCTGACCATCTCCTCGGTGCCGAGAGTGGCCAGGCTCGCCGCCTCTTAGAGTGTCCTGCCCTGGGCTGTGACGAGCGTATCGTCAGCATAGCATATCAAGCACAGTCCGGGGGGAAGACTCTCTCTCAATGCCCAGTCGTACCACAGAGTCGGCCCCAGAACCGACCCCTGTGGAGCACCGCACGACATGGGCGTCCGCACAATGTCCCCTGCGGGACCCGCGCAGAGGACACTGCGCCCCTCCAAATAGTCCGCCACCAGTCACCTCAGGTACAAGGACACCCCATGAAATCGGAGCACCTCCCTGATGCAGCTGAATGGCAGACTATTGAATGTGTTGGCGATGTCCAACGACACCGCCAACAGCACTCCTCCGCCGGTGGCAGCCTCCACGGCCGTCTGCCTCAGTTGTAACAGGGCCCGATGGTCTAACGCCCCCTTCTAAAGCCGAATTGGGCGTCCGACAGATCAGGCCCTACCTCGCCCAGGTGCTGGACGATGCGGGCAGCGAGGATGCGCTCCAGCAGCATGCCCACATCGTCAAGGAGCACGATGGGCCTGTAGGCCGACGGCGAATCCGGGGGCCGTCCCGGCTTTGGCAGGAGGACCAACCTCCCCTCCTTCCAGCACTCAGGGAACCGTCCAGACGCTAAACAAGCGTTGTACAGTTGCCTGAGGTGAGGCTCGAGGTGCTCGAGGAGTGATGTCAGCACCCGGACTGGTATTCCGTCCGGGCCGGGGACCGTGGTGGTGGAACGAATCCTCGCCACAGCCGCCCCCACTTCCGACTCTGTCACGAGCGGAACACTTTCGTCGGCCTCCCGGCCTTGATCTGGCGAAGCCATGACCAGAGGAGTGTGCTCCGACTGCCGCGGAAACAGCTCCTCGACCACCCTACAGAGAAGTCGGGCTGGAGGGTCTCGGTGAGGGGGGGGGCTGCGCGCGAAGCTTGTTAGGCGACGCGAAATACGGAAGACCCCAGGGGTCACGGTCGAGACCGTCCAGCATCTCCTGCCAACTCGCACCCTTGGCGGATCGGATGGCCAACCGAAAGGCAGTCCGCGCACTGCGGTACGCCTCATACAGCTGGCCCTCCTCCTCAGTACCCCCCTGCCTCGGAGGTAGACGCCGCACCCTGGGCATGGCCGCATCGCAGATCTGCGTTTGCGCACTGTGGATGCGGACAGCCTCAGCGTCCACTCCGTCCGCTGGGGCTGTTGAGGACAGCCACGTGTGAACGATGGCCGCCTCCACCAGTAGATCCCTGTCAAGACGTCCCACAACCCACCGCGAAATTTCCCGCATGGCCTACGAAGTGGAATTATACTTTCCAATTGCTTACCTTTTCTAATTAAATTTGTTACGGATCAGGAGCCAATGAAAAGCAATACTGTCTGAGGCTCGAACCTTCATGTCATTTATGGAGGCCATTGTGGCTCCGGGCTTACAGAAGTTACAATGGTAGGAATATGTGGTGAGATTTGTCTCAAAATAAAAGTCTAGTAAGTCTACACATTATTTACTTATTAGATATAATAGTTCTTACTATAAAAGAGAATAAAAATATCAGTGAAGGTCTTACTATAAAAAGGAACAAAAATATGTGACATTTTATTCCATTTTTGGAATTTAAAATAAATTGCAGGGTAGGCAGAGAGAACAGAGTGCCTGAGAACTCTATCCTTACATACTTCACTCGCTACCTCAACATTCATAATTCTCTTCATACACGCTCACCGGTGTCGGAGACTCTTGACTCCACCTTCCTTCAGTACGTGACCAATCTGGTCTAGGTAGGTTTGTCTCGGTCTCACCCGGTACCTACATCCTTCCACTTTCGCATTCTATATCTTCTTAACCAGACGTTCATTCGGCATTCTTTTCACATGTCCGAACTAAGAGCGTTATAATGACTTGGGCCAACTGTTTCTGATGCCGTTTGGTCAGCAATTACATTCCCAAGGACAATTTAAGTCTGGCAGGCGGCTGGTCATAATACTATTGCCAATAACTTCTACAATATGTACTATGAAAGAGTACATATTGTATCGACCCAAGTAATTGGGATAAGAGTAAGAGAATGATGATTTAAAGTACAACAGAATTTCAATTAAACAAGTTTAAAGAATACATACTAAAATTTATATAACAATATGGTTAGAAAAGTAAGCTTTCGGTAAATAACATAGAAAATCAAATAGTCTTGTATAGTTACTAAACTTATACAGAACACAGTAGTTATGCTGACTAGTGTAATTATTTAAATCAATAACAATTTTGTGTAGACATCACGCGAGTATGCGTGATACCTACCTTGAGGCCCTTTTAGTTAAATTTACTAGCTGATAATTTTAGTGAATTGGTATATTAAGTGAAATTTAAAATTTTGTCCATCTGATATAGGAGTATGAGTAGAACGGTCGTAATTACTTCTTTTCTCGAAGAAACCTATAAATTTATTACCTTTTATAACCAGAAAACATTAATGAAAGAGAAGATAGCCTCAAAATATAACCCTATGCCAACCCGTCTGACTCAACTGAAGATTTATTCATTTCACCTAGGAACGCTACAGTCCTTAACTGTACATTTTTTCAGCGATATTTTTTCCCACATAAGTACAGAATATAGTATGAAATACTATTAATATACTATAATATTGTGTATCCTGAGCGCTATGGCATGTCTTTCTTCAATCAAGATTAAAGAAAAGCACTTTCTTCACAGTAGACAGCGACCTGATTGTACCCCCGCTATTGCTAAGGCCCATCTGCAGCATCACTTATCTACATGAGTGCTGCTTGCTAGTTTACCACCATAGGTAATAAACAACCCTATAAAACCAAAACAAGGAAATCCGTTCGTCGAACCAACAGCCGTTGGGGAAGAATGATTCTTGAGTGGCGTCCTTAAAACGGACAATGCAGCGTAGGACGCGTCTCACTAGGAGAACTGGCGACATCATAAAAGTCGCATGAAGCCTGAATAAGTTGAATGCAAATGATAGAGAATTGTTCTAAGTAGCATTCTCGTAGGGAAACCTATATCGGCCACCGAAGACAAAGATCGGGTACCGCTGGCCCGTTCGCACGGCGAAGAGAGAAGTTTGCATGTTGGGTCTATGTTATTTTTAGTTCGTCTAGGTTATTTTTTTAAACACTATGAAAATAATCCTTGTATTGCTGTAAACTTTAAGATATACTATTAACAGATACAAATTACAACACGACTCAGAACAATATGTGGATAGAACAGAACAGAAGTATATGTGGATCACAGAAAGTATTATACCGCGTGGGAATCGAACCTGTCACAGTAGTATCTTAACTACGTCAGCTGTGCAACCAAATGCTAATAAACTATAATACTATTAATAATTTGACTATCAAAATTAGATTCAGAATATTAAATTTGATTTAATACGGACATGGTACATGACATTGTACTTAATATTCGTAATTGACTAATGTATAGTTTCAATTAGTATCTTGTAATAATGTATAGTAGTTATGTATATTATCTACATATTAATTAACAATATAATTATCTAATTTACCTCGTCCTTTGTACAATAACGGCCTTAATAGAATATATAGAACAATTTATCAAAATTTGTATTAACAATTATTAAATTGTGTTACTTATAATAGTGATAGGACCACGCTGTTGACAGTTCTCTGTCTACAGCCGCGGGTCGGCCCGTCTGGGGTAGTACCACACTCTCGCAGAAGATCGACGTCTGAGTAATGGCAATGTGCTATTGCGCTTCGTTCGATGAGTGAGAGAGCCGGAAGCCCAACGGGTGGGTTTGGGGATTATATGGTAGGCAGTGGCCTAGCTATAACTTTGGTTATAGCAAAGGTCCACGGGCGGCAGTGACACTTACCATCAAGTGTACTGCTTGCTCGTTTGCCATCATAAGCAATAAAAAAAACTTAATAATTAGTAGCGAAATGTACAATGTCTTCGATTACTTGTCAGTTACGTTAATAGGGTTAGACAAGCTGTGTGGTAGCGGTTAAGAATACTACCAATCCTCACTTTGCTCGTGGATGTTGTAAAAAACAACTAAGAGCCTTATAACGACCTGGGTCAACTCCATCTGATGTCGTTTGTTCAATAATTACATTCCCAAGGAGGGTTGACGTCTGGCAGGCGGCCGGTCATAAAACTATAGTCAATATCTTTTACAATATTTACTATGAAAGAAGAGTACATATTGTATTGACCCCAAGTAATTGGGATAAGAGTAGGAGAACGATGTTAATAGGGTTAGACAAATCTAAAAACTAAAATTTATATGTAAACTTTTCTTTCAATAACCGTTTCGTATGTAGCATTTTCTATTCCATTTACTTTCACTATAAAATCTATCCGCACTTCATATTTTTTTTTTTTCGCCTTTGATCGCAAACTAGCAAGTAGCATATCTGATGGTAAGTGTTGCTGCCGCCATTGGAGCTTTACAAAATGAGGTCGCTACTTACCAAAGTATTCTTTGGTTAAGTTGTGGTATTCCCCAAACTCATCCAGAGAGTTGGGCTGCTGCCACGGTCGCTCAAAGAATGAAGCGCAACAGCATATTGCCACAGCTCAGACATAGATTTTCTGTGACTATGATACTGCCCTAGAAGAAGCAGCCCGTGAGTGTAGACAGGGTACTGTCAAAAATGTGGCCAAAGAATAAGCATAGGCCTGTTACAATTTGTTTAAAAAAAGACAAATTCTTCAATTTTATTCACTTTTGACTACACAGATGTCTGCACAGAGTGGTTAAGATACCTACCGTGCCAGATTCCTACGTAGGACAATACTTTGTTCAATCTACAAATTGATATTCTGAGCCTAGGTATCTTCGTTAATTAAATGTTTGTAAAGTCCCCAGTAATGCAAAGATTATTGCCTTAGTGCTAGGTACCGTATTTTTAAATCATCATCGTCATAACTCAGCCTCAGCGCAGTTTTTGCCGTCCGCTCCTAGACCTAGGTCTCCCTTATATTATAGGTCCCATGAAATACGATTTTATGCTGCATCCCGGGCCTTCATCAAATCATAGGTTTATCTGATGTCTGTTACGCGGTCGTCACTCGAGAAGCTATCTTCCCTATTGGTAATCTGTTCGTCAAAAAATGTGCCCTGCCAATTCAGCGTAGTAATCTTGCTGTATTTTAAATAAAAATAAATAAAAAAATAGGAATACATTTTATAATAATAACAACATAGATTAAATGACACTGCTTGTAGTAAAACTATGATTTAATAGCACTTTCAGTTTTTTTCCTGCAAGCAAAAATGAGTCAGCTCATCAGAGGTAGAAAACGGACAGAGTAGAAAATGAATCTAGTTAAAAACTAGCATCTGAGTTATAGAATTTTGCTAATGCGCTTCATATATACTTTGACATTTTATTATACCTACTTATTCTTATTAATATTTGTAATTGACATGTAATACATAATCTGTTTTATTAATTAACCTAATAAGTAAGTAGAAACAACAAAGAAATCTGTAATAGTTAAGTTACCACCCACCCCCTCACCATCTCCACACCCACGGGTAAGATAGGGGTGGTGAATTGTGTTCTTACTCCGTCACCAAACGGAAAATCTACATCTTACATACAATGATAATATACATCTCAATAAAAAATAGATAATAATTATCTAAATCAAAAATTGGTTATAAAATCCGATTACGAAATGAAAAATGATGTCGCAAGCGGGATTCGAACCCGCGCCTATTGGGATTCCCGCTTGCGACATCATTTTTCATTTCGTAATCGGATTTTATAAATATTTAAGCATATTAAATGCTAAATTTCAGTAATTTAAATAACAAGGTTGTGTCATCGTTTAATACAATTCTAACTGTAAAGTTTGAAGTATTAAGCCTATAACAATGTGTAAACATTGTCGGGTAGATAGCATACCGTCACCTTAAGACGTAAATGCAATACGAAATGAAATTTGCATGTCCTACAATTAGTCGCGGTAGTGTAGTGGCAGCACGATTGGGCCGGAATCCCAATAGGCGCGGGTTCGAATCCCGCTTGCGACATCATTTTTCATTTAGTAATCGGATTTTATAAATAATTAAGCATATTAAATGCTAAATTTCAGTAATTCAAAAATTGGTTTATTAAATGCATATTAGGGAAATTTTGTTTTTGTCACTTTTTATATCAGAAATAAAATTTTATTGAAGCAATATCCCAGTAATCTCTCGCTTGAGAATTCACAAGTTTTACATGCAAAGTTTGTAAAATCTGCAAATATTATGTTCGGTTACCATTATTTTATTACTGAGCTTTGTTTCATCTAAATTAATATATTAAAATACACTTCTATTTTTTCAAGGTCCTACCAATCATAGTCCTATCAAATATATCTTTCAGTAGCCACTTCGTAATTTAAATTATTATTTAAAATACACCGGACAGTAATTAAAGAGTTCTTCATTGTAAACGTTCTCATTAAGTAATTAAACATATCATTCTTAATAATTGTTAAAAATAGATATTCTATATTTGTACTTATATAAAAGAAAGAAAGAAACAATAGTTTCTTAGAGAGTATAGTTTACATATGAGTGATGAGTTTAGTTTCGGGATGGTTCAGCAGGTTCTAGAGTGGCGACCACGTACTGACAGTGTAGAAGACCCTACACTAGATAGACAGACGACCTGGTAAATGTTGCTGGGCGTCGATGGATGCAAGCGGCACAGGACTGCAATCTGTGGCGTAACATGAGGGAAAACTACATCCAGTGGTGGATGGCAACAGGCTAAAATGATGATAATAGTTTACATATAAATTTAAGCTTCATTTAATTCATTACAAAATGAAAGATAAATTGATAGAAAGAGACTAAACGGCCACAATGGTAATTTAAAATGATAGCAGAAAAAAAGTAAACAAAACGGTTTTTCATTGTACATCCATGAACTAGCGTTAATACATATATATATATATATATATATATATATATATATATATATATATATAATTCTCCTGTTCTTCTCACAATTACTTGAGGTCGTCGCAATATCTACTCCTCATTCTTCTTCTTCATCTTCTTATATATTGGCAATCAGCTTCTTCTTATGTATTGGCAATCAGCTACATATACGAGCTATTGGTGCCAGTGTCAAGTTATAATTATTATTACGTTTATAGTCTTGTCAGGTTAGTCATTGTCTAAGTCAAATTGTCGCCATTAACAGTGCAATGCCCACACTGTTAATGGTATCTTGTGGGAATTTTGATGGAAAACGAAAACGTTGTAAAGCACTTTTATATGATATTCACTACATCCCAGTAGACCCGCCACATCACATTACATAAAATGCTATCAAAATTATCTAATATAACACGTTGAAACACTAAGATATCGAATATAATACAAGAGCACCACATGACGTTTTCAAATTCCCGTCAAAAGTCTACTCCTCATTGTACTTATTGCAAAAGTAATTGACAATTGCTTTATGTCAATTCATGGAAATATAATTGTTAACGAAACGGCATCAAGTGAAGTTGGCTTAAGTCAATATAACAATTAGTCATCTTTTACGACATCCACAAACAAATTAGGGGTTTGTAGTATAGTTAGGCACCACAATGCAAGCGTTTATATATAATATATATACATATCAAAAGTAATACTTAAATATAGATTCTAATGAGCATTATCCAAAAGGCAACAGTTCAAAATATGCTCTAACTTTATACTGTCATACTTATTAAGTAAGAATTAGCTGTGTTAGTGGCTACGAATACTACCAACCTTTACTTTGCTCGCGGTTATGTACTATGAAAGAAGAGTACATATTGATCGACTCCAAGTAATTGGGATAAGAGTAGCAGAATAATAATGACCTATTAAGTAAGACACAGCTCTCTATTTTACCTTGTACAAAAACGTCGTCAACGTCTAAGAAATATATACCTTCAAAAAATAATACAGATACCTTATAGAATAAATTTTGACTAATTTATGAACTACTAGCTTCTGCCCGCGGCTTCGCCCGCGTAAAAGGTTACTTTCCTAAAGTTTTTGATCCCCTATTTTTATTTTTGACCGTCGGTAATACAGTGCAACGGTATTACAATACTCAGGGTTGGAACTTCATTACTGGACTGCTAGATGGCGTTGAAGAAGCTAGATATTGAGATTTTTTGACAAACAATTTTTTATTTTTCATATAAAAATTTTGATTTTTTTTTAATAAATAGTTTCCTATGTTACTTTTAATACCTCCAAGAATATGTGTACAATGTTTCATGATGATCGGTTGAGTAGTTTTAGCGTGAAAGCGTAACAAACAAACTTACATTCACATTTATATATTAGTAGGGATTATACAATATTTCAAAGTAAATAAATAGTACTTATTGATAAATCGAGACAAAATTTATATGATCGATATGAATCTTAAAGAAGTTTCAATCAAATCATCGAATAAAAATATATTCAATATTTTATTAAACATTATACGTTTTCTTTTTCTTTTGCCCCTGATTCTGAACAAAACAATTTTTCATAAATATCTCCATCGAAACTGTATTTATAATACAACAATTTTCACAATACAATATACTCGTAGTTAAAAATCAACAATACAATTTTGAATCTTATCATCCTTTATTTAGGTTCAAAATTCTTTTAATAGAGAATTGAACAGTTTTCAGTTCTTTCAGCACACAATCGATCATATTTGATATGATCTTGACGATTGTACACAAATGATTATAGGTTCTAACTTTATAACTTAAAGTTCATATTTGTTTGTAGAGTAAAACGAAATATTTCCTATACAATTCTAATATTTATACTATTGTCAAGTTTACACTGTATTTTTGTCTTCTATCTATAATTCTATACTAATATTTTAAATATGAAGTAAACAATTTTGTTTATATGTACATATACAAAAAACTCTCAAATTTACATTACAAGCAAATTTGATGATTATATGAACTGAAAACCGTATTTGAATATGGAGATCATAAAAAAAAGTTTATAAACCCAGATTTAGGAAGAATACAAATGCGACGTAGAGAGCGAGTAGGTATGAAAGTGAGTATTGGTTTAAAGATGCGAAAGGGAATGCTCCGATGGTTCGGACATGTTGAAAAAATGCCGAACGAACGTCTGGTTAAGAAGATATACAATGCGAAAGTGGAAGGATGAAGGTACCGGGGGAGACCGAGACTAACCTACCTAGACCAGATTGGTCATGTACTGAAGGTAGGTGGAGTCAAGAGACTTCGAAACCGGCGAGCGTGTATAAAGAGAATTATGAATGTTGACGAAGCAAGTGAAGTATGCAAGAATAGAGTTCTCTGGCACTCTGTTCTCTTTGCCTACTGTGCAAGGGATATGGCGTGATGATATGTATGTATGTACAATAATACAATTTGTAAAGGTTTTCAATACTAGAAAATCACATTTCTCTTACTGCTCACATTATATATTATGCCTTTTTTTAGTTAAGCTGTGGTCTGAACATGTCCAGAGCGATGGAAGAGCATTAGATGTCACTATAACCCAGCGTATTCTCTTCCCAACATTGAGCGAACCACTGGTACCGATTTCTTGACATCTGTGGTCGTCCCGGATATCCTCTCAAATACCATCCTCATTGACGCGTGTGTTGCCAGTTGTCAGTCTTGCTAAGGCGTCACCCCCATGCGATTCACTGCGATTACCGGCCTAATATCTGGTACATCCACCCGCAACCTTGGCTACGGGCACTATCAGGCGTAGGTGGTCTCACCTACGCCGCCCGACGCGCCTGTGCCAAAACATGTTACGATAGAGGAGTTCTCTGACGTTCTCTGCCTTATCACGTTTTATCCTTGGAACAATAATAAGCGCAGAACAATAATGTGTCATTTTTTTATCGCCCAAATCGATCGATCGATCTGCGCTAACTCCACCTTATACTTTTTGGTCAACAATTTTATTCCCAAGGAGGGTTGACGTTAGGCAGGTGGCCGGTCGTAAAACTATTGCCAATAACTTTTTGTAATATGTACGATGGAAGCAGAGTACATATTGTGTCAACCCTAAGTGATTGGGATAAGAGCAGGCGAATGATAATTATAGCTGACTCTTAAATCACAACGACTCTCAATACAAATCAGTACATATTGTATTTGTAAAAGAATAAAATAAGAATTTTAACCTTCCGAATAGAAATACTTTCAATGCAAATTCACGAAAAATATCAGACACAGTGGCTTGATAGAACGACTGCAAGCACCTTCGCGTGACTTATAACGCCATTGTAGATCTTATCATAAAATTAGATGTAGCTTATTTGTTCGTCTCGTTAACAACAAAATAAAAGGAACACTTAAAATCGCTTAATCAAATGAAACCTTAAAAAAAAAGTTTAGTACAGAGGACAAAAAAATAAGCTTATTTTTGGTCCTCTGTATTGTTTTTTTTTTTTCTCTAGGTGGCATTTATAAGGCGGCCACTGAAGACAAAGATCGGGTACCAGTGGTCCGCTCGCACGGCGAAGAGAGGAGTTTGCATGGTAGGTCTATGAGGTCACGCGCCTCCTCTTCCGTCACCCCGGACCGATTTGGCGGGGCGAGACGCATCCATAGCTCACCGAAAAAAAAAGGTGGCTTTTATAAACTTGATGAGTAATAAAACAAATGATATGTTTCTCTCCCTCTCTATCACACAATAAAATTTTAATTGAATATAACAACACTATTCCATGGCATAGGTCTGGTAAATACCTCGGTGCTGTCGTGGATGATAAGTTGAATTGGACTAAGAACACACTAGTGCTTTACCGTAAATGTATTAAAGCAATGAATGCTTTAAGTCCCATCCTAAATAGAAAAAGTAATCTAAGTCCTAGGACGAAAATGCGTATTTATTCTACCTTAGTAAGACCTACGATTGTATACGCTGCACCATTATGGAGCAGTACCTGTGATGTTACAAAAAAATTCAAGTAGATCAAAATAAGGCTATTAAAATTGCATATGACACTATATTTCGCACTAATTTAATGAATTTACAACTCCAGGTTAAATTCCCGACACTAAAAAGTTATGTTCTAAAATTATCAAAAAGATTTTATTTGTCTAAAAATTATAATCACAGTAACTGTTTAATATCACGTATTGGTAAATCTCGTTTACGGAATTTACCATACGTCGATACATATGGTCGATATCGCCTGCCCCATCACTACTTTCTAAAGCACTTATGACATTGATGCTCCCACCACCGGTCCGGCTGGGTAGCCGCGCTAACGACTCAGGCGTCTAGCACAAAGTGACGGTTGTTTCTTTTTATACTCTCTATGTACCCTGTATAGATAAAAAAAAAAGTATATTAATATTACTTCATGTTTTGCAGTAACAAGCTTCGATAGTTTTATAATGTGTTTGACTGTAATTGTGTGTATTAAGTACTAGGTATGCTCTTCATAATTATAACATGCTACACTCCATGTCGACAAATAATAAGTCTATTTTAATAATTATTACATTACCAGTGGTAATGTAATAATCATATCTTTTTACTATGGTATAACAAGTGTAAAAAATTAAAATTAAAAGTGTTTGTGGTCATTTAATATGTTTTATAAAGACGTCTTAGTCTGTAAAAAACGTTAACAATAAGTGATAAAGAATATTATAACATTGTTTTGTAACTATTTATGAAAATAAAGAAATGTTGAAATCAATCAATAAAATTTTAAAGGATATTTTAAGGATCGTATGATATGGGCACTCATTTCGTGAAAACCACAAATTTTCATTCAGAACTTGAGCTTAAATTATTTTATAGCATAAAATTACTGGAAATCCCCAGCGACATAATAAATTATTACTTAACGAATTTTCTTAAATTAATGGTTCTCTTTAGAAAGGTGAGTGTATTCTATTTGATCACTATACAGGGTGCCGATTTAGTTAGTAGAATCCTTGAAGGGGGTGTATCAGACCATGATACACTATCCAAATCAGTAGAAAAAAATAGTACCTAAGTTTTGATTAAATTGCCATACTGATAAGCGGTCAGTACACTTGTACTATAAAAAGTTCAATGTAGGCATATACTCATGCGTGTGACACTGAACTAGTAGGCAAATAGACCCGCTCGCGCTGCGCTCACCGCCGCACAGCTGGGTCGAAATGTACCTACAGGTCAATGTACGGTGACAAACCTACTGTTTTGATAAGAAACAAATCACTTTATCTCGGGATTGGGCAGAGCTAGGAGTCTGCAACTAACTTTAATGTTTTCTATGGCGTCATTCCTACACCTAGTTTAAGTTATTCTACTAATAAAATCGGCACCCTGTATATTCGACTTGTAAATCATTACATTACGCGTATTACAGCTATTTAGCTGTCGATTATATAATGCTATAGTAATTATTTCTAATGTTTACGCGAGTATTACGCATTTAAATTTAAACGGATTCTATCGTATTTGTTTTTGATTTTTGACGTTTCAAATACTTTACAGCATTCATGATCACGGGAGGACTTAGGTGTCTCACGTCCAATATGTCATTGTTATTACAGAGATTTATATCCACCCGCTAAACTGTTAGTTATTAAATTGTGACCCACATTTTCATACAAATTGATTGCCAGTACAAAAAGAAAATGATTCTATATAGAATCATTTATATAATTTTTACAACAACACTTTATATAAAGTGTTTTTATTGTTTATGATCAATTATTATAATAACTGTCCATAAACAGTAATAATTAGTTTTTATAATAATTAACTTATTGATATAAAATATTTTATACTTGATATAAAATATTTTAAATAGAATCATTTTCTTTTGTACTGGCAAACAATTTGAATCTTAATGTGGGTCAAAACTTAATAACTAATACAGTAGAAGGTAGATATAAATTTCTGTAATAACGATGACTTGTTGGACGTGTGATACCTTAGTCTTCCCATGACTATGAAGGCTGTAAAGTGTTCGACAAATTAAAAATCAAATACAAACGTCATTGAATCCGTGAAAATAGTGTTATTTTTAATGCTACAGTTCTAACATCGCCGAAAATTTTTATATTTATTTGAGTTTACGATTTTTAAAGCAAAAGTAATAATGCGATGGAAATATCACATTACCCGTCATCATTCACTCCTTATCACAATTCCGTTCACATGAGCTCACATACAAAAAATTCGTAACACCTGTATATATAATAAAGATAAGTAAATCAAGTATTAAAACAGCAAAACAAGTCCAATTTCTGACGATAAATTCCAGGAGGCTCTAAGGCAATAACAAACAATATCTTTTCCAATACGCTGCTCCCTATAGCTTTTGGTAAGCTAAACTTTAGTCCAGGAGCAAACCGTCGTAGGTAGGTTAAGGTAACATTTTTGGCGTATTTACTTTCGTTTAATATCCCGTTTCGTTTTGTTTAATACAATCATCATCTTCACCTCTGAGCCTCCTCCGCAATAGAAAGGAAAGAAAGAAAGAAAGTAAATGATTTATTTGGACTCTACAACACGGCTATTAACAATTACAAAAACACTAACAAGAATAAAATTAAGGAAAAAAAATAACAAATAAGAAGATAACAGAAACATATTTAACCAAGGGTTAAATATGTTTAAAAAGGTTTAAAAACAAGGGTTCACGTTATGACTGCGCAAATTACAGAGCCATAAGTTTGACCAGTTTGGCAGCAAAAGTGTACGGTAAAATTATTGAAAGGAGAATGAAGATGGTGTCCGATGGTTTACTGTGTGAGACACAAGGAGGTTTCAGGAGTGGAAGGGGATGCATGGATCAAGGATTCTCTCTGCGCAACATTGTGGAAAAGTATCTGGCTCTAGGTCAGAGGGTTTTCTGCAGTTTTGTGGGTCTGGAGAGAGCATTTGACACGGTTGTACGAAAGAAACTTTGGGACATTTTACCGGAGTATGGTAGTAACGGTAAACTGCCACAGGCTGTGCAGTCCAGTTACATGGGCTGTAGAGCCTGTGTGCAGCTGGCTGATGGAATTTCGCCTTGGTTTGACGTCAATATCGGCGTTAAGCAGGGATGCGTTCTGTCAGCCAGACTGTTTATCATATATCTGGATAAATGTCTCCAAAGGTTGAACGATATGAATGTGGGAGTCCAGATGGGCGACTCAGTGGTCACTGGTCTGCTCTATGCAGATGATGCAATCCTGCTGGCACAGTCAGCGACTGACCTGCAGACCCTAGTCGACACAATGACAGAAGATTGTGAGAAAAGGGGTCTACGTGTGAATGTGAGCAAAACCAAAATAATGCTCTTTGAAAGAGATGAAGCCAGAACAGATGTACGAGTAAAAATAGGTAATGATGTACTAGAGCAAGTGGATGAATTTGTATATCTTGGATGTGATTTTAAGCGAGATGGAAGGTACACCACTGATATACTGAGCGAAGAGTGAATGCGGAAAATAGAGTGAACGGAGCGTTGGGACATCTTCTCGGTAGCCTCAGCCAGAAGGCACGTGTAGCAATAAATAACGCAGTACTTGTCCCAACATTACTATATGGAAGCGAGAGTTGGGTATGCAGAAAAGAGCATGAAAGCAAAATTATTGCGGTCGAAATGCGATCTCTACAGAAAATCTTTGGAGTTAGGCTAACCGATCGCATTCGTAACGACGACGTAAGAGAGCGAGTAGATATGAAAGAGAGTATTGGTGTAAAGATGCGAAAAGGAATGCTCCGATGGTTCGGACATGTGGAAAGAATGCCGAACGAACGTCTGGTTAAGAAGATATACAATGCGAAAGTGAAAGGATGTAGGTACCGGGGGAGACCGAGACTAACCTACCAAAACCAGATTGGTCATGTACTGAAGGAAGGTGGAGTCAAGAAAAACCGACGAGCGTGTATGAAGAGAATTATGAATGTTGAGGAAGCGAGTGAAGTATGCAAGGATAGAATTTTCTGGCACTCTATTTTTAATAATAATAATAGTTTTGTTATTAATAATAATTAGGCAAATTAATTCTTAAATATACATACATACACACACATTACACATACATACATATACATACATACCCACATGACAGATATTACAACAATAAGAGACACTAACAAATATGCATTTGTATGTCTCTCATAAATAGTTATAGATTTATAGACGATACGATGCACCAGTTCCAGTTCCATATATATACACATACATATACGCATTAAACACAATTACATCGGCATTTATGCTTAGTAAGCTGAAAACGATTATTTTTGTAATTCAAGCAAGTTATCTTTGAATTTCTGTTTGAATCTCTATTATGAAAGTGGTTTGAAATCAACAACCAATATTGTCTAAGCATAAAAATAATATAAACAACTATTATGACTTTTATCGGTAAGGTAAAAAATGAAAACGAAAATTATATAAAATCAAAAATAACGCGAATCAGCTCTTGGACTATAAACGAGGTACACAAGAATATGTTTTCCAATTCAATACGCTCGCTCAACGTACAATATAATACGTAATATTTTGTGGGTAACTGAGAACAAAGGGAATCCATTCAATCCATTGGAATGAACCAGGTACGATATCAGAGATAACGTTACTCATTCTATGTAAATAACAATGAGATATCAGTTTTGCAAATTTAATTTTGTAAGCAACCTTATTGTGAGTAATCATTTCTATATTTTTGTATTTATTAATATTTAGATCATAGGCACACGCTACTGACATTTTCCTTACCTGCGGACATAGATTTGCTTTCGAGGAGATTACTAACAAATTTCATACTACGTTTTTTTTAAGTGAAAACTTCTTTTGGCGCACCGCACACAGATTTTTTCGTAGGCTGTAAGTGAGGCTGATCCGTCACGCTCTGAGGTGAAAGACTTGATCGGGTGAGCTCAGGTTCACCGAATGTATCCGAGCGGGAAATATACAATCGGCTGCTCTTTACTGCTGTGTCGCTGTGTTTACTATATTCAATTTATATGTAATAATTATTATTATCAATTATTATTAGTTATGCAAGTTTTTAACCAACAGTTTGTAATAGTTATTATTCATACGTGATAATTATTATTTTAACAATCATTTTTTGTGGTATGTAGTTAGTGGTTTATCATGCTAATATAATACAGTAAAAAATCATTAAACATTATAAAAAACATAATTATTTTGTTCATAGTTTTAAGTTTTCACTCCTGACAGCAGTCCTCATGACTGCTTTGTATTCATCCGCTTTCACTATTTTACGTTTATCCAAAAGTTTAGTTGTAGATTTAACACGAAAAGCATTTTAACCGTTATATTTTGTTGGTAGATTTTCGGATGACTATCGTCTAGTATTCGTTTCGATATAAAACTTTCATTTTCGCATTTCATAGAATGTAATCGTTCGATATTCAAATAGTGTGCAAAAATGCGAAAGCGAATGCTCCGATGGTTCGGACATGTGGAAAGAATGCTGAACGAACGTCTGATTAAGAAAATATACAATGCGAAAGTGGAAGGAGAAGGTGTAGATACCGGTGGAGACAGAGACTAACTTACCCAGACCAGATTGGTCAGGTACTTAAGGAAGTTAGAGTCAAGAGTCTCCGAAACCATCGAGCGTGTATGAAGAGAATTACTAATATTGAAGAAGCGAGTGAAGTATGCAAGGATAGAGTTCTCTATCACTCTGTTCTCTTTGCCTACCTTGCATGGGATATGGCGTGATGATATGTATGTATATAATAAATAATTGATAAATGTCGTATTGCATAATGAAAGTTGCTTAGTGTGCACCAAACTTTATATATACTAATCTGCAACCCCATTTCATAACTCCATAACCCTTGATGCGTCGACTCGGATGGTAATTAGTGAATGCTAATAGGCTTATTGGCTTATGACGTTATTTCAACGTATTTACTGTTGATTCAACTGATAAGGTAAGTAAATCAGCGTTATTATTACCAACATCTATCAACTATATTTTCAAATACTTATAATATGAAAACAATTATAATATACAAACAGTTGTTCGGAATCTGACTATACTAAGAAATAATCAGTAAAAAAACTTTTGTTTAAGAAGAGAATATTGAACATACATACATATCATCACGCCATATCCCTTGCAGGGTAGGCAGAGAGAATAGAGTGCCAGAGAACTCTATCTCTGCATACTTCACTCGCTTCCTCAACATTCATAATTCTCTTCATACACGCTCGCCGGTTTCGGAGACTCTTGACTCCACCTTCCTTCAGTACCTGACCGATCTGGTCTAGGTAGGTTAGTCTCGGTCTCCCTCGGTACCTACATCCTTCCACTTTCGCATTGTATATCTTCTTAACCAGACGTTCGTTCGGCATTCTTTCCACATGTCCGAACCATCGGAGCATTCCCTTTCGCATATTTGTATATCTTGGATGTGGATTTAGCCGAGATGGAAGGTACACCACTGATATAGAGCGAAGAGTGAATGCGGGAAATGGAGTGAACGGAGCGTTGGGGCAACTTCTCGGCACCACCTCAGCCAGAAGGCACGTGTAGCAATACATAACGCAGTGCTTGTCCCAACATTACTGTATGGAAGCGAGAGTTGGGTATGCAGAAAAGAGTATGAAAGTAAAATTAATGCGGTCGAAATGCGATCTCTTCGGAAAATCTGTGAAGTTAGGCTGACCGACCGCATTCGTAACGACGACGTAAGAGAGCGAGTAGGTATGAAAGAGAGTATTGGTCTAAAGATGCGAAAAGAATATTAAAAAGTTAGGAAAATTTACTTACTATCTTAATCTCAACAATTACACATATTTTCCTTAGTGTTTTGCTGACTTATAGTGGTCTGCATAATCTTGCTTTTAATAACATTTGTAATAGGGTTGTAGCTTGATAATAATACACGCTGGAAATAATCTCCATTGAGAAAAGAAAATTCAATAAGAATTAAAACACAAATTAAAAGTCATAAAAATACATAATTTTGTTTTTTTTTTTTCATTGCTGATGGTGGCAAACGAGCAATCAGCACATCACAGTAAATGTTACTGCCGCCCATTGACCTTTGCAATACCAGTAATACAGTTAGGACGCTGCCTATAAATGAAAATCCCAAGCCCACCTAGAAAGTTGGGCTGTCGGCTGTCTCGCTCACCGAATGAAGCACAATAGCACATTGCCATTGCTCAAACGTTAATTTTCTGTGAGAGTGTGGTACTACTCCAGATGGACAGGCCTGCGGCTGTAGACAAAAAACTGTCAAACAGTGTTGTCTTAACACTATTCATTACTTACATAAATATTAAAAATAATTTACCTGGTTAAACAATATACCGTACATATCAAGAAATCAAGTAAGGAAAGAATGTGAGATAGAATTAAGATGGGATAGGACATAAGACAATCCTTATTCCTACATAGTCTTTATAAAGACTTGAAAGATTCAAAAAGAATACATGCTACCTTTTCTTTTTCTTGCGGTGAACTATGGATGTGGTCGCGCCCTGCCAAATCGGTCCGGGGCGACAGAAAAGGCGGCGCGCAACCCCATAGATCCACCCTGCACCTCTCTGCACCATGCAAGCGGGCCACCGGTACCCGATCTTTTGTCTTCGGTGGCCAATAGCATGCTACCTCGATCTTTATAACATTAAGACCATTAGAAATAACATGGAAATAATGAATAGCGATACCGTTTCATTTCCATACAAATAAAAATAATATGAAACTGGACATTTTTAGTTAAATTTCTTTCAACCTCATAGTAATTTTTTTTACTCAATCCAACTTACAACAGGAAAAAAAATAGTGGCACTTCGTTGGAATTTTAAACTTCACACGAAAAGTTGCCTTATCTGCAGTATGTAGATTTATTTCGCCAAGTTTCGTCGGTGATGCCGAGATAAGAAATGGGGGACAAATCGTGTACCGCTATGCATTTAAATCATGTTTTAGTTTTTAGAACCAACGGACGTCTGTGTAAATCGCTAATGAAAACCTTTCTTTTATTTTTACTGCTAAAACCAACTGAATGACACTGCTAAATATTTATAAGTTTTATATTTTAGTTTAAGTATTGATATGTATTCATCATCATCATCATCTCAGCTCGTATATGTCCCACTGTTGGGCTCAAGCCTCCTCCATAATATGAGGGAAATTAACCTGCTATACCACGCAGGTCAGACGTGTTGGTATAGGGTTTTGTTTTGAGTTTTCCTTCTCTTGCATAGATGTTACATGCGTTTTATAATATCCCTTAGTCGTCTCATACGATCACCCACGGGTAAAATATGGGGTGGTAAATTGTATTCTTACTCCGTCACCACACGGAAAATGTGTATTATGATATTTATTAATTTTATCTTATTTTGTCTTATATGTTTTTATTTGTTCACGTTTTTCACTCTAAGTAAAGCTTCCTCTACAATTAGAGGAATATCTATTAGCTCGAGTATGATATTAGGTATTGCATGGCAATAATATAAATAAAAAATATGATAAACTCTATTATTTAATTTAAAATAAAACTACTTTAACGGATTCTATCGCGTTTGTATTTGAATTTTAATTGCCAGACGTTTCGAGCACTTTACAGTAATCATAGTCACGGGAGGACTAAGGTGTCTTACGTCCAATATGTCATTGTTATTACAGAAAATGTATATCTACCCTATAAGATATTAAATATTGACCAACTTTTTTAATACGAATTCATTGCCAGTACAAAAAGAAAAAAAATTGTATATAATATTTTATATTTTTTATGATTTGTTACTTTTAAAACATTTAATTTGTGATAATTATTATTGTGGCAATTTACAATTTTAGAAAAACTAGCAAAACTATTCAGCTACCATCGGATCGGAACGTGGTCACACTGAAAAAGATCCGGCAAGAAAACTCAGGCGGCATAATACTAATTTTATTACTGAATATTTGGGTAGCGGCCTACTTACTAAAATTAATTAATTTTAATATTAACTAGTTTAGTAGTGGTGAGTCAAATCTATACAATAAGTGCTCACAGTGTCTTGCAGTCTTATGGTGGTTTTTTTTGTTTTATTTTTAATTCAATAATAATGATAGTGATGAATTTATTTCATTTAATTTGCTTTTCATTTTCAAAATAATATTCACTACAATATTTTAGCGTTATCTATTAAAATTTCATGGTAATATTCAAAACGTGAAATGTACAATTGTACGCAATTAAAAGCACCAAATGTGTTTAAATGAGAGCCAAATTAAATTAAAATATTCCAACATGGCTGGCGGAATTCACAAGAATTAAATAATACTCCGTTCAAATGAGTGTTTTTTGATGAGACAGGAACGTGTTATATTTCTTTTTTTATTTTAGAGTTTTGGTAACCTAGTGAATTGCGGGAACCTATACTGGATATCTCGTGTGACCATTGAGTAAGAATACTATTCACCCCCTATCTGCCCCATAGTGATAGATAGCCCCCGGGTGACGTACAAGTTGACTAAGGGATATACCGATAGAGGTAGAGCCTCATCGTTGACAGTTTTCTGTCGACAGCCGTAGATTATTTTGTCTGGGATAGTATCACACCCTCGTAAAAAATCGACGTCTGAGCAGTGATAATGTGTTGTTGCGCTTCGTTCAATGATTGAAGCCGGAAGCCCAACTTTCTAAGTGGGTTTGGGTTGGTGTTCAATGGCATAGCTGTGTACCTTTAGTATTATTACAAAGTCCTTGGGCGAGTACACTTACGTGTGGGAAGAAGACTTACAATAAAAAAAAAAATATTTATAGAGAAGGGAGACTCGAAATAAATTTCTATACCAACAGTCACCATGGTTATAGTAGGACAATTTCCTTCTCATTGTGGCTCAAGCCCAACAGTGGGACGTATACATACATACTATCACGCCATGTCCCTTGCAGGGTAGGCAGAGGCAACAGAGTGCCAGAGAACTCTATCCTTGCATACTTCACTCGCTTCCTCAACATTCATAATTCTCTTCATACACGCTCGCCGGTTTCGGAGACTCTTGACTCCATCTTCCTTCAGTACATGACCGATCTGGTCTAGGTAGGTTAGTCTCGGTCTCCCCCGGTACCTACATCCTTTCACTTTCGCATTGTATATCTTCTTAACCAGACGTTCGTTAGGCATTCTTTCCACATGTCTGAATCATCGGAGCATTCCCTTTCGCATCTTTACACCAATACTCTCTTTCATACCTACTCGCTCTCTTACGTCGTCGTTACGAATGCGGTATGGGACGTATACGACCTGATAAAATATAATAATAGTAATGTCACATTCAATATAAAATGTCATTCATGTGGAACTTTTTTTTGTACAGGTACGCGGCAGTACTCAATGGATTCGTTAACATTTTGTGACTTATTTGGAAATCGTGTGATCCCTTTGTCTTTCTAATTTCTTCTAGTATTATATTTAAGGCGAGCGTATATGAAGAGAATTATGAATGTGGAGGAAGCGAGTGAAGTATGCAAGGATAGAGTTCACTGGCACTCTGTTCTCTCTACCTACCCTGCAAAGGATATGGCATGATGATATGTATGTAAATTTTCCCTACGGAAACTGGCATAGTACTTCATATTGTAATAACATTTAATACAATCATCGTATTCGAGAAACTTGGTTACACAGATATAGGTGTAGTTTTAATTGCCGCATTTTTCAACTACGCCTACGGTATTTAAACAGAACGCGAGGAGACCTATCAATAATGTATTCAAATCAATATTTGACATGCCTAATTTACACTCACATCTCAGCTCATATATGTCCTGCTGTTGCGCTCGAGCCTCCTCCATAATGGGAGGGAAATTGACCTACTATACCAAGCTGGACTATCAGACGTGTTGGTATAGAGTTTTGTTTCGAGTCTTCCTTCTCTTGCATAGATATTATATGGGCTTTTTATCCCTTAGTCGTCTCTCACCCACGAGTAAGAGAGAGGGTGGTGAATTGTAGTCTTACTCCGTCACCACATGGATATTATTGATACGAATTTACGCTTAAACTGACTAAAATGACTAAAAAAAAAGACGTTAATAAATCTTAAATGAAACCAAAAGAAAATTCTTTTATTCAACGTGAGTACAATAGTGTATTAATTGATAAAACAATTGAGTTGTTCTATAACTATGAGTAGCAGTTGTTATAAAAAAATCTATTTCTTGCAAATTATTTTAATTCTTTATTTATTTATTTATTGTATCAAAGAAACATACAGTATTATAATTATATTACAATAAGAAAAAAATATTAAAATAATTAACACTGTCACCAATTAAGTTTCTAATATTAATTAAGAGATTAGTAATTAAGAGTCTATTAGATGTTATATAAAATAAAAGGAAAAGTAAAGAAGTAGGTAAAGAAATACATGAAATTACAAGTTATACCGCAAATTTGGAAAGTTGAGATCTAAAAGTACTAAGAGTTTCATTAAAAATATCTATGTTGTTATACTTAATATTGTAACAGCTACAAGCACGTTTTATAAATACAGTTTCTTCATTAAAAGTTCTCGAATTAGGTATATTTAAAAGAGATAAACAACGAGAAGTTGTATTGTATGATATTTAAGTGACGCCCGCACAACAAAACACAAAAATGTTATTAAAATTATTTTTATTACAAAGAATTTAACAAGAGAATTTCAATGCTATTAAAAAATTAATAAAAAGCTTTTCTTTAAGATTGAACGATATCTCTTATTTAAGTTACAAGTATTTTCTTCATATATGCATTGCTACGCCAACGCTGCAGTAGCTTGAATCGCGGTACCAATTCGTTTTCAATCACCCATAATCTCCACCCACGAGATTAAATACGAGAGTACTTAAATAATCGTACTAAATATATAGTTTATTGGTAATTTTTTTTATCTGATATTATGATTTATTTTTACATATAATACACACATACATATCATCACGCCATATCCCTTGCAGGGTAGGCAGAGAGAACAGAGTGCCAGAGAACTCTATCCTTGCATACTTTACTCGCTTCCTCAACATTCATAATTCTCCTCATAGACGCTCGCCGGTTTCGGTGACACTTGACTCCACCTTCCTTCAGTACGTGACCAATCTGATCTAGGTAAGTTAGTCTTGATCTCCGCCGATACCTACATCCTTTCACTTTCGCATTGTATATCTTCTTAACCAGACGTTCAATCGGCATTCTTTCCACATGTCCAAACCATCGGAGCATTTTCTTTCGCATCTTTACACCAATACTCTCTTCATACCTACTTGCTCTCTTACGTTTTCTTACGAATGCGATGGGTTAGCCAGTTTTATTTTTAGTTATGAAGTAGTAGAGTATATTAATGGAGGTCTTTCTTTTTTGGGTGTGCTACGGTCGGCGCACTCCCCGCACCACTCCATCCGGGGCGACAGAGGAGCGTAAGCACGCATACCCGTAACTCACCCGTGACACCTCGCCTTCGTCGTTGGACCGACCACCGGAGCAGCGTGAACTTGACGTCTCTCCCCTCTATTTGACCCATGTCCCCCCTCTCGGGGAGGACGTCAGTCTTTCCTCACGCGGTCAGCCTCTCGGCGGGTGACGGACTAATTCCCCGGTCCAGTCACCCGCGGCCTCGGCTAGGGTGGCATCAGGCGCAAGTAATCACGCCTGCGCCACCCCAGTCGCCGGCGGCGGCTCGCGTCACCGAGGAGACGTTCCTCGCGCACGCGCTCCGCCACCTTCTTCCGCGAGACTACTGCCTGGCAGAAGGTTGCGACCGCGTCCCAGTTCCTGACGCTGTCGAGCATCGCCCTGGCGATAGTTGGCAGCGTCAAGTCGGCACCGATGACTGCGACGAGTTCACGGCGCTGCACTGCCGAAGCGGCAAAAACCTCGAGCTCATGCTGCACCGCATCCTCGTTGCAATCGCAGTGGTGGCAGGATGGTGTACTCTCCCTCCGGACGACCAAGTGCAGGTATTTGGCAAAGCATTAAATGAGGTCTAAAAATGGCACCAGTGATAGAAAAGATTAAGAGCGAGAGATTGTCTTGGTATGGACATGTGATGAGGAAGGATGAAAAGCATGTGACACGGAGGGTTATCAATATGTTTGTAGATGGACGGAAGAGACGTGGGAGACCCAAAAAGAGATGGATGGATTGTGTGATAGATGGATATGTGTATGACGGCTGTGAATGCCGATATGACAGCTGATAGAAGCTTACGGAAGGCTAAAACATGATGTATTGACCCCACTTAGCGTGGTAAGAGGGCAAGTAAATGATGATAATATACTTTTAGTTATCATTCTTTTCCTTCATTTTCTTTTTTTATAACTTATACTAGCTTCTGCCCCCGTTTCATAACAGGCTAAGGTCTTTACACACCCGCTCCGTCGGACACGACAGAAATACGATGTGCGGTCTCATAACCTACCGTATTCTCTCCCCATCTCCATTAGACCGACAACTAGTACTAATTCCATGACATCCATGGATGTCCAGCGGGTTACCCTTTCTAGTACCATCTCCATCGACGACCCGATAAACAACAGTGTTGCCAAGGTTTTGCTTTCACGCTGTTGGTTTCTCTATGGATGTCGGACTAATCCTCTATCCGTCCATCCTCAACCACAGCTAGGGCGACGTCAGGCTATTTTTAGGAAGAAAGAGTAAGTAAACCTGTACGACATGAATTAATTGTTTTTATTGATGATTCCCAAACCGACTGTATTAGTAAGAGGCCAATTCTCATCATACAAATAGATCAGATAAAACATCGAATTTGAACCCCCGAAATCGACTAATTTGAAAAAAGATTGAATTACAAAATTGAGATGAAATTCGAATAATAAGAACTGTCGTTCTGACAAAAACTGCAGTTATTATTAAGGAGAAATAGTTTAAATAATGACTGATGATCTAATTCTTCATCTTTATCATTCCAGCTTGCATACATCTCATTGTTAGCCTCGAGCCACTTTCACAGTGTAAGAAAAATTGACATTCTATAACGCTTCGGTCAGATAAATAGCAGTATATTTCGAGGTTTTCTTGTCTTCCAGTGATGGTATCTGCTTGCGTCTGGTACTCGTTTTTTATGATCACCTTTTTTACTGGCAAACGAGTACACAGCACAATTGATGGTAAGTGTTACTGCCGTTCATAGACCTTTGCAATGCTAGGGTGTAGCTAGCCCGCTGCTACTAATGAAAACCACAAACCCACCCAGAAAGTTGGGCTTCCGGCTCACTCGCTCACCGAACGAAGCGCAACAGCACATTGCCACTGCTCAGGCGTCAATTTTCTACGAAAGTGTAGTATGTATATATATATATGTATATGTCATGGCGCCTCAGTTCCAAGGAGTAACTCTCCAAATTGCCGAGAGTATTGGGATCCTCGACGTCGATCTATCAAGCAAGGTCCAGTTTGGGAGTCATTTGGAGGACAAAGCCAAATTGGCAAGTAGAAAGCTGGGCGTCCTGAACAGAGCCAGGTGGTACTTTACACCGAGACAACGTCTTGTGCTATATAAGGCACAAATCCGCCCTCATGTGGAGTACTGCTCACATCTCTGGGCAGGCGCGCCCAAATATCAGCTAGACCCACTTGACTCCCTGCAAAGACGTGCTGTTCAAATCGTCAGTGATCCCAATCTCACGGAAAAACTGGAGTCATTGGGGAGCCGGAGAGACTTTGGGTCTCTCTGTGTACTCTACAGGCTCTTTCACGGGGAGTGCTCTGAGGAACTATTTGACTTGGTACCATCGTCACCATTTTATCACCGTACCACTCAACACCGCAGCAGGGTTCATCCATTTCACCTGGAAACGATACGGACATCTACTGTACGTTTTCAGCGATCATTTCTACCAACGTACGTGCAAGATCAGGAATGAACTACCTGCTGCCGTGTTTCCCGAGCGCTATGACATGTCCTTTTTTAAACGAGGTTTAAGAACAGCTCTTTCTTCACGGTTGGCAGCGGCCTAGCTGTGCCCTGGTATTGCAAAGGTCCATGAGCGGTAGTGTCACTTACCATCAGGTGTGCTGCTTGCTCGTTTGCCACCACCGGCAATAAAAAAAAAAAGTATTACCCCGACGGGCTGGCCCGCGGCTGTAGACGGAAAACTGTCAACATTGTGATCCTACCACTATGAGAGAGAGGTGGTGATCATTGCATTTTTACTCCATCTAAAAAGTATGTTCATATAAAACAAATTATGGATTGATTTAATATTGAGTATTAAAAGATTGGATTGGTACTATATACGGATTTTCCGTGTGGTGACGGAGTAAGAATATAATTCACCACCCCCTATCTCACCCGTGGGTAATCGTACGAAACGAATAAGGGATGTAAAACGCATATAACGTCTATGCAAGAAAAGGAAAACTCGGCACAAAACCCTATACCAATACGTTTGACCAGCGTGGTATAGTAGGTCAATTACCCTTCTATTATAGAGAAGGCCCGAGCCCAACAGTGGGACATGTATGGGCTGATGATGATATACGGATGGGCCTGCCATGGATGTAAAGGAATCGGTACTATGGTCGGCCCAATGGCGATCGGAAGGAAACATGGTGGATTATGTAGTGCCACGTGCCGCCCTTCCATCGACCCAAACAGATTGTATGAAGCGTGTCCACACCATAGCCTGCCACAAAACAAAATAAAGGCTACATTCTGATTCTAATATCCGTAGAAAAATTATAGAAACCAAACTACCTAAATATAATAGTTATATATCATATCTTTACTCATTTAAATGACAGAAATATAATTGATAACACTACATTATTATGTAGGCAACAATTAGTATGTAGTACAATTACGCCTCTGTATTCTATTAAGGACGCTATTAAACAAAGGACGAGTAAATTAGATAATTAAATTATTAATTAATATGTATACGTAGTACATAACTACAGTAAAATATTACAAGCATTACATAAGACTAATTCAAACTATTCATATACCTTTAAAATTACATTAGACTAATTCAAAGTATATACTATATAGCCCTTAAAATTATTTAGCACAATGTAATTTACGGCCCCTCGTTTCATTTTGATATTTTTATCCATTTGCAATGATAATATTGCTTGACTGCACAGATGGTGTTGTGGTTAAGATATCGTCCTTCTATGCCAGTGCCGTCGGTTCGATTCCTATACAGGACAATACTTTATATGCAATCCAAAAACGTTTGTTCTTTGTCTGTGTGTAATTTGTCTGCATTATTGATACGTTTGTAAAGTATCCCGCAATAAAAGGATTATTTCCCAAGTTAATGATTTCTGATGTTTGCGCGAGTGTTACACATTTGAAATAAAACTACTTTTACGGATTCTATCGCGTTTGTATTTGATTCTAATTTCCCGACGTTTCCAACACTTTACATTGATCATGGTCACGGGTTGGATATATTTCCTAAGTGCATGGCGGTGAAAAATAGATAATAAGAAACATATATTTAAAAGCAATAAAAAAGATATTAAAAAAATATCTGCTTCTAAAAGACGACTATGGACGGTGACAACCGTTGGAAAGGAATTATTGGTTATTGGTATTTAATAAGAAGTTGCGTCAGTGAGGGAAAGTTACCGGTTAGCATGGTATGGATATCCGATGGGACGGTATGAAACTAATGTTGTGAGGAAAGTTTTAAGTATGAATGTTAAAGGTGAAAGGAAGACCAACGAAGAAATGGATGTTCTGCGTGAAGGTATGACATGTATAGAAAAGGCCTGACTATAGAGACAACGTCTGATAGAACTATATGGAAGAATAACACTCATTTCGTCGACTCCAAATAATTGGGATAAGACCAAGATGATGATGATGACATTATATTATATATAGCCGTTGCACTGCTTAACTCACTGATCGCTCACTATCCAGAAGTTGATATATTCTTCACTAAATTTGATTTATTTTTAAAATATTGTTTATACTTTTTATCTTATAATTATACACTTAAATTATAGAATCGTAATGGCTCACTACACGTATTGGGAAACTGTAAGTGTAGTGAGCAGTTGAATAAAATAAATAAATAAATAAATATACATACACTACAATAAATGTATTACGCATTGAATATGTATTCATTTCTTTAACATTCATTATCTCAGCTCATATAACATCCCACTGTTGGGCTCGAGCCTCCTCCATAGTGGAAGAAAAATTGGCCTGCTATACCACGCTGGTCAGACTATAAATATAGGGTTTCGTCACGAGTTTTCCTTCTCTTGCATAGATGTTATATGCGTTTTATATCACTTAGTCGTCTCTTACGATCCCTCACGGGTAAGATAGGGGGTGGTGAATTGTATTCTTACTCCGTCACCATACAGATATACATTTATTTAACTAATTAATCATTTTCCAAGCTTATTTCTTATTATATGACAAAAATAAATTGGTACCAATTGAATTGAAATAAAAATATTGTAGCTACTATAAAATTAATTATAGATATTACATTGTAATAATATTTCCTGGCAATACATCTCCGGAGACTATAATTGTGAAACCAATTCCTTTTCAATTGTCGAGAGCCGACCATCTCAACAGATTAAAGTTAAAAGCCTTGGGGAAATAAAAAACACACCATTTTAAACGTTGCTACAGTATTATTTTTAAACTGGCTGGTCTCTTAATGTGTATATATGAATGTATATATATGAATGTATATATATATGTATGTATATATATATATATATATATATATATATATATATATATATATGCATTTACGGATACGTGTGTTATGTATGTGTTTATATGTACAAAATCGTGCGTGCATACGTGCATGCATGCATTCGTGCGTGAGATGACGATTTAAAAGTTAAGTACCTTCTATATGACAGGGATTTTTTTTTCATTTATATCCATGGGTGTCGAAAAAAGTAACTGAGACTAGGGGAATAGGTTAGGTTAAGTTAGTTATTAGTGCTCTTCTGAAAATAATAATACGCAGTGAAATTGCCAAACGAACTGTTAAACATTAAACCCAAAAACGCTATAATTGTTTATAGCGTTTTTGGGAGGCCTAGGTCCAATGCTGGATTTTCAAATACTGATACATGTATCTCTAAGAAAAAGTAATATCTAAAAATGTAGAAGGTGTGTAAAATATAGAAGAATTTTGTTATCCAAAGAATGTATCTGCTCAACATTTATTTAGAACCAGCCGACCCGGCACACTTCGTTGCGCCTAACAGTCAATGAGTAAGCAGATTTCGATTAATTCAAAATTATTATGATATTTATTTTTATTATGATAATAAATAATATATAAATTTAAAAATCAAGTATTTCAATGACGTGCCAGCATGACGAAGAAGCACCTTGTGATATACGACATTTTTCTTCTTGCGCGTTGAAAAGTATCTAATTCAAATTACTGAAATTTAGCATTTAATATGCTTAATTATTTATAAAACCCGATTACGAAGTGAAAAATGATTACATTTTTCACTTCGTAATCGGGTTTATATAATACTTATAGTATCTAATTGTTGATCTCTGATATTTGCTCGTCGATTTCGCAATGTCAACCGTGCCATTTCAGGGGCTGCCTCACTTTGCTCTTATGATTGAGAAACACAAAGTTGGGCCATACTAACACGGCGGTCTTCACTTATCGTTCTTCTTCAGTGGGATCATTCGCGATGTTTATATTCCTAATTGCATTGGCTTTGTAGGGAAAGATTAGATTTTCTTGGTCAAAACTGTTAATAATAATTTCGACATAATGAGATTTATTATAATAATACTCGTAAAAACTCGTAGCAGTCGCACTTACAAACACATCGACTGGTCAACTTTAATTTCAACGTTTTGCGTTATTTTCAAACCATAGACAACATTACGTGAAATGACAGTTAGGTTTTGTTACGCCATCAACAAATGAACTTTTAGAACTGATGTTTTCTTAATGATTGTTTTGTTGATTTAAATATGATATTATCATATTTTAATATCCTATACCCGACGCCAACTTCTCAAAAACCTAAAAATCATAAAAATTTATCCAGTCGTTCTCGAGTTATAAATATTGTAACTAACACAACTTTCTTCTATATATATATATATAGATAAGTGTCAAGATATAGAGCAAATATCAATTTATTGTTATTAATGAAACTAAGTATTAGAAGGCTTTAGTATGGCTAGACAACGTGCCTTGTAAATCAAGACTACAACATCGTTAATAACTTCGTCGTGTAACGGTATTCCCATTAGCAAAATGAGCGCAGTCAGCGCGGGCGTCTTCATTTAAAAACTTGCAGCTTATTCTCTTGTTAAATGAAACTGTTAAGAAGTAATTTAAAATATTCCGTTGAACTTTGTAAAGTAGGTTACAGTTAATAAGTCAAGATGCTAATTAAAGTATAGTATTAAAGTTATATACTAAAGCGAATATTTTGTTTAAAAATATATATATATATACTCTGAGGTGAGGTATTTATTAAACATACCCCAGAATAATTTGGCTACTACTGGGTGATCAATAATGTCCAGGATTAGGTCCAAGAAAGTGGGGTAATACGATGGGTTATGTGGTCACATGCCACTCTTACCTATTCCTGCCTACACAGGCGTTTTCCAAACTAAAGCCTAATAAAAAGGGGCTGCTGCCCGTTTTGCTGAGGATCGGTCAACCGAATTTTAAGTCTTCCACGGGAAAGTTTGTGAAATACATAATTGATCTGTTACCACAATAACAAAATCGATGGAATAAAAGTAATTTTGTAGCAAATTATTTAAAATAATTCACTAAAATATTACTTTGTCTACATAGATTACACACATGTCGTAGCCGTGTCAAATGTTAAGTTCGATTCTTACTGTTGTGCTCCACAATTGTTCTACTGTTTGATCTTAAGAGTGGGCATACTATCCATTAATTTTATGGTTGTAAAGTTGAGAATTATTAATATGTAATATATATTTTTTTAAGTTCAGCACGTTATATTTTCCTTAGTTCAGGGTGTTGTCTTTATACCCGCGAGGGTAAACCGCCGGGCGGGCCACCGAAGTCAAAAATCGAGAACCGGTGGTCCGCTAGCACGGCGAAGAGAGAGGAGTTTTACGGTGGGTCTATGGGGCCACGCGCCGCCTTTCCGTCACCCCGGACCGATTCGGCGGGGCGAGACGCACCCATAGTCCACCAAAAAAAAAAAAAGGGTGTTGTCTTTATGCCGGGCGGGCCACCGAAGACAAAGATCGGGTACCGGGGCCCGCTCGCACGGCAAAGAGAGGAGTTGCATGGTGGGTCTGTGGGGTGCCACCGAAGTTAAAATCGAGTACCGGTGGTCCGCTCGCACGGCGAAGAGAGAAGGTTTTACGGTGGGTCTATGGGGTCACGCGCCGCCTTTCCGTCACCCCGGACCGATTCAGCGGGGCGAGACGCACCCATAGCCCACCAATAAAAAAAAAAAAAAAAAAAAAAATGGTGGGTCTGTGGGGTCACGCGCCGCCTCTTCCGTCATCCCGGACCGATTTAGCGGAGCGAGACGCATCCATAGTCCACCGTTTAAAAAAAAAAGGATGTTGTCTTTATTTAAAAATTTCTTATTTGTCTTTCTAAAACACTTCACTAACAGAAATAAACTGCGGATTTATTAACACTATTATATAAATACAACGAGTCTATAATTAAAACTAAATTCTCTTATTTAAAGTGCAATGCAACCGCTAACTTATTGGTCGCGAATACAAAGTAACGCCATCTATTGAACTTTAATGGAACTACACTAACCACATACAAGCCACACAAGCTCAATTAAGACAAGGTCCAACTTGTAAAAGGGAAGGTTTTACGGCAAATTACAACGTTTCATTTAATGAACTTTATTATTATTTATAAACCGTAATACAATTTATATTCAATCAACAAAATCTACATATGGCTATATGCCTGCTGATAAATATAATCAACATTTCCTGCGTCTAAGACCAAGACAAAGGTCAACTTATATAATTTTGACTACACAGATAGCGGTTAAGATGACCGACCGACTGATGAGCTGACCATCCATGCCAGCATTGTGGGTTCGATTCCTACGCAGGACAATAGCTTGTACGATTCGCAAAGTGTTGTTCTAGTTGTTCTGGTTTGCGTCTAATCTATCTGTTTTAATTGTCTGCTTGTAAAGTCCCTCGCAACACAAAGATTATCTCCTTATCGCAGGGTGGTATTTAAATTCCTACGCCTGATGCCGCTCTAACCGAGGCTTCGGATGATCGGACCGGGGAATTGTCCGGTCACCCGACGTGAGGCCACCGCGTGAGGGCGAAGCCTCGACGGCGAAAGCTGTCGGGGCGTCGACGAGAGAGGAACCCGAGAGGGCATACCGCCGGGCAGACCACCGAATACAAAGATTGGGTACCGGTGGTCCGCTCGCACGGCGAAAAAGAGATGCTTGCAGGGTGGGTTAATGGGGTTGCGCGCCGCTTCTTCCGTCAGCCCGGACCGATTTGGCGGAGCGCGACGTCCATAGCCCACTGCAAAAAAAAAAATGGTAGTATTTAAAAAAAAAACATTTAATTCGTTTCCAAGTACATAATAAACCAAACCAGCTTTGTACTCACACATTATGTAATATAATCAATTTCATATCCCTTTCTGCTTTCATAAGAGATACTCTCAGAAGATGTTACATAGTAATAGTGGTAGAACCACACTGTTGACAGTTCTCTGTCTGCAAACGTCCGTCCGGGGTAGTACCACACTCTCGCAGAAGATCAACGTCTGAGTAATGGCAATGTGCCATTGCGCTTGGTTCGGTGAGCGAGAGAGCCGGCAGTCTAATTGGGTGAGTCTGGGGTTTTTATTGGTAGGTCTAGCTATACCTTTGATATTGCAAAGATATATGGGCAGCAGTGACACTTACCATCAGGTTTGCTGCTTGCTCGTTTGCCACAAAATGTAATAAAAACACAGTAGATTTTTTCGAATTCGATTCATCATTATTGTCATATTTCTACCGAATATTTCATATATTCGATATATTCGCAGCACATTTCATATATTCGAATTTAATTCACTATTATCATCACAAAACACGTATTTTACCACCGTATCACATATGTCTACATATTTAACTTTTACGAACTTGACTCACCATCATCATACGTGTATCACGCCACCAATCGGATATATTAGCCCATTTTATTTTTTCGAAATTGATTCATCAATAACGTCACGCGTTAGAACACTATATTTATATATCAGCATACATTATAACTTTTCGAATTTGACTCACTATCATAATCATCACGTTATTTGTCGGATACACATCGCTTTTTCGAACTTGATTCACCATTATGTTCACAGCTTATTTCGTACAAATATATTCCACAACTTCGAGGTATAAGAACTAAAAAAAGAACACGTAAATCATTAAGTCTGTCTTCTTTTCTTAAATAATATAATAACTTAAATTAAGATTAATTACACGTAAAAAGACGGTAAACGAACATAATTAATAAGTTAATCATCCAATTCATCTCATCTCAGCAGATATATGTCCCACTGTTGAGCTCGAGCCTCCTCCATAATGGGAGGGTAATTGACCTACTATACCACGCTGGTCAAACGTGTTGGTATAGAGTTTTGTGTCGAGTTTTCCATCTCTCACATAGATGTTACGTGCGTTTTATATCCCTTAGTCGTCTCGTACGATCATCCAAGGGTACGATAGGGGGTGATGAATTGTATTCTTACTTCGTCACCACATTGAAAGCCAAAAACCAAACATGCAATTAATATACAGCAATAAATATTGCCAATCGGTCCTTGGAAAAAAGCAATCGGTTAATTTCGGTTTAATAGAGCTTTGTCTCTGTCCCACTCTATCTGTGTGACGTTTTTCAGTCTTTGTAAAAATGGAAGAGAGTGCAGTTGTGTCTAATCCGAAATATTTACGAATACATATAAAATTATTAAAATCACAAAAATTCAGAAAAAGAGGTTGTAGAATATGTGTAATATTTTATTTAGTACCAATAAGTTATATTTTATAGCTGCTAATAGATATGAGAATATCAGTACTTCATGCGGCGTCACAGAGGTAGTGTGCGATAGGGACAACGTTCTACGAAGTGAAAAATAATCGATTATCTCTTTTCAATTGCTGTGTGCAATATTTATCACTAAATACATTAATATATCCATTTTTTGACAATTCAGTATCTTTTTTTTTTTATATAACGTCTAAATAAATAGCTTCAATTTGATTGAAGCCTACTAACAGCCAACATTATTTATGTATTATGTAATCCACGAAGGTACGTGATCGTTTTACACGAGCGAAGGCACACAAGTTTTTTAAAAAAAAATCTCGAAATGGTTCCATTGCCGTAATAGATTCAGTTTGTAAGGGTACATGTGTCATTAATATTATTGGTTCTCGATATTTGAAACGTTACTGGAATTTACATGCGTTATTCAAGTGCTTTGAAAAATACATGTATATGACTTTACATGCGTGTATACTTTTGCCTTTTTTTGTAATGTAACTGTTTATGAGAGGGCTAAACTAATTCACAACAGTTTTTTTATGATAAACATTTGTGGGGATAAATACTATGTAACTGGGAAAGCGTCTTTATCGCGCGTTTGTCCGTTGGGTATTTGATAAGAATAAGATATACGCATTTCTCGCTTTCATAATTCTATTTAAATAAACGAATCATCTATATGTCTTAATATATATAAATTACGCGTCACGTTGTTTGTCCGCGATGGACTCCTAAAGTACTTAACCGATTTTAATCAAATTTGCACAGCATGAGTAGTTTGATCCAACTTAAAAGATAGGATAGTTTCCATCTCAATTTATAGTCGCAATATTATTTTATTGCAAGTTAATTGTCTACTATTTGACAGTCACAATTATCTGTTATCATCAAACAATTCTAACAGATGGCGGTATCTGTTGACTGGATTGAGTAAGTATTTAATAGATGCCGCTATATTAAACGTACAAACGTTTCATATAAGCTACAATTTATTAGCATAACCACCACGTGTTACTGAGACTACCTTAGCCACAGCAACGTGTGGCCGGTTCTGCTAGTATATAATAAATGAAAATAAATAGCTGAAATGTATGTAAGCGTATAACTTCTGAACGAGTGCACCAAATTGGATAATTATTTTACTTTGTGTTCTGGCAAAAGCCAGTACTAGGTTTGTCATCATCATCATCATCACAGCCCATACATGTCCTACTGTTGGGCTCGGGCCTCTTCCATAACGTGAGGAAAATTAACCTACTATACCGCGCTGGTCAAACGTGTTGGTATAGGCTTTTGTTTCGAGTTTTCCTTCTCTTACATAGATGTTATATGTGTTTTATATCCCTTAGTCGCCTCGTACGATCACCCACGGGCAAGACGGGGGGTGCTGAATTGTATTCTTACTCCGTCACCACATGAATAGGATAACTAGGACGGATAACTAGGTGTGTACAAAAAAAAATTAAAAATGTAACAGTTTTTTTTTTGATCTCATAAAATGTAAAGTGCAAGAATTAGATAGATGCTTCTTCTTCTTCTTATTTTTATGTATTGGCAATCAGCTACTTAAATGAGCCATTGTTGCCAGTGTCGAGTTATAATTATCTTCAAATTTTTAGTGTCTTCAGATTAGTCATTGTCCGTCAGTAAGTCAAATTGTCGCCATCAACAGTGCTATGGCCACACTGTTAATGGTATCTTGTGGGAATTTTGATGAAAAACGAAAACGTTGTAAAACACTTTTATATGATATTCACTACATCTCAGCAGTTCAGTCACATCACATTACATAAAATACCATAAAAAATATCTAATATAACACGTTAAAACACTAAAATATCGAATATAATACAAGAGCACCACATGACGTTTTAGACTCCCGCCAAAAGTCGAGATAGATGCTTGTAAGATATTTTCAATATATTCACAGAACACTGACAGATAGATGTATCAATAAAATAACTGGCAGTCGATAACTTCAAAAATATTGAGAATATTTTAATTGCTATTTAATTCAACTTCATTTATTATATATAAACCCTGCGAGGGCACTTATATATAATCAATTTTATCATTTTAAACATACATACATACATATCATCACGCCATATCCCTTGCAGGGTAGGCAGAGAGAACAGAGTGCCAGAGAACTCTATCTCTGCATACTTCACTCGCTTCCTCAACATTCATAATTCTCTTCATACACGCTCGCCGGTTTCGGAGACTCTTGACTCCACCTTCCTTCAGTACCTGACCGATCTGGTCTAGGTAGGTTAGTCTCAGTCTCCCTCGGTACCTACATCCTTCCACTTTCGCATTGTATATCTTCTTAACCAGACATTCGTTCGGCATTCTTTCCACATGTCCGAACCATCAGAGCATTCCCTTTCGCATCTTTACACCAATACTCTCTTTCATACCTACTCGCTCTCTTACGTCGTCGTTACGAATGCGGTCGGTCAGCCTTCAGATCATTTTAAATTACTCCAATAAATAATCAACGGATCGAAATGTAACTGCTACTGAGAAGATCCAGTAAGGAGTTCAACAGGTTTCTCTTAAATTATTATAAAATGCAAATACAATACAAAAAAATATAGCTGCACCAGATCCCACAAACGACACCCGATCACTAGGTAACTACTATTATGATTGCTATTAATTCGATTCGTGATCATCATCAATCTCCTACTCTTATCCCAATTATTTGGGGTCGATACAATACGTACTCTTCTTTCATAGTACATATTGTAAAAGTTATTGGTAATAGTTTTATGACCAGCCGCCTGCCAGACGTTAATCCTCCTTGGGAATGTAATTGTTGACCAATGGGCCTCAGACGGAGTTGCCCCAGGTCGTTATAACGTTCTGATTCGTCTTTTACGACATCCATGAGCAAAGTAAGGGTTGGTAGTATTCGTGGCCGCTACCACACAGCAAGATTGCTATTAATTATGAAATTAAATTAACGAATGAATAGTAGATACTGGATACGTTAACTGAACTGCTTTTGTAAGATGACATAAATGTCACCGTGTATAACTTTAAATATCTATCATATTCAAATTGTATTGTGATATTGATAGTTTACCCAATAAAGTAAAAAAAAGGATGATATGTGTTAATCCAGGAAATAGTTTACCTATGTGCCAATTTTTATCCAAATTTGTTCAATGGTTTATGCGTGATTGAGTAACAAACATCCACACAGCTTCACAAACGTTCACATTTATAATATTAGTTGGATTTTTTTTCAAATATGCTTTTAAAGACAATTAAAGTGCGATTGTAAAATAATATAATATCAGTAATAAATAAATTGCTGAACATAGCCATTTTTTTTTTCAGTAATTTAATCCATCCTTAGGATGGATTGGTGTAGAGTTTTACTTCAAGTTTGCCTGACTAGTGGGCTTATATTTTGTAAATTTTCCCTGCTACTGTGGAGGAGGTTCGTACACAAATTTCTCTACTTCAGAGAAAGGGAAATGGTATTAACCCATCAAGATTCATTTTCTTCGTGTAATCCACAAATTATTATTCTGAGTTTGGGTATAATTTGTATCTATTAATATTATAAAATCTTTCGGCTTACAATCTTCATTAAATTTTACGTCTTTAAAAAATGGTGATCTTTCTTGTTTGAAGTATATAATAAGAAAAAGAAAATAATAAAGACTCCAAAAGAACTACATTCAGTAGCTATAAAAGACTGCGGTCCGACCGCATCCAGACTGGTCGTAGGGGGTGATACTAGAATAGCATGAGGCTTGGAGTATCCTTCCTCTCTATACCTTAGAGCTCACGAAGGTACTATGAATTTTTTTGTTGCAATTGTACCTACTTAGTTCTTCAAGGACAAAAATAGTAAAACAATTATTATAATTATTATCAAAATCAATAACCTGTTTGAAAGATAACGAAAAAAAGAAGTATTTTCTTTTCGGTTGCCAAATTCTTGCTTAATCAAAGTTTCTAAAATACACGGTTACAAAAATTGGATCCGGCAAAAGGTCTCACCTCAATTATATATGTTTTTTATGATTCAATTTCTTCCTTATTTACTGTATCAACATACTTTAATCACATAATTATGATATTATTTATATTGCCGAGTTACACTGTAGCTATTTCTTCTAAAACCTAAAACAATAATAGGAAATATGCACGTGACTCCAAAATGAACCAAATATTTTTTTTTGTAATCTTTACACATACATACATACATATCATCACGCCATATCCCTTGCAGGGTAGGCAGAGAGAACAGAGTGCCAGAGAACTCTATCTCTGCATACTTCACTCGCTTCCTCAACATTCATAATTCTCTTCATACACGCTCGCCGGTTTCTTGGCTAAATCCACATCCAAGATATACAAATTCATCCACTTGCTCTAATACATTATTACCTATTGTTACTCTTACATCTGTTCTGGCTTCATCTCTTTCAAAGACCATTATTTTGGTTTTGTTCACATTCACGCGTAGACCCCTGTTCTTACAATCTTACAATAACAATATATATATATATATATATATATATATATATATATATATATATATATATATATATATATATATATATACATATAATATCTGGATGAATGAGCCTGGTAAAATATATATTCTATTAATATGAGAGGAATATTAACCGATTATTTAGAAAAAAAATATTTATGAAAAAAAGAAAAAGGGAAGAAAAATTAAAATGTAATACCAAGGATCAAACCGGGCTGGATAAAGCTACTGCTCGATTGCACGGTTTAACTATTTTTATTCTTAATGAGAGTGGTATTTTTTTCATTGGTTAAAAACACTCACAGAATGAATTTTTCAATAAAGGAAACCTAGCTAGATTGATTTCTCCGTGTTATGCACTCCACATAGTGGGAGTAATCAGATCAGGGCTATTGCTCTTAGTCTGAGGATTTTTCTCCGCTGCTTTAAAGTAGTGGGTCCTGGGAATTGATAGCCGGGATTTCTCCCCCGCTTTTCACACTCAAATCTCTGTACAAAACAGCCCTCTAGCAATTATTTATTCTTGGAACGCAGTAGCCCTATAGTACGAAATGACATAGGCAAATCTAGAGTCTTTATTCGTCTTTTATAACACTCATGCTCAATATTAAAGCTGAGAGATTTTATAGCTCCCATAATACGGTATGAGATTATCAAAACTAATCGAGACACCAAAAATTAAATCTCGCTTCAGGCATAGTATAATCAATAAATATTGTTAACATATTTTCAACACAGTTGTAGATATATTTTAACACCTATAATCCTTACTCAACAAAAAAACAAGCGATAAAAAGTTATATATTAACCCATAAACCTTAATAGCACAAATAAAACTCTACATGACAAAATTAAAAGCAAACGTGATTAACTCGAGCTCAGTAAGCGACTACGCCATGTTCTTTCCATTAACATTAAAAAAGATTTAAAAAATGTATGTAACCTGCCCTCGTCGTATGAAGGCCATTCGGAGAATAAACTACTCCCATAATGGAGCTACCATAAAACTGTTTAATTTGCTATTACGTAAATAATAAATGCTTTTATTATATAAAGGCCTGATTAAAATACATCATATGCACGCATCAATCTCAAACTACCCAATCTTCAAGCAAACTATGAAATAATGAGCTTCATTCTCCTACTCTTATCTCAATGACTTAGGGTCGATACAATATGTACTCTTCTTTCATAGTACATATTGTAAAAGCAATTGGCAATAGTTTTATGACCAGCCGCCTGCCAGACGTCAACCCACTTTGAGAATGTAATTGTTGACCAAACAGCATCAGATGGAGTTGGCCCAGGTCGTTATAAGGTTCTTAGTTGTCTTTTTCGATATTCACAAGCAAAGTAAGGGTTGGTAGTATTCGTAGCTGCTACCACACAGCAATATGAAATAATGAGCTTGTAGTTATATTTTTCTAATTATAATAAATAAATTCACAACTCCTCTCTTTATCGCAGGTATACTCAACGGCAACTAAGATATATGTATACGCAGATAACAACACTTCAAAGAGAATTGCCTATGTCAACTGGTCTGAACTATATAACATAGTAGGTCAATCTTTTTCCCATTATAGCGCAACTGCAATCCAATAATAAGACGTTTGTAGGTTTAGAGCCCGGTCGAACAGCGATTACCCACAGTCCGGATAAAAATATCATAGCCATCTGTTATTAACAACTAAGTCACTATTCATAACTATTTATAACCAAATTACATTAAAATCATATAAATATTATTATTATTAGCGGACTGCATGTATATTAATTTCAAATAAAACCAAGTAATGTAAGTTTTTCATTCAAAATGCGACATAAGTTTAAACTTTAATTATAACTTTAATTGCTTAGTACGACTTAATAATTTATCATAATAACTTAATCTAATTATTTTTTGCAACTTGTCGACCTGTACATTCTATAGTTGAACGGAAGACTTTGAACTTTTATAGTTTCAATTAAGTAACAAAATGAACTGTAAATCTTGAACTAAATAAGTGTTAACGGGAGTTAATTTCGGTTATGAGAACATAATATTCTCATTCATCTTATTCTTTCATACATTTCTTATTCTTTCACACATTTCATATACTAAATCATTACATAGTTTGTGTAAATGACTATTAGCGTTTGAGTAAAGAAATTACATTTAGATGTTATAAATTCGTTTGTAATGTATAAATAAAGCAAGTAAAATGTCCTTCGTTATTGTTGGCTAAGCGAAATGACTTAATATTACCAGATAGTTGGACAAGGCCATCAACTAACTATTGAAGATATTCAAATAATTTCCTTGGATGGTATTATAGTGAACCAAGATAATCAACAGCAATATTCTCAACAGCAGATGATAGTCCAGCAAGCAGATTCAACACCATTGTATCTTCTAAAGATGGAACTATTAGAAAACAGCCGTCTCCATTATGGGAGAAAAATAGACCACATAATACGCTGATATTACATGGTGTATTTTCTCTCTCTTCGTGTAATCGTTTGAGAAATAAGAGAAACTCACGTGATGTGTGGTGGCTACGAAGACTATCAACCCTTATACTGCTCATGTGAGTCATAAAATATCACTAAAAGCTTTACATCAACCTAGGCCAAATTAACCCTAATGGATTGATGTCAGATAACCGGTTTATCATAAAGTAACTGCCATAGCTTTAATAATATTTATTTATTTTTATTTATTTAATTAATTAATTTACACAAAGGTACACATACATACTACATAATTACTTAGTTACAATTCAAACAAATTTGTGGGTAGCCTTTGTGAGGGAACTGATATCTGTACTAGGATAATGATCCTGTCTAACAGATTACCAGGTCCCACCCCTTACACATAACAGTATCTTATGTATTAGAAATAAGCGATAAGTAGTACGTTCTTAGACTAAACAAGAATGATAAGTATGTATTTATAAATTTATAATATAAGTTTATGTAAATGTTTATATGTAGGTATGTACGTATATGTATATGTATTTGGACGCATAAGTGTGTAGGTGTGTGTATGTGTGTGTGTGTGTGTGCGCGCGCTTGTGGGTGTGTTTGTTTACAAGTGTGTGTGTGTGTGTGCGTGTGTTTGTGCGTGTGTGTTTATGTGTGTAAGTGCGTGTGTGTTTATGTTTGTGTGTGTTATTTGCATAGGTAATTTAAATGAGTGTTAATGTTAATTTCGAAATTAGTATATTGTAACTATTAATTTTTCAGTCTCTTCATATGTAAAATTTTGAAGCCATTTTGAAATTATACGTCTACACTTACTTTTTGGAGAGGAATATATATTAAGAATTGTATTAATCCGATTATAAAGGTGGATACCCAGAAAACAGTACGATTTGTGTGACAAACTAAGTTTATATAATACCGGTGGGCATATTCTATTATTGCGGCGCCTGTGTGCAGAAGGGTTATAATGAAGCTCAGAATGTTTCTTAAGTACAGTATATAAAATATAAAGTTGGCGCACCGTAAGTACTTGACAGCTTTGGTACAACTCTGTAGTAGGATGATAGAAGGGAAGACAGTTAGCCACTTTTAAAACGGCTCTTTGAGCACGCTCAAGCGGAAGAATTATGGTCTTGCCTGCTCCACCCCACACTGTTATGCAATAAGTCAGAATTGATTGACATAGGGCAAGGTAAGTAGTTTTTAATATTGACTTATTTGCCACATGTCTAAGATTTTTAAATATGTAAATTAGTTTCCTAACCCTTGACGTTAACATGCTAATATGAGCCCTGTAATTAAGATTCTTATCCAGTACTACACCTAGATAAGTCATGGTATTTACTTTTTTGATGTCAGGACAGATACATGAATTGTTTTCATCAGTGTTACAAACGTGAGCAACTATGCGGTATTCAGGTATATTTGTATTGATTAGAGAAATGGGCATGTATTTTGTTTTCTCCACATTAAGGGCCAAACAATTATTAGAACGCCATGCAGTTACGATATTGAAACCATTTTGAGCATATCTATGTACCTCATCCCATGAATTTGCACTAAATACAAGAGCTGCATCATCTGCGTAAGTTAGAATTTTTCCATGCGATAATTGAAGATTACACAAATCATTAATAAAAGTTAGGAATAATGTAGGTCCCAATATACTCCCTTGTGGTACACCGTACTCTACTTTCAAATTATCGCTCACCCACTTATCAATTTTGACACATTGAAAGCGACCAGTTAAATAACTCTGAAAAAGTTGAAGTTGAGGACCTCTTACTCCCATTGCTTCCAACTTTTCCAGTAGAATTGGTGCAGATACTGTGTCAAAAGCTTTAGCTAGGTCCAAAAATATCGTAAGAACTTTCTTTTTTTCTTCAAGTTTACTAATTATATGATTCGTGAGCTCATGTACTGCATCATTAGTTGAACGGCTTGCACGAAAACCATATTGAAAGGGTGACAGTAAATTTTGTGATTCTAAGTATTGTTTTAGTCTATTGTTAATTATTCTTTCTAGTATTTTTGAAAAAGTTGGTAAAATAGATATTGGTCTATAATTGCTTACACAGTTTCTGTCTCCACTCTTATGTATGGGATGAATTAGGGATTTTTTAAAAGCTGAAGGAAATGTACAATTACGTAATGATAAATTGCACACATAAGTAAGTGGCTTAACTAATGTATTTACATGTTTTTTTATCAATTTGCTAGATATAGAATCATATCCAGCAGAATGATCATTTTTTAAATTCATAATCAATCTCCGGACCTCATTTTCATCCGTTTCCAAGAGCACGAAAGAATTAAAGGGCTTATGAAATGCTGGTCGTTCCAATAAAGGGACTGACCCAGGATTTTTATTGATCGATTCAGCTATAATTTTACCAATACCCACAAAATAACGGTTAATTATATTTACAGATTCAATGGGATTATTTGAAATTAATTCGTCTCCAGATTGAGATATTTTTTTTAGTATTAGTTATGGTTTTGATAACATTCCACAATTTCTTATTATTACGTTGATTATTTGTTAAAGCTTTTCTTTCGTACTCATGCTTTATTTTCTTTAGGAGAGAGTTACAAAAGTTACGATATCTCAAATAGATGATTTTGTCTGCTTGACTATCTGGATATTTTCTCATTTTAGCGTGAAGTCTATCTCTATTTTTAATGCATCGTAAGAGACCGGTTGTGATCCACGGTTTTAAAAGTCGTTTACGTCTAGATACCTTCTTTTGGAAGGTAGAAGCGTTATGTATACCATTTATAGACGTTACGAAAAAGTCCGTAGCCTGATTCACATCATTCAAACTATAAATGTGCTTGAAATCAAATCTCGACAATTCTCTGTCAAAAGAGACAAAGTCCAATTGGTTGACTATTTTGTAGGAGTTAGAAGGTCGACTATTTAACATTAGACTCAAGATTACGGTATAGTGATCGGTAACAGTAGTTGGAGATACAAAGCACCTAGCTGGGTATCTAGTTTTAAGAATGATGTGATCGAGACAAGTTGCAGAGTGGGTTGGTAGATTAAAAGCTGGAAGCATACCATGTGAGGCCAATAACGTGAGATAGACTTCAGTTCTAATATCATGTGACGTGGGAGAGAGATCAATATTCAAATCACCTGTTAGAATTATATTTCTGACTGATTTTAGAGACGTTAACAATTCATTTAAAGATTCTAAAAATGTATTTATGTTTCTGTTACCTGGTGGCCGATATATAGCAATTATGATGGTATTTACATTAACTTTCATTATTAAACAGTTGGCGTCCAAAATTGTATGCGGCTCCGAAATTAAAAAGTTGTGTGTTGATTTGTGGTAAATAACTACACCCTCGTTTTGCGACTGATTGTTTTGAGTAAATGAGCAATTATAACCTTCAATGATAGGCAATATACGGTTGCTAGGCAACCAGCATTCAGTAAATATTATTATATCCCAATCAACATTCGCGCGACTTAATATAGTGTGAAAATTGTCAATATTTCGTTTCAAACTTCTTATATTCTGTAATACAACATTCAGAGCGAATATATCACTGAAGATAACTTGATTGCAATCATCTATATTACAAAGGGAACTATCCGCCACAGATAAGCTATCCAAGTCGTAGTTTAAATCTATATTATCGAATTTTAATTTTATAAAGAAAAGATGTTCCTACCAATTGAGTATTCGGTATAAGGTATACCATACAGCTGTGATCTGCCATATAATGGCGACTCGGCATATTATAGATCTGAGTCAGTGATATTTCTAAATGTATAGTAAGATAATACATTCGAAACTTGACAGTACATCCTTGCAATAATTCGGTTACAGTTATGCCAAGAAAAATAACATTTACAGATCTTAGTGTTATTGTAATGTATTGAGTAATTAGGATGTAGATATTATATAGGCAATGATTACACATTTTAATTAAAATTATTCTAAGAAGATAAGTTAAATATATTGTACTGTTTATATCATTAGCATATAAGTTGCGCAGATGCATGTCTTTGTGACTATTGCACAACCACGGTTTGTTACATAGGTTATATTTATGGTGAATTAATATTAAAATACTAAATCTCACCGACAATTTACAGTATAAGAAATCTTTATATCCTCCTAAGCTCAAATACATATAACTAATTTTGGTTAGTTTATTATTTATGTTATCTCTATTAAAGTCGTAAAAAAAGTATTGCATATAAATACTTATAAATAAAATACAATTTAATTTATCTTTAACTATATTATAAAAATATTTATTATTATAATTGTTTTTAGGTAAGTTACTATTTATTGTATTTTTGATTAAACTATAGAAATGCACCATAACATAATTAAATGTAATGGAATATCGGATATTTCTATTATAATATACATCAGAAAACTGCATATGAAAGTTTTCTATGTATACAATAAGTTGGCAGATATTACTTACTATAATATTTATAAGCTTACAAAATATCTGTAAATATGTGTGTAATGTGTGGATTAATAGAATGTTCAAAAGGACCTGAAGACGTGTGTGTACAATTATTGTTTTTGTGTGAAACTGCCTGTGAATATGTTTTGTTAATGTAATAGCGATAGTGTACGTATGACTTGTGTGTATAATGTAGGTATAACAGTGAATGTATAAAAAATTAATATAACAAATATTTATGATATGAAAGCATGCCGTATAACAAAAATAAATTATCAATAAATTTATAGTAAAATTAATATGAAGTAAAAATAGTCAAGAATTTGATTTCAAATCATTAAGATCAGATTCGGTCTTTATATGATATGCAGGAGCTCGCTCTTTTTTGCGTATTAATACTTTTCCATTAACGGTCCAGCAAAATTTATAATTGAAGGTCTTCGAAAATTCTCGCGTAAGGTAATAGAGTATTTTAGCTTTATTTGTTAAGCATTCCGATATATAAACAGGTTGATCTGGCCCTGCTAATTTTATTTTATTCGTAGATAGTTTGTGGTCCTTATTTAAGTTATTATAAGATTTCGCAGATTTGACAATCCTCTCCTTCATGCTTACCGAAGTAAAATTTATAAAAATAGATTTCTTGGTACCTGATTTTGTTTTAATACGATATATATCTCTTATATCATGAGAGTTAATCGGTACGTTTAAAGCAATGCCCGTGTCCATGATGATATTAGTTAGATCTTCCTTCGACTCCAGTGATTTTGTTGGAATGTTTCTTAGTTCCAGACAAGTAGATTTTTGCTGCCTATCCAAGTTTTCGATCTTATCCTCTAACTGCTGAATATAAGCAAGAGAATTCTTACGATCAGCTCTTAAATTATCGAGCTCCTTCATAAGGTTGTCATATTTTTCAGACACAAATTCCACAGAGGCTTTTAAAGCTGAACTTAACTCCTTTATCTCATTTACAGTAGTCAGCAGCAAAGAATGTTTCTCGTTCTGTTGTTTTTCGAATCTACAAAACATTTCCTTCATCTCGATCATAAACCCATTTACATCATCAACTTGCTCATATTTACGTTTCCGTTGCATTGCAGTAAAATCAGATTCCAGTGATGTTGTAGACAAATCCGGTTGCGAGGCACTGTATGTTGATGGTGACACTGCTGGTGGTGGAGTACGTTTTAACGGCATGCTGTTATGTTATAAAAACAATAACAAAAATCATACGTATTTTTCAAATAGAAAAAAAAAAACAACAAAAAGATAATCACAATTGAAGGTTCGAACCGGCGGACTGTGCGTTCGAAGCAATAGCTCTGCGGATGGATTACTCACGCTCTTGTCGCTATTGCGAAATTATGGTCCTTAACTTGCTCAATGTAAAAAGTATTTACAGTGTTGGTGTCTTCGTTTAACTTCGATCGTATTCGTACAATACTACTCACAAGATATGTGCTCCTAGTACTTTTCGGACTTAAGACTTTGCGTTAAAAATTTGATACGACAAATGAATGTACACGTTTGGAAATATTTTCGGTTTCTATACAGGTATGCACTCCTAGTATAACCCTAACTTATTATTGCGGTTTTAATAGATTTTTAAATTTAAATTTAAAATAAAACTGATGCAGTAACGCACGTCTAATCGCTGTGGCGGTCTAGAGGGGAAAATGTACGAAGGAAGAAGAACATTTATTGCGTCGATCCCAAGTAATTGGGATAAGAGCAGGCGAATGATGGTGTTAGCATATAGGGTTTTATTCGAATTTTTATTCTCTTGCAGCAATTTCACTTGCTTATTTACCGTATCTCCATTCCTTAAGAAGAGAGCTGTGATATATTGCATGTCCATCTTCATACATGGATGAAAATCGTTCTCCAGCGTAAGTTATGTTGGGACTAAAATTACTCTGGGCATAACTCTTTAATTTATGCTGATTTTAATTTAAAAAAAAATTGATTTTTTGGTATATCCACTAATGTATGATATATAGAATGGGGAATCAATTGCTTCGATTATGATTCTAAGATTATATTGTGAGATTTTTTTCACAAAAATTCCTATAGATTCTCCTAAAAATTCCTATAAGATACATAGATGTACGACTACAATTCTATATCATGAATGTAGATAGTCCAATTTTATGGAATAGCGTGGAGTCTTATAAAATTTCCTTACTTTATTCCCTTCGATAGGACAATAGTTACTTATTAACATTTAAATTATACGACTTTAAACTCTATAGAAACAAAAACATACATACATACCATCACGCCATGACCCTTGCAGGGTAGGCAGAGAGAACAGAGTGCCAGAGAACTCTATCCTTGCATACTTCACTCGCTTCCTCAACATTCATAATTAAAAGACAGCGTTCATAATTCATAATTGAAGATATACAATGCGAAAGTGAAAGGATGTGGGTACCGGGGGAGACCGAGACTAACCTACCTGGACCAGATCGGTCATGTACTGAAGGAAGGTGGAGTCAAGAGTCTCCGAAACCGGCGAGCGTGTATGAAGAAAATTATGAATTATGAATAAATGTGAAATAAAAACGAAATATAAAAAAGTTTTTTTTTTAAATAACGAAGACTCTGAATAAGAATATATTTATAGATAATTTTTCAGTTAACGGCTATATGAAGTGTTATAGGTTAAGTTAACCCCGTTTCTCACAACTTATTAGTACATACATGGTTCCTCTTCGAATTCGAGACAAACAAGCAATTCAGCGAAACGTTGCTCTTAACGTAAGTGAATGAATTCAATCTGTATTTAGTTTTAGTGCTGAACTTATGTATTCAATATATATTCAAGTTAATTTCTGACTATTTACTATTATTCTCTCAGCAAATTTCTGACTATTTACTACTATTCTCTCAGCAATTCCTTTATATCATTTTAACTCTTACAGTGTTTTGGCGCTGATCCTCACTGTCATCAGAATTTTATATATTTTTTAATTGTATTTTATTTATATATTATTTTATTTATATTGTACGTGTTTTGACTAACGAGTTATTTATTTACCTGAGCTATTTAATTGTAATTTATAGATCATGGTGTGGCTCTGCAAAGGTCTCTGCTTGCGGTAGCTACGTGGAGCGGGTCTCTCCCTTCCCTCGAATGAGGTTGAGTGGCGTGATGGCTGCTCTAGTAGTAAACTTGTGAACGAATGCCGCTTGTGGAATCTGGTCCAACCATTTCTGATATTTTTTTGTTTTGTTTTAATTTTGTATCTGATATCTGAGTTTTTTGCCGGATCTTCTCAGTTTGTGGCCGTTTTCCGATCCGGTGGATTAATTGAGATTAATTTTAAAAAAATGTGTAAAATTAACAATATGTAAGTGCCCTTATGTGGCATAATAAGTGATTTATTAACACAAGACGTTGATAGATGATGCTTAAACATAGGACTCCTTAACGAAAGGTTGCTTTTACTTTGCTTTAACCCTTTCACTATTCCCAAAAAAGAAAAACAAGAGTAAAAGAATGAGCTGGATCATTATCATCCCAGCTTATTTGTGTCCTATTATTAAGCTCAAGCCTACTCCACAAAAGGAGGGAAAATGACCTACTATACCACGTTGTCGAGTTTTCCTTCTCTTGCATAGATGTTATATGCGTTATATATTCCTTAGTTGTCTCTTACGATCACCTACGGATAAGATAGGGGGTGTCGGAGTTTCTTCTTTATTATTTGACCGCTGTTTATTCAAATAAACAGATAAGGTAGTAAAAACTACTTATATACAATTATTTTTATTGACATTTAATGGCTTATATGTATAAAAATCCGATTACGAGCGAAAAATGATTATCACAAGTGGGATTCGATTAAGATTTCGCTCATAATCAGGTTTTTATAAATAATCAAACATATTAAATGCTAAATTTCAGCAATTTGGCTTATATGTATATGTACTTACCCTACATCCGTATATTTCTTGGTATGGGGTTAATTACATTAGTACTACTGGGATTATGAGGTCAATTTGATAGGTTAAGTGAGCTTTAAAGGGCATTAAGGTCACAGTCGTTAGAACAAAAACTGCTAATACTGGAAAAATCTGAGACTTTGAATTTGAAATCAAGGCACGTATGGATAGTAAGGACGGCTTAGTGGGGAAACTAATACACTGCCATCTAGGGACCTGAAGTTAATAATTTGTTCGAGTTAAATTTATTGTTCTCCAGAGTAAAAATGCAACAATCGCGATCGCTTTAAAAAAAAATATCCTTTATGGTATTATCGTACAATAGTGATGAGACAGCTGTTTCAATTCGAGTACCGGTAATTTAATACTGCTAGCTCAGCTCAGTAAGAGAGATGGCAGGCAGCTTATATATCACCTTACGATAAGCAGCTGTGTTTAAAACCCTCAGCGCTTCCCCACAGTCCGGGTAAAGTTGTCATAGCCATCTGAGGCTAACAACTAAGACACACACAAAAAAAAAATCAGTGATGTAATCCTGATATTGCAGAAGTCCATGAATAACAGTTACTGCTTACTAGTATTTATTTTACTTTACTTTTATGTACCGGACCAATATATGCGTGCTGCCAAGCGACGGCAACATCTACTATTTAGTTATCCACCATCGTGGCGACTTCCCCAGGCTGCTAGTACGCCTACTGGAAGAGCCGTCGAACTTATAAATAATTTTCTTCAAACAAGTCTGAATGCAGATATATTTTTTGACAGGGTAGATCAAATGGAAAAAAGGTCTCACTATATTTAAATAAACTGTACAGAAATAAATAAAATTAATATAATGTAAATAAATTTCAAGTAATGACTTACCCTAAATTATTGTATATTTATAATTACTACGCATATTTAATTTGTTAAAAATTTAGATATAATATTTATTGTTAAATTATTTTATTAAATTGTATATATAGCATGTAAGCGACTTGGTATTCATTGTAAGCTTATTATGTTTTTGACTTGATAAATAAATAAATAAATATATTTTAGGCGATAAATAATGCACATTTACCATTGGAAAGAGATACACGACTACAATCGGCTTCGTAGAGTGTTATCTCTATCGCACGTCACCTGTATAACGTTTGTCGGTCATTGTACAAGTGTAAACGAGTACAGTTGCATCCAGTTGTTATAACCCCAAAGATTTTGAAAAAAAATTGTAAAAATTACTTAGTATTTCATTTAATAACAAAAGTTTATTTTTTTAGTAATTCGTAATAGATAGATTCTGCGTGTGGTGATGGAGTAAGAATGTAATTCACCACCCCATGTCTTACCTGTGGGTGATCGTACAAGACCACTAAGGGATATAAAACGCATATAACATTTATGCGAGAGAAGGAAAACTCGAAACAAAACCCATACCAACACGTCTGACCAGCGTGGTATAGTAGATCAATTACCCACCCATTATGGACAAGGCCCCAGCCCAACAGTGGGACACATATGAGCTGGGATGATGATAAATAGATAGACTAGACTGTTAATTATTCGTGGGACGTCAAAACAGTTAGTGAGTGACAGAGACAACGCTCTACGTAGGCAAAATTTGTTGATTGTCTCTTTTTTAATGTTTGGTGTGCAATATTTATCACTTGTTAATCTAGGTGAGGCTCATATACTGCCAAAAACAATGTAAAAAATATTCCTTGAGAAAATTTATATGTAAATATGGACTTTAATAAGCTGTAGAATAGATGGATACCTGATAAAAGCTGTCAGCATAACGATATGACAGATTTTACAATTTCCCATAACAAAAACCAAAGTCATGAACTTTCCAAATGACATTCCTATGACGAGGGCGTGGATTACATACATTTTTAAAGCTCTTTAATGTATATGGAGGAATATAACGCTCACACTCAAAGTGATCACACTGGCTTTTAACTTTGTAATATAACGTTTTATTTGTGCTATTAACACTTTACGAGTTAATTCTGACTTTAAAGCGCTTGTTACGCTGTTTTTTATACTGTGTAAAGTTTCATAAGCATTTGAAATTACAGTTTATAAACATGATAATAAATGAAATTTTATTATTTATTTATCACAAACTGCTGGTTATAAAAGGTATATCAAAACTTAAATACCAACGGAGAAAGAGAGAGATTTCTATCATGATTACTTGTCTCTCTGAAAGTGTGTAATGCGCTTGTGTGGAATTTAATTTAATATAAATTATTTCTATAATTAAAAGTGTAACAAGGACAAGACGAAAGTCATGTCAAATGCCCAGGAATAACCTGTACCGGTCCTAGTTAGCAATGCAATTCTCGATATTGTTAATCATTATATTTAACTTCAACAAACAGTCCAGCCAGGTAGATCAAATTAGGTTAATCCAAAAAGAGGTCAGCCGACGAATCCAACTCGGTTGGGCAGCGTTCGGGAAACTTTTTTTATGGCGACGGGCTATGAAGTGGTCACACCCGCTAAATCCGTCCGAGGCGACAGAAAAAGCGTCGCGCGACCCTATAGAACCGCCCTACATGTACCTCTCTACGCCGAGCCAGTGGGCCACCGGAACCCGATCTTTGTAGCATTCGAGAAAATTAAGAAGTTTTTTTCTTCCAACATACCCATAAGTCTACGACCAGCGTGCGTGACCAGTGATGACTTATGGCACGGAAACGTGATCCCTAAAAGCTTCATAACCAAGCTCAAAGTCGCTCAGCGTGCTAAGGAGCTATGCTCAGGTTTTCTTTGCGTAATAGAATTCGTAATACAGAAATCCGCAGAAGAACGGGTGTAACATACGGGCGGCATAGCACGAACAATTAGCAGGCTGAAGTGGCAATGGGCAGGCCACATCCGCTGGGGAAGAAAGGTTCTCGATTGGCGACCACGTATCGGACGACGTAGTGTAGGATGGTTCCCCACTAGATGGACAGACGACCTTGTGAGAGTTGCTGGCCGTCGTTGGATGCAGGCGGCACAGGATCGCACTCTGTGGCGTAATATGAGGGAGACCTAAGTCCAGCAGTGAGCGGCGATGGGCTGAAATGATGAATTAAAAGTGTTGTAAATATGAAGTTTAAGATATGGGTATATATCAGAATACCATTATATCGATTTTGAATGCAATTACAGTTTTAAAATTATTTTTGATTATGCGACAATTTTGAATAGTTTTAGTTAAGCATATTTACCCTTTCTTTTTTTTGGCAGATTATGTTGAGGACACATGTCGTCCATCCGTCCGGGGAGATGGAAGAGTGGTACGTGGCCCTATAACCTACCGTATTTCCTCCATATCGCCATTGGACCGGCTACTGGTATCGCTTCTATGACCTCCGTAGTCCGTCAGCCCGGCAAGCATATTTAACCTAACGTGCTTAATGAAATTCTACTTAAAAATATAAAACCAATACACTTCTAATCCTGCGAGCAACTGCATATAGCGGAGATGCGACTGTTGAGATGGATGTGTGGTGTGACAAGAATGGATAAAGTAAGAAATGAATACATTAGAGGAAGTTTGAAAGTTGCGCCAGTGACGGAAAAGTTAAGGAGTGAACGGCTGACATTGTATGGACATGTGAAAAGGCGGGATGAAAGTAATGTTGTGAGAAAAGTTTAAGGTATGAATGTTGAAGGCTTAAGGGGTATAGGAAGACCAAAGAAAAGATGGATGGACTGCGTGAGGCATGACATGGATAGTTTAGGAGTGACGGCAGAGATGACGTCTGATAGGATCGTATGGAAAAAGATGACTTATTGCGTCGACTCCAAGTAATTGGGATAAGAGCAAGATGATGATGATGACACTTCTAATCCTATTATGGTTGCAAGGTTGTGTTATAGAAAAACATCGTAGTACAAAAAAGCTTACGCAGATAGTTATGTACGCTTTCTATTCTCTCACTTTTAATACTCAAAGAGTCAGTAAGTTTAGACATAAAGTTAACGACTTTACAAGGATTTCAAAAGATGCCAATAATTTAATGAAATTTAGTACTCTTCTAGAACAAATGTGAGACCTTAGATTATACATTAGTAATAATGATCGTAGTATACTTATTATTAGGAATCCTCAGGCTCCTCTTCCTTAACACTTGACTCTATATTTCTTTACAACCCAGATACGTCCTACTATTAGATGTGAACCTAATCAACTCAAACATGCATCCAAAGGTAATAAATGGGTTGGCTTAAGATGAGTTTTCCTCGGTTTCAATAATATCAACTTATGTATCTTAATTATCTTATATTACCCACGAAAAAACCTAGCCTAGCTTAGTAACTTCTTTTACTTACACGGACACAATAATAGGGTATGATTCCGCCAAACAACTGCAAATTCGGCTCAAGTTTTATACACAATATTCACTAAGAAATTTAGCAAAAAAACATAAACATATTTTTAAGGTTTTTTTCACTTTATCTGTAGAAAGAGAAAATGATTCTACTAAATATAATAAAATTATTTCGTTTTTGGTCAATTATTATTGTCGTTAAACTCTATCAAACAATTCAAATATCAGATTTATGGTGGTTATTATATTATGACAATTTATAAATTTAAATCTGACAAGCCTAATAATTTATTACATAGAAAATCCGGAAGGAAATCTTAGTATACCCTATACCTAATACTAATTTCTTTCATTAAATATAGAATAACTTTACGCAATATTAAATAAAATTAAAGATACATCTTTATTTTAAGCGCTGTGTGGTAGCGTAGCTACGAATACTACCAGCCCTTACTTTGCTCGTGGATGTCGTAAAAGACGACTAAGAGCCTTATAACGACCTGGGGCAACTCCATCTGATGGCGTTTGGTCAACAATTACATTCCCAAGGAGGGTTGACGTCTGGCAGGCGGCCGGTCATAAAACTATTACCAATAACTTTTACAATATATATTATGAAAGCGGAGTACATATTGCATCGACCCCAAGTAATTGGGATAAGAGTAGGAGAATGATAATCATCTTTAATTTAAACTAAGCTGAGTTACTCGAAATTATATCTATTTAAATCTTTATAATAACTAAAAAAAAATAATGTATATTGTTCGTCAAATTTCATATATTGGACGTACATACTATTAAATCAGCTTAACAATATAGTTAAACAAAATAAGCTGTAGGCGTCCTCGTGTGATTGAACAGAACTCGTAAATTCTTAACGACAATAGCCCGCCGCAGTAACCGTAGACGGTACAGTTAGCACGATCGAACGTAGTTTAATAGTCGAATGTACAGCCTTACTGTTTACTTACAAAGTTATAAAGGATTACGATGTTGATCTACGTTGATACACTCAACTAAGACATTGAAATTTGTATTTTGTTGTAAATCAAAGTTATTATAAGTATTTTCCGTGTGATGATGGAGTAAGAATACAATTCACTACCCCTATTTCACCCGCGGATGATTGCAAGAGTCGACTAAGGGATATAAAATACATATAACATCTATGCGAGTAAAGGAAAACTCGAAACAAAACCCTATATCAACACATCTGACCAGCGTGGTATAGTAGGTCAATTTCTCACTCATTGTGCCTGCAAAATGAGCTGAGATGATGACAATATGAGCTGAGATGATGATGATGATGATAAACATGTCTTTCTTTCGTTCAATTACTAAATATAGACAAATCGATTTTTGGACTTACTGAAGTCATCATCATCATTCTCCTACTCTTATCCCAATTACTTGGAGTCGATACAATATGTACTTTTGTTTCATAGTACATATTATAAAAGTTATAGGCAATAGTTTTATGACCGGCCGCTTACCAGACGTCAACCCTTACTGAAGTATTAGAGTTAAAATAAATTGTATATATAAAGCGATTTTTTTTTAATGTATTGTTAGGTGTCAAATTAATATTAACGAAAAGCGGGTAGCGCAACCTATATAAAGTGCAGTTACGGAGACTAGACTGCATTATACATCCGACCTATCCAGCGCGCGGAAGCTCTGCTTGCTTGTGCACCGATTACCATTTATATTTATGTCTTTGAAATGTTAGAATTAGGAATTAGTTTAAGGAGTGCTTAAAATTTGCTTATTGGTTGGTTTTGTGGAAAATGAAAGTGATTGCGATAATTAATATTTCAGTGTTATACATTAGAAACCATTTAATTGTTTCCTCTTTATATTAAAAATCTTTCGTCTGCTAACAGTATATATAGATTAAATATGTAAATATTACATATAAATTGTAGATATTTATGTAGCCTCTTCTATCGTTTGGCTTTAGAGACAAACTAGGAATTCACCAATCCATCCTTTCCCGCTTGTTTTATTAACGAGTGAAGAATTTAAAAGTAATCTGCCAGAGATTAAATAATTATTAACGCCTCATAATTTTTATATTATTAATCATTTACTGTTAGTCAATGTCATAAATGAAAATAAAAACAAAAGAAAATTCTTTTGAAATTTCCTGCCATTCTCGACGTAGTGCTAAACATAGCAGTTCGTTTACAATGCTGCAAGAATTGGCACCCATGGCTGTATGGGATTTGTCTCCTTTGCCTGCCCGAATGGACGAACAAAAAAATGTAAACAAACCCAATTTTCATAAGGTATACATACACTAAAGACTAAGCAGTTTAATTTTTTATTAATTGCAATTAAACGACAATGAATTACCAAGCCATTTTCAAAAGGAAACAACTCGTTGTGATTATGAAGCTTTTAATAATAGAATTATTTTGATGCATTAATTTTAGGGTCGTGGTCGTACCAGATCCAGAATATTTAATTCGGACGTCCTCGAATATTTTTTTTAATCAACTATTTTCTTACTTTAAACGAAATAATTGCTTTTTAAAAATATCAAATACATTTAAACGAATGTTTTTCTAGACATATGTACGATAATATTATCTTATAACTGCAGTGTCGGAAAACACAGTCATTTTTAGTTTTGAAAAGACCTTGATTTTCGTATATCACCGCAACGCATCGCTTATGAGGCGTGCAATATTCGAAATTAAAATTTATACTGACCATATAGATTGATATAAAGCGTGTATATATAATATAAAACGTAATTAACTAGCTTAGAACATTAATTTCCTTAGAAATAGTTTGACTTGCCTTCATTATGCAAAAGACATGCGCCTAACAAAGTAGTGCAAAGTATTTATTGAGTGGTTGACTGGGACAATGATGTGTCGTATATATACGAAAGTCATTCAATTTTTGTCATTAGCTTAGCTTACTTTCACCGAGTTGAGAGCTCTTAACGCCCACTCAAGTCCGAGCAAAGTCGTAAAAAACATTTTCAGTTAACTGCTAGATACATATAAAAAAAACTTTGTCATTACGTCTTATTTTACTCCAGATGGCTCCTCCATAATTATACATACATACATACATACCATCACGCCATGTCCCTTGCAGGGTAGGCAGAGAGAGCAGAGTGCCACAGAACTCTATCCTTGCATACTTCACTCGCTACCTCAACATTCATAATTTTCTTCAAACACGCTCGCCGGTTTCGGAGACTCTTGACTCCACCTTCCTTCAGTGTGTGACCAATCTGGTCTAGGTAAGTTAGTCTCAGTCTTCTCCGATACCTACATCCTTCCACTTTCGCATTGTATATCTTCTTAGCCAGACGTTCGTTCGGCATTCTTTCCACATGTCCAAACCATCAGAGCATTCCCTTTCGCATCTTTAGGTACACCAATACTCTCTTTAAATTCATCCATAACCCATAATTATCTTTCCTTCATATTACAATTCCAATTTTTTACTAATCTTCGATCACATCGGTGTCCGCGTTGGATATAGGCAATCCCGCAATGCAATAATGATATTTTCGCCACGCCACGCAAGCAGGTTGCTGATATCAGTTGATGGTAAAAGTTCTTCTACTGCCATTGTTGGTTTTGGTTCTGTTTTTTACGACTCCCAGCGACAAGTAAGGGGTGGTGATAGTTTTATTTTTAAGCTGTAATCAAACGTTATAATTATAAATGACATTTTTTTTTATTTAAGTAATTCTTCATTCTCCTACTCTTATCCGAATTACTTGGGGTCGATACAATATGTACTCTTCTTTCATAGTACATATTGTAGAAGTTATTGGCAATAGTATTATGACCGGCCGCCTGCCAGACGCAAACCCTCCTTGGGAATATAATTGTTGACCAAACGGCATCAGATGGAATTGGCCCAGGACTCTATAAGGCTCTTAGTCGTCTTTTATCAGCAAAGGTTTGGTACTATTGGTAGCCGCTACCACATAGCATTTTTTAAGTAATTGTAATCAAATTATTCGTTTACTAAAAAATAAAATAAATATTTGCACTACGGGAGACTTAACAAATATGGAATTAATGGATGCTATAATTCAAGTGTACAGTGCGGTGATAGTGCAATAATACGAACCGTGAACATTGATAACAGTGCATTGTGTTTAAGAAAATTAAAGCATATAAATGACGTCTAAATTAACGTACTAAAACTACGACAACAGCCGAAAGCATATGAGTTTTGACCAATCCGAATACGTCTAAATTTTGAGAAAATTATAACAAAAATATTGAAAATAAATAAAGTGAGTAATGAACATTAAAATAGATTGATTAGATATGTAATAATCATCATCATCATCATCACAGCCCATAAATGTCCCACTATTGGGCTCGGGCCTCCTCCGTAATGGGAGGGAAATTAACCTACTATACCGCGCTGGTCAGACGTGTTGGTATAGGGTTTTGTTTCGAGTTTTCCTTCTCTCGCACAGATGTTATGTGCGTTATATATCCCTTAGTCATCTCGTACGATCACCCACGAGTATGACATGGGATGGTGAATAGTATTCTTACTCCGTCACCACACGGATTATGTAATAATACTCTGTTAATATTAAAGAAAAATTAAAAAAAAATTCTTTAAATAAACGTCAAGTCTTGAAGTTATACTTCTTTAGGCGCGTTATGAAAAAACGATGAGAGTGAAATTTTAAGATGCGCGCGCATCATTGTAACACAAAAGTAACAGCTTGAAGTTGGCCGCAAAACCGCTTATTAAGTCTCGTAAAAAAGCTACCAACAAAATCTTTGTAGTTTCTACAATCACAGCACGTGTTTTAGTTTCATACAAGTGCGAATTATACACGAGTATGTGCTAATAAATTATATTCAGTAGTGATTTAAAATAAACATTTTGATTAATATTATTTACTATTCCTAAATATTAGTGAAATTAATGCGGTCGAAATGCGATCTCTACGGAAAATCTGTGGAGTTAGGCTGATCAATCGCATTCGTAACGACGACGTAAGAGAGCGAGTAGGTATGAAAGAGAGTATCGGTGTAAAGATGCGAAAGGGAATGCTCCGATGGTTCGGACATGTGGAAAGAATGCCGAACGAACGTCTGGTTAAGAAGATATACAATGCGAAAGTGGAAGGATGTAGGTACTGGGGGAGACCGAGACTAAACTACCTAGACCAGATCGGTCACGTACTGAAGGAAGGTGGAGTCAAGAGTCTCCGAAACTGGCGAGCGTGTATGAACAGAATTATGAATGTTGAGGAAGCGAGTGAAGTATGCAAGGATAGAGTTCTCTGGCACTCTGTTCTCTCTGACTACCCTGCAAGGGATATGGCGTGATGATATGTATGTATGTAAATATTAGTGAAAAAAGTTATCCCATTATAGTCCTTTTATTATTTTATTATAATTAATTATTTGCATGCAATTAAAAACTATTTTTTAATGATGCCAAAGAAGTGTAACTCACGCGCGTACATAAGTACACGCACCTATTTTTTTTTTATACTCAGCAACAATGAGAAGATAGCCCGGGAAGTCTGCTATAAAAAATAAATACACATTATATCACACAGATATATTTTACTCCCTAAAGACTGGCCTATATACATCAACAGCCTGTCTGAGACCGTTGACTACCATGACTAACCACTTTACAAACATCACTTGTCCAAACTTTTTTCTATTAAACTTGGAAACCGTTGCCAGGTGTTGAACAAGTTAAATTTGCTTCTCACTATTGCCAACCCAAGGGAAATACGCGGACTTAATGCAATTTTGAATATTTGTTTTTGTATATATGTGAATATGTTTATTATGTTTTGAAATTCATAAAATAATTTCATATAAACTTTGCATGAAATATATTCTTGATTTCTGATGTTTTTTGTGTGGTGATGAAGCAAGAATCCAATTCTCATCATCATCTCATCTCAGCTCATATATCCAATTGTTGGGGTCAAGTCTCCTCTACACTAAGGGAAAAATTGACCTTAGGACCTACTACATCATGCTAGTCCGACGTGTTGGTATAGGGTTTTGTTTCGAATTTTTTCTTCTCTTGCATAAATTTTATATGCGTTTCTTATCGTCTCTTACCATCAACCACGGTAGCATGGGAGGTGGTCACTTGTAGTCTTACTCCGTCACGTCACGAAAAAGAAAGAATAATGAAAATGCAATTCACACCCTCTGTCTTACCTGTCGGTGATCGTAGGAGACGACTAAGGGATATAAAAGGCATATTAACATCCATGCACGAGAAGGAAATCCCGAAACACAACCCAATACCAACACGTCTGACCAGTGTGGTAGAGTAGGTCAATTTCCTTCCCATTATAGAGGAGGAGCCTAATTATTGAACATATATGAGCTGATGAATATTTACAAGAGTATAATACATTTGATACAATGACAGAAGATTGTAAGAAAAGGGGTCTACGCGTGAATGTGAGCAAAACCAAAATAATGGTCTTTGACAGAGATGAAGCCAGAACAGATGTAAGAGTAACAATAGGTAATGATGTACTGGAGCAAGTGGATGAATTTGTATATCTTGGATGTGAATGTGAGCAAAACCAAAATAATGGTCTTTGAAAGAGATGAAGCCAGAACAGTTGTAAGAGTAACAATAGGTAATGATGTACTAGAGCAAGTGGATGAATTTGTATATCTTGGATGTGGATTTAGCCGAGATGGACGGTACACCACTGATATAGAGCGAAGAGTGAATGCGGGAAATAGAGTGAACGGAGCGTTGGGGCAACTTCTCGGCAGCCACCACCTCAGCCAGAAGGCACGTGTAGCAATACATAACGCAGTGCTTGTCCCAACATTACTGTATGGAAGCGAGAGTTGGGTATGCAGAAAAGAGTATGAAAGTAAAATTAATGCGGTCGAAATGCGATCTCTTCGCAAAATCTGTGGAGTTAGGCTGACCGACCGCATTCGTAACGACGACGTAAGAGAGCGAGTAGGTATAAAAGAGAGTATTGGTGTAAAGATGCGAAAGGGAATGCTCCGATGGTTCGGGCATGTGGAAAGAATGCCGAACGAACGTCTGGTTAAGAAGATATACAATGCGAAAGTGGAAGGATGTAGGTACCGAGGGAGACCGAGACTAACCTACCTAGACCAGATCGGTCAGGTACTGAAGGAAGGTGGAGTCAAGAGTCTCCGAAACCGGCGAGCGTGTATGAAGAGAATTATGAATGTTGAGGAAGCGAGTGAAGTATGCAGAGATAGAGCTCTCTGGCACTCTGTTCTCTCTGCCTATCCTGCAAGGGATATGGCGTGATGATATGTATGTATGTATGTAATACATTTGAAGAATGCCGAACGAACGTCTGGTTAAGAAGATATACAATGCGAAAGTGGAAGGATGTAGGTACCGGGGGAGACCGAGACTAACCTACCTAGACCAGATCGGTCATGTACTGAAGGAAGGTGGAGTCAAGAGTCTCCGAAACCGGCGAGCGTGTATAAAGAGAATTATGAATGTAAAGGAAGCGAGTGAAGTATGCAAAGATAGAGTTCTCTGGCACTCTATTCTCTCTGCCTACCCTACAAAGGATATGGCGTGATGATATGTATGTATGTAATACATTTGAAATAAAACTATTTTTACAAATTTTATCGTGTCCTTATTTGATTTTTTGATAACCAATGTTTGAAAACGTTTCAATAAATTTTCTATGTTCTTAGTCACGAGAGAACCAATAGTAATATAATTATAGTATTTCAAATGTATTCTTGCCAATTTTATGTTAAAAGTGTTTTCAAATAGACAAAAATTATAATAAGTTAATTATTTTAGTTTCAAATTATGCGAGATTGTAAAATAATTACTTGGTAGAATATTATTATGATTTATTCAATCTACAAAAGCAATAATAAGCTTCAACAAAGATACTGGAATTTTGCTTTAACAATATAACAGATAAATAATATTTATACATACATACATACATATCATCACGCCATATCCCTTGCAGGGTAGGCAGAGAGAACAGAGTACCAGAGAACTCTATCTCTGCATACTTCACTCGCTTCCTCAACATTCATAATTCTCTTCATACACGCTCGCCGGTTTCGGAGACTCTTGACTCCACCTTCCTTCAGTACATGACCGATCTGGTCTAGGTAGGTTAGTCTCGGTCTCCCTCGGTACCTACATCCTTCCACTTTCGCATTGTATATCTTCTTAACCAGGCGTTCGTTCGGCATTCTTTCCACATGTCCGAACCATCGGAGCATTCCCTTTCGCATCTTTACACCAATACTCTCTTTCATACCTACTCGCTCTCTTACGTCGTCGTTACGAATGCGGTCGGTCAGCCTAACTCCACAGATTTTCCGCAGAGATCGCATTTCGACCGCATTAATTTTACTATCATACTCTTTTCTGCATACCCAACTCTCGCTTCCATACAGTAATGTTGGGACAAGCACTGCGTTATGTATTGCTACACGTGCCTTCTGGCTGAGGTGGTGGCTGCCGAGAAGTTGCCCCAACGCTCCGTTCACTCTATTTCCCGCATTCACTCTTCGCTCTATATCAGTGGTGTACCTTCCATCTCGGCTAAATCCACATCCAAGATATACAAATTCATCCACTTGCTCTAGCACATCATTACCTATTGTTACTCTTACATCTGTTCTGGTTTTATCTCTTTCAAAGACCATTATTTTGGTTTTGCTCACATTCACGCGTAGACCCCTTTTCTTACAATCTTCTGTCATTGTGTCGACTAGGGTCTGCAGGTCAATCGCTGACTGTGCCAGCAGGACTGCATCATCTGCATAAAGCAGAGCAGTGACCACTGAGTCGCCCATCTGGACTCCCACATTCATATCGTTCAACCTTTGGAGACATTTATCCAGATATATGATAAACAGCCTGGCTGACAGAACGCACCCCTGCTTAACGCCGATATTGACGTCAAACCAAGGCGACATTCCATCATCCAGCCGCACACAGGCTCTACAGCCCATGTAACTGGACTGCACAGCCTGTAGCAGTTTACCGTTAATACCATACTCCGGTAAAATGTCCCAAAGTTCCTTTCGTACAACCGTGTCAAATGCTCTCTCCAGATCCACAAAACTGCAGAAAACCCTCTGACCTAGAGCCAGATGCTTCTCCACAATGTTGCGCAGAGAGAACACTTGATCCATACATCCCCTTCCACTCCTGAAACCTCCTTGTGTCTCACACAGTAAACCATCGGACACCATCCTCATTCTCCTTTCAATAATTTTTCCATACACTTTTGCTGCCAAACTGGTCAAGCTTATGGCTCTGTAATTTGCGCAGTCATAACGTGAACCCTTGTTTTTAAACAAAGGCACGATGACTGCGCTATTCCAGTCCCTGGGAACCATTCCCGAGCTCCAACATAAATTGAGGAGCAACAGGAACGCCTCCCAGACACAAGAGCCACCAAGCTTGATCATCTCGGCAGACACCATATCAATGCCCGCTGCCTTACCATTTTTCAAACTTCTTATCGCCCATTCAACTTCATCCATACTGATGCCATCGGAGGACGCCGTTGTCGAATGTTGATCTACTAAACCACATCCAACACCGGCGCCAACCGTAGCATCCGCATACATATCGCCAAAATATTCACTCCATCGGCTTAACACGTCTTGTGTTTGTGTAAGAATGTCTCCACCTTTAGACCTTATTTTATTCATTCTGAAGGCTGACCAACCACCCCGAGACTTCTTCACCTCCCTCCAAAAGAGTTTGGTGTTACCCTCGAAGTTTTTAGTCAGCCAATCTTCTGCACTCATACTTGCTCTATCACGTTTCTCTTTCACTAAGGCCTTGGTGTCATTCTTACATTGCCGATATATTTCTTTCTTCTGTTCAGTCATACTGTCATTCAGATTCAAAGAAGAGACATAGTCCAGCCACGCTTTCTTCTTTTGCTCTACGGAAGCTGCCACTTCCGCATCCCACCATGCATCACCATTTGTTTTTCTATGCTTCTTTGAACTTCCACATACTTCTTTCGCTGTATCTACCATACTCTCTTTCAATACTCTCCAGCATTCTTCAATGTCCGATTGCGGCTGGCTTGCCATCGTCAGCCGTTCTCGGACACCCTCTGCATACTTTTCTCTTACACACTCTTCTTGCAACCTTTCAACCTTTATTCTTTCAAGCCCTCCGAAGTGGACACGCTCTCGCCAGTGCCTCCACTTTCTGAACAGACCACTAAATCTCGCAATAACGAGATAGTGGTCCGTGTCGACTGTGGGGCCCCTGTAGGCTCTTGCGTCCAATATTTTGCTTCGGAGGCGACTGTCTACCAAAATTAAATCTATTATGCTTTTCTGTTCATTCCTTCTCCATGTATACATATGGATGTCCTTATGTTGGAAAAATGTGTTTGACACAATAAGGTTTCTCTCCATGCATACATCCGCTATGAGCCTACCTGCGTCGTTCACTCTCTTATCACCAAATGGACCAAGTACGTCCTCATAGTCGGGACGCTTGGTCCCCACCCATCCGTTCAAATCTCCGCATACAATCACGCGTTCACTGGTTTCTGCCATATCCAGAACTTCCCTAACATTGTCCCAAAACTTCTCTAGGTCTGATGTCACCGAGGATCCTACGGGAGCATATGCTACAACCATGAATACCTTGGTGACACCTAGTTTTATACGGACCCAGAGAAGTCTGGGATCATACATTCCGTAATCCTTCACACCTGAGGCCAAGCGAGAGGACAACAGCACTCCTACCCCCATGCTGGCTCGATCGCTCTGTGGTACACCAGACCACAGAGCCATCCCGCCACCAGGAAGATCGCAGGCGTCGCTGCCCCTTCGCTTGGTCTCTGTTACACAGAGCACGTCTAGCTGTTTGTCCGCCATGACGGATATCAGCTCGTGCAACTTACCTTCCACACAACCTCTTACATTCCACGTGCCCACCCGGCACTCCGTTCTCCTCGACTCGCCTAACTGGGCAAGGCGTGATGGGTGGCGGCCCCCATCGCCGCAACTGCCGATGTTCGTACCGACGGGGGCGGGTCGGTACGCGTCGCCTCCGGGGGACGCCCTAACCCGCATTGCGGTACGCATTTCGAGCCGGATTAGCAGTCTAATTAGACTGGCAGGGGACGCGAACGAGCACGCTCCGGACTATGCCCCCCAATAATATTTATAATTTCACTAACTAACTTATTCAATACTAGAAATAATAGATGTAAAAATAGATTATCTCTGATCGAGAAAGCACATTTTACTGTGAATATAAAATAAAACAATTAAAATAAACAACTGTTCTTTTCCAGTTAGGGTCGACGCAATATGTACACTTTTTCCATCGTAAATTTTGCAAAAGTTATTGGAAATAGTTTCAGGAGTGGCCGCCTTGGCTCCGAGAGGAAGTCCTTTTCGGTGAAACGCTCCACCGCCGGCGCCAGGGGCGGCGCAGGAGCGAGTACATGCGCCTGATGCCGCCCTAATCGAGGCCGTGAATGACTGGACCGGGAATAGTCCACCACCCGCACAGAGGATGACCGCGTGGGGGCAACAGTTAGCCAGGGCGTCAAAAGGGCATAGTACCCGAAAGGGTAACCCGCCGGGCTGGCCACGGATGGCAAGGAAGCGATACCAGCGGCTGGCCGATAGGGAGGGAATACGGTGGGTTACAAATGGTGGGTCCATGCGCTGCTCTTCTGTCGCTCCGGACGGAACGAGCGGCGTATGTCTGGACCATAGGCTAACAAAAATAAAAGCAGTAGTGCTACATATGCACGAGTACATATCGCAGAAGTTGTTAGCAATAATTTTATGATCGGCCGCCTGCCTGACGTCGACTCTCCTTGAGAATTTAATTGTTGACCAAGCGGCATCAAATGTAGTTAGACCCGATCGATATAAAGCTCTTAGTCGTCTTTTATGACATTCAAAAGCAAAGTAAGGGTTGGTAGTATTCGTAGCCGCTACCACACAGGAATATTGTTTAATAAATAGACTAAATAAGAATTTCGCACAAACTAAAAGCCTTAAAAAATCATGTTTGAATTAACGACAAAATATTTTTTGAGTGACAGATGAATATATTAAAAGGCCTCAACGCTTTTTGTCCTAAAAATAAAATATTCATACGTCAAACAAAGGACAATTTGAAGCATAAAATTTACTCACAGAGAGGATAACTAGTAGTGACAGGGGTGAAATGTGTGTACGTCAACTTATGGAAGGTATGAGGACGCTGAATAATGTATGCCTCGCTTGCTGACCCTTATTTGGCAAAGATTTCTCTTGGTCAGCCCTATTTTGCACTTAGATTTGTTTGTTTAATATTTGTTATAATTCAAAGTATTCGCGGATTTGCATGTTATATATGAAGTACTGCATTTAGTTGAAGAAAACCTTTTGGCTATGTTTTTTTTTTTCATATTATAAAGCTTAATATATTAATGATATGATCACGCTGTTTTCTGGTGGCAAACGAGCAAGCAGCACACTTGATAGTAAATGTTACTGCCGCCCAAGGACCTTTGGAGTACTAGGGGTATTGCCTACCAATACATACCCTAAAACGATCTAGTTGAGCTTCCAGCTGTCTAGCTCAAGGAACGAAGCGCAACAGCAAATTGCTATTGCTCAGATGTCGATCTGATATAGATCGGTTTGACCCCAGACCAACCAGCCCGCTGTTGGCAAATACAAACCGGTAGTAGACAGAAAACTGTCAACAGCGTGGTCCTACCACTAAAAACTAATGTTTAATTGCATTGCATCTACCTTGAATTAGTTCTGCTCTATTTTAAATCAAATGGTAGACGGTAGGTTAAGTAATAACTAAGCTTTATATCCGCCTTGTAACTTTTTTCTGTGCAGAAGTTATAACTATCACAGTTAATATTGTCTTATAGCTTTTTTTTTCCGCGACGTTGTACGCGTAAAAAAAATTTGTGCCGTTCTTGCTAATTACGATTTCGATTAATTGTGTTTTATGGCGAAAAGTATTAAAGCAAAATTCACACCTATTTTACACTCTTACAAAAAAACTATATCGTCTAAGGAGCTACTTTTTAGAACATTCTTACTAATAAAATTAAAACGTAAACTAGTACTTATTGTGCTTAATTTAAGGAAAATAGATATATTTTCTTTTTATATATTTATATATAATTAAAAATCATTTTCTAGTTAGTTTACATCACAAAAATTTCATGACTAGTTTTATTAGTTTTGTCTTGGCGTTAATAAGTCAGTCAACCAGCTTCTTTATATACTAGATATCTGTATAATATATACAATATTACCATATTACTATTTCATTTATGTTACGATAAGTTTTGCTATGAAAAACTTTTAACTGGGAAGCTAGGAAAAGTTACAAAATCGTTGTTTTTAGACGACGTAATACCGCTTTCAATATAAAGTAATATAGCTTTATATATAAAATGTAATATGCGTAATGCATTTACTTATGCCTTTCGCCAGTAGCAGATGAGAGGATATGTTAGACATGTCGATTACGGACTGTGCAACTAATACTAATGCTTAAGTTGGAGCGCCTAGGAAATATTTTAATGTCATTTAATCTTTGACGTTTTTACATTCAAATAACTGAGACCAAGTTCTACTAATATTCAAGAGGAAAGAAGGAGGTCTACGTCTTTCCGTTACCGCCTCTCTTACTAACTGTGGAACATGGTCGCGAGCGCTGCATTTCATTACTAAACATCGGTTTTTTTTTTATTACTTATGGTGGCAGACGAGCAAGCAGCACAGCTGATGGTAAGTGTCACTGCTGCCCATGGACCTTTGCTATACCAAGGGTATAGCTAGGCCGCTGCCTACTATTACACACCCTAAATCCACCCAGCAGAGCACATTGCTATTACTCAGACGTCGATCTTCTGCGAGAGTGTGGTACTACCCCGGGCGGACCGGCCCGCGGCTGTAGACAGAGAACTGTCAACAGCTTGGTCCTACCACTAATAAATTCAATCGAAGAGCTTGACTTGTACTTTGATACCTTGTACAACTTTATCACTATTTCATAAAAATCTAGAAAAGGTCCGCGACGATATACGCCTGTCAGTAATAAATACACAACGGTAACCATTTTCATATTTTTATAAGTAACAGTTTTTCAGAAACATATTTGTGAAGCGTAAATAGAGAAAAGCGGCGATGGGGGCCGCCATCCATCACGCCCAGTCAGGCGAGTCGAGGAGAGCAGAGTGCCGAGTGGGCACGTGGAATGTAAGAGGATGTGTGGAAGGTAAGCTGCACGAGCTGATAACTGTCATGGCGGACAAACAGCTAGACGTGCTCTGTGTAACAGAGACCAAGCGAAGGGGCAGCGACGCCTGCGATCTTCCTGGTGGTGGGATGGCTCTGTGGTCTGGTGTACCACAGAGCGATCGAGCCAGCATGGGAGTAGGAGTACTGTTGTCCTCTCGCTTGGCCTCAGGTGTGAAGGATTACGGAATGTATGATCCCAGACTTCTTTGGGTCCGTATAAAACTAGGTATCACCAAGGTATTCATGGTTGTAGCATATGCTCCCGTAGGATCCTCGGTGGCATCATACCTAGAGAAGTTTTGGGATAATGTTAGGGAAGTTCTGGATATGGCAGAAACCAGTGAACGCGTGATTGTATGCAGAGATTTGAACGGATGGGTGGGGACCAAGCGTCCCGACTATGAGGACGTACTTGGTCCATTTGGTGATAAGAGAGTGAACGACGCAGGTAGGCTCATAGCGGATGTATGCATGGAGAGAAACCTTATTGTGTCAAACATATTTTTCCAACATAAGGACATCCATATGTATACATGGAGAAGGAATGACCAGAAAAGTGTAATAGATTTAATTTTGGTAGACAGTTGCCTCCGAAGTAAGATATTAGACGCAAGAGCCTACAGGGACCCCATAGTCGATATAGACCACTATCTCGTTATTGCGAGATTTAGTGGTCTGTTCAGAAAGTAGAGGCACTGGCGAGAGCGTGTCTACTTCGGAGGGCTTGAAAGAATAAAGGTTGAAAGGTTGCAAGAAGAGTGTGTAAGAGAAAAGTATGCAGAGGGTGTCCGAGAACGGCTGACGATGGCAAGCTAGCCGCAATCAGACATTCAAAAACGCTGGAGAATATGGAAAGAGAGTATGGTAGATACAGCGAAAGAAGTATGTGGAAGCTCAAAGAAGCATAGAAAAACAAATGGCGATGCATGGTGGGATGCGGAAGTGGCAGCTTCCGTAGAGCAAAAAAAGAAAGCATGGCTGGACTATGTCTTTGAAATCTGAATGACAGTATGACTGAACAGAAGAAAGAAATATATCGGCAATGTAAGAATGACACCAAGGCCTTAGTGAAAGAGAAACGTGATAGAGCTAATATGAATGCAGAAGATAGGCTGACTAAAAACTTCGAGGGTAACACCAAACTCTTTTGGAGGGAGGAGAAGAAGTCTCGGGATGGTTGGTCAGCCTTCAGAATGAATAAAATAAGGTCTAAAGGTGGAGACATTCTTACACAAACACAAGACGTGTTAAGCCGATGAAGGGAATATTTTGGCGATATATATGCGGACATTCGAGTTGGCGCCGGTGTCGCATGTGGTTTAGTAGATCAACATTCAGTACCGGCGTCCTCCGATGGCATCAGTATGGATGAAGTTGAATGGGCGATAAGAAGTTTGAAAAATGGTAAGGCAGCGGGTATTGATATGGTGTCTGCCGAGATGATCAAGCTTGGTGGGTCTCTGGGAGGCATTCCTGTTGCTCCTCAATTTATGTTGGAGCTAGGGAATGGTTCCCAGGGACTGGAATAGCGCAGTCATCGTGCCCTTGTTTAAAAACAGGGGTTCACGTTATGACTGTGCAAATTACAGAGCCATAAGCTTGACCAGTTTGGCAGCAAAAGTGTACGGTAAAATTATTGAAAGGAAAATGAGGATGGTCTCTGATGGTTTGCTGTGTGAAACACAAGGAGGTTTCAGGAGTGGAAGGGGATGCATGGATCAAGTGTTCTCTCTGCGCAACATTGTGGAGAAGCATCTGGCTCTAGGTCAGAGGGTTTTCTGCAGTTTTGTGGATCTGGAGAGAGCATTTGACACGGTTGTACGAAAAGAACTTTGGAACATTTTACCGGAGTATGGTATTAACGTTAAACTGCTACAGGCTGTGAAGTCCAATTACATGGGCTGTAGAGCCTGTGTGCGGCTGGATGATGGAATGTCGCCTTGGTTTGACGTCAATATCGGCGTTAAGCAGAGGTGTGTTCTGTCAGCCAGGCTGTTTATCATATATCTGGATATATGTCTCCAAAGGTTGAACAATATGAATGTGGGAGTTCAGATGGGCGACTCAGTGGTCACTGCTCTGCTCTATGCAGATGATGCAGTCCTGCTGGCACAGTAGGCGACTGACCTGCAGACCCTAGTCGACACAATGACAGAAGATTGTAAGAAAAGGAGTCTACGCGTGAATGTGAGCAAAACCAAAATAATGGTCTTTGACAGAGATGAAGCCAGAACAGATGTAAGAGTAACAATAGGTAATGATGTATGATGAGCAAGTGGATGAATTTGTATATCTTGGATGTGGATTTAGTCGAAATGGAAGGTACACCACTGATATAGAGCAAAGAGTGAATGCGGGAAATAGAGGGAACGGAGCGTTGGGGCAACTACTCGGTAGCCACCACCTCAGCCAGAAGGCACGTGTAGCAATACATAACGCAGTGCTTGTCCCAACATTACTGTATGGAAGCGAAAGTTGGGTATGCAGAAAAGAGTATGAAAGTAAAATTAATGCGGTCGAAATGCGATCTCTACGGAAAATCTATGGAGTTAGGCTGACCGATCGCATTCGTAACGACGACGTAAGAGAGCGAGTAGATATGAAAGAGAGTATTGGTGTAAAGATGCGAAAGGTAATGCTCCGATGGTTCGGACATGTGGAAAGAATGCCGAACGTCTGGTTAAGAAGATATACAATGCAAAAGTGAAAGGATGTAGGTACCGGGGGAGACCGCGACTAACCTACCTAGACCAGATCGGTCATGTACTGAAGGAAGGTGGAGTCAAGAGTTTCCGAAACCGGCGAGCGTGTATGGAGAGAATTATGAATGTTGAGGAAGCGAGTGAAGTATGCAAGGATAGAGTTCTCTGGCACTCTGTTCTGTCTGCCTACCCTGCAAGGGACATGGCGTGATGGTATGTATGTATCTATGTAAAATTGAAACGACCATTTCGGAACAAATCTCAATCAAACAAAAAAAAAAAGAATTTGAAAATATATTGTTTCACCCGAACGTAGATAAAAAAAAATAAACATTCAAATTAAGAACCTCCTATCCTCTAGATATTTAAAATCGATTACTTGAAATAAAAATAGGTTTTTAAGCCATTAAGTACATTTAGATTCTTTCTCTCTGTATAACTTCAAATGTTCTATATTAAGTTCTCGTCGACATGATTATAATAAATCGTTAAAAGCAAAGATCAAAGGAGCCAATAAAACATAACTCAAATATATTATTCTCTAAATATTTAAGCTGGTATTTTGAATTAGTTTGTTTTGCCTTTGTTGTTTTAATATTAAAGAATAAATTAAAAATTCCAAGAGAACTAAGCGAATTTGAATATTACGAACACAGTGTGGTTTGTAAACTATTTATAGTGGATATTTTAATGTAAATTTGTATATAATATTCTTTGTTACTTAATTATAGTAAATATTCTTTATTTAATATTTGAATGAATTTAAATTAAATTCTTTAAATTATAACTGACAATTTATCGTTCATGTTTCGTAATGATTACTTTACGCCGACAGATCAGTGCAGGCTTCCGTCTGCAATATACTGAGCTCGTTTTGTGACAAGCAGCGAGAGTATTGGACTGGACTGCACAGATGGCATAGTGGTTAAGATACCAACCTTCCGTGCCAGTGCCGTGGGTTCGATTCCTACGCAGGACAATACTTGTTATATTTTTCTGCGTTAATTGTATGTTTGTAAAGTGGGGGACTTTAAGGCTTATTTGCTTAGTGGAGTATATATATATATATATATATATATACTAGCAGACCTGGCCACGCGTTGCTGTGGCTAAAGTAGCCTCAGTAACACATGGTGGTTATGCTAATAAATTGTAACTTATATGAAAGGTTTGTACGTTTAACATAGCGCCATCTCTTAAATACTTACTCAATCCAGTTAACAGATACCGCCATCTGTTTTTCTGCAAGAAAGCTATCCTATCTTTAAAATCAGTTACCTACATACTTTAGGAGTCCATCGCGGACAAACAACGTGACACGTAATTTATATATATATATATTAATATAATATATATATATATATATATATATATATATATATATATATATATATATATATATATATATATATATATATATATATATATATATATATATATATATAGTTGGTATACATAAACTATAAATATATATATATAGTTATTATATATATATAGTTGTATATATTTTTAATTTATTCTTTAATATTAAAACAACAAAGGCAAAACAAACTAATTCAAAATACCAGCTTAAATATTTAGAGAATAATATATTTGAGTTATGTTTTATTGGCTCCTTTGATCTTTGTGGACTCCTAAAGTACTTAACCGATTTTAATCAAATTTGCACAGCATGAGTAGTTTGATCCAAATTAAGAGATAGGATAGCTTCCATCTCAATGTATAGTCGCAATATTATTTTATTGCAAATTATTTGTCTATTATTTGACTGTCACAATTATCTGTTCTCTCCAAATGATTCTAACAGATGGCAGTATCTGTTGACTAAATTGAGTATATAATAGATGGCGCTATGTTAACCGTACAAACGTTTCCTATAAGCTACAATTTATTAGTATAACCACCATGTGTTACTGAGGCTACCTTAGCCACAGCGACGCGTGGGTGGGTCTGCTAGTTATTTATAATTCTTCTTTTCTTGCAGTGAATTTAACTACGAATAATCTCTTTGTCGTCTAGATACCTACGAAAAAGGGGGGAGAAAACTTTATTCTTATTTTACTCCACACTAAAAGCTTCAAGCGAAATGATGACGCTAATGATAAAACATTATAATTACAGGAACACAAGTACTCAGGACACACCTGACACACCCAAATAGCGATTGAAAGGTAAAAAGTACTAGGACGTACTTTACCTACGTAAAAAGTACAAGGACGTACTTTACGTACGTACAGCAAGTTATAGAATTACACGCCATCTCTTTTGCCGCCCTGGGCAATTATAGGTGCAGTGTGATCGGATAACCTAACCCCAAATAAATAAAAAGGTAAAACTATTGACAATTTTACCAAATTATTATTGATATGTATTGATTTAAATAATGTAAACTTAAACAAACCTCATCATCTGGGCTCAAATACGTCCGACGGCTGAGCTCAAGCCTCTTTCTAATAAGAAGCGAAATTGGGTTCGTATATTGTTTTGTTTTGAGTTTTCCTTCTCTTGAATAGATTTTTTATCCCTTACATAAGTATTAAAATAAAGTATAGTAAATTGTGTTCTTACTCCGTCACCACACGAAAGAAGTTCGAACTCCTGCTTATTTTCACTGAATACTTCGAAATGATAATCATGTTTTAATTGGCATATTTTAAAAGACTTAGAAATTGCGACCTTGATACCGATATTGTGTTTAGAAAACATATAAAGCTTTTTGGCTCACAATATCAGCAGGGGAGTATCATTCTTTACGAGAGAACGATAAATATTAAAGCTTACCTTGGACGGTTTATCGCGTACGAGGCGGCAACCGTGAAAAACGGATAAATGTGGAATCCTCGCAAATCCCGTTGCCTGAAAAGTTTCTGAACGATACTTGTGTGTATGGTGCTTATGTTATGCGGGTGATGTCCTGATATCTTTGGTTAGTAAATTGGTAAAAAGGTGTACAAAAGTTCAACGGAAAACTAAATTGTAGTTTTTTATTTATTTTTTGTTATAAGAATGACGTTTTAGGACTTTTAGATAAGTAAAGGCTTTAAAACTATTCAAATATTGGAAGGCGATTCTATTGTACATCATTAGTTTTTATTTTTATTTGAAGGGGATTACATTATATTGCATTAGTTACGTTTTTAGGTAAGTAAAGGCTTTAAACCTATTCAGCTATTCGAAGGCGATTTTATTATATATATAATTTGTTTTCTTTATTCAAAGGCAATTCCATTATATTGCATTAGTTATATTTTAGGACGTTTTAGACAAGGCTTTAAACCTTTTTTTACCAACTATGAGAAGGCGATTCTATTATATATTATTAATTTTATTTATTCGAAGGCAATTCCATTATATAGCATTAGTTACGTTTTTAAAACATTTTAAAATGGTTTACAGTAGATTAAAGAACCAAGTTTAGTTTAATTGTAAACCAAACTTGCTATCACACAAAAATGTATTTTTTTACTTGTATCGACATTTTTTCCAATCATTCGTTATAATTATCACCTGTAATTCATATTTATAGAACCCCATGCTGAATTATTATCACTGAGAATTCCAAGAAAATCCAGTTTAACCATAAAAGTATGACATATTATAAAATAAAAAGCATGGCTAAGATGTTTTCTGTAAATCATAGCACATTTATTGTCTTCGCAGTGGAGTATTCAAAGATTTCAAAATTTATAGTCTTTAATTTGACTCCACAGTTGGCGTAGTGATTAAGATACCGACCTACCGTGCTAGTGTCATGGATTCGATTCCCATGTAGGATAATACTGTCGATTGTTCTGAGCCTTTGTTTTTATTTTTCTTTTTTTCGCGGTGGGCTATGGTTGCGTCTCGCCTCACCAAATCAGTCCGGGCTGACGGAAGAGGCGGCGCGTGACCCCATAGACCCACCGTGCAACTCCTCTCTTCGCCGTGCGAGCGGGCCACCGGTACCCGATCTTTGTCTTCGGTGGCCCGCCCGGCGGTTTACCCTCGCGGGTTCCTCTCGTCTTCCTCACGCGGTGGCCTCACGTTGGGTGACCGGACTATTCCTCGGTTCGATCACCAGAGGTCTCGGCTAGGGCGGCATCAGACGCCGCCCGAGGCGCCGGCTGCTGCCCGAGTCCGCATGAAGGGAATCCTCCCAGGCTCGTTCCGCCGCCTCCTTCTGCGAGATGACAGCCTCGCAGAAGGCGGTGACCGCGTCCCAATTCCTGATGCTGTCGACGATCGCTTTCGCGACAGATGGCAGCGTCAGGTCAGCACCGATGACAGCGACGAGGTCACAGCGCTGCTGGGCCCAGATCACGCAGACCTCCAACGTATGCTGCGCCGTGTCCTCGTCCCTGCCGCACTCGTGGCAGGACGAAGTCAACTTCCTTCTCGCATCCATGTGCAGGTACTTGGCGAAGCAACCGTGCCCGACAACTCCGCCCTATCGAGGCTCATGCCGAATGTAGGCGGACCCAGTTTCGAGGGCCGACGGTTGTATGCGGGGGTGATCCGCTCAATGGCCATGTACAGCGCATCCGTGTGGGCGAGGGCTCTGAACGCCCAGCTCAGGGCTCTTCTGTGGAGGCCACAGCGAGCCATGGCGGTCAGGGCCATTCGCGGGTACCGCACGGTGTCGACAGAGGCGGCATGCCTATTGGCCGGGACACCCCGCTGGGACCTAGAGGCAGAGATGCTCTCCGACCTCTACCGGCAGGTAACCTCAGTGCGCGACGAGGGTGGCTCTCCATCGTCCAACGAAATAGCCACCTGGCGCGAGGACACCCGCCGAGACGTCATCGCCCGTTGGGTTACGCAGCTGGAGAGGCCTAGACACGGTGTTGTTACCGTTGAGGCCCTCCGGCCCGTACTGGAGTGGATGGAGCGGCGGCACGGAATCCTCTCCTTTCGGCTGGTGCAAGTATTGTCGGGGCACGGTTGCTTCGGCTTATACCTGCACACGGTCGCGTATAGGGAGTGGACTCCGTCCTGCCACCATTGCAGCAGTGACGAGAACACGGCGTAACATACGCTCGAGGTATGTCCGAGCTGGGACGGGCAGCGCCGTGACTCGTCGCTGTTATCAGTGCCGACCTGATGCTGCCGGCTGTCGCGAAAGCGATGGTCGACAGCGTCAGGAACTGGAACGCGGTCGCCGCCTTCTGCGAGGCTGTCATCTCGCAGAAGGAGGCCGCGGAACGAGTTCGGGTGGATTCTCGGGACCCGGGCCGCCGCCAGCGGCCGGGCCGGCGCAGGTGCGAGTATTTGCGCCTGATGCCGCCCTAACCGAGGCTTTGGGTGATCGGACCGGGGAATTGTCCGGTCACCTGACGTGAGGCCAACGCGTGAGGACGACGCCCCGACGTCGAAAGCTGTGGGGGCATCGACAAGAGAGGAACCCGCAAAGGTATACCGCCGGGCGGGCCACCGAAGTCAGAGATCGGGTACCGGTGGCCCGCTCGTACGGCGAAGAGAGGTGTTTGCAAGGTGGGTCCATCGGGTTGCGTGCCGCCTCTTCTGTCCGACAAATCATCCGGGGCGCGACCACATCCATGGTCCACCTTGCGAAAAAAAAAAGAAAAAAAAAAGAAAAATATATATTTTTCATAGATGTAAGTTGCGAATTCTGTGTGGTGACGGAGCAACAATACAATTCACCATCCTCTATCTTACTCGTGGGTGATCATAAGAGACGACTTAAGGATATAAAATGCATATAACATCGATGCAAGGGAAGGAAAACTCGAAATAAAACCCTATATCAACACGTTTGACTAGTGTAGTGTAGTTAATCAACTTTCCTCTCATTATGGAGGAGGCTTGAGCCCAACAGTAGGACATATACGAGTTGAGATGATGAAATAATTCACTGTTTACTTTCATTATTATCTTACACTTAATTCCACGCCATCTATCGATCACATTTGTATGTTTTTAGACCAATAGCAATTTTCCTTAGGTACATCATAGTGCCTCGGCCGTTATTAGTATTAATGGGAGTGACTGTGCTATCTGTAGAACATTCATTGTGCTCTAACAAATAGCTCTTAGCACCTCGAGCTCTATTGTCAAACGATAAGCGATCAATTCGAACTTGGTAATCTTCGTAAGCTATTTTTGGAATTAACAATAGACTGATAAGATTCGAATTTGTAAAATTGAAAAGGTGCATGTCACACGTGTATTTATTCATTCAATGCTATATATTGTTATCAAACAAATAAATAATTTGAAATTTTGATAAATCGTCTAAGTTTCAAAGAGGAAAACTTATATTATTGTGACATAAACGGTTATACGATGTGCATTTTAACGTGTTCAATAAGCTTATAGCAATAAGCTTATTTAAAGTAGTAGAAATGCATAGTAAATTTTTATCAATTTGAAATTAAACTACTTTTACGAATTCTATCGCGTTGGTATTTGATTTTTAATTGCCCGATGTTTCGAACACTTTACAGTGATCATGGTCACGGGAGGACTGTCCTTCCAAATACAAACGCGATAGAATCCGTAAAAGTAGTTTTATTTCAAATGTGTGACACTCGCGTAAACATCAGATTTTTTATCAAAAAGTAATATAGGGGATGAATGTGAACAAAACCAAAATAATAGTCTTTGAAAGAGATGAAGCCAGAACAGATGTAAGAGTAACAATAGGTAATGATGTACTAGAGCAAGTGGATGAATTTGTATATCTTGGATGTGGATTTAGCCGAGATGGAAGGTACACCACTGATATAGAGCGAAGAGTGAATGCGGGAAATAGAGTGAACGGAGCGTTGGGGCAACTTCTCGGTAGCCACCACCTCAGCCAGAAGGCACGTGTAGCAATACATAACGCAGTGCTTGTCCCAACATTACTGTATGGAAGCGAGAGTTGGGTATGCAGAAAAGAGTATGAAAGTAAAATTAATGCGGTCGAAATGCGATCTCTGCGGAAAATCTGTGGAGTAAGGCTGACCGACCGCATTCGTAACGACGACGTAAGAGAGCGAGTAGGTATGAAAGAGAGTATTGGTGTAAAGATGCGAAAGGGAATGCTCCGATGGTTCGGACATGTGGAAAGAATGCCGAACGAACGTCTGGTTAAGAAGATATACAATGTGAAAGTGGAAGGATGTAGGTACCGGGGGAGACCGAGACTAACCTACCTAGACCAGATCGGTCATGTACTGAAGGAAAGTGGAGTCAAGAGTCTCCGAAACCGGCGAGCGTGTATGAAGAGAATTATGAATGTTGAGGAAGCGAGTGAAGTATGCAAAGATAGAGTTCTCTGGCACTCTGTTTTCTCTGCCTACCCTGCAAGGGATATGGCGTGATGATATGTATGTATGTATGTAATATAGGGGATTTTTAGGTGTCCATAAACGGTTGTTACCATTTACCATCAAAGGCAAAAAAAAACATTTAACAGATAGGTTAGTAATCGCAGAATGGATTAGTAATGCCTAGAAATCTTCCTGGTAATCACTTTCCCTGGTACTTCCATACCTGGTTTTTACAGGTCCCACTCTAAATTAAAGGATCCCTTACTTTATTAACTATTCTTAATACAGATTTACAATTGAAATTATTTATTAATATATCCATTTAAATGGGTAAACTATACCACAAAACGTAAGTGTTGGTAACAACATAAATAAACACAAATTCCTTCCACCATCAACCATTATCCTCGACAGTAGCGGACCACATAGCTGCATCCACTTGTCGGCTAATATTGCGGTACAGAACGACTTCTAACTAAAGCTGGGCTTAGCCAAGTTTAGAATGGCATTGCTATGTCGCAATCCCGTCGCAGTCAAAGTACACTGTCGTATTAAACAAGTTATTTAAAGTTATTTAGACTTAACTGATTGAGGATTATGGATTACGTTTTATTGAAGTGTTATGTTCTATTGATTTGTGAAAGTTATAGAAAATTTTGGATAAATAATAAAAAACTAATATTTTATTGCCCTGTGGTAGCGGCTACGAATACTACCAACCCTTACTTTGCTCGTGGATGTCGTAAAAGATGACTAAGAGCGACAACTATCGTGATGGGCCAATTCCACCTAATGATGCTTGGTCAACAATTATATTCTCAAGTAGGGATGACGTGAAACAGACAGTCGGTCCTGAAACTATTGACAGTAAATTTTACAATAATTGTTTTTATTGCTTATGGTGGCAAACAAACATGCAGCACACATGATGGTAAGTATTACTGCCGCCCCATGGACCTTTGGAATAACAAAGGTATAGATAGGCTGCCGGCTACGCTGCCTAACAATAACCCCGAACCCACCCATATGAGCGAACGCAGCGCAATATCAAATCGCCATTACTCAAACGTCAATATTCTGCTTCTTCTTCTTCTTTCATGCTGTAAACAGAAAACTGTCAACAGCATAGTCTTATCACTAAAAGTACATCGACCTCAAGTAATTGGGATAAGAGCAGGAGAATGATGATGAATATAAAATTAAAAATGTTATATAACATGTGATATAAAAAAAAATTGAAACACAACTAATTAAGACCAGTTCAATGAGTCCAAACTTGGTGGGTTTACTAATAGACAATCCATAATTTCTTCTCTAACTTGGAGCTTCAACGTCAGAGTTGCTCAGCAGTACCATTTTATGTAGGTGTTCCAAATATTAAATCAAATACATATTAGAAAATAAAATACCCATTGTGCATTTATTACACCCACGGCAGTTAATATTAAGAGCTGATAACCTTGATACCTTGACACTTTCCGTGTGGTGATGGAGTAAGAATACTATTCACCACCCCATATCTTACCCGTGGCTGATCGTACGAGACGACTAAGGAATATAAAACGCATATAACATCTATGCGAAATAAGGAAAACTCGAAACAAAACCCTATACCAACACGTCTGACCAGCGCAGTATAGTAGATTAATTTCCCTCCCATTACGGAGGAAGCCTGAGCCCAATAGTGCGACATTTATGGGCTGTGATGATGATACCTTGATACGTCTCAATATATACCTGCGCCTGATGCCGCCTTAGCCGAGGCCGCGGGTGACTGGATCGGGGAATTAGTCCGTCACCCGCTGAGAAGCTGCCCGCGTGAGGAAAGACCGACATCCTACCCGAGGGGGGGACGTCGGTCGAGGAGAGGGTACTCCTTAGGGGTATTCCGTCGGGCCGAACACTGACGTCAAGTCACTCTGCTCCGATGGTCGGCCCAACGACGAAGGCGACGTCACGGGTGGGTTAAGGGTGTGCGTGCTTACGCCCCTCTATCGCCCCGGATGGAGTGGTGCGAGGAGTGCGCCGACTGTAACCTAACACAAAAAAAAAAAAAATGCGTCTGAATATATATTCATAAATTGTACCTAAAAACCATTTCAATCACATCAGCTTTCAAACAAACAACCGCATCATTATCTATTCATTAATTTAGGAGTTCTTCCTGATGCAGTCACTAAGATATATCAAACTTGTAAACCCCTCTTTTAAATGCTTACTTTTTCCCGTGGAAATGGTAAGTATTTGTTAAGAGATTACAAAGAGAATGGGTAATTAAACTCACCTGAGAACTACAATCAAGTACAATCATCAATTCCCCTGCCACGTGTAGCGCTTATAGCATTAGCTTTCACTGAGAAAGTCATTGCCCAACAGTGCATACAGCATAAGTGATAAGCTAATAGTTAGGTCGATGGAGAGAATAATAGCTATTACTGCTCAGTTCAGATGCTTTTTATTGTTGGATATTCTCCTGAACATTAGGTGGAAAAATGGCATTCTATAATACGCTATCCATGTAAGTTAACTGTTGAAACTTAGATTTTGCAAATCGATTTTGTTTTCATATAATTTTGCTACATTGGATTTATAACTACTTATTCTAATTTACACGCGGTTACCGTAAAAGATCTTCTCTTTTTAAAGTACAAACCCCGTACCCTTTTTTTTTTTTTTTTTTTTTTTACGGTGGGTTATGGACGTCGCACCCCGCCAAATCGGTCCGGGGTGACGGAAGAGGCGGCGCACAACCCCATTCACCCACCCTGCAAGCACCTCTTCTTCGCCGTGCGAGCGGGCCACCGATACCCGATCTTTGTCTTCGGTGGCCCGCTCGGCGGTATGCCCTCTCGGGCTCCTCTCTTGTCGACGCCCCGACAGCTTTCGCCGTCGAGGCGTCGTCCTCACGCGGTGGCCTCACGTCGGGTGATCGGACAATTCCCCGGTCCGATCACCCGAAGCCTCGGTCAGGGCGGCATCAGGCGCAGGTACTCGCGCCTGCGCCGCCCCGGCCGCGGGCGGCGGCCCGGGTCACGGGAATCCTCCCGGGCCCGTTCCGCCGCCTCCTTCTGCGAGATGACAGCCTCGCAGAAGGCGGCGACCGCGTCCCAATTCCTGACGCTGTCGACCATTGCTCGCGCAACAGTCGGCAGCGTCAGGTCGGCACCGATGACAGCGACGAGGTCACGGCGCTGCCCGTCCCAGCCCGAACATACCCCGAGCGTATGTTGCGCCGTGTCCTCGTCGCTACTGCAATGGTGGCAGGACGGAGTCCACTCCCTCCGCACGACCGTGTGCAGGTACTTGCCGAAGCAACCATGCCCCGACAAGACCTGCACCAACCGGAAAGAGAGGACTCCGTGCCGCCGCTCCATCCACTCCATCAGTACGGGCCGGAGGGCCTCAACGGTAAAAACACCGTGTCTAGGCCTCTCCAGCCGCGTAGCCTAACGGGCGATGACTTCTCGGCGGGCGTCCTCGCGCCAGGTGGCTATCTCGTTGAACGATGGGGAGCCACCCTCTTCGCGCATTGAGGTAACCCGCCGGTAGAGGTCGGAGAGCATCTCCGCCTCTAGGTCCCACGGGGGTGTCCCGGCCAATAGGCATGCCGCCTCGGTAGACACCGTGCGGTACCCGCGAATGGCTCTGACCGCCATGGCTCGCTGTGGCCTCCACAGCACCGCCCTGAGCTGGGCGTTCAGAGCCCTCGCCCACACGGGTGCGCCGTACATGGCCATTGAGCGGATCACCCCCGCATACAGCCGTCGGCCCTCGAAACTGGGTCCGCCCACGTTCGGCATGAGCCGAGAAAGGGCGGACGCCGCGCCGACCAGCCGGGGAGCAATTTGACGGAAATGCTCCCGGAACCACCATCGCCCGTCGAGCACCAGGCCCAAGTACCTCATATGGGCCTGGATACTGATGTGGATGGAGTTGACGACTAACGAGGCGCCGATGGGCAGCCTCACACGGGGCCCATGGAATAGTAGGGCCTCCGTCTTGTTTAGGGCCACCCTGAGCCCCAGCGCCTCAATTCGCCTGACCATCTCCTCGGTGCCGAGAGTGGCCAGGCTCACCGCCTCTTCGAGTGTCCTGCCCCGGGCTGTGACGAGCGTGTCGTCAGCATAGCAAATAACGCTCAGCCCGGGGGGGAGACTCCCTCTTAACGCCCAGTCTTAACCGATGTCCCACAGAGTCGGCCCCAGAACTGACCCCTGCGGAACACCGCACGACATGGGCGTCCGCACAATGTCCCCTGCGGGGCTCGCGTAGAGGACACTGCGCTCCTCCAAATAGTCTGCCACCAGCCGCCTGAGGTACAGGGGCACTCCATGGAACCGGAGTGCCTCCCTGATGCATCTGAATGGCAGACTATTGAAGGCGTTGGCGATGTCCAACGACACCGCCAACAGCACTCCTTTGCCGGCGACAGCCTCCGCGGCCGTCTGCCTCAGGCGTAGCAGGGCCCCGATGGTCGAACGCCCCCTCCGAAACCCAAACTGAGCGTCCGACAGATCGAGCCCCACCTCCTCCAGGTGCTGGACGATGCGGGCAGCGAGGACACGCTCCAGCAGCTTACCCACATCGTCCAGAAGCACAATGGGCCTGTAGGCCGGTGGTCGATCTCTCCTCCCGGTCGTGATCTGGCGAAGCCATGACCGGGGGCGTGTGCTCCGACTGCTGCGGGAACAGCTCCTCGACCACTCTACGAAGGAGGTCGGGCTGGAGGGTCTCGGTGAGGGGGGGGCCCTGCGCGCGAAACTTATTCAGCGACGCGCGATACGGGCGACCCCAGGGGTCACGGTCGAGACCGTCCAGCATCTCCTGCCAACTCGCGTCCTTGGCGGACCGGATGGCCAGCCGAAAGGCGGTACGCGCACTGCGGTACGCCTCGTACAGCTGGCCCTCCCGCTCAACATCGCGGCGACGCCGCCGACTGCGGGTGTAGGACCTTCGGGCACTAATGCACGCCGCACGAAGGTCCGCCAGTCTTGGGGACCACCAGTAGACCCCCTGCCTCGGAGGTAGACGCCGCACCCTGGGCATGGCCGCATCGCAGACCTGCGTTAACGCACTGCGGATGCGGACAGCCTCGACGTCCACTCCGTCCGCTGGGGGGCTAGGAGCTGAAGCGGCCGGAGTCGAAGGGCCGCTCCGCCCCTTTGGAGCCGAAGCCGGAGGTCTGCACGCCCCAGAGCCCATGCGGTGCTTGGCAGGCTTATTGCCCGCCGCACACGCGGGGCAGTGGGGCGGGGCGGCGCAAGATGCCGCCATGTGCCCAGTCTGACCGCAGCGGAAACAGAGTCCGCCGCAGTCAAAGCAATTAGTGCATGTTGGCCGGGTATGCCCGACCGCCATGCACTTGAAACACCTCGCAGGCCGGTGCTCCAGCACGGTGACTCGCGCTGAGCTCCAGCCCACAAGGAGCCTGCCTGAGCCGGCCAGTTGCCTGACCGACTCCACTGGGCACTGCACCCAGGCGGCACCTACGCCGCCCGGACCGGGTCGGATGGCACCAACTCGGACGGTGTCCAGGGGACACCCGGTTTTCGAGGCAATGGCCTCCCGGATGTCTTCCACCGTCACGGAGTCGTCCAGACCCGCGATGCGCATTTCGGCGCACTTCACGGGTCTGGCGATTTTCACGCCACCCTCCTCGGCGAACAAACCTCGCAGCTTCGACGCCACGCTATCGGCCGTCCTGGTGCCCTCGGCCCCAGGGAACTCCAGAATCCGAGCCCCTGTCCGGGCCTTGCGGGTCCTGGCTTCGACGCCTCCTATGTTGGAGACGTCAAGCTCCCGCCGGGCTTTCCGCAGGACGGCCTCATAGCTGAGGCCCCTTTCTGCCGCCTCAGGCAGCACAGTGATCACCACTGCGGCTGTCTTCGGCGGCCGGAGCCCCTTGCGCGGCCTCTTCCTCTTCCTCCCGCCTCCTTCGGCTCTTGCCTGGGGAGCGGAGACCTCAGCGGCGCGCTTGGCCACCGCTCTCCTCTTCTGGCCGCGACTCTTCTTGCCGCGCTCGGCCACCTGCCAACCCTGTTCGGGCGCAGCGGGCATGCCAGGCGCGGGAGGCGCGGTCGTGGGTGCGCTAGTCGTCGTCGGCGGTGTTGATGCGGGCGACGACTGCGGCACGGCAGGAGCCGGTGCCGACTTCTTTTTAGGGCTGGGCCCCTTTTGTTTGGGTCCAGCCGCGGCCGCGGCGTAGCTGCCCCCCACGCAGCCACCCTGACAAGGCAGCGGGGCGGGGGCTGGTGCCGCATATGGCCGCTTGTCCGCGGCGAGAGGCGGTCGAACACGTGGTTCTGGAGGCAGCCTTGCCTCCAGAACGGCCAAGCGCGCATTGACCATATTACCGATCGTGTCGATAATGGCGCGCAAGGCCTCGTCCGACACGCCCCCCACCGCGGGCAACGGGATTAGCGTTACCGGCTGGACCTCTGCCGGGGCCTGCTCTACGACGGCAACATTTGGCGGGCTTGTGCTGGTCGGCGGCGTCTTCGGCGCGGCGGCAACCGATGGACGGCCAGCACCTCGAGGCGGCTTCGGGGCGGCGACGACGGCGACGGTTCCTTGGCGGCCAGCATTAACCGACGGCGCAGATGGCGCAGGCGGCACGAGCCGCGCCATTTGGGCCTTTAGGTCGGCCACGTCCTTAGTAAGGAGGCGGTTGGTCCTCCGTACCGCGGCCAACTCTGACTCCAAACGGCGGTTCTGGGCCCGCAGGCCTGACACCTCGCCACCAAGGCGGGCGTTTTCGGCCTGCAGGGCCTCCACGTTCGCGGCTGGGGCACTCGTGCGGGCACCAGCGGCCGCCACTTCAGTGGGAGGGATGCCGGACAACACCCCCAGCACCCTCGCGGCAGCCGCCTCGTTGTCGGCCCGCCTACCAGCCTCCGCCACTCTATGCATTCCGCCGGCCGGGGAATGAGTCGTCCTGCCCGTCGTCGCGGCTCCTCACCCTCTGCGAGACGCCGGCACTTTAGGGGGAGGCATGATCACCACGCTCCCCTCAGAATCGGCGCCCGAGCTGCCCTCCTTGCTCAGGGGGCGCTTCCGCATTTTCGAGGGGAGGGCCTCCACCCTGACAGTCAGGACCGCCGCTGCAAGATGCGGTGATGACCTGGCGGGGGCGGTTTCCTAAACCGACCCGCTGACTTTCTTGGACGGCTCTGCGGAATCGCCCTCGTCCATTTTTTCGGCAGATCCACTGCCCTCATCTTTGGACGGCTCTGCGACACTACTGTCGCCCTCGTCCATTGACGGCCCTGCAGTAGATCCGCCGCCATCATCTTGGGGTACCAGCGGTGGTAGCCTCCCTGAGAGCCAGCCGCTCCTCCCGCTCCGCCTGTCGCTTTTTGGCGCCGGAAGCCTTCCCCCTATTCGGGGGCCTCCCACGCCTCTTCGTCTTTGGGGCCTCCTTGGTCTGTGCCGGGCCCTCGGCGGACGCCTCAAGTCCTGAGGACGAGGCGTCGTTGTCAGTTTTACGTTGGCTTGACAAGGCCGTGACGTTTTAATACACTGAAAACTATATATATGGCCACATATTTGGGGTGTATTTGTTACGCTGCACCCGTTTGGGCTGATAGGGCTACCATAGGGGCAGCTCGCCTTAAATTATTACAAAGCCAACGATTGGCCTTAATATTCTTGTGTAAAGCCTACAGGACGGTCAGTACCGAGGCTTTGCCGGTACTCGCGGGTGTACTTCCGGTTGACTTGGAGATTCAGAGACGGGCATCAATGTATTACACGACAAGGGAAAATATGAACACAGATTTCCTTCTACCGCGCGACCGTAATAAAATCGCTCGATTGTTTGCACCGCAGTCCGTTGTCTATGAAAAACTTTTAATTGAATGGCAAGAAAGATGGGATTCATCATCGAAGGGCCGTCACCTCTATCTATTTTTCCCATGCGTCCGCGAGCGCCTAGAGAGAGTGTGGCTGGAGGTTGACCATTTTGTAGCTCAATTTCTAACTGGACATGGCAACTTTAAAAGTAAATTATTTTCTTTTAAACTCGTACCTTCACCACTATGTCAATGTTCTACAAATAACCGCGAGTATGAACAATCAGCACATCACATTCTCTGGGAGTGCGATCTCTGGCGTAACGAGCGCGACCTTATGTTAGACAGTTTGCAAGTAACATCTGGAGTAGTATACTACACGGATCTTGTAGCAACTCGAGAAAATTTCCGTGCGTTTAGGCGTTTCTGCCATACCTACTACTGCAACCAATCTTAAGGCTCACATATAGGCCCCGTTAAGTTATCCCGTATCCGTGGTGCCGTACTGCTGCGCTTATCGTAGCTGTACAACCCTTTACTTATTGGCTGACTAGTCAATATTGCTTTCTGTCTCCCGCTTTGCCTGGGAGGGAAGTGGAATCACTCTTTTCCAACTCCTCCTCTTTAACTTTTCTAATTAAATTTGTTGCGGGTTCCAAGACAATTAAAATCATTTCCCGGGACTGCCTGAGGGTCAAACCTCGGTGTCATTTATAGTGACCATTGTGGATCCTGGCTTACAGGAGTTACAATGGTGGGAATGTGTGGTGGGATTAGTCCCAAAAAAAAAAAGGCCGTGATGTGGGAATCCGCTGGATTCCCGTCTGGTAAAGAGTTTTTAGGCAAATCCATTTGATTCCCACGAGTATGGGAGAACTAACGGTCGACCCGGGCAGAGATCCCTGTACCCGGGCAAGCCTACATTTACCAACCAGGGGGTCGGCCGGTACCCTGGCTGGAGCGTGCTAGGAACAGAATACCCCATCTGCCATGCATCCTCTCGCCGCACGCCAGAACTTAGGATTCTGGGTAATTTTCGAATTCGAATGTCGAATTCTTTATAGAGGTTGTCTTCCTCGCGGTCCGGGCGGTTAAGCCAAGACCCTCGCTCCTGAAACTACGCCTCACGACAATATGTCTTGAAGCAAGATATCAGGTTTACGATATGTCGGCGGTGGCATAAGCCTGCCCAGCCCTCAAATTAATGAATGACCGGGCCCGTCCGAGATTTCGCGTCCTGTACCCTCTACAATTAGAGGGTCAGGAGCGAATTGGGGCTCAACCCATTGCTGGGGAACCCCCCCTCGCGCCAGAGATTCGCTACGGGCGACAATTCAACAGAGGGATCTGGGGGACTGTCGCCCGCACCCAGGGTACACCACGCGGAGGTTTCTGGCATCGTACCCCAAACCCCGTACCCTAAGAAATCCTTACTAATATTATAAATGCGAAAGTAACTCTGTCTGTCTGTCTGTCGCTCTTTCACGCCAAAACTACTAAACCGATCTAAATGAAATTTGGTACACAGATATTGTAGAGCCTGATAAAGGACATAGGCTACTTTTTAATGCAAAAAAAGGGTTGGAAATGGGGATAAAAGTTGTAAGGAATTAACGTCATTTTTAAAGCTAGAAGCTCGAAACTTATTTTTAGGCTATTGATTTCATGAAAATATCGTAAAAAAATTATCCTTAAGGGGTAAAATAAAAATAGGGTATGAAAAACTTTAGGAAAGTTACCTTTTACGCGGGTAACGTCGTGGGCAGAAGCTAGTAACGTATAAACGTGAAATTTACACATAACCTAACTCGGAACAGTTAATTGTTTATCGCACTAACAGCTGTTTTATGTGGAGATCAAACCCCCGATTCTTCACATGTAAGTCGCTACTAAGTATAAGCCATCTGTGCACGCATTAACATAGATATTACATAGATAACACGGCAAGATTGAAAATTGTATCAAATCTGATCTATAGCTTAGAAAAAATATGCGGAGAAATAGGTAGAAGTATAAGTTAACTATTTCCATGTGGTGACGGAGTAAGAATACTATTCACCACCCCATATCTTACCCGTGGGTGATCGTACGAGACGATTAAGGGATATAAAACGCATATATTCAGCGCCAGGGTTTTGTAACCTGGCACATGCTGAAATGGAAACCTGGTTGATACATTTCAAATACACATATTCTATTGTTATATTTGTATAAATTTGTACTTAATTAAATGAATGTATTAATAAAATTTTCATTCTTCTTCTTCTTCTTCATATAACATCTATGCGAGAGAAGGAAAACTGGAAACAAATACCTATACCAACACGTCCGACCAGCGCGGTATAGTAGGTTAATTTCCCTCCCATTACAGAGAAGGCCCGAGCCCCACAGTGGGACATTTATGGGCTTTGATGATGATGATTATGATAAGTTAATTCTATTTCTTAAAAACTAGCTTGCTTCATATCAGTGAATGAGTCAACGGCTGAAAGTTATTATTTGACATCTACTATAGATCTCTTCTCTCTGCCTAACCTGCAAGGGATATGGCGTGATGATATGTATGTATCTATTAGATACATACTTTTGTTTTGTTTTTTGCTTTTATGTAAGCTATGTTCTGGACACACACCATCCAATCCGGGGCAACGGAAGGACGGGATGCGGTCCCAAAACCTCCTCAAAAATTGTATTAGCTCCTCAAAGACATTGGATTGTCCATAGTTACCACTTTCTAGACCTCAGTCATATAGATCCTTTTTTTTTTTTTTTTTTTTTTTTTTTTTCGCAAGGTGGGACCATGGATGTGGTCGCGCCCCGGCAAATCGGCCCGGGGCGACGGAAGAGGCGGCGCGCAACCCCATGGACCCACCCTGCAAACACCTCTCTTCGCCGTGCGAGCGGACCACCGGTACCCGATCTTTGTTTTCGGTGAGTCATATAGATCCTAAGACAGTACCTATAATACATTCTTGGTTATGATCACAGATAATGTTCTAAGTTTCCTAGAACGACGATAATGCTCATTTTCCTGGCGATCCCTCAATTGATTCTTGCGACTCCCATGGGAAAGTGAGGGACCTTGTAAAACTGTCACCACACAGGCTGATAACAATTTTAATAATATTTCATTAATATTATTTACTTAACGCCTAACAATCTACTTAATAATAATTTCACTGCATGACATTTGTTTATTAAGAACAAAAATACAAATATTTTAATTACAATCAATACGCAAAATTAGAAATTAAGCCTCACCTTTGAAAGGGCATTTCGCGAAACATCTCTCTCCATTAATATTAGATCAAGGAGGTATTTCTGTCAATTAATAATTATGAAAGGCAGGCATTTTCATTTAAAAATTAATTAGATCCCTCGCTCCTTGAATGAGAATATATTCCCTTTGTATTGTAAACTGTTTATATAATAAACATGCTTTGTTTTAGTATGCGTGTTATACAAAGAGTTAATTTTGTACGCTCTTTCTGCGTACAATTAATAAATAATGTGTGGGGATGCCATAATTTGGTGAAAACGATTACGGGTGCGACAATGCGCTGTGACAAAGTTTATAATTATATTTTAAATGTAAGTTATAATTAGATATTTACTGTTTTTTTTTAATTGCAATAAACCTTTTTCTTTTTTTTTTAACCTTATTTCCGTGTGGTGATGAAGTAAGAATACATTTCACAACCCCCCTATCTTGCACGTGGGTGATCGTGAGAGACGACTAAGGGATATGAAATGCATATAACTTCTATGCAAGAGAAGGAAAACTCGAAAAAAATCTCCATGCTAACATGTCTGACCAACGTGGTATAGTAGGTTAATTTCCCTCCCATTACGGAGGAGGCTTATGCCCAACAGTGGGACATATATGAGATGAGGAAACCATTTTCATTACAATTTTTTTTTTATTTGCTATATACATTTATTCAGCCTTTAGACGTCCACTATTGGAGATACGTCTTCTCAAGAAATGGAAATAGCGTTATAATCGCCATTCTTGGCCGCAAATATATACATATACATTTTTCAGGAGAGAGTTATTATCAACTCTCTTGCAGAAACCCTTAGCCGTTTTACGTCTCCTATGAGGAAGTAAGAGATAGCAATAATATTTTTTTTTTATTGCTTATGGTGACAAACGAGCAAACAGAACACCTGATGGTAAGTGTTACTGCCGCTCATGGACCTTTGCAATACCAAGGGTATAGCTTAGGCCGCTGTCTACCAATAAAATCCCCAAACCCACCCAATTGGGCTACCGGCTCTCTCGCTCACCGAACGAAGCGCAATAGCACATTGCCATTACTCAAACGTCGATCTTCTGCGAGAGTGTGGTACTACCCCGGACGGACCGGCCCGCGGCTGTAGATAAAAAATCGTCAACAGCGTGGTCCTACCACAATTCAATTCTTACCCTTTACTTTCCTGTGGAAATCATAAAAATCGACTGCAGGATCACCAAAAATATGGGTAGCCGCACTAATCCGGAAAATTTATAACGTCAACATCGATCGGCAAGCCGCCGGCTAAGGGATTATGGGATTATTCCCTCAAATATATATCGAATATTTAATGTCCGATATGTTTGCTAGATCAATATATAAAAAAAAAATTACATACATACATATCATCACGCCATATCCTTTGCAGGGTAGGCAGAGAGAACAGAGTGCCAGAGAACTCTATTATTGCATACTTTACTCGCTTCCTCAACATTCATAATTTTCTTCATACACGTTCGCCGGTTTCGGAGACTCTTGACTCCACCTTCCTTCAGTACGTGACCAATCTGGTCTAGGTAAGTTAGTCTCGGTCTCACCCGAAACCTACATCCTTCAACTTTCGCATTGTATATCTTCTTAACCAGACGTTCGTTTGGCATTCTTTCCACATGTCCGAACCATCGGATCATTTAAATATTAAATAATTAAATTTTGCGTTTTAAATATAATTTAATACGCAAAATTATTTTTTATCTTTAAACGTTCTCGAAAAAGAGTAGGATTGCGATTCAACTAGTAGTTATACTTTTTGTACATTATGGCCTATATCTACTTTGATATACATCTTTCAATTCATATATGAGGTTTATAGAAAACTTTAACCAAAAATTTAATAATAATTTGGACCATCAAAATATTTTTTTATATTATTCGAGCTGTAAGGTTAGAAATATAGCCAAAATACATAAATACTTTCAATCCTTACCAATATTATAAATGCGAAAGTAACTGTCTGTCTGTCTGTCTGTCGCTCTTTCACGCCAAAACTACTGAACCGATCTAAATGAAATTTGGTACACAGATGGTCTAGAGCCTGATAAAGGACATAGACTTCTTTTTAATGCAAAATAAGGGTTGTAAATGTGGATGAAAAGTTGTAAGAAAGTATCGTCATTTTTTTTTTAAAGCCAGAAGCTTGAAACATATTTTTAGGCTATTGATTAGATCGCCCATGTCGTGGGACATCGGGTACGACTGGGCGTTGAGAGGGAGTCTCCCCCCGGGGCTGAGCTTGGTGTGCTATGCTGACGACACGCTCGTCACAGCCCGGGGCAGGACACTCGAAGAGGCGGCGAGCCTGGCCACTCTCGGCACCGAGGAGATGGTCAGGCGAATCGAGGCGCTGGGGCTCAGGGTGGCCTTAAATAAGACGGAGGCCCTATTATTCCATGGGCCACGCGTAAGGCTGCCAACCGGCGCCTCGTTAGTCGTCAACTCCATCCAGATCAACATCCAGGCCCATATGAAGTACTTGGGTCTGGTGCTCGACGGGCGATGGTGGTTCCGGGAGCATTTCCGACAGATTGCTCCCCGGCTGGTCGGCGCGGCGTCCACCCTTTCTCGGCTCATGCCGAATGTGGGCGGACCCAGTTTCGAGGGCCGACGGCTGTATGCGGGGGTCATCCGCTCGATGACCATGTACGGCGCATCCGTGTGGGCGAGGGCTCTGAACGCCCAGCTCAAGGCGGTTCTGTGGAGACCACAGAGAGCCATGGCGGTCAGAGCCATTCGCGGGTACCGCACGGTGTCGACAGAGGCGGCGTGCCTATTGGCCGGGACACCCCCGTGGGACCTAGAGGCGGAGATGCTCTTCGACCTCTACCGGCGGGTTACCTCAGTGCGCGAAGAGGGTGGCTCCCCATCGTTGAGTGAGATAGCCACCTGGCGCGAGGACGCCCGCCGAGACGTCATCGCCCGTTGGGTTACGCGACTGGAGAGGCCTAGACACGGTATCGTGACCGTCGAAGCCTTCCGGCCCGTATTGATGAAATGGATGGAGCGGCGGCACGGGGTCCTCACCTTCCGACTGGTGCAGGTGTTGACGGGGCACGGGTGCTTCGGGAAATACCTGCACACGGTCGTGTACAGGGAGTGGACTCCGGGCTGCCATCATTGCAGTAGTGACAAGGACACGGCGCAACATACGCTCGAGGAATGCTCGGGCTGGGACTGGCAGCGCCGCGACCTCGTCGCTATTACCTATCGGTGCCGACCTGGCGCTGCCGGCTGTCGCGATGGCGATGGTCGACAGCATCAGGAATTGGGACGCGGTCGCCGCCTTCTGCGAGATTGTCATCTCGCGGAAGGAGGCGGCGAAACGAGTCAGGGAGGACTCCCGCGACCCGGGCCGCCGCCAGCGGCCGAGGCAGCGCAGGCGCGAATACCTGCGCCTGATGCCGCCCTAACCCAGGCCTCGGGTGATTGGACCGGGGAATTATCCGGTCACCCGACGCGAGGCCACCGCGTGAGGGCGACGCCCCGACGGCGAAATCTGTCGGGGCGTCGACGAGAGGAACCCGCGAGGGTAAGCCGCCGAGCGGACCACCGACGACAAAGATCGGGTACCGGTGGTCCGCTCGCACGGCGAAGAGAGAGGATTTTACGGTGGGTCTATGGGGTCACGCGCCGCCTTCTCCGTCACCCCGGACCGATTTGGCGGGGCGAGACGCACCCATAGCCCACCAATAAAAAAAAAAAAAGGCTATTGATTAGATATAAATAAATATGAGATTAGATATAAATAAATATGAGATGACTCGGTGGACTGATGACCTCATCAAGGTCGCAGGAAACCGCTGGATGCAGGTGGCACAGGACCGTTATAGATGGCATTCTCGTGGGGAGGCCTATGTCCAACAGTGGACGTTTACAGGCTGATGGATGGATGGATGGAAATATGAGATTAACATTTTGTATAAAATTTACCCTTAAGGGGTAAAATAAAAATAGGAGATGAAAAACTTTAGGAAAGTAACCTTTTACGCGGGTGAAGCCGCAGGTAGAAGCTAGTATATAATAAATTAAATTCCATAAAAGCGAATAATACACATACTATTGGATATCACTTTTATTTAGTTATTAAAGGCACTTATAACTGATTTCCAAAAGATCGTAGTTCACTGTCTGTCTTCCATTTCCTAAATGAACAGTAAGATTCTTAATGAAATAAAACGTATTTATTATTGTAATATACAAATACATGTGCAAACAACAAACAAACAACACTACCTATGTTGCAGACAAATTACAATGTCAGGCAATACGGCTTTTGTCCAAGTGACTAATGCGCGATAAAGCTATAATTGCGCTGAAAATTTACGCATTAACCAATTGCAGTCATTGTTTACTAACGTCGAATGATATATGTTGCAATTCACATTTAATATTTAATTTTCTAATGTGATTAGCTAAATCAGTGACTTAGCTTGTGTAATATAGATTTTTTCAATATATAAATATTTTTACCCTTTTTATTTTGTTGTGGTGGACTATGGCCGTGGTCTCGCCCCGCCAAGTCGGTCCGGGGTAACGGAGGAGGCGGCGCGTGACCCCATAGACCCACCATGCAACTCGCCACCGGTACCCGATCTTTAAATATTTTTACCCTCGAGAATAGTACTTATGTTCGAGATTTTATAGTGGTAGTATAATAGTTCAACTTCCCTCCTATTGCGAAGGAGACTCGAGCTCAATACTAGTACACGTATTAGCTGAGGCGAAGATGGTGAGTTAATAGAATAGTATAATACTTTTTATACTAAAGTAATAATATGATTCATCTCGTGTCCATGGGTAACTTAAGGGAGGGGGAAATACGTGTAAAAGGACATTTTCATGCTGATTTTCATTATTTTTTTAAAGTACAAAAAATGAATATTATTTATTGAAACTATTAGGTTATTTTATACATATATTGATTAGTTTTTTCATATGTTACAAAAATATAATTTAAAAAGTAGCGGAGATATCAGCTGATACACATCGTAGGTTGTCATCCAAATTAGCAGTTGGTGTACACGATGGAGGTCACAATTTTTATCTTAAATCAATGGCAAAGAAAAATTACTGTTTTATATGTGTATTTTCTATATAAACCTCAATTGAAAAATAAAATAAATGAAAATTTGCATTTTTTAGACGGCCGTTAAAATAAATCATGTTTTTACCCATTTCTTTCTCATATATTGTTTACTATAAAAAAGAAATTGTGAAAATAAAAATATAGCTTGTGATTGAGATTCATATATAGCACAATTATGTAAGGAAATTATAAACCAAATTTCAGGATGATTGATTTAATACTTTTTAAGCTAGTGTGTACACCGTTTCGAAAAAACTAGTATCCAGAAAAACACGATTAAAAAAAGTGACAGCAAAGTTAAAGTAGTGTTAAACTAATTGAAAAAAATTACCAATTAATCAGCTATTCCAGCACCATATTGCAAACCTTCTTCAGCTTCATATGCTTCATTTTTAGCTTGCTACTTTTTTTACTTTTCGGGCTTCTTTAATGTACAAGGAGCTGTGTTAATTCTGTCGGGCTACGCTACGCCCTGTACCAAAGGACACTTATGAAATCGCTTATAACTTTTTAACGAATAGGAATTTTAACTTGGAATTTTAATTTATATTTTTGAATAGATTTTTTACAAGCGATTCATGAAAAAAAGAAAATTGAATTTTTTTAGGCCTCTACACGTATTTCCCCTCTTAAGAGTCGACTAAAGTAGGTATATAATATGCAGGAAACTTCTATGAAACATACATTTATTTTAATATCAATTTCTTAATTTTAGGCTTATTAAATATCTCAATGATTCGATATTTTATACCTCGGTACCGAATTCTTTAAAAAAATTCAACATTCCCCAACTTCCCCTACGTTATTTTTTTTCTCGCAATATACGAGAAATATAACACATCAGAGATTAACGGACTCCACCATTGCCGCAACGTTATAACGTCACCGCCTTGACAGATGACGTCTTTATGAACATTCCTTGGGGACGCCGGACAGGGGGAAGTAGGGAGGGAAGACACTGATTTATTGTTTGATCACGTCACAAATCTTCAGAATGTAGATATATATATATATATGTAAGGTTTATGGAGTGTGATGAGTAAAAGGCACAGCGCTGTCAAGTGTTATACTATAGACGAATCATAACCGTTTATTTGATTTATTATTGTATTAATCATCTAAAGAGACTCGTATTAATCACTAAGAGAATTATAGAAGCCGATTTACAGTGAATGCTGTAGAAATTTGTAATTTATGATGTTATGTGCATTAGCGCTGTAACCGACATAGTATTAAATTATCATGTTCATAGTATCATATCATGGTAAGTCATATCGTAGTAAAGAAAGTTCCTTGAGTAGCGACCATGTATCCGAAGACAAACGACCCTCTCACTAGGTAGACTGACGACATCTTGAAAGTCGCAGGAAGCTGTTGAATATGCATGCGTGCGTACGTGCGTGCGTGCGGGCGTGCGTGGCTGCATGCGTGCGTGCGGGCGTGCGAGCAGGTGTCCGTGCGGGCGTGCGTCTGTGTGTGCGTACGTGCGTGCGTGGCTGCATGCATGCGTGCGTGTGTGTATGTGCGTATATATATATATATATATATATATATATATATATATATATATATATATGATGCAAAAGCAAACTAATTAAAATATATACACACACTACTGAACGTAAAACTTAGCTTTTATATAATCTAAAAGGTATATCAGTTAGCACAGAGAACCGGAGATAGTTTGTTAGCACTACTTGTATAAGTAAGGGCATTCGATGCCACTCGAAGCGACGATAAAGCCTTTATTTATTCTCTAGGAAGATTAAGCGAGGTAGATTATTCATTTACATCGTCTGATCTTTAGTTGAATTTAGCTGGATTTTGTTTATTGGTTAATTTTGTTTTCGTAAATTGACTTTGAGAACATTTAAGTGCGTAATTTTATTGAGAATTATATTAACTTAAAATACTTATTGTTTTTGTGAATTTAATGTTCGTTCTTATACATTTTAATTTGAAAATATAACTTAGTCTAATACAAGCTGATTTTCAGGAATGGCGTGCTATCCGTTTTCTGAATTATTAAGAAATTTCAAAACCAAGAATTTGCTCGCAAGTGGAACAGAACCGTTTTGAGTGACATTCTCATAGGGTGGTCTATGTCCAACATTGGACATCTACATGCTGATGGCATATTTATTTTGTTTGTTAATTATGTTTCAGCAAAATTCTTTGAGAGACAATAATTTATTCTTTGATTACATTTTGTTGATTTAGTATTTTATGCACCATTGGCAGATGAGATTCATTTTTCAAAAGTATGATAAATTGGAATTTTTATAAAACTAATGAAAGGTGTAGGTGCAGAAAATATCGTAAAAGAAAATATATTATAGAAGTGAAAAGACTAAGAAAATATTCGTGGAACTATGATAAGAAATATTTCATATAATAGCATTCACGGAACGCGACAACGTAATTAACGAAGTTGTTTTAAGCTTAACGTCTCATATTTCAAACGTGTTTTAATTGCAGATAGATGTCTTGTTGTTTTATTTTAGAATAATTATCATATGTAAGAATAGCGGTACCGTCATGCAATTTCTGTAAATTTTAGGCGATAAGATGTGCCGTTTGGGGTAAATTTTAACACTACAATATTTACATATCTTATTAACAAAATTACATACATACATACCATCACGCCATGTCCCTTGCAGGGTAGGCAGAGAGAACAGAGTGCCAGAGAACTCTATCCTTGCATACTTCACTCGCTTCCTCAACATTCATAATTCTCTTCATACACGCTCGCTGGTTTCGGAGACTCTTCACTCTTGACTCCACCTTCCTTCAGTACATGACCGATCTGGTGTAACAACAATACACAACAAAATCTATCTGGTCTATCTATCTATCTGGTTTAACAACAATAACAAAATTAATTTAATTAAAAAGTCAGATATTATAACGTTTGCGGCCAGTACTATTTTTTTATTGCTTATGGTGGCAATGAGCAATCAGCACATCATCATAGATGTTAAGTGTTAATGCTGCCATAAAACCTTTACAATACCGAACAAGTTGGGCAACTGGCTCTCACTCAGCAAATGAAGCGCAACAGCACTTTATACTGCTTGGATGTCAATTATCTGCGAGAGTGTTGTACCCCGGATGGACCAGCTCACGGGTGTAGGCAGAAAACTGTCAATAGTGTGGACCCATCACTATTTAAATACTACCACTATTTAAATAACTTAAAACTTTTTGTTAAAGGATTCACTTATAGTCTAATTACTCTTCTTCTCAGCTTCCAAGCCGTCCTGAACGGAAAAACTGATGCTTTTTTACCATAATGGCCAGCCACACTAATGACAGTTTTCTGTCTATAGCTGTGGGCCGGTCCATCCAGAGTAATAACACACTCTCGCAGAAAAGACGACGACTCAACGTCTGAGCAATCAAAATTTACTATTGCGCTTCGTTTGATGAGTGAGGGAGTCGAAAGTACAACTTTCTGGGTGGATTTGAGTTACTGGCTTGTATTATATATGACCATAGGTGGCAGTAACACTTGCAATCATCAATCAAGCGTGTTGTTTATTTGTTTGCTACTCTAAACAGTAAAAAGAAAACCCGACGAAATACTTAATGGATATCCCTCTACTAAGTGGGTAACGTGATTATTCCATACTTATGGCGTAAATCATCATCTACCCGCTAAATCCTCGCGATTCTGTTTCGCCAATCTAATACCGGGTGGGAGAGTCAATGGTGGTTATCTTGGCATAGAATTTTGTTTTCATTTAGCCGAACGACTACTTTGGGCAAGGAAGTAATGGGTGACATATTAGTAATCCAATTCCAGCACACTATGATAATAATTCTACATATCAACTCATATAATTCTCCTGCCCTTATCCCAATTACTTGGCGTCGACGCAATACGAACTCCTTTTCCTACATATTGCAAAAGTTATTGGCAATAATTTTATGACCGGCCGCTTGCCTGACGTCAATCCTCCTTAAGAATGTAATTGTTGACCAAACGGCATCAGATGGAGTTGGCCCAGGTCGAAATAAGGCTCTTAGCCGTTTTTTACGACATCCACAAGCAAAGTGGTAGTATTCGTAGCTGCTATCACATAGCTACATATCAAATAACTATGATCCTATATTAAATGGTCCATAAAATATCAATAGTACAAATTACAAACGGAGCATAAATTATTATGAGTGTATTTATTCGAGCAAATATGAGACCAAGAATTATAGACAAATATAGTTTGCGTTAACCCATCGTAGGATTAAGACAAATGCTTAGCAGACCATAACAGTGTTCATCTCAAGCGTAAAAACAACAAATATGAATTATTTTCTTCGTCTGTGTCCATGAGGATAATTCTCGAGACATTCATAGGAGATAAACCAAGGAAGCCGGTTCACGATCCTCAGTTTCAACACAGTCGAGCACAAAATTGCGAGATTCTTTTTTTTTATGTTGAATAGCAATCTTTTAAAATTGTAATAGCTATTTTAATGCAGAAAGAAGTCTTTTTATCAACAAAAATGGCCTAGTTAATATAAAACACACAGCATTTTACGTAATAAACTTAGAGTAAAATACTTAGAGAAATGTTTTGTAAACATTTTTACAGTTTCATTTTGAATGTAAATTTTGGGATCTAAAAGACCGTGTTATATATTTTAATCTTTATCTACAAAAACAGTCTAGTTAATGTAAAACACATAGCATTTTACGTAATAAATACTTAGAGAAATGTATTGTAAACAATTTTACAGTTTCATTTTATGGAATGCAAATTTTGGGATCTAAAAGACCATGTTATATAATTTTAATCTTTATCTACAAAAATAGTCTAGTTAATATAAAACACAGCATTTTACGTAATAAATAATTAGAGAAATATATTGTAAGCAATTTTACAGTTTCATTTTATGGAATGCAAATTTTTGAATCTAAAAGACCATGTTATATATTTTAATCTTTATTTACAAAAATAGTCTAGTTAATGTAAAACACACAGCATTTTACATAATAAATACTTAGAGAAATGTATTGTAAACAATTTTACAGTTTCATTTTATGGAATGCAAATTTTGGGATCTAAAAGACCGTGTTATATATTTTAATCTCATATCGATAACTTAAAGCCTTTATTATAATAGCGAGAGCGAAAATTCGAAAGAAAACCCTATACCAAATCATCTGATTAACGTGATGTAGTTAGTCAATTTCCCTGCCAATGTAGAAAAGGTTCGTGCCCTGTAGTGGGTCATATATGAGCTAAGATGAAGACGATAAGATCAATTTGCTTAACTTATTGCCCGTATGATGTAAATGATAATAAGATGGTACTCTCATGGTACTCAAATGACACAGATACAAAAATTGTATCGCATAGAATAGAGTTTGTGCTTCCTATTTATACTATTTAGATCATAAATAAGATAGTATATTCTCAACGTTTACAGTATGGTAACATATATCTGAACAGATTTATGACCGGCCAACTGAATTTGTAGGCGCCATTGAGATGATAAACAGTGGGCCTTCCACTTGGGACTAAACAAAAGTTAATAGTTTATAAGTTACATACTCTTTAGCACTCAAACTGAATAGTTTCCTGCAAAGTATTTTAGCATTAAGTGCAATTATGAGAGTTATTAAAACATATAATGCAAACATTAATATTCACCCACAAAATAGAACTAGTATTAAGTTAATTTTATTGTAATAATCATCATTCTCCTACTCTTATCCCAACTACTTAGGGTCGATACAATATGTATTCTTCTTTCATAGTAAATATTGTAGAAGTTATTGGCAATAGTTTTATGATCGGCCGCCTGTCAGACGTAAACCATCCTTGGAATGTAATTGTTGACCAGATGGAGTTAACCTAGGTCCTTATAAGGCTGGCCGAAGACCGAAGACAAAGAACGGGTACCGGTGGCCCGCTCGCACGGCGAAGAGAGGTGTTTGCAGGGTGGATCCATGAGGTTGCGCGCCACTTCTTCCGTCGCCCCGGGCCGATTTGCCGGAGCGCGACCACATCCATGGTCCCACCTTGCGAAAAAAAAAAAAGGATGGTCGTTATAAGGCTCATAGTCGTTTTTTACGACATCCACAACCAAAGTAAGGGTTGGTAGTATTCGAAGTTGCAACTACACAGCCAATTTTCATGTAATAATATCAAATTAAATTCAATTTTCGCTGCGCCTTACTTGCCCGTAGGTGTAGTAAAAATCGACTAAGGGCCTCATTAGGTAAGCAGCCAGCAAACTCTTAAGAACTACTAGAACCTCGCTGTAATCGCCAAGACACCTGAAGTATGGTAATTACGATTGTATCCACTCATTTATGGGAGAAGCTTATGTTTAGCAGTGGACTATAAGAGACGGATTATAAATTGTAATAATACAATTGAACAACATTAGTTTTCTTGCGAATACATATAAATAAATAACAATCTGTGTGGTGACGATATATGAATACAATTCAGCACCTCTTATCTTACCCGTGGGTGATCGTATGAAACGACTAAGGGATATAAAATGCATATAACATCTATGCAAGAGAAGGAATACTCGAAACAAAACTCTATACTAACACGTCTGACCAGCGTGGTATAGTGGGTTAATTTCCCTCCAATTACGGAGGAGGCCCGAGCCCAACAGTGGGACATATATGGGCTGTGATGATGTGATGATGATGATGAAATAAGAATCTCTTCTTCGAAATCGAAATTAAACTCTATACAAAAACATAGAACAACGTGATATAAGTAGATTTTGTACATCGCATTATGGACAAAGCTCATGTAAAACAGAATACCTACATATGAAATGAGTAGAAGAAAAATAAAATAAAATTATTAAAATGTATTATTATTTGAAATAAAACTACTTTTACGGATTCTATCGCGTTTGTATTTGATTTTTAATTTCCCGACGTTTCGAACACTTTACAGTGATCATGGTCACGGGAGGACTGAGGTGTCTTACGTCCAATATGTCATTGTTATTACAGAAATTTATTTATATCTACTCTATAAGATATTAAATTTTGACCCACATTTTTATACAAAATTAATACAAATTCATTGCCAGTACAAAAAGAGAATGATTCTATATAATTATAAAATTTATGTTGTTTATGATTTGTTATTATTAAGGTATTTAATTTATGATAATTATTATTGTGGCAATTTTACAATTTTTCCAAAACTAACAAAAACTATTCAGCTATTACCGAATCGGAACACGACCATTTTTTGTACTGGCAATGAATTTGTATTGATTTTGTGTAAAAATGTGGGTCAAAATTTAATATCTTATAGGGTAGATATAAATAAATTTCTGTAATAACAATGACATATTGGACGTAAGACACCTCAGTCCTCCCGTGACCATGATCACTGTAAAGTGTTCGAAACTTCGGGAAATTATAAATCAAACACAAACGCGATAGAATCCGTAAAAGTAGTTTTATTTCAAATGTGTAATACTCGCGTAAACATTAGAAGTCATTATGTATTATTATTTTCATTTTAATCCTTCATATCCATTTTCTAAGCCCTTATAAGTTGCTGTACTGCGCTCGAGTCTCCTCCAAAATAGAAAGGAATTTGACCCACAACTACCACGCCGATAAGTGGTAGCTACATTTTTCTGGTACACCCATAACACGCACTGTGATCGCTAACTCACTTGCGTGGTGATTATAGTATTATTGTGAGGAGTCTATGTCTAAGGATAGATGTTGATGGGTTGGTGAATGATTTATGTAATTTACGTACATACATACATATCATCACGCCATATCCCTTGCAGGGTAGGCAGAGAGAACAGAGTTCCAGAGAACTCTATCTCTGCATACTTCACTCGCTTCCTCAACATTCATAATTCTCTTCATACACGCTCGCCGGTTTCGGAGACTCTTGACTCCACCTTCCTTCAGTACATGACCGATCTGGTCTAGGTAGGTTAATCTCGGTCTCCCCCGGTACCTACATCCTTCCACTTTCGCATTGTATATCTTCTTAACCAGACGTTCGTTCGGCATTCTTTCCACATGTGCGAACCATCGGAGCATGCCCTTTCGCATCTTTACACCAATACTCTCTTTCATACCTACTAGCTCTCTTGCGTCGTCGTTACGATTAGTTATTAATTTACGTCATATTACTTATTACATCACCACATGGAAGTAGTCATCATCATCATTCATCACTACATGAATATAATACTTACTTGACTGACGGATAGCGGTATGGTCTAAGTACCTGTCTCTCATCAATATCATGAGTTCCACCCCACGGTAATACTTGATATAATTTGTATTCTTAATTATGTTTGAAATAAAACTTTTACAAATTCTATCGAGTTTGTATTTGATTTTTAATTGCCCGACATTTGGAACACTTTGTCTTACGTCCAGCGTTCGAAACGTCGGGAAATTAAAAATCAAATACAAACGCGATAGAATCCGTAAAACTAGTTTTATTTCAAATGTGTAATACTCGCGTAAACATTAGAATTTCTTAATTATGTTTAAAATTCCTCTGCAAATAGTGTAAAAACTAATACTTGCAATTGTTATTTGTACGATTTGTTTTATTTTTTATTTCTAAAAAACAATAGTGTTATGTGCCCGCGGTTCCTTGCCAACTAAAATTAAATGCTTCTTTAAACAAAAGCGGGGCTGAAACGTCTGAACGTAATTAAATGTCCGTCTTGGTCGTCCTTCGGGAAATCGGTACCTGGCGGCGAATTTCTGTCGCAAAATATACCGCCATTGTTCCGCTGTTCTATGGTATATTTTAGTTGACATCAAGGTTTAAAATATAGAAATATAGACGACAAGTATCCCTTTTGGTGACTTTTCGGCTTTTAAAATTCATGTTTCTTTATAAAACTCAATTACATTCATGTTCATGTTTCTTTTTATTTTTTTAATGGGATAATTCAATAAGAGTTGCTATCCAAAATCAGATATACACGCGTCATCAGGGTATCCCAATTAATTGTGGTTGACGCAATATGTACTCGTTTTACATCGTACACATTGCAAAAGTTATTGGCAATTTATAAAAACCCGATTACGAGCGAAAAATGATTGTCACAAGTGGGATTCGAACCCACACCTATTAGAAATCCGTCCCAATCGTGCTGCCACTTACACCACCGTTATTACATTCATACCTTACATTCATACCTACATATCATCACGCCATATCCCTTGCAGGGTAGGCAGAGAGAACAGAGTTCCAGAGAACTCTATCCTTGCACACTTCACTCGCTTCTTCAACATTCATAATTCTCTTCATACACGCTCGCCGGTTTTGGAGACTCTTGACTCCACCTTCTTTCAGTACGTGACCAAGCTGGTCTAGATAGGTGAGTCTCGGTCTCCCCCGGTACCTACATCCTTCCACTTTCACTTTTCACTTGTGAACTATTGTAGGACATTCAATTCTCGCATCGTATTATATTTTCGTTTTTTAAGGAGACGTGTGCCATCTACCCGACATTGTTTACACATAGTACACGTGAGCGTATATACTCAAATTTGCAGTTAGAATTGTATTAAACGATAACACAACCCTGTTATTCAAATTACTGAAATTTAGCATTTAATATGCATGATTATTTATAAAAACCCGATTACGAGCGAAAAAACGGTGGTGTAAGTGGTAGCGCGATTGGAACGGATTTCCAATAGGTGTGGGTTCGAATCCAACTTGTAACAATCATTTTTCGCTGGTAATCAGATTTTTATAAATAATCAAGCATATTTATTTATTTATTTATTTATTTAATCTTCATGCACAAAATAAAAGTACATAGGCGGACTTAATGCCATAGGCATTTTCTTCCAGTCAACCTTTGGGTGATGATGAAATAATATAGTAGGTGCCATTTATAAAGAAAACTGTTATGAGAACTACTGCTAATTATGTTAAAAAAAAAAAAAGAAATGTATATAACTAAATAACAATAATATGAAAAATAATAAACCCTATATATATTTACATATAATACATACTCATATAAAAATATATACACAGATACACATACACGTACACACATATATACACATACATATATACACATACATATATACACATACATATATACACATACACATATACCTATATAAATATACTCTCGAAGATTTATGGAGAGCAATCTGCCAAAGAATCAATATAAAACTTACGAACTCTAGACTTGAAAATGTCACGTGTGCTGGACATTCTGATTTCAAGAGGGAGGGCATTCCACAATAAAATAGACTGAATGAAGAAAGAAGAATGAACCAAACTGGAGCTATGAGTGGGACAGGAAAGAAGAAGATTGTTAGAAGAACGAAGTTTGCGGTCATGATTGTAACAAATATATTGAAAATGAGGCTTTAAGTATGGGGGTGCATAGGGAGAGTGGAGAATAGAATAAAGCATAGTTAGTGCACGCAAATTTCGTCGTTGACGTATGGGCAACCAGTTTAGTTCGGATCGAAAGGAAGAAATGTGGTCGTATTTACGAAGATTAAAGACGAATCGAATGCAATTGTTGAGAAGACGGTCAAGTTTATTGAGTAGATCTGCATTCAGGTCGAAGTAACATACATCAGCATAATCGATGATGGGAAAAATTAAAGTCTGCACAAGCTTCACTTTTGTAATAGGTGGAAGTAAATTTCTTAAACGGTAGAGAGAACGTAATATACCGGAAACCTTTCTTCCGACCTGAGCCACTTGGATGTGCCAGTTAAGAGTCATGTCTATATGTAAGCCGAGATCTTTTACGTTGGTGGCGTAGGGTATTACAGAACCATCGAAAATTACCGCGGGAAGAGAAGGTAATTTCAATCTGCTTATCATTCTTGAGCTACCAATAATCATAGCCTGACATTTGGACCTGCCATATTAAATGCTAAATTTCAGTAATTTTTATTGGTAATTATTTTATGATCAGCGACTGCCTGATGACCACCATCATCATTCTCTACTCTTATCCCAATTACTGGGGGTCGATACAATATGTACTCTTCTTTCATAGTACATATTATAAAAAGTTATTGGCAATACTTTTATGACCGGCCGCTTGTCAGACGTCAACCCTCCTTGAGAATGTAATATTTGACCAAATGGCATCAGATGGAGTTGGCCAGGTCGTTATAAGACTTTTAGTCGTCTTTTACGACATCCACGAGCAAAGTAAGGGTTGGTAGTATTCATAGCTACTACCAGATAGGTTGCCTAATACAAACCCTCTTTGGAAATATAATTGTTGACCAAACGACATCAGGTGAAGACAGAAGGTGGCTGAGCTCAATATAAAACTCTTAGTCATCTTTTAACCAAAAGAACCAACAACCAAAAAAAAGATTCATTTCGCGGGTTTTGTTTACAGCATTATAAGCAGCCAAAGCCCCAAATACCTATTCTTCAAATTAGATTGGAAAGTGAATAAATGTAAATACCCAATCCGTTCAACTGTACATCCTCTTATAGCACCAAAGTATAGAACGTTTGCTTTCAGGGGTAGTTTCAAATACGCAGCTACACACTGCTGGAATGTACTTTCACCACCACAACGCGAGCTGAAAACAAAGCAAAGTCTTATAAGTAACCTAAATAAATGCTACATGCTCTTTCAAATACAAAGTTAAACAAAATATTGGAAATTTATATTTATATCATAATTATTTAACAAATAAATGTTGCATGTATTTCGGTGTGCATATGTATAGGAAAATTATATATATGTACTATGTATATTTAAATATTTCTATGGTATTTAATAATTAATCATTAACCTAATCAATGTTCGTATTATTTTTATTAACGAGTCAGAGTTCAATTAGTAATGTTTTTATTTAACTTTCACCTTTTATGCAGAGAACGCTATAGTACCACAAATACTAACCTTGTTTTATGCATCTTGAGGATCCTTATACATCCAGCAGTGTTGTTGGCAAGAAGCCTGCTTTTGTTTCCTGACGTAAAGTTTGCCGTATAGGTTATGCTTAGTCCTATATTTGAGTCGCATAAGGCTTCTGGTAATATTACACGCTGGCTACGCTAGTCAAGTTGTATCACTTTCCAAGTTTTTATTTTGTTTACACTTCGTTTAGTAAACAACTCATTGCGCCATCCTTTGACGAACGAAGCTAGCACTGTGTTTGTATGCTCTTTGAACGAAGTGACAAAAACAACTCATTCTAATATTGACTTAATAACTACACTTTCACTACATAGAGTATATTATTTATCTATATACACTCCTGTTGGTCTTTTCTTTTTCTTTTTTTGTATATATATAATACAGATTAGTAATGTCATGTGTAATGTGGATTCGCATTCATCTGGCGATAGCTACATTATACAACAATAGATATACTTGTTATTATTATTATTTTTAATCTTCCTCATATCACACTCACAGCAGATACACTTTGTGTTTGTTATGTTTATTTTATAATCTTCCTAATTATGTACTTCTTTTTTGTATTAGAATTGATTTGATGGCATTCAGCTACAATACGAAATTATGTACAATGTGCTTCTCTGTTGATTGGCCATTGTGATTTAGTGTTGCCCTATATACATTAAGCAACAAACGAGTAAAAAAATCAATTGTGTTTGTAGACTTAGCCGTCTTTTGTAGTGTAACACTGTACTGTCGTTAATTGTGTTATCATATATATATATACACTCTCACTTCTACTGTATGTAGAAGTGAGAGTGTATTTCTTTTTTAGCTATACTTTTTTATTTATTTTTTTATTTAATGCAATTTTTTTTTTCTTGTTTTTATTTCTAATGCGCCGCCACTTTGGTGGCTTTGATGTCTGACGTCGGAAAAAAATAAAATAAAAAGGACATTGCTGAAAATCAGCGTTGTGGTGTTACATTGACATCACAACAAATGCTGAGCAATTATCCTTTTTTCTGCCGCAGCCGAGACGTTCACTCGATGTAATTATTATTATGTTCTCCTTATTTAGTTTATAGATTTTATGTGTTTTCATTTATTGTAAGGTTTATTGTTGTTTTCTCTGTGTTCCTAACGTCTCTCCTATGTGGCACTAAATAAATACTTTCTTTCTTCTTTCTTTCTTTCTTTTTACGATATCCACGTAATATAACATATCTTAATCATATAATTGGCAATCAGTGCTAATAGATAAGATGGATGAATATCAGATTCATCCATCCACCTATCAACGTCCAGTATTAAATACATTCCTCCTCTCCTTTCAGCTCATATTTATCCCACTGTTGGGCTCGAGCCTCCTCCATAATGGGAGGGAAATTGACCTACTTTACAACGCTGGTCGGAGGTATTGGTATAGGGTTTTGTTTCGAGTTTTCCTTATCTTTTATAGATGTTATATGCGTTTTATATCCCTTAGTCGTCTTTTACGATCACCCACGGGTAAGAGGAGGGGTGGTGAATTGTATTCTCACTCCGTCACCACACGGTAAAATACATTCCTCCTCTTCGTAAATAATGTCTCAATCACAACGATTCACAGGCAAGTTACATAGAGATGATCAAATAAATAAAGTCTTAACAATTTTCAAACTCTTTCTTTTCAATTCCCGTCAAATTTTTTGAGTCAAAAAATAATATATTTTTATCTTTTATTATAAAAATACTGAACGATTTATTGCATCTCCTGTTACTTAGATTAAAAGGAATATAGTGTATATTACTTATAGACTTGTTTGTTGGTGGCGTACCGGACAGATGTACTAACAACTTGTTAGAAACGGGGTTAACTTGGCCACCGACACTTCGTAAAGTAGCCGTTAACTAAAACTTTACTCTTGTCTAAATAGAATTGTTTAGACGCTGTCCAGAAAGTTCGGATTTATCTCAATATAACTCTTTCTATAAAAATTTTTCGTAATATTAAAGCACACACACTAGGTATATTCCTCCAGATCGGACCGGGGAATTGTCCGGTCACCCGACGTGAGGCCACCCCGTGAGGGCGACGCCCCGACGGCGAAATCTGTCGGGGCGTCGACGAGAGGAACCCGCGAGGGTAAACCGCCGGGCGGACCACCGAAGACAAAGATCGGGTACCGGTGGTCCGCTCGCACGGCGAAGAGAGAGGAGTTTTACGGTGGGTCTATGGGGTCGCGCGCCGCCTTTCCGTCGCCCCGGACCGATTTGGCGGGGCGAGACGCATCCATAGTCCACCAATAAAAAAAAAAAAGGTATATCCTTCTAAGATTTCCATAGTCCAAATAGTTATTCTTAGTCATTCCTTATATGTTCAAGAAAATTTTACTTATTTTTTTTTTTTTTTTTTGTGTCTACTAACTACTGTTATTTAGAAAGAATATATTTATTCCTGGCTTATAGTTTATTTTTTAACCAATAAAATTAATCCTGAATAAAAATCGAAAATATTCTAAAGAGGTTAAACAAATATGCTATCGTACTAATATTAAATTTAGATCTGAGGATTATTTAAAATGATATACTAAATTTTACCTTCTCCCACTGTTTAATCGACGAGTCTTAGATCTTACTGAAAATCATTCGATTTGCAAAAAACCATCCGTAGTAATTATAAATAGCTGCGAGATTCTTATAAAAAATAATATTAATGTTCCCAACAAATCTACACTCCATCATACTTCCATCCATCCATCCATCAGCCCGTAAACGTCCACTGTTGGACATAGGCCTCCCCACGAGAATGCCATCTATAACGGTCCTGTGCTACCTGCATCCAAGGGTTTCCTGCGACCTTGATGAGGTTATCAGTCCACCGAGTGGGGGGTCGTCCTACGCTGCGTCGTCCGATTCGTGGTCGCCACTCGAGAACCTTTTTTCCCCACGGTTGTCGGTTCGTCGAGCGATGTGGCCTGCCCATTGCCACTTCAACGTGCTAATTCTTCGGGCTATGTCGGTTACACCCGTTCTTCCACGGATTTCCGTATTTCGGATTTTATCACGTAGAGAAATACCGAGCATAGCCCTCTCCATAGCACGCTGAGCGACTTTGAGCCTTTTTATGAGGCCGACATTTAGAGACTACGTTTCAGTGCCGTAAGTCATCGCTGGTAACACACACTTCACCATCCATCCTACTTCACTAAGTTTAAATATGTTGTCCACTAATTACAGGAAAAATAATTTCTTGTGGCGAGCAGGAAACACTTAATACAAAATGCAAGTTACATGACGTTGATATATTTAACACAAGCTTAAGCTTATGTAACCGTCTCACTGCTGTGATGGTTACTAAGTTAAGCCATGAATCCTTTTCAATTATAACAATTTTTTTTTTTTTGTAATCCTTGAAATTATATGATATATTGTCTACTGTCTTCATTACCGTAATATATGAAACATATTAGCGAAGAACTATGATTAGCTGTATGGTGTATATTAAGTGTATTATTATTATTATTATAATGCTGTTGGTCTTCCAAATTAAAATATAAATAAAAAAAATATAATTAAATTATAATTATTAATAAGTCAAGATGTTGAATTATGTATATTTTTATAATAAAAAAACGAATTACCGATTTTCTTTTTTCTGAATATCGTAAAAGACAAGTAAGCAGATAGCATCATCATCTAGATAAGGAATATTCTGTTGTATATTACTTTATATATGTATATATATATATATATATATATATATATATATATATATATATATATATATATATATATATATATATGCTGATCTTAAAACAATTTAACTGCACTTATGACGTAGTAAAGAAAATACCGACCAACCGTGCCAAAGTTATAATAGTTCACCCATTCTCACACAGGATTATTTGGTGAAATATATAATAATATATTGTTCTAGATCTGGGTATAATTTGCATCCATTACTTTTTTTATTGCCTATAATGAAAAACGAGCAAGCAGCACACTCGATAGTAAGAGATACCGTTGCAACATAGAGCTAGAAATACCAGGGGCAAAGCCAGGCCGCTATCTCTGAATAAAGAGCGCTTCTTAAACCTCGTTTAAAGAAGAACATGTCATAGTACTCGGGACATATATATTATATATACACATTATATACATATATATTTATATATATATCTTGGATGTGGATTTAGCCGAGATGGAAGGTACACCACTGATATAGAGCGAAGAGTGAATGCGGGAAATAGAGTGAACGGAGCGTTGGGGCAACTTCTCGGCAGCCACCACCTGAGCCAGAAGGCACGTGTAGCAATACATAACGCAGTGCTTGTCCCAACATTACTGTATGGAAGCGAGAGTTGGGTATGCAGAAAAGAGTATGAAAGTAAAATTAATGCGGTCGAAATGCGATCTCTGCGGAAAATCTGTGGAGTTAGGCTGACCGACCGCATTCGTAATGACGACGTAAGAGAGCGAGTAGGTATGAAAGAGAGTATTGGTATAAAGATGCGAAAGGGCATGCTCCGATGGTTCGGACATGTGGAAAGAATGCCGAACGAACGTCTGGTTAAGAAGATATACAATGCGAAAGTGGAAGGATGTAGGTACCGAGGGAGACCGAGACTAACCTACCTAGACCAGATCGGTCATGTACTGAAGGAAGGTGGAGTCAAGAGTCTCCGAAACCGGCGAGCGTGTATGAAGAGAATTATGAATGTTGAGGAAGCGAGTGAAGTATGCAGAGATAGAGTTATCTGGCACTCTGTTCTCTCTGCCTACCCTGCAAGGGATATGGCGTGATGATATGTATGTATGTATGTGTATATATATAATATATGTATGTGTATATATATATATATATATATATATATATATATATATATATATATATATATATATATATATGTGTGTGTGTGTGTGTTTATAACTTACACGCATTATATATTTATAATCCCTACAATACAAGCATTATTGTCTTAGTGTTTGTTGCTCTTTAAAAAAGAAAATATCTAGTATTAGTGAATCCAAGTAATGATGTTCTCGTTAACAAAATTAGCGCCTTCAGTAAATTGCAAGTTTTAAAATGAAGACGCCAACGTCTTCGTTTCAGAACTTGCAGTTTATTTTCTTGTTTAATTGAAAGCACTGAAGAACAAGTTTGTAATCTTCAGTTCAAGTATTGGTTTACAAGTCAAAGTAAACAAGTTTGAAAACAATAATTACAGTGAGTTATTATTTAGTATTTCATCGCTTGAAAGTGTTCTAAAAGTTTGACTCTCAATTAAGGCTATTTTAGATAAAATAAATTAAATATTAGAATATATAAATAGATTTCTTTGTTTCCCCCTTATTTGTCAACCTATTAAGGTTCATTGTAAGATATAGCCCTTTTTATGGTTTTTTTTGTGTGACTTAGTTGTTATCCTCAGATGCCTATTACAACTTTACCAGGACTGTGGGTGAGCGCTGAGGGCTCTCAACCAGATATATAGCCTTCCCTATTAAGGATATAATATATCACCATACTTTAGAAGCGAGTCGAAGATCATGAAGTTATACGTCTTTACGTAGAGCTCTTATGCTTGTTCCCTGATGCCCCTAAAGTGATTTAGCGACTTCCATTGATGTCCATTGGCGGACTTTACAAACTTAACAATTCATCATTATTATGCTCTTATCCCAATTACTTGTGGTCGGCGCAATATGTACCTTTATATCGTATATATTGCAATAGATATTGCCAATAGTTTTGCCAATAGTTTTGTGACCGTTCGCCTTCCTGACGTCAACCCTCCTTGGGTCAATCCTCCTTGAATATAATTGTTAACGAAACGGCTTCAGGCGAAGTTGGCCCATGTTAATCGTAGTCATTTTTAGAACAGCTACGAGTAAAGTAAGTGTTGGTAGTATTCGTAGCCGCTGCTACACAGCAATTAACGTACACAAATTACACCCAGATTTAAAGCAATCATTTGTGGATACCACAAAAAACTAGCGTGCAGCTCAAATTCACGATATTGTATATAAAATGTCAGTAATTATACCAGCCCGCTATTTCCCAGTTAATTCAGTATTATATACATAGAATGACAATTGATGCTGATGAGTTTGATGATGACATAATTGCGTATGATGACGTAATAAGTTTAAAATTCACCAATCAGTCATCAGCATTCAACGTTCACTCTTGCACATAGACTCCTCACAATCGTATCATAATCACCACGCTTAACAAATAACATCGTGCACCGTTGCATAACAACAGCTGAGATAACGGTGATCGATGTATTGTAAATGTTAATATTGATATTATTGTTAATTCCACGAGATAATAACCTTTACTTTAATTTATCCAATAAAAAAAAACCATTAAATTTGTGTATAGACTGTATAGGTACGTAGTTGATTATTTTCTTATTAAAAATTTTGCTCATTATACCTGAAACACATGATTGCTTAATATAGATTCATGACGCTTTAAAATGTACTAAAAGATTAGTTTCTACATTTTGTATTATATACTGTTATGAATAATTTTAAGCTGTGTGGTAGCGGTTAAGAATACTACCAACCCTTACTTTGCTTGTGGATGTCGTAAAAGACGACTAAGAGCCTTATAAAACGACCTGGGCCAACTCCATCTGATGCCGTTTAGTCAACAATTACATTCCCAAAGAGGATTGACGGCTGGCAGGCAGCCGGTCATAAAACTATTGCCAATAACTTTTATAATATGTACTATGATTTATGAGTACATATTGTATCGACCCCAAGTAATTGAGATAAGAATAGGAGAATGATGATTGTTATGAATAATTTGATTAAACTATTATTATTATCACAATGCTATCAATTAAGGGAAAAAAAATCTTTATCGAAACACTGCCGAAGTATTTATTCATCGACAAAAAAATATATAACATCAGCAAAATAAATGTGTATTGGATATTTACAAAAATGGCCGGCCGTATAATGTAGGACTAAAATGAAATTGGTGAGATTACCACAAAACGTGCATGATCGTAACTCGAACCAATTCGTGTAATGAATTTCAATTAATATATCAATCAGCGTTCGGTATTTCACAAGTAACGAAAACAAATATCTAAATGAAAAATTTATGGATTTATGGTTCAAATATTAAAAATTTATTGAAAAGTGTGCCATTTAAAAAAAAATATATACCACGCCACATATATTTTTTTTTGGAACATGCTATAAACTAGTAACAACCCGTCCAAAACACTCGGGACAGTGGATGTGATTTGGGTATCAGTTGATCCTGGATTAGTCTTTGATTTCTAATAAAGTCAAGACTAACTGCTTGTATAAACTTTAATACCGTAACAAACCTAGACTTTTTAGTCTAGGTTTAAACCATAACTTAGACCACGTTTTGTAATAAGGCGGATTGTGTTTGTTAATGTTTAGTTGCATGTAAAACCAGTGATTAACGAGCTGTTCTGTTGTTTTCGTTTCATATAGGCTTTACTTATCGAGTAATTCTCAGAGCAAGTGAATTGTTATTCTTTTGAGAATTAAATGTTTTAAACCATAAACCATATTCCTACATATAAGAAATCGTTACATAAAATTACATACATACATACCATCACGCCATGTCCCTTGCAGGGTAGGCAGAGAGAACAGAGTGCCAGAGAACTCTATCCTTGCATACTTCACTCGCTTCCTCAACATTCATAATTCTTTAAATTATTGAAATTTAGCATTTAATATGCTTAATTATTTATAAAACTCGATTACGAAGTGAAAAATGATGTCACAAGCGGGATTCGAACCCGCGCCTATTGGGATTACGGCCGATATCATTTTTCACTTCGTAATCGAGTTTTATAAATAATTAAGCATATTAAATGCTAAATTTCAGTAATTTAAATAACAAGGTTGTGTCATCGTTTAATACAATTCCAAATGTAAAGTTTTAAGTATTAAGCCTTTAACAATGTGTAAACATTGTCGGGTAGATAGCATACCGTCACCTTAAGACGTAAATATGATACGAAGTGAAATTTGCATGTCCTACAATTAGTCACGGTGGTGTAGTGGCAGCACGATTGGGCCGGAATCCCAATAGGCGCGGGTTAGAATCCCGCTTGTGACATCATTTTTCACTTCGTAATCGAGTTTTATAAATTCATAATTCTCTTCATACACGCTCACCGGTTTCGGAGACTTTTGACTCCACCTTCCTTCAGTACATGACCGATCTGGTCTAGGTAGGTTAGTCTCGGTCTTCCCCGGTACCTACACCCTTTCACTTTCGCATTGTATATCTTCTTAACCAGACGTTCGTTCGGCATTCTCTCTACATGTCCGAACCATCGGCGAATTCCCTTTCGCATCTTTACACTAATACTCTCTTTCATACCTACTCGCTCTCTTACGTCGTCGTTACGAATGCGATCGGTCAGCCTAACTCCATAGATTTTTCGTAGAGATCGCATTTCGACCGCATTAATTTTACTTTGATAAAATTACATAATATAATAAATTTTATTTATGTATTTGAATCACAATAATCTATATACCTAAATAGATAAATACGATTTGCAAAACCCTAAATCTGTAACCCACACGATTTGGATTCATAGGAATAAAGGTGTATGTGGTTAGCCAAATAGTTCGGCTCAGGATAAATTACCACCAAATTCTTGCCAACAATATATTCTGCTACTACTTTACACGCACAATGATTGATTAATTTAATTTATACATTTAAAACTACTTTCATTTCAATAGAATTAGGTAGGACGACATATTTATTGGCATATAGATAGCTGTGTGGTAGCGGCTACGAATACTACCAATACTTACTTTGCTCGTGGATGTCGTAAAAGATGACTAAGAGCCTTATAACGACGTGAGCCAACACCATCTGATGCCGTTTGGTCAACAATTACATTCCCAAGGAGGGTTGACAGGCGGGGTCAGGCAGGCGTGCGGTCATAAAACTATTGCCAATAACTTTTACAAATTATGAAAGAAAAGTACCTATTGTATCAACCCCAAGTGATTGGGATAAGAGTAGGAGAATATTGATGATTCATTAGCATATAGATATAAATTATCGTTTTAAATCAGTGCTAATTATTATTATTTTACCTTTTTATTTTATTACTGTGTTTTTATTTATTACCATGTTACCTTGTTTATGCTATTTTTTATTAATAACTCACTTTCTTGTACGTCTGTCCGGCTGGAGTTTTGTAATTGATTTTAAACTAACTCCTCCGTAAGCTGGATACTTGAAATTTGGACCGTAGCTCAGAAGTGGATAACAGCATGACCGTATGACAAAAGAAGTAAGTAATTATTATTATATTTGTAGTATTTAAAATTAATTACAAAATTTCATTGACATAACCCTTTTTCCGTGTGATGACGGAGTAAGAATACAATTGACCACCCCATATCTTACCCGTGGGTGACTAAGGGCTATAAAACGCATATAACATTTATGCGAGAGAAGGAAAACTCGAAACAAAACCCTATACCAACACGTCTGACCAGCGCGGTATATTAGGTTAATCTTTCTCCCCTTACGGAGGAGGCCCGATCCCAACAGTGGGATATTTATGGGTTGTGATGATAATGATGAAGTAAACACATTAGAAGATTATAAAAATTTGTAACAGCCTACGTTTTCAGAAAATGATTTTGAGCCAATTGTCATCCAAATCTGATGAAAGATTTACTCGTGAAAGATTAATAAACATGAATGTATGTTCTTTCTTTCCTGAAAGTACTTCAAATTATTATTATTACATCAAATTGGGCTCATCATAAAGGGAGTGACCCTGGCAAATCTATAATAGGAATCGCCCACTCGCCTGCTAAGCAAGACAATTATGGCATTAAGTCAAATCAAATCAAATCATTTATTTTGCATAAGCCCCATAGGGGCACTTACATATTGTCAATTTTACATTGTTTTTTTTTATAATTAAATTTAATTAATCTACCACCGGATCGGAAAGCAGCCACATACTGAGAAGATCCGGCAAGAAACTCAGTGGGCTCGTCATTTTTTTTATTATATTTTTTCACAAAAGAGTTTGGTTACATGTATATGTTATGGTAATTTATGTTAGCTCCAGTGATATGCCCTTCGAGTAAAGATTGATTTTTAAAATTTTGTATATAATACAAAATTAAACTAAGAATATTTATAAAACAAAAAAGAAAGAAAAATGGCTGGACCAGATCCCACAAGCGGCACCCGATCACGAGTTAACTATTAGAGCAGCCATCACGCCCCTCAACCACATTGGAGGGAAGGGAGAGACCCGCTCCACGTAGCTACCGCAAGCAGAGACCTTTTCAGTGAGCATGACCACACCATAATCTATAAATTTGAAACAGATAGCTTGGATAATTAAATACATAACTCGTTAGGCAAAACACGCTACACTGTACAATTAAGATAATACAAATAATACAAGAGTAAGTGATAAACATTAAAAGGGCAATTGCTGAGAGAGGAGCTGCTCATAAGCATTCCGTATTGTCATTTAGATAATCCGAAATGCTGTAATATCCTTTTCTGCACAGTCTGTTTTTGATAGCCTTTTTGAACTTATTCATTGGCATATCTCGGATATCTTTAGGCAGTTTATTGTAAAAGCGTATACATTGCCCCATGAAAGACCTACTAATTTTTTGTAGGCGAGTATGATAGATAACTAGATTATCCTTATTCCTAGTGTTCACACGGTGAATATTACTATATTTATCAAATTCATTAATATTTTTTTTTACATATAGTATGTTTTCGAATATGAATTGTGATACAACGGTTAGAATGTTTATTTCCCTAAATTTTTCTCTCAGTGAAGCTCTTGGCCCTAGATTATAAATCGCGCGGACAGCCCGTTTTTGAAGAACAAAGATGTTTTTCAAATCTGCAGAGCAACCCCAAAGCAGAATGCCATAAGACATAAGACTATGGAAGTAGGCGAAATAAACAATTCTAGCCGTTTCAATATCGGTTAACATTCGAATTTTTTTTACCGCATAAGCCGCTGAGCTTAGCCTACTTGATAATTTTTCAATCTGAGGACCCCAATGGAGTTTAGTATCAATGGTAATACCCAAAAACGCCGTGGACTCCACAAGCTCTAGGGCCACACCATTCATTTGAACATTGGTTTCCACTAGTCTCACATTAGGTGTGGTGAATTTAATAGTGGTTTTCTTTTCATTAAGAACCAAGTTGTTTGTACTGAACCAATGAACAACATTTGACAGAGCGTTGTTCACATCGTCATAATTAATCATTTGTCTTTTAATTTTAAACAATAAGGAGGTATCATCTGCGAACAACACTATGTTTTGGTTATCCCCTACATAATAAGGTAAGTCATTAATATATACAAGGAACAGAAATGGCCCCAGAATGGATCCTTGTGGAACGCCCATTTTTATAACAGAACCAGATGATCGTACACCATTAACATCGACCCTCTGAATTCTGTTGTACAAATATGATGTTAAAAGTTCGAGAGCCTTATTCCTGATCCCATAGTGGTATAATTTCTTGACGAGAATTTCATGGTGTAGTAGTTTGCTCAGTTAGTTGCTCAGACATATGTATATGAGAGGAATGTTCTAAAGATTTACAATTACTTACATTACTGGCTGATTCCTTACCCTTAGAACTAGAATATTTAATTGTCATAGCTTCCAATTTTTCTTGAAGACAGTTAATTTGTAATTGGAAGTTATGAACGTCACTTTTGTGTTGTGTAGTTCTATTTTCTAACTTACATAAAAATCAAGTTTCTCAATCAGATGTAATCGTTCTCTATTCCATTTAACATTTTTAATGAAAAACTTGTGCTTTTTAACCAGGTTTTGTGTTTTCCTTATATATTTATTTATTCTGACAATTTTCCTAAACTTTTTATATAGTTCCTACCGCACTCAGATACCCCCTCATTGCAAGATGGTAAAAAATCTTCAACTGTGTCAGTTGGTATGAAGGAAATCTCAGGTGCAGGAGAAACCAAGTTTGGAGCACTGGTAATCAGCTCATCAAATAGGCTTTGGTTTAGTGAGGCTGTCATATTATACTTGGCATTTTCAAACTCTTTTATTTGATTATTCGCCTCTTGTAGTTGGTGTTCAAGTGTAGTTATGCGATTAAGACTGTTTATATATTCTAGACTACACTCTTGAAAACCATCCACAATAATTTGGAGGCTATCCCGGGCTTGTACAGCCTCACTAAGTTCAGTATGCAGCTGTGTCATTTCTAGTTTTAAGTTTTTATTAGAATCGAGCATGTCTAACAGTTCCCTCTCGCTGTCATCTCATTCCTTGCCTAATTCACTGCATAATTCCTTTGCTGCCTTCAATTCACTCAAAGCCAAATGGAGCTTAGTCTCCTCCTGGCGAGCGAAGGCCTTGCGGGTCAACATTATGTAATGTAATATTAGTTAATATCTTAGAAGCAAATGAGAAATGCAGCAAACACAGAAAGTAAACGGTTTATTTATTTATTTATTTATTTATTTATATAAGGCTCATCTACGACATAAACACTAACATATGCTAAGATCATTCCAGTGCCTTAAAACTAGTGTTTATATCAATTACAGATGTGCACAACATTTAGGAATATATTACAATGCGTAAATTAATGTTAGAGATAAAAAGAAAAGTATTAATTAATTATCTAATAAATAAAATAACGAGTAGAAATAATTAGAAGGTAAGTAAAATCTAAGATAAGTATGTAGTTAGTTATATAGAAAAATAATTTATAATATAAGTAAGATGTAAGTAATGCGTAAAAATTAGCTACTACAATTTGTAAAACATGCATAATATTATAAAATAACCATATTTCCTAACTAACCAATGAAGTGAACCTATAAGAGATATAGCAATAGTACTAATAATAAAAAATTATGAATCAAGTAACTTTTTTTTAAATCTTGTAGGCTGATCGTGGAAAATATCAAGCCCTAAGATTTTCCACCAATTATTATAAGTAGACATTAATCTTGAGATAGGAGAGTTCATGCCAAGATTAGTTTTACACCTAGGAATATAGAAAAAAGGAATATTCCTTTGTCGAGAATTAAGCTTTGGAACATTTATTGATATGCGGTCAAGAAGGTCTGGACATGTGTAAGAGCATTTGATTACATTCTGAAGAAACATTAAATCTAACATACGTCGGCGTCGTTTTAAGTTGCACATTTTAAAGAAAGATAGCCTTTCACTATAAGAGCATCTGGATCTAATGCCATTAGTATGAAACGCTAAGTATCTTGTAAACGACCTTTGTATAGATTCTAATCTTTACGGTTAACTATTAAATTTTGAAAATTATGTCAATATATATACTACTACAGTACTACTATAATATAGCTACTATGATCACTATTTTAGTAATAAAATAAGTTACCTTATTATGAGACAACAACGAAAACACCAGATTATATTACAAATCTAAAACACTGGTAAAAACAACACTGTCACCGACACTTACGAAATATTAATAAAGTATAGTTTTGGCAACTAACTGGTGTTGGAAAAGCAATTAAACATTAAGTTCCTCTTTAAAGAATGCGAAATTGGTAAAAGAGTAATAAGAATAAGCTAAATTAAATATAAAATTAAAATAAAGTACGAGAGCAAAAACAGACACAGCTGATCGCTCGGTGTTGCCAATGCCGCTAACGCTGTCAAAATCTTGGCACCTATATTCAGCAGTGAACATCGATAGATTTTTGTATAAATATAGAAATAACAAACAATGGCAATCATATTAGAAAAGTAAGTAAGAGTGTAGTTTAATACTGTCTATTGGAGTACAAGTCTAGAATCAGTGTTATCGATATCGACGTCATTATTTTAATAAATTTCATTAATTTTCCATGTGGTGAAGTAATAAGAATACAATTCAGCACTCCTTTTTTACCTAAAACACGACTAAGAAATACAAAAATAACATTTATCGAAGAGGGATAATACTCGAAATAAATCCCTATGCCAACCAATCGGACCGACGTGATACAGTAGGTTAATTTACTCCTCACTTTGGAGGGGACTCCAGCCCAGAAATTAAATGAAAGAAATAATTAATTACTCAGGAATAAAGACTGTTCCGGTTTGGTCTTTACTTATAAAATGTACATACAATTAAGAAAAATACTTCACAGACAGCGAAAGGTGTACATAGTTGTAAATTTGTAATGTATATTAACCGTGTGGTGACGGAGTAAGAATACAATTCACCACCCCATAACTTGCCCGTGGGTGATCGTAAGAGACCCCTTTTTTTTTTTTTTTTTTTGGTGGACTATGCATGCGTCTCGCCCCGCCAAATCGGTCCGGGGTGACGGAGAAGGCGGCGCGTGACCCCATAGATCCACCGTAAAATTCCTCTCTCTTCGCCGTGCGAGCGGACCACCGGTACTCGATTTTTAACTTCGGTGGCCCGTCCGGCGGTTTACCCTCGCGGGTTCCTCTCGTCGACGCCCCGACAGATTTCGCCGTCGGGACGTCGTCCTCACGCGGTGGCCTCACGTCGGATGACCGGACAATTCCCCGGTCCGATCACCCGAGGCCTCGGTTAGGTCGGCATCAGGCGCAGGTATTCGCGCCTGCGCCGCCCCGGCCATCGTAAGAGACCCCTAAGGGATATAAAAGGCATAAAATATCTATGCAAGAGAAAACTCACGAGAAAACTCACAAGAAAACTCTATAGTAACACGTCTAACCAGCGTGATATAATAGGCCAATTCCCCTACCATTATGGAAGAGACTCGAGGCCAACAGTGGTACATATATGTGCTGAGATGATGATGATTAAAGTATCTCTAAGGTACTCCTAAAGATACCTTAGAAGATACTAGTTCAGGTAATCTATATGTTGGCAGAATATGAACGCTACTTCAATAACTAACTTTACTAAACTAACACAAGCTGGAACAGCCTTTTTTGTCTCACAGCAATTAATTTAAATTGAAAGTTATTTTATTTAATCTTATTTGTTTTAATTACCATTATTAATACCTACAAATTGTCAAATTTAATTATACGAGAGCAAAATGAATATCTTTCTTTCTTTCTTTAAATAATTACAGTCTAAAGTATATTCCTAAAATTACAAATATTATTACATTAATAAAAAAATATGTATATTAAAAATTGATAAATGAAAAAATGAATTGTTTATTTAATTAATTGCATTAATTAAATAAAAATATATAATAAGAAGTGTATTATATTCTTACTCAATTACAAAAAAGGGAAATAATATGTTTGTTATATACTGATTATAACATGGCAAATCAACTTATTAATATTTAAATAATGCTAAGTAAAACATGTCACATCTAAAAAGAGTAAATGTCAAATAATAAATGTCAATGTCACTTATCCTAGGAAAAAAACAAACAAATTCATTTATAGACCTTTTAACGCTTTTGTTGTAGCTAAAGTATATTAATGTGACGTTTCGATCTTATAATTTATTCATCTTATGTTTCGTAAAATTAGAAAATATTTTAATGATTTGATAACAAAATATCAATGTAAGTATATTGTTTTTTTACAGTGTCGACGCTGCCAACATTACGTCTTGAGATAGAAAATGCCTGCAGACGTCCTGTTGCATATAGGCTTCCTTACAAGAATGCAGAATGGTCCTTCCATTCAAAGGCTCTCTGATATACCGTCAGTCCATCTAGTGGTGGGTTGCCCGACGATGCGTCGTCCGATACGTGAACGCCATTCTCGAATCTTTCTTTCCCAATGATTGTCAGTTTGATCGAGGGATGAGGCCGATAATAGCAGTATGTCAGACCGGTTGGCATAGGTTTTGATTTCAAATTTTCCTTTTCTTGCACTTAATCAGCATATCCTTTTTTACAAATAAGAAAGGGGGTAGTAAATTGTATTTTTACTATCACCACATGGATGAATTTAGATTATAATTATAATATATTTCAAAGCTAAATATTATTATTAAGGTACTCGAATTTTAGACAAATTCTAATATTGTTATTATTTACTTAATTTAGTTGTATTGTAAATCGTAATATTTGAATAAACCTTTTTGTATAAAAGTTGAGAAACGAACCCTTTTGACCTTTAACATTCAGACGATAAAGTGTTATTTTAATTCAAGCACCCACCCATATCCTTAAGAAATATCCCTAGCATGTAAAGGTTGCTGAAATAAAATATTGGTATAGATTCAACGTTTGCTTGCGTTACGTCTAAGCCCCACATTGACCAGTAGAAATGTTTTAAGCCAAGTTATTGCTCTCCATGTTTCTTTAGGATATGTTAATGTGTTTGAATACGTGAAATTTTCATTTTGAATAATAATATATTGGTGACCTTTTAGTATTATTGTTTGTTCTAAGTTATGAGAACTGCGGAGGGATATTGGAATATATGGGCACTTCTCACTTAGGTAAGTATTTGGAATTGGGATTCATATATTATTAGACTAAATATTTTTTACATCTTTTGCTCTGAACGTACTGTCTGACCTATCAGTATGAAAAGTGGCGCATAATACCTTATAACTTGCGTTATTCATTTGCTATTTACGACAATCATTGATAAATTGTTATTGGAATTGGGGGGCCCAATTTTGTGTTTCAAAATTTTAGTCTTACGCGTTAGATTTTGTAAACTTCATTAAAAAGACCGGGAGGCTGACGACGAGAGTGTTCCGCCCGTGACGGGGACGGAAGTGGGAGCATCTGTGGCGCGGAATCGTTCCGCGACCACGGCCCCCGGCTCGGACGGCATACCAGTCCGGGTGCTGACGTCGCTCCTCGAGCACCTCGAGCCTCACCTCAGGCAGCTGTATAACGCCTGTTTGGCGTCTGGACGGTTCCCTGAGTGCTGGAAGGAGGGGAGGTTGGTTCTCCTGCCAAAGCCGGGACGGCCCCCGGATTCGCCGTCGGCCTACAGGCCCATCGTGCTCCTCGACGATGTGGGTAAGCTGCTGGAGCGCATCCTCGCTGCCCGCATCCTCGCTGCCCGCATCGTCCAGCACCTGGAGGAGGTGGGGCCCGATCTGTCGGACGCCCAATTCGGTTTTAGAAGGGGGCGTTCGACCATCGGGGCCATGCTACGACTGAGGCAGACGGCCGCGGAGGCTGTCACCGGCGGGAGAGTGCTGTTGGCGGTGTCGCTGGACATCGCCAATGCATTCAATAGTCTTCCATTCAGCTGCATCAGGGAGGCGCTCCGATTTCACGGGGTGCCCTTGTACCTGAGGCGGCTGGTGGCGGACTATTTGGAGGGGCGCAGTGTCCTCTGCGCGAGTCCCGCAGGGGACATTGTGCGGACGTCCATGTCGTGCGGCGTTCCACAGGGGTCGGTTCTGGGGCCGACTCTGTGGGACACCGGGTACGACTGGGCGTTGAGAGGGAGTCTCCCCCACGGGCTGAGCGTGATATGCTACGCTGACGATACGCTCGTCACAACCCGGGGCAGGACACTCGAAGAGGCGGCGAGCCTGGCCACTCTCGGCACCGAGGAGATGGTCGGGCGAATCGAGGCGCTGGGGCTCAGGGTGGCCCTAAATAAGACGGAGGCCCTATTGTTCCATGGGCCACGCGTAAGGCCGCCAATCGGCGCCTCGCTAGTCGTCAACTCCGTCCACATCAGCATCCAGGCCCATATGAAGTACTTGGGTCTGGTGCTCGACGAGCGATGGTGGTTCCGGGAGCATTTTCGCCGAATTGCTCCCCGGCTGGTCGGCGCGGCGTCCGCCCTTTCGTGGCTCATGCCGAACGTGGGCGGACCCAGCTTCGAGGGCCGACGGCTGTATGCGGGGGTGATCCGTTCGATGGCCATGTATGGCGCACCCGTGTGGGCGAGGGCTCTGAACGCCCAGCTCAGGGCTGTTCTGTGGAGACCCCAGTGAGTCATGGCGCTCAGAGCCATTCGCGGGTACCGCACGGTATCGACCGAGGCGGCATGCCTGCTGGCCGGGACACCCCCGTGGGACCTAGAGGCGGAGATGCTCTCCGACCTCTACCGGCGGGTGACCTCACTGCGCGACGAAGGTGGCTCCCCATCGCTGAGCGAGATAGCCACCTGGCGCGAGGACGCCCGCCGAGACGTCATCGCCCGTTGGGCTACGCGGCTGGAGAGGCCTAGACACGGTGTCGTCACCGTCGAGGCTCTCCGGCCCGTACTGATGGAGTGGATGGATCGGCGGCACGGAGTCCTCTCCTTTCGGCTGGTGCAGGTGTTGTCGGGGCACGGATGCTTCGGCTTGTACCTGCACACGGTCGCGTATAGGGAGTGGACTTCGTTCTGCCACCATTACAGCAGTGACGAGGACACGGCGCAACACACGCTCGAGGTATGTCCGAGCTGGGACGGGCAGCGCCGTGACCTCGTCGCTGTTATCGGTGCCGACCTGACGCTGCCGGCTGTCGCGAGGGCGATGGTCGACAGCGTCAGGAACTGGGACGCGGTCGCCGCCTTCTGCGAGGCTGTCATCTCGCGGAAGGAGGCGGCGGAACGAGTCCGGGAGAATTCCCGCGACCCGGGCCGCCGTCAGCGGCCGTGGCGGCGCAGACGCGAATACCTGCGCCTGATGCCGCCCTAACCGAGGCCTCGGGTGATCGGACCGAGGAATTGTCCGGTCACCCGACGTGAGGCCACCGCGTGAGGGCGACGCCCCGACGGCGAAATCTGTCGGGGCGTCGACGAGAGGAACCCGCGAGGGTAAACTGCCGGGCGGGCCACCGAAGTTAAAATCGAGTACCGGTGGTCCGCTCGCATGGCAAAGAGAGAAGGTTTTACGGTGGGTCTATGGGGTCACGCGCTGCCTTTTCCGTCACCCCGGACCGATTCGGCGGGGCGAGACACACCCATAGCCCACCAATAAAAAAAAAAAAAGGTGCAGATAATATGGAATATGGTATTCCATATTATCTGCACCAAAATCGTACACACTTTTAACAGTTATTTTATTAACTCAAACAAAATCATTTTTATAATAGTAATTTTATTAATCACAGTATTTTGTATGGCAATCTTAGAATTAATAAAATATTCAAAAATCAACATAACTTATATGAATAAGTAAAAATCAAACTAATTATAAATCATATTAGTCGAACGATATAAAAAAAGATCAGAATTTAAAAATGTTAATTATTTGCAATAATCACAAACGTAGTTACCAAATTCATAGCCCGCGCAGTCACAATGCACCCACAATTGGCAAATAAGGCACTGAACCCATTCTTCTCCTTTATCATCTTGGCTATACTTTCTATTGCAAAAAAAGCATTTCAATGAGCCATTTTGAGGCGGTACCTCGCTTATATTCTCGTCATATGAGAAGAGGTCATCGTCATATTGGTCATGAATATTAAAATTTTCATTTAAACTATTATCTGAAGAGTCGCTAACTGAGTAAACTTTCTTTGATCTCTTTTTTGACGATTTACCCTTTTTTTTTTTTTTAGGGGTGGGTTATGGTCGGCGCTCTTCTCGCACCACTCCGTCCGGGGCGACAGAGGGGCATACGCACGCATACCCGTAACCCACCCACGAACCTCGCCTACGTCGTTGGACCGGCCACTGGAGCAGCGTGAACTTGTCGTCAGTGGCCGGCCCGACGGAATACCCCCTGAGATTTACCCTTGCCTTTCCCTTTACTATTTCTGCACTTTTTCTTTCCCTTTCACTTGACTTATAGCTATTGTGCTTTTTAAATCTCTTTTAAAATCTGCAGATTTTTTGAACTGCGACAATTCAAGGCTCATATGAGCCTTATATGTCATGGCTCATATAATTCATATAATATGGAATACTATACCATATTATATGCACTAACAGTATTCCATATTAGCAACACGGCAGCATAAGCAAAAAAAAATAACTTTAGATTTAAGGGTTTCAATATACGATGAAAATCAATACACATCCGATACGAAACGAAAAATGATGTCACAAGCGGGGTTCGAACCCGCACCTATTGGGAATCCGGCCCAACCGTGCCACTTACACCATCGTGAACTATTTTAGGACATGCAAATTTCGAATCATATTATATCTTACGTCTTCAAGGTGACGTATGCCATCTATCGGATTTTTGCTTCGAAATTTCGAAATTTGCATGTCCTAAAATAGTTCACGATGGTGTAAGTGGCAGCACGGTTGGGCCGGATTCCCAATAGGTGCGGGTTCGAACCCCGCTTGTGACATCATTTTTCGTTTCGTATCGGGTATTTATAAATAATTAAGCATATTAAATGCTAAAAATTTCAGTAATTCAATACACATCCTTAAACTTTAGTACCCTAAGCATTGTTTGAATACCAGTTATAAAAAATAAAGTAATTATACGTTATGATAACAAAAAATTTAAAACGTGCCAAAAAAATTTTGTTGTACAGCCTTCTAGTTGATAGTGTCTCAAAAAGAAAAGACAATATGGCGGATTATTGTCACTTGCACAGGTTAATAGGTTCATTTGACGCTTCAATTCACAACATCGCGGCATAGATGGCACTACTATTTTTTTATAAAATCTCAGTATTCCATATTAACTGCATATTCCATATCTACAACTTACTGCGACAGCTGTCAAAGTGCACTTCTTAGATTAGATAGACTATACTAGAGTGTTGGGTGTTATTTAAGATAAACAAAATTTTAATAAAAACTTCAACTAGTAACTAATAGACTAAATTAAAATGGGACCACCCTTGAAGCACCAGCTTTCAAATAAAAAAAAATCATCAAAATTGATTCATCTACATCATTATCATCACAGCCCATAATGTCCCACTGCTGGATCCGGGCCTCCTCCTTAATGGGAGGGAAATTAACCTACTATACCGCGCTGGTCAGACGTGTTGGTATAGGGTTTTGTTTCGAGTTTTCCTTCTCTCGTATAGATGTTATATGCGTTTTATATCCCTTAGTCGTCTCGTACGATCACCCACGGTTATGATATGGGGTGGTGAGTTGTATTCTTACTCTTTCACCACACGGATCTATCCGTTAGACACAAAATTGATTCACCCAGTCGAAAGTACTGAGATAACAAACATAAAAAATACAGTCGAATTGAGTACCTCATCCTATTTTGAAGTTGGTTAAAAAGGCAGTCTATAATACAGTATTTTCGTAGATACCAGTGGGACCACTGGGAGGAAGAAGTGGTCATACATTATTATTACTTAGTTCGTCATGGTACAGCTAAATAAAGCATCCTTTAAATTCTTATATTTTTAAATTAAATACATGCTGCCATACTCATTCACATTGTATATAATACTAGTAAAACAATATAAGCTTCCTTTGCCTTAATAAGATAAAAAAAAAATTCAAAGAACCCTTTAACTTCATAACAATATTTATATAAGTTTATAAAAAAATATGCTTAAAAGGAAGCGTGGGGTAGAATAATAAAATTACAGTATTATCTTACATTCTCTCATACAGTACAGTACGAATTATTAATGGCGTCCGGTTTTAAGAACAAAACACATCCACTTAAGTATTTATTTATGTAATAAATAAACCCCTTTATATAAGTGTACTAGCTGTTTCCCACGGCTTCGCCCGTGTAGATATATTAAAATATGGCTAGTTGTGAATGGTCAATAATTAATTAGTAAGATATTTTAAATTAATAAGTAATAGGTAAAAAAAAAATACATCAGTTATTTACTGATTATTCTTGATTTTATGGTTTATTTTATCTAAATATAAGTTTATTTAATTTTTATATAATTTACCAATTATTCGGGGTGGACAAAACTACTCCTCTTCTTACATATTGCAAAAGTTATTAGCAATAGCTTTATGACCAGCCGCCTGCCTAACGTCAACCATCCTTATGAATTTTATACTTAAGCATCGGCGTACTGAGTTCTTTAGATCTAACTCCAAAAGTGTCAATTTTCATACAACTATAACCCCTAGTTTAGTCCCCGTAGGGGCTTTTTTTCTAAAAACATTGAAACATATTTTTACTTATCCTTATGTAACATTTTTTTGGATTTGTTAAGGATCTCTCTTTAAAATTGACGCATTTTCATACAAACTTTAGTATCATATTTTACTTTCTTTAGGGATGATTTAAAAAAACCTTAGTACGTGTTTTTCATCTAAATATATGTGTTTGGTTAAATTACAATCGCTGTATGGTAGTGGTTGCGAATACTACCAACCCTTACTTTGCTCGTAGATGTCGTAAAAGACGACTAAGAACTTTATATCGGCCTGGGCCAATATTACCTGATGCCGTTTGGTTAATAATTGTATTCCCAAGGAGGGATGACGTCAGGCAGGCGGCAGTTCATAAAACTATTGTTAATCATATTTGCAATATGTAGGAAGAGGAGTACATATTACGTCGACCACAAGTAATTGGGATAAGAGCAAGAAAATGATGAATTGTGGTTAAATTACAGATTTCATTATAAAAAAAAAAGCAAAACAAAGCTCAGTACTTGTTTATAAATTAATTTCCGTACAAATTTCCAACATCCTTTTCTCTCTATGGGGAATGATTTCCAAAAATGGTGAAATATGTATTTTTTATTTAATATTGAGGAGCCAAATACATATTTTCATATCAATGTGCAACCCCTATTTATATATTTATATTTAGTAGGCATTTTGCCAAAAATGCTGAAATTATATATTTATTCATTTAATATCAAATAGCCAAATACCTGTTTTCAAGGTACTAAATTTAAAACTGATGAAGTTTCTAATAAACTTACAACCCCCTGATTTACATCCTTATGAGAAAATATCCAAAAATAATGAAACTTAGTGTTTCATTATTATATATATACAGAAAAATAAAAATCTTCACAAATGTAACTTAAAAACTATTTAAATTTTTCATAAAAAACTTGCAACCCATATTTTACATCCTTCTCGATACCTATTTTTGGGTAGAAATTTCTAAAAATGGTGAAACACGTACTTTTTTATTTAGTACTAAATAGCTAAATACAAATTTTCACTGATCTAACTTCAAAGTCGACAACGCGGCGACTTTTAATACAAAATTGTTATCCCCATTTTACATACTTAGCGGAGAAAATTATGAAAAATGATCTAAAAATGATGCAATCGTATTTCTGTTAGTACTATAGAACCATATAAATATTTTTACGAATAATGTAACTTCAAAACTGATAAAGAAAAAATTGCAACCCCTATTTTAGACCCATAGGGAAGAAAAACTTAACTTACTTTCTGCTGTGTGGTAGTGGCTACGAATACTACCAACCCTTACTTTGCTCGTGGATGTCGTAAAAGACGACTAAGAGCCCTATAACGACCTAGGCCGACACCGTCTGATGCCGTTTGGTCAACAATTACATTGCCAAGGAGGGTTGGCGTCTGGCTGGCGGCCGATTATAAAATGATTGCCGATAACTTTTACAATATGTTCTATGAAAGAAGAGTACATATTGTATCAACTCCAAGTAATTGGGATAAGAGTAGGAGACTGAAGATGATGATGAGGGAAGAAAAACTTAAATAGTGGTAGGACCACGCTGTGGACAATTCTCTGTCTACAGCCGCGGGCCGGTCCGTCGGGGGTATTACCAAACTCTGACGTCCACGTCTGAGTAATGGTAATGTGCTATTGCGCTTCGTTGGGTAAGTGAGAGAGCCGGGAGCCCAACTGGGGTGGGTTTGGGGTTTGTATTGGTAGGCAGCTGCCTAGCTATACCCTAGGTATTGCAAAGGTCCATTGGGCGGCAGTGACAATTACCATCAGGTGTGCTGTCTGCTCGTTTGCCACCATAAGAATTAAAAAAAAACTAAAAAATGCTAAAACACGTATTTTTTGTCTAATATCAAATCGCTAAAAATAAACTTTCAGGGATCTTACTTCAAAATTGACAAAATTTCATACAAATTTGCAATCCTTATTTTTACCCGTAGGGGCGAAAATTACAATAATGCTAAAACAGGTGTTCCTTTATTTAACATTAAATAGCTAAAAACGAAATTTCAGGAATACAACTTTAAAGCTGACGAAGTTTTTTAAATTTCATACTCCTATTTTACACTCTTAGGGCAGAAATTTCCAAAAAGGCGTATCTCTTTGTTTCATACTAAATAGCTAAAAACAAATTTTCAAGGATCTTACTTCAAAAGTGACGACGTTTCAAACAAACTTGCAAACCTTATTTTACATCGTTAGGGGAGAAATTTCCAATAATGCAGAAACTATTATTTATTTAATATTAAATAGGTAAATACAAAGTTTCAAGTTTCTAACTTCACTCACATAGTTTCATAAAAACTTGCCACCCCTATTCTATACCCTTAGGGGAGAATTTTCCAAAAATGGTAAAAAAAGTTTTCCTAATTTAACATTAAATGGCCAAAAACCAATTTTCAGGGATCTAACTTTAGAACTGACAAAGGTTCATACAAACTTGGGACTCCTTATTTTTCACCCTTATGGAAGAAATTTCTAAAAATTCTGAAATACGTGTCTATTTATTTAATCATTAAGAGGCAAATACAACTTTTACCGCTTCTAACTTAAAAATTGATAAAGTTTCATAAAAATATTGCAAGCTCTATTCTACTCCCATAGGAGAGAATTGCCAAAAATGCTGAAACAGATATTTTTTTATTTAACATTATATAGCTAATAACAAAATTTAAAATTTATCTAACTACAAAAGTGACGAAGTTTCATACAAACTTGCAACACCTTATTTTTCAATCTTAGGGGAGAAATTTCTAAAAATGCTGAAACACATGTTTATTTATTTAATATTAAATAAGCAAATACAAATTTTCATGAATCTGAATTCAAAACTGACGAAGTTTCATACAAACTTGCAACTCCTATCTTAAGAGAAAAATTACAAAAATGCTAAAACACGTGTTTGTTTATTTATTATTAATATTAAATAAACAAATTTAAATTTTAACGGTGCCAGCTTCAAAACTGACAAAGTTTCATAAAAAAACTTGCAAGGTCTATTCTACTCCCTTAGGGGAGAATTTTCACCAATGTTGTTACCGTCGAGGCCCCCCGGCCCGTACTGATGGAGTGGATGGAGCGGCGGCACGGAATGCTCTCCTTCCGGTTGGTGCAGGTCTTGTCGGAGCACGGTTGCTTCGGCAAGTACCTGCACACGATCGTGCGAAGGGAGTGGACTCCATCCTACCCGTAGCGACGAGGACACAGCGCAATATACCCTTGAGGTATGTTCGGGCTGGGACGGGCAGCGCCGTGACCTCGTCGCTGTCATCGGTGCCGACCTAACGCTGCCGGGTGTCGTGAAAGCGATGGTCGACAACGTCAGGAATTGGGACGCGGTCGCCGCCTTCTGCGAGGCTGTCATCTCACAGAAGGAGGCTGCGGAACGAGTCCGAGAGGATTCCCGGGACCCGGGCCACCGCCAGCGGCCGGGGCGGCGCAGGTGCGAATACCTGCGCCTGATGCCGCCCTAACCGAGGCTTCGGGTGTTTGGACCGGGGAATTGTCCAGTCACCCGACGTGAGGCCACAGCGTGAGGGCGACGCCCCGACAGTGAATGCTGTCATCGACGAGAGAGGAACCCGCAAGGGTATACCGCCGGGCGGGCCACAGAAGACAAAGATCGGGTAACGGTGACCCGCTCATACGGCGAGGAGAGGTGCTTGCAGGGTGGGTCCATGGGGTTGCGTGCCGCCTCTTTTGTCACCCCGGATCGATTTGTCAGGGCGCGACCACATCCATGGTCCACCCTGCAAAGAAAAAAAAAAACGGGGAGAATTTCGAAAAATGTTGAAACAGGTAAATTCTTGTTTAACATTATATAGTAAATAACAAATTTTCAGGTATCTAAATTCAAAATTGATGAAGTTTCATACAAACATACAAGCCCTTATTTTTTACTCTTTGAGGAAGAATTTCCAAAAGTGCTGAAATACGTATTTATTTATTTAACATTATGTAGTTAATAACATATTTTCAGTGGTCTAACTTCAAAACTGAAGAAATTTCATACGAACTTGCAACCCCATTTTTTTCGGGGAGAAATTTCCAAAAATGCTGAAACAGGTATTTGTTTGTTTAATATTAAATAAACAATTACAAATTTTAAAGGTTCTAACTTTAAAACTGACAAAATTTCATAAAAAAACTTGCAACTCCTATTCCACTTCCTTAAGGGAGAATTGCCCAAATTGCTGAGACAGATAAATTTTTGTTTAACACTATATATCTAATAACAAATTTTCAGGGATCTAACTTCAAAACTGACGCAGTTTCATACAAACTTGCAACCCCTTATTTTTCACCCTTAGCGGAGAAATTTCCATTAATGCTGAAACATGTATTTATTTATTTAATATTAAATAGCTAAAACAAATTTTCCGGGATCTAACTTCAAAACTGACGAAGTTTCATACAAACTTGTATCTCCTATTTTTACCCTTAGGGGAAAAATTTCCAAAAATGCTGAAACATATGTTTATTTATTTAATATTAAATACGCAAATCCAAATTTTAACGATTCTAGCTTCAAAATTAACAAAGTTTCATAAGAAAAACTTGTAAGCCCTATTCTACTCCCTTAGGGGAGAATTTCAAAAAATGCTGAAATAGGTAAATTTTTATTTAACATTATATAGTTAATAACAAATTTTCAGGTATCTAACTTCAAAACTGTCGAAGTTTCAAACAAACTTGCAACCCCTCATTTTCACTTTTTGGGGAAAATTTTCCAAAAATGCTGAAATAGGTCTTTATTTATTTAATATTAAATAGGCGAATACAAATTTTCAAGAATCCAACTTCAAAACTGACCAAGTTGCATACAAACTTGCAACACATATTTTACATCCTTAAGAGAGAAATTTCCAAAAATGCTGAAATACATGTTTATTTATTTATTATTAGATACGCAAATCCAAAGTTTAGCAGTTCTAACTTCAAAACTGCTAAAGTTTTATAAAAAAAACTTGCAAGCCCTATTCTACTCCCTTAGGGGAGAATTTCCAAAAATGCTGAAACAGGTCAATTTTTATTTAACCTTATACCTATAGTTAATAACAAACTTTCAGGTATCTAACTTTAAAATTGACGAAGTTTCATACAAACTTTCAACCCTTTACTTTTCACCCTTTGAGGAGAAATTTCCAAAAATGTTGAATCACGTTTTTATTTTTTTAATATTAAATAGACGAAGGGGTCTACGCGTGAATGTGAGCAAAACCAAAATAATGGTCTTTGAAAGAGATGAAGCCAGAACAGATGTAAGAGTAACAATAGGTAATGATGTACTAGAGCAAGTGGATGAATTTGTATATCTTGGATGTGGATTTAGCCGAGATGGACGGTACACCACTGATATAGAGCGAAGAGTGAATGCGGGAAATAGAGTGAACGGAGCGTTGGGGCAACTTCTCGGCAGCCACCACCTCAGCCAGAAGGCACGTGTAGCAATACATAACGCAGTGCTTGTTCCAACATTACTGTATGGAAGCGAGAGTTGGGTATGCAGAAAAGAGTATGAAAGTAAAATTAATGCGGTCGAAATGCGATTTCTTCGGAAAAATCTGTGGAGTTAGGCTGACCGACCGCATTCGTAACGACGACGTAAGAGAGCGAGTAGGTATGAAAGAGAGTATTGGTGTAAAGATGTGAAAGGGAATGCTCCGATGGTTCGGACATGTGGAAAGAATGCCGAACGAACGTCTGGTTAAGAAGATGAAGAAGAAGAAAGAAGTTAAGAAGATGAAGAAGAAGAATGCGAAAGTGGAAGGATGTAGGTACCGAGGGAGACCGAGACTAACCTACCTAGACCAGATCGGTCATGTACTGAAGGAAGGTGGAGTCAAGAGTCTCCGAAACCGGCGAGCGTGTATGAAGAGAATTATGAATGTTGAGGAAGCGAGTGAAGTATGCAGAGATAGAGTTCTCTGGCACTCTGTTCTCTCTGCCTACCCTGCAAGGGATATGGCGTGATGATATGTATGTATGTATGTAAATAGACGAATACTAATTTTCACGAATCTAACTTTAAAAATGACGAAGTTGGATACAAACTTGCAACCCCTATTTTTCACTCTGAGAGGAGAAATTTCTAAAAATCCTTTCTTAGTGAGCACCTACAATAGAAAAGGCAGCAACTCTCTAAATTTCATGTTATTAGCCCCAGCGGTTTAGGCTGTGCGATGATAAATCAGTCAATCACGACAAGCTCTTTTATATATATAGATTATATAGGCAAATATGTTCTTCTTCAAGTTGCTTTAATATTTCGTAAAAACAAACTTTCATTCTTGAAAGGTAGACGAAGACATAAAACGCTGACGTTAATCTATATAATTTTGTATATGTAATAGTGGCAGGACCACTCTGTTGACAGTTTCAGCTCCACAGACTACAGCCCCGTGCCGGACCGTCCGTGGCAGTACCACACTCTCGTAGAAAATCGACGTCTTAGCAGTGGCAATGTGCTGCTGTGCTTCGTTCAGTAAATAAGAGAGCCGGAAGCCCAACTTTCGGGGTAGGTTTGAAGTTTTCATTGGTAGGCAGCGACCTAGCTAAACTCAGCTCTTGCATGTACATGGGCGGCAGTGACACTTACCATCAGGTGAGCTGCTTACTCGTTTGCCGCCAAGAGCATTAAAAAATATCAATCCTCCTCCATAATAGGAGCAAAATTGACCTATATATCGCGCTGGTCAGACGTGTCAGTATAGGGTTTTATTTCGAGATTTCCTTCTCTTGCACAGATGCCATGTGCATATTTAATTATATCCCTTATTCCTACTTTACGGTACCTACGTGTAAGAGAAGAGGTGGTGAACTGTATCCTTACTCCGTTACCACATGGAATGTATCCTATCCATCTTCATCATTCAGTCTTTCGGTGTCTATTCCTGGATATAAGCCTCCTCCACAAATGAGGGATAGTGCAGTAATCGCCACAATTAACTTCGGGTTGGCGATCTTAGTGATTTAAAAGCTGTGTGGTAGCAGTTACGAATACTATCAACCCTTACTTTGCTCGTGGATGTCGTAAACGATGACTAAGAGCCTTATAACGACCTGGGCCAACTCTAACTGATGCCGTTTGGTCAACAATTACATCGCCAAAGTGGGTTGATGTCTGGCAGGCGGCCGGTCATAGAACTATTGCCAATAACTTTTACAATATGTACTATGAAAGAAGAGTACATATTGTATCGACGCTGCTGCTACTCACTGTTCTGGTGAGACCTCTTTCTTAGTCGATGTTTACGACTCCCAGAGCAACGATTGTATATCCTATCTCTACATAGCAACGATTGTATTCTTATCCATCTAACAAGCGAAATTGCTGACGAGGATGTATTCATTCAAATACATTATATTACGCAAAGCCCCTGGACCAACTTAGCAGTTGCCATCTGGTCAACAATTACATTCCCAAAGAGCATTGACGTCAGGTAGACGGCCGGTCATAAAACTATTGCCAATAACTTTTGCAATATGTACGATAGAGGAGGATTACATTTTGCGCCGACCCCAAGTAATTGGTATAAGAGCAAGATAATAATGAAATTTAAAATAGTTATAATTCTTTACCTAACTTGTGATTGCGTCATTAGTCACCGGCATCATGGCTTATCAAACATTAAACAAATTGCCTCCTTTATTAGTCTTTTATATTATAAAAACAATAAAAGTTATGTTATTTAATTTGTATTAAACGAGTTTCAAACATTACCAAATTACAAACATTTCATTAAAGCATATTTGTTACCAAATTGGTTGTTAGCAAATTTACTATAACGGATTTAGGACGTGAATAATATTTAAATATGGTTTGTGATTAGGTTATTTAACCACTGAAAGCTGAAGTTTAGTATGGTAGCTTAATGACAATTCTTTAAAAATATAGATGCTCCGTAGTGGCGGCGTTGAATACTTCTAAACCTTACATTGCTTGTGGGTGAGAGTAAGAGTTTTACATCGGCTTGAACTAGCGTCTTCTCATGCCGTCTGGTTAACAATTATATTCAAAAGGAATGTTGACATAAAGGAGGTGGCCACTCGTAAAACTATTTTCAAAACTTTTGCAATATCCACAATGGAATTAGAGTACATATTGCATTGAACTCCAAGCAATTAGGATAAAAGGACTCACTATATAGTTTTCACTTAAGAGCTATCTAAATTTTTATAGACAATGCTTTGTAAAAAGTAATATTTTTTGGGATACTGAAGACTTTACAAACATATGATTATAAAACAGAATTAAAACAACAATTTGTAAATTGTACAAATTATAGTCCTACGTGGATATAAAAACCACGACACTTGGCATGATAGGATAATATCTTAACCTGACACCATATATTCAGTATTTATATACTCAGTCCTTTATCATAGATCATGAAAATAAATATCACTTCAGCAGATATTCTTCGTATCCTCATGTGTTAGCGAAAGAGTGACGAGAAATTCTTATAATGAGAATGAGTTACGAATAAAAATATCATTCTCACCCGAGAATCATAAAAACTAATTGAGGTATTCATCAGAAGAATGGATAGCAGCACTTGGATCTTTATAAAACTAACTACGAATTTCAGACAAGTGTATACACTTTGATCGCGTTTAGAATTGCCCCAGGAGGCTCTCAGCAAATTTTTATGACGCCACTGGTTTAATGTGAAAGTGGAAGGATGTAAGTATCGGGGGAAACCGAGACTAACCTACCTAGCACAGATTGGTCACGTACTGAAAGAAGACGGAGTCAGTTGTCTCCGAAACCGGCGAGCGTGTATGAAGAGAATTATTAATGTTGAGGAAGCGAGTGAAGTATGCACGGATAGAGTTCTCTGGCACTCTATTCTCTCTGCCTACCCTGCAATGGATATGGCGTGATGATATGTATGTATGTACTGGTTTAATATATAAAAAGTTCTTGTAATGAAGTAATTTTTCTCCTATCTTCTTATAGTGGATGACCAGCTCATTGCGGTAACATTGTTCTGGACAAAACAATTTATATTCTGATGAACACGGCGAAATGAATAATTCAATGTGTTACAGACATATTAATCAAAATGAAAGCCGAGCACAAACGAGTGTTTTATTATAAATATACAAACGAAATTGCCCTGTTTAGCTTCATATAAAAATGTATTTTTGAATAAATATTGGTAATTGTCCTATTGTGACAAAGTAAAGAAAATAGTGTACTATAATTTGTATTTCCATTAGTATATAATAATGACTACAGTTATATAATAATGAACGCAAGAAAGAATATTTGAAATAAATCTTTATGCTAGAGATAGCAATTCTTCCTGAAAAGATCGATTTTTAAATCGATCCAAATCGATATCCAAAAATCGCTTCACTAAAAATATCACAAATAAGATCGAATTATCAAAAATCTATTAATAATGAACATACAGCAATCTTGCAAATTTTTCAGAGTAATTTAGCAAAAGAGTTGCTACTGCAGGCTGTGCAGTCCAGTTACATGGATTGTAGAGCCTGTGTGCGGCTGGAAAATGGAATGTCGCCTTGGTTTGACGTCAATATCGGCTTTAAGCAGAGATGCGTTCTGTCAGCCAGACTGTTTATCATATATCTGGATAAATGTCTCCAAAGGTTGAACGATATTAATGTGGGAGTCCAGATGGGTGACTCAGTGGTCACTGCTCTGCTCTATGCAGATGAAGCAGTCCTGCTGACAGTCAGCGACTGACCTGCAGACCCTAGTTGACACAATGACAGAAGATTGTAAGAAAAGGGGTCTACGTCCCGACTAGTAAAAAAGTATGGTTCAACCAGATCATGTATCTGGACCCGATCAGGATAGAATGAGGCATGCCGGATCCGGCAAACCCGATCAGGACCAGGTCTGGTCCTGATCAGGATAGCCTGATGTGAAATAACATCAAGTATGGTAAGGCATACCGGATCAGGACCAGATCAGGACCAAACAAGGATAGCCTGATGTGAACTATCATTAAGTATGGTAAGGCATACCAGATCAGGACCAGATCAGGACCAAATAAGGATAGCCTGATGTGAAATATCATTAAATATGGTAAGGCATACCGGATCAGGACCAAATAAGGATAGCCTGATGTGAAATATCATTAAGTATGGTAAGGCATACCGAATCAGGACCAGGTCAGGACCAAATAAGGATAGCCTGATGTGAAATATCATTAAGTATGGTAAGGCATACCGGATCAGGACCAGGTCAGGACCAAATAAGGATGGCCTGATGTGTAATATCATCAAGTATGGTAAGGCATACCGGATCAGGACCCGATCAGGACAGAATGAGGCATGCCGGATCCGGCAAACCCTATCAGGACCAGGTCTGGTCCTGATCAGGATAGCCTGATGTGAAATAACATCAAGTATGGTAAGGCATACTGGATCAGGACCAGATCAGGACCAAATAAGGATAGCTTGATGTGAAATATCATCAAGTATATAGTAAGGCTTGTAGTATATCAGAACCAGAAACAGTTTTCGTAACACAAAAAAAATATCAATCAAAATTCAAAAAGTGACATGATTGTCACATTTATGCCACGGCGAAATTGTATTTGCATCAGAGGAGATTAATCTGAAATCTTTAATTAATCATATGTATTTAATAATAATAATAATGTTTAATTAATAATATAAAAATAATTTATATTTAAAGTAATAAACAAAAATAATATGTATATATAAATGTACCTAACATTTGAAAACATAGATAGATAGAAATATTATATTGTAACAACCATTCTAACATTTAATGTTTTGGGTCATAATAAATAGATGGCGTTAGTAAAATGACGTCATCATTTGAATCGCGGTGTTAAGATTCTTCGAAGCGTAATGACATGGCCTAATATTAAATTAGTTGTTATCGAATCAGATTAAAACAGATCGACCAGGTCATAAATGAGAAATTCAAGCGAGTTGCAGTCGTTAGCATCTGGTGGTTGCGCCATAATCGGAACGGCTCACTGGGACTATCTACGATAAGAATATAGCACTGCATTCGCTGTCTACGTCATATATTAATTTATATTTTTACCTATTAAACATGTTCTTTAAGATATTCATGTTTTTTAAAAGGACCGGACTGGGCATACTCGTTTTGGATCAGGCAAGATATATAACGCAGATGATTGATTTGGTTCCGATCAGTAAAATTTCATCCGGACCCGATCAGGAACGCCTGATTTGGACCCGATCAGGAATGCCTGATCTGGACCCGATAAGGTTTTCCTGATCGGGTCCAGATATATCTTCTGCGTTACATACCTTATCTGGTCCAGATCGGGCGTGCCCGGTCCGGTCCTGCTAAGTAAGACGAAAAAATTTCTAGTCGGGGTGTGAATGTGAGCAAAACCAAAATAATGGTCTTTGAAAGAGATGAAGCCAGAACAGATGTAAGAGTAACAATAGGTAATCGAAATAGTTAAAAATACCGGGGGAGACCGAGACTAACCTACCTAGACCAGATCGGTCATGTACTAAAGGAAGGTGGAGTCAAGAGTCTCCGAAATCGGCGAACGTGTATGAAGAGAATTATGGATGTTGAGGAAGCGAGTGAAGTATGCAAAGATAAAGTTCCCTGCCACTCTGTTCTCTCTGCCTACCCTGCAAGGGATATGGCGTGATGATATGTATGTATGTAATTTAGTGTGATAACTGTCATTTTCAACATGTTGATGGTACATGCAATGCATGCAAGCAATTATGTTTAATTATAGCTAATGTTTCACACAGAAATACCCATTCTTGCGCCATAAATATTTTTATACTTAGTTCTAATTTAAACAAAAAAATCAACATCCATTTTATAGAATCAAAAGCAAATTGATTGTTTTTCTTTTATTTTTAAAGACCATTCTGCATTATAGATCTAATCCTTGTATTGCGGGGGACTTCACAAACATACGTGTACAATCAAGACACAAACCGCACATATTATAGATGTCTTTAAAAAAAAAGTTCTACACAATTGATCTTTTAGAGACAACACAGAATCAAATTATCTAGCCGTTCTCGCTAATTAACATACACATTCGGCGCGAGATCGGGATTTACAAATGTCTTTACTATTTTTTTCATCATCATTTGAGTTTTCCTTCTCTTGCATAAATGTTATATGCATTTTATATCCCTTAGTCATCTTTTAGGATCACCCATGGGTAAGGTAGGGTGATGAATTGTATTCTTTCTCCGTCATCACACGAGAATTTTTTTTTCAAATACCATATACTCATTAATTTTCATATAAAACTAACTTGTTAACCAAAATTATATATTAAATATACTATTTATTATTAAAATCCATAAAGAATTGTACTTATAGATATATGCGTATTGTATTGTGATCTATACCGGAGATTACCTGTCCAATACTAAGCTTTACAATTGGCTATGTCGCAGTAAAGTTATAAAAACCGTATAGTGAATATGACGGTATAAGAATGCAATTTTTACTAACTCTTACTTGCTCATGAAAATTGTGAAAATCGACTGAGGGATTATCAGAATGGGCAATAGCGCTCTTCGCGGCAACATCATCACCATTTTGGCTGATATTCGTCCCACTGCTGAGCTCAAACCGAGACAGTCAGTAATTTATTTCAAATTTTGCTTCTTTTGCATATATATTTTATGCATATTGAATCTGCTGTGTGGTAGCGGCTACGAATATTACCAACACTTAATTTGCTCGTGGATGTCGTAAAAGATGACTAAGAAAGAGCCTTATAACGACGTGAGCCAACACCATCTGATGCCGTTTGGTCAACAATTACATTCCCTAGGAGGGTTGATGTCTGGCAGGCGGCCGGTCATAAAAATATTGCCAATAACTTTTACAATATGGTATGTACTATGAAAGAAGAGTCAGTGGTAGAATAAGATATGGACATACATATACAAGATAGATATGCACGGGCAAGATAGAGAGTGGAAAAACTGTGATACATTCACCATATGAATATGTATAATAAGTTAATGCGATCGCCAAACGCCCTTGCTTAGCAAGGTGATTATGGTAATAGTAAAAATTATTATTTATTTATTTTCCATCCCAAACACGATTTGTGAACATAAGCGAGGAGGCAACAGATAACATATTTGTACTTTACAAACAACCAACAATAACCCCTTTAAAGGGTGACCACCGTCGTGGTCTAAGCTCCGTCAACTCGCTGCAATCATCGTTGTTCATCTTTCACCTACTTACAACGTCAGGAAACGGGACATAGTTATTCCTCTTTGGTATTGGCCTATACCAAGCAACAAACGTCGATAGACTGATGCGTGATGAAAAACTGTAATTGAATTAGGTGATAGTGGAAATCCACTATTTTACATCCTCATTTAAATAGTATATATAAATGAGGATATAATTAATTAATATAATAATTACCCGATACTTTGCAATATATACTAGTTTCGTAACTTGCCTGCAACATATACATTGCATAGACAAGATACTGTTTGAGACGCTGTAGAGACAAGGCGCGGATATTGAAACTGTAACCTGCAATGCAGTGCAATTGATGCGCATGTATTACGCTGGCTGATAATAGATATGTCTGAGTTGCTATTGTATGACCCACTAATGCATTGAACAAGTTTTGAATACAATACTCATATAGATGCTCAAAGATATTCGTAATCAGAGTAAATATCCTACTCAGTAATTGAATATTTTACATATATAATTGATATATTTATTTATAGATAGAATGTGTGTATATATGTAACGAGGATATAAAATAGGGCAAAAATCCAGTGCCTATTTAAGAATCTGAGTCAACAAGGCAGTAATATTATGATAACCCCAAATATAAACACACTTGAAATAGTTATTTGAATGTAAAAATATTTTTTTAAGTAAAATATATTAGAATTTCTTTATTTTCTAAGGCTCTTACGCTGACTTAGCTCAAGCTAAGATCCTGAGAGTCTAAAAATATATCTATATTTATTTCAGCTCGTATGTTTTATTAGGTAGGAGCCTCCTCTTCAATGAAAGGGCAAGCTCATAACATGTAAAGTTAAAAAGAAAAGAAATAAGACACCACCCTGCACTAAATAAATAATCCTTGTATTGCGGGGGGCTGTACAAACATGTAATTAACGCAGACAAATTACACCCAAACTTAGAACAAGAATTTACGGATCGCACAAAGTATTGTTCTGCGTGAGAATCAAACCACGTCACTGGCACGGAAGGTCGGTATCTTAACCACTACACCATCTGTGCAGTCAAATATATAATATAATAAATATTATATGATTTAATGTAGGTGTATTAAGGAAATTGTATACCTAATATAATAAAAAAACTAGCATCAACCCAAATCATATTATAATATCCAGACGGAACCTTCAGAATTCCCCAACGCCAGAAACTGAACGAAATTAAATTTGAATATCAGAAGAGTGACAAACAAGATCTTCATTATCATAAACATCATAGCGTGTAATGGCTTGTTTAGATAAGACACGAGACAACTTCGAGCTCCACAGCGCCTCGGATATATGAAACATTTACGTTATGGAACTAAATTGACAGTCTGATATCTCAAGACGCCTTTTGGGGTAATTATTTTGGATCTTGTGATTTTAGCAGATATTTTTCCGCGAAATTTATTTTGAGAAAATGTCAATGTGTAAGAAGTAAGAATAGAATGTTTAACTACTGAATGTATGACGTAGTATTATACAAGAAGAGAATAGACGGAAAATAACAAAAAGAAATATAAATAAAATCTCATAGAATTCATTAATCTTTATGATAATAGAGATTAATTGTCTTAATGTAGTTTATACATTATACTCTATAGGCGTTTGCCTATAGAGATTATTTATGTGCTATTAGATAGGTATAATAATAACGGAAAAGTTAAGGAGTGAACGTCTGATGTGATACGAACATACGATGACACAGGATGAGAGTAATATTAATAGTTTTAATTATTAATATTGTAGGCTTAAGAGGTAATGGAAAATGGATTGACTGTATAAGAATAGATATGAATAGAGAGGAAGTGAAAATAAAAATGACATGTGATATAGTCGTGTTGAAAAAAGGTACATATTGTGTCGACCACAAGTAATTGCAATAAGAATTAGATGGTGATGATGATGAGGTAGGTTAGGAGTATATTAATATTAGAAAATGGTGATAGAATAAGATATGGATATGCTTTTACCTTAATAAGATTATTTCTTTCCTCGTGAGATATGGCGTGTATGTATCCTTTTGCAATTAAGCATCTCATACAGATCAGATGTACATGTAGCGTATCCGCTATGTAACTGATTTCCCTCTCTCTCACCCCCTCTGTATATCTTGAGCAAATCACTAGTACTAGGTGTCTTCAATCACCCCGAGAGACGTGTCACGTTATTAAAATGAAGAAAATTCCCACGAAACTCAATTATGCATGGTTTAAATATTTATTTTAAAATGATTCACTATTTTTTTTTTATCTCTCGAACCTTATTTTTTACATATAATAAAATAATTCCAATATATAGTTACTATATAAATGTGAAACTTCTATACAAATTACACTCTACGTTAGTGAATAACGGCTGCACTCCGTCAATGCGCGCATTCGCTGCGGAATTACACCTGTATAACACATTAGTCACCCGGACAAAGGATAGATTGGCTGACATTGTAATTTGTCTGCGACATTGGAGACGTTTGTGGTGCCTATATGTTTCGTGCTTGCTCCTAGACTAGTTTTCACCTATTCACATCGCTAGGTATTTTGAAAATAATAAATAAATTTTAATTAATTTACTAATACCCATTAATGAAAATATATTAATGATGTAAATAGATATATTAAATAAATATAATAAATAATTCATAGCGAATGGAATGAATTAATTAGAACTTAATTTCAGGTGAAAATTAATGAAATATGAAAAATATTTTGATTTTTAATTAAAAACTCACTTTCTATCGAAACTATTCAACCACAAAATATTAATTTGTAGAGAGGAATTCTCAAATTATGCGGGGGCTTTGTTACCAGGAATTCTGCAACTTGGGTGTACATGAAATGGTAATCCCCTAGGTGAAAGGTAAAATCAAGAAGTCGATTGCAATAACCCACTTAATAAACTCAGAAAAGAAAACAAGCATGAGTTCTCTAGGAGACAATCTGTCGCCCTAGATGGGGTGTGAATGGATCATAGCGAACCCAAAAATATCAATTTTCAGGTAATTTAACAGCTCTGAAATTAATTAGTCACATGTAAACGCATAGACATATACACCCTCAAACATACACACGTTTATACACATACAAACAACCATGCACGTTTGCTCGCACTCCCGTTCTGATTGTAAGAGATGACTAAAGTATACAAAAGGCATATAACATATATGCAAGAGAAGGAAAACTTGAAACAAAACCCTATACCAACACGTCTAACAAGCGTGGTATACTAGATCAAATTCCCTCCCATTACGGCGGAGGCTCGAACCCAAAAGTGGGACATATTATGAGCTAACAAGATGATGCAAAATATACCTAGTATTTAAAACAAAAAAAAATTAGAACTAATTTAAATATTTCATCAACATTCAGACTGTTACTCTCAGACATTGATGTAGGCTGCCCTTTAGAATACCACAAGTGTAGGCCCGTGCTGCTTGCATCTTCGAGATGTCACTTTTACTAAGACGTCGGTCCATTTGATAGGAGATACATTTTATTCATGTATTGGTAGGGACAAACTGTTTACAGCTCTCTATCTATAACTGCGGGCTGGCCGGACCGGGCTAGTACCACACACTCACAGAAAATCGCCACCAGGAACATCGGCAATGTCTTGTTGCGCTTTATTTCAGCGAGAGAGCCCAAATTTCGAGTGGGTTTTAGTTTGTAGGCAACAGTTTTGCTGATGCTGAGACACAAGGAGGTTTCAGGAGTAGAAGGGGATGCATGGATCAAGTGTTCTCTCTGCGCAACATTGTGGAGAAGCATCTGGCTCTAGGTCAGAGGGTTTTCTGCAGTTTTGTGGATCTGGAGAGAGCATTTGACATGGTTGTACGAATGGAACTTTGCGACATTTTACCGGAGTATGGTATTAACGGTAAACTGCTACAGGCTGTGCAGTCCAGTTACATGGGCTGTAGAGCCTGTGTGCGGCTGGATGATGGAATGTCGCCTTGGTTTGACGTCAATATCAGCGTTAAGCAGAAGTGCGTTCTGTCAGCCAGGCTGTTTATCATATATCTGGATAAATGTCTCCAAAGGTTGAACGATATGAATGTGGGAGGCCAGATGAGCGACTCAGTGGTCACTGCTTTATGCAGATGATGCAGTCCTGCTGGCACAGTCAGCGACTGACCTGCAGAACCTAGTCGACACAATGACAGAAGATTGTAAGAAATGGGGTCTACGCGTGAATGTGAGCAAAACCAAAATAATGGTCTTTGAAAGAGATGAAACCAGAACAGATGTAAGAGTAACAATAGGTAATGATGTGCTAGAGCAAGTGGATGAATTTGTATATCTTGGATGTGGATTTAGCCGAGATGGAAGGTACACCACTGTAATAGAGCGAAGAGTGAATGCGGGAAATAGAGTGAACGGAGCGTTGGGGCAACTTCTCGGCAGCCACCACCTCAGCCAGAAGGCACGTGTAGCAATACATAACGCAGTGCTTGTCCCAACATTACTGTATGGAAGCGAGAGTTGGGTATGCAGAAAAGAGTATGAAAGTAAAATTAATGCGGTCGAAATGCGATCTCTGCGGAAAATCTGTGGAGTTAGGCTGACCGACCGCATTCGTAAGGACGACGTAAGAGAGCGAGTAGTTATGAAAGAGAGTATTGATGTAAAGATGCGAAAGGGAATGCTCCAATGGTTCGGACATGTGGAAAGAATGCCGAACGAACGTCTGGTTAAGAAGATATACAATGCGAAAGTGGAAGGATGTAGGTACCGAGGGAGACCGAGACTAACCTACCTAGACCAGATCGGTCATGTACTGAAGGAAGGTGGAGTCAAGAGTCTCCGAAACCGGCGAGCGTGTATGAAGAGAATTATGAATGTTGAGGAAGCGAGTGAAGTATGCAAAGATAGAGTTCTCTGGCACTCTGTTCTCTCTGCCTACCCTGCAAGGGATATGGCGTGATGATATGTATGTATGTGTAGTTTTGCTGTACTACTGGTATTGCAATGGTACGTGCGGCAGTGATACTCAGCATCAAGTGTGCTGTTTGTTTGTTTAGGATCCTAAGAAATGAAAAAACAATAACGTTGTTACGAAACTTAAATGATCTATAAATGGAATTAAGCAATAAAACCAACTTCAAAAACTGAAAAAGTATAGTAATGAAATTCCTACACTAAAGACACCGGCACTCACTACAAATGATAGTATTTTAAGTTATTCTGTACTTTTCAGTTTTTGAAGTCGGTTTTTTTAAACGTAGTTTTTTTTATCTTTTACTTTTTAGTGTTACAGACACACGTTGGTTGTTCTATTAGTAGCGGGGCTTGAGTTACTCGTTCATTGGTCGCACACATACTTAATGTTAATTTTAGACTTATATGGTTTTCCCATAGATGCCATTGTCAGAACTGAACCAAAATGGAAATTAGAAATGGGACCACACAGGAAGCACCAGCTTTCAAATAAAAAAAGAATCATTAAAATCGCTTCGCCCAGTCGAAAGTTATGAGGTAACAAACATAAAAAAAAATATGAAGACGAATTGAGAACCTACTCCTTTTTTAAAGTCGGTTATAAAGGTATACATAAAGACACCTAAAAATAGATTCTAACTGTATATATAGTTATATAAACTCTATAATCTCATTATACAACATACAACAAAAAAGGTATCGTAAATTTATAAATTTCACTACGTGCCTTTTGTAGTATGAATGCCATAATCGTTCCCACGAAATTATGTTATTCTCACACATAGCTTATTAGGTAATTAACAAAGGGGGAACATAATTAACTTTTTGTGTGGCACACGACACTTTTTACACACAAAAAGTGTTAATACATAGGTAAAGACGTCATCATTCTCCCACTCTTAACCCAATTACTTGAGGTCGATACAATATGTACTCTTTTTATATAGTACATATTGTAAAAATTGTTGGCAATAGTTTTATGACCGGCCGCTTATCAGACGTCAACCCTCTTCCAGAATGTAATTGTTGACCAAAAGGCATCAGATAGAGTTGGCCCAGGTCGTTATAAGTCTCTTAGTCGTCTTTTATGACATCCACGAGAGTGGTCCTTATTTGTAGAGAATTTTATTTTTCTTAATTCAATGGGGCACCCTATAATTTGACCTTGTGAAACTATTGCTGATTTATTTTCAAAGTTTTTCAATTACATTTAAGGGTCGCTACCATGGGTTCAATTTTAAAGAAAACTCAAATTTTGTATATTCATTAGATTTATTTTATTCATAAATTAGAACATAAGATATACAAACCTATTGTTGTTATATGTAAAAATAATGATTATCTGTTGAAAGTAATAGGATTATCAAAACCCGATACCAACACGTCTGACCAGAGCATTATAACAGGACAACGAGCCCAATAGTACGACGAATATGGGCTGTGATGATGATAGTGACTTATTACATCCGTGGGACGAAAATTCGTTTTATTAATTAAAAAGTAAGATAAAAATAAATAGCGTATATGCATTTTTTTTTTTGCAAGAAAAAATATATTAGTAAAAAATATTACCTACTTTGTCAACGCTTGCTATGATTAGGAATGAATATATAGCGAACAATGATTAATAAAATAAATATACATATAGGTGATGGATAGGATTAAATATATGTATTTTGTTTTGGGACTAATACCACCACATATTCTCACTATTGTAACTCCTGTAAGCCAGGATCCACAATGGTCTCCATACATTACACCGAGGTTCTTGGAATCCGCAACAAATTCAATTAGAAAACTTTAAGGAGGAGTTGGAAAGAATTATTCCACTTCCCTCCTTGGCAAAGCGGGAGCTAGGTAAACAAATATATGTATAAAGAAGAAAGGTAAGAAGAGAATTTTGAAGCGAAACTAGTATACAGACGAGTAAAGAATACAATGAGTCACAATACCTTACTTTTCTATGGAAATCATAAAAATTAGCTGAAAGATCACTAGAAGAATGTGCAGTAGCACTCTTCAGACAACTTATAACACCTTTACAAAAAGAACTCAAAGATATATGTCATTTGATCGCTTATCGTTTGACAATAGAGCCCGAGGTGCTAAGAGCTATTTATTAGAGCACAATGAATGTTCTACAGATAGCACAGTCACTCCCATTAATACTAATAACGACCGTGCAGTGTCGTACTTTACAAAAAAAAAGGATTTAACGGTTACTTATGTAAGACAGAATTTTCCGTATAATGAAAGAATATCTGGATGACCGAGCTTTCGCTCGGTATTTTCTTTATAATGTGTTTTGAAGATATATTTAATTGTAATAAAAATAATTAATAAAATAATAATTTAAAAAAATTAAAAATCTAAAAGTAATAAAAATGAGAAACAGGATCCGAACCGGCCTCGATTAGACTACTCGATTATCCAATTGAATATATATATATACACCGTGGAATCTAATTGGCTGTTTTCCCGAAACGTATATACTCAGTTAATGATATAGAACCATAATATAGCATTCATTCAATAAAATAAAAACATAAATTCTAGTCATTTGCAATCCCGGACGTTTCCTTAAAATATCATTTTTGCATAACTGTAACATGTTTTGTCTAATAATTTTGTTATACCTACGGTCGTTTGAGAGCATCGACCGTAGCTATCAACCTACAGTCAATGCTCTTACCTTGGTTACCTACTTTCTTTAATTACTTTAAAACCATGCCTCCATTTACTCAAGAATTTCTTCTTCTAATCAAGCAGAATGTCGGCGATACCTACCTCTAGCCTGAGCACGTGTAAGCACTCAAAACTGCCTGTGGGTTAGTAGGCGTTATGTGGCTGATAAAATTATCGCTGTTGTAGGCACAGGCGGATTTATAATGCCACATCTGCGTAACGAATCCAGGTGTTCTAGCTGAGCGTACAGGCATCTAGCCTTCGCCAAGTTGTTTCCAGCAATCGCATAAAAATGAACCATGTCTAACCACTCTACGTCAGAATACTGGTAATGATTTGTCATTTTTTCGCACTTACTAGCACTCGCGTTCGGGATTTGTTATAAACATATGATATACGTCTAAGCCGTTTGGCAAAAAATTGCAAACTGACCTATTAAAACATAGACCAAGGTCGCGCGGCTCGGGCGCATCAAAAGCAAGGGGTGCGTGCGGGACGCGGGCGGGCTACGAGCTACAATGCCTAAATATTTTTTTTACCTATTATTGCGATTTAATTCGAATGCTATGTCGTAGGCATGTTGGGAACAATACCGTTGCATATCAGACAAACTTAAGAACGTCTATTTATCAGACTTTTTTTTCAATGTATTATGTTTTTAGTTATGTGGGGATATTAAGAATGATTAACTGAGTACATACGTTTCAGGAAAACAGCCAATTAGATTCCACGGTGTATATATATATATATATATATATATATATATATATATATATATATATATATATATATATATATATATATATATATATATATATATATATATATATATATATATATATATATCTATATATATATATATACAAGAATTGCTCGTATAAAGATATTAGATTAGATAGATAGATTAAAACTGATGATAAGCTTTAACAATTTAATAAACTTAGATATCAGAGCATCACCTGTATGATATAATCCTAGTAGGTACATATAATCGTTATAAAACTTTTTAGGTGACAGGATTTGCGAGGATTCCACATTTATCCGTTTTTCACGGTTGCCGCCTCGTACGCGATAAACCATCCAAGGTAAGCTTTAATATTTATCATTCTCTCGTAAAAAAAGTATATACTATTCTGCTTATATTATCAGCTGCAATTGTTTACGTGTTCTTTAAATGCAACGAAGTCCAAATTTAACTTTTTTCTTTAAAAAACAACAACTTATACTAAGGAAATAATCTTGCGGCGTACTTTAGGAACATATAATTAAACGGACACAAATTACACCCAGAGTCGGGACAACAATCGTACAGAATATTGTCCCGCATGGGAATCAACCCAGTGGCAATGGCACAGTAGCTCAGTACCTTAACGACTACGCTATCTGTGCAGTTAATTTAACTAATTACAAACTTAAGATCAAACATCATCGTCTCAACTTATTCATGTGTCCCTCTGCTGAAATCTTGCCTCTTCTGAGCATAGAAAGGAAAAAGTTACTGTATCATGCTTTTCAGATGGTTTGCTATAGATTTAGTGATTAACCATCTGATGTCAAGTGATATTTGCCACTCAAACTACACAAAGCAAAACCTACAGTAAGAATTTTATCATCTATAAAAAATTGATTACGAGCGAAAAATGATTGTCACATATGGGATCCACACCTATTGGAAATCCATTCCAATCGTGCTGCCCCTTACACTAATACGAACTGTTGTATGACATTGAAAGAAAGAAAGAAAGAAAATGATTTATTTGGGTTCTACAGCATGGTTATTAACAATTACAAAAACACTAACAAAAATAATATTAAGGAAAAAACAAAAAAATAGAAAGGATAACAGAAACATATTTCACCACACTGTAGTAGACCAAAAAGGTTCTACCTCAGCATAAGCTGCAGACCGAAGGTGCTACAGCGCTGGTTTTCAGGCACAACCAGTTTGTTGAGCACGGGCCGCCACGGCACACTTTATACATATTATAATAAATATCAGATGATCCTACGAATAAATGTAAGATGTTATGAATAATAAATAAGCAAATTAATTCTTAAATATACATACACATACATATACACATAGATACGTACACATATATATAGGTACATACCCACACGACAGATATTACAACAATAAGAGACACTAACAAATATATGCATTTGTAAATCTCTCATAAATAGCAATATGATTTATAGACGATACGACGCACCAGTTCCCGAGTACATCACATAATTATGCAAAAAATATACACATACATGCATACACACATATACATATATATACATACACACACATATACATACATACATACATATACATACATACACACACACATACATACACATATATATACACAAACACACACACACACACAGATATATTAAACACAATTACAATTACATCGGAATGTATGCTTAGTAAGCTTAAAACGATTCTTTTTGTAATTCAAGCAAGTAATCCTTGAATTTCTGTTTGAATCTTAGAATTGATTTTATTTTTCGGAATGGAGGTGGTAAATCATTCCAGCAACGGGTTGCAGCAAATTTAAAACTCCCGCGAAATGCCATCGTTCTATGCCTCGGTGTCAATAACATATAAGTTGACGCCCTGGTGTTTTTTTTATTGTAATCTTTCGACCACGACAACTTATGATACAAATACTTGGGTTGTTTTGAAATAATTACATCGAACAGAAGGGTAGCCAAGTGAAGTTTTCTGCGAGCAGACATTTTCATCAGATTACCTTTGTTCAAAAATGGGGTAACGTGAGAACGTGGAGGAATATGGTAGCAAAATCGCGCACAGGCGTTTTGCACTCTTTGCACATTCAATCTTCGCCTCGTATTATATATTTGTTTAAAGGAGACGTGTGCCATCTATCGGACAATGTTTACACATTGTACAGATTTAATACTCTAACTTTGCAGTTAGAGTATAATTATATTAAGCGATGACATGATCCTGTTACTCAAATTACTGAAATTTAATATTTAACATGTGTTGTCCCATATGTGACAATCATTTTTCGCTCGTAATTAAGTTTTTATAATTAATCAAGCATGTTAAATGCTAAATTTCAGTGATTTGAATATCATCATCCTTAATTAATTATTCTAAAGTATTGAGGTTCATTTATATCTATAATCCAGCGGTTTAGCGTATAAGCGATGAGCTTCAGAGTGAATTGCTTGTGAAAGCTGCTGGACGTAAATCTCCATCATACTTCGCACTTGTATAAGGCAATAATGTTGTAATCACGCGCTTGGACGGTGAGCTATCGATGGCAATTTCTAAAGAGAGACTTGCTGCCCGCTCTTTCACTGAACACTTAGCTCATTTTTACAACTTTCACTTATAAGTAAGAGGTAGCGACAATTATACTCTTAACCCTTCGACATTCGTGAAAAATATAAATACAGCGGTAAAATTTTTATTTCTATTTAAATAAGGGTAAGTATTTTTTTATAGTTTAAATTAATTTCAGAAGTTTTTGTTGATCGATCGTCACGCAGCCTACTAACCTACATATTATATAGTAGCGGGGCAGATTTTAATATCATTTTCTCATAAAAAAAGTCACTCTATCTAATTATACTTACAAATGAAACATATACAGAGAAAACTCATTGTAACTATTTTTACATAAATGAAAGTTCACAGCACATACCATCGAGGGCAAATAACTTCAATGTTCGACTATTTACTCGTTATTACTCTAGTCTAGACTCGCTCACGTAATTCGATCAGCATTTTACTTTTTAATACGAAATTACTGACAACTTCAAGAAAATAAAAACTCGAAAAGATTTCTTCGTATATACCTACGTATGATCAATCGTGACGATCCAGATTTGAAAGTTACGCACACCTGATGGTAAGTGTCACTGCCGCCCATGGATCTTTGAAATACCAAGGGTACAGCTAGGCCGCTGCCTACCAATACAAACCCCAAACCCACCCATTTGGGCTTCCGGCTCCCTCGCTCACCGAACGAAGCGCAATAGCATATTGCCATTACGCAGATGTCGATCTTCTGCGAGAGTGTCGTACTACCCCGGACGGACCGGCCCGCGGTTGGAAACACAGAACTGTCAACATCGTGGTCCTAACACTACTGATGTAGGTTTTCTGCAAGGTTTGTCCATAATCTCAAGCCTTGAACGCGAACCATGTTGTATACATACATACATATCATCACGCCATATCCCTTGCAGGGTAGGCAGAGAGAACAGAGTGCCAGAGAACTCTATCCTTGCATACTTCACTCGCTTCCTCAATATTCATAATTCTCTTCATACACACTCGCCGGTTTCGGAGACCACCTTCCTTCAGTACGTGACCAATCTGGCCTAGGTGAGTCTCGGTCTCCCCCGGTACCTACATCCTTCCACTTTCGCATTGTATATGTACCATGTTGTATATTACCTAAATCTGAAAATTTATTTCAAATACAAGTGTGTTATATCTTTTAAATATATATTTTTTGCAAATTAAATGATGACTTATCTCCTAAGCATCTAGAGTGACAGAAAGGTATCGTAAAATTTCACAATCCACCGGACGTTATGTCTACGACTTTTGAAACGACCAATAGTACCTTAATCTTTTTCGCTTATCTAACCAAGAGCGATATACAAAGAGCGCCATTTAGAAACGTTATATCTAAGCTGTATCCCTGTAGATAGCGGGCTATTCATAGTCTGTGCACCCTCAGCTCAGCTAAGATAGCATCATGTTCATGCACCTAAGTCAGTCCACCCGTGAAAGTGGAATATTACAACTTAAATTTAGTCCTTCCCGATCTGCTTTACCAACGTTCTCCGCAATATTACTTTGCACAGTGCAACGATCGCATCCTTGTTCCTGACACTGCTATCATCACTATAACCATGACGGCATATTTAGGTCAGCGATTGCAACCCGCCGATATTTCGTATCAACCCAGGCTATACAAATTATCAAGCATATACTGCCGACGCCCTGCAATTACAACAATGGTGAGACCACGAAGAGAACGCCCTCTAAGACTATGCATAAAAACTTGCCGAAGTATTCGTTTCCAGATAAACTAATAACTATAGGAAGAAAACTATTCCATGTTGCCGATTCAATCTCTATATCAACCAGGGTGCTATCATTAGCCACCGAAGTCAAAGATCGGGTACCGGTGGCCCGCTCGCACGGCGAAGAGAGGTGCTTGCAGGGTGGGTCTATGAGATTGCGCGCCGCCTCTTTCGTCGCCCTGGACCGATTTGGCAGGGCGCGACCATGTCCATAGCCCACCGAAAAAAAAAAAGGGTGCTATCATTATCTAAACACCTTACTGAAACTTTTCTAGACCCTTTTTATCCTTTCAAAAACAAAGGCAAGATTATGAATTAATGAAAATAAATATGTAAATGCTTACTAATATTATAAATGCGAAAGTAACTCTGTTTATTTGTCTGTCTGTCGCTCTTTCATGCCCAAACTACTGAACCGATCTAAATGAAATTTGGTAAACAGATAGTCTAGAGTCTGATAAAGGACACAGGCTACTTTTTAATGCAAAAAAGGGTTGTAAAGGGGGATGAAAAGTAGTAAGTTTCAAGCTTTGGGCTTTAAAAATGACGATACTTCGTCATTTTTAAAGCCTAAAGCTTGAAACTTATTTCATGCTATTGATAAGATAAAATATGACATTAAAATTTTGTAATAAAATACCCTTAAGGAGTAAAACAAAAATAGGAGATGAAAAACTTTAGCAAAGTAAACTTTTACGCGGGCGAAGCCGCGGGCAGAAGCTATTATAATATATAAACGCTACAAACATATTACAATTCACGTAAAGTACAGCATTATCTATATTATTTCTAATATTCAAATTCTCTAGGCTCACTAGGAATTTTTTATACAAGTCTTTAATATAAGAACAACAAAGGCAAAACAAACAAATTTCGAACTCCTTTCTATTTTATCGAGTAATAATATATCTCAGTAAAATTCCATTGATCCTTTGATCTTTGCTTTTAACAAATTATTGTTTAACATGTAAACGAAAGGTTACAACGTAATAGCTAAATTTATTTAAGGGCGTAGGTCTCAAGGCAATTATTAAGTAGAAAGGCTTTCTTCTTTTAAGTTCAATATTTATTAACATACAATGAATTTGTCCAATTAAGCTAAATTAGCTGTGTGGTAGCGGCTACGAATACTACCAACTCTTACTTTGCTCATGGATGTCGTAAAAGACGACTAAGAGCCTTATAATGACCTGGGCCAACTCCATCTGATGCCATTTGGTCAACAATTACATTCCCAAAGAGGGTTGATGTCTGGCAGCCATAATACTAGTACTACTACTAAAGAATAGTACATACTATATCGACCCCAAATAATTGGGATAAGAGGAAGAGAATGATGATGGATTTATCCAAATAAATTTAATTTCATAAGTATAAATAATATACCAGAAGGTATCATGCGCCCATTCTTTATATGATACTCAAATGGTAATTTTGAGACTAACTGTAATTAGTATCTGTATTGAAATAAAACTTTCTACGGATAACAACGCGTTTGTATTTGATTTCTGACGACGTCACTGAAGAACTAAGGTGTCACACGTCCAACAAGTCAATCCTTATTTCAGATTTTTATTAAAAAAACTTCCGGTAGTACTAATTATTAAATTCTGACCTATATTTTTCGTTTCAAAATGATTGGCAATACAAAAATAAAATGAGTCTAAAAATGTATATTTTTTTAGTCAGCTATTATTAAACATTGTTTTTTTTTTAGTAATTAATTAATTGTTCTATATTTTAGGCCAAGGCATAAGAATTTCTAAAAATTGGTCACATATTGTATTCTCAATCCACCGCCACATTTCCGTACATTAGTATATTTTAACCTAAGGAATATTTATAGCATATAATATATAATAAGTTATTCCAATACATATAAAAACTCTGAACATATACGAAGTAGCAAGAAGACTAAAGTCATTAGTCACACAGCAAACTTGTAATACACACGGCCCATTAGGAATATAAGTTTTGAAATGATATTTGACTTTTGTTCTCCCATCAAATTCACAGTTTGTCGGTAAGATATTATTTTTTATTATTAACTTAAGTCAAAGCTAAAGTTGATTAACTAATATTATCTTTATGAATATATACTGAAGTATAAAAACTTACATAACTTAAATTACGAAAATGGGATAGCTAGTATTTTAATGACTATATTTTAGAATTTTGCTGTGTGATAGCGGCTAAGAATACCACCAACCCTTACTTTGCTCGTGGATGTCGTAAAATACGACTAAGAGCTTTACATACACCTGAACCAACTCCATCTGATGACGTGTGGTCAACAATTACATTCCCAAGGAGGGTTCACGTCTGGCAGGCGGCCGGTCATAAAAATATGGCCAATAACGTTTTGCAATATGTAAAATGGAAGCAGAGAACATATTATGTCGACCCCAAGTAATTGGGATAAGAGCAGGAGAATGATGAATGATTTTAGAATTTGGCTAATGAATTATTTTAAAATAGAATAATTACATAACAATAATTTCTATGATGAAGTAAGAATACATTTGTCCATCCGCTTTCTTACCAGTCGATGTACTGACTAAAGGATATAATATACATATAAAATGCAAGAGAGGGAACACTTTACATTGTTCATGATCACTAGGGGGATCTATCTTCTATTCAGAAACCATAAAAATAGTTTTATTTCAAAAGTGAATTATCAATTTTGATGTAACATAATCAATGGAATGAAATTATGAAAAAGAAATATATATTACACTAGAAGCCCGCCCCGGCTTCGCACGAGTATTAAAAAAAATATGAAATCATTTATTTTATTATGGATTAATACCAAAGTATAAATAAATAGCGAGCGTGTATGAAGAGAATTATGAATGTTGAGGAAGCGAGTGAAGTATGCAGAGATAGAGTTCTCTGGCACTCTGTTCTCTCTGCCTACCCTGCAAGGGATATGGCGTGATGATATGTATGTATGTATAAATAAATAAAAGAACTTTTATAGCGGTGGCATTTGAATATATTTTTTTAAAATGAAAAACCACTTATTGTGACATAACTATAATAGTTAGACATATGCTATTGCGATATTTTTTGTAGATAATTATATATTCTGCAAAGTTGTAGTATAATAATCTATTCTATCTCACGAAGTCCGTTTAACTATGAATGTTGTTAAACGTGCACAAGCACATTTTAGTGTGCGTAACTCTAAGAGCGCTCAGTCTCGATCGCGACGCGGTCCAAGCACCTAGTGTTCTTAGTTCTCGCTAAACTGTTTCACGGAGTAACGTCAGCATGGCAACTAAACTTAGAAGAGTTGTCCATAGTGAGGTATTTTATTTTAGAAATAACATCTACATTCATAATATGATATTAATAATTATATCAATGTTTAAAATATATTTTTCATTACATAAAATACATTCATACAAAAGCCTTATTAATTGAAATTATTTATTATTATATTATTGTTTTTGTATTATGCTGTATTTGTTGCTTATTGTTTCTTTTTTTTAGGGCCATTAGGGCATTTCCTGCGAAAAGAGTATGATTTTACAAAATTATTTATGGAGCCTAACTGTGATTTGTCTCGTTTACGCTCATTACACGGCATACAGCTGAGGCTACAGGTGTGTGTACAAAAACAGTCCAACGAATATTAAAAAAGAGAAGGAATTACCATCCACATCATCAAAATTCACTTGAAGAAAAGAAGAAAGCGAGAAAATAAGATTGAAATATCGGACAGCATTTCGGAATCAGACTTAGAATATTTATCAAATAGTGAATAAAAATGCTAAAATGTAATGTATTAAATTCCACTCTGTCCTAATTAAACAAATGTTATGCTCTAAAAATATCCGCTATTTTTTTATTTTATATTTTGCCTTTATATTTTAATGCAAAGTGCGTAATCTTGGATTTAAATATAACTGCAAGCGCAAGAAAAAATGTGTATTTCTTTGCTAACGCTCCCCACGTTCACACACACAAGCGCGCTTGTCGGTACACGTCACTACTACATTCAGAGCCTAGCGGACTTCGTGAGATAGAATATCTATTTTGTTCTATAATCAATAGTTTTAGCAGCGCACGCGATGTAAGGAAGATTTTTGGTAATATTTTCACACCTTGGGTTACATTATTGGAGTTTTAGTATGGGTCCCTAACTTTTTGAAAATTTAATGTAGCCTATGTTCATCGGGGATAGTGTAGCTTCCCAATAGTGAAAAAATTTTCAAATCGGTCAAGTAGTTTCGGAGCCTATTCAATTCAAACAAACAATCAAATTTTTCCTCTTTATAATATTAGTATAGATGATAAAAGTATTACCTTAATACAGTATTCAAAACAATATGTCTAGACAGTAGCTATTATATTATTACTTCACGATATATTCTTCTTTAAAATATTATTATATTGAAAAGTAAAGTTCAACGTTATCAAGTTTGCATTTTCTAAAGGCGTGACTTTAGAATTTTAATATAAACTCTATATATTCCAACGTTCGCTATCCTTGGATTATTTAACGTCTCTCAACAACCTTACAATATTAAATTTATTATACACGCGAATGTAACCTTTTTTTAAAGGCAAAAAGAAATGATCTTTTTTTTTTATTGCGTATGGTGGCAAATGAACAAACAGCACACCTGACGGCAAGTGTCACTGCCGCGCATGAACCTTTGCAACACCAAAGTCACAGCCAGACCGCTGCCTACCATTACAAACCGCAAACCTAATTGGGCTTCCGGCGCTCTCGCTCACCGAACGAAGCGCAATAGCATATTGCCATTACTTAGACGTCGTTCTTCTGCGAGAGTGTGGTACTACCCTGGACGGACCGGCCCGCGACTGTAGACAGAGAACTGTCCACAGCATGGTCCTGCCACTATAAGGATCATTATATAACGTAGGACTTTACATACATATAATTAACGGATACAAATTACACCTAGTCATAGAATTACAATTCGTCGATTAAGTAGAAAAGTGACATGAATCAAACATACCAAGCCTTTACAGTACACGCATTTGAAAATTTTCTTTAACGAACGAATGTACGGCGTAACATAGAATAACACATAGCACAGTTTTGATATTTAATTTGATGATTTATATATTTTTTTTTATTAAAATACAAACTATAACAAAACGTTTTAAACAATAATATCATTTTTCAAAATTTTTGATTAATGTCATTTTTCTTTTTAACCGACGGATTTTTGATTGGCACAAGGTATTGCTTGGTGTAGGAATCAAACAATATTGAGACGGTATTCAGCTATATTTTAAACTTCATCCGATCAATTCAAGATGAAGAAAGGGTAGCGTCAGCCTCCATAGTCCACTATATCACCTTCCTTATTGCTATTGACTATCAGTACTCATTCTCTTGACTTTGGTAACCCGCCCGGCAAGAACAATTCTCTCCATCATCCATTACATTCGGGGCGGTCCCATAACCCACCGTATTCTGTCCCCACCGCCATTAGACCGGCCACTAGTGCCAAATCTGTCACAAATCCTTGCCATCCTTGGTCAGCGCAGCGGGTTACCATATCCCGGCGATGTGCAAGCTTGCTGCTTGTCAACCTTCCTGCTGTTGAATAATTACTCCCCTGGAGGAGGTCTATGTCCAACACTAAACATCACTAGACTGATGAATGTATAATAGATGTTATAGAGCTATGTTTTTGGTCTGTATGTCTCATATAACAATATAAACGTAGGTTTATACTACGAGCCTCTCAAAACAACGCGACGTTTCTTCAACGTTGCAGACAAACTTGTCCAACCCACTCGTGTATAAGTCGGTACTCTACTACTATGAGTTCGCGCTTGTTAACTCTTAACTAAGTGCTTTGTTATATACAAAATGTGATTAGTGTTTGATATAAGAAAAGTAGTCATTTTTAATCCCCTAATCTTAATTCTTAAGAATATTATCCGTATGATTATAACATAAACATACAATGGTCACTACTATTTCTTTTCTTGTGGGTATAGTAATAATCCTTACCATGTGGTCACGGAGTAACTATACAATTCACCACCCTCTTACTCGTTGGTGATCGTAAAAGACGACTAAGGGATATTAAACGCACATAATCTTAATATATATATAAAATACGTGTCACGTTGTTTGTCAATACCAAGACTCACCTACCTAGACCAGATCGGTCATGTACTGAAGGAAGGTGGAGTCAAGAGTCTCCGAAACCGGCGAGCGTGTATGAAGAGAATTATGAATGTTGAGGAAGCGAGTGAAGTATGCAAGGATAGAGTTCTCTGGCACTCTGTTCTCTCTGTCTACCCTGCAAGGGACATGGCGTGATGGTATGTATGTGTGTATGTTTGTTTGTCCGCGATGGACTCCTAAAGTACTAAACCGATTTTAATCAAAATTGCACAGCATGTGTAGTTTGATCCATCTTAAAAGATAGGATAGCTTCCATCTCTATTGATAGTCGCAATATTATTTTATTTCAAATTATTTGTCTATTATTTGACAGTCACAATATCTGTTATCTCTAAACGATTCTAACAGATGGCGGTATCTGTTGACTGTAGAGTAAGTATTTCATAGATGGTGCTATGTTAAACATACAAACGTCATATAAGCTACAATTTATTAGCATAACCACCACGTGTTACTGAGGCTACCTTAGACACAACAACGCGTGGCCGGGCCTGCTAGTATCTATATAAGAGAAGGAAAACTCGAAACAAAATCATATACTAACACGTCTGACAAGCGTGGTATAGTAAGTCCATTTCCCTCCCATAATGGAGGAGGCTCGCGCCTAATAGTAGAATGTATATGTGCCGAGATGAATAAATGAAATGTGCAGTCGGGTTTGCTTAGAAGTCTATTTCGAGTTCCTGCCGTTACTTTTTATTTGCTTGATTATTTTAAATGAATTAAAAGTTACATACATACATATCATCACGCCATATCCCTTGCAGGGTAGGCAGAGAGAACACAGTGCCAGAGAACTCTATCCTTGCGTACTTCACGCGTTTCCTCAACATTCGTAATTCTCTTCATACACGTTCGCCGGTTTCGGAGCAGTACGTGACCAATCTGGTCTAGGTAGGTTAGTCTCGGTCTCCCCCGGTACCAACGTTCTCCCACTTTCGCATTGTATATCTTCTTAATCAGACGTTCGTTCAGCATTTAACGATTTAACATTTAACGACGATACGAAAACTGTTTGTTGAAATATTCATGAATACTAACAGAGGAAGCGAGCCAAATCTATACAAGGTACGTTTTACGATCATTCACACGACACGCGTTCTTTAATGTTGGACGTAAACAGATCGTGCTGCGGTCGTTACGTCGTCGTCTCGTCGGTCGCACGTACCAACATTGTGATTGTAAAAGTTAATGGCTGCAGTATTTACTGTAAGCGATAAAAGTTTTGGCTTCGATGTGGCGATGTGAATAAAATCGAAATCACCTTTAAACTGGTTTTGGGCGTGTAAATGTATGTTGTTATCGAATGACATCGGCTCTTTTGTTATCCAACTGTGCAATGCAAAGTAGAATAATATGTTTATCAATCTATCTATGTATGTTAGTTTCTCTGAACTGTTTTAACGGATTCTATCGCGTTTGTATTTGATTTTTAATTTCCCGACGTTTTGAACAGTTTACAGCTCTCATAGTGTAATAATTATCATAAATTATAAACATTTAATTTATATAACTGAACATAAATAATATAAAATTTTATATATGTATATAGCCTCTAAAAATTAATAATGAAATTAGTATTATGCCTTCTAAATTTTCTTGCTGGATCTTTCTCAGAGTGGCCGCGTTCCGATCTGAGCTTAGTTAGTACTTTATTATACCAAGCTAGTCAGAGGTGTTGATATAAAGTTTTGTTACGGGTTTACCTTTTCTTCCACAGATGCTAAATGCGTTATATATCCCTTAGTCGTCTTTTATAATCACCCACGGGTAAGATCCGTCACCACACGGAATAATGGACATAGTGGAATAGCAAATTAATTGCCTCATTTTCTGGTTTTTTTGTTTTTTTTTTGCTGTATGGCACTCTATAAAGATGTTTTTTGTCCAGTAATAGGCAGCGAAAAACTGATGATGAAAATCATTTAGAAAATAATCAACTAAAATAAATACCTACACACTTATCTAAAAATAATTGTATTATAGATCAGAAAACCAACAATCCTAGATGAGAATCGAACACGACTTAGGTTAAAAGTTTAACCACAACGCCATCTATCCAGTCATAATATAAAATATGAATCACAAATTAAAGTACAAGATCCAGTTTGGAAGCAACTTGTTTGCAAGTAGAACCTGCTTCACATATTGCAACTCTCCAGCCAGATGTTCATCGTCACAGATACCTCGTTCTCTTTGGAACAAAAATTTAGAAACAGCAGCTTTTTGTACATAATAATGATCATTCTCTTGCTCTTATCCCCAACTACTTGGGGTCGACGCAACATATTCTCTTTTTCCATACAGCCCTGTCAGACGTCATCTCTGTAGTCACTCCCTGTCTATCCATATCATGCCTCACGCAGTCCATCCATCGTTTCTTTTGTCTCCCTTTACCCCTAGTTCCTTCAACATTCATACTTAAACCCTTCCTCGCAACATTACTTTTTGCCATCTCTCTCTCTCTCTTGTTCTTATCCCAACTACTTAGGGTCGAAGCAATATGTTCTCTTTTTCCATACAGCTCTATCAATAAAATCTATAAACCTGTAGTATATTACTATGTTCTATCATCAATAGTTTTTTCAAACATATAAAATAGCGTATAAATTTTTTTCTTCATACCTTAGATTATAATATTGGAATTTTCCTAAGAATATCTAATTCTTTTAAAATAAATTATATCCTGTATTACTGCCTGATAATTTGGCTTTCTATTGTTGAAAAAATTGTTACAATCGGTTCAGGAGTTTCGGAGTCTATTCATTACAAACATACAAACAAAAAATCTTTCTTCTAATATTATAAATATTTATATAAGGTGGAAGTGGACCGCTCCCGAAAACAAAGACAGGTAACAGGACTACTAGTCCTACTTGTAATGATAGGCTAGAAAAAAAATCGATTCGGAAAAAAAAAAATTTTTTTCACCGCCGGAAGTTGTTGAACTCTTGGACATATGATCGTGAGTTTTGAACAGATTGCGTCTTTTCTCATCTGAGTAAAGTTACCTATTTTTTATGGAATTATCGTTACATGGCACTGTCCTAATACGATGGCATGTGAAAAAAACTTAAAATTCGTAGAGAAAAAAAAATGTTTTCATCTCTATCGATTTTATTTTTGCCTATCATTACAAGTAGGACTAGTAGGGTCACTTGTCTTTGTTTTCGGGAGCGATCCACTTCCACCCTGTATATAATTATTATAAACAGTATAGATGTGTAATACTCACTTAAACATCAGACATCATAATATACAAGACCCTATCAACATTTAATGATAAGATCCTTTAAAACTTTGTATAGCACTATTAAACTACATTCGATTGTGTTAACTATAGCTGCTGCAGTTACTGCTGGTTACTGTCGTTAAAGATTAACGAGTTCTGTTCAATCTCACGAGGACGTTATCTCATTCCATTAGCATGTGTATTCTACTAGCTATTCCTGCCTGCAAGCACATTGTATAGAAGAGAGAACGTATATAAAAAGATGAAAGTTATTAAAAAAATATATTAATTAAAGAAAAAAGATTTTTATTGATTCAATTCCTACCAAAAGATTACTATCTAGTCTAACCGGAAGATTTTTGAAAACTATTCTATTATCAATATGACGACGGAATAAGAATGGAAATCATCACCCAATTTCTTGCCCTTGGGAGTTCATAGAAGACGACTAGTAGATAGCAACAAAAAATAATACTGCAAAAAAAAACCCCGTCTAATCAGAGTTTTATATACAGATAATCTATCTAAGAATATAGATAGATTTTCTTTAACCTACATACAATAATGGCCACCAGCGTCCTCAAAAATATAAGTAATTAGTCTATTATAACTCAATAGCCAAGCTGGTTAGCTCAATAACCAAGTTGGTTTCAAGTTTCTTTCTAACATTATATGTTCTTTTTTAAGACTCTAGTTAGCCCGTTATGTGTTTGGTTAGAAGATAACAGCCCACCATCCCTTATTTTTCTATGGAATTCATTAAATTCTGCTATAAGATCACCAGTTATAAAAGCAAAAGCGCTTTCTTTTAAAATTCATAACACTACCTGCTATCTCCTTCCCGAATGTCAAGCGTGGCGATTTCAGTATTCGTCCTTTTATGAGGTGTGGTGGTTACGTTACTATTAGATAGTGAATGTTGATAGGTTGATGAAGTACAGTTATCATCCGATTAGGGATATTCGATATACATCGATGCATCGAAAACATCGATGTTTACAATGCGATACATCGAATCGATCCGATGTTTTGAAAGGCTATCGATTTACTCGATGTATCGATGTTTTTTCATAAAACATCGAATCGATGATAACCAGTTAATGTCACAAAAACTCAAGTTTATGTTTAAATAAATAATTCAATAATATTTCAAAGTAATATAAATATTTTTTTTAATAATAAATTACAGTTTAATAAGGGATTGGAATAGGTATAAATGCCACAAAAAAGACGTTTTTTTTTTTAGAAGTCAGTTTTATAAGGGATTGGAATAGGTATAAATGCCACAAAAAAAGACCTTTTTTTTTTTAGAAGTATCACTTTTGATTTGACTTTAGCTTTGTAATATATTTTAGAAAAAGTACTCGATGTTTACAAAACATCGATGTTTTCATCCGATACATCGAAATGCGTCGATATACAGTTTTTATTTATCGAATCGATAAAAACATTGATGTTTTTTCAAAGTGGACACCCCTACATCCGATATCTATTAAGTATGTATTTTTTTTATTACTTATGGTAGCAAATGAGTTAACAGCACACCTGATGATAAGTGTTACTACCGCTGATTGACAAAAGTCCATGGTCTTGCGAAGGCAAGACCAACGGTACAGCTTGACCGTTGACTACCAATCCAAAACCACCTAGTTCTCTTAGTGGTAGGACTACACTGTTGACAGTTCTCTGTTAACAGCCGTGGGCCGATCCGTCCGGGGTAGTACCACTCTCTCGCGGAAAATCGATGCCTGAGCATTGGCAATGTGCTACTGTGCTTCGCTCGGTGAGCGAGAGAGCCAGAAGCCCATCTTGGTCCATGGGTTGCAGTAACACTTACCATCATGTGTGGTGCTTGCTCGTTTGCCACCAAGAGCAATAAAAAGAAAACCTAGAAAGTTAGACTCCCAACTCGTTCACTCACCGAACGAAATGCAACAGACAGCACATCAAACCACCGCTTAAACGTTGATTTTCTGAAAGAATGTAGTACCCGGGCAAGTTGACAGAGAACCACTACGAAAGAGATGGGAAAGGTAAGAAAGGGAGGGGTGAATTCAATTCTTACTCTGTTACCACATGGATAAAATTTACGTATATATTTTAATACAGATGCTCAAGTCAATATTAAATCAATGATAATCAAATGACAGAATGTACCAAAAAAAATACGAGAACATAGCAATAAACGGCTTTAACGAAATCCCTTTCTTGTAATCCCGTAGCTGCTCACTAAAAGGGCCGTAGGATTCAATAAGGTATATAAATTATATTAAAATACACGTCCTTTTGTTTTCAAGCGTTTTGCAAATCCGGAACCGAGCGTATATCGCTAAATTCAATTAAGTCTCTAAAATTGGTCCGAGTTACAAAAATATAGCGTTTTAATTTAATTAATGTATTATGAAATTATATAATATTAGAATAGTCCAGGTGGCAACGGAGTAAGAATACATTTTACCACCTATCTTACCCGTGAGTGATCGTAAGACACGACTAAGTATTTTAAAACGCATATAACATCTATGCAAGAGAACGAAAACTGGAAATAATACCCTCTACTAACACATCTGATCAGCATGGTATAGTAGGTCATTTCCCCTCCCACTATGGAGAAGACTCGAGCCCAACAGTGGGACATATATGAGCTGGAACGATGATAATATTAGAGTATTTATTTGAAACATCACAATTGATACCTATATTAGGAAGTAAAAATAATGATGACACATACCGCTTATATGGTATATTGCCTGCACGGAGTGCACAGATGGCTTCCGCGCTAGTGCCGTGGATTCGATTCCCAGGACAATGTTTAGTGGATCTACAAAGTGTTATTCTTAACCCGAGTCTGAGTTTTACATGCTATAAAATTGAACGTGACGTTTCATAAAATTATATACTTTAAGAATATCTACAAAAAAAGTCTGATATATTTTTTGCAATATTTAATAAACCACGTTTATTTATTAATAAAAAGAAATGTAATGTATTTTAAATAATATAGTTTTATTTCCTATCCAATTAAATACATTAGCCCCGTGTTGTATATAATGTTCAAAATGGCTTCACAGCACATCATTAAAATAAGTGTCTTAGAAGGTATTAGCGATTTAAAAGACAGGGTCAGAGCGACTGAAACCGAATCAAAGCAAAGGCGGGTCGCTATTTTTTATATAAAATAGGGAGAGTTACACAGCACCAAGAAATAAATGTTTCTCTTTCAGAGACTTTAGGAACATCTGATTATCGGACCCTAATACTCAGATCTATATTAAGTACCTATTTGTGGATCGCAAAAAGAACTGTCTTAAATCTTCTAACCTCTAGGAAGCTCTTTTTTATTATCAATTGCTATGCTCTTATAACTTGTACGATATACCGGAGACGCCTCTCGCGTGCCCTCAAAACATAAATCGAACCCCGTTAAATCAGGCCTGGCCAATTCTCACGGGGATTCCGATCCCCCCCTTTAAAATTTACTTAACGAACAATAAGACGTTTTATATAATTTCTAATTAATTATACAACTGGTCTGCCTTTTAGAATGGCTTTAGACAGATAATGAAACCTTTTATACTAAGGTAAAACAATTTAATTGAATGAATGGGGAATTCTTAATACAGTTTTCTCAATTTAAATTTATATTGACATTTACTATAGCGAAAAAGAATTTACTTCCAGTGTTTATAAGAGCAAATTTGTCATGGTATGTAACGGTAGCTATCAATGTCACCAGCTCTGATATTATACGGGTTTTGACTGAAATAGTTGACTAGAAACTACGCCATTATCTAAAATATAATGTAGACGGCATCTCCTCTAAATTTATATTGGTCTCACTACTGAATTTGAACCTCAATAGAAGGGAATTTGACTTGCCAAATCACGTTGGTCAGACAGGTTATTATATTTCGACTTTTCCGTCCCTTGCAGCTATATTATCTGCTCGCGTCCCTAGGTCAACATTTACGATCACTCATAGTTAAGAAATCTAATTGGTATTGTATGGTATACAATACCAATTCTTATCCATCACCACACCATTGCACGACCATATATGGAAGTGAATTCAGAAGAAAATTGACGTCAGACAGACAGTCCATCGTGCTACCAAAATCATAGAATTGGTGTCGAAGGACTCAATAATATAAAAGATCAAGCTTTTCTTCATTCTTCTGCAATACTTTTCAATCATCTTTCATTAAATCAAGGCAAGGGAGGGAGTAGTGAATTGTATTCTCACTCCGTCATCACACGAAAAAAATCTTTGTATGATCCACAAATAATTGTCCGGCATTCGAAATTGAACGTATTTATTAGGGTTTAATATGTTTTCGTTAATTTTAAGTCCCTTGTAAGTCCATAACATAATGATTCATAAATGCGACGTGCTGCATGTAAAAAAACATCTTAAAAAAGAAATAATTCTACGCTACAAATTATACAGTAAATATAAAAATAAAGCTTCTAAAGCACTGGATGAGCGTTATACACGTAGATATTGCACTAACATGAAATAATGTTGTTATAATAGGCGCAAACCGTGCAAACAATGATTTATTTGCACCCGACGTCGAGGAAAAAGCTGGCTTGTAACAAAATTACCCTTAATCGGTTTATTTACCTGGAGGAGTGCACATTTATTATGGGAATATTGCATGTCCCTTTTAGTACAGTATAGATATAGTCTTCTATTCTTCTGTTTTCTATTATTTCTTCTATTTATGCAAGCGTCTGGATAAGTTAAGTAAAAATTTACTGAGGCATTATCACAAGAACGGCAGTAATGTCCTGGGAAACTTAAAACATCAACTCACCAATCCGCCTGCTATATGTAATGATTATGACAATATTTACCTCATTGAAAAGCTTGTATACAATAGTATATAAGATTAAAATAGAAAAAATCTTGATTTCTAATGTTTACGCGAGTATTACACATTTGAAATAAAACTTACTTTTACGGTTTCTATCGCGTTTGTATTTGATTTTTAATTTCCCGACGTTTTGAACACTTTACAATGATCATGGTCACAAAAGGACTAAGGTGTCTTACGTCCAAAAGTTATCGTTATTGTAGAAATTTATATCTACCCGCTTCAGTATCAGTGGAAAGTTGAAGGATGTAGGTACCGAGGAGACCGAGACTAACCTACCTAGACCAGATCGGTCATGTACTGAAGGAAGGTGGAGTCAAGAGTCTCCGAAACCGACGAGCCTGTATGAAGAGAATTATGAATGTTGAGGAAGCGAGTGAAGTATGCAAGGATAGAGTTCTCTGGCACTCTGTTCTCTCTGCCTACCCTGCAAGGGATATGGCGTGATGATATGTATGTATGTATGTATGTATAGTATCAGTTATTAACAGTCTGACCGACATTTTAATACAAATTTATTGCCAGTACAAAAAGAAAATGATTCTATATGTAATTTTTTTTATATTGTTTATGATCAGTTATATTAAATATCTTCCGTGTGGTGACGGAGTAACAATACCATTCACCACCCTCTATCTTACCCGTGGGTATTGTAAAAGTCGATTAAGTGATATAATATGCATATGGCATCTGTGCAAGAAAAGGAAAACTCGAAATAAAACCCTATACTAAACGTCTGATCAGTGTGGTTTAGTAAGTCAATTTCCCTCCCATTATGGAGGAGGCCCGAGCCCAACAGTGGGACATATAAGAGCTGAGATGATTGAGATGATATTAAACATTATCAAACAAATATTTTTTATTGAATTCCATAATATCATTATAAACTGACCCTTTGCTACTAAAACAATATCATGGACGTACCCAGGTAGGGGCAGGGGGGGGGCAGAACCCTAGAAGATAAAATGAACGTCAATTTTCCTGGCAAGTGTTCAATATACCCGACCGACCATCATGACCATCATATGAGCTGCCCCCTCCTATCTGAAATCCTGGATACGCCCTTGAACAATATATATGTTTTTGATGTTATGTATATTATATGTATGTTTTGCAGTGCCGAATTAACCCAGCGCGGGGCCTGTAGCAAATTCTGTCAAGGGGCCCTTGATTTGCTTTAGGTAAGGTAATTAAAGGTTAGTACCTAAATAAAACAAACTGTTACAAATGCACTTTTTTAAATTTAATATGGGCAAATTTAGAGCTAACATTTTCAATATTGACTTTTTTAAGCAAATCACGCTCTATATTCATCAAAGTGGAGATAAAAAATATTTTTACACTCCTATTTTTTATTTTTTTTACGGTTTGTTAGCCGCGGTTGGAATGCGGGGCCCCCTAATTCGCGGGGCCCGTAGCATTTGCTACTCTTGCTACGTGGCTAATCCGGCACTGATGTTTTGTAATAGTAGGGCTACACTATTGAGAGTTTTCTATCTACAGCTACGATAGCCATCCGGAGTTATTACCACGCTCTCTTAGAAAATCCACGTCTGAGCAGTGGCAACGTGCTCTTACGCTTCGTTAAATGAGCGAGAGAGCCCGAAACTCAACCTTTTGAGTAAGCTTAATTTTTTATAAAACCCAATTACGAAATGAAAAATGATGTCACAAGCGGGATTCGAACCCGCGCCTATTGGGATTCCGGCCCAATCGTGCTGCCACTACACCACCGTGACTAATAGTAGGACATGCAAATTTCACTTCGTATCATATTTACGTCTTAAGGTGACGGTATGCTATCTACCCGACAATGTTTACACATTGTTATAGGCTTAATACTTAAAACTTTACAGTTACAATTGTATTAAACGATGACACAACCTTGTTATTTAAATTACTGAAATTTAGCATTTAATATGCTTAATTATTTATAAAACCCGATTACGAAATGAAAAATGAGAGGCGCGGGTTCGAATCCCGCTTGTGACATCATTTTTCATTTCGTAATCGGGTTTTATAAATAATTAAGCATATTAAATGCTAAATTTCATTAATTTAAATAGGCTTAATTTGTTGGTAGCGTTCTATACCCTGGTATTAAATGGCCCAAGGCGCCCAGTAGTGAGAGGTATAAGAGCTGTGATGATAATGATTGAATTCAATTCATTCCTTATGGCGACACAGGACATTTGGCACAGAGCTATAATACGTGAAGTCTATGAGGGATATTTACGTCCGATAGTACATGAAGAAAGGCTGAATGTTGATAATTTAAATCAAATCATGATATGTACTAAATATATTATAAATTTATAACTAGCTGTCCTGACAGATGTCGTCCTGCTCGGTAAAGCTTTAAGCGATATGCTGATAGCAGCGCCATCTACCGGGTCCAATTGTGTTTTGTAATCATCCGGGGACGCATTGAAATATACATAGAAAATTTCATCCCAATCGGTCCAGCCGTTTGACATACCAATAAAGGAGCCACCTACCGGGTCCAATTGATGATGATCCAATCTAAACTATTCTCAAATTCCCTCGAACACAGACATAAAATTTCAAGAAAATCCGTCTATCCGTTTAGGAGGAGTTCAGTGACATACACACATACAGTAGAATTATATATATATATATATATATATATATATATATATATATATATATATATATATATATATATATATATATATATATATATATATATATATATATATATAAAGTTAAGAAATATTTTTTCTTATAACGTATTTTAAAACAAATTCCTCTGCTACTGTCAAAGTGACAACCAATTTAGGGTGAGCCCAAACGTACCTAACCTCGTTCCATACGCTCGATACTTTTAGAGTAGTGTATATTTAGCTTACATTACAAGATTAACAATTCATTTTGTGTACTTGCATTATAATCTTCTTGTTTTCAGCCTTAGCTTTATATATAGGCAAAATGCTTTTCCATCACTTGCAATATGATATCCACTGAGAAAGAAAGAAGTGGTTATGGTATTCTTATATCATTTAATGAAAAAATATCTACATGACCAACCTAGCTCGAGTTTTTCAGAAATTATGTTTACATATTATAGGGTTATCATGGAGGTTCGGAGTACATTTCGATGGACATGACATACTCGTGAAAAATTAATATGCTATTACTCGATATTTGATTTTATATCAGGATATGAAATGATAATATAAATTAAAAAAATTAACAAAAAATGGCAAAATAATGAAAAGTTTTAACTTTTTCAAAGAAAATGTTAAAAAAAGGAAATACAAAAAATTTTACTGGTGTCATCTGAATTAAGGGACTATTCGATTTCCTTACTAAATTATTTTTATTCTTGATGATAAGGGCCTAAATTTACATTCACATACTTTTATAATTGCCTGAAAACATTGATAAAGCAATATTTTCTAGATATCTAGCTAAATCTTTTTATTGCCCCCAAAACCTAAACTACGCATACTAAATTTCAAGGAAATCGTTGGAGTCGTTTTCGAGATTTTGACTATATAAAAATATACAAAAACTATTCATTAAAAGATATTAGATTATTTCATTCTCATTTAATTTAATATATCTTATTATTAACGGAATGTCTTAGAGTTGAGCAGTATTTGTTATCGATAACATGAAAATATTTTTAGAAGTAAAACTTCTAAAAATATAAAAATAAGAAATTTCAGTTCGAAAGAAAACACGTTACAAATTTAATGTCGTAAAAACTTGTTCTTAGGCCTATTACTACCCAGCCGAGCGAAGGAATGTCTGGAGCACCCACTGACGTATATCCCCCTGTCTGGCTATTAAGCGAGCCAAAATCAAAGTTTAGCATTAAAAAAAGTTATATGAACAAAAGATTTTATTTTTATTTAAGTAAGTATTTAAAAACTAAAATATTTTAATTTGCATATCACTTAACGTAACATAGATCTGCTAAATTCTCAAGTCTTTTTCCATCACACTGGAGCACCCCAGTACGTGTTCAGTTTATCCGATACTACTAAACACTTTTGTACATTTTTACTAATATAATAAATCCAATATTTTGTATTCCCGTGTGGAGACGTAATAGGAATACCCACCACCTTTTATTTGATCATCTTATACTTGGGAATCGTAAAAATCTGCTAATCAACTCTCTGCTGGGTAGCGTCGTATAAATACTTCATTCCAATAGTCGACTTACTTGCCAAGCGTGGCGATTACAGCATTATTCATTTTTAGGTGAGATCTAGACTGTACAGATAAGGTACTGGTTAAGATACTGACCTTCCATGCCAGTGCTCTGGGTTCGATTTCCACATAGAGCAATACTTTATGCGATCCATAAACTATCTCGGTCTAAGTGTAATTTGTTTGATTTAATTACATGTTTGTAAAGTCCCCCCCAATACAAGGATATAGTAAATGGTAGTGTCTTTATAAAATAAAAAAAGAAACAAAAAAAGAATGAAATATTTATTTTCAATATTCATCATCATCATCACAGCCTCTCACATCTGTTGGGCTCGGAACTCCTCTGTAATGGGAGGGAAATTAACCTAATATACCGCGCTGGTCAGACGTATTGGTATAGGGTTTTGTTTCGAGTTTTCCTTCTCTAGCATACCTAGATGTTATATACGTTTTATATCCCTTCGTCGTCTCGTACGATCACTCATGGGTAAGATATGGGGTGGTGAATATTATTCTTACTCCGTCACCACACGAAATATTTTCAATATTATTATACGATATAATAACGCGGTTATTTTTTACTGATTTACAATTAACGTTATCATTATTCTCCTACTTTTCTCCCAATTATTTGAAGTCGACGTAATATTTACTAGTAGGTACATATTACAAAGTTTATTGGCCATATGTTATATGACCGCCTGCCTGGCGTCAACACTCCTTGGGCATGTAATTGTTGACCAGACGCCATCAGGTTGAGTTGGTCCAGATCTATATGAAACTCTCACTCATATTTTAGAACATTCACGAGCAAAGTACAAGTTGATCATTTCGCAGCCGCTTCCACGTAGTAAGTGAAATATGATGTAGTTAATGAAATATAATAACATCTTATTTCAAATTCCCTAAACTCAAAATGAAAACTAAAAATAATGTACATTGTTTCTAATCTATTATTTCTACTTGATACACATGCGTTTAATTAATAAATATACCCTAAACTTTCTAAACAACTTAAAAGTCACTTCGTTCTAAGTCGAAATTTTATCAATTAAATACTCTGCATCTCAAATAATTTGTTAAATCGAAAACGTGACTCTCTTGCATTTTGATTGATATTTGACCAATCAAGGTTCCTTTCTATAATTAATATCGTGAAATAATACAAATACAATAAAGTATCATCATCATCATCATCACAGCCCATAAATGGCCCACTGTTGGGCTTGGGCCTCCTCCGTAATAGGAAGGAAATGAACCTACTATACCGCGCTGGTCAGACGTGTTGGTATAGGGTTTTGTTCCGAGTTGTCCTTCTCTCGCATAAATGTTATATGCGTTTTATATCCCTTAGTCGTCTCGTACTATCACCTACGGGTAAGATATGGGGTGGTGAATAGTATTCTTAACCCGTTACCACACGGAAATAAAGAATATATATTAATAAGAAGTAAATCATTGATATAGCTACAAAAATAATAATAAATAAAAATATACACATAGAATAAATAACTTTTTAAACCCAATACTAAATACCTATTAAAACATCTCATTCTCCTCCTACTCTTATCCCAATTACTTGGGGTCGATTTAATATGTACTCTTCTTTCCTAGTACATATTGTAGAAGTTATTAGCAATAGTTTTATGACCGGCCGCTTGCCAGACATCAACCCTCCTTCTGAATGTAATTGTTGACTAAACGGCATCAGATGGAGTTGACTTAGGTCGTTATAAGGCTCTTTTACGACACCCACGATCAAAACAAGGGTTGGTAGTATTCGAAGCCGTTACCACATAGCTTACATTAAAACATCTATTAAATATAAAAAGAAATGGGTGCGTGTACTTACATATGTACGCACTTGAGAAGTTATACCTCCTTAGCATCATTAAAAAACAGTTTTTAATTGCATGCAAATAATTAATTACAATAATATAATAAAAAGATTGGAAAAGGATAGTATATTTTTTTCACTAATATTTACGAATAGTAAATAATATTAATCAAAATATTCAATTTAAATCGTTATGTACTGAATTAATTTATTAGCACATATTTAATTCGCACTCGTATGAAACTAAAACACGTGTTGAATGTAGAAACTCGAAATAGGTTCTATTTCTATTTTGTTTTTAGCTTTTTTGGAAACTTAATGAACGGTTTAGCAGCCAGGTTCAAGCTTTTATTTTTGTATTACAGTGATGCGCGTACATCTCAAAATTTTACTCTCATATTTTTTTTTTTTTTTTTTTTTTTTTTCATAACTCGGCTAAAGAAGTATAACTTCCAAAAAATAAGATACATACAGTTAACATTATTATTATTCTCCTGTTCTTCCAACTTGGGGTCGACGTAATATGTATTAATGCATATTGCAGAAGTTATTTGCCATAGTTTTATGATCGGCCGACTGAAGTAAACCGTTTACACAGTCAAAAAATAAATTATAAATAATCCTATATACCTATACAGGTTGCTGATTTAATTAGTAGAATCCTTGAAGTGGGTGTATCAGACCATGATCATCATTTCAGCCTATTGCCGTCCACTGCTAAACGTAGGCCTCCCTCATTTTACGCCACAGAGTGTGGTCCTGGGCCGCCTGTATCCAATGACGCCCAGCAACCTTCACTAGGTCGTCTATGCACCTAGTGGAGGAGCGTCTCACACTGCGTCGTCCGGTACGTGGTCGCCACTCTAGAACCTTTCTTCCCCAGCGGTTGACGGTTCTTCGAGCGATGCGGCCTGCCCATTGCCACTTCAGCGTGCTAATTCTTCGTGCTATGTCGGTAACACTCGTTCGTCTGCGGATTTTCGTATTTCGGATTCTATCTCACAGAGAAATCCCGAGCATAGCCCGCTCCATAGCACGCTGAGCGACTTTGAGCCTGGTTATGAGGCCTACATTTAGGGACCACGTTTCCGTGCCGTAAGTCATCACTGGTAACACACATTGGTCACAGACCTGTGTTTTCAGACACTGAGGTATGTTGGATGAGAAGATCCTCTTAAGTTTCCCGCACGCTACCCAACCGAGTTGGATTCATCGGCTGACCTCTTTCTCGAAATTGGATCAACCTAACTGGACTGTTTGTCCAAGGTAAACATAATGATCGACAATTTCGAGAATCGCATGGATTCTGCCATGACGACAATATCGTCTGCGAATTGAAGGTGAGTGATGTATTCGCCATTGATGTTGATGCCGGGTCCGGTCTAGTCTTAAGAGCTTGAAGACATCTTCCAGTGCAGTGGTAAACAGTTTCGGAGAGATAACATCTCCCTGTCTCACGCCTTTCTGCAACTGGATCGGTTTCGTACTCTTATCCCGAATACGGACTAACATTTTGGCGTTCCTATACAAACACTTCAGCACTTCGATATAACGATGGTCGATTTGGCACCGCTGAAGGGACTGTAGCACGGCCCAAGTTTCGACTGAATCAAAGGCTTTCTCATTGTCTACAAACGTTATACACAGAGGCCGTTTGTACTCCTTGGTCTTCTGGATAATCTGCCGAAGCGTGAGGATAAGATCTATGGTGCTATAGCCTTTTCGGAAGCCAGCTTGTTCGGGCGGCTGGATGTCATCAAGCTTGCACGTGAGTCGATTGGTAATGACCCTCGAAAACAACTTGTAGACGTGGCTCAAGAGTGAGATGGGTCTGTAGTTCTTTAAAAGAGCTTTGTCGCCCTTCTTGAAGATCAGCACCACCACACTTCTAGTCCACGACTCTGGAACGTCGCCCCCAAGGATAACGGAATTAAATAGCTTCTGAAGGACTTTTAAGATCGGCTGGCCGCCTGCTTTCAGGAGCTCTGCCGTAATTTCGTCATCTCCCGGTGCCTTACCGTTTCTTAGTTGTTCGAGAGCCATTCTGATCTCGCACAAGCTAATGTCCGGGATTTCTTCGGTATAGTGCCGAGTTAGCTTGGATCTGGGATCTTGGACCAAGCCGACAACAGGATTTCGGGATTATTTATGTAACTGTCCATAGAACCTTTCGACCTCTCCCAAGATCTCACTTTGGGATGAAATGACAGTGCCGTCATCGATCTTCAGCTTAATCATTTAGCTTTGCCCAATAGACAGATCTTGGCGAACGCTTTTGAGCCACGATTTCGCGTTTTCGCTTCTTTAATACGGAGCGTATTAAATTGGCGGATATTACGACGCACAGACCTGGAGATCTGCCTATTTAGCTGCCTGTATTCGGACCAATCGGCTGAAGACTATACTGTCATTTCTTTTCTCCGCTCCATGAGCTTGAGAGTCTGGTCGGAAAGCTTTTTAGGTCTATTGGCGCGGTGAGCCTTGAAAAACTTCGACCCAACCGCGTGGATAGTTTTCACGAACCAGTTGTTCATATCATTCGGAGATTCGCACTCGTCTAGACATTGGAAGCGATTGTGTAGTTCAAGTTGAAAGTTTTCGAGGTTCTGGTATTGGACAGGTGTAGGTCGGAGGGTAGACTTCATCAAGCGTGACCATTCGACTTTTGTGTGGATATTTAATGTGCCTCGTACTATTTGGCGATCGCTCCCAGTTTTAATCATGCTGATCACTGATACATCATTAAATATTTATCGTTTGTCCGACAAGATGAAGTCTATCTCGTTTATTTTGTTGAACCATCGGGGCTAATCCAGGTCCATTTCCTTTGGCCACCGAAGACAAAGATCGGGTACCGGTGGCCCGCTCGCATGGCGAATAGTCTCGCACGGCGAATCATCCATGGTCCACCTTGCGGAGAAAAAAAAAAGAAAAAAAAAGAGGTCCATTTCCTTTGTGGCTGCTTTCTGAAGAAGAGGCTTTCCTTCTCCAGAAATTCAGCCAGTTTCTGGCCCCTCTGGTTTCTCTGTCCATATCCATGTTTCCCCACTCTCAACTCATCATCACTCTTTTTGCCTAGTTTCGCGTTAAAGTCTCACATAACCACCGTGAAGTGGGTTTTGGACGCGTATATGGCTTTCGAGATATCCTCGTAAAAGGCCTCCACCTCGTCGTCGGATTATGCCGAGGTCGGTGCGTATACCTGTATGACTTTCAACGAATACCGTTTGATAATTCTGAGTATAAGGTATGCTACCCTTGCCGACACACTCGATCCTCCCCACGTTGCCTACGAGAGACCTGTGAACCATAAACCCTATACCACCTTGGGACGGGTGATCTCACTCCCAGTAGAAGAGCAAGTTGCCAGAACGTAGAATTATCGTGCTTTCGCCCTCTCTTCGCACTTCTGATAATCCTACAATATCCCAGCGGATTTTGCTCAATTCCTCTTCCAGCTCGATGACCTTCTTATCGGTCCTGTGTGTCCAAATGTTGTGTTACCAGGGTCAAAGGTCGTTTTGATTGACAGCCGGATCGCTGCAGGAGATTCTTCGCACCCCCTACTCCATCGCTACCAGGCCCGCTACCACGATGAGCCTGTAGGATAGCGGAGCTGCCGTGACTGGGGGCCATTTTTTCATTTATGTCGCTCATAAGGGGTTAGAGCCGTAATCGCCACGCTTGGCAGGTGGGTTGGCGATCGCAGTGTGGTGTTATACGTTTCCCAAGAGAGAGCTGCTACCCACTCTCCTGGTGAACCCTTAGTCGATTTTACGATTCCCACGGGCAAGCAAGGAGTGGCGACACATGTATTCTATCCCGTCGCCACACGGAGAATCATCAGACCATGATACACTATCCAAATCAGTAAAAAAAATAGTAACTGAGTTTTGATTAAATTGCCCTACTGATAAGCGGTCAATACACTTGTACTATAAAAATTCGATATAGGCATTTACTTATGCGTGTGACATTGAAATAGTAGGCAAATAGTTTCGCTCTCGCTACACTCGCCGCCGCACAGCTGGTTGAAATGTACCTACCAGGTCAATGTACGGTGACAAACCTACTGTTTTGATAAGAAACAAATCACTTTATCTCGGTATTGGTCAGAGCTATGAGTATGCGACTAACTTTAATGTTGTTTATGACATCATTCCTACACCCAGTTTAAGTTATTCTATCAATTAAATAGGCACCCTGTATAAAAATATATGCATAGAATAAATGACTTTTTAAACATTTGAAATAAAACTACTTTTACGGATTCTATCGCGTTTGTATTTCATTTTAATTTCCTGACGTTTCAAACACTTTACGGTGATCGTCGTCACGGGAGGACTAAGGTGTCTTACATCCAAAAGTCATCGTTATTACGTTATTACAGAAATTTATATCTACCCGCTACAGTATCAGTTATTAAAAGTTTGACCCACATTTTAATACAAATACATTGCCAGTACAAAAAGAAAATGATTCTATATGTTAAAAAAACATATATTGTTTATGATCATTTATATTAAACATTTAATTTATGATAATTATTATATTCTGGCAATTTACTAATTTAAAAATCTAACAAAACTATTAAACTACCACTGGATCGGAACGGAAGAGTGGTCGCACTCTGAGAAAGATAGAAAGATCCGTATGAAAACTCAGAAGGCATAACACTAATTTTATTATTAATTTTTAGAAGCGGCTTACTTTATACATTTATGTCGTCTTACAAAAGCAGTTTAGTTAACGTATCGAGTATATAGGTACTATTTATTCGTACAAATAAATAGTTAAAAAAAATATTTACTGAAATATTTTTAACTAAAAATTATTATAAATAATTACTAATTAAAATGGTAAGAGAACAGCATGTAGCTTGTGTAGGCATTCGACATAACCTACATACTGTGTAGGCACTACGACCGTTTACCGCGCTGTCCGCACCGATCATCCACCATACAGCTGATCGGGACATCGTAACGGCACATGAGTAAATAAACGTACAGAGACAAACCTTCAAACAACCGCCCCACGGTAGGTACATCACTACAAATATGATGCGCGTGTGTGCGTGAGCACTGGTGGCTCGTTACGTATGGAACGAAACCTGTTTAGGCTGGTTCGGTCAGTGCTCAAACAAAGGGCTCACTCACCGCTCGCTGTGCATCGCGTCATGCATGTTTGTTTAAATTTGAAATTTCAATTAATTAGAAAGAGTGTAAATATGGTTTATTATACTGTGTGCATGAACAACGACATTGTATGTTAATAGATCTGAACAACTTATAAATATAGGGAAAGACTCTTTTTTCAACCATTCCAAAGACTTTAACGAAAGCAGTATACAATTGTTTTTTTAATAATACCTCCTGACAACTTCATCGCATTTGTTGAATTGCTTGAGAAGAAATTTTGAAAATATTTCGATCTAGTAATAAATATTGTTAACATTAGTAGTGATATATTAAAACGTATACAAGATTGTAAATTTGATATGTCATGCAAGTGCTTACCCATTGATTATTTAAAAAAACTTTATATTAAATTTAGAATTTATCATTCGATTAAGAGATATAACAAATTATTAAAAATCAAAAATTACAAAAAAAACCTATTTAGAGTAAGCAATTTGTAAAAAAATATCCGTACATAAAAAAGCTGACAAACGTTTTGTGTATTTATTTTCATCCTCATGCGCCAACCTTATCAGAATAGGTAACAATTTTGCTCGCTCCTTAGAAGCTTGGTCTCTGTACGTTTATTTACTCATGTGGTAACGGGCGTAGCGTAGGTACGTTTTGGGATAGTAGTCCTCGTGGACTTTGTAGCTATGATTGGCTAACTTAATTACGTTAGCCAATCACTATAATGCTGTATTATTTCTTTTGTTTAAAATGTAAATATTATATATAGATTGTTACAAAATATTAACTTTAATTTATTTTATATAGGTAGTTATTTTTTTTTTATTACCATTATTGAACAATTAAATATGTTAGATGTGTTTTTTTGGTCGGAAACTTCTATGGCACTTATTTTGTAAGACGATATAAATGTCACGGTGTATTACTAAAATTGATTAACTTATATTTAGCTATTATTGTGGTTCAAATCTATACAATATGTGCTCACAGTGTCTTGCAGTCGTGTGGTGGTCTTCTTAGTTTTATTTTTAATTAAGTAAATAACAGGATTTCAGTTTGATGATAATACACAGGCAGGATGCCTGTGTATTATCTCTATTGATGTTTTTATGTTTTTTTTTATTTCAATAGCCTTGCAAACCATTCTAGGCAGGTATCGGTGTTTTTTTGCGAGGATTTGCGGTTTATCAAACCTGATGTAATGGCGGGCACGATCCTGACTGTGCTCACAGACTGCAGAGTTAGTGTGACGGCGGTGTTTCACATCGGCTGTATGTGCCTTGATCCGAGTTATAACAGATCTCTTTGTTTGGCCTATATAAGAGAAACCACAGTTACAGTCTAACTTATAAACTCCTGCATCCTGTAGAGGGATCTGGCACTTGACAGATGGTAAGAACTGACTAATCCTCTTCAGTGGCTTGAAATAAGTTTTTATAGAAACAAGTTTCAGGATGTAGCTAATCTTGTCAGTGACTCCTTTCCCATAGGATAGGACTGCATTGATACGTTCGACTGTTAGTGGTATCACACGGTCTCCATGACGGAGGCGAGGAACTTGCAGCTTGTTTTCACGTAGAACCTGCTTGATATGCTGCAGATCCCCAGCCAGATGTTCATCGTCACAGATTCCTTGTGCTCTCTGTAACAAAGATAATAGTCATATAGTTGTTTTTACAATCTATTAGTATAACCTGCACAAATAATTCTGCATATGTCATTATAATTAATTTACTATAATGCCAATTACCTATCATTATGCTTCAATAGTAGGTACATATTCTAACCAAGCGCTAGAAGCGCAGGCAGATCTTGATGTAGTGGTGGGTAGTTGCACATTCATTCATTAGATTATAGAATTGTTTATTATATATCTACCTGATTTTTATTTTTCTAATTATTTGTAATGTTTTATATCTAAAAAGAAAGTCTGTTCTTTATAAACATTGTACATAACTGTGGATAACTGTAATTGGTCCTATTAATTAGTAATTTTCATTATATGTTATATGTATTTGTAACGACTGTTGTTATCCCAAATAAAATAAAATATCTGGATGACCGAGCAAGGCTCGGTCATCCAGATATTTTATTTAGATAGATGTATTTTCTTGTTAGAGTGTTTTAGAAGATATATTTAAATGTAAAAAAATAATAAAACATAAATTAAAAAATCAAAAAGCAAAAATAAAAACTAAAAAATATATCGAGCAAAAAGGAGCCAAAATCACGTTTGTTGTATGGGAGCACCCCTTAAATATTTATTTTATTTTGTATTTTAGTATTTGTCGTTATAGCGGCAACAGAAATACATCATTTGTGAAAATTTTTATCTGGCTGCTGTCTAACTATTATGGTTAATGAAACAGAAGCCTGGTGATAGACAGATGAACGGCCGGATGGACGGACAGCGAAGTCTTAATTATAGGGTCCCGTTTTACACTTAGGGTACGGAACCCTGGAAAAGTTGAATTCACATAAAAGCTTGGTACAATGGAAATAATACTCTTTAAAATTGGAATGTCTCGAAACTCACAATATTGTATTAATATGGCATTTGAAAGTTTCTAAGCTATAAAAATGTCATACACTTTTAAGACACGGCGTCATAGGAACGTAGAGTTTGAAATTTTAAATTGTTGGACAGCAATTTTCTAAGCCGAATATTGTAATTGAGAGCCATGATAACACGTTGCACCTAATAACTGAAATCCATCGCTCATACGATGTATTACCCATTTTTATTTTACCGCATAATGATTAGGAAAGAGAGATAGTCATTTGCTATATTTTTGTTTGCTGTTTAGCCAGCGTTTAGTCAACATATGTGTAAAAATCGAAGCGGAAGGGCTGAGTTATACTAGGAACAATCAGTAAGATACGATAAGGAGACAGGATGTTAATGCTGATCAGATTGGTCGCAAGACGCCATGACTTACCTATGTGCGCTACCACAGTCGTTTCGATTTCTTTACACCATTCATCATCATAACCAATCAAGGCCATAATATGTCCCACTGTTGGGCTCGAGCCTCCTCCGTTATGGAAGTGAAATTGACCTACTATACCACGCAGATCAGACGTGTATAGGGTTTTGTTTCGAGTTTTCCTTCTCTTGCATATTATTAATTTATACGATTTACTTGCAAATATTTTAAATCATTTGGGGGGGTCCAATATCAAAATACATCCTTCGAATAAATGATAAACTCCGAGTCCAACAACTGCTCAAGCTCCTGAATACTCTGAAGGCTCCCAAGTCACATCTTAAAATTGAGAGCTGACGCGCCAAAATTATACAATACCACCAGTTTGCAAGAAAAAACATTGCATTGCAATGTAATCGGGTCAACTATACTGACCGGTTGTTCTCAAGCAGAGTCTGTATTTATTCCTAGGATTCTCTGAATACCTACCATCAAATTATTCCTTTGAATTTCAGAGAGTGCAGTTTGCCATTAAAGTCTGTTTCTCAATAACCATAAACAAAGCTCGAGGTCAAATTCTTAAGGTAGCGGGAGTAGACTTGAGAGAAAGCTGCTTCTCCCATGGGCAGTTGTATGTGACATGTTTCAGAGTAAGCTCACTGAGTAGCCTGGTAATTCTAGCATCCGAAAGAAAAACAAAAGATATTGTTTACAAAGAAATACTGTAACAGGTGTAGTATCGCGGGTGGATGTCAAAGAAGCGGTATCAGTGGTCGGCCTAATTTCGATGGAAAAGATGGTGGCTTATGGGGTCGCACACTACCCTTCCGTCACCTCGGTCGGATTGGGCCCGGTGTGTTTAAAACATAGACTGCTAATAAAGAAGCCTCGTGTCCATAATATATAACAAAAATTTCATTTTATTTTCATGTTTATGAAACCTTCCCTACACTATAATAAAGGTTGTTATACTATCTAAGTATGCAAAGAACAAACAAAAATCCTATTAGAACCATTTTCGACTTTTACGCAGACAAAGATGCGGGCAAATGATAATAATTAATAAAATAATAAAAAAGGCCAAAAAGTAAATAAGAAAAAGTAAGGATCCGAACCGAGCTCCAATTTGTTTGGATTAGACTTCTCGATTTTCCAACTGAGCTTAATGTCTATTCTTAATGACAGCGTCAAAATTTGAAAACTTCATATTGTTAATAGTTTCAGGGACTTTTGACGGGAATTTGAAACGTCATGTGGTGCTCTTATATTATATTCGATATCTTAGTGTTTTAACGTGTTATATTAGATAATTTTGATGGCATTTTATGTAATATGAAACGGCGGAACTACTGGGATGTAGTGAATATCATATAAAAGTGCTTTACAACGTTTTCGTTGTCCATCAAAATTCCCACAAGATACCATTTAACAGTGTGGCCATTGCACTGTTAATGGCGACAATTTGACTTAGACAATGACTAACTTGAAAGACTAAAAACGTGAAAATATTTATAACTTGACACTGGCACCAATAGCACGTATATGTACCTGATTGCCAATATATAAGAAGAAGAAGAAGAATAGTTTCAGTTCAACGAAAATTTATATTTTTGTTGCCGAAATATACTAACAAAATAATATTTTCTATAAATGAAACCTAGCTAGATCGATTAATCGCCCCCGGAATCCTTTGTATGCTAAATTTCAAGAAAATCGTTGGAGCCGTTTCCGAGATTCAGATTACATATATATATACATATATATATACATATATATATATATATATATATATATATATATATATATATATATATATATATATATATATATATATATATATATATATATATATATATATATATATATATATATATATATATATATATATATATATATATACATACATATATAGATACTAGCTTCTCCCCGCGGCTTCACCCGCGTAAAAGGTTACTTTCCTAAAGATTTTCATCCCCTATTTTTGTTTATATATATATATACTATATACATATATATACTATACTATATATACTATATATATATATATATATACAAGAATTGCTCGTTTAAAGATATAGTGAGATAAATAAAGATATAAAAAGGGTAGCTAACTATGAAGGGGGATGGTGAGAATCACCATTTAAGTAATTGTCTGTATGGGTTGCTTTGCGATACACTGTATGATTCAAGGTGTTATTAGGTTTACGGTTGTAAGGTTTATTCCGCAGTGTCTGAAAACAAAGGTTTATAACCAGTGTGTGTTACCAACGATGACTTACGACACTGAAACGTAGTCTCTAAATGTCAGCCTCAAAGTTGCTCAACGTGCTATGGAGAGGGCTATGCTCGGTATTTCTCTACGTTATAAAATCCGAAATACGGAAATCCGTAAAAGAACGGGTGTAACCGACATAGCCCGAGGAATTAGCACGTTGAAGTGGCAATGGGCAAGCCATATCGCTCGACGAACCAACAACCGTTGAGGAAGAAAGGTAGAGGGGCGATCGTGAATCGGACGACGCAGCGTAGGACGATCCCCCACTAGGTGGACTGACGACATTATGAAGGTCGCAGGAAACCGCTGGATGCAGGTGGCACAGGACCGTTGTGAATGACATTCTCGTAGGTAGTCCAACAGTAGACGTTTACGGGCGTTCATGATGGATGGATGGATAGGTTTACGAATAACCAAAATATCTAAGAGTTATTTAACTCCAGTTCCATAGTGAATTGAATTTTTGGATTGATGGATTTAAGAACCTTAGTCCTCTCGTGACCATGATCACTGTTAAGTATTCGAAACGTCGGGAAATTAAAAATCAAATACAAACGCGATAGAATGCGTAAAAGTAGTTTTATTTCAAATGTGTAATACTCGAGTAAACATCAGAAACCATTATGACTATTTAAACCCAATTCCAAATACCTTTACATCTATTAAATAAAAAAAAATACACACAACTCTTCAGTCGACACATTCTTTCATGTAAAACATTGCTTATAAATTGAATTTCCCTCACAATTCGACCGTTGTCACGACATGCGAACATGTAATATCTGTTTTACATGGAAAGGATACCGGACCTGTAGGGGGTCATCGTTTGCATTAAGGACGACCTTAGATTAATGGACCGAGATGCGTATTTACCAAACCTAATTCAAATTATAATATTAAATAGTTTTCTGTCTTCAACCACGGACCGGTCCGTCCGGCGTAAGTACCACACCCTCCCAAAAAATCAAGATCAGAACATTGGCAATGTGCTACGCTTTGTTCGATAAGCGAGAGAGTGGTTTTGGTGTTTTCATTAGTAAGCAGCGACCTAGCTGTACCAATGATATAGCAAACGCGCATGAGCTGTTCCGTACCATATATTTTCCTATCATACGGTGGGCTTCTTGCTCGTTTGCCACCATTAACAATAAAAACAATATATATGTTTTTTTTTTATATAAGTATATAATTAAAATATTTTTATAAAAAATACGAATTAAAAATAGTGGTATTAGGCATCAAGAAAATTATTTCACTTCACTACCTATCGGTAATGTGCCTAAAAGTCTGACAGCATTACCACGTCGAATGGCAATGCTAATCTTACCTTCTGATCACGTAAAGCATCGATTAGTCTATTCCCGATCTCTTTATAAATACTACGAACATTAGGTATATTGTTTATTTAAGTATTCAATACGGGGTTCGAACCCGCACCTATTGGGAATCCGGCCCAACCGTGCTGCCACTTACACCATAGTGAACTATTTTAGGACATGCAGATTTCGCTTCATATTATATCTTACGTCTTCAAGGTGACGTATGCCATCTATCGGACAATGTTTACACATTGTATAGACTTAACACATCAAACTTTACAGTTAGAATTGTATTAAACGATGACACAACCTTGTTATTCAAATTACTGAAATTTTTAGCATTTAATATGCTTAATTATTTATAAATACCCGAATACGAAACGAAAAATTATGTCACAAGTGGGGTTCGAACCCGCACCTATTGGGAATCCGGCCCAACCGTGCTGCCACTTACACCATAGTGAACTATTTTAGGACATGCAGATTTCGCTTCATATTATATCTTACGTCTTCAAGGTGACGTATGCCATCTATCGGACAATGTTTACACATTGTATAGACTTAACACATCAAACTTTACAGTTAGAATTGTATTAAACGATGGTATTTTTCGTTTCGTATTCGGGTATTTATAAATAATTAAGCATATTAAATGCTAAAAAGTTCAGTAATTTGAATAACAAGGTTGTGTCATCGTTCATGTCAAATCTGCATGTCCTAAAATAGTTCACTATGGTGTAAGTGGCAGCACGGTTGGGCCGGATTCCCAATAGGTGCGGGTTCGAACCCCGCTTGTGACATAATTTTTCGTTTCGTATTCGGGTATTTATAAGTATTCAATATTTAAATAAACCTATTATTTTAATAAAACATGATTATATTTAGCTATTTTATTTAATAAAACCACCCTGCTCTAAGGAAATAATCCTTGCATTGCAGGGAACTTTACAAACATATAATTAACACAGACAGAATACACCCAGACTCGATATATATAAGTATATATATATATATATATTACAGCCCTGTTCTATATAATTATCTACGCTTCATAATCCCTATAAAATAAGCACAAGAAAAACCAAAGTCTACGTCTCATTTATTGTGTTGCACTCAAACTAATTGGACACTTAGAAACAGAATCACGAGTGTCAACGTTATTTCGACTTACGCGCCCAGAAAAATCGGTAAATGTTCACTTTACTTCTCACTCCATTGCCGGAGCACGGCAAATAACCCTCTTGTATTTGTATCGACACCTTTATGAAGTGCCAATTGTGAAGATATTTTTTTGAGGATCAAATAATTTATGGCTTGTACTTTTAAAATTTCTACGCTATAGAAATAAAATATCTACAGATGCTAAAAATTTTCAAGAGCAATAAAAATTAACTATAAAAAAACTTTTTTTATTTCCTTGGTGCAAGGTGGTGTCTCTTTTAAATAAATAAATTAAATAGGACACTATAGGTGCGAATCCGATACTTGCTTTTTTCCCTGCAGACCTGGACCCTTCCCTGGACTATGGATGTGGTCGTGCACCGCCAAATCGGTCCGGGGCGATGGAAGAGGCGGCGTGCAACCCCATAGACCCACCCTGCAAGAACACCTCTCTTCGCCGTGTGAGCGGGCCACCGGTACCCAACCTTTGTCTTCGGTGGTCCGCACGATAGTTTACCCTCACGGGTTCGTCTCGAGTCGGGGTATCATCCTCACGCGGTGGCCTCTCTTCGAGTGACCGGACTATTCCCCGGTCCGATCACCCAATGCCTCGGCTAGGGCGGCGCTAGGACGGCGCTGCCGATCCCAGCTCGTTCATACCTCGAGTGTATGTTGCACCATGTCCTTGGCACTGCCGCACTGTTGGCAGAACGGAGTCAATTCCCTCCTCGCGACCATGTGCAGGTACTTGCCGAAGCAACCGTGCCCCGACAAAACCTGCACCAGCCGGAAAGAGAGGACTCCGTGCCGCCGCTCCATCCATTCCATCAGTACGGGCCAGAGGGCCTCAACGGTAACAATACCGTGTCTAGGCCTCTCCAGCCGCGTAACCCAACGGGCGGTGACTTCCCGGTGGCGTCCTCACGCCAGGTGGCTATCTCGCTAAGCGATAGGGAGCACCCTCGTCGCGTACTAAGGTTACTCGCTGGTAGAGATTGGAGAGCATCTCCGTCTCCAGATCCCACTGGGGTGCGCCTACTTATTCGTTTGCCAATAACAGCAGTAAAAAAGAAATCCATAGTTAAGATAGAGGGGTATTGAATTGTATTCTTACTCCGTCACCACATGGAAATAATATTTTAAAATTGTTTAGTTAATTTTATTTAAATATTCTGCTTGCTTTTGTCTTAGTTAATTGAAGTCTAGACCATCATCATTAAATCGATCGTCAGAGTGGGTACACATCAGATTGCCTATAATTACCTGTCATATAATTTGCACGATTGATTGAGTGGCCTACGTTAAACACACTACGGCAGCTCGAATGCGTTTGACAGTTGGCATAAAAAGTTAGTTTGCATGAAAATATAGTTTTTTTTTTTATATTTGGCGTTTATTTTTTATGTTTTAACTTTATTTTTGGACTAGAGCAGGTATCATTTTAATTAATGGTTTTCAGATATCCCTTATGGAAGTCGCGATTGTCTGTTTAAAGTGCTTTCACGGGACACGAAATTCAGGTTTATTTTTTGTGAATAATTTTGAATATCTTAAACTTGTGTGTTTTCTAGCGTTGTTTTCTTTTACCATAAGTCACAATTTCGCATTTAACATATATAAAAAAAATAAAGGGAAATATAAGTCAGAAACACAGTGTATTTGAATCAGGGACTGTCGCATGATAAGTCGTTAGACTCCACCACGGATGTGATTCCACCACGGATCTCAAGGAGCCATTACCTGTGGTTAGCCTAATCGCGATGAGAATATTATAGTGTAGATTATTGGGCTATACGCCACTCTTCTATCACCCCCGACTATAGGATCAGAGTGTGTGTATCCAGACCACATCATACACAAAAAAGGCTTTTAAATTTTTCACTGCTAATATACACGGTGACATTTATATCGTCTTAGATAAGCAGTTCAGTTAACATATCCAGTATCTACTATTCATTCGTACAATTAAAAGGTTAAAAAAAATATTTACTGGAATATTTTTTACTAAAAATTATACTTAAATAATTACTTATTAAAATAGTAAGAGAAGAGCATGTAGCTAGTGTAGGCATTCGACATAACCTATATAATGTGTAGGTACTACGTCCGTTTACCGTGCTGTCCGCCCCGATCATTCGCCTACAGCTAAACGGGACATCGTAACAGACCTAGCGTAGCGTAGGTACATTTTGGGATAGTAGTCCTAGTGGACTTCGTAGATTGGCTAACGTAATTACGTTAGCCAATCATTATCATGCAGAATGCCGTATGATTTCTTTTGTTTAAAATGTAAACATTATAACCAGGTTGTTACAAAATATTAACTTTAATTTATTTTTTTATTACTACCACTATTGAACAATTAAATATGTTAGATATGTTTCTTTGGTCGGATACTTCTCTGGCACTTCTTTTGTAAGACGATATAAATGTCACGGTGTATAATATTAAAAAAAAATGTAGTGGTGGAAACACACTGCTGACAGTCTTCTGTCTGCAGTCACGAATCGGTCCAAGATTATACAACAATCTCGCAGAAAACCGATGTCTAAGTAGTGACAACGTGGTGTTGCACTTCGTTTGGTGACCCAGGCAGCCAGTAGCCCAAATTTCTGGATGGGTTTAGTTGATAAGCAAAGGCCTAGCTGTACCTTTATAGTATTGCAAAGATACATAACTGTAACACTTACCATCATGTGTGCTGCTTGCTTATTTACCACCATGTATACATATAAGCAATAAAATAATAATAATAAATTGCAAAGCATTAATAATAAAGTATGTAGGTACAACAAACAAATATTGTTCATACTCGCTTTCTATTACCAGAAAAATGAATATTAATCTGCCATTGAATAGCTCTAAAGGCTCCATAGGGGCATACGTATAATATAAAAATTTCAACACATTCAGTCAGCTTGTTTCTCATCAAAAAAAATTGTATGGTATGTAAATAAATTAACCTTTATTCCCAACGCAACTAACATATGGATGATACAATGATATTTTATTGCAAATACTCAGAGGGAATGAAGTCGAAAAAGTAACGCGGTACAGACCTCTAATGGAGTATTCTTCTAGGGCAGGCGGTGGCAACCTTTTGAGCCGGAAGAGCCAAAAATTAGAATTTATAAAGGTTTTTAAAGAGCCACATTTTTTTCCAATAATAAATTGTGTCTAATCCTCGTTAATCAATTCAGAACTATTTTTACCCGACTAAGCGACGCACAGGAGTGGTATTGTGCTTAACAGTCTATGTATGTATGTTTATATGTTCCTTTGAAGCACTATACACACCAAACGCCTAGGCCGATTTTATTGATTCATACATCAATCGATTCCCCTTATTCCGGCGAGTGTCACTAAAGACATGCCGTTAGTGAAAATTCAATATGGCGACCACTGGACGCCATTTTGCGAAAATGAAAAAAATGAGTCAACAAACTATGTCGAATGGGATATCGTTGAATAGGTATTTAAAAATCATTATTAGTTTTCCTTCAACATTTTTCGATTCGACTGACCGTTTAGGATCTATATCGATTTATAGTTGCGTAACAACCATTCTCACATATATAGGTCTTTAGACTGTAGAAATTTATGATAAAAAAGACGAAAACTTCGTATGACTGTGCGTGTGAATGTGGATGGACATATACTAAAGTATCTAGTGGGTATATTGGACTACCTAAAGTATCTAATGTCTGACACGGTCGCCCATCTCCAACTTCAAACGATTTAGTACTCAACTTAAGTCGAAAAACTATATATAGGTAGGTACCTACTTATTGATAAATAAAATAACTACCTATAGCCTAGCTAGATACTCATAACCAAAAAGTATAAAATAAATTAAAATAATTTAAAAAATCAAAAATCCCGACTGCTTAAAAAGCGAACCACATTACGCACACAATAAAAAAACTGAAAAGGAAAAAACAAGCACTTAGATGTCCGGTGGTCTATAATTCTATAATAAACTCATTTGCAAAAAAAACGGGCGGTTTTGATTTTCATTCATATTTAAAAAGATACAATACCAAAAAGGTTTCAATCGTTTGTACACGTTACTGGCCGGTTTTAAAAATGCTGTGGTATTTAAAAATGTACGTTCTAAATTCAATTTTTCATTTGATGTTCATTTTTACAGAAAACCCCTTTTTATCCTACATTTTTGGCGCGAAGTTCCAGAAGTTAACATCGACTTTCATAACTTTTATTCAATTTTTATCGATTAATTTCATATCCTTGACTGTCAAAGCTTTATTTAATGCTGTTTGGCTGTATCAAAAATGGTAGATAAAGTGGTAAAAGCTACCAAAATTATCGCGCTGCTTGAAGAGGGTTGCAGCCAATGTTTCGTGGCTAGGAGGCTAAATGTTAGTCGCTCGACAGTCCAAAGGACCTGGCAGCGATATCAGGAGACTGATTCCGTCGAGAGAAGGCCTGGTTCTGGAAGAAAACCATGTACCCAACCACGGGATGATCGTTTTCTTGTGAGTCGCGCATTGAGAAATCGCAAATCTTCGTATGTGGATCTTAAGAACAACCTCCAAGAAGTAAGAAATGTGCATATTAGTCTATGGACGGTCAGGAGGAGGCTTCTCGCTGCCAATATACGCAGTCACCGCCCGGCCCGCGGCCCCAAATTACTCCGTGAGCACAGAGTTCACAGGCTTAGGTTCGCTAGAAATTGTGAATCATGGACTCAAGACGATTGGAATAGGGTTTTGTTCTCTGATGAAGCCAGGATATCTCTGTTCGGTGAAGATCGACGTCGGCGAGTGCTAAGAAGACAAGGAGAACGCTTTGCAGAGGCATGTTTCGAAGAAATCACACCTTATGGTGGGGGCTCTGTTATGTTTTGGGCAGGAATAAATTCAATGGATCGTACAGAGTTAGTCTTCATTGAAAACGGCTCACTGACTGGGCATCGATACATAACGGAAGTTCTAATTTCTCATGCACAACCCGCATTGGCCGCTCTAGGTGAAGACTCGATTTTTATGGACGACAATGCTCGCGCCCACCGATCCCGCGATGTTAATGCGTATGTGCAAGAGGTCGGCATTCGTCGTTTGGATTGGCCAGCTCGAAGTCCCGACCTCAATCCCATAGAGCATGTCTGGGACGTTCTGAAACGGCGTGTGAGATCAGTACACCCGGCTCCGCAGACCATCAGAGAGCTGAAGAATGTGATTACTGCGGAGTGGGAACGTATTCCGCAAGCAAGTATCCGGGATATACTCGCTAGCATGCCCAGACGAATTCAAGCTGTGATTTTAGCTAGAGGGGGTCACACTCGATACTAAACATTTATCTGCTTTTACTTTATTAAAGAAAAACAAACAAAAAAACTTTTTTATTTTTACTTCATGAGCATATGCACTACTAGCGAATATACACTACTAGCGAGGTTTAGCATTATTTCCCATAAATTGTATCTAAATTTTATGAAATACTGATGAAAACGATTATTTTCTTATTAATTTACCAAATTGTGTGGATAAAACTACCTATAATTATCAAACAAAGAAATATTAACATTTGAAATGGTTCATTGCTTAGGTGCCCGCAAAGAGTAAAGTTATTAAACTGAAAAAGAGTGGCAACTCCATGATAAAATATGCATGTATGGAAGGTGCTGCTACCCAGAGTTTATGCGGTGAACTAAAGTTGAAGTGATATATATACATATCTACATGTGTATGTGTAATTACATAGAATTTTCTTTTACTATGAAAGCTACCCTGAAATATAAAAAAAACATATCAGCTGATAACGAAGCAATAATAATATCAGCTTAACAATGAAAATTGAGATAATTTTCAGAAAGTACATCAATAACCGTAAATAGATTGATGACAATAAGTACCTACGCTAGGAACAAAAAATAATAATTCTCAGTTGTCAAACGTTTGACATACAAAACAAAATGGCAGCCGTTAAGTTTGTACAAACAACCTGTAGGCGGCGCGACGGTCAGTAAAAATAAGTAATGTTTTAAGTGTGCCCCCCCAGGGTGCCCGTTTTTTTTGCAAATGAGTGTATATTATTAAATGAATAGGTACTATTGAAGAAAATAAAATATAACATTGAAAAATTAGATTTGCTGTCGAATAATGGAACCCAACTGTTCAGTTGTTATGTTCCATTATTAGAATATATTTTATTTTCTTCAATAGTAGGTATTCATTTAATAATATACAGGGTGAACTTTATGTATGGGAACACCTGAAAATCTCGAGAACTATTGGATATATCGGGAAATGACCCGGACAAAAGTTTCATGAGAAGAAACGGGGAACTCGAATTAAAGCTCAAATTTGACATTGGGTATGACCTTCACCCAAATTCGAAGGTCAAATTTGTTTTATTAAATGGGAACCCCTATTCATGACCTCGGATTCGGAAAGAACGGGAAATTTTACGTTCAAAACCATATTCATACTTCATTTTTGAAGGTGTCGCTGGAAACGAAATTATAAAAAAGGACCTCATATCAACTGATTTTCACACTGGAACACCAGGATATCTCGGTAAATACCGATTTTTCAAAAAAATGTTTGAGGTAAAAGTTTCATGGGAAGGAACAGGGAACTCGATTCCAAATTCCTAACACATTTTTTCAAAAAATTGCTATTTACCGAGATATTCAGGTGTTCCAGTGTGAAAATCAGTTGATGTGAGGTCTTTTTGTAAGCGACCTTCCTACGACCTTAAAATAAAAGTATGAATATGGTTTTGAACGTAGAATTGCCCGCTTTTTCCGAATCCGAGGTCAAAAATAGGGGTTCCCATTCAAAAAAACAAAGTTGACCTTCGAATTTGAGTGAAGGTCATGCCCAAGATCAAACTTGAGCTTTGATTCGAGTTCCCCGTTCCTTTTCATGAAACATTTGTCCGGGTCATTTCCCGATATATCCAATAGTTCTCGAGATTTTCAGGTGTTCCCATACATAAAGTTCACGTGGTATAATAGAATTATAGACCACCAAACATCTAAGTGCTTGTTTTTTCCTTATCAGTTTTTTTTTATTGTGTGCGTAATGAGGTTCGCTTTTTACGCAGTCGAGTTTTTTGATTTTGTAAATTATTTTAATTTATTAAATGTTTTCTTTATAAAATATTTATTTACGTATAGAACTAAAGAGCCGCAACTTCACATCCAAAGAGCCGCATGTGGCTCGCGAGCCGCAGGTTGCCGACTCCTGGTCTAGGGTGTAAAGTAACTGTCATTTGATAACATGGATGTTTACCATAATATTTTTGTTCATTTTGATTTAATTTATCATACATTATTATTTTAATGATTTTTGGTGTTTACTCGAGTATTACACATTTGAAATTAAACTATTTTTATGGATTCTATCGCGTTTGTATTTGATTCGAATATTTTACAGCGTTCATGGTCACGGGAGAACTCCCTCTGACGTTTCGAAATACTACGTTACGAAACGTCAGAGAAGAAACGGAGAACGTTCATGATCCCGCAATAACAATGAACGCTATAGCGTTCGAAATCTCGGGAAATTAGAAATCAAATACAAATGCGATAGAATTCACAAAAATAGTTTTTTTTTTTCAAACATTATTATTTTGATGTAAATTTTTATAGTAGATATACTAGCGTCACCCTTGTCTTTACCTACGTAAAAAATGAATCATAAAATTTCATCACTAAATTATCCCTAGAAAACACATTACTGCGATAAAATCCTAGGTGTTAATTCACCGGGGGGACACCGAAGACAAAGATCGGGTACCGGTGGCCCGCTCGCACAGCGAAGAGAGGTGTTTGCAGGGTGGGTCTACGGAGTTGCGCGCCGCCTCTTCCGTCGCCCCGGACCGATTTGACGGTGCCCGACCAAACCAATAGCCCACCGCACAAAAAAAAAGGTTGTTAATTCACCCAAACATCTTACCAAACTTTCAGATTTATAATATTACCTAATAATTATGATTTTGTAAGTGAGTTAGAATACAATATGTCAACACCCTTATCTTTCCAGTGCTGATAAAAAAAGACCAGCAAGAAGATAACATAAATGTAAGAGAAACCCGAAATTAGGTTTTTGCTTTTTATTGTAACTTAGAATTTTAGCTTTTTATTGTTAGCGTTTCTTTTATTCAGATGAGGATGCAGTATGATATAAATTAGTGTCAACACAATTTCTAGAATAATTAGGATTTGATATTGAAAGAAAGACATTTATTATCTGACCCCAACCAGCTTTTTTTTTACTTATTCAAATGTTTCTGAAAATTCACTTCAAAAGGAAATTCTTTTATTATTTAGCTTGCTTCACAAATAATGCATATATTTTTTTTTATTTTTAATAACACCCTTATACAATGTAACAACTACGCTAAAAAATAATGAAAATCATATAAGTTTTATAAACTTACTCGCCCTATACTATTAAATAGTGGTAGGACCACGCTGTTGACATTTCTCTGTCTGCAGCCGCGGGCCGGTCCGTCCGGAGTAGTACCACACTCTCGCAGAAGATCGACGTATGAGTAATGGCAATGTACTATTGCGCTTCGTTCGGTGAACGAGAGAGCCGGAAGCCCAATTGGGTGGGTTTGGGGTTTATATTGGTAGGCAGCGGCCTAGTTATATCCTTGGTATTGCAAAGGTCCATGGGCGGCAGTGACATTTACCATCAGGTGTGCTGGTTGCTCGTTTGCCACCATTAACAATAAAAAAAAAAATACTATAAAATTATAGAATTATTTACCATAACTCTAGAGATATTGATTTATGTAACAAATCTGCCGATATTAGACGATGACCATGGAACTAATGTGAAAGACAAATATTTGTTAAAACGCCAAATTAATATTTTCTCTAAATATAGGTGTGCGAGAAGTAAATATTTATAAAATCCCCATTGACTATTTAACAAGGTAAGTAATCCGTCTTCATTACCCAATTCTATTTTATCGTTCAAGGATCGTTAGAAGAGTTCAGTGAACGACTTCTCTAGAGCCCAATCGGCGTCTAATTGAATTGTTGCCAAACGAATAATCCGCGTTTTTCTAACGACAAACTCGACTTTGGATTTTGTTAAAAATATTTGTATTGAATCTATTTTGAATTCCAAGTGGTTGAAAGTGAAACGATCATAAATATATTCGTATTTCTTTTTTTTTTCAGCTGCAGTCAGCCATTGTTCAGGAGAGAGTTCTCGGCCACCGATGACAAAGATCGGGTACCGGTGGCCCGCTCGCACGGAGAAGAGAGGTGTTTGCAAGGTGGGTCTATGCCTCTACGGGGTTGCGCGCCGCCTCTTCCGTTGCCCCGTCAACCGATTTGGCGGGGCGCGACCAGCTCCATAGCCCACTGCAAAAAAAAAAGGAGAAGCGTTCTCTATAATCAGAGGCCTACTTTTTATTGTAGCAGGCCTCCGTAGAAAACAGATAGAAAGAAAATGAAGAAAATTTACAATATTCCGTAATTTAATGAATAACATATTGAATAATTATTAAAAGTAGCTATCATGAAATCAAAAAAAAATATGAAATTGTAGGAAAGAAAATATTTAAGAATGTGAAATAACTTAATAATTATTATAATAATATAAACAAAAATATAGGTAGATACATTAAAATCATCATCACCATCATCTTTTTAACTGTAAACCACTCGAATAGCTATTGAAGCAAGAATAAAATTTTCGTATTTTATCCGGTAATGTAACAAAAATGCCTTAATTTTTTAATTAGAATGATTTTAAAAATTATCCATATGGTGACGGAGTAAGAATAAAATTCACCACCCCTATCTTACCTATGGGTGATCGCAAGAGACGACCAAGGGATATAAAACGCATACAATATCTACAGCAAGGATAAGAAATCTAGACACAAAACTCTATACCTACACGCCTGAGCTATGTGGTATATCAGATCAATTTCTCTCCCATTATGGATGCTCGAACCCAACAATGGGTCATATATGAGCTGAGATGATGATGATGATTGAATATTGAGCTTCTACTAACTTTCACATAGGTATTTTATATTTAGTTTTCCATTTTAATCCCCGAAGCAAAAAGAGGACTGTTATAAGTTTGGTGTGTCTGTGTTTAAGGCATCGTAGCTCCTAAACGAATGGACTGATACGGTTTCTTTGAAAGTTAACGTGATCGGGATAGATCTTAAGTATAATTTATGAATACCTATTCAAATTTTTCAAGGTCACCAGCTCTCTTGGTTAATAAATTTTTGGCGGCAGGCAATGGTGTTGTCACGCCCCGTTAATACCATCCTCGCGTCAGAACAAACGGCACACGACCCCATAGACCTGCCCTACATTTACCTCTGCCGCTGTGTGAGCGGGCTACCGGGACCCGGTCTTTGTCTTTAGTAGAAAAATAAAATTAAGTAGTTAATTACCATAAGGACCATAATGGGTATTTACTTTACTTTCAAACATACATATCTTATGTAATTTAACATTTGTAAAACCCGTGTAGTACCCATGAGTTAGTCTGATGACAGAACTTGAAGGTAGGGGACGAAATCCCGGATTACCCATTAGTACACCCATCAAGTTTAGAGTCATTGTTTTCTTTTTAACTAGTTCTGTTCATAAGTTTTTTTTTTATATCGGAGGTTACTTAATCTTAACATGGCCTCAGCTACTTTTATCCTATTTTTTTATGTTATTAAAAGACAATCAATGTGGTGATGTAATAAGAATACATTTCACCACCCCTATCTTACCCGTGGGTGATCGTAAGTGACGTGTAAGGGATATAAAACTCATATAACATCTATGCGAGGGACGGAAAACTCGAAACAAAATCCTATACCAATACCAACGTGGTATAGTAGGTCAATTTTCGTCCCATTACGGAGAAGGCTCGAGTCCAACAGTGGGACATAATATATATGATGAAAAGATGATATAAATTATTTATTTATTTATATTTATATTTAATTTCATTATTGCTAACAGCGTGCCATACACAATAATAGACAATATTTTTATACAAACTGAGGAGAATAACATATTATAAAAGATGTATTGAATAATTACAATAAAGATAAAATATAATAAACTTGGATCAACATATACTACTGCTAATGGTCAGTGCCTCCACATATTTCTCAGCTACAGACTTAAAACATCTCTCTGTACAAGAAAATAAGTCTAGTGAAGGTAATTTGTTATTTACGTGCTAAATTTCCTATAGAATGGGTAATAAAGCTTTGGTCATTAGTTTTCAAAGCATCATTCCAATTCTTTCGTCTATGGTTGAAACGAATATGTCGAATTTTCATAAATTCTCACTCAATATTTATTTATATGATATTCGGCGTCTGTAACTGACGTCAAAAATAGTACTACGTCTGTGAAACTATGACAATCCACAAATTGTCTGCCACTATCTGTAACTCAATAACAACCTAGAGGTACTAGATTTTTTATTAGATTTGATGGATTGATTTTTCATTGGATATTGGAAGTGAGTTTGTTTTTCTCCCCTCCCCTTCCCACTATGTAGTCCCATTTCGGTGATATATCGTACGACCAAATAATATCCGCTATTCCTTTTCACTTTATGCTCCATTTTCATGCGATCGATCGGTTTTTTTATCGATGTGATGTTTGTCTTTGAAATATGAATCAAAAATAACCGTAGCTTTACTCATATCTATTATAATTGAAAAAACGGTCTATATTTATTATTTCATTGACATCATCAGAAATGTTACAATTTTAAAATGACTGACACAGCTGGTGTAGTAGTTATTATTGATCTACAGTGCCTACAAATTTCACGAGATTCCAATGCCAGAGAATACTGTACGCCATCTATAAATTAATTCCATAATGGTTCTTAATCTAGGTTTAATTTGTGCTTGTTAATTATATTATTTGTAAAGTCCCCTACACTAAAAGGCTTGTATTCTTAGTGCAAGGTGTTGTCTATTAAAAACAAAAAAAAAGAAGACATTGTAATATTAGTTTTACGTTTTATAAAATAATAGAAAAATCCATCGAATTTCTTGCAGAATCTAATCTGTGACGGTCGTGTTCTGATCTGGTTGTAATTTATTGGATTAATTTAATGTAAAATGTTAAAAATAGTAATTTTCCCGCCGTTAGATTTATATATAACAAATGATTTTGATTTTAAATTTGAATAAACCAGACCTTCGTATGTTTATGGTAATGGAGTAAAAATACAATCGTGATAAACTTTCTTTACCGTAGAATTAGAATTATTTAATGAATCTAATGATACATTTATCATCGTCATCATCTCAGCTCATATACATCCCACTGTTGGGCTCGAGCCTCCTCCGTAATGGTAAATAGACCTACTACACCACGTTGATCAGACGTGTTGGTATAGGATTTTGTTTTGAGTTATCCTTCTCTTGCATAGATGTATTATGCATATTATATCCCTTAGTCGTCTCTTACGATCACCCACGGGCAAGATAAGGGGTGGTGAATTGTATTCTTACTCCGTCACCACACGGATAATGGAAATAATACATTTATAGTTAGCTTCATTTCTATCTTTGCTAAAATAACGTTGTTTTGCCAAGGTATAAAGATAAGCAACCAACATTTAATGGTTATAAATGTCTTGTAACAAACGTTTCGTTTCTTATAACAATTATAACACTAGTTATTATTACTCACGAAAGGTTTACGATGTTGCGCTTTAGCGCCATACTTTACCTTATCGTGAATCATGACGTATTTTCAGCAACAACCAAAGTTGAAGCAGATAACATAATTTCAAAATTTTATTTTTGTATTATTAATGCTGTCAGGTAGATTAAGATTTAATAAAGACGTTAATAGAGATGAGATTAGTGAAGAGATTCACTACCAACGTGTTCAACCAAGAATCCTTTAAAGGATCCTATTGCGTTTGTATTTGATTTCAAATTTCTCAATGTTTTGAACACTTTACATTGTTTACGGTCACGGGAGGACTGACTGAGAACTCTATCCTTGCATACTTTACTCGCTTCCTCAACATTCATAATTCTCTTCATACACGCTCGCCGGTTTCGGAGACTCTTGACTGCACCTTCCTTCAGTACGTGACCAATCTGGTCTAGGTAGGTTAGTCTTGGTCTCCCCCGGTACCTACATCCTTCCACTTTCGCATTGTATATCTTCTTAACCAGACGTTCGTTCGGCATTCTTTCCACATGTTTGAACCATCAGAGCAATTTAGTGTCCGACCGAATTTTCGGTTTCGGTTTCGGTCGAGTTTCGGCTATGTTTCGGTTTCGGCAGCAAACCTGCCGAAACTACGACCGAAACCGAAACTGCATTCGGGAGTTTCCGCGCTGTGCTCGGGTGTGTTCGGCGCGGTAAATGACATCCAAGCGACGATGACATTTGGCCGCGTCCACGTGCGTAATTATGTCATAACCTGTTTGTTTGCAGTGCATTAGGTAACAACATAAATAAGTATTAAAGCTACCTATGTGATTTAAAGAAAACAAAAATCTGACTGATTATAATATATTTTCTTTATTTTTCTCTGAAAAAAACATGATCTTTATAAGAAAGTTTCGGTTTCGGCCGAACCTGAGACCGTTGCCGAAATTCGGTTTCGGTTTCGGTCGTAAAAAACAGTTTCGGTCGGACACTAGAGCAATTGTTTTATTTCAGACATGTAATAGTCACGTAAACAATAGAAATCGTAAAGATTTAAAGGCTTTAAAATCTCATTATCATCACCATTTCAGTTCTTTTATGTTCTACATCTGGGCTCGTTTCTTCTTTGAATAGAAATATGATCTACTATATCATGCTGGCCAGACGGATAGATATAGGGTTTTGCTTCGATTTATCATTCTCTTGCACACATGTGCATATAGAGTATTATTATTTCTTTTTATTGCTTATGGTGGCAAAAAAGCAAACAGCACACCTGATGGTAAGTGTCACTGCTGTCCATGGAGCTTTGCTATATCAAGGGTATAGCTAGGCCGCTGCCTACCATTATAATCCCCAAACTTACCCAGTTGGGCTTCCGGTTCTCTCGCTCACCGAACAAAGCGCAATAGCACATTACCATTATTCAGACGTCGATCTTCTGCGAGAGTGTGGTACTACGCCGGACGGACCGGCCCGCGGCTGTAGACAGAGAACTGTCAACCGCGTTGTCGTACCACTATGGAAATTTTATCCCTCAGTTATCTTTCACAACACCTATAGGCAAGATAGGGTTTGGTGGATTGTATTTTTGGTCCGTCACCACACGTAAGAAAAAGTATGGTATTCTTATTATTTAAAAAATGTAACACTGGTTAAATTTTATCTAAAAAGAAATACTCTTTCTAGATAAAAAGTATACGGTTATTTTTTTAGTTCTAACAGAATACATATTCTTTTTTGTTTGAGAACAATAATTCACCTCACAATCCCGCTATTGTAATAGCTATAAACTTGGATCCATAATTATTGCCATAGATGACACCAAGTTTTAGCCATCAGATAGTCATATGAAATGCTATTAATTGTTTCGGATCTAACAAAAAAAGTAAATGAAAAGCAGAAGTAATTAGAAAAAAGGGTTTACAATAAATACGTGTAAGAAGATTTTACAATAAAATCAGTAGAGCAGTTAATACTTAAAAGAATAAAATACAAATAAACTAATTAATTCAAAGGCATGAACTTTTGTCTGCGATTTACTTGCTATCAATTCTAGACAGCAATTTAAATGACACCTATCATATTTACGTAATAATAGTGAAAATTGATATATCAAACTAAAATCTATAATAATAATATGATACGCATTGCATTGTTCATTATTACCAGGGTGAAAATTGACAGACACCAAGGGACTGAGGGCGTTTTAAATTTTAAAAAGGCATACGCATAAAAACCACTTAATTATAAGATGATTGTTTTCTATTACAAAATTGATTATTGAGCCACTTAATTTAGATTTCATATTAATGTTCACATAATTAGATTTTTGTTTTAAACATTCACGCATTTTATTATTTTTTAATTACAAAATTCACAGTAACAATAGGTTTTTTTTATAATAATTAAGTAATTTTTCTTGTTCATATCTATTCACATTTTTCAATCGCATTTTCCTGTTAAAACATTTATCCTGTAAACGCCACCACAGTTAATAGCTTCTTTGGTATAAGGGATGACAGAAAAAACAGATGGATATTAATTGACGTTAAAAGTAATATAGAGTACTTATATGGAAAATTTTATATTATAAAGATTATTCTATATCATTTTTGTATGTAAATTATATTAATAATGTAAATTAATATATTTGTTTTTATTTTTAATTGTATATAACTCGTTATTAAGAATTTATGTGAGTTAAATAGTTTTGCTTAATTAAATTCTATATGGTGACAAAATAAGGGTAATAATAATATAAATAACTTCCTTTGAATATAATAAAAAATAATTACTTTGCTTGTGGATGTCGTAAAAGACAACTAAGAGGCTTATAACGACCTGGGCCAACTTCAATTGATGCCGTTTAGTCAACGATTACCTACAATCACCATGAGGATTGACGTCAGGCAGGCGGCCGGTCATAAAATTATTGCCAATAACTTTTGCAATATGTAGGAAGAGGAATACATATTGTGTCGACCCCAAGTAATTGGGATAAGAGCAGGAGAATGATGATGAAGTTTAATAAATAAAAATAATATCAATTAATTGCAATTAACGAATTTTTTTGAACAATTTGCTTGTTAATTAAAGAAAATTAGTTAAGTTACTTTATATGTATATCTTAGGATATCTATAAGATATGATAATTATTGAACGCAAAGATGGCATTACAGTACGCTGTGTGGTAGCGGCTGCGAATACTACCAACTCTTACTTTATTCGTGGATGTCGTAAAATACTACTAAAAGCTTATATCGACCTGGGTCTACTACTCCCACTGACTACTGAAGTCTCCTTGGGAATGTAATTGTTGACCAAAAGGCATCAGGTAGTGTTGGCCCAGGTCGAAATAAGGCCCTTAATTGTCATTTACGACATCCACGAGCAAAGTAAGGGTTGGTAGTATTCGTAGACGCTACCACACAGCATATAAGATCCTCATTTTTATTTATTAAACAATGAACACTAAATAAATATTAGAACCTCATTTGGATTCTATTTTTAAAGAGTTATTGCTGGCTACATATCTTTATTCCTATTATAGAGCTGAAGAGTTAGTTTGTTCGTTTGAATGTACTAACCTCAATTAATACCAATTGAATGCTAAAAAATCTTATTATGCCTATTCATCAAAAAAGGTTCTAAACTGTAGTAAATAACACTGCGACGTATAGAAACAGTGCAATATCTTTTTTTTTTTTTTTTTTTTTTTTTATTGCTTATGGCGGCAAACGAGCAGACAGCACACCTGATGGTAAGTGTCACTGGCCGCCCATGGACCTTTGCCAATGGTATAGCTAGGCCGCTGCCTACCAATACAACCCTGAACCCACCCCAGTTAGGCTTCCGGCTCTCTCGCTCACCGAACGAAGCGCAATAGCACATTGCTATTACTCAGACGTCGATCTTCTGCGAGAGTGTGGTACTACCCCGGACGGACCGGCCCGCGGCTGTAGACAGAGAACTGTCCACAGCGTGGTCCTACCACAATAGAATCGTCGTATCTATAAATGTTAACAAATTAGACTAAATTTTTTAGCAATAGGACGTGTCATTGCTATGTGTTAGCGTCTTCGAATACTACCAACCCCGTCTTCGAAGCGTAGCGTCTTCGAATACTACCAACCCCGTCTTCGAAGCGTAGCGTCTTCGAATACTACCAACCCCGTCTTCGAAGCGTAGCGTCTTCGAATACTACCAACCCCGTCTTCGAAGCGTAGCGTCTTCGAATACTACCAACCCCGTCTTCGAAGCGTAGCGTCTTCGAATACTACCAACCCCGTCTTCGAAGCGTAGCGTCTTCGAATACTACCAACCCCGTCTTCGAAGCGTAGCGTCTTCGAATACTACCATACCCCTTACTTTGCTCGCGGATATTATAAAAGACGACTAAAAGTTTTATATTAACTTGGGCCAACTCAATCTGTTAGTGTTTGGTTAACAATTACATTCCCAAAGGGTTAATCACTCCCAAAGATGTTAAGCAGGTTATAAAACTATTGGCAATAAGTTTTGCAATATATACCAAGGAATTGTTATACATATATAATGCGTCGAACCTAAGCAATTAATATAAAAGCAGGATAATGCATGTGGGCATCGCATGTCAAGCGTTGTGCATAATCTTCGTTACATGACAACTGCTGAGATAACTAAATTTATGATGAATGCCATCCGTCATGATGGAGTTAGAATACAATCACCCCTTAACTTACCCGTGGGTGATCGTAAGAGGTGACTAAGGGTTATGAAAGACATAAAAAAATCTATAAAAGAGAAGAAAAATTCGAAACAAAGCTCTATGCCAACATCCGACCGAGATGATGATGATAATGAATGTTTTATGAATGTTATTAATACATAAAATGTAAGTAAATATTCAAAGTAATTATATTAAATACGTGAAGCTGCTGGCACAACTAGTTTCTCGATATTGACAACAGTACCCGAGTGGCACACCGGATATTGGCAGCGTAACACACTCTACCCGCCATTCGTATTGACAACTGTGTTCAGCATACTGCCTATTGATAGAACACGTATTGTCTTCAACGGTCACTGCCATATTTTTACTAGATGATGTATGATAAGATGGATATCGAGAACTATAAAAATGAAACGACACCATTTTATAAATACAATTCAGGTACCACAACCACACTGTAGAGTGTTGACTGTGTGTCAGTGTGAGCGTTGAGGGCTCTCAACCCGATTAAAGTAAGCTAAGCGACATCGCCCAAGGGCTCGCCCTTTTTTTTTTTTTTGCAGTGGGTTATGGACCTCGCACCCTGCCAAATCGGTCCGGGGCGACGGAAAAGGCGGCGTGCAACCCCATTGACCCACCCTGCAAGCACCTCTTCTTCGCCGTGCGAGCGGGCCACCGGTACCCGATCTTTGTCTTCGGTGGCCCGCTCGGCGGTATGCCCTCTCGGGCTCCTCTCCTGTCGACGCCCCGGCAGCTTTCGCCGTCGAGACGTCGTCCTCACGCGGTGGCCTCACGTCGGGTGACCGGACAATTCCCCGGTCCGATCACCCGAAGCCTCGGTTAGGGCGGCATCAGGCGCAGGTAGCCCAAGGGCACCCCTGCGGGGAAAGGACCTCGGCTTGAGACGTCGCTGGTGGCTAAGTGCCCACGTTTGGATTTGTGATTTTTGCGCGTCGCGATTTCGCACCTCGACGGCGAGGACGAAACCGGATATTTATGTGTAATGGCTTCGCGCGCCGTGTAAGCTCTTAATTGAGTGAGTGTGATATCGTCTTCGTCACGTTCGGCCCTTTCCGTCCGTGGTAGTGTCACGCTCTCGCAGAAAATCGACACCTGAGCAGTGGCAATGTGCTGTTGCGCTTCGTTTGGTGAACGAGAGCGGGCAGCACTTTCTGGGTAGATTTAGAGTTTTCATTAGTACGGCTTAGCTGTACCCCTGGAACTGCAGATCCTTGGGTGACAGTAATACCTATGTGCATTTCATCACTGAGCTCGACCCTCTTCAGAAACAAGATGGAAATTGTACGACTATACCACGCTGATTAAGGGGGAATATGGTATATGGTTTTAATTCGAGATATCCTTCTCTTACATACATTTTATCTGCCTATTGTATCCCTTAGTCATATTTTACGATACTCACGGTTAAAAATGAAAAGGGTGAATCGTATTCTTCCTCCGTCAGCATACTGACATATTCATATTATTGAAGTAAAAAAAATATAATGAAATCACTATAATCTTTCAAAACTGGCATATGCGAGGAGTTACTGAGATATGGATTGCAGTTGGATATAATTTTTAAAATCATCTAATTCTATTCAAACCTCAGCTTAATTAATTTTATGGCGGTATCTGTTGTTAACTGGGAATAAATGCTAATTTCTCTGGCGCATTTCAGTCACAGTTGATAAAAAAAGGTAAATTTTGTTGCCCTCCTTTCTTAAAAGTGTCAACTCTCTCAAAGCCCAACCACGTTTAACTTCCTTTAAATATATAATTGTTTCTAATGCGCACTTCCAGTTAATTGAAGTCAAATGCTATTTGAGTTTCTAAGGGTGGGTAAGCACTCAATAAATATATTTTAAACAGTGTCATTAGCATTTTAATATTAAAATGACTGGTCTCAAAATAAATAAAAATCCATTTCATTCTCTAAAAGCGTAGTGTTCTTTAGCGATTGTCCATTGCAGATTTATTCCGGAGTTACTAATTAAACAAGGAAGCGCAATTAAAAGCATACCTTTCTATATCGCGAAAACCATTTACAAATTTATTCAGGACATTTCTGTCAAGTATTTTATTCTGCTCTGTGTATTATTTTAACTTATAGTCTCGTATGCAATTATTTTAAACCTTAAAGTAGAATATTTTTGTTTTAAATATTTAAATTAAAATATTACTCTAGTAATTTGCAGTACAGTGAGCGTTATTGTGGCCTAGGCTACGTGGTCTGTACCGTGGATTTAGTGTAATTGCATGTATTTTTTTTGCATCGCTTCCCAGTTACATACTGCAGAGACGAGAATTCTTGATGCATTTTCAAGCAAATAAATATTTGGTTGATAATATCATTATTTATATAACAGGGCTCGCTTTACATTATTACTGAACAAGAGGCAAAATAATTTATGGCGGACACTTAGATTGTTTTTGTGAAATTAATTTGGTGGATGGAGAGGCTCGCTTAGAATTTTGCAGGAGTTTTCTCTTGATTCTTGATAAAGGTATTTCGAAGTTCATACTTTACGAAATAAGAATAATTCCGCTTATTTTTTAATATGATACTTTTTGCATTTTTTTTTTAAATGAAATATGTCTATACTTTTGTAACACTTATAAAAAGTAAATACTGTTTATATTTATTTTTAAACAAACTCAAATATGTCTATTTTATTTTTAATAAGTAAATCATTCATTTTATATACCTACATAGGAGGTCATTTTGAAATTTCTCAATCTTTATGACTATCCCGACTAGAAAAAAAGTATGGTTCAACCAGATCATGTATCTGGACCCGATCAGGATAGAATGAGGCATGCCGGATCCGGCAAACCCGATCAGGACCAGGTCTGGTCCTGATCAGGATAGCCTGATGTGAAATAACATCAAGTGTGGTAAGGCATACCGGATCAGGACCCGATCAGGACAGAATGAGGCATGCCGGATCCGGCAAACCCTATCAGGACCAGGTCTGGTCCTGATCAGGATAGCCTGATGTGAAATAGCATCAAGTATGGTAAGGCATACCGGATCAGGACCAGATCACGACCAAATAAGGATAGCCTGATGTGAAATATCAATCAAAATTCAAAAAAGTGACAAGATTGTCACATTTATGCCACGGCGAAATTGTATTTGCATCAGAGGAGATTAATCTGAAATCTTTAATCAATCATATGTATTTAATAATAATAATAATGTTTAATTAATAATATAAAAATAATTTATATTTAAAGTAAAACACAAAAATAAATTATATATATATATAAATATATATATAAATGTACCTAACATTTGATAACATAGATAGATAGAAACATTATATTGTAACAACCATTCTAACATTTAATGTTTTGGGTCATAATAAATAGATGGCGTTAGTAAAATGACGTCATTATTTGAATCGCGGTGTTAAGATTCTCCGAAGCGTAATGACATGGCCTAATATTAAATAGTTGTTATCGAATCAGATTAAAACAGATCGATCAGGTCATCAATGAGAAATTCAGGCGACAATTGCAGTCGTTAGCATCTGGTAGTTGCGCCATAATCGGAGCGGCTCACTGGGACCCTCTATGATAACAATATAGCACTGCATTCGGTGCCTACGTCATATAATAATTTATATTTTTACCTATTAAACATGTTCTTTAAGACTTTCATGTTTTTTAAAGGACCGGACTGGGCATACTCGTTTTGGATCAGGCAAGATATATAACGCAGATGATTGATTTGGTTTCGATCAGTAAAATTTCATCCGGACCCGATCAGGAACGCCTGATCTGGACCCGATCAGGAACGCCTGATCTAGACCCGATCAGGAATGCCTGATCTGGACCCGATCAGGAATGCCTGATCGGGACCAGATATATCTTCTGCGTTACATACCTTATCTGGTCCAGATCGGGCATGCCCGGTCCGGTCCTGCTAAGGAAGACGAAAAAATTTCTAGTCGGGATATACATAGTGGAAGTGGACCGCTCCTGAAAACAAAGACATGTGACCCTACTAGTCCTACTTTTAATGATAGGCTAGAAAAAAATGGAAACGGATGAAAAAAAAATTTTTTTCGCTACGAATTTCACATTCCATCGTATTACGACAGTGCCATATAACGATATTTCCATAAAAAATACGTAAATTTACTCATATGAGAAAAGACGCAATCTATTCAAAACTCACGATCATATATGTTCAAGAGTTCAACGACCTCGCGTGGAGAAAAATATTTTTTTTTTCATCCGAATCGATTTTTTTTTCTAGCCTATCATGACAAGTAGGACTAGTAGGGTCACCTGTCTTTACTTTCGGGAGCGGTCCACTTCCAACCTGTATACTTCTTTTGTACGGATATATGTAACTGAATTATTGTTAAGCAGCTTGAGCAATTTTGGTAATTTTTGTGTGTTTAGGTGAATACGAGAATAGTTAAAATTAACAACTGGACCTAGTATTTGGCACTACGCTGTATTTAAAGAAATTTTATTTTAATTATTTTAGAGATGTTCAGACCAGCTGCCTACCATTACAATCTCCAAACCCACCCAGTTAGGCTTCCGGCTCTCTCGCTCATCGAACGAACCATAATAGCATATTTCCATTACTCAGACGTCGATCTTCTGCGAGAGTGTGGTACTACTCCAGACGGACCGGCCCGCGTCTGTAGACAGAGAACTGTCAACATCGTGGTCCTACCAGTGATAAAATATACATAAATGTTTATAAATGGACTATAAGTTGTATGTATTCGTAGTTTTACTCCCCTTTAGTCATTCCTTCATATAGGTATTATATTTATAAGTATTCAAAAACGTAGTACAAGTTATGTGTGTTCGTAAGTCCTTTCAACAACTACGTACAGGCTGAAGTAGCTTCAAATTTCGGCCAGGTTTCAAAGTAAACTTAACAAGTGTCATTACGGTAAGTCTCTTGTACATAGTATAACAGTAAGCTTATAACTCACGTTTACATTAGTAGCGCAATAGAGAATTTTTATCATACAGAAATAGGTGGTTGAAATTTCATAATTTGCTAATTAAGACAAAGAATGAATTTACCTACATTTGGTTTTTTTTATTGCTTATGGTGGCAAATAAGCAAGCAGCACACTTGACGGTAAGTGTTACTGCTGCCCACGGACTTTTGCTATACCAAGGGTACAGTTAGGCCTACCAATAAAAACCCCAAACCCACACAGTAATTTGGGCTACAGGCTCTTTCTCTTACCAAACGAAATGCAGAAGCACATTGCAAGTGCTAAGATGTCAACGTCGATTTTCTGCTATATGTGGTACTACCCTGGACGAACCGGTCAACGGCTGTAAAGAGAAAACTGTCATCAGTGTGTTCCTACCACTATTTATATTCTATATGGAATACTACATCTTCTATTATTACTCCCAAGTATTTAGAAAACCTACACCATTCCAGATCAATTAAACCTAAGGGCTTACCATGTAACAATTACAGAGTGAACTATCAAGAGAAATTTGCTCTATTCCGTCAAATAACCTTGTGGTCTGTTATAAATATATATAATTATATATATAGAAAAATATAAGAGAGCTGTGTGATAGCGGCTACGAATACTGCCAACCCTTACTTTGGTCGTGGATGTCGTAACAGATGACTAAGAAGCCTTATAACGACCTGGGCCAAGTTCATCTGATGCCATTTGGTCAACAATTATATTCCCAAACAGGGTTGACGTGTGGCAGGCCGCCGGTCGCAAAACTATTGCCAATAACTTTTACAATATGTACTATGGAAAAGGAGTACCTACATATTTTATCGAACCCAAGTAATTGGGATAAGAATAGGAGAATGATGATGATGTATAGAAAAATATAAATACATTTATAACATAATAAATAAAAATACCTTTTCACACATTAAGATAAATTCATTGACAAGCTAATTTTTTTTATACGAGAAGAGGTCTGGCGTCGCCAGACTAGTGTAGAATGTCGATAGTGAGAGTGGTAGCGACAATGAATACACGCTGTACTTTTAAATTTATATTGCACCTTATAATAATTACGATACGGAATCGAATACGAACAAGAATGACCTAAGATATTCTAACCGGCGGTATTTATACATACCGTGGCGTGATCTAGTACTAAACTCACAAAGTTAATGGATAATATGAAATATTAAATATCTTAATTATTCTTTAATTATTTACATCCAAATATTATACACACACAGTCACATAATCCTGTATAATAATATTAATAATCATTATAAATCCCTAAACATTAAGTTGTACGCCGGAAGTTGACACGCGGAAGTGTCAGTGTGATGAAATTATAAATCAGTAAAATAAGAATCTAATAGCTTAACCATTATACATAGTAAAACAAAACGATATTAGGATTGATTAATCGACATAGTGTAAGAAAGTACAGAGATGTTAAAACGCAATATTTAGTAGTCGCGCCGGAAGCTGACAAGCGGATGGCGCCCATGGTATTAAAATTATACCAGTTTACAGAGATATGAATCCACTATTTACTTGATTATAAATTACTAATAATTAACATTATATAATACGATTAACAATATATTAATTAGGATGTGTATATGTGAGGCCGGAAGTGCTACTCGATAACACTAGTTATTAAATTTCCTAAAAATCTTAAAAGCAGACAGATACCTGATTATCCAACTAAAAAAAAACTCCTGTATATAATTAATTTTGTTCTACCTTTTTTGTTGTCGTATCAAATGCTTTAAGATGAATACACATCAAATGTCTTTAGAAATGACCAAAAACAGCTCTAAATCAGTTCTAGAAACTATATTTATAGATATTACTCAGCAAATAGCAAATATATGTATACAATACAAAAATATGTTACACAAACGGATCTTTAATACACAATTGAAAAGATCAAACATAACTCGAGTTGAACATTAGGTAAAATATCTCAAGATATTTTTCAGCACACAAAAAAATACTTCGAATATCCTAAAAAAGCATTGTGAAACCACAAATGCCACGTTACGTGCATTTACTTTGAAAACACTTACAACATCGAAGTATACACATCGTCTAGAAAGCTTTCTCAGCGTCCGACCATCTTTCGAGCGCCATTTTTATTTCCACTTGACTTGTTTTTGTAGGGTAATCCGTCTTCATTACTGGTTATATTTTATCAGCTTGTGAATCGTTAGAGGTGCTCAGTGGCTCCTGCAGAGCGCAGTCAGCATCTAATTGTATTCTTGCCAAACGAATAAGTTCGTATTATTACTTTCATCTAATGCCGAGCTCCAATGACGATATTTTCAAAAAAAAAATCTGTCTTCTGTGATGAAGATTTCTAATGTTTACGCGAGTATTACACATTTGAAATAAAACTACTTTTACGGATTCTATAGCGTTTGTATTTGATTTTTAATTTCCCTACGTTTCGAACACTTTACAGTGATCATGGTCACGGGAGGACTAAGGTGTCTTACTTCCAATATGTCATTATTATTACAGAAACCGTAAAAGTAGTTTTATTTTCTGTGATGAACTGTTTTCGTTTGAATAGTTAATTTATCGAAGAAGGCTAGGCTTTATAACATTAAGCAACGGCCTATAGGAGCAAAATCCTTTTGAGAACTTCCGATGCGTGTACTACGTAAATGATTAAAGTTACGCATAAAATTATGTATGACATAATTCCATCCCATCCATGAGCCCGTAAATATCCACTATTGGACATAGAAAGAAAGAAAGAAAGAAAGAAAATGATTTATTTGGGTTCTACAGCATGGTTATTAACAATTACAAAAACACTAACAAAAATAATATTAAGGAAAAAACAAAAAAATAGAAAGGATAACAGAAACATATTTCACCACACTGTAGTAGACCAAAAAGGTTCTACCTCAGCATAAGCTGCAGACCGAAGGTGCTACAGCGCTGGTTTTCAGGCACAACCAGTTTGTTGAGCACGGGCCGCCACGGCACACTTTATACATATTATAATAAATATCAGATGATCCTACGAATAAATGTAAGATGTTATGAATAATAAATAAGCAAATTAATTCTTAAATATACATACACATACATATACACATAGATACGTACACATATATATAGGTACATACCCACACGACAGATATTACAACAATAAGAGACACTAACAAATATATGCATTTGTAAATCTCTCATAAATAGTAATATGATTTATAGACGATACGACGCACCAGTTCCCGAGTACATCACATAATTATGCAAAAAATATACACATACATGCATATACACATATACATATATATACATACACACACATATACATACATACATACATATACATACATACACCCACACATACATACACATATATATACACAAACACACACACACACACACACAGATATATTAAACACAATTACAATTACATCGGAATGTATGCTTAGTAAGCTTAAAACGATTCTTTTGTAATTCAAGCAAGTAATCCTTGAATTTCTGTTTGAATCTTAGAATTGATTTTATTTTTCGGAATGGAGGTGGTAAATCATTCCAGCAACGGGTTGCAGCAAATTTAAAACTCCCGCGAAATGCCATCGTTCTATGCCTCGGTGTCAATAACATATAAGTTGACGCCCTGGTGTTTTTTTTATTGTAATCTTTCGACCACGACAACTTATGATACAAATACTCGGGTTGTTTTGAAATAATTACATCGAACAGAAGGGTAGCCAAGTGAAGTTTTCTGCGAGCAGACATTTTCATCAGATTACCTTTGTTCAAAAATGGGGTAACGTGAGAACGTGGAGGAATATGGTAGCAAAATCGCGCACAGGCGTTTTGCACTCTTTGTATTAATTTCTCGGTTTTGCCGAATATACAAGTACCATACACAGCATCGGCATAATTGAGTTTCGAAAGGATAAGCGTCTCGCATAACATGATACGCATATCCACACTCAAATAATGACGAATTTGATATAGCAGCTTGAGTCGATAAAAGCAGTTTCGTACCGCCTCAATTACGTGCGATTCAAACCGCAGCTGTCCATCAAAGATGACCCCCAAATTACGTGCCTCTTGCACTTGTGCAATTGAACGACCATAGATCTTAATATCTATACTTTGATATGTTTTCAACATGTTTCTGCTACCCGCAGTAATAAACTTACATTTATCAGGGTTCAACAGCAAACAATTTCTTTCTGACCATTCTGAAATCCTCTCAAGATCCTCGTTTATTTTGGCTACAGCCTCTCCTATATTTTGTGGATGAAAAGAGAGATATATTTGCAGATCATCAGCATAGAGGTGAAATTTCGAGTGTACCAAGCAGTCAGTAATATCACATGTATACAAGATAAAGAGGAGCGGTCCAAGGACGGAGCCCTGAGGAACACCTCTATTAATTAATCTAGGAAGAGACGTCACATTATTACCATCCCTACCCTTAATCTGTACACATTGTGATCGATTAGACAAATAGCTGTGGAACCATTTGATGGCCTCGGAACTGCATCCATAGAATGAGAGCTTTGAGAGAAGGAGTGAAATATTGATGCTGTCGAAAGCACGCGAGTAATCAAGCAGCACAAGCAGTGTTGCCATACCTCGATCTCTGTCTTCTAATACATTACTAACTACATCAAGAAGTGCAGTAGTCGTACTGTGCTTTTGGCGAAAACCAGATTGTGTTAGAGGTAAAATTTTATACCGTTCGAGATATGCCCTAAACTGATTGCAGACGATCTTTTCTAGGACTTTGGAGAGGCAAGGCAGCAAACTAATAGGACGTATATCCTTTGTACTGGTCGGATGTGAAATTTTGGGAATAGGTTGGACTATTGCCATTCTCCACTGAGCAGGAAACGTGGAAGACAAGAGTGACCTATTAATGATGGCCGTAATTGCTCGAAGAGAATCAGGAAGGGTCATCATCAACATGTTCAATGAGATATAGTCAGCACCCAAGGCATTCGATTTTAGACTAGAGAGAATGTTTGATACGTCTATCTCAGTTACTGTTTTAAGCTGAAATTTATTAGTGCTGAAACGATTAAACTCAAAATAAGTTAATTCTGATATTGTTACAGTATCCTTGCCAGGCATGTCCAGAAAATATTCATTAAGTGTTTCGGGGTCATTACAGAAACATGGAAGTTCGTGTTCAGACTTCTTTCTTATGGAGACAATAGATTTTAATTCCTTCCACAGTCGTTTTGGTTGGTCGATATTTTTATTTATGTATGTATTAAAGTAAGCCTGCTTTTCGCAATCAATTGCAGCACGGACGAGGTACTTAAGCTCTTTGTATGAGTTATGAAGACGTTCGCATTTACTCGATTTAAAACTAGCGTGGGCAGTGTCTCGGAGACCCATCATCAACTTAATTGTATCAGTAATCCAAGGATGAGACTTATTTTTAATTAAAACTTTTTTGTAAGGTGCATGGAGATCAAACAGAGTTAAAATGTAAATATTAAAAAGATCTACCATAGTATCCACATTGTCCAATTCTTCAATGCCATCCCAGTTAACGTTATTTAGATCCTTGTTATAGATGTCCATTAAAATGTCTTTTAAAGGTCGGTAAGTAATCCAGTGTGGTATAGGTTTTACAATTTTAAAGTTAAACTTTACAGATATCATTGAATGATGACTTAGCTCAGGGATATATGAAACATTTACGGCACCTACATTTACATCAGTGCAGACAACATCTAGTAGTGTCTCACTGTGGTCCGTAAAGATAAGAATAAAGACATAATTGTTACCTTTTATAAAAATTAAAAAGAATTTCACGATAGCATATGTCCATGTGGTATATATGATCTTTTTTTTTTATGGTCTATCTTTTACATTAGAAGAAGTTTGAAAGTTGCGCCAGTGACGAAAAAGTTAAGGAGTGAACGGTGGACATGGTATAGACATGTGAAGAAGCAGGATGAAAGTAATGTTATGAGAAAACTTTTAGGTATTAATGTTGAAGTCTTTAGAGGTAGAGAAAGACCAAAGAAAAGATGGATGGACTGCGTGAGGCATGACATGTAGACAGGGAGTGACTGCAGAGATGACGTCTGATAGGATCGTATGGAAAAAGATGACACATTTCGTTGACCCCAAGTAATTGGGATAAGAGCAAGATGATGATGATGATGATGTCCATCTTTTATGATTAATTCGCTATGTTATTTTTAATGCATTTGGGTTCTAAAAAATGCATCATTTGCGAAGTTGCATTAATAAATAAATGCAAATAAATGCATTATTACACGAGTATTATTTTTTGGCCGAATAAAGTTGCCTTTAACATCATTTGCCTTCAAGGAATATCTCGGGCAATATTATCCAGTTAATCAAGTAAAAAATGGATACGCTGACCGGCCGCTACTAGCAGGCATGCGAAGTATCATGCTTCGCGTTTCAGATGCGTGGTTTACAGTAATTAGGATAAGAGCATGGGAATTATGATGATAACGGAATAAGAATACAATATGTCACCACTCCTTCTTTTCCTGTGAGTGATTAGAAATTTTATCCGTGTGGTGATGGAGTAAGAATACTATTCACCCCATCATATCTTACCCGTGGGTGATCGTACGAGACAACTAGATATAAAACGCATATAACATCTATGCGAGAGAAAGAAAACTGGAAACAAAACCCTATACCAACACGTCTGACCAGCGCGGTATAGTAGGTTAATTTCCCTCCCATTGCGGAAGAGACCGAGCCCAACAGTGGGACGTTTGTGGGCTGTGATGATGATGATTATAAAATACGATTAACAGACGGAAATAGTTAACATTAAAGCAAAAAAAGCAAACTCGAAATAAAACTCTTTATCAACCCGCCTGACCAGCGTACTATAGTTGATCAATTTCACACCCATTTTGAAAGAGTTTCGAGCCAGGAATAAAACGTACATGAAGTTGGATCATCATTCTCCTACTCTTATACCAATTAATTGGGGTCGATACCATATGTACTCTTCTTTCATAGTATCTACATATTGTAAAAGTTATTGGCAATAGTTTTATGACCGGCCTTCTGCCAGACGTCAACCTTCCTTGGGAATGTAATTGTTAACCAAACGGCAAACGGGGCATCAGATGGAGTTGGCCCAGGTTGTTATAAGGCACTTAGTCGTCTTTTACGATATCCACGAGCAAAGTAAGGGTTGGCAGTATTCGTAGCCGCTACCACACAACTTGTACATGAGGTGGAATATAATGATAAAATCTTTATTATGCAGTTTCATGACATTATGAAAAAATCTATAAAAAATGGATAATCTGTTTGCTTATCTATAAATATAGTCCAATGATTTTGAAATTAAAAAAAGACAAATATTTGTGTACGATCCACTTCGTTGTACATTTTTCAGTGCATTAATTAATCCCCCACATATATTTCGTGTCAAAATCGCTTCGTTAGTGTGTAGAGATAGAAAAAAAAATAACAATTATGGAAAATAAAATGTATAAATATCTGATTATATTTCTCGGATCTTTCTTTATTATTTCTAAATACTATTGAATGATTATGGATTCTATGAAGTATCCGAGACGCCTAGATAATTAAAATAAAATCAAAATAATCCAAAAAAAAACATATAATTTTATTTTATTGTTTATGGTGGTAAATGAGCAAGTAGCACACCCGGTGGTAAGTGTTCCTGAATCACAGTTAAGCTACTGCCTACCAACCAAAACTCAGTCAAAAAGTTGGGCTTCTTGCTCCTTCGTTCACCAAACCAAGCGCAACAGCACAATTTCAGTGCTCAAGTGTCGATTTTCTGCGAGAGTGTAATACTACCTCGGACTATTTACAAATCTAATGTTTATAAATATTTTAATTGTATTTGAATACACAGATATGATGATGCACTGGTGTAAGGACGAAATTCTCCTTACGAGTGGTTTGTAATGACACATAAACCACTCGTGAAGAGGCCTTGGCTCGCCCACATGATGTTAGAGAGCGTAGAATCCTATAACATGTCGTACATGATGGCAGAATATAAGGTCACACGCTGTTTCACCCGTCGTCTCGAACGGATCGAATGGGCGTGACCACAGCATAGCTTAGTTTTTGGTGGCAGGATATTATTCAGTCACACCTCACCCGAATGAACAACGCGCAACCCCATAACCTGCCGTACACGTACCTCTCTGGCAGGCCAAATATGCGAGCTACCGAGTTACCCTTTCGGATACCATCTCGAGTCAACAACCTGGTAGCCGCCGCCTTTCAATATTGAGGCGTCGCCTTTACGCGTTCAGTCTCTCTTTGGGTGTGTCATCCTCATAATTCTATATACTTAATTGTGATCCACAAATGATTGCATAAGAATCTGGGGTTAAAGGGGGAAAGAATTAAGAATATAATATGTACCCACCCTGTTACCATCCCATGAGCGTCATAAAAAGCAGCTAAATGAGCACCAGTTGGGTGCAGTCATTTTTAAGAATTCCACAAAAGAATGAGTAATTATTTAACATTATCAAAGTCTAATGATCGGCAATCATTACGTTTAAAACTAAGCTAACGTGGTAATAGTACAATAATGGTATGACCACGCTGTTGACAGTTCTCTGTCTACAACCGCGGGCCGGTCCGTCCGGGGTAGTACCACACTCTCGAAGGAGATCGACGTCTGAGTAATGGCAATGTGCTATTGCGCTTCGTTCTGTGAGCAAGAGAGCCGGAAGCCCAACTAGGTGGGTTTGGGGATTGTAATGGTAGGCAGTGACCTAGCTATACCCTTGGTATTGCAAAAGTCCATGGGCGGCAGTGACATTTACCATCAGGTGTGCTACTCGCTCGTTTGCCACCATAAGCAATAAAATAGAAAAAAAAAGGTGGCATGTTATATAAATAATAATAATGAACTATTTTCATACGTACAAGTTCAAGAATTGTAAATATCATAGTTTTCAATTATTCTTTTTTTTAAGTTTTCGATTTAATATTTTATCAGTTGTTGCTAACTGTACTACCTGACGTCCAAACATTCGCAATCAGTGAAAACTGGTATTTGCTTCACGCGGATAAATTGGGAGCGGTGCAGTACCGGCCGGTTTCCAGCGAGTGACGACAGTGACGTCAACGTTAACAGGTTAATTATGATAATGTATTCCACTCATCACCATCCTTGTAGCATAAATAATAATGCATACAACCCAATCCTTTCTGAATAAACATAAAGAAAATGAAAACATTTTTGTTCATATTTAATAATCTTTATTTACTAAGAGTAAATGCTTGCGATGCTTTTTTTTATTTCTTTCTTTTTGGGTAAGCTATGGTCTGGATATACGTCCGTTCCATCCGGGGTGACGGAAGGACAGCGCGTGGCTCCATAACCCACCCCATCGCCATTGGGTCGGCTATTGGTAACGCTTCCTTGCCGTAGCCAGCCCGGCGGGTTACCCTATCGGGTACCATCCCCTGTCAACGTCACCCTCATGCGGTCAGCCTCTGCGGTTGACGGACTATTCCCCGCTCCAGTCACCCGCGGCCTCGGCTAGGGACCCTTACGATGCTGGTTATAAGTCCATAGAATTGGTTGAATGCTAAATTTATAATTCCTTATGGTGACACAGTAAAAATACCACGCCTTATCTTGCCTGCGGATCTTGTTAAAGATGAGTAAAGGCTTTGACTACACAGACGCATAGTGCTTAAGATACTGAACTACCGTGCTAATATCGTGAGTTGGATTCCCAAGCAGGACTAAACTTTGTGCGATCTAAGAACTGTTGTTCTGAGTCTGGATGTAATTTTCTGTCTCTCTTTCGTTTGTAAAATTTGCCGTAATACAAAGATTATTTCCTTAATATTGGCTGTTGTGTTTAAAAAAACGATACCATCCTAACTAGCGTGGTATAGTATATTAAATTTTCCTCTTATTATAGAGGAAGCTTGAACCCAGCAGTGGGACTTATATGAGCTGAGATGATGACAATGTAATTGCTATAATTGTTACGTTTGGTAAGTGGGTTGACCATTGCAGTAAAACACTACAGAATAGAAGAGCGATACAGCCCGTTTTACCTCAGCCAATTTCTGCGACTCCCATGGCCAAATAAGGGTTGGCGTAACTGTATTCTTATTCATGCGGAAAGATGTGTTTAATATTTATTTCTATAAAAGACCTTAATTATTTTGCCATAAAAAATCTTCGAGATAAAAAAATAAAATTCGTTTACTACTCGTAGCATAGTTGAGAACAGAACACATATCGATACGGTATCCAACTAAACCCTAGAGAGTTATGGGAATTTGGGGGGAGGGATTCAATAAAGAATTGAAATGTATTTGCCGTTAGAATTGTTTGTTGCGTGCTGGGAATAATGCGTATGTGATTACTGTGCCGAATGAGTGATTGTTTTCTTAATACTGCTACGGTATTACTCGACCTATTGGTACGTTATTGGATAGGATGAATAATATATAATGCGTTCATATATTAAGTTAAATTAAAGAAAGTTTTAGGTTAAATTGAAGAAACTGACGTCAATCCTCCTTTCGAATGTAATTTTTGACCAAATAGCATTAGGTGAAGTTAGTCCAGGTTGTATTAAGCTCTTAGTCGTCTTTTATGACATCCATGAGCAAAGTAAGGGTTGGTAGTATTCGTAACCGCTACCACACATCCACCATAATATTGATATCTCTACCATAACATATAGCCGTCCCTCTTATGTACGAATAAGCAATTTTTCAATACACATACATATCATCACGCCATATCCCTTACAGGGTAGGCAGAGAGAACAGAGTGCTAGAGAACTCTATCCTTGCATACTTCACTCGCTTCTTCAATATTCACAATTCTCTTCATACACGCCCGCCGGTTTCGGAGACTCTTGACTCCATTTTCCTTCAGTACGTGACCAATCTGGTCTAGGTAAGTTAGTATCGGTCTCCCCCGGTACCTATATACTTTGAATTTTTTCAGTATCTGTAAAAATACTAAATTTTATAAATGATATATCATCATCACAGCCTATATATGTCCCACTATTGGGCTCGGACCTCCTCGGTAATGGGAGGAAAATTAACCCACTATACCGCGCTGGTCAGACGGGTTGGTATAGGGTTTTGTTTCGAGTTTTCCTTCTCTTGCATAGATGTTATATGCGTTTTATATCCCTTAGTCGTCTCTTACAATCACCCACGGGTAAGATATGGGGTAGTGAATTGTATTCTTACTCCGTCACCACACGGATAAAAATTATATAGGTATATTTTTTTTTAATTAATTAAAATAATATAACACTGAGACACATATGAGATAATTTATTATTTTATTGCCAGACTTATTAATTTGTACACACAAAACACACCAAAGGCAATGTACAATTTACGAGTTGCCTCGAGATGAAAAGATTAAATTTAATGATTCAACTCTTCAGGGTTCTCCGCGTTCCCGCACTTTAATTATTATTTTATTACCACTTTGTATTATTCTTGTGTTGCCAACTTTTTATTGGTTAAAATGTTTTCTTTTTCGTTATATTCAAGAAAGTTTAAAATGAAATTTCACATTTTAATTCAATCATTGTGAAGTATTTCCCTTGTTTTTGTAATTTAATTACTTTAAAAGTCTTGATTAAACAATTATTAACCGCAAACTTAAGTATAAGATATTACAACAAAACGGTTAACTGTTTTTATGACACTCATTGCACCCGCGGCTTCTAAATGTCGTAATAAATTTCCCTCTTAATCTCTATAAATATTTTTTTTTGTTTTAAGTAATAATATATAGCAAATTTATCATTATTCATGCTTTCGTCGTCCTATTAGTCATAGACTCTTGAAATGGAAGAGATAGTACCGTAATCGCCATCCTTTTCAGGTGGGTTGGTGATCGCAGTGCAGTAATGTTTCTCATTTCTATGACTCTCACGGGCAACTAAGAGGTGAGCTTCGTCGTCCTATTAGTCATAGACTCTTCAAATGGAAGAGATAGAGCCGTAATCACCACCCTTTTCAAGTGGGTTGGTGATCACAGTGCAGTAATGTTTCTCATTTCTATGACTCTCACGGGCAACTAAGAGATGAGCTTTGTCGTCCTATTAGTCATAGACTCTTGAAATGGAAGAGATAGTACCGTAATCGCCATCCTTTTCAGGTGGGTTGGTGATCGCAGTGCAGTAACGTTTCTCATTTCTATGACTCTCACGGGCAAGTAAGTGGTGACAATAATTGAATTTTTATCGTGTCTTCACACGGATAAATAATAAAATAAAATGATTTATGTAATTTAAAGTATTTTTAAATATATTTCATGTGTCATCATCATCATTTCAGCCCATATACGTCCCACTGTTGGGCTCGGGCCTCCTCCATTATGGAAGGGTAATAGACCTACCATAGAACGCTGATCTGACATGTTCGTATAGGGTTTTGTTTCGAATTTTCCTTCTCTCGCATAGATGTTATATGCGTTTTATATCCCTTAGTCGTCTCGTACGATCACCCACGGGTTAGATAGGGGGGGTAGTGAATTGTATTCTTACTCCGTCACCACGCGAAAAATGTGTAGGAAGTAGAATAATATGTAGCCAATTGACATGAAAGTATTTTTTGTTTTATATGACTACGCAAGTTTCAATTGGTATTTTTAACCGACTTCTTTTCTGTTCAATTCAATTCATTTTTAACAGTTTGCCGGATACTGGAGTGGGACGTATTTCTTTTTGAAAACAACTTTAGTACTAGATAATAAAGTCCAATGTGTTACTCATTGCGTTTTTTTTTTTTGTAGACAAATTGAACAAAATTATTAGACTTAGACATCAATATGATATTATCTGATATTAGTGTTAAAAAAATTTAACCCACCAGCTCTGAGCAAGGAAATACTATAGTCATTACCAGCACCATCATGCCACCAAGAGGAATAAAAAAACTTGCAACTAATCAGTATATTTCAGTGTAGGTTCGATATTACTGCATTTGACTTATAATTCTAAACTTGAATTAATTTTATAGCATTTATGGTTTGAAAGAATTTTGGCATTATTATTTTAGTGGTTTAAGGATATAAATATATTAAATAATTGATATCCTTAAGTCACTAAAGTAATTGCCAAAATTCTTTTTTTCATTTATACATATAACGAAAAATAGAGAAATTGCTAAGTGCAATGAGAAATTACATGTAAAAGTAGTAGCCTTATATTTGTATTTTAAAGCTAATGTGTGGTCAGACCATATTCTGTCAGAAAAAAATATAGCTATACAAATAACGAAAAGCTAAATCAACATGTCAGTTATGACAATACGTACATACATACATACATATCATCACGCCATGTCCCTTGCAGGGTAGGCAGAGAGAACAGAGTGCCAGAGAACTCTATCTTTGCATACTTCACTCGCTTCCTCAACATTCATAATTCTCTTCATACATGCTCGCCGGTTTCGGAGACTCCTGACTCCACCTTCCTTCAGTACATGACCGATCTGGTCTAGGTAGGTTAGTCTCGGTCTCCCCCGGTACCTACATCCTTCCACTTTCGCATTGTATATCTTCTTAACCAGACGTTCGTTCGGATTTTTTTGTTATGAATTTTATTTAACATTTCGTTATGACAATAATAAAAATGAAATAAAAATGAAAGCCAGTAAAATATTCTTATAGATAAAAATTAATTCACATTCAAAATAGATGTTCAGCCGGTAATTCTTATTTAATTTCAATTACGCAACCCGGTACACAGTTTTATTTTTCAATGTCTGCTAAAAGGCAGTTTTGAGCAAACTGAAGCTACGACTGGTTTGTTAATATTCTGTGCTCGGCTCTCAACACGAGCCACCAACGTGCCACGACTCTGAACCAGTTCACTTGGCGATGCAATGTCTTTAATAGGAGCCATCAATTGAATATGTACCCCACATTAGCATATGAGTATCTTAAGAAAATAGAATATCTGCAATTTTGTTAGAAATTCATTGCGGTTTCTCTTATTGAGTTTTTTGATAACTGCGGTATGACCACTGGGCTATTTTATGTGATCATTAAGTGAATCTTAGGGCGCTTAAATATCCTAATATATATTTTAGGAGTTGAAAACTCAGTTGCTTCAAGATAAAATAATAATTCACTGATACTGATTATTCTAAAAACCGACTAATACGATTGAATATAATAAAAATGCTTAATATTTATTTTATTCATATAAATGATAACACAATGAATTACCAAGAGCAACAATGGACAGGACACATCACAGGAGGCAAGTGAGTCTTGGGAAGAAAGTTCTTAAGTGTCACCTATCTATTCGACGTCATAGTATGAGACGCAACTAGGTGAACTGACTACTTAGTGAAAATTGCTAAGAGTTGTTGGATACAGGCGGTACAGGACTGCGATTTGTGGCAATCTATGAACCCTACATCCAGCAAAAATTTGAACGAAGATCCTATATATATATATATATATATATATACGTATGTATGTAACATACATATCATCACGCCATATCCCTTGCAGGGTAGGCAAAGAATACAGAGTGCCAGAGAGAACTCTATCCTTGCATACTTAACCACTCGCTTCCTCAACATTCATAATTCACTTCATACACGCTCGCTGGTGTCGGAGACTCTTAATCCCACCTTCCTTCATTACTTGACCAATCTGGTCTAAATAGGTTAGTCTCGGTTTCCCCCGGTAACTGCATCCTTCCATTTTCGCTATCCTATATATATATATATATATATATATATATGTAGGGAATATGTCAGACATAAGGAACAATAATGTGGATACAAAGTCGTAAATTCTCGTACTGCAAGTAATCACAATTACTTTCACAACTATATACCAATTACAATTTACACTAAGTGAACCCCACAAAGCAGTCCCAGGCAATCGCCTTTGCACAAACAACTACATGGTACAGTATGACACAGTAAACTGCTATCAGTTCAGTAGTACTAAGGATGACATAGTAACTGATAGATAATACTTCCCCGTGTGACTACGGGACAAGATCACAATTGTCACTACTCTTTTACTTGCATGTGGAATCCTTGGCCAGGAGTTCACCAAAAGAATGAGCAGCAGTTCTTCCTTTGGGAAATACGGCCACAGATAGTTCACTACAGATCTCGCACGTACGTAGGAGAAATGATCGTCGGAAACGTGCAGTCGTGGACCGCATCGTTTCCAAGCGAAATAGATGAACCCTGCTACGGTATCGGAAGACGCTCGATCTTAAACTGATTAAACAGACCAACAAACAAATAAATTACACGACTAGCGCACGACATGTGCACCGTGGCACGCGCGGGCTTAGACTCACTAAACCGCGCGCTCGCCTCTTTTTATAACAAGTTTGCGTGGCGGGGAATGCATGACGCGCTAGGAGGCGTGGTCAGTGAATATGTTAACACGTTGTAACATGTTTTAGCACGTGCAATAAACGCAAGTGCCGTCACGGCCATGCTGACGTGCGTACGTCCTCGTACGCGTCTTCATTAGTCATCTGGGAACAAATAAACAAACATCCTGGCAAGTTCCAGGTATAGCAATTACCAAAATTTTTTACAACAATATTTTTTAATTACAATATTTTCTATAAACTAACATCTTATCATGTCTGGTCCGGTTCACATTAACCCTTCAGATCGTACTGGACCAGTCAGCAGACCCTTCAGTTACAGATTTTACTAGACCAGATATTGATCTCTATAACAAGCTAGACCAGATCAATTCTCTATAGCAAGCTAGACCAGATCAATTCTCTATAGCAAGCTAGACCAGATCAATTCTCTATAGCAAACTAGACCGGAATTGTCATTCCCTTTAGCCATATCATTGGACCGGCTCAAGCCCTACAATGATGGTAGGCCCCTTTTTCTTACTACTTTTTTTTATTTTCTTTTCTTTTTCAATAGCACAGTTCACACGTTAACACCAATCAACAATAAATCACAAAGATTTATTTTACGACTAAGAGTCAATGGGGTTACACCCGTACATAGTCCGATCGTATCGTGGCAACAACTCACTCAACAACTGCCACAATTAACTAGTGGCAACAATTCACTGCAACAACTAACTGATTAACACCAACGACCGACTACTCGTCGATTGCAACTGCGAGACTTATAAACCCATTCGAGATTACCCGTTTTCAAAAACTAGAAGTACTAAAATTGCTTGACTTGATTATATAAAATACCAACACAAAATAAATGACTATTTAATAAAAACTCTATTCATGTCGTTACGGCCGTCCTGCATTTACACACTTCTTCGTGTGCAATGCTCTCATCCTTAGGCAACAGACAGATTACCATTAAGCTCGCCTCGGTCAACCTGACCAATTAATAAACCACTTCCTACTTTGAAGAGGTTATACAAAGAGCTAACGCTCAATAATTACCACTTTCGCTTAACTTAAACACAACTCATAATTTTAAAGATACTGTCTCGTATACATCTGTCAGTGCAGTCCTCACAGAGCAGACGGCTATACATTGTCTAGTCCATACCATACAGGCTAGTCAACGTCACACAGGCTAATGTGTATTACACATAGTTTGATGCTTACCACCTCCGTTAACTTACCACCGCCGTTAACGGTGTATCCAGACTCATCTAATTCTGAAGAAAGATCTAGTCCAGGATTCAATTCCAAAGGAACACAGCACTCACGCATAAAACTTAAGCGATCATGGACTTGCTTGGACGTCACATTGGAGTACAATATCTTCAACACGTACCTGTCACCATCGAGCAGCTCTGTAACTAACAAGCAGAAACCGTACCAGGTCCTATCAATTTAGAATTTAACTTTTCATTTCGTTCAAGATTTTTTAATAAAACGTTACTCCTTTAAAATAACCTACTTTAAAATATCTACTTTAAAATATTTTACTTTTGCTTTTTTATCAAAACTATAGTTTGATTTTAATGGACTCTTTTTATATTTAGTCATTAGGTATACGACTACCTCGTGTCTCCGTATTTAAGGGTTCAGAATATACAAGGAAAGTGTTAACAGACAAAGTGTCAGATAACACAGTTGATTGCAGCGGCCCCTCACTGGTCTACTGCTTTACTTTTCTGCAGGATTAGGTGTCTTGACTATCACGTCTGAATGTGACATCCAAGCTCATGAAATAACAAAGGAAAGTTGTTTAAGCTAACTAATATAATTTTTTTTGGAGAGGATAGGCGTAAAAGCGTGATCACTTCGTTACCTACAATCATTTTTCAAAACCATTTTTTGATAAATCGTAAAAATTTCGTAAACTAGTAGTTCTACTACTACAATAGAGCCACTGTAAAGATAACGAGAACTCACAACACTTAGTAATCACGTTAGACATATTTCTTTATACATCATTACAAATTTATATTGGACTACCTTCAAATTCATATATCATGCAAAAATTAAAAATCTATGCTCAAAATTATCACTCGATGTACAAAATCTTACGATACCGGTTCAACTTTCGACGTACACGATTACGTAATCTATGCGACGTCGGCATATTGGTATCACTTCACGTGCACACAAAATTAATCTTGTAGGGTAGATACTTTGTTATATGAAAACGAAACATTTTAAATGTAGATGACCAAACTGAGCAAGGTGGTAGTAGGCTTGGGTACTTTATCCCATACTTCTGATGTAGGGAATATGTCAGACATAAGGAACAATAATGTGGATACAAAGTCGTAAATTCTCGTACTGCAAGTAATCACAATTACTTTCACAACTATATACCAATTACAATTTACACTAAGTGAACCCCACAAAGCAGTCCCAGGCAATCGCCTTTGCACAAACAACTACATGGTACAGTATGACACAGTAAACTGCTATCAGTTCAGTAGTACTAAGGATGACATAGTAACTGATAGATAATACTTCCCCGTGTGACTACGGGACAAGATCACAATTGTCACTACTCTTTTACTTGCATGTGGAATCCTTGGCCAGGAGTTCACCAAAAGAATGAGCAGCAGTTCTTCCTTTGGGAAATACGGCCACAGATAGTTCACTACAGATCTCGCACGTACGTAGGAGAAATGATCGTCGGAAACGTGCAGTCGTGGACCGCATCGTTTCCAAGCGAAATAGATGAACCCTGCTACGGTATCGGAAGACGCTCGATCTTAAACTGATTAAACAGACCAACAAACAAATAAATTACACGACTAGCGCACGACATGTGCACCGTGGCACGCGCGGGCTTAGACTCACTAAACCGTTTTTTTTTTTTTTTTTTTTTTTTTTTTTTTTGTTAACGCAGTGGTTCAAGAATGCTATTTGCGCACTAACCCCCGCCTGTCGGAAAAACAGACGGGGAGTGTGGGACTCGCTAGCCCCGTGACTAGAATACCCACTAAACTCTTTCCACTGCGATCGCTGTTAGCCGAGAGGGCTTTGACAGCTTAACCGGACTATGGGTGAGCGCTGAAGGCTCTCAACCCGGAATAGCTTTTAAGCGACTACGCCCGAGGGCTCTCCCTGTGGAGAACGGACCTCGGCTCGGGGCGTCGCTGGTGGCAAAGTGGGTGTGCCCACGTTTGGAATATTGATTTTTACGCGTCGCGTCTTCCTTCCCCGGCGGCGGAGGCGAAAGCGCGAGTGGTTATGTGTTATGGCCGCGCGGGTAGACTCACTAAACCGCGCGCTCGCCTCTTTTTATAACAAGTTTGCGTGGCGGGGAATGCATGACGCGCTAGGAGGCGTGGTCAGTGAATATGTTAACACGTTGTAACATGTTTTAGCACGTGCAATAAACGCAAGTGCCGTCATATATATATATATATATATATATATATATATATATATATATAAGTAATAACTTTCTCCATTCCTCTTCCTTCTCTCCAATGTGGTTGAGAGGAATGATGACTGCTCTAGTAGTTAACTCGTGATCGGGTGCTACTTGTGGGATCTGGTCTAGCCATAATCCTTTACGTTGTATTTGAATTTTATAATAAATGAATTTAAATTCTAAGTTTACTTTTATCATCAACTACATGCATCCATCCCTTATCTATCTATTTAAAAAAAAGATATAAAAATATTCTCATATAAAACCTTAAGTGTAAATTCAAGGTAACAAAGACATTATAAGTATGTCCGCGGGGTTCGGTAATTAAAGTTAACGAACTTCGTATGCAAATAAGACCTCTTTATCGTTTTTGGGTTAAAACGTCTATTATGCGACTTTATAAGAAGCACCCCGTGGTGGTATCGCGTAAGCTTACGTACGACGCAACTTAATTTTCTGGATTAACTATAAGCATAATGGCACATTTAATAATAGCGGGTATTAAATATTAATGCTCCATTGGCGTAATATTATAAAATTGCGACTGTTAATTAGGAAATATTTTGTTCAATTCCTCAAAAAGTATTACTGGAAATTTACCCTAACAAGTCTAGGAGTACATACCGTAACTAGTCAATCTAATCCTTCTAATATTTCTTCCTCTCAATGATCTCAATCCATAGGATATTCTCTTTTATGGAACATTAGCCCTCCACAATAGGAGGTCAATTGACCTAGTAAACCGTAATTTACTATGTGCTGACAGAAAAAAAACCGTAAGGATCTTAAAAAAACAAATTGATGTAAGCAATAACATCATATCATCATCATCATCACAGCCCATATATGTCCAACCGTTGGGCTCAGGCCTCTTTCGTAATGGGAGGGAAGTTAACCTACTATACCGCGCTGGTCAGACGTGTTGGTATAAGGTTTTGTTTCGAGTTTGCCTTCTCTCGCATAAATGTTATATGCGTTTTATATTCCTTAGTCGTCTCGTACGATCACCCACGGGTAAGATAGGGGGTGGCGAATTGTCTTATTACTCCGTCACCACACGGATAAATAGAACAATAACATCACTTATAGAAAATCAGTCTACATAATGTTGAAATTAGAGTATTATATATTGATAAGCAAGTGCCATGGGTTCGATTCTCACACAAGATAATACTTTGTGTGATCCACAAATTGTTATTCCGAGGCTGGGTGTAATTTGCATTCGTTAATTATATCTTTGTAAAGTCGCAACGCAATAAAAATATTAGTTTCTTAGTGTAGGATGTTGTTTTTTACAAAAATAAAATATTATATATATATACTAGCAGACCCGGCCACGCGTTGCTGTGGCTAAGGTAGTCTCAGTAACCCGTGGTGGTTATGCTAATAAATTGTAGCTTATATGAAACGCTTCTACGTTTAACATAGCGCCATCTATTAAATACTTACTCAATCCAGTCAACAGATACCACCATCTGTTAGAATCGTTTGGACATAACAGATAATTGTGACTGTCAAGTAATAGACAAATAATTTGCAATAAAATAATATTGTGACTATAAATAGAGATGGAAGCTATCCTATCTTTTAAGTTGAATCAAACTACACATATTATGCAAATTTGATTAAAATCGCTTAAGTACTTTAAGAGTGCATGGATGATATATGGGCTGTGATGATGATGTGATGATGATGCGGCGGAACTACTGGAATGTAGTGAATATCATATAAAAGTGCTTTACAACGTTTTCGTTTTCCATCAAAATTCCCACAAGATACCATTAACAGTGTAGCCATAGCACTGTTAATGATGGTTATAATTTGACTTAGAACAATGACTAACCTGATAGACTAAAAACGTAAAAATAATTATAACTTGACACTGGCACCAATAGTTCGTATAAGTAGCTGATTGCCAATACACAAAGAGAAGAAGAAGAACGTTTATGTGACATCAACCTTTTTAGAATTCCATACCCAAAAGATAAAACAGAATTCTATTACTAAGACTCTGCTGTCCATCCGTTGCTTCGCCTATCTGTCACCAGGTTGCTTTCATGAACCGTGATAGTTGGACAGTTGAAATTTTCACAGATGATGAATTTCTTTTGCTGCTACAACGACAAATACTAAAAAACAATAAAATAAATATTTAAGGGGGCTCCCACACAATTTAAAATTACAATTTTTAAAATTAAAATCTGTATTCACAGAATATTTAGTAATATATTCCCTTTAGAAATAAATAATTAAATTTAAATAAAACAAATAGAGAATTTAATCTCCCATACAATAAACATAATTATTTTGCCATTTATAGATAATGGTACGGAACCTTTCGTGCGCGACTCCGAGTCGCTGTTAGCCGGTTTTTTGAATATAATCGAATTGAGTTTTCGAACATGTGTCAAAATAAAATGTCTTTTAAATCAAAATCACTAAGAAGTATTGATATCAACTTTAAATCAAATCACCCCTAAAATAACTTTCCACCCCTTTTTAACCCAGTTAGGAGATAAATCTCAATAAAATATGAATCACATCTTTCATCAATTCTGTTAAAGAATTTTTATGCAAAATTTGAAATAGATTGGACCAAGGAATCACGTTGTCCCATACAAACTTTGCCCTGATTTTTCAACCACTTAGGGATATAATTTCATAAAATCCGTTCTTAGCTGACCTCTACTCGGCGAAAGAAATATTCCTACCAAATTTGAGGTTTGTGGGCCGTATGGTTCCAGAGATATCGTGATGAGTCAATACATAGGTGGAAATTTCTTATATATATATATATATATATATAGAAGATAGAAGATATATATATATTTATATATACTAGCAGACTCGGCCACGCGTTGCTGTGGCTGAGTCTGCTAGTATACTAGAGGCTACCTTAGCCTCAGTAACACGTGGTAGTTATGCTAATAAAGTCCAGTCAACAAATACCGCCTCTCTTAGACTCATTTGGAGATAAGAGATAATTGTGACTGTCAAATAATAGACAATTAATTTGCAATACAATATTACGTTTATAAATTGAGATGGAAGCTATCCTATCGTTTAAGTTGGATCAAACTACACATGCTGTGCAAATTTGATTAAAATCCGTTCAGTACTTTATGAGTCCATCGCGGACAAACAACGTGACACGTAATTTATATATATTAAGATATATATATATATATATATATATGGTTCGGACATATGAAAAGAATGCCGAACGAACGTCTGGTCAAGAAGATATACAATGCAAAAGTGGAAGGATGTAGGTACCGGGGGAGACCGAGACTCACCTAGACCAGATTAGTCACGTACTGAAGGAAGGTGGAGTCGAGATTCTCCGAAACCGGCGAGCGTGTATGAAGAGAATTATGAATGTTGAGGAAGTGAGTGAAGTATGCAGAGATAGAGTTCTCTGGCACTCTGTTCTCTCTGCCTACCCTGCACAGGATATGGCGTGATGATATGTATGTATGTATGTTCATTTTTTTTAATTTCTTGTTGACATGAGCTCAGAAGATTTTTAATAAAACGTTTTATATTAGATTTAAGTACGTGAAAAGGATGAATTAAATAATCTTTTAAAGTAAACATAGAAGTAAATTAATATGAAAGTATAAAATAATTTACCGGTACTAAGGTTAAACAAAATGAGAATTTTAATAGAATAGTTTTAATGTGTTATACAAAGCTGCAGTTGAGAATAACAGCAACAAAGTTAAAATTCTTCTTTTAAAAATGTAATGTGAACGTGAATGTGAGCAATACCAAAATAATGGTCTTTGAAAGAGACTAAGTCAGAACAGATGTAAGAGTAACAATAGGTAATGATATACTAGAGCAAGTGGATGAATTTGTATATCTTGGATGTGGATTTAGCCGAGATGGAAGGTACACCACTGATATAGAGCGAAGAGTGAATGTGGGAAATAGAGTGAACGGAGCGTTGGGGCAACTTCTCGGCAGCCACCACCTCAGCCAGAAGGCACGTGTAGCAATACATAACGCAGTCCTTTTTTTTTTTTTTTTTTTTTTTTTGCGTGGGAAAATGCCTTTACGCATGCCCACCTTTTAGGAGAGAGATGGGATATGCCGGGCTCGGCGGTAACTGTAGCGCCACTACCTGCTAAAAACCGCACGCTATTCCTTCTTCACGGTTATGGCGAAGTCATGGGACCGTTTTCACATGCACCGCGACTTCGCCGGGCCGACACGTCCACAGTACGCGAACTCACCTCGGGAAAGTACCACTCTCTCCCCTTAGCAGCTCACTTAAGTAAAGCCTAGGAACAGGCGCTGACACCTCCTTAGGGCCTTATGCTTGGGGTGGGACGCCGGTCGAAACCCTTACAACCGGTGCCCTAGATCCCATTCGCAGAGTGGAGGTACTTGCCAGGCTGGCTCGATTTCTTTTCTGCGTTCTCTGAAGCGGTAAGGGGAGAAAATTTGCCTCTCTCTCCCGTTCCTCAGCCTCCCTGCTCGATACAACAGCTTCGCAGAAGATGACCATTGCTTGCCACGAACCTTCATCATCCACCATCTTATTTAAGACAGTGGGCAAGGACAGCTCCAAACCCAAGGTCGAGGACAGTTGATGTCGTGGTCCCGCTTCTGCAGGACACGATTCTAGCACATGTTGGGCGGTATCTTCCTCATAGCCGCATCGGCGACACACTGGAGTCTCCTCCTTACGAACAACATTACACAGATACCTCCCGAAGCACCCGTGTCCCGAAAGGATCTGTGTAAGTCGAAAAGTAAGCGACCCGTGTTTCCGTTGGAGCCACTTTGTGAGTATAGGCGTTATCGCCTCGAGCAACCGGTGGGCTCCTGAACCCCTTCGCGTATTTATCGCAAGAAGCCGTTCTCGCCATGTATTAATGGCCACCGTCTCAGCGTCGCTACGCCACCTTATTACATCTTGCGGAGAGGGTCGTTGGCTATGCTCTTGTGCTTGCACTTTACGCCAGAAGACTGCAGATGCTACTTCGGCCTCTAAATCCCATGGCAGGGATCCGGCGAGTACACAGGCCGCATAACGCAGTGCTTGTCCCAACATTACTGTATGGAAGCGAGAGTTGGGTATGCAGAAAAGAGTATGAAAGTAAAATTAATGCGGTCGAAATGCGATCTCTGCGGAAAATCTGTGGAGTTAGGCTGACCGACCGCTTTCGTAACGACGACGTAAGAGAGCGAGTAGGTATGAAAGAGAGTATTGGTGTAAAGATGCGAAAGGGCATGCTCCGATGGTTCGGACATGTGGAAAGAATGCCGAACGAACGTCTGGTTAAGAAGATATACAATGCGAAAGTGGAAGGATGTAGGTACCGAGGGAGACCGAGACTAACCTACCTAGACCAGATCGGTCATATACTGAAGGAAGGTGGAGTCAAGAGTCTCCGAAACCGGCGAGCGTGTATGAAGAGAATTATAAATGTTGAGGAAGCGAGTGAAGTATGCAGAGATAGAGTGCTCTGGCACTCTGTTCTCTCTGCCTACCTTGCAAGGGATATGGCGTGGTAATATGTATGTATGTAAAAATGTAATATGTTTTGTCTAAATAAATGTACTGCTATTACTTACTTTTAAATAGTTTATTATACAAAACGCAAATATTTTACAAATTTCTTTTTTTAATTTAATTCCGTGTAAAAACATTTAAGATGTTCAAAAATTGAGGAAGTTAATAATTAAATAAAATTTTACAAAGACTAGTTTAGTTCCAAGTTTATATTTGAATTTGAGTTCGATATTCAAAGTTTGAAATTCGAATTGGGTTTACATATATTTATGTAGCCCACTGAGAAATGTAGCGTAAGATGTTACAAAACTTAATATGCGAATCCGGTAAACGTCTCAATTGCCGTACTTATTCCAATCAAGCAGATGGTAATGAGAACAAAAACGATTGCAACAAGAACTTGTTCGTTTAATCTCCCCCCATGATTTCGAACGAAGATTAGGCGTGCCTACTAATTTTGTTTGAAATCTTATTGGTTGAAACTGAGTATAAGTTTATTAAAGTTTCAGCAACAGAACCTGAATTACTCTTAATAGCAAATGTTATAACATATCTATGTGTTGAGTTAAAATTAAGACATATATGAACGAGTAAATAGCAGAACATTCTTATTTGGCAAAATACTGACTTGTAATGCCATGTTTGCCATGCTTGGCAAACGGGTTGGCGATCACAATTCGTACTGCTTTGGAGAGTGTTTCTGCCCATTTTTCTAATTAATTCTTTACCACTTATTGTAACACATTGTATTTTTAATCTGTCACCACACGGAATCATCATCATCTCAGCTCATATATGTCTCACTATTAGGCTCGAGCCTCCTCCATAATGGAAGGGTAAATTGAGCTATTATACCAAACTGATCAAGCGGGGTGGTTGACTTAGTTTCGAGTTTTCCTTCCCTTGCATAGATGTTATATTTTATTTCCCTTAATCGTCTCTTACGATTACCCACAGCTAAGATAGGGGTGTTAAATTGTATTCTTACTCCGTCACCACACGGCAAGTACATTTATCATGATCTTCATCTCAGGTCATATGTCCCACTGCTGGCCTTGATCTCTCTCCACAATAGCAGAGAAAATGACTTGATGAATACTAACGACACTAATCAAACGAGTTGGGTTTTATTACGAGTTTTCCTTACATAGATGTTATATGCATATTATATCCATTAAATTGTATTTTTATTCTATCGCAAAACAGCAAAACTTAATAAATTACAATTATTTCATACTCATATAGTATACTAGCTTTCGCCCGCGACTTCGTCCGCGTGGAATAGGTACTTTGGGCTAACGTTAACTCATCTCTCACTCTCACATCTCGCGAATTCGTTTACGTAAAAGATGGAAATATTTTAAATAATACATACGTTAAAGTTGTTTTAGGTACATACATGACGCTTTTATTAGTAAGAGTGTAACATTAAACCTTAAGTAAAAGTATTGGGTCTTATCTATATTTTTTATAGATACATACATACATACACTTACGCCTATTTTCGATTACGCATACTTTTAATGCGTATGACCTCGCTGTGTGGTAGCGGCTACGAATACCTACTACCAATCCTCACTTTGCTCGTGGATGTTGTAAAAGACAACTAAGAGCCTTAGAACGACCTGGGCCAACTCCATCTGATGCCTTTTAATCAACAATTATATTCCCAAGGAGTGTTGACGTCTGGCAGGCGGCCGGTCATTAAACTATTGCCTATAACTTTTACAATATGTACTATGAATGAAGAGTACTTATTGTATGTACCCCAAGAGTAGGAGAATGATGATGATGATGACCTCTCGTGAACAAATCTCCAATTTGGTCCAGAAAAGTATGACGTAGTCTTCCCCTTGTATTCGTCGCATTCATGATTGCTTTATATGTTTGCTTCACCAACCTCTGCCCACTCATTCTTTCTTCCGCTTCGTGTCCAACCCACCTCAGCATACCAGCGCTCTTTTATAACATTATACCTAATTTTATCTTTCATACTTACGTCACACACGTTACGAAGAGCTGTCAGCTCTACGGCATTTATTCTACTTTCATGTCTGCCAAATGTCTTCATCTCTAACTTTCATTGCCATACATGAGGGCAGGCACTAATACGTCCTATACTCATTATTATTATTTAGGATGTGTAAAGCCGACGGAAGGTCATGAGAAGAAAACAAAACTAAAAATGTAGTGTGTGCAGAAATACTTTGAAATAACATTAGTTTGAGTTTTTTTTAATATAAACCCAGTATTTTTACCATAAATGCGCGCTCAGTACTTGATCATTATTTTGCTGCGATGTTATTTTTAAACTGCGATATTTCCTAAGATATTCATTGAAATCAAATAATGTAAAGGGCAATTTTGTTTTAAATTAAATACTTGTGATGAATAACTTATTTATGGATAAGGATTAATATTATGTTTATAAAAACACCTTCGAAAATATCATATTATTTTAAAACAAATTTGATTAGTATAAAAAAGTTTATAGTGAGCCAATCTTAAAAGATAGACATATGCTCTCGCGGACTTTTATTTAGAACTTTGAAAGGGAAACAATTATGTAGTACATAATTTTCACGCAACTTTAACCGTTTACGCAGCGGAAGCTCTCAAAAGGAAACAAAAACCCGATTTTGAAACATTCTTCACTGTTGCTCTGCTCTTATTAGTCTTAGCGTGATGATATATAGCCTATAGCCTTCCTCGATAAATGATCTATTTAACACTGAAAGAATTTTTCAAATCTGACCGGCAGTTCCTGAGATTAGCGCGTTCAAACAAACAAACTCTTCAGCTTTATAATATTTAACACAAAGAATTTTTCAAATCGGATCGGTAGTTCCTGAGATTAGCGCGTTCAAACAAACAAACTCTTCAGCTTTATAATATTAGTATAGATATATATTTTATCAAAATAATAACGTTAAACTAAAGAATGGCCGCCGGAGGGCGCGCGAATGACCCCATCGCCGAAATAAACCACAAATCACAAAAGAGATTATCGTCAAAAATGACCGACGCCGTTGTATTATGACGGGTGAGGAAAAACAACTTTCCGGGAACTGGACATCGTCTGTCACCATGTGACAGTCATCTCGTGCCTTAGATAAATGGCCTCCGTTTCGAAGCGGCTGTAACACTTTTTGTGACTTTCAGTCCCTTTGAGATTTTATGAAAAAAAAAAAAAGAAAACCATTCCATGTTTTGTATATTAGCTGCGTTGGCGGTAAAAGGTTTTTGTTTATATGTCATTCATTTTTTGATAGGAGGAAATGTGATGCGAGCAACCGACTTGGGGGTTCAAAGTTACGTAAACCAGATGTACCTCATTTGGGAATCGGCAGAGACGTTGAATTGGAATTTGTTAGAACTTTTGTTTCAATAGAACTATTATACAAAGAAAACTACTAGATATACGGGATAATTTAATTCATTGTTTTGTTATAGTTCTTTATATCTATATTTCAATGTTCCGTCTTTTCTCAGTGTGGCCGCGTTCCGATCCGTTGGTAATTTAATAGTATTGTTAGCTATTAAACTAACATATTGTCACAATATAATAATTATCATAAATGAAATGTTTAATAATAACTAATCATAAACAATATAAAATTTTATAAATAGAATTATTTTCTTTTTGTACTGGCAATGAATTTGTATATAAAAAATGTAGGTCACAATTTAATAACTGATACTGTAGGGGATAGATATAAATCTCTTGTTCATCATCATCATCATCACAGCCCACAAATGTCCCACTATTGGGCTCGGGCCTCCTCTGTAATGGGAGGGAAATTAACCTACTATACCGCGCTGGTCAAACGTGTTGGTATAGGGTTTTGTTTCGAGTTTTCCTTCTGTCGCATAGATGTTATATGCGTTTTATATGCCGGCTGGTCGGCGCGGCGTCCGCCCTATCACGGCTCATGCCGAACGTGGGCGGACCCAGCTTTGAGGGCCGACGGCTGTATGCGGAGGTGATCCGCTCGATGGCCATGTACGGTGCACCCGCGTGGGCGAGGTCTCTGGCCCTCCGGCTGAGGGCTTTTCTGTGGCGCCCTCAGAGAATCATGACGGTCAGAGCCATCCGCGGATACCGCACGGTGTCGACCGAGGCGGCAGGCGTGTTGGCCGGGACACCCCGTGGGACATAGAGGCGGAGATGCCCTCCGACCTCCACCGGCGAGTGACCTCAGTGCGCGACGCAGGTGGTTCCCCATCGCTTAGCGAGATAGCCACCTGACGCGAGGACGCCCACCGAGACGTCATCGCTCGCTGGGCTACGCGGCTGGAGAGACCTAGGCACGGTGTTCTTACCGTAGAGGCTCTCCGGCCCGTATTAACGGAGTGGATGGAGTGGCGGCACGGAGTCCTCTCTTTCCGGTTGGTGCAGGTGTTGTCGGGGCACGGGTGCTTCGGCAAATACCTACACAAGATTGCAAGGAGGGAGTCGACTCCGTCCTGCCACCAGTGCGGCAGTGACGAGGACACGGCGCAACACACGCTGGAGGTCTGCGTGACCTGAGCCCGGCAACACTGTGACCTCGTCGCTGCCATCGGTGCCGACCTGACGCTGCCGGCTGTCGCGAAAGCTGACCGACAGCATTAGGAACTGGGACGCGGTCACCGCCTTCTGCGAGGCTGTCATCTCGCAGAAGGAGGCCGCGGAACGGGTCCGGGTGGATTCCCGAGACCCGGGCCGCCGCCAGCGGCCGGGGCGGTGCAGGCGCGAGTATCTGCGCCTGATGCCGCCTAACCGAGATTTCGGGTGATCAAACCGGGGAATTGTCGGGTCACCCGACGTAAGGCCACCGCGTGAGGACAACGCCCCGACGGCGAAAGCTGTCGGAGCATCGACAAGAGAGGAACCCGCAAGGGTATACCGCTGGGCGGGCCACCGAAGTCAAAGATTGGGTACCGGTGGCCCGCTCGCAGGACGAAGAGAGGTGTTTGTAGGGTGGGTCCATGGGGTTGCGTGTCGCCTCTTCTGTCGCCCCGGACGATTTGTCAGGGCGCGACCACATCCATGGTACACCTTGCGGAAAAAAAAATGCGTTTTATATCCCTTAGTCGTCTCGCACGATCACCCACGGGTAAGATATGGGGTGGTGAATAGTATTCTTACTCCGTCGGATAATAGTTCAACTTTAGGAAAGTAACCTTTTACACGGGCGAAGCCGCGAGCAGAAGCCAGTATATACATATTTACAAGCAGTTATTGATATTACGGTTCACTAATCATATATATTAACATTTTCATATCAATGAATTTGTTTCAAATATCATTACCGCTTTCTAAACAGTTCGAAATTGAAATAGCTTCATGAGAGATAACAAAATTGAAACACAATATTGGAAACAAAATAAAGGCAGTAGGGGGCTTGTAATATCCGGTCCAAACCGACTAACGCAACGCCTGGAGCGGTTCTACGAATATAAACACTTGCAAATTTACTCTTGTGCCAAACGTGCTATCTTGTTCTGATATCAAATGAAAAAGTATTGGCACCTCTATATAAATTCCGCTTTTAAACAATTTTGAACTTCAGTGTAATGAACATTCAAAATAGGTTTTTTATTTTATTTTTTATATTAAAAATCTGTTATATTACGTACCATTATCATCTCAGCTCAGGTATGCTGTTTACTAATGGATTCAAACTCCCTTCACAGTAGGAGGAAAATCTACTTAAGAAATAAAATTACAGGATAAGCTATAAGTAAATTTCAGATGTCTCAAAACGTGTTTAAAAAATGATTTTGCGTGCGGTGGCGCATTAGTGAAGAATATTGTCTGGATTATGTGGTGCCCATTGTTAAATTTTGGAGAGGTAGCGTTATATTCTGAGGGATTAACTACGCCCCAAAGAATTGCTGCTTCTAGATTCGAGATTCTAGAATGTTTGCATGACAGTGTTTTTTTATGTCAATATCGTAGTATAGAAAGAAACTAGTTTCTTTTCAACTTAAGAAAGTCAGTAAATTTTAGAGTGTTTAATACTTATGGGCAAAGCATATACACGAGTAATTGATTTTTACATTCTTTAATATCAACTTGCAGACTAAAAATATATTTAAGTAAAATTAAATATTACAGATTACATTTATAAAAGTGATATATGGAATAAATTGATCATTTTAAATATATTTAACAAAACATTTAAATTTAAATTTTAATGCAATAATTTCTTTCAAAATCAATTAGGCGCTAAGGTTAGCCATTAAAATATCAAACAAGATATTCTTTCTTAAACCAGTGATATTGAGATGTTAAAACATAAACATTATATGAACATATTGAATGTAAACATTCAAGAAACCATATACACTCGAAGGGGAAACCGAATAAAAGAAAAGGGGAATAAAAATTGAATAGGGACGTCGCCCGAGGCCTCTTTAATCCTTCAATACACCATTATCCCAGAGATAAGGATATCATTTTCGCCTTTTCGAATTGGCACTTAAAAGAAAAGGACAGTTGATTATTGTATTGTATTCTATCATGTCTGGATACAAAAGAATAGCTTAGTGCAAATTTATACATTAATTTTAAAGATTCTTTCTTTAAAATGATTGCTTGGAAATAAAGTTAATATTATCGATCTATCTAATATTCTCGTTATAAAAGCCGAAAATAGATAAAGCCGAGAATAGAAATAAACCTATTTTGACCTATTTGGAGGACTAAGTCCTCTGGAACGTGTACGACTCGTTATGAAATTTAAAATCAAATACAAACGCAATAGAATCCGTAAAAATACTTTTATTTCAAATCGCGTAAACATCAGAAATCATTATCCGAAAATATTTTTTTTTTGTATTTAGGGTTCTATCGGCAGCCCTTTACTTATACGACAGCTGGATCAAAGAGACAATTCTACAATTAATAACGTCGTGTAAAATATTAAAAATCGATATATTTAAACAAAATAGTTGCTTAACATAAACTCATTGTTTTCTAAAGGCCATTCAAAAAGAATAACGTAAAACAAATGGTGAAATTTAATATCCTTGCCTACTCCCCAGTGAGAAACACTCATCAAGAGATCACTTACAATCCTATACATACAGTTGTGTCACATTTCCTTCTATCAAAAACTTAACGACCATAGGTAATAAGGGAAATGTATTAACCTTTTTATCACAAATAGATAAGTTAACTGGGTTATCTCAAATAGAAACCAGTTTTTAAACTCACCTTCTAAAACTTACACTTATATAAAACTAGAAGAGTTGTATGGTAAGGAAATACAACAGAAGTGTTTTTTTTTGGTATATTTTTATATGCAAAGGTACCATTTGATTATTTATATTAATCATTTTGACTTTTCTAACAGCCAGTAACTTCTAACTTCTAACAGTCAATATTTAACATGTTTTTTGAATCACCTTGAAACGTTTTTAAATAAAAAAACCATAAAAAATCTACAATTATTATTAATTAAAATAGTTAGATATATATCATTATTTTAAAATTTTGCCATGTGGTGACGGAGTAAGAATACAATTCACCAGCCTCTATCTTACCCGTGGGTGATCCTAAGAATATACGCTAAGGGATATACGCAATTACTCATATTACATCTATGTAAAAGAAGAAAATCTCGAAACAAAACCCTATAGTCTATACCAACACGGACACACGTTTAGCATGGTATAGTCCGGGTGATCGGACCGGGGAATTGTCCGGTCACCCGACGTGAGGCCACCACGTGAGGGCGATGCCCCAACGGCGAAAGCTGTCGGGGCGTCGACACGAGAGGAACTCGTAAGGGTAAACCGCCAACACCGAAGTTAAAATCGAGTACCGGTGGCCCGCTCGCACGGCGAAGAGAGAAGGTTTTACGGTGGGTCTATGGGGTCACGCGCCGCCTTTCCGTCACCCCGGACCGATTCAGCGGGGCGAGACGCACCCATAGCCCACCAATAAAAAAAAAAAAAAAAAAAAGGGTAAACCGCCGGGCGGGCCACCGAAGACAAAGATCGGGTACCGGTGGCCCGCTCGCACAGCGAAAAGAGTTGTTTGCAGGGTGGGTCCATGGGGTTGCGCGCCGCCTCTTTTGTTGCACCGGATGGATTTGTCGGGGCGCGACAACATCCATGGTCCATCCTGCGGACAAAAAAAAAAAAAGCATGGTATAGTCAATTTAAGTAGGTCAATTTCCCTCCCATTATGGAGAAGTCTCAAACCCAATAGTTGGAACATATACGAGCTGAGATGATATCATAAAGATTTATTCTCAATTTACATCATCATCATCATCATCTTATCTCATATATGTATGTCTCACTGTTGGGCTCGAGCCTCCTCCATAATGGTAGAGTTAATGACCTACTACACCACGCTGGACAGACGTGTTGGTATAGGGTTTTGTTTCGAGTTTTTCTTCTCTCACGTAAATATTAATACGTTTTATATCCCTTAGTCGTCTCTTACGATCACCCACGGGTAAGATTGTTGAGGTGGTAAATTGTATTCTTACTGCTTCACCACACGGAAAATTAATTTAATTCAATTTTATATTAAGAAAATTGTTAAGATGTTATTCTAAAAATACTGACAAGGCAACATAACGTTAGTGTGGCTCCGAATGAAATATATTCAAAACTTGTAACAATACCCATTATGCAAGCATCCATTGTGAACGTGAGTGACATGAAACATTCGCTTCGCCCTCCTTACAAGGTTATATTTTTACAGCAAATTAACTCGCAACGTGGAAACATGCCAATGATACCTTTTATATGTTAAATCTACTGTAATGCTTGTAATAAATGATCGAACACCAATAAAACATATTTTATTACATAATTTAATTTTATTACAACGACCGTATAATAATTTATTGATACTGAAAATAATATTTATGGATATGTGTAGGTAATAACTACTCGTTTACAAGAAAATAGTGTGTTTAAAAATGAATGATATTTACTTATTTTATTATATAAGAAAATAAATTTAATTATTTTCAAGGAACGCTTTTTGGAGGGAGTACTGTGACAATAGTTTTATTGTGGGACATTTTGGCGTCAAATCTCAGCGGTAAACTCGAATACTCGAACTGGGTCATATTAACAGGAATAAACTCACGCTCTATTGTATTTAAATCTCTGCTTATCCCCTTGGAAAATAAAATACAGTTTTACAGACTGATAATAAACAAAGATAATAATAATAATGACTTCTAATGTTTACGCGAGTATTACACATTTGAAATAAAACTACTTTTACGGATCCTATCGCGTTTATATTTGATTTTTAATTTCCCGACGCTTAGAACACTTTTCAGTGATCATGGTCACGGGAGGACTAAGGGACAAAATTTTGTATTAAAAATGTGGGTCAAAATTTATTGTCTTATAGGGTAGATACAAAATTTCTGTAATTACAATGACATATTGGACGTAAGACACCTCAGTCCTCCCGTGACCATGATCACTGAAAAGTGTTTGAAACGTCGGGAAATTAAAAATCAAATATAAACGCGATAGAATCCGTAAAAGTAGTTTTATTTCAAAAGATGATAGATGTTGAGACGCAAAGTTGTATTATTATTTACTGTCAGAAAATATATACCACTAACAAAAAAAAACTACCGACAGACGTTTTGTTTATCTTGTAACATTCTTCTTCTTTTTATGTATTGACAATCAGCTACTTATAAGAGTCATTGTTATCAGTGTTGAGTTATAATTTTCTTCACATCTACATATAGTCTTATCAGGTTAGTCATTGTCCGTCAGTAAGTAAAATCATCGCCATTATCATTTCTATGGCAATACTATTAATGTTATCTTTTGGGAATTTTGGTAAAAAAACGAAAACGTTGTAAAGCATTTCTATATCATATTCACTACACCCTAGCAGTTCCGTCGCTTCACATTACATAAAATGCCATCAAAATTATATAATATAACACGTTAAAACACTAAGATATCAAACATAATACGAGATCACTACATGATTTTCAGATGCCCGCCAAAAGTTGCTTTTATAATTCTTGACATCATTATCATCATCATCACAGCCCATATATGTCCCACTGTTGGACTCGGGCCTCCTCCGTAACGACGGACGTCGGAACGACGTAGAAATTAACCTACTATACCACGCTGGTCAGACGTGTTGGTATAGGCTTTTGTTTCGAGTTTTCCTTCTTTTGCATAGATGTTATATGCATTTTACATCCCTTAGTCGTCTCTTACGATCACCCACGGGTAAGATAGTGGGTGGTAAATTGTATTCTTACTCCGTCACCACACGGATAATATTCGGTTATTACGGATCATCATCGTTCTCCTGCTCTTATCCCAATTACTTGGGGTCGACGCAATATGTACTCCTTCCTACATATTGCAAAAGTTATTGGCAATATTTCTATGACCGGCCGCCTGCCAGACGTCAACCCCCCTTGGGAATATAATTGTTGACCAAACGGCATCAGGTGGTGTTGGCCGAGGTCGATGTGAAGCTCTTAGTCGTCTTTTACGACATCCACGATCAAAGTAAGGGTTGGTAGTATACGTAGCCGCTACCACACAGCAATTATATAAGATATTACGGATATTATATTAAATTCTTGACAAACGATATCATTTTTTTTTTCGTGGCAGGCTATGGTTTAATTATCGTTACTATTACAAATGCTTCCAGAAAAATGTATAAATATATATTTTCATAAACTATATATTAACACTCATTATTTATTTTATCGTTCCCCTATGGATGTCAACGCTTCCTATCATAAAGACTGGCGGCCCAGGACACATAGGGGCAGTAACTTTCAACGGACGGCTATGGTTTAATTATCGTTACTATTACAAATGCTTCCAGAAAAATGTATAAATATATATTTTCATAAACTATATATTAACACTCGTTATTTATTTTATCGTTCCCCTATGGATGTCAACGCTTCCTATCATAAAGACTGGCGGCCCAGGACACATAGGGGCAGTAACTTTCAACGGACACTTCAGTCTTATATTTACGTTTGGTTAACACGCGATTTTACCTCTTGGGTCATAAAACTCATAAACGATGGCTATTTATTTGAAACAAAAGCATAGTTTTTTATTTATTAAAGTCGCTACGTGTTCAAGATTGCTTATATTAAAACATCATATCTATTTGTCAGTTCAGTTTAATATTATTGGCAATGTTGAGCTCGAGTTGTCACAATGGAAAAAGAAATAACTTATATACTTCGCTGGTCAGGAAACTTATAAGCTTTCATATCAAGCTTGCTCTCTCTCTCTTTCTGGCACCATTATTTTCTGAATATCATATTCTTAAGTAGTATTTGCCGACATCTACAGGTAAGAAAAGAGTTGACGAATTGTATTCTTACTGCATCATCAGAAGGAAAGATTTTTTTTATTAAATAATAATAAAAAAAGAAGCTTGTTTAGGAGCGAAAAATGAATGTTAGATGTGGGTCTTGAATTTACAACGATTGAATCCATTCCAATTCCAATAGTTATGGGTTCGAGTCCCACGTGTGGCATTCATTTTTCGCTCGTAATCAAGTTTATATAAATAACCTAGCATTTTAAATGCTAAATCACATTGATATGGATTTTTTTTTTATTAAATTACAAAAGAAAATTAAAAGTGGCAAATTAATAATCATTTTTCGTAATATCTATAATACCTGCATGATTAAATTCTTACCCTTCCAAAAGTCCTTAGTGTTGAACCAGTGTAAATCTAATGATTAATATCTACACATTAAACTCAATGTGACCGTATAGCATTTACTTTAGGACGAAGGGCATCAATCAGGGCATCTTGGGACGACCACAACACCTAGATGGATTAAGACATTTCTGCCCTACATAATCTGCGGTCTTGTGAACAATGTAACCACTCCATTAGATTCTACTGTCTAAATAGACTTGTGATAGATTAAACTTAATTTATATGCTTGTGTAATTGTATTAGATTTAGTTCACTCCTTAAAATAATGAGAATACATATACATTCAAAATGTGAGGTTAAAGACCGGTTTATCGATTCATTCAATTGAATGAGTATATTTATATCTCACTATATCTTTAAACGAGCAATTCTTATATATATATATATATATATATATATATTCAGATATAGATTCAGATTACATATATATATATATATATATATACACTCATTTGCAAAAAAAACGGGCACCTAAGCAATGAACCATTTCAAATGTTAATATTTCTTTGTTTGATAATTATAGGTAGTTTTATCCACACAATTTGGTAAATTAATAAGAAAATAATCGTTTTCATCAGTATTTCATAAAATTTAGATACAATTTATGGGAAATAATGCTAAACCTCGCTAGTAGTGTATATTCGCTAGTAGTGCATATGCTCATGAAGTAAAAATAAAAAAGTTTTTTTGTTTGTTTTTCTTTAATAAAGTAAAAGCAGATAAATGTTTAGTATCGAGTGTGACCCCCTCTAGCTAAAATCACAGCTTGAATTCGTCTGGGCATGCTAGCGAGTATATCCCGGATACTTGCTTGCGGAATACGTTCCCACTCCGCAGTAATCACATTCTTCAGCTCTCTGATGGTCTGCGGAGCCGGGTGTACTGATCTCACACGCCGTTTCAGAACGTCCCAGACATGCTCTATGGGATTGAGGTCGGGACTTCGAGCTGGCCAATCCAAACGACGAATGCCGACCTCTTGCACATACGCATTAACATCGCGGGATCTTCCGTTATGTATCGATGCCCAGTCAGTTTTCAATGAAGACTAACTCTGTACGATCCATTGAATTTATTCCTGCCCAAAACATAACAGAGCCCTCACCATAAGGTGTGATTTCTTCGAAACATGCCTCTGCAAAGCGTTCTCCTTGTCTTCTTAGCACTCGCCGACGTCGATCTTCACCGAACAGAGATATCCTGGCTTCATCAGAGAACAAAACCCTATTCCAATCGTCTTGAGTCCATGATTCACAATTTCTAGCGAACCTAAGCCTGTGAACTCTGTGCTCACGGAGTAATTTGGGGCCGCGGGCCGGGCGGTGACTGCGTATATTGGCAGCGAGAAGCCTCCTCCTGACCGTCCATAGACTAATATGCACATTTCTTACTTCTTGGAGGTTGTTCTTAAGATCCACATACGAAGATTTGCGATTTCTCAATGCGCGACTCACAAGAAAACGATCATCCCGTGGTTGGGTACATGGTTTTCTTCCAGAACCAGGCCTTCTCTCGACGGAACCAGTCTCCTGATATCGCTGCCAGGTCCTTTGGACTGTCGAGCGACTAACATTTAGCCTCCTAGCCACGAAACATTGGCTGCAACCCTCTTCAAGCAGCGCGATAATTTTGGTAGCTTTTACCACTTTATCTACCATTTTTGATACAGCCAAACAGCATTAAATAAAGCTTTGACAGTCAAGGATATGAAATTAATCGATAAAAATTGAATAAAAGTTATGAAAGTCGATGTTAACTTCTGGAACTTCGCGCCAAAAATGTAGGATAAAAAGGGGTTTTCTGTAAAAATGAACATCAAATGAAAAATTGAATTTGGAACGTACTTTTTTAAATACCACAGCATTTTTAAAACCGGCCAGTAACGTGTACAAACGATTGAAACCTTTTTGGTATTGTATCTTTTTAAATATGAATGAAAATCAAAACCGCCCGTTTTTTTTGCAAATGAGTTTATATATGTAATCTGAATCTCGGAAACGGCTCCAACGATTTTCTTGAAATTTAGCATACAAGGGGTTCCGGGGGTGATTAATCGATCTAGCTAGGTTTCATTTAAAGAAAATATTATTTTGTCAGTATATTTCGGCAACAAAAATATAATTTTTCGTTGTACTAAAACTATTAGAATATGAAGGTTTTCAAATTTTGACGCTGTCATTAAGAATAGATATTTAGCTCAGTTGGAAAATCAAGTGATCTAATCCAAACAAACCAGAGCTCGGTTCGGATCCTTACTTTTTCTTATTTACTTTTTGGCATTCTTTTTTATTATTTTATTAATTATTATCATTTGCCCGCGTTTTTGTCTGCGTAGAAATCGATAATGTTTTAATAGGATTTTTGTTTGTTTTTTACGTTATTATTCATATTGTTATTTATAGATAATTATGTATAAATGTGTGTATTCTTATATAGTATAACAATCTTATCCGTGTGGTGACGGAGTAAGAATACAATTCACCACCGTTCATCGTTCACCGTTCACCTTACCCGTGGGTGATCGTAAGAGACGACTAAGGGATATAAAATGCATATAATACTATGCAAGAGAAGGAAAACTCAAAACAAAACCCTATACCAACACGTCTAACCAGCACGGTATAGTACAACAGTGGGACGTATATGGGCTGTGATGATGATAACAATCTTTGTTATAGTGTAGGGAAGGTTTAATAAATATAAAAATCAAATGAAATATTATGGACACCAGGCTTTTTCTTAGCAGGCCATGTTTTTAACACAACGCGCTCATTGCGACCGAGGCGGCGGAAGGGTAGTGTGCGGCCCAATAACCCACCGTCTTTTCCATCGAAATTAAGCCAACCACTGGTACCGCTTCTTTGACATCCCCGCCCACCCACGATTCTACACCTATTATAGTATTTCTTTGTAAACAATATCTTTTGTTTTACTTTCGGATGCTAGAGTTACCAGGCTACTCTGTGAGCTTACTCTGAAGTATGTCACATACAACTGCCCATGGGAGAAGCAGCTTTCTCTCAAGTCTACTCCCGCTACCTTAAGAATATGACCTCGAGCTTTGTTTATAGTTATTGCGAAGCAGACTTTAATGGCAAACTGCACTCTCTGAAATTCGAAGGATTAATTTGATGGTATTTGGAGAATCCTAGGAATAAATATAGACTCTGCTCAAGAACAACGGTTCAGTATAGGTGACCCGATTACATTGCAATGCAATGTTTTTTCTTGCAAACTGGTGGCATTGTATAATTTTGGCGTGCCAGCTCTCAATTTTAAGATGTGAGTTGGGAGACCGGGAGCTTCAGAGTATTCAGGAACTCGACCGGTTGTTGGACTCAGGGTTTATAACTTATTCGAAAGATTTATTTTAATATTCGACCCCTTCGAATTATTTAATATATTAGCGCACGACATAGTAGCGCACATAGGTAGGTCATGTCGTCATGCGACCAATCTGATCAGCATTAACATCCTGTCTCCCTATCGTATCTTACTGATTGTTCCTAATATAATTCAGCCTTTCCGTCTAAATTTTTACAAATATGTTGATTAAACCCTGACTAAACAGCGAAAAAAAGATAGAAAATGACCATCTCTCTTTACTAATCATTATGCGGTAAAAATACCCTCACCAGAGTAAAATTAAAATGGGTAATATATCTTATGAGCGATGGATTTCGTTATACGATGCAACGTGTTATCATGGCTCTCAATTACAATATTCGGCTTAGAAAATTGCTGTCCAACAATTTAAAATTTCAAGCTCTACGTTCCTATGACGCTGTGTCCTAAATGTGACCACTTTATAGCTTAGAAACTTTCAAATGCCGTGTTAATACAGTATTGTGACTTTTGAGACATTCCAATTTTAAAGAGTATTATTTTAAAAAGTATTTCCATTGTACCAAGCTTTTATGTGAGTTCAACTTCTTCAGGGTTCCGTACCAAAAGCGTAAAACGGTACCCTATAACTAAGACTTCGCCGTCCGTCCGTCCGTCCATCTGTCTATCACCAGGCTGTATCTCATGAACCATGATAGTTAGACAGCAGTCAGTCAGAAATTTTCACAGATGATGTGTTTCTGTTGCCGCTATAACGTCAAATACTAAAAAACAAAATAAAATAAATATTTAAGGAGTGCTCCCATACGAAAAACGTGATTTTGGCTCCTTTATAAGGCTCGGTCCTCCAGATATTGTACTTTTAATCGAACGCTTCTTTTAATTTCTTAAAAAATAAACAGAAATGTAACATTTCTTTATGTATATTTTAATATTATAAATAAGCAGTGTGGTAGCGACTACAAATACTACCAACCCTTACTTTGCTCGTAGATGTCGTAAAAAACGACTAAGAGCCTTATAACGACCTGGGCCAACTCCATCTGATGCCGTTTGGTTGGCGATTACATTCCCAAGGAGGGTTGACGTCTGGCAGGCGGCCGGTCATAAACTATTACCAATTATTTTTACAATATGTACTATGAAAGAAGAGTATATATTGTATCGACCCCAAGTAATTGGGATAAGAGTAGGAGAATGATGATGTTTTAATATTATAAATGTTTTTATTCTGAAAATATTAAGATGTTTGTTTTTCAATCACGCGTTAACAGATATGAATGATCATATCATTTTTATGTCATTATTTTTTCTTTTTTTTTTGCTTTGGCTTTCTTGCCGGATAGTTACACTCGGTATATATTTTTCTTTACGCATTGGTGCAATATCAGCTTATTTTTCCTTTTCTTTTCTTTTTTCTTCTTTTTAAAGAAATCCTGCACTAAGGAAATAAGCCTCGTTTTGCGGGGGACTTAACAAACGTATAATTAGGAATTTTGACGGGAATTTGAAAACGTCATGTGGTGCTCTTGTATTATATTCGATATCTTAGTGTTTTAACGTGTTATATTAGATAATTTTAATGGCATTTTATGTAATGTGATATACGGAAATACTGGGATGTAGTGAATATCATATAAAAGTGCTTTACAACGTTTTCGTTTTCCATCAAAATTCCCACAAGATACCATTAACAGTGTGGCCATTGCACTGTTAATGGTGATAATTTGACTTAGACAACGACTGACTTGAAAGACTAAAAACGTGAAAATATTTATAACTTGACACTGGCACCAATAGCTCGTATATGTAGCTGATTGCCAATACATAAGAAGAAGAAGAAGAACGTATAATTAATAGACACAAATTACAACCAGATTTTATCGACCGATTATTCTTTACTTTATTATATACCTTTATTTGTTAAATATCTAAGAAAAATACGTATAAATTAGCTGAATAAAAGTGTTTTAATACCGATATCTGTTCACGCGTTATTTTTTTTTAATTCCAATTTTTTTTTGTCTCTCTACTATTACGTTATATTAAAGTTATGTACGTTGTTCCGTGTGGTGACGGAGTAAAAATACAATTCACTACCCCCTATCTTACCCGTGGGTGATCATAAGAGATGACTAAGAGATATAAAACGTATATAAAATCAATGCAAGAGAGGGAAAACTCGAAACAACCCTATACCAACACGTCTGACTAGTGTGGTGTAGTGGGTCAATTTCTATCCCATTATGGAAGAGGCTCGAGCCCAACAATGGGACATATATGAGCTAAGATGAAAGCTATATAGCTGAAAGTACTTCAATTTTAATATTTATAATGATTTAAAATAACATAATTTACTACACAAATGTAACAATAATGGACCCTATCGAGTACGCCATTCATCATCATTACAGCCCAAATATGTTCCACTATTGGACTCGGGCCTCCTTCGTAATGGGAGGGAAATTAACCTACTATACCCCGCTAGTCAGACGTGTTGGTATCGGGTTTTGTTTCGAATTTTGCTTCTCTTGCATAGATGTTATATGGGTTTTATATCCCTTAGTCGTTTCTTACGATCACCCACGGGTAAGATGTTGATGTGGTGAATTGTATTTTTAGTCTGTCACCACACTGGTACAGCATTAGAAGAAAAGAAAAATATATTATAAATTATTATAATTTTATTTACTTTTTTTTTACTTTTTTCGACGTTATAAGAAAAAACAAAAAAAATAAGTAATTGTTCTATAAACGCTTTATTATTTATCAACTACCAACAGCACTAATCCTCGTGAGAGGCACATAATTTATTTGCAATCCATCTCCATTGAATTGCCTAAGCCACACTCGAATTAATACACGAACGCATTATATATTATTCATCCTATCCAATAACGTACCAATAGGTCGAGTAATACCGTAGCAGTATTAAGAAAACAATCACTCAATCGGCACAGTAATCACATACGCATTATTCCCAGCACGCAACAAACAATTCTAACGGCAAATACATTTCAATTCTTTATTGAATCCCACCCCTTAACTTCCCATAACTTACTACTTGGCTTTACTTCGCTATTGTATCGATATTATGTAGAAACTATATATTATAAAATATGATTGAACTCGCTTCTGCCCGCGGCTTCGCCCGCGTAAAAGTATACTTTCCTAAAGTTTTTCATCCCCTATTTTTATTTTAAGGGTAAATATGTTTACAAAATTTTAATGTCATATTTATTTATATCTAATCAATAAACTAAAAAAAAAGTTTCAAGCTTCTGGCTTTAAAAATGACGATACTTCCTTACAACTTTTTATCCCTTATAAAATCCGATTACGAAATGAAAAATGATGTCGCAAGCGGGATTCGAACCCGCGCCTATTGGGATTCCGGCCCAATCGTGCTCATGGAATCCCAATAGGTGCGGGTTCGAATCCCGCTTGCAACATCATTTTTCATTTCGTAATCGGATTTTATAAATAATTAAGCATATTAAATGCTAAATTTCAGTAATTTTTATCCCTTTTTACAACCCTTTTTTGCATTAAAAAGTAGCCTATGTCCTTTGTCAGGCTCTAGACCATCTGTGTACCAAATTTTATTTAGATCGGTTCAGTAGTTTTGATGTGAAAGAGCGACAGACAGACAGACAGAGTTACTTTCGCATTTATATGACACGCCAGTATCGTGGGTTTGATTCCCACGCCGGACTGAGTCTGGGTTTAATTTGTCTGCGTTAATTACACGTTTGTAAAGTCCTCCGCTATACATGGATTATTTCCTTAGTGCCAGGTGGTGCCTTTTACAAAAAAAAATTGAAATTCTGAGTACGAATATAATTTGTGACTATATTCCACATATATGTTGTAAAGTTCCCCGCAATACAATCATTATTTCCTTAGTTCGGGGTATATTTAAAATAAATAAAAAAATATACAGTGGCAAAATAATAATTTATTTTAAGGTCAAATATACATTATATGAAAAATGAATAAATAAATATTTCAAAATACGTACAGTTTTAAAGCATGCATTTGCATTTTCTGCTTGTGTAAATGGAATACTTTAGGACAATTATTATAAGCAAGGTTTTGTGTGGTAGTAGCTACCGAGAGAAACAAAACCTGACATAAAACCCTATGCCAACGCGTCTTAATAACGAGGTTTAATAAGTCAATGTTCATCCCATTATGGAAGAGATTCAAGCCCAACAATGGAATTCTATGTGAGCTGAGATGATGATGAATCCCACATGTAGTTAAACGCATTGGCAAAGTTTATGTGGCCAGAAAAAAACTTTACCCACTTTCAAATTAAACACAAATATATAAAATACTATTAAACAAAAACAAATAAACACTTTAGAGCGTTTGTTAATTTTCATCCTCTAAGAGTATAAACTAGGGGATTAAATTTTATTTTTACTTGATTTCATTTTAAATTAACAGAAACGAGTATTAGGCAACATCTTACTTCTATGTTATTCAAAAAAAAAAATATTATGGGCATCTGCCTGTCGTATCACTGAGGCCCAAGATATAGACTAATATCTAGTTGGGCCAAAATTCAAATTCAAATTCATTTATTATGCATAGGCCCTGCGAGGGCACTTACATATTGTCAGATTTAACATATTATATTAATTCAATTAACTACCACCGGATCGGAAGTAGACCACTACTGAGAAGATCCGGCAAGAAACTCAGCGGGTTAGTCTGTTGTTTTTTCTTTTAAATCTTTTTTATATCAAAAATGGTACAACATATGTAATAAGAAATAGCTCCAGTGTGATGCCCTGCGAACCCAATAGTTCAAATAGAATGTAAAATAACCACGGCTGGACCAGATCCCACAGGCGGCACCCGATCACGAGTTAACTACTAGGGCAGCCATCACTCCCCTCAACCACCTTGGAGGGAAGGGAGAGACCCACCCCACGCAGCTACCGCAAGAAGACCTTTCAGTGAGCATGACCAATACCATGAGCTACAAACGCTAACCAAAGTCAAAATTCGTTGGGCAAAACACGCTACGCTTTACAAGTATGTAAAAATATTATAAAATAAAAACGAACAGTTTACAAATATATAGTAATTGCTGAATGAGGAGCTGCTCATAGCCAGTCTGTAGTATCGCTTAGATAATCCTCGATTTTATAATAACCTCTTTTACAGAGTCTGTTTTTGACTGCCCTTTTAAATTTATTCACAGACATGTCTCGGATATCTCTTGGTAATTTATTATAAAAGCGTATACATTGCCCCATGAATGACCTATTAATTCTTTCCAGACGAGTAGTGTGTACAACTAATTTGTCCTTATTCCGAGTATTAACACAATGAATGTCACAATATCTTTCAAAATTACTGATATTTCTTTTTTTACATACAATACATTCTCGTATATATGTATATTGTGATACAACAGTCAGAATATTTACTTCTTTGAATTTCTCTCGAAGTGAAACTCTTGGGCCTAGATTATGAATTGCGCGGACAGCCCTTTTTTGGAGAACAAAGATACTACTCAGATCCGCGGAGCATCCCCACAGTAATATGCCGTATGACATAAGACTATGAAAATAAGCGAAATAAACTATTCTAGCTGTTTCAATATCAGTCAATACTCGAATTTTTTTGACCGCATAAGCCGCTGAGCTAAGTCTGTTTGACAATTTATCAATATGAAGGCCCCATTGGAGTCTACCATCTATAGTGATACCTAAAAATATAGTTGATTCCACAAGGTCTAGAGCCACACCATTCATTTGAACATTGGTTCCCACTTGTCTCACATTAGGTGTGGTAAACTTAATACATTTTGTTTTCTTCTCATTAAGAACTAGATTATTTGTACTGAACCAATGAACAACGTTTGACAGTGCGTTGTTCACATCGTCATAATTAAGCTTTTGTCTTTTGATTTTAAATAGCAAAGATGTGTCATCTGCGAACAACACAATGTTTTGACTTTCTCCTATATAGTAGGGTAAGTCATTCATGTAAACAAGAAACAGAAATGGCCCCAGAATGGACCCTCGTGGAACGCCCATTTTGATGACAGAACCAGATGATCGTGTACCATTAACATCGACCCTCTGAATTCTGTTGTTTAGGTAGGAAGTTAAAAGCTCAAGAGCGTTATTCCTGATCCCATAGTGGTATAGTTTTTTGATAAGGGTTTCGTGGTGCACACAATCAAATGCCTTAGACAAATCGCAAAATATACCCAATGCTTCATGCGATTCCTCCCAGACTGCAAATATATTCTTTAACAATTCTACACCCGCATCAGTAGTAGAGCAATTCTTTGTGAAACCAAATTGATTTTTATGAAAAATACTATGTTTATTAAAATGACTTAACATCTGATTGAGTAAAATTTTCTCAAATACTTTACTAAGTGTTGGTAGTATGGAAATAGGGCGAAAATTGTTAACATCTGACATACTACCAGATTTGTTTTCATGAGTTCAGGAAATACACCTCGAGCAACACAACCATTAAACACAAATGCCAGGTGGGGAGCAATAATAGATACTATAAAATTTACAGTCTTTACAGATAAGCCCCACAGATCTGCTGTTTTTTTTATATTAAGGGTTTTAAAAGACTTTAAGATGTCATTCACACTGACATCTGAAAATTTAAAGGAAGTGTTACATTTCACAATACATTGTTTAAGGAGCGATTCAGCTAAAATAGGGGACGACGCTAAATATTTTGTTGTTAGTACAGGCACATTTGTAAAATAGTTTTCAAATACTGTCGCCACTTCTTTATCCGCTTTCACATTTTTAGCACCTATCTTTAAGTTGAAATCCCTTTTCCGTACAATGTTCCTACCGGTTTCACTATTTATCACTTTCCATGTCATTTTAATAATATCACTAGATTGTGTAATTTTGCTTCTCAGATAAATAGATTTAGCACAGGAACAGGCACGTTTAAATATTTTAGAATAATTTTTGACATATTCTAAAAATACTGGGTTAAGGTTATAAGATTTTTCATTATAGAGTTCATATAACCTTTTTCTACTCTTGAAGATACCACATGTAGCCCATTCACTAAATCCAGCAGGTACTCCAACTTTTAAAGTTTTGGATTTAAATATTGTATTAAATTCAGTATCAATTACGCGGAATAGGGATGTATATAATTCATTAGGATTATCATGAATAGGCAACAGCGGTAACTTCATAGTCAAATTGTATCTAAAATGCTCTAAGCGGTTAGCGGTCATAGGAACAAAGGTAATACTTTCAGGTTGAATCCTACTAGTTCCAGGAAGTACAACAAGTTGCCCTCAATGATCTGATTCTAAAGCACTTATAATAGATTTATTTATGGGCTTGAGATTTATGAATATATTATCTATACAAGTTGCACTCCCAGCAGCTATCCTAGTAGGTTCTAAAAAGAGATTATATAAATTGTATGATTTCATTAATGTTATAATTTTTTGTGTAATGTTATTATTGTCTAATAAATTTATATTAAAATCCCCACATATCGCAACATTTTTATTAGAACTGGAGGTTTTGAATAAGACATCCTCTAGGTATTTTTCAAAAACACCATATGGTGAACATGGAGGTCTGTATATACACACGACTATGAGCTGCTCACACTCAATACAGGAAATTTCAATTGCATGTTCAATAGAGAGTCTCACAATATCATTTCTTTCTTTAAATTTAATGGTATTATTTAAAATTATTAATGAACCACCTCGTATCATACTGACTCTACTGAATGAACTAGCAACATGGTGATTTGGAAAATTAAACACTTGTTGATTATTTTTGAGCCAGTGTTCAGTAATACAAAGAATATCTATCTGGTAATCATTCAAAAATAATTCAATTTCCAAATCTTTACATAACATACCCTGAATATTTTGATGTGCCAGGTTAATACACTTAGAACTATTCTTAAGACTTAAATTCTTTGCAAAGCAAGAGTAGTCCTCTATTGTCTTAATGGCTAATTTAAATTATAATTTGAATTGATGTCATTATTTCCATTAGTGGAAATTAAAATTAAATTATTTATGTCAACATTACATTGCTCAATAGAAGCAATTTTGTTAGCCAAATTCTTGGCTGATGTAAAAAAAAATAAGATAGCGAATCAGCTAACATATTTTTATAATATTTAGATAGATAAGAACTATCTTTTGTCAAAAAATGTTTTTTTTTTTACATAATTGTTAATGTCAATTACATGGATTTTATTTCTAGTAGTATAATTCGATATTGATCTCATATTATGCAATGTCAAGTTTAAATTATAGATGGATTCATTTTCCATCTGTTTCAAATATGTTTTATAAGGAAATGTGAACATTACAATTTTGTCAATATTTAATTTACAAAGTTTAAGATTATATTCTTGCAATTGTTTTTTGCTCACACTTCGCATATTGCCAACAAATATCAATAATATACTACCAGTCTCAAAATTGTATTCAAATATTTTGTCCATTATATGATGGTATGACAAACCCGGCAAGCAGTAATTAACAATTGAATGCCCTTTTTCTGACAGCAGAACACCCATATTTTTGCCAATCTCATCACTAAACATAACAATTTTATTTTTATTTTTATCATTTACATTAATGTTAGTTGTAGGTCGAGATATACCAACATCAATAGCTGTTAACAAGGAACTGCTAGTACAAGATTGAACGTTGTGCGAGCTTACATCAGAGCATTTTGTCTCGGAGATGCTTAAATGAGAACACTCTGTTGATAATTGACTATATATATTATTAACAGATTGACTATCACAACAGTTAGATTCATTTTGTTTTAATTTATCCATTTCTAATAAACACTCCTGTACACTCCCGGCCCTCATGGCATACCCAGGATCTGATCCAAAGATGTAATAATGCAATTGCCAGACTAAGTGATCTGTAAAAATTATTTCTGCCAATAAAAAATCTAAATTAAATTCTTCCTGAGGTACAAAATAGGGGGTGAATTTTACTTCGATATTTTTTACTTTACAAAACAAAAAAAATATATATAACACACACATCACACGTGATTACTACGCGAGCGAAGTCTCGAGCAAAAGCTAGTATGATATAAAATGAAACTGACAAGCACCTACAAAATATCTTTGCAACAATAAATTAAAAATGAAGCTTGATACTCTTTGGTATTACCGGTATCGGCTGCATTTTCAGTAGCGCCGAAATGCAAGGGATTTCGACATCCAGTTTAGGTAATCCTCTTTTCCCTTAATATCGTTTCTGAGCTCCAAACTGCCTTTTTTACAATGCAAACACGAAAACCAGGCTTTGGCAGACAATTTCGTGCATATATGCTGTGTTTTCATTGTATTAGAATTTCTCATATAATACTATCGACTCGTTTATATAAGGTTTTATCCAGCTAACCATAGTTGTAAAATTATTTCTTTTTCAAATTATTGAAATTTAGCTTTTAGTTTGTTTGATTATTTTTAAAACTTGATTACGAGCGAAAAATGATTGTCACACATGGGATTCGAACCCGCGCCTATTAGAAAACCGTTCCAATCGTGGTACCACTTACACCGATGTGAACTGTTGTATGACATTCAATTTTCGCATCGTATTATACTTTCGCCTTTAAGGAGACGTGTGTCATCTATTCAACATTGTTTACACATTACACAGACGATTGGAGCGGATTTCCAATAGGTGTGGGTTCGAATCCCATGTGTGACATTAATTTTTCGCTCGTAATCAAGTTTTTAGTTCATTTTTTTTTAAATAATCCTTCTTCTTCACGTTATCATCATCCTGTTGACATTTAATGCTGAGGGTAGCCCTCCTTACGCAAATAGATCTTGCCAATATCATCACGCCTGGCAACCGGGTTGACATTCGCACTTAGGGTTACAAATTTCACAGGAAATTACTGCTGCCTATTCTTGTATTACTCATCTATCCGTATTTTACGACTCCTGTAGTAATCCGGGTTATTTTATATACATATTATATTCTTCATCCGTCACCGTGCTTATTATACAAAAAAAAACTACATTTTAGGTAACACCTAAGTGGATTTATATTGAATTAATAACATCAAGGATTATGTTGAATTACAATTTAATTAACATGAATCAATCACTGATATTATGTATCACTTACACAGCGTTAAGTGTTACCTAAAATTTACGAATCATCGTCTCACGTAAAAGGTTTTTTTTTAACATCTACTATAGATTATATTCCTAGTTCTGCTCTATAGTAGGGTAGCGATTACCTTATCAGGTTCCGGTGGCCCGCTCGCACTGCGAAGAGAGGCGCTTTGCGAGGTGGATCTATGGGGTCGCGCGCCGCCTCTTCCGTCGCCCCGGACCAATTTGGTGGGCGTGACCACCTTCATAGTCCACCGCAAAAAAAAATTAAAAAAAAACCGGAGGTGTCAAGGGACACCCGGATGGAACGAAGTTCTATTTTAATTATATAATTTTTTTCTGCCTTAAGCGATTTTTATCGTTATATTTTAGCCAATTTGCATAATATCTTTATAAATTATAGCCTATGTGTTATTCTGATGTGCAAGCTATATTACTATAAATTTCATCAAAATTCATTCAGTAGTTTTTACGTGAAAGAGCAACAAACATGTTCACATCCATACATTATTACAAACTTTCACGTTTATAATATTAATAATAGGATATACAATTCCACTAGACTACCAAAACTTTTCGGCCCCGAGCTCGAACGCGAGCCGGCCACGCTGCCCGGTCACGGGCGAAAATAATTTCGTTGCGCATTATTTTGATTTTGCTATATCTCTTAAGGTATTGATTTAATTTGCATGGTCTGAAGGAAAAAAAAAATCTTCATGAAATGCTCAAGCCAACTAATGTATTTAAAATGATAAGAATTAATACAGTATTTGTGTAAATAGCTTTTCAATTACCGTTTTATAATAGAACATTTTTTAAAGTATTAAAATGGATATAGTATGTTATCCTTAAGAGATAGATATATACCATCGCGGACTTTTTTGTAGGCCTTTTTAAGCTGTATAATACTGTAGTACTTTATTTTGATCTATTTCGTAGGGTTCAGCCAGCGTTTGCAATGTAAGTGCAAAATAATGTGTTTATTTACGACATCACATTAGAAACCTCTAAAATTATCAGTGTTTCTCTAGTACATTATGCATATATTATACATATAAACCTTCCTCTTGAATCACTCTATCTATAAAAAAAATCGTCGCGACACCACACTGTTCAATGCGAAATAGAAATGAAAATATCTGTCTTGCTTTCTATAAGAGAACCGACGAGCGACGCCGCACAGCTTACAATAGCTTACTATAGCAAAAAGTGTCGTGACAACTTTTCGTAAGAATTTTTTCCGTCTAGCCCCCTTCACAACGCGCGATAAGGAACTTCGTTCCAAAAAAAAGGGTAGCGATTACCTTCTTGAGAAAAACTGTGTCCAGCTATGGGTATTAAAAAGCTGATGAATGAGTAAATATCATCATCATTTTAACTCAAGCCTCCTTCATATTAAGAGGGAAATTGACCTTCTATACCAAACTGCTAAGATATGTTAGTGTAGGGTTTTATTTCAAACTTTTATTCTGTTACATGTAAATCTCTTACATAAATATTGTCTAGTCACCTAGTCCGCTTAGTCGTATTTATCGACGGACAAGAAATGGGATAGTAAATTGTTTGCTTAGTCCGTCACCACATGGAAAAATGGATGGGTGTATGTAAATTTATAATAATACATACATACATATCATCACGCCATATCCCTTGCAGGGTAGGCAGAGAGAACAGAGTGCCAGAGAACTCTATCTTTGCATACTTCACTCGCTTCCTCAACATTCATAATTCTCTTCATACACGCTCGCCGGTTTCGGAGACTCTTGACTCCATCTTCCTTCAGTACATGACCGATCTGGTCTAGGTAGGTTAGTCTCGGTCTCCCCCGGTACCTACATCCTTCCACTTTCGCATTGTATATCTTCTTAACCAGACGTTCGTTCGGCATTTTTTCCACATGTCCGAACCATCGGAGCATTCCCTTTCGTATCTTTACAATGTTTAATTTTTATCACATTAAGTTACGCCTTATAGTTATATCGCATTGATTTCAGCTGGGACTGCACCGCTCCCAATTTATTCCCGCGCATCAAACACCAGAGTCCGTTGATTGCGAATGTTGACGGTCACACCGTAAGGTCTACAAAACAGATAATGTGGTATCAAAGGCCTTATTCACTATGTATTTATATTTTATACACATATTTGTATCTATACTAGCTTTTAACCGCGACTTCGTCTACATAAAAATCATGTTCCATTTATATATAATTTTCATTATTTATCTTAGGGGCCGTTCAAGTATTACGTAACGCAATTTGGGGGTAGGGGGGGTCTTGTTAAATGTTACAATGCATTACATAGTCGGGAGGGGGGTTCAAACAACGCGTTACGTAGCATTGTTATTTTTTATTAAATAAAAAACTAGGGAATTAGAATTTCCTAAGTTGACACGCAAATTTTTATTTTTTTAGATGATGAATAAACAACATACATATGTATTGCGAGTTTGGCATCTCTTTTTTTATTGCCTCAAGTACGTTTAAAAACGGTCACTTGGGTGTTACGTTACGTTCAGGGAGGGGAAGCGGGGTACAGACATACGTTACGACGCGTTACATGTGGGGAGGGAGGATCAATATCTTCAAAAATTGCGTTACGTAATACTTGAGCCCTTGCGTAATAATTAACGCCCCCTTATAGCATGAAAAATTTTAAAGCATAATTCATTCCCTATTTTGCACCCTCACAAAGGTATAATCCTATGAGGTGCTAATATCAGAATATTTGTTATTAGTCATTTACTACATTTTTAAAGTAAGACCCTGTCAAGTATAAATTTACGATCCTCATCATTATTCATCCTTTTGCTTTTGAAATAAAACTACTTTTACGGATTCTATCGCGTTTGTATTTGATTTATAATTTCCCGACGTTTCGAATACTTTACAGTGATCATGGTCACAGGAAGACTCTGTAAAGGATGATCACTGTAAAGTGTTCGAAACGTCAGGAAATTATAAATCAAATATAAACGCGATAGAATCTGTAAAAGTAGTTTTATTTCAAATGTGTAATACTCGCGTAAACATTAGAAGTCATTACATCCTTTTGCTGTCCATTGCTAAACGTAGACCTTCCTTATACTTCGCTCCAAAGTACGGTCCTGTGTATATAAATTTGCTGTGTATAATTTATATATATTCTATTTATTAATTCAACACGACATCAAATAAAAATATCGCCGTAACATATAATCCCCTATTTTATGCCCATAAAGAATGAAAATTGACAAAAATTTAAACAGTGGTTGTCGAGTCGAATGGATAAAATATATATTTTCTTCCCATACGCAGAGTGCGTCACGGTATTTCACCCCTTTTGTAAAAGCATTTTGTAAAAATCTTTTCTTAGGAAGAATATACAAAAAGAATCTTCTGTCTAAATTGTATTTTTTTGGCTTCAGTAGTGTCGGCTCGATGTTGATAAGTCAGTCATCCACTTTTTTTATATAATATATAGATAGATTAATACCGAATTGGGCCGCGTTTAGCGTATATTTATTCATAGCTAATAAAGCCTTCTTATTGTGCAAATGAACTATGAAATCGTTTAAATCTGTAAATTGCTACTATTATTGAGTAAAAAATGTATTTGTATTTTTCCCCAGGTTTTTATTTATAAAATATGTAGCCATATTTAAATTTATAACGCTAACTTACAAACACAGGTTTATATTATTATTAGCTTCTGCCCGCGGCTTCGCCCGCGTAAAAGGTTACTTTCCTAAAGTTTTTCATCCCCTATTTTTATTTTACTCCTTAAGGGTTATTTTTTTTTACAAAATTTTAATGTCGTATTTTTATTTATATCTAATCAATAGCCTCAAAATAAGATTCAAGCTTTTGAAAGTGACGATACTTCCTTGCAACTATTCATCTTCCATTACAATCCTTTTTTGCATTTAAAAGTAACCTACGTCCTTTATCAGGCTCTAGACTATCTGTGTACCAAATTTCATTTAGATCGGTTCAGTAGTTTTGACGTGAAAGAGTGACAAACAGACGGAGTTACTTTCGCATTTATAATATTAGTAATGATATAGAACACAAAACCATTTTACAATTAGTTTTATAGTTCATTCTGATATTTAATTACTAACACAATAAGCTTGCGGGCCCAATTGTTGTATCCTATTTGTATAATGATAATATATTTCTCATTCTACTTTTATCCCAATAACGTGATTACTCAAAATAAACTCTTCTTACATTGTACACATTGCATTAGTTTTAGCAATAGAAACTTGAGTACGTGCGAAAAATAATTGTCACACATTGGATTCGAACCTATTGAAAATCCGTTCCAATTGTGCTACCACTTACTCTAGCGAGAGTTGTCGTATGACATTCAATCTTCGCCTCGTATTATATTTTGGTCTTTAAAGGAGACTTGTGCCATTTACACGACAATTTTTACACATTATACAGATTTAATACTCTAACTTTGCCGTTAGAATTGTATTAAACGATTGACACGACCCTGTTATTCAATTCATATCATTTTAAAAATAGTTTTATGATCAGCCGCCTAGCTCACATCAACTCTCCTTGGAAATGTAATTGTTGACCAGATGGCATCAGATGAAGTTGAACCTATGTAAAGCTCTTTATCGTATTTTACAACACAACGAACGAACCGAACGAACGGCTGGTTAAGAAGATATACAATGCGAAAGTGGAAGGATGTAGGTACCGGGGGAGACCGAGACTCACATACCTAGACCAGATTGGTCACGTACTGAAGGAAGGTGGAGTCAAGAGTCTCCGAAACCGGCGAGCGTGTATGAAGAGAATTATGAATGTTGAGGAAGCGAGTGAAGTATGCAAGGATAGAGTTCTCTGGCACTCTGCTCTCTCTGCATACCCTGCAAGGGATATGGCGTGATGATATGTATGTATGTATGTACAACACAACAATATAAGAGTTGGTAATATTCGTAGCTATACAGCAATCAACATGTATCATGATAACAGTTTAAAATCAAACAAATATTACACCATCGTTTATAACTGTCTTTTTTTTCTATCGTTACATACTAACGACGCGATTTCCAAACGACATATATGAGTATTCATTAATGCACAGAAAAATATTGAACACAAGGTGGAACGTATATTTTTACTTCAAACATTCACGATTTTATTTCTAATTCATTGAAGCATAAGTAATTCGACAAGCAAATTAACTCAGCCTTTTATGTACGAGTTTACGAATTTTCAACGTAGTAATATTTTTGTACTTCCATTCATTTATCAACCTATTAGCGTGATTATTGAGCATAGGGTCATAGAGAACGCGTGCATATAATCTGCGATATTGACCATATCGACAGTCTGTCTGGTGGAGAGATTGGATTTTTGTATGTCATGATTCAGCCTTTTATCGTCCACTGCTGGACGTAGGCCTCTCTCATACTTTGCTATGAAATCTAGTGTTTTGCCACCAGCATCCAACGACACCCAGCAATTTTATCAATTTTGTCTTACACTGCATCGTCCCTACTTTACCAGCGGTTATCGATTCGTTGAGTGAAAGAAAGAAAGAAAACTGTTTTATTTTGCAACCTCACATTTTTGTCTAAGCTTAACGTTTATATTAAACCAGCGGCCCGACCCTGCTTCGCACGGGTGAACATTTATTTATTAAACATTTTGGCATAAACGTACAGTAAATGCAGGACATACCTAAATAATAATGTATTTAGCAATAGTCACTGGCTTCCCTTGGGTTGATGTTTGAAAATAAAATGAGTAAACAGAATAAATGACATCAACTGGTAATTTTTAAAAACATTTCACTGAGGTTTAGAGTATAGGTAATAGTAATAATTAGATACATTATATACCTACTATTACTGTATAAGTACTGATTATCACATATTTCATAGAATAAAAAATATAGCTCCCCGACTTATGTGCTAAGTTTTTTTTACATTTATTTTTCCTTTTTGATTTATATTTTTTATTTATTTTAATGTAGTTTTTTTTTTTTATTTGTGTATCATTTCTTTATTCAAGTAGGTGGTACATCTTTTATTTTAAAGACTTAAATTTTATTAGATTTTTATTTTAATTTTCCATTTTTACCTTAATGCTTCACTATACACTATGTTAGCAGTGGTATTTGTAGATGGCAATAAAACATATTGATTTTCAGGAGACCCCCCCCCCCCAAAACATTGTCGGGTAAAATAGCATACCGTTACCGTTAGACGTAAATATGATACGAAATGAAATTTGCATGTCCTACAATTAGTCACGGTGGTGTAGTGGCAGCACGATTGGGCCGGAATCCCAATAGGCGCGGGTTCGAATCCCGCTTGTGACATCATTTTTCACTTCGTCATCGGGTTTTATAAATACTTAAGCATATTAAATGCTAAATTTCAGTAATTTAAATAACAAGGTTGTGTCATCGTTTAATACAATTCTAACTGTAATGTTTTAAGTATTAAGCCTATAACAATGTGTAAACATTGTCGGGTAGATCGCATACCGTCACCTTAAGACGTAAATATGATACGAAGTGAAATTTGCATGTCCTACAATTAGTCACGGTGGTGTAGTGGCAGCACGATTGGGCCGGAATCCCAATAGGCGCGGGTTCGAATCCCGCTTGTGACATCATTTTTCACTTCGTCATCGGGTTTTATAAATGTTAAAAAGTAGTTAGAGTGACATAACTACAATAGTTAGACACATGCTATCGCGACATTTTTTGTAGATATTGATATGTTCTTTAATATTGTGGAACATTTTTGGTTCTATTATCAATAGTTTTCGCAGCACATGCGATGAAAGATATTTTATGGGCGTTTTTTTACACCTTGAGTAACATTATTGTAATTTTAGTAGGGATCCTTATATTTTTCTTACAATTAAAATAACCTATAATAATCAGTGATAATGTTGCATTCAAATGGTGAAAGAATTATTTAAATCGGTCCAGTACTTTTTGAGCCAATTCATTACAAACATACTTACATACAAACCTTTCCTCTTTATAATATTAGTATAGATAATGTGCATATGCGTGAGGCCAAAATATGGTATCTGTCTCTGCTATGGCTAAGACAACACAATTGCCCAAGCGCTGATATTCATACGCGGGTACCGCACGGTGGCGACGGAGGCAGCGTGCCTGTTGGCCGGGACTCCCCCATGGGACCTGGAGCCGGAGATGCTCGCGGATTTGTATCGGCGGGTGTCGGAGGTGCGAGCGGAAGGCGGTGTGATCTCATTAAGGGAGCTCACCGCCTGGCGCATTGACGGCCGCCGAGATGTCATTGCCCGTTGGGCAGTCCGGCTGGAGAGGCCTCGGTTCGGTGTGCGGACCGTAGAGGCCTTCCGGCCGGTGCTGATGCAGTGGTTGGAACGGCGGCACGGGGTGCTCTCTTTCCGACTGGTGCAGGTTTTGACGGGGCATGGTTGCTTCGCCAAGTACCTGCACACGGTCGTCAGGAGGGAGAGTACACCGTCCTGCCACCACTGCGATTGCGACGAGGATACAGCGCGGCATACGCTCGAGGCTTGTGCCGCCTGGGCAAAGCAGCGCCGTAAACTCGTCGCAATCATCGATGCCGACCTGACGCTGCCGACCATCGCCAGGGTGACGCTCGACAGCGTCAGGAACTGGAACGCGGTCGCAGCCTTCTGCGAGGAAGTAGTCTCGCGGAAGGAGGCGGCGGAGCGCGTGCGCGAGGAGCGTCTCCTCGACGACGCGAACCGCTGCCAGCGACTGGGGCGGCTTAGGCGCGATTACATGCGCCTGATGCCGCCCTAGCCGAGGCCGTGGGTGACTGGACCGGGGAATTAGTCCGTCACCCGCCGAGAAGCTGACCGCGCGAGGAAGGACCAACGTCCTCCCCGGGGGGAGAGGCACGTCGCTCAGGGAGAGGGTACCCCTCAGGGGGTATTTAAGTCGGGCCGGCCACTGCCGACAAGTTCACACTGCTCCGGTGACCGACAGAAGAGGATTTTTCCCGGATTTAATGCACTTGTCTACGTTTCGGGTAGGTTTGTGAACAAAGTTTATGTAAAATCTATTAAATTAGTTTATTGCGTAAAACACTTCACCAAAACATTAGCTAACATTTATTATAGTTTGTAGCACCTTTATTTACGTAGTACACTAGTTAGATACTGATTTATACTTGATTAGATATAATAAAAATAAAAATAAGAGCAAAACTATCAACTTGACATCCGTGACGTCACGATGATACATATGAAGTGGCCTGCCCATTGCTACTTCAGCGCACTATCTTATGCAATTATGCTTGGATTTTTATATGTATCATATCGGAACTTTTTAAGCATTAGGAATGAAACCTGATGACTCAAAGTATCACCAGCGCATAACTAATCAAAAAACAGAAACATTTCAAAAATGTTTTGTTTCAATGTTAAAATAATATTATTCAATTTCATACGTTCACATTAATGAAATCAATATGCTCACGGTTGAAACCTTTTGAAACATATGCAAATGAACGTACAGGGATATAAGTCCCCATTCCCTTGTCGCCTTATCCCGATGTATACATCAGGGTCTCACAGAAAGCAGCAATATGGTTTAACCCTTGATTTTGCTTAATTTACCTAGTCCTCTCCGAGTTGTATGGTCTAAATGAGTTGTGTCCATTATAGGCGGGACATTTGCCTACTATACGCTGTTGGCCAAAAGAGTTTTGTTTTATTTCACGATATCCTTGTTCTGAAATGATATTACTTGATTAAATCCCCTAGTCACAGTTTACGACACCCTTGTGAAATGACACATTCATTATGCACCAAAAATTCCTCGTATAAGACGACATTTTTTTTTTATTTGTCTTGTATCAGGAATATATCTCCAACCATTTTTACATATGAATTATAGCAACTGCTATTTTTCTGGCAATTTTAGATCACCAACTACGATCGCCCAGTCGCCTACCAAACATAGCGATAACAACTTCCAATTTGTTTTTTTACTGCTAATGATGGCAAACGAGCAAGCAGTACACCTGATGGTAAGTGCAGCTGCCGCCGATGGACCTTTGCAATACCAAGGATATAGCTAGGCCGCTATCTAACAATATCAACCCTAAACCCACCCAGTTGGTGCTATTAATTGTCATTGCTCAGACGTCGATCTTCTGCGAGAGTGTGACCCGGACGGACCGGCCCACAGCTGTAGACAAAAAATCTGTCAAAAAACAGCATGTTCCTACCACTACTAAATTACCGTACATTCAATTATCTTCTTTAATTATTACACATACATACATACATATCATCACGCCATATCCCTTGCAGGGTAGGCAGAGAGAACAGAGTGCCAGAGAACTCTATCTCTGCATACTTCACTCGCTTCCTCAACATTCATAATTCTCTTCATACACGCTCGCCGGTTTCGGAGACTCTTGACTCCACCTTCCTTCAGTACATGACCGATCTGGTCTAGGTAGGTTAGTCTCGGTCTCCCTCGGTACCTACATCCTTCCACTTTCGCATTGTATATCTTCTTAACCAGGCGTTCGTTCGGCATTCTTTCCACATGTCCGAACCATCGGAGCATTCCCTTTCGCATCTTTACACCAATACTCTCTTTCATACCTACTCGCTCTCTTACGTCGTCGTTACGAATGCGGTCGGTCAGCCTAACTCCACAGATTTTCCGCAGAGATCGCATTTCGACCGCATTAATTTTACTATCATACTCTTTTCTGCATACCCAACTCTCGCTTCCATACAGTAATGTTGGGACAAGCACTGCGTTATGTATTGCTACACGTGCCTTCTGGCTGTGGTGGTGGCTGCCGAGAAGTTGCCCCAACGCTCCGTTCACTCTATTTCCCGCATTCACTCTTCGCTCTATATCAGTGGTGTACCTTCCATCTCGGCTAAATCCACATCCAAGATATACAAATTCATCCACTTGCTCTAGTACATCATTACCTATTATTACTCTTACATCTGTTCTGGTTTTATCTCTTTCAAAGACCATTATTTTGGTTTTGCTCACATTCACGCGTAGACCCCTTTTCTTTCCCTTCTCTTTAATTATTAAATGCCGTATATTCTACGTATATTCAACAATTGACATCGTTCGGTTAATAAGAAATGAAATCATCATCATCATCTTCATTACAGCCCATGAATGTCCCACTGTTGGGCTCGGGCCTCCTCCATAATTTGATTTGGAGGGAAATTAACCTACTAAGCCACGCTGGTCAGACGTGTTGGTATAAGGTTTTCTCTCGAGTTTTCCTTCTCTTGCATAGATGTTATATGCGTTTTATATCCGTAAGTCGTCTCGTACTATCACCCACGGGTAAGATAGAGGGTGGTGACTTGTATTCTTATTCCGTCACCACACAGATAATGAAATTTCTTTGAATGTACATTGTATACAAAGTAATAATGATCAGTTGTATACTAAGCTCACAATTACAGTTTTACTGCAGTATATTTAATATAAAGTATCATTGAGTGGCATTTTAATTAATTACCAACAGCCGCGATGCGTTCTTTCATTTGCGTAAATTACGACATTAAAATATTCATTAAATGAACGAGCCGGTGCCGTAAAGCGGGTGTATATTAAATGAACGTTTACTAATTTTAAAAAATTAAGCTGTCAGATGATGTCTTGGAAATATTTTTTTTTAAAATGTAAATTATTAGAAAAATAAACATTATGGCCTCGAAACATGTTTTAATTTCATGGATTATGTGAATAAACCTTATTGTATAATTGCATTTACGTGTGGTGACGGAGTAAGAATACTGTTCACCACCCCATATCTTACCCGTGGATGATCGTACGAGACGACTAAGGGATATAAAACGCATGTAACATCTATGCGAAAGAAGAAAAACTCGAAACAAAACCCTATACCTACACGTCTGACCAGCGCGGTATAGTAGGTTACTATCCCTCCCATTACGGAGGAGGCCCGAGCCTAACAGTGGGAGACATTTATGGGCTGCGATGATGATGATGCAGATATAAATGCATATTTTTTTAAATTGCACTATAAAAGAATTAAATGTGTCTTTATACTCTATTGCTTTACTCTATACTAAAGTAGTATAATGATTTGTTAAAATAAATGTGAAAATAGTATATAAACATGATTTGGTATGAATATTTGACAGGACGAAATTAATGTTGCTAGGTGAGTACTGGACATGAATGTAGATAGCTCTAACCGTAAAAGTACATCAAGAAAAAGATAGATTTAAGATCACGTCTTAGATAACTCTGTTATCATAACAAAATCGTATGGAATTATCATTGAAATAATATGAAAATACATAATATTTATTTCAATGATAATTATTTACGTTAGCACTCATTATATCAACTACCTATATAAAGGTTTAATAACATTATCAGGTTATGTATACTTCGAGCAATGTATTAAAATGGTTGATAACAATGTAATTACTGGTATCAAATTGTATGTGCCCTTATAAAGAGAATTAATAAACGGTAAAGATCCAAAAATAGGTATAGATTATTGTGAGAAATATACCCTTAAGGGGAAAAATTCAATTAACCGCGCAAAAGTAAAGGCAGCCGATCGAAGTCAAGGAAAGCCTCTTAAAAGTCACAGAAAGGAAATACTACAGATTATGGGGCTTCACACCGTTGGAAGAGCGGCCCTCATGGTTGGACTGAGTAATGTGACTTTTTAAAAGGGAAAATGCAGTCATAGAAACATCCACGAGCTTTTTATACGTTCGGTAACTACAGTAAACCAGATTGTGTGGTATATATGTACATCCGTGTGGTGACGGAGTAAGAATACAATTCACCACCCCCTATCTTACCCGTGGGTGATCGTAAGAGACGATTAAGGGATATAAAAGGCATATAATATCTATGCAAGAGAAGGAAAACTCTAAACAAAACCACGTCTGACCAGCGTGGTATAGTACGTTAATTTCGCTCCCATTACGGAGGAGGCCCGAGCCCAACAGTGGGACATATATGGGCTGTGATAGTGATGATGATGATATGTACTATATAACTGTGAATGCAAGTCATTGTTATATATCCTTGTAGTCTTATTTATCCTTAATCACTTGAAATCCATACTACGAATTTAAAAGAATAGTAGAAGATTCTATACAGTTCGTCTTTAGTAAATTGCAACAATACGAGCCTATTCATTTGGCAACAATACAATTAGACGGTGACTGCACTCTATAAGAGCCACTGGGCACCTCTAACGATTCCCCAACTGATAAAATAGAACGAGTAATGAAGACAGATTACCCTACAAAAACAAATGGAAAAGAAATGAAAATGGCGGTTGTACGTTCCAAAAGCTTTCAAGACGATATGTAAACGTCTAGATGTTTCTATTGTATATTTCGGACGTAGTATTTTTTTTTTAAATTCTACGAGAGTTTTTGAATCCGTCGCTTTACCATCATAGATAAGTTAATATATCGGGAAGAACGAGTTTAGTTTGTTTTTATTTTGTATTAGGATTTTATTGCACGCCTCATAGGCGATGCACCTCCACGGTAATGCTCTTCTTCCGATATATGACAATCAAGGATTTTTCAAAATTAAAATGACTGTATTTTTCTCACACTGCACTTATATAATGTTATCATACATATGTCAAGAAAACACTTTCGTTTAAATGTATTTGATATGTCCAAAAAGCAATTATTTTGTTTAAAATAAGAATAAAGTTGATTTAAAAAAATATTCAAGGACGTCTGGATGTCTGTTCGTATGAATCTGCCACTCTTACGACCGTAAAAATTAATGTATCGAAGTATTTCTTTTTTAAAAGTTTCATAAATGCAACGTGCTGTTTTCTTTCGACAATGGCTTTGTAATTCTTTGTCTTTTAATTGCAATTAATAAAAAACTAAACTGCTTAGTCTAGTGTATGTATACCTGATGAAAAATGGGTTCGTTTACATTTTTTAACCGACTTCAAAAAGGAGGAGGTTCTTTTTTAGTTCTGTTCATCCATTCGGACAGGCAAAGGGAACAAAGCCCATACAGCCATGGATTCGTTTACAATGCTTGTAAACTATGTTTTGCGCTACGTCGAGAATGGCGTGAAAATCAAAAGTATTTTTTATTTCTTTTATTTATGGCATTTACTAATTATAAATGATAAATAATAAAAAAAATATGAAGCAAGCACTTCAAATTATTAAAAAATATTTTTATATATTAAAGGGTTGTGATGAAGTTTCGGAATATATTTATACAAATTACATACTTATGAATTATAAATACTTTTATATCCTATCGATATAAGAAGGACATGAACTGGTTATTTAAATAAAAAATATAATAAAAATAATAGATTTTTAAAAATGAAAAATTTTAAATTAAAGACGGGAAGAAATAATAATAAAGGGAAAACCCCAAATCGAACCGGGCTGTCTGGATTTAGCTCGATTGCTGGACTGAGCTAATGATAGTGGCTAAATATAGCTTCATAATCTAATTATATATTTTCCATTTTCTGAAATGACAGATTAAACGATATTATCTATAAATAAACTTAGCTCTTGCATACTAAATTTTATGGAAATCGTTGAAACCGTTACCAAGATTCTGAATAATTAGAAATATACAAAAAAAATGCTCTTTTAAAGATTAAGTTAAATAAATGATAGATCGATTGAAGTATTTCACTGGATTCATGGACCTTATATTGAATAGTTTGCAAGTCACATCTCTTATATGAACTTTATATCCTCTCTAGAAAATTTCGGTATGTTCAAGCCTTTTTGACATCTATACATACCTAATATAGCAATTAATCTTAAGGTATATCTTTCCGTTGCGCTTATCAAAAACCTATTAAGCACTCTAGTATCATACCGCAGGTCTAAACAATTTATTGCTTTTATTTGTGAAAAAGGCTTATATCCATCATAATTCGTATATAAAATCAAGAATGTAAAAAAAACCTGTGTCCTTTATTATTAGATATTATACCAAATCAGTGGCAATTCCGTGTGGTGACAGAGTAAAAATACAATTCATCACCCCTTATCCTACCCATGGGTGATCGTAAGAGACGACTAAGGGATATAAAATACATAAACACGCAAGAGAAGCAAAATTCGAAACAAAACCTTATACCAACACGTCTGACCAGCGAGTTATAGTAGATCAATTTCCCTTCTATTATGAAAGAGGCACGGGCCCAGCAGTGGGACATTTGCGAGGTGAAATAATATAATATGAAATAATAGAGAGAGCCGGGAGCCCAACTGGGTGGGTTTGGGGATTATAATGGTAGGCAGCGGCTTAGCTATAGCATTGGTTATAGCAAAGGTCCATGGGCGGCAGTGACACTTACCATCAGGTGTGCTGGTAACTCGTTTGCCACCATAACCAATAAAAAAATGGCAAATCTGATTATATTTGAAATAAAACTATAGGAGGGCAGTGGCCATGATCACTGTAAAGTGTTCGAAACGCGTCAGGAAATTAAAAATCAAATACAAACGCGATAGAATCCGTAAAAGTAGTTCTATTTCAAATGTGTAATACTCGTGTTCACACGAGTATTACACATTTGAAGTACACTTCAGAAACCATTATTTGACCATTATTTAACCATGATTTAACCTTACTATAGTTTCAAATAAAATACCAAACAATGCAATGAAATAATTTTAAAGTTATAACAAATAAAAATATAATCAATATTGCTTTCAGACAAAACCATCTGATGCGAATCCCAATTCCCAAAATTGCATTCCAATTCAAGAACAAAACACAAGTTGCAAGTAGGTACGAAAAGAATCGCAAATGGCTGCTAAATCTCAAGAGGCGAACTGAAATGAATAAAGGGTAGTTGGACGGCACTTGGCGTCGAAAAAGACTTGGCGTGACTAGCACCCCCTCTCGGGTACCGACGGAACCTACCAATTTCACGCTGTGGCGCCTCTGCGTTTATAACATTATACGGATATTTTTTACTAGACTTTTAATGCTTTATAGGTAAAAAGGCAGCCTCTATTTCGTCTCAAAGGTAAAGATTAAAGTTGGAAGTAGCTGTCTAGTTGAAGCTTCGAAATGGGTTTGAAAATACTTAAATTTAAATAAAAAGTACGAAACGCTTCTTTGGTATAATTTTATAGTTTATTGTAAAAATCATATATCTTAGATTTTACTACTTACTCTTAGTAAATCCCAGAATTTACCAGTGTTTTAATAAATAAACAATTTTATAGAAAGATGATAGTTTGGTATTTTAATGAAGAGATTATATTATCATCCACTGTCAAGCGTAATGATTGCAACCATGTTCCCCTTCATAAGAAAGCCTATATCTCATAAAGATTCATTAATATATTCAATGATATTTCATTTTGAAGTTTTGACAGAAACATGAAAATGTCAAATGTAGCTCTAAAATACAATTTAATATTTTAGTGTTTTATAGTGTAAAACGTATATTAATTCATCTTGTTGCATTATATGTAATTTAATGCCGAAGTGCTGACGTAAAAATAGTGCTTTATTTGTTTTTTCATGTGCTGCCTGCAGAAATCTTTAATTAATAGCCAGTGCTCAATTAAAGACTTTTCTTGGGTACTAGCCCGCGGTAAATTAATAACTAAATATACATTGAACTTGGGAATTAAATACATTCATACAATAATGTATGTACAATATGAGGCATAATGTCAACTGAATTCCAATAGAAAAAATAAGTATTTTTTTTTAATCTATTCGCGTGGCTGAAAATATTCACAATTCCTTATTCTAACAATGATGTTTTTCCAGGAGCTACGCTATTGTCTAAACTCTTCTTAGTTCATAATACATGCAGAACCTAATTTTTGTTTTACATTCATCATTCTTACCTTTATATCGACGTAGGCGAACTCTACCTGAGACTGCCTGTTCAATAATTACATTCGCAAAGAGACGTCAAGCAGACGGCAGGTCATAAAACTATTGCCAATATCTTTTACAATATTTACTATGGAAGCGGAGTACATATTGCAAAGACCCCCAGTAATTGGGGAGGACAATGATGATTCACCACTCTTATTTAGATTAGAAAAAAAATGCACTAAAATTCTTTTATTGTTCGTTTTAACGCGTAAAAATGTAGTTTGCAATATGTATGAGGACATATTGGGTCGACCCCAATTAATCGAGATGAGTGAAGTTTGGAAGAATGATGATTATTTAATTTTTAATTATTTTATCACTTATTTTTAAATATTTAAATATACTTTCCAAAAAACACTAAAAGGAAAATACGAAGCTAATCACGATCATCCAGATATTGACTTTTAAATTAAAATTTAGAAACTGCTTGCAATAAAGTCTTAAGCAACTTCAATAACTTGTTAATGAAAGGACTTTGAAATTTGCTAAAATATTTGCTACAAAATGCAGTGCTCCTTTGAATATCGGCGGAGTGACTTTAACGTGAGCTAATTAATTTCATACTATACAGATAGGTACATACCTTGCACATGTGTATTTTCAAGATGGTAAGAACACAATTTACTATCTCGTATGTTGTTAGGGCTGTCATAAAACTATGCTGCTTAATATTGAATAAAGTTATGTTTAGCTATTATTGTGGGTTAAATCTATACAATAAGCGCTCACAGTTTATTGCACTCTTGTGACGGTGATAAATGACGAACTAATCATAATATAAAAACTTAATTTATAAAATAATTAGCATAAATAAACTTCTTCTTCTTCTCTGGTTAAGTAAGTCCCACTTTTGGGATCTATACTTCTCCACAATAGAAAGAAAATTGATTTTATTACGCTGGCCAAACGGACGGCAAACGAGTAAACAGCACACCTGATGGTAAGTTTAACTGGCGCCCATGAACTTTTGCAATACCAGGGATATAACTAGGCCACTGCTTACTAACCAAAATCCTCTCAAAAATTTGGGCTTTCGAATCTCTCGCTCACAGAACAAAACGCAATAGCACATTGCCTTTATTTACTCTCTCTTTTCTGAAAGAGTTATAGTACACCGGGTGAAGCATTTTGTGGATGTAAACAGAAAACTGTCATCACTGAGAAAACTGTCATCTACCGCTACTAAAGGTTTTATTTCGAATTTTCCTTCTCTTACATCAATGGTATCTGCATATTACATCTCTTAGTCGTCTTTTACGACACGCACGAGCAAGAAGGTGGGGTATTAGCTAATTTCTCATTTTATACTTATATGGGGCATATACCTCATCATCATCACAGCCTATAAATGTCCTACTGTTGGGTTCGGGCCTCCTCTGTAATAGGAGGGAAATTAACCTACTATACCGCGCTGGTCAGACGTGTTGCTATGCGGTAAGATATGGGGTGGTGAATAGTATTCTTACTCCGTCACCATACGGGAAATGGGGCATATACCAATCTGGGAATAAATATTTAAGTAATATATAAATCAAAATTATCTTTCTAATAAAAAAAAGCTCTTATATCATAGAATACAAACTAAAAAAAATATACTTATTAAGAAAGAAATACTAGTCAAATTCTAAGTGAAGCCCTCCATCCAATTAATTTCACAAAAACATTATAAATGCCCGCTTAAAATTATTTCGCCACTTGTTTGAAGATTATTACTGTATAATGTAATGTGAGCCACGTTTTATAAATAGTAGTACTAAAAGCACTAAGTCCAACCTGTTTATTTGGCTTTCAAAATGCATCGCGACAGTGTACGGACTAGGGAGCAATGCAAAATACGTGAATTATTTTATATTTACAGGAGAGACCATCTACTCAGGCTGTACTCACAATAACGCTTATTGCAATGCAAATTACGGGATTATAACTGATACTAGTCGCGTCAGCAGCTTCACTTACGCGGATTTCTTATTTAATCTTATACCTATTAATGATTTCTGATGTTTACGCGAATATTATAGGTATATACATACATATCATCACGCCATATCGCTTGCAGGGTAGGCAGAGAGAACAGAGTGATAGATTAAAAAGTAGCCTATGCCCTTTATCAGGTTCTAGACTATCTGTGTACCAAATTTCATTTAGGTCGGTTCAGTAGTTTTGGCGTGAAAGAGCGACGGACAGACAGACAGATAGAGTTACCTTCACATTTATATTATTAGTAAGGATCTACATTGTGTTGTCTAATTTCCAACTCTTTTAGAAAACAAAAAACGCTAAATAATATTGCATACAGCCGTAGTGGTTTAAGTAGTGACCTTATTAGCTTTTTGAATACATACATACATACATATCATCATGCCATAATCCTTGCAGGGTAGGCAGAGAGAACAGAGTGCCAGAGAACTCTATCCTTGCATACTTCACTCGCTTCCTCAACATTTATAATTCTCTACATACACGCTCGCCGGTTTCGAAGACTCCTGACTCCACCTTCCTTCAGTACGTGCCCGATCTGGTCTAGGTAGGTTAGTCTCGGTCTCCCCCAGTACCTACATCCTTCCACTTTCGCTTTGTATATATTCTTAACCAGACGAATTATATATGATGTATATCTACAGCGAATATTATATGTACCTAATAAGCTAATATTCAGAGAAAAATCCCAAGTAAATGTGAAAAAAGCTCTGATCTTAGTATCGACGCAATATGTACTACACTTCCATCGTACATATTGCAAAGCTATTGCCAATAACTTTTACATAATCTACGAGTACATATTGCAAAAGCTATTTATTGGCAATAGTTTTATGACTGGGCCTGCCTGACGTTAACCATTGTTGAAAATATAATGGTTAACCAAACGGTATCAGATAGACTTGGCCCAGGTCGATATAAGCTCTTACCGCCGGATGGGCCACCGAAGAAAAAGACCGCGTTGCGGTGACCCATCCGCACGGGGTCGAGAGTTACGTAATAGGGCGGGTCTACGGAGTTGTGCGATGCTTCGCTTTCGCCCTGGACTGATTAGCAGGGTACCGTAGCCCGCCGCCAAAAAAAGGTTTATATAAACTGTTAGTCGTCTTTTGCAACATCCACGAGCAAAGTAAAAGCTGGTAGTATTTGTAACCGCTTAGTAATACAATAATAAATTTGCTTTCAATTGGTAATTGATAAAATTAGCGCATTCAAACAAACAAACTCCTTCGCTTTATAATAATAATATAGATTTAAAATCTTTCGACAACACGTTGATGTTTATTTAATATTAAACTTTAATATAACTGAATACGATTCAAAATAATATATAGAATGAAATGAAAATGTGTTAGCATCGTGTTATTTGATGAGTGCGGTGTGAGTGTCCTGAATAAATTTGCAAGTGGTTTACAAGATATAGAAATGTACTCTCTGTTAATGGTGCTTCCTTGTTTAAATTAGTATCTCGGACACAAATCTGTAATGTACAGCCACTAAAGAATATTATGCTTTGAGATAATGAGGTAGGTTTTCGTTCATTTTAAATCCTAGCACTTAGTTTCGGACAAAATGATAATGGACGTCAAATTTATTTTAAAGTTCTGTACACTAAAATTCATTTAAATTTCGTTAAGATTTTAGATTAGTTGGAGTTTGAATAGTGGTGTTAAAAGTATTTGTATCATAGAAACGTGAGATCATTAAGAGTATAAATAGTCTAAGATTTTAAAACTGGTGAGAGATATCTTTTTTTTTTTTTTTTTGGCGGCGGGCTACGGTACGTCAAACCCCGCTAATCCGTCCGGGGCGACAGGAAAAGCGGCGCAAGACCCCGTAGACCCGCCCTACAATATACCTCTCGACGCCGTGCGGGTGGGTCACTGGTACGCGGTCTTTTACTTCAGTGGCCCACCCGGCGGTCTACCCTCACGGGTATCCTCGTTGTAATGTCGACGCCCGGACAGTTTGCACCGTCGGGGCGTCGTCCTCGCGCCTTGGTGAGAGATATCTAAAGATTAGTTGGATAAATCGAATAGAAAAGTTCATTTCTTCAGGAAGCAAGGGAAGTACATAGTATAATTTAGGAAAATCTCTTTGCATCATTTAAAAGAAAAATATTGAAATAAGATAATATTTATCTGTGTCAACGCTGATTAAGAACACAATCTGCCTTTCCTCTTGGATGAGGGTAAAATAAGACTAAGGATGCGTTCTTTAGTCTTATTTAACGCTTATAATAGATAACATTAGTGAAATAGAAGGATAACCCGAAATAACATCACACAGTAAGCTGTCTGATAAACTACGGGTCATTCAACTTACCGTGATACAGTTTTCACTAGTACGGAAGACAGTGCGAATCTAATGTAACCAAGTAGGTATTTTTGTATCACACAATCTATACAAATTATGTGAGTAAATGTTTATTTTGTTATCGCTAAGGTATGTAAGGGATACCTAATTAAATACCTAAATAAATACTTTTCTTTTTTTCTAATTTATTCAGAATATTACAATTAATATGCTGAATAAATGAAAAAGAAAGAAAAAAAAAGTATTTATTTTGTGCCACAGAGGAGAGAAGTTAGGAACACACAGAAAAAATCAAAAAAGAAACCTTACATAATAACAACCTTACCATAAATGAAAAACACCTAAAATCTATAAACTAAATAAGGAGACATAATAATTAGATCAAGTAAACGTCTCAGATGCGGCAGAAAAAAGGATAACTGCTCAGCAATTGTTGTGATGTCAATGTAACACCACAACGCTGATTTTCAACAATGTCCTTTTATTTTCAAATAAATAAATAAATCAGTCACATACACATGTAAAGATAATTTATCATAAATATAACTATATATAAACGAGTTTACGATTTCATTATAGTTTTATTATATCTACCGCCAAAATTAATATATTGATTTTAAGCTTTAGTAATACTCTACAGAATAATGATTTGTGTTTATGAATGATTTTTACGCGAGTAAATGTGTAAACATTTGAAATAAAACTATTTTTACGGATTCTACCACGCTTGTATTTAATTTACAATTGCCCGACGTTTCGAATACTTCACAGCGTTCATGGTCATGGGAGGACGAGAGAGGGAGGAGGTGGAGAACTTATATGTATATTATACCTTAATTGACCTGTATGACACTCTCGGGTAAATCAAGGGGTGGTTAACTGTATTTTCACTCCGTCACCATATGGCACAGTTTATTATTAATTCAACAACAACAGATAAACCTCTAATGTAGGATGTAGGACACTGCAGAATAACAGCGTTGTCGTATCACTTCTATAGTAGATACCACAACATTAAGCTGAGCAGCCATCCTTTTTCTCATTTGCGGAGAGGACGCCATTGTCATAATATAAATACTTTATAATTGTATTTTATTTTTTGTGTATTTTTATGATTTAGTGCTTTTTTTTTATATATTCATTTATTATTTTTTAATAAACAGTTAGATACTAATATTAACCATTGTATGTCCTTTTCGTGAAGGAGGAATAAATATTTTTTCTTTCTTTCTAATGAGTCAGCTATTAATCAATATTAAAGGACATGACATATTCCATCGTTTTTTTTAATTACAAATTTTATAGTTAACATGTAATTTATTTTTCATTGCATACCTAAGTACGAGTTTAACAATAAACTAAGCTCGTTAAAGTAACTTTGTCTTAGCTATCAAATTCTAGATGACCTAAAATGTTTAAGCGTCCACGAAAATTGGATTATGACACTCAAGTAACTGAATAATTTCAGTAACTAAAAGTCATCAGTTGCAGCATAGTGTTTTTAAAAACATGTATAGTCCAAATGCTATTCACTAAAGTTTTTCTAACAGAGCAATAACGCAAGATATTGGATTGGATTGGATTCAGGCAGGAATAGGAATATTCAACGTATTAATCGTAGTACATGGACGTATACGTATTTCCAACAATACGTCGATAGGTTAATAGTTAAAACCTTAAAACCATTGACTATTTTCTGCTTACGAGATTCTCCGCAAGAATATTACTGTTAAATTATTATTATTACATATATACATACATACATATCATCACGCCATATCCCTTGCAGAGTAGGCAGAAAGAACAGAGTGCCAGAGAACTCTATCCTTGCATACTTCACTCGCTTCCTCAACATTCATAATTCTCTTCATACACGCTCGCCGGTTTCGGAGACTCTTGACTCCACCTTCCTTCAGTACATGACCGATCTGGTCTAGTCTTATTATTATTATTTAATTATATTTTTTATAATGAAATATTAAATATAGATTACTCTTATTAGACTTTAATTCTATTATTTAATTGTCACTAAGCGACATTTTTTATTTAAAAGAAAAGACAACACACTTTTTTTTCTTGCGGTGGACTATCGGCGTGGTCTCGCCCCGCGAAATCGGTCCGGGGTGACGGAAGAGGCGGCGCGTGACCCTATAGACCCACCATGCAACCCTCCTCTCTTCGCCGTGCGAGCGGGCTACCGGTACCCGATCTTTGTCTTCTGTGGGCCGCCCGGCGGTTTACCCTTGCGGGTTCCTCTCAAGTGGACGCCCCGACGGCGAAAGCTGTCCTCACGCGGTGGCCTCACGTCGAGTGACCGGATTATCCCCCGGTCCGATCACCCGAAGCCTCGGCTAGGGCGGCATCAGGCGCAGAAAAAGACAACACCCTGAGCTGAGGAACATAGCGTTATGATTTTAAGATGGACTTCAGACGGGATCGTGCAAGCATGACATTTTAGTTTTTTAACCTTTTATATGAAATAATTTTGATGGCATTTAATCTAATGTGATACGGAAGAACTGCTAAGATGATAATACGCTAGAAGATAATAGTTCGCGGAAGATACCATTAACAGTGTGGCCATAGCACTGTTGGAGGCGTCGATTTAACTTATTGACTGACAATGACTAATTTAAAGTTTGAAATAACTAAATGAAGAATCTGATCATTTTTGAAGAAAGTTGTAACTAGACACATGCAACAATGGGCTAGTATTAGTAGCCAATTGCCAACATAAAAAATGAAAAGAAAATTTTCAGACACAGCTAAAGAACACAAATGAATATACGTCCAGATATAATAACCACTTACAGATCAAACAAGGAACTCTCAACTTGCTGTGTGATAACGGCTACGAATAATACCCCCTACTCTGCTCGTGGATGTCGTAAAAGACAACTAAGAGCTTTATATCGACCTAGATCAACTCTACCTGATGCAGTTTGGTCAACTTCTACATTCCCAATGAGGTTTGACGTCGGGTAGCCAGCTAGCTATAAAACTATTGTCAATTGCATCGATCCCAAATAATTGAGATAGTAACATTTCCCCTTTACGAAGCGAAAAATGATGTCACAAGCGGGATTCGAACCCGCGCCTATTGGGATTCCGGCCCAATCGTACTGCCACTACACCACCGTGACTTATTGTAGGACATGCAAATTTCGCTTCGTATCATATTTACGTCTTAAGGTGACGGTGTGCGATCTACCCGACAATGTTTACACATTGTCATAGGCTTAATACTTCAAACTTTACAGTTAGAATTGTATTAAACGATGACACAACCTTGTTATTTAAATTACTGAAATTTAGCATTTAATATGCTTAATTATTTATAAAACCCGATTACGAAGCGAAAAATGAGTGAGTCACCTTAAGACGTAAATATGATACGAAGCGAAATTTGCATGTCCTACAATAAGTCACGGTGGTGTAGTGGCAGCATGATTGGACCGGAATCGCAATAGGCGCGGGTTCGAATCCCGCTTGTGACATTATTTTTTTTTAATTAAATATATCCCTTTTTTTTAATTAAATATTTCCCCTGTTCATATCTTAATGACAAAGTTCTATGATGAGAATCAAACCAATGATTTCGGTACAGACCCATGACACCGGTAATGGTAATTCGCTGCCTGATCACTATACCAACAGCGCATTCAAAACCTTTCAACACATCGAACATTTCAATCCTACTAATTTAGAATCAAAATATGAAAAAAAAAACTTGAACTGCATAAATTAATAAAGCCTTTAAAATCCAAACGGACGTGACTAAAATTTGCTGTGAACATTAGCATTTATTCCTCGTTAACAACAGGTAGAGAGGTGAACAGCATTTAGGATTTGTCGAACTGAACAGGGGTGAGCTCAGGAGTTACGCCACTTGCCCCCGTCATAATCCGGGGGCTCGGTAAACTCGGTACTAGACACAAAGGGGCACACTCCCACTTTTGAAAAGATTACGGTAATTACATTCCGTTGTAAATTTTCTGCTCGGCATAACGCAAACATCGTATTGTCGCTTTCATTGTGAGAATTTATGTGCCGAAGTGCTTCGGTCTCGAACTCTAGGGGCGCGTTTATTTGCGAAATTAATTCGACGTAGTTTTTGAGTTCGACGTGACTGCGGCGGATAAACAATTTATGGCGATTCCCCTAGGAAATATTTTTCAACTTGGTGTATTTTCTTTTTTTTTCCGTTAAATACATATAATTGTGAGCTATTGTACAACTTGTTCATATGTTAGTATGTCATTAGATTTTAATATTATAAATATGAAACTTGCCGTATGGTGATGGAGTAAGAATGCCATTTTCACTTCATTCGCCACCCTTTATCTTACTCTTGGGTGATCTTAAGAGACGACTAAGAGATATAAAATACATATAACATCTAAGCGAGAGAAGGAAAACTCGAATCAAATCCCTATACCAACACGTCTGTCCAACAGTGGGACATATATGAGCTGAAATGAAATGCGAAAGTTTGTGAAAATTTTTGGATTTTTGTTAGTCAATCACGCATAAAACGTTGAACAGGTTTAGATGATAATTAACACCTAGATAGATCGTTTTCTGAATTTAATTTTGGATTCTTTATTTCCTGGATTTATGTCTAGATTACCGGGTAAAAAGTACTTAGTACTTTTAATCCCGGTAATGTGTTCCTTTGGGATAATCATATCCTTGGGAGACAAAGCCGCAGTCAAAAACTAGTTGTATATAAATATTTGTCTGGCATAGACGTCCTGTACTATACATATGCATCCCAATACTGAGCTCGACCCTTCTCCACAATATTAAAAAAATTTAGCTACCATAGTAACCAGCGGTCAGGCGTGTTAGTATATAGTTTTGTTTCAGGTTTTCCTTTCCTTTCATAAATCTTATATACATATTTAGACTATAGATAATATACATATTGCCCGTTTGTGACATTTTCCTTCTTGGAAAACTGTAAAATTCGGCAGAAAGGATATCAGGTAGAATAAACAGCAGCGATCACTTAGAAAACTTATACAAATATAATCGCCATTGATGAACGGCGCGAACATGATATATCTTTCTTAGAAAAGCATCCAGCAGTATTGTCCTAATAGTATGATGATAGCGGTCACAAATACTAGGATACCAAGAATTAGGTAAGGAGAATGAAGAAGTAAAGGAAGAAAATTGTTAGCAGGGCTCTACAGGAAAACACATAACAGCAACTGCGATGATTAACCCTTCTGCAAAGCGTCGTGATGCATTAGCTCCTAATTAATTGGGAGACTCTTCTAAATAGATGTATGAAAGAATGTGTAGGTAGTCCTGTTGAATACCTTTTCAATGTTAACGGAGTTCTTAACATTTTTAAGTTTAAGCGATTTTTTAACAATACATTGATGACTCGATTATTTGGATCAAAGATTATTTTTTGACGGGCTATGGTTGGAAATCACCCCGCGCCCGCCATTAGATACATCTAGAATCAACGATTATATAAAAATTCAGAGATGTGGCAAACGAATTCGAATAATCAAGATTATACTATATATGACCAATATATGTGATTCTGTAAGATTACAATCCAGCAACCCGTCTCTTGCCCCGGATGTCTTAGAAAATGACTAAGAGATATGACATGCAGAGAACATTGATGCAAGTGAAGGAAAACTCAACCTAAAATCCTATGTCAACACATCTAACTAAAGAAATAGAGTAGGTCAAAGCCATTCCCATTATGAAGGACGCCCGAGCCCGACAGAGACTACTGTATATGACAAAACAACTAGTTTCATGTTTATATTTCACCTAGTATCGAATGCCAACTGCATTCAAGTCGACTGGCAAGCAAAATAGAGTAAAAAGTATGTTATGGGTGGCATCCGTACTTCCAATATCCGTAGTGTCGTCCACGCTACTGCGATGTGTCAATAAAAATATAGTGCAATGTTAGCGCGGTTAAATTTTATTTTCATTCCTTTTTAATATTACTCTGTGATCTCTGCGTTATACTGAGCAGCTGAATAACCAATAACCGTCAGAATTATGCGTATAACGTACCGTTCGTTACATCGAAAAAAATACCTAACTTTTTAAAAAACATATTTTTTATAGAAGGACGAATTTACTATTTAGGACAAAAGATGCATAATAGATTCGAGCTGTGCGTATTAAACTATCGAAATAATGTTTCAAAAGTGTTGACTAAGCTGGTATGCGCAGTGTAACCACTTTCTATGTATAACAGCCTCCGAAACTCAGACTAAACTTACACCTGAAGGGTGAAGTTTACGTAAGGGCTCTGATTTTAGGAGCAGGACATGTATGAACATTGATAGCAACTTCGGAAAGCACTTCGACTTTTCAATTTCAATACTAAGTTTAAAAAGTTAAAAATACCGTTAACAAATGGCCGATGTAATATGTGTAAAGAGTAACCTTTCTTGAAAAAATTCTCATTCTTAAATTCCGGAGATAGTCAAGATTCTCTCCAAATACTAATATTTCTTCTACGAGATGGTATATTGGTAATCTCAGGACAAGGATATATTTCTCAATGAAAGGTATTGTCTTAAAAGAAAACGAACTAGAACTCCATTAATTTCTAACCGTAAACTTTTTCACTGAATCAGTTTTTACAAGGAAAGAGCTAATAGCCATGACGGCGTTTAGAAGATAAATGGTTCAACAGCGGAAAACAGGTAAACGAATGCAAAAACAGGAAGACCGTCCAAATTTAGTAAATTGTGGCGCTTAAGGAAGATACAATAAGGACGTTAAAATAAAGATAAAAATAAAAAGACTTCTTCTTCCTTTATAAAAATAAAGGTACTCATAAAAGAAAATGTTTATGTGAGTATATAAATATCTTTATGTACAAAAATTTAGTATCATGACGTTAGGTCACGTTAATCTCCAAATTTGCTTTACCTACAGATTTTAATAAAATTTTATAATGCTTCTCATTTGAACCATCTTAATAGATAGATATCGGTATTCCCTGTGGTGACAGATTAAGAATTCAATGTACCACTGCCCATTATTTTCCCGTAAAATCATAGAAATCGGCTGAGAGATCACCATAACCTACATACATCTAGCCTTTCCATGAACTGTAAACGCCAATCCGCCTGCCAAGCGTGGTAATTATGACATTATCGCCGTAAGGAAGGCCTACATCCGACAATGACAACGATAGGCTGACAGTTGGAAAAGTCTGACTTATTTTCTTCAATTTTAATTTCAATGACATATGCAACCCTTCATAGTATGCCAACGCTTCTCAATATGGGAGCAATGTAGGCTATTGATTAATTAGGCATAAAGCATGATCTAATGAATAACAAACAAATTAATAATTAACTTTTCCAATTTCAAACAAATTTAAATTATTAATAACTTTTTATTATTCATTTTAGAAACATAAAGAGAACTCATTTCGATTAAAAACATAGAGTATATAACTCTATGTTTTTAATCGATCGATCGTATAGAGAAGCTATCCCGAATAAATATTTTGTTCCATTTTGGTAACAGTTAAACTAAAGTCCGCTGCAGCGCTAAAAGAATAAATAGGTAATCTAACGCGAACATTGAAGCACACAGCGCTAGATCGCTTTATAGTTGTAATTTTCTCGCAACCAAAACGTCGTAAGATGTAGGCATTTCATGCGCACTTACGCGTTTCGTTCAACGTTATGTAACAAAGCGTGGTACTATAGACTTTACACCGCAGAAGTGACACAGTTTTTGTAACTACAAAGATTCATTAGAACTCATACAGCATACTCTATTTCAAAGTGTATTATTAAGTAGTTAAATAAATAAAAATAATAGTAAATTATAAAAGAAAATGAACTATTATATGTTTATATAAACTTTGCTTTAACATACGATAATAGTTTGGAATATCCGTGTGATGACGGAATAAGAATACAATTCATCACTACCTGTCTTGGTCGTGGATATCGTAAAAGGCGACTAAACGATATAATATGCATATAACATCTATCAAGAGAAGGAAAACTCGAAACAGAACCCTATACCAACCTGTTTGATCTTTGACAAATAAGTATTAACTGATAACATAAACTAAAGGAAAAAAGAATATAAATAATCAAAATACTTTCTAGACACTACGTCAAGTCTGTGTATAGTTTTTACCTCCAACCAGTGTAATTGAACATCTGCGGGCTTTAGTCTATTATCAAAGATGGTGTTACATTTAAATTTAGAATATTTTTTTTTATTGTGCTAATTCGATATTATTACCTATTTGTACACTTTAACAACAAAACATTTTACTTAGTTAAATAAAGAATTTTTATTCATATCCACATGTGCAAATCTTGATTGGTATTATTCGAATTATCGTATTAACAACGCTGTTCTGTATACACCCACAGTCCATGATGGTCGCAGTCACACTAAAGTAAGGTGTACGGATTGCAGTACAGCTTAGTCGAACAAAGCAAGTGTTCGGAACGCGAAATCTAGTACGTAGTACCTATAGTCCCACAAACTTATCTGACCCGGTGGCAAATTGATGAACTAATGACGCCATTTTGAAATGTCATCAAACGTCAATCGTCCTCCCAATATGATGATATTTTAGTTGTTGGTTGTTTAGTCCTTGTTTATTTATTTTTTTGTGGTTTTAAAATGCGAAAAGCGATGCAATAAATGTTATATTACAAGTTTTAAGTTATATGAAGGAAGAAAAACATCTTCAGGCATCATTAATACCTTTTGAAAAATCGTATGAGCGAGTAACAGCAGTCACATGTTAGTGTTGTTAGTTTTTGAAAGAAAAAGAACACTATTAATAAATATTAAATATAGTTTGTTATGTGTTAAATATAATGAATTTGATTTGTTTTTAGAGTGTAATTATATTTTGAATAGAATTATTATATATTTATACAAATAATACAATAATATTCTATTTATGTAAATTTAATTGTAATGAATGTGCTTGATTGTTATTAACTGCAACTGTATTGATTGTGTTAAAATATAAGTATTTATAAAAACTACATTTATATTTCTTCTCTATTAAGCATAATGTCTTGTGTTCATGAGCATTGATGCTTGTATCACACTTACGTACTTCCCATCCGTAAGCTCATGGGAGAAAATTCTATAATTCCATTTTTTATGTCTTCCACAGGAAAGTGTGTAAAGGAGTATTGACTAGTTTTTTATAAATCCGTTACCACATGAGGAAGTACTTACCGATTTTATTGCAAATAGAATCTACTGGCAACACTAAATGCGATAACAGCGACGCTGTCACCAGGTCAGATAAGTTTGTGGCACTATACATATATATCGATGATTAAAAATGTGTACTAATTGCTTTAACGAATATGCTATTGTATAGTTGATGAATTTTATGCCAACATTCACTTTTTTATGAGGAAAGCCTTACTATGACATCTATTTGAAATACTTACGCTAATCATGAAATAATATTGTTACAATTTCAATAAACATCTCAAAATAATATCATCCATACTGTATAAAATATTACTATCACTGCATTAAGCCAGGAAAGCTGCATGTCTTCTTAGAAAGTGGAAAAAGAACAAAATGATTTTGAATCAGTTTTACGGCCGCTCGTCTCCCCAAGTTCAACCCTCCTTAGGAAACAAAAGTTTACTGTGTAATTAGTTCTAGATTATGTACAGTCCTTATGCCCATTTCTACCATGAACTCCAGTTTAAGTAACATCTAAGGCGATTGACATAATTTAATATAAATTAACATTAAAAAACTACTTAACGACAATTTTATGTGTAATATTGCCTTCGCAGTTACATAATTTTTTTTTTTTTTTTTTTATTTTTTTTTTTTTTTTTTTTTTTTTAGGGGTTAGTGAAAAGTCGGGGGTGCGCGCGGAGGGCGGTGTGGTCTCTTTGAGGGAACTCACCGCCTGGCGCGTTGACGCCCGCCTAGATGTCATTGCCCGTTGGGCAGTCAGGCTGGAGAGGCCTCGGTTCGGTGTGCGGACCGTAGAGGCCTTCCGGCCGGTGCTGATGCAGTGGTTGGAACGGCGGCACGGGGTGCTCTCCTTCCGACTGGTGCAGGTTTTGACGGGGCATGGATGCTTCGCCAAATACCTGCACAAGGTCGTCAGGAGAGCAGCATACGCTCGAGGTTTGTGCCGCTTGGGCAGAGCAGCGTCGTGAACTCGTCGCAATCATCGGTGCCGACCTGACGCTGCCGACCATCGCCAGGGCGATGCTCGACAGCGTCAGGAACTGGGACGCGGTCGCAACCTTCTGCGAGGCAGTAGTCTCGCGGAAGGAGGCGGCGGAGCGCGTGCGCGAGGAGCGTCTCCTCGACGGCGCGAGCCGCCGCCGGCGACTGGGGCGGCGCAGGCGCGATTACCTGCGCCTGATGCCGCCCTAGCCGAGGCCGCGGGTGACTGGATCGGGGAATTAGTCCGTCACCCGCCGAGAGGCCGACCGCGTGAGGAAAGACCGACATCCTACCCGAGGGGGGCATGTCGGTCGAGGAGAGGGTACTCCTCAGGGGTATTCCGTCGGGCCGACCACTGACGTCAAGTCACTCTGCTCCGGTGGTCGGCCCAACGACGAAGGCGACGTCACGGGTGGGTTACGGGTGTGCGCGCTTACGCCCCTCTGTCACCCCGGATGGAGTGGTGCGAGGAGTGCGCCGACCGTAGCCCACCCCCCAAAAAAAAAAAAAAAAAGGGGTTAGTGAAAATAGCCATTAACCGATGTTTATCACACATTCATATTAGAAATGTTAGGATTGATTGTTAGTATTAACAATATTCATACCTATCTATTAATATAAGTACCTATCTACATACAAATACAATTTTAGGCATCTGAAATATTCTTCATAACAATTCGAAACGAATTTACCTGCCCATAAACCATGACAAAATGTCAACGCTTTAAATCACCCTTGTCATTCATAAAATATATCCCTTACGCCATTAAAATATGAAAATCTCTATTGTCAATGCGATATAATATATTACGATTGTAAATCAATAATCCATATTTCAAAGACAAACATAACATTCATAACAAAACGACCGATCTCACGAAAATGGAGCATAAAGTGAAAAATAATAGAGGATATTATTTGATTGTACTATATATCACACGAATGGTTGGCAGTATAGGAGATAACAGAAATTAAAAACACTACCAGTGTGCAATAAGAAACCAATCCATCAAATCTTAACAAAAAGTCTAGTATCAAATATTTTCTCAGAGCTAAATTCGCTTAAGTTTCAAAGGTACTTTACATTCCATTTATTAAACTAAATCTTTTTTATCTTCCTTTCGCCATTGGATGCCTCTATTACTATTTTAGAGAAGGAAAATTCGAAACAAAACCCTATACAACACGTCTGAGCAGTATGGCATAGTAGGTCAATTTCCCTTCAATTATGGAGGAGGCTCGAGCCCAATAATGGGACACATATGAGCTGAGATGATGATTACTATTTTATATGTGCCTGCAAAATAAAATCAAACTAATAAAGATCTCTGTTTTCTTGACTTTAAAATGGAATAGAACATTATTTATTGCAATAAATTAAGAGAGATAATGTGTCTCAAAAAGCGACATGAATAATTACTCTTTGTCTTTTACTTTCTGCAGAAACTTCACCAGTCTCATTTCTTTTACTATATAGTTCTCTGCTATTACTTTTTTTATATAAATTACGGAATATTAAACGTTATTAAAATGAATACACACACACACCTTGCAATTGTGTTTGCAATGCCCACATACAAAAAAACACATTAATTATGGTTTACACTATAAAGCCGATATGGTGGCTTGAATAATTAGATCTAGCCACTAGCGATACGTGCAGGTTCTTCTTCTTCTTAATGAATGGCCCCTGTTAGTGATTAACCACAACTTCGCCAATGTAAAAGAAAAAAACAAGTTTAAAAAATTTAGTAAATTTATATTTTAGGCGTCGTCAATGGATGTAGACGGCACAGGACCGCAGTCTGTGGCGTACCATGAGGGAGGCCTACGTCCAGCAGTGGACGGCGATGGGCTAAAATGATGATATTTTAGTCGTCAATCATGTCGGTCTTCCTACTACGTGTAGGTTCAAAACGTAAAATCAAATGTCAAAATTCAAAATGTGCCAATGTCAAAGTGACATTACATTATATTTATGAAACTCATTTTATTTTGTAAAATAAATTATATTATGCGCTGAAAAATTATAAACTAATCACTTACTTCCTTTTGTTTTAAAGTGGGTAATTAGAATTTTACAAGAAGCCTAAATGAGCTTAATTTTACGGAATGGTGCGCAATTTAATTTCAATATAAGCAATTACAAGTTATTTAAATTTTATAACGCTGATCTATAAATTTTAGGTGTATTAAACATCCACAGAAGCATGTCCGCGATGGCAGGTATAGTAGAAACCACTATAACATCAAAACTTCAAACAATGTTGGAAGCGAAATATGTAAAGGCCTATAATGATTCCTTCATGCACAATGTTCCCAAAGGTTCTGAAACACACTTCCAAGTGGTAGTAGTATCTGAGAAATTCGATGGAATGCCATTAATTAAGGTAATAAAGTTAAATAAACAAAATCAATCCAAACTAATTTAATATTGAATGAAATTAAAAATAGAAAAGAACCTTTTCAAATGCTGTTTTTTTAAAAACGCTATAATTAGAATTATCTAAGAAAGTGTAATAACCCTGTGTAGATGGACTATGGAGAAAAGTAACATGCAGAAATAATACTTCTCACAGGAATTAGTATTTATAAAAAACAAACTTTGGCATTATCAATGCTGATGCTGATTGTGCTACAGAATCTAGTTTTATTTTTCAGATCACATTTAAAATTAATTTTAGTTGTCATATTATTTTTTACAAATTCGGTAACTATTTAATAAATATAATAGTAACAGAATGAAATTCTGCTTGTAAATTTCTGTTTCAATTGTTGCATTAATTTCAGAGGCATCGCATGGTAAATGATATTTTGAAAGAAGAACTACAATTGGGCGTACATGCCTTGTCCATAATAGCTAAAACCCCTAAACAATGGGATGAATGTAATCATGAAATTGAGAGACCACCTGCCTGTTTAGGTGGCTTTGGTAAATAAAAATAGGTTAATATTTTATCCTTTGTTAAATATTTAGCTTTACTAGTTGTTACCAATAAATGTTTATATTGCAATAGTTTCTTTTTTCAGTGCAACTAGATAAACAAGTTATTGAGTACAAGCTCCTAGGATCTAGTAATATTTTATCTTTTTTTTAAAAACAACACCTTGCACCAGGGGGGGCACAGTTTAAACATTACTTATTTTTACTGATCGTCGCGCCGCCTCCAGATTGTTTGTACAAGCATAGCTGCCATTTTGTTGTAATTGTGAAAAGTTTGACAACTGAGAATTGTTATTTTTTTGTTCCTAGCGTATGTACTTATTGTCAATAATCTATTTTCGGTTATTAATGTTCGTTCTGGAAATTATCTCAATTTTCATTATTAAGTTTATACTATTGCCGTTTCGTTAACGGCTGATATGTTATTTTTATATTTCAGGGTAGATTTCATAGTAAAGAAAAATCCTATATAATTACATACACACAATATGTAGATACGTAGGTATATATGTATATTACTTCAACTTTAGTTCACCGCCTTAGCTCTAGGTAGCAGCACTTTCCATACATGCATATTTTACCATCGAGTTGCCACTCTTTTTCAGTTAATATAATTTTACTCTTTGCCTTGCAATAAGGAATAACTCCTACTGTCATGAAGGACTTCACAAATTACATTGACACAACAGTCACTTCTTGATCACTGAAAGATAAACATGCTACCATATTTTTGAAAAAAAAAATGTCTTTCAAATTCTCAATAAAAATGCAGACAGTTACTACCTGAAAAAAATAATAGCCCATTATACCCGATGTTGGTGAGACACCATTGACAATCATCGGGTTACAGTAGGCCATTTGCATGACATAGAAAGAAATGTGTATGGCAGGTGATTAATATTAGTGAAAAAATAAAAATATAATCATTTGATAAATTTTTATTCTTAAAAGTATCAATATCTTATTGTAAATCAATCATATTCACATACCTTAGCACAACTGATACACTTCATAATAGTAAGATACTACATTTACATAATTTATTAAATTGTTGAACTCTCATTATATTAATACTAGATTTTTAACAAATATGCTGTCTTCTTGCAATACACAGGCATTATTAATGCTAACATATCCACGATTTGGTTTGCAACAAGATAACAAATGTTTGATGTCAACATTAAAATATCGAAGTTTCTATCAATGACAATACGATCCATGGAGAACCTTGTGTTGGAATAAAAGGGTCTTTATTTTATAATAAAATCTTTTTCCTACAAGTTTTATTTTTCTAGTTTGTTTTTTATTTATTCATATACAACCATTTTCTGATACTAAGAGGAAAGTCTGCGAGTTGGTGGGTCCTAAACAGTCACCCCCCTAACATCTTGGTACTATGCTCAACAAACTGAACAGGATATCCCAAATAATTTAAAACGAAAACAAACAAATATAAATCTTTGCGCAATCGTTTTCTATTGCTAGTTTTGCAAACCAAAGCAATATTTGAAAACATACTAACTCTTTCACTCCACCAAACGATCGCTTAGTTAGAATGAGAGAAAGTAAATTTCATTAGGATTTGCCTCCTTTCATTTTAACTAAGCGATCGTTTAGCGCAGTGAACGAGAGGAAGCGAATTGTCATCAGTTTTGGATTTTGGCGGTTTCTAAGAAACTAAGAATGACAGATTGAAACGAAACAGAACTACAAGGGTCAGGGAATAAGATCTATATCAGAATGCAACTACTTCCATGATAATATTACGCAATACTACTACTTACATAATGATGGTTTAAGTTTTGTTTATTAAATAGATTTTTTGAATTATTGGAGAGTTTTGATGCACACTTGACCTTGGTGACATGTGCGATGTGCGTGTAATGTTATTTTTGTGTTCTCGTGAACTATCTAATTAGATAGGAATTTTATGATTTCTTAAAAGTGTTTGGTGGTGTGGTGACGGATTATTGTTTTGATTTTTTTATTATTGTTATTTTAAAAGTTTAATCGCTTAGACTGACAGTCCCAAATAAATTGGGACAAGAGCAAGTTGATGATGAATCGCTTAGACTGTAAAATCTAAGGCTAGATGCATGAAGGAAAATCGTACAGCTAAATCCACAAGACATCAACAAAGAAATTAAAGAAAATATTTTGAATACGTTCGTTCGTTTGCGTTTTTCGTCTGCTACGCTAAAATAACTAAGACCATCGAATATCGATCGAAACTAAGGCAAATCCGCTCCGCCAACCGCTCCGGAAATCGATTTCTGAAATCGAACTTTGAAACCGTTTTCAATATCAGAAATCGAATTTGTATCAGTTTTCGTAAAAATCAGAAAACGCCCATCTCTACTGTGGACGTTTTTTATTGAAATTGAGGGTGATAAAATCTTTTAAAAATTAATATTTGCCAAACCAATATCAAATTCAATTATAAAAATAAACAAAACAGACTGAACCTACGGATCGCAACCCCTGAACCATTGTCATCAACAAATACAGCTGCAAAAGTCGACCTGGGAGTTTCGAAAACTTATCTGCTTATTTGGAAAAATTAAAGGCATGATGAGGCCTTTGAGGCTACATGACATAGTAAAGATAATTGATTGGAGAAAGTGTGCGTGTGTTAAAAATAAGGAAATAAATCTATGACCTGTAAGCCAGTCTCGAGAAAAGGAACTATAAGATGGATTCAAATCTTACTTTTTTATTTTCACCTACTAACAACGCAAAAATCGAACCATTGGTTACAGCAAAACTATACGATAGAAAAATAAAAAAGATGGAATATTCACTTCGATAATATTAGTAATGTCATAGAAGAGCACGAAAGTAAACGTCGAAGATGTCGACAGTGTAGTACTACAGCAATTTATATGTGTAAAAAATGTCAAGTACACAGTACAGCATGAAGGTTCATGCTGATGGTTTTAAAATATTTCACTCACGATCCAGTAATCCCAACGTCGCTTAGACGCAACATTTTGTGGAAACCCAATTAATAAGTTAAAGAAATGAAAGAAAAATGGGCGCTATTGAGATAGAGTAGGTCCATATAACATAGCTACTATATTGGGTCCAAAATGTAAAAATAAAAACATTTTAGAGACGCACGCACTTGCTCAAGAGCAGTCCCAAAAATTTTTAACCTATGAAAGATCTACAACTAAATATCGAAATGTCGTAATCAGATTCCATTCAATCTGAAAAAGAAGAAAGCTTTTCCTAATGGTATAATCATCACAAACTAGTAACTAAGAATTAAAAATCAATACAATCAGACGATGTAATTTTCTGATAACTTAGCTATCAATTTCCTAAAATAACGAAAGCATTTTTTTTTATTGCTTTATATGGTGGCAAACGAGCAAGCAGTACAACTGATGGTAAGTGTTACTGCCGCCCATGGATCTTTGCAATACCAAAGGTATAGCTAGGCTGTTGCCTACTAATACAAACCCCAAGCCCACCCAGTTGCGCTTCCGGCTTGTCTTTATTTAATTAATATAGAAACGCGAGTATTACACTATTTTTGTGAATTCTATTGCGTTTGTATTAGATTTTAATTACTCGACATTTGAAACACTACAAAGTTAATCTTTATGCGAGGACTCCCGTGAGGAAAAATAGTTTTATATCAAATATTGTAGGAACTTCTGTTCTACCCGAAAATTTCTGAGGGTACTCAAATAGTAGGGTAAAAGTTTGAATACACTATTTTTGCATAGTTTGCCGGTTAGTGATTGTTATCTATGAAGATTAATTCTAGTACTTATGTTTTTTATTTTCTTTTGCTGTTTTGAAATTTCTATTATTTTTTCGTTTTTGTTTCACCCACAAACATAACTCATCTCACCACCAACTCCGTTCAAGTAAAACTCATAGAAAATCACTATGACTACTCGTATAGCTATGAAACTCTACACCAGAGATTCCCAACCTTTTACCCTATGCGCCTCACTTAAATTTATGCTAAAATATTACGTTCCCTTTGTCGCAACTACGATAAAAAAACAAAGGATGAAAATTTCAATAGACTTTATTTTCATTTAAATAGCAAGTGTGTATGTAATCAAATGACTGAAATATAACATAATTAGTGAGAACATTGAGCCTGCACTTTATTAGCCAATTGGTGAATCCTTGGTGTCGTGACTTGTCGCTGTTCCGGTCGCAGTCCGCAACGCACGAGAATTTTAACAAATTCCTACGCCCCCCAAGTGAGGCGCGCCCCACTAGTTGGGAATCTCTGCTCTACACCATAAGAAATCAAGAACAGCGAACTCTTGAGTTTGACTGCAGAAAAGCTTGGTTCAATTAAAAAAATGACGATATTTTCCAGAATATATCAATATCACTGGGGTTCGATTTTCCCATCGAATATAAATATCAACATATTTATCCTGTAGACACTCTTACAGGATACTTCATATATTTTAAATCACAGAAACTAGTGTTTTACATATTTGTAAGATTTAATTACTTTAATAATACTTCTTCCTCACGTACAAATAAACTAGGCCCTAATTTTTCATACTTCTACGCTAACTGCTCTCCTATACGCAAAAGTGATACAATTGCAGATCATTGGACATAATGACCAGCACCTAATTTAGTTCAACTCTTCCAAAGCCAATTGTTATCTGCCCTTACAATTTTAATGTACAGGTAACACAGGGTATCGGAATAGTATCGATGACCATTGCTGAACATAGGCCTCCTAAAGAGGGCTATTGCCCTTGGACTTGGTTGGCGATCGCAGTTTATATTATAAATTGCTGAGCAGTACTGTATAGACCAACCTCAGTTGGATTATAGGCCTCCACAATAATGTAATGAATGATATTATATTCATATATTCTTCACTAAATGGAGAATTTTTACGTAGGTATATTTTAATAATTTTGATTACCGCCTACTTTTTCTACAGTAATTTTAATTAAGATTTATTTCACAATTTAACACTACACTCAGTCCATTCATTCTTTACACACCGACTTAACGGTGTTAGTTGTATCAGAGATTGAAATTGTCCAGTCTGAGCTTGCCCTCATTCTCTGTCAAGTATAACAAGTCAGCCATGGTCTGCTCACATATAGCCTCCTCAGCTTTTTCAGACATCTGGAATAAAAATAAATGGTTAGAAAAATTATACCAATATATTAAATTTTAATTGTCTTATAATCTTTCCATGTGGTGATGGAGTAAGTATACAATTCACCACTCCCCATCTTCCCCGTGGGTGATCGTAAAAGACGACTAAGGGATAAAATAGTAATATAACATCTATGCAAGAAAATGAAAACTTGAAATGAAACCCTATAGCAACACATGTGATCAGTGCGATTCAGGAGGTAAATTTCTCTCCTAGTGTGAGGAGTATCAAGACCAATAGTGAGACATATATGAGTGAGATGATGATGCTAAATTATCTTATAAAACATGTATTATGTGTAATAATTATCAATTTTCTTTTTAATAGACAACAGAATACAAGGGTTAGAAGTAACTGATGCTTGTATTGCTGGCAACTTTACTAATATACAATTAGCAGACCCAATTTACACCTAGATTCCTAATAACGATTTGAGCATCGTAAAAAGTTTTGTCTTGTACATGAATCAACCAGTGACACTTGGCACGGTATGTCGATGTCTTAAGCACAACGTCATATGTTCAGTCGTAAATAAAAAGTGACAAGCTTTTGAAGTTATTAGCCCAGTTATACCATAGGTCAGTATTCTTACGAGTGCTTACAATGTGTATAAAAGCTGAGATTATACAAAATGAAAAAAAAAATGTTTTTTTTAAATTAGAAATTATTAATATTTACTTTTAATTAGTTTTTTTATTACTATCACAACAACTCTTGAACATTAGTAGGACATTTGTATAAAATACAGTGCTCAGGTGTTTAGTCACTGATTAAAAAAACTTTACTCTTCCATTCATCAGCCTATAACTTTTACTGTTGGACATAGTCCTATCAACATAGGGGTCAGAATACCCTAAGCGAAACAAGTCAGGTGCGTCATTGCTTGATGTCGAGTTCCCTAGGAAAGCACAACTGCTCATTTTTACGATTCCTAGTGAAAGTAGTTGATGGCAACATATTCTTTTCTAAACCTATCATATTTCTCGTTTAGAAATTAATTTATAGTTAAATAAATTTTATTAATACTCACTGGTCTATAATTGTACTCATTTGATGGTGGATATTTGAAGTTGGGTCCAAAATTGACACTGATTGTTACATTCTTGTGTAAAGAAACAGTTGGATAATAACATCCCTCATAGACATCAATAAAGGCCTCGCCCTGACATTCTCCATTCTTGAAGAAGAATATCTTGCTGCCTGGCAACTGCTTGAGATTATTCAGAGATTCTTGTATATTGTCTTTATCTTCATAGTAGAGGTGACTTTTGAATTTCACTAAAGGCTGAAAGTTGTTGATTAATGCAATTAATAACCTAAAAACTTTTTCTTTTTTTATATTTAATCTCTGTAACAGACAAAACGAACGGACAAAAAAGTTTTGAATAACAAAATTAATGTTGCAATCTTAAGTTATAAACACTTTATTGATTGATACGCCCCACAGCTGGGCTTGAACCTTTTGAGCCTCGATGGAAGGGAAATTTACCTATCATACCACACTGGTCAGACGTATTGGTATGGAGTTTAATATTGGGTTTTCCTTCTCTTGCTTAGATATTATATGCCTTGCGTATCCTTTAGTCGGCGTTTTTCTTTGGGATTAATCACACCACACATTCCCACCACTGTAACTCCTGTAAGCCAGGATCCACAATGGTCTCCATAAAAGACACTGAGGTTTGACCCTCAGGAAGTCCCGGGAAATGTTTTTAATTGTCTTGGGACCCGCAACAAATTTAAGGAGTTGAAGAATTTACACTTCCCTCCTATGCAAAGCGGCGACATGAAGCAAATTTGGCTAATAGGCCAATAGATAGGATGTACTGACACGTGAAGCGTAGCAGTACAGCACCACGGATATGACAGAACTTAAGGGGCCTATATGTGAGCCTTAAGTTTGATTACAATAGTAGGTATGCCAGAAGCGGCTGAACGCACGGAAAATTTTCTCGAGTTGCTACAAGGTCCATATAATATATAACCCTCGACACGACTTGCAGACTGTCTAACATAAGATCGCGCTCATTTAGTCGTCGTTTACCCACAGTTAGGAAAGAGGATGGTGGTGATGGCATTTTTACTCCATCACTATATTCAAATCCGCTTTCATGTTCTGCTAAAATTCCCATAGAAAACATTCAATAAGGCTATCACTACTGAAACCAGTTGATTTTCACTAGTCACTAGACTTAATAAGCAAGTGACTTTATAACTAAAAGCAAAATGAAGGTAATAAATAAATAGCATTTTGCCTCTTTGGGTAGACCTATCTCTTAACCACTCAAGCGTCCGCGGTGATTGTAATCACCATAAAAATTATCGCCTTACCTGTCCATAGGGACTACAGTCACCGAACGAAATCGTCCACTTTAAACGCGTACAGTGTTACATCCAGTCGTTAAAAGTTTAATAGAAAACTACTAGATGGCAGTGTATTAAATTTACCATCCATAAGAGTGAATATTATCGGTACTATCGAAACATAGGATTTAGAAAAAAAAGTGAACATGACAGTTCGCCATTCTTCGATTCTTATAATTTATTGTGTTACAAAAATGAACATTTATATTGCGATTCTGGTGTCATTTTAAAGTATATCATGTACTTTATTGTATAAAATAAATTGTTCACACTAACTTTCATATATTCTTGTAAAACTCAAAATAAAAAGAATTTTTTTTTCTTGCATATCCCTAATTTTAAGCTATATATTCTTCCCTTATTATTAATTTAGGAAATTTGTTTAAAACTAAATTAAATTCTAGATATTTTCAACTTTTCGGGAATATTTTTTAATTGAGTGTAGCTATAGTAGTTTCTCAGTAGTAATCGTTTTTGTAGAGAAGGACTCGCGCGATTCAAAATAATTAAGTGGCATTTGTTGCGCGGACAGGTGAAGCGAGTGTCGCTTGCGCGGGGTGGCCGCTTGAGTGGTTATAGTGGACTTTAATAGCTTGATGGATGCATTTTCTAGTTATTATATCAGTTCGTAATTTTAATTGAACTTATTTTATAAATATCATATTAATTATTCAGTAATAGTTTCGAGTGGAGACCACGAATCGGATGGCGCAGCGCAGGACGAGCCCCTACTAGGTGGACTGACGACTTTATCAAGGTCGCAGGAAACCGCTGGATGCAGATGGCGCGGGACCGTGTTGAATGGCATTCTCGTGTGAAGGCCTATGTCCACACACATGTGTATGTAACAGTGGGCGTTTACGGGCTGATGGATGGATGGATGGAATAGTCTGATATTTACCCTGTCTTTGTAAGTATTAGGTGTGAACTTGGTAGTAGCACTGTCGGGTAGAATTATAAGGAAACCCAATGTGTCACCCTCGCCGTAACCAGTACTGTAGTGCTTGCCTCGAGATTCATGGAATCTGAAAAAAGAAAGGCATGTAAAAACAATTGTGGGAGTTAGTAACTTTTACCACGTCTTGAGGATCATCAAAAGAAATGCTAAAAATTCCTTTTTGAGAAATAAATAACAATTTACTGCGATCGCCAACCCACTACCAAGCGTGGTGATAACGGTGCTATAACCTTATTTGTGGAGGACGCCTAGGACTATTTTCAACAGTAGACAACAAAAAAAGACTAAATTATGATGGATTGTATATTTGTTGTCCCTTCCTTGCCAAAAGGATTATTCCTTAGGATATTATGTTTTAGAAGCTAACAATATTGACTTGACCATCAAGATCAATATAACTGACATAAAAATCAAAATAATGTGGTACTTTCATACCTGGTACCCTTCCGACTGCGCCAAGAGTATCCAAACTTGTCGTAGCCAAGGGGTGCTTGCAGGTTGGCATAGCGGCGTCCCCAGCCAAGCCGCGAGGCTGCCCCCTCAGGCATCTCTTCCACGCACACTTCCCAATACCACGTGCCTCGGCAAACACCTGTCCACAGCACACGATCTCAATCAATATAAACAGTTATATTGTCTAATAACTTGAACAGAATAACACTTGGATCAATGGCATACAAATATGTCTGGTTTAATTCATACTCTCAGGAATTATGCGCTGATAGAAGAGTCATGATGCTATAGCATAGGGGATCTCGATAAAGGCGGTTTTTTTATTGACTTTAATAGCTGTCGAACAGCCAGCACACATGATAATCTGATTAATACGAGGGGCCCAGCCTCTAGCTACTGTAAGGTGGAATTTGAGCCACCAATTCTCTCGCTTACCAAATTGCTACTTCCCAAACGTCGATTTTCTACGTGTGGTCTACCCCGGGCGAGTCGGTCTATTTATGGTTGCGATGGACAAAAAATTATCAGTCAAGCAGCGGAGAGTAATGACATACGGCAAGTTAAAAGATTTCAATCCCACTCTATCATCGTTCCAGATGATTGAATGCAGTGAGACCCCATCACACCCAGCTCAAAAAATAGAATACAGAAAAACAGCAATACGATTGAAAATAATAGAAGCTTAAGAGATTTTTATGGAAAAGCACGCGTCCAAAAATCAATCCGATTGAGAAGGTGTGCAATATTACGAGTGAAACATTTAAACTCCGAGCTTTCCTAGCAACTGAATTGTCGACATTGTAAGAACTATTTCATGCAGCCACGCAGAACAATTCAACTGGATATTTTTATGCAGAGGTTTCTATCCATCAATAAACGTCGAATGGCAACAGATCTCGTGTAGTGACATATTAACAATACATTGCTATCCCTTATTTTCCCGTGAGAGTCGTAAACATGACTAAGGGATCATCAGGAGAATGAAGAAACCTCTTAAGAACATTATAACACGAACTAAGATCACCGACTCGCCTGACTACAGAATAAAATATAACGTTATCAACCCTCTCAGTGGAAGTCGTAAAAACCGGCTGAGGGATCACCAGGAGAATATGCAACACTCGCCTGTGATTCTACCACTAACTGCTATAGTGAATTGACCTGACCATCGTTCGTGAGGATTATGGCTTCACGGTTAGGTCTATGTCCAACAATGGATTGCAATATCATCATCCTGCTGTTATACTTGAGTTGATCACAGTATGTACTCTTCACGGTACATTATCCATCCATCCATCAGCCCATAAACGTACACTGTTGGACATAAGCCTCCCCACGAGAATGCCATTCATAACGGTCCCGCCCGAGCCACCTGCATCCAACGGTTTCCTGCCACCTTGATAATGTCGTCAGTCTACCTAGTAGGGGGGTCGTCGTAAGCTGCGTCATCCGATTTCATATCACGGTACATAATGTTTCAAGTTTTGTCAATATTTAAATAGGTATTTGTTCGTCAATAGTTTTACGACCAGCAGCCCACCTGATAATGTAATTATTGACTAGATGGAATCAGACGGAAGTTGACCCAGGTCTGTGTGAATCTCCGAGTCGTATTAGAGACGCACACGAAAATCTAAGGATACGTAGTATTTGTAATCGCTACCACACAGAATAATAATGGACTTCAGTATATAATAAATTAAAATCAACTTACCATGCGTGGCGCGCACCATACAATAACCCTTCTCGCCAGTTACAGCTAATCTATCTTCTGATATTTTAAGTTGAGGCGCTCTATCATGCAATGCTAATAGCACAATCCCAGGACATAGAGACCGGTATAACCAGCCTGGTATGGGCTTGCCGCTCCATTCATTACTTTCGTCAAATTCCTGAAATATAAAACACATATTTGTATGTTAGACTCGATACAATGAAAGCGGATACTTTTTTAATTCCATTTTTAATAAAATGAATAATAAAATCCGTTTTTAATAAAATGGATATTCAAAATTATATTTATCTTAATGAAAATTATTTTGGTCACATTTACACAATATCTGGACGATCGCTTTTAATACGAGTATTAATAATGATGAAGTCATCATTTATGATGAGTATGATGACGTAGATTGGACTTCATTGTTCTATTAAACGTCAAAAAATTCCCTTTCAAAAGGTGCGAAAAAACACAAACCGTTACCCTGTAGAATATACAAAATTGCGGAAAAAAATGCATCAATAAAGGACAAAAGTATTATGTACTTCTTATCTTTAATCTAACTTTTATTGGGACAACTCTGCATGTCTTCTTTCTCTAAAAAAAGAAAATAGTAAGTACATACATATCATCATATCATCACGCCATATCCCTTGCAGGGTAGACAGAGAGGACAGAGTGCCAGAGAACTCCGAACTCCACTCCTGATCCTTGCATACTTCACTCGCTTCCTCAACATTCATAATTCAGAGAGAACAGAGTGCCCGACACTCTGTTCTCTCTACCTACCCTGCAAGGGATATGGCGTGATGATATGTATGTAGTCTAAGAGCAAAATATGCTGCTTTGATTAAGTTTTACCAGCCGCAACTTGGAATTAGCTGATTCATTTAAAGCTCTTAGTCTCCGTTTGCGACATTCACAAGCAATGCTAAAATTAGTACTGTAAATCAAGTATTTAATCTGAAGTTGCATTACATCACATAATAAATAACCTAATCATAATCTTAGAAGTTGCGCCAGTGACACAAAGTTAGAGTGAATAGACGTGGTATGGAAATATGATGAGACGGGATGAAAGTAATATTGTAAGAAAAGTCTTAAGTATAAATATTGAAGACGCTACCCCTAGTAGAGGAAGACCGAAGAAAAAATAGAAAGATTACATGAAGCATAACATGGATAGAACCGCAGTGAACGAAGAGATAACCGTTCTTTCTTAGAGTTCGAAGAAGAGAACATGATACATCGAGTCCAAAAAATGGGATAAGAGAGTCATGATGAATTAAAAATATTTAATATACTAAACTGACCTGTCTAAACGGTGCATGTGGATCCGGTTCTGCTAAGATATATCTATAGCCATCCTTATTGAAAGGATGTTCGGTAGGATAGCCATGTGAGGGTAGTTTTAAGGCGCCAATATCAGCGGTGCGACCTTTCTTACCGACAGGTGCGCCTGTGTCAGCTGTACCGCCGACTGCGGGCCGCCTTTTACCCTGCCTACCCTTTACGTTTCCTGCTAATGGTACTGAAAAAAAATATTATAATATGCATCAGCAAAAATGAAAAAAAGCTTATGCAGTAAAACTTTATATTTTTATGGATTGCATCGCGCGTGTATTTGTTTGCACGTAAAGTTTTGTTTTCCCTTCTTACTACTACAGAGTAAGATAACAATTGGTAACCCCCTGTCTTGCCCGTGGATGTCGTAAAGACGCCTGAATTATAACATGCATATAACATCTATGCAAAAGAAGAAAACTCGAAATAAAACTGTATACGAAACTGTCTGAGAAGTACATACATACATATCATCACGCCATATCCCTTGCAGGGTAGGCAGAGAGAACAGAGTGCCAGAGAACTCTATATCTGCATACTTCACTCGCTTCCTCAACATTCATAATTCTCTTCATACACGCTCGCCGGTTTCGGAGACTCTTGACTCCACCTTCCTTCAGTACATGACCGATCTGGTCTAGGTAGGTTAGTCTCGGTCTCCCTCGGTACCTACATCCTTCCACTTTCGCATTGTATATCTTCTTAACCAGACGTTCGTTCGGCATTCTATCCACATGTCCGAACCATCGGAGCATTCCCTTTCGCATCTTTACACCAATACTCTCTTTCATACCTACTCGCTCTCTTACGTCGTCGTTACGAATGCGGTCGGTCAGCCTAACTCCACAGATTTTCCGCAGAGATCGCATTTCGACCACATTAATTTTACTTTCATACTCTTTTCTGCATACCCAACTCTCGCTTCCATACAGTAATGTTGGGACAAGCACTGCGTTATGTATTGCTACACGTGCCTTCTGGCTGAGGTGGTGGCTGCCGAGAAGTTGCCCCAACGCTCCGTTCACTCTATTTCCCGCATTCACTCTTCGCTCTATATTAGTGGTGTACCTTCCATCTCGGCTAAATCCACATCCAAGATATACAAATTCATCCACTTGCTCTAGTACATCATTACCTATTGTTACTCTTACATCTGTTCTGGTTTCATCTCTTTCAAAGACCATTATTTTGGTTTTGCTCACATTCTCGCGTAGACCCCTTTTCTTAGAATCTTCTGTCATTGTGTCGACTAGGGTCTGCAGGTCAGTCGCTGACTGTGCCAGCAGGACTGCATCATCTGCATAAAGCAGAGCAGTGACCACTGAGTCGCCCATCTGTCTGAGAAGTATAGAAGGTCAATTTCACTTTTATTGTGGAGGAAGCTTGTGCTCAGTAGTGTGACGCAGTTGAGTTAAGATGGTGATTAAAGCTTCGTACTTACTACGGTATTTTCTTTAAAAATAAACTGTTACATACTGTCAGTTGATTATTTGATCTATAGAACAACGTAAAACACCGTACGTAGGAATGAATGCTATCAAAATAGACTTTACAAACATACAATTTATCATCATCATTCAGTCTTTCGCCGTCTACTGTTATACGTGGACCTCTCCAAATACATGGGAAGTGCTATAATTGCCACGCTTAACGAGCAGTTTGGTGATCGTAGTGAAGTATTAAATGTTTTCGGAGAGTTATATTCTTTATTACGATTGAGAAAGCGAAAAGGGTCATTCATTCTCTCTAGGCCCTCATACGACATTTTTGCTTACGTGCTAACACTGCAGTTTTGTATTAACATTTTTAAAAGAGTTCATCTGCTGTGAAATGATTAAGTTGCATGATTTAATGTGGGGCCAGACTGCTAACGCGGGCGCGGTGCGACATAATCAAACATAAGAACTTCATTTGAACGTCCATAGTGGACACGCGGGCGCGGGAAGCGGCGCGGGCTACTTGGACTTGCTACGCGCAAGCAACTTGCGCCATAGTCCGTTCATACAAGTAGCCGCAGTGAGTGCGCGGGCGGCAAGCGACAACCAGCGCGGGAGCAGACATCTCAAACTAGTTCGAGCTAACCGCGCGCGTTGTTGCCGCGGTCGACTGCGGACAGGCACAATCGCACGTATTACCGCACCCGTGCCACTCACCGCACCGCGCTGCCAGTGTGGCCAAGCACTTAGAAATTGATGAAACTTAGCAAATAATTGTGGCAGGTTTGTCGACGTGTAATTAAGGAATTGCTAAAGGAATACGAAATGCCCTGGTGCAGAGCAGAAAAAAATGCACAAGTTTACAATAAAAATCTGTGGTTCTCACTTATTTGTACGACATCAGCAGAACATATTAAATTCTTATTCTAACTCAATATGGATAAAAATCATGCCTTCGTACAATTGTATACATATACCTATATATATATATATATATATATATACATTTTTCAAGGCGTTAAAGTATGGCGTCTCTAAAAACGTGTTTGGTACCTAAGTTTTAAACATTACCAACGTGTAGGTACTACAACCACGGCTATTATTGTCTCGAATAATTAATTCTCTTTAAAATATATTTTGCGCTACGCTTGCGAATTGCGACTTAACTAACTCTTAATAAAACTTTAAATTAGAATGCCATGGAGTCTAGATACTATGGCCGGAAATGTAAATTATTAGAGATCTAAAATGTAAGCATACAAATGTCACTATCAAGGTGACGTTTCAGGGTCAGCCAATATTATGGCAAGTAGTCATTTATTTTAATAACAAATATGAATAAAAATAAATTATTTTTAGTAATATTTTTTTATTATTTGAAAATAAAACTACTTTTACGAATTCTATCGCGTTTGTATTTGATTTATAATTTCCCGACGTTTCGAACACTTTACAGTGATCATGGTCACGGGAGGACTGATAGTGATGATCACTGTAAAGTGTTCGAAACGTCGGGAAATTATAAATCAAATACAAACGCGATAGAATCCGTAAAAGTAGTTTTATTTTCAAATGTGTAATACTCGCGTAAACATTAGAAGTCATTATTTTTTTATTATTTAATAATAATAACGTTGCAAGTTTTGTTGAATATAACGAAACGTAATGTACCTAGTACGAAAATAAACTATTGAGTGAAATATAGTCAGTATTGCCAAAAGTTAATTGTTCTAAGAATTAATACTTTTTTTAAATGTAATTCAATAAAGAAATGTAATGGATATTCACGGACCGTGTTGAAAAATGTTTCATATCAAAATGTACGCCAAAAAATTACGGTAGAAGCGAATTACTGAATTATTTGTTTAGATATGCTTAGAATTGTTAATGCGATACTCTAAACGGTCAATAAACTGTATCGATTAGCAATTGCTTTTAATTGGTAACACCACGTTTTTGAACTGGAATTCCTCTTCATAATAGCATAACTTTTAATTCCAATTATACTTAATAAAATAAGTCTTTATACGTTATATAGTAGGAATATTACATATCGATATTGGTAGGCAGTAGATATGCATTGACATATTTTAAAATTATTTTTATCGATTTATCGGAATGTAGATCTGATATTAATCTATGAATGAAATATATTAGGTTAGGTTAGATTAGGTAGGCAAATTTGCCGATAAAACCTTTAAATAAAACTATGTCAAATAATGACCAGTTTAGTATAGTACGCCAACTCTCCTCTCATTTAAAATGAGACTTGAACTGATGACATGAAGCCTGTGACGTATATGAGCCGGAAAATTATACTTAAATTTTTTTATTACTAAGAACTGTTCTCAAATAGCCAAACCATCAGAATACTTACTAGTAACTTAGTATATAATAAATGAATCGATAACAAAACATAATAAAGAAAATTAAAGGGAAGCTGAGGTCGTGTGGTGGCGGTTATCAACACTACCAACCCTTACATTGCTCGTGGGTGTTGTAAAAGACGACTAGGAGCTTAAGATAGACCTGGGCTAACTTCATAATGCCCTCTGGTCCTTTGGGGGTTTAACGTCGAGTAGGCGGCCGGTCACTGTCAACCTTGCCAAAAAAAATTGCAATATGTACGATAAACACAAAGTACATATAACGTAAAAAGGATAAGAGCAGCAGAATGATAATGATAAAAACTATTAAACAGAGCGTCTTAGTGATTCTTATATTACGGAAGAAGATTATGTGTTTTGCCATGATATATGTGGATAATGTGGATATGTATATGTTTTTTGTTCTTGCCTTAAGTAGTAGACGAGCAGGCAGCCCTTTTGAGTGGTACTGCCGCTCATGGAACCCTACAATACCGTTGCCCATCGTTAGGTTTAGGCCATAATAAAAGAATTGCAGTAGCAAATTGCTACTACTTAAACGTATATTTTCTGCCAGAGTAATACCTCGAACCAGGCAGTCATTTACGGAGTGCAGACAGATAACTGTCAGCATCGTGGCTCTACCACTTAATGTTTGTCTATTCCCTCATAACTTCTAAACAAATCGCCATCTCAGCCCATATACGTCGCACTGTAAAACTTGGGCCATTGCGGGAAGGAAAATGACCAAATATACCACGCTGATAAGACGTGTTGGGTTTTATGTCGAGTTTTCCTTCCCTTGCGTATATGTTATCTGTGTAGTTTATCGCTTTGTCCTTTTACGAGACAAACAGGTAAGATAAAGGCGGAGAATTATTGTATTCTTACTCCTTCACATAAAGAATTTCTCTACTATATCTCATAATTTGATATATCAGGTATCATTAGAAGGAATTGTATCGTTTACTGGTTATAGGCAAAGTTACGTCATACAAAATTTTATACGGCGCATAAAATTCAGAATTAAATAATATTTTCTTTATATAGCGCCGTGTTGTATTTCAAATGAAAGGGCTTAATTAGCACATTTTAAATATGCATATATTAAATTGCGTTTGCTTGATAAATTCTTAAAACAATATGAACCAAATACTTGGGTATTGATGTTTTGTTATTATGTATTCCTCTTTGAAAACTACAGTCATAAAAATAAAGCACTAAAATGATTTATAATAGAACATAAATTTTATAAAAGTACAAATTCGACAATGAAATATCTCGCAATAATATTATAAATCAGGTAAATATACAACTTAGCGATATGCCGGGCATAGTCCTGGTATGCCGTTTATGAGAAGCATTGTTTAAATTTTAAAGTATTACAACACACTCGTAAGTCCATCTTTAGAGCAACGTGACACACGAATATGGCTATGCTCTGAATATCGTTTAAAATTGTTATATAGCGTCATGTTTTCGTAGTCAGATTTCCATTTTCGAACTTATATTTTTCTTATAAAAGATTAAAAATATAATGCACAAGCAAATAAAATAGTTACATAATTAGATAATCAATGAATTGCACATGCATAGTAATAATATTGACGAAGTATACAATTATTATGCACACCGGTGTTCATATTATTATATTATGTAAGTGTGTAAATGTAAATTATTTAATTGCTCGCTAGTGAGTTTGTATTTGGGCACCTACTCAAAACGCCACGTACACTATGACGTCACACATATTCTACTTCAATCTATTAATTAACATCTGGTAATGAGTATAATGCCCGCAATGAACGTGAAGCATAATGAAACAAATATATTAATAAAAAAATCGCCCAACCAACAAATCTTTGATTACAGTATCATAATAGCGTCTATTATAAACGATAGTGAAACGATCTAAACAGTAGACGAATAAAAAAAAATCATCAATCAGATAATTAAATCAAAAAATGTATATATCAAAAGATTTATATCCATTGCTGTATAACAGGAAATAATGATTCATGCAATGCACAGAAGCGGTATGCTTATTAAACGATATTTAAAAAAAAAGCAAGTTAAAATCAAGTGATATCTCAACTTACTATCCATGTCGTAAACACCAATACAACTGACTAGCTTGTCATATATTTAGTGCAAGCGTTGATAAGATAAAACTCTACCGTATAGAAACAAAACTTACCGATGAAATTTTTACGTGGGAAAAACATGTGAAAGTATTGTGCGATTAAATATATAATTATTATAAAGCTACAAATTGCTTCTAATGAAGTTATTGATACGAGATAAGAAGCGACACCAATACAATGTATATAAGTAAACATTGGTTCAAGGCAAATTACTATTCTGATAACAGATAGCCGTGTAAACTAATTATACATATATGCACATAATATTATGTGACAACTGGAAACTGTGATTATAAGAAAAGCAAATGTAAAAAAAAAGTTAAAAGCATAACTCACCAGCCATAAAGTTCAAGGTAATAAAATGATGTGAACTATTTAAATCTAAAATCAATAAAGGAGAAATCGCTCGGCTAACGCGACGCTCCTATGTGTAGTTATCGGCAAATATACGGGCACACTAACGCATAATATAGTGTTTTTAATATCACATTTGTGTGCGTAACAAACTTAGTGTTTACATACACCAATGCATAAAGAACAATGTCATTATTCAATAACATGTCTTTGTGGACGGATCTACGAATGTATGCACCGGCGATACGAGAATTTTTACTGATATATTTTTTTCTCATTTGGATCGTATCCAAAGCGACGTTAATGTAGGACAACTATGGTGTTATACCATGCCATACCAGTCTTGTATTATATACATTACTTTTAGGTCAAACCGGTGAACCTACTTTTTATATAATCTACGTTTGTGTCTAGATGTGTATTTAATTATGTTTAATAAAATTTATTGCTATGTTAGTGGTTAATAGTTGTATGACACTATGTTAGCAGGATGATCGAGGTACATTTTATTATTTTGTCATTGAAATCTAATTGTTTTTGTCGTGAGTTCTATTTATGCGCATTTTTTTTTCGTGAGCAACGCCTTCGCGTCTCAACGGATCGAGGGCACTACTAGTTGGTTTGACCGACCTACTAAAACCTCACGATATTCTATAGCATTCGTGTTCATGTCGATGGGTCCTATGTATATGAGCCAATGTGCAAAATGGCAAATCTTCAATAGAGGCTCGCAAGTTTCAATTTGATATATTTTTATATGCTACAACAGATGTCAATGTTATTATGTTTCTATGTACTAATCAATTGGTATCAGCTGTGTGGTAGCAGCTTCGAATACTACCAACCCTTACTTTGCTCGTGGATGTCGTAAAAGACGTCTAAGATATATGCCTTATAACGACCCAGGCTGACTCCATTGCCTCGAAAACCGGGTGTCCCCTGGACACCGTCCGGGTTGGCGTCATCCGGCCCGGTCCGGGCGGCGTAGGTGCCGCCTGGGTGCAGTGCCCAGTGGAGTCGGTCAGGCAACTGGCCGACTCAGGCAGGCTCCTCGTGGGCTGGAGCTCAGCGCGAGTCACCGTGCTGGAGCACCGGCCTGCGAGGTGTTTCAAGTGCATGGCAGTCGGGCACACCCGGCCAACATGCACTAATTGCTTTGACTGCGGCGGACTCTGTTTCCGCTGCGGTCAGACTGGGCATATGGCGGCATCCTGCGCCTCACCGCCCCACTGCCCCGCGTGTGCGGCGGGCAATAAGCCTGCCAAGCACCGCATGGGCTCTGGGGCGTGCAAACCTCCGGCTTCGGCTCCGAAGGGGCGGAGCGGCCCTTCGACTCCGGCCGCTCCCGCTCCTAGCGCGGCCCGATCGCCCGCCACAAGCCAGGAGGTGATGATGGACACGGCCCATTAATGGCTGCCCAGTCCACTCACCTCCTGCAGGCCAACACCAACCACTCCGCCGGTGCGCAGGATCTCCTCCTGCAATCCATGGCGGAGTAGTCGATCGGTGCAGCCGTAGTCGCGGAACCGTACGTCGTGCCTGATCGCCCCAATTGGGTGGTCAGCCGGAACGGAACCGCGGCAATCGTCACCTCCACGCAGCGGCACTTCCCGTCCTTATCCCTCTTGGATAGGGGCGAGGAATTTGTCGCGGCGGATTGGGGAGGGGTCACGCTCTACAGTGTATACCTCTCCCCTAATAGGAGGATGGACGATTTCGGGGCCTCCCTCACCACCTTGGAGGCTTCGATACGGCGACTGGCACCGGGCCTCGTCCTGGTCCTGGGGGACTTCAACGCCAAATCCACGGCGTGGGGGTCCCCGATGACGGACGATCGCGGGCGGGCGATCGTGGAGTGGGCGGCGTCACTGGGCCTCTGTATCCTAAACAGAGGCTCAGTGAACACGTGCGTGCGACAGCAGGGTGGGTCGATAGTGGACTTGTCGTTCGCTAGCCCCGCTGTCGCACCACGAATGAGGAACTGGCGTGTCCTGGAGGAGGCGGAGACCCTGTCGGATCACCGATACATCCGAATGGAGGTCTCCCCTCTCCGGGACCCCAGTAGGGGTCACAGGGCGGACCGGGCTCCCGCATTTCCGCGGTGGGCTGTGGGGCGGCTGGATAGGGACCTACTGGCGGAGGCGGCCATCGTGAACACGTGGCTGTCCTCACCACCCTCAGCGGACGGAGTGGACGTTGAGGCTGTCCGCATCCGCAGTGCGCTAACGCAGGTCTGCGATGCGGCCATGCCCAGGGTGCGGCGTCTACCTCCGAGGCAGGGGGTCTACTGGTGGTCCCCAAGACTGGTGGACCTTCGTGCGGCGTGCATTAGTGCCCAAAGGTCCTACACCCGCAGTCGGCGGCTTCGCCGCGATGTTGAGCGGGAGGGCCAGCTGTACGAGGCGTACCGCCTTTCGGCTGGCCATCCGGTCCGCCAAGGACGCAAGTTGGCAGGAGATGCTGGACGGTCTCGACCGTGACCCCTGGGGTCGCCCGTATCGCGCGTCGCTGAACAAGCTTCGCGCGCAGGCCCCCCCCCCCCTCACCGAGACCCTCCAGCCCGACCTCCTTCGTAGAGTGGTCGAGGAGCTGTTCCCGCGGCAGTCGGAGCACACGCCCCCGGTCATGGCTTTGCCAGATCACGACCGGGAGGCCGTCGAGTGTTCCGCCCGTGACGGAGTCGGAAGTGGGGGCAGCCGTGGCGAAGATTCATTCCGCCACCACGGCCCCCGGCCCGGACGGAGTCCCAGTCCGGGTGTTGACGTTGCTCCTCGAGCATCTCGAACCTCGCCTCAGGCGACTGTTCAACGCCTGTCTGACGTCTGGACAGTTCCCTGAGTGCTGGAAGGAAGGGAGGTTGGTTCTCCTGCCAAAGCCGGGACGGCCCCCGGATTCGCCGTCGACCTACAGGCCCATTGTGCTTCTGGACGATGTGGGTAAACTGCTGGAGCGTGTCCTCGCTGCCCGCATCGTCCAGCACCTGGAGGAGGTGGGGCCCGATCTGTCGGACGCTCAATTTGGGTTTCGGACGCCGCGCCGACCAGCCGGGGAGCAATTTGAAGAAAATGCTCCCGGAACCACCATCGCCCGTCGAGCACCAGACCCAAGTACCTCATATGGGCCTGGATACTGATGTGCGTGGAGTTGACGACTAACGAGGCGCCGATGGGCAGCCTCACACGGGGCCATACCGAACGTGGGCGGACCCAGTTTCGAGGGCCGACGGCTGTATGCGGGGGTGATCCGCTCAATGGCCATGTACGGCGCACCCGTGTGGGCGAGGGCTCTGAACGCCCAGCTCAGGGCGGTGCTGTGGAGGCCACAGCGAGCCATGGCGGTCAGAGCCATTCGCGGGTACCGCACGGTGTCTACCGAGGCGGCATGCCTATTGGCCGGGACACCCCCGTGGGACCTAGAGGCGGAGATGCTCTTCGACCTCTACCGGCGGGTTACCTCAATGCGCGAAGAGGGTGGCTCCCCATCGTTCAACGAGATAGCCACCTGGCGCGAGGACGCCCGCCGAGAAGTCATCGCCCGTTGGGCTACGCGGCTGGAGAGGCCTAGACACGGTGTTTTTACCGTTGAGGCCCTCCGGCCCGTACTGATGCAGTGGATGGAGCGGCGGCACGGAGTCCTCTCTTTCCGGTTGGTGCAGGTCTTGTCGGGGCATGGTTGCTTCGGCAAGTACCTGCACACGGTCGTGCGGAGGGAGTGGACTCCGTCCTGCCACCATTGCAGTAGCGACGAGGACACAGCGCAACATACGCTCGAGGTATGTTCGGGCTGGGACGGGCAGCGCCGTGATCTCGTCGCTGTCATCGGTGCCGACCTGACGCTGCCGGCTGTTGCGCGAGCGATGGTCGACAGCGTCAGGAATTGGGACGCGGTCGCCGCCTTCTGCGAGGCTGTCATCTCGCAGGAGGCGGCGGAACGGGCCCGGGAGGATTCCCGCGACCCGGGCCGCCGCCCGCGGCCGGGGCGGCGCAGGCGCGAGTACCTGCGCCTGATGCCGCCCTAACCGATGCTTCGGGTTATCGGACCGGGGAATTGTCCGGTCACCCGACGTGAGGCCACCGCGTGAGGACATCGGTCGCGACATTCGGTGGCCCGCTCGGCGGTATGCCCTATCGGGCTCCTCTCCTGTCGACGCCCCGACAGCTTTCGCTGTCGAGGCGTCGACAGGAGAGGAGCCCGATAGGGCATACCGCCGAGCGGGCCACCGAAGACAAAGATCGGGTACCGGTGGCCCGCTCGCACGGCGAAGAAGAGGTGCTAGCAGGGTGGGCCAATGGGGTTGCGCGCCGCCTCTTCCGTCACCCCGGACTGATTTGGCGGGGTGCGACGTCCATAGCCCACCGCAAAAAAAAAAAAAAGGCTGACTCCATCTGATGCCGTTTGGTCAACAATTACGAGATTCGGGTTGACGTCTGATAAGCGGCCGGTCATAAAACTATTGCCAATAACTTTTACAATATGTACTATGAAAAAAGAGTACATATTGTATCGACCCCAAGTTATTGAGATAAGAGTAGAAGAATGATCATGATGATGTACTATATCAAATGAATCACATAAAAAATATATTAAATTGAAACTTTAAGAGCCTCTATCGTATTGTGAAAAGTTGCCATGCCTAACATTACCTACCAGCGGCTTCATCCTTAGGTCTGACCTAGTCATATGCGAATCACGACGCGCCGCCTTCTTAGGCATGCTTTTTTCCAGAAGCCAAATTGCTCTCTATAATTGATCACTCTCGGATCGACGCTAATGGAGGTTGAGGGTACGGTTAAATCTCGAACAGTATCGTGCATTCATAATTACTGCCGGCATCAGGAGAGTATTTTAAATCTATTGATGAATTTCTTTTCAGTAAATACCGAATTATGCCCGTGGAATTAAAAATACAATGCGTCTCCATCAAAAGACTTCCATTATGGCTGATATCTCTCTTCGGAAGGCCTATGGCTAGCCGTAGACGATGATAGGCTGATGAAATACCTAGGTACATATTATTATTACGAGATGTAATAGTATAAAGAGATGAGATGCCGAGAGTGGCTAGGCTCGTCGCCTTTTCGAATGTCCTGCCCCAGACTGTGACGAGCTTGTCGTCAGCATAGCATATCAAGTCCAGCCCGGGGGAGAGACTCCCTCTCAACGCCCAGTCGTAACCGATGTCCCACAGCGTTGGCCCCAGGACCGTCCCCTGTGGAACACCGCACGTCATGGGCGTCCGCATAATGTCTCCTGCGGGACTCGCGCAGAGGACACTGCGGCCCTCCTAATAGTCTGCCACTGCTGCTGCGTCAGTGAATTTCTAGCATACAATATAATTATATTTTATAAAAAATAATAGGTAATTCGAATTAGACAAGAAATGTGACATTTTAAGTTTATAAATAAATATTATAATTTGTAACAAATATTATGTAGCTTGATTGATAAGAACATAATATTCTAAAGGTTTATTTAAAACTAGCTGATGCCCGCGACTTCGTCCGCGTGACATTCAGTTTTACTACGCACCCCTATTTAAAACTTAAAAATTCAAACTCGACCAAATATTTCCGGCAGCCACTTGACCATTTTCATCAAGGAGGACGCTTTCTCCGATTTTCTTTAAAACATCGGCAAATTCTTAAGCATGTGAATTAGTGTTGCCCAAATGCAAGACTCTTGCGAGGCTCGCAAATCTTGCAACTTTTGCTTTTAGAATAACAGAAAGTCACTTGTTTTGATAGAAATAAAAAATCCCCATAGACATTAAAAATCCAACTAAATTAATGAAATTCTATTCATCTAGTGGCAGTAACTGTACAACTATCAATAATTAGGTACATGCCACTAAACGGAAGTGGAGCTATTATTATTACTCGTAGGAATACGAAATGTTGACAATCCTTTCTTTGTTAAGAAAATCGTAAAATTATGTCTAAGGGAGCACTGCGAAACTCTTGCAGCAAGTCTTGGTCTTGCATTTGGGCAACACTAATGTGAATGGTGACCTTGGCTTTGCTTGCATATTTATGGTTAGGGTCAGCTTTCCTACTTGGGGCCACAGGTAAGAATACTTCAGTGAAACATTGATCTCGTCAGTTCTATTTCCTCGAGTTTTAACAGGAAGGATTTGCCGAAAATCTCCATAGAAAAACACCATTGACTTTTCATTACGATCTCCTAGTGCTCGATCTACGGCCTCTACGATTTTTTTTTATTTATCATTGTCCAATATACGCAAACGATTAGACAGAAATCCTTAATAAAAACACTAATAGAGGTAAAGTCACAGTTTATATTATTCTTTCTACAGCCAAGTGCCGGTCCGACTCCCAGTCGGACCTAGTACCCCACTCTTACAAAAAAGCAACCTCTGAACAGCGGCAATGTGTTATTTCCGCTTCATTTGTAAGAGGCGGTGGGGAGGCGCAGGCGCGATTACCTGCGTCTACTTGCCTTAGCCGAAGCCGCGGGTAACTGGAACGGGGAATAGTCCATCACCCGCGGAGGGGCTGACCACGTGCGGGTGAAGCCCGATGGCCCGGGGCGTCGTCGGGGATGGTACTCGAAAGGACCAATGGTGATGGGGAGGGAAAACGGTGGGTTATGGGGCCACGCGGACGGAATGCAAGGCGTGTGCCCAGACCATGGCCTGCCAAAAAAGTAAGTGCATGCTGCTTGCTCGTTTACCACCGTATACAATAAAATAAAAAACACTTTGAATGTGTCGCAGTTTCGTGTTATTGAACATCTCGGTGTTTCATTGCTTTATAAATCTATCGGGTTTATAAACAATGTGCATAAATCTATCGGGTTTTTAACAAAGCTCTTTTACCACCAAGAAGTAATGCAGCTGCAGTTTCTGACGTAGTTACTTCCAAAGTTATTTTACGCTGTCTCCTCATTTTGGTAGAATTGCTCTGCTCAGATAAGTCTTTTCAGGGCTACCTGGGGACATGGACATCTATCATCTCAGCTTATATACGTCCCACTATTGGGCTCAAGCCTCGTCCGTAATTGGAGGGAAATTGACCTACTATATCACGCTGGTCAGACGTGTTGGTATAGGGTTTTGTTTCGAGTTTTCCTTTTCTTCCATAGATGTATGATATGTATGATGTCCTTTAGCCGCGGTTGGTGAATTGTATTCTAACTGCGCAAACCGCACGGTAAAATATATAATAAATGGCTTTCATTACGAAAGAATTAATAAAAATGAATTTCTTGGTTCATGTCGCGTTTTAGTAGCGTAGAATATCTTCAGATGGATATCTTTTATATTTTATAATTATGGCAAAGGATTTGAAAGACTGTAAAACAATAACATTATTAAAAGCAAAAGACTCAAACGAATGGGGCTATGACTTTTACAGGCCTACTCAAGGGTGTCATCTCAGCGCTGATCACCTTCAAGTGCTCTGCAAGCTGCTTGAAACGTACTCTATGCTATCAACAGTGTATAAAAATGTAAAAAAGTAGGCCCTCGCACAATATGCAGCAACAGGCGGCAGTAACAGCACTATTGCTAAAGTGACTGGTGTAGTGATGAGGCATGGTTGCTTCGGCGTGTACCTGCTCACGGTCGCAAGGAGGGAGAGCACACCGTCTAACCACTACTGCGATTGCGAGGTGGACACGGCGCTGCAGACGCTTAAAGTTTGCGTGGCCTGGGCAAAGCAGCTCCGTGCACTCATCGCAATCATCGGTGCCAAACTGGCACTGTCGACTATCGCAAAGACGATGCTCGATAGCGTCAGGAACTCGGACTCGGTCGCCGCCTTTTGCGAGACAGTCGTCCCACAGAAAAAGGCTTCGGAGCGTGTCACAGAGGAGACTCTCCATGCTGACACACTCTGCCGCCGGCACATCGGACGTCACAGGCACGGCACCTGTTGCCATCCTAACTGAGGTCGCGGGTAGATGGACCATGGGAATTAATCTACCACCCGCAGGGACACCGACCGCGTGAGGGCGATACAACACCGTTGTTTGCTGGGTCCCTGGAAGGGGAAACCTACGGACCGGCCACGGATGTCAAGTAAGTGGTACCAGAGGCCAGTCTGATGGTTTGGAGAGAGAACACGATGAGTTATGGGGCCACACGACGCCCTTCTGTTACCCCGGAAGGAATGGCCTTGTCCAGACCATAGCCTACCAAACAAAAACACAAAAAAGGTGCACTTTGCATACTCGCCCCAAAGTAGCATCTTAACTAAGAATGTACGTTTTGTACGCTCTATGACGTGGACTTAATTTTTCTTTTTCGTGTTTGACTTAGTTGTTAGTCGCAGATGGCTATGACAACTTTACTCGGACTGTTAGTTGAGTGCTGAGAGCTGTTCACGCAAAGTAACTTTACTAAGTTCAAGAAGTTAATGTAGTAGCTTTTTAAAATATAACGAAAAAATTGTTTAAAGTTTAAAACTAAATTATAGCGCCATCTATTTCTCATTTAACAAACTAAATAAATCATGCATTTTATTAATTTATAGCTAAATTATATTTTATTAACTAATTAAAACATTCTTTTTTATCACAAATAGTTTTAATAGTTATTTTGGCTACCTGACTAATGTTATGTATTATGTCAACTTCCCTTCAACTTTGAACGAGGTTTGAGTCCAGCAGTGGGATGTATATGAGCTGAATTGATGAAACTACTACATATTAAGTAATATAAATACTTTCCTTACACTATAGATAAATTAAATAATTATTTTGAATTGAACCTTCTAGTGACATAAAAGGCGAGCGGTGATTTTAAAAACTTAAATGACCATAACTTTTTTTACACACATCAGATTTCAATGAAACAAAGACTAAATGTTGCTCTGAATTGGGCTTAATCTTTTTATCAAAACTGCGAAACAATCCGTTCAGTAAGTTCGGAGATTAGCGATTACAGACATACAGACAGATATTATCATTTGAATTAAATATTTTTAAATAAAATTTGTATTTTAAATTAAATTTTTATTTTTCGTTTTTTAGTTGTTTAAGTAAATAGGGTTTTTGGTTGATGTTATTTTGAAGTCGGTTTATATTTTTTTAAAGGTTTATTACAATTTTTTTTGTTGTTTTTAATTTTGTTTTACCATATTTCGAATACAGGTACAACGATCCTGTAGTAAAATGATTTATTGACATAAATCCAAATTAATAAATTATCATTTCTAACACGCTCTCCTATTCACTTAGTTGTATGTAGAGGAATCTTTGAACGTGATTTTCACCCTTCTAAACGTTGGATTAATTTGAAACTTTCCACATGGAGTGATGAATGCGCAATAATTTATAAAAGTCGCTATTTTAGTCGCATTACGCTGGAGGCGCTATAAGGCATTTTTATGTCTCCGTGGCTGAGATTTTGGAGTGGATAGGGACAGCGACATCTATCGAGTGATAGATGTCGCTGTCCCTATTTTCTGCATTTTAACCACACCAGCAAAATCTAATATCAATTTTGAATTTAAATTGAACTAAAAACTTAAAAAATATGTTATTAAAAATACTAAAAAACGCACTTTTGCATATAACCAAAATAGCACTTAGAAAACAATTTTAACTAAATTTAAGTTAAGACTAGAAAAAGAATACTGTAAAAAAGCGTTTTAAAGTATTTTCAAAATTACTTTTACCAATACCCGTCAATAAAAAATTATTAGAATTGCATCAAGCACCCCTAGTGCTTGATGTGAATTGTTATATTTTTTTTATTATTTATTTAATAATTAATATAATTTAATGAGAGTTCAAAAACATTATGATTTTTATATGGAATTATTATCGTCATTTATACCGAATTATTTTCCCGTGTGGCGAAGGGATGAGAAAAAGTCGTAAAAATCGGCTGAGGTATCATCAAAAAATAGGCAGTAGCGCTTCCCTAGGGCCGTTACTGCAATCCAATCAAAATAGTAGAGGGCGAAAGACTGACTGATGATGATGGAATCATTTAATATTCTATTAAAACGTGTGTCGAAATTAATAATTAAAACTGTAATTGGCTAATAATAAATCGCTCTGTAACAAACAACGATTCACTGTGTGGTGACCTTGTGAAGTTAAAAATCCTATTTGTACCTCCCCATTCTGCTAAATGTGGCTAATACTAATTCCCCTTCATAGGAGAATTAAGTCGAACTGTGGACATATATATATACAGCTTGAGTAGATCGAATATAATGATGGCCTGTAAGTCATCACATAGATTAGCCCTGTCATAACCATAAGGCTAAAACTATTTGAAACACCAGAAAGCAGAAGTAGTAGCAGTAGTACAAAACAAATCGCAATAAAATCCATAAAAATGATTTTATTTCATGTATTCATGAAACTTAGCCCCATGCTACTAAGTCATATAACACCAAACCAAATGCAAGACTAAAGCCACTTCCATACTTAACAACGAACGCAAACGAACGCCAATGGGCACAACCGAATATAGTATTATCTAGAGCCTTATCTACACTTTGTTAAGTGCAAATGCAAGTAATAAGTGATTAGTTAACAGGTTTTTTGTGTACAGTATTAAGTGTATTCACAACATAGGTCTAAGATTGGAGCCAGTCACGGCACAGTCTTACGCGCTTTAAAGACTGTAGCATCACAAACGTCTACCATTTCATTTACATATTCACTCGATCCTCTCTCTATCTCTCTTATTGTATACTAATCATTATAATTATCAAACTACACTTACTTGTAGCAATACCCATATCAGTGACTTTCAGCTGTCCTTGTTTAATCATGGCTTCATAGTTAGGCTTAATACCTGTAAGCTCAGTGCTGAATAGTCCAAACATTGGTCCTTGGTTAGCGTCCTCTTCATATGTGAATAACACTTGGATGTCCTTGATAAGTGCTCTCTGTACAGTGGCATACCAAGATTGAGTTACTCTAAAAAGCAAAATTCTTATTGTATTTGATTAATATACTTATTATTTTGTACAGTGTAAAAATACTATACTTATTTTTGCCGCTTTTTTTCTATTGCCTTAGTCACAGATGAGCAAGTGGCGCGTGACCTTACAGTTACTGCCACTCTGCCACTCATAGATTTTAACAATATCAGAAGTCACTGGATGTCATAGGTGCAGAATTAAATAGAATCAGATGAGCAATTCAAAGAAATGGAAGGGTTCAGGCTTCCATCTATCTTGCTCACCAAATGAAAATCAGTAGCAAATTAGTAGTACTCAGATGTAGCTTTTCTGTTAGTATGATGGTATCAGCCAAGATAAATCAGCACATTTATGGGTGCATGCGGAAAGCTACATAGCTTGCAACTAAAAATGTATATAATATAAACAAGCAAATATTTTAACTACTGCCATTTTAAATTTCTAAAATACAACATTACCTTTCTCAATTAAATTGAATATATCTATATATATATCACTCTATAACTATATAATATAAAACCTATACATTTTATACTACTCTTTCAAAATATATAATGCTAAGTTCAAACAAGAGAACATAATAATGCTGTATAATAATTTAAACCAACATCTAGAATGATATTTGCAGCATTGTTTTTAAAGTTCTAATGGCCAGTATTTATTTTCAAATGGAATTAAAAACTTTTTAAAATATAAGATATTATATGATAACAAAACTTATTACCTAAAATTTATTATTATTGGACAAGACTTACTGTCTTCAAATCAATATAATTGTTAAGAAAACATTAGTATTAAAATATTTTATATAATTCAAGGAGAAAACAATGTTTAAAATGGTGTATTAAGTTTTTTTTTTTCATTGCTTATGGTGGCAAACGAGCAAGCAGTACACCTGATGGTAAGTGTCACTGCCATCTATGAACCTTTGCAATACCAAGGGTATAGTAAAGCCGCCGACTACAATACAAACCCCGAATCGAACCATCTAGCTCTCTCAAGTATAAACGTTGAAACAATATTATAAGAAATCTCTCATAATGACAAAAATAACTTTGAGAAATAACATAAATAGATACAGCTAATACTTCAGTTAGTGTTTGTTATACACGATCCTATTCCATGTTAAGAGGAGCATTAGCCTAATGCAATCCTATACCTTTGATCAACATGGGATAGTAGACTACTTTCCCTACCATTAAATAGCAGGACTGTGTCCAATAGTGGGACATATATCCATACATACATTAGCCCATCAATGTTCACAGTTGGTTACAGACCTCCCTGTAGGGGTAATATATTTTAATCATTGGCAGGCAGGTTGTTAGTTACACTTAGTGTTATGGCTTCACAGGAAAATAGAAAAAATCAGTGTATAAGCTGAATAGATAAGTAAATTAAATAATTGCTTTTTATGAAGTGTTTTAAAGCATTTTCAACAGACCAGTATTGGGTGCTGTGGTGTATAGAACATAAGAGAATTAAAAAGTTAAAAGAATAACTTAGTAGATCTAAGTTATTACATAAAATACCATAATCACCTTCTAGGCATAGTAGTCATTGCTTCCCAGTATTGGTCTATGTATGGTATGATCTCCCGATCCTTACTGAACAATAGTCTATTGCTACCATCTTTAACGCTTTCCTGTTTCAAGTTTGCTATTGCCGTCAAACACATCTGAGGGAAAGCTGCAAAAAAGCTAAGTGTTAATAAGTTTCCACAAATTTAATTACTAAAAGTAGTAAGTTAGAAATACAAAATATTAACTTTTTTTAAATATCTATCATGATTGACAATGTTTTTTTTTAATTCACTAAATACTTAAGACATTGGTTACTCTTATATTAAGCCTTAGTAGTTTACTTGATGTATGCTATAGAGTACAGTGCTGTGGTAGCGGCTACGAATATTACCAACCCTTACTTTGCTTGTGGATGTCCTAAAAGATGACGAAGAGCTTTACGTCAACCTGGACAGACATCTAATATCAATTAGTCAACAATTACGTCCCAAGGAGGACTGAGATCAGACAGGCGGTTACATCGTAAAACCATTGCCAATAACTTTTACAATAAGTACAAAGGAAAAGTACATAATGGGATAAGAGCAGGAGAATGATGATGATGCTATGAAGTATACAAAATAAACATTTAATTATTTATGTTATAATAAAATAATTAATTGAAATGGTTGTGGAGCAGATTCAATATTAAACAGGGACTCCTTCGAGTTCAGTTATACCAACTATATACAAAAATATGAATAGCCGCAGTACAATTTATTATTTTATTTCACAAATTTAATAATATTTAAGTATGAGATAAAATAAAAATTTGAACACTATTTTAGGTAAGCTAGGAACAATTGCCGATTTTTAATTAATATTATATGTATAAATAACTGTGATAAAAAATATTTATGACTATGTTAATATAAATCAGCCGTTATGGAATGAATTTTAATTACATAAATTAATTACTTACGAGCTTGATTCTTTTTAAATGTTTCAAGACCAGTTGGAGAACAATTTTTGCAAATAAACAAATAATTCGTCATGAATGGCACCAACTTTCCTAACTGGTAACCAATACAGGACTCATGAAACCATCGGTTGCATGATGCACATAATAATTCGGCTATGTTCAGATTTCTGTCTTTCCCGCTAAAAAGAAAAATTTGTTACTGAACCTCATTTAACGAAACCAAAAAATATTTATAAGCGAAAGCTTACATACCAATAACAGTTGCCTTGAGATTCATTGGAGGTTTTACTCAATTTATTTCTATCCGGGTTTTCAGCCAGTTTTTGAGATTCTGAGGAAATGTTTTGACCATTGTTGGAAGCGAGATCAAGTTCTGCCGATTTCTTTAGTGATTCAGAGTTTCCCGAAGACATATTCACAGTTTTGCCTTCACCAATAACAAGTAATGCGAAATTATGATCTCGCTATACTTGGATTGTTCATTTTAAGAATTCGATTACAGAAAATACAAATTCCAGTACAAATAAAACATGCCACCTAGGGATATTCGATATACATCGATGCATCGAAAACATCGATGTTTACAATGCGATACATCGAATCGATCCGATGTTTTGAAGAGCCATCGAAATACTCGATGTATCGATGTTTTTTCATAACGATGATAACCAGTAAATGCCACAAAAAAGACCTTTTTTTTTTTTTAGACATCTGTTTTATAAGGGACTGTGGAATAGGTATAAATGCCACAAAAAGGATCTTTTTTTTTAGAAGTAAGTTTTATAAGGGATTGGAATAGGTATAAATGCCACAAAAAAGACCTTTTTTTTTTTAGAAGTCACACTTTTGATATGATTTTAGAAAAAGTACTCGATGTTTAAAAACATCGATGTTTTCATCCGATACATCGAAAGACATCGATGTACAGTTTCAATTTATCGAATCGAAAAAAACATCGATGTTTTTTCAAAGTGGACACCCCTAAACGCAAGTACAATTCCAATGTTTCCAAAATAACACTGCCAAAAAACGTAGACTTACTGAATGAGTACGTCTCTTGCTATACCACTCTAATTACGCTATGCGGAACAGAAATGGAAAATAATAATTTGAACTTTGTTGGATTACCATAATCGCTTTCATTTCGTTCTAAACCAGAAAATCAGAATAAAAGGATTTTCTTTGTAGTGTAGTAGTAAATAAAAATTCTAAAAGAATTGTTAAATTTATTTTACATAATATACACTTGCATCTACTTTAAGTTTATATTTTAAGTATAATTACAAAACACAAAAAAGCTACGAAACTTTACTTAATTTAAAAATTATACTTCTTTAGTTTAACTCGCACTCAATTCATATTGATCGCAGAGGACTTTACAAATGCCTATGCAATAAACAAACCGAAATTGCATACGACATTACATAAGAAATCGGTATTTAGACCATCGTGCCATCTATGCAGTCTTTTTTTTGTACAACAATAATCCGACATCACTAAACCAATATTTCTTGAAAAAAGATCTTATTAATGTTTGGCTAATAATTGTCGCTAAATTTATAGGTACATGTACAAACGGGAATTAAAGCGTTCTAGTCGAGAACCTGAATACCTAGATAGTCTAGAACATAGATCTAGAACTTAGATTAAATAGATCATTCTATGACATCGAATTTTGTAAACAAACGATGATTTGAAAACAATCTAAAACATTAATAGGTCATGAATACATCCATTACAGAATTTTATCGCGTCTTTATTTGATTTTAAATTTTAGGGACGTTTAAAAACATTCATAATTTTTTCACAGGAAGACTAAATCTCCTATGACCATGAACGGAAAAATTAAATATAACTCAATAAAATTAGAAAAAATTGTTTATTTTAGCAAAAATCATTTGAAAGTATGTAGGTATATTCGGGTCCTAAAGAACAGAGAGGAACTAAAGGTATATTGATCTATGAGAAGAACGACGACTTAAGACATGAAAAGGTCTAAATAATTTGGAAAATCCAAAAGTGCACGCCTCATAATTTTTATATTATTTATCATTTACTACTAGTCAATGCCAGAAATAAAAATAAAATTAAAGAAAAAAGCCTTTTTTAAAAACAAGCTTTTATTATTTGCTAATAAAATAAAACAAAAAGTTAAAAATAAATTAACTCTAATAAGACATGTAACACTTTATAAGTTCATTGTAACATTTAACGATAATTAAGCTTCTTCGTCTACTACAAAATAATTCCATATCACACATAATTATATATTTTTAACACGAAAACATTACAACATAATTATTAAATCTGCCCGTTTCTATCACAGTCTCAATTTTATAAATAAAAGCGTGTTACATTTTGATGGTATGATTAAGAATATTTAGCACCTTCTTTTTCCTATGGCCAGCTTCCAGGTCCAACATCAGACCCTGGTTACCATATAGTATTAAAGTACTCACCAAGACGAATCAAATAAGCCCAATTTCGATGGGGTTGCGTCGTTTAATTACGGAGTTCCTATGGCCAGCTTCTAGGTCCATCGTCAGACCCTAGTTACTATATAGTCTCAAAGTACTCGACAAGACAAATCAAACGATTCTAAACTTGATGAGTTTGCGTCGTTTAATTACGGAGTTCCTATGGCTAAGCTTCCAGGTCCATGGTCAGACCCTGATTTCCATATAGTATCAAAGTACTCGCCAAGACGAATCAAATAAGCCCAATTTCGATGGGGTTGCGTAGTTTAATTACGGAGTTTCTATGGCTAGCTTCAAGGTCCATCGTCAGACCCTGGTTACCATATAGTATTAAAGTAATCATCAAGACAAATCAAATGAGCCCAAACTCGAAAGGGTTGCGTCGTTTAATTACGGAGTAACTATAGCCAGCTTCCAGGTCTATCATCAGATCAGCTCTATATCACAATAATATTGCATTGTCATCCGATTCATATATGCATGCTAAATTTCAGCTCAATCGGAAACCGGGAAGTGGATCAAATTTAACTTGCAAGATTTCATTACAGACAACGGGACAGGTGAAACTAAATATAAGCTTGTAATGAAAGAAAAGAAATACTTTTGTAATTTCATGCCATTCTCGACGTAGAGCAAAACATAGCTGTATAGGCTGAATGGAATTTATTTCCTTTGCCTGTCCGAATGGACGGACAAAAAAATGTAAACGAATAATTATAAGGTATACATACACCAAAGAGTAAAGTTATTAAACTGAAAAAGAGTGGCAACTCTATGATAAAATATGCATGTATGGAAGGTGCTGCTACCCAGAGTTTACGTGGTGAACTAAAGTTGAAGTGATATATATACATATCTACATGTGTATGTGTAATTATATAGAATTTTCTTTTACTATGAAAGCTACCCTGAAACATAAAAAAAACATATCAGCTGATAACGAAGCAATAATAATATCAGCTTAACAATGAAAATTGAGATAATTTTCAGAAAGTACATCAATAACCGTAAATAGATTGATGACAATAAGTACCTACGCTAGGAACAAAAAATAACAATTCTCAGTTGTCAAACGTTTGACATACAGGACAAAATGGCAGCATTTAAGTTTGTACAAACAATCTGTAGGCGGCGCGACGCTCAGTAAAAATAAGTAATGTTTTAAGTGTGCCCCCCCAGACATACACTAAAGACTAAGCAGCTTAGTTTTTTATTAATTGCAATTAAACGACAATGAATTACCAAGCCATTTTCGAAAGGAAACAGCGCGTTGCGATTATGCAGCTTTTAATAAAAGAAAAACTTCGATACATTCATTTTTACGGTCGTAATCCTGCAAGATACAAAATATTTTCACCGACATCTTCGAGTATTTTTTTTAATCAACTATTTTCTTACTTTAAACAAAATAATTGCTTTTTAAAAATATCGAATACGTTTAAACGAATGTTTTATCTTGACATATATATTATAATATTGTCCTATAAGTGCAATGTGAGAAAATTGCAATCATTTTTATGTTTGAAAAGTGCTTGATTTTCATATGTCGAGAGTAGAGCAAGACCTCAACGCTTCGCATATGAGGCGTGCAAAAATTATAGTTTATACGTAGACATAGAATTCTACGGCAACACTAGATTCAACTGTCTATCAACAGTATCAACCAGTGTTGCATAAAAATCGATAGTTTGACTATCGATAGTTAACCTCAAAAAGTATTCATACTATCGATAGTACTATCGATAGCACTATCGATAGTATCGTCACATATCAATACTATCGAGACTATCGATAGTATCGATAGCTCTCCACGAGCAATACTATTAATAACGGCGGTACTATCGATAGTGATTCATTCGATAGTCTCAATACTATCGATAGTATTGTTAATACCATTAGTTTTAACCTAAAACTATCGATACTATCGATAGTATCGACTATTTCGGGCTATCGATTGCCAGAAAATTTTCAATAGTATTGCTTAAAAATATAAATACCGTAGTTGTGTCCCTGTTGCTTGTTTTCAGTGAATTTTGTGGTGACTTTTCTAGCAGTAACGTGCATTTGCGTTCATACTTTGAAGCCTAAGTTAGCTAATAATGGTTAAGATCAATAGCCATTGAAAGTTGAGTAAAATTATAATGCTCCGAGACTTCTGGACATATGGTCAGAATGTGAGTGTGAATGAATGTAAGTGGTACCTTGTACTTGTTCCACACTGTTGACAGTTTTCTATCAACAGCCGCGGGCCGTTGCGTCCGGGGTAGTACCACACTCTCGCAGAAGATCGACGTCTGAGTAATGGCAATGTGCTATTGCGCTTCGTTCGGTGAGCGAGAAAGCTGGCAGCCCAACTGGGTGGGTTTGGGGATTTTTTATTAGTAGGCAGCGGCCTGTGTTAGTGAAAGGTCAGATTAAGAGTACGCGTAATCGTAGAGCATGCATGAAGACTGTGATGAGTGTGAATGAAGCGATGGAGGTATGTCAGGATCGTGGTTTGTGGCAATCCGTAGTCTCTGCCTACCCCTCAGGGAAACAGGCGTGAGGCTATGTATGTATGTATGTAGGCAGCGGCCTAAGCTATACCCTTGGTATTGCCAAGCTCTACGGGCGGCAGTAACACTTACCATTAGGTGTGCTGCTGCTTGCTCGTTCGCCACCATAAGCAATAAAATTTAAAAAATGGTTGGTATCAGTATACTAATGAAACTCAGAATGTCTATTACTGCAAATTTTTATTGTAGTTATTAGTTTTGAAAGTTTCGGTTAAACAAAATTAAGAAAACCATAATCAAGAATTTTGAGTTACAATTCTACACAGAATTATGGCCGACACACACAGAAACACAGAATTACACAGAATGATTAGTCATTATATTTGTTGTATTTTTAGCAATATTAACCTTGTGAAATAAATTTAACAGGGTCCGAAAAACATAAATTCTCTATACGCTTGATTGCAATGTAATCCATCGAGAAGGCTCTATTAAAAATATGCTTACATATATGTAACTTCACATTATAGGGATATAGAAATATGTATCTAACTGAATCCAGTATCAATTTTCAATTGTATATTATATACCTACAATTGAAAATGAAATAAGCGAGATGCAACGTTGACATCAAAATTCCCGAATTGAAAACATTTAAACCAACTTTATGTTACTCTCTCTGACTCCACACTAGGTCCATAAACGTCACAATTTTTTCACAGCTTGCGTTGCTTGTATCTTTTTTGTAATAAAGTTTTAAAATATGTCGAATTTCTTCATAGAATTGACTCATTTTAACAAAAATAAAATAAAATGAAAATTACTAAAGTGTTTCTTTATTTAAATGATACTTTTCATTTGTTATCAATACCAGCCAGATATAACTAGTACAGCCAAAGAAATTGTATTAAAAGTTTATACAGACTATTTGCGAAAAGACTTTTTCTCTGTCTTAGTATATACCAATGAATGTAATATAACACTGTGTGATAGTGATAAACACACTTGAAAAATGAAATAATCCAAGAATATGACATAATACTTCCACATTCCCACCGAAACTCAAGAAATATTGACAGCAGCAAGTATTGCTATTATAATTGTTTCACTTTATTAGTATCACAAATTTAATGTTATTCACCTGACTAAAATTTGTTCTACTCTATGATGACGCAAATTTAAATAAATTTCTTTAATAATAATGTCAGTACTTGGCTTACCACATAACATAACTTTAGACAACAATACTATCGAATAGTTGCTTGCTATCGATAGTCCAAAATAGTCGATAGTATCGATAGTTTTAAGTTAAAACTAATGGTATTAGCGATACTATCGATAGTATTGATACTATCGAATGAATCAGTATCGATAGTATCGTTGTTATGAATAGTATTGCTCGTAGAGAGCTATCGATACTATCGATAGTATTGACGTATTACAATAAAATCGATATACTATTGATACTATTGCTTATACGTAAACTATCGATAGACAATTGATTGTCTATCGATAGTTAGACTATCGATATGCAACACTATATCAACAGTGCAACACTATCAACGGTTCTTTTACATGTCAAAATACGAATTGGTTTAATTTAAATTTAAATTTTATATTTACTTGTTTAAAAAAACATCATGGATTCAATAACAAACACTGATAATATATCTCTAGATATTAATATTAAACAAGAAAATATGCTTCTTCAAATAATTAAGGAAGTGTGCAGTGAAAATAATAAATTATACGAAAAATTAAAAACCAAAGTCAACAAAATTATAGCTGATTGCGACTTAAAACATTACTCTAACTTACACAAGTTGAGTTCAACTGATGAAAGTACATCTACTTTATTGGGTGTGTATCTAAAGTATATTATGGCGTGATGATATGTATGTATGTATCTAAAGTAACTAAAAATAAATATAGGCTTGATTACATACGACTTTATTCTGAGATCTTAGATTTCTGGTAAATTCTTAGTAGTAACAGCGAATTTTAATAATTGTATTATGTTACACAGTTACAATTAAAGTTCCCATCTGCATGTTAAGTACCTATGGCAATTGTGGCATTATTTTCGTGGGATGGCCTAAGTTTAACAGTATTACAGTAGGTGTTGATAATCTGTTGGATTTGTACATGTTCCCTCCACAATAAAAGAGAAAATAGCCTACTAATCTATACTTAATAGACTGGTTATATTTGTTTTCCTTCTCATACAGTAGTAATTTTATCGGCTTACAATTATTGTTAGCAGTTTTTTTAAAGGCCTGTGAGAACATGTTACCACACATGGAAAAGTATTTTAAAATCTCTTTTTTAAACATGTTGATATTGGGATATAAAAAGGCTATAAAAATTGAGTAGAAAAGTTTATCTTAAAAATAAGGATATCAAAAAAAAAAATCAATTTTATGTCTGAATGCACAGATGGGTAGTGGAGGTAGGTGGGTATAGGTAGTGGTCCAAGTAGCAACTGCCCATGCCAATTGTACTGGGTTCAATCCATGCATAATAGTTCTTTCTGTGATTTGCAAATTATTGTTCTGAGACAAGTCTTCTGAAATGCAAAGATTTATTCCTTAGTGTGGTTGTCTTAAAAAATATTGTGACTAGCCCGTAATTCCTGCTTAATGATTTTCTAGCTAATCTTCATCATCATCGTCTCAGCCCACATATGTCCTACTGCTGGGCCCGAGCCTCCTCCACAATGGGAGGGAAACCGACCCACTACACCACGCTGGTCATATGTGTTGGAATAGGGTTTTGTGTCTAGTATTCCTTCTTTTGCATAGATGTTATATACATATCTTGTCGTACCTTGTCGTCTCGTATAATCACCCACAGGTAAGATATCGGGTGATGAATTATATTCTTACTTTGTCACAACATGGAAAGCTATCTTATAGATATATTATTATATTAGTCTTATATATGTGTCAGAGGGACCGAATTATGATTTTTATCTCTATCTGCTTATTTGTCTTTAACTGAATATAAAGATTGCAGCACATGTTAGTATGATTTTGAAGTCTTTTATAGATATATAGTGTTATACAGTATTGACTTTCAGGATTCATGCATCAAACAACAGCAGAACTTTCATTTGATGAGCAACTAGAATTCAATGAAGCCATTATTCAAAGAATACACACTAAACTACCAATGTTTATATCAGAACTTGAAAATATTAAAAAAGCTACAGTGAATTGTAAAAAGGATAATAAATCACAGATAAAAGAACTCCAGGCGAACATAGATGATAAGTTGAATACACTAGAGGAGCAGGAGAGTGAGAAAGTTGAGCTTATGATGGAGTGGTTAAATCACAGGCTACAAGATGTTACATGGTTCAGTAATGAATCAAGTGAATTATTGACATTGAAGACAAAGATTCTGGATTTGAAATCAAAGTGAGTACCCAAAATTCTTAAAAAGAAAATATTAATAACTAACTGTATCAGCAGCTTTGCTTGCTGGATGTAGTACTATACCCAGATATATATATATATATATATATTTTTATAAATACCCGATTATGAAACGTAAAATGATGTCACAAGCGGGGTGTTTCAAATAAATTATTTTTCGTTCAATCATTTTTCGTTTCGTAATCGGGTATTTATTAATAATTAAGCATATTAAATGCTAACAATTTCAGTAATTTGTATATAAGCGATCACCTGCTCCGAGGAAATAATTCTTGTGTTGCGCGACTTTACAAACATAACTTATAGACATAAATTACACTCGGTCAGAACAACAATTTGAGAAATGCACATATTACTATCATGCTGAATGGACCCAAGACATCTAGCATGGTAGGACAATATCTAAACCACTACATCACCTGTTCAGTCATAAGTATTTAAAGTTATTGTTTGAGTATCTATTTTTGTATCTCAGCAGTTCAACAGTGTCTGTCATATTTGTCACTGTGTTGCTGTATAGCCTAGATTCTAGGTAGCTCATTGATACTGTAATGTAGCTAACAGTTAATAATTGATACTGTAGCAGGTAATTGATTTGTTGAATGTGAAACACCTTAGACAACCTGTGACCATGAATGCAGTAAAGTTTTTGAAACGACGGGCAATTAAAAATAAAATACAAATGGGATAATTTACATTAATATCCTACTATACCAATCTATCCGGTCATTGGCTATTTTCCTTCTCACAGAGTTGAGAAATCACAGTGTTTATTGACTTTTTTATTAACAGATTAGTCTTCCTTTTTTTTGGCGGTGGTCTACGGTATATCATTATCATCATCATCACGGCCCATAAATGTCCCACTGCTGGGCTCGGGCCTCCTCCGTAAGGGGAGGGAAATGAACCTACTATACCGCGCTCGTCAGACGTGTTGGTATAGGGTTTTGTTCCGAGTTTTCCTTCTCTCGCATAGATGTTATATGCGTTATATATCCATTAGTCGTCTCGTACGATCACCCATGGGTAAGATATGGGGTGATGAATAGTATTCTTAAACCGTCACCACACGGATAATAGATATATTATACCTACTCATTTATGAATAATTGAAAATTACCATTTGTGTATATAGCAATAATTATGTCATGTCTTATATATACCTCTCCTGTGCTGGGCACCATATGCCTCTTCCAGAGTGGGAATCGACCTACATACTACACTGGTTGAGTTGCTATAGAGTGATTTCTGTTATTTACCCGAGTATTACACATCCTACTAATCCTACTAACATTATAAATATGACATTTTGTGAAGATGTTTGGATGTTTGTTACTCAATCACTTGTAAACTGTTGAACAGATTTGGATGAAAATTGGTACATGATAGACCATTTCCTGGTTTAACACATAGGGTATTTTTTATCACCATAATTTGGTTCCTTGAGATAATACTTCAACTTTGAAAAAGTTACTTTTTTCACAAGCGAACCTGCGGGCAGACACTGCTTTGAAGTGAGTTTTACGGATTTTATTGCGTTTGTATTTGATTTTTAATTTTTCGACCTTTCGAACATTTTACTGTACTGTACAACCCCGTGGTCACGGCAGGACTCCTTTCACACAAAAACGTCATAAAGTACTATTTTGAGGTTTCCTTCTCTTGCAATGTTTTGCTAAGTAGTCTTACAATTACCCGCGAAAAAAAAGAGGTGATATTTTTTTCTAATGTAATAGCAATTTTTATATATATTTTAACGTCAACCCAAGTCAAAATATTTGCCTTGGGTTGACGTAAAGTTCTTGTGTTGTGAAATAATTTCTGGCAGGCCCCATCCCGGATGACTGTAGGTACATATTGGGTCCTATTTTATTTATTAAACACCACCCTACACTAAGGGAATAATCCTTATATTTCGGGGGACTTTATAAACATGCAATTAACGCACACAAATTACACCCGACTCCGAATAATGTTTTGTGGATCGCACAAAGTATTGTCCTGCGTGAAAATCGAACCCACGGCACTGGCACGGAAGGTCGGTATCTTAACCACTAGGTAAAAAAAAAATTAAAAAAAAAATAAAAAAAAAAAAAAAAAAAAAGTAAATAAAATAATAATAATAATAAAAAAAAAGAAATATATAAATAATAATAATAGTTAATTACTCCCTCATTATCTAGTTTTAATTTCCTGTATTCTACTTTTCTAATAGTTTAACCTTAATCTAATATATAGTTACGTTCTGTATGTACTTTAGTGTTTGTACTTTCTGTTCTTTTCAACTTGTAAATTGTATCGTATTGTAATGTAATCAAATCTAAACAAGGTCCCTGATCATGTCAGGGGAGATAGTAGCCCAAGCATACGAGTGTTTGGAAAAAAAAAAAAAAAAAAAAAAAAAAAACCACTACGTACGCCATCTTTGCAGTCGCAATGTAAAATATTAGCTGCCGTAATGCCCTTCTCTGTCCATAAAAGGGAGCCGTTAGTATTACGTATATAGTTTTTGCTTTTTTTTCTGTAGTGTTTCCCTAATTAAGGTTCTGGGTAATTCAAATTGAAAACTTTCATAACAGTATAATTCTCGTCCCATCTGTCCTCTGGTCCATACTAGGGAAAGGACCCATACTGAACGGCGTCGTCAAAAATATTACGCTTAAAGAAAATTGCACATTTGTCGCATACTAGTGCGGTCACCTAGAAGGCGGATGGGAAAATTGTGCAAAATGGGGCACTTTATATGGGTCCGTTCCCCTACCTTATTACGTCACACTGATATACACCAGATAATGTCTCCCTTCTTATAAATATGCTCTTTGCCGTTAACATATATTCAGAATTTAAAAATGTCATTAAGTTAAGCGCTATTAATTTCTAAACATCATTATCATTAGTTTGTTGTTTCTTTAATAGTCTGTAATTACGAGGTCAGTAAAACTAATAAATCATTTGATTCTTATTTACTAACATCTCACCATATCTTTAAACGAGCAATTCTTGTATATATATATATATCTATATATATATGTAATCTGAATCTCGGAAACGGCTCCAACGATTTTCTTGAAATTTAGCATACAATGGGTTCCGGGGGCGATAAATCGATCTAGCTAGGTTTCATTTATAGAAAATATTATTTTGTCAGTGTATTTCGGCAACAAAAATATAATTTTTCGTTGTAATAACTATTAGAATATGAAGGTTTTCAAATTTTGACGCTGTCATTAAGAATTGACATTTAGCTCAGTTGGAAAATCGAGTGGTCTAATCTATACAAACCGGAGCTCGGTTCGGATCCTTACTTTTTCTTATTTACTTTTTGGCATTATTTTTTATTATTTTATTAATTATTAACATTTGTCTGCGTAGAAGTCGATATTGTTTTAATAGGATTTTTGTTTGATTTTCACGTTATTATTTTTATTGTTATTTATAGATAATTATGTACAAACGTTTGTATTCTTATATAGTATAACAATTTTATCCATGTGGTGACGGAGTAAGAATACAATTCACCACCGTTCATCGTTCACCGTTCACCTTACCCGTGGGTGATCGTAAGAGACGACTAAGGGATATAAAATGCATATAATACTATGCAAGAGAAGGAAAACTCAAAACAAAACCCTATACCAACACGTCTAACCAGCACGGTATAGTACAACAGTGGGACGTATATGGGCTGTGATGATGATGATGATAACAATCTTTGTTATAGTGTAGGGAAGGTTTAATAAACATAAAAATCAAATGAAATATTATGGACACCAGGCTTTTTCTTAGCAGGCCATGTTTTTAACACAACGCGCTGATTGCGACCGAGGCGACGGAAGGGTAGTGTACGGCCCCATAACCCACCGTCTTTTCCATCGAAATTAAGCCGACCACTGGTACCGCTTCTTGACATCCCCGCCCACCCGTGATTCTATACCTATTAGAGTATTTTTTTGTAAACAATATTTTTGTTTTCCTTTCGGATGCTAGGGTTACCAGGCTACTCTGTGAGCTTACTCTGAAACATGTCACATACAACTGCCCATGGGAGAAGCAACTTTCTCTCAAGTCTACTCCCGCTACCTTAAGAATATTACCTCGAGCTTTGTTTATGGTTATTGCGAAGCGGACTTTAATGGTAAACTGCACTCTCTGAAATTCGAAGGAGTAATTTGATGGTATTTGGAGAATCCTAGGAATAAATACAGACTCTGCTCAAGAACAACCGTTCAGTATAGTTGACCCGATTATATTGCAATGCAATGTTTTTTCTTGCAAACTGGTGGGCATTGTATAATTTTGGCGCGCCAGCTCTCAATTTTAAGATGTGAGTTGGGAGACCGGGAGAAGAGTATTCAGGAACTCGACCGGTTGTCGGACTCGGGGTTTATAACTTATTCGAAAGATTTATTTTAATATTCGACCCCTTCGAAGTATTTAAAAGATTTGTACGTAAATAGTGTAAAGAAATCGAAGCGACCGTAGTATCGCACATAGATAGGTCATGTCGTCTTGCGACCAATCAGATCAGCATTAACATCCTGTCTCCCTATCGTATCTTACTGATTGTTCCTAATATAACTCAGCCTTTCCGTCTCAATTTTTACAAATATGTTGATTAAATCCTGACTAAACAGCGAAAAAAATATAAAAAATGACTATCTCTCTTTACTAATCATTATGCGGTAAAAATACCCTCGCCAGAGTAAAATTAAAATGGGTAATATAACTCATGAGCGATAGATTTCAGTTATACGATGCAATGTGTTATCATGGCTCTCAATTACAATATTCGGCTTAGAAAATTGCTGTCCAACAATTTAAAATTTCAAACTCTACGTTCCTATGACGCCGTGTCCTAAAAGTGTATGACCTCTTTATAGCTTAGAAACTTTCAAATGTCGTGTTAATACAGTATTGGACTTTCGAGACATTCCAATTTCAAAGAGTATTTCCATTGTGCCAAACTTTTATGTGAGTTCAACCTCTTCAGGGTTCCGTACCGAAAACGTAAAGCGGCACCCTATAACTAAGACTTCGCCGTCCGTCCGTCCATCTGTCTATCACCAGGCTATCCCATCCCCCATGAACCGTGATAGTTAGACAGCAGTCAGACAGAAATTTTCACAGATGATGTGTTTCTGTTGCCGCTATAACGACAAATACTATAAAACAAAATAAAATAAATATTTAAGGAGTGCTCCCATACGACAAACGTGATTTTGGCTCCTTTTTGCTCGATACATTTTTTTTATTTTCTATTTTTGTACTTTTGCCTTTTTAATTTATTGTTTAATTATTTTAATTATATTTAAATATATCTTCCAAAACACACTAATAAGAAAATACCGAGCAAGGCTCGGTCCTCCAGATATTATATCATGAATGCAGGCGAACATTATAATTTATTTATAATCTCAACCCTCTATCCTCGAACGAGTTAGCGGAGATGTAAAGATACTCATATTTTGCCCAACAGTCCTTAGTCCCACGTAGGTAATATAGAGCGCACTTATTGCTACTAAAAGGTCACAGTTTCACCCTTAGCTTACTGCTGACTAAATTGACAAAACATAACAAAAACTCTTTTAAAAAAGATATGAAAAATCGCCAGTAATTTCCAAGGAGTTTTGACGTCTGGTAGACGACCGATCATAAAACTATTGCCAATAACTTTTACAATATGTACTATGAAAGAAGAGTAGGTACATATTGTATCAACCCCAAGTAGTTGGGATAAGAGTAGGAGAATGATGATAGAAAATCCCCATTAAACCTCAACAACACCTTTTATTTCCCATACAAAGTTTCTATCTCCGAATCTCACGATTGCAGTAGCATATCTATGCTACTAGAGCACAATAGCAGCACTCTCCTACGAAACTATCGCCAATTGGTGTACCAGGTGTTGGGCATTATCTCGCTACACAGAAGCCTATGTCCATGAATGGACGTCAGTAGTTGGATGGATTGGATATTAAACATAGAATTTTATTAGTGGTAGGACCACGCTGTTAACAGTTTTCTGTCTACAGCCGCGGGCTGGTCCGTCCGGGGTAGAACCACACTCTCGCAGAAGATCGACGTCTGAGTAATGGCAATGTTATTGTGCTTCGTTCGGTGAGCCGGAGCCGGAAGCTCACCTGGGTTTGGGGATTGTAATGGTAGGCAGCGGCATAGCTTATACCCTTGGTATAGCAAACGTCCATGTGCAGCAGTGCCACTTACCATCAGGTGTGCTGCTTGCTCGTTTGCCACCATAAGCATTAAAAAAAAGAAAATTAGTTTTGTGTAAATGTTTCTTTTTTTTTAAGTTTCTTCATCCTGCTTTCGTTTTACTTTCTTGTCATTTTGTTTGAACATATTATTTGTTTGTTTCAGAATTCTCCATTTACAAATACTGCAAAACATTTTCGCCGAAACCAATCAATCGATTACTGCGTACGGAGAAATACACAAGGATCTAAAGGAGTCATTGAAAGAGACGGAACAGAGAATTAAAAACTTTAGGGACATTATACAGAATGATATTTAGTTGCTGTTAAATATTAATCCAATGATTTAATGATCACTTTTATAGACTTTATAGACTCGGGGCGCCAACGATCAAAGGGACCGTGGCTACAAAGTGTAAGGAAAAAGGGATTATGAGTGATATGATGCTGATATGTATATGGGCTTTTGATATGGTGTTAAAATAGAACCTCCTCCTTTTTGAAATCGGTTAAAAAAAAGAAAAAAAAAGATTGATTTGGGAAAGAGTTTATAGACTGTTTGGGTTTTAGTTGCCAAATCCCTACATGCATATTATGATTTGAGAATCCCTAAAGAGCGCGACCCTGAGTGGACCGCCGCTAAGTCCGCCACTGTATTAGTCGTCGGCTTGCTACCTAGTTTGGGATTTTAGTACTGAACATTTTAATTTCACTTTGGAAACAACAATTTAGTCTTTAGGTACAGTGATAAATATGAGCGATTATGATGATTCGTAAGTGAATCGATTCGATTTCATTTTGGGGCTGTTACTAAGTACACAACAAAAAACAAATTTCAATATCTAAAAAACGAGATAATATATTGTGAGGAAAAAAATACGTGGATAAATAGGGTATCAATGAATATGTATCCATTACGTAATAAGGTTTTATTATTATTGTTAATGCACACAGGATAGCATATGGCTAACCTTGCTTTTTATGCCTTTATTTTAATTTCACCTTAGCGTTCATGCTATCTACCGAAAAGCACACAGCACAGGTGGTCCGCCCAAATGGCCATATATACAGTAGTTGCACGCCGTCCCTTGCCGCCCCGGGTGGTGTGAGCGGGATGTTACCGAACCATTATAGCCTGTACCCGAAAATTCATATAGAAATTCATACCATCAATACTAAAATGATTAAGTTGGTATCGTTTGTTTTTAAAATGTAAAAAGGACGAGAATTCCTTATTTAATTTATTGTATAACATGTTCTGTTCTCTCTAATTAAAATATATTTATATTTTAAAATTTGTTTTTATTATTAGTAAGTACTATTCGTTTGCTTGAAAAGTATGAGGCACTATTCCTTCCTGTCCTGTGGACGTCGGTAGACTGCTAATAGGCTACAAGCCCATGGAAAAAAATAACCTGTGAAATGAACCAACGTGAATAACGCTTAGAAGGCTGTTACTATATTATAATATAACTCTGAGCGCTATGTCGTCATTTCTGAGCGGATTCGACCCCTACGCGCGTTAAAATATGTACGGCGTTCATGGGTAAAGTGTCTGTATATGTATACAAAAAGAATTATACAAATGCCGTACAGTAATAAATGACCTATATTGTTTCTACAATTACCGGCGAATTAAAAATTTGCACTAAGTTAGTGCCACTAACTTCCGATACCACCACTTTAGTACGGCACTAGGTTTTTCGACATTTATTTTTAATCATCTATAAACTATAAAAAGGCCGTACATTAATAATTAGTCGTAATTCCTCACTTGTGCCTGAGAAATTACATTTACTCACACGTACTCACCTGTACCGCTCAGAAATGACGGCATAGCTCAGAGTTATTTTATGATATAGTAACAGCCTTCTAAGCGTTATTCACGTTGGTTCATTGCATAGGTTAATTTTTCCAACGGCTTGTAGCCCTTGTAGGCTATAAGAATTGTATCTGTCGCAAGAGAAATAAAATACAAAATTATAAGATCTAGGTCGCAAATTTATTAGATCCCTAGGAGAGCGCTGTTGCCTATTTTCATAGTGATCTCCCAGACCATAGAGTATAATACATTGTAAATCACAGACTTAACGTCCAATGTTCATTTTCATCAACAACTCCTAAACTTAGGTAATACCTAAGGCAATATCAATTCAAGCGTTCATCCTCAGTCATCCCGTGACCATGAACGTTGTAAAGTGTTCGAAACACGGGAAATCAAATGCATACATACATATCATCACGCCATATCCCTTGCAGGGTAGGCAGAGAGAACAGAGTGCCAGAGAACTCTATCTCTGCATACTTCACTCGCTTCCTCAACATTCATAATTCTCTTCATACACGCCCGTCGGTTTCGGAGACTCTTGACTCCACCTTCCTTCAGTACATGACCGATCTGGTCTAGGTAGGTTAGTCTCGGTCTCCCTCGGTACCTACATCCTTCCACTTTCGCATTGTATATCTTCTTAACCAGACGTTCGTTCGGCATTCTTTCCACATGTCCGAACCATCGGAGCACCTTTCGCATCTTTACACCAATACCCTCTTCCATACCTACTCGCTCTCTTACGTCGTCGTTACGAATGCGGTCGGTCAGCCTAACTCCACAGATTTTCCGCAGAGATCGCATTTCGACCGCATTAATTTTACTTTCATACTCTTTTCTGCATACCCAACTCTCGCTTCCATACAGTAATGTTGGGACAAGCACTGCGTTATGTATTCCTACACGTGCCTTCTGGCTGAGGTGGTGGCTGCCGAGAAGTTGCCCCAACGCTCCGTTCACTCTATTTCCCGCATTCACTCTTCGCTCTATATCAGTGGTGTACCTTCCATCTCGGCTAAATCCACATCCAAGATATACAAATTCGTCCACTTGCTCTAGTATATCATTACCTATTGTTACTCTTACATCTGTTCTGGCTTCGTCTCTTTCAAAGACCATTATTTTGGTTTTGCTCACATTCACGCGTAGACCCCTTTTCTTACAATCTTCTATCATTGTGTCGACTAGGGTCTGCAGGTCAGTCGCTGACTGTGCCAGCAGGACTGCATCATCTGCATAAAGCAGAGCAGTGACCACTGAGTCGCCCATCTGGACTCCCACATTCATATCGTTCAACCTTTGGAGACATTTATCCAGATATATGATAAACAGCCTGGCTGACAGAACGCACCCCTGCTTAACGCCGATATTGACGTCAAACCAAGGCGACATTCCATCATCCAGACGCACACAGGCTCTACAGCCCATGTAACTGGTCTGAAATCAAATACAAACGCGATAAAATCCATAAAAGTAGTTTTATTTCAATGTAATACTCGCGTAAACATCAGAAATTATACACCGTGACATTTATATCGTCTTAAAAAGAAAGTGCCATAAAAGTATCCGACCAAAGAAACATATCTACCTAACATATTTAATTGTTCAATATTGGTAGAGATAAAAAAATAACAAAATAAAATAAAGTTAATATTTTGTAACAACCTGGTTATAATGTTTACATTTTAAACAAAAGAAATCAGGCTAACGTAATTACGTTAGCCAATCATTATCATGCGGAATCACAGGTACGAAGTCCACTAGGACTACTATCCCAAAACGTACCTACGCTATGTCCCACTGTTGGGCTAGAGCCTCCTCCATAATGGGAGGGAAAATTTACCTATTATACCACGCTGTTCGGACGTGTTGGTATAGGGTTTCGTTTCTTGTTTTCTTTCTCTTGCATAGATGTTATGTACGTCTCATATCACTTAGTCGTCTCTTACGATCACCCACGGCTAATATATATAATATAACAGGTGAGTAAAAAATTGTATTCTCACTCCGTCATCACACGGATTATGTGTATTGAAAATACTAAATTACATCATAGTTCCATCTACTATATAATGAGTTTTATATTTTACATATAATATATAGGGACAGTTGGGGTACAATGGAACAAAAAAATCATTTCTATTTTTAGAAAAATCAGTATGTAATAATTTCTTAATTTTTAGCATAAACAAACATAACGGGTTCTTAAACTATTGATTGACAACCACAACGAGATCATAAATTTACCTTAAGTCTAGAAAACAGTATTTTTTCAAGATCACCTCCTTTGTTCCGATGTGCCCCAGGTCAGGGGTACAGTGGAACGGTGCCTGGGGTGCTTTGGAACAACATTAATAAATGGTGAAAAATAATATTATTTATATTATCCGAGATTAAACTTGCATAACAGTATTTTAGGAAAAGAATAAATATTACTTTGGCGCTTTGTTTTCCCAGCTAGGTTTGGACTTGGTAGCACCAGTTCTATATCTAAAAGTGATACTACTATTATATCTGGTTCTAATGGAAAATAAAGGCTATTGTCAATTTTTGTACTCTGGCGCATGTAACTAATATCATATTCGTTGTTTTCATCGATGTCTGTCAATAGTTGGCCAACAAAATATTTTGTTTGTTTTTGAGAAAATTTAACCAAAACAAAATCCAACTTTACAGCCGCATGTTCGCATGTTAGCATCACTATACAAGCCTCTATCTGTTTTTCTCTCACGATTTCTGACCATTATGACTTCCAAATCTACAATCAATCAATAACGAATAAATTATCATGTTTGCAAAAAAATTGTTAAGCTCCTGAGTAAATATATCAATAAAATTTCAAAATGGCAATATTACAAAATATATCCAGGTATTTGTAGATAAAGTGATGCTACTAATATACTATACACAAATAAAAACGAATTATTTCAATGGGGCACAATGGAACACTGTTCCATTGTTCCCGTTCCATAGAACCCCGTAGGGTATTGGAAATTTCAAACATGAACACAAAATATTTAGGTTATGCTTTCCGTTACATATTTAACTAAATTTATTAGCTAAAATACTTAAGATTTAACAAAAATATATGTCACATACCTGTTGTTACTCCTTGTTCTGCAAATACGAATGTTCTCCAAATCAAAATTACAACTTTTGGTGGCTTAAAACAATTTTTTTTGTGCCAAAACACTGTTTGTACAGACCGGCCATATTGCACTACCGCAACTCGTGACACATGATCTATTATTATTGATCGAAGCACATGGGTGCAAATTCTGTTTGAATTTGAATTATTAGCGCCGTTGTTTCATTGTACCCCGTGTCCCGATGTACCCCAACTGTCCCTAACAATATTATGAAAAATTGTTATTAATGCCATCTAGTTTAGACCATACGTATTATATTAGACAATGCATATTATATTAGTCGTATCGTAGGACACCCAAGCAGTGTTGCATAAAAATCGATAGTTTGACTATCGATAGTTAACCTCAAAAAGTATTCATACTATCGATAGGACTATCGATAGTATCGTACATATCAATACTATCGAGACTATCGATAGTATCGATAGCTCTCCACGAGCAATACTATTAATAACGGCGATACTATCGATACTATCGATAGTGATTCATTCGATAGTATCAATACTATCGATAGTATCGTTAATACCATTAGTTTTAGCGTAAAACTATCGATACTATCGATAGTATCGACTATTTCGGGCTATCGATTGCCAGAAAATTTTCAATAGTATTGCTTAAAAATATAAATACCGTAGTTGTGTCCCTGTTGCTTGTTTTCAGTGAATTTTGTGGTGACGTTTCTAGCAGTAACGTGCATTTGCGTTCTTACTTTGAAGCCCAAGTTAGCTAATAATGGTTAAGATCAATAGCCATTGAAAGTTGAGTAAAATTATAATGCTGCGAGACTTCTGGACAATTGGGTCGGAATGTGTGAATGAATGTAAGTGGTACCTTGTACTTGTACCACCCTGTTGACAGTTTTCTGTCTACAGCCGCGGGCCGGTGGTTCCGGGGTAGTACCACACTTTCGCCGAAGATCGGCGTCTGAGTAATGGCAATGTGCTATTGCGCTTCGTTCGGTGAGCGAAAAAGCTGGCAGTTCAACTGGGTGGGTTTGGGGATTTTATTAGTAGGCAGTGGCCTAAGCTATAACCTTAGTATTGCCAAGCTCCATGGGCGACTGTGACACTTACCATCAGGTGTGCTGCTTGCTCGTTTGCCACCATAAGCAATAAAATGAAAAAAAATGGTTTGTTCCAGTATACTAATGAAACTCAGAATGTCTATTACTATAAAATTTTAGTGTAATTATTAGCTTTGAAAGTTTCGGTTAAACAAAATTATGAAAAACATAATCAAGAATTCTGAGTTACAATTCTACACAGAATTATGGCCGTAATTAGTCATTAGATTTGTTGTATTTTTAGCGATATTAATCTAGTGAAGTAAATTTAACAGGGTCCGAAAAACATAAGTTCTCTGTATGCTCGAGCATATACATATATTGCAATGTGATCCATCTAGAAGGCTCTATTAAAAATATGCTTACATATATGTAACTTAACATTATAGGGATATAGATATATATATCTAACTGAATCCAAAATAATTTTTTAATTGTATATTATATACAATTGAAAATGAAATGAGCGAGATGCAACGTTGACATCAAAATTCCCGAATTGAAAACATTTAAACCATTGTGTTACTCTCTCTGACACCACATTAGGTCCATAAACGTCACAATTTGTTCACAGCTTGCGTTGCATGTATCTTTTTTGTAATAAAGTTTTAAAATATGTCGAATTTCTTCATAGGATTGACCCATTTTAACAAAAAGAAAAAAAAATGTGTGCGTGTAACCTTTACGCGCGATTGAAGTAAAACTTCTTTGGCGTTGACATATATAACTGAAATGATTAAATATTAACTTAAATAAATAAATATTATATTATAATTATATCTATTATTCATGTGCTTTACAATGATTATTAAAATGTTATATTAATATTGTTCATTCGAAACAGGTAATTGAAGCAAGTACAGTAGTTCATTATAAATTTTAATATATATAGTTAAAATTTGCAAAAATTTCTATAGCGCGATTTAGACTCTAATACATATCCTCTTAGAATCCATTAACTTTGTTACAGCGCCATCTAGTAATAAATTATGATCCTATTTAAAAAAATCTGAGTTACTCCCTAGTCGCGCCTAAAGAAGTTTTACTTCAAAAAGAAAATAAATAAATGAAATAATCCAAGAATATGACATAATACTTCCACATTCCCACCGAAACTCAAGAAATATTGACAGCAGCAAGTATTGCTATTATAATTGTTTCACTTTGTTAGTATCACAAATTTAATGTTATTCACCTGACTAAAATTTGTTCTACTCTTCTTCTTCTTCTTATGTATTGGCAATCAGCTACATATACGAGCTATTGGTGCCAGTGTCAAGTTATAAATATTTTCACGTTTTTAGTCTTTCAAGTCAGTCGTTGTCTAAGTCAAACTGTACCATTAACAGTGCAATGGCCACACTGTTAATGGTATCTTGTGGGAATTTTGATGGAAAATGAAAACGTTGTAAAGCACTTTTATATGATATTCACTACATCCTAGTATCGCCGCACATCACATTACATAAAATGCCATCAAAATTATCTAATATAACACGTTAAAACACTACGATATTGAATATAATACAAGAGCACCACATGACGTTTTCAAATTCCCGTCAAAAGTCGTCTTGTTCTACTCTATGATGACACAAATTTAAATAAATTTCTTTAATAATAATGTCAGACTTGGCTTACCACATAACATAACTTTACACAACAATACTATCGAATAGTTGCTGGCTATCGATAGTCCAAAATAGTCGATACTATCGATAGTATCGATAGTTTTGAGTTAAAACTAATGGTATTAGCGATACTATCGATAGTATTGATACTATCGAATGAATCACTATCGATAGTATCGATAGTATCGTTGTTATTGATAGTATTGCTCGTAGAGAGCTATCGATACTATCGATAGTATCGATAGTATTGACGTATTACAATACAATCGATATACTATTGATACTATTGCTTATACGTAAACTATCGATAGACAATTGATTGTCTATCGATAGTAGACTATCGATATGCAACACTACACCCAAGGACAAGGAACACAGTGAATTAACTTCCTATTCATCACGCCGAAAATTCGATTGCAGAAAAATAAAAACTACGTTTAAAAAACCCGACTTCAAAAACGGCAAAGTACAAAATAACTTAAAATACTATCATTTGTATGTGATAGGTATCTATTGACAGATTTAACATCGGTGCTGAGCCCTAATCAAAATTATAAACAGCTTAAGTACTTACTGTAATGAAATTCCTACACTAAAGATACGGATACCGGCACCGACTGCAAACCTATCAATAGAAAGCACATACAAATGATAGTATTTTAAGTTATTTTGTACTTTTTACATACATACATACCATCACGCCATGTCCTTTGCAGTGTAGGCAGAAAGAACAGAGTGCCAGAGAACTCTATCCTTGCATACTTCACTCGCTTCCTCAACATTCATAATTCTCTTCGTAAATAATACTTTTAATTCATAATACTTTTTCGTTTTTTAAGTCGGGTTTTTTAAACATAGTTTTTCATTTTTAGGGGTACAGACACACATAGGTTGTTCTATTAGTAGCGGGGCTTGAGCTACTCGTTCATTTGTCGCACTCATACTTAATGCTAATTTTAGACTTATATGGTTTTCTCATGGATTCCATTGACAGAACTGGACCAAATTGAAAGGAGACTACACGGTAAGCACCAGCTTTCAAATAAAAAAGAATCATTAAAATCGCTTTGCCTAGTCGAAAGTTATGAGGTAACAAACAAAAAAAAAATACACACGAATTGAGAACCTCCTCCTTTTTTGAAGTTGGTTAATAATAAATGCCTAAAAATATTTAATATTATCATTTACAATCAGCAAATTACAATCTATTACTTTGCTGGCGTTTAGATTTTAACCTTATATATATATATATATATATATATATATATATATATATATATATATATATATATGGATAAAATAAGGAATGAACATATAAGAGGAAGTTTGAAAGTTGCGCCAGTGACGGAAAAATTAAGGAGTGAAAGATTGACATGGTATGGACATGTGATGAGAAGGGATGAAAGTAATGTTGTGAGGAAAGCTTTAAGCATGAATGTTGAAGGCTTAAGGGGTAAGGGAAGACCGAAGAAAAGATGGATGAACTGCGTGAAACATGACATGGATAGACAAGGAGTGACCACAGAGATGACGTCTGATAGAGTTGTATGGAAGGAGAAGACATATTGCGTCGACCCCAAATAAATTGGGATAAGAGCAGGTTGATGATGATGATGATGATGATATATATATATATATATATATATATATATATATATCTTCTCTATCACAAATAGTGTCTCCTTGATCTTGAACTTTGGCCGCTAATTGTTCCTCACATATATGTGATCTGATGACACATACTTAACTGCTAAGAACTTAGTGTATTATTCATAATAACGGTGATAAGCATAACTTGAAATGGTCAGTATTTAGACTTTAGAATGCTATTTATGTGGAATTTTAATTGAATACTATAGTAGCTAGAGACTTTGCACTCGTAGATAGGTGTAATCTCAATATTAAATAATGATTTTACTTGTGTTGTAGGGTCAAAAATATCACATACCTATTCACTTATTTGCATATCCTTTGAGGGGCTGATTGTTTAGTAGACTAGACTTAGTGTATTTTTAATTCAATATGAAATTAAGGAAAAAATTTAGCTGTGTGGTATAGCGGCTACGAATACTACCAACCCTTAATTTGCTCATGGATGTCGTAAAAGACGACTAAGAGCCTTATAACGACCTGGGCCAACATCTGATGCCGTTTGGTCAACAATTACATTCCCAAGGAGGGTTGACGTCTGACAGGCGGCCGGTCATAAAATTATTGCCAATAACTTTTACAATATGTAGGTACTATGAAAGAAGAGTAGATATTGTATCGACCCCAATTACGTGGGATAAGAGTTGGAGAATGATGATGATGAAATTAAGTAAAAATATCATCGCAAAATTTAAACTCCTATCTTAATTCTAAATTCGTTTAATTTTTATCTAAGAGTATTTGTGTTTAATTCGAAGACGATAGATTTTTCCCGCCATACAAACTACCAAAAAGTTTCTACCAACTTTGGGATTGTATTTTAGAAGAAACTTGTTGAATATAAAACGTTTGCAGAATATATCGAGATTCGTAGATTTAGAATTTTTCAGAACAAGAATTTCTGGATCGCACAAATTATTATCTTGTATAGCAATCGAACCTATGACAATTGGCCCAGTAAATATATTAAGTACTACGCCATCTATGCAGTTATGATAGTTCTAGATAAAACAGATGTCATAGGTACACAGATAATTAGCTATAATCTAATATAAATCTAGTTGACACTATTAGTTCAAGCATAACGACATTGGGATTAGAAATAAAACGTAATAATTCAATCCGAGTATAGTTATTTATCTGTGAATCAGTCGTTTGGCGGTCAGTGTGTTGTGTGGACTTGTGTTATACTGAATGTTTTTGTGATAACGTGAATGGTCGCTTCACACAATGTTGGAATCATTAATTGAAACCTTCAAGTATGTAATATACCTACTTCCTTTAATATTATGTTTAAAAAAAATGATTTATTTTTAATTTAAAATTGCAAAGGTTATAGGAATTGTTAGTAAGATAAACTGTTGTTGATATATCAAAGCCATTTTCATTGAGATTTCAAAACGATTAAATATAGATTACAATTTTATTTATTTATACATCTTTACATTGTTTCTGTGTAACTTTGATAAGAATACAATAAGGGATGCAATATGTTAAATATTTTAAACAATTAACGTTATCAACAGACAAATAATACGACGAAAATATCCTACTTGCTAGCTATTTCCACATACCTTCTAAATATTCAAATATCGTAATTATATTAAATATACCCCCGCGTTTTTTTTTTCGGGTTGAGAGCCCTCAGCGCTCACCCACAGTCCGGGTAAAGTTGTCATAGCCATCTGAGGCTAACAACTAAGACACACAAAATAAAAAATTAAAAAAAGGATATTTTTTTTTTATTTTGCAAGGGTGAATGAAGCATTGATTTCTATGATGCCAATATTTACACTTTTTTTTATTTGGTGGGTTTAATAATTGTTATTTGTTTAATCCAAGAGGACGTAAGGTCCTGGCTACAAATGCTAGATAAGATTTTATTAGCCAAGTTCGACAATCCATTAGCGACATTGAATCAGCAATTATGCCAGAAGTAATAATTAGGCTAACTTTCCATTACACAGGATTTAAAAACCTCTATCTTATTTATTCCGAAATAATCACTAACTATGAGATATGATTTTTTTCTTTCATTGTGGTGACGGAGTAAGAATACTATTCACCACCCCATATCTTAACCATGGGTGATCGTACGAGACGACTAAGGGATATAAAACGCATATAACATCAAGTAGGTTAATTTTCCTCCCATTGCGGGGGAGGCCCGAGCCCAACAATGGGACATTTATGGGCTGTGATGATGATGATGATGACGATGATGCAATATGTATTTGAACATGTTTTTATAGTAGATACTATGATTTTTAATTCTCATTTTGTTTTGAATGAGATTGGTAACTTCTAGAAGCAAACTTATACATACCGATATTAACGTTAGCATTATGGCCTTGCCACTTGCTTCAGTCACTAAAGACGATTAAACGAGTTAAAACATGCTTTAAAATTATGACCCCAATAATGACTTTATTTCGTATGGTGACTGAGTAAGAATTCAATCTTGCCCGTGTATGTATTAAAAGAAAACTATAAGGGATATAATATGCATACAATACTTATACAAGAGAAGGAAAACTCGAAAATAACCCTATACCAACCAGTCTGTTCGGCGGGTTTTTTTTTTTTTGGCTTATGGTGGCAAATGAGCATGCAGCACACCTGATGGTAAGTATCACTGCCGTCCATGGACCTTTGCATTAACCAAGGCTATAGCTAAGCCGCTGCCTACCATTACAAACCCACCCAGTTGCGCTTCCCGCTCTCTTGGCGTGGTAGAGCAGGACATATAAGCTGAAATGATGATGAATGTCTTTTCGCAGAGGTATCTCTTCAATTGTTTCATTAGCTCGTCTAGGTATATTACTTATCAACCGTCACTTGCGATAAGACCTAACATGAAGAGGCGACGGACGTCTTCAAGCATGTTTTTTAATGCTTATGGTGGCAAACGAATAAGCAGCACAGTTTATGGTATGTGTTACTACCGCTCATGGATCTTTGCAGTACCAGGGGTAAGTGCAGCTTGACTGCTGCCTACCAACTAAAACCTACCTAGAAAGTTGGGTTTCCGGCTCTGTCGCTTACCGAACGAAGACATCGATTTTCTGCAACAGTGTGGTACACCGGACGGACATGCCCACCCCCGTAGATAGAGAACAGTCAACAGTGTGTCTCCACCATTATCAAAATTTCGGAATGTTACTCAGCGTGTAGTTATTCGAAAAGATAAACTGACGGACAGTTCATTAATTCGATTAATTAGTCCATTGAAAAGTTACATTGAACCTTGCGGTTTTTCAAAGTACGCAATTTTATTATTGGGATGTGTACCTAACTTTCCCACACATCCCAGCAATAAAATTGCGTACTTTGAAAAACGCAAAGTTAGGCTAACAAAATTTAACATTTCAATGGACTAAATAGCTTGTCATGTGGCAGAGTATCGTATGCTATGTCCCACTACACTCTTCAGTTGCTACTTCACAGAGATTGCATCTCGGTGAAGAAATCTGAATCCATAGAAAGGCGATGTGGAGACTCATAACTTGCAGTGCCCCCTTTCTTTATTTATCTTTTGTGTGTACCAGCGGCATCGCGTTTTGCCGGTGGTGCCCTAGTTTTTCGACGCTAATGGCCATCGTGTAAACAAACCGCTTTCGATGATTCACAAGGCTTATGCTCGAAGATGTTTTTCTTTTTTTTTTGTTTTAAGTTACAGAAACTTCGAGCATCTGCTGCTTCGTGTTCTTTTTTCAATCAGACAGGTGGCATTACGGACTTGATTTTATCATCATGACCGAAATCGCTTGGACCGTGTACACGTTTTACCAATGCAAATTTACTCATACAGAACCTGAAATAGCCACTACAACTATCGCCACTTGAAATGATCAATTTCCTAGGCGTGAACCGACCGCTTGGCAGCATAGAATAAAATTTACCTCACGACTATACAAATAACGTAATGGTTAGGTTACAAATATACAGAGTGGAAGGGGACCACTCCCGAAAATACAAACAGGATTCGGATGAAAAAAAATTTTTTTTTCACCACGCGAGATTGTTGAACTCTTGAACATGATCGTGAGTTTTGAACAGATTGCGTCTTTTCTCATCTGAGTAAAGTTACGTATTTTTTATGGAATTATCGTTACATGGCACTGTCCTAATACGATGGAATGTGATTTTTTTTTTCCATGCGTATCTATTTTTTTCTAGCCTATCATTACAAATAGGACTAGTAGGGTCACCTGTCTTTCTTTTCGGGAGCGTATTTGTCTACATTTTAAAGTTTCTAAAACTATTTTTAAATAACTTTTCCTATTTATTAGAAAATGAATCAATAAATTTATTATCATCAAATGATGAAGAGCAGGGAAATCCCTGCTCTTATACCAATTACTTGAGGTCGACGTACACCGTGCAAATATATTGGCTATAGTTTTATAACCAGCCGCCTGCCTGACATCAATCCTCCCTGGCAATATAATTGTTGACCGAAGGCAAAAATGGAGTTGGCCCAGGTAGGTATAAAGCTCCATCCACATCAGTATCCAGGCCCATATGAGGTACTTGGGTCTGGTGCTCGACGGGCGATGGTGGTTCCGGGAGCATTTTCGCCAAATTGCTCCCCGGCTGGTCGGCGCGGCGTCCGCCCTTTCTCGTCTCATGCCGAATGTCGGCGGACCCAGTTTCGAGGGCCGACGGCTGTATGGGGTGATCCGCTCAATGGCCATGTACGGCGCACCCGTGTGGGCGAGGGCTCTGAACGCCCAGCTCAGGGCGGTGCTGTGGAGGCCACAGCGAGCCATGGCGGTCAGAGCCATTCGCGGGTACCGCACGGTGTCGACAGAGGCGGCGTGCCTATTGGCCGGGACACCCCCGTGGGACCTAGAGGCGGAGATGCTCTCCGACCTTTACCGGCGGGTTACCTCAATGCGCGAAGAGGGTGGCTCCCCATCGTTTAACGAGATAGCCACCTGGCGCGAGGACGCCCGCCGAGAAGTCATCACCCGTTGGGCTACGCGGCTGGAGAGGCCTAGACACGGTGTCACTACCGTCGAGGCCCTCCGGCCCGTACTGATGGAATGGATAGAGCGGCGGCACGGGGTCCTCACCTTCCGACTGGTGCAGGTGTTAACGGGGTACGGGTGTTTCGGGAAATACCTGCACACGGTCGTATACAGGGAATGGACTCCGGGCTGCCATCATTGCAGTAGTGACGAGGACACGACGCAACATACGCTCGAGGAATGCTCGGGCTGGGACGGGCAGCGCCGCGACCTCGTCGCTATTATCGGTGCCGACCTGACGCTGCCGGCTGTCGCGAGGGCGATGGTCGACAGCGTCAGGAATTGGGACGCGGTCGCCGCCTTTTGCGAGGTTGTCATCTCGCAGAAGGAGGCGGCGGAACGGGCCCGGGAGGATTCCCGTGACCCGGGCCGCCGCCCGCGGCCGGGGCGGCGCAGGCGCGAATACCTGCGCCTGATGCCGCCCTAACCGAGGCTTCGGGTGATCGGACCGGGGAATTGTCCGGTCACCCGACGCGAGGCCACCGCGTGAGGACGACGCTTCGACAGCGAAATCTCGGGGCGTCAACAGAAGAGGAGCCCGAGAGGGCATACCGCCGAGCGGGCCACCGAAGACAAAGATCGGGTACCGGTGGCCCGCTCGCACGGCGAAGAAGAGGTGCTTGCAGGGTGGGTCAATGGGGTTGCGCGCCGCCTCTTCCGTCACCCCGGACCGATTTGGCGGGGTGCGACGTCCATGGCCCACCACAAAAAAAAAAAGGTAGGTATAAAGCTCTTAATCGTCTTTTACGACATCTACGACCAAAGTAGGGGCTGGTAGTATTCATAGCCGCTACCACACAGCAGAAATTTAATCAATAAATTAAGTATTGTTTATTATATATTTTGAGACTTTTGCAATCTTTCCTTGTTCATATAAATTTTACGATACAAGTTTGATTCACTATTTATCTTTGTCGATCTACTTGTCATTAGAATTTTTGAATTAATAACACGTGAAATTAAGATTGACGGTTGAATATGTATTTCACACCAACCTTCTTTTAAAACACTGCTCTACGCATTGTAATTTATTTATTCAGATGTTATGCGTTTACCAATATTATAATGTATAACAAACAGATTGGAGCGTTTACGTGTTGTATACATATCATATAAATTATTTACTATAATAACAATATGACATAAATTATATATGTATCACCATTTTCTGACGTTTGCCATATAGGATTGAGAATGACGTCACCTTACTGATTCGCTCAATCAAGCCCTTTCATTTATACCCATATCACAGGGGTTACCTACTATAAAAAATACAAATCACATTTTTTTAATGTCTGCTATATTACCTCAAAAATCGCGTCCTTTAAGTAATCTTAGGTACCTACCATGTTATATGTAAACAACAAACGCGTATGCCAATTTTATTAAGCTTTCACTTACTCACTCCACCTGGAGTTATGGAACTCCAGTTAATGAGTGAAATATTGTTTGTGCTGTGTGGTAGCGGCTACGAATACTACCAATCCTTACTTTGCTTGTGGATGTCGTAAAAGACGACTAAGAGCCTTATTTCGACCTGGGCCAACACCACCTGATGCCCTTTGGTCAACAATTACATTCCCAAGGAGGATTGACGTCAGGTAGGCGGCCGGTCATAAAATTATTGCCAATAACTCTTACAATATGTAGGAAGAGAAGTACATATTGCGTTGACCCCAAGTAACTGGGATAAGAGCAGGAGAATGATGATGATTGTTTGCAAAATTCCAGAACATACATCCAAGTGAGGTTAATTAAAAGGTTTAAAATTAAAATACCACTACTCTTGAAATTAATTCTGATGTTTACTCGTTTATTACACTTACAAATGAAATAAAATTATTTTTAAGGATTTTTTCACATTTGTATTTAATTTTCATTGTCCCGACGTTTCAAACACTTCAGCGTTCATGGTCATGTGAAAACTAAAGTGTTTCACATCCAATAAGTCATCGATGTTACAAAAATTTTTGTACCTACATAATAACTCGTAAAAAATTACATACATTACGAAATTTCTCGACAACCAAATTTATTTATAACTTAGCTTCTGCCCGCGGCTTCGCTCGCGTAAAAGGTTACTTTCCTAAAGTTGAACTATTATCGCAAGCGAACACATTACCGGGATAAAAGTATCCTATATGTTAATCTTGGAAATGCTTGCAAAGGAAACATAAATATAAGTGATTTTACTGGGAAAAGCAAAAATATAGAAAATAGCAAAATAATATTTATAGTTAACTTATTTATATATAATTAAAATATAAGATGAGATATCATACAAAAAGATGATCGCAGGAGACAGCGTTTTTGTATTTAGCCAACTATGCGTCTGAGCTGCGAGGCATGGTACCTCGCACAGCTACTGACAGCAGCCGGTCAACGTTATGCCATTTTTCTTTATATCTAATCAAAAGCCAAAGAAAAATCTTCTAAAATAACCAATTTCTATATAAACTTTCATCCCCTATTTTTATTTTACCCCTTTAAGGGTAATTTTTTTTACAAAATTGTAATGTCATATTTATTTATATCTAATCGACAGCCTAAAAATAAGTTTTAAGCTTCAGGCTATAAAATAACGATAGTTCTTTACAACTTTTTATCCCCCTTTACTAACTTTTTTGCATTAAAAAGAAGCCTATGTCCTTTGTCAGGTTCTAGACTATCCGTGTACCGAATTTCATTTAGATCGGTTCAGTAGTTTTAGCGTGAAAGAGCGACAGACAGACAGACAGAGTTACTTTCGCATTTATAATATTAGTAAGGATTAAAATATAAGATGAGGCATCATAAAACATATAATAAAAAGCTGATCGCAGGAGTTAGCATTTTTATATTTAGACATACTATGCGTCCGAGCTGTGAGACATGGTACCTCGCAGAATTACTGACAGCAGCCGGTCAACTTAATGTCATTTTTATTTATATCTAATTAAAAGCCAAAAAAAACCTATAAGTTTTTCCCCTCCAAAAACGCTCGACGCGCCTAAAGAAGTTTTCATATAGCTATAGATATACTATTAGCATTAGCATGTCCGTGACGCGAACCTATAAGTTTTTCCCCTCCAAAAACGCTCAACGCGCCTAAAGAAGTTTTCACATAGCTATAGATATACTATTAGCATTAGCATGTCGGTGACGCGAACCTATAAGTTTTTCCCCTCCAAAAACGCTCAACGCGCCTAAAGAAGTTTTCACTTCAACAAATGTTTCGTCAATCTAGCTTCTAAAATAACCAATTTCCATATTAAACTTTCATCCCCTATTTTTATTTTCTCCCTTAAGGGTAAATTTTTTACTAATTTTAATGTCATATTTATTTATATCTAATCGACAGCCTAAAAATAAGTTTCAAGCTTCTGGCTATAAAATGACGACACCTCCTTATAACTTTTAATCCCCCTTTACAACTCTTTTTTGTATTAAAAAGTAGCCTATGTCTTTTGTCAGGCTCTAGACTATCTGTGTACCAAATTTAATTTAGATCGGTTCAGTAATTTTGGCGTGAAAGAGCGACAGACGGACAGAGCTATTTTCGCATTTACAATATTAGTAAGGATTGGAGGAGTAAACCTAGAAAAATCGGCATACGTATACGTAGGTAAAATTTCGTAATAATACGTCTCCGAGATAATATATTTGATATCATATCTTTACCTACTTACCTATGAAACTCTTATACATTTGCTTAATATACATAGGTAGGTATACATTCTATAATACAACATAAGACTAACAAGTTCGTGACAGATAACACCATGATAAGAACCTATGAAGGGCTATTTCATGGGAATACGGAACGTGACATGCATTTGCTTAGTACATATGTACCTATAGAGTATGATTTAAAAATGGAATAACAACCAAATTTCATACAATTTAGAACGAAATCACATACGAGTTGAAAATGTTATTGTTGAAGTTTCCTTAAATACTTTATGGCTTAAAATATATCAAACAGGTAAATTATTATCTGAATGTCAACATTAATAGAATACTTACTTTTGATATAAGGAATAATGTTGACAATAAAAGTAGCTAATTCATCATTCATCATCAAGATGTTAGACTGATTTTTATGATTCTGTTCGTACTTCGAGTATAATAATTACTGGTACAAATATGGTCTTAATTTATAAAAACAGTTGATATTATTTGAAGTGTTTAAAACCTGTGCAGTTATGGATTAAGAATATAATATGTAACCACCTTTTATTCCCCCGTGAGTTTCATAAAATCAGTTAACAGATCACTCGGAGAATAGCAACATTTCTGGGTATCCAAACTTTAGTTGTCAACTTACATATAACAACAGACTGATAGGTGAAGGGATGAAAATATTAATGATTATTTAAAACGAATGAGATAGTACAAGTTTTATTCATAGCAACGGAAAAAGATTAAATAACGTTTATCGTTCATTTTGTGGCGGATAACTTGGAATAATTTGATTAGATTACACTAACCTATCTGTCGCTGATTAAGATATGGAAAATATAGGTTTATTGAGACTTTAAAATGTGTTAAATTTTATTAAAATAGTAGGTATCTTCACTTATAAAACCAAAAAAATCGCTATGAATCTCTAAATCTACACACATATTTTTAATATCACATTATTAGCAGCCGCTAACCACACATAATTTTCAGTAAAGACAATGACTTCTTGAGAGTGCATAATCTATGAAACAGAAAGTCAAAATTAAATGAATATAATAAACCAATTTAAAAATCATCACACTGGTTAATCAATTTTATCTGCATTATAAACGTGCTATTTTTTTTCTACTGCTATTTTCTTTTTTGGTTACTATAGGTATATGTACTATAAGTGAAATTGGCCGAATTGCACAAAGTTAAGAAAGAAGAATTTCAAAATAATTTATATTTTAACCGTTAATACCACTATAAATATTAGCACTCTTGCTATGATAACTAAAATTAATTAGTTAAATCGTGCAAATAATTCGCACGGCATCGCGATTAAATACTTAATATCAATGTATTTTTGCGAAAATAACCAAGCCAGATATTACCAAAAAATACCTATATAATTTTCGAGAACCATAATTCTAGTTAATATTGAAAAGTATCATTATAATAAATAATTTATAATTGTAAAATATAATAAAATACATTTTTTTTTAAATATCTAAAGAGGCTCATTGTTCTGACAGATCGTATAGTTAAGCACATTTTAAAATATTTTCAAAACATTAATTTAAAAAAAAATATTAATTAGAATAGATATTAATTAATGTGAAAATATTAGCATTTTTAATAATATGATAAAATCGTTGATTTTGACGCAGATGTATGTTTATATAGACGTATCATCATTTCGCCATAATCTCAGGTCATATCACAGTTTTGGGCTCGAGGTCCCTCTGCCATGGGAGGGCAATTGGCCTTCTATACCACACGCTGGTCGGATTCAGTCAGGATTGGTATAGGGTTTTACTTCAAGTTTTCGTTCTGTTGAATGGATCTTATCTCCATATCGTATTCCTTAGTTGTCTTTTACAACATCCACGGTCAAGAATGGGGCTGTTGAATTGTATTCTTTCTCTGTCACATGTAAATAGATATTTCATAGACGCATAAACAGTCCCCGGGCTAAAGAGGGGCGGCAAAACGTTTTAAATTTATTTCTCAACACAATTAAAATATATATAGGTGGCTATTAAAAATATACAGAAGTGCGTTTGATTTCTAAGATTTTATACATTGTGTTGGTATTATTGCATGGCATCCATCTAAACATGATGTCTTTATGACGATATCAAAAGTATATAATCGTCATCATTTCAAATCACAAAGCCTTTTTTTTACACTTTGTAACGACGATGGCTAGATGGCACGGGGTTTCACCATTTGGCTTTGCCATTTTTCATCGAAAATTCGACATTAAAACTCTATAGGTGCTACCTATTAGGATAACTGCCTTGATAGGGTAGTCCCTCGTTCTAGTAAGCTTATTTCTTTCATATAGAAGAAGCGTGTAACGTGTGTCATGTACCCAGTGTAAAAGCTGAGAAGAAAAATCGACGTGTTTTTTTTTTACTAAACATTATTTTCTCTGTTACAGACAAATATCGAATTCTCTTGGTATACAATGGGCTCCATGGGATATCCCTATGGCACGGCGCCTCCAGACACTGGCAGCAACAGCTTTTATCTGCTTGACATTATTTGGTGAAGCCATCGCGATATACCTATTTATACAACTGGTGTACTCGAGATGGTGGTGGCTGGCGTTCGTTTATGCGATCTGGATGTTGAGGGATATTGACATTAGCCAACGTGGTGGACGAAAGTGAGTGATTGACATTTTTTTATAATTTAGCCTATTTTCATTATTGCTAAACGTAGGCCTTCCCTACAATGAGAGGGTAGTGGCGTAATAACTATGATATGTGTTTGTGATCGCAGCGAGGTGTTTACATTTTCCAGGAGAGAACTTCTGTCCACTTGCCTGGTTAGACCTTTAGAGGATTTTTATAAATGCCACAGACAAGTAAGTGATAGCGACAATTGTATCGTATATCCGACGGGATATCCGATAAATTAAATTATTTATTTATTTCATCTATGTATTAGACCTCTTCGATTGTTAAGTGTTGGATTAAGCGACTCCCAGTTGTAAGATCTTAGGTATTAATACTTTTGAGTAAATGTAACTGATTTTAATCCCTTAAGTTCGAAAATATGCCCATTCGGTTACATTCACTATTCACATACCTAATCTTTCTAGGCTTACATAGTAAAAATGTTTATTTACTCAAGACTCCCATTAGGATTACTATTTTTATGGGAGTGTGAATCATGTATAATTGATTTGGCGGTAATTAGGCCTTTGGTAAAGGGACATATTGCATTTTTTTTATTGCTTATAGTGACAAACGAACAGACAGCACATCTGATGGTAAGTGTCACTGCCGCCCATGGACCTTTGCAATACCAATAATATAGCTAGGCCGCTGCCTACCAATACAAACCCGAAACCCACCCGACTTGGGCTTCCGGCTCTCTCGCTCACCGAACGAAGCGCAATAGCACATTGCCATTACTCAGACGTCGATCTTCTGCGAAAGTGTGGTACTACACCAGACGGATCGGCTCGCGGCTGTAGACAGATAACTCTCCACAGCGTGGTCCTACCACTATTAAATTGCACTTTTAACTCTTACCGTGTTGTTCAGACTTTACGGATAATGTTTAGATACATATAGAAATAAGTGGATTAATAGTATAATCTGTCATTTTCAGGTCTGAATGGGTGAAAAATTGGCAGTGGTGGCGTTACTTCTGTGATTATTTCCCAATCAAACTGGTGAAAACTGTCAACTTGGATCCAAATCGCAATTACATGTTTGCAATATTCCCTCATGGTGTTCTATCATTCGGCGCCTTCGCATCATTCTGCACCAACGCTACAGGTTTTCCCAAACTCTTCCCCGGCATGACTAGTCATCTAATTACATTAGGAGGACACTTCATGGTGCCGTTTTTCAGGGACCTCGGCTTATCACTTGGTATGTGCTCGTCGTCTGAGGAAAGTTTATTGTATTTATTAGATCAGAAAAAACATAAAGGTAATTGTGCGGCAATGATTGTTGGAGGCGCTGCTGAGGCCCTTGATGCTCATCCTAAGGAGTATAAAATTATACTGAAACGAAGAAAAGGATTTATTCGTGTAGCAATCAAATCTGGGTAAGATATATTTGTTAAGAAAAGTTATATCTTTAGACCATCAAGTAATATCACTTAATTCATTTGTCAATGTATTTGACAAATAAGTTGAGTTTTAGTAATATTGTTAAGTTTATGTGTGGTAGCGGCTACGAATACTACAAACTCTTACTTTGCTCGTGGATGAAGTAAAAGACGACTAACAACAAGAGCTTTATATTGACCTGGGCAAACATCACCTGGTGCCGTTTGATCAAATATTACATTTCCAAAAAAGGTTGAGAGGCGGCCGGTTTTACAATTATTGCCAATGACTTTTGCAATATGTACGATGGAAGTAGTAGTAGTACATATTGCGTCGACCTCAAGTAATTGGGATAAGAGCAGCAGACAGGAGAATGATGATGATGTTTGGTTTTATACGTGACTCACGTATTGAGATGATGAGATGATGATGAGAACATTGGTAGGATGGATTAAAAATAAAAATAAGTACATGACAAAATATTTTTTATAGTCACATTTTAATTTTCAGAGCAGCCCTTGTTCCAGTATTCTCATTTGGTGAGACTGATCTATTCAGGCCGCTCAATAATCCGGAGAACAGTTTATTACGGCGGTTCCAAGAGAAAGTGCGACAACTCACTGGTATATCACCCATGTTCCCGATAGGACGGGGTGTGTTCCAGTATACGTATGGCGTGGTACCTATGAGGTCACCTGTTACGACTGTTGGTAAGTGTATATTCTTGAAAGGCATTTATAACTAGCAGTGCTAGTGCCCAATAGTGTCATATTTTAACGAAGAAAAATAAAGATTACCCTAATTCAAATCAGTAGATGTCTGCAATCCTTTCCGGTGAAGGGTTAGGAATCATCATCATCTCAGCTCATATATGTCCCACTGTTGGGCTCGAGCCTCCTCCATAGTGAGAGGGTAATTGATCTACTATACCAAGCTGGTCAGACGTGTTGGTATTATATTATTTCGAGTTTTCCTTCTTTCGCATAGATGTTATATGCGTTTTATATCCCGTAGTCGTCTTGTACGATCACCTGTAAGAAACGGGGTGGTAAATTGTATTCTTACTCCATCACCACACGTAAGGGGTTAGGAATATAATGTTTGAATGTCTCAGAAATTCCTATATCTCCTCGCGGTGTGCTGAGTGGTAAAAAAACAAGTTAAAATAGACTCTAAAATAAACAAAAGGCAACTCTAACAGTTTAAAAAAATATAGCTATATTTTTTTACACAGCCATAAGCTTGACCAGTTTGGCAGCAAAAGTGTACGGTAAAATTATTGAAAGGAGAATGAGGATGGTGTCCGATGGTTTACTGTGTGAGACACAAGGAGGTTTCATGAGTGGAAGGGGATGCATGGATCAAGTGTTCTCTCTGCGCAACATTGTGGAGAAGCATCTGGCTCTAGGTCAGAGGGTTTTCTGCAGTTTTGTGGAGAGAGCAGAGCATTTGACACGGTTGTACGAAAGGAACTTTGGGACATTTTACCGTAGTATGGTATTAACATTAAAATGCAACAGGCTGTGCAGTCCAGTTACATGGGCTGTAGAGCCTGTGTGCGGCTGGATGATGGAATGTCGCCTTGGTTTGACGTCAGTATCGACGTTAAGCAGGGGTGCGTTCTGTCAGTCAGGCTGTTTATCATATATCTGGATAAATGTCTCCAAAGGTTGAACGATATGAATGTGGGAGTCCAGATGGGCGACTCAGTGGTCACTGCTCTGCTCTATGCAGGTGATCAGTCCCGCTGGCACAGTCGGTGACTGACCTACAGACTCTAGTCGACACAATGACAGAAGATTGTAAGAAAAGGGGTCTACGCGTCAATGTGAGCAAAACCAAAATACATACATACATATCATCACGCCATATCCCTTGCAGGGTAGGCAGAGAGAACAGAGTGCCAGAGAACTCTATCTTTGCATACTTCACTCGCTTCCTCAACATTCATAATTCTCTTCATACACGCTCGCCGGTTTCGGAGACTCTTGACTCTTGACTCTTCTGTATATCTTGGATGTGATTTTAGCCGAGATGGAAGGTACACCACTGATATAGAGCGAAGAGTGAATGCGGGAAATAGAGTGAACGGAGCGTTGGGACAACTTCTCGGTAGCCACCACCTCAGCCAGAAGGCACGTGTAGCAATACATAACGCAGTGCTTCACCCAACATTACTATATGGAAGCGAGAGTTGCGTATGCAGAAAAGAGCATGAAAGCAAAATTAATGCGGTCGAAAAGCGATCTGTACGGCAAATCTGTGGAGTTAGGCTGACCGACCGCATTCGCAACGATGACGTAAGAGAGCGAGTAGATATGAAAGAGAGTATTGGTGTAATGATGCGAAAGGGAATGCTCCGATGGTTCGGAAAGAATGCCGAACCAACGTCAGATTAAGAAGATATGAAATGCGAAAGTGTAAGGATGTAGGTACCGGGGGAGACTGAGACTCACCTACCTAGACGAGATTGGTCACGTACTAAAAGAAGGTGGAGTCAAGAGTCTCCGAAACCGGCGAGCGTGTATAAAGAGAATTATGAATGTTGAAGAAACGAGTGAAGTATGCAAGAATAGAGTTCTCTGGCACTCTGTTCTCTCTGCCTACCCTGCAAGGCATATGGCGTGATGATATGTATGTATGTAGATATATTTAAAAAAATAATTTTATGCCGGAATCCCAACTGGGTGGGTTTGGAGTTTGTATTGATAAGCGGTGGCCTAGCTATACCCGTGGTATTGCAAAGCTTCATGAGCGGCAGTGACACTTATCATCAGGTGTGCTGCTTGTTGCTGAATCAATAGTAAGCCTTTGCAATTTGGCTACAACTTTAAGCTTAGATATGAAAGTTTTTGCCAATGCTTTTAACAATAATAAACTCTTTGGAGATGTCTTACATTTAACGCAATTGAGTTCGCTAAATATATTTTTTTATTCCAGTCGGGGCTCCTATGGAGGTAAAGAGAAACTTAGAACCAACGCCTGAGGAGATAAATGCTGTGCATGCGGAGTTCACTGAACGTCTTCAAGCTTTATTCGAGAGCGAGAAAAAGAATTACTTAAAATACCACGAGGATGCAAAGCTTATAATCACTTAAGCAAATATACTTCAAAGCATTTATACAGACATAAAGATTAATAAAAGTCATAAGATTTTATTGGTGTACGTTAAAAAAAAAATTATATGCTGCAATCATAATATTACAATTATTAGTTTAGAATACATACTCGTTATGTAATGGGAACGATCCTAAATGTTTAATACCTAGGATGTTAAACATTCTGGCCCGCACGCACGGCGAAGAGAGGCGCATTGCAAGGTGGGTCTATGGGGTCGCCCGCCGTCTTTTCCGTCGCCCCGGACCGATTTGGCGGGGCGTGACCACACCATAGCCCACCGTAAAAAAAAAAGTTAAATATTCATAATTGTATTGTATTAAATTCAACGTTCCTATAATGCCTTGTTTTATGCTATTATCGTCGATAATATTTTTAAGTCTATAATATTGAGGTATTACATATATTATACACCCAGAGAAGCCGATCGTTTAAGGGCCACGCCTCGGCAACACTCTTGTTTAATGCCAGGTTCTGTCCAAACCATATCCTACTAAAAAAGGTATTCGTACATTTAAATAATAACTGTAGTATATTATTTTGTTCAACAGCAATAGGATTTCTATTTAGGCTTTTTTTACTATTACTTCTAATGAAAGACAAGTAATGTTAAGGCTTTTATTTATTCATTGCGGTTTATATCGACGCTAGAAAGCATAGACTTACAAAATTAAAATTCTATAGTAGGCTAGAAAAATCCTTTAATTTTTAATAAACTTTACATGTATAACTAAATGTTTTTTACATGTAAAACTTTCATATTTGTGAATCTAGAGTTGTTTGGATATTGTCTAAAAATAACTTTAGATTCACATTTCTTTTTTATTTTTATTTTCACATTTTTTTTGTATTTCTAGCGTCGATATTAAAATATTTTATTTATACCAATTTACCGTACTAAGTCGCGCGTGTTCGATTCACACGCAGGAAAATACTTTGTGCGATCAAAAAATTGTTACTCTGAGTCTGGATTAAATTTGTGTCGGTATACAGTGGACTCGATTATCCGGCCCTCAGTTATACGGATTTGCGATTATCCGGACTACCAATCGCCTTTTTGTATAGGTATACAAATTAAATCAATGTAAGAAAACGTGCCAGAACTAGCATTACCCGCCCGTGCTTCGCGTGATCTATCCTCCACGCGGTACGTTATTGTTTTATTTAGTAGCAACTGTTATTCTACTGTATCCAACAGGGTAGGATATTGAGGCTTTACGACAGCTTAAATTCTGGATGTAGCAGCAATGAAGAGACAAAGTGGCTTACGTCAAATAGCAATTACCAAATATTTTAACTCAAATTAAATTACATAAATATTATAAAGAAATTAAACTATATTACATACATATTGCTTTCATCACTATTTTAAATTAGAAAATATGTACCTATGTATGTATATAATTATATAAATACCTGCATACGTTGTACGTTGGAAAATCTATCTCTTAATTATTGTCATAAATCATCGATTTTTGTTAAGTAGATATATTTTAATAAGTATATTTGTTATTTTTATATAAACACTTAACTATTGCATAATATTATGCAATAGGTACAAAAACATTTTTTCGTATATTCTATTATTCGGATCTTCGATTATACGAATGCCCAGCAACAATTAGTCCGATTAATCGGGTTTCCACTGTATTTATAAATTCCGTAACAATCATTTGTTTAGTGCTGTATAAAAACTTTTATGATGTCGAAATAATACATAATTGTAGGTATATATATTATACCTACTTATTATAATTTTAATTGTTGCTCATTTGGTTTTGTCATTATATTGTTTCTTTTTTAATATTTATAAGTCTATTGCAGTTTTAATGGCAATATTTGTGGCATAGACTGATCGATAATGTGTTGATTAGTTTTAAGAATTCTTTTTTTAAAAATAAGCGGGTTTTATAAATAAATGTTTTATAATTATTTTATATATATTTTATTTCGTGTGATGACGGAGTAAGAATACAATTCATCACCCCCTTTCTTGCTCGTGGATGTGGTAAAAGATGGTTAAGGGATATTATGCAGATAATATCACCACGTGCGAAGGAAAATTCGAAATAGTCTGGGGTACATCACTCTCGCAAAAAATCGACATTTGAGCAGTGGCAATATGATGTTGCACTTCATTCAGTGAGCGAGACAGCCGGCAACCCAACTTTTTGGGTGGGTTTCATTGGCAGCGGCCTAGCTGTAACTCTGGTATAGGAAAGGTCCATGGGCGGCAAATACACTTAACGTTAGGTACGCTGCATTAAAAAAAAAGAAAGCTAAGCAAAATTTTCGTAACGTGGTTACAGATCCGAAGCCCTCCTATAAAAAGTTTCAATTCAAAAAGCAAATAAAACAAATATAATTTTACTATTTTTTTTTATTTATTTTATATATTTACATTTTATATATGTACAACGTTATAATTAACAACTGCGCATGTCTTCGCGCATGACTCAATTGAGCATATTTTTTTATAATGTGGCTAAAAACGCACAAAACGGTAATAATTAATTGCAAAAAAAATAAATTCGTGACTACAAATTGGCGAAGTTTTGATCTAAGTAAATAATAATGTATGTCTTCGTTTTTAGTCGAATTAAGACTAAGTATGGATATACAGTAATAGCAACATGTTTTTCAATGAAATACTTATACATATATTATTATTAATTAAATATATGGTACTAAATCTATTAAACAATCAAATAATGATAGATAAAATAATGATAGCAATATGAAAAATATCTACACAGATATGAAAATTGTTTACAAATCAAATAACAACAGATTTCGTGAACACATTTTGTAAGGCTAAGAACATTTACACAACGCCGGATTAAATTTAAAGGAGGTTAAGTTAACCTAACTCCCCTCCAGCTCAACAATATAATAATGAAAGCGAAATATCGTATAAATAAACATTCGTATTGCCATAACAGATCCATATTTAAAATCAATAAATTAATCCAAATAAAACATATTACAAAGTTATTTTAATATCATTTGAAAATGAATGATACACATATATATATCACACATAATAAATCTGTATACCTATACCGCTTACCTGTATATTCAATAAAATGAGTGCAAACCATGATCAAAAAGTAAATTTTTGTCCAGTATAGATAGATATACAGACAGTATATAAACTATAATCTCCAAAATTACTAAACGGATTATTTCGCTGTTTCTACAAAAACATGAAGAAATAATAGATATTAATCAAATTTATTTATTAATTATTATTATTAATAGATATTAATATAGAATAATAGATATTAATCTAGATATTATAAGATTAAAATCTGATATCAGTGAAAAAAGTTTTCGTCATAACATAATCATCAAATATTAAATTGTAATTTTCTCAAATTAAATGTTGCACAAAACTACAACACTTTTTTTGGCGGCGGGCTACGGTACGTCAAAAAACTACAACACTTAAATATGCGTCCACTGTAGCCAGTTATTTAAGCAAATATAGTTAATGTAATTACGATTATTGAAGTATAAATGTGAGTCTACACAATGATGCAAATTCTATTATCAATTTAAACAATATTATTCATTTTGTGCATTATTAGTCACCATGCCTTCCTTATCGTTTCATTAATGAAGGTATTCGTTATAATTATAGACAATAATATACAATACGAGCGGGAATGATACAGAGTATATCGAGCACGTTACTAAGTTTCTTATTAAAAATTTCTTGGTGATCGTACATAATAAAATTATAATCTATACATACTTATAAAATTGTATCAGGCCAAAGTCTTTATATTATAGATATTGAAAATGTGTTGCTAGAGGTTTAAATTAAGACAGTATGTAAAAAAAAAACAATTTAAAAACATTAAATATATAAGTAATCAACGTAAACAAAGAAGTGAACAAGGAAATCATTTTAATTGAATACTTTATGAATGAAGATATAAGTGAGAATAAATTTATAAAAGTTAACGTTTCTTCCAACACCACCAATCAAAAGATACAGAAATAGAAAAATCTAATTATTTTACATAAAAACATTACATAGTAATAGACCAGACTATTGAATTATTAAACTGACAGTATATCTTATAACTCGTTATGGCCATGGATCAATGTTGATCGAAAGTTAAGGCAGATAGTACCTACACAACTCCTATTAAATAATTAGTAACAATAATGAAACATGACTAAAGCTATTGCTCTAAATAAGACCTTGGGAAATAACTAAGTTATCTTATGTTGATATCCTGTATAGCTACAGGATATCGTCGTTCTATTTTGACCAAAATATATCACGAACAATTTATAACTAGTAAAAGAATTGGTGTTACATATGAATTATTATAAGGGATAAATAAAAGATCTATATAATTTCTTCAGATAAGCTATAAATATCAAATAATGAATAGGTGACAATAACAGAATATAAAGTTTTGTACGATCACCAACCATTTGAAAACTATACAATGCAAAACAATGAAATAAGAATCCAAATAATTTAATTTTAAAACGAAATATCTTACATTAAAGTAACGTAGTAACATGCGGGCGTCAGTCCAGCTCCCGCCCATTGGACAGTCACTCGAAAAATTAAAATTATGAGCTCTAAAACACACCACCATTAAAACAGCTATAAAAATTTAAGATATATGAGTAAATTGTTATAAGTTTTCATCAATTTACGAGTTGATAATAAAATTATAATAATGCTCTGATGTTACTTCATATTAATGGAATCTTTTAACATTTGAGGAACAACTCTATTCTTAGTGATATTGTTTGAGAGCCCAAAGATATAAACACAAACTTAACAAAAATCAACGAAAACCTAAAAGATTATAGGCATTATTGAATAACGGGAAGATATAAACGATGAAAAGTAAATAAAATAATGAACACTGATTGGATAATAGGGAAACGGAACATGTCATACAATAACTTCATACAGATTTCTACCCAGAACAGTCTTAACGAAACGTTCATTCTTCAAAATGCCATTGAAACGAGAGATGAATGTCACTATCAATTAACATTACTCACTTCTGGATTAGGGTGAGGAAATTTTACAAAACAAGGTTAAAGTCAATCCAGTATATCCACTACAATCTACAAAAGTTTGATCCCATAAAACGTGTTACGTTTTAGCTGATCCTTAGTCCAAAGTGAGAATCGGTGGATTATCAAGGACTAACTGATCATATTGTGTTAAAGTTGGTATGTTGAAGGCTTTGGAGCCAATAAAATTCACAATCTATTATTAAAATAGTCTTTGGAGGCTCACGCTTGCTTCGGGTGCGATGTAGGCGTAGGCGTAATGGGCTTAAAACATTGTAATAAGAAAGCTGTATACATAATAAACGCTATGGAAAGTGCTATCAATGCGTACATAAAGATATTTAACTCAGGTTGCCGGAACCTATTCTTTCGGAGCCACTCTAATACTTCTTCCTCTGACATAAGGTCACCTGTAAAAATATGCTATCATTAATATTTTTTTCATCTATAAATCTCCTCATCAATTCTGTTAGTTTTAGAAAGTTTCTTCATCTGTTTAGCTATAACTATACGTACGTAGATATTTGGATATTTAGTCACGCTAACTATAATTTTGACTTGATTAAGCTTTTAGTAATTATGTATATATGTTAAACTGCATGAATTTCAACTTACCTCTGAATATACTCGGAAATCTTTTTCTGAAATATACAATAGCTGGAAGCTTTGTTACTCCCCACTTGCGTGCGTAACGCGGATCTTGCATTTTCACGAATGTTATATCTAGATTGTCTGTCTCGCTGTCAATATTTTCCAGTTTATCTAGCACTGCACGGCTCTCTGCAGTTTTTTCATCTATAATCAAAATTATGAAGTGAAAAAAGGAAATATTATTTTATAGATTCTCTAAAATTATGATAAAGTGCCAATAGTTTGTTTTAATAAATGAAATAATATTCGATCATGTCAATTTTCATAACAACTCTTAAATCAGACAGGCCTTTTATACACGAAGAATACTTCTATAAGTATCACTCCGTCGGTCTGGTGAAGACGTCATGGCAGAAATCCGGTGTATCCCGTCACGGCGTCACTCCGGTGTAAGCCACCGTCTACCTGTCTACCTGCTACAGTGGTGTTCCTTTGTTCCAATATTTTGCCAGAGGAGAGAGCTATGCTCATTGCATTCATTCCTCTATCCCTGACAGGCTTGGGCTGCCATTTATGGTAGCGTCGCCAAGTTTTGGGAAAATTGCCCTTACTTAGAGAAAGCGCGGATCATACGCGCGCTGCCCTCTCGGGCCTGCATATATCAGATGGGCCTAGTTATACATATATTTTGTGTTAAATAAGCACTTTTTTAAGATATGCTAATTACTGTAAGATAATGCTTCAAAAAAAACCTAGCGACTCTTCTTTGTTCACAGATTAATTGATAAAGTTTATAACAATAACTCAACTAAATTGCATAGAGAACCTGATATGTTCAAAGGGAATTTTAAAGTGTCTATTGAAACAGGCTGAGCCAGTTATTAAATAAACTTACAGAAATACACAGCCAAAAATTCGTTCTCCTCCAATAATTTATCTAGCATCTTACGGTTGACCTCCTCAATTTCATTTTTAATCTCAAAAACGTCTTGAGAAGTTAACCAAGCTAAGACTCTATCTACTTGGTGGAGGTCCCCGTCATAAAGCATAGGTATCTGTTTACGGAAATAAACTAATGATGGTATGTTGACGACGTTGTAGGTAGCGGCTGCTTCTGGACTGGCGATCTTAACAAAATCTATACCATACTGGTCAACTTCTCCATCTATTTGCTCGAGAGATTCTAGAATTTCTTCACATTCAGCACAGTCTTCATCATCATCTATAAAATATAATACATTATTTAATATTTCACTGTAAAATAATTACAATTGTAAATATAACCGAATTAATACATTCTCAAGAATGCTTTGTTTAGTATAAATATATTTTTTTATCGATTACTCGACAGATAATTTTACGCTATGTATAACATATAACATTAAATTACTTACAAAAAAAGACAACAAGTAAATGTGATTCATATAGCAACCTCTCCAACATTCTGTCATTGACGGATTCAATTTCATCTGCCAATTCTCGGTTATCATCATCAATAAGCCATTCGAGAATAGAATCTTCATTTTGTAAATCACCTTCGAACAGAAGTGGATTTCCATTTCTACAATATTGAGAATATAATATTTATGAAATATTTTAAACTGAAGTTCAACACTATAGAATTTCTTCATTATGTTGCAATTTATTTTGGTTATTAAATATAAAACATATATTTTTATCTCTTTCTTTACCTGAAGTAAACCATAGCTGGAAAAGTCTTAATAGAATATCTTTTAGCTAGTTGTGGATCTTGAATTTTCACCATGTGAATGCCGTAAACATCACATTCATCGTCAATACTTTCTAATCCTTCGAGAATATGGTCACATATGTGACAGTTGAGTTTATCTAGAACAAAAAATAAAATAAATAGCCGCCATAATGTTTTGTTTTAAGGAATGTCGCTTATGAAGTTCTATCTCACTTACAGAAATAAACGGCTAAATACTGTGTTTCTTCCACCATTTTTTCCAACATCACTCTAGTGATAAGTTCGATACGATCTTCAGTTTTCTGTGTAATTAACCATTGCAGTACTTCTTCTTCCTCAGCCAATGATCCTTCATACACGTTCGGTACGTTATGTTCAAAATATACCAAGACAGGAAAATCTGTCACACCATAGGCTTCAGCGATTGAATAATCTTGGGTCTTTACAAATTTTATGCCGTGTCTATCACAATCATCGTCAATATTCTCCAGTTCTTCTAATATTCCTGCACATTGTTCGCATTCAGGTCCATCTGAAACACCCAGATCTGTTGCCAGTTAAAGTGCAGTGACATTTTATGAGCAAATCCCATAGATTTGGACTGTTTCAGTACAATTGTGAGCACAATACGTAACTAAAGTGCGACTAGATAAACCAAAACTTCATAAATAAAAACATAATTGAACATTATTTCTCAATCTTTACGGTTCCCCAATCTTTATCTTTCTAAAAATTTGCTTAACAACGGTGACTCAATTTTAATGATACTGTGATGGATTGCTTTAAAAGCTATTTTCAACCCTTATGAACTGCTATTGTTCATATTTAATAACGACGCGATACTTTCAACATTGTTGTAAAAATAAACGGGTAAAATTGAGAAAGAATGCACTAAAGGGATATTTCATTATATACTAGCACTTGGTAACACAACGCAAACGTGGTCAAACATTTAACAGATTTGACACAAGTGGATGTTTACTTTAAGACTAAACTAAATAACGCATTTTAATATAACCCATAGAGCTAGAGTTTTCATGGTATGAGCTATCAACCATTTTATGTAATAATCGAGAGCTATTGTATTCAATTGATAATTTTTTGTAATCAATATGTAACACACCCAAAAAAATCTAGCTTCTTTGATTCTTCAGGAATAGCATGCTGCATGCGAAAAGGTCTTTAAATATACAAAAACATTATAGGATTATGATAAAATTGCTTTTGTAAGGAAACATATTGCAAATGGACACGTGTCTAAGGGAGGTTAGTACCCTCTTGATCCAGTCCCTCTTCCTCGTGCTCCCTATCTTTCTTTTTCGTTGTTTTTCTCAACATTTTAGAAGTGCAAACCTCACATAATGTTTTGTTCCCTAATAAAAACATTTCACATTAATAATATGTATGATAATATATAAAATTCGTTGTTATTAATTAATCCTTGAATGTTGACAGGTTAAGAATACAATGTGTCATCATCTAAAACTTATTGCGATCACCAACAAAGCTGCCAAGTGAGCAAGCATAGAATAATCCTACATTACGGTGGCTTATATTCTACAGAGAGCGTCGTGAAGCAGGTAGATGGATGATAATGAATTACTTTAATTATTAAAACTATAAAATAGCCTTAGAAAATAATATTTGTTATTTTAGCATATAATATTGATTCATATGGTGTAAAACAGACATTTCAATGATAAGGTTCTTCACCATTAGGAATCTTTCATAAATAATTCAATTAACTGACAGTATTATTATAGTACTCAATCCTCAAATGACTGAAATTTTTAGCATTTAATATGCTTAATTATTTATAAATACCCGATTACGAAACGAAAAATGATGTCACAAGCGGGGTTCGAATCCGGCCCAATCGTGGGTTCGAACCCCGCTTGTGACATCATTTTTCGTTTCGTAATCGGGTATTTATAAAAAAAAGTACTCAATCTTTATTATTATTTTGTTAACTTTATATTTGCCATCAAAAGAAGTTAGATATTTAGAATTCCATAGCAAAACATTAGTTGTGTCATATGTATAGTGTAGCAGCGTAAGTAAGAATACTAAAAATTAACTTACAAAAATAGACCGCTAAAGAACCAGACTCTTCTATAAGATCAACTAGATCTTGACCTTCAAGCGCTTCTATGATGTCGCCTGCTGGATTCTTCTGAGTCAAAAGCCAGCTTAAGAGTTGTTGTTCATCATATAAATCTCCTAAATTAGAAACATATTAAACACTTGCTAAAATTTTCATATCAATTTCTTATCTTGTTTCTTGCAAATTGTGGCTCTTCGTACTTATAGATTTAATAGTATCAAAACCTTGGTTAATGTTGGTTGCCCTTGGTCGTAGACTTAATAATATCAAACCATTGGTTCTCTCCTGATCACTAAGTTAGCAGATACTCACAAGGAACAGAAAGAGGGAAACAGTAAGACATAGAAATCTTATATGTTTATTACACACCTCTTTGAGACAAATGTTCTACTTGCAGTAGAATCTGTACAAAGCTCTTCTGTGCTTCTCTCGAAGAATTAATTACTTATTACCCTTGTTTATTACCAGAGCCACAGGAAAAAAATGGTGGCATAATTTTGTATAATTATTTGCTATGAGAATATTCTGAGCCACAATTGTAATGAAGCAATTATAACATAAGTTAATAACCAATCTAAGAAAAATATATATTTTAATTTACCAGCGTATATTACAGGATCCTTAGACCCCATCTTGAAGAACAATACAGCCGGTAAAGCGAATACTCCGTACTCCTTCGCCATCTGCCTATCGTCAATCTTTACAAAGTTTATGCCAGAGTCATCAGCATCATCATCTATATGTTCGATCTCCGCAAGCACTTTGGGACACTGTTTGCAGTCATTACTGTCTAAAACATGTGTTATGTGCAATAAATTGAATATGTAAGTAACCGCACTGATAGCATATAATAAAATCTCACTAATAAATTACCAAGACAAGAGATTCAATATCGATCAATTTTTATATGGTATCCGTACACTAAGCTGAGCCAATAGCTACGTGAAAGTAAGAATTTATTATATTCTTAATTATCTAATTTTATTAATTATCCTATATTTATACTATCTTATAATTAACTACTTTGTGTTAAAAACTTATAAAAATAATATTAAGGGAAACTCACAAAAGAATACGGCTACATAATCGGACGTCTGTCTAATCTTTTGAAACATTTTTCTATTTACTTTCTCAATATGATCTGTTAGTTCCATATTCTCCGGATTGGTTAACCAATCAAGAATTTCTTCTTCATCATCAATGTCTCCGTCATAATTAATGTATTTTGTTTTCCTAAAGTATGTAATACCGGGTGGGTTACGGAAACCATATTTCTTGGCCATTAAACGATCACTACATTTAACTATTTTGATACCATATTCAGCAGCTTCGTCGTCTATTAGTTCCACGTGTCTCAATATCCTTGGACTTTCTGGATCATCATCTTTATCTAAAACAGAAAATTTTAATTAATGCCGTTCTGTATAAAATGCAATGCTAAATGTAACTTTTGTTGTTACTTACAAAAAACAACTGCTAGAAACTCTTTACTTTCGATATATTTGAATAATTTGTCTCTGTCTATTTCTTCTATGCTTTCATCATCCTTTTGTTTGATCATCCAATCCAATACTTCGGATTCATCCAAAAGGTTGCCTAAAATAGTTTTACATTCAAATTTATGCTGAAAATTCTGGGTATAGTAATTTTATATTTTAAAGAAACCACATCCATTTTATTACTTTGAAACTCACCGTTATATATCCAATGATTGGCATGCGTGGATACGACTACAGCAATACCATGCTGACATCATTCGAGTGTGAAATGAGTAATGACATTATTTTTAATAGAAAATGTATTTATTTAACAAAAAAATTGTTTCAGCGCCGACTCAACAATTCAACGTAACAAATAAATTAATTAAACATTCATGCGAATTTTCGGCCAAACAATACAACTTACATATCAACATTTTGTCACACAATGCCAGCACTGTTTGACCGGATAGCTTTAGACGATTCTTACAAATAATTCATCTTCAATGGAAAAATAGAATATAAGAATTATCATTACTTAACAAGCTATACAAAAGTAATCTGACTAGTAACAGAATTTATATAATACGGTCCGATCTTATCGCTATAAAATTAATGATAGAATTATTGCACTGATTCCGGCACTGCGATTTTATTAATAGATATAATTAAATAGATTAATGTTGATATAAAATATTAAGAACTATGATTTTATTCCTATATATATAAGTAATATTTTATCAAATGTAGCATTACAAAATAATGAGATTCCATGAAGACTAGAAAACTATATGAACATGAAATCCTTACAACAAATTATAAGTCTTTCAAGATGGTACGGCAAAATACAATGAGAAATGCCCGCTGTTATTGTTATATTTCGTTTTACATTTAATTTCTAAATATTGGAATCAATTTACAATGAATATAACGATTTGTACACCTGCTTACATTCTTACTACACTATCCCAATATTTAGTCCATCATGATCTTGTATTATATCGTAAAGCACATTTTGTAGGATGTATAAGGTCTGTATTCGCATCGTATCGTTGTGTCAGTTTGGCAGGTTGCAGTTGATCTCGACTTTAGACACGACACCAAAGCGTGCGAGTACAGTCCATGTGCGACGTGTTACAACATTCAACCCTGTTAAGTGCTTGTAGGAATCAAGGGACACGCGGTTATTAGAAAAGCTAGCGATGTTAATGGCATAGCAATTGATGCAACGTTAGATCAGACTAAGAACGGTATTTAAGAGGAATACGAGTAACAACTTTCATGTCCACTTGATGCCTACTACACGCCTTGCATTAATATCTTGAGATATTAAAGCAAATAATATTCTAATATTAATTATAATTTACCACCACCAAATATTGTCAGACTCTAATAAACCTTTTTTGCCTTTGGACGGCTTTTCGGGTTTGGCAAGAGCTTTGTTTTTGCCCTTGCCCATTGGTGGCTTCTGGATTGGTTTCTCCTTGTCGAGTTTCTTGGATGGCATCTTGGTCGGCGTGGCCTTCGCTACTTTTGTTGGACTCTGAACTTTAGTGGGACAGCACTGGTAGGGTTCATAAGTCATTTTTGGGACAGCTGGTTTCGCCCCCAATCCAATGTAGAAACAGCGATCGCCTGCAGTCAGTAAAAATCTCGTTTATAACCCGTATAAATTAACAAATATTCTGTTAACTGCGTTAATACTGTGCAAGTTTGCGCCAAGAATAAAGCGCTATTTCTAATGGTAATGTTAGTAAAAAGAGTCGAAAACGTTTATTGTATAAGCGTTCGCGAATGACTGCAGGCGATAGCTAGTGTGGGTCCCATGCGGGCTCCTCGACCATGCAGATGATGCGGGGTCCGTGCATGGACTCGGGGACTCCAATAGTTCAATTACCTGTGAACATTTGTTTTATTCTACCGAGTATACTATCATCCACGTCGTCATCATCACTAACTTGTTTGCGACGACTTTTTATACCTATTCTAGGATTAAATTTGGTTTCTTCAGCATTGTTTTTTTCTATAATATCGTTTTCGTTGTAATCATTATCATCGTTATCGTCCACGTCTTTCTCGTCATTGACTTTAGAGTTGTCATTGTAATTGTCGTTATCGTCATTGTCATCGTCATCGTCATCGTCATCGTCGTCGTCATTATCATCATTGTCGTCATCTTTACTACTGTCACTGCCCTTATCACTATCGTCAACGTCAACAAATTTAGCCGAATTTCTATTAGATCTATTACCAGGGAATCTGATTTTTAATTTACCTAGCTTTCTCCAAATGGCATCGAAGTTAAGATTTTTTAAATTTTGTATACTTTTGATTGCTGAAAATGTTGGATTATTCGTACCCTCTTTGCTATCGTCATCACTAATATGTTCATCATTATCATCGTCATCATCTACATAGTTATCGTCATCAACGTCGTTGTCTTGATCGTCAATTGCTTTGTAATTATTTTTAGTTTCTTGCAATTTCCTATCACCTGGAAATCCAACTTTTAATGATCCCGTTGTTTTCCATTCTGCAGGTTTTATATCCTTGGGAGTTTTCTTAGCATCAGTATTATCAATTAATCCCGCAGTTCTTATATAACCATCTGCATTGGTCTTCAATTTATTTATAAGTCTAGTATACTGGTGGCTATCTTCACCTGCAGGCATTAGTAACTGTCATGCAAAATGACATAGCTCAAACATCCAGCGTTTAAGGCGTAAAGTAAATCCCATAATAAATATATCAAGAATGATGTCATGCATGTAATTATTTTTTACAATAATATAATTAACTTTTTTTTCATTTTTGATCTTAATTAAATAATACAATAAATTAAAAAAGTTTATTAGATGGATGTGGATTCTTACTTTTTTGATCTACAAGCCACTGCAGAACCTTATTTTCGTTCTTTAAATCACCTATAAACAGGATAAAATTGTTAATGCGTAGTAACTTCATGTGTAAGTGCTTATTTGCGTAAGTGTATTACGCAAATAAAGATCATATGATAATATATAGTTTTATACGATTATTATACATACTTATAAGTTGAGACTAAATACATATTTGGATTTAATTATGAAAATTTCTCATGAAGGCCGCGTTATAATGCGAGGTAATATTATATCTGATTAGTTTATCAACATATTTATTAATGGCGAAATTAGCTGGTGAAGTCATTACATATTCGCACGGAATGAAGTACAATCATTTATGATGATCAAACGACAGTCCTGACTCCTGCCTCATAAAGTCTTTGATTTATAGTAATCCAAAGTTTCATATCGAGCTAGTGCTACATGCATTTACTTATACACTATGTAAATGCATGTAGCACATTTGAATTTCAATAATTAGACAGAATGTAATAATATAATATTTCCATAATAGTCAAAATAAAAAAAAAGCATTCAAATGAATATAACTACATCTTTGATTTTTTTATGACTATATCGCATAGCAATTTATTTCTATGTGCATAAATAAATTTATTACAATTAATAGACAAATAATTATATTTTTTTCTATAGGTATCAAAATTTCTTCTTTTTTATCTTATTTGTATAAAGTTCTTATTCTCTCTACTAAAGCCGAGGCTTCTTCATGATTAGAAAAAAAAATATCAGCCACATTGTTTTAGCCGAACAGGTTGTCATAAATTTTGTTATGAGTTGTCTTTTTCGTGTTCTATGTATCCTAGTTATCTTTTACGACACGCGGTGGATAAAAATCAGCGGCAATACATTGTAGAGTCTGTTATTATATTTAAAATGCCTTGTCCTGAATGACTGACTGACGGATCAACGCATAGCCTAAATATCTGATCGTAGAGACCTGAAACTTGGAGGGTGTATTCTTTGCAGGATGTCCGCATCCGATAAAAAAAAATTTCCGAAATTGTACCCCTAAGGGGATAAAAAGGGGAGGGGGCATAGTTTGTATGGAACAACATAATTCCATGGTCCAAACTATTTAAAATTTTACATAAACGTACTTTAACAGAATTGATGAAAGACTTGTTTGGTGGTTTATTGAAATTCATCCCCTAACGAGCTTAAAATGGAGGTACAAAGTTTATTTTGGGGACAATTGGTTTCGTATTTGATAGAAATACTCCTCTTCGTATTTGATATACAGTGCTTTTGGTTTAAATTACATTTTATTTTGGCACATGTTTTAAAACTCAATCCAATTTTACTCAAAAAAGGTTGCACTTACATAAAAGCTTAATGCAAATTAAATACTCTTTAAAATTGAAATATATATCTCGAAAGTTACCCTACTGTATTAGTACCGCATTTGAAGGTTTCTAAGCTTTAGAGAGGGCATGCACTTTTAGGACACGGCCTCATAGGCACTGGAGCTCCGTGTTCATAAAATATTTAATTTACTTTCATGTTTATTTAACCTCTAAATGTGCCTACACTATAATAAAAAAAATGTTATATTTTATAAATACTTAAACATTTAAAAATAATAATTTATATGTTATAATAAAATAAATAACATAAAAATCCAATTAAAATGCCTATTAGAATCATTTTCGACTTCTACACGGCCGAAAAGCTAGTTACATATATAAATATTTATGATTAATATATTATAATATATATTATGTATATATGAAATATAAAAAAAATACAATCATTCACTCACCGTCATACATGATAGGAACTCCTGTTTCATAATAGACGAGTGCTGGAAAACTAAAGATGCCAATATCTGAGGCAAGTTTTGAATCTTTAGATTTGACAAACTGAATTCCATGTTTGTCAGTATCATCGTCTATAGTCTCCAATTCCTCGAGGATATCATCACACGTGTTACAGTCTTCACTATCTAAAAAGAAAATAATATTTTTTACAGCTATTTTTTTTACCAAACTTCCTTTTAAACTAAGATTATATTCAATAAATATTTCACCCAGTTGCGCCGAAAAAAAAATATTTATGCAGAATTATGTAAAATATAAAAATATTCTAACTATAATAAATCCCGTAAACGGTACTATTTAAATGACTTTACCACTACACTTACAGAAAAAGACTGCTAGATGTTCCACATCATTAATTAGATCCTTCAACGTCTTTCTGTCCACACTTTCAATGACATCGGGTTGTGAATCATGGAGTTCTAATACCCACTTCAAAATAGCTTCTTCGTGCATGAGGTCTCCATCGTAGATAGTTCTGAACTTATGTCTGTAAAATGCTAATGCAGGTAGATCGGACAGGTCATATTCCTTATCAATTCCATCATCAGATGTCTTCACAAAGTCAATGTCTTTCTCTTCACATTCATCATCAATGTTTTCAAGCTCACTTAGAATTTTCTGCGATTTTTTATCACCCTCTTTATCTATAACAAATATTGAATAAAATTTAATATTATTCCATTTTCATAAAATCGTAATACTGTGAAAAAATAAATAAAATCGTCTATAAAAAATAATACTTACAGAAGAAGACTACGACATGATCGTTTTCCTCTAGGATTTTTTCTAACATCTTAGCATTAACTTCTTCGATCTTACCAGGTATCTCTAGTGTATCTTCATCCGTAAGCCAGGCTAAAACCTCATCCTCATCCTCGATATCACCTATAATGATAAAATCTGGTATCAAAGTATACTATAGATCTCGTAATAGTAAGCGAGCCTGTTCATCTTTACTACGGTTACATTTCAATTATGTATTAAACGGGATTTATACCATGTATTTTATTATAACTATAGTGGTAGTTGATTTAGATTACAGTATTACAAATGTGCGTAATAGACGATCTAGAAAGCGGGTAGAGAAATATATCTGATCGCAAATGAACTACCTACTCCAACCGTAAATTCGTATCATATAATATATAACTTTTACCTTTGTAAACGAGAGGATCCTTATTCCTGAAGAATACGAGGGTAGGGAAGGTCTTGATGCCATACTTTTTAGCAAGTGCTATATCCTCAGTGGTTACAAAAATGATACCAGTTTCATCTAATTCATCATCAATGTTTTCCAATTCTTCCAAAATGTTATCACACTCTTCACCTTCTTCACAGTTACCACCTGAAATTTATTTAGTAATATTTTGATCTATTTTGCTGTCCGCAAATGAACCTTACATAATAAGAGAAAGGTACACGACTCGAACATCGTTATGATAATTTCTAGTAACTCTAAATATAATTATGAGCTAATTACTAACTAATTATATCAGATGATTTTTCTTATTGCCTAGTGGTAAGTGATGTTGTCGCGCATGGACCCCAGCAATACTAAGGACATAGCCAGGGCACTGTCTACCGTGAATAAAGTGCTTTTCTAAAACCTCGTTTAAAGAAGGAGATCGTACCACTCGAGAAATTAGATGTAAATACATTGTGATGGAAACGGGACTGACTAGCTGGGCTATGTTTTTATAACCAAATGAACCCTATAAATTAACTAGTTATATAATTATTGCATCACCCCAATCATAATGTAACAGGATACAACCTGAATACTATTAATAATTTCCGTGTGGAGACAGAATAAGAATGCAATTCATCACTCCCTTTCTTGCCCGTGGATGTCGTAAAAGATGGCTAAGGGAATATTCAATGCAGATAACAAATTTATTTAATAAATAAGAAAACCCAATACTAATTTCTCTGAAAAGCTCAAGGTAGCTCGAGTATCCCAAGATGAGGCTCGAACCCAATAATGGAACGTATATTAACCGAGATGTCAATTGAAAAGAAATAAATTCATTAAATTATCAAAACCATCTAAATTTATATTATATTTATACTAGACACAATTCCTATTACATTAATATAACTGACTGAACTTACTGAAGTAAACTACTACATATTCATGTTCTTCGATCAAATCTGCTAAAATTTCATCAGTTACTTCCTCTATAGTAGCGCTGTTTTTTTGTTCAATCAACCACTCCAATACTTCATCTTCATTCATAAGATCTCCTTCATAGATGGCTGGTATATTCTCCTCAAAGTATACAAGAGTGGGTAAATGATCGATACCGTATTCCTTAGCTTCAGCATCGTTATCCATTCGTACAATGACAATTCCTTCCTTTTCCAGTTCATCGTCAATATTTTCCAACTCGTTTAGGATCCTGATATCTTGTTTATCATCTTTATCATCTGCAATTTTTTAGGAATGAATTATTAATAAACCACGTTAATAGACATTTATAGATCTTTATTATTAGATCTTATTATTAAATAAAAAAGTATTAAGTGCTAATTAAATTTCATTTAAGTGTATATCCTTATCATTTCCTTGTGTTCACGGGTTAATAATCCTATATGTCAACGCCCCTTTACTCTACCGTGGGAGTCGTAAAATTTACTTACAAAACAACAGCTACTACCAGAAATACCAGTAACACTCTTCTAAAAAACTATTAATATCAACTGCGATCGTTAAATCGCCTGCTAAACGTATAATGGTAAAGCCACGCTGTTAACAGTTTTTTTTCTATCTATAGACGCGGGTTAGTCTATTCAGGGTAGTACCACACTCTCGCAGAAAATCGACGTTTAAATAGTGATAATGTACGCTCCGTTAGATGAGCGGGAGAACTGGCAACCAAAATTTTAAGTGGGGTGTTGATTCCTAAATAGCGACCTAGATGTACCTTTTATATTGCAAAGATCCATGAGTAGCAATAGCACTTATCAATAGGTGTACTGGCTGCTCGATTACTATCAGAAGCAATTAAAAAAAACGTGTGGACCATGGGTTTATCCATCTTAGTGGAGTGAGATGTCTAACAGCGGACGTCTAATAAACTGATGATGAATAATAGCCATTATCAATATAGAACTTACAGAAAATAACAGCCAAGTAAGGAGTGCTGATAATAAGCTTGTCCATCATTTCATCAGTGACTTCAGGAATTTCACTATGACGTTTCTGATGCAGTAGCCACCCCAAAAGATCTTCTTCTTTCATTAAATCACCTTCGTAAACATGAGGTATTCCCCTCTCAAAGAACACCATAGTTGGTATAGATTCAATACCATATTCTTTAGCTTCTTTATCATCATCGATCTTTACAAAAGCGATATCATTTTGATCACATTCGTCATCGATATTCTCTAACTCAGCCAAAATCTTCTGACTCTTCTTCTGATCCTTGTCATCTAGAATAAAGTGAAAAAACTGTATTTCATTTATATGTCAGTTCTTGAAAGTATGTTCTGTGCTGAATTATGAAAAATGCTATTTATAAACGTTTGGCGAGTTGGCTTTGTTTCAAGTAACACAACCAATGTTAAGGCCGTGCGTATTAAAGTTAAAAAATACTTACAGAATAGGACAGCGACATATTGCATTTTGTCTATTATCAGGTCCAACATTTCATCGGTGATATCCTCGATCTCATCGCTTTCGACTTGATGTCTGAGCCAGTCCAACACTTTCTCCTCTTCTTCAAGATTTCCTTCGTAATAAGTAGGAATACCCTTCTCAAAATAAAGCAATGTGGGGACTTTTTCAATACCATACTCTTGTGCCTCATCATCGTTATCAATTTTTACAAAAGCAATACCAAGTTGGTCACACTCGTCATCAATATTTTCCAGTTCGTTTAAGACCTTTTGAGACTTACGGTCGTTATTATCATCTGCAAAACACGCCTTTTGTAATATAATGCAGTTAAAATTAATTTCACGATTCCTATTATTATCTCAAAGGCCACTTACAAAATAGCACTGCGACGGTTTTTCCATCTTTAATCAGGCGATCCAACATTTCATCGGTAACATCTTCAATCTCATCCTTTTCCAGCTGATCTACTAGCCATTCTAACATTTCTTCTTCATTCTCAAGATTACCTAACATTCAGAAAAGAATTAAAATGCGCAAAGAAATTACATTAATAAATTTACATATAATATTACGGCAAACATTTTACCATCATAAACATTGGGTATTTGTTTTTCGAAGTAGACGATGGATGGAACGTTATCTATGCCAAAATCTCTAGCTGCCTTCTGGTCATCAATCTTTACAAACTGGATGCCGTGGCGGTCGCAGTCATCGTCTATCTTCTCAAGTTCGCCTAGAACCGTCATTGATTCTTCGTCACCATGGTCGTCTGAAATATTTAATGAATTCAAATAAATATGTTTATTTGCGATATATAGGTACAATTATAGGGTTATTCATCAGCATTATGTGGAACCAGTGCAAAAATATCATATAAAAGAAATAAAGAAAATCTATTTGAAATATATAAATGTAATATACTCACAAAACAGCACAACAAGGTTATCAACATTCCCGATCAAGGTGTTCAAGGTCTTAGCGGTGACATCTTCAATGATATCTTCCTCGTCTCCCGTGGACTTATTAGCAATGAGCCACTCCAATACATCTTCCTCTCTACTTAATTCACCTAAAATCATATACATTTTTTTTCACTTCAGAATTCTAGTAAAAATTTACTTAAATCCAGACTTGAATATAAATAGAACTGAATTATTAACAAATATTTAGATAAATGCTGAAATACTCATGAAGAGAACTGTACTGAATATATAAATTAAAACATTAACTACCATCTTAGATTCAATTAACACTGAAATACTACTCATTACAAATCCTAAATTATAAACAGGTGAAAGTATTGCAGCAATCTGACGTAAAACAGCACCATCGTCATTAACACCATCTGTTTCCGTGCTACGAACGTCAATAAACGTAAGATTTGAGTCACGAACCTTCGTAAATAATAGGTATTTGATGCCTGTAGTACACTAGTCTTGGCAGATCTCCAAGACTGTACTCCTCAGCTAGCTCCTCGTCATGGATCTTCACGAAACCGATGCCGAGTTGATCAGCCTCGTCATCAATATTTTCTAATTCTTGGAGAGCTTTAGCGCATTTCTTACATTCCGGTTTATCTGTAACGTGTTTTTTTTTTTTTTTGTCAATATTTAGATTAGCTCGACACGTTGGTCGTGCCTAGGTCATGCCTCGTAGGACGTGAAGCGGTGCAGTTAAGTGCCTAAATGATATGCTTTGTGTGTTAAATTTTGTATGCAATAATAAAGCTTGTGTCGTGCAATTACCTAACAGGTAAACATATAGTGATGCTTAAAGTATACAAAGTACGTATGCTTTATTTATAAGTCTGTTGCTGTACCTGTGTGCTAATCTAAAAGGGATCAAAATTAACGTGAAGGCTGAACAAAATTGTTGAGTTTATGTAAATCTAGACGCAGCATTGTCACGTAAATACATTTGTGAAGTATACTTGAATATGTATAACTTACGTAATATGTAAATAATAAGGCATGTTCAACAGTAGAATATTTGACAGTATAACATGGACGCAGCAATCTTCTGTCACATATTTAGGTCAAGGTCATCGTACAATGTCGTTCTTGGAATAATTTTGTATCTAATAATAACTGAGCAGCATAATATGTGCATTATTTAATGATGCACATGTTAGTAAATATAGACTCTTATCTGTCGTTAAGAAGAGAGAATGTTGGTCTGACGTTGTATTCGTGACATGTCGGTCCGTCAATCCCGGCTTGCTAGCGGGACGCAAATAGCACAGCAAGAATAACTCGCCTCACGGCTCGATAATGCAAACACGTTTTTGATTTTAGTTTTTCTTCTAGACACGTTATATTCATAACTATGATGAAGACGAAACAGTAAGATTCAAAGTCGGACGGTAAACCTATTAATGCGTACGTATAAAACGCTGTACCCAGTATTAAAAAAATCAGAACTTTATTAAGTAAACATAAATAAAATTTTATAATGATATTGAATTTCGTTAGCTTACTACAATCGAACATTTGCTCTATGAATAACATCGTACCAGTATGCTGTATCCGAGCTAAATTATTCGATTATAGATTTAAGCGGTATTTATAAATGAACACATAAAATTCATAATAATTTGGAAGAAAAAATTTTTTTATTGTAAATTTACAAAACTAAGCCAAAAGCACGTCTATGTATAAAGATACACAAATACTATTTCTAAAAGCAAGTATTACAATTCAAGCTGACATTAGAAGAAGTCATGCCGCCAGCTGAGAATCTTACTTACTGTTTGACGGGCCGCAACTTTTGTGATCAGGACCTACGTCAAAAACACAATCAAAACACACGGCACAATATACAGACTCTAGTTCTAACCTTCACCAATATTACGATGTACACGACTGAGGAACTACTTGAAAAGAATTTACAGTATAATTTGATTATGTTGGTTAGTTGAAAAAAAATGGCTCGAATTTATCACAATTGCTAATATACGATGACAAAAAGAAAACCCAAAAAATACACTCCAATACTTACAGAACAGAACTGCAACATAATCTGTGTCATCAATAATTTTCGCTAAGATTTTTTGATTAACTTCTTCTATCCGGTCTGGAAGGTCCATTGCTTCTAAACTCGTCAGGAAATCCAGGACGCTCTCCTCGTCCATGAGATCTCCTAAAATTGTGGACACGTGAAGATGAAAAATATGTCACTACATAAACATACACAATGGAATTCGTATTTATATTACACTAGTCTAGCATATTTAAATAGAATAAATGGTTACAGATATAAATCATCATCATCATCACAGTCTATAACCGTCCCTCTGTTGGGCTCGGGCCTCCTCCGTAATGGGAGGGAAATTAACCTACTATACCGCGCTGGGCAGACGTGTTGGTATAGGGTTTTGTTTCGAGTTTTCCTTGTCTCGCATAGATGTTATATACTTTTTATATCGCTTAGTCGTCTCGTACGATCACCCACGAGTAAGATAGGGGTGGTGGTGAATAGTATTCTTACTCCTTCACCACACGGAAAATAAGATAAATATTCACTCAAAATTAACTCGTAACAAAAGATTTAAAACTATATTTGTTATACATTTATCAATCACGTATTTTATATAAATATATATATAGGTACTTTAACTATAATATCTGGATGACCGATCTTTCGCTGGATATTTTCTATTTAGTGTGTTTTGAAGATATATTTAAATTTAATAAAAGAAAATTAAAATAAAATAAAATTAATTAAATAATAATAAAAAAAATAAAACGTCAAAAAGTAATAAAAAGGAGAAACAGGATTCGAACCGGCCTCGATTGGACTATCGAACAGTCTGCTCGATTATCCAATTGAGGTGTCCTAAGGACAGCGTCAAAATTTGCCTTCATATTTTAATAGTTGTCAGCCAAATCAAAATTATATTTTTTCATTGCCTGAAAATATTGACAAAACAATATTTTCTACAAATGAAACTTAGCTAGATCGATTAGTTGTCCCCGGAACCCCCTGAATGCTAAATTTCAATGCTCGCTTAAAGATATTAGATAGATAATATTAACCCTCACGTCTATAAGAAGTTTTTAAATCAGTTCATTATCATTTAAAAACAATGAGAAATACGTGATCTAAATCTATTTAAGACTACCTACTTAAGAGCCCATTGAATTTTGCTTTTCTTGACTAATAATCTCGTTGTATGTGTGATTAGAATAAATGTCTTGCTGAAAATTTTATCACTTCACCTAATTTTAAAATATTCAATAAAATTTATAAAATTCAATATTATAACGTTGTAATTAAAATTTTCAACCTTTATCAATAAATAATAGAAATATCTATGTAATAAACTTTTGATTTCAAAATAATAGATATTATTATGTAAAAAAAACCTAGCTTGTTACGGTCTTAAATTAATAAAAATAATGAATTCCAACATTTTAAGCTAGCGTTTAATTGTTTATTAATTTTAAAAAAAGTTACCAGTTTTCGAATATTGGTGGACAAATATTTCCCCTGCACAAAAAAAAACAATCCTTGTATTGCGGGGAGTTTGATTTTTTTTTCTTATTGCTAATGGTAGCAAACGAGCAAGCAGCAAACCTGATGGTAAGTGTTACTGCCACATATGGACCTTTGGAATATCAAGGGTATAGCTAGGCCGCTGCCTACCAATACAGACCCCAAACCCACCCAGTTGGGCTTCCGGCTCTCTCGCTCACCGAACGAAGCGCAATAGCATATAGCCATTACTCAGACGTCAATCTTCTGCGAGAGTGTGGTACTACCCCAGACGGATCGGTCCGCGGCTGTAGAGAGAGAACTGTCAACAGTGTGGTCCTACCACTAAATATATAAATAACGGACATAAATCACACCCATACCAGAATAACAAATTCTAGATTCCACAAAGTTTTTAACCGCGTGGGAATCGAACCCATGACACCAGCACGCCAAATTGCTATCTTAAACACTACTCCATCAGCTTAGTCTACAGTGGATAAATTGAAATGCATTAAACTCCTAATTATTGCGTGCTTTAGACATTGCAAAGAAATTGGTCTGGAAATTCCTTTAAGAATACTCGCGTTTCGTAAACACTAAGTTTTGCTGTCGTAAATATTCACGACAGTCTATATCGTGATACATTGCAGTCTTATGTCCTCATCTAGCTTGAAATATTCGTATATTTTTGAGTTGTGAAGGTCAAATGACCGTCGCCCTTTGTTAAATTATACATACATACATACATATCATCACGCCATATCCCTTGCAGGGTAGGCAGAGAGAACAGAGTGCCAGAGAACTCTATCTCTGCATACTTCACTCGCTTCCTCAACATTCATAATTCTCTTCATACACGCTCGCCGGTTTCGGAGACTCTTGACTCCGCTCCGTTGCCGAACGAACGCCTGGTTAAGAAGATATACAATGCGAAAGTGGAAGGATGTAGGTATCGAGGGAGACCGAGACTAACCTACCTAGACCAGATCGGTCATGTACTGAAGGAAGTTGGAGTCAAGAGTCTCCGAAACCGGCGAGCGTTAAATTATTATTATGATATATCTTGTCAGACTGGAAAACCGACGATAATACAATTTCCTGATGGCATTAATTAGGATTAAGATGTTAAAACTAATAAAATTATAGTGCAATTTATAACTAATAGTTATTTAATAACAAAAAAAATCTTAAGATGAACAATAATTTATCTAATCATATCATAAATTCTATATTTATAAACAATTATAATAACGAAAATAAATTAAGCTTCACAAAAGGAAAAAGCGAAACTAAAATGGAAAAATAGTAAAATGATTAGAACTATTGACATATCCAGTGGTAGCGCTACGCTGGTGACAGTCTGTCTGCAGCCATAAATATCTGCTCGACTAGTGTATTGATATGTTCCAAAAAATCGACGTCAGAGTAACAATAATTTGCGGAAACATCTGGACGTCTAAACCATTAAGATGGTCTTGCTATATCCCTGGTATTTAAGAGATCCATCAGCGACAGTTTGCACTTATCAACGGGTTGGCTGCCTACTCGTCTGCTACCGAAGGTACATAATAAATAAAGAAACAAAATTTCTTTCAGTGGACATTCCAAGGGTAAAGTACACATAAAGTCATAAATACACAAAAGTTGGGCAGGTACAAGTATTGTCCTCAAGCTAAATAACCTTAAAGGGTAGCCCATCAGGCCGCCCACAGATATCAAGAAATAAACATCAGTGGTCTGTGTTATGGCGATGGGGAGTGGACACGGTAAGTGGGACCGTATGCCACCGTTCCTTCGCCTCGGATAGAGCCAAGGGGGTGTTGCCAGCCCATAGCCGGTAATTTTTTTTTTTATTGCTTATGGTGGCGGACGAGCAAGCAGCACACCTGGTGGTAAGTGTCACTGCTGCCCATGGACCTTTGCTATACCAAGGTTATAGCTAAGCCGCTGCCTACCATTACAATCTCGAAACCCACCCAGTTGGGCTTCCGGCTCTCTCGCTCACCGAACGAAGCGCAATAGCACATTGCCATTACTTAGACGTCGATCTTCTGCGAGAGTGTGGTACTCCGGACGGACCGGCCCGCGGCTACAGACAGAGAACAGTCAACAGCGTGGTCCTACCACATAAAAAAGGTTAACTAACCCTTTATTATATTCCATCCCTCAACCTTATAGGCTTCTACTATTGGACTTATGCCTACCTAAGAGGATTGCATCTGGTGTTATAAGTGTGATTTGAAAATATTTTATTTTTTTTAAAACATTTTTTTGTTTGAAAACATTTTTTTAGTTTGAAAACATTTTTTAGTTGAAAACTGAAGAATTCGTTCCTTTTCTTTAAAAAAAATAATAAAATTGAAAATAAAATTAATGAAATGTTTACGATCTGACCTTCGTATATGATCGGTTCCTTCTCACGGAAGTACGTGAGGGCGGGGAATTTCGTGATGCCATACTGTTTAGCAAGCCGCTTGTCGTTGATCTTAACAAAGTCCACCCCAAACGTGTCGGTGTCGTCATCAATTTTCTCAAGTTCTTCTAGTACCTTGTCACACGTTACGCAGCTTCTGGCATCTGAATAAAAAAAATCGTCATATTATTTCTTTGATATATATTTTTATATTAGATAAAATAAATTCTCCATTACGGAGGAAGTTCGTGTTTAACAATTGGTCTAATTTGATATGATGGGCCAATTTGGCACGTGATCAATATCAACAACATAATGTGATGAAATGAGTTAAAAATTAAATCGAAGGCCCAGCGCTTGTCTCAATACCACTACTTTTCCTTCATTTATTTAAGCATACCTATATTCATCTATTTCCTTTCTTCATTTATTTAATCATACCTATATCCCTTCATTTATTTAACATATTATTTTTCTAAAGTACAAATGATGTACTAAATATTGACATAACGGTTAAGATACTGTGCCAAGCGTACGTGTTCAATTCTCACATAAAACAATACTTTGTCCCATCCTAAAAATGTTGTTTTACGTCTTTTTTTTTTGGTAGGCTATGGTCCGGACACACGCCGCCCGTTTCGTCCGGGGCGACGGAAGAGCAGCGCGTGGCCTCATAACCCATCATATCCCTCCCCATCACCATTGGGTCAGCCACTGGTACCGCTTCCTTGCCATCCGTGACCAGCCCGGCGGGTTACCCTTACGTGTACCACCCCCTTTTGACGCCCTGCCTAACTGCCGTGTTCAATTCTCACACAGAACAATACTTTGTCCCATTCTAAACATGTTGATCTGCGTCTGAATGTAATTTGTATCATTTAATTGTTTGGTTGCAAAGTCGCTCGCAATACAGAGATTAGTTCCCTAGTGCAAGGCGTTGTCTTTCTAAAAAGCAGGTGAAACAACTTGAATAAAATACCTAAATATAGGTTGAATCAATTATACAACACATAAAATATACCCTCTCATTTTAGTTTTCACTTCTCTTTATAATAATTAAATAGAACAACAAGTACGTATTTCAGTGATTTCACGACTCTCACACTGTTTACTTCGCTGTATAGCAAGAACACCACGCACATGTGCTTGGGATCTACCGACTCACTCTATTTCTCTCTCCTACTTTCTACATTTGTGTATCTTTCATTCTCTCTCCCTCATGCGTTGCAATATTGGACGCTTCTCGTTGCTAACGGTCGCGCTGGCCTGTAACAGGTATAAACGTGCATGCGTTCGAGTGCCATTGCGTTAAACGTTTAACGCAACCTTGTTATAAGTTGCATTAGAAGTTTTACTTCAAAAATCACTGTTTCATTTCACTCTTTTAATTCACATATTTTTTTTTATAAATAGATAATTATGCAGAATTTTATATTCATTTCTTTCTTCTTTCTTTGCAATCCATATACATTTGATTGTTGAACAAGTGATTCTCCTGTCATAGGTAAATTAGCCTTCTATACACTAAACATTGCCTTAGACGATACCTGTGAAGAAAGTAGGAAGTGGCGATGATATATTGTTAGACTCCCATAAATCTGACATTCAACTTATTTGTTACTCTTTCGTTATAGACATGAAATTTTCTTTAAGCCTTTTGCCCAATCACTCGGACTTAGTACAACGTATTTTTACTTTCTACAAACTTCTATAATTACTATCCATATCATCCTTCACATAATTATAGTAACCATTCATGAAAAATATACACATTAATAAATCCATGTGGTGACGATATATCCGTGTGGTGACGGAGTAAGAATACAATTCACCAGCCCCTATCTTACAAGTGGGTGATCGTAAAAGGCGACTAAGGGATATAAAATGCATATAACATCTATGCAAGAGAAGGAAAACTCGAAACAAAACCCTATACACGTCTGACTATCATGGTACAGTAGGTTAATTTCCCTCCCATTGCGGAGGAGGCTTGAACCCAACAGTGGGACATATATGAGCTGAGATGACACATTAATACCAAATAAACATATATGTATATAGATTCTGTGTATATGTACGTCCCACGGCTGGGCTTAAGCCTTCTCCACAATGGTCGAAAAAATCTGTGAAATTCAATTTTATTAAAAAATCAAAATAACCAAAGCACGTAGAAGTTGAAATTTATAGCATAAGCAAACATTTAGCTAAAATAAATTACGTTATTCTTAGACTTGTATAGTAAGCCGAAGAAGAAGAAATATTGCTAGTCGTGTCTTGAATTTGGCTGCTAATAGTTACGTAGTTTTGTGATCTAATATATCGTTATCTGTATCTGTTTTGTGGATGACCGACAAGCTTCATGTCTTACTCATCATTGCGAAGCAACATCTGCTTAAAAATTGTTCTATAAATATATTTGTTCTGTAATATATATCTACGGTATTGATATAAATATGAGTAATTCTATAGAGTCTAATAATGAAATACGAGTATATCCTTATAATCAATTCAAATCTTTATTAATTAAAAATAATCTATATCTATAAAGGGGATGTTTGTATATATTGTTACATTGCTGTAATAATCATATTCGTGAGTAGGAACTAAACGCAGAGGCTGCGAGAACTTCACGTTGGTTACACCTACCGCGCTGGCCGCTTCGTCGCTCACTTCACACCAACGAACGCTTCAACGACTCGTGCGTCCGTTAACAAATGTTTTCAATATTAATCCTTATATAATTTTATTATTTATTTTAAAGTCAGTAATTGCTAGATCATCCCTAGATAATAATATCATTATATTTAATTGTGTGTGTGTGGATATTAAAACCCCGTTATAGGGTGAGTTGTGCTTTTACTGGTTTAATAGTTAATGCAAATAGGTAATCTTAGAAACTAAGCCCTGCCTAGCCATAGAGTAATTAGCAGTATGTAGATTTTAAATGTAACTAATCCTTTCTTATTGTATATTAATAGTTTCTTAGCAATCATTTAACGTATACCTACATCATTCATATTTGCTCAGTCATTATATGTAGAATATTTTTATCATATGTTCATGTTATAAATTTTGTTAAACATATAGTGTAATTACTTTTAATTGTGTTGTTTGCTTGTTATGTCCTTCCGCTTTGCTATACACCTTGACTGTCTCACCTTAGATTACTGATGTACAAACACTTTATGACGGAATCAGTGGCTTCTCGCTTATCGCTGGGCTACAGTCAAGGTGATCGTATGGAGGACATATTCTTATTGGGCACCCTAAAATGATTACAGGGTTTTAAGATTAGACTCAACAGTCAATCTTCTGAAGCAGACTCGCAGTTGCTCATCTTCTTCACTACGGATCACTGCGGGAAAGAAGCGTCAGGAGAGTACCTACTGTTTTCCTGTTCATGTCAGTGCAGAGCCTAGGGAATAGCTAGAAAGGCAACGAACCCACTTCCCGTTGCATACCTTCACTTCATTATAATTAATTAAATAATTAATTCTATTTAATTTTACCTTCTCTTCATTATAATTAATTAAATATTTAATTCTATTTAATTTTTTTTTTATGTTACCTATACCAAGCGTAACAATATGATATCGCTAAACTCAGAAACTATTTGACCGATCATTATGAAAATTGGTATGTACATGCATTCTTTCACGGAGTTTTATATGTTATCCGCATTGATGTAACTAGCTACCAAGCGGCGCTGCGACTTCTATAAACACACCAACGCAACGGGCTGGATTTGCTAGTATATAATAAATATAATGACTAGTTAGAATTGAAAAGCGTATTATGATATATGAGCTTAGAAATCACTTAATCTTTTTGATGTCATAACCTCTTATAAATCGATGGACGCCGGCTGCACGCACGAAAAAGTGTCACATTCCGCCTGAGCCGAGCATGCAAACGAGAGCGTGTAACAAACGATAAGGGCACGATCAGTCTAAGTGTCCATTTTAAGAATGTGACGTGAACTGTTTTGTCAACTGTTTATAAACTGAAGTGAAAGGTTAATGTGGTTTCCATTGTTTATATTTGTTCAATTTATAACAGTATGCAATTTGTCATGCATTTTTAGTTATGTTGTATGTATGTATATGTTATATAATATATATTTAATAAGTTACATACATATGCACAACTTATAGTATTTTTATTTTTACTTTACCCAAACTCTAATAAATCCATTTTACGAACTGTTCATCACTTACAATTTTACGGCTAAATAGTATTTTTGCGAAACAAATATCTACGTTGTTGTTAGGTATTAGTTTTGCATCAATGTTTATCGGCATGCGTCCACTGTAACAGTTGTTATTTTATCTGGTCTATGAATGGCATGATCTTCAAATGAATGTTCTAAACTTTGCTAATATTAAAAGTAATCATAAAAAATTGTGTTATCAACTCAAAGTTTTAATAAATCCCTTCATTTTAATGGAAGATTGAAGAGAAGACACAAAGCTTTACCCCGTCCGCTGGGATTTCTTACATAGGATGATTAATTAGCTCATCAAATAATCTATTTCTTGATAATATGATTTTGCCATTGTCTACAACTTTGAAATGATATAGGATATATCTAGATATATAGATATAGGATACCCCGGACGTCAGCTTGTACGAGATCAGAATGGCTCTAAAACAATTAAAGAACGGAAAGGCACCGGGAGATGACGGAATTACCACAGAGCTCCTGAGGGCAGGCGGCAAGCCAGTTTTAAAAGCCCTACAGAAGCTGTTTAATTCTGTCATTCTCGGGGGCGACGTTCCAGAGTCGTGGACCAGGAGTGTGGTGGTGCTGTTTTTCAAGAAGGGCGATAAAACGCTTTTAAAGAACTACAGACCCATCTCACTCCTGAGCCACGTGTACAAATTGTTTTCAAGAGTCATTACGAACCGACTCGCGCGCAAGCTAGACGACTTCCAGCCGCCCGAACAAGCCGGTTTCCGAAAAGGTTATAGCACCATAGACCACATCCACACGCTACGCCAGATTATACAGAAGACCGAGGAGTATAATCGGCCTCTGTGTCTAGCGTTTGTGGACTATGAGAAAGCCTTTGATTCTGTCGAAACTTGGGCAGTGCTGCAGTCCCTTCAGAGGTGCCAAATTGACTATCGATATATCGAAGTGCTGAAGTGTTTGTATAAAGACGCTACTATGTCAGTCCGCATCCAGGATAAGAGTACGAAACCGATCCAGCTGCAGAAAGGCGTGAGACAGGGAGACGTTATCTCTCCGAAACTGTTCACCACTGCGCTGGAAGATGTCTTCAAGCTCTTAGACTGGACCGGACTCGGCATCAACATCAATGGCGAATACATCACTCACCTTCGATTCGCAGATGATATCGTAGTCATGGCAGAATCCCTGGAGGACCTTAGCACCATGCTCAATGACCTCAGCAAGGTCTCCCAACTAGTAGGGCTGCAAATGAACATGGACAAGACGAAAATCATGTCTAATGCCCATGTCATTTCTGTACCGGTCCTGGTTGGGAATGCGATTCTCGAAGTTGTCGATCACTATGTTTACCTAGGACAAACAGTTCAATTAGGTAGATCCAATTTCGAGAAAGAGGTCAGCCGACGAATCCAACTCGGCTGGGCAGCGTTCGGGAAACTTAGGAGGATCTTCTCGTCTAATATTCCGCAGTGTCTGAAAACAAAGGTTTATAACCAGTGTGTGTTACCAGCGATGACTTACGGCACTGAAACGTGGTCTCTAAATGTCAGCCTCATAACAAGGCTCAAAGTCGCTCAGCGTGCTATGGAGAGGGCTATGCTCGGTATTTCTCTACGTGATAAAATCCGAAATACGGAAATCCGTAGAAGAACGGGTGTAACCGACATAGCCCTAAGGATTAGCACGTTGAAGTGGCAATGGGCAGGCCACATCGCTCGACGAACCGACAACCGTTGGGGAAAAAAGGTTCTCGAGTGGCGACCACGAATCGGACGACGCAGCGTAGGACGACCCCCCACTCGGTGGACTGATGACCTCATCAAGGTCGCAGGAAACCGCTGGATGCAGGTGGCACAGGACCGTTATAGATGGCATTCTCGTGGGGAGGCCTATGTCCAACAGTGGACGTTTACAGGCTGATGGATGGATGGAGATATAGGATATATCGCTTGATATAGGAGCACACCTCGGTTAAATTCGTGGCCACAGTTGATTTTAGTTTAATGGCTTATACCAATTTTATGTAACCTCAAGCACATGAAAACATTTTATTAGTTGCAATAAGACATTCATCATAGCATTTTGTTTCATCATAATCAATTACCAGTGGTCATTTAACTATAAATATTCATTTGAACTTTATCATTGTAGGGTAATATTAATTCAAATTCTTATATCAGTCATTTCTATGGTCATTTTCACCATCGTTACGTAAACTTTTTTCCGTGTGGTGATGGAGTAAGAATACAATTTACCACCGCCTATCTTACCCGTGGGTGATCGTAAGAAACAACTAAGGGATATAAAAATATTTATGAGAGAGACATAGATGAGAGATGGAAAACTCATAACAAAACCCTATACCAACACGTTTGACCAGCGCGGTATAGAACGAATAGGCTTGAGCACCATAGTGGGACATATATGAGCTGAGATGATGATAATGACGTAAACTAGGTAACACCTGCAGTTGTGGGGTTAACGCAATATGTACTACTTATTTTTTTCCATCGTACATACTACAAAAGTTTTAACAATTTTACTATAATGATTGGAAATCATGTTTACGCGAGTATTAAATTACTTTTACGAATTCTATCGCGTTCGTATTTGAATTTCGTTTTTAATTTCCTGACGTTTTGAACACTTTACAATGATCATGGTCATGGGAGGACTAAGGTGTCTTACGTCCAATTAAGTCATCATTATTACAGGAATTTATATCTACCCACTACAGTAACAGTTATTAAACTTTGACTCACATTTTTAATACAAATTCATTGCCAGTACAAGAAGAAAATGATTCTAAATATCAAATTTTATTTATAAATACCCGATACGAAACGAAAAATGATGTCACAAGCGGGGTACGAACCCGCACCTATTGGGAATCCGGCCCAACCGTGCTGCCACTTACACCATCGTGAACTATTTTAGGACATGCTAATTTCGATTCATATTATATCTTACGTCTTCAAGGTGACGTATGCCATCTATCGGACAATGTTTACACATTGTTCGTTTCGTATCGGGTATTTATAAATAATTAAGCATATTAAATGCTAAAAATTTCAGTAATTTGATCAAATTTTATATTGTTTATGATCTGTTATTATTAAAACATTTAATTAATGATAATATATAGATTTATTTTACAAGTTCAACATTAATTACAATAAAATATGTACAATTAAAGCTAAGTTTTAAATTAAAATATTTACAGAAAAATAGAAGAAAATAGAATAAGAAATAAAAAATAAATAAATAAAAAGAGAAACAAAAGGCGCAATCAGGCATCGAAAAATTCCTCCGCATTACTGTCCACTGGTAATGTGCCCAGAAGGCTAGCAGCATTGCCACGTTGAATGGCAATGCTAACCTTTTGTGCAAAATATAGGCCAGCCCTCTGATCACGTGAAGCAGCGATTATTTTTTTTGCGATCTCTTTAAATAAAATGCGCGCATTGGGACCCCAAGGGCCAAGAGTTTCGACCCCAAACGGCTCGAAAATATAATTTCCTATAAGGTTATTATACTTTCGCCGCTTGAGCTTCTCTGCAGATGCGGCAGCAGCGCCAGCACAACCTGACGTGTTTGGAAGATGTGATGGCGCAAGGGTGTCAACGCAGGTCGCGTCCCACACCAAAGGCCTACCCATCATCCAGGGCAGCAAGGACATGCCGTCCGGTCTCTTACCATCGTCGCGTACCAAGCCGTTGGGTTCTTTAACAGCTGGTATACCGACGGTGACAAGACAATTAATGATAATTATTATATTGTGGCAATTTACAATTTTAGAAAAACTAACAAAATATATTCAGCTACCACCGGGTCAGCACGCGGCCACACTGATAAAGATCCGGCTAGAAAAAGTAAAAGTAAAGTAGGCCGCCATTCAAAAATTAATAATGATATAAAAATTAATAATATATTAAGCTTCCTGAATTTTCTTTTCGGCAGTCCGCGCCAGTCGCAAGCGACGAATGACGCGCCATACATCTTCATGCATTGGCTATTCTCGCATGAGCCACGCGCGATAGTCGTAGGTAAGCCTAAACGCGATGCACGGAAAAGAACCTTGAATGTAGCATGAATCTCAATTTGTGGGTACGCTTTATCCACCAATGGACATGATAGGTTGATATATGGTTAAATGGAATTATTTTTCCTATTATTAGTAATATTTTTCCAACCAAGAATTTTTTAGCTTCTTAGTTAGTTATAGTATTTAGTAATAAAATATTGAGAACCTTGATTTAGTCTTGTTACAAATAAAATTGAAGAGGTGTGATTAAACATTCGTTACTTAAGTAGTTGATAGTAAAGAAAACTTTTGTTTTTTGTTTCTTTTTTAAAACACCACCATTTTTTTTTTGCGGTGCACTATGGAGGTGATCGCGCTCCGCCAAATCGATCCGGAGCGACGGAAGAGGCGGCGCGCAACCCCATAGACCCACCCTGCAAACACTTCTCTTCGCCGTGCGAGCGGGCCACCCGTATCCGATCTTTGTCTTCGGTGGCTCAAAAAATTAAAATACCACCCTGCAGTAAGGAAATAATCCTTGTATTGCGGGGGACTTTAGAAACATGTAATTAACGCAGATAAATTACACCCAAACCCAGAACAAAACTTTGTGAACCGTACAAAGTATTGTCCTACGTGGGAATCGAAACTACGGCACTGGCATCCATACTGATTTTAAGCTGATTTGCATTATCATCATCATTATCCTGTTCTTATCCCAATTACTTGGAGTCGTCGAATAATGTTGGTACTCGTACATATTATGAAAATTTTTGGCAAATAGTTTTATGACCGACCGTCTGCTTGAGATTAACCCTCCTTGGGAAAGTAATTGTTGACCAAACGGCATCAGATGGAGTTGTTCCTGGTCGATATGAAATTTTTAGTCATCTCTATGACATCCACAAGCAAAGTAAGGGTTAGTAGTAGCCGGAGCCGCTACCACACAACAATTGTTCATTTCAAACAAATAAATACTTGAAAAATGGTTTATGTTTTATTTTAATAATTTCGAACTAAATTAAAAATAAAACTAAAAAAAAAAAAATATTTTACTAGGAAATATAGGTTGCTTTCCATTTAGTTAACACAGAGGGACTCTGCGGTACATTGTGAAACACTGTGTAAAAGATTAAATGAAACAGCTAGCTGTTTCTTTTACAGTGTTTGGCAGTGTTTCACAATGTACCGCAGAGTCCCTCTGTGTTGTAAATGGAAAGCAACCACTATGTGTTCATTGGGTGTCTACGGGATAAGAAAACGATTGTCGCCACGTCAATGCATTCTATAGCAGATGTCTACGTCTAGCCGAGGACAGTGAACACAGAATAACAAAAATCGGCCAAGTGCGAGTTGTACTCGCGCATGAAGGGTTCCGTAAAAAAAAAAATATGTGCTCTAACTAAAAATTTAAGGTTTTCTGAATTTTTCCTTTAAATTGCTTCATGTCAAATTTTTTTTTTGCTTATTATGATTATGATTCGATTAAGATTCGACACTCGCAAGGGTATCAAAACCTACAGGGTACTTCCCGTGAACTCAGAATCTTGAAATTTGGTACGAAGCAACTTCTTATAGCACAGATAAATGAAAAATTGTGAAAACCGTAAATTTTTAATTACATCATATATAAAAAATATTTTTAATTATTTTAAACTTACTACCCCTTTCCTCCTGAACGTGTAGAGGTATTAAATTGAAATTGATATCAAATACTCAGGTCAATAATACCTTTAAGCTGTAACAAAATCAAAGTGCTATATCAACGCAATCAAAAGAAACAGAAATTTAAGCCGCATATTTTCAAACTCGCAACTACTTGCAAGGGAATCAACACCTAAAGGGTACTTGCCTAACTAAAGAAGCTAACCCTAAAAAAAATGTGACCGTTAATCCTATAAAAAAAAACTATTTAAAAAAGATTCCTTTCTTTGTGAAAGATGATTTCAATCTCAATACAACATCTATCTTTTAAAAATAATGTAGTAGTACACATTAATAAAATTTCCAACAATGTGTCATCACTAAAAATTTCTTCAAATGCACTTAAGTCATGGAGATTTTACAATTTTATGTTTATTTTACGTTGAAATATACCGTAAGCTATAAAATGGTAGATATAAAAGTCAACTGGGATTTAATCTTTATAAATAGCATTGAAGTATAACGTACTACGTACTTGAACAGCAAACGTTTAAGGTCATACTAAAAATGTATAGAATTTAATAGTTATAATACTACATGATTTTTGACAAGCTGTGTGGTAGCGGCTATGAATACTACTAACCCTTACTTTGCTCGTGGATGTCGTAGAAGACGACTAAGAGGCTTATGATGACCTAGGCCAACTCCATCTGAATCCGTTTGGTCAACAATTATATTCCTAAAGAGCGTTGACGTCTGGCAGGTGGCCGGTCATAAAACTATTGCCTAACTTTTACAATATGTACTATGAAAGGAGAGTACATATCGTATCGACCCCAAATAATTGGGATAAGAGTAGGAGAATGATGATGACTACATAATTTTTAACCTTGTAGAATTTACTAAATCTCGTGATATGTCAAGTGTTTTAAAAACTAAATATTTATTATCATTTTCATCCTGCTCTTATCCCAATTTATTTGGTGTCCACGCAATATGTCCTCTCCTTCCATAGAATCCTATCAGACTGGTTTAACGGTCTCTGTGATAATTCCTTGTCTATCTATGTCTGCTTCACGTAGTCCATCTGTAGTCTAGTCGTGTAATCTGTGTATTAAATATTTTGACGTGACATCTTAGAAATCGATGAACGCTGGGTGCACGTACGAAAAAGTGTCACGTTCCGTATGAGTCGAGCGTGCAAGTTAGAGCGAGGAACACGCTATAAAGAGGCACGATCGAAATAAGCGTTCGAAGGCACATGATATGATTACACTTGAAACACTCCCATTGATATCGTGACTTTTTCTATCATCGCCCTTTCCTTGACAATAACGCATATTAGAGGATCTTAAACGTCACACATGTAGGTATATAAGTTGTAAATAAATTGTTAATAGCACATTGTTACTTCTAATTAATCTGTATAATTTATTTCAAAAATTAAATTTCACTCCGGGCGTGCCGGTAGAAGTGAAAATTAGAACATTAACGTTGTGCATTTTTAAATATTTTTGAATGATTAGGGAATAATTTCGCACGAATTGCTTTATTTATCATTATAAAAGTACTATCATTTATGTGGTTAAATACAATATTCATTTATTGCGTTATCGTACGCAAACATGACAATTTATATTAAATAAAAAATGTGACACTTCAGAACTATTACAAATATTTTACATTAAAAAAAAAATATATCTCAGAAAAATCAACTTCCATAATTTTAACGAATCTTTCACTATCATCATTACCAGCATCATCATCGCCAATCTCTAAAACTGATACAGTAGCTGAAGTAAGAAACGAACAATTTTATGTCGAATCTATTTAAATGTCTAATAAAGACCGCATCAATAGTAGTTTTGTATTTCGTTGTGCTAAGATCACATGACATTGTTAAACCAAATTCATTATTTAAAAATTCAATTAATAGACACACATACACTCTCGCGCAAGCGTCCTGCGCCGCTTAAACAAAACAGCAGGAGCAAGCATACATTTTCGCTGCGCGGTAGAAAGAGAAGGGGATACATATTTATGTCTTACGTCCGTCTTACGAATTTCCGATCAGGTCACGTGTTATTACGCGAGTTTAAAAAAAATGAATTAACGAGTGCAAATAAATGTTAATTTATGGGAAAAAAATAATTTTCAATTAACTCCTTTTCATATTATAAATAAGTAGCTTCTGCCCGCGGCTTTGCCCGCGTGAAAGGTTACTTGCCTAAAGTTTTTCATCCCCTATTTTTATTTTACCCCTTAAGGGTAAATTTTTTACAAAATTTTATGTCTTATTTATTTACATCTAACCAATAGCCTAAAAATAAGATTCAATCTTCTGACTTTAAAAATTACGATACTTCCTTACAACTTTTCACCTCCTTTACAACCCTTTTTTGCATTAAAAAGTAGCCTATGTCCTTTATCAGGTTCTAGACTATCTGTGTACCAAGTTTCATTTAGATCGGTTCAGTAGTTATGGCGTGAAAGAACGACCAACAGAGTTACTTTCGCATTTATAATGTTAGTAAGGGTAATATCTTCAATATCTCGCAGTTGGCTTTGGCCTATTATTAGTTTAGTATATAAATGTATTATATTACTTAACATGTCTGTCATATATATATATATATATATATATTTTTTTTTTTTTGACAGGCATGTATATATTAAATATACATGTCTCTCATATATATAAATATACATGGCAAAGCGCTAAGTAAAATGTCTGGAAAGCTGGAAAAACAATAGTGGTAGGCGGTAGTAGGATTTTAAATCATCAGTATGAAATTCATTAATTGTATATAGTAACTTTATAATAGATAAAATTTGTCTTAGCATTGTATTTGAATTGTAATGTGAAGGAACTAACTGCTCCACTAATATTTGATAAAACCTAAATACAGATTTTTAAAACGTGTAACGAATAGAGGTCACTAGTGTAGGAGTAATGACATCGTTATCCATTGGAAATCCGTTTTAATTGCTCAATTAGCCTATAAAAAGGGTGCTTTATGTAAAATAGTGTTTCAGGGTTGAGAGCCCTCAGCGCTCACCCATAGAGCGGGTTAAGCTGTGAAAGCCATCTGCGGCTAACTGCTAAAAGACACGACAAAAAAAAGTATAATAGTGCGCGTTGGTGTCCTGATGGATATAGATGGATAAATTATACATACATACATACATAGCCTCACGCCTGTTTCCCAGAGGGGTAGGCAGAGACTACGGATTGCCACAAACCACGATCCTGACCAAACAGCATCAGGCGGGGTTGACCTAGGTCGATATTAAACTTTAAATCGTCTTTTTTTTTTTTGTTTTTTTTTTACGACATCCACGAGCAAAGTAAATATTGGTAGTATTCCTAGCCACTGTTACAGAACAATTATGATACCGTGAAATGAGATAGTAAGATAGTAAATATAAAACGATTCTATGAATACAATCTCGTGACAGAAACTTTTCCTGAAATATTTTTAGTTTTCAGCAAAATAACAAATATTTGTTGAATAACCAAAATATTTATGGAAATCTTCAAGGTTTTTACTTAACTAAACATTTGGCTCGCATTTGTAAAGGTCGTCCCAAACACTAGAGATTTTTATCTCATTTAACATATATATTTCTTGGCAGTTTCTTTCGTAAAGTCTTACAGAGTTAAATCGCTTGAAACTGGCGATAAGAAATAGGCAGGGCCTAACGGCTAAAATGTAATAAGAAACAAATTAAATGAAGTGACAGGGAACAAAATATTTAATAGAAATATTTTGTTATAAAAACGTATTGAGTGGTTTGTTTGGTAACGTGTAAAAAATTTGAATTCAGATAGTGTAGTGGTTAAGATGCCAAGTGTCTCGGGTGCGATTCCCAAGGAGGGCAATACTTTGAGCAATCCATAAATTGTTGTTATATTCGTTAATTGTACATACATACATACATATCATCACGCCATATCCCTTGCAGGGTAGGCAGAGAGAACAGAGTGCCAGAGAACTCTATCTCTGCATACTTCACTCGCTTCTTCAACATTCATAATTCTCTTCATACACGCTCGCCGGTTTCGGAGACTCTTGACTTCACCTTCCTTCAGTACATGACCGATCTGGTCTAGGTAGGTTAGTCTCGGTCTCCCTCGATACCTACATCCTTCCACTTTCGCATTGTATATCTTCTTAACCAGGCGTTCGTTCGGCATTCTTTCCACATGTCCGAACCATCGGAGCATTCCCTTTCGCATCTTTACACCAATACTCTCTTTCATACCTACTCGCTCTCTTACGTCGTCGTTACGAATGCGGTCGGTCAGCCTAACTCCACAGATTTTCCGCAGAGATCGCATTTCGACCGCATTAATTTTACTATCATACTCTTTTCTGCATACCCAACTCTCGCTTCCATACAGTAATGTTGGGACAAGCACTGCGTTATGTATTGCTACACGTGCCTTCTGGCTGAGGTGGTGGCTGCCGAAAAGTTGCCCCAACGCTCCGTTCACTCTATTTCCCGCATTCACTCTTCGCTCTATATCAGTGGTGTACCTTCCATCTCGGCTAAATCCACATCCAAGATATACAAATTCATCCACTTGCTCTAGTACATCATTACCTATTGTTACTCTTACATCTGTTCTGGTTTTATCTCTTTCAAAGACCATTATTTTGGTTTTGCTCACATTCACGCGTAGACCCCTTTTCTTACAATCTTCTGTCATTGTGTCGACTAGGGTCTGCAGGTCAGTCGCTGACTGTGCCAGCAGGACTGCATCATCTGCATAAAGCAGAGCAGTGACCACTGAGTCGCCCATCTGGACTCCCACATTCATATCGTTCAACCTTTGAAGACATTTATCCAGATATATGATAAACAGCCTGGCTGACAGAACGCACCCCTGCTTAACGCCGATATTGACGTCAAACCAAGGCGACATTCCATCATCCAGCCGCACACAGGCTCTACAGCCCATGTAACTGGACTGCACAGCCTGTAGCAGTTTACCGTTAATACCATACTCCGGTAAAATGTCCCAAAGTTCCTTTGGTACAACCGTGTCAAATGCTCTCTCCAGATCCACAAAACTGCAGAAAACCCTCTGACCTAGAGCCAGATGCTTCTCCACAATGTTGCGCAGAGAGAACACTTGATCCATGCATCCCCTTCCACTCCTGAAACCTCCTTGTGTCTCACACAGTAAACCATCGGACACCATCCTCATTCTCCTTTCAATAACTTTTCCATACACTTTTGCTGCCAAACTGGTCAAGCTTATGGCTCTGTAATTTGCGCAGTCATAACGTGAACCCTTGTTTTTAAACAAAGGCACGATGACTGCGCTATTCCAGTCCCTGGGAACCATTCCCGAGCTCCAACATAAATTGAGGAGCAACAGGAACGCCTCCCAGACACAAGAGCCACCGAGCTTGATCATCTCGGCAGACACCATATCAATGCCCGCTGCCTTACCATTTTTCAAACTTCTTATCGCCCATTCAACTTCATCCATACTGATGCCATCGGAGGACGCCGTTGTCGAATGTTGATCTACTAAACCATATCCAACACCGGCGCCAACCGTAGCATCCGCATACATATCGCCAAAATATTCACTCCATCGGCTTAACACGTCTTGTGTTTGTGTAAGAATGTCTCCACCTTTAGACCTTATTTTATTCATTCTGAAGGCTGACCAACCACCCCGAGACTTCTTCACCTCCCTCCAAAAGAGTTTGGTGTTACCCTCGAAGTTTTTAGTCAGCCTATCTTCTGCACTCATACTTGCTCTATCACGTTTCTCTTTCACTAAGGCCTTGGTGTCATTCTTACATTGCCGATATATTTCTTTCTTCTGTTCAGTCATACTGTCATTCAGATTCAAAGAAGAGACATAGTCCAGCCACGCTTTCTTCTTTTGCTCTACGGAAGCTGCCACTTCCGCATCCCACCATGCATCACCATTTGTTTTTCTATGCTTCTTTGAACTTCCACATACTTCTTTCGCTGTATCTACCATACTCTCTTTCAATACTCTCCAGCATTCTTCAATGTCCGATTGCGGCTGGCTTGCCATCGTCAGCCGTTCTCGGACACCCTCTGCATACTTTTCTCTTACACACTCTTCTTGTTCTTCGTTAATTGTATGTTTATAAAATACACGGATTTTATGTTTTAAAAAAAATTACATTCAGTCAAGCCCCTTACTTTTCCGTGGGAGGTATAAATCTAGCTAAGGGAGCACCAGGAGACAGAGAACAAGCGTCTTCCTGGGATATTTATAACTGCAATTTTGTTCGCCAATCTGACCGATAAGTGTGACAATTATAGACTTATCCCCTCGTTTGGAGGCCTATGTCCAAATGTTTTCATCTTTTAGACTGATAATAAGGATTATTAACGCATTGTTCTCCTTGTGGTGATGGAGTAAGAATACAATTCACCACCCCCTATCATACCCGTGGGTGATCGTAAGAGACGACTAAGTGATATAAAACGCGTATAACATCTATGCGAGAGAAGGAAAACTCGAAACAAAACCCTATACCAACACGTCTTACCTACTAGCATGGTATAATAGTTTAATTTCCCTCCCATTACGGAGGAGGCTCGAGCCCAACAATGGGGCATATAAGAGCTGAGATGAAAAAAAACGCATTTTAATTGAATAAAATATATATAGAGAACTAAAATAACTGTGATTTAAAGTATGTCTAAAAAATCAGCCAAGTCTGAGTTGTACTCGCGCACGAAGGGTTCCGTAAAACTAAAAAAAAAACATGTTTGTTGCATGGAAGCTCCTCTTAAATATTTATTTTATTTTATTTTTAGTATTTTTTGTTATAGGCGGCAATAGAAATACCTCATCTGTGAAAATTTCACCTGTTTAGCTATCACCGTTCTTGAGATACAGCCTGGTGACAGACGGACGGACGGACAGCGAAGTCTCAGTAATAGGGTCCCGTTTTTACCCTTTGGGTACGGAACTCTAAAAACTAACAGCCTTGTTAATGCTTTGTGGGAACAGCTACTAATCCTTACTTTACTCATGAATGAAGTATTAGACTACTAAGAGCTTGACCTTGTCAACAAATACATGCAATATGTTCGAAAGAACAATAGTACATTACTGCAGCGGCCAGCAAAACAGGGATTGATGAACGAACGTGTAAATGTGGGCCGAGGCGTAGCCGAGGCACATATACGTAAGTCCATCAATTCCTAGTTGCGGCCAAGGCTTGTATAGTACTTTTATCAAATAATGCGCGGTAATTAAAACTAAGTATAATAGTTTTAAGTAGAACTGTATACATGACGTACAATGAACAACATTTTTAACGTGCATTTTTAACGTGTGGGTTCATTTGTTTTTTTTTTTATTGTCAAACAGCTTTCTTTTTCAAGCTAGTTCTAAATTTAAATAAAACTTTGATAAGTCGTCTCTCCTCGGTGGCTATTTTTTGAAATAACAAATCGTTCCATTTTTAAAATACACGACAGATATGAATTTACCTATATATTTATTTGGTCGCTAAAACACGACAGATATGGTTTTTCATACATTTTTTGCCGGCCGCTGCTCGCTCAGTACAGCAATATCGATTTATCTTGAAGAAGGTTGTCAAAGTAATGCTCAAATTTCCAAGCATGTTTGAGAAAATTACATTTTTATTAAGTCCCCGCAATACAAGGATTATTTCCTTCATCAACATCAAATAAGAGAAGGAAAATTCTAAATAATACCTTGAACCAATCCGTCTGACCAGGGTAGGTCATTTTCTCTTCTATTGTGGAGGAGGCTAGAGCCCAGACGTATGAGATGAGAAAGAGGCTGAATGATAATAATGATGAAGTACTTTATAATTTTATAAACTACAAACAAACGATATACGATATGTCGCAGCACCACCTGGTGGCGAGTTACATCAACAGGGATAGCATATAAACCTTTTTCTGTAAAAAAATTCATATATATGGGTGAATATACGCTATTTGAATTCCAGTGGTCCATAGGCAAATTTTATGTTAAACTCAATATATTATTATTTCTATATGCTTAAAAAATAAAGAATATAGTATATTATTTGGCCCACATAATCTATTCACGATAATTGTTTAATTTAAGGCATTAATAGTTTAAAATAGTTATAAATGTATTCTCCTCTGGCCTCCCCATTACTAAATTATAATGGTTTTATGACCAGATACTTTAAATATGTATTCCATTGTGTTTTTTTTTACACATGATCATATGCTGTTATAAACATCGAAACATATTTTATCAAGAAACACTATAAAAATATTTATTAATATAAAAAATAATAACTTATTTTCATGTCATGTTATAATAATGTCACTTCATCTGGCGAAACTCAAAGAAATAAAATTTGACTTAAAACCGCAAAGGTATGTTTTTGTCCTTGAACAACGCGCGTACAACAGTGTGAAGTCAGAAGCAAGCTAACGACGTTGAGCAAAACTCCATTAATATTGCGTCAGTTTGCGATTAACTGTAGGAAAGCGTGTTTGTGCCAGTCGTTGAAGTATTTCCTTTGGTAAGTATATGTTTTTGTATATTATCGTTACGAAATTGTATATTTGCACAATGCCATGTTTATTTTGTATAGATGTCATGTATTACTTTAAACTATGGTCAGAAAAGCGAGTGATATTGTTTTTGTAGGTTATGTGCGATTTTGTCACTTCTCTGGCGTCACTTCTCTGGCATATTTCATACTAGAAGAAATACATGAGCGCCAGGGGAGTGACAATATTTTTTTGTTGATATATAATGTTATAAGGCTTCATTTCATTTGTTTTAGATACTCGAGTATCATCAGACATCATCGTGAATGTTAAAAAGAAACAAACAAGTGAAGAGAGGTTAGAAAAAAAACGTCAAGCTGAAAAATTACGCTACCAACGAATTAATAACGATCCTGTTAAAAATGCTGAATTAAAAGAAAAAGAAAAACAGCGATATAAAAAGAAAAAGAAATGGGACAGATTAAGAGCATAAATGATATGACTAAGAGGGAACAAAGGGCTGTTAGAAAAATATGGAGAGAGAAGACTAAAAAGCATAGAGATCGCGTAAAGCTACAATCTACCAGAAACTATCCAGTAACACCACCTGGGTCTGATAATGAACCTCCACTTCCACAAAACACTATTGCTCTGGCTGCTAAAAGGCGATTAGAAATTCAGCGCAAACGACGAAATCAACTTATAAAAAAACAAAAATATGAAATTAAACGGTTACGTCAAAGGATACGTGATTGTCAAAAGAAACTACGGCGCATTAGCAAACAAAAAATGACTCCAAACTCAAAAGTGGCCGATCTTTTACAGAATAATAGTAAAGAGAATGTAGAACAGGTGAAGAAAAAAATTATTATTTAGTGAGGTGATTCAAAACCAACTCAAAGATAATATAAATTTGATAAGGAATGATAATGAAAAAAAGATATTTAAAAAAGTAATAAGTGGTAAAATAGTCAAAAAGTATAAAGTGTTGAACCAAATTAATATGAACCCTATAAGACAGTCATGTACTGCGAATAAAAGTTTGTTAGATATGACACGGAAGACAAGAAACGATAAAACGAATCCGAAGTTAGAGAAAATAGTCGCAGAGTTTTTTGAAGAAGATTGCAATAGTAGATTATGCCCAGGTATAAAAGATAGCATTACAAAAAATAAAATAAAAAAACAGAAGAGATTGTTACAGGACACCATGAAAAATCTACACACCAAAACTGTAAAGACTGAATTTATTTCTTATATTAAAAAATATCCAAATACTATAATTTATATATGTTTTATTTAATATTAGTCCCCTTTCTTAGCTAATAATCATTAGCCTGTCACTTCTCTGCTTTAATTTGTCACTATTCTGCCAATAGTGTCACTCCCCTGGTAACACATTTTCCTCTGGTGCTTATAAAATTAAAAAATAATGTAAAATCTTCTGGCCCTCATCATTACAAATTTAAAAATTGTGTCAAATAGAGAAATTATCAATATTGAATGGAACAGATTACATTTCTTTCAGGGACACAAAAAAATCAAATACCGTATATTCACCCATATACCAATTTTCATAATGATCGGTCGAATTGTTTCTGAGTTTAGCAATGTCATATATACAAACATACTCTTTTATAGATATAGATAGATATTGTTAGTACAATTTCAAAAGTAGTTTCGACAGACCGTCCAAGAACTAACGTTGATAGGCATAGATAATTTTATAGATAATGTATCAAGGTATCAACATAAATAGAAAACATTCGTATAGATAATTTTAAAACTAAATATATCATTGCTGCCAACTTAATAAATAGTAGCAACAAATCTAGAAGTTACATTGTTACCATTTGAAAATTTATTGCCAACTAAATTTACACATAGACGGCGCATCAGATCAGTATGCGCTTACGTTGTATTTCTTTTGCATGTCCTGCATTACCAAGCCGTTATACGTTGAAGTAGCTATCCACGCCAAAAATATACACTTCAGAAATAGCTGTAATGACTCAAGCTCTTACTATATATGTAAAATCATTACGTAAGATTTATGGCATAAAAATGATGTATGATTTTCATTAATAATGTTCATTCTTTCTTTATAGCAGGCATTCTGCTGTGGCTGTCTGGACAATCAATCCGTCCGGAGCGACAGAAGGGCGGCGTGCGGTGACCAACGTATTCCCTCCTCATCGCTTCTGGACTAGTCACTGGTACTGATTCCTTGACCTTAATGATCAGCCCGAAAATATTGTCCACGTTAATACTATTGATGTAAAAGTCTATCAGTAACTTTACATTGATTTGAATTTATTATAAATAGTAGGTACTTGAAAAAAATTGTATTTGATTTTTAAGTGCCCGATGTTTTGAATACTTTTCAGCATTCATGGTCACGAGAGGACAGGTTACCAACTTGTCTCTGAAAATATCTCTTCTTTTGTTAAAGTATTATTATATACCTATATGGGCGATATATTAGCTTGGGCCTTTTTTTGCGGCGGGCTATGGACTGGTCACACCGCGCTAAATGCGTTCGAGGCGACAGATGAAGCGGCGCGCGATCCCATAAACTCGCCCCGCGAGTGGACCACTGGAACCCAGTTTTCGTCTTCGGTGAATATTAGGAAGATGGGTCTAAGGCGCTATCGAACCTATATCCATCACTGGTTTAAAGTCGCGGAAGTACCGTCTTCTATTATATTTATTTTTAGGGTTCCGTACCTCAAAAGGAAAAAAAGGGAACCCTTATAGGATCATTTTGTTGTCTGTCCGTCCGTATGTCCGTCTGTCCCTTCGTGCGCGAGTACAACTCACACTTGGCCGATTTTTGTTAGATTTAGCAAAATAAATTATTAAATCTTTCCTCTTGTGACCATGAATGGTAAAACCTATTTGAAAAGTCAGGCAATTAAAAATCAAAAACATCAGCTATAAAATCCGTAAAAATAATTTTATTTCAAATGTGTAAATCTCGCGTAAACATCAGAAGTCCTTTGCAGAATTTATTTATTATATGAACTTATGTGTATAGTCTGCAGAATGGTCTACATATTCGTATATATTATGTCACAGAGTGTTGAAATGTTTTATATAAACTATGAAATAATAAGAGTTGCTACATTCCACGAAACGTATTTCATATAATAAATAGAGCAACTTCACAGCTATTTTAACTCTCAAATTATTTAGTTCATTCTTTAGTGTTTTGTTTATGCTAGCAGAAAATATTTTAAAATTTTATATTATTACGACGACGAGCTTTACTAGATGTAAATGTGTTCATCTGTTGTCGTTTGGTCAACAATTACGTTCTCGGATTGAAGTCAGGTAGACGATCCATCATAAAGCTATTACCAAAACTTTAACAATATGTAGATACGATGGAAGATTATTCCTGTGGTGACGGAGAATACAATGATGATATTTTATTGCTTATGGTGGCAAACGAGCAAGCAGCACACAGGATGGTAAGTGTTCACCGAAGACAAAGATTGGGTACCGGTGGTCCGCTCGCACGGCGAAGAGAGAGGAGTTTTACGGTGGGTCTATGGGGTCACGCGCCGCCTTTCCGTCAACCCGGAACAATTTGGCGGGGCGAGACGCATCCATAGTCCACCAATAAAAAAAAAAAAAAAAAAAAGGATGGTAAGTGTTACTATCGCTCCTCGGACTTTTGTAATACCACCATTGGACTTCCGACCCTCCTCTCATCGAACGAAGCGCAACAGCACATTGCTCAAATGTCGATCTACTGCAAGAGTGTGATATTACCCCGGACGGATCGGCCCGCGATTATAGACAGAAAACTGTCAATAGTGTGGCCCACCCACTATTAAACCCCCATCACCTCTTACTTTCCTGCAAGTACCGAAGAAATCGATTAAACGATATAAGACAAGAACATCACTGCAAGAGAAGTAAAACTTGAAAATACTTTAAGTAATAGTTATTCGAAGTAAAATTCTATGGCAATTAAGAAGTATGCAGACTATACAGCATGATGTTGGTAAATATTTATATTTTCGAATATCCACCCACACATAATTGACTGCTAAGAGGGCAAAGTATCCACCGATGACAAGAACTACACATAATATTTGATAGTTGGACGGTTTGGATAAGTGTAACTATACCATAGCCTACACACAAAAAAAAAGGTATAAAGGCGGCAAACTATTCGTATGGGTTATCTACTCTATATTTAGTTTAATATCGTATTATATAGTTATATAATAGTAGTAAAAGTAATGAAAGAGTGTATTGGTGTAAAGATGCAAAAGGAAATACTCCGATGGTTGAGACATGTGGAAAGAATGCCGAACGAACGCCTGGTTAAGAAGATATACAATGCGAAAGTGGAAGGATGTAGGTACCGGGGGAGACCGAGACTAACCTACCTAGACCAGATCGGGCACGTACTGAAGGAAGGTGGAATCAATAGTCTCCGAATCCGGCGAGCGTGTATGAAGAAAATTATGAATGTTCCGGAAGCGAGTGAAGTATGCAAGGAAAGAGTTCTCTGGCACTCTGTTCTCTCTGCCTACCCTGCAAGGGATATGGCGTGATGATATGTATGTATGTATATAACAGTAGTCGGTTCTAGTTTCACAAAATCTTGTCTGATTATTATTATTTAGGCGGCTGTTGCTTTTAATTTCATGTAAAGATGACACCAAGATGCCTATATCTGCAGTTTAGTTTTGAAAAAAATATGTATAAGTATATGACGCACCTACCGAAATATAAATATTTTTGGCACAACATATCACTATACCTCTTAACCGTGACATTTCCTAATTATTTTCCGTGGGCGAATATTATGAATGAACACAAAAATATTTCTGGCAAACTTCTACCTTTTTATGTACCTACTTGATTTGTAAATGAAATTTAAGGGCTCACGGTTAGATATACTAAAATGACTTATTATACTTAAATAAAGTTATTAAAACATTTTAACTGAACCAAGTTTCAATCATAAATGCGTGATATAAAACGTATGAAATTTTCAAAACAAATAGTTGTGCTAGTGCACACCAATTTAATTATTTTTTTATAATTTTTTTAATAAAGTTAATATTAATTGATTTATTGAATATTTAAATTATAAGATTTCTTTTTCTATAATAAAATTATAAATTCAAAAATATGAATGTTTTAAAAATCTGGCAATTTTTAAAATAGGTTTTAATTTATAATTCTGCGCAACATAACATATATAGTAAATACATAGATATTAAATTTAAAATTGGATGTTACCATAACAATCAATCGCGTAAAAGCCTTTGGGAATTATAGACTACAAGCCCATGGAAAAATTAACCTGTGAAATAAACCAACGTGAATAACGCTTAGAAGGCTGTTACTATATTATAAAATAACTCTGAGCGCTATGCCGTCATTTCTGAGTGGTACATGTGAGTACGTATGGGTTAATGGAATTTCTCAGGTACAAGTTACAAATTACGACTGTACAGTACGGCGGTATATATACGGCGTTCATGGGTAAAGTATCTGTATATGTATACAAAAAGAATTACACAAATGCCGTACAGTAATAACTGACCTATATTGCTTCTACAATTACCGGCGAATTAAAACTTCCGGCACCACCACTTTAGTACGGCACTAGGTTTTCCGACATTTATTTTTAATCATCTATAAGCTATAAAAAAGCCGTACATTAATAATTAGTCGTAATTTCTCAATTGTACCTGAGAAATTCCATTTACTCACACGTACTCACCTGTACCGCTCAGAAATGACGGCATAGCGCTCAGAGTTATTTTATGATATAGTAACAGCCTTCTAAGCGTTATTCACGTTGGTTCATTTCACAGGTTAATTTTTTCCATGGGCTTGTAGTCGACACGTAGCGACTAGGCCCGCCTTAACTATGCAGGTCTATAAGCTAATGAATAATTATAACCTTAGTTTATGTTGCATTGAAATTATTCTTGCTAAAACTAGCACTATCACAGTCCTATAACAATAGATAGAAAAAACTAGTTGCTATGTTTTTTAGTTAATTTCGAGCATGTTCATAAAATGTTTCGTTTTACAAATATATTTTACGACTTACAAAGATACTTCTGCCAAGAGAAATGTTAGCTGAACGAACTTCTAACTTTTATAAATTCTTTTTATAAGTTTTATTTATGTGTGTATATATCAGAATGACGTGAACAGCGACCCCGTTTATATGTTTTCAGTTATTTTCGGTGTCCTCTGATTCATATGGTTAGAAGAAGCGAATACGTAAGAAATTTTCAATGGCGCTGACACTAGTAATTGGCATCAAACCGTTTCATGGAGACTAAAGTTTTCAAACTGACCGCTTGGAACTCATCAGTATAACACTTCTATTTAAATAGAAACTACTATCTAACAAACTCTTGTAAATCTAAACAGTTTTGGCCTACTTTACTACGCTCTCGATAGAGATAAAAAATAACACTTATTGTTTCAGTTTTTTTCTCAAACTGATATTATAAAATATATAATTAAACCAAACATTTAAATAATTTATTATGTATAAGAAGAGGACGCCCATTAATCACGTGATCTTTTTTTTTATCATTTTTTAACCACCCCCTCCCCCTTGGTGATACGTGGTGAGGTTTAAGACTATAATTATATATGTTTTTCTCCTTTAGTAATTAAATTATTTTGATTATACAGTAATTGGAGTGATAGTAATATTCAAAATCTGCGACAGAGGTAAATAAATCATTCTATTCATGATGTAGAATTATTTTTATATTAGTTATGTTATTCATTCTCCTGCTCTTCGCCAAATTACTTGGGGTCAATACAATATACCGAAGACAAAGATCGGGTACCGGTGGCCCGCTCGCAAGGCGAAGAGAGGAGTTAGCATGGTGGGTCTATGGGGTCACGCGCCGTCTCTACCGACACCCCGGACCGATTTGGTGGGGCGAGACGCATCCATAGTCCATCGCAAAACAAAAAGGGGTCAATACAATATGTATTATGTTGCAAAAGTTATGACCAATATTTTTATGGCCTGTCTGAGGCCAATCCGAGTGTACTTGTGGCCAAACGGCAGCAGCAGGAGTTGGCCTAGGGGGATATAAAGCTTTAATCATCTTTTTCGACATTTACGAGTAAAGTGAAGGCCGGTAGTATTCGCAGCCGCACGTATCAGTTTTGCTCCTGGAAGCCAATCTTCTTTAAATGATTTATGGTATCAGGTACCACAACTAAGCCATTGCCTACCGTATTCTTCTCAAACTTGATTCATGTATGCAATGTCATAGCGTGAACCAGACCGAACAGATAATATCTTGAGACGATTAAAATAATGCGAAACGCACGTAAAGCGTTTTCATTTCAGCTTGCTTTCCTATGTCAAGCCGGATGTCCAATTATCGTAGCCATTCTCTTCTACAAGTCATATTTCGAAACTGATTCTTATGAAATTTTGTAAGCAGACGCGATAATGATCTATTTTTTTTTTCGAATGCCGAGATATCTTGGGTACATACATATGAAAGTCCAAATTGTAAAAAAAAAACATATTTTAGCCATTTCGCAAAATGATGAAAATGTGACAAATCTTTTTCGTTATCTTTATCCAGCAACTGACGAGGGCGTGAGGAGGTGGAAAATAAATAAAAAAAGCAACTGGCAAGATCTACAATTCAAATGTATGAAATGATTTATATGATAAATACATTTGAAAATGTTATCATCATCATCTCAGCTTATATACGTCCCACTGCTGGACTCAAACCTATCCCACAAAGAGAGGAAAATTGACTTAGCACGCTGGTCAGACGAGTTGGCATAGGATTTTAATTCGAGTTATCTTTTTCTAGAGTAGATACGGGATATAGCATGCATATAACATATATAGTATATCCCGAAGTCGTCTATTACGACACTCATACGTCGGAAAGGGAGTGGTGAATTATATTTTTACTAAGGCAACACACCGACAGAGCACAAAAACATGCGGCGTACATTTTAGCGGGTATATGGAAATGTTATGGCGCACTCTTGAATTATACCATATCCAATTCTTTTTGTTTCAGTATTTTATTGAATAATTTTGCTGCTATTTTATGTAATATAACACAGTTAGAGTGCTGCAGTGTACAATATGATATAATAGTGGTTTATGTATATTTTAACGTTTTGCTAAAGTAATCATTGTTTGGTTATCAGCGCCCAATTATTAATAGCGACCGACGGACAGTGACTATTAAAAGACTCCTCAATTTGAAGAAGTATTAAATAATATGTGAAGAAAATTATATAAGACTTGGCTGTATGAGGTTTAATTCCTTTGCCTGTCCGAATAGAAAAAATAATAGCACAAAACTTAAAAATGTATCATAGGTAAATTTAAAAACATATAATTGCTATTAAAATTCTTCAGTGGGCGAATGTATAATCTATTAAATGCATCTAGCACTTCAGTAAATATGTTATTGTTAGACTGTCAGCATCTTTCGTGTTATTCTGTTGAGTTAATGTTTAGGTGTTTTAATTTCGTGGTACATAATAGTTTTCTATTGTTTTACATATGTATATGCAGGCTCTGAAATAAACTATCTGATGTACCTATTATCTCAAAGTGTTATGAATGACATGTCCTTCTTTAAACGAGTTTTAATAGAACACTTTTCTCACAGTAATCAGCATCCCTTGTTATGGCTTTAGTATGCTCAGCCTGGCCTCGGCCCATGATCAAGATTTACAACATACCATCAGGTACGCTTCATGCTCGGTTTCCACCATAAAAAATTATATAAACTATAATTTTAGACCATGATATAATAACTTTACTCGAACCTTTGAGTGAGCGCTGACGTCTTTCAACTCGTGATGGTAAATTGGTAATTGTAGATAATCCAATCTTTAGGAGCAATTAAACTTGCAGCCCTGGTATCATTTAACACATGTCATTATTGGCCGCAGTTTTATTTTTAAAGGAGACTATACACAAAGTATAATAATTCGACTGACTGAGTTTTATTATGATTTTTTTTGGAATAATATTCTGCTGAAATCTCTTAATTGATTCTTAGGACTCCTATTAGAAAGGCAATATTGGTGGTCATTGTGCTTCTAATCTATCGTAATATGCCTATAGCAATATTAGAATAGTAGTAGCATTATATTTTACAGACTTGTTTAGTTGAGAACGAGAAATTGCTTACATTTCTATGTACCTACCTAAGTTCTAATTGCCAAGGCGATAATGTGAATTTTTATTGCTGCTTTTTCCATTGAAAATTAATATTTCCATAACAACATAAACAGAATCATAAGAATCGACTAAGGGTCAAGAATAGTTAACATAATTAAAAAGAAAGGCAAATTCAGGAAAAACCTTGCATTAAACTCCTCTAATCAACGTAGCATAGTTACGCAGCCAACTCTGATGTTGTATAAGCTTCAAACCTTTGTTTTCGGTGTTAGGCTATGGACAGCTCGCAAGGCGGCATGTAAACGCATAACCTAATATATTTCCTTCCCATGGCCATTAGATTGGCTACAGCTACTGATTCTTTGACCTCAATCGCCAGCCTCGCGGGTTACCCTTTTTCAAGCATAACATCGAGTTGTATATGGGTAGAAAAAGTAATAAAAATGATGATGAATTATTTGTGGTTACACGAATACTACCAATGTGATAGCTACGAATACTACCAACACTTTACTCGTAGATGCCGTAAAAGACTACTAATCTATCGAACAACTACTTCTCAATTCTCATGTTGGTCAAAAATTACAGTCCTAAGGAGTCGTATAACTATTACCATTACTTTTGGAATATGTTTTATGGAAGAAGAGTACACATTGTATCCAGCCCAAGTAATTGAGCTAAGAATAAAGATGATCATGATAATAATAGTTTGATAACACGCACAGTGCGGGAAGCGAATAGGGAACTCATAATGAACCACTTTCTTGCGACAGTACATTATTCTGTAAATATAATGAGACATATAGGGACAAATATAAAGATACATCCTAGACCGAGTGCTATCTTTACTAAGAACCTATCAAAAACCAACAATTTCCTTGCAAAACTCTGTGCATAACCTTGTGTATTAAGTTAATGAAGAAAATCCTTTTTATCCGGAATAAGAAAAATCCTTTATTTTCATAGCATTTTGAATTCAAACTATTTTTACGGATTCTATCGCGTTTGTATTCCATATTTAATTGCCCGACGTTTCAAACATTTTACAGTGTTTATGGTCACGGGAGATTTGGCATTTTTTTTTAAACTAATTTAAAATCACAGCTTAAGAACGGTTAAAAATAATTACATTTTATTGCGAATATTCTTTTACAGAGGCTATCCTTAACGCTTTCTTTAAGGTATACGTATCGGCTTTGTGATTCACAATCATGAATATATTTTTTACACCCTGCACTAAACACAACTTTTACAACTTTTTACACCCTGGACTAATCCAATTATAAACATATAACTTCTCTTAAACATTCATATATAGCCTGTATTCTATTAAACATAGACCTCCTTATGTGAGAGTTAGTTTCATAATTGCTATCGCAAATGGCGTTACAAATTTCCTGGCGATCCCTCAGCTAGGTTTAATGACTTCCAGTGAGTGAAACATTTCATCCATCACCACACGAAGACGTTTAATAGATTTTTAGTATTTTCTTTTATCTCATATTATCTAAATACTAAATTAAAGTAAACTATCCGTGTGGTTACGAAATAAGAATAGAATTTCGCCACCATATCTTGACCGTGTGTGTCTTTAAAAAGAAAAAGGATAATACGCGGATAACATCTGTGCAAGAGAGGGAAAATTCGAAATGAAACCTTATGCTAACACGTCTGACCAGCGTGATATAGTAGATCAATTTCCTTTCTATTATGGTGAAGGCTCGAGTCCAGCAATGGGATATATATGAGATGATCGTGAAAGAAAAGTAAACATCAAAGTATGAATTGAATGGAGCAATGGATTCGTTGATAAAACGATCTTTAATGTTTTAAGCATCTTTACTAAATGATTACAGTTTTATTAACTGATTACAATAGGCACAATCGACACGAATGTCTGCCTACGCGGACACCACTTCTAAACAATATAAACATTATATGCTGCTTGCATTTTCAACTTCTACAGTTTGTCGAGTGAATAGTTAAGCTATTGCCACAACAGAGTAATACACTCGACTACGAACTCCGCCGTATACCAGTTTTATAGTAGAGAACTACCGAGCATTTTTTTTGCGGTGAACTATGGACGCGGTCTCGGCCCGCCAAATCGGTCCGGAGTGACGAAAAAGGCGGCACATAACCCCATAGACCCACCATGCAAAACTCCTCTCTTATACGTGCGAGCGGGCCACCGGTAGTCGATCTTTGTCTTCGGTGACCTACCGAGCATAGCCCTCTCCATAACATTTGCATTTTTTATAGAATAACATTTAGAAAACGCGTTTGTGTAGCTTAAGCTTACTGTAAACGATTTTATAGAGATTGCAAATTATTAGACACAAAGATCCACCCAAATTCCTTAAAAACTACCCAGTTTATCTGCTGCTGGATTATCTACTTATTTCGTAGGTACCATTTTGTTTTATGTAAGTAAAATTATATTCTCTCTAACTTCTGCCCGCGGCTTCGCCCGCGTAAAAGGTTACTTTCCTAAAAATTTTCATCACCTATTTTTATTTTGCCCCTTAAAGGTAATTTTTTACAACATGTTAATGTCATATTTATTTATATCTAATCGGCAGCCTAAAAATAAGTTTCAAGCTTCAGCTTTAAAAATGACGACACTGTCTTACAACTTTACATCCTCCTTTACATCCCCCTTTACAACCCTCTTTTGCATTGAAAGTAGCCTATGTCCTTTGTCAGGTTCTAGACTATCTGTGTACCAAATTTCATTTAGATCGGTTCAGTAGTTTTGACGTGAAAGAGCGACAGACAGAGTTACTTTCGCATTTATAATATTATTAAGGATTATTTATGTTAATTTGTTCTACTAAGGTGTCATTTCGGGAATAGGATTTATGAGTTTGAATGACCTGATTTTAACAAATAATTCACTTCAAAATAAATCTTTAAATTAGCACACAGGGACCTGCCGTTTTCAACATTACCACCAGATATATTTAATTTGTGTTAAAATTAATGCATTCTTGAACACAAATTGTGGCCATTTTCATTAATCCACGAATTAATGTTATCATTCTTAATTTTGGATGTATTCCAATAGATACAGTTTTACGAGAACATTTTCGTAGTTTGTCTTTTCTGTATCACGTACTAGGCAACCAGAACCTATTTTTACTAGTGTTGCCCAAATGCAAGAACAAGACGAGACTTAGCCAGTCTTGGTCTTGGTCTTGCGCCAATACACCTGGTCTTGGTCTTGGTCTTGGTCTTGCACTCCCAGTCTTGGTCTTGGTCTTGGTCTTGCAGCAAGAGTCTTGCAAGTCTTGCAATTACCTATTAGTCTATTACTATTTATTAAAGTTTACTTTAAATCTTAGAAAAACGTATTAGAATTGAAACATTGTGAGCTTGAATTAACATAGCCATAGTAAAGATCAAGCAGATTAATAAATAACTGAGGATTTGATAAGAAATTCGAAAAATCAACTGACCTATATGTCGTTTTCCATGGAAGTAACTGTTTCTTAATAAACATTTATGATTTATAAGCTTACATTTGCTAAAACATGTAAAAAACAAATTAATTACAATAACTTGACTGTATTTTAAAGAACAATATCTGTCTAGAAAGAGATTGAACCCTCAACTTATATGAAATTTAATAAAAGAGTTTTACGATTTATCATTTATTTCAATAAAAAATAAAATACAACACAAATCAAACATAACAGTACACAACAGCCTTATCATTAGGTTATGTTACTTTATATCAATTCTTTTGACCAAGAATTAATACAAAGTAACCATCTGGCTGACTCATCACTTAACCTATTTCTATGTTTTCTAATTACTAATGATGCTTTAGAAAATAATCTCTCAGCAGGTACTGAAGTTGCAGGTATTGAGAGAAAATCACGGGCCATCTTCGATAAAGTCGGATACTCTGTCTCATGCGTCCTCCACCAATCTAAAATGTCTTCCGAGCTGACAGTTCTTGGTTTTCTCAGGTACTCCTCCAACTCGTCTATCACTAAGCCTTGAAGACAAGATCCAGATGACGTCGAGGGACATTCATAGAGTTTATCAAAGTCTATTACGTCTTCATCTTCATCACATACTTTATTTTCTTTTTTTGGTAATTCCAGAGATTTGTTCAGTGAGTGTAGACTTTTATATTCTTCATAAAGTTCATTGAACTTGCGCAGACTTTCTGTTTTAAGTTGCTTCCCCCACATTGTCAGGTCAAAAGTCTGAGCCTTATGCCTTGGGTCTAAAATTAAAGAAGTACAATAAATCCAGTTGCTCTTCTTATAATGTTTAAGCATTTTGTCTCGAGCTGCTTGGAAAGTTAGAATGAGCCTTTCATCCACTTCAGATCGATTAGGTTTCTCATCTAACTGTTTTACCATGGATTCAATTTTATCTAGCAAGAGATTGAATGATACAATGACTAGCGGTAATGTAACATATTTGTCTCCAAGTTTTGTACTTAAAAGTTTAAAGTTTATTAGAAATTTATGTAATTTTTCGAGTACCTGCCATTCACTAGCTGTGATTTGAAAATCATTCAATTCGGTGACAGAACTGCACAATATGTTAATTTGATGGCACGCCGGCTGCTTCACAAGCAGACTGAAACTTCTTCTTCACTATCTCACTTCTTTTTATTTTACTGGAAATACTGCGTAACTTTGTTACAGATGTACGCGAGTCAGCAATATTTGGTGCATATTCTTCATCTTCCTCATCCTCAGTTTCGTCTGCATAGTCTTCATACTGCTGATCTTGCGCGTTAGTGTCAGACTCATAGTGTAATGCTAAGGTCTTTAATAAATCTTGTACACCAAGGTTTAAAATGTGAGCAAAGCACCGGAAATGTTGATTGTCTGAATCAAAGTGTGGCGGCAGCTGTTTGCCCAGTTCATACATAAATTTGGTATTTGCAGTTGCGTTGTCGACCGTGATACCTTGTATTTTATCAATTATGTCATATTCCAATAAACATTCATGGAAAATCGTTGCAATATCTGCCCCAGTATGTCGACCGCGTGATGGTATAAAATCAAGAACTACAGATCGATACTTCCATTCGTTGTCTATATAATGCATAGTAACCCCGTAGTAACTCCTACCAGCAATTGACGTCCACCCATCAATAGTAAACGACATTTTAGATGATAATTGTTGAAGTCGTTCCTTGAGATTCAATTGGAGCTCTTCAAATCGCTCTTTGACTTTCCTTCTAAGTGTAGACCTTTTAGGAAACACCATATTAGGGCAAATACGTCGAAAATATACTTGTGTAGCTTCGTCATCGAAAAATGAGAAGGGAAGATATTTTTTCACCACCCAATCAACTGTAGCTGTCGTGATGTTGTCACTGCTGTTTTCCGACTGAAATAAAACAATAAATCTTGTGTTATTATTTAAAACATACTAGGTTTGAGCGTTTAGGAGGAGGAGGTTTGTTGTTGTTAAATCGAGAAAATCGTTAAATTGACATTTGTTATATTACCAAAATAAAGTACTTAGTTGTTACTGGCCGATTATGAAAACAAATGAAAATATGGGTGTTTATAAAAAATATTTAAGACGATAATTACATACTTAATATGTCGCACCCCTAGATGAAAACACCACTAACTCAAAAATACTTACGTAAGTTAATGGCGTTTTTGAAAGTATCGCATGAATAGCTACGCGGAGTTAAAATTCCCGTAGCGACAACTTCGACCATTGTTAAAAAAATATTCTTACCTGTCCACTTCTTCCAGCGGTTACTAAAAAGCTTGTGATATCTCCACTTAATTTTGGTTTAACAGGAAGAAATATTTGTAATTCCTTTTTGTGGAAAGATATTAGATGTTTCCTTAATCCTGAAGTGTTTCTGTTTTTCATTTTTATTTCAATCTTTTATGTTGGCACAATTTACACAAGGCAGTTTGGGATGCATGAATTATTTCGAAAAACTCCTCAAATTTGCTTTTGGGTCTTTTAGATCTGTGACTCAAACTCTCGTTACCCGGACTAGAATAATTTGAATCTTCGTCACTCATATTAAATTGTACACGTGATACGTTTTTAGAAAACAACAAGAATTAGTAAAAACAATTATTAAGTTAGACTCGAAGCACAGCTCAATTGGAAATGACTGGAATTAAAATAATTCCTTTATTTATAGTACGTTTCCTTGCTTTCTACCGCGCCGCCTCGCCACGTGCCGGCTCTATTAAAAGGATGCCGCCGCAAATCAAACGATGCCGCGTGCGGCGTACAAACACAGATTATTACCTACTTGTACAGACGCGACGCGTGAATAAAATATATGTAAAGAATTAGTGCCAATCACTATTCTTTACATATAAGTGAATGTTTTGGCGTACATCTATACTTATCTATACTAATATTATAAAGCTGAAGAGTTTGTTTGTATGTTTGATGACAGAAGTTTTAAAATAAATAAATAAATCCTGAACGTCACTATACCTCCAAAGTTACTATTCCTCGTGGACGAAGTCGCGGGCACTGCTAGTAAATACTTACTCTCATCATCTCTCTCAGAGATATTCGGGCTGGTAAGCAATACAAAACTCTTATCGCAGGCTTTTTATTTTATTAGTAGGTAAGTACCTACGCTTTTTATATTATTTTATTAGTTTTGTAGAATTTTTTTACACGTTTCAAGTATATTTAAAAGTGGCTACAATATTTATCAAACGGGTGATATTTGAACACTTTTTTGCTATTTTTTCTTGTAAAAACTTAAGAAATATAATGACTAAATGTACAATAATAGTACCTAAGTAATTAGTTTAAAACCATATAATCAATATTATAATATATACTTACTAGAATAAATTATTATGACATCTACTACCTATCCTTAACATTTTTTCCTATCATAATACTACTTGCGTGATCAGTATAATGTATTCATTTTCATTCTAAGCACTCTGAAACTTATTTATTCTTTGGAACACCTGTAGGTACTCTTAAAATTCGAAATTATTTTGCATGAGTATACCTACGCCCTGTGGCGGCAATCAAATAGTGTCAAATGTTGTGATTTCGGCGCGGCGGCAACGATTGTTGTATATGATTTCAAAAGAAGCCGCCGGCGCGTGTATCATAACCATGTACTTCCGAAAAGCGGCAAATTTCTTTGAGAAGTAAGTACAAAACCTTTGATGCCGCATTATCAAAGTGCCGATGGTTAAAACATAACTATGCATGCACTCAGTTTGATTTTAATGGATATTTTTTTATTCGCTATGTAGGTATGTTTATGGTATTAGTCGTAATGCGCATAGATCCAGTTTTTCATATTCTTTGATACAGTTTTTTGCGTCTCATAGAATTCCTAAGCGTACCTATACACCGAACTGTTACACCTAACTACTCCGTGAAATAGCGCTAAGTCCTAGCTGCAAGACGCAAGAGTCTTGCAGGCTTAGTCTTGTTCTTGCTCAAGTCTTGCACGGTCAGTCTTGGTCTTGGTCTTGCTAAAAATACGCGGTCTTGTTCTTGGTCTTGGTCTTGCAAAAACGCAAGAACAAGACCAAGACTGCAAGACCAAGACTGAATTTGGGCAACACTAATTTTTACAACAACAACTATCATCTCAGAGATCACACCGTATGTCTAAAGAAATAACCATTAACATCAAAACTATTAAGAGTATAAAGAGCCGGGCAGATCTATTTAATTGCTTCAACATTTTGATTAGCTATTTAGATATGGCTACTAATACATTACATTTATAAAATTATTCGGTAATATTAGATTAATTTGAAATTGTGAATACTATTTATTTATATATTTATTCATAGTTAAAATAATAATTAAAATATAATCACATTTATGAATATTGAAATTAATTCAGTATCAATCTAATAATATGTATATGTATATGAATGAATTGTATTATATTTGCAAGTAGGATTGACACAGGGCAGAGGCCTGGTCATAAAACAACTGCCAATAACTTATCAATCTCAAAAAATTCCGATAAGAGCAGAATAATGAGGACTAGGTATGAATGAATTGTATATATTTTTTTTAAATATGTTTTTAAATTCAATTTTGCTTCCTTCATGAGGCCTCTACACAACAATTGTTTACGTTTTTGTTTGTAGGTAATCACGTCAAAATTAAACAATTACTTCAGTATACACCTCCGTTCACAAGAAATGTTTTTGAAATAAGATCTTAGCAGAGCGAATAAAACACTATTCGTAGAACATCTACAACTAGCTATGAATAATTGAGTCTCTCAGCCAAAAGATAAACTCGCATCGATAAGGCAGTGATCGATACCATTTTTTTGCGTGAAGACCAATCAATGTATCATTCAAATTAGCGAGAGATGCATATTAAACATTGCAACGCTGGTATGCCAAGATAATTAATATTTATTGGCTGATAATTACATTTCTTTCAACTAACTCACACATACGCACACATTCACAGCCTGCACTTTAAAAAATCATAATCGTTAACAGTATGACGCAGAAACAAACAGATCACGCCGACGGTTGGCGACAAAAGATAATAGTTGGAATGCCGACACCACGTAATGAAAGTCTATTTCAGCGTTATATGCCGCGGCACACAGTTTTAGCCGAGCTGAGAGCGTAGGCGGTCTGCGACCTTGGCGGAGCCAGCATCGGTGGAATGGTGGAAAACGAGACTCGGTACCATTTTAGGCCGCGCCGACGGCGGTGGCGGTCGGCGGCCGGGTCAAGTTTTATTGTCTCCGCGGCTCGATTGCATAACTCGCAAATCACCAACCGCCATCGCTCGCTTCGAAAATATCATGCGCTCAGCTCCGGCGAGGCGGTGTTCCCGTCGGCCCGTCCGAAGATCATTAACTCGACGATAACCCATTTGGACGGGCGCCGTCGCAGACGTTTCGACACGGCGGCGACCGCCCCCGCCCTGGCCGCCAGCCAGCGCACGATAGCTCACAAAATTAAACGAAGACACACGCCGGTCCGCGGACGGCGGACGAATGGCAGCACTTACACCAGTACACCGCGACGAAATCCTTGTCTTCCAGCACGCGCTCCAACTGTTTAGCGGTGACCTCCTCGATCTGGGGTTCTTGTTTGGTCGGGGCGGGGGACTTGCGCGCGCTCACGGCGACGGCGAGCAGCAACACGGCCGCCAGAGCCTTCAGCCACCGAGCCATGGCGACACTGGCGAGGGCGCGCGCGGACTGACGCCGCCGCGCCGCCCGCCCTGCGCAAGCGCCGCCCTCCCGCGCGCTTTCCCCGACAGATTCGCGCATGCGCCGCCCGATCAACAATTGCCATTCGGTGACGGTGCTTCAGTTTTGTTTACATCTTTCATAGCGTGCAGCACCTAATGATACGAAACCTCTTAATGCGTTACACTTCAGTATACGCATTGTATTCGAGGAATCCTAAGATACTACGGCTCGAGCGAAACATATAATTATATACCATTCAACCATCAGTCTATCGATGATCGCTGGTCTCTTCAAGAAATTATAATGTTATTTACCGTAGACAAGAACTCCATACAGGTTGCCCGCTCACGTGACGAGAGATAGTGTACGGCAGGCTATGCGATTGCACGCCGTTTCGTCACCTGTCTCGGGTGGTTTGTACGGGAGAAAACGGACCGTAGTCCAAAAATTTTTTTTTTTTTTAAAGACATCAACCCTGCACTGGGGAAATAATCCTTGTATTTCGGGGAATTTTACAAATATATAATTAATGGATACAAATTATATCCACACTCAGAACATCAATTTGTAGATTGCACATAGTATTGGCCTACGCGATAAACGAACCCACGGCACGGCAGGTCAATATCTTTACCAGTACACTATCTGTATAGTTAAAAATAAAAGTGATGATATTGCTATAACCACAATGCTTGGCTAGTTGCTTGGCAATCGCACTTGGTGCTTAATAGTACTCACTTACTCTCTCTGCTGTCCATTCTCTTTTATTAGTGGTAGGACCACGCTGTTGACAGCACCGGGTTGTACCCATAGTCCGGTTAAGCTGTCAAAGCCATCTCGGCTAACAGCGACCGCAGTGGACGTTTTAGTGGGTATTCTAGTCCCGAGGCTGGCGAGTCCCACACTCCCCGTCTGTAACGGGCGGGGGTTAGTGCGTAATAGCATTTTGAGCACTGCGTGACCAAAAAAGAAAAAGCTTTTGACAGTTCTCTATCTACAGCCGTGGGCCGGTCCGTCTGGAGCAGTACCACACTCTCGCAGAAGATAGACGTTTGAATAATGGTAATGTGCTATTGCGCTTCGTTCGCCGAGTGAGAGAGCCGGTAGCTCAACTGGGTGGGTTTGGGGATTGTATTGCTAGGCAGCGGCCTAGCTACACCCTTAGTATTGCAAAGGTCCATGGGCGGCAGTGACAGTTGTCATCAGGTGTGCTGCTTGCTCGTTTGCCACCTTTTTTTTGCAAAAAAATTCTCTTGGTGCTCCCTAAGTCGGTTTTACAACTTTCACAAGAAAGCAAGGAGTAAAGACATTGTCTTCTTAACATGTCTCCAGATATACAGCGGCGAATGATACATAACGATTGAATGATACAGAATGAATGATATAGATGTTGGTTGCAATTCATTATAATTTTGAAATTAGCTGACGGGTGCACGGTCATTTTATGAAACATATACTCATTGATAAAAAGATAAAGCTGTGTGGTAGCGGCTACGAATACTACCAACCCTTACTTTGCTCGTGGATGTCGTAAAAGACGACTAAGAACCTTATAACAACCAGAGCCAACTCTATCTGATGCCGTTTGGTCAACAATTATATTCCCAAGAAGAGTTGACGTCAAGCAGACGGCCGGTCATAAAACTATTGCCAATAACTTTTACAATATGTACTATGAAAGAAGAGTACATATTGTATCGACCCCAAGTAATTGGGATAAGAGTAGGAGAATGATGATGATGATACTCATTTGATAGAGGGCATTTGACTTATTATATAAAACGGGTAGTTATACTGTTTTATTTTAAATTTTACTTCTGTTTCGGTAACATTATTTAATATCTATAAAAAAAATATAAAATTAACGTGTAGTGACGAAGTTAGAATACAATTCACCACTGCCTATCTTACCCGTGGGTGATCGTAGGAGACGACTAAGGCATATAAAACGCATATAACAAAGAAGAGGAGGAAAACTCGAAACAAAACCCTATACACGTCTGACCGGCGTGGTATGTCAATTTCCCTCCCATTGTGGAGGAGGCTCGAGCCCAACATATATGAGCTGAGATGATGATAAAAACTAAATAATTAAATATGATTTAATTTTCACAATTTTTATTGCTTATGATGGCAAACGAACAAACAGTACACCTGTTGGTAAGTGTCATTGCCGCTCATGGACCTTTGCGGTACCAGGGAGTCACCAAAAGTAGGGCTTCCGGATCTCTCGCTCACGGAACGAAGCACAACAGCACACTGCTACTGCTGCTGTGTGGTATTACCCCGGACGGACTAGCCCGCGGCTGTAGACAGAAAATTTGTCAACGGACTTTTGGCGGGAATCTAAATCGTCATGTAGTGATCTTGTATTAAGTATATTCGATATATTAGTGTTTTAACGTGTTATTTTAGATAGTTTTGATGCCATTTTATGTAATGTGATGCGATGGAAGTTCTGGGATGTAGTGAATATTCATATAAAAGTGCTTTACAACGTTTTCGATTTCCATCAAAATTCCCGCAAGATACCATTAACGGTGTGGCCGTAGCATTGTTGATGGCGACAATTTGTCTTACTGACGGACAATGACTAATCTGAAGACACTAAAAACTAAAAACATGAAGATAATTATAACTCTACACCCTCCTTATTTTTATGTATTGGCAATCAGCTACTTAAATGAGATTGTCCGTCAGTAAGTCAAATTGTCGCCATCAACAGTGCTATGGCCACATTGTTAATGGTATCTTGTGAGAATTTTGATGAAAAACGAAAACGTTGTAAAGCACTTTTATATGATATTCACTACATCTCAGCAGTTCGTCACATCACATTACATAAAATGCCATCAAAATTATCTAATATAACACGTTAAAACACTAAGATAACGAATATAATACAAGAGCACCACATGACGTTTTAGATTCCCGCCAAAAACCTCTTATAACTCTACACTGGCAGCATTGTTGATTTGTTGCCAGTGTCGGGTTCTTCTTCCTCTTCTTCTTATATATTGGCAACCAGCTACATATACGAGCTATTGGTACCGGTGTCAAGTTATAAATATTTTCACGTTTTAAGTCTTTTAATAAGTTAGTCATTGTCTAAGTCAAATTGTCGCCATTAACAGTGCAATGGCCACACTGTTAATGGTATCTTGTGGGAATTTTGATGGAAAACGAAAACGTTGTAAAGCACTTTTATATGATATTCACTACATCCCAATAGTTCCGCCGCTTCATCTATACTAATATTATAAAGCGGAAGAGTTTGTTTGTTTGTTTGTTTGTTTAAACGCGCTAATCTCAGGAACTACTGGTCCGATTTGAAAAATTCTTTTTTTGTTGGATAGTCCATTTATAGAGGAAGGCTTTAGGCTATATAACATTACGCTGCGACCAATAGGAGCAGAGCAACAATGATGAATGTGTAAAAATCGGGTTTATGTTTCCTTTTGAGAGCTTCCGCTGCGTAAACGGTTAAAGTTGCGCAAAAATTATGTACTACATAATTGTTCCCCTTTCAAAGTTCTAAATAAAAGTCCGCGACAGCATATGTCTATCTTTTAAGATTGGCTCACTATAACCTTTTTTATGCTAATCAAATTTGTTTTAAAATAATGTGATATTTTCGAAGGTGTTTTTATAAACATAATATTAATCCTTATCCAAATAAATGAGTTTTTCATCACAAGTATTTAATTTAAAACAAAATTGCTCTTTACATTATTTGATTTCAATGAATATCTTAGGAAATATCGCAGTTTAAAAATAACATCGCAGCTAAATAATGATCAAGTACTGGGCGCGCATTTACGATAAAAATACTGGATCTTATAATCTTATATTAAAAAAAAACTCAAACTAATGTTATTTCAAAGTACTTCTGCACACACTACATTTTTAGTTTTGTTTTCTTCTCATGACCTTCCGTCGGCTTTACACATCCTAAATAATAATAATAAGTATAGGAAGTATTAGTGCCTGCCCTCATGTATGGCAGCGAAAGTTAGATTTGGCGGGTAAGACATGAAAATAGAATAAATGCTGTAGAGCTGACAGCTCTTCGTAAGCTGTGTGTGATGTAAGTATGAAAGATAAAATTAGGTATAATGTTATAAAAGAGCGCTGGTATGCTGAGGTGGGTTGGACACGAAGTGGAAGAAATAATGAGTGGGCAGAGGTTGACGAAGCAAACATATAAAGCAATCGTGAATGGGACGAATACAAGGGGAAGACCTTTTCTGGACCAAATTGGCGATTTGTTCACGAGAGGTCATCATCATCATCATTCTCCTACTCTTATCCCAATTACTTGGGGTCGATACAATAAGTACTCTTCATTCATAGTACATATTATAAAAGTTATTGGCAATAGTTTTATGAGCGGCCGCCTGCCAGGCGTCAACCCTAATTGGGAATGTAATTGTTGACCAAACGGCATCAGATGGAGTTGGCCCAAGTCGTTATAAGGCTCTTAGTCGTCTTTTACGACATCCACAAGCAAAGTGAGGATTGGTAGTATTCATAGCCGCTACCACACAGCGATTTCATACACATTAAAAGTATGTGTAATCGTAAATAGGCGTAAGTGTATGTATGTATGTATAATATACATACATTGTATATATATCTATACTTTCTATAGATATATCTATAGAAAGTATAGATAAGACCCAATACTTTTACTTGCATTACTTTATATGGTACTACATTGCATTATATGGATTACGTCAAACTTGAATCACTTTTAAATACTTATTTCGCGTAACTACAAATACACACAAAAAAAAAAAAGAAATACATACATGCACGCACACTACATCACAAACACACGCACACCACACACACACACACATACACATACACACACGCACACACACACAAACACACGCACACCACACACACATACACATACACACACGCACACACACACAAACACACGCACACCACACACACACACACACACACACAAACAAACGCACAACACACACACACACACACACACACACAACGTGTGAGCGCGCTCACTAACACGTTAATTCTCACTCATTCATTTATTATAGATTTCTTTATCATTAGTCTTTATTACGTAAGATATATATATTCATTATTTATTATGTATGTTACTGTAAAATAATCTGATGTTCAAGATTTATGTATTTCGGGAAGGAACTGTCTCTTGAAACACAGGTATTACCTAATTCAAGAGGCAAAGACATCTATGTCAACTGTCATATGTATTTAGTTTTCAATAAAGATTATTATTATTATTATTATTTTACTTAAGGTTAAATGTTCTACTCTTACTAATAAAAGGGTCATGTAGGTACCTAAAACAGCTTTAACGTATGTATTATTTAAAAATATTTCTACCTTTTACGTAAACGAATTCGCGAGTTGAAGTTAACGTTAGCCCAAAGTAACCATTCCACGCGGACGAAGTCGCGGGCAGAAGCTAGTATTACATAAAATGCCATCAAAATTATCTAATATAACACGTTAAAACACTAAGATATCTTCTTCTTCTTATATATTGGCAATCAGCTACATATACGAGCTATTGGTGCCAGTGTCAAGTTCTTCTTCTTAATGAATGGCCTCTGTGAGTGATTAACCACAACGTCGCCAATGTCAAATAAAATAAGTTTAAAAAATTATAATAGACTAGCGGCCCGACCCGGCTTCGCACGGGTGAACATTTATTTATTAAACATTTTGGCATAAGCGTACAGTAAATGCAGGATATACCTAAATAATAATGTATTTAGCAATAGTGTATCGCTGGCTTCCCTTGGGTTGATGTTTGAAAACAAAATGAGTAAACAGAATAAATGACATCAACTGGTAATTTTTAAAATCATTTCACTGAGGTTTAGAGTATAGGTATACTAATAATAATTAGATACATTATATACCTACTATTACTGTATAAGTACTGATTATCACATATTTCATAGAATAAAAAATATAGCACCCCGACTTATGTGCTAAGTTTTTTTTTACATTTATTTTTCCTTTTTGATTTATATTTTTTATTTACTTTAATGTAGTTTTTTTTATTTGTGTATCATTTCTTTATTCAAGTACATCTTTTATTTTAAAGACTTTTAAATTTTATTAGATTTTTATTTTCCATTTTTACCTTAATGCACTATACACTATGTTAGCAGTGGTATTTGTAGATGGCAATAAAACATATTGATTTTCAGGAGACCTTACTCGAGAAAGTGCAACATATAGTTGGCCATGAGAAAAGCACTCTTTTCTTAGATCGATGCCAACCATAGAAAAGTTTGTCCCTGGGATTTATTTATTGTAAGGGCAAACGATATCTTTACAGAAAATTGTAATCTTTTAAAAGATATAGGACAATCCGTCGGTATCCGCTGAAAGTGAGCAAGCTGTCCGGCCGCGGGGCCGGTGATGATAGTATCTACAATCACATTGTCTCGCAATTCCATAACCGAAAGTCTTGTTCCATTACACATATTGGGAGGGCTTAAATTTCTCAGAGCGAGCCGCGCGGCTACCTATTTCACGCGCGTCACGGCGGCGAATTAATTTTATTTCAATTTTTCGAATGGAGTGTCCGACTTTAATAAAATAAAAAGTTATTTACAGGTATTTAAACAGCCTTGCTTGAGAAATCATTTATTTAGGTAAAGATTAAGGCAAAGGTATAAATAACTTGGTCTGATTATGGTCGAAATTTCTATTAAATTTTAAAATGTTAAAAAGTAGTTAGAGTGACATAACTACAATAGTTAGGCACATGCTATCGCGACATTTTTTGTAGATATTGATATGTTCTTTAATATTGTGGAACATTTTTGGTTCTATTATCAATAGTTTTCGCAGCACATGCGATGAAAGATATTTTATGGGCGTTTTTTTCCCCTTGGGTAACATTATTGTAATTTTAGTAGGGATCCTTATATTTTTCTTACAATTAAAATAGCCTATAATAATCAGTGATAATGTTGCATTCAAATGGTGAAAGAATTATTTAAATCGGTCCACTACTTTTTGAGCCAATTCATTACAAACATGCATACAAACCTTTTCTCTTTATAATATTAGTATAGATTTATATTTTAGTCGTCAGTCATGTCGGTTCATTGTCTTCCACTAAGATATCGAATATAATACAAGAGCACCACATGACGTTTTCAAATTCCCGTCAAAAGTCCCAGTCAGTCCCAGTGTCGGGTTAGTTGCTCGTATAAGCAGCTGATTGCCAATACATAAAAAAAAGAAGAAGAAATTTGTCAACAGTGTGGCCACTACTATAACTAGAGTAACTTAAGAAATAATCTAAAATTGAAAAGATCAAAGCATGGTTGAAATACAAACATAGAGTAGAATAAAATAGGTAGGTACCGGAAAATTGAAGGCTTCGTGGCTGAAGTCAAAATTGAAGACACACAATGCAGTGTTGTTAAACTTTATTACGTAACAACTAGCGACCTCTAGGAACAACATAAGATAATTTTCTTATTGGTACCACACCTGACCACAGACAACTTATACCTTGTTAGCAAATAGTCTTTATAACGACATCTGTCAGATGATTAGTGAAATTACTTTAATTATAAAGAAATGAATTAAATTTAATGTATATTTATTATATTACCCTCGTATTTATATTCTACCTTTACAATATTACAAATTGAATAATATTAAGCAGATTTTACAAGCTTAGCAATACTGCTTAAAATTCATTTTTTCACAGTAAACCTCTGGTGTAATTTTTTAACTTGCGATAATGAGTTCCATAATAAATTATATATGTCTTTGCATGCATATCTGTATTAATTAAAAGAATATTTATGTTCTTAAGCTTAATTAAAATAATTATTTTTCAATAGTGATTTGCTACTTGATTTATAATTAATAAAATAAGTTGCAACAAAACTTACACATACCTAGTCTCTTTCAGAAAAGTCATTGAAGTACAAAGAGTCATATATTTGACTTGAATTTAAGGGGGTATTCTTATGTACGCACTTAAAAAAATCAACTTATTTGTTTTTCATATTTTATTAGTAAAACCTATCGAAAATATGCTGTGAAAAATACAGACCAAAATCCGGGCATAGCAGATTAGTGTAAGTATATATTTTCCACAAAAATTCTGCTCTTAAAACTTTGAACGCATTTTTCTGAAAACATCATTTTCTAAAACTGTCATAGTCCTAAAAAAAAGTATTCAACCGATTGCTTTGAAATTTATACATATTCTTCTACTTAAAAAAAAATATTTAATAAAAAAAAATTACAAAAAAAAAACTTTTTTATTCTACAGTCCCCCATTTTTTTTTAATGAAATTGATTTATTCTGGTAGGTCCGATAGCGACAGATCTACTGAACAATGATCCATTCGATTTTTTTATTTCAGACAACAGCCGCTATTACCATGACCAATGACCTGCTTTTTTTTTGGGGTCTAATTTAATTAGAAAAACATAAAAAATGTAAAATAAGAAAAAAATATTTTTTATACAGTTAAAAAGTTAAAATACATAAAAACCTAGAAAAAAAAATAAAATAATTGAATTTTATTGTATTATGAACAAAAAATCTCTAAAAAGAGGTAAAATGTATGCGTTTACATGATACCCCTTTAAGTGGCGAGATAAAATTCTTAAAGAAAAACGAAATTGCGTTTTTTATGCGCTTTAATGCGTAAGCTTTTTTTTTTATGCAGCGGTTGTAAGTCCCGAATAAACAATCACCAAAAGTGGTAGCAATATTCCCCAGGAAAACTTACAACAACGCAATCGCCAACCCGCCTACCAAGTTTGGTGATTTTGAAATTACTCAGCTTCCGTGGACAGACTTAAGACCAATAGTGGATGTCAATAAATTGAAGATTAATGCTGAAGATGAAGAGAAATAAATCATCCATCCATCAGTCTACCTAAATCCATTATTAAACAAAGCCCTAAATAATAGCTCACAAGTAATAAGATTACAGTGGCATACTGTGCAGGCATGCTGGCAATCGGAGTTGATGTTATAAGCTAACTTAATTACTAATTGTCAGTTATTATACTAGTGATCTCTCAGCTGATTTTCATGGCACTTCAGGCCAGGTAAGGAAAGATATATAAATCTACACCCGTGACCACACACCAAATACATAATAATTAATTATTATTAAGTAAACTATTAATATATTTATCAATTGCTCTTAGATCCAGTGTAAGTACATTATAAATATAAAGTTTTAATGAATAATCTGCCATCTTTAATAAATAAATTAAATAATTAAAATGGTATTAAAGACATTACATTTTATATTCCCGCCAAAATTTACAACCTTTTTATATTTTAATCTCTTACATTATTTACATAACTAATTAAATGTTTTTAGATATCTGATCTAAGTGACAATATAACAACGTTTGTGTAGTACGTACATCTTTTACAAAAGATTTCTTTAACTGTCTTTAAATGCCATCTCTAGTTCTTTTGATGTACTATAATATAACAATTATAAATGTTTTCAAAAGTTACTCATAGATGGTACTAGTTATATTCTAATGGCAGCACTCGCATGAAATAACCGATTACAATCTAGTTAACTAATAATGCTTAGAACTCAATAAAGTATTTTTAATATTACAAACGAATTTCTTAATAATATTTCTAGATATTCTAAATGTCTTCACGTGTTCTAAGGCAGGGTCAAATTGCAGGTGTAAGCGTTTTAATACTAAACTCGCTGAAAACAAAAAAATATGTATATTATTTCGTTTTAGTAGTAATAAATGCTACTAATTTATGGTTTTTGTTCATTAACTTTCTAGATAACATACATATCAATAAAATCGGATGTTGTAATTGCTGATATTATTTTCTTTTGTTTCATTTCTCGACTGTTCTCAAGTCACTTAGAAAGAAAAAAATTACATGAGTAATGTATATCTAATATTTATATATAAAATTACATCAACTATATATTCAATGTCATCACTTTTCAGAAATTATTTTTGTATTAACAAAGTATTCTATCAAAATGGTTTTTAGGTATCGATACTAAATGACAGTTTGTAATTAACATCCACAACACTAAGTCATAAATGTCAAATACTTTCAACCAATCAGCGCTAACTACTAACGTCACTCGTGTCACGTGGAGGGGAACACCGGATGAAAGGTTTCTGAACGGCAAAAGGTAGTGCAGGCAACTTTTTGATTCACAGTCTGGCGCTGAGCAAATTCTTGTGACGCGGTCAAAAGTTAACAAAATAAAAGTTCGAGTAGTGTTGTGGGTGCTTTGTGAAATATACAATGAATATTACTTTTTAATTGACCTTTTATAGTGCAGTGTTTTAATTCATCTTCGTTAAAGTTTCGGTAAGTTTGAATTGCTGTTTTCACTGTTTTCAGATTTTCATACGAAGTTTTACTCGACCGTTGTATTGTTTGATTTCGCTGTAATCTTACCAAATATTTATAGCTTAAACAGTAGAATTCTTGGTATAGTTATGTTACAATTCTTAACAGAATTCCTATGCGAATTAGGTGGGTAGTTAAATACTTATAGACACCTAATAGTTTAAAACTCGAAGTATTAGTATTTTTAATGGTTTACCCAGGTGATTTCACACCTATGTGCCTACGCAATCTTACAATGCTCTTTTATTGAAACAAACAATGAGACAGTATATAACTTTTAAGTAAATAGTATTATTGAAAATAATGAACAGTTTGTCTTCATAGTCCATCTATATATTCCATCTATATATTATTAAAAAATCTGAATTATATTGTAATTATAAATGTTGCAATTCATTATGAAATAAAAAAATAAGATAACATGTTACTAATTGGTATACTTCTGTTTTACCTAGTCACTGTTATAAGCTCTGATATCATTGCACAGACATTTATTATTTATTTTTTGTTTTCATTATAATTTTGTTACACACTGAACATCAGGTAAATGGGCAGCAGCATTCTCCGGCTCACTAAATGTGATGATTATGGTATTTTAGCCTCTTTGGGGAGAGCTATGTCCAAAAATTAACACAATAGACGTACAGATGAATAAAGACCCATTAATAATTTGCATTAGGAATTCTCAGATCAATATGAGTTTTATGTTTAATGAGTGCTCACTATCGGTACTAATATACGGAGGTGCATACAAAAAGCTAAATAAACATATTCTTAATCTAAATAGTTTGCCAGTTGATTTTGTTTTTTATTACTTAGTGGATCCACAATAAGGCAGTTTAACTTAGTCTAACAAATTCTTCATATATGCATATATACTATTTTTATAGAGTAGCTGTTATATGTTAAAATCCTGAATTGCAGAATATACTTGTTTTGTAATTACTATACACAAACGTGAGTCATCTAATGACTTCTTATAATATATTTTTGAATACACTTAAAATTAAAATACCACAATAGAAACTCCTGTATTGACAGATTAAGAATACAAGTCGAATTACCACCTCGCTCTGCAAAATGTAAAAATTGAGTGCAGTATCACTAGGTGTATGGTTTATAGCACTCCGGGTCAACTTATAATAGTGACAGCAATCACCAACCCCTTTTGTTAAACCTGCTGACTGAATAATGCTCCTGCGACTATTCTAGTACTATCCAAACTATTTTTATTATTGAAGATAATCAATCTAACACCTATAGTATTATGGTGAATTACCACCGGGTAGGTTGCTGGATCTTCTGTCACCATAATAACCATAACCATAAAGGAATACCCTAATAGGAATATATCAGGGATATACAATTACAATTTAGTAACCTTATCCTGCTATAAGGCTCTCAAGATCGGCTTGGTTTATAGGACCGACTTAAACCATACATACATACCATCACGCCATGTCCCTTGCAGGGTAGGCAGAGAGAACAGGAAAAACCAAAGACTGAAAAAATATAGCATTCTTATTAAAAATGCATTCCTTTTTTAGCAGTCTTTGTGTTTAGAATGTTGCTTCTGTAGATAAAAAAAAAAATAACCACTAGTTCCACTACTAGGCAGCGAAACTTCTTTATCAAAGTAAATATATTTGTTAGATTACATCAATGATATTATCATTTTGGAGTTGATAACAAAACCTTTGTTTGAAACAATCAACGGCTTGGCTATTGTTATACGAGTTCCAGTAAAACACAATAAATTGGCACATCAATGGCTCCGGCAATGTTTGTTTTGCAATATGAACAATTCAATCATTTTGTCAAGTCATATTCCATAGATGTGTGCAACGAGTTTTGCTATCTTTTTTTTATGCGAGCAGCCCTTTTTAAAACTCGCGGTTTTATTTCCGTCCAATTATTGCGGGTTTAGAGATTAATGCTTTTGCATCCCATAAAGGTTTTGGTCGTGATTATAGCCTTATTAAGCTTAAAATTATCAGTCTAGTTTATAGAATGCCCTCTTACATTGCGTCCTTCAGCTTAGGTTTCCAACTATATAAAATAATTCTTTGAACTGTGTTGTATGTATTACAATAGTTCTTGTAAGGATATTCATTCCTTAATTTTTACTGTTAGAGAAATTCTTATTGTGCGCTCTTGCGGAGTAGTGGACGAGAGAATTCCCCTAATAGCTGAAACTATGAATTCGATATTTTATTTTGTCCATATGACGTAAAACACTGCCGCGTTATTGTCGACAGCTGTTATTTTTAGATTTCACACCTTCATTGATATTTAATCATCTACATTTCGAGCCTGAGGGAATTAGTTAATTATCGTCTACTTAGCTCATTACCAGTCTTCGTATTTCTTATTAATATTTTTCTTAGAATCTTCAAAATAAGTAATGACTGGATTCATCCAATACAAATGGAGTTTCCTATAAGAATACAAATCTCTACTGCCGCGGGTATCGTACAGGACAACTAAGGGATGTAAGCAGATAACATTAGTGTAAGACAAAGAAAACTAGTATCAAAACATTATGCCAATTCGATTGGCCAGAGGTTTTGAATACTTATTTACCGTCATCTAGAGAAGACCCTTATATCAACTGTGATGTGTAAAACAAATGTGCATGAATAAATATGCAATTAAGGAAAAGGAGATTCATGTTCGTTTCGTAATTCAGTCATAGATACCAGAGGAATCAATCTCACTCACTCTCGCAGGTCAGTCTAATAACATTTTTTTTTTTGGGGACAGGCTATGGTATGGATCAACGCTGGCCCGGGACGGCGAAAGTGACGGCCCGCATCCCAATTCGGGTATTGGTTCTTACATCGCATCGATGGCTTGGATCGATGAAAAATTTTGTTTAGTGCTCTATGTTGAAAAGAGTAGTCTATTAATTTGCCGTATCTACTTGTAATACGAGTTTTTTGTAGGTTATTCGTTATCGTATCAGGATTATTGTTTGCTAGCGCTGAGTCAGACATAATATAGAAACCATTGTCTAGGTAAATTATTATTATGCGACTGAACTGTTTATGCGATACTTAATATATTCTGATGTCTTTAAAACTAGTCATTTGCTAGATTAGTTCAGACAAATACTGATTGAGATATTGTATATGAGACGGTAAAATAATATTTTTATTCATAGAAAGAACTATCTATAACAATACATTCATATGTCTACCTTTTGAGCACCATAAGGATAGTAAACTTAGTAGTAGTCTTACGATACGAGGATATATTTTTTTAATGTTTTAATGGCAGACGAGCAAGCAGCCCACCTGGTTGTAAGTAGATAGATCTCTGCAATACTAGGAGCTCAGTCAGCTTGCTGCCTACCGTAAGGTTTAGTTTGGGTCTGTGACTCTATCGCTCACCAAACGAAAGGCAGCAGGGCAAATTGCTACCGCACAGACGTTTCTCTGCCCTGCATTTATAGCAGCAGTTAGAAAACAATATCGTTTTTTTTTTTTTGGGGGCGGGTTACGGTCGGCACACTCCTCGCACCATTCCGTCCGGGGTGACAGAGCGGCGTAAGCACGCACTCGTAACCCACCCGTGACGTCGCCTTCGTCGTTGGGCCAACCACCGGAGCAGAGTGACTTGACGTCAGTGGTTGGCCCGACGGAATACCCCTGAGGAGTACCCTCTCCTCGACCGACATCCCCCCCTCGGGTAGGATGTCGGTCTTTCCTTCCGCGGTCGGCCTTTCGGCGGGTGACGGACTAATTCCCCGATCCAGTCACACGCGGCCTCGGCTAGGGCGGCATCAGGCGCAGGTAATCGCGCCTGCGCCGCCCCAGTCGCCGGCGGCGGCTCGCGTCGTCGAGGAGACGCTCCTCGCGCACGCGCTCCGCCGCCTCCTTTCGCAAGACTACTGCCTCCGCTGCCTCGCAGAAGGATGCGACCGCGAAAAAAAAACAATATCGTGCAGAAGTAGCAGCTTTCCGTGTACGTGACGGAGTAAGAATGCAATTCACCACCCCCTACCTTACCCGTGGTCGATCGTACGAGACGACTAAGGGATATAAAAATGTATATAACATCTATGTGAGAGAAGGAATTTAATTGTGGTAGGACCACGTTATAGACAGTTCACTGTCTACAGCCGCGGGCTGGTCCGTCCGGGGTAGTACAACACTCTCGCAGAAGATCGACGTCTGAGTAATGGCAATGTGCTATTGCGGTTCGTGCGGTGAGCGAGAGAGCCGGCAGCCCTACTGGGTGGGTCCATCCCATTATGGAGGAGGCCCGAGCCCAATAGTGGGACATATATGGGCTAAGATGCCCAGATGATGATGATTGTGCAGAGTGCTCTTTAAAAATATATTATGTATTTTTTAAAATATAACATTCCACAATTAAACATTTAAAATGTGCACAAAAAATATAGCACGCTTTATTAAAATTAGTGAGATAAACACCGCTTTATAGTCGTCTATTGAATATATTGTATTATTTATTATTTAAATATTGGATTATAAAACGAAACTATATTTTAAATGCATCATAAATATGTCTCTATCACAAAACTATCTATTGATATAATATCTATAATATCTATAATCACGAATCATATTGAGTTATCAATATGATAAGTTTGACTAGTGACTAATATTCTAGAACATTCTATTAATTGATTTAGTATATTGAAAGTTATCAAATAAAAATAGTTAATATATTAATTATTTGATGGACTCTCTTCACGTTTTTGTCACCATTTTTTTATTTTTTTTATTGGTGGGCTATGGGTGCGTCTCGCCCCGCCAAATCGGTCCGGGGTGACGGAGAAGGCGGCGCGTGACCCCATAGACCCACTGTAAAAGCCTCTCTCTTCGCCGTGCGAGCGGACCACCGGTACCCGATCTTTGTCTTCGGTGGTCCGCTCGGCGGTTTACCCTCGCGGGTTCCTCTCGTCGACGCCCCGACAGATTTCGCCGTCGGGGCGTCGCTACGACGTTTTTGTCACCATGGGGATAGTGTAATTCGTAATAAACCCACATTTTCCATGCAAGTTTCAGTACTACGTAATCGGAAGTTATTGCTATTAAAAAATACAATCCCGAGACTTGGAGAATTCAGAATGTCCAGCAAAACTCAAGTATAAACTAAAGAAAACCCAAAATAAAATTTTAAACTTGCGGCAGATTTCCATGAAACCGCAATTAAGCTTTTTATATGGATTCAGATTCAAACCCCATGTTCAGTATTCGCATATATTAGTTTTTAATATTTAACCATTAATAAATAATATCTCTCACAATTTGTGTCTAAATCCTCGTCTAATATTAAAAATGAATTGGGAAAAAAAAGTTGATACATTATTTTTCTACGATGGACGAAAAATAGAATTTACCCTGTATTTCGCGTGAGTGTTGCTAAAGGCAACTCAGAGGTATTAGCAGACATCATTGTAACAAAAGGAAAACTTATCAAAACCCTACGCCAGTCAGCGGATAAGAACCAGCGTGGGAAGGCATTTTTATTTCTTATTGTGAAAGAAACCCGTGCCTAATGCTAGGTTACAGAAGAATGTGATATGAACTTAAGAAGTTATAAACTGAGGATGTTCGTGGTTCATTTTTATGAATACGTATTGTGAATTATGGTACTCTAAGCCCTGATATTACACCTGATGACCAGACGACACGTAGTGAGATTATGACGTCCAAAAAAGATTACGTTGATATTGCCACCGATTCTGTTGTTTCATAATCATTAAAATTCTTTTATCTCAGTTGAAATTACGTTATGTTTTTGCAATTTATTTATTGAATCACACTAACAACTAAAGTTCGTCGTAAAAAAAAATGCAATGTAACAGAATCGAAATAATTTCTATTTTTCACTAGAATATCTGTAACAACACAATTCGGTATTGTATAATTCAAATAATATAAGAAAATTAAATTTCACGCTCAGCGGGCGTGTAAAAACTAACATCCTTAGCATTATATAATTTAGATATAAATATCAATATATTTTATAATATTACGTACATTAATAAATTATTATCGTTATACACTGCACAAAAATACGGGTTTCCCCAAATATTGGCATAGTTATTTGAATAAATTGTTACGTGAAAGTATTAATATTGCTGACGTCGTAAAATAACAGAGATTTCTTAGGTACATAACTATTGACCCCCGAAGACAAATATCGGGTTCCGGTGGCCCGCTCGTATGGCGAAAAGAGGTGCTTGCACAGGATGGGTCTATGGGGTTGCGTGCCGCCGCTTCCGTCGCCCCGGACCGATTTGGCGGGGTATGACCATATCCATAATCCACCGCAAGAAAAAACTTCATATTATATCTTACGTCTTCAAGGTGACGTATGCCATCTACCGGACAATGTTTACACATTGTATAGGCTTAATACTTCAAACTTTACAGTTAGAATTGTATTAAACGATGACACAACCTTGTTATTCAAATTACTGAAATTTTTAGCATTTAATATGCTTAATTATTTATAAATACCCGATTACGAAACGAAAAATGATGTCACAAGTGAGGTTCGAACCCGCACCTATTGGGAATCCGGCCCAATCGTGCACATCATTTTTCGTTTCGTATTCGGGTATTTATAAATAATTAAGCATATTAAATGCTAAAAATTTCAGTAATTTGAATAACAAGGTTGTGTCATCGTTTAATACAATTCTAACTGTAAAGTTTGAAGTATTAAGCCTATACAATGTGTAAACATTGTCCGGTAGATGGCATACGTCACCTTGAAGACGTAAGATATAATATGAAGCGAAACTTGCATGTCCTAAAATAGTTCACGATGGTGTAAGTGGCAGCACGATTGGGCCGGATTCCCAATAGGTGCGGGTTCGAACCCCGCTTATGACATCATTTTTCGTTTCGTAATCGGGTATTTATAAAATGGAGATACTATTTGCGCTAGGCAATAGATACTTTTTGGTATAGGGTTTTATTTCGAGGCTTCCTTTCTTTAGAAGTCTTTAGTGACCTTAGTATTAGGTTAGAGAAATACCATTTTCAATTATGTCCAATCTTCACGGTGCATATAAAACACTGAAATTCCAACAGGTACATGTCATTGCCAAACGCTCGTATGCCGTCATAATTATAAGTCATTTATGTTACATGATAATATCACCGCATGATAAAATACAATATATTATGTATATAGAATAGAACAAGCGATAATCGCTATCAACCGTATCAAACCGATATTGTAAGGACGCTTATCGTAAGGAGTTCAGTGGCTACGTGTCCATACACTTGTGAACATCCAATATGGGCGATTACCGCGCTGGAAAGGCTGGCATTAATGCTGAGGCTCAGGCCAAAATACATAGCAAGTACAATGACGAAATCGCGCAAGAGACTCTGGAATGGATCAAGAAATTGACCGGTTCACCAGCCAATACCTCCGGTAATGCTGACAATTTGTACGAAGTTCTTAAGGATGGAACGTTATTATGCAAACTCGTCAACACTCTGCAGGAGGGTTCTGTGAAAAAAGTCAATCAGTCCACAATGGCCTTTAAGTGTATGGAGAATATTAATGCCTTCCTGGACGCGGTGAAGAAACTAGGAGTGCCGCCTCAAGAGACCTTCCAAACTATTGATTTGTGGGAGAGACAGAATCTTTACTCTGTGGTCGTTTGTCTGCAATCTTTGGGCAGGAAAGCTGGTAATTTCGGTCAGCCATCCATTGGGCCGAAGGAAGCCGATAAGAACGTACGCGAATTTAGTGATGATCAACTTCGCGCCGGTCAAAATGTCATATCACTCCAATATGGCACCAACAAAGGACAGCAATCCGGTATATCGTTCGGCAACATTCGTAAAATGTAATTTCTAATGTTGTTTTCCGTTTATTTATATAATTAAATTGTAATAATTTTCTATTTTTTATGTGGCCTTTCATTTCCTTCGCGGTGTGGCTTTATAGACATATCCATTATCGTTAGGTAACATATACCAAGATAAGATTGTGAAATTGCATTACTTAAATATTTGTAGTATATATAATTTATTTGTATAATAATTTTATTGTTTTAAAATTTTCAATTACAAAGATACTCTTGCGATTAATAACAAAGATTTTACGAGTTAACGAGTTTGACGTACTAGATATTTGATAATTGTTTTGTTATCGTCTGGTTGGATCGGAGATAATACAAAGATAAGGCGGTTACCATGTGATATTTTTAATGCGGTATTTTTTTTTTACGTAATATTGCAATTATAGTAGCAGGGCCACGCTGTTGACAGTTTTCTGTGTACAGCCGCGGGCCGGTCCGTCCCAGGTAGTACCACACTTTCGCAGAAAACTGACTGATCCGAGCAGTGGCGATGTGGTTTGGGCATCGTTCAATGAAAAATAAATACACTTTTGTAAACATTGAGTAATATTGTTTTTTTTTTTTACTAATGTTGTGACCGAGTAATATAGTCATACGATGTTCATATAGCATACGATATGATAAGCAGATATACCCAACAAATGATTAATATAGTTTGAGTAGAAGATGAGAAGGACTTTTGTTTTTGAAGAGGCTTAAACTTATTTTCCTCTATGATCATCATCCTGGGCTTATCCAAATTACTGGGGTCAACGCAATGTTGTTCTCCTATTATAGATAAATTGTATAGCCAGGGTAGCCGATGACATGACAAAGATCGGGTACCGGTGGCCTGCTCGCACGCAGAAGAGAGGTGTTTGCAGGGTGGGTCTATGGGGTTGCGCCCCGCCTCTTCCGTCGCCCCGGACCGATTTGGCAGGGCGCGACCACGTCCATAGCCCACCGCAAAAAAAAAGGATAGGAGCAGTACATGGCTTACCAAATAAAAGATAGTACTGTATTATAATGATAATGAATGAGTAAGAATACAAATCATAGCCAATTATTCTGCTCGTGGATCTCCTAAAAAAAACGGCTAAGAATTATAATATGTATATAACATCTATATAATGGAAGGAAAACTCAAAATAAAATCGTATTTCAACCTGACCAATGAAGTATAGTAGATCCATTGCTCTCCTATTCTGATGGAATCTCAAGCACAGTAGTGGGTTGTTTATGAGCTTTTTTTTATTGCCTTTGGTGGCAAACGAGCAAGCAGCACACCTGATGGTAAGTGTTACTGCCGCTCATGGACCTTCGCCATACCAATAAAACCCCAAACCCACCCAAAAAGTTGGGCTTCCAGCTCTCTCGCTCACCGAACGAAGCACAGCAACACATTGCCACTGCTCAGACGTCCATTTTCTACAATAGTGTGGTACTACCGAACGGACCGACCCGCGGCTGTAGACAGAAAACTGTCAACAGCGTGGTCCTACCACTATTGAAGCTGAGACGATGATACTAGTATTGAAAATACTAGTTTTTGTTTCATATATTTTCATTACGAAGAAAAGGATAGTGCCCAAATGTTTAGCTCTGCTTATTTCATCGTTCATTATTATTCGCCTGCTCTTATCCTCGTTATTTGGGTTCGACGCAATATGTAAACATACTTATTATACTTCTCGCATTGCCTGATGCCGCCCTAGCCGAGGCTGCGGGTGACTGGACCGGTGAATTAGTCCGTCACCCGCCAAGAGGCTGACCCCGCGAGGACGGACCGACGTCCTCCCTGGGGACGTCGCTCAAGGAAAGAGTGCCCCTCAGGGGGTATTCCGTCGGACCGGCCACTGACGACAAGTTCACGCGGCTCCGGTGGCTGGTCCAACGACGAAGGCGAGGTTCACGGGTGGGTTACGGGTATGCGTGCTTACGCTCCTCTATCGCCCCGTACGGAGTGGTGCGAGGAGTGCGCCGACCGTAACCCACCCCAAAAAGAAAAAAAAAATGGCATTTATTGCATCGATATTATCTTAAATATTTTTTTTCAATTCCTTTTAATGCACCGCTTGCCAAAACGATAGTGTACAGGAAACTGTTTTGATTAATATCTAATCAAATTTAAAGGTAATTGTGTCTTGTTGGGTATTAAGTATGTTGAACGTTTTTGCTTTCTAAAGCCGCTGTATATGATATAATATATATCATATAAGAATTATTATTTTATTGGTGACAAACGAACGAGCAGTCCCCATGATGGTAGCGGGGATCGAATGTCAGTAGACGATCTCTCCGGCTCCCCGTAAAAGCTCGGAAGGTGCCGCTGTGGTTTTAGTGGGTATTCCGGTCGGGTTTCAGCTGGCCGGTGAGTCCCACACTCCCCCTCGTCTGTCACCAGCGCGGGATAGCGCGTAAATGCGTTTCCACAGCGATAACAAAAAAAAAATCCACATGATGGTAATTGCAGTTTGAATACCTAATAATTTCTGATATTTTTCGCATTTTATCGCATTTGTATTTCATTTTTAAGGACCCGATGCTTCAAATATTTTACAACGTTCGGTTCTGGTCACGGGTGGACTAAGTAAAGTCCAACAAGTCATTGTTATTACAGTGATCTCTAAATTAAGGTGTATAACGTCCAATAAGTCATAATTATTTAGAAATTTAAAAATCAAATAGTAACTATAAAATCCGTAATAATAATTTCATTCATTAATTTTCATCATTTGAGCTCATATATGTCCCACTGTTGGGCTCGAACCTCCTCCATAATGGGAGAGAAATTGACCTACTATACCACGCTGGTGAAACGTGATAGTATAGGATTTTGTTTTGAGTTTTCCTTTTCTTGCATAGATTTTATTTGCGTTTTATATCCCTTAGTCGTCTCTTACGATCATCCACGGGTAAGATAGGGGGTGGTTAGTGGTATTGTTACTCCGTCACCACAAGGATATTATAATTCAGATACGTTTTAACAAAATGTCGCAAAGAAATCTCCCCCTTGTTGATACAATGACTTCATTTATTGATCAAACGACTATCCGTTACAGTGAAGTTATAGTACCAATCTCCTTAGTATAAACAGATTGTATTTCGTTCAAACAACTTTTCACAACGTCTTACGTAATAAAATTCAATTAAACGTATCTATGTTTATATCATAGAACAATACAAATAATGCACTTTGTATGTGAATGTATTCGTTGAAATAGTTATAAAATTATAGTTCTTATTTATAGTGGTATATAACTGAAATTAGTACTGCAAATACAATTATTATTGATGTTGCCGTGTCGAACGCTATCAAGGACTTTAGAATCTAGTGATAAAATTGTTTTTTTTTTTTTTTAAGTAATCGATGATTTTATATAGCCTAATTGTTATTACTGGTTTTCCTAGAAAATTGTATTCTTTGAAACGGCATAATGTCTATTAATTTAATCAGTTTCTTTGAAAATTGGATTGTTTCAATAAATATTTATAAATTCTTTTACTCTAGTCAATGATAGCTTAGTGGCTCAAGGTCTCGAGGCTTGCACGAGAAGTATATTTAAATTACCGAAATTAAAGTTTCAATACTTGTAATTTGTTAGAGCAATGCTATGTGCGTTTGGTGATGGAGGATAAGGAGGGAGGTAAGGATACAATTCACCACATCCTTTCTTCCATGAATGTCGTAACACAACTATAGTATATGGGAAACTCACAGCTATACCAAACCGTCTGACCAACCTGATATCATCATCTCAACTCATATATGTCCCACAGTTGGGCTCGAGCCTCCTCCCTAATGGGAGGGTACTTGACCTATTATACCATGCTGGTCAGACGTGTTGTTATAGGGTTTTGTTACGAGTTTTCCTTCTCTTCCATAGATGTTATATGCGTTTTATATCCCTTAGTCGTCTCTTACGATCACCCACGGGTAAGATAGGGGGTGGTGAATTGTATTGTTACACCGTCACCACACGGAACCTGATATAGCAGGTCAATTTCTTTCCGAATGTCCTACTGTGAAGGCAATTTGGTATCAGCAGTGAGTCTTAAATAATTTAAAATGATGACGATAATTGTAATTGCAGTAAGAGATTTGTTATTATAAATATCGTGAGGAAACTTGTATGTCTAAGACTTCACAAAATACCTCCTCTGGGGGTGATTTTATTTGCTTACTTCCTTAAGAATTTTACCTACGATAGGGAAGGAAGTAAATGTATTATAGAGGTAAATGTATTTTTACTTTGTTATCCCATAATGAAGTCCATTTCAATTCTAAATATGTACATTTTTTCTTTTTTAATTAGACATCGTTTCATATGACATTCTCTAATATGCTATTTCTTATAATATATGAATACTAACCGATCTATAGACCCTGTCCTGTAGAGATAAAAAAAAAAATTCTTGGAAATTAATCGCAGAGCCATCTATCGAGTCCAATTGTTAGTCTCAACCACTTTTTGAGCCACCTGAAAATATAAAAAAAAATCATCAAAATCGATCTAGCAATTTAGGAGTTCAGTTGCATATTTACAAAAGATTTATCTATATATGTGAAAATACATACATATTATAGAATCACGCCTGTTGCCCAGAGGTGCAGGTAGAGCCTACAGATTTACCGCAACTCACAATCCTAACATATGTACCCATCGCTTTTAAATCAAATATAATAATCTATTCAATATTAGTGTAAATGAATATTTTCAAAGATTAGGCGTTGTGATGTTTAGTAAAATTCACAAACTTCAGTTTAACGATCCGTCAAAATTACGAATAATTCCTATAATTTTTTGACGGCATGCTCGTTACTGTAATAGCATCAATTAATTTTACAAAAATTACCATAAGAGTTTTGAGTTAAGTTCGTGAGTTTGGTAACGTCATAGTCATTAGCACAATGAGCGTTGCCCGTCACGGTCGTGTCGCACCCCAGCGGAAGCGACGTCATGGACTAGTGCCACCGGAAGCACGGATATCCGAGGACTAGTAGACACATCACGCACGTGGCCATTGTTTTGAACACCACAATAGTTAATAACCATAGACTGAGCAAGTGAAAGTTTTGTTATACTTTTATATTATTTATTGCTTGATGATGGAACAAGAATACATAATCTTACGGCTACATTTTGTATCCAATGCAACGCAAAAGCGGATATCACTGCTCTTAATGATTTCTGATTTTTATGTGAGTTCTTTAAGATCTTCAAGGATTTTATCGTGTTTGTATTTGAGTATTACTGTGGCTACGAATACTACGAACCCTTACTTTGCTCGTGGATGTCGTAAAAGACGACTAAGAGCCTTATAACGACCTAGGCCAACTCGCATTTGATGCCGTTTGGTCAACAATTACATTCCCAATGCCGGTAATAAAACTATTGCCAATAGCTTCTACAATATGTACTATGAAAGAAAAGTACATATTGTATCGATCCCAAGTAAATGGGATAAGAGTAGGAGAATGATGATGTATTTGATTATTACTTACCTGACATTTTGAATACGGGATGCACTCTCGTGATCATGGTCCAGTTACCCCGATATCCGAAACCGTAACCAAAACTGATATAAAAGTTTCAAATAATTTGGGATAGCGACGGTAACTGTCATACAGTTAAGACAAGTTTTTTATCCACCTGAAACTGATAGTCTAAACGTTAAGTGTATTTTTGAAGAGCCAAAGAGGAACTAGCACCACACTTAGCTTTTCCTTTTTACAATTCACTGGAAATCAAATATCCTTAATAGAAACTATCCGAAACTGTCGATTAATCTGGAATAATTTGATATTTGTAACTAAAATCGGTATAATTATATAATATATATATTCTAATATCCATATCCAGATCTGGAACTTCATTCTGTAATATGATCATTATGATGAGGATCAACACTACAGCGTTGCAGCCCATTTTCATCGAGCAGTTTGAGTTTGCTCGGCATTGATAAAATCCATATGTTATGATTATTACTTAATATGGATTATTTGTAGAGATGCTTACTTAGTAGTAAGATGAGATTTCTAAGCTGACTTTAAAAAAAAAAACATATATTAATATAAATAGCCGTAAAGTGGTTTCAAAGCGCTTTATTCACGTACAAAGTGATTAATAGCAACACATAATTACCGAGGCTAGATAAATATTCGTCCCTATTCATTATTGTATAATGAATAGAAATGTTACATCACGGCTGCTTTTGTATTTGCAATGTCAAATTAATAATAATCCTGCGTATATTTTCTACACTTGAACGATAGTCTCCAATATAATACGAAAGTCAACATGAATAAGCTATTTATTAAGAAATCGTTTATTCATTGCTTTCCATTTCATATATATGGCTTCTCACACTTATTGGCAGTGAAAGCCTTTTTGAAAACATCTCATAAAAGCCTGAGACGATGCTATTGCCACTTTGCAGCAATGATTTAGCAATATCAATGTATATCTTCGATTATAACGAGCTTACAACATTTACAGTTTGGAAAGTCAAAATTTCTACACAAAATTGGTTGTATTTTTTGTTTTATTTATTTATTGTGAAAATATGACCAATCTCCAAAGAATTCCCACGTAATAAGATATTGATCGGTCTTGCAAGGCTTCTGAACGTTACGCTACGTCGAGCCGGCTTGCCTTCTTGTGTGAAGGCTCGTTTACCGTTACAGTATCGGAGCGGTTCGAGCTGATTATCTGGCTATAACGGCATGGTATCCGTTTTATGAGCGCAGTGGTCAATTCCGTTGCGAGTATCTAATTATATATATCATTATTTTAATAGCTTCCGAGAACTTCGTGCTATTACCATCTGATTTTGGGACAGCAAATTTTTTTAACGTTTTTCGCCTTAATATTTAGTGGAAAATGCAGCGAAAGCTTAGTAGGTAGCCTAATAGACTGCTATGCTAAGGTATATAAGGCACTCCAATCACAGTGTACAACATCAATATTATCAGTATCAATTGCCCTTGCAAACCTTGCTTTACTTCCAATATGAAATAAATGGTCAGGAAAATGCATGAACTTATTTTTTCTCGGAGCGTTTTAATGCATTTATTTTCAATGGCTGTTCTGCTAAATATATTAGGTAATAATTCCGTGTCGTGACCGTTTAAGAATACGATAAGAATACAGGTCATTACCCATACTTTCTTGTAGGAATCGTATAATGTGATCATCATTAAAATAATGACCAGAAACATTCTGGTAAACGCATAGCAGCAATTGCGACCGCCAACCCTCATACCAAATGTAGCATTATAGGTTTATATACATCAGCTTCAATGTGCTGGTGGATGGATAGATAGATGGAAATGAACTAGATAATAAAACGGTCCCTAATATTATTAAAAATACTAAACACTTGAATGATTTAGAAAGTGGAACATGTTTAGCGTAAGAATTGTACATTTTATCAATTTTTTTTCATTTGATGTCATTTCGTAATACTTTTTATGTTATAATTTTACTATATCTTTTTTTAATCATCGTAGCGTGCACTGTATTTAAGATTTAGCGTGATTGGAATAATTGTGTTACTTTATTTTATATTTGCAACGTGTACTTCCATAACTGCATGCCATATGGTTTAGATAATAGTTGATCATACCTGTTATGTAAAATGTTTGGAAGTTATGTCATAAATGCCGTTTGCTGGTGAAAAATTTTAAAACCTTATATAATTTGAATATATAACGGCATGGTTGTTATACCATAGTTGGTTTTATTTAACTTATTATTTAGCTTACCGTGCTCATGGGTGAGTTTATATTTTTTCTTGATGCATTTTTTTGTAATTAAATAATCTTGTATAGAGAACTAGTATAAAATATTGTCATACTTTGGCGTAGATTTAGTCGAAGTTTTATATATAAAAGAAAGTTTGTGACGGAAAAGTTAAAGAGTGAATGCCTGACGTGGTATGGATGTGTGATGAGACGAGGTGAAAGTAATGTTGTGAGAAAAGTTTTAAGTATGAATGTTGAAGGCTTTAGGGGTAAAGGAAGACCAAAGAAAATATGGATGTATTGTGTGAAGCATGATATGGCTAAAAAGGGAGTGGACGCAGAGATGACATCGGATACAATTGTGTGGAAGAAAAGGTCATATTGCGTCGACACCAAGTAATTGGAGTAAGAGCAGAGCAATGATGATGAGTTTTTACGTGATAAGCGAACAAATTAATACAACGGACAAACAAAAATTTCGAAAATCAATAATACTAATACTACCAATGTTGTTTATCTCAAAGAAGTATATTCAATACACAGAAAATCTCTACCCTTTTAATATAAGTAAACATTGCGTGAGACGTTTTTATTTAAATAATTTTGATGCTATCAATGTAGGTTTCGAATTAATGAGCGCAGTTGGTGCAGTAATAAGGAGCTGCTGCTGTCGTATGTTTGATTGCTACTCCAGTAATTGTATTCAAAACCATCCAGAACATGGGTTACAAAAATAAAATTAATTTGAATATTCACAATAATATGTTGCAATCTTCGAGGAACTTCGATAATTAGGTTATACTACGTTTACGACATACATTCGTATATAATTCTCTATTGTATTTCAACAGCTAATTGGATTATTTTTGGTCTAGTTTGCTTTATGACGGTTAGAAAATAAGTAAACATAGTAATAAAAGGAAATAGAGTTTTATACAATATTTTAACTATTGCCTGTTATTTATTTAATTTGTGATAATTATTGCTTTTTATAATAGTTAATAATAAGCATTCATCATCAGTATAATCATGAATGTGTATCGAAATATCGAAAATATCGAAATTTGTTCATCTGTTTTTACGTATATCTGGAACAAATTAACAAACAGAACTCCAATTTTATGTTCAAATAAACTAAAACCGGTTTGTTAATTATATTTTAAAAAGACTTATTTGTTTAATTAATTATTATAATAATATTAATTATATATAAAAACCCGATTACGAGTGAAAAATTATTGTCACAAGTGAGACAATCATTTTTCGCTCGTAATCGGGTTTTTGTAAATAATCAAGCAATTTATTTTCTCACCACAATACTTAAATCAAAATGAAAACGACGATTTGCAAGATTAGGAAAAAAATGTCTTTAATAATGAACGAGCAAAGAGCTCCGTACATTTCATCATCTCTGTCTATATGCGTGCCACTGCTGCATAATAGTAGGGAAATTGACATAATATACCATACTCGTTATACAGATACTATTATCAAACATTCTCGCTTCCAGAAACCTCAAGCAATCTCACAGCTGCGCAATATTTTTAATCACAACTAGGGGAGTTGTGAATCAATTGATATGGCCATGTAGGTTCGTGCCCCGGTTGATTTATTCGTTAACCTGTATTGATATGGCTTGACATCAATCAATGTTGATTGGTTGATTTAATAGGTGGTAATGCATGGTTTAATCATAAAAAGGTTAGGAGGATTGACCAACTCATTATTGTTCTATTCTGGGCTATATACATATAAGACTTATTAAAGTGAAAATTTCTTTAAGCACTTGGGGCAGCGTATAGAAAGTCAGACCGTGCGAGAGCGACGCTAAGATCTCTGTAATTACCAGTGGTCCGGCTAAATGGGGATTGGTAGCACAGCTCGTTTGTTATTTTTTTTAAAGACAACATCATGATGTCAGCTCATTTATGTCCCACTTGGGCTCGAGCCTCCTCCATAACTGGAGGGAAAACTGAAACGAGAAACACGTTGGTCAGACGTGTTGGTATAGAGTTTTGTTTCGAGTTTTCCATTTCTTGCATAGATGTTGTATGCTTTTTATATCCTTTAGTCGTCACTTACGATCACCCACGGGTAAGATAGGGGGTGGTGAATTGTATTCTTACTCCGTCACCACACAGAAAGACAAACAAAAGACAACACCCTGAACTAAAAAAATAATCTATGTATTGCGGGCGCTTTACAAACATATAATTTGACGGAGGGAATTACTCTCAGATTTAAAACAACAATTTGTGGCTCCTACAAATATTGTCATACGTAGGAATTGAACTTGTGACACTGGCACCATAGTTTTTTTATCTTAAACACTACGCAATATTATGAGGTTGCACGACATCCATACCAGCACCCCGTGTGATTAGGGCGGAATATCACCGGATCTGTCTCTTAAAAAAATAATGAAAGAGCTACTCTGGGCAGTTTTTGATATTGTGAAAACGCATTGAACTCCTGTGACCGTTGACGCTCGTGACAACTCAGCCACTGACATCACCTACGGTGACAAATAATAATCAATAATTTCGACCGTGTAATGTAATTTCACTGTAACTGAATGGCCTATGTCATCATATATTTAGTATCGATATTCATTGCTGACATTATTTTTATTTTATAGCTTTATAAACGAGTTTGTAGTAGTGTTGTTTTTCCGTGTGGTGACGGAGTAAGATACAATTCACCAACCCCTATCTTACCCGTGGGTGATCGTACGAGATGACTAAGGTATATAAAAGTCATATAACATCTATGTGAGAGAAGGAAAACACGAAACAAAACCCTATACCAACACGTCTGACCATCGTGGTATAGTAGGTCAATTACTCTCCCATTATGCAGGAGCCTCGAGCCCAACATTGGGACATATATGAGTTGAGATGATGATATCGTGTACAAAATTTTGGCAGTAGATTTATGACCGGCCGACTCACTAACATCAAACCTTCTTGAAAATGTAATTACTACATATGACTAAACGATATCAGATTGAGATGGACCAGCTCGATGTATATTAATTAGTCTTTAGTTCTATTATTGTGTGGTAGCCATTACGAAAACTACCAACCCTTACTTTGCTCGTGGATGTCGTAAAAAACGACTAAGAGCTTTATATCCACCTGGGCCAACATCACCTGATGCCGTTTGGTCAACAATTACATTCCCCTGGAGAGTTGACGTCAGGCAGGTGGTCAGTCATAAAACTATTGCCAATAACTTTAGCAATGTATAGGAAGAGGAGTACATATTGTGTCGACTCGAAGTAATTGGGATAAGAGCAGGAGAATTATGAGTTCTATTAAAATGAAAAAAAAAAAAAGTCAGATGATCAGTTCGATTTTTTAATCTTAACGTGAATTATTGAAACAGCCTAATAGATAACCGATGTTATCGACTTGTAATATCGATTGACCTACATGTTTATGCCAAACTTGGATTAAATGTAACATTTACGAGCTGTCGATCGGCTCGGTCGTCGCTCCCACAATGGTCGGTATTTCTTTTTTTCTAAGACGTGTCTATAATGCGTCAAAGACATCTAGAATTTAATTTTGTTGTAGAATTTTTGTAGCATATTTTATATAGCTCTTAACTTTTAAGTTTCTTTTAAGATATACGCTATTTTTGTGGTGTACACCAAAATTTAGACAATATGTATTATATATTATATGTATTCAACAATATGTATATCGCACAAACTATTATTCTGCGTGGGAATCGTACCCATTGGTAGGTTGGTATCTTAATCACTACACCATCTGTGCTAACAAATCTTCACCTAATATCATCGCAGAGCGTTATTTCATTCATTTTTATACAAAATGAATGAAATACCGCTTCACAATGTCTTGTAAACTAACGAAACCTTCTCGAGTATTATGCAGATGGGACAAACAAAACCGTTTTAATGGCAGTTGATATTATTTTTATGTTGATTGCTGTAATTTCCGTCATTATAATTTCTTTCGTGACGTACTTGAATGAAGGAAGGAAATATTTTTTGTTCATATTGTTCTAATCTCATTAGTGCAGGCGTTCTGTTTTTTTTTTAGATTAACACGAAATAAAACTAGGTGACCCATTTTTACAAAAATTATAACATCCTCCTAACCCTCAGTGTACACTTTTTTTTGGCGATGATCTATGGAATGGTTACACCCCACTAAATCCGTCCGGGGTGACAGAAGAAGTGGCGTGCGACCCTGTAGACCCGCTTTACATGTACCTCTCTACGCCGAGCAAGCAGGTCACCGGAACCCGATCTTTGTCTTCGGTGGCGCAGTGTACACCCTTAGTATATGCATTGATAACAAGTTAAGTTAATTGCGATTTATTACATATATTAATTACTCAATTCGAAAGTGGAAGCATGTAGGTACCGCGGGAGACCGAGACTCACCTACCTAGACCAAATTGGTCACGTACTAAAGGAAGGTGGAGTCAATTATAGTCGCCGAAACCGGCGAGCGTGTATGAAGAGAATAATGAATGTTGAGGAAGCGAGTGAAGTATGCAAGGATAGAGTTCTCTGGCACTCTGTTCTCTCTGCCTACCCTGCAAGGGATATGGCGTGATGATATGTATGTATGTATTAATTACTCCGTCACCACACGGCCATCCGTTCGATTGTTAAATCATAATCGGACACAATTCATAGTTAAAAGTGATTTTAATTTAATCATACTTTAAAATATCACCCATTTATAATCGATTGAACTCCTTGATTGACTGAAGTATTTCTCTTCTTTGAAATTTGCATACTTCGATAGTTCAAATTCAAAGTCGCTTCATATAATTAAGGTGAATCTGTAATTATAGTTAAACGATATTTTTTTTTTTTTAAATAATCGATTCAATAGTTTCTTGGTCTTATCTCAATTATTTGGGGTCGACGCAATGTGTACATATATGGTATATTGCAAAAGTTTTAAGAAAAGAACTTATATGTCGGAACGTCAGCCTGATGCCTTAGAAAGATGAAAGACCTCAGCGCTGAGCCGTAGTTCGGGTGAAGCTGTTAGAACCAACTGCGGCTAACAGCTAGAGTTGACCCAGGTATAATTAGAGAGTGCCCATCCTCTGTCGACCGTTCCGGACTTTGTTTCCGGTGTGGCGGTATCGGGCACATGGCGGCCGCTTGTATGGCACAACATCGCTGCGCGGTATGTTCAGATGCGGGTCGCCCAGCAGAACATACGATGGGAGGGAGACTGTGCAAAGCCCCGAAATCAAGAGGTAAGGTGGCCCTAGGACCTCGGGCCGCTGTGCCTAGTAAGAGCCGCCAGGCCCAGGAGGAGGTTGAAAGGTCCCCTTAATGGGAGACAAAATCCGCTTCCTCCAGGCGAATCTGAACCACTGCGCCGGGGCTCAGGACCTGCTACTGCAGTCCATGACGGAGTGGGGTACAGACCTGGCGGTGGCCTGCGAGCCGTATTTCATTCCTGCCTCACCTAATTGGGTGGGGGACCTGAATGGGGATGTTGCTGTCCTGACAAGAGGGAGTGCCGGTCCTCCCCTCTCTATTCTGGAGAGGTGCAATGGCTTCATTGTGGCGGGGTGGCGAGACTTCGTCATAATTGGCATCTATTTTTCTCCCAACCGCAGCCTGGCGGAGTTTGAGCTTTTCTTAGACTCCGTCAGTGCTGCGGTCCGTCGCCAGTCGCCGAGGAGAATTGTAGTTCTCGGCGACTTCAACGCGAAGTCTCGTGAATGGGGGAACCCCGCCACAAACGCGAAGGGAAGGGCCGTTGAAGAGTGGTCCATTCTCTCCAACCTATCCCTCCTCAATAGAGGGACAGTTTACACTTGCGTGCGATATCACGGAGGGTCCGTGGTGGATCTTTCTTTCGCCACTCCTGGTGTCGCTCGCGAGGTAAATGGTTGGAGAGTCGAAGAAGGGGTGGAGACCCTCTCAGATCACCGGTATATACGGTTTGAGGTCTCCCCCCTCCAGGATCACTAGGGCCCCGGCGTGGAAGGAGAAGTGGTCTTCCCAAATGGGCCATTGGGCAATTTAACCCAGAGATGGCCCGGGAGGCCGCCATTGTACAGCGCAGGGGTTCCATGGGACAGCACATCACGGGAGTGGATAGGCTCGCAGGCCATTTGAGGAGTTTCCTGCAGACGGCGTGTGATGCGGCGATGCCGAGGGCACGGTGAAGGCCGCCGCGGCGACAGGTTTACTGGTGGTCGCCCGAAATTGCCGATCTTCGGGTGGCCTCCAACCGATCGCGGCGTGCCTACGTCCGTTGCAGACAGCGAAGAGACCGGGACGACGTCCTTGAGGACCAGCTGCGGATGGAATACAAAACGAGGAAGAAGACTGCAGCTGGCCATCAGCCAGGCGAAAGAGAGGGCTCGCGAGGGGCTTCTTGCGGGTCTCGATAGGGATCCCTGGGGGCGCCCATACCAGAGGGCACGGAACAAGCTCCGTGCCTGCGGCGCCCCCATAATTGAAACACTGGACGCGGCTTTCCTATCGGGGCTAATTGGGGAACTATTCCCACACTCCACTGGACATGTTCCCCCCAGGATGGCTCCTCGGTCGGTGGTGGAAGAGGAAACACCTATTCCCCCCATCACCGACGATGAATTGGAAGTGGCCCTCTCCCGACTTAAAGGGAAAAGGAAAGCGCCTGGCCCGGACGGTGTCCCGGGACTCGTACTCGGCGTCGTCGCAGAATACTGCATGGATGTACTTCGGGAACTGCTCAATGAATGTTTGAGGTCCGGGCAGTTCCCGGAACAATGGAAGAGCGGAAGGCTTTGTTTGCTGCGGAAGGAGGGTCGCCCAATCGACTCTCCTTCTGCATACAGACCACTGGTGCTGCCGGACGAGACGGCAAAATTATTCGAAAAGGTGCTTGCGGACCGTCTTGTCCGGCACCTCGAGGCTATCGGGCCGGGACTGTCGGCAAATCAGTTTGGGTTCAGGTGCGGCCGGTCAACGATCGACGCTTTGGCCGCCCTGAAGACCCTGGCCACCGAAGCGGTGGCAAAAAAGGATGTGGTCCTGGCAGTCTCGCTCGATATTAAAAACGCTTTCAATAGTCTCCCACACGAGACTTTAAAGGAGACGCTCCGATATCATGGGGTGCCTCTGTATCTCCGGAGGCTGTTGGAGGCGTACCTCGAGGGAAGGCACGTGCTCTGGGAGGGGGACAACGGGCGCATGCATCGTCATAGGGTAGAATGCGGCGTTCCACAGGGTTCGGTCCTTGGTCCGACTTTGTGGAACGTCGGATTTGATTGGATGTTGCGGGGCCAGCTTCTCCCCGGGATGAGGATTATTTGTTACGCAGATGACACCCTCATCACGGTGAGGGGGGCTGACTTCCGCAGCGCCGCCCGACTGGCAAGAGTCGGAGTAGCGCTCGTTGTTGACCGGATTGGCAAGTTGGGCCTGAGGGTCTCATTGGAGAAGACAGAGGCCTTCCTATTTTATGGTCCCAGCCAAGGTCTTCCCCGAGGGGCACAACTCAGTGTGTCTGGGGTTGCCGTGCCGGTGCAGACCCGGATGAAGTACCTGGGTCTGCACCTAGACAGTAAGTGGAATTTTGGGCCGCATTTTGCCCAGCTCGTCCCTAGGCTTTCAAAGTCGGCCGCGGCGCTGGGTAGGCTCCTGCCCAATACTGGAGGTCCCGGATCGTCCTGCCGGCGGCTTTATGCCGGTATCTTGCGGTCTATGGCGCTGTATGGTGCCCCGATCTGGTCGCAGTCACTCACCGCCTCCAATAAAGCCTTACTACGCAAGGCGCAGAGGGCCATGGCGGTGAGGACAATACGGGGGTACCGTACGGTGTCCTGGACTGCAGCTACATTGTTGGCGGGCGATCCGCCCTGGTCACTTCAGGCTAGGGCTCAGGCGGAAGCCTACCAGTTTTGCGCTGCGGCGCGGGCAAATGGTGAACGCACCACGAGGGGACTGAGCAGGGCGAAAGAAGCGGCTCAAAGGGCACTAGTCCAGCGGTGGAGGGAGGAACTAGAGTCCCCCGTAGCAGGACGGGGGACCGTTGAGGCGGTAGCGCCCCACCTTCACCGCTGGACGACACGAAGGCACGGCAACCTGTCCTTCAGGCTGACGCAGGTACTTACCGGACACGGGGTCTTCGGTAAGTACCTGCACCGAATTGGACGTGAAGAGGCCTCTGGATGCCATGAGTGTGGCGCGCAAATCGATGACGCGCGTCACACCCTGGAGGTATGTCCCGCCTGGGGGCCTCAGCGCCGCGACCTGTCGGCGGTCATTGGAGCGGACCTGTCATTGTCAACCGTCATCAACAAGATGCTTGACAGCGACAGGCACTGGACGTCGATGGCCTCCTTTTGCGAGAAAGTCATCTCTGCAAAGGAGGCCGCGGAGCGAGAACGCGAAGCACTCGCGTCTGTGAACTCGCTCCGCCGGCGGCGACCAGGGAGAGGGAGGCGCCGCTACGCGCACCTCCTCCCACCGCCTTGACGGCTGACTGGTCGTGGCCAGATGGCTAAGCGTAGGGGTGTCGGGGACAGAATGTCAATAGACGATCTCTCCGGCATCCCGTAAAAGCGCGGAAGAGACCGCTGTTAGGTTTTAGTGGGTATTCCGGCCGTCAATCTCATGGCCGGCGAGTCCCACACACCCCCCCGTCTGTCACTGGCGGGAGATGTGCGCAAAAGCATTTCCACAGCGTAAACAACAAAAAAAAAAAAAAGGTATAATTAGAGATCTTAGTCATCCTGTATGACACCCACGAGCAATGTAAGGCTTAGTAGTATTCATTAGTCTCCACAGACATTTCCTGGGGCTGGCCACGGAGGTCAAAAATTCGGTAGCAGTGACCGACCCAATGGCGATGGAGAGGGAATATAGTGGGTTATGGGGCCACGCGCCGCCATTTCGTCGCCCCAGACTGCATGGACCGCGTGTGTCCAGATCATAGCCTGCCAAAAAAAATGCCACTACTACAGAGATTATAAATATAAATAATTGACGGAAATAATATCAGCTGTGTGGTTAGTGGCTTCGAATACTACTAACCCTTACTTTGCTCGTGGATGTCGTAAAATTATAACGACCTAAGCGAACTCCATCTGATGACGTTTGGTCAACAATTACATTCCCAAGGAGGGTTGACGTCTGGCAGGCGGCCGGTCATATAACTATTGCCAATAACTCCTACAATATGTCCTATGGAAGTACATATTGTATCAACCCCAAGTAATTGGGATAGGAGTAGGCAAACGACGGAAATAATGGAAAAAAAATGTGAAATAACTTTTAATAACTTTCAACTACCGGTTTTGATTTTACCGACGTCGATAAATTTGCTATGTGCTCAATAATGTTGTAGCTTTATATATTTTCTATACACGCAACTAAACTTATAATAAAATTTTGACAATTATGTAAGTATTAAATTGCAAGCGGAAATTGTAAATCATGTTTCCGTGTCACCGGATTGATTTGTTTATGTACGTTATATTGGGGCATGTAGAATACGTTCGCGCTTTCGTATTTTTTTTCCATTTTTATTGCAAACATGCAAAAACATTGTCCGGGTAGTGACAGAGTGAGAATACAATTCACCACCCCCTATCTTACCCGTGGGTGATCGTAAGAGACGACTAAGGGATATAAAACGTTTTTAAAATCTATGCAAGAGATGGAAGACTCGATACAAAGCCCTATAAACAACACGTTTGACTAGCGTGGTATATTTCAATTTCCCTACCAATATAAAGGAGGCTCGGCCCCAACAGCGAGACATATATGAGCTAAGATGAATGAAAAACATTTACATACATAGGTAAATTACAAGTGTTCTCTTTTTTTATTGCTTATGGTAGCAAACCAGCAAGTAGCACAACTGATGCGAAGTGTTACTGCCGCTCATGGACCTTTGCAAGACCAACGCTATAGCTACGCCAATCAAAATCCCCCCAAAAAGTTAGACTTCCGGCTCTCGATCACCGAACGAAGCACAACAGCTTATTGCCACTGTTTAGACGTCGATTTTATGCTGAAATTTTATGTTTGTGTGATATGTTATTACTGAATGCTGTCGATTTTAGAGTGGACCCCGGACGGACCGGCCCGCGACTGTAGACAGAAAAATGTCAACAGTCTGCCCTATCACTAAAATTGTAGCAGTAGTATCCGCTGTTTTGCTTCCATTGATTACTTAGATGTTTATTGTTTTAAGATTTCTTATTTTTTATTTAACTTATCTATCTCTAGATTTTCAGCAATACTTTGGTGATAACTGGATTCAATTTACTTACTATATAGCAGTTTTTGCAAGTAGAGGCCTCTAATAAAAAGATCTCTTATATTAAGTTTCTGCAATATCAATAAGGACACGCACTCATATTACGTCGTGACTCATTTTTTGCACTTTTTAACTCACTTAAGTTTGACAGTATAAAGTAAAAGAAAGAAGACAATGAACAATCTTCCGCTTTGTATGTACATTTCTATATAATCATCGGCAAAACTTTCTCATGTTCATCTAGTTAAAGCACAATCGCTTGTGCATATGTGTTACTTTCACTTATAGATAACAGTTAAAATACAAAATATAAAGGTCTTTGCACACACTCCCGAGAGACGAAACAAGGTCACTCAAGTAAAGTGTTCCCCTTGCCTCTTCGCATACTTCTTCCGTTCGGAGTCGTTTGAATAAATAGAAATTTTCAATGGGTAGCTTTATGTCAGGTACCGTTCGTCACACATAAGAGGGATTTCAATAAACTGCCAAGCAAATCAGTGATCTGTTGTTCGAACCTCACGCAGCGTATATTTCGTTTAATAGTTATGATTGTATTAGATCGATTAATTATTCGATTGCTTTAATTGTGACAGAAAAGATCATGTTAAAAATCTGCATTTCTAAAAGTTACTTGACTCTGCAAGTATATTAAGTCGCTTATTCTCGATGTCATGAACATCCGTGACAATCTGCATAGGAAGTTATTAATGATGATGATCATCTCAGTTCTTCTATGTCACACTGCTCGCCTCAAGTCTCCTCCACAATTAAAGGCAAATTGACCTATTCTATGATGTTCAGACGAGTTAGTAGGTTTTATTTGGAATATGCCTTCTCTTGTATAAAAGTTATATTCATATTATAACACCTTAGTCGTTTTTTACGATACCCATGGGTCAGAAATTAGGGTGGTGAATTTGATTCTTACTTAGTCACCACGTGCAAAACGAAAAATTATTACCATAAAATAACTAAGGTTTTGGTTTAATTCTAAAATATAAAATATTGGTTAGAACACCGAGTAAAAACAACCAGTATGATTGGAATAAAGACTAGGAGAGAAACTCCTCACGCATCGCACGAGAGCCTCAGTAGAGTGTAGGCGCCAGAGAGCAGTTATATTTCCCACACGTTCTGAATAACTCAGTTATTAGCATTTCAATTGGCTTCAATGTCTGGGTCAACAGCTTTACAGCTACCGCGTCTAAGATCAGAGACACCGTTTAAACTGCAGTTTTGATATCAGTTGCTTGTAACGGTTTTTAAAACGAACCGTTTCACAGTGATTGCAATAAATACATCACATTGTTTCAACGTTTCATTTTCTGTCAGCACTGACTGACATATGTATGAGAAACCAGTTTATGTATACGTTACCAAAACTGGCTGGTCCAACCTTGACATTGAGGGAACACTATGACTAACGTTCGCTTTTTTTTTAAATACCACTTGCGTCAATAAATTTTTTTAGACTTGCGTGATGTAAATTGAATTTAGTTTCGTAATATATTCGTGGTATGGTGTATTTAAGTTGTTATGGCATGTATTTGCGTGAGGTAGTAGCTTTTAAAAAAGGTTTCGTTATATACCAGACATACTTTTGACAAAAATCGTGTGGTGTTGCTACTGTAATTCTATATTGGGCTCGAGTCTCCTTCATAATGAGAGGGAAATTCAACTACTGCTCTGCGCTGATCAGACGTTTATGGTTTTATATAGTGTTTTCCTTCTTTTGCATAGGTGTTATATGCATATTATATCCCTAAGTTTTCTTTTACGATATCCATGGACAAGATAAAGGCTGGTGAAGACTATTCTTAACTCCATCACCATACAGATAATATATGGTGACATATAATTACGTGATATGGTTAAGACAAGGAAGCAGGTGATAGAATTAAATGTTTATAGGGTTCCGTATCTCAGACGATAAAACGGAACCCTTATAGAATTTTTTTGTTGTCCGTCCGTCTGTCTGTAACGACCCTTTTTCCCAGGAACGCCTGGAGGTCATCATCAACTTGATCTTATCCCAATTTATTTGGGGTCGACGCAATATGTCTTCTCCTTCCATACAACTTTATCAGACGTCATCTCTGTGGTCACTCCTTGTCTATCCATATCATGTTACATGCGGTTCATCCATCTTTTCTTCGGTCTTCCCTTACCCCTTAAGCGTCTAACATTCATACTTAAAGCTTTCCTCACAACATCACTTTCATCCCGTCTCATGACATGTCCATACCATGTCAATCTTTCACTTCTTCTTCTATTTTTCCGTCACTGGCGCAACTTCCAAAACTCCAGGAACGTCTGGAGGCATCAAGCTGAAATTCATATCAAATACTCAGATCTACTCTCCCTTAGAGCTGAGAAAAAATCAAACATCTAAGCCAACGTAATCAAAGATACAGCCGTTTATGCTGCAAATTTTCGACCCTCGCAAGGGAATTAAAACCTACAGGGCCACTTTCCGTGAACGCATAAATTTGAAATTGGTACGAAGCAACGTCTTACAACACAGAAAGAGGAAAAATTGAGAAAACATACATTTTCTAGGTCTATCAAAGTATTTAGTCAAAGCTATTTAGGCAAAGGCTAAATTTGGACCTTTCATAACTTAAAAATTCATTATCATTCTATATTAATTATTACATAAAGAATGTTGAAGAAATTCACTTTCTCTGAGAAAATTAAGATGTTCGCTCGTTCCTTACTAATACTGCAGACTGCACAGGTGACGTCGTGGTTAAAATAGCGATCTACTGTGCCAGGCGTCGATGGTTAATTTCCATACAGGACATAACTTTGTGCGATTTATAAATTATTGTTCTAAGTGTAGTGTTATTAGTGTCTGTTAATTGAAGGTTCGTATAGTCTGCCTCAATACAAATATTATTTCTTTTTTTTTTGGTTCTGTTCGTCCATTCGGACAGGCAAAGGGATCATAGTCCATACACCCAAGTCTTATTTAATTGTTTTTCATATATTGTTCATCATTTCTTCATAATATGTAGCCTTAATAGTCATTGTCTGTCAGTAAGTCAAGTCGTTACCATTAATCGGGCGCTGATAACCAATTCAATGATTTTCTTTGGGAATTTTGGGCAAATATGAAAATACACGTAAACCACTATTATACCATATTCACTACACTTCAGCACTTTAAGTGTACCATATTGCATAAAATACCAGCAAAATGATTCAATATAACACCACAAAAAAAACCGGAGGTGTCAAGGGACACCCGGATGGAACGAAGTTCTATTTTAATTATACAATTTTTTTCTGCCTTAAGCGATTTTTATCGTTATATTTTAGCCAATTTGCAAAATATCTTTATAAATTATAGCCTATGTGTTATTCTGATGTGCAAGCTATATTACTATAAACATCAAAATCCATTCAGTAGTTTTTACGTGAAAGAGCAACAAACATGTTCACATCCATACATTATTACAAACTTTCACGTTTATAATATTAATAATAGGATATACAATTCCACTAGACTACCAAAACTTTTCGGCCCCGAGCTCGAACGCGAGCCGGCCACGCGGCCCGGTCACGGGCGAAAATAATTTCGTTGCGCATTATTTTGATTTTGCTATATCTCTTAAGGTATTGATTTAATTTGCATGGTCTGAAGGAAAAAAAATATCTTCATGAAATGCTCAAGCCAACTAATGTATTTAAAATGATAAGGATTAATACAGTATTTGTGTAAATAGCTTTTCAATTACCGTTTTATAATAGAACATTTTTTAAAGTATTAAAATGGATATAGTATGTTATCCTTAAGAGATAGATATATACCATCGCGGACTTTTTTGTAGGCCTTTTTAAGCTGTATAATACTGTAGTACTTTATTTTGATCTATTTCGTAGGGTTCAGCCAGCGTTTGCAATGTAAGCGCAAAATAATGTGTTTATTTACGACATCACATTAGAAACCTCTAAAATTATCAGTGTTTCTCTAGTACATTATGCATATATTATACATATAAACCTTCCTCTTGAATCACTCTATCTATAAAAAAAATCGTCGCGACACCACACTGTTCAATGCGAAATAGAAATGAAAATATCTGGCTTGCTTTCTATAAGGGAGAGAGACAGACAGACAGAGAAACATGCGACGCCGCACAGCTTACAATAGCTTACTATAGCAAAAAGTGTCGTGACAACTTTTCGTAAGAATTTTTTCCGTCTAGCCCCCTTTCACAACGCGCGATAAGGAACTTCGTTCCAAAACACTAAAGAAATGAATATAATACAAGAGCGTGACATGACATTTCCACATTCGCGCCAAAACTCTCAAATATTATTTCCTCAGTGCAGTGTTGTCCTATCAAAAATGTATATACATATATTTTTATATATCTAGTTATAAGTAAATATATATTTAATGTAATTAGTATTTTTTTTTATTGCTTACGGTGGTAAACGAGCAAGCAGCACACCTGATGGTAAATGTTACTGCCGCCCATGGATCTTTGCAATACCAGGGGTATAGCTAGGCCACTGACTACCAATACAAACTCCAAACCCACCCAGTTGGTCTTCCGGCACTCTCGCTCACCGAAGGAAGCGTAATAGCACATTGCCATTCGGCGTCGATATATTCTGCGAGAGTGTGGTACTACCCCGGACGGACCGACCTGCGGCTGTAGACAGAACTGTCAATAGTGTGGTCCCACCACTAATAATATTTTGTCTTTCAAGTTACCCAAGGGATTTTGGCGCGAATGTGGAAATGTCATGTCACGCTCTTGTATTATATTCATTTCTTTAGTGTTTTGTGGTGTTATATTGAATAATTTTGCTGGTATTTTATCCAATATGGTACAGTTAAAGTGCTGAAGTGTAGTGAATATGGTATAATAGTGGTTTACGTGTATTTTCATATTTGTCCAAAATTCCCAAAGAAAATCATTGATTAGGTTATCAGCGCCCGATTAATGGTAACGACTTGACTTACTGACAGACAAGACTATTAAGGCTACATAATATGAAGAAATGATGAACAATATATGAAAAATAATTAAATAAGACTTGGCTGTATGGGCTTTGACCCCTTTGCCTGTCCGAATGGACGAACAGAATAAAAAAAAAAAAGTTACCCAAGTATATAGCTACAAAAACTGTTATTTCAATTTGGTAAATTCACTTTAAAAATTTGAACGATTGTCACTCAGTTAAGTCGTGGTTGAACAAAGCTATATATTAGTCACTGCCCATATTATGTTCGCTAAAAACTATGATCATCAAGTACCATACATTCAGAAAAATTCTTAGAATTATGAGGGTCTATTAAGGAGATTAATATGATTAAACATTGTGACACGGGACTTCTATATATGAATATTACTAGCTTCTGCCCGCGGCTTCGCCCGCATAAAAGGTTACTTTCCTACAGTTTTTCATCCCCTATTTTTATTTTACCCCTTAAGGGTAAATTTTACAAAATTTTAATGTCATATTTATTTATATCTAATCAATAAATAGCCTTTCAAGCTTCTGGCTTTAAAAATGACAATACTTCCATACAACTTTTCATGCCCCTTTACAACCTTTTTTTTTGCACTAAAAAGTAACCTATGTCCTTTGTCAGGCTCTAGACCATCTGTGTACCAAATTTCATTTAGATCGGTTCAGTAGTTTTGGCGTGAAAGAGCGACAGACAGACAGAGTTACTTTCGCATTTATAATATTAGTAAGGATTAGTAAGTATTGTCATATGTTTATGCATAAATATATATAGTTTGTGGGCGCATAATTCAGTTTTATCACTAGAGTCATGATTAATTCATGTTGGATTATGTATACCAGCTACCACATAATGATACATTCTAATTTATTTACGAAATTATTGATATTATTCATAGCGATCACAGTTTTTATATTTACTACTATTTATTATACGTAGTTTTCAAAATGACAGGATATATTTATTAAACTATATAAATACTTTAGATTATTCTCCTTTCGTTAGATTATTCTCTTTTTATTAGTGTCACAGATATACTAGGGAACTCTTTAACATAGGCTCATCTCATTTTTTTTCTTTTTTTTTTGTGTGTCTTAGTTGTTAGCCTCAGACGGCTATGACAACTTTACCCGGACTGTGGGTGAGCGCTGAGGGCTCTCAACCCGTCGGCTCATCTCATCATCTCAGCTCATAATATGTCCCACTGTTGGCCTCGAGCCTCCTCCGCAATGGGCGGAAAATTGACCTGCTATACCCAGGAGTCGGCAATAGACAAGCGCGAAACAGTACTTTGCGAAGTGATGTGATATGGCATTACATTTCGTGCCAAGTAATATTACATTTTACTATCACTTCAAATGCGATGCGTAATGCGATAGCGCTCTATATATGTGACGTTCTTCTTTTTTATCGACAATCACTTGTCTTCTCCGCAAAAAAATAAATATATTGCTCCTAAATACTAAATTTCTTATTTTTTTATTTATAAAAATACACTTGACAATGCAATAAGTATAATATCCTCAAAAGTAGATTTTAATTATTAATATTTTTTACAAAATTAGTGTGACATAGTATACAAAAAGCGTGACGGAGGTGTTTTACATACAAATAAAGTGTGTCTCTCTATGACCACTAATGTAAACAAATTGCTCTCGTAAAAAAAAAATACATTAAAAGTTTCTATCCAAAAACATTTACTGAACTACTTGACCTTTGTTATTAAATTAATAAGAAGAAATAATTTTTAATGTTTCTATTATTAAATAAAAAAAATATTTTATTGGCTGTCTCCTCACGTGTATGATTTTTGTTGCTACCTTCTGTCACTCATTTCATGGTGCAAAATAATGTGCGTTAGGAATTTTGGCCTTGGTCACTAGACAACACAACAGCCCCACTCCACCCCGGACCCACGGTATGCGTCCCTACGCCCCGGAAATACCAGTCAGTCACTCGCAAACAGTAAAAGGAGGTGCGTGTGTTTATTTAGCGACCGCTCTGTCACGTAAGTTACTACTTCCAAATGTTTCCAAATTTCTGTGTTTTAATATTATTTTATTGATTCCTGATAAGTATTTCATATATGCCCAGTTTTATGCGTAAATTATAATTAGGAAAATGCTGAGAGTCTCGAACACTATTATTTTACACCTCTGTCACGAAGCACCTCTGTCACAAAAATGTGACGGAGTGGTATAACTTGTGACGAAGTGGTCATTTTTGCTTGGAACTTAGAGCCTTAGTTAATATTCATAATAGATGTTGATGATTATATCGGATGTTGGTTATTATATCGTCGATTATTTTCTTAGTTTAAGGTGTTACCATCAGTTAAATGGAAAAATGGCATTATCTGCGGCTGAATGACAGCGACGGTGTCGTGAAAAAAGGAAACTTAACGCTGAAATCGTTGCAGAAGTGAAACGTAAAGATTTAGAAAGATATCATGTTCGTAAAAAGTTGGTTAAAGATATGACACCAAAAGAGCATAAAAAATAAAGAGAATGGCAGAGAGAATGGCAAAGAAGAGAAGAGAACGACAGAAAGCTTTGCAGAACTTTTTGATGAATACTCCAGCTTCAACACCACCTCTTTCAAGTCCCAGACTACTTCCATTAAGTCCTAGATCTCGTTCACTGACTCCACCCTCGTCTACTGCCAGTGCAAGCGGAAGAAAATAAGTTAGACGGGATAGATCACGACTTTTTAGACAAAATATTTCACTTTAAGACCAAATACAAGAATTACTAAGAAAAGTACAGAAATACAAGAAAAGACTTCAGCAAAAGAAAAAGAAAGAAAATAAAGTGCATAATACAACCTATAGTGAAAATGAAAACAGAAAATATACTATTTTATCAAATACCATTAAGAAACATTACAAGGACACAAAAGACCACAAAAAAAACGCTATATCAAAAGTATACTTGAAAACCCAACAATTCAACGTTCCGGACTAAAACTTCAGCTGGCAAAAGAAACCATGGGAATTAAGAGAGTGACGAAGTATAGTTCCGTCTTACCAAAAAATACTATATTAAAACAAAAAATTCATGATTTTTATCTCAGTTCTGTTGATAATACTGGAAAATTATTTAAATTGTTAGAATCTGATGTGTCGGATGTGATGTTTGAAAATTTGTTACAAATTATTCCACCTCCTAAGGTAGTTAAAAGAGGAAGACGCGTGTTTTACGAATACGATCAACCAATAGAAGTTTTTGAAAATAGAGTAAGTGAAAAGATATTGTGAAACTAAATTAATATCCACCAAAGAATGGATACCAATCAAAAGACTTTATAGTAATATTTTAAGGAAATATTATAATTTGTTATTGTTTTCTAAAATTAAAAATTGTTATAAGGTTAACGCGGGTAAACATTATTTACCACTCCGTCACTTCGTTTACCACTTTGTCACAATTTTGTCCCCCTTATAATTGAAGTTCAAAGTAATGTATGAACCACTTTATTGGTAATATTTACAAAAATAACGTGTTCTAGTATTACATGCTAAACAATAAAGGTGTTCACTAGATTTTCAAGTTACTTTATTGGGTGACTTTCATAATATTAAATAGTATTTTGTCTTAAAAATCAAAAATGTGACAGAGTGGTATTGGATATATTTTTTTAAATGTTTATTTTAATAATTCCGTCCAATGGAGCTAGGTAAAAATAAATGTTTATATTCTTGATAAGAAAGTAATAAGAAACTGAAGATCTGATTTTAAATGAGAAATAAAAAAAATAAACATTTCTGTGACTGAGGTGTTATTTTTTTGATACCATTCCTACTAAATTTGAAATAAAACAAAAATTACAAGTAATACTTCGATGCATTATATGTTTTTGAAATCTACAATAACGAGGCAATAATTTAAATCACATTTTACTAAACAAATCACATTTTTACTTTTTTAACAAATATAAAAATTTGCCGGTCAGATTGTTGGTAAAAAAGAAGAATGTCCCATATACAGCGGGTGCGTCAAGAAATATAAGCCTTAACGTTATGAAAATAAAGCTCAAAATAAATATTGAATTGCCAGACACCGAATATTGCAGAAATGTAGAACAGTACACGGGTGTTCGCGTCATGTTTAATGTGATGTGTGATGTTTAATGTGATGTGATGTTTAGTCGCGTAATGTGTAATGGGTCAGTACACGGTCGGCTCATATTACGTGTGATACATCACTCGCATTACTTACACATGTCTAGTCAGCAACCTGCGGCTCGCAAGCACATGCGGCTCTTTGGATATGAAGTTGCGGCTCTTTATTTCTATATGCAAAAAAAAATATTTTATAAAGAAAACATTTAAAACTGTTTCTGAATTGATTAACGAGGATAAGGTACAAATTATTGTTGGCAAAAAAATGTGGCTTTTTAAAAACTTTAAATTTTTGTAAATTCTAATTTTTGGCTCTTACGACTCAAAAGGTTGCCGACCCCTGTACTATACCATGCTGGCCAGACATGTTGGTATAGAGTTTTGTTTCGAGTTTTCCATCTCTTGCATAGATGTTATATGCCTTTTGAATCCCTAAGTCGTCTCATAGGATCACTTACAAGTATGATAGGGGGTGGTGATTTGTATTCTTACTCCGTCAACATCATATATTTGAGTATAAACATTGTATACCAATAAAAAAGAATACGTAAGTAAATAATAACTAAGAATTTATAATCTTACCTAATAAACCTGCCCGCTGGTTTGTTTGTAGAAGTCTATATCGCAGCGCCACCTGGTGGCCAGTTACATCAATGGGGAGAGCATATAGACCTCCGTGAAAAAATACATATACCAATTTGCATAATGATCGGTCAAATAGTTTCTGAGTTTAGCTATATCCTAAATACAAACATCCTCTTTTATACATAGATACAGAAAATAATAATCTTAATAATGAAAAAAAAAAATATTAATTCGTGATAATTGTATAAAACGTGTTGATATTATATATTAAAACATTTTTATCATCAGGTTTGATTCTTTTGGTGGCATTACATTGAAGTAAAGATTTCCTTGGCCTGCTCAATAAATAGAAAAAAGCGGATGACTGGACGGGTTGAGGTCAAATTACGACCGGCTCAAAACGAATAACTAAACACTAAGCATCAGCATACTCTTTATATTTAGGTATATCTGCGTTGCATCATTCTTTTATTACGCACTAGCGATCCGCCCTGGTTAGTTCAGTTGTGTAGTTTACTTTCGGTACACAGATTTCCTTTCGGAGAAGGATTCTTTAAAATCCCACTCATCTGACCTTTACAGGGCAGAAAGAAAGTCCACACTAAATGCCAAGTCTGTAGGTCTGCCAAGTCTGCAGGTCTGCCAATATAGGAAAATGTGGATTTTTTGGGTTAACTCCTACGCAATCTCCTTTAGGGGTGGAATTTCGGTCGAGGAGAGGGTACTCCTCAGGGGTATTCCGTCGGGCTGACCACTGACGTCAAGTCACTCTGCTCCGGTGGTCGGCCCAACGACGAAGGCGACGTCACGGGTGGGTTACGGGTGTGCGCGCTTACGCCCCTCTGTCACCCCGGATGGAGTGGTGCGAGGAGTGCGCCGACCGTAGCCCACCCCCCCCCAAAAAAAAAGGGGTGGAATTTTTAAAAAAGCCGTCCCTAGTTTGCTTCTGTATCGTAACACAAATATGCCTACCGAAATTCAAGTCTGTAAGAGCTACATTTAAAAATGTTATTTTCACACCCCAGCAGCACTCCTTGTGGGTGGAATTTCGTAAAATCCGTTGTTAGCTGACCTTTACTCGACGAATAGCGTATTCCTACCAAATTTAAAGTATAGGTCTTATGGTTCCAGGGATATTGTGATGAGTCCATACAATATATATTACAATACAAATTTGAATTGTGGTAGGACCACGCTGTGGACAGTTCTCTGTCTACAGTCGCGGGCCGGTCCGTCCGGGGTAGTACCACACTCTCGCAGGAAATCGACGTCTGAGTAATGGCAATGTGCCATTGCGCTTCGTTCGGTGAGCGAGAGAGCCGGAAGCCCAACAGGGGTGGGTTCGGAGTGTATTGGTAGGCAGCAGCCTACCTATACCATTGGCAAAGGTCCATGGGCGGCGGTGACACTTACCATCAGGTGTGCTGTCTGCTCGTTTACCACCATAAGCAATAAAAAAAAAACATAGGTGGAAATCTCATATATATATGTATACAGATATAGATTTAAAATTATGTCAGCGTTGGTTCCGTCAGTGTCTTAAATCTGAAATATATCCAAAACTTAGTTTCATTGTAAAGTAATTAATATAGAATTTCCTTATCTTTAACAATATCATTGTTTCTGGGCCTTGACAGAGATAAGATAAAAGACTGACTAATTATTGTCTGCTACGTCGATTATTTATTCACTGTACTTGAATCTTCAAGTTTAAATATAGCCATCTCGTCGGAACTGTAGACATCATAATTATGCATACCTTTTTTATATTATATTAACGTTGCTGGACTAAGAATAAATTAAATATATAAAATATTATTATAATATTTACATTGCGAATATATTTTTTATTTTATTATGCAAAATTTTAAATAATTTATATGCATGCATGCTCACATGGCTGTCAAATATTATGCAAATATATATATATGAACATAAGGTATCTATCCTTGTGGTGACGGAGTAAGAATACAATTCACCACACCCTATACCTTACCCTTGGGTGATCGTAAGAGACGACTAAGGGATATAAAACGTATATAACATCTATACAAGAAAAGGAAAACTTAAAACAAAACCTTATACCAACACGTCTGGCCAGCGTGGTATAGTAGGCCAAGGTCCCTCCCATTATGGAGGAGGCTCGAGCCCAACAGTGGAACATACTATATGAACTGAGATGACAAGCTATCTATGTAAATAAAAATACTATTATTTGGGGAATTATAACGATGAATTTAGACATTGCAAGGTAACACGTCCATGAGTTAAAAAAAAAAACATGTGCGTTCATATTTCATTAGTAATTCATGCATCAGAGAACACCAGCTGTTATGAACACCAATAACAGTCTATATGGGGAGTTAGGAGACACCCTCAAATATCCTGACACCTGGTCAAATCTGGAATATCGTTATTCTTTCGTTTGCGGATATCAGATAATAGTTGCTATGCGGCAATATGTTATTCTGCCGATACCAGAAAAGTGTTAAAAGACGCTTGGACATAATAAAGCCTGCAAGGATTATTATACAAATCATTTGAAACCTTTATGCAAAAGGCGCATTTCTTTTTAAAGACAAATAAATAATATTTTTGTGCTGAGGAATTTCACAAACATACAATCAATGGACATGATTTACACCTAGATTTAGAAAAATCATGTTTATGAATCGCACAAGGAATTGTTCTATGTCGGGATCGATATCCATGACACTCGCGGCATACGAGTACGTCGGTACTTAAGACCACTCCGTCACCTTTGCAGTCAGTTATAAATAAAACCAACATTCATAAGACATTTTCGTATCATAATGCAATGTGAATAAAAACAAAACAAATAATTCCCACCACAATTTTTTAAGTGAGCATTAATTCAGATCAATTTTCATTATAAAATAAGTAGTGCGTAAATCGCTACCCGACCCCGGAGGTCAGCTAATGGCAATTTAGCCGTGCGGTTCTCGTGAGTCATGGCGGGGCAACCACTCGTGACAGCTGACACATAAATACTGTTATTATAATTTCAATTGTAACTCACATTTACTGCACAAATGGCCCCCTCTACAGACAGTCTCACGTCTTCTTCCTTTCATATTCAGCTTATAAATGTATATGTCCCATTACTGAACCACCTCGCTTTGATTTAGAGAGTTGAATGTAACAAAGAATCAACCCAAAATTAAGGTTTTACGAAACATTAATGTAAGTTGAGTATACCTATACGGTTTATAGGAAGGAATTATCTATATGTAGTGAGAACTTCTTCGAAGCTCGTTGCGTAGTTTAAAAGATCTAAACGTACATAAGAACAGAAGACTGTAAACTTATGCTATTTAAAGATTATCGGGTATAGGCTATCTCCAACATCATCACAGTCCATAATGTCCCACTGTTGGGCTCGGGCCTCCTCATTCATGGGAGGAAAATTAACCTACTATACCGCGCTGGTCAGACGTGTTGGTATAGGGTTTTGTTTCGAGTTTTCCTTCTCTCATGTTATATGCGTTTTATATCCCTTAGTCGTCTCGTACGATCATCCACGGGTAAGATATGGCGTGGTGAATAGTATTCTTACTCCGTCACCACACAAAAAAGGTTATCTCCATAATAATAGGAAATAAATGGATATTTGAAAAACCTTATACCGATTAATTTAAGAAGTGTCATGTTATAGGTATTTTTTTCTAACTGTGAAAGGAGATCTTGCTTAGCAGTGGGACGTATCTTGACTGAGAAATATTCGACTTCGAATATAACAACGCATAATATAGTAAAGTTAATAACAATAGTTTTATAGCCGGCCACCTGCTTGACGTCAACCAAGGAGGGTTATGTAATTATTAACGAAACGGCATCAGGTGGAGTTGGCCCAGGTCGATATAAACCCCTTAGTGATTTTTTCTCGCTATTCAGGAGCAAAGTAAGGGTTTGGTTGTATTCGTAGCCGCCGCCACACAGCTCTTATTGGCCTTGAGTCAGCTTACAAAATGAATGTGACAGCTTTAGAATACTCGTGGATAACCTTACTCTCGAATCAAGTTGGTAAAAATAGGCTAAAAATAGCGCTAAATGATTGGAGAGCAGCGGTCTCCTGGCAAACTCATAACATTAAAGCTTATACTAATTCGCATAATGATGATAACAGATGCCACTGTAGCAACTTGACTCAATAGTATAGTAACAAATTACAAGATAGTTCATGAAGTCATAATAATTTTTGAGTCTTGCTTCTTCAAATTACTGAAATTTAGCATTTAATATGATTAATTATTTATAAAAACCCGATTACGAAGCGAAAAATGATGTCACAAGCGGGATTCGAACCTGCACCTATTGGGAGTCCGGCCCAATCGTGCTGCCTCTTACACCACCGTGAACTATTGTAGAACATTCAAATCTCGCTTCGTATCATATTTACGTCTTTAAGGTGACGTGCGCCATCTACCCGACAATGTTTACATATTGTAGGCTTAATACTTCAAACTTTGCAGTTTGAAATGTATTAAACGATGACACAACCTTGTTATTCAAATTACTGAAATTTAGCATTTAATATGCTTAATTATTTATAAAACCCAATTACGAAGCGAAAAATGAGTCTTGCTTCATTGAAATGCAGTATTCAGAATAATAAAAAGATCAAAGTATTCGTTTTCGTATTCGCCAGGTAACAGTTGCCGCTGTATCAATTCGAATCAATGATACCTTCCCTGTGAGGAGTTCTTTGTTTAACCGTGGACGTCAACAGTCTCGTGGATGGATAAGCACAAGGAAGTCCTCAGTGAGAATGGAATGTAAGACGCTCGGGTGTGAGGCGTCGCCACTTTGACATTCAAGTCATGATGTCAAGGTATTACACAAAGAACCTACTCAATCAAAAATAATCAAACGAAGATTAATGATAAGTTAATAGCTATTGATAATAGTACGAAATATATAACGTGATTTGTTTTTTTTTTAGTGTTCATTGACTTTGAATTTTTTTAAGTCTCTTTTGTTGATCTAACAAGTTTTCCCTTTCAATGCACAAAGTTTTTTAAATAACGTTGCATTGGCAATTTTGTTGTAATTGATTGCATAAATGGTGCCAAATCTCTTGAGTTCGATTTCCACGCGTGTCAATGCTTTCATCATCATCACCTCAGCTTATATATGTCCCATTGCTAAACTCGAGCCTCCTCCACAGTAAGAGGCAAATTGATCTATTATGTAATGCTCATGAGACGCGTTGGTATAGGGTTTTATTTTGAGATTTTTAACTCCCGACGCAAAAAGAGAGATGTTATAAGTTTGACGTGTCTGTCTGTGGCTGTCTGGCTCTATCTGTCTGTCTGTGGCATCATAGCTCCCGAACGGAGGAAGCGATTTCAATTTAGTTTTTTTTTGTATTAAAGGTAACTTATATGCGAGTGTTCTTAGACATGTTTAATGAAAATTGGTTCAGCCGTTCAAAAGTTATGGGGGTGAAAGGTATAATTAGTAGCGGGGTACCCAACACGAGGTATTTTGTTAGAATTATTAATTCATACTTAGGTACTTTAAGATTGAGTTTTTTTTTACTTTTTAAAGGGAACTTAGGTTTTTGTGTTGGGGGGGTATTTTAAATGTTTATTTTCTCTTACGTAGATGTTATCCCTTAGTCGTCTCTTACGATCACCTATGGGTAATGTAGAGGATGGTGATTTGTTACCACACGGATGCTCAATGTCAATGTTTTGTGCGATCTATAAATTGTTATTTTATATTCCCTGCAATACAAGGATTAATTTTTTAGTGCTGTGTTATCTCATTATCATCATTTTGCTCTTATCGCCATTACTCCGGGTCGACGCAGTATGTCATCTTCCTCTATACAATCCTATCAGACGTCATCTCTGCCATCACTCCCTGTCTATCCATGTCATGCCTCACGCAGTCCATCCATATTTTCTTTGGTCTTCCTTTACCCCTAAAGCCTTCAACATTCATACAAGGGTAAATAAACTCAACGCGATTCTACTCCCATACATACAGATACATTTTTAAAATATTGGTCTAATGAACTTTAGGATCTATTCATGAGTTAATAGATATAAAAACTAAGTTATTTATGCAAAAGGCACAGTTGTAAGGCCATTTAAGCAATAGATATTTGTATTTGAAAAATTATTGCCAAGATGGAAATGATGCATGTAGTATGGAAAGGACATTTTGATATTTGGTAATGACTATGCATGACCGGTAATGATTTTCGGCTACTGTACAATAAATAAAACGTTACTTACGAAGGAATCAATCAAATGGATATAAATACGTATGAAACTAAAACTTTGTTTAATCAAAATAATCATCTTTATTAAATATCACTTGAAGAAAATCAATCAAACGTTTCATATTAGTATTCTTTTAATAATTAAATATTGACTATTACAAACATTCAGTCTTATTTTATATTCTGGGCTCCTTTTTCTAAATACCATAATGTTTAAAATTGAGGTAGGCACCTATACGTACTATAACAAGCATAGAAAACAACTACAATACAAACAAAATCTTAAAAACAACAACTTCTCTATAAAAGCGAATAATTTACCGTAAGTCTTGGATTTCAGAAAAAAGTAATATAAATTACAAAATATAAACTAGAAACTTAACGGAATAAAGTTACAACCTAAATTCGATTTCCAAATAAAAAATCTCAAATCAAGTTTAAAAAGTAATGAATCTTTAAAAAAATATTACTAACTACTAAAATGAATAATAAAATAAAGTAAAATCTTTTTCGGCTCTATAATACTTATTTATGTATCTTTGAAACAAACCTTTTTGTCTGACAAAATAATTATATTTTGTGGCGTATTACTAACCACAACACTAATATTTTGGGGCATATTTGTTATATTAGTAAGAATTCTTTGTGAACTTCTAGTCTTTCCAAGAGGCGTTACGTACAAATCACTTGAAGGTCCAGGGCTTGGTTCAAAATGGTTTTCTAGACTAGAATAATTGTGTACTTTTGAAAATCCTAAATGTTTGTTGTGTGTACAAACATTTTCACAATCAAAACAGCTGGCGCTCCTGAATATGAGATTCGGTGACTGTTGTTTCCACAGCACCTGATGGATATTTAGAGTGCCTTTGACTGTTTTTAGGTTATTTGGAAGTAACGCTTCTTTTTCTGAGACGTCATCTTCGTCAACAATCATTATGATAACATTATCGATATTTTGTTGGACAATATCTACAAACTGAGAAAAAGTACTGACGTCTTGACCAAACATCACAAGATTGTCTGCAGTCCTTTTTAAGACTGCTCCGATCCCATCTGGGGCACCTTTGCCGTGACCAGCTTCGCTATAATTCCAGGTTATTGCTTTTATTTGTGGCAAATCCTTATTAAGGATTGATACTATATAGAAGATATATTTATTGCGGTACTGGGAACTTGGAGAGTCTGATTGAAAATGAAGGGTATCTATAAAAGGATTTTTCTGTAAAGCAAGCTTAATCATCGGCATTAGGTGCGCCCAAATGGCTGGAGCATCGTGCCTTAAGCACTGACTAAGTGTACTTGCACAGGTAGTACCAGTAACACTGTAATGGAAATCGAAAGTGTAAATTATTCCTGTATGTAAACATACTTCTTTGCGACTGGGTCCAAAATGCAAACTCTGAACTTCCTTCCCGTATTTAAGACCGAAATTTTCTGAAAAGTCAATATGTATATAAGCTTCGTTTACCATTAAATTGTCTTTCTTATTTTTCGTAGCGTTATATTGAGCATTTATAGTATAAGAGTGTTTATAAAATTTGGGTAACTGTCCTTCTAAAGTTTTTATAGCATTTACGGGATCAAGTTCCATTGGTTTTTTAATAGTTACAACTTGTGTTTTTAAGCCCTTCTTAGTCTTAACAGTTTCCTTACAGCGAACCCATTGATAAAGTGTTAATCTTTGATCATTCGAAAATTCCTTAAAAGAAAGAGTATTATTCTTGCATAATTCACATTCCCTTTTTAGACAATTGTCGTTATATTGAGAACAACAAAGAGACCCCAACAGCTGTGCATAATTGGTTGCATCTGTTATATAAGCTTTCTGCAGACATTCAATAGCTAAATCAATGTTACTGTGAATTATGCAAGCACAAGTCTCTCTTAGATTTTTTTTCGGAAATACTATCCAAAACGGACGATGTCTACAGAAAAAAGAATAACTTATTGGCATACCATATTCTGTTTTAAATTTCTTATGCAGCTCTTTTAATGGCAGAATGAGTTGTCGTTTTTGCTTCTGGATTTTATTTCGCGTAATGTATTGGTTTTTTCCCGGTAAAATAATGTAAGAGTAACAATAGGTAATGATGTACTAGAGCAAGTGGATGAATTTGTATATCTTGGATGTGGATTTAGCCGAGATGGAAGGTACACCACTGATATAGAGCGAAGAGTGAATGCGGGAAATAGAGTGAACGGAGCGTTGGGGCAACTTCTCGGCAGCCACCACCTCAGCCAGAAGGCACGTGTAGCAATACATAACGCAGTGCTTGTCCCAACATTACTGTATGGAAGCGAGAGTTGGGTATGCAGAAAAGAGTATGATAGTAAAATTAATGCGGTCGAAATGCGATCTCTGCGGAAAATCTGTGGAGTTAGGCTGACCGACCGCATTCGTAACGACGACGTAAGAGAGCGAGTAGGTATGAAAGAGAGTATTGGTGTAAAGATGCGAAAGGGAATGCTCCGATGGTTCGGACATGTGGAAAGAATGCCGAACGAACGCCTGGTTAAGAAGATATACAATGCGAAAGTGGAAGGATGTAGGTACCGAGGGAGACCGAGACTAACCTACCTAGACCAGATCGGTCATGTACTGAAGGAAGGTGGAGTCAAGAGTCTCCGAAACCGGCGAGCGTGTATGAAGAGAATTATGAATGTTGAGGAAGCGAGTGAAGTATGCAGAGATAGAGTTCTCTGGCACTCTGTTCTCTCTGCCTACCCTGCAAGGGATATGGCGTGATGATATGTATGTATGTATGTAAAATAATGCTGTTTACGTCCTGGTTATAAAAGTGTTTAATAAGAGTTATTACTTTTCTCCTTAAGTTGGTGCACTTGATATTACTTTTAACAGGTTCCTTGATTGTCTTTGAAATTGTTTGCAATGAAGTATTTGTTATTTTTCGTAAGTTATCTTTGAGTATTTTATTTTCTTGTATTAATTTTTCTATTATCAAAAGCAATCTCCTGCGTTTCTTTTGTTCTACGTACCTAATGTGTCTTATCTTCTTAGAAATTGAATCTGAGGGTGAATTTAGTGGGTCCTTCTCTTTCATCACTATTGGATGGCTTGTATCTTCACGAGATAAAACAACTTCGCTTTGGTCTTTAACTAATACTGCTTCCGGTAAATGAAAATGGTTTTCCTTCTCTTTTTTCTTCTCCCTATACCTTTTTGCTGCTTCTCGCCATTTTTTTCTTTGTTGTCTTTGTTTTCTGGGTGATTTTTCATTAATAGGAATCACTTGTCCTTTTTCTTTTTTCTGTATATATCTTACTCGTTCTTTTTCTCTTTCTGTTTCATATAGTTCTGGATCACTTTTAAGCTCCGCATACTTTTTGCGTTTATACGCTGCTAGTGTGAGTGATGCCGTCTTTCTGTTCATTATGTCGTTACCTAGAATAAATATTTGACTATGTACCATAAAACATGCTTAAAACCACACATTAAAAACCGATAAATGAATATTCCCATATGTGAGTCTTTAATCGAAATATTTGGCTTTCTGAAAAAAAAAGCGCATTATAAATGCGAAAGACTGTATATATGTCAAGTCTTCTCTTCGAGAGCCGCGATAGCATAGGGAAGCAAGCAACACACAGTGAAACAGACAAACAAACGTATAGAATATCTAGACGTTAACCAAACAAACCGTTAAACATACGTGTTCTAAGAAAAAAATCGTAGTGAAATCCGACACCAGTATGTAAGTCCCACGCCACAAATAGATTGACAAACAGAGATTGACTTGACTGATTGAAAAAACTAACACAAAACTGACTTAAATAATCTTGTAAGTCATTTCCAGTCATTAAAAATCATTTCCGTATGGGGTAATTTACTGGGGATGATACTACTGGAAATGATATTATCAAGTAAAATCGATCGTATATTCTAGAATATTGCATCATAGTAGTAATAATAAGCTCTAAACATAACACACCACTAAAAAGCTTCATTTGAAAAAGACAAGACAAAACAATATGTGTTAATTATCGTTTTATTCGATCTAATGGTAATGATGCACATGTGTGACAATCTTCGAGTTACTTTGAACAAAAAATTCGCAAAATTAAATGCACTTACCGATCACGCGTGCGGCCACTTGTACGGTTGCAGGTGGACTGAGGGTGGAGCTGGGCGCGGGGTAGGTTGCGCTTCTCGTTTGCACTTCGATAAAATTTACTATTTGACGCTCTCGCACGGAAATGATGAAAATTGTGTGACAATGTTTTAATGCCTTATTTTTAGCGTAATGTAACATTCCTGTTATATGAATACAGGGCAAACACATCTGCATATTGTGATGTTTACAATTAAATTATCAAAAACGCATTTTAGTCTCCATGTTTTGTGCTACAGACATATTTTTAATCAGATGTACTTTTTTTATACGACTGGGAATGATATTAAGTGCTTGTTTTGCCAAATTACTAAAAATATGTAGTATTCCCTAATTAATAGGCACTGGCACATTCTACAATAATATCTAATGAAACATTTGTGCTTCATTAAAATAACCTACGGTCATGGATAACTGGACAAATGCACGTGCGCATTTTTTTTTACTCATTCAGTAGATTCAGCCACAAACAACATTCATATTGCTATCTTTTTTAATAAAATAAGAAATATACCTATATAAAAAACTAAATAATAACGCTTCGGTATCGAAAGTGAAGAAAGACTTAGGTCAACCAGAGTAACTAAGCTGGAAACTATTAAAGGAGCTGCAATAAACAAATCACGTTCAAGATCATTTAGTTCCTTTATAAATACATCGCGTAATCTATCATTTTAATCCTTATTTGCTTTTGATATATTGTTTTTTTTTTTAATTAATATTTTTTTGTCATCACCCTACACTAAGGTAATAATTCTTGTATTACGAGGGATATAAATATATGCAATTAACGCAGACAAATGACACACATACTCGGAACAACACCTTGTGGATCGCACAAAATATTGTCCTATGAGGGTATCGAACCCACGACTTTGTCATGGAAGTTCGGTGCACGGAAGTGAGTGGTGGTAATGGTGACACTTTGTATTCTAAAACCTTCTTCGTAACTTTTTGGGCAGGTTATGATCTGGACACATTTAACCCAAACTGTGTGTGTGACAGAAGGAACGGGCTGTAGCCCCATAACCGGCCGTATTTGTAGGTCTCTTTTGTCGTTTGGGCTGATCAATACCGAGACTTTGTATTCCGTGACCTGCCCGATGAAACCTGTCTATCTATGGAGAAAGTTATTGGCACATAGATTATTACATGATATTTTTTTTTAAAGACTTGTACTATTAAAGGGACACAAATTCAACTAAGGCAACAGCAATTGGGGTTAGCACAAAGTTTTGTCTTGAGTATGAATCGAACCTGTGACACTTGAAACCTTAGGTCAGTTATCTTAACCATTACGCCATGTATGCAGTCGTTATTAACACATACACGAAGACAGAACGAAACACAAACATGCCTTATTGTATTTCTCGCGGCGAATACTCGAGAAAACTCCCAGACATTTTTGGTATTCTAAACTGTAATCATTAAAAGTCATGACAACTCTTTGTCAGCGCATCGCTTTCTCACTTAATCTTAATAGCTCTCATCAACAATGTTTACTGCCCAGACGGTATGACTTTCTTGAATGTCAAGTAACCATTGTACTCGAGTATTTGCACTGTAACTGAATCATTTCACCGCTAACTGTTTGTAGATTATTATAATAATGCTTTGATTTTATTTGAACAATTGTTTGCTTGAAACTATGGTGTGCTAACGTGTTATTCATGTCATCATCATCATTTCAGTTCCCCCTCTGCAATAGGAGAGAAATTAATCCATTATATCACGCTGGTCAGACAGACGTGTTGATCTAGGGTTTTATTTAGAGTTTTCTTTCTCTTGCTTAGATTTTATATGAATATTATATGTCTTATAGTTCATCTAATCTAAGAAGTGCATTTTGACGTTTCGCATGTTTTAATACACAATAACCTTGGTCAAACGTATACACATGATTGCTAACAATAAATCTGAAATTTTAAAGAATTAATAAGTTATTTTCATAATTAACGTTGCGGGTGACTTTCTTGTACAATAATGTAATGTTGAAACTCGTAAAAGTAATTTAAAATAAAAATAACATGGTAAATAGTAATTATTATTGACGATCTTACAATGTCAGGTCATCACGTTCTAAACAGTAGTGCTTGACAACTTCTAATTCACGAATATCCAAATAATCGGTAAAAATCTTAGATTAATATATTTAATCGAATAGTGATTTTGACAGAGATGTACGTTTCGACAATGTTATTCATAAGGAAATAATTATTAATGTTCGCGACGATGATAATTCAAGTAATAGTAGTGATTCTGAATAAATAGCTATTTTCAAATCCAGTTTTTGTTTTTACTTAACCTAATCCTACTAATTATGATGAACAGATTTTGTGATGTGATAATTAAATTTGTTTAGTATTAATTTAGCACTTAATTTATCATTTAATTTTTGAAAAATAAAACAATAAACCGATTATTAATTACAAAGAATCAATATCAATTTCTCACTAAAATCGGATATTTTCGATAGTGATTATTTGGTTCACATACCTAGACAGCTTACTCCGACAGCTGTCAAAGTGCACTTCTGAGATTAGATAGACTATAGTTGTCTTTTACAAGAAAATTTTTTAAACACTTTAGTTCTTTGTATAATGTGTCCTTTTATGCTGGGCTTGTGCCTTCTCCACCATAAGAAAGCCTATATGAAAAATGTCGAGTCTAGAAAGCTTGAATTAGTATTTACGAGAGTTAAGAATCACTTACAAACCTACCATACACCTTCACAGATGTTGCCCAAAGTGGTTTAATATAACATGTTCATAAAATATTAAAAGGGAATTGAAAATAAAAATAGGTTATATGACTTACAACGGCTTAACATACAAACCACATGGCCATAAAAAGTAATAACATTCAGTACATTGACTTAAATTTATCCAAAAATAGTTTTAACAGACATCATTAAAAGCAATAGAACATAGAAAGTAGAAAGGCGTGGTTTGTTTGATCAATTTTATGAAAATGGCACAACTGGAGGTTGCGAGGCCAGCGATGTACTGAAATACTCATAAACATATATATAGCCAAGGCAATTTAGATGCTTATCGTTTGACATTAAAGTTGCAAATACCAAGGCAAAGGGTGGTCGAAAACCTTCCAAGGTTCGTCTGAAAGGCTATTGTTATACAAATGATCTAAAATGTGAAAGGTCATTGACATCAATCGTATCTATGTTGGTTTTATGATATCCGCAACGCGCCTTAATAAGGTGCTTTGACCTGACTGTAAAGATAAATGGAGATAACCATTATGTGGATATCATTTCTCACCTCTTTATCCACAAAGGGGTAGGCGGTGATGTACTAAAGAAACATTCCAATATGAAATTCACAAAATCTCAACCATTATTCCAGAAGCCATATCGCGATGGATATTAATTGCACAGTCGCCGCACTTGGCAGTCGAGTTGGCAATTGGAGTTGACATTAAGTTTTGTACGACGTAAGTAAATTGCTCGCCATGTTTCTAAAGTGCTTACATTGTGCTGTCAAGCAGTGATACCGTTTTAAAAAGTAGAACATCCTTTCCTATCACTCTTTACCATATTCAGCGATTCCACTGATGACTTAATCAGTATTTAATGGCCAAAAATAAAAACTGATGACCCATATGTCTAGTCAAATTAATATCCAAATAAACGTAAGATAATGATTGTGTGCCTTCGCAAGGTGACAAAGTTAAAAAACGTGCTAACACGATTATAATTATATTTTTAAGTCATATTTGCTAGTTTCGTTGACTAATAGATGCTGTGTAGTGGTGGCTTTGAATGTTATCACCTCTTACATTGCTTGTAGGTATCGTAATATATGAGTAAAAGCTTAATATAGTTCTGGACCAACTTTATCTGATGTAGTTTGACTAATTACATTCCCAGGTTTGACGTCAGGCAGACGGCTGGTTACAGAACTATGGGCAAAACTTTTACAATATATGCGATGGAAGAAGAGCACATTAATTAGGATAAATAACAAGATAATGATGAGCGTAGTAGAGTAATCGGCCTCTTGCCATTGAAAATATTTGTTCCTAATACAACTATTTTATTGAACGAAGAAGAATTAAGAATAATAAATACAGTGTCTTGCACTATCACTCGCATAAAAGCATTAGCAGGGAAACCCAAATACTCTAATTTATCATTGGTTTAATTGTGAAACTGTAACTAACGACCTTCTATTCAGATTAGATGATTTCAATACTAATTACAGTTTCAAACTTGTAGGCTTAAAGTATCAAGGCTAAGCATTATCTGAGTATATAATTACAGTATCTCGTGTACATGCAAGAACCATTGCGTTAAGAATGCATTCGGGTCATTGTTGGTAGAACAATGAACAGTTCACACCAGTTTATGTGTTGTGCTACAAAACCCCTGGACTATTCGGACATTATGATTTGTACAATGTCGAATTGACAATAGTGTACACAAATCTTAACTGTATTGTTGAATTGAATGTGCGAACTGAATGTCACCAATAAAGGCAGCAAGTGTTAGATAAAAAGGTTAATATTGGCGAAATCGAATATAAATTGTTACTATTGAACCGTTCAAAATTGTTAGTGATTCAGGTTGTACCGCCGTTTTTGGTTTAATTTTTGTATTATCTACAAAAATACTTCGTGTCTAGATGACTTGTTTGTTAATTTCATATTTATTACATTTGTTACAACTTTATATATCGTACAGATATATCTTGCATGAACAATATAAAAATATTGTCCAATTAACGTTTTAAAATAATTAAGCAACCTTGATAAACTTTTAGTTTCTCACGCCTCGAACGACCGAATTCGATCTTAAATTCCATGTAACACTTGTAAATGTCCCAAGAGTTTAATCGTCTATTGACAATAAAATTTTTAAAACATATGCGTTTATAGAATGACTCATTAAAGATATTCATAACACAGACTTTATTCTAACAACATAGGTAACTTCCCAGAATAACAAATATGAATAAAGAAATTTACTTGACTTTTTATCATCGATCTCTTGATGATTTGGACTTTTATTATATCTAACCGGTAATTATAACACATTGATTATTGATATGTTATTCAAAGATATCATTTTAATATCTAATGTAGATTCGATAAGATAAATAAAACTTTTAGTAAAGATACTTACAGTTAGTAAGTTCGTCACTCATTCATTTGGTACTTGTGTGTAAATTTTAATGCTGGATTACTTTAATTATAAGTGGTTCTAGTTTTACCATTTATCATTCGGATAAGTATTTAATTTTTTAAAAAATATGTACTTCATACAAAAATAAATTTAAGTTTATTTTTTCAATTGGTTTGCGCGTAATAAGTGCTCGGTGTTTGTTTTGAAGAATAGTTTATCGTCGTACTTATGATTGTGTGAATCGAGACAGCCTTTGAGTTCTTCTTTAAAGGTTAGTTTTGTTAATATTTATGTTCAGTATATGTACTCGGATTATATTTATTAGAAATTTCTTCATTGCTTTTGACTACTCCAAATTTTAGCATATATGTATATATTAAAATATTCTCGCTATTTAAATTATTCTCATGATCAAATAAATCATAATTATTAGTAAATCATTATTCACATAAGCAATTATTATTAGTTTTAGATCTTAATTTCTTTCAGATGTCACAGATGCTTCAATAAAATCGACTATGGTTTAATATTGACCTCAATTCGTACACTGTGGCATACCACAGCGTGGTATAAGAACCAGATGAGCGTATCTACAAAAAAATCAAAAATCGTTTTTTTTCACAAAACAGTTCACAATGTAGTTCTTTATGAAATGCGAAAACGACGTGACACTATATTCATTATTTCACAAATTCCAAAAAAACGAATCCACATAAGAACTCATTTTAATTTAACCAGAAAAACGTATTATGAGTACCGTTAAATTAGTTTTAATTATCATGCCATTTGTTAGGGCTATAAGAACGTATTTGCAAAAACGATATTTTTAATCACAGAATATTGTTTGCTTCACAATATCATATGAATCATTTCAACGTAAAAGCTTATACGGTGTTTTGGGCGTTACGACTTTGTGTTTTGATGCTAAGTTCAAAGAGTCAAAACAACGTTTATCTAGTTACGTTTTATTGGCACAAACATTTTTATAAAATAAATATCTCGAATGATTAACCAAAACAATGTAATACGATATATGTCGGTGTGGCAGTATTATTTTCTTAAATAAATACTATTGTCACATAACATACGTCAGTATGGTACCTAAAAGTTGATGTAAGGTCTAAATAAGTTGAAACGTGTAGTGCGGGGAGGCCCCTAATTTGAAGTTTGGAGAATACTGTTTCGTTTTTTACTTCATAACTATAGCATTTTTAAATGAAAATAAAACATTAAATTTAATAAAATGAATAAAAGCAGTCGAAATTGGAAGATTTTGGCGTCGCTGGAACCGGGTAAACTATGGAGAGAACCATCGCAGGTTCAGAACAATGAAATTAATGAGATTATCGAATGGGTGAGTTATACTTCATATTATTATTATGTTTAGATCTTTATTGTTATAATGTTACGATGAACATGCATCTTCATGGCTCGATTCTTAGGTAGACTTAAATGTACCTAACTGAATCGAGCATGGTAAATAGCAATAGTCATACTTGAGATTATAATAGTACGAATACAATAGGTATTCGTACTATTTAACTATTATACAGACGAGATATCCATACTTTAATATTATAAATGCGAAAGTAATTCCGTCCGTCAAGTATATACCTAAAACTGTGAAATTATTTACTTTTTCTTTTATTTTGTTTCAGCAACCAACATTAACAACCTTAGAAAATGTGGCACTATATGATTTTGATGAACCTGAACAGTCACCTAGCAAATTTTTGACATCATTGGAAAATATATCACTAATCGATTTAAATAACGATCTCTATTTATCCCATTCAAGCAACGATGGCGTGCCTGCACCAGATGAATGCATCTTATCATCAAGTGACTCTTCAACTCCGGAACCAAGAGACAATGTTCAAATTAATGATGTAATGACACAAAATGTTTCTAATTCAGATAATAGAGAAACTCTTCACATAAACATAGAAAGTAATACTACTGATGTTGCTGGGATTGAATCGGTTATTCCTGGCCATCAAAATCGTAAACGCAAACGCAGAGGTCAAGCGGAACCCAGTGAATGGAAGAAGAATTTGAGAAGAAATAAAAGACAAAAAGGTGAACCTTACCTCTCAAGTAAAGGTATTTTAAAACCAGGAAAAACTTTGGGCGAATCGAAGTGTATGGGGATGTGTAGAGAAAAATGTACGGACAAGTTTAGTGAAGAAGATAGATTAGAAATATTTTCATCTTTTTGGAATATTGATAATATTAATCAAAAAAGGCAGTATATTGTGGGCTTAGTAAATCGTGAGACTACGCAAACAAAAAGAACTGCCAATTTAGACAGCAAAAGAAAATTGACAAACAAATATTTCTTAAAAAAAAAAGGTGCTACAGAAAAGGAAAAAGTATGCCAGAAATTCTTTTTAGCAACTTTGAGTATTTCAGAAACATTTGTTAGATTTTGTTTCAAAAAATTGCTGGAAACTGATGTTGTTGAAGCCGATAAGCGGGGCAAACATGCACCACATAATAAAAAATCGGCAGATACCAGGCAGTTCATACGAGATCATATTAAATCATTTCCTCGAATGCCAGCTCACTATGTACGAAAAGATACAAAAAAAGAGTTCTTAGATCAAGATCTGAATGTAGCCAAGATGTATGAACTTTATAAAAGTAAATGTAGTGAAGAGCAAAAAGAACCTGTTGATATAGCTTATTACCGAATGGTTTTCAAAAAAGAATTTAATATTGGTTTCTTTAGACAACGAAAAGATTTGTGTGACAAATGTTTTACTTTCCAACATTTGAACGCAGAGGAAAAAGAGAAGCAAAAAGAAGACTATGATGTGCATCTAAAAAGAAAAACTACTGCACGACGACATCGTGATGAAGCAAAAATGTCAGCACAATCTGGTGATATACATTTTGCTGAATATGACTTGGAGGCCATTTGTAATTGCCCATCATCATCGTCTAAGCAAATTTATTACAAACGCCGAATTGCAATGTACAATTTTACCATGCTAGATTTTGAGATAGAGAAGCGTAACGTTTTCTGTTATTGCTGGCACGAAGGTATTGGAAGGAAAGGGGCTGTTGAAATCGGGTCATGTTTGTTGAAATATCTGAGAACTAAAGCTGATGGTAAGCCGATTACATTTATGTCCGATACTTGTGCGAGTCAATGTCGTAATGTATATATTTCAGCTCTATTACTGTACTGCATTGAGGCTTTCAATATACCAGAGATTAACCAAAAGTATTTTGAACCTGGGCATAGTCAAATGGAAGCAGATAACATCCATGCAACTATTGAACTGGCTAAGAAGAATATACCGATATTTCATCCATCCGGATTCTACACTATTATAAGAAAAGCTTCCAGAAAAAAACCATATGACGTTCATGAAATGGGAACAGAAGACTTCCTAGATATTAAATACCTGAAAACGGTATTAGTCAAGAATGCTAAGGTGGACTGTGACGGCAATACTGTCAATTGGCTCAAAATAAGATGGCTACAGTACCGTAAAGAAGACAGTAAACATATATACTTCAAATATGATTTGGATGATAATGATTTTAAAATGATTAAGATTGTTAGAAGAGGCAAAAGACTGCCTATGGAACAAATTGCGTTGAAAAGTGCATATGACAAAGTTTTACCCATTTCCGCTGAAAAGTATCAGGACTTACAAGACTTGTGCAGACAAGGTATTATTCCAACGCAATATCACAGTTTTTATGAAGGATTTTCAGTTGGAACAACTAATGATGACGAAGATAATTAATATTTTACTGGTACTTGTATGTTAATTACATATTTTCTTATTAATATTTTGTGTTTTCAGAAGTAAATAAAGATTACGTTATGATTGATTAATTGCTCATTTATTTTTATTTATTATTTCCATTACTTACCCAAAATAAAACTTAGCTTCACAAACGACGTATTTAAGTAAGATAACAACAAAGCCTAAAAAAATGAAGAGCCACACTAACGTATGTCAACCAAGTTAAAAAAATATATATATATTGTGTCTTTGTAATCATTTTTAAAAGAATATTTTTCAAATTTCCAAAGCTCTAATAGTAGTACAATATATTAATATATATTTTTATTTCACCAACTGTATATTATCTGTATTAATGAACTGGTAAAGTTTGAAGTAGTGAATTTTCACAGTATTTTCGCTCCCCTGTAAAATTTACAAAATGTAGATACGTCCATCTGACTCTTACACCGCGACAGTGGTTAATCTAAATAGCGTTTTCAGATCTTTTTTCTTGTTTCTTCTCGTTGGCTGCATAAATTTCATGCGTTTATTTACGCTATGTACTTTGGCATTGTGCTTAGTCATACTTTTGCGCTTTTTATAATGACTTCAATTATTTATAAATACCCGATACGAAACGAAAAATGATGTCACAAGCGGGGTTCGAACCCGCACCTATTGGGAATCCGGCCCAACCGTGCTGCCACTTACACCATTGTGAACTATTTTAGGACATGCAAATTTCGAATCATATTATATCTTACGTCTTCAAGGTGACGTATGCCATCTATCGGACAATGTTTACACATTGTATAGACTTAATACTTCAAACTTTACAGTTAGAATTGTATTAAACGATGACACAACCTTGTTATTCAAATTACTGAAATTTTTAGCATTTAATATGCTTAATTATTTATAAATACCCGATACGAAACGAAAAATGATGTCACAAGCGGGGTTCGAACCATTTTTCGTTTCGTATCGGGTATTTATAAATAATTAAGCATATTAAATGCTAAAAATTTCAGTAATTTGAATAACAAGGTTGTGTCATCGTTTAATACAATTCTAACTGTAAAGTTTGAAGTATTAAGTCTATACAATGTGTAAACATTGTCCGATAGATGGCATACGTCACCTTGAAGACGTAAGATATAATATGATTCGAAATTTGCATGTCCTAAAATAGTTCACAATGGTGTAAGTGGCAGCACGGTTGGGCCGGATTCCCAATAGGTGCGGGTTCGAACCCCGCTTGTGACATCATTTTTCGTTTCGTATCGGGTATTTATAAATAATTAAGCATATTAAATGCTAAAAATTTCAGTAATTTGAATAACAAGGTTGTGTCATCGTTTAATACAATTCTAACTGTAAAGTTTGAAGTATTAAGTCTATACAATGTGTAAACATTGTCCGATAGATGGCATACGTCACCTTGAAGACGTAAGATATAATATGATTCGAAATTTGCATGTCCTAAAATAGTTCACAATGGTGTAAGTGGCAGCACGGTTGGGCCGGATTCCCAATAGGTGCGGGTTCGAACCCCGCTTGTGACATCATTTTTCGTTTCGTATCGGGTATTTATAAATAATTAAGCATATTAAATGCTAAAAATTTCAGTAATTTGAATAACAAGGTTGTGTCATCGTTTAATACAATTCTAACTGTAAAGTTTGAAGTATTAAGTCTATACAATGTGTAAACATTGTCCGATAGATGGCATACGTCACCTTGAAGACGTAAGATATAATATGATTCGAAATTTGCATGTCCTAAAATAGTTCACAATGGTGTAAGTGGCAGCACGGTTGGGCCGGATTCCCAATAGGTGCGGGTTCGAACCCCGCTTGTGACATCATTTTTCGTTTCGTATCGGGTATTTATAAATAATTAAGCATATTAAATGCTAAAAATTTCAGTAATTTGACTTCAATTATTTTAAGCCGTCTGGAACTGTTGCATTTGATGTGAATGAATTTGATGGTTTCACTGTCATATTGTAGCTATATAGAAATATTTGTACAGTGCTGCGATGTAGATTGTCTTAGTTTTAGTATCCATAAGGTACGCAGGGGTCTAAAGCTTTATAATTTAAGCTATTATAGTGCCTGTAATTCTTAGGCGGGTACCTACTTAATCAAGTGCCTTCATTAGCACAATAAATAAATAGTTGAGAAAGTTGTAGAAAAAAAATCATCACCAAGGCTAATTAAATTTTATATAACAACTATACCTGTATGTATCACATAAAATTTTCCGTGTGGTGACGGAGTAAGAATACTATTCACCACCTCATATCTTACCCGTGGGTGATAGTACGAGACGACTAAGGTATATAAAACGCATATAAACGCATATCTATGCGAAAAGAGGAAAACTCAAAACAAAACCCTATACCAACTCGTCTGACCAGCGTGGTGTAGTAGGTAAATTTCCCTCTCATTATGGAGGAGGCTCGAGCCCAACAGTGGGACATATATGAGCTGAGATGATGATGATGATGATAACACTGATGTTTAAATTGTTTTAGATGTTAATTAAAATTTAGTTGTCGTTTAATAAAAATGGGTGTAATTATATTTTTGTATAAATAACCTTCAAATGTTAACCATCGCTGATATAAGAAATGATTAGAAATATTTAATAATTAGAACAACTACCGCAACTTTTGATGGCGAACCGTTCAAATATTGTTTGCCAGAGATAAGAAGTAGTCTGTAGATTTTTAAATCTATCAAATTGATAAGACTAATCTATGAATTTATTATTCAAATTACAATTCCGATAAATACAGAAAGTGCTGATTATATCTATAGTTATTAAAAATGAAAGCAGAACTTCAGATCGTAACGTTAACATGATAATTATCGAAATGAAAGAGCTCATAATACATTATTATATAAGGCAAGTATTCAAATTAAAGTGTACTGGAATAGTCGCGGTTTGCCCTGATGGAGGAATAATTGGCGAAGCGTTATCGCGTAATGTCCATCTGATTGACGCAAGTATTTTTGTGGCATGGTTGCTTTAAGCATTATGAGTATTACAATCCGGCTTACGAGAGTTCTAAAATATATACTATAGGAATGATGCTTAAAGAGGCAGTTTTGCTACTAATTAACTAGTAAGACATACCAGTTCCAAATCAATGTAATTGAAGTCAACCAAATACGCATTCTTGAGGATAACTCAAAAACTACTCTTAACATCTTGATCAAATTTGGGATCAGATCGGACCGGTAATAGTTTTCAAATGAAAAAAAATGGCGCAAACGTAAAACATCTTTTTAATTGTTTAGCATATTATATTCGGCGTTATTATGACTTCATATTATAAAGGGGGACATGATAATTGAAAACTTGATTTTTTATAATAATTTGGTTGATGTTCTAAATAAAACCGTAAATTCTCATACCCTTTAATGTGAAATAACCAGCGGTAAGTTTAAAATTATTAAAAATATTTTTATTATATGATGTAATTAAAAATTTACTGTTTTCGCAATGTTTCCTTTATCGGTGCTATATGACGTTGCTTTGTACCAAATTTGAAGATTCTGAGTTCACGGGAAGTACCCTGTAGGTTTTGATTCCTCTGCGAGAGTCGAAAATTTGCGGCATAAACGCCTGTATCTTTTGATTGCGCTGGCTTAGAAGTTTAGTTTTTTTACAGCCTTAAGGGACAGTAGACTTAAGTATTTGTTATAAATTTTAGCTTGATACCTCCACGCATTCCTGAGGAAAAGGGTCTTGACAGACAGACAGACGGACGGACGGACAACAAAGTGATCCTATAAGGGTTCCGTTTTTTCCTTTTGAGGTACGGAACCCTAAAAATCATTAAGATCGGTTCATCTAGGGAAAGTTAGGTAATACATACATACATATCATCACGCCATATCCCTTGCAGGGTAGGCAGAGAGAACAGAGTGCCAGAGAATATTTGCATACTTCACTCGCTTCCTCAACATTCATAATTCTCTTCATACACGCTCGCCGGTTTCGGAGACTCTTGACTCCACCATCTTTCAGTACATGACCGATCTGGTCTAGGTAGGTTAGTCTCGGTCTCCCCCCGTACAAGGTAGGTAATAAATAAAGTTAGGTCATACACGGAAAAATAAATTATAGACGAATTGAGAACTGCCTCCTTTTTTTCAACTCTTAAAAATTGTTCCATTTGTCGTCTGACGTGTTATTTAGGTGGAAGTTCTATAATAAACTACCACGCTATATAATTGCTACAATCCCTTGCTTGTCCTAAAAATCGGCTAGGGGTCTAGAGTGCAGAATCTTCCGGGAAGACTATCACCACATTTGTGCAGAGATTACGGTACTGGAATCACATTTGTAGAACGCGTTCCTCCTATGTCCAACGATGGATAGCGAAATACTAAATGATGATCACCTAAGAATTTAGGCAGCAGAATATGTCCAGTTCAGTTATCATTTCTTATCTACTATTTAATACTGTCGGGGCATTTCACATAACTTACACAATGTAATTAATCTAATTAGCTACCTAATTGTCTGATTCTAAATATTAATTAACTTCATGTTTATTTAATTTTTATATTCCGGTAGTTTCAGCCTTAACATCTCATTCACATCAAATTATAACAATTATAATGCAAATAATTTGTTTTAATAGACGTTAAAATTAAGTCTTACAATTCGTACTAGATCTGTGGAATCACACCATTTTACAAGAGGTCACGGATGACGTTCAAAGGCGTTCCCATTTTGTATACTTTAAATAAACAGTAGGTTAGAACCCATTGTTTGGACGTCTGCTTCCTAGTTTCTCTTAACACTACAATTTGTAATTAATCTACATTTTACAATTTAATGTCTCATAACGTTCTAGAAATTAATTGTATGAGCTTTAATCATAATGGCGATTATTATTTAACCGCTGGTATGTCGTGAAACATACTTATGTTCGTTTTAATCCAGTTTTGAAGACATCACAAAGGAAGAAGGCTTTCAATTTGGATCTTATTTTTTTTTTCCTTATCTGAATTTATATAGGTCCCACTGCTGCGCTACGGCGCTACGACGCGGCTTCTACAAAGGAAAGGAATTTGACCTACTATATCAGGCTGGTCAGATTAATATGGGATTTTATTTAGAATTTTCTTTATAGGCGTATCTAATAATATATTAGTATTCTAGTTTTCTTTATTATGATCTCAGCTCATCTCAGGTCCTGTTTGGCGCGAGTCTATTCTATAGTTCGAGGAAAAATCAACTACTATACCAATCTCGTCAAATGGGTTCACATTATTTGGAGTTTTCCTTTCTCTTTGCATCGTTGTTGTATGCATATTATATCCCTTATTTGTCTTCTACGGCACCCATGGGCAAGATGCCGGCTTGACAGAGCTGATTCGGGCATAACTCGTTATAAAGAAAAATAAAATCTTTCTTTGAAAGACTGTTATTTCGAAATGGTCCCGTTTAAACTTTGTAAAGATCACATAATGAGTTTTGGGGACATGTAACGGAACTTTTCACAAAATGCCAGCAAATTTACCGCGACAGTTGCTATTAAATATTTATTTAAGTAGCTTTTTTCTTAAAAAAAAACTTTAATCTTGTTTATTATATTAAAAAATAACATCTTCACACTATTGTGTTTGTGCTTAGTTTTTGTAATGGGAAAACTTCAAAAACTAACCTATTGCCAACGTCAAAGGAAGCATATATTTAGCTCCAATGTTCCAAGTTTTCTTTATAAGATATATCATGTAAAAAATATCATAAACATACTTTACATTATAACATTTTCTAAAAGACCTAATCCCGCAATATTTACACACTATTTTCACCACATATCTAAATTTTAGGTAAGGAAATTTATATAACACCAGCAAACCTAGGGTGTTTGTTTGTTTGTAGAAGTCGATATATTACAGCGCCGCCTGGTGGCGAGTTACATCAATGGTGATAGCATATAAAGTTTATATGTTTAGCTTTAGCGATGTCATATATATACAAATATCTTCTTTTCTAAATATAGCTAACAGATTGATTGACGTTCTTTGTCAATCAACATGTAAAATTTATGTTTAAATTGCCCTAAGTTTTACCTGAAATTTAGGTGTCGTTGGTAAAAAACAATATTTTCTACCTAACATGAATAAATAAAGTTATATCTATTTAGGTATATAATTTTGTGGACAAAAACCTCTTAACGTAATTGTCAAGTGCAGGCTTTCGTTTATAATTCACATTTTACCTATAGTTCATCTAATCTAAGAAGAGCATTTTGACGTTTCGCATTTTTTAATACACAATAACATTGGTCAAACGTATACACATGATAGCAAACAATAAATCTAAAATTTTAAAGAACTATTAAGTTATTTACCTAATTAACGTTGCGGGTGAGTTTCTTGTACAATAATGTAAGGTTGAAACTCTTAAAACTAATTTAAAATTAATATAACATGGTAAATAGTAATTATTATTGACGATCTTACGATATCACGTTATAACGTTCTAAACCTACTTTTCACGAATATCCAAATAATCGGTAAAAATCTTAGATTAATATATTTAATCGAATAGTGATTTTGACAGAGATGTACGTTTCGACAATTTTATTGATAAGGAAATAATTATGAATGTTCGCGACGATGATAATTCAAGTAATAGTAGCGATTCTGAATAAATAACTATTTTCAAATCCAGTTTTTGTTTTTACTTAACCTAATGTTACTAAATGTGATGAATAGATTTAATGATGAAATAATTAAATTTGTTTAGTATTAATTTGACACTTAATATTTCATCTCCTTTTTGAAAAATAAAAAAAAATAAACCGCTTATTAATTACAAAGAATCAATATCGATTTCTCATTAAAATCGGATATTTTTGATAGTGATTATTTGGTTCACATACCTAGACAACTTACTGTGACAACTGTCAAAGTGCACTTATTAGATTAAATAGACTATAAGCGATCATCTATTGCGTTATAAGAATACTGGGTCATAATTCGCTATCACCAAAAAAAAAACTTAACGCGGCTTAGCACGATATGCATTTACGTCAAATCTGACATATTGAGGTAAATGCTCGTTAATTTCACACTGAGCCGCGTTAAGAGAATTTTTTAGCCTCGTTTCCTATTTGTATTAACTATTATAACAATACGTTACGGTCGCTGATAATAATCTGTAAAGTCTATCAGAATTTTAAATACAACTCTTATTATTTAAGTAGCATAAGACTGTATTAATAGAGAGTCTGTGATGAGAGATATGTGTTTGTTACATTTCTATTTATCCTTTCGGGTTTCATGATCATCATCATCACAGCCCATAAATGTCCCACTGTTGGGCTCAGGCCTCCTCCGTAATAGGAGGGAAATTAACCTACTATACCGCGCTGTTCAGACGTGTTAGTATAGGGTTTTGTTTCGAGTTTTCTCTCGCATGGATGTTATATGCGTTTTATATCCCTTAGTCGTCTCGTACGATCACCTACGGGTAAGATATGGGGTGGTGAATAGTATTCTTACTCCGTCACCATATGGAAAACTTTTCCTTTCGGGGTTATATTCTATTTATTATATTACAAAATAAAATCCATTTAGTAATCGGTCCATTCGTTTAGTAAAATGGCACTGACAGGACAACACAAACACCTCAAAATTATCACATCCTATTGCATTGGGGATTCAAAACTGTTACACTACCGACGATATTCGACATAGTTTTATGAAGCGCACAAATTTGTGGTTTCAATTTATAGAAGGATGGTTAGGTTAGGTAGTTAGGTTAGGTTCTTACTTATACATAACCATAGTTGTTATCAAGACAGTCATTACTCCGATAGCATTGAAAATTTATTGACTAAATCTTTAGAAACTTAGCATGCATACTGGGATACTTTAGTGTCACTCCATTTCCATTACAACATACTATAAACTTGATTATAAAAAGTATCTTTTGCTCTGTTAATCTTGAAAAAAAAATATATATATCCGGCCGTTGCGTATAATCCTTTTACCGTTCGAAAGCCTATTTCACGCTGCATCAAATGAAATAAAACCTCCATGGCCGACGGATTCAGTTTGATTATTCAAGTTTCAATTCAAATATTTCTTTTTAACATTTGACCGTTACTTTGTTTTAAGTTCTTCACGTTAGTTAGCAAAGCTTTTTTTTTATAGTGATATAACAGTGAAAGTAGAATTTAAATACTATTATAATGTCAATGCACTATTTATTATGATAGTAAAACTTGTTTTAATGTAATACTTGATAGATTGAAATGACAAAAATTGCATTTGTTTGAGTCTGTTGTCTAGCCAATCGCTAATCATGAATTATATCTATAAAAATATCCTATACGTTTGATTAAATATTTCTATTATATAATTAAACTGGTTAATCTTATATTAAAAAGTATTATTTATAGATTTTTACTTTCTCTAAAGGCACTTTCCATATTTAAATTTAAAGTTCTTCAAATAGTTTCAAATTGACTACACAGATGGCGATGTAATTAAGATACTGACCTCTATGCCAGATTCCTAACGCAGGACAATACAAAGTGTTGTTATACACATAATATGTGTTGTAATGTAATATAATATATTTAATATGTGTATTTAATGTATGGTCGCCACTCGCATACTCCTTTTTTTGCGGTGGGCTATGGACCTGGTCGCGCCCCTCTAAATCGGTCCGGGGCGACGGAAGAGGCGGCGCGCAACCCCTTAGACCCACCCTACAAACACCTCTCTTCGCCGTGCGAGCGGGCCACCGGTATCCGATCTTTGTCATCGGTCACTCGCATACTCCCTGGGCCACGCTTCTTTTTTTGTATTTGTGTTTTTTTTAAGACATAATCTTGCGTAAAAAAAGAATAATAAAAGACAAAATTACACTCAGAATCGGTACAGACGATTTGTGAATCGCACAAATTATTATCCTATATGGAAATCGAACCCATTGCTGTGGTAGTACCGTACCGTAGCGTCGACGAATACTACTAACCCTTTGCTCGTGGATGTCGTAAAAGACGACTAAGAGCTTCATGGACCTGGGCCAACTCCACCTGATGCCGTCAGGTCAACAATTACATTCCCAACGAGGGTTGACATATGGCAGGTGGCCGGTCATAAAACTATTGCCAATAACGTTTACAATATGTGCTATGAAAGAAGAAAGAACCCATGACATATCTTAACCACTACGCCACCAGTGCAATATAATAAGGCCATATGTCATGTTACACTAAGTTGGTTAACAAACGATATAAACGATTATGGTAGATGGGATATTTTATTTTGCTTCCGGACGTCGGCAACCGGAACAGGCGTGCGAGCATGACCATTGTTTTTTTTTTTTTTCATCAAAATATTACGTCATGCGCATGAAAGTGTTACCTACAGACTGGGCCCGAAAGTGAGTTAATGATTATAATTTTATACGTTCAAAGTAATAACAATTATATTTTTTTTTAAAACTTGTATACGTTTATGTAATTTTAATGTTTTTGTAAATACTTCCCTAAGTGATCTCGTATTCATTGCGTGTTTTGTATTTGATTTGTTATGGGAATGTGATCGTTGTTTGAATATTAATATGGTATGTCAATGATTATCGATCTTGACATCTGTGTTATTAATATGATTGGTTGTGGATATAACAATGTATATCAATTTTCTCAGCTCATACACGTACCGTCGCTGGTCCTCGAGTCTCCTCCAAAATAGAAGTGAAATTGACCTATTATAGTATTGGAATGTGTTGGTACAATGCTGCTTATGGAAGCAGCATCCAACAAAACTTTTGTGATAATATTCGAATATTAAGCCCACACGTGTGTCAGCTATGAACGAAGAAAATTCTGAAGATAAATTTTGTTATTTATTTTATTAAATTTTACGATTAATATGAAATTAAATACAATTGGCAGACTATATCTACGTAATATCATTTCATTTCATCATTGCAGCTCATATATATCCCACTGTTGGGCTCGAGCCTCCTCCATAATGGGAGGGAAATTGACCTAATACACCACGCTTGTCAGACGTGGTTGGTATAAGGTTTTGTTTCGAGTTTTCCTTTTCTTGCACAGATGTTATATTCGTTTTATATCCCTTAGTGGTCTCATACGATCACCCACGGGTAAGATAGGGGGTGGTGAATTGTAGTCTTACTCCGTCACCACACGGAAGCCACCTCCGTTATATACGAGAATCGAATTTGAAGAGTCAGACATGTTCAGTACACTTGATACAACTTGCACTTCTTTGATAGTAAATAAGATAAATTAATTATTAAAGTTTTATAATATAAATTGCGTAATTAAATGAGCCTACGAATTAATTAAGAAAGCGTCATTTCACTCTTGCTTTCGCATTATCATAACGCAGAATAAATATTAGTGATACGTAACATATCTAATAATGACGTCACATACCACTATTAAACAAAAAATAATATTAACCAATTTATATACAAAACTAGCGTACCCGGTAGACTTCATTCATCTTTCAGCTTGATAAAGTAGCCACCCATTAAATATGATATGATAATTATTATCACATTTGGTATGGCTGAGACACTAATTTGACATAAATGACTTCATTAAAGGGTCTGTCTGAATATCAGCGCTTGGAAAACTGTGTCATCTCAGCAACAGCTGAGACAGATAGCATATTTTAACCCCACGCATTTTGCGTATGCGTTTATTTATCATAAGTTTCTAGTTTAAGCAATTTTTGCTCAAGGAAGAGCACACTTTGATTCAACTTTATTGAAAAAAATTACAATAATTTTTTATTACAATTAACAAATAATAATTATTTAATTAACTTATTATTTTTTATCTTCTTTACAGTTCTTTATTGAAAAAAGTTACAATCACTTATTATCTTTTATCTTCTTTACAGTAAACAATGACGATGGATAAGCAGCTGATTTGGGTCAGGGACCCCAACGAGGGGTTCATCCTGGCCCGCCTCCACGAACTTATGGGGGAAGAGGCGGACGTATTCCCCATCGACAACAAGTATCCTAAAAGAGTATGCAGCTTCGAGGATATTTTCCCAGCTGGAGATCCTGGCAAGGATGTTGAGGATAACTGTAAGTATAAGCTATGAGAGTTTGCTAGATTTAAGAAGTTCACCTGACCCATACTTAATATATAACTAAAAAGTGAGAAATTTTCGGCTGAATTGAGAGATGAAACTATTTTGAGAGCTCATCAATACTATTCATACATAGGTGTTGTAAATTGTAAATGTTAAGTCACAGTTATGTCTGAAACTAAAGTAAATATCCATTATGCTTCTAAGTATTCTATGGCAACTAATAAAAAGTGCTGATGACCTTGAAACGCCTGAACAGATAATCATAAAATGTAACTAAGAACCATCTCGATCGTATCATTATCGGTGCTTTCATTTAGAAGACGCACATAAACATAGACAGGTCAAACTTCTTTTTGCGTTGGAGGTTAAAAATCAATCTACAAGTATTCTAAGGTACCTTGTTCAACGTCATCATCAACTTTTAGATTGAAGTTTCATTTCAGCTCATATATGTCCCACTGTTGAGCTCGAGCCTCCTCCATAATGGAAGGTAAATTTATCTACTATACCGTGTTCAGACGTGTTGGTAAAGGCTTTTGTGTCGAGTTTTCCTTCTCTTGTATACATGTTATATGCGTTTTTATATCTCTTAGTCTTCTCTTAAGATCAGCCACGGGTAAGATAAGGGGTGGTGAATTGTATTCTTATTCCGTCACCATACGGAAGATTAGTTTGTGTCCGTTTACTATACATATACGCAATAAGAAAATACCTAATTGTCAACACCCTTACCTTTGTTTTTGATCATAAAAAACAACTAAGGGTCGCTAGCACATCACTGAAAAATAAGGGAAACACGGAATAAAAACCTTTATAAACCTATCTGACCAATATGAATAAGCGAATTTTCCTTCCATTGTGGAGGGAGCTTGAGTCCAGTAGTAGTACGTATATGTGTTGAAATAATAATGATTATTTAAGATAGTTTATTATTACCAAGCAGATCTTGAATAGGGTTGCCAACCGTACTATAATATATAGTGTTTTACTATATTTCCAGTCTGCGTACTATATACTCTTGGAGAAATATATAGAACGCAAAAATACTATATTTTTAACATCGAACAAAATCTAATATTTTTTTTGAAAGTAGTTTCTCATTAATAAAAAAAACGAGTTTTTGATTTACATTCATCTAAAAATTGAATGGGCTAAACTTTACATTATGGGCCATTGATTTGGAAGTTATTTTTTTTTTGTAGATAGTGTTCATGAATAGAAAGCTTTTTACAAATTCTCAAGTTGCGGAACATCACGGTTTACGAGATATAATTTTTTAAGTTTCCATATAAATTGGAAAATATCACGCCATTTGCAAAATTTTAGGTTAGTTAAATTGTTATGGTAAACTTCAAAGTTGACATTTCACGTTCCGTTGATGGTAGAGGTGTATTCAATTCAATTTTATGTCATATTTTTTATATAGATTTTATTTTATTTTCACAAATTAAATTTGGTGTGTAATTAATGTGCACAATAACCGTACTGTATTATGCAATTACATTGACTTTCTTACACAAAAAATAATGAATTTTTGTTTACACTGTCGAACGGAACGTGAAGCAACTCCATTTAATGTCTACTCAATTTAGAAAAAGTGATAAATGACACAGAATTAATTACATTAACTAGCAATTTTATATAAAAAAAAAAACAAGTAGGTCCAGGTAAAGATTATAAAATTGTATTTTGTGTTATGTATAATAGTTCGCGGGGCTCCGTCGACTCGATCCTAAAAGTTCTTTAGTATTTAAAACAACAATAATAATCATGAGAAAGGGAAGCTCATCCCCCAAATTGACTAAATAGCGCTATTCTAACCTAAAAACTTTAACCATGGATATCTCCATAACCATGGGGCTCCGCATGGTGGGGATGGTGAAGGGGGGGTAGTCCGACTCCCGCCCCCCTCCGTCACCACCCCCGCCCCAAAAATCGCTGGCCCATAATGGAAAGTTTAACCATTGAATAACATATGACACTTTTATTTCAGCCAAAACATTGTTTTAAAATGCAAGAAATGTAAAAAACATAGTTTTAATAAAAAATATGAGCAAAAAATATATATTTGTCTATTTTTTAATTTTCCATAAAATACTATATTTTTAGAGGTGTACCAACCTACTATATTTTTATAGCTTAGGAAAAATGCTGTATATGTTGGCAACCCTAATCTTGAGTCTCGTTTAATTATCAGCACATCCAGGATGAAAATAGATATAATGTACCTAGCAGCAGACTTGAAACTTGTTACAAAACAGGTTATTATTGATGGCAGTACCGATTTAAACGAGATCATTGCCTTTTCTGAACAACTTCTCTAACAAGTTTATTATAATTATTATGTAAAATGCTATAATTTGCTAACGGCGTGCGTGTTTTTAAACATTTCGAAAAAGATAAACTCTTAGGGCTTTTTGTTTTTTAATGGGTGTACAGGCAATTTCTTTGTTTAAGAACCAATTTAGATTATTCTTTTTTTATTGGTTGATGATATGTACATTTGCCTCAAAGGTTTTAATTTATTTTAATTTGCCATTTCATTGGTTTCGGAAATCTTCAAAGATAAATTATGCCTTAGAGTCAAATAGGAAATGTACTACTGATATACTGATACAAATATTTCTGGTTGCAACCCCAAAATATAAGATAGGTGTTTGAAGTTCGTCTACGTTTTGAGGAATTTTTGGAATAAAACCTTTATTCCAGATTCCTTTAGCTTCAGATAAACATAGGCTACGGTAAAAATTTCTTACTTATACTTTAATTTACTTTCATGTCCTTGTATTATTCATGTCTTCATGTTTTGTCGCGGTAGCTAGGTTCCCTAAACTAATCCAATAAATAGCCTTCATTAGCATTTTCTGTATGGGTGAGCGCATTCACGGCAACGAGCTTCCAAAACTTATATTAACTATTCGTAACTTAATCGCTGATCGCTGAACTTAATGTCGCGTGTGACCTTCGAGCCTTAGTCCTCATGGGTGACACCGCAGAAGTAAAACCGTCAGGGGATATACAGTGAGTTGAGTCTCCAAACTAATCTTTCCGTCTGAACCGGACGAAGGACTGAGCAGAAGCAAAGTGGGAACACAGTTGGACCAGACGTGGGCCAAAAGAGTATTCACCTGCTTTGGGGTTTATTATAAGTTTTGCTTATCTCGTATTATTTTAAAGGCTTACACTCCTAAGTTGTATTTTGCTATACCAGACACATTGCAATTTTTAACCAAGCGGAAAATTTAAATTCATTATGCAATCGTTGGTAGCAAATTTATTAATGAGTGTATATAATGAATTCAATAACTGTTTGCCTTTTTTGATAGGCGTTAGTTTAGACACTTAATGTGTTAAAACATATTCGTTAATTAACAAAACGTGTATATTTCAGGTGAGCTGATGTTTCTCAACGAAGCGACGTTGCTGAACAACATTTTAACACGATACAAGAAAAACAAAATATACGTAAGTATTATCTGATATGAGTCACATCGTCAACCTGTTTTTAGTATTTTCACCTTGAAATGTTACTACTATACATATTATGTATGCATAGTTATAGCGAAGTATGTATTTACCTCAAAGAATTCTAATGAATTATCGATTGCAACGGGCTACATTGAGTCACTATCGCCCGCATTATAACGTTGAAGTAATAATATATAGATTGCATAGAATGTGCAGCGGTTATAATATTTACCTACCCTGCCAGTGTCGTGAGTTCGATTCCTATACAGTATAATATTTTGTGTGATCAACGAATTGTTTTCAGAGCTTTTAGTATAATTTGTCTCAGTTAATGGTATTTTGTTAAATTATACAAGCATTATTTCCTTATTGCAAAGTGTTGCCATTTAAAAAAGTAAAAATTAACAATAATATATATTTTTTTTTTGCTTAAGGACAGTTAATATCTATTTTTTAGCAGGCAAACTTAAAGCCTTCACAAGGGATGGGATGCCTTATCGGTCGAGGAGCTTCGAATCTTAACGGCTTTTATCAACTCGAAAAAATCTTATATATATTTAACTAGGGCACGCTTTATTGTATCATTGAAATTACCGTCGAATCTATCAGGTTACGAATAGTCACTAAAATCTATCTTGTAAAAAAAATCTTTTAAGTTGAATCAAGCCCAAAAAAAAACACTTACGCGCACACACACACACACACACACAAATCTCTTCTGAATGGGGATCGAACCTAAAACATTCGGCATGGCAGGCTGGTACTTTGACCAACAGTTCACTCGAATTGTATTCTTATTCCGTCACCACGGAAATCCTCTATGGCGTGTGAACTCTATTAAACCACATTAAGATAACGTCGTAAGCTATATTTTAAAACTCAACTAATAGTTGACTCGTCATGATAAGTGGGTGGAGATGATATGTCCATTATATTTTCAGACATACGTAGCGAATATCCTACTAGCCGTGAACCCTTACGAGGATATAGCAGACTTGTACTCCTCAAACACTATCAAGAAATATCAGGGTAAATCTTTGGGAGAGCTGCCGCCTCACGTTTTTGCCATTGGTATGTTAAAGTTAATATAATCTTTCAAATAAAATATTAGTTTCTTGATGACCTATGAACTGTATTGATTACTCTTGCTATTGATAAGTTTCAGCTTGTAACTGTTTTACTGATTCGGACTGAAAATTATTTTACCTTTTTTTATTTCATTGGAGATCGTTCTTTTGTTATACAAGACGTTTTATTGTAGCTTTTGACCCCTGTCCAACCTTCATGTAAGAAAAAAATGAATCAGCCCACGTAACGTGTAATAAAAACGTTTAGTTTTAAAAAAAATAAGCCATGGTCTCCACCCTCCGTAAACTGTCTACGTAATAAGTGAATGGCCCATTATATGGGAGAGAACTACGTTCTGCATTCACTGAAAGGTTGATGGACTATAAGAAAGTCTTTAAGCGATTAACGATATAATCACTTGGTTCAATATATCTGGCACACTGTTCATGATGACTTTATTTTTACTTTTTCAGCTGATAAAGCCTTCCGCGACATGAAATCCCTCAAACAATCCCAGTCTATCATTGTGTCGGGTGAATCTGGTGCTGGAAAAACAGAATCGACTAAATACATACTAAAGTATCTGTGTGAGCTCTGGGCTAAGGCTGCTGGACCTGTCGAACAGAAGATCCTTGATGGTAAATATGTTTTACCTCTTATCTTATCTTTATAAATGTAAGTCTTCTCTACATATGTGACTGAACTCCTAAATGGCTAAACCAATTTCGATGTATTTTTTTATGTGCATGCAGGTGGATATCTTAGTTAGAGCTGTGATTGTTTCGGGCATTTTTTAACGATTTATTACCAGAAAAATTCTTCCTAAAATTATTTAATGGATAGGTTTAAAAAAAAACCTAGACGATTTTTTAAACCGTTCTAATATCCGTACAAATTCATCATTCTCCTACTCTTATCCCAATTACTTGGGGTCGATACATTATGTACTCTTCTTTCATAGTACATATCGTAGAAGTTATTGGCAATATTTTTATAACCGGCCGCCTGCCAGACGTCAACCCTCCTTGGAAATGCAATTGTTGATCAAACGGCATCCATCTGATGCCGAGTTGGTCCAGGTCGTTGATAAATATTCGTACAAACTAGAAAGTATAAATTATAAATCAATTTATTTTCATAATTCCATTAGTAATCAGTAACCTATGAACTGTTTAGTAAATTATTTCATAAATTTTACCAGACAACGTCACAATATTATTTTGTAATATAGCTATAAATTTAATATTACAACGAACAACGAAACTAGTTTTATTGACACTATAACGAGTTATGTTTCATGTTGGTTTTTATGTAATAGACTAACATCATATTCTTTCTCCGTCCTTGAGCAATTGTTGCAACCATAATTCATGTGTTTATTGCTCATAAAAACTTGCGTTATAACAATTGACTTGTTGTTCTAATATTATAAGTATCTGTATGCTGGTTTGGAATTCTGAATACGAAGAATTTTCTATAGACTTTGTAGCAAAACTTACTGGAGAGCCCAAAGTTTGTGCCTGGTTAACATTATAATGTTTGCCCTATGGTGCCCTATCTTCATTCTCCTACCTTTATCCCAATTACTTCGGCTCGACGCAATATGTACTCCTTTTGCAAAAGTTAATATTAATAATGCAAAAGTTATTAGCAATAGATTTATGACCGGCCTAACGTCAACCCTTCTTGGAAATATAATTTTTGACCAGACGGCAACCAGACTTAGTTAACCCATGTCGATATAGCCGCCTCAACAACACAACACTAGTAAAAAATTAAGATTAAAAAAAATACAATTGCCCCACTGGGGACTTCGTTACCACCACGCCCCGCAGGTGGATGAGAACTTACGCCGCTCTTCTGTTACCATTTGGACAGTATAAGGTCGGTCTATAATTACCCAAATAGAGTATTGGTATTTTTACTAATTATTCTATGTGGTGGTGGCCTCTTGTCTTTAGGACAACACCAGCACTAAACAAATATTTGCTTGTATTGAGGGGAACTTTACAAACCTACAATTATCGGACTCAAATTACACCCAGACTTTGTTGTCTTAATGGGAATCTATCTTATCGTAACGACGACGTAAGAGAGCGAGTAGGTATGAAAGAGAGTATTGGTGTAAAGATGCGAAAGGGAATGCTCCGATGATTCGGACATGTGGAAAGAATGCAGAACGAACGTCTAGTTAAGGAGATATACAATGCGAAAGTGGAAGGATGTAGGTACCGGAGGAGACCGAGATTAACCTACCTAGACCAGATCGGTCATGTACTGAAGGAAGGTGGTGTCAAGAGTCTCTGAAACCGGCGAGCGTGTATGAAGAGAATTATGAATGTTGAGGAAGCAAGTGAAGTATGCAAGGATAGAGTTCTCTGGCACTCTGTTCTCTCTGCCTACCCTGCAAGGGACATGGCGTGATGGTATGTATGTATGTATGTAATGGGAATCTAACCCACGATGCTGGCACGTTAGTTTTGTATCTTATATCTACGCCATCTGTCTAGTCAAAACCATTACACCCTACTCACTTGTATTATATCTTTTTCAGCGAATCCTATATTAGAAGCATTTGGTAATGCCAAAACAACACGCAACAACAACAGCTCGCGTTTCGGCAAGTTCATGGAGGTGCACTTCAACAACAAATATCAAGTTGTTGGCGGTCACATTTCGCATTATCTTCTAGAAAAATCCAGAATATGCACACAGAGCGCGGAGGAGAGGAACTACCATGTGTTCTATCTTTTATGCGCTGGAGCACCACAGGAGTTGAGATCGGTTTTGAAAATCACCAAGCCAGATGATTATTTGGTATGTTGATATTAAAGTAACTCTTTCATTCATTCATTCATCTTAACTCAGAAAGTCTCACTGCTGAGTTCGAGCCTCCTTACAGTGGGAAAGAAATTGGCCAGTCTGGTTAGACGGGTTGATATAGTTTCATTTCGAGGTTTTCTTCTCTTTTATAGTAGTTATATGCATTTTATATTCCTTAATCGTTTTTCACGACACGCACGGACATGAAAAGGGGTGGTGAATTGTGTTATTACTTCGTCACCATACAGAAAAATATTTCTATGTAGACTTCTTATATTAATTTCTTCTGTTACTAATTAAGAATAGAATTTACGTCCTTGCCTACGACAAAGCCATGTAAATAGTTCATACTACAAGAGATATTTTGATGGAATAAAAATATCATTCACCACTCCCTCTCTTGCCCTTGGCTGATGTAAAATACATTTAAGGGACATATCCCTTATGTTATAGCATACGGTTAATCTAATGACATCGAAAAATAAAATCCTATATCAATTATTTTGGGTGATATAGTAAGCCAATTTTTCTTCAATTTTGGAGGAGGTTCGAGCCCAACAGTGGGTCGTATGTGAGGTGAAATGTTGACGATGATGATGACTCTTCTAGAAGTTTTTTTTTTTTTTGTGTGACTTAGTTGTTAGCCTCAGATGGCTATGACAACTTTACCCGGACTGTGGGTAAGCGCTGAGGGCTCTCAACCCGTAGCTTCTAGAAGAACTTCATCATGTTAACTTATATACGTCCCACGGCTGGGCTCGTGCCTACTTCACAACGGTAGTGAAATGGGCATATATATATATATATATATACCCCGCTGATTAGATGGTTCGGTGTAGCGATTTGTTTGTAGTTGGCTCTCTCTTTGTAGTAATGGTAGCTGCTTTTTGCAACGTGTGGTGATATGGAGTAAGAATACAATTCACTACCCTTTATCTTACCCGGGGGTGATCGTAAAAGACGACTAAGGGATAAAATATGCATATAACATCTATGCGAGAGAAGAAAAACTCTAAACAAAACCCTATACCAATTTGGATATAAATATATGTAATTTATTTGCAGTACTTGAAAAACGGCTGTACACAATATTTCACGACAGCTCAATCAGAGAAGAAACTTCAGCCGAATCGGAAGAGTAAACAGCAACAAGCGAAAGGTGGTCTGAGGGACCCTATACTGGATGATGTGGAAGATTTCGAAAGGTTACATCTTGTGAGTTTATTTTTTTTTTGTGTAAACTTTATGGATTATGAGATGTTATATTGGACATTTGTATCTGCACAGATGATTTAGCGGTTAAGATACCTACAGTGCTAGAGTATTTGGTTCGATTCCCCGCAGGACAATCCTTCGTGCGAACCATACTTATACTTTGCTTACCAAAGTAGTAGAGCTACACTACATTGTCAATTCTCTGTATGTTGCCATAAAGAGCAATACTGCATCGTTCCATACGCGGTCTCCACTCGAGAAACTTTCTTCCTCAATGGTTATCGGTTCCTCGAGCGATATGGCCCTTCAATTGCCACTGCAGCGTGCTAATTTGCCGTGCTATGTCAATTACACCCATTCTTCTGTGGATTTCCGTATTACGGATTCTATGTCGCAGAAAAATCCGGAGCATAGCCCGCTCTATAGCACGCTAACCGACTTTGAGCTTGGTCATGAGGCCTATATTTAGCACGGACTTGTGGTAAACGTTGACCACGTTTGCGTGCCATAAGTCATCGCTGGTAACACATACTGGTCATAGGCCTGTTTTTCAGACACTGAGGTGATGATATTAGATGGGAATATTTCGAAATTGGATCTACCTAACTGGACTGTTTGTCCAAGGTCAACATAACGATCGACAACCTCGAGAATCGCATTTCCAACTAGGACCGATATTGGAATGACATGGGTGTTTGACATGACTATCGTCTTGCCTATGTTCATTCATATACCCACGAGTTGGGACAGTCTGCTTAGAGAGTAGAGTGACATGCAGACCTTGGCACTATGCCAAGATCTGCATGGATTCTGACATAACGATTCTGCCAAACGTTCAAGTTTAATTTAATATATTTTATATATTCCAGGCATTATCGCGGGTTGGTTTGACAGAAGACGAGAAGAAATCAGTATACTCTGTGGTAGCTGCTGTTCTACATCTCGGCAATGTGGAATTTGAAGAAGACACTGGCCCTCGCGGTGGTTGCCGCGTTACTCCTAGTTCAGAGCCAGCGCTTGCCACTGCCGCTCAACTCCTTGGAGTCGACCCTGGGGAACTGAGGATGGCACTCGTATCCCGTCTCATGCAGAGTTCCAGAGGAGGCATTAAAGGAACGGCTATTATGTATGTACAACTATGTATTATTCTGCTGTCTGGTAGCGAGTTCACAAATATAAAACTTCCCAGCAATATAAAGATTATTTCTTTAGAGCAAGGTGTTATATTTAATAAAAAAATAATATGGTATATTAATCCAGGGTGCCGCTGAAGACTTACGAAGCCATCAACGCTAGAGACGCGCTCGCCAAGGCGGTGTATAGCCGCCTGTTTGATTACATAGTACACCGCATCAACACGAGCATTCCGTTCCAGGCTTCTGCATACTACATTGGAGTGCTGGATATAGCTGGATTTGGTATGTATTACTCAACTATATTTCCGTGTGATCTCAGCTCATGTATGTCTCACTATTGGGCTCGAGCCTCCTTCATAATAGGAGGGAAATTGACCTACTATATCATGCTAGTCAAACGTGTTAGCAAAAAATTTTGTTTCGAGTTTTCCTTCTCTTGCAAAGATATTATGTGCGTTTTATATCCCTTTATCGTCTCTTACCCACGGGTACGATAGGGGGTGGTGAATTGTAATCTTACTCTGTCACCACGCGGGTTAGTGATTAAATAAATAAATTAAATTGTAGTGGGTATTTAATAAATATAACGTTTGTCTCCTTACAGAATACTTTCAAATGAATAGCTTCGAACAATTCTGCATCAACTATTGCAATGAGAAGCTGCAGCAGTTCTTCAACGAACGCATATTGAAGAACGAGCAGGAGTTGTATAAGCGTGAGGGTTTGAACGTACCCGAGATTAGATTCGTCGATAACCAAGACTGCATAGGTATAATATATACTTAATTTTTTAACTCAATAGCCCGCACCACACACTTACATCGCTGGGAACTTTTATATAGAGCTAGTGACTAAACACTTGTAGCGTTTAAACTTTATTAATTATGCCACTTTTAGTATGGGCAGAGGCCATGGTGTGGTCATGTCCCGCTTGATCCGTTTGTGGCGATGGAAGGGTCGGCGCGCGGCTCCAATAATCTGCCGTACACGTACCTCTCTAGCTATGGGCGAACTGTCGGTACCCGAGGCTTGTTTTTAATGATATTAGTATTATATATTTTTAGGGTTCCGTACCCAAAGGGTAAAAACGGGGCCCTATTACTGAGACTTCGCTGTCCGTCCGTCTGTCGCCAGGCTATATCTCAAGAACGGTAATAGCTAAACAGTTGAAATTTTTACAGATGATATATTTCTATTGCCGCTATAACAACAAATACTAAAAATAAAATAAAATAAATATTTAAGGGGGGCTCCCATACAACAAACTTGATTTTTTACTGTTTCTTGCTCGATACTAAAGACGGTGACAGGAAGACGCTTTAACTATTCACAGAATATTTAGTTTTATGTTCTCTTTAAATATAATTAATTAAAATAAAATATATAATTAAGGGGGCTCCCATAAAATAAAAGAGGTTTTCATAATGTACGGCACCCTTCGTGCGCGAGTACAACTCGCACTTGGCGGATTTTTATTTAATTCACATTAATTACAATAGCTATTTGCCATTTTATGAGTACGATGTAAGTTTCGACGATTTTCTTCATAATATCATGATCATAATGGATTTAAGTATTACGTATATAATTGTAACCTCGCAACGACATATTTATATACTTTGATAACAGGTTCTCGAAAATACACATGAAATCAACTAAATTTTAAAAAAAATATTTTTTAATTATTCGTGATTATTAGTGAAAATAATATTTATATTTTTCGTTAGTACAAATGAAAATAATATTTAAAATGGCGTTATTATTAATGCAGTATCATGGTAAACAGTGCACACCGAAAAAAAAACGTTGAAAAATAAAATATCTACATAAGAGGATAAATTAGCAAAAGAAATGTGCATTAAAAGCCCGATTATTCGAATCAATTAAAACTAGGAGTAGATTGAATAACCGGAAATCCAAACAATAAATCAAAATAATACACAAACGTTATAGAAATATTAAAATAACAGAATTTAAATTACGAACGAATATTTCTTTTTGTTCTGTTCGTCCATTTGCACAGGCAAAGGGAACAAAGCCTATACAGCAAAGTCTTATTTAACTTTCTTTCTATATTAATCTTCAGTTCTTATTACGGAACGAATAAGATGTAGGACGGCATAGTGTGTTTTTTTTTTGGAAGTACAGACACCCATGCTGTGGTAACCTGCTTTGAAGCGCTTTTTAACGCAGAAATAAAATTAAATCTTGGCCGCATACAATGGTTGCAAAACAACTGATTAGTTAAAATTGTATAAAATGTACGCAAACGTTTCCAAAGTTTTTTGAAAGTTTTATGAATCTAAAATCAACAATTAGAGATGGGCCATACAAATATATAATAATCAATTGTCCGGATAATTGGGATTCTATTGTACTAAATTGGAATGTAGAACATATTCGTTGTATGTTACAGATCTCATAGAGAGCAAGAACCACGGTATATTCCATTTATTGGACGAAGAATCAAAACTGCCTAAACCGGAATTTGGACACTTCACACATTCCGTTCACAAACAACTTGGTGTTAATAACAATAGGTAAAATATATTTACTATTATCATTCATACATTTATCACTAATTTTCAGATGATAGCATAATAAATTTCCTCCCATTTACAATTATTTAACAAAAAGAAAAAAAAACTGACTTCAAAAACAGTCATCATCTCAGCTCATATTATTATATGTTTCACTGTTAGGCTTGAGCCTCCTCCATAATGGGAAGAAAGTTGGCCTACTATACCACGCTAGTCAGACGTGTTGGTATAGGGCAGGGATCGGCAACCTGCGGCTCGCGAGCCACATGCGGCTATTTGGATGTAAAGATGTGGCTCTTAATTTCTATACGCAAAAAAATATTTTATACAGCAAATAAAATAAAATGTTTATTAATTGATTAACGAGGATTAGGCACAAATTTATATTGGCAAAAAAAAATTGTAGCTCTTTAAAAACTTTAAATTGTTGTAAATTCTAATTTTGGACTCTTCCGACTCAAAAGATTGCCGATCCCTGGTAAAGGGTGTGGTTTCGAGTTTTCCTTCTCTTTGCATAAATGTTATGTGGGTTTTACGCCCGTTAGTCATCCCTTATGATCACCCACGGGTAAGATAGAGGGCCTTTCAACAGGGTGACCAAAGACATAAAAAACGCATAGAATTGTTAAATGAATGCGGCCCTATATACGTGTTATTTTCGTGGTAACATCTACGTCCAAATGTCTATTGATTGGTTGATAGATAATGAATGGATTGTCAAAAGTTTAAACCATTTAAATGTGTTTGCTGTTTATTTAAAGTATCATGATGTTTGCAGATTGCAAGTACCGCGTACATCCAGACTGAAGGCACATCGAACATTGCGAGACGACGAAGGTTTTCTATTAAGACATTTTGCAGGCGCTGTCTGCTATAACACGGTAATTGTTATAACGCATATTTACTAAGTACCATATCTGGCTGAAAGATTTACTATGTTCCTATATACTCGTATTAAAAAAAAACAATACGTAAATTCATCAATCCCTAGTTGTGGCCAAGGCTTGTATAGTACTTTTCTGAAATAATGCGCGGAAATTAAAACTAAGTAAAACAGTATACATGACGAACAACGAACAACATTTTTCACGCGCCAAAGGGTTAATTTGATTTTTTTTTTTTTTAAACAAATTTCTTATTCAAGACAGTTAGAAATTTAAATAAAACTCTGATAAGTTGCCTATTTGGTACCCATGTTTTGGAGGAACAAATCGTTCCATTTTTAAAATACACGATAGATATGAATTTGTATATATATATATATATATATATATATATATATATATATATATATATATATATATATATATATATAATATATATATATATATATATATATATATATATATATAATATATATATATATATATATATATATATATATATATATATATATATATAATATATATATATATATATATATATATATATATAAATAAATAAATATATATATATATATAAATAAATAAATATATATATATATATTTATTTGAGCGCTAAAGCACGACAGATATGGATTTTCTTAATTTTTTTGCCGGTCGCTGCTCGTGTGTATTTGGCGGTACAGCAATTTCGATTTATCTCGAAGAAGGTTGTCAAAATAATGGTAAAATTGCCAAGCATGTTTGAGAAAAAAATAATTCCAGGAAGTATTAGGTCGATATCAGACCTTCTATACATAAATTGTCACATAGAGAATCTATATTTATCAAGGGAGACTATAGGTATACCTGTAATTTCACATGTATTCTGAAGGTGTCACAGCATCACTTATCACTTACAGTGTATACTGATATTTTATTTAATTATTTTTACAGAATCAATTTATTGAAAAGAATAACGACGCACTTCACGCCTCCCTTGAGTTTTTAGTCCAGGAGTCTCGTAGCGCGTTAGTACAACAGCTGTTCGAGACCATAGACAACAACAACGCTAAAGGGAAACTTAACTTTATATCTGTTGGCGCTAAGTTCCAAAGTCAACTGTCACAGCTTATGGACAAACTGAAGGAGAATGTGAGTTGGCTTTTTTTTTTAATTTATTTTTTATCTACGACTGTTGGTAAGCCATCAACTAATGGTATCCACATGATGCCATTGGAATTAAAATATCGTGTGAAATTTTTAGAGTTTCATTTTTACTTCACTAAAGATGATCTAAATTCTAAATTGTAGTTTACTAATATAGTGCATAGGAATCATATAATTTATACATTGATGTATAACATATCCGTGTGGTGACGGAGTAAGAATATAATTCACCACCCCCTATCTTGCCCGTGGGTGATTGTAAGAGAAAACTATACCGACAATATTCGTTCCATAATTCGGAAATGGAAACTCACGGTTAGAAATTCCTTATATCACGATTAGTTGCTTCATTTTCAAAAAAATATATAATCGTTGGGATTTTCAAAGTAAGAAGTAAATACTGTTAAGGTGGTAAATACACTATGGGATATTCCATTGTTAGTGAATATACTATATTGTGATATTTCATTTCTTTACAACAATTAGTCGCTATTATAAAAAAACTATACACACGGCTTGGCATGAGTATTACCCCAGACGACGACCTTAAATTATTTTGTTATGCCTTGTGAACATCAATTTTTTCTGGATTAAAGCTGTCATTTTTTGTACCTCTGAAAGCGTATATGCAAAATGTCACAATTGTTACGCAGTGAAGGCGTGAAAACGTAACAAACAAATTGGTAGTCGTATGTGTGGACCCCTTATGCTTCTGTATTGTTGTCAAAACGAAATAAATCTTCTTTCTTAAATAACGGTATCGGTGATCAAGTGCCAGGAGTATGTGATTAGTTATTGTATTATCTCGGGTTCAAATCCTAGATCGTACAAGAAAAGTGTTGGTTATCCGTCGCCTAAAATTTTCAAAATAATTGAGAAATTTCTATATAGCAAGCTAGAAGTCTGAAATTGTGAAACTAAAAGTTGCTGCTGGAGTGAGAGTGTTTTAAATCTCTTTTGGCTCTCCTCTTCTGCCATACACAGATAATATCGTGACGGTATCAAAAAATCAAACTTAACTTCACACAACTATGAAATTATTTGAAATCTTGGAGTAGCTCATTAGTCCACTTACAAAGAAAATTTATACATACTCAGTTCTTCAACAAAATTTTAATAGTAAGTACTATGTATGAAACAAAACCGGCCAATAGATGGCAATAGGTTCGATATACCCTCTGCCCTTTATGGCCTCTTAATTAATCCAAGACTAAAGGCGACATGTTAACATCTTAAAACAATTTTTCCACAATAATATTTATATAAATATTAAATTTAGTAAAAATAAAGTTATTTAAACAATAACAAATATCATGAATTATAAAACATGAAAATATTTCAAAAAGATGAGATCGACCGTGACAGGACTCGAACCTGCAATCTTCGGATCCGAAGTCCGACGCCTTATCCATTAGGCCACACGGTCTTATGTCGAAAGCCTTTATATAGCAGTTCATTTAATGTCTACTATTAGAAACATGATCAATATCATTTTTATAACAAAAAGTCACAAAGCATTTTTCTACACGTCACTTTTCAATAATTTTACAACTCCATAAAAGGCGTGTTATGTTTATCTAAAAATACCGACACTGACGCGCGATAGATATGAAACCTTTCAATTTATTTTGGTATTTATAATTATCGCGTATCGAGCGTCGGTGCAAGCAGATGGACTGACGACTTAGATTGCTGAGAATCGTTGGATGCGGGCGGCACAGGACCGCACTTTGTTGCGAAACATGAGGGAGGCCTAGGTCCAGCAGTGGATGACAAAAGGCTGTATGATGATGATCATCTATAATTATCAAAAATCATTAAATAATATGAAGCTAAATGATGCTCTAATTAGTCATGAATAGTTATTATTAGTGGTAGGACCACGTTATTGACAGTTTTCTGTCTACAACCGCGGGCCGGTCCGTCCGGGGTATTACAACACTCGCAGAAGATCGGCGTCTTGAGTAATGGGGCCCTGTGCTGTTGCGCTTCGTTCTGTGAGCGAAAGAGCTGGAGCCGACTGGGTGGGTTTGGGGTTTGTATTGGCAGGCAGCAGCCTAGCTATACTCTTGGTATTGCAAAGGTCCATGGGCGGCAGTAACACTTACCATCAGGTGCTTGCTCATTTGCCACCACAAGTAATAAAAAAAATAAAAAATCATCACAGTCTTTTGTGATATTTGCGGAGAAGGAAATGTTGTTATCGACCCTTCTTTTCACATGGCATTTTACTGAAATCTTAACAGCTGTTATATTTTGCACCTTTCAGGGCACGAATTTCGTTCGGTGCGTTAAACCGAACTCTCGCATGGCGGGACGCGAGTCTGAGGGCGCTCTAGTTCTCACGCAACTTCAATGTAGCGGTACGGCTGCAGTACTCGAGCTAATGGAGCACGGCTACCCGTCACGGGCGCCCTTCCACGACCTCCACCACATGTACCGACAGTATTTACCGCCCAAACTGCAAGCGCTTTCTCCTAAACTCTTCTGTGAGGTAAGTACAAAATATATAGTGTAATTATTAAAAATAGAAGAAACTAAGCACTTTAATGGATTAGGAGATAGTGGTATACTCGCAGAAAATTAACGTCTGAGCATTAGCAATATGCTGTAGCGCTTCGTTCAGTGAGTGGTGAGAGCCGGCAGTCAACTTTATGTGTGGATTTGAGGTTATTATTGGTAGACAGCGGTTTAGCTGTACCTCTGGTGATGCAAAGGTGCAAAGGGCGGCGGTAACACTTATCATCAGGTGTTCTGTTCGCTGGTTTGCCACCATAAGCAATAAAAATCTATTTTAATTCTATGGAATGCTTTAATGTGTATATTTTTACAGGCAATAGTCCACAGTCTTGGTCTATCAGATAAGGACTACAAATTCGGCGTAACCCGAGTGTTCTTCCGTCCCGGCAAATATTCCGAATTCGATACGATGATGAAATCTGACCCGGAGAACTTGAAGTCGATAGTGGACGCAGTACTGTCTTGGCTTGTCAAGTCCAGGTGGCGGAAATCAATATTTGCTGTACTATCTATTATCAAATGTAAGTTTTTGGTATTATATGTAACTGCATTAAAGAAAATTAGCTGTGTGGTAGCGACTCAGAATAATAACCAACCCTTTATTACGATACGATCGAATACTAACGTATCGGGTACGAAAAGAAACACTAGAGGTCCATTATGTCCACTGAAGCGGAGCGTAGCCGCACCGGCATATACTTGCCGATTTTTGGACGATCCGTGTTTTGACACGCGGCGGTATTGGTTGAAGATGGAGCGGTCTAGTAGATAGAGTCACTGCTTTTAAATGACTAGAATATTTTTCTCTTCGTTCTTCTTGGTGACGTCAAATAAAAGTACCATCTAAAAGTTTACTTTATACTTTAAGACCTTCAGTCTGCTTAATGTCAGCCCTTCTTGGTATATATTATTAATGCCAATGTGTGTTTGTTTGTTTTTTAAGCATACACACATTAATGATTCAACCGATCATCATAATTTTTTTATACATGTCAGAAGACGTATTTTTTTTTATACACCACGCGGCACTAAGGATAATAATCTTTGTATTGTGAGGGAGTTTACAAACATGCAATTAATGCAGACAAATTACACCCAGACTCAGAACAATAGTTTTTGAAATAAAACTACTTTTACGGATTCTATCGCGTTTGCATTTGATTTTTAATTTTCCGACGTTTCAAACACTTTTCAGTGATCATGGTCACGGGAGGACTAAGGTGTCTTACGTCCAATATGTCATTGTTATTACAGAAATTTTGTATCTACCCTATAAGATATTAAATTTTGACCCACATTTTTAATACAAATTTATACAAATTCATTGCCAGTACAAAAATAAAATGATTCTATATATAAAATTTTATATTGTTTATAATTTGTTATTACTAAAGCACTATTTCAAATGTGTAACACTCGCGTAAACATCAGAAATCATTATGTTAGCCACAACAGTTTTTGCACAAAGTATTATTCTGCGTGGGAATCGAACCCACTGACACTGGTACGGAAGGTCAGTATCTTAACCACTACCCCATCTGTGCAGTCATACCCCATATGGTAGTTTTTCCCAGAGAGATGCAATTTACGAGGGACATTGAATAACTATAACGGCTGTCCTGTATAAATTCCGGGCATAGCTATAGATAATCTATCTTATATAATAATTCATTATTATATTTATCTTTGTTGCAGTTTTCATCGAATTTAAACAATTTTAAATATTTTTTTTTTCGATCGGCTAAAATGTAAAAGTTTTAATAAAAACTATCTCGTTACAGTAAAGAACAAAATAGTTTACCGCCGCGAATGTCTCATACTTCTACAAAAGACAATTCGTGGATATTTGGTCCGACGCAAACACAGACCTCGGTTCCGCGGCATCGCTAAGATCAACGCTCTACAACAGAACCTTAAGGATATGGAGACGGTGACGTCACAGCTCAAGAAAGACAAAGACATCGCGCAGAAGAATATCGATAACTTAAGGAATTCTATAAAGAATGCATGTGTTGCCATCAAGGTAATTATTCTAGTGGTTTTCTTGAACATCTCTCTTTACAGACTTTAAACTTTAAGACTCACTATCTGGTTGATGTCAACCTTCCTTGATTTCACTATGGTAGAACCACGCTGTTGACAGTTCTCTGTCTACAGCCGCGGGCCGGTCCGTCCGGGGTAGTAATACACTCTCGCAGAAGATCGACGTCTGAGTAATGACAATGTGCTATTGCGCATCGTTCGGTGAGCGAGAGAGCCGGTAGCCCAACTGGGGTGGATTTGGGGATTGTAATGGTAGGCAGCGGCCTAACTATAGCCTTGGTATAGCAAAGCTCCATGGGCGGCAGTGACACTTACCATCAGGTGTGCTGTTTACTCGTTTGCCACCTAAGCAATAAAAAAAACCTTCCTTTGTATAATATTATTAATGCCAATGTGTGTTTATTTGTTTCTTACGCATACACGCATAAATGATTCAATTTATCATCATAAATTTTTCATACATGTTGTTAGAGGACTTATTTCTGTTTTTTTTATACACCATCCTGCACTAAGGAAATAATCGACTTTACACACATGCAATTAATGCAGACAAATTGCACCCAAATTCAAAACAACATTTTGTGTGTGTGTGAACCCACGACACTGGCACGAAAGGTCGTTATCTTAACCACTACGCCAGATGCCGTGACTGCACATATGTGCAGTCATATTTTTTTTTTTTTATTAGATAAATTGTTGGTCCACAGACTTTTGTCCGTGCCTTTTTTATGTTGTATATTTTAGTCGTTACGTTGAAGTTGAAGTTATATAATTCAATTTTTCTTGAAGTGGCTTTGATATTATACATTTATGATGGTTTATATGTATTTTTAAAGAGATTCTGCATTATTAATTTATTGTGAACTTGTGATGATGTCTTTGTATACTTCATGTATGAATTGTTGGTCTTTATTGTGATGTCAATCCGAGCGCTTGTATTACCCTTTGGTCTCTATGTTTTATTGCCATCTTTTTAATGTATTCCAGTATATTACTTGGGTCCTGATCTATAGACTTCCTCATGAGTTTCCAGATGGCATCTTCACGGGTGTCTGTGTAGTAGGTGCAGGATCTAGTATGCCTGGAGATGGCAACCACGGCATGTTGGATACTGTTGTGTAGTTTTTGCACTGTATCTCTTGTCTGGGTGATAATGACATTTGGTGCACCGAGTCCCTGTGCTTCGTGGATGGTACGCAGTTCGGAACCCTCACCGGTGACGTATCCCTTTTCGTTGAGGATTTCTTTCTCTGGTGCAGTCATATTATATCTCTCAGTCGTCTTTTATAGCACCCATGGTCAAAACCCCCCCTAGGTGATGAATTATATTCGTACTCCGTTACCACATGGAAAACGATCTCACGGGGGTTTTTTTTAATATTTTAGTCAAATGAGAAGATATCGCGTTCTGAAGTTGACCAACTATTCACCAAGTTGACAAAAGACGTTGAAGTACAAATGGCTGCCCTACAGAAGTCTATGATTGATCAGAAGAACAGGTACGACATATTTTTACTTAAAAAAAAAAATATCCAAATGACACCTCTCCCTGTTCTCCTGGTCTCACTGTGGTGAAAATGAATAATATAAATAATACGTCACCACCCATTATATTTTCTCCGAGGAACAGGCATGAACGCACTCGTGGGAAACGCATAACACCAAATGCGATTATAATAGCATTAGATAGAATTATCAGATACCGGTTTTAGAACTACTGGCGTGTTGGGTGTGATTTTTACGGCGCCCCTTAAGTGAAATTAACTTAAACCTATACGAAATCAAGCAAAGTAAAAGATGAAATAACCATTATTATTAAGAAATAGCCTTATATGTATTTATAACAAAAAAATGAAGCTATCTAAATAAAAAAGCAATTACAGCGCCCCTTTTTATTTGGCGATCTATCTTAACGCCATCTGCCATTATGCCCACACCCAGTACTGAGCCGCAACAGACTGATGATGGATGAATGAATCATCATTATCATTTTCTCAGCTCATATATGTCCCATTGCTGGGCAAAGCCTTCTCCACACAAGGAGGGATATTGACCTACTACACCACGCTGGTCAGACGTGTTGGTATAGAGTTTTGTTTCGAGTTTTCCTTCTCTTATATAGATGTTACACGCATATTTTATCCCTTAGTCGCCATCACCACACGGAAAAGATGAATGAATGAATAAAATATGTACGTAAATACAAAAATCATAGTGGGGTTCGAATCTCAGACTTCTGCGTAATAGTAAATTGGTCTAGCCACTAATCGGATATTGATTTTTCTTACTAATGAATCTTAAAAATAAAACTAGTGATTTCGTGTGTATAGGGAGGAACAGGAGCGTCTCCGCAAGATGGAAGCAGAAATGCGTGCCGCAGAGGAAGCTAAGAAACGCGAGGAGGAAAGACTGAAGCAAGAGGAAGAACATCGTAGGCTGTAAGTAAAACGACATTACATATGTATATGTATTATCTTTTAATTCAGATTGAAATTCATTTTCCTATTGTGTCATATTAGTATTTCTTTTTTCTCTTCTTTTTTCCAATATTGATAATACAATGTATTAATGAAATTATGAGAGGACCTTCTGGAGAGTAATTTTTATCATACCAATAGATCATGAAATCGAGATAAAAATTCGAAGTACGACTTTGCACAAGCGATAATGCGAACCATTATCGCTTGTGCAAAGAAAAAAAGTCCTCGAAAACTCGTCGAATACGGTGCGATCTCGTATGAGAAAAGTTTGAAGTACGTATTCTCTTTAGGTTGAATGACGAGATTTGCCTGGTCCGCAGTAGTTTGTCGATAACACCAGTAGCTTTCTATAATAATTATTATAGTGTTTTTCTAGGAACTCTAAAGTTAATCACACCAATATTTCTTTGGCTTTGGTGACATTAATGATCACTACTCCGCCTACATAGAGCAGTATTTATATAATTACACATTCAACTGCTTATTACACTTACAAATTCTCTATATATATATATAGTGAGTTCCATATATTGTTATATTCTAAAAACAATGAGCTTAAAAAAATCTAAGTTTTCGATTCGATCTTAAGTCAAACACTTTGCTTATACTCTAATATTTTTAATATGAGAATAATTTCAAACAATAGTTCAAAATGCTTAAGCAGGTCCCCGATTTTTAATTTGTATTTTGTTCAATATTAATTTTTAATTTAATGATAGCTGCAGAGAGCTCATAGATGTAGGCACATCGGTATCTACACACAGTATCATTTAGCGTTTCGCTGTCCACTGGACGTAAGGCTCCCTCATAGAGAACCACGAAGCGTGGTCCTGTACCGCCCACATCTAACGACTCCAGAAAACTTCACCAAATCGTTGCTTCATCCAGTGGAGGGGCGTCCTACATTGCGTCGTCCGATACATGATCGCTACTCAAGAACCTTTCGTCCTTTAGTGGTTATCGGTTTGTCGAGCGATGTAGCCTGCCCATTACCACTCCAACGTGCTAATTCTTCGTTTGGAGTCGGTTATCCGTTGTTCAGGACAGCATCATACTCCGTAGGAAACCTATTCACAGCAGAGACCAATAGAGAGCTTTTAGAATACCTTTTTAGTACGAAACTCATGCGGTTACATCAAATAATTTTCATAAATGCAAGATAATGTATCCCGGATATATAATTTACAGTAAAGCAGAAATGGAAGCACGCCGAAAGACCGAAGAAGCGGAAAGACTGCGCCAAGAAGAGGCGGATCGGCAAGCTGCGCTCAAACTGCAGATACAACTCGAAGAAGCCGCTAAGGAAGACCAAGAGAACAGGGAGAGGTGAGCATTTTAGTATTAATTGTAGCAAATGTACCAGCAATTCACTTGACGATAAGTGACCATCACAGATAGAAATACCTACGTCATTCAAATTACAGAAATTTATCATTTAACATGCTTGATTATTTATAAAAACTTATATACTTACTTTACTTAAAAGATTAAGAGCGAAAAATAATTGTCACACATGAGATACGAACCCACACCTATTCGAAATCCGTTGCAATCGTGCTACCACTTACACCAGCGTGAGCTGTCGTATGACATTCAATTTCCGGCTCGTATTATATTTTCGTCTTTAAGGAAGACGTGTGCCATCTACCCGACAATGTTTACACATCCATCCCATCAGTGTGGTGACGGAGTAAGAATACAATACACCACCCCCTATCTTACCCATGGGAGATCGTAAGAGGCGACTGAGGGACATAAAACGCATATAACATCTATGCAAGAGAAGGAAAACTCAAAACAAAGCTCTATACCAACACGTCTGACCAGCATGGTATAGTAGGTCAGTTTCCCTCTCATTATGGAGGAGGCTCGAGCCCAACAGTAGGACATATATGAGCTGAGACGAGACGAATCAAATTTTAATACCTATACCATTGTCTATCATTTGAAAAATATTGAAGAACCTATCAAAATTGATTCACAATTAGTCGCACAGATGGCATAGCTGTCGTATAATGGTTAGTGATGTCGAAGGTTTTGCAATATAATGTCAAAAATTTATCATTGTCAATAATGTAATGTTGTCACCCCCAATTTTCACTTGTGAGTCGTAAAAACCGTGTAAGGAAACATGACGAGACTACTGTCGTGTATTAGTTTTTTACTAAACCACTTTGTGCGATCTTCAAACTATTTTGAGTCTGGATGTCGTTTGTGTCCGGTAATTTTATGTTTATAAACCCGCGGCGGTACAAAGATTACCCATAATCCTGCATTATGCATTGTGTTAAAAAAAGACGTTAATTGTAAGTTAAAATGCGATAAATTCGTATTCTAACATTTTAAAAATCTTACTTTTAGTAGACATTGAAAGACGGTGAAAAGTTTTTTTTTATAGTCACCGTTCTGCACTAAGGAAATAATACTTGTATTGCGACTTCACAAACATGGAATTAACGCAGACAAATTACACCCCGATTCAGAACAACACTTTGTGGATCGCACAAAGTATTGTCCTGCGTAGGAATCGAACCTACGGCACTGGCACGAAAGGTTGTTATCTTAACCATCTGTGCAGTCAAATATATAATTAATTTCTGTTATAGCAACTGTGTATATCAGCTATCAGCAGGTGAAAACCTAATAACAGCCCTTAGACAGGTTTTGTGGCAGGTGTTAAATTCCATTAAAGGTCAGCCTACCCGCTCAATTGTAATGTTTTTAATTTTAGATTAGAACAAGAGAGGCGAGACCACGAAATGGCTGTGAGACTGGCTAAAGAGACCAATGGTCACGTAGAAGGATCCCCACCACAATTGCGAAGGTATGTTCGAGTTTTTTTTTAGTTATTAGTAAGTAATTATAAGTTTCTTATTGTTATTATGGCGAAGATTTTGTTTTTGTCAATTATTCTAAAAAATTATTAAATGTTTTAGTTGTTTTATTGTGGTTAGGACACAAAGTTTTTATTTTTTTATTTAGTTATTATTGAAGAAAGTAATATACATATATATATATTTAATTTATAGGAATTTGTTTAGTTTAATTCATTTTAGTCGATATAACCATAAAAACGTATTTATGTTTATCTAGTAATTTTAACAAACTCTTTATACTTATCAAAAGATAAAAGTTTGTGCTTTAAATACATCAGAGAAATTTGAAAAAATTAAGTATGCATATGCATTACATGTCTTTCAAATTATGCAGTCTATATAATTTTTGACAATATAAATACATATAGCTATCCTAGCTTGGCTTGGGCTGAAAATGAGCTGGTGTGCATTATTGCATTTCTGACCACAGCTTGAGCCCTACAATTTGGTTCTCATTTGTTTATGTTAGTTTCAAATGATTTTAAGTATTTGTTCAGTGTAAAACAAAGATATTTTTTCTTTCTTTAATATATTTTTATTAATTCGTTTTTTTTTTGTACAAAAGCTATGCAAGTACTATTTTTAAATAATTTATACCTATTCGATAATTGCAACATTGACAAATAATCGATTAAACTATTTTTATCGAAGTTAAACTATTCCTAATATAATATTTCTCTATCAGTAGGAAGAATTCTTGTACTGCAATTCTTAAACTATTTACTTCATTAGGAAAATAAAATAAATTAATGAGTATTTGATTAATACGTGTTGTTAGGCAGGTATATCACTGTAAAATATAAAACAACATAGCACTTCTGGCCTGCTAAATCTCTTCTGTATATAGCTTGTGTTAAATATATGAGTATACGTTTTATTAATGTTTAAAACCATACACCGTTATCTCTCATAAGCATTCGTGTATATTTCACAGATATGTAAAATCTGAGTTGGGTAAGGGACCGCGTAGAGCAACACTGGTTACCACTTGTGTTCTGCTTTGAGTATATTTCAGTATTAAGGCATTATTGACATTGAAACTGAATGAAATTTCTATCTTTAATATTTCATGAATCTATAAAAACTATAACTGTTTAATTTGTCAAATCGTTTGTTTGTGTGCAGCTTTCTGACATATCATAATCGGGTTTTATAAAATAATACACTTGAAAACATTTCTAAACCTTTACACATACATACATATCATCACGCCATATCCCTTGCAGGGTAGGCAGAGAGAACAGAGTGCCAGAGAACTCTATCCTTGCATACTTCACTCGCTTCCTCAACATTCATAATTCTCTTCATATACGCTCGCCGGTTTCGGAGACTCTTGACTCCACCTTCCTTCAGTAGCTGACCGATCTGGTCTAGGTAGGTTAGTCTCGGTCTCCCCCGGTACCTGCATCCTTCCACTTTCGCATTGTATACCTTCTTACCAGACGTTCGTTCGGCATTCTTTCCACATGTCCGAACCATCGGAGCATTCCCTTTCGCATCTTTACACCAATACTCTCTTTCATACCAACTCGCTCTCTTACGTCGTCGTTACGAATGCAGTCGGTCAGCCTTACTCCACAGATTTTCCGCAGAGATCGCATTTCGACCGCATTAATTTTACTTTCATACTCCTTTCTGTATACCCAACTCTCGCTTCCATAAAGTAATGTTGGGACAAGCACTGCGTTATGTATTGCTACACGTGCCTTCTGGCTGAGGTGATGGCTACCGAGAAGTTGCCCCAACGCTCCATTCACTCTATTGCCCGCATTCGCTCTTCGCTCTATATCAATGGTGTACCTTCAATCTCGGCTAAATCCACATCCAAGATATACAAATTCATCCACTTGCTCCAGTACATCATTACCTATTGTTACTCTTACATCTGTTCTGGCTTCATCTCTTTCAAAGACCATTATTTTGGTTTTGTTCACATTCACGCGTAGACCCCTTTTCTTACAATCTTCCGTCATTGTGTCGACTAGGGTCTGCAGATCAGTCGCTGACTGTGCAAGCAGTACTGCATCATCTGCATGAAGCAGAGCAGTGACCACTGAGTTGCCCATCTGGACTCCCACATTCATATCGTTCAACCTTTGGAGACATTTATCCAGATATATGATAAACAGCCTGGCTGACAGAACGCACCCCTGCTTAACGCCGATATTGACGTCAAACCAAGGCGACATTCCATCATCCAGCCGCACACAGGCTCTACAGCTCGTGTAACTGGACTGCACAGCCTGTAGCAGTTTACCGTTAATACCATACTCCGGTAAAATGTCCCAAAGTTCCTTTCGTACAACCGTGTCAAATGCTCTCTCCAGATCCACAAAACTGCAGAAAACCCTCTGACTTAGAGCCAGATGCTTCTCCACAATGTTGCGCAGAGAGAACACTTGATCCAACATTTATAGAATTATATTAAATATTTTTGCAAAATATAGTTAAAAAAATATAGGAATTTGACTAAAGTTTTTTTTAAATTGCGTACCCAGTGTAGTTTCTAAAAATTCAGTATAATTGCCAATCAATAAAGTAATTTCTATAAAAAAAATTGGTTAGCAAGGCAAAATTGAAATATTTAAGATTTTCATATAAATGATGATAACAAGATAGTTTTAAGTTTTCAATTTTGGTGCCAATTAAGTATTCAAAAATTTTAGTGCGTCTTTTGTACCAATTTCTAAACCGTTATTTTATTATACCTTGTTGCATGAAATTAAAGAACTGTAACGTACGCCAGAGTTGCTCTCAAGCAATTTGGAGTACTTGAAATAACCAAAAAACATTATAATATTTAATGGACCATTATTATACCATAATTACCAATGCCCTTTTGATTTCATTATACAATCTATAATTTATATTTCTCAATTCAATTAAAACTTTTTCAAATAATTATTTCTAAACAATTAATAAAACGTATACACATTGAACATACGAATACAATTAGCCTATAAGTAATATTGTAATATGTTCGCACAGTTTCCCTACAATGGAGTCAGTCAATGGAGAGAATAAATTGAACAGGTACTGAGTGAGATAGACTAACGATTTCTCTTTCGCACGCTCCAATACAGCCCTCTTTCAATTAATATTGTTTTTTTTTTATACAAGCTAAGGAGATTATTTTAGCTTTAGCGTTGCGGATTTTACACAACTATAGAGCTATATTAATTCAAAGACCTTGACCCTTGCAAATAATTCTATTCGCTTCTTATTTGTTCTATTATTATTGCTATTGCAATTACTTATCATTGGAATTCAGAAGAGATATCAAAACACTAAAATCTTTTGATTCTTAATCTTACATTTTTTAAGATTACTAAGGATTTTTTTTTTTTGTAAAATCATAGTTAAAAATTTTTTTCAAGATTGTCTCTCCTTTATCTGTATTTGTTACTAGAAAGAGATGCATTGATAGTAAAATTAGGTGATGACGATAGGAATAATTGAAAGAGGACTATAAAATTGATATACTAACTTCTAACAAACGGCTGTCTGCTTATACTGTCTTGTTGCACGAACTTGTGTACCTAACTGTGTATCTTAGTTTGTTGTAATTATTAATATGTACTTAGTGTATTGATTTTACTATCATTAGGATATTAATACTTAATATAATAACCAATCCAGATAAATAAAATGCTTACTATCAAGTAAATTGTAAATTATGTTACATCTTATCATAACTTTTACTAAGTTAGCGGTTTTATTTCTCTGGTAAGGTTTTTTTATACATTAGAATACATATGATATAATGAGGTTGTTATTTAAAGGTATTTTATAATTGGCTGGCATTTGAGTAGTTGAAACTACTTGATATCTTTTAATCATTATTCTCTTGTTCTTATTTCGGATGTTGAAGACATTTTCTTTTTTAAACTAAGCATTGAGGAATAGAAAGACATCGCACTTGTCTCAATCTCACATAATGGGCTATTAATTTTTTTACTGATGGTTCGATCTTAACAGGCCTTTTTTAAGATAACAGCAATTAACTTCAGTGATGATGATGTTAGTGTGTAAAAATCCGTGCCTCAGAGATTATGTTAAGCCATCGCATAAGCATAGAGGCTCTCTCAAGCCAGATATATTTATGATATATAAGGTAATATCTCCAAATATGCACATATTTAGTACAATCCTAGAATATCATCATCGCTGGATTGCGAATATTAAATGGTATTAGATTTATTTAAACAAAAAAATGACATATTGATATTATATTAACTCCAATAAGATAAATATTCTAAAGGCTCCTAGGATTATTAAAACTTGGTTGCATGTCTGAAAAACCTTAAAATTGCATGCACTGTATTTTATATGTGTATTAGATCAATGCATGCAATTGTAGTCTATAGTATCAATAAAATGGGGTGAATAAAACTCTAAGAATAATAGCTAAATATTAGTATTTAGGACTAAGATTAAGTACTTAGGTATTTAATATTATTATTTTGTTTGAACAACCATACCGTTCTATGACTTTAATTATAATATCAACATTAGTACCATCCACAATACATCAATCACTATTTTTGTTATGTCACTATTTGCTATGCAAGCAAATTTGTGACCGATTTGTTAAAGCGGACACTACTCCGCTGCTATTTGTCGCAGCAAAATGTATTGAAGCCTGAAACCATTCGATAAATAGGCCATCTTACATAATAAGAATTTTTATAATCCAATGTGTAATGTTTGAGATTAACGCCATCAAACAGACAAAAAACTTTATCTTTATAATAGTCATCATCATCACAGCTCATATATGTCCCACTGCTGGACCCGAGCCTCCTCCAAGTAAGAGAGAAATTGACCTATTAAACCATGCTGGTCAGACGTGTTAGCATAGGGTTTTATTTCAAGTTTTCTTTCTCCTGCACAGATGTTAAATGCATATTATAACCCTTAGTCGTGTTTTACGATATCCACGGATAATATAAAGGGTGATGAATTGTATTCTTGCTTCATTACCGCACTGAAAATAGTATATACATAGATCTATTTGGCAAAAAGAAGACTTAGTAAATGACCAGATTACTTGATAAAGCACATTATATCTATTCAGGCTTGATTCGAAGATGTCCAAGTTGAATCAGTCTACATCAATTGTTATTGCGTGCCCACCATTATTATTACTTAACACTAGACGGTTATACTGACTAGCAAATCATTTGCTTCAATTACTACGAGTATGTTTATAACGATATCGTTGGTACTGTGGTCTAAAGCGTAAAATAAAATACTTGCCATATTCACCAACAACAACAAAATTTTAGGTATTTTACTAATGATAGACCAGAAATCCAGACTATACAATAGAACCAAGACCCAGACAGACTTTATGTTCTGAATGACGTCGGATAGTATTGAAATGTTCATTGAATGTTAGCATACTTGCAAAATTGATTAGACGGCCGTTTAAGATTGTCAATCACTCACACTTTACAATGTACATTAGCCCGACCAAAACCTATCATTTCGTTGACTCAAGCCCATTGCGCATCATTTAGCAATCGTAGCTTAATGAGAAATTAATAAAGAAGTCCAGTTTACATTAAAACATTTGTGTATTTGTAGCATTGTTGTAGGATTATTTGACTTTCATAATATGCCTGTACACTTGAGGTTATTTGAAATAAAACTATTTTTATGTATTCTATCGCGTTAATGGAGCACTTTACAGCATTCATGGCCACGGGAGGGCTGTCTTCCCGTGAACATTAATGCTGTAAAGTATTCGAAACTTTGAGAAAGTACAACTTAGATACAAACGGGATAAAATTTGTAAAATAGTTTTATTTCAAATGTATAAAATACTCGCGTAAACATTAGAAATGACTTGAGTTCAATTCACCCCATTTTAGTAGTAGCTATATTTTAGTTGGTAGTATATTAAATAATTTCATTAATATTATTATATTAAAGTTAATATTTAATAAACACGTAATACAGATCGGAACGTGTTAGAATGCAGCAAGCAATGCAAGGAAAGCAAAAGTACGATCTATCTAAATGGAAATATTCAGAGTTACGAGATACTATTAATACATCATGTGATATTGAATTGCTAGAGGTGAGTTTATTAATTTTAATATTTTAATTATTAATTATAAATAATTGTTTTGACTATGCAGACTGCACAGATGGCGTACGCGGGATAATACTTTCTGTGATACACAAAGTGTTCTTGAGTCTGGGTGCAATTTGTCTGCGTTAATTGCATGTATGTAAAGTCCACCGCAATACAAAGATTTATTTCCTTAGCGCGGGGTGGTGTTTTAAAATAACAATAATAATCCACCATATAAGAAATTATAATTATAATGACAAAAAATACAGCAATCAAAATAATATGAATTTTAATTATAACGATTTTATTTGTCCTATCTGCATAATACTTAATTGAGGGGTTTTGTTAATATTCACGATATAATAAAGTTATACTAAATTATATTATACACATTATATTATTACGGTCGGTCTACTCTCCATCCGTCTTACGAATTATCGATCAGGTCACGTGTCCTGACGCAAGTATAACATTTTTTACCCAAGAAGTTTTCACTTAATAAATAGCCGTCTGGTGATCAATTAAAAATACATCATATCATCAGCCCTTACGTTCTCGTAGGAGTCTTAATAGACAGCAATCATCAAAAGAATGGACAAAAGCACTGTTTTGAGAAAATTATATCACTAACTACGATTACCAACCCATCTGCAAGGTCTGGAGATTGTGGCATTATTCCACCTATAGGGAGGCCTATATCTGAAAATGGCTGTTAATAAGCTGACACATGGTTGGATAGATCAGGGATTTTTGTAACTGACGAACTGCACCGAAAATAGAGTATTAAAGTGAACCGCTCCACGTCAAGTCCAGATTACATTAAATACATACTACAAGTATGTCGTAATAGCTACTACAATACTATCTTTTTTTTTGTTATCACTGTAGAAATGCTTTTACGCACTATCCCCCGCCAGTGACAGACGGGGGGGTGTGTGGGACTCGTCGGCCATAGATGTAGGCGGCCGGCATACCCACTAAAACCAACAGCGGTCCCTTCCGCGCTTTTACGGGATGCCGGAGAGATCGTCTATTGACATTCTATCCCCGACTACAATACTATCTGCTATTATATGACCTAAATATAACTATCGCAATATTTATTGGACAAAAATTTCTAATTTGATTAGTTATTGATTTAACAAATTGTACAAGTTTTGTGTATATATTTAAAATAAAATATATTCCAGGCATGCCGTCACGAATTCCACCGACGGTTGAAGGTATACCACGCGTGGAAAGCAAAGAATGCCCGCAAGACAACTATGGCTGATCAAGAGAGGGCGCCACAGTCTATTATGGATGCTGGTAAGTTCTATAATTGTTTTATCTATTCCGGCAACACGAATAAGAATAAACGTGCTACGGTGATTATAGTCTTTATCAATAAAATTCAAGAATTATTAATTAATAATATAATTATTTAATGTCAACATTCGTAACGATTCTTCATTCGTAACGACGACGTATGAGAGCGAGTAGGTATGAAAGAGAGTATTGGTGTAAAGATGCTCCGATGGTTCGGACATGTGGAAAGAATGCCGAACGAACGTCTGGTTAAGAAGATATACAATGCGAAAGTGGAAGGATGTAGGTACCGAGGGAGACCGAGACTTACCTACCTAGACCAGATTGGTCACGTACTGAAGGAAGGTGGAGTCAAGAGTCTCCGAAACCGGTGAACGTGTATGAAAAGAATTATGAATGTTGAGGAAGCGAGTGAAGTATGCAAGGATAGAGTTCTCTGGCACTTTGTTCCCTCTGCCTACTCTGCAAGGGATATGGCGTGATGATATGTATGTATAATTATTAAATAAATAGTAAAATTAATAATGATTTCTAATGTTTACGCGAGTACTACATGTTTGAAATAAAACTACTTTTACGGATTCTATCGCGTTTGTATTTGTTTTTAAATTACACGACATTTCGGAGTCCTCCCGTGACCATGAACGCTGTTAAAGTGTTCGGAACGTCGGGAAATTAAAAATACAAACGCGATATAATCCGTAAAAATAGTTTTATTTCAAACTCCAATTGTTTATTGTTCAAGATATTTTAATATATATTTTAGTATGGTGACGGATTACGAACTCACGGTGTCGATACTCTTTATTTTCTCGCCAAAGTCATAAAATCCGGACAAGGATGCACTGGGTAAGCGGGCAGCAGTGGTCTTCCGGGAAACTCATGACAATTGTAATAATTTGTCCCATTTTCAATTTCATTGGATTTCATAGGCGGTTAAATAAAATCTTGCAATATTAATGTTAATGACCCTTAAAAAACCTTATTTTTTCTCATCTCACACTACAATCATATACACAACGGTATCATACTATAATAATCAATGCCCTAAACGACATAGGTAGTAATATTACAGTCACATTAGCGTTAATTTTGTTATTCGTAAAATAGACGAGCGTGATCGTTTCCCGGCGCAATGCCGGACGCTCAGTGTCCATTTATATGAATTATAAAGCTGCTGGCAACGAGAATAGCTAAAATCAATATTTATTTCTTTAAAGATCCAGCACTAACGAAATAATACTTTTGTTGCGGGGTACTTTACAAACTTAATTAACAAGCACAAATTTCACTTAGAACAACAATTGTTGATATCTTAACCATTACTCCATTATCATCATTCTCCTGCTCTAATCCCAATTACATGGGGTGGATGCAATATATACTCAGCGTACATAACTGCAACAAGTTATTGGCAAAAGTTTTATGAACGACCGCCTGCCTGACGTCCAGCCTCCTTGGAAATGTAATTGTTGACCAAACGGCATCAGGTGGAGTGACCCAGGTCTATAGCTCTTAGTCGTCTTTTACGACAGCCCCAAGCAAAGTAAGGGTTGGTCTTAGCCGCTATCACACAGCATTACGCCATCTATGCAGCTAATAATAAAAGTCAAATATAGTAATACTAGCTTCTGCCCGTGGCTTCGCCCGCGTAATAGGTTACTTTCCTAAAGTTTTTCATCCCCTATTTTTATTTTGCCCCTTAAGGGTAAATTTTTTACAAAATTTTAATATATTTATTTACATCTAATCAATAGCCTTAAAATAAGTTCCAAGCTTCTAGCTTTAAAAATGACGCTACTTCCTTACAACTTTTCAACCCCCTTTACAACCCTTTTTTTGCATTAAAAAGTAGCCTATGTCCTTTGTCAAGTTCTAGACTATCTGTGTGCCCAATTTCATTTAGATCGGTTCAGTAGTTTTGGCGTAAAAGAGCGACAGACAGATATATTACTTTCGCATTTATAATATTAGTAAGGATTAACATTTGCATCCTATTGTGCTTCAGCTAAGACACCTCGGCTGCCTCAAAAGGGCGAGATCCTGGGCGCACGGCACCGTTACTTCCGTATCCCGTTTGTTCGTGCGGGTGGAGCTGGAAGTGCGGAGGGTGAGCGACGAGGATGGTGGTACGCACACTTCGACGGACAGTATGTCGCGCGACAGATGGAGTTGCATCCAGACAAGACTCCCGTGTTGCTGCAAGCTGGTATGTGAACAGTCCTTTATGAATTTGCAGCGGTTTGGATATGTTGAGATGGTATAGGTGTGCTGTGTATGTATACGATTACCATGGTTGTATACGATTGCAATGACTGTACATGGTCGCAATGGATGTATACGATTTCAGTGTATGGATTCCATTGCAGCGGATGGCGAGATTTGTATTGAATAGCTGCCTTGTTAGTGAATGAATACGGTTGCAGTGAATAGATAATTGAGTAGTGGGCTAATGAGTTTAGATATGTAAATGAGTTTGCGGTACATTAAATAATGCTTGTTTGTAGTGGCTAAGTAATTTTATAGCAGATGATTATGCATTATTATGGTAATGGAGCAAGAATATAATGTGGTTGTGATAGTTCACTACCTCTCTCCTGGGGGGGTATAGTAGATTAAGCGTCAGAAGTAGCTGGTGGCAAGCTAATAAGCAATCGACCTGATGCTGAGCAATACAGTGAGACAGCCAAGTCGTTGCCTAAAGTGGGACCTCCAGCCCAGCCTCCTAAATTACTGCAAACGAAAGTAAACGTGAAATAAAACCCTATGTGCTTATCTTTTAACACCATGGAATGTGATTACCAAGTATTCGCCACTGCTATTTTCTTGTCTGTGAATTTCATAAAAGACTACTTAGGGTAATATATATGTAATATCTATGCGAGATAAGGAGAACTCCAAATTACACCAACCCGTCTAACCAGCGCGGTATATCCTTTCTATTTTAAAGGAGGCTCGAGCCCAGAGATAGGTCTGATATGAATTGAGGTGATGTTAATATATCGATAAATATGTAAGGGGACGTCCATTAATCACGTGATCTTTTTTTTTTCGCATTTCTGAACCCAACCTTGGTGATAAATGGTGAGCTTTAACACTATGAAGGTTTAGGACTTCGTGATTTATGTCAAACACCTCCCCCTCCCCCCATTTCAAACCTCACGTGATTAATGGACGGCCCCTAATATGTAAATGTTTCATTCATACACACACAAGCACATAAATACGTGATACATTACACACTTTACATAAATCAGGAATAGCTTAATCATAAACGCTGTACTTGTTGATAGCATAAGCGTAGCGTTCCTTCATTATTATGCCTATTAATTTTCTTTTTACTGTACCTTCTTGTTTGTTATTTTAATTTCCAAAAAGCAATAAACTAGTATAACCATTATTACCATTTTCTGTGTGTGTGTTTGTAAATAGGTGTCGACGACATGCAGATGTGTGAGTTGAGTCTCGAGGAGACAGGATTGACGCGCAAACGTGGTGCAGAAATACTCGAGCACGAGTTTGAGCGTGAGTGGGCGCGGCACGGTGGACCCGATTATGTGCCGCATGACGCACGCAAACGTTAAGTACGTACATTATCTAATTGAGTATTTGTAAAATAAAAAATACATGAGAGTTTTCACAGAAACGACATTTTTAAGACTACAACAGCAATACTATTCCAATACTATCTCTGTGGTGGTTTTAAAAATGTATGTATAATGTTTTGGGCTGAACGTGTAAATATCTTTGTTATGATCTTGAAAAAGCATTCTTTTTGAAAAATTATGTGTATGGCGAAATGTTAGACTAAGTATAAAACGATGGCCATCGAGGACAAGACCACATGTCACAGAGTCATAAAACCATACCGATAAACGTTTATTTTTATCATTATCTTATTTTCAGATTTCAACATTCCATCGATGACTTAGAAGTTTTAGACAATTGATGAGACTTCGCAAACCGCAAACTATTCCACATAGACATTTGTATTTTAATTCTAGATATATATATATGGTAGATTATTGAATATATAATATAAACTTAGTGCTCTTTACGTGCCTTCACTGGTTCCTAGGTGTATATTAGTGCAATATATTTGAAGGCCACATATTTATAAATAACATCAATATAACAAATTCAGTATAAGTATTATTATTATAAAATTATATTATCCATTAAATAACATAATTTATAAAATAAAAAAAATGAACTTTTGGCGGGAATGTTTATATGTTCTTAACTTATACGTTCTTAACTTTTATTCAATTCAAATTTTAATTCTTTATATTATATAATTTTACTGATATTTTATATAATATAATACAGAGAACTTGTTAAAGAGTAGTGAATATGATATAACAGTGATTTACATTTATTTTCTTGTGCTGCTAAAATTTTCAGAGGAATCGGTAATTTGATTGTCAGCATCCAAATAATGGTAACGAGTCTACTTACTAATGAACAGTGATAGTGACGCTAAGCTATATGAAGAAGTAATATAATTCTATAAGTCATTAACAATATTATTGTACAAGACTTTTAATATGATTTAAACTGATGGTTCTGTTGCCAAAAGTTTCAATAAAATTTAAAAAATATACCTATGTACTACATATTTAATCATAACGAGTGCCTTAAATGTATTTTCATAAATATAGTTATCAAAAAATATTTATTTAGTCTATTAGATTATACATTTATGAAAACAATATTCATTGAATGAATTGAATTCTAAAAATACTTTAGGAAATTTATTACATAATACAAGATAAATATTATTATTAAAGATTCATCGTATCTACGAAGACATTTATCAAAACCTAAGTGTGACCAATTTATAAAAATATTCTTTCAAAAATAACTGTCAATCCTATAAGATGATTTATAAAAAAAAAAAGCATCCATAAAACATTCCTACGAAATGATTATGCTTAACTGAATATATTGAATTTGCTATAATTGATGTGTTATTATTAGGAATATAATACTAGAAAGATTAATAACACTGTAGTGAAGTATATTCGCACAGTTAAGTGGTACCTTATGTTATAGTTGGCAACTCCGAGTAACTCCTAATACAAATATTAACTAATCTTTATATACAGACATAAATATGTTAGTTATGAAATAGGTTATTTAAAATATGATTAATTATGTTATATTGTTAATTATCATATTTTAAGATCATTCATTTTAAAATCCCAAAAAAAATGCAATTTAGTTAAACAAAAATAGAATCCATATTTTACCACCTTCGATCACACAAACTCGATCCATTCCATTTTTTTTTAATTAAAAGTATTTATAAGATTGCTATTTATATTCTGTTAGATATCTTTTGTAATGCTTTTTACTTATTAATAACTCCCTAAAGGTTCGTAATGTTACCTCTTAATTGCATTGTGACGTATTAAACAATGGCCGAACATTTACGCGGTTTTACTGTTTTTTTTTTTGACTGAGTGAGCACGAATGCGAGCAAAGGGTCGACGACTGAACTTCGGTGGAAATGCTTCGTGGGTCCGACTGTTTACAGGTCGCAGCTCTGTTCAAAATTTTCATAAAATTTTGTGAGTATACTATGTTTTTGTCAGTTTGGCAAATATTTATTTTTTGAAGGAAAATATTTATTTCATGAAGTAATAACAAAGTAAAATTTGAGTAATCTGTCATATCGATAATTTGAATTAGTTTCTGAAAACATTCCTATTCCATATAATGATAATTTTTTTTGGGCTTTATGAGTATGGGTGACACCAAATTCGTGGAAAAAAACATTAAGTTAATATTTGTTTCTAATGAGATGTCGGTGAGACTATGAAAGCCATCTAAGAGACAAATTTACATGTACCCTTTAGGATTCAACTTAAGCAGCTACTAGCTAGAGTGTAATATCTCATCTAACACTTTTTAAATGTTTTTTTGTAATATGAAAATTTAAAGTATTAAATATCACAGTATTCTTTCATTTAAATTCTTATTGAATTCCAATGTTAAGTAGAAACATAGCATAACGTCAAATGAAAAATATATTTTTCGTTATGAGTATCAAGATGAGTGCACAGAATGAATATCTATTCTAATTAAATACAATGATGATTATATATAACTGTTCACTTAATTTTTTGAAAGAATTTTAACTAATTTTATTGCGCTTGAGTTTTTCTCAATTCTTACCTTTCAGTATCATTATAGCATCCATTGTTATGGGATAACTTTAAAGTAGGTGAAACTTAAAAAAAATGCGTTTTATTTGCAAAATAATCTCGTGATCGCGATAAAATTTGGATTTATATATATTTTTTTTAAATTTCAAATAACTTTAAATTTAATTACCTATTAAAAAGACAAACCGCCATCGAAATGTCTCAATCAGAAGATATGTTGGAATTATTTTTCTACATTAAGTAAATCTTATTAATATATTTAAATTGAACAAGCGAAATTATCAATTGACATTACATTTCTATAATTACTATTTAGTTTAAAGTGTATTGTACCAATATATCAATGATGTCCACATCGAAATCACTTTGTATTTATTTATATATAAAATTAATAATTTATATTTTGATTAAGCTGTGTTATTCTTGTATAAAATTTAAGTCAGTATTTAAAAAGGAGCATTCTATTTATTTCAACATTCCTGTCGTATTAAGACTGGTGAATTGTATTTTTTTTTTATATTTTAAATTAGCAATATGCACACTTTTTTATTTTTTCGTCAGATAAAAATAATAATAATTATGCCGGTTATTTTTATATGTACAAGTTTTGAAGTACAAGATTTAATCATATGAAGTGCCTTACATTGTTATGCTGTTATTAAATGACCACTCAATTAAAGGCTTTACCAAATAAAAACAAGAAGTGAGTTCAGTGTATGTTTTATTTACTTGTACCTTTCCCTATAGAACAAGCATTGGGATTTTCTGTTTGATGACAAAACAACAATTCATCATAACTGTCTTTGCCACTGTTATCTTAAATCTGATTGAAAGCTCTCGACGCTCACCTAACAATCCGCCTGAAGTTGTCATATGCATCTGCAGCTAACGACTAGTCACAAAAAATAAGGAATTAGAAGCTAATGACGTCACTGCAAGAGATGGAAAACTCAATATAAAACTATTGTCATCTAATAGTTGCCCTCACATTGTCAAGGGACGCAGAAGGGCTAACAGACGAGCAAGCAGAACACCTGATGGTAAAATAACAACTGCCGCTCATGGAATTCAGTAATAGCAGAAGCACAGATAAGTCTGGTTCTCATAAGAAAAGAGCTTTTCTTAAATTTCGTTTGGAAAAGAACATCATAGCGCTCAGGAATCACCACAGCAGGTAGTTTATTACCCGAGCTTATACGTACGTCGGAAGAATGAACGCTTAAAATGTAGAGAACAATGTCATTTCCAAGATGCTTGGATGAATCTTACTATAGTGTCAAGTAATACAACGATAGAAAAGCGATATTGGTACCAAGTCAAATAGTTCCTCAGAGCGCTCTCCATTAAGGAATCGATAGAGGACACAGACCCGTAGTCTCTTCACCACTTTAACGACTTCAATCCGATCCTAATATTGGAATCATCGACAATTTGAACAGCACATCTTTACGGGGAGTCAAGTGTGCCGGGGCTGATATTTGGGATAGGGGTGAGGCGTATATACTGGTACAGGTCTAGAGACCCGGTATGAAGTTGGCAGTATGCGCACCCGGTATGTAGGGCAGATACCCGATAGGTATTGCGGGTATGGCCCCCGCTCGCACCTGCTAGAATCGCGTGCCAACGCACCTACCCGCGCGCCGTGGGTGCCGCGTCCTACAATAACCACGGGCCATATAGTATACGAACGAACTACGAAGTTCCTCGAATGTTAACGAAACCACCCGATCGTGCATCCATTGTAACGTACGATGGCGTGGTGGTGTAAGGTATCGACCTACGTCCCGGTGAGTGGGTCGTGGGTTCGATTCCTACGTAGGAAAATACTTTTTGTTTGTTTTTAAGAAGACACTCCCTGCACTGAGTCAAGATTCCTTGTTTTGCGGGGGACTTAACAAATATAATTAAGGCAGACGAATTACACCCAAGTAAATAACAATAATTTAAACGGGTAACGTTTATAACCACGTTCCCACTCCATCATCAGGTATTGAATATTACGCAGCGGTATACTACTCACTTCATAGAGTAAAAGCACGACGAGGACATCTTGAAGCAGTCATTAATTACTGTTACTACGATCAAGTCAAACAATATATTCCCCCTTCCCCCTCCCCCCTCTTTATAGGACCAGCCCATGGTCTTGTATTAAGAAATGTATTGTCATCCAGGTAATCTTCGGGTTGAGAGCCCAAAAGGCTCGCCCATAGTCCAGTTCAGCTGTAAAAGCCCCAACGACTAACAGCTCGCAGTTGATCTTTTTCAGTGGGTATTCAGTGACCCCTTCAGGGCCTGTGAGTCCCACATACCCCGCCCGGGTGGGCATGCGAAAAATGCATTTTTTAGCCACTGGGATACCAAAAAAAATCTAAGTAATCATATAAAGGTCAACTCTCGCATGCAAGCATACTACATTTGAATGCTGGAATTTTCTTTTTACTATAGTGCATCTCCGCTCTATCAAAATGCTATTATCCTTTAAAAACGACTAAATAATTTTTACTACAAAAATGGAAGTTAGAAAATTTTAATGAATAATACTTATATTATCCATACCTGAACGTATATACCCGTAAATACCCATACTTGAACATCCAGGTACGTACTGGTAAAGACCCATAACAGATACTAAAAGTATGACACCCGGTACGAAGTACGGTCAGTACATACCTGTACGAAACGTACAGGTATTTACTGGCCGTACGGGTACGTACCCAGTACGCGACGGTCTGACGTCATACCTGATGGAGAGAGAAGGTATGACGTAGAGGCCTGCTCACGGAGCAAATACAAAGAGGAGCTGTTGTAATGAATATTTTCTATGAAACAATGCGTGTCATTTACAGGGGCTGAGGGGAACGCTGCTAATGGAGAAAGTGAGACAAGTAATAGTACTTGTCTCACTCCCTCCTTTATGTCCATCTACCGGCTATTAGCACAACTACTAATTTCGTATATTGTATGCAGTTGAGCTATCTTGCATTAGATGTCAGTAAGTGTATGGTATTCAGAATTCAGAATTTACCTATATCAGAATTTACCTATATCAAGGAGTGCTAATTTTTTTTTATTTCAAAGATACAAACAAATCTTATTAGCTGTTTGCTCTATTCAAATACAACCGTTTATAATCAAATAATTCTGCATAGCGAATAGGTGTATGACTACTGTTTTTAACCGAAAATTTCTTTATAAGGCTTGTCAGCATTGTTCATAATGTTAATATTTTATGAAAAATCCATCTTTTCTTTACTGTCATTCTGATAAACTCAGAAGTTTAGAAACCTTTTTTTTCTTCATATTTGTGTCCTTTTCATACGACCAAATAATACAATTATTTGTTTGGGTTTCTAACTAATTGTCGAATGAAAGTAGTTGGACTTTAAGTAAATATGTTAGTTACGCGGTATTATTTCCTTCCTTTTTGTCTTTTCCATATAAAAAAAATCAAACCACTCTATTAAAATAAGGCTTTATACAATTGATAATGCAACAATGGTGTCAATGACCAAGACATGTAAAGAGTATTTCAAGCGAGCAGACCAGACCCCCCGCCCCCCCCTGGTAGCAACCGTTTGATTGACGCACGGGCCATCTAAAACTTAGCCATGCCAAAGGTAACTTGAAGACCCGGTCATCCCCGCCACCATTTTGAATATTTTTGTGACGTGCTCAACCTCGTTAATCTTATCAAGAAATTGCATCGAGTGCAATTACATTATTAATAAATAAAGGAGAAAGGGTCACCCTTTCTCCTTTATTTGGTTCCAATAATAAAAATGAAATACTCTTTTGTATCATATATTTCTTGAGCTATACCTAGTCTTGCCCTAAATACTGTAACAAAGAAAAACCTTTTTCTATTGCAAAAGATATTTATTACTTTTAGTGTTAGTTTAATACATAAATATAAAACAATTTAAAATATAAAAAGCTTGTTCGAAGTGGTTTCTATTGGCTGCAATACAGTCCTTTAAATCTTCATTGTTAAAATGAGAAGAACAAATCTTTGTATATTTCGTAGGAGTCCAGTTTTTCTATTAATTTTTGAAATCCATTGCTTCTAACATCGTCATTGGACGGTATTCTAAAACATACAAAATTTACAGTTTAATTATAATAGGTTCATTTAAAGTAGTGTAAAAAATATTTTTCTTTGATGAAAAATCCGAATGTTATAATTATATTCTACGACCCTGGATTTTTGACACTTTTATAGTTCTTCATAGTTAACGACAGCTGGCGTATTGCTTACAAAATAATTATTAACTACATATAAAACTCATATTTTTGTTGAGGTAAAAGGCTTTGGGTATAAATTTTAATACTCATGGTTATTAGTTATTACAATAATCTTAATAGTTTGAACTGTATGTGCTTTTATTGTTCTAGGTCCTATTACGAAAAGTGGTGCCATCTAACGTTGAGTAAAATTATTTCTGAACATGATACCGTCAAAAGAACTCTCTAGAAATTATTTTGATAAATTATGAATAAATATACTTACAAATGGAATGTGATTCTTTCCATAGCATCTGTACGTTTATCGGAGTAGTTTTTACATGATAAAACACAACACTTCATGGTTTTCTTCGTAATAACATAAAAATAAACCAAAAATATAATTTTATGCACCGTACGAACACCGTCAGCGACGACAGAAGACTAATAGGCCACGCCTACTATTGATGTTAACGTGATGACGTCAGGGCCTACTTGAGAATCACAGTGCACAGTTACTTAGGCCGTCTCCTCTTTGTATTTGCTCCGTGGGCCTGCTCGACCACGCGCTGTACAGCTAACGAAATTACCCGAACGGTTACGACTTACGACGTCCTTCGATCGTGCCCGTATTGAAACGTATGATTTAGGCTTTCTAAACGAATTTGTTTTTTATTGCTTTAATTTTAAGGAAGTTAATTGCTTAATAATAGAAAGGATATATATACCGCTAGGCTGGCGTGCCACCAGATCCTGGTTTGTCATATTAATGCGCAACTGGCAACCCGCCTGTATCTGGTGCCTAACCACATGATTTAAATAGCTCTTAAAATTAAATAAAAAACTGTATTCATCCTTTTCTAACTTATAAGAATCAAATAGAGGATAGTCAAGTGTAGGTTTGTCAACCATAATACAGACACCATTTCATAAAAAATTCTTATGCAATCGCGTCGACAGTTTGGCGGTTAGTCGGGTCACTTCTCCGTGGTGAACTGTCGTCATCAAAGTGTGTTTTTTGTTGTTATAATTAAGTATTTGGGAAAAACTGCAGCTTACAACATGGATGGGTAAGTAATAAACAATTTTTCAATTAGTGATTGTATCATTGTTAGCTTTTTTACACTAAATACTAATTTTATCAAACATCGTTGACCGTCCGCCACAACAGCGGCTATCTATTTTCATTTATAATTTAATAAAATTATATTAACTATTACTGTAATACTACACGTATCATTACTAACATTAATAAAAATGTGTTAACTAGTGTTAAATTTGTACAATATAAGATATAATTAACGTAATATTAAAATTAAATACACATTTGCCGTGTTCAAGGTCAGCGAAGTGGCATATATGTTGGTCGGTTGACTAGTATGGATAAGGCTAAGGTAGATGTGTGGTTTTGGTTAACTCATAACTTTTTTTGGTTCATGGACTTGTTTATGTTTTGCAATTTTTATTTATTTTTAACATACGAGTATTCTTTTAATTTTTGCTTTTTATTTTTTTTATTTCGTGCTTTTGTATTGGATCAGTCCAATATCTCAAAGGCGTGGTGGAGGTGTGCGTACGCGTGGTGGAGGTGTCCGTACGCGTGGTAGAGGTGTGCGTACGCGTGGTGGGAGCAGTGAGCATCAGGTGCAGGGAAGCGTACATGGTGGAGGTGTGCGTATACTTGGTAGAGGCGTGCGTTCACGTGGTGGACGTGTGCGTACGCGTGGTGGGAGCAGTGGGCAACAGTTGGAAGGTAGTGGTCGTGGTCATGGCCGTGGCCAAACCAGGCCAGTTGCAATAGACGAGTTAGTATTTATGTTTCTTTTCAATGCTTATTGGTTGCGTTTAAAAATATAAATATACCCACATTTGACGTCTTCATTTTTAGATTAAACTTGGTTCATATTGATGAGTTACCGACTGGCCACCAACTGGAAGAGCCTCTTCACATAAGAAGAAAGCGTGCTTGGAGCCCGTAAGTAACTTATTTTAGAGTATTATAATAATTCAAGGTGAATTTTATAACAATCACACAAATATTATAAATGTGAAAATTTGTATGTATATGTGTGAGTAGGTGTGTATAAGTATGTATCTTTGTTTGTTACTCCTTCACGCTCTAACATCTGAACGAACTTGTATGTTTAGTATGTATATTCTTTAGGTCCTGGATTAACACATAGGCTACATTACGTCATAATCACCACATCTCATAGGTAACAGAGTGCAGCTAGTAATTATTTAAATGATAACATATATGACACAGCCATGTAGGAATAACTTTGCACAAGCTGTCACTTATAAACGAACAGTTTCTCTTGTTATTCATCAAACTTCAACAAATTTAAATTGTTTCTAAATATTTGATTTTAGGTACGCTGGTTCATCAAGTACGCCTTCCCGACTATCCGATGTGGCAGTGGCTAAGGATTTAGGCCTTCAGGAGCCACATCCTGTACATGACGTACACGATGTACAGGATGCCATAGAGGATGATGTTCAAGAAATTGAACTCGAAACATCATTAGTTATACCACCCTCTCCTGAAGTGTAAGTTGCTTACTTTCTATTACCATATTAGTACACACGTGCAATAATATAGTTATATAACTATTTCTAGGTTCGTTGAACGTGGTCCAGACGTAAGTTTTGCCAGTACGTCGCAAAACAGGAGTCCACGCCGTACCGTGCACCACCGGGGTCTTCGGGATAAAGAAATTTACACGTTTCTTTATAGTCTTGGTAAAGATCTGCTATACATATTTGTCTACAATAAATTTTGTCTCTGCCAAGGAATATATCTACTTTTTGTTTTTTTTTTGATCAGGAAGTGAATCAGAGGAAAGTGACGAAGAAGAGGTAATGGCTCCTGTAATCCCGAGAACCTATGTAAGCAGCATGGAAACACCCACAGATCCTGATGACCACGAGCTAAATGATAACAATTTAGGCCCTGACGAAACTACTGATATGTCAGCTACATATCAGCCTCATAGCATTTTTGATTTTCACTGGACAGCGTTTCCGCAAGCTCAAATTCCGCCTGAATTGAGAAGGGAAACGTTTTCCAACATTAACTGTGGTCCAACATCTCTGTTTGACAATCCCCTAGACACTTTTGCTGTTATATGGGATCTAGAATTTATGGAGTACATTGCTGCAGAGACAAATAGATATGCACAGGAGTTAGCGCAACACATGATGTTAAATAACAACCTCCAACCTCAAAGTCGCATCTGTGATTGGCGGGACACAAATCCCGATGAACTTTATGTTTATTTTGCTGTCGTGTTGGCAATGGGGGTTGTCATTAAAACCAAAATAGAAGAGTACTGGAGCGCTACTCCTGACATATTTTATACACCTGGTTTTAGTGCACACATGTCTTTAAGACGATTCCAGTTGTTATCAAAATGTCTACATTTCAATAATAATGGAGTCATGAGTACACTAGAACTGGATGCTTCTGCAGCAAAATTATATAAAATTCAGCCTGTAATATCACACCTGAATAGTAAATTCCAAAATATGTATAATTTGCATCAAAATCTTGCTTTAGATGAGTCTCTCCTGCAGTGGAAGGGTTGGTTGGATATAAATCAATTTATTCCAAACAAGGCCGCTGCAGTAGGGATTAAAACATATGAAATTTGCGAGTCTAGGACAGGTTATTTATGGAGATTCGAAGTGCATGCTCATAAAAAACCACCGTCTACACAGACTGACAAAAGCCCTCTAGACGCATTTACACCCGCAATAGTACTGAAACTTATAAATGGTCTTGAAAATAGGGGTCATACTCTATGGATGGACAATTTTTATAATTCACCAGCGCTTGCGCGTAAATTAAAATCTATAGGGTTTGACTGCGTTGGCACACTTCGAACCAACCGTCAGTTTGTGCCGGAAGCTCTAAGCAATTTAACCAAGGCGAATATGCGGCCTGGCCAGATTACTGGTTTTACATCGGGTGACATCGATCTCATGGTATGGCGAGATTCTAACCGCATTGCGATGATCTCGACGTACCATGGCAATGCAGTTAACACTATTCATGGGTCTACAAAACCCATCTTAATATTAGACTATAATATTATGATGGGTGGGGTAGATAAGAAGGACCAAATGCTGTCTATGTATCCGATTGAAAGAAAGAGAACCAGAATTTGGTACAAGAAGTTTTTCCGCAGGCTTTTAAATGTGTCTGTTCTAAATTGTTATATACTTGTAAAACATTTCACTTCTTCTTTTACTCACCGTTCTTTTCGTATAGCCCTTATTAAGTCCATTTTAGAAAAACACTCTCCTTCTTCTGTTGCACCTCTGGTTGTAGATGACCAAATTTACACAGTTCAGAAACATCATATAGCTGAATACCCGTTTCTGCCAGGAAGAAGTGGCCGGTTACGACGCAATTGTGCCGTGTGCTCAAAGCGGGTGCAAACATTTTGCGTAGGATGCAACAAGGCTTTTTGTTTGAGTTCTTGCTTTGTATCTGTGCATAAGTAGCGGTAGTTTTTTTTTTAACTTTAACTTAACTAAAATGTTAAATAATCATCATCGCTTAACATCAGGTGAGATAGTAGTCAAACGTTTGACTGTCATTAATAAAAAAAATTACAACTATTAAATAAAACGTTATCCGTGTGGTGACGGAGTAAGAATACAATTCACCACTCCCTATCTTGCCCGTGGATGTCGTAAAAGGCGACTAAGGGATATAATAAGCACATAACATCTGTGCAAGAGAAGGAAAACTTGAAATGAAACCCTATACCAACATGTCTGACCAGCATGGTATAGTAGGTCAAATTCCCTCCTGTTGTGGAGGAGGCCCGAGCCCAACAGTGGGACGTATTTGGGCTGCGATGATGATGATGATTAAATAAAACATATTTTTGAATTTGAATAACATATTAACATTTTAAATACTATCTATAACCACAATAAATTGATGTTACAATACACTTTAAAATTCAGGTGTGATATTATACTCTGAAGTCTTATCCATACTAACCTTACTCGTAACCGCACTTTTTGCGCTGAAATTGTTAGATTTTATTGTTAATTTTATTAAAGTTTTTGTATAGCACTGTGCCCTTTTATTATAATTTTACTCGTAAACTTTATTGTGTTGTGTAATATAAATAACGCATGTCAATAAAAAACAAAAAAAGTCGCTCAATAATGCTATTTCAAAGAGGACTAGTTTTAACCGTTATTTTTACGTGGTTTGTTTCTAGGCTAGAAATATAAACCAAGACATTTCACAGAACTCTGTACTTTTTACTGTATAATGTTCAAGAACCAAACTTTAAGAATAGCTATCGTTTCAAGTGATTTGGCCCAACATGTTTTCAGAAATCGATAATACACATGACCCTGTTTTTTGCCTAACACAGTCAATCCTAAGAACTGGGGCGTTTTTGTGATGGCTTGGGTATAAAAAATGTATTTGGAGATATTTGTTTTTGTATTATTTTTGTAATGTTGCACTATTATGTCATGTAAATAGGAATAAATACATTAAAATATTGGTTCATCTTTTTTTTTATACGTTATTGAACCCAAAAACCGGTAAAAATGTATTTACCCTAACTTTAAACCAGATTTATAGTACTTAAAATGATTTATTTTCACGAAATAATGATATCAGATTAATCAACAAACAGTAAAATTAAAAATTATATCTGTAAAAAAGAAGTTTCGATAGCAATTTTTTTAGATAAAAGCATTTTAATACCAATTGACCCGTAGTGCTCCCGCCTGTCGTCATACTGCTGCCAGATGTGACATTTTGCGCAAGATGGCTGTGCCAGCCTAGCGGATATATATATATTGAGTATCATATTTCAAGAAAATGTGTCATTTACGATTAATTATGAAGATGAAGGTAATTTTATATAGATATTTATAGAATATATATAGTCAATAAATAATTAAATTTTTATATAATTAGGCATTAAGTATATATAAGACATTATACGATTACCTTTCACTCATATAGATGACGCTTTGGTAAATATCCGTATTTATTTCGTATAATTATTGGTTTTTTATTATCATACCTAACACAATGAATCATACAAATAACTATACGAATTCAAAAATATATTACAATCAATAAATAGCATTTTATTTTTATTTTGCTAAAATGTTTTTTTTTTATACAAGTGACATCTAGCGAAACTAGGATACATCATTTACATAATTCATCTTTCATAGAAATGTAACGCCATCTGTAAATTTTCAATACGTAATCAAATTATATTTTGAGTGAAAATATAATATACACCAAGAAAAAAATATTCTTATATAAAATACATTTTATTGTAAAGAAGTATGAATGTTTATTATCAATTATTATAAAACTTTTATCGGTAACTATTGTTAGATATAGAATCATTTTACAAATATCTTAAAAAGTATTCCTCGCTTTATACAAGAAAATATAATTCTTTGTTAATCAATTTAGATTTAAATTTAATGAATTCTATTTTTTTACTTTTTAGTATGTTTATAGATAAATTAATAAATATTATAGATAAAGCTTGTTTTTAGTTTGTTTTACTAATAATATTACATTTTTAGTTCAATACTCAGAAATGATCGATTTTGCTTATGTGGTAGCGATTTCCAGTATAATATCTATGGTTGCGATGTAGGAAATAGAGATATAGGTTGCTTTCCATTTAGTTAACACCTGGGGGGGCACACTTAAAACATTACTTATTTTTACTGACCGTCGCGCCACCTACAGATTGGTTGTACAAACTTAACTGCTGCCATTTTGTCCTGCCTGTCAAACGTTTGACAACTGAGAATTGTTATTTTTTGTTCCTATCGTAGGTACTTATTGTCATCGATCTATTTTCGGTTATTGATATTTTTCTGAAAATTATCTCAAGTTTCAATGTTAGGCTGATATTATTATTGTTTAATTATCAGCTGATATGTTTTTTTTTATATTTTAGGGTAGCTTTCATAGTAAAAGAAAATTCTATGTAATTACACACACACATGTAGATGTGTATATATATTACTTCAACTTTAGTTCACCGCCTAAACTCTGGGTGGCAGCACTTTCCATACATGCATATTTTATCATCGAGTTGCCACTCTTTTTCAATTTAATAACTTTACTCTTTGCAGCTAGCTGTTTCATTTAAACTTTTACACAGTGTTTGGCAGTGTTTTACAATGTACCGCAGAGTCCCTCTGTGTTGTAAATGGAAAGCAACCATAGGTACCAAAGTTATTATATTACATAATATTCGACACGCAAAAAAGTGCGTTTCTTCTTTTTATTTTATGTATTAGCAATCTGCTACTTATACGAGCCATTATTGACGAAAACGTTGTAAAGCACTTTTATATGATATTCACTACATCCCAGCACTTCCATCGCATCACATTACATAAAATGCCATCAAAATTATCTAATATAACACGTTAAAACACTAAAACAGGAGCACTACATGACCGTTTAAGATTCCAGCCCAAAAAAGGGCGTTAAGATGTCTTATCTTAACCTTTTTTTTTAGCCTTAAACATACCTAGGTATTCAGAGCCCGAGTTTCTGCACCTGGTATTTGGCCATACCCGTACCTTTCAGACCGGGTATGGAATATTGCAGGTATATCCCGTATATCATGTCATCATACCATGCCTAAATTTTGGGCTCAACTGTTCAGAGACGTAAAAAGTACTCCATATATGCTTTGTACAAGAAAAGTCGTCGTCTAGGGCGTGAGCACTGCTTGTTTCTGTTCAGTAGGTACGTCTAACTAATTGACTAACAAGTTTGACTTTATTTTCTAAATGGCTCCTAAACTAGATTTTGCTTCATATTTGGAAGCTAAGGATCCAAATAGTCTCAGAGATTTGGAGAGTTACGCCTTGGAACTGAGGTGTTACGATAAATCATTCCTTTTTTGCAGTGATTAATGACCTGATAATAGAAGCGTTTTACCTGAAATAAAACGCATATTAAAATACTTACCTCACTGGAAACTTTTAATTGAGAGAGCATATCCGTTTCCGTCGAATTCGTACCAGTTTTAGTACTTAAAGTGACTTCTACTTCCGGTCCAGTGGCGCCAGTAGGCAGTTTTGCGCATTATTTAAATTTTCTTAAAAGATGCTTGCAAAGATTTTTTCATTAGTTCCATTACACCAGGCAGAAATTTAAGCAAAGTTTCCAGTGAGGTAAGTATTTTAATATGCGTTTTATTTCAGGTAAAACGCTTCTATTAAAATAATTGACCGTCACTGGAAACTTTTAATTGAAATCTGTTTGTTATCGCCTGGTGGCGTCACACATTTAATAATGTACAAGTGTAATAGTACCAAAGAAAACATTTAAGTACCTACTGTAATTATGTATTTTAACTAATAGTTACATAATATTGGTTTGCACTATGGCATATAACACCACAATAGACAACATAACGTATTTGATTGGATAAACGGTAATCAAAGAATTCTCTATTGTGTAACGTTGAGAGATTTATCACACTGCAATACTTCTCGCCTATGATAGTTTTTTAAAAGTATTGACCAATTGCCACGTGTTGGGATATCGTCTAGTGGGCAGTTATCCAGCAAACCTTATACTGGCCGGGGTAGTTGTAATACCAGCTTCTTTGAGCAAAGACTTTATCAATCCTGTTATGATTTTACGAGATAGCTAGTTCAGCTGCATCTCTTACATACATACATACATATCATCACGCCATATCCCTTGCAGGGTAGGCAGAGAGAACAGAGTGCCAGAGAACTCTATCTCTGCATACTTCACTCGCTTCCTCAGCATTCATAATTCTCTTCATACACGCTCGCCGGTTTCGGAGACTCTTGACTCCACCTTCCTTCAGTACATGACCGATCTGGTCTAGGTAGGTTAGTCTCGGTCTCCCTCGGTACCTACATCCTTCCACTTTCGCATTGTATATCTTCTTAACCAGGCGTTCGTTCGGCATTCTTTGCTGCATCTCTTAATTGGAATAAATAAATTAAAAGGCTGCTGTAATAAAAGTTTCGTTAAGCAGTAATATGGCTTGTTTATTCAGTATGTAGGTTCTAGGTTACGATTATAAGGATTATGAAGAAATCTCTATCCTGACTGTCTATAATTACGCCTGTTTGCTTTTACATATAGCGAGAGAGAGAGATACATTGGTTTTCATATATTTTATACAAAGCGAGAGCTCCGTCTACCTGAGCAGAGTAACAATAGCATTGCTGTATAATGCGGAGTTTAAAAATAATTATCTGTATCTGTGGAATAATTAGCTTTAAAAGACACTAGCGCTCGTAACATTCCAAATTGCCGAACAGATCGGCTTCGGATTTTTTATTTAATAACTTTAAATATGTTGATAAGAACGTGTAAATTTTACAGACTTGAAGTGTCAGCGTTAAATAATATAGACAACCGATTTATGCAACACTATCGTATTGTAATAAATTATGGATTAAATAAAGATCACATAAAAACTGGGCTAATTATGAACCTGTGGGACTTTCTAAATCGATATTGTTATTATTATTAACCCACGTAATCCAAAGTTTCCATGCCGTCTCATAAGTGCTTAACGTAGAATCTCGAGAAGAGAGCTTTTGATTAATGATAGTTCATTATTCCACTTTATTAACTCTTTAGACTAACCCTACTTTTCCACATCTCGAGAATAATTTTATCGACCTTTAGTGACGGGACTTCTGTAGCTGTATCGATTAGACCTTTGTATAGATCCCTCACGAGTGGAGCATCTAGGACTTGAGACGAGATCGTTTCGCCAAAATACCTTTCCTTTCAGAGGGGTACCACTAATAGCCTGTCCTCCTGTAGCCTGATTTAGATGAGTCAGTACTTTGGGAATCAGAAACGGAAGTTGGAACACTCGGGCTAGGAAATAGATGCATGGAACATTGAATGTTGTGAACTACGTAGGCTGTTGCCGACCCAAATAGGAAGACTATTTGTGTTCCTCACCTCCGGGACACCATCTTCACACTACGTAAAGGATGTCATTCCGGAAGTTGACGAAGACGGAAAGGTGATCGGCCTGTTTGTTGTACACACATTTTTTTTTTTTTTTTTATTTGTGTGGTGGGCCATGGACGTCGCACCCCGCCAAATCGGTCCGGGGTGACGGAAGAGGCGGCGCGAAACCCCATTGACCCACCCTGCAAGTACCTCTTCTTCGCCGTGCGAGCGGGCCACCGGTACCCGATCTTTGTCTTCGGTGACCCGCTCGGCGGTATGCCCTCTCGGGCTCCTCTTCTGTCGACGCCCCGACAGATTTCGCCGTCGAGGCGTCGTCCTCGCGCGGTGGCCTCGCGTCGGGTGACCGGACAATTCCCCGGTCCGATCACCCGAAGCCTCGGTTAGGGCGGCATCAGGCGCAGGTATTCGCGCCTGCGCCGCCCCGGCCGCGGGCGGCGGCCCGGGTCACGGGAATCCTCCCGGGCCTGTTCCGCCGCCTCCTTCTGCGAGATGACAGCCTCGCAGAAGGCGGCGACCGCGTCCCAATTCCTGACGCTGTCGACCATCGCCCTCGCGACAGCCGGTAGCGTCAGGTCGGCACCGATAATAGCGACGAGGTCGCGGCGCTGCCCGTCCCAGCCCGAGCATTCCTCGAGCGTATGTTGCGCCGTGTCCTCGTCACTACTGCAATGATGGCAGCCCGAAGTCCATTCCCTGTGCACGACCGTGTGCAGGTATTTCCCGAAACACCCGTGCCCCGTTAACACTTGCACCAGTCGGAAGGTGAGGACCCCGTGCCGCCGCTCCATCCATTCCATCAGTACGGGCCGGAGGGCCTCGACGGTAGTGACACCGTGTCTAGGCCTCTCCAGCCGCGTAGCCCAACGGGCGATGACTTCTCGGCGGGCGTCCTCACGCCAGGTGGCTATCTCGTTAAACGATGGGGAGCCAACCTCTTCGCGCATTGAGGTAACCCGCCGGTAGAGGTCGGAGAGCATCTCCGCCTCTAGGTCCCACGGGGGTGTCCCGGCCAATAGGCACGCCGCCTCTGTCGACACCGTGCGGTACCCGCGAATGGCTCTGACCGCCATGGCTCGCTGTGGCCTCCACAGCACCGCCCTGAGCTGGGCGTTCAGAGCCCTCGCCCACACAGGTGCGCCGTACATGGCCATTGAGCGGATCACCCCCGCATACAGCCGTCGGCCCTCGAAACTGGTTCCGCCCACATTCGGCATGAGCCGAGAAAGGGCGGACGCCGCGCCGACCAGCCGGGGAGCAATTTGGCGAAAATGCTCCCGGAACCACCATCGCCCGTCGAGCACCAGACCCAAGTACCTCATATGGGCCTGGATACTGATGTGGATGGAGTTGACGACTAACGAGGCGCCGATGGGCAGCCTCACACGGGGCCCATGGAATAGTAGGGCCTCCGTCTTGTTTAGGGCCACCCTGAGCCCCAGCGCCTCAATTCGCCTGACCATCTCCTCGGTGCCGAGAGTGGCCAGGCTCGCCGCCTTTTTGAATGTCCTGCCCCGGGCTGTGACGAGCGTGTCGTCAGCATAGCAAATAACGCTCAGCCCGGGGGGGAGACTCCCTCTCAACGCCCAGTCATACCCGATGTCCCACAGAGTCGGCCCCAGAACCGACCCCTGCGGAACACCGCACGACATGGGCGTCCGCACAATGTCCCCTGCGGGGCTCGCGTAGAGAACACTGCGCCCCTCCAAATAGTCTGCCACCAGCCGCCTGAGGTACAGGGGCACTCCATGGAACCGGAGCGCCTCCCTGATGCAGCTGAATGGCAGACTATTGAAGGCGTTGGCGATGTCCAACGACACCGCCAACAACACTCCTTTGCCGGCGACAGCCTCCGCGGCCGTCTGCCTCAGGCGTAGCAGGGCCCCGATGGTCGAACGCCCCTTCCGAAACCCAAATTGAGCGTCCGACAGATCGGGCCCCACCTCCTCTAGGTGCTGGACGATGCGGGCAGCGAGGACACGCTCCAGCAGTTTACTCACATCGTCCAGAAGCACAATGGGCCTGTAGGCCAACGGCGAATCCGGGGGCCGTCCCGGCTTTGGCAGGAGAACTAACCTCCCTTCCTTCCAGCACTCAGGGAACTGTCCAGACGTCAGACAGGCGTTGAACAGTCGCCTGAGGCGAGGTTCGAGATGCTCGAGGAGCAACGTCAACACCCGGATTGGGACTCCGTCCGGGCCGGGGGCCGTGGTGGCGGAATGAATCTTCGCCACGGCTGCCCCCACTTCCGACTCCGTCACGGGCGGAACACTCTCGACGGCCTCCCGGTCGTGATCTGGCGAAGCCATGACCGGAGGCGTGTGCTCCAACTGCGGCGGGAACAGCTCCTCGACCACTCTACGAATTGTACACACATACCTGCGAGATAATGTATGCTGAAATGTACTTGATGTTAATCTAATACATCCAAGACGTAAAACGACCATCCAAGACGTACGTTATTTCCGTAAGAAGTACAACTTAATGGGCCATACGTTATTTTTATAACGATTTTGTGTGTTCTCTCTAACTAATAAAACTCTAACTCTTTGAGTAGATTAGCTGTCTAAAGTCGGTTTACGGACAATAGTTTTACGTGATAACGTCCTAAGAAAACATTGACGAAACTATTGCGTATTTTTATGAATTGAACAAACAAACAATGGAAACCATATTAATTTCACTTCACTTTATAAACGGCTGACAAAAACAGATCACGTAAAATTCTTAAAGCCCGATCGTGCTACTTTATCGCTTGTTCAGCATTCTCGCTTGCACGCACAGCCATAGATAATATACTATAAATTAGAAACGCACAGCTCGGGAGAATGTGGCACTTTCATGCGCGCAACCGGCGTTTATTGGTTTATAAGACGTTATCACGTCAAAAACTTGAAGTTTAGAATGCATGACAAACTTTGTAGTTTTTATGGTTGAACCTTTTTTGTTTAAAAACATAACTTACTTTTTTGAACTATTAATGACATTTTGTCTTGTAGAGATATTAGGTCATCCCATGGATTCCACCGTATCTCTAATAGACTTTTTTAGGGATTTAGAATGGAATTTTTCGAAACTTATCCGCCATCCCAGTATCTGGGAGCCTGGTAAGCCCTGTTTGCATAATACATGTGCACTTTGATGAACTATTAGATAGTCATGTAAATAAACTATGATCGTTACCAGCCACTTGTGTGCAATATAATTTCACAATATTGAAAGAGTTTTGGAACTGCTTACCCCGGAATGGAAGCTATTTAGAATAATTCGTTAAGGCAGTAGAAAACCTGTTATGTTTATCAAGTGGTATAGAGCGGACTGCACACACGTTAACGCGTTTAGGTTAAAAAATAGATCGAGCTGATCTGGTACCAGGAATGGTTGAGAGATGAAACTTGGCGACAGATATGTTATTTTTACTAAATCTTGTGGCTTCATCTTGTGTATAAAATCTGTCATCTTTGTCGAAACAGGAGTATGGAATGAATCCCTTTGTTGGAATTCGTAGACACAAACAGTAAAAAGGTACGCCATATCCTTGAATCAATGGTGCACTACCCGGGAAATGAACCCAATTCGCAAGAATGGGCATCTTGCATGATACCACTACACCAGCAGTGCCTTTAATACTATTACTGTTGCCCATATTTCTTTCTATTGGGCATAGCAATGTGCCAACTTACCTGCTTGACAGTTATAACCATTCTAGAGCCTCTTCGAGTATTTAAACGTTCTCGAGTGCTTGCACGCTCAGGTCGTGCACCACTCATGATGAGATCCTTTTTCATCAGAGTAGTGATCGCGTTGATCGTTTGACGTGGGACTTTTTTTTTTATTTTTTGCGGTGGGCTATGGACTTCGCACCCCGCCAAATCGGTCCGGGGTGACGGAAGGCGGTGCGCAACCCCATTAACCCACCCTGCAAGCACCTCTTCTTCGCCATGCGAGCGGGCCACCGGTACCCGATCTTTGTCTTCGGTGGCCCGCCCGGCGGTATGCCCTCTCGGGTTCCTCTCTCGTCGACGCCCCGACAGCTTTCGCCTACGAGGCGTCGCCCTCACGCGATGGCCTCACGTCGGGTGACCGGACAATTCCCCGGTCCGATCACCGGAAGCCTCCGTTAGGGCGACATCAGGCGCAGGTATTCGCGCCTGCGTCGCCCCGGCCGCGAGCTGACGTAGGACCTGGGCCCTCGGTCTAGATATTACTATCCACCCCGCGAGGGTGGGTTAATGTAGCTATGCGAGCACATGTACGTGATTAGTTCACGAAATGTATGAAGAGTTCCACGCGATGGAACTGATTGATTATCGAAATGTACGCCATGTTCCACGCGATGGAACTGGTTGTTTACGAATGCATTGTCCCCGCGAGAGGCAGCTATTAGATTGAGGTTTTCGAGCTTTTGGTGCTGACAAAAGACTTTGACCTTCAGTCTGGATATTAATATTCACTCCGCGAAGGTGAATTAATACAGCTATGCAAGAATATGTACGTGATTGGTTCACGAAAGATCATACAGAATTCCACACGATGGAACTGCTAGTTTACAAATGCTTAGTCTCCACGACAGACTGCCGATTTTTGAGCTTTTAGTGGCCAGTAATCTTTACTGCTACCTCCAGTCCTTTTCCAATGCTGTCGAAAAAGGTTCTTATATCTCGGTGGTATTAAAAGACACCGTCCTGCACTAAGCAAATAATCCTTGGATTGCAAGGGACTTTACAAACATGCAATTAACGCAGATAAATTACACCCAGACTAGACTTGTGGATCGCACAAGATATTGTCCTGTGTGGGAATCGAAGCCACGGCTTGGTACAGAAAGTTGGTATACTAACCACTACGTCATCTGTGCAGTGCAATATTAATGCGTCAGTATTGATGCTTAATTAATAAAATTGATGTGTTGACCAATGGATCTCTGTTTTTATAATAAGGTTACTTTTAGATACCCAGAAAGTAAATTACGCTTTTTTGCTGTATACAGTAAGTTAAGGCTATATATTATGATTTTTCAGTATGTACATCTAGCACATACTGAAAGACGTAAGGTGTCATATGTTTTCACCTCTTCGTTTGTTTCGAGGTCTATGAAACCTGGAGTAGGTTTTAATGTATATACGCTGAGGTTCCGATACCGGCATCGAACCCGAGCCTCCTGGGGGAGAGCCATGTATTCTTAGCCACTAGACCATATCGGATAATGGGAGTGGAACGAGCCCCGGACACCCCGTCGCCTTACAAAAGTGAGTTTAATAAATCGGTTCCTCAGTGAGGGAGATTTTTGATATTAAGCCGTATTGGCATATCTAATCTCTGAATAAGAAGTGCTGCCCAGGCGCTGGACATTAGTGAGCATTTTTAAAAACCATCGGGTGTTTTGAACTAATTTTAATTTACTAAATTCATTGTACTTATGTTTTATCCTAAGACGCAGCGTAGGCTCCCATAGGTTGACTGACAATATTTTGACAGAAGGACGACAGGAAGCCATTGGATGCAGGTGGCACAGGACCATTTTGAGTAGTACAGGCCCATGCAGAGTAGCATTCTCGTGGGGAAGCCTATATCCAACAGTGGATGTCTACGGGCCAATGGATTGCTACTGCTCGATGATGAGCTACTGCTGGGCTTATTCCTGCTGCGCTTACGTGCTAAATCATTAGGGCTCGCCAGACTTTGCAGCTTAGGATCCGTAGTAAATAATACCTAATAGTAATACTTAATAGTAAGATACAAAGTAATTAAGAAAACTAAGAATTAGAATAGATAACTATGAAATGTGTAGACATACAGGCAAGGGATTGGCTCAAGGGGATCCGCTCTCACTTTTGTTGTTTAACGTTGCCACAATTAATATATACAAAAACATTCGTAATGTCGAGGTTTCTCAGTATGCTGATGATTTTGTGCTTTATGTATCACGTCAAAATATTCAAGATGCATTATCTGAATTACAGTCAGCCTTAGATAAGTTATGTGTTTTCTTAAATGATTTAGGCCTTGAAATTTCTCTGTCCAAAGTAAATTTTGTGTTTTTAAGAAAGGATGTTTTAGAAATAATAATAATGTGAAACTTAACTTATATAATTCCCCGCTTGAACTAGTCAGTCAGGTTAAATACTTGGGTATGTGGTTGGATCAGTCACTCATATGGAGGAAACACATAGATACGACGGTTGAAAAAGTATCTAGGTTGGTCAACATATTTAAGGTCTTAGCGGGACCAGGTTGGGGTGTTCATCAAAAATATTTAAGACGCTTATACATATCACTTAATCGCAGCAGAATAGATTATGCCAGTTGCTTGTATGATAATAGTCGAAAATCTAACTTATACAAACTTGAAAAAATACAAAACCAGGTTATGCGAGTTATAGGAGGATTTATTCGTAGTACACCTATCCATGTGATGGAAAGTGAATTGTGCCTACCACCTCTGCATATTCGTAGATCATTTTTAGGGAGTAAATTTATCTTTAAGTCTAGATCTAATTGTAATTCCAAAATTATTGACTGTTTACAAAATTTATGCTCAGCTGTGCAATCTGGATTTTGGAGAGGTAGCCCACCCCTATTAGCTTCTTTATATCACTTATATAGAATAGTACCTGTTTTTTCTAGTAATCCACTGGAAATATATTCTCTAGATACTTGGGTTAGTAGCATCAACCTGTCAGAAGTCTTGTGCGAAAAATTCCATCATTAGTAAAATCTAAGAGACAATACGAACAAAGACAACTGAGAGATATAAGCAACTGCTACATCAATGAGCATTATGTTGATTATTATAAAATATTTACTGACGGTTCGAAGGGTCATTCAGGTGGTGGAGCAGCATTTTTGGATAGTTGCAATGACAAATATGTCAAGTTGAAAATTTAATCTGATATATGTATTATGCAAATTGAGCTCATCGCCATTGCGGAAGCCTTATCATACATAAAATCGGTGAACTTTTAAAGCTTTATCATTTTAACAGACTCTAAAAGCTCAATCCAACACGTGGCTCGGTGCACCTCGCACGTGCGAGGCACACCCATATCCTACACAATATTAGGTTTGATTATTGAACTTCAATCTATGTCGAAGAAAGTAATGATCCAATGGATTCCATCCCACATTCAATTAGAACAGAATGAATGCGTAGATTTACTAGCAAAGCAAGCATGTGTGGATGGCACTCACCTGAACGTTGTCCCTACTTATTCGGATCGTATTAAATTAATTAAGCAAACATGTAGCGATGAGTGGAAAGAGTACTTTGATAGGAGGGCGAAAGAAAAGGGCATCTGGTATAGCACGATCCAACCACAACTTTTGCACTATCCGTGGATTGAAAATGGACCTTCTCAAGGAGGGAGCTAGTAGTCGCTCTTAGAACACGGTCCGGTCATATACCGTCGAAGAAATTTGTACATCTAAGGAAAAAAGTAACAAGTCCCAACTGTGATGACTGTGGGGTGGTAGAAGATGTGCAACATATTTTGACGGAGTGTGTCCGGACCTCCGCCCTGAGAGCTAACTTTGATGCAAATCTGATGGATGTTGGCTTTTGTAATAGCATATTAGCATTTCCCCTATGTAATAGTGCAAGAGAATTATATAAGTTAATAGAACACGGACTTAAATGTAAATAATGCATGTATTCTACTTCTACGTCAAGTACCATCAAGCATGCGAGTGCAGTGTCGTGTTGTATCTTTGAAGTTTTTAAATAAAATTAGTTAACGAACCTTTTATAATCAACCCCTAAACTTGAGAAGTAACAATAATCAATAAGTCAAAGTGTTGATAGGTGTGCCTGTGTAGTTTTAAAGGCGTAAATTCCGAAACATTCTCTCAAGACGAAAAAATCTACCTTAGTTTTGCAAAAAGTTATTAGCTTAGTAACAAAGTTATATAAAACTATACAAGTGATTAGAGTTTAGGATGTGCATAACTGTAAACCGCATTTTGTGTTGCTACATATGGTGTTATTAAACCATCGCGCTTCTGAGTCACCATAGGCCTTCACTGGTGTCTAAGTCCATCTGTGCAGACTCTTATGAAACTCTTAGTGGGGTTCAATGTTATGCAATTGATATCTAGCACTGTTGGCTACAACACCATCTATTGTATATAGAGATTACTCGTTGCAGTTCTTGTACAGATGCCCTCAGAGAGATGTGCAGCTTGTGCAAAATATTTATCAACAACAGCGGCAGCTAGATGGCGCCATTGTAAATCAATTTACCATAAGTCATGTGTTGATTTACCACAAACGGGCACTATCAGCCCTTTGTGGCACTGTACGGATTGCCAAAAAAAACTAAGCAAAAAGACACCTGCTGCGACAGAGCAAGTGGGGAAAGCCGTTGACGCTGTCCATGACGGTACCTAAAAAAAAAATCGCATCGGCGGCAGGCATTTAAATGAAACTAGTTCCGCTGGCACGCTAGAGGTTCGCCCGCGGCCAGTCGCCGTCAGACTAGCGAGACGCGAGCTGCGTGATGAGTTGTTACGTAGTGCGCGCACGCGTTGAGAAATAAACACTTCCAATATTGATATAACTGGCCCACCGAGACGATTCTATTTAAATGAGCGTCTAACCAAAGCGAATCGACAATTATTTTATCAAGCACGGGAGGCCGGGCATCGCTTGGGATGGCAATATATCTGGACTAAAAATGGTCGTATTCTCACTCGTTGCAAGGCCACTGAGCAAGCTCATATTATTCACATGGAATCGGACATCGAACGTGTTTTTGGCGCGGCGGCAACGCCCGGAGTGCACCGTTGAGTCGCAGTTCGATTTCTATTTGGTTTTAACATTAACTTTAATTTCCACTATACAAATATTATTAATTTTTAAATATGTATTTAACACTGTATGTTATAACTTCAGAAAAAGTATGAGTTTAATTTTTTGTATGATTATTTCTAATTATTTTAATGAAACTTTAATGAATGATTTATATTTACCTAATACTATTCACCATTATTTATTACCTATACTCTTATTTTATTGTAGTTTTTTGTGCAGAAATATGTCTTTTACAAAAGTACCAACTATTGTATTGCTATATAAAATTCATGCCGCTTTACGTTTCTTGCTGTTTTTATCGTGCAATGAGTCATGCATCATAAGGAATGAGAATAAACACTACGATACTATTTCTCGTACTTTTTGTTCATTGTGGCTTTTTAAATCATTCAATGTTTATTTTGTATACATCACCTATGGCTAAAAATATATATTTTAAGGTTGGTTTTCTGAATGCTGGTTCACTGGGAACTAATCAAGATAGTTTTGTAGTGGCAATGTTACGCCATAGGGTGGATGTAATGGCCATAAATGAGACTTGGCTCAGGCGTGGTGAGGAGGGACGTGCACCAACGGTACCAGAGTATCGTTTAAGACATTTGCCGCGACCTGACTGGATTCGCGGTGGCCGAGGTGGCGGCGTGGGGTTTTATATTAAACGCGGCATACATGTAAGAACCTGTGCGCATCCTCATCATGAAATGATTGAGCAAATATGGTTAAAGATAAAAATAAACAATAGTGCTGTTGTTATAGGTACGGCATATCGCCCACCTTGGCTCGACACACAGACCTTTGTAAATGCGATTATTGACACTATTGGCTCATTGTCGGCATATGATTACCTTATTGTATTAGGTGACTTCAATATTAATATGCTCAATCCTGCAGATACAAAAGTAAAAATTTTCAACAGCTTCTTATCATGCACGGGACTAAGGCAAGTCGTTAATGCTCCGACGCATTTTACCGATAACTCTTCGTCTTTAATAGATTTGGTTTGTACCGATTCGATGGTGCGCAGTGTCGAAGTGGACTCGCTTGGTATCGTGAACGGCCATGCTTTTGTAATAAGTGAATTTCATTTTAGAAGACCTAGATTTATAAAAAAGACAGTTAGTTATAGGCCAATATTGGATATGGATTTGGATAGCTTTAACCGGGATCTTAAACATGTGGATTGGCTACGTATTATAACTGGTGACACTATAGACGATATTGTCTCTGATTTCACAACTACCCTCAGGCTTATATATGACCTGCATGCGCCTTTGAAAGTTAAGACTATCAAGGAACTGCCAGCCCCATGGCTTACGAGTAATGTAAGATTCATGATGCACCTTCGTGACAAGGCTCTTAATAAGTATAGGCGCTGCGGGTCTGATGTTTCCAGGCAATACTATAAGGATCTAAAAAAACAGGTTGTAATTGCTATATTACAGGAGAAAAAATGTTTTTATGAGAATCATATTAACAGACATTTAAAAAATCCTAAGCGTCTATGGAGAAACTTAAATCGAAAATAATTCAAGAACACACACATGATATACCTGTATCTTTGAGCGATCCCGATATAATCAATAGTTGCTTCTCAAATGTACCGGGAAACAATAGGGCCTATATTTCGGACTTAACTTTCTATGAATTTCATAGATTCGGAGACGCCACGTTTAGGTTGAAGACCGTCGACGCGTTTACTGTGCTTAAGATTATTAATGATCTACAGACGAATGCTGCTGGTGTGGATGAATTGTCATTGAATATGATCACTATGTCTACTACTTGTACATTGGATGTCATCACCAACATAGTTAACAGGTCCATTGAGGAATCGAGGTTTCCCTTATGCTGGAAAACTGCACTCGTAAGGCCTATTCCTAAAAAACTTAACGTCTCCGAAATTAATGACTTTCGCCCCATTAGCATATTGCCCTGTTTGTCGAAGATTTTGGAAAAAGTTGTAGCCGCACAACTAAGAGAATATCTTGAGAATAATAATGTATTGCCAGATCTACAATCTGGCTTTAGGAAATGTCGTAGCACTGCCACCGCCATTTTGGATATCATGGATAATGTACTGACGGCTCTTGATGAGGGCAAGGGAACTCTGCTTGTCTTACTGGACTTCTCTAGAGCTTTTAATTCTCTCAATATCCCGTTGTTGCTCTCGAAGTTACATTATTATGGTTTTGAGAGCAAATCAATAAATTGGTTCCATTCATATCTGAGCAGTCGTTATCAGTTTGTGGAAATGTATAATTCTGACAGTACATCTCGGAGATCAGCTGTATCTGCAATTTGTAGAGGTGTGCCACAGGGATCAGTACTCGGTCCTCTTTTGTTTATTTTATACAGTGCCGACATTGTCAACGTGATAAAGCACTGTCAGTTTCATATTTATGCTGACGACGTTCAAATATACCATAGTTTTAAGCCTATAAATACTCAATCAGCTGTGACAAAAATTAACGAAGATCTGTGTAGTATTTCTACTTTGGCTCAACGTAACTCGTTGACACTTAACACAAAGAAGAGCAAGTATATGGTATTGGGCAGCAAAATACAACGTCAACGCATTATCAATTGCGACCCTATATTGTGTGTTAACAATGAACATATTGTGCGCGTAAATGAATCACGCAATCTAGGTATATTGATGGATGAGGAGTTACGTTTCGAAAAACACATTGCGGAGGTAGTGAGAAACTGTTTCTATCGTTTGAAGATCTTGTATGATATACGTAAATATGTTGCAACCCCTCTTCGCGAAGTGTTGGTGGAAACCCTGATTTTGTCCAAATTTAATTATATGGATGTAGTTTATGGTCCAAGATTACATAAGAAAACTTCAAATTTTATACAAAGAGTACAAAATGCATGTGCGAGGTTCTGCTATGATATACCCCCTAGAAGCCATGTAAGTCCTTACCTCAAACAATATAACGCCCTCAAAATTAAATATAGAAGAGATATGCACTTGGCTATGTTGCTCTTTGGCGTTATAAAAAAGAAAAAGCCAAAATACTTATATGCAAAATTGAAATGGATGACTACGAATAGTAAATTCCCTAAGAGAATGATATCGTTCCCTTTACATAATCGGTCACATAAAACCACAGCTTTCCGTGGCAGTTTTAAATATAGTGCTACAAAGTGCTGGAATAATCTGCCACCACCGATACGACAATTGGATGGTATTCATACATTTAAAAAAAAATTAAACATATCATGATAACCTTACAAAAGGCAAATTCTTAGCCAAATTGCTTTGAGTTTTGGGAACGTCTTTTTATCTTTTTGATGCTCTTCACCATCTGTTGGTAACTCGTATTTTATTACTATTTCATTTTATTTTGTTCCAAACATTACCTTAAATTTAATATTATTTTTGACATCTTTAAATATAATCACTTATTTGGTGAAAACAATTATATCTTATTATTTATAATCTTTTTTTTTTGAATACATAATTTATAATAGAAAATTTACAATCTCTAATACAATTCTGTTCGTCTGATAATTCAAATTTATTATTATTATTTTTGTTTTTCTAAGCTCTTTGTTATTGTAATATCGTATCAATGACTTCTTAATTATTGTTATTGTGAACATTTATTACTATTTAGAAAAAATGTGCATCTATATAAATATCTTAATTATGTCTAATCTCTATTTGTATCTCGCGATGCGATCTAAGGCTGCAGCTGAAAATCAGCGCTGCATCTTTATGTAGCATATGCTGAGCTGTTGCCTTTTGGGCACACCTTTTTATAATATATTAAATAGTATGTATAAAATAATACTTGTGGATTCTATTGATATATGTATATAATATATGTTAGCGGGGATTCATGGATGTTTAATGTAGAATCTCATTTCTATATACTATTATTGTTTTAATACCTATTTTGTATATTCTACTATTATTTTACTACCGATTTCTCGTCTAATTATTATTTTTTTAGTCCTATTCTTATGTGTATTTAAATCTATATGTGTCCAATAAATCATATTTTCTTTCTTCCTTTCTTTCTTCTTTACTTTACGGGGTGACATTGTCACTGCGCGACAAAGCCTCATTCAATAAAGATAAAAAAAAAAAAAAAGATACAAAGTACAACTGGTACTAAATTTTTAAATTCTTCGAACGCCAAAAACCGTTAAATAATTTATTTAAAATATCCACAGGCTTTGATGCCAAGCGTGGATGCAAAAAACATAATATTATTTCAAAATAAAAGGAAGGTACTTACGTGTACTGGAACACAAATTCCCATAATGGAAGTAACATGTTACTGAAATAAGTATACTTATCAGAAGTTACCATTTTAATGACACCTAAGTACAAGTTGCTTCGACGAAGAACGAAACGCCACACGAAACGCTAATGAAAAAATCTTTGCATCTTTTAAGAAATTTAAATAATGTGCAAAACTGCCTACTGGCGCCACTGGACCGGAAGTAGAAGTCAATTTAAGTACTAAAACTGTTACGAATTCGATGGAAACGGATATGCTCTCTCAATACTACACGTTCACTTCAAGATTGCCGTTACCTCCCGTCCCACATCCCTACCTCGTGCTGCCAACATCGCCCGTTTAGTACCGATAGCAACGCTATCGTAAATATATTTTCATATAGTAGTAGTGATAGTAGCTCCCACCAGATGATATGATACCAGATACAATTTGATGATTCACTTCCATTCTATCTTCTTTCTTTTCAATCAAACACACAGTAAATTTCATACTACACGTACTACATTTCATGATGAGTTTTGAGTCCAGACCAACTTTTACTTCACCTATTATACTGAGGTAACTTAACTTACAATCCATTGGACCGTGGTCCCCTATGGCCTGAAGAGCTTTAAAAAAAAAAGAAATGTCTACAACTCTACGCCCAACTTCCATTTCATCCACCTTTCCCTCTTGGTCGTTTTCAATTACTAGTTCCTGTAAAGAAAGATAATGGCTTGATTTTTTTTATAAAAATAATTAAAAATTTAAAAAAATGCAAAAGAATTAATACAATATTAGGTTCCTGATGAATAGAAATTATAATTTCTTTACGCATTAGGTATTGTTTTTTTATGACGTCACCTATTTGAACGTAAATTTTCTTTTGAGAAAGTAATTGAGAAGTATTTCGGTACTAAGGTGTATGTCTCTCGATGAAAATAATAAATATTGCAAGAAAAAATCTATAGGTAGGTATTGAGATTTTGTCTTCGCCCATCACTAACTAAGTAGTTTGTTTATTTATGTAACAAGTCTACAAGAATTACGTATAACAACTTACCTCTATACAGCGCGTAGCATTGTTGCTCAGAGTCTCGGCCCCAAGGTTTTCTTTATTTTCAATACTGGAAATATTATTCATCAATATTATCCACTTTTTATTTATTTTGTACAACCCTAAGCCAGACGCTAGGCGCCTCGCGTCTGTTTGGCGGTATAGGTATAGGTATGTCGACAAAGTTGCGCTGTCGCCTACCTACTTCCACAATTTGATATTTAGACGATACTAGCCGACCCGGCGAACTCCGTATCGCCTTTTTTTTTTTTAAAAAATCCTATTATTTTGATATTACATACAGATACTTCAATTTTATTTATCAGTATAGATATAGATAATACAAACCAATATTTACATGTTATTGTAGGTATCTAAATCATATGACATATTGTATTAGCTTTGTAATGTACCCTGTTCAAATGCGATAATAAATAAGTAGGGAGGAACTTACATTTTATTCCGAGATCTTTTGGCTTTCATATTTTTATAATGCGTACAAAACTTTCTTTTCCCTGGCATGACACTCAAATTCAATCAGTCCTGCGAAAAAAATAGCCTATGTTACTCAGTGATAATGTAGCTTTCGAATGATAAAAGAATTATTAAAATCGGTCCAGTACTTTTTGAGTTTATTCGTTACATACAAAAATCCAAATCTTTCCTCTTTATAATACCTATTAGTGTAGATATTGTATTTTTTACGATTTATATCTAGTTCCATCATGGTTTTCTTTCAGACATTCATTATATCGATACTTTCTACTAACTGAAAATAAATTAATTATAAAAATGTTATACTTACAGTTTTTTACAAAAAACACAAATTCACAATACGTAATTCTGCTGTCTGCAGCCGACAAGCGTGGTGTCGCGTTCACTTACAGAAAGGAACTGCCGTTAGTGACCACTGACCACCGAGATTGCACGAATGAAACGAACGCTTTATCCCATACATTTGTGTATGAAAAATTTACCTTAAAATATATCTAGATTTTAGGGCTTTAAAAGAGGAAGTCTTTGTTTGTAAAGGTATAAAAAGAAGTATACAGCTATACTTATTGGTTTCTTCAGTGTTCAAAAAGTGTTTCTTTTTAACAATTTGTGTTGATTTATGGGGTTAAATCTGAAAAATACGAAGTCATATTTTTGCATTTTTACTCAATTTTGTGCGTTTGTTGACGTTTATTATATAACAACTATTAGGTTTAAGAGTTTAATATAAGCATGAACATACTTATTGGTTTTTGATTGTAATATATACAAATTATCATTGATATCAATCATATGTAAATAGGTTAAATATGAAAAATCGTAACACTCTTTTCGGTGATTTTCACGATCTACACCCTTAAACGAACAAATTCTTGATGTTTGTTTTTTATATATTAAGTAATAGTTTCCACCAGCAACTTTGCACGCGTGGTATGTTAATATAAGTATCCTTTGTCCTTTTCTGTACTATTGAAACATCTAATAATGATAATAACTTGTAATAAATTTTGTTATAATGGGTCGAGTTAACTAATAACACTCGAATAACAAACAAACTCATATTTGCATTTATAATATTAGTAAGGATACGCATAGTATTTTATTTTATCAACTTGCCAAGCATTTCTGTATAACAAAATCAATCAACAATAATTTCATTGTTTTGTCAACTGTGTTGTCAACTGTGACGTCGTAACGGTCGCCGACGGCAATCTCGAAGTGAACGCGTAGTATATTGTAACATCGACACTATACGTGACTGTTATTGTAAATAATGGCGTTTCATGAGTATGGGTAGGTATATCAATTTAGTGTTTTCTCTTTTAGCGATTATATTTAAATAAGTCCCTCAAAAAGTCAATATGCATTTTGTATGGTTACATTTATTGCTCCAGGTGCTAATAACGGCTATCGAAGACTCTGCGCTATGGAGTCGTTCTGCAGCACTCACCACATTTATTATTTATTTTAAAACCAACCTGTAAACTAATACGAAATCAAAAAAATAAACGTTTTAACTGTTTAACTATTACACTTTCTAAAATAGTTCCTGAGTAACATCGGGATAAACGGACATTGGAGGCTTTATTAAATATAAATAAGATACAATTAGCATTCTTTATGTACCTCGCGTTGTTAGTTATTTAGCGAGATACCATAACTATTAAAAGTAACAAAGTCACTTAATGATTACAGAATAACATACATACATACATATCATCACGCCATATCCCTTGCAGGATAGGCAGAGAGAACAGAGTGCGAGAGAACTCTATCCTGGCATACTTCACTCGCTTCCTCAACATTCACAATTCTCTTCATACAAATACACGCTCGCCGGTTTCGGAGACTCTTGACTCCACCTTCCTTCAGTACATGACCGATCTGGTCTAGGAAGGTTAGTCTCGGTCTCCCTCGGTACCTACATCCTACAGAATAATAGCCAATAATTAATCGAACTATACCATATTAAGAGAGCATATAAAAATATGGCTGTATTGGCTCTACGGGCTCTACTCCATTTGCATTATAAAACAAAATAAAACCTTAAAGCTTTGATTGTGTTATCATTATAATATTTATATTTATAGTATTTATAATATTAAAATACTGAACAGGATCTGAGGAAACTCATTCATTCCGTTTTATTAAAGCTTATCATACTCTGTAGTTATTTTATGAGAAGTGTAATGTGAATTGAAAAGTTACTGAAACATGGGTGAATATGTACGCTATTTGTTACTATTTTCCCTGTCGATTATAGAATTATCTTCACAGACGCAAGCGTTGGCTTATAATGGTAAGTTATATATTATATTTCTATTATCTACTTTTTTTTAAAACTGCATATTGACCTCGCCAACAGTTCTTTTAATTGTTCCTAAGACAATTGTGCAACGACAGATCTACTATCTCGATTTTGCGTTTAATTTGTAGTCCATAGTATTTATCCCGAATCAACACTTCAATTAGATCTACTCTGTTAGGTTTTGTGCCTCACCCATTAAGGGGGCGTCTAGTGGCATGCCATGGATATTTCAGTTTCTATTAATGTAATTCATAAGCTATGATTGGACCCCCCATGAATACTACTTCCAATTTTATCTATCAACAATATTCTGATCTATTGGAGAGGAAGAATAATTCCCTACTGAAATACTTAGAAGCTATAGAAACTCTAATAAAATATTGTTTTTTTTCAGTGCATTGGTTAGGGGAGCCTACCACAATAGAGGGAAATTTGCCAACCTCTAAGCAAGATGTAGATATTTACTGCTACTCTGGGGCTTATAAAAACTTATTTGCTCTTTGGCAAACAGTCAAGGTGATTTAATTTTTTTTTATATTCACTTTCATGAAGGATTCTCATTATTCCTAAAGTTGATTTATATGTCCTATACACATGGTAAAGCCCGTTCAATAGGTTTATGTATACATAAATAAGAATTTCCATGTGGTGACTGAGTAAGAATACTATTCCCCACCCCATATCTTACCCGTGTGTGATCGTACGAGATGACTAAGGGATATAAAATGCGTATAACATCTATGCGAGAGAAGGAAAACTCGTAACAAGACCCAGTACCAACATGTCTGACCAGCGTGGTGTAGTGGGTTAATTTCCCTTCCATTACGGATTAGGCCCGAGCCCAACAGTGGGACATTTATGGGCTGTGATGATAAAATAAAAATTAAGTTTTCTTTAGAATTAAAATTGTTATAATTTGTAAGCTAATAATAAATAATACCAATCATTGATTTATGTATTCAAATTAACTTATCCTAAATGTATTATACGGTATTTAAAGTAGGACACCGCTGTATGAATTACTTAAAAACTGTTCATCATTTACCACCACCTTGTGTCACCACTATTATCAATTACCTGAAAAACAACTTGCTGTATCTCATTCTTGTATGGCATTTGTTTTCTAGACATATCCATACTCTTATCTTTTATCAATTTATTTAAACAAACTACTTCCCAAAAATCATTAATTCGTCTTTTCTATATTCATTCACATTTATTTATGACATAGAACCATTAAAGAAAGATTTAGAATTACACAATAAATTATATTTTCAAAGAAAAGCCCTTTGAGAAAGTTGAGGATACATTTAGAAATATGTACTATATTAAAGAACTATTTTTCATTTTAGTTTCATATAAAAATAAATAGTGATGATGAGTTTAGTCAATATGTTGGACCAACTCCAGAGGAAGTGTACAAGAAGTATACAGAGGACCGTTATAGCTGGTCTGTTGTCAATCCTTTCCAGAAAAAACCACTGAAAATAATTTATATTGATCTGTTCACTCCTACATGTTTAGCTGTGAATACAAAGCTACGATATACTATTGATCTGCAAGTTTTGAGTAAGTATAAACTATACATACATACCGTCACGCCATGTCCCTTGCAGGGTAGGCAGAGAGAACAGAGTGCCAGAGAACTCTATCCTTGCATACTTCACTCGCTTCCTCAACATTCATAATTCTTTTCATACACGCTCGCCGGTTTTGGAGACTCTTGACTCCACCTTCCTTCAGTACATGACCGATCTGATTTAGGTATGTTAGTCTCGGTTTCCCCCGGTACCTACATCCTTGCACTTTCATTGTATATCTTCTTAACCAGACGTTCGTTCGGCATTCTTTCCACATGTCCAAACCATTGGAGCATTCCCTTTCGCATCTTTACACCAATACTCTCTTTCATACCTACTCGCTCTCTTACGTCGTCGTTACGAATGTGATCGATCAGCCTAACTCCACACATCATACTCATACACATCATACTCTCATACTCTTTTCTGCATATCCAACTCTCGCTTCCATACAGTAATATTGGGACAAGAACTGCATTATGTATTCTACACGTGCCTTCTGGCTGAGGTGGTGGCTACCGAGAAGTTGCCCCAACGCTCCGTTCACTCTATTTCCCGCATTCACTCTTCGCTCTATATCAGTGGTGTACCTTCCATCTTGGCTAAATCCACATCCATACATACATACATACATACATAGCCTCACGCCTGTTTCCCAGAGGGGTAGGCAGAGACTACGGATTGCCACAAACCACGATCCTGGCATACTTCCGTCGCTTCATTCACACTCATAATAGTCTTCATGCATGCTCTACGATTACGCATACTCTTAATAAGACCTCTCGTCAACACATCTCCAACTTGGTGCAGAAAAGTATGACGTGGTCTTCCCCTTGTATTCGTCCCATTCACGCTTGCTTTATATATTTGCTTCGTCAACCTCTCGTCACTCATTCTTTCTAAATGTCCAAACCACCTCAGCATACTCTTTTTGATCTTTGTCACTACTTCTTCATTCACACCACAGCGATCTCTTATAACACTATTCCTAATCTTATCTTTCATACTTACATCACACATACTACGAAGAGCTCTCATCTCTACAGCATTTATTCTACTTTCATGTCTTCTCTGCCAAATCCAACTTTCACTACCATACATGAGAGTAGGTACTAATACTCCCTTATGTACAGCTAAACGTGCCTTTTTGGACACGTTTCTGCTTTTCATAAAGGTGTATAGTGCCCCATTCACTCTATTACCAGCATTTACTCTTCTTTCAACATTATTATCATTTTTACCATCTCCAGTAAACAAAACACCCAAATATAAAAATTCTTTCACCTGTTCCAGTTCCTCACCATTTATAAAAATGTTACATTCCGTCATACATTTATCCTTTTCAAAAACCATAATTTTCGTCTTACTTACATTTACTTTCATACCTTTTCTTTCAAAAGCTTCATGCATAGTAGTTACCATCGCCTGCAAATCTTCTGCCGATGATGCAAGTAATACCTGATCATCGGCATAAAGAAGACATTTGATAAGTAACTCATTCATTCGTAAACCACAATCATTATTTTTCAGATCTTTCAAACAGCTATCCATGAATAGGTTAAACAGCCACGGGGACGCTACACATCCCTGTCTAACACCTTTATCGATATTAAACCACTCCGTGTAGGCTCCGTTTATTCTTACGCACGCCCTGGAATCCTTATAGATGGATTTAAATCCACATCCAAGATATACAAATTCCCAATCTAAAAATCCACTTGCTCCAGTACATCATTACCTATTTTTACTCTTACATTTGTTCTGGCTTCATCTCTTTCAAAGACCATTATTTTGGTTTTACTCACATTCACGCGTAGACCCCTTTCCTTACAATCTTCTGTCATTGTGTCGACTAGGGTCTGCAGGTCAGTCGCTGACTATGCCAGCAGGACTGCATCATCTGCATAGAGCAGAGCAGTGACCACTGAGTCGCCCATCTGGACTCCCACATTCATATCGTTCAACTTTTGGAGACATTTATCCAGATATATGATAAACAGCCTGACTGACAGAACGCACCCTTGCTTAACGCCGATATTGACGTCAAACCAAGGCGACATTCCATCATCCAGCCGCACACAGGCTCTACAGCCCATGTAACTGGACTGCACAGCCTGTAGCAGTTTACCATTAATACCATATTCCGGTAAAATGTCCCAAAGTTCCTTTCGTACAACCATGTCAAATGCTCTCTCCAGATCCACAAAACTGCAGAAAACCCTCTGACCTAGAGTCAGATGCTTCTCCACAATGTTGCGCAGAGAGAACACTTGATCCATACATCCCCTTCCACTCATGAAACCTCCTTGTGTCTCACACAGTAAACCATCGGACATCATCCTCATTCTCCTTTCAATAATTTTACCGTACACTTTTGCTGCCAAACTGGTCAAGCTTATGGCTCTGTAATTTGCGCAGTCATAAAGTGAACCCTTGTTTTTAAACAAAGGCACGATGACTGCGCTATTCCAGTCCCCGGCAACCATTCACGAGCTCCAACATAAATTGAGGAGCAACAGGAATGCCTCCCAGACACAGGAGCCACCAAGCTTGATCATCTCGGCAGACACCATATCAATGCCCGCTGGCTTACCATTTTTCAAACTTCTTATCGCCCATTCAACTTCGTCCATACTGATGCCATCGGAGGACGCCGGTGCTGAATGTTGATCTACTAAACCACATGCGACACCGGCGCCAACTCGCACTCACTCCGCATACATATCGCCAAAATATTCACTCCATCGGCTTAACACGTCTTGTGTTTGTGTAAGAATGTCTCCACCTTTAGACCTTATTTTATTCATTCTGAAGGCTGACCAACCACCACGAGACTTCTTCACCTCCCTCCAAAAGAGTTTGGTGTTACCCTCGAAGTTTTTAGTCAGCCTATCTTCTGCACTCATACTTGCTCTATCACGTTTCTCTTTCACTAAGGCCTTGGTGTCATTCTTACATTGCCGATATATTTCTTTCTTCTGGTCAGTCATACTGTCATTCAGATTCAAAGAAGAGACATAGTCCAGCCACGCTTTCTTCTTTTGCTCTACGGAAGCTGCCACTTCCGCATCCCACCATGCATCACCATTTGTTTTTCTATGCTTCTTTGAACTTCCACATACTTCTTTCGCTGTATCTACCATACTCTCTTTCAATACTCTCCAGCATTCTTCAATGTCCGATTGCGGCTGGCTTGCCATCGTCAGCCGTTCTCGGACACCCTCTGCATACTTTTCTCTTACACACTCTTCTTGCAAGCTTTCAACCTTTATTCTTTCAAGCCCTCCGAAGTGGACACGCTCTCGCCAGTGCCTCCACTTTCTGAACAGACCACTAAATCTCGCAATAACGAGATAGTGGTCCGTATCGACTGTGGGGCCCCTGTAGGCTCTTGCGTCCAATATTTTGCTTCGGAGGCGACTGTCTACCAAAATTAAATCTATTATGCTTTTCTGTTCATTCCTTCTCCATGTATACATATGGATGTCCTTATGTTGGAAAAATGTGTTTGACACAATAAGGTTTCTCTCCATGCATACATCCGCTATGAGCCTACCTGCGTCGTTCACTCTTATCACCAAATGGACCAAGTACGTCCTCATAGTCGGGACGCTTGGTCCCCACCCATACGTTCAAATCTCCGCATACAATCACGCGTTCACTGGTTTCTGCCATATCCAGAACTTCCCTGTCATTGTCCCAAAACTTCTCTAGGTCTGATGCCACCGAGAATCCTACGGGAGTATATGCTACAACCATGAATACCTTGGTGACACCAAGTTTTATACGGACCCAAAGAAGTCTGGGATCATACATTCCGTAATCCTTCACACTTGAGGCCAAGCGAGAGGACAGCAGTACTCCTACCCCCATGCTAGCTCGATCGCTCTGTGGTACACCAGACCACAGAGCCATCCCGCCACCAGGAAGATCGCAGGCGTCGCTGCCCCTTCGCTTGGTCTCTGTTACACAGAGCACGTCTAGCTGTTTGTCCGCCATGACGGATATCAGCTCGTGCAACTTACCTTCCACACAACCTCTTACATTCCACGTGCCCACCCGGCACTCTGCTCTCCTCGACTCGCTTGACTGGGCAAGGCGTGATGGGTGGCGGCCCCCATCGGGGGACGGGGGCGGGTCGGTACGCGTCGCCTCCGGGGGACGCCCTAACCCGCATTGCGGTACGCATTTCGAGCCGGATTAGCAGTCTAATTAGACTGGCAGGGGACGCGAACGAGCACGCTCCGGACTATGCCCCCCTAATACCATGTAGTTCATAACTTGTAATACTGATAAATACATATATTACTGAAAGTTGGATCACAATTTTTCAATAGTTTTTTATGAACAGCCATCCATCGGCATTTTAAACTTTTATGTTTATATTATTACTAGCCGACCCAACAATTAGTTAAAAAAAAAAAAATTGAATTCCATGAAATTAATTGCAGTGCTTACTACTGGATCAGATAGTTAATTTAAACCACCATGTAATGAATTCACCCAACTCACATAACTTTCATCAAATTCGTTCGAGCACTTTAGGAGGGTTCAGTCACATACATACATTTAGAAGAAATTTGCATTTAAAAATGGAGCCTTTTTAATTTACATAAAATATATACTAATTTTATAGAACATAAGATAATGGAATTATTATTGTTTTAGGGGTGAACATATGGCGTGTGTTACTCATGGTCAGTGGTATCGCACTGATATTCTCATCAAGAACCCTCAGCAGTAATTCAGTGTTTTTCTACTTATGTGGCATATTTATTGGATTATCTGCATCATTCATGGTCCTTGTATACTATATCAGTAAACTGTTGCCTAAGGTAAGAATTTGTTATTTAATTTTAATGCTTCTCAAAGCTATATAGTACATACATATCATCACGCCATATCCCTTGCAGGGTAGGCAGAGAGAACAGAGTGCCAGAGAACTCTATCTCTGCATACTTCACCCGCTTCCTCAACATTCATAATTCTCTTCATACACGCTCGCCGGTTTCGGAGACTCTTGACTCCACCTTCCTTCAGTACATGACCGATCTGGTCTAGGTAGGTTAGTCTCGGTCTCCCTCGGTACCTACATCCTTCCACTTTCGCATTGTATATCTTCTTAACCAGACGTTCGTTCGGCATTCTTTCCACATGTCCGAACCATCGGAGCATTCCCTTTCGCATATTTACACCAATACTCTCTTTCATACCTACTCGCTCTCTTATGTCGTCATTACGAATGCGATCGGTCAGCCTAACTCCACAGATTTTCCGCAGTGATCGCATTTCGACCGCATTAATTTTACTTTCATACTCTTTTCTGTAAACCCAACTCTCGCTTCCATACAGTAATGTTGGGACAAGCACTGCGTTATGTATTGCTACACGTGCCTTCTGGCTGAGGTGGTGGCTGCCGAGAAGTTGCCCCAACGCTCCGTTCACTCTATTTCCCGCATTCACTCTTCGCTCTATATCAGTGGTGTACCTTCCATCTCGGCTAAATCCACATCCAAGATATATAAATTCATCCACTTGCTCTAGTACATCATTACCCATTGTTACTCTTACATCTGTTCTGGTTTCATCTCTTTCAAAGACCATTATTTTGGTTTTGCTCACATTCACGCGTAGACCCCTTTTCTTACAATCTTCTGTCATTGTGTCGACTAGGGTCTGTAGGTCAGTCGCTGACTGTGCCAGCAGGACTGCATTATCTGCATAAAGCAGAGCAGTGACCACTGAGTCGCCCATCTGGACTCCCACATTCATATCGTTCAACCTTTGGAGACATTTATCCAGATATATGATAAATAGCCTGGCTGACAGAACGCACCCCTGCTTAACGCCGATATTGACGTCAAACCAAGGCGACATTCCATCATCCAGCCGCACACAGGCTCTACAGCCCATGTAACTGGACTGCACAGCCTGTAGCAGTTTACCGTTAATACCATACTCCGGTAAAATGTCCCAAAGTTCCTTTCGTACAACCGTGTCAAATGCTCTCTCCAGATCCACAAAACTGCAGAAAATCCTTTGACCTAGCCAGATGCTTCTCCACAATATTGCGCAGAGAGAACACTTGATCCATGCATCCCCTTCCACTCCTGAAACCTCCTTGTGTCTCACACAGTAAACCATCGGACACCATCCTCATTCTCCTTTCAATAATTTTACCATACACTTTTGCTGCCAAACTGGTCAAGCTTATGGCTCTGTAATTTGCGCAGTCATAACGTGAACCCTTGTTTTTAGTGGTTGTTGTTGTTTGTTGTTGTTTTTTTTAAACCCTTGTTTTTTTTAGCTATATAGTGGTTGTAAAATTTGACCTAAACTTTTCCATATTTTAGGCTTTTCTTCCTCCTATGCAGAAGAGAGTAGGTATGCTACCCTGATGCTAGGCCTCTTCTTATTGTATTACATACAAATGTTTAAAATTTCTGCCGATTCTCTCTCTCATCAAACAAAGCGCAACAACAAATACCCACTGCTCCGTTGTCGATTTTCTGAGAGAATATGGTACTACCCCGGATGGGCCGCCCCGCGGCTGTAGACAGAAACCTGTCAATTAATCGCTATTCTTGATAAGAAAACAGTGAATGAAATCTAAAAATTCTTTTATTTCTTAACATAATTAATATGACATCATAATTCATGAAGTTGTTGAAATGCCTTAGCGTTCAAGAATTAAATTTTTTAATTTTTTTTTTCTAGAAAACTTTCACGTACGGCATATTGATCGGTGGTTGGACAGTAGGCGTATACTTGTTCCAACAGATATGGGAGAACATCCACGCTTTGATCTCGTCGTATCAGACCTACATTATCTGGTACACGCTGCTCGTGAGCTTCGTCAGCTTTGTCGTCTGCTACAGGATAGGACCGCCCAAGAATCAACGAAGCAAGAATTTGGTCATGTGGACTTTGCAGGTAAATATATTTTAAGAAAAATCAATCACCTAAACAATAAAGTTATTAATTGTTTGTAAGCGAAAAATGATTACCACATGTGCTACTTGAATCTATATCTATGGGACATTCGTTTCAACTGTTTTGTCAATTAGACCAGTGTGGGTGGATATGTTAATCCAATAGGAACTGGGATTATAGTCTTTACTGGAGGCGTTTTTCGTAGCAAAGCATTTTTTGATAGATGGCGTAAGAAACACAATAATTATGTAAAAAAAATGTGTGAGTTTTTATTAAATATATTCTTATATAATAACAAGCAGACTCGGCCACGCGTTGCTGTGGCTAATTTAGCCTCAGTAACACGTGGTGGTTTTGCTAATAAATTGTATCTTATATGAAACCTTTGTACGTTTAACATAGCGCCATCTATCAAATACTTACTCAATCCAGTCAACAGATACCGCCATCTGTTAGAATCGTTTGAAGATAACAGATATTTGTGACTGTCAAATAATAGGCAAATAATTTGCAATAAAATAATGTTGCGACTATAAATTGAGATGGAATTTATCCTATCTTTTAAGTTGGATCAAACAACACATGCTGTGCGAATTTGATTAAAATAGGTTAAATACTTTAGGAGTCTATCGCGGACAAACAACGTGACCCGTAATTTATATATATTTATATTATTAAGATTAAGATCCCAAATTAAATTTTTACACTAATTATTATATCAATTTATTAACTCTACACAAAATCTAATATACTACTACTGTATCAGAAGCCATACTGAGAAAAGAAACATTTGAAAAAAAACTAAACTAACCTTTTTTTTTTTACCCGACTGCAAAGGAGTGGTATTGTGTTTAACAGTCTATGTATCATACATACATGTATGTTTGTATGTTCCTTTGAAGCACTATATATACCAAACGCCGGGGCCGATTTTTATGATTCACACGTCAATCGATTCCTCTTAATCCGGCGAGTGTCACTAAAGATATGACGTTATTGAAAATTCAATATGGCGACTACTGGACGCCATATTGTGATAATTAAAGTCAACAAACTATATCGAGTGGGGTATCGTTAAATAGGTATTTAAAAATCATTTTTAGTTTTCTCTCAACATTTTCCGATTTGACTGGCCGCTTAGAATCTATATCGATTTAAAGTTTCGTAACAACCTTTCTCACATATAGGTTTTTTAGACAGTAGAAATTTACGATGAAAAGACGAAAAATTCATATAACTGGATGTGGATGGAGATATACTGAAGTATCTAGTAGGTATATTGTCCAATATACCATAGGTAGTCCTACCTAAAGTATCTAATGTCTGACGCGGTCGCCTATCTCCAATTTCTAACAATTTAGTACTCAACTTCAATCGAAAAACTATATGTACACTACCGTCCAAAAGTTTGGAAGCACACCTGTTTTCAAACAAAACAAATAAATGCCGACTAATAGCGGTAAAAATTAGCAATAATCTTAAGTTTTACAACCTTTTACGACTGTCTACACAAACACAAAAGGATTATTATCCTACATTCATCAAGTTTTATGGAATTCCTTAATATTGACGAAACACGTGTTTTATGACTTAATCCGTCGGCTACTTTATCCTATGCAATGGTGTAGTTTTATTGATAATGTTTGCTGGTTTTAACTTTTTTAGACCTTATTCAGTCGCACTTGAGCATTGGCACGTGAAAGTTGTGATATTAACATTGTCTGTATTCGAAAGATATCGGCTACTACTTTGACCGTATTTTTTCTTCTGAAAATGGCAAAACGCAAGCAAATCACGCTTGAACAGCGAAGCGCTATTTGCACTCTACGCGAGGAAGGATACAGTGAACGTCAAATCGCAGAAAGGCTCGGAATTTCTTGTAAAGGTGTCCACTATACCCTTGCTAGAAAACAAGAAACGGGGAAAAATGAAGATAGAAAGAGATCTGGTAGGCCCAAATCCACAACAAATCAAGAGGACAACTTCATTAGAGTTCTTTCTAAACGGAATCGACGCTTAACTGCACCACAGATCACTGCAGCTCTGAATGATACGCGAGAAACACCCATTTCAACAACTACTGTTAAAAGACGCTTACTGTCTGCGGGATTAAGAGGATGTGTTGCTGCTAAAAAACCCAAACTAACAAATCGACATAAGAAAAATAGACTAGAATGGGCAAAAGCGCATAAAAACTGGACTATAGAACAATGGGAAAATGTCCTTTGGAGTGACGAATCAAAATTTCAGATTTTCGGATCCAATAGACGTGTCTTTGTACGCCGGTCAAAAGAAGAGAGGGCTTCAGAGGCATGTACAGTGCCTACCATCAAACATGGTGGTGGTAATGTCATGGTTTGGGGGTGTTTTGGCAACAGTAAACCCGGCAATCTTGTGAGGATAACCGGAAAATTAAACAAGGAAGGCTATTTAAAAATTCTCCAAGATTCTGCCATACCCAGTGGACTAAGTCTCATTGGTTCTGGATTCATTTTTCAACAGGATAATGATCCTAAGCATTCGTCTAAATTGTGCCAGAACTTTTTAAACAAGAAAAAAGCTGAAAACATTTTAAACATCATGCAATGGCCATCTCAATCCCCTGATCTTTCTCCCATTGAACTTGTTTGGGATGAACTTGACAGGAGGGTGAAAAGTCGTTGTCCTACGAGCTCAGAACATTTGTGGCAGCTATTAGAGAACGAATGGAACAAATTAGATAAAGATTATTTTAAAAAATTGATTAATAGAATGCCCAGAATATGTGAGAAGATTATAAAGGAGAAAGGTGGACACTTTGATGAAGCTAAAATTTAATCTAATTTACCATTGTATATTATTTTTTTATTTTGTTTAAGTTAGTTTCTGTTTGTTCTTTATTTTTTTATCAATACATTTAAATTTAAATGACTTAGTTTGGTTTTATTCGATTTTACCTTGCTGCTTCCAAACTTTTGGACGGTAGTGTAGTTAGGTACTTACCTACTTATTAATAAATAAGATACCTAGGTATTTATAACTAAAAGGTATAAAATAAAAAAAAATGATTAAAAAAATCAAAAAACCCGACTGCGTAAAAATCGTCCCAAACTCGTCACCAAAACTACGTACATAATAAAAAAACTGAAAAGAAAAAAACAAGCACTTAGATGTCCGGTGGTCTAGAATTCCATAATATATTATTGAATAAATACTATTGCAGAAAATGAAATATATTTTAATAATAGAACATGACAACTGAACAGTCGGGATCCTTTATTCGACAGCAAATCTAATTTTTTAATGGATTATTTTTACGCAGTCGGGTTTGGACTCATGGACCTTTGCAATACTCATGATACAGCTACGCTGCTGCCAACCAACGCAAACCCTCCCAGACAGTTGGGCTTCTGTCTTTCTCGCTCATCGAACGAAGCGCAGCAGCACATTCCCATTGCTCAGACGTCGATTTTCGACGAGAGTGTGGTACTATCCCGGACGGACCTGCCCGCGGCTGTAGACAGAAAACTGGTGTGGTCCGACCATTATAAAAATCAAATACAAACGCGATAAAATCCGTAAAAATATTTATAAAACCGATTACGAAGTGAAAAATGATGTCACAAGCGGGATTCGAACCCGCGCCTATTGGGATTCCGGCCCAATCGTGCTGCCACTACACTGCTTCCGTAAAAATAGTTTAATTTCAAATGTCTAATACTCGTGAAAACAGGAGAAGTCATTGGCTCTGATATAGTTTTTGATTTAAATTTTATATTGCAGGTTGTAGGTATATTGATGATATTCTTCAGTAGCCAGTATCAGGAAGCGTCTGCAGCTGTGATCATCGCGTCTTTAGCTATTAAATATTTCCCGCAGTCCCTTATCAACAGAATACGTACTTATTGGTAAGTATGACGATTTTTTAAACTAGAAAAATAACAGATTGTATTGATGAAATAACCCTTAATATTGCGGAGAATTTTAAATCATAATCCTAGCTCATATAAAGTCCTACTGCTTTTTTTTTTGTGGGGTGGGCTACGGGCGTCGCGCTCCTCGCACCACTCTGTCCGGGGCGACAGAGGGGCGTAAGCACGCTCACCCATATTCCACCCGTGAACCTCGCCTTCGTCGTTGGATCGGCCACCGGAACAGCGTGAACTTATCGTCAGTGGCCGGCCCGAAGGAATACCCCCCCCGAGGGGATAAGTCCTACTGCTGGGCTCGAGCCTCTTTTATAAGTTAATATACGACGCTTGTTAAACGGTTTAGTGTAGGGTTTTATTTCGAGTTTTCTTTCCTTTGCACAGATGTTGTAGGCATATGCCTAAGGGATATCCCTTAGTTGTCTCTTACGACATCCACGGGCAAGAAAAAGAGTAGTGAATGGTATTTTTACTTCGTCACCACATAGAAACACAATTTACAAACAAGTAAAATAAATTACACTCAGACTCAGAACATTATTTTGTGGGGTCGCATAAAATCCTGTCTTGCGAGGGAAACGATCCGCAACATTTGTTAGGTTAACCATGTCATTTGTGCAGTCAAATGGAAATATATTATATGGGTGGTAAGTCATGAGTATGAGAACTGGTTAAAGATACAATATACAAGAATGAAAGAAATAATTCTATTTTAAGTCGAAAATTTCTTACATCATTTTATAAAAGAGCTGAAACTCTTCAGTGTGCTGGATCGATTTTTACCAAACATAGTTAAGAACCACCACAAGGAAATTCGTTTTCACGTAAAAATATCGTATCGAAATAGGCCCATCCATTCATGAGCTCTGATGTCACAAACAGACTGAGACAATGGCGTCAAACATGACACTGTGCGCCGGTGTCTAAAAAGAAAAAAAAAACATTTATTTTACTCTGTAGAAGTTGATATATCGCAGCGCCGCCTGGTGGCTAGTTACATCAATGAGGATAGAATATAAACCTTTCCGTGAAAAAAAGACAAATTATTATTCGGAAAATACAAAAGTGCACGCCTCATAATTTTTATATTATTTATCATTTACTCAATGCCATAAATGAAAATGAAAAAACAAAAAAAAATTGAAATTTTATGCCATTCTCGACGTAGTGCTAAATGTAGCTGTTCGTTTACAATGCTGCTAGCATTGGCACCCATGGCTGTATGGGATTTCTTTCCTTTGCCTGTCCGAATGGACTAACAAAAGAATGTAAACGAACCCAATTTGCATAAGGTACCTATACATACACTAAAGACTAAGCAGTTTAGTTTTTTATTATTTGCAATTAAACGACAAAGAATTACCAAGCCATTTTAGAAAGGAAACAGCGCGTTTCGATTATGAAGCTTTTAATGAAATAAAAACTTCGATACATTAATGTTCACGGTCGTGAGAGTGCTAGATCCTTATGGAAACATCCGGACGTCCTCGAATATTTTTTAATCAATTTTTTTCTTCATCATCATCATCACCGCCCATAAATGTCCCACTGTTGGGCTCGGGCCTCCTCCGTAATGGGAGGGAAATTAACCTACTACACCACGCTGGTCAGACGTGTTGGTATAGGGTTTTGTTCCGAGTTTTCCTTCTCTCGCATAGATGTTATATGCGTTTTATATCCCTTAGTCGTCTCGTACTATCACTCACAGGTAAGATATGGGGTGGTGAATAGTATTCTTACTCTGTCACCACACGGACTTTTTTCTTACTTCAAACAAAATAATTGCTTTTATAAATATCAAATACGTTTAAACGAATGTTTTTTTTCTTGTCATATGTATAATAATATTATCCTATAAGTGCACTGTGAAAAAAAATACAGTCATTATTAGTTTTGAAAAGACCTTGATTTTCATATATTCGAGAGTAGAGCATCACCTCAACGCTTCGCTTATGAGGCGTGCAATACATACATTTTCATAATGATCGGTAAAATATCTATAAATCGGTTTTTGAGTTTAGTGATGTCATATATACAAACATTATTTTTTATATAGATATATACCATAGATTTAGAAGAAAAAAGTGAAACAAAGATAATATTAAAAACTAATATATGCTGCGAGACAAAAGAGGATCTTAGCTTAGCTTCTGTTACTTCATTGCGTTAATGAAACGCTGGTATTCAAAGCATACGTGATCAGTAGGCTTACTCTTGAATACAGTTTTGATTTCGATTCCGATTCAATTCCAATCTCACCAAATTTATATTTGGTACTCTTGAACAAAATCGAAAACGAAATTGAAATCGTAAACACGATATACGTATTGCGATCAACACTATAGAGTGTGGCCATATAAAATTAAACTTAACCCACCATTAATAAAATTATAAAAAAGATAATATTTCTTGGAAAATCTTTACGATTATTCATAAAATTAATTATTATTAAATATAATATAGCATTATACTAGTTTATGACATCTAAACAGAATTAAAGCTTACAAATGTATAATAACTGTGGCTAATAGTGTCAATACTACAAGTTTTAAAAATAGTACCTACGTAGCAAAATTTTATGAAGACAAAGAAGAAATACCAGCTGTTTCGACAAATTTAAAATTTTATATTAAGACAAGATGAAAATTGTTCTATTTTTGCGATTTTGAAGTAGTTATTTAGCAGTAGGAGGGTGAAAGCTTAGGTAGCTTAAGAACAGAAGTATCTATTTACATATTACTTCTTAATTTTATGATTCCAAGTAAATACGAATGTTACAAAAATGCAATTACATATATGCTTTTAAATTGTGACCTAATTTCTTTTTGTAAGGCAATTTCAAAGTATCGAACCAATGAGGCATCTCATGATGTAGCAGTTGCCCGAAATGGCCTTACAATATTATAAGTCTGCCACGACTGCCACAAATACTATAGAATTCGGTGTGGTGACGGAGTAAGAATTCAATTCAACACCAGTGGGTGTCGAAAAAGATGACTAAGGTATATTATATTCATATAACATCATAAGTGATGTAAGAATAGAAAATGAAAACCTCTAGAACAACCTGCCTGTTATAGTTGGTCAATTTCTGCTATTGTGGAGAAGGCTCGAGCCAAGCAGTGGGAACTATATTAGCTGAGATGATGAATGACCAAGGAATAGTTGCTATTATATTCATAGCACATGTATCTAACACAGACATTTTGACAATTTTGAAGAAAAGTAGAAATATAGTAAAAACTGTTTCAATTTTAAATAAAAAATATGATATTTAATCTTTCAATCATACATAATTAGAAACTTAAGATTTAATATATTAGGATATAGAATAGTAATTTTTCTTTTAAGTATAGATTAAGCTTAAGTAAAAAAAAAACAATAACTATGTAATATTTCCATGAAATAAAAGGCTTTTAATTTTAAATTTTATATTTATATTATTTTTTAATCTTTAAAAAGTTATTTTTTTATTCTTATGTAACTAAATAATGGAAAATATGATTTACAAATCACTATTAAATTAAAACATTAACATTTTATTGAATATGCCATGCAGCTCACAGCACTTTCTATAGTGTGACATTTTAGTCTCCTGCAGCTCCGAAGAAAAATGTTCTTCATACTCAGCTGCTTCTTGATGAGGATATGCTGCTCTTGAGGATTTTGTGGCCATATCTGCATTATCATCTTGTTGTAGAAGCATTTCATTACACTTCATTACAAATCTATGAAAATACAATAACCGCATTACAAATCTATGAAAATACAATAAGTCTGATGATTTATAAGTTTATTATTAGCCAAACCTATTTTACCTTTACTGTTACTATTGTGATATAAGGTAGATGACAGCAGGGAAAATATATAATATTATTATACAACCAATATAAAACACTATCAACATTACAGTTAGATATGAAGCTCTAAAATAAATATATAAATTAACAATTCCCAAGCCAATTTTTTAAATTAGTAATGATTGTTCTATAAAATTTTTATTCTCTAATTGGTATATTTTATATAATACAATAGCGCTTACTCCTGTTATTAAAGTTTAGGGATGATGGTGACATTGTATTCTTCCTTTGTCACCGCCTAAATATCAGAAGTTTACATACTTCTTTCATAAACAAATAACAATTATTTAACATACTGAATTTCTTATTATTCACTATCATTTCATATAGAAGAATCACATAGGGCCTAGGGGAAACTAACCTACTAATATGTCTATTTTCAACTGTTCATCAAGTTATCAATATTCATTATTGAATATAGGCCTCACCACAGCAAGTATATAGTGCAATAATCACCTATGGCACACAGGTTGAAGATCACAGTTACACCAACTATATACATAGCTTTTTCTGTTGATAAACCTTTCCTCATTTTATGCCAGTCTTATTATGGTACTGTATATGCCATCAATACAACTTACAACAGATGGAATATTATAGTTTTCATAAAATTACTGAAAATCTTTCACAAGCAACGAATGGTTTTTAAAAATTATGTCTATTGTTCTTATTTATTAAAATGTATGTAATATACCTTCATTTTCATCAATTTTGATTTCCATTTATCTAGAATTTGTTGTCTATTGAGTACCAATGTTTCTTCGTGTATGGCCTTCACAACAATTGTTGTCCAACAATGTATATCAGTAATGCTGGTAACTTCCAGTAGCATAGAATGAAAGAGCAGCTTATAACTTAAAATACAAATGGGACTAAATTATAAAATACCAAGCACGAAAACAATCTTTTATAAATAAGTAATAAGACTATACATACTTTGTATCGTGTGGATATATCGTTGCGGCCTTTAACATTAAAGGCTCTAATTCACCATCTAACACTTTAAAAGTGCCTGCAAGACCCTTGTAGTCTTGTGTAAATAATCGTCAGTCGTGGAAAAGCTTTTTTGATATAACTGGCAGTTCTCTTCAATCTTCACCTCTATAGTATTTCTATCTTATGAGTATTATCTAAAATATTCAATATTGGTTCCAAACGTGCCTTACTTTCTTAGAAAATTATTAAAATCACAGAACTCAATCGCCAAAAAGATGCTTTGGTGGGATCGTGAAATTTTTACGATTCCAACGTGAATGTTTATGTCAAAATCGCGTCAAGAGTAGCAAATATTTGACTCTATCGTGAAAAGTCGATCTCATTTAGTTTAAAAAAATTCCACCCAATTTGAAACCAATCCTGCGCTAGTGTCGCTTTCGAGAGTACCAAATTGCTTAAATTCGAGCTGGAATCGGATTTAGGATTGGAATCGAGATTCAAGGGTAGCCCTACAGGTCGGTCTTCAAAAATACTACGCTTGAACAAAATGGGCCTATTTTGTTTACTACGGTGGTTACTGAAGGGAGAATGGGTTAAAAATTATAAAATATGGGTCACGTAGCATTGTCCATTTCCTAAGATCTAGAGTGGAATCACGGTCAATTACTCGCAAACATAATAAAATACCTTATTCAGTTACAATTAATGGGATCTAACTTTATATTCCTGTGGGAATTGTAAAAATATGGGAAATCAGTTGCGATCGCCAATTCGTTTGCGTGACTGTCATGGCATTAGTATGCCGCTAGACTCTTATAGGGAGGTTTATGTTCGACAGCGGATGTCGATAGGCTAATGATAAACTTTATAGTTATATGAGAATTATTTTGTAGGCGTCGCAAGTTCCCACCGAAACCGAAATTATTAACAAGTGAAGAATATTACGAAGAAGGTGCTCGTGAAACAAAGTTGGCATTGGAGAACCTACGCAAGTATTGCTCGAGCCCCGATTGCGCGCAGTGGAGAATTATGCTTAAGTTGAATGACTCGAAAAGGTAGCTATAAATCTCATTTTTATTTACAGGCAACGCTCCCGCTAGGGGAGAAGTTCCTATGATGCAAAGTTCTTCACAAACATGCAAATAATGGGTACAAATTACACTTAGACTTAGAACAACAATTAACGGATCGCACAAAGTATTGTGGAGGAGGCTCGAGCCCAATAATGGGACATGTATGAACTGATATGAATGGTTGAATGAAAAAGTATTGTCCTGCTTGAGAATCCAACGATTGTTTACTAAATCAAATTTATTTTGTTCTATCGTCAATAGTTTTGCAACGCACGCCTATAAAAAAAATAGTTTTTATACCTTAGGGCAGTGGTGGGCAACCTTTTGGCAGGCAAGGGCCGCAAGGTGGAGAATTAAATTAAATGCGGGCCCACACTGGTAATATTAACACTAGAATATACCGTATATGGTTGATCGCGGTTTGTTCATGCATTTATTTTGATATTTAAGACTTATTTACAAAACATTCACGGGCCGCAAAGAAGACGTTCGCAGGCCGCGTGTCGCCTTAGGGTTACAATATTGCAATATTTTTGAAATGAAAACTTTTTGTGACGCACCGCACACAGATTTTTTCGTAGGCTGTAAGTGAGGTTGATGGTAAGTGATACTGCTGCTAATAGACCTTAGCTATACCCTAATCCATCCAGAAAGATGGGCTCTCGGCTCTCTCGCTCACTGAACTAAAAGCAACAGCATATTGGCAGTGCTGAGGCGTCGATTTTCTGCAAAAATGTGGTACTAACCTGGACGGACCGGCTCGCGGCTACAGACAAGAATCTGTCAACAGTGTGGCCCTTACCACTACCAAGTTGAGAGTTATCCTTACCTTGCACAGGTGTTATAGGCATGTGTTTTTTTTTTAATATTTAATAGATGTAAATGGAGAATTTGCAATCCTTTCAGGTTTGCTAGTTTCGTTGAAGGTAATTCTCATTTAAGCGACGACGAGGTGATGGACTACGAATCGTACGCGTTCTCATTAGAAAGAACAAGAAAGCCGGACCTCCACAGTACCAGAAACATGGAGATATCGGATGACGACGATGATGACACGGATTACGACGAAGACTGAGCTTTGAGTCTTAGTGTATTTACGACCCGTGTGGTGACAGGTTATCAAAACAATTCACCACATTGCCGTGGGAGTCGTAAAAATTGGCTGAGAATACGAGCCGATTGTAAAAATCAGCTGAGAGTACGAGCCGATTGTAAAAATCGACTGAGGTATTACAGCGATGAATTCACTCAACATTGATGTATTTTCGTTTCTTTTTTTTTATTAGAACATATTTAAAAATAGGCATGTTATAAGTTTGGCATGTCTGTATATCTGTTGCATCGTAGATCCTAAACAAGTGAACCGATAATGATGCGATTTTAATGTCTTTGAAAGCCGACTTTATGGTTCTTAGCTACAATATATATAATATTTATTCAGGCGTTTCAAGCTCTTTTTTAGCTATCGTAGATCTTAAGTGTATAATAGCTATTTATTTTACTTTCAAACATATAGGGACTTGAAACACCCATTTATGTGTGTACCATACTGAGTTACAGTAACGAAGGAGCTCGAGTGTAAGAGTCGAAATCCTGGATTGTATATAAATAAGTTAACTCATCATTTTTGGGCTTATTCAATGTTAACTTCTGTTCGTTTGAGTTGCTTTGTGGTAATTTTTTTTTTTAATTTATATTTCACTTTGTTGGCAAATAAACATACAATCTAATTGATACTAGGTAGCAATTGCCACTTACAGAGCTCTACAATGCCAGTTTATAGCCAGGGCGCTGCTTTTAGGGAATTTTTTCGGCTTTCATCATACTTTTGCTCACTGAATCAAGTGCTAAGCAAGCTATTACTCAAAAGTCGATTTTCATTTCTTTCTCTTTCTTTTCTTTAAAATTATGTCCAACAATATTATTGAGAATGATCTCTAATTTACTGTCTCTGTATTATAAAGGTGTGTGTTTTATTTGCTTTGTTTATTTTATTAAATCTACTTAGTTTTAGATTTTAATTTGTAAATTGCTTTGTTTAATCTAGTCGTTAATTGTCGTTTTCAATTATCTGTCTCCAGATAATTGATAGATAATCGCCAAGAATTATCAAAATATTACCTGCTATTCCGTATGATGATATTCTATAAATATAATTCACCATTCACTATCTTTGTCTGTAGGTATTGTAAAAGATGACTAAAGGATGTAATATGCTTAGATATGTAAGAGAAGGAAAATTCCATAATAACACTTTATACTAACACATCAAACAAAAAAAATATCTTATTTATAAAAACTTGATTACGAGCGAAAAATGATTTTCACAAGTGGGATTCGAACCCACACCTATTAAAAATCCGTTCCAATCGTACTGCCACTTACACCACCGTGAATTGAATGTCCTACAATAGTTCATTCATTATTTTTCGCTCGTAATCAAGTTTTTATAAATAATCAAGCATATTAAATGCTAAATATCAGTAATTTGAATATTCCTCTTAGTTTGGAGGTGGCATGAACCAAACTTAGGACATATGAGCTGAAATATTTTTTATTTATCTTTAATATACTCCGTATTTATAGACTACTAGCTTCTGTCCGCGGCTTCGCCCGCGTAAAATGTTACTTTCCTAAAGTTTGCCACCCCCTATTTTCATTTTACCCCTTAAGGCTAAGTTTTTTACAAAATGTTAATGTCATATTTATTTATATCTAATCAATAGCCTAAAAATAAGTTTCAAGCTTTTGGCTTTAAAAATGACGATACTTCCTTACAACTTTTCATCCCCATTTACAACCCCTTTTTTGCATTAAAAAGTAGCCTATGTCCTTTCTCAGGCTCTAGACTATCTGCGTACCAAATTTCATTTAGATCGGTTCAGTAGTTTTGGCGTGAAACAGCGACAGACAGACAGATAGACAGAGTTACATTCGAATTTACAAAGATATATACGAAAGAAAAGTTATGGTATTTGAAATAAATCAACTAGTAATAATTCTGAATACAATGGTGTCTTTCTTTGTGGTGATGGAGTAAGGATACAATACAACACCTATTCCTTCGTGTGGTGACGGGTTAGAATACTATATGTCACCTCCCTTCCGTGGAAATTATGAATTCCGGCTGAGACTACTAACTGCTATCTCCAACTCACCTGTTAAGAGACGATTATGGCAATATTCCACTTATGAGGATAGGCTGATGAAGATCGCCTTTTATGTCCCTGGGTGTTGTACAATACCATCAAGGGTTATAATCATCCAGATAATATCTATGCAATAGAAGGAAAACACGAAGACCCTATACTAACCCGTCTGACCAGCTTATCTAATGAGTCTTCGTTCAAAGTATATAAACTTACTGTCACTAGTTAAAGTTATGCAGGTAATAAATTCTCTACAAACAGTGCTAAAATTTGCATAAGAGTAAAATTGCAACATCTTTGCAGCTTCATTCATTAAATATGTTTTAATCACTATTCATATACTAATGACTGACATATTGATACAAAATAAAGAAAATAGTTGTTAATTATTTTTTTATTAATTAATTCATAGATTTAATACATTCACAACATACAAATTAGTCTTTAGCACCATAATTATAATTGTATAAAATATATAGAAGTTATATATTATATAAGTGCACTTATCATTGCTAGGTATTATAAAAAAAAATTTTTTCTCTACATAGAATTAAAATATAGACAAAATTTACTATGGCCGAAAGAGTACGCTATACGCCAAAACAATCAAATACGTTAACCTTTATAAATATGTTTGCTCTTCATAAGGTAAATTGTTTATTTGCATGGTTAGAACATAGTATAAAAAACGCGACAGGCTCGAGTAAACGAAATATAGATACTGTAACACGTAAAGCACGATTGGCTGTCATTTCAAGCACTAAGATTACCCACACTTTGTCACGTTATCGCGACAGATCTTATCGTTTCTTTTGCTCAAACTTTTTGCATTTTATTTTTATTAGTGCTAATTCCTGTTGTATGGTAGAAATGTATTTTGTATGTACATACATTATATTAATAATTCAGATCAACTTATAAAAAATATGTTTCCCTTTGGTTTGTGGAGCATACTTGAATAAATTTAATTGCTTTGTCATTCTTTCTATTATAATACCTAAAATATATAATTACACACAAAATTGGTATAATTCCTAAGAAAATACACAAAAGTTTATTTATTTAGGTGATGTGTAATATGTGTGTGAATTTCATATAATTTTGAATGGATGCCTATAAGTATGATGACATAAGTTAGGGTCGTAGCTCACTTATACAATACCGCTTCCACACGGCAAAATACTGTTCATTGAAATGTGAACTTTTGAGCGTTCTCTGTATATAACACTTTACATTGACAACACAAACTAATAGCAAGCTGTAAGCGAGCTGTCTACTCAACAATCACATTTCAATGAACAGTATTTTGCTGTATGGGAGCGGTGTTGTATAAGTCGGCTACGACACTTAGACTTCATTTTGTTTTCTTCTTCAATTTGTATTTAAAGAAAAAGTAATAATTTGTTTTTATAGTAATTTAAACTGGAAAATTGAATATTGAAATGTAACTGTAAATCATCCAATTGTATATCTTTTTAAGGCAAAAAAATGAAATGATAAATGTTGTACAAATATTCCATCCATTTATAAACAATTATATTTAGCATTATTGATATCGTTTTTATGAATAAAGTTTTGTGATAACAACTATTTTGTTTTTGTATATTTAAATTCCGTTCTTAGTGTCATATTTATCCAGAAAGATTAATCATTTTAAGATTCATTCAAGTCTTAATAAACATTTTAAATTTATTTTTTTGTAAATAGACTGGTTAAAAACTTTAAGAGATTATACATGCCTTTTATGGTGTTGAAATGATTTAAAAAAAAGGAAAGTAGTAAAATAAAATAATCCTTGAAAATCCGTCTGAAAAACTTATATACTTATCAAGGACTTGGATTTTTAGGCGGATTGAAACTTGTATTTCAATATTTTTGGCAATTTCATTGTAGATATCTATGCACTAATAAAATTGTAGAGATAAACAATTCTGGGTATAGTATAAACTCGCTTAACCTGATATAAGTATATAAATTTTCTTCAAACTTTGGAAGAGTCAGGCTAGGAGCCCAACACATATATTATGATCCGATGTTCGTTTTCATCAACTAAGACAACGTTAATTAGAAATATCTTCATATATTATTTCTGAACTGCATTTTTTTGCCATTAAGAATTATATTCTATAATATTGTAAAATACTGCTTACTATGCCATTTTGAACATTATCTTCCACTTTAATCATGAAAAAACGTAATCATATTATTATAATCCATCGTATCGTTAAAAAAACTTAATTTTTTCATGTCAAAGTCATTTAAATGTTGATAAAATTTATACAAGTGCTAATTTACACTCATAAATATGAAATCCTACACTAATGTTGTGAATTCTCACGGGTCTTCTAGTTGAATAAATCAATTAAAATAACTTGTTATTCACTCGAGCCTCATACACTATTGTAATCAGTTAATCATTTAATAAGTTATGGCACTTTTAATGCTACATATACAAGTTAGGCAGCCCTACTAGCTTTCTTGCTCTTATCCAAGGTTTGCGGCGGTGGAGGCGGTTTCGCTGACATGTGGCGGCTGTAGAGGCTGCAAATATAAAATTTGAAACATAAAATCTAAGAATTTGAAAGATTTTTTGGGGTCAGACTATTGTTACCCCGCCCAGTGTTCGGATCAGATAACGGGCAGACATACAACCCTATAATCTGCCGTATTACGGTATGGCAGATTATAAGGGTTACGCCTCTATATCGCTATTTGGACGGGCCACTGGTACTTTATATCTGTTTTGGGTGGAATTAAAAATTATTATCACAATCTTTTGCCGTTCATTGCTGGACATAAGCCTCCATCATAGAATACCACAATGCAGCGGTCCCCTGCCCCTCGCATTAAACGTTAGTTGGACAGGTAGTTACCGGTCCACCCACGGAGCAAATACAAAGAGGAGACGGCCTAAGTAACTGTGCACTGTGATTCTCAACTAGGCCGTGACGTCATCACGTTAACATCAATAGTAGGCGTGGCCTATTAGTCTTCTGTCGTCGCTGACGGTGTTCGTACGGTGCATAAAATTATATTTTTGGTGTATTTTTATGTTATTACGAAGAAAACCATGAAGTATTGTGTTTTATCATGTAAAAACTACTCCAATAAACGTACAGATGCTATGGAAAGAATCACATTCCATTTGTAAGTATTTTTATTCATAATTTATCAAAATAATTTCTAGAAAGTTCTTTTGACGGTTTTGACTTTTGTCATGTTCAGAAATAATTTTACTCAACGCTAGATGGCACCACTTTTCGTAATAGGACCCAGAACAATAAAAGCACATACAGTTCAAACTATTAAGATTATTGTAATAACTAATAACCATGAGTATTAAAATTTATACCCAAAGCCGTTCACCTCAACAAAAATATGAGTTTTATATGTAGTTAATAATTATTTTGTAAGCAATACGCCAGCTGTCGTTAACTATGAAGAACTATAAAAGTGTCAAAAATCCAGGGTCGTAATTAGAATATAATTATAACATTCGAATTTTTCATCAAAGAAAAATATTTTTTACACTACTTTAAATGAACCTATTATAATTAAACTGTAAATTTTGTATGTTTTAGAATACCGGTCAATGACGATGTTAGAAGCAATGGATTTCAAAAATTAATAGAAAAACTGGACTCCTACGAAATATACAAAGATTTGTTCTTCTCATTTTAACAATGAAGATTTAAAGGACTGTATTGCAGCCAATAGAAACCACTTTGAACAAGCTTTTTATATTTTAAATTGTTTTATATTTATGTATTAAACGAACACTGTAAAAGTCATAAATATTTTTTGCAATAGAAAAAGGTTTTTCTTTGTTACAGTATTTAGGGCAAGACTAGGTATAGCTCAAGAAATATATGATACCAAAGAGTATTTCATTTTTATTATTGGAACCAATGTCACCCTTTCTCCTTTATTTATTAATAATGTAATTGCACTCGCTGCAATTTCTTGATAAGATTAACGAGGTTGAGCACGTCACAAAAATATTCAAAATGGTGGTGGCGTCGAAGACCGGGTCTTCAAGTTACCTTTGGCATGGCTAAGTTTTAGATGGCCCGTGCGTCAATCAAACGGTTGCTACCCAGGGGGGGCTGGTCTGCTCGCTTGAAATACTCTTTTATATGTCTTGGTCATTGACACCATTGTTGCATTATCAATTGTATAAAGCCTTATTTTAATAGAGTGGTTTGATTCTTTTTTTATATGGAAAAGACAAAAAGGAAGGAAATAATACCGTGTAACTAACATATTTACTAAAAGTCCAACTACTTTCATTCGACAATTTGTTAGAAACCCAAACAAATAATTGTATTATTTGGTCGTATGAAAAGGACACAAATATGAAGTAAAAAAAGGTTTCTAAACTTCTGAGTTTATCAGAATGACAGTTAAGAAAAGATGGATTTTTCATAAAATTATTAACAATGCTGACAAGCCTTATAAAGAAATTTGCGGTTAAAAACAGTAGTCATACACCTATTCGCTATGCAGAATTATTTGATTATAAACATTTGTATTTGAATAGAGCAAACAGCTAATAAGATTTGTTTGTATCTTCGAAATAAAAAAAAATTAGCACTCATTGATATAGGTAAATTCTGAGTACGTCCCTGTTATACTATACACTTACTGACATCTAATGCAAGATAGCTCAACTGCATACAATATACGAAATTAGTAGTTGTGCTAATAGCCGGCAGATGGACATAAAGGAGTGAGTGAGACAAGTACTATTACTTGTCTCACTTTCTTCATTAGCAGCGTCCCGCTCACCCCCTGTAAATGACACGCATTGTTTCATAGAAAATATTCATTACAACAGCTCCTCTTTGTATTTGCTCCGTGGGTCCACCTAACACAGACGTCTAACATTGCCTCGTCTGATACATGGTCGTTAATTGAGAACTTTCCTCAGCGGTTATCACATTCAGTATTTCACATAAACAGTTCCATAAGAACGAGTTTCAGCTTAATTATAATACCGAGATTTAAGATCCGTATCTCCATTCTATAAGTCATCACTGGTGATGGTTTAAACATATAACGCGATGGTAAGGGTACTTTCTCCTTGGGAGTCGGAAATGAAGCTGTGGGAATACAAAGAGACAACAGCTTATGTCTTATAAGACCAACTATGATTATCACCTTGCAAGTTAAGCGTGGCCATTATGACAATATACTCCCTTCATATGGGAAAATCGAAATATAAGAACATAACCTTTATATTGCAGTGAATTTTACAAAAATGTAATTAACGAACATAAATACACTTATTACACAATACTTACTCAAACTTATAATAAACTAGCTTTTGTCTGCGGCTTCGCCCACGCGAAATATGTGACTCTCACAGTATAAAAAATTATCACAAGAGAACAAATTACATGGCTTAAAATATCGTTTTTTTTTGTTATCGCTGTGGAAACACATTTACGCGCTATCCCCCGTCGGTGACAGACAGGCGGGAGTGTGGGACTCACCGGCTAGCTGAAGCCCGACCGAAATACCCACTAAATTCAGCGGCCCCTTCCGCGCTTTTACGGGGCGCCGCAGAAATCGTCTACAGACATTCGATTCTCGGCACCCCAACAGGTTTAAAATATCCTATGTATCTATCTGTGTACCAATGTTCATCCAAACCTGTTCAGCGGTTTACGCATGATTGAGTAAAAAACATCCAAACATCTTCAAAAATTATCACATTTATATTATTAGTAGGATAATACTCTTATTTACAAATAGTGAATACTTACACTTTAAAAGTCTCAGATCTTAGATAGTCCAGCACATGTGATGGACCAAGCTTAAGCTGATCTTCAATGTGTGGCACCCAAAAGTTGCCTTCTAATCTCAACACTGACTTATTGCTCGCCAAATCCAAGGAGCCTGTATAAATATAAAAATAATTCAAATTACTGAAATTTTGCATTTAATATGCTTAATTATTTATAAAAACTTGATTACGAGCGAAAAATGAGAATGAGTGTGAAAAATTGACTCTTTACACAGTCATTTTTCGTTCATAATCAAGTTTTTATAAAAATGGTTGCAAAGTGTAATTCCCAGCACGGTAACGGAGTAATAATACTGTTGTGAAGGACGACTAAAGAATATAAAATGCAGATAACATATAAGCAAGATAAGAAAAACTCGGCAGAAAACCGTACACCAACTCATCCGACCAGCGTGGTATAACAGGTCAATTTCCCTCTTATTTTAGAGGACGATTAGGTCTGGCAGTGGCACGTATAAGAGGTGAGATGGTGATGACAAAGCAGTAATTTCCCATATGATGATGAGTTAAAAAAATCCAGCTGAGAGATCACCAGTAGAATGAGTGGCAGCACTCTCCTGGGGAATTATTAACACCGGCTTCGTTTACCAGCATAACTCTATCGCTCGTTGATCTGACGCGCCTGGTGTTCTGTTAGTTGATGTTAACTCTCAAGGAAATTAAAAGGAGAAGATGCATCGTATTTTGAAACCTTCTAACAAATGAGTGAAGGGGTAAGGCGAAATATAAAGCACTCACATTTCGTCATGTCAGATAAATATGAAAATTCACAACGATTACCCATTAGGGTAATCGTAATATAATAACTGTAATACTAAGTTACACATGTGAATTTTTTTTTTCAGGTTTAATGGCCTTTGTATTTAATTTTTACAGCGTTCATGTTGCGTTTATGTCGAGTTCTCTCTTAACCATGAACATTGAAGTGCTTGAAACGTCGTCAAAAATAAAAATCCAATACGAAAGGGATAAAAAGCCATAAAAATTATGCTATAAATAATTTTTATGGTAAAAATAAATATAACACTTACCGATCTCTGGCGGCAATACAACGAGCCTATTCCCTTGTAAATGTAGTTCCCTCAAACGTGTCAGATTGCCTAACTCACGGGGCACCTCAATCAGATCATTTTCACGCATCGACAGCTGCAAAAAAAAATCAACGATAAATTATCCAATCAAAATACAATGCCTTACGCCTTTTACTACGTTTTGCATGGAGTGAAATATTGATATTTTGGATTATAAAAATATAGTGTATGATTGCACACATGGCGTGATGGTCTAAGTAATGATTCCCGTGTCAGATGGATTGACACTTAGCACAATTTTTTTGCCAATCACAAACTATTACTCTGAGCTTGGGTATAATTTGATTCAGATAACCGTTCTGTATTTGTAAAGGCCCTTTACCAAAGACTAAGATTCATTTTGACCATGCGGTGCTGATTAATATCCCGCTCTTATCCCAATTACTCACGGCGATGTAATATTTATCTCAACATTTATTTTACACTAGCTTTTGCCCGCGACTTCGTCCACGCAGAAGTCATCTCTGACAGAATTAAATAGAAAAAGTAATGCAAAGTGTTGAATGTTTGTCGTTAGGACGATAATCAACAGCGTCAGAAACTGGGATGCGGTCGCCGCCTTCTGCCAGTTAGTTGTCTAACGAAATTAGGCAATAGGGTGGGTCTGAGAGAAAATACTCTACGTTGACACGCTCTACCGTCGGTGCTTTAGGCGGCGCAAGCATGAGTACCTGTATTGAGGTTCACTGCATGAGAGCTTTGACTGGAGATGATACCCGGTTGCGGAGGCCCGCCCGCCCAACATAGATGTACGTGTACAGCGCGCCTGTGTCTATATACCATAGCCGGTCACTAAAGAAGAAGGTGGTTCAAAGTTCTATTCATTCTACAAATTATGTTGCCTTTAATATACTATTTACAGTATGACCATGGGATAAAAATATAATTATCGCCACCCTTTATTTGACTGTTATGTTTCACCAGCAGAGTTGCGACCTCGTTAGATATGATTTATTATTTGAGTTATAGAGTGAACATTTTTGAAGCTAAACTTAACCTGTATCTTAAACCCTTAGGCAAGAATCGATTGCCGTCTACTATGTGTATCGTGTGAGCTCTCACACCGGCACTGGTCGCCACGACGACTCTGGTGCAGGGTTGATGGAGAGGGAGAGAGAAACACGTGTTTATTTATTTTTACCGAAGAATATTTGTACGTAATTTGATAATAATCGATAAAGAAATTTTCTCCCCATACACACTTTGTCACTTTGTTACACCCCCTTCATCACTACCACCACAGCCCATAAATATCCCACTGTTGGGCTCGGGCCTCCTCCGTAATAGGAGGGAAACTAACCTACTATACCGCGCTGGTCAGGCGTGTTGGTATAGGGTTGTGTTTCGAGTTTTCCTTCTCTCGCATAGATGTTATATGCGTTTTATATCCCTTAGTCGTCTTGTACGATCACCCACGGGTAAGATATATGGGTGGTGAATAGTATTCTTACTCCGTCACCTCACGGAAATTATAAAATCCTTTCATATTGAATCTCTATGTCAATAAAAGAAACGTGCGTCAAAATTTAATGTTTCTAGCTTTAATAGTTTCGGTTTGGCGGTAATGAGTCGTTCAACCCGCTTCACAGGCCTAATTTACACAACCAGAGAGTCAAAATTGACAAATCGTAGAATATTTGATTCGACTCGTAATTTGAAAAGAATCAATAAAGATTTTTCTCCCCATACAAACTTTACCACTTTGATTTTACGAAATTACACCCCTAAGGGGGTGGCTGTTAGGGGTGTAATTTCGTAAAATCCTTTCTTAGTAAATCTCTACGTCATAGAAAGAAACTACTGTCAAAATTTCAAGTTGCCAACTTCAATAATATCGGCTTGGCGCTAATGACTTAATGAGTCGTCCAACCCGCTTCGCAGGCCTAATTTACACCCCCAGAGGGTGAAAATTAACAAATGCACGTGTTTATTTATTTTTACTGAAGATAACATGTACCTAATTTGAAAAGAATCGATAAAGATTTTTTTTCGCTGAACATTTTTTAAATTGACATAACTTTTTTTTTATAAACCAATTGACATGAAATAAAGCCTAAATATTAAGTGAAGCTTACCACAATATATTAGCGAAAACCGCGTCTAAATCGGATAGGCCGTTTCTGAAATTAGCGTGCACAAACGCACAGACAAACAGATAAACAGACAAAAATTTTAAAAATTATTGTTTTGGGTTCTACTTATATGTGTTGATGAAGGTCCCAGTAATATTTTTTTTCATATATCTTCCATGTACAGACAGCGATCCGTTACATTTTTATTATATGTATAGATTATCTATCATCATCACCTCAGGTCATATATTTCCTACGGTTGGGCTCGAGGCTTCTCCATTATGGGAGGGAAGTTGACCTACTGTACCACACTGGTCAGACGTGTTGGAATAGGGTTTTGTTTTGATTTTTCCTTCTCTTGCATAGATGTTATGTGTATGTATATCCCTTGGTCGTCTCTTACGATCATCCATGAGTAAGATAGGGGTTGGTGAATTGTATTCTTACTCCATCACAACACATATATTTTACATCTATACATATAATAAAAATGTAATTATTATAATATATATATATATATTACAGTAACATATATTTGTCCTTATCTCTTTCTTTGTGTAGCAAAAAACCTAATTAAATTTATGGGCACATTACAATGTATCTGATGATAAATTAAAAAGCTTGCTTACAATTTGAAGATTCTTCAGATTACCAATTTCAGGTGGCAAGTATTCGAAATCATTATCACCCAAATATAATGCACGGAGACTGTCTGGAACAATATAAGAGGAATATGTCCAATTAAATTTATCATGAAGGAAGGTGGTGTCAAGAGTCTCCGAAACCGGCGAGCGTGTATGAAGAGAATTATGAATGTTGAGGAAGCGAGTGAAGTATGCAGAGATAGAGTTCTCTGGCACTCTGTTCTCTCTGCCTACCCTGCAAGGGATATGGCGTGATGATATGTATGTATGTAAATTTATCATTATCTCAGCTCATATAAGTTACACTGCTGAGTTCGAGCCCTCTCTAAAATGGGAGGCTTATTTACCTAATTTACCATGATGGTCATACAGATTCATATAGAGTCACCCATGGACAAGGAAGCAGGTAGTGAATTGTATTCCTAATCCATTACTGCACGGAAAATTGAAGCTTGAGTCCAGATATTTTATTTAGATGAACTGTTTATAGTATTGTGATTTTGAATATAATTATAGTCTTCTTTATAGTCTTCGAAGAGGTTGTAAAGGTGCACTGAAGAGTCGTTTACCAACTTTAAGAGCAAAAGCTTCAATTCATCCTAAATCGTAAAAAGAGTTATAAAATACTTACCCATTATAAAGAAATTGCCAGGTAAATTCTTCTCACTGAGATTATTGTAAGTCAAGTCCAGAATTTCCAGCATAGGGAAGGAGCCAAAACCTCTTGGAAGTCCATATAGTCTGTTGAGAGAAACATTGAGGATTCGTAGCTTCGGCAGTGAAGATAAGCTGACAGGTAACTCTTGGATGTGATTATTGGCAAGGTTTAGGATCTCCAAGTTCATAAGATTGGCAAGAGCAGCTGGAACCACTTGGATTTTGTTGTGGCTTAGTGACAGTCGAGTGATGTTCACTAGATTAACTGAAAAAAATCAATGATTTTAAGTAAAATAAATTTCTAACAAATCTATTTACAAATGGAGAATTTTTTAAAGTTACCCTTTCTGTCTATTCTTCAATAAGATACATACATACATACATACCATCACGCCATATCCCTTGCAGGGTAGGCAGAGAGAACAGAGTGCCAGAGAACTCTATCTCTGCATACTTCACTCGCTTCCTCAACATTCATAATTCTCTTCATACACGCTCACCGGTTTCGGAGACTCTTGACTCGACCTTCCTTCAGTATTTATTATTAGTATATTATATATTATCTATTTTTATATTATATTATCTTCAGTATATATTATCTATTTTTCATGACCATAATATGTGTAATATAAAAAATGGTATATATATATATCATTCATATTCACAATAAAATTATGAAAATAGCATTTTTAAAATATACATAAAATTGTTTTATAATATCAAAATGAAATAACAAATTCAATATTTGTTAAAATTAGATATTATTTTTTTACTAAAATTATATACATATGTATAAAAAAATCCTTAAAATATATTATAAAAATATAATATTGCAATAACTTTTTATTAAAATTTTACTCTATAACCATATATGGGTTTTCAACATTGAATCTCATATAATAATAGTAATGAGTATGTAGGAGGAAACATATGTAATTTATTCCCCTGTACTCTTAGTGTGAATTTATAAAACATTGAAATAATATGATGTCACTGGCTAAAATAGAATCACTTATGAATTGCAACTTTGACCATTCTTATATTTTAAACGACTATAGTATCTTAAAATGTTAGCTTAATCATTGTTTAAATATAAAATTAATAGATACGAATGAAAATCGAGATTGCATTATTGCAACAAGCTGAGGTAGATCAGCGACAGTGAACAGACTCTAGGCAGTTATTAACTATATAGTTAAAATCTTTGATAAACATCACCTATATGTTTTTACAGAAAAAGAAATAGTTCATATTCAATATCAATTTAAGAAGGACAAAAGTACCAAAACCAAATATTTGATTATAAAGTATTCCAACAAGTTCTATAAACAGGTTACCCTACGCCCTTAATATGGTAAACAGGTTTTAGCGGTCACTTACACAATCCAGGTATCTCGTCAAGGCTAGATAGTCCTTTGTCAACCAAATCTATTTCAGGATTGTTAATTTCCTTCGCTTCTTCAATAACTTTTTTAGCTTTCGACATCTTGCCTGTGTTTGGAATACACGAAACTGGAGGTTGATGACTCATAATCACAACAGCTGTTTCCCTCTAACGAATTAAGTCGCGGTCCAGGTAAATTTTAATAGCTATCTTGACCATTGGTTGTTTTGTTCTTATATTTAAAGTCGTTTACGTAAAGTACGTAGAGTAAATTTTATTATGATTGGTATAAATCAAGGGGCAACAAGTTGAGCAGGTTAAATATATAACATTACTAATCTATTATTGCTTGCACTTTTATGACATATTATAATAAATTGAGTAGTAGTAGAAGTTCCTGATTCCTTAGCAAGTGCTTAATGTATTTGGTTGAACCGTAAAAGTATCAATATAAGTGATAAAATTTATAAAATAGTAATTGACATATGTATTTTAATCATTATCTAATTTACAATGTATTCTGTATCTTTTATTACTAAAACGTATTTATAAATGTATTATTTTACAATAAGCAATACTATATTTAAGCTTAATACTATGTTTCACTATACAATGCGCACGATGATGATTGTAATTTTTCCGATGCAATCGCTGTCGTAATTGTAATGATGTATTAATCGTTGTTTGTTAATCTTAATAATCATCTCATCTCACCTCATATATGTCCCACTGTTGGGCTCGAGGCTCGAGCCCCCTTTATAATAGGAAGGAAATTGCCCTACTCTACCACGCTGGTCAGACGTGTTGGTGTAGCCGGGCGGTCCACCGAAGACAAAGATCGGGTATCGGTGGCCCGCTCGCACGGCGAAGAGAGGAGTTTGCATGGTGGGTCTATGTGGCCATGCGCCGTCTCTTCCGTCACCCCGGACCGATTTGGCGGGGCGAGATACATTCATAGTCCAACGCAAAAAAAAAAAAAGACTTTTTGGTATAGAGTTTTATTTCAAGTTTTTCTTCACTTGAATAGATGTTATATGCGTTTTATATCCCTAAGTCGTCTCTTACGATCACCTATGGGTAAGATAGGGGTGGTGAATTGTATTCTTACTCCGTCACTACACGAATAAATCTTATAATAAATATAATTAAATATTGTTTAACTGTTACAGAACCCAACGGTTTGGTGCGCGACGATGAAAATTATATATTGATAAAAAATATATTTTCAAGCCCTTTGGAATCGAAACGCTTGGGACGTGGGGTCAGAATGCTCACATTTTATATAAAGAGACTACAAAAAGACTAATTGCTGCTTTGCGTGATCCGAGCACTGGCCTATATTTTGCACAAAAGGTTAGCATTGCCATTCAACGTGAGAATGCTGCCAACCTTCTGTGCATATTACCGGTGTACAGTAATGCGGAGGCATTTTTCAATGACTGATAATACCTTTTGTTTTTATTCCTTATTCTATTTTTCTTGTACTTTTCTATAAATATTATAATTTTAAAACTTTTTATTTAATTTTTCAAATTTTAACTGAACTTTGTTTAACTTGATTCAAATTGAAAAAAATAACAAACAATTTACAATTTTTATTAATGGCGTATACAAAGATACTTGATATAATGAAGAATGTATTTAGATTTCGGATAAATTGATTATTAAACACACTAAAATTAATGTCATTAAACTTATTTATAGTAAAGTGATTGATTTTCTTCTATAGTCGCATGCTGAATATCGCTTTGGGAAATCTTAAATTCCACTGTAATATATCTTACACATTATTATTGTTTTTGCCTCTATTTATAAATAGTTATAACTTTAATATTATACTATAACTTTTATATAGTGACAAAAATCGTCTTAATATTGACCACCAAACCTTAACAGTGTTGTGAGCGTTGCACGAGTTCACTCAACCATGTCATCATTACGCTTTTGGGTCGTCCTTTTCGTCCCGCTTTGGGAACGTCTGAAGGGGTACCTTGAGCGTTATGATTGCTGATTAGTGCAGTTTAAATATCAATTAAATTAATTTGTAACAGTAGTCATATCATGGGAGGTTCGATCCATAGCCCTCTATGGTCCACCCGTGTGGGCGTGGTCCCTGACCTCTTGTCTGTGAGCCCTCTTAAAGCAACCACAGAGGGCCATAACAGTCAGATTCATTCGTGAATACCGCACGGTGGCCACGGTGGCAGCGTGGTAGCCAGAACTCCCCCGTGGGAATGAAGGTGAAGATGGTAGCCGAGCTTTACTGTGGAGTGTTGGCGATACTGGCAGGGGGCGGTAATGTTTCACCCCGCAAGTTGGCCACTTGTGGAGCGACGTCCGCTGAAACGTCATAGTCCATTGGGCAACCCGCCTGGAAAGGCCTCGATTCGATGTTGGGATCGTAGAAGCCTTTCGGCCGGAGCTGATGAAGTAGTTGAGTCGGCGGCATGGGGTCCTCTTCTTCCAACTGATGTAGATATTGAAGGAGCATGGTTGCTTCGAAATGTACCTACACACGGTCGCGAGGAGGAAGAGATCCATCGCTAAGACGATGCCCAACAGAGTCACCAATTTATCCGTCCGCCGACCGCCACTCGCAGACAGGCTGACAGCGTGGGGGCAACTCCCCTACCTCGGATGCTGGGGGGGCACACTTAAAACATTTCTTATTTTTACTGACCGTCGCGCCGCCTACAGATTGGTTGTACAAACTTAACTGCTGCCATTTTGTCCTGCCTGTCAAACGTTTGACAACTGAGAATTGTTATTTTTTGTTCCTAGCATAGGTACTTATTTTCATCGATCTATTTTCGGTTATTGACATTCTTTCTGAAAAATATCTCAAGTTTCATTGTTAGGCTGATATTATTATTGTTTAGTTATCAGCTGATATGTTATTTTTTATATTTCAGGGTAGCTTTCATAGTAAAAGAAAATTCTATGTAATTACACATGCACTTGTAGATATGTATATATATTACTTCAACTTTAGTTCACCGCCTAAACTCTGGGTGGCAGCACTTTCCATACATGCATATTTTATCATCGAGTTGCCACTCTTTTTCAGTTTAATAACTTTACTCTTTGCTCGGATGTCAAGGAAGCGGTACCAGTGGTCGGCTCACCGGGCGATGGAGAGGGAGCACAGTGAGCTATAGAGCCGCACGCAATTCTTTCGTCTCCCCGGACGAAATGTGCATTGTCTGTCAGACCATAGACTGCCTAACAAAAAAAGGCTAGTTCTCTATTCACTTATTATAATGATTGTAACGCTCACAAGCAATTTTAATTAGTACAATTTTGGTCATGTGCGTGGTATTTGTGAGCGCTTAGTGGAATGTTTAATACAGTGACTGTTAGTACCCATCAGTAGTGTCAAATGTCACTGTCAGTAGTGTCAGTTGTGTTTTGTCCTCTTTGTGACGTTTTGCTTATCACAGTTGCTTATTTTCCGCTCAAAGGTCAGCGTTGCTCATTTTGTATGAAAGTTGTTCTGCTCTTGTCTCTGTTTTTCATTATTAGATTGTTTACATAAACCTGCTATGATATAGTATTTATTTTATCTCCAACAGTGAATCGTAATCCATATCGCACTTATTTATAATCGTTATCAGTGTAATTACGACTAAGAAATACTTATTTGTCAAATGAATTGATTATAATTATACAGTAAAGTGGTTAAATAATTATTATTTAGTGACCACTGAAATCCTTTCAGCCGGTGAGTAATAAAACAAATTAAAATTAGTTTTATTTATGATTGCTATCTATGAACAATATAAATTGTACGGTATTTTTTTTTTTAAACTGTTTAGGGCAATAAATTTTTAAACGATAAGTTATATAAAGGATGTGCAATGTAAATTAGCCCGTATATCAACGTATTGTAGCTGTTATTTACATAAATTATAACTGTATTTTTTTCTTTATCTTTTAAGTATTTCGTTTATTGTGTCATTAACACATCTCAATACTGTTATAATTAAACTTATGCTTCTCTCTTATCTATATTACAGCAACATAATCCTTATATATTTCTTTGACTGTTATATACAAGTTATTTTTTTTAAATTACCCTTTTTTAAAGATGTTGCACTAAGTACAATTGCCTTGAATTGACATTACAAGCTTGTGTAATAAGGAATATGTTTTTGAAAGGGAATATAAATAATAATAAATAAGAATAGAAATAATTAATACATATTACACCTATATTTATAACAAATATTTGTGATTAATGCAAATATAATTGTAATAGATTGATATCAAACACTTCACAAGTGAACTAAGATTGTTAGAGACACTGGTATAAATTGTTACTGGAAACTTTGTAATGGAATGGCTGAATAATACTTTGGTCTAGCTATGTATGAAGCTGTTAACTCACTTGTCAACTTACAGCTTATATTTTAGAATTAAAATAGACAAAGGGAGTATTATAATTATCGGTATAAACAAAGAAAATATAATTATAATATACAATAAATTACTATGATGATTCATTCTCCATTTTACAAAGCGATAGTAACACAATTGATGGGTTGACCTTACTTATCCATAGGAGTCATAAAAATCTGCTGAGCGATCATTATAAGAATGGACAACAGTGTTCTCCTAGTATTACTCTGATGTTCCCAGTCGTAAGGCTTGTTTTAAAAATAACTTTATATATTATAAGAGAAGGAAAACTCGAATCAAAACCTTATACCAACAAGTCTGACCAGCATGGTATAGTAGGTCAGTTTCCCTCCCATTATGGAGGAGTCTGGAGCCCAACAGTGGGACATATCTGAGCTGAGATGATGATGATTATAAGTGTTAAAATTTAGGTTATTTATGTGCTGTATTTTTTTAGAGAAGGGTTGAAAAAGATTGGAAGCTATTGAAATGATAAGAAGTCATTAGAGGAGGTCTTTGCTAAGAGGCACATATAAAATAGATTTATACATATTCAACAGTTTTTTGCTCAATACTTATTCATCTTGACATGTGGTGAGGGAATAAGGATACAATTCACCATCCCCTTTCTTACCTGGGTGATGGAAAGAGACAACTAGGGGTCACAATCAAATAACATCACTGCAAGAGAAGACAACTTAACATAAAATTATAGGATTGTATTCCATCTATATTTGTCTGACTATACTTGTCTGACCAGCACGGTATAGGAGGTGAATATCCTTCTCACTGTGTAGCAGGTTTACCCCAGCAATTGGATGTTATGACTTGAGATGATGAAACACTTTTAAAAACAAAATAATATCTGCAGGATATAAAGATAAGAAGAATGGTATTGTAATTGTTAAAATTTGTATTATGTTTTTAGCAATGAGTGAGAGACCGCAACCTTTGAAGGCTGTTAATAGGTTCTTTGAAGGTAAAGAGCCATGGCAGGTAGTAACAATGACAGCGTCTTCTGTGCTTGCTATAGTATGGGCACATAGCCTGTATAATGCCAAAGATAGTGAGTATTCTATCATTATTTATAAAAAATCACTTACAGTAGAGCGTCAATTATCCGAATGTCGATCAACTAAACGAACGCTTATCCGAACTACTACGCGCTTCCAACCCACGCATGTCTCAATTAAAAAATTATGAAAGAGAGAAAACCTTATTGCTTTTTAATAACGCCCTTAACATCAAAAGTCATGTTTCTTTCACCTAAGGGGACGTCCATTAATCACGTAATTTTTTTTTAGCATTTTAACCCCCTCCCCCTTGGTGATACGTGGTGAGGTTTAAGACCATGATCTCCTCCCCAACCAACCTCACGTGAATTTTTAGTACCTACAAAGAAGTAACCCACAACTCATTATATTCTTGTTTTTTTAGCTTTTTTATACTTCACCTAATTTAAATGACTGCATTCGTTGTCTGGCAACGGCTTTTCAGTTTAGATATCTTACTACACCCCCTCCCCCTTGTTATATTTCGTGATTCTTGTCAAACGCCTCCACTCTTTCAAACCTCACCTGATTAATGGACGGCCCCTAACGTGACGTCATTATTAAAGCCCATGGATTAATGCGTTATTGAGACTATCGAACGGTATTACAGGAAGAATTATGTAAATTGCTTTTGAAAAAAAAAAGGAGGAGATTTTCTTGCGTCCTTTTTGTTTTATTATTTGTCAGTAAAGATATACCTAAATATAAATATGGTTTTCATTCATCCGTACGTAAATATGTATGTCTGAATCAATACAGTTCGATTATTCGAAAACATTAGTTCGGATAATCGATGCTCTACCGTATACCTATTAGGTAGAGTAATTACAAATTTTACAATTACAAATTACTTAGGGTATATACAATATGGCCACCGAAGTCAAAAATCGGGTACCGGTGGCCCGCTCGCCTCGCACGACGAAGAGAGAGGATTTTACGGTGGGTCTATGGGGTCACGCGCCGCCTTTCCGTCACCCCGGACCGATTCAGCGGGGCGAGACGCATCCATAGCCCACCAATAAAAAAAAAAAAACTGTCGATACAATATGTATTCTTCTTTCATAGTACACATTGTAGAAGTTATTGGCAATAGTTTTATGACCGGCCGCCTGCTAGACGTCAACCCTCCTTGGGAATGTAATTGTTGACCAAACGGCATCAGATAGAGTTGACCCAGGACGTCCTGGCCTTATAACGATACAAGGCTTTTAGTCGTCTTTTACGACGTCCATGAGTAAAGTAAGGGTTGGTAGTATTCGTAGCTGCTACCACACAGCACGTGAACGAATAAATGTCTTGTGAAAATCAAAATATATTCTTATAGAAAATTTAATGATCTACAAAAAAGGTCCGGGATGTTTTTTGCTAAGTTGACTCGTTTAAAAGTTATTAGAGGTTAAAGTCCAACCTCAAATAATTAAGGATAACTTTTACAATTTCAGCAGCTTCACCTTTTTATAGTAATACTAGGAGACCACTTTTTTATAAAAATACAATTCTTTTTATAATTTTTATTTTTTACAATTGTACCATTCTTTTATAAAAAAAAAATTAAAAGAAATAACAATAATAGACTAACCCGCTGAGTTTCTTGCCGGATCTTCTCAGTAGTGGTCTACTTCCGATCCGGTGGTACTTTATTGTATTAATTTAATGTGTTAAAACGGACAACATGTAAGTGCCCTCGCAGGTTCTATGCATAATAAATGAATTTGAATTTGACTCTGTAGAACTCTAAAAAATCAGAATTCCTTAAAAGCCAGCGCAGCGCCAATTCCAGGTTCAATTGTTAATCTAAACCATTATCAAATCTACCTGAACACGCATAAAATTTCATCAAAATCATTCGAACCCGAGGAGTTCAGTTACAAACATACGTACAAAGGAATAACATTTAGATAAATTAACAAAAAACCTTTATTCAGGTGTAACAACGAGATTACGTAGAGAATTTTTCCGATGGCTCCGTCAGGTGCCTATAGTCCGACGTAAGATAGAAGAAAAGATGACAGAAATCAACAGTGACTTCAGAAAGGACGTCAAGAAAAAATTGGCCGGTGTCACGATAAGGAGGGAACTGCCCGAAACTGGTCTCGATGCTGAACTGGTTTTGGAAGAGATAAGAGATCATGTTAATTTGGGTGAGTTCATTATTATTATCCTTTTGATGTTATTTGAATAAAACATTGAAAATATAAAGAAAATAAAGCGTGTCACGCTGACCAGATAAAATCTAGGCAGCGTGACATGCTTTCTAAAAGTTATTAGAAGAGCAAAATATACTGCAAAGGGTTTTGGGTTGCCAGTCGCTTGTCTGATGTCAATCTACTCTTAGAACGTATACCACAAAGCATTACCTGCAATTGGTCCAGGTTGGTGAACTTCCCATATATAAATTTACTGAAATTTTAGCATTTAATATGCTTAATTTATAAAATCCGATTACGAAATGAAAAATTGATGTCGCAAGCGGGATTCGAACCCGCGCCTATTGGGATTCCGGCCCAATCGTGCTGCCACTACACTACCGCGACCAATTGTAGGACATGCAAATTTTCATCTCGTATTGTATTTACGTCTTAAGGTGACGGTGTGCTATCTACCCGACAATGTTTACACAATGTTATAGGCTTAATACTTCAAACTTTACAGTTAGAATTGTATTAAACGATGACACAACCTTGTTATTTAAATTTACTGAAATTTTAGCATTTAATATGCTTAATTTATAAAATCCGATTACGAAATGAAAAATTGATGTCGCAAGCGGGATTCGAACCCGCGCCTATTGGGATTCCGGCCCAATCGTGCTGCCACTACACTACCGCGACCAATTGTAGGACATGCAAATTTTCATCTCGTATTGTATTTACGTCTTAAGGTGACGGTGTGCTATCTACCCGACAATGTTTACACAATGTTATAGGCTTAATACTTCAAACTTTACAGTTAGAATTGTATTAAACGATGACACAACCTTGTTATTTAAATTTACTGAAATTTTAGCATTTAATATGCTTAATTTATAAAATCCGATTACGAAATGAAAAATTGATGTCGCAAGCGGGATTCGAACCCGCGCCTATTGGGATTCCGGCCCAATCGTGCTGCCACTACACTACCGCGACCAATTGTAGGACATGCAAATTTTCATCTCGTATTGTATTTACGTCTTAAGGTGACGGTGTGCTATCTACCCGACAATGTTTACACAATGTTATAGGCTTAATACTTCAAACTTTACAGTTAGAATTGTATTAAACGATGACACAACCTTGTTATTTAAATTTACTGAAATTTTAGCATTTAATATGCTTAATTTATAAAATCCGATTACGAAATGAAAAATTGATTTTCATGATTTCATTTCGTAATCGGATTTTATAAATTAAGCATATTAAATGCTAAAATTTCAGTAAATTTAAATAACAAGGTTGTGTCATCGTTTAATACAATTCTAACTGTAAAGTTTGAAGTATTAAGCCTATAACATTGTGTAAACATTGTCGGGTAGATAGCACACCGTCACCTTAAGACGTAAATACAATACGAGATGAAAATTTGCATGTCCTACAATTGGTCGCGGTAGTGTAGTGGCAGCACGATTGGGCCGGAATCCCAATAGGCGCGGGTTCGAATCCCGCTTGCGACATCAATTTTTCACTTCGTAATCGGATTTTATAAATTAAGCATATTAAATGCTAAAATTTCAGTAAATTTAAATAACAAGGTTGTGTCATCGTTTAATACAATTCTAACTGTAAAGTTTGAAGTATTAAGCCTATAACATTGTGTAAACATTGTCGGGTAGATAGCACACCGTCACCTTAAGACGTAAATACAATACGAGATGAAAATTTGCATGTCCTACAATTGGTCGCGGTAGTGTAGTGGCAGCACGATTGGGCCGGAATCCCAATAGGCGCGGGTTCGAATCCCGCTTGCGACATCAATTTTTCATTTCGTAATCGGATTTTATAAATTAAGCATATTAAATGCTAAAATTTCAGTAAATTTAAATAACAAGGTTGTGTCATCGTTTAATACAATTCTAACTGTAAAGTTTGAAGTATTAAGCCTATAACATTGTGTAAACATTGTCGGGTAGATAGCACACCGTCACCTTAAGACGTAAATACAATACGAGATGAAAATTTGCATGTCCTACAATTGGTCGCGGTAGTGTAGTGGCAGCACGATTGGGCCGGAATCCCAATAGGCGCGGGTTCGAATCCCGCTTGCGACATCAATTTTTCATTTCGTAATCGGATTTTATAAATTAAGCATATTAAATGCTAAAATTTCAGTAAATTTAAATAACAAGGTTGTGTCATCGTTTAATACAATTCTAACTGTAAAGTTTGAAGTATTAAGCCTATAACATTGTGTAAACATTGTCGGGTAGATAGCACACCGTCACCTTAAGACGTAAATACAATACGAGATGAAAATTTGCATGTCCTACAATTGGTCGCGGTAGTGTAGTGGCAGCACGATTGGGCCGGAATCCCAATAGGCGCGGGTTCGAATCCCGCTTGCGACATCAATTTTTCATTTCGTAATCGGATTCCCATATATAGTTATATACCCAGTACAGTTGTACTGGGTAAGCAATTTATAGGTCCGGATTGAGAGCCCTCAGCGCTCACCCATAGCCCGGGTTAAGCTGCGAAAGCCATTTGCGGCTAACAGTTAAAAGACATGAAAAAAATGAAAAACTATTTATACGGCGAGCCTTCAGATTTTTCAGTATATGATAAACTTTTACCTTCTATTACTACAATCATCATTATCATTTTCTTGCTCTTATCCCAATTACTTTGGGTCGACGCAATATGTATGTACTCCTCTTTCTACATATTGCAAAAGTTATTGACATATAGTTTTATGACCGGCCGCCTGCTTGACGTCAACCCTCCTTCGGAATGTATCTTCTATTACAGTGGTTCTTAACCGGTGGTCCGCGGACTACTGGTGGTCCCTGAGAGCATCCGAATTGGTCCGCGGAGCCATCCTTAAAAATAATAACTATATACTCTCAGATCATTTACACTCATCTAAGTATATACTTGGGAGGATCTTCTCGTCTAATATTCCGCAGTGTCTGAAAACAAAGGTTTATAACCAGTGTGTGTTACCAGCGATGACTTACGGCACTGAAACGTGGTCTCTAAATGTCGCGGCTATGCTCGGTATTTCTCTACGTGATAATATCCGAAATACGGAAATCCGTAGAAGAACGGGTGTAACCGACATAGCCCTAAGGATTAGCACGTTGAAGTGGCAATGGGCAGGCTACATCGCTCGACGAACCGACAACCGTTAGGGAAAAAAGGTTCTCGAGTGGCGACCACGAATCGGACGACGCAGCGTAGGACGACCCCCCACTCGGTGGACTGATGACCTCATCAAGGTCGCAGGAAACCGTTGGATGCAGGTGGCACAGGACCGTTATAGATGGCATTCTCGTGGGGAGGCCTATGTCCAACAGTGGACGTTTACGGGCTGATGGATGGATGGATGGAAGTATATACTATGTAGTGAAGAATATGCAATTACAAAAATCCCATTAAATTTTACCTTTGATTCGTAATAAATATAATTTAATACGTATTTTTTATTGGTTTTCCTTCCTTTATTTCCTTCTGACTATATCTATATTACCTCCAAAACAATAAATCAGATAGGTGTAAGGCGGTGTAGGTCTATTACTACGATGTTATGTAATAATTTAATAGTCGCATAGTCTTGTTCAATATGGTAACCTGTATCTACCTGGTTGTATTAATTATCATTACATACAATGATTAATCCGAGATACATTTCTTTGTGTATTACTAAAGGTTGTAATCTAGACATATAATGGATTACTTGCAATATCAGTGTTATACATACATATATATTTTAGGTGTCACCATAAAGTTTTTTTTATGTATATTAGTAATACATTTTATTTATTTCCTTAGTTATAGGTGGTGTGTTAATAAAAAAAAAGTTATCTTTCGATCTGCCATGTTATTTATTATTTCTGCTTATATATGTACTACGGCTGGATTCGAAACTACTCCATAATAGGAGAGAAATTGGTCTGCTATGCTAAGTTAGTCGTAATGGTATTTTTTTTTGTTGGCGGGCTATGGAGTGGTCACACTCCGCTACATCCGTCCGGGGCGACAGAAGAAGCGGCGCGCGACCCCATAGACCTGCCCTACATGTACCTCTCTTCGCCGAGCGAGCGGGCCACCGGAAGTCGGTCTTTGTCTTCGGTGGCCCAGTCGTAATGATATAGGGTTTTATTTCGAGCTTTCCATGTCTTGCATAGATGTTATACGACATTGAAAAATTAGATTTACTGTCGAATAATGGATCCCGACTGTTCAGTTGTCATGTTCTAAACTAATAATGATTTTTAAATACCTATTCAACGATTCACTCGTCATAGTTTGTTGACTTTATTTTTTCATTTTCACAATATGGCGTCCAGTAGTCGCCATATTGAATTTTCTCTAACGTCATATCTTTAGTGACACTCGCCGGACTAAGAGGAATCGATTGACGTGTGAATCATAAAAATCGGCCCAGGCGTTTGGTCTATATAGTGCTTCAAAGGAACATACTGGCTTGTTTCACTTCAACTCTCCTTCGAAATGTAATCGAGGACCACGACGCCATAGGCTTAGGTCAATCTAGCTACAATTTTATTTTTACGACCTATGTTAGAAATATTACCTTTGTTAAGTGGCCTTTATTATCATCATCACAACTCATATATGGTATAGGGTTTTGTTTCGAGTTTTCCTTCTCTTTTATAGATGCTATATAGGTTTTATATCCCTTAGTCGTCTCTTACGATCACTCACGGTTAAGATAGTGGGTGATGAATTGTATTCTTACTGTGGCACCGCATGGAAAAAGTCGTTATTAACGAAAGTAAAACTGCGTTTGTAAACTTTGTTTACTAATAATAGAATACATCTTATTAATATTCTAAGTCTACAAACGTATTACAGTACTAGCCTTGGCAGTACAATAATAGTCTAAGTTAATTAATTAATTAAAAATAAAACTAAAAGTGCTTCCGTATTTTATAATTTCCTATTTAAATTAGCCGACTTAGGTTTTTAATTATTAATAATAATAATATATTGTCTTTTCAAAACTAAAACTAACAATTATAATAAAAGAAAATTAAAACTAGAAGGCAAAAGGAATTGGCTTTTCTGCTGTCACTAAGCGTAGCGTTGATGTGGGCGCATGCGTTTGCGCGTGTGTGCGTGTGTGTAGACATGATACAAGATAGTGCGCGAGTAGATGGGTATGCATGCGTGAGTGTGTTGCATGTTTACCTCTTTAACTGGAATTTTGTTGGTCTAGAGCCCGTATAAGTGGCACAATTTATTGAGTTTAGGCAATTCATGACGCGTTTGTTAACTAATAGTCCAGTTCCTTAATATAACTGATACTCAATATAACCGAATTTGTTTTCGTCTTAAACCTCACCATGTATCACCACGTGGCAATCACCGTGGTGATTTAAAAATGCCAAAAACCTTTACACGATTAATGGATTACCTCTTGCAATATAACTGTGTAAAGGTCGCAGCCGACTTATACAACACAACACCGCTCCCACATAGCAAAATAGGGGTTCTCCATTAATCACGTGATCTTTTTTTAGCATTTTTTAACCCCTCTCCCACTTGGTGATACGTGGTAAAGTTTAAGACTATGAAGGTTTAGGACTTCGTGGTTTTTGTCAAACCCCTCCCGTCCCTTTCAAACCTCACGTGATTAATGGACGGCCCCATACTCTTCATTGAAAGGTGAAATTTTGAACGAAAAAGAAGTATTATTTATTTTAAAAACGTTCCGTCTTTAAGTTATAAATCCTTACACCACAGAGGGTTTTCCAATCAATACACAAATAATAAAAGAATAGGGATTTGTGGAACTGTCGTCATTTTGCATTGTAGTCAAACAAAAGCAAAAAGAGATAAATATGTATAAAATCCGATTACGAGCGAAAAATGTTTGTCACAAGTGGGATTCGAACCTACACGACGAAAAATAATTCATCATCATCATCATCATCACAGCCCATAAATGTCCCACTGTTGGGCTCGGGCCTCCTCCATAATGGGAGGGAAATTAACCTACTATACCGCGCTGGTCAGACGTGTTGGTATAGGGTTTTGTTTCGAGTTTTCCTTCCCTCGCATAGATGTTACATGCGTTTTATATCCCTTAGTAGTCTCGTACGATCACCCACGGGCAAGATATGGGGTGGTGAATAGTATTCTTATTCCGTCACCACACGGAAAAATAATTACGAGTGAAAAATTATTGTCACAAGTGGGATTCGAACTCACGCCTATTGGAAATTCGTTCCAATCGTGCTGCCACCTACACCACCGTGAACGTGTAGCACATTCAATTCTCGCATCGTATTATATTTTCGTATTTAATGAGACGTGTGCCATCTACCCGAAATTGGGTCAATTGGGTTTTTATATTAATCAAGCATATTAAATGCTAAATTTCAGTAAAGAGATAAATATGGGCAGCGGAGAAGAAAAATATGATACCTATACTAAATTATTGATTACTTTTAGTTGATTTTACATTTGACATTGTAAGCTATATATTAAATCTTATTTGCGAATATTAAATCTTATTTATTATCACAAGTGTGTTCTGAATCCACATTTATTGAGAATTCGCTTCAACAACTTTACCAATTACATGGTTATGGTACGTGTGGTAACCAATTGGTTGGTCGTATTCCTATCTTGAAGACTTTTTATACACGCTATTTACCTGAAAATCTCTCACATATTGTAATCGTTTTATCGTTTGTAAATGAGTTTTCTTTAATATTATTTTTAGGTGGATACGACTGGAAGAACGGCAGTGTCTCTGGTGCGGTGTACCACGTTGACCAGGCGATCAGTAAAGTGGCATGCGAAGCTTACAGCTTGACCGCTTATACGAATCCATTGCATGCGGACGTGTTCCCCGGCATCAATAAGATGGAAGCTGAAATTGTCAGAATGGCTGTCAACCTATTTCATGGAGATGACAACTGTTGTGGAACGGTGAGTCTTGAGATATTTGTAATGATCAATCAGTGGATTGGTCATCAGCCTATTAGGCTAATGACGACCAAGAGTCTCTTGACATACATTGTTCGACGAGGCTTTCCTAGAGTAGGATGTTGATGTTATGGCCATGCTTAACAAGTTATTGTAAATAATAGTTTATTAATGGTATCCAAGATTTCGTCTCCTTCCTTTTAGTTCCATCATCAGAGTAATTGATTAGGGAGACCACCATACATGGGTGTTGTAAATGTTGAATTACATATGTGAAAGAAATAACGGGTTACCCTTTTGGGTAACATTTCCGTCGATGTCCTGGCAACAAACAAGTTGCCGAGGTGTCGCCTCCACGCGGTTGGCCTTTCTGCGGGTGGTGGACTAATACCCACTCCATCCAACCGCTGGCTAGGGGCAACCGCGGCAGGTTAGCTTGGCTAGCTGACTCAGCTAGGGCGGCTGCGCCTCACAGAAGGCGGCGACTGCATCTCAGTTCCTCACAAATGTAGCCGACTACATAATTAGCTTTGTTATTTTTTTTTATTCATTCCTGCCCTAGAGAGTAAGGAATTTCTATGAATCACTACCGCCTAAATACGGCGAGCGATGTCCTTCACCTGCTATTTAATTCAATCTAACTCAATTTGCCGAGTATTAAAAATTATAAGATTCCCGATGTCAAATTAGTTGAGATTCGCTATAATTTTCCTTATCCCTAAATGTACACTCTCTTTTTAATTAACCATTTACAATCGCATGAAAGAATTGAAAGCTGACATACTGGCATTACTTATTCGTTCAGTTTTAACCATTACTAAATACATCATCACGATCCGGTTACGTAATAATGAGTACTTATATTACATTTTACAACATCCGAAGCTTACTAATTGCTTTGAATGCCAAACCTGCTATAGAACAGTATGAAAACAAACACCATTGTTTGATAATGCTCGAATGTCTTTATGGATCATAGTAGTTTTATAATTTAGTTGATTTACGGGCGTTTTTCGTGTGGTGACGGAGTAAGAATACAATTCACCACCCCTTATCTTACTCGTGGGTGATCGTAAGAGACGACTAAGGGATATAAAACGCATATAATATCTATGCAAGAGAAGGAAAACTGGAAATTAAACCCAATACCAACACGTCAAACCAGCGTGGTATAATAGGTAAATTTCCCTCTCATTATGGAGGAGGCTCGAGCCCAGTAGTAGGACATATGTGAAATAAGATGATGATGATGATGACGGTTAGGGGCGCAAGTATGTGTACTTCAATTCTTAACATCTGAGGTTTGAAATAGAATGTGGTTTTTTTTTCGTCAAGAAATTATTAAATGTACAATTTGGAATTGATTTGAGTGATGATAATATCTCGCATATTCTTTATTTAGCATCATCATCATCTGGGCTTTTATACGTGTCAACGGTGCGCTCGAACCTTTAAGACGTAAATTGACTTACCACGGTGCGCTGATGTCTTCGTATAAGATTTTGTTGCGAGTTTTTTTTTTTACGACAGTCAATAGTAACAAAATACAAGGCTGGTAAATTGTATTTTAGTCCGTTATCACATATTGTCTGTTACGTGAGATTAAAATGTATATAGTAACAATCTTAGACACTTACCAAGTCTTTGACAAAGATGAGACATAACATAATTTGTTGCTTAGAATATTATGATCTTTTTGTGTACAATGTAGTTGACGACGAATCACGTTGGAACCATACACAACCGTCAAACATTTTCCTTTTACAAATTAGATACATGTTTAATTTCTATTGTTTGTGAATTCCATAAAATGATTGTCATACAACGTTGTAAATAAGTGATGGCTTATCATTTAGAAAATTATGCTTTATAGATATTCAAATATCATAAAGCTGATTCAATGTTATGAATGTTATTTTTTATCTTTATCTAAATATATACGAAGTGGTACTAAACGTTATGTTATTACCTGTATTGTCTTAAAACTATTATTATCATATACGCTAAGATAGATAAGCGACTTAGTAACAGAAATAATGAGTTTTTGATTATTTTTTTGTTGATTTAGCATTTGATAATCTAGGACTATTATAATTTTTTTGACTACATAAATAATACTACACTTTTAAAGTTAAGGTAAATGTCGCGGGTTGAATATCTACGCATTGGTACTTTGTTTTTCTACGGCGATTTTTATTTTAATTTTATTTTTTGTTGTAATTGAATGACGACTAATTAAATACTCGTATAAGCCAACGTGGGCTTTTGTCGTCTCAGATATATTTTTTTTACAAATAAAAAAAAAAGAAATTATTAGTGATTCGAAATGCCGGAACAGAGCGACGGAATATCGAAGCGAAGCGAGAACAGATCGCTTATACAGGGTGTCCCAAAATTCAACGATAAGCTGGCACCAGCAGGTGGACCTACATATGACTACTCGAGAACAGAAAAGAAAAAAATTCTACCTTGATTTTTTTTTTCATTACGACAAAAAAACCAAAATCTTTAAAAATGGACATCCTTTATTATATTATTAAGTGCTATTGCTACAGTTTTACAAGTAATTCTGTGATTTTTTTTGTATTGGCAAGGTAAGTAGCACTACTATCGATCACAACCATTAAAAATTCCAGAATATCTATAGTTTTTACACAAAAATCAATCAAAACTATGTTTTTTTTCATAAATTATGTAAGATTTTGACTTTCAGCTCACTTTCACTCATCATAGTGAAAAAAAAAAGTATGGACACTACTGTGGCAAATAGTATTAAAAATTGGCGCAACTAACTACAATTCTAAAATGGTATAACATTCAAGGCAAACTAGCCACAAAAATATACTTAGGTGTACTATTTCAAAATAACAACCATATTTCGAAAATTGTTAGTGTTGATAGTAATCACTTTTACTAAGTAGCCAAAATGTTTTTGTAGCAAGTTCCCAGAATTTGAATGAGACATGTGCGTAGTCCGTAGATCCACAGTCTGAATTATTTTATGGCGAAGCTCGTCCAAGGTTGCAATCGGTTTTGTGCAGACTCTGTCCTTTAGACAACCCCAATAGAAAAAGTCCAGGGGATTTAGATCGGGTGAACGGGGTGGCCACAAGATAGGACCAAGTCGCTCGATCCAACGCCCTGGGTACTCTTGGTCTAAGTACTCTCGCACAGGACGGGCATAGTGAGCTGGGCAACCATCGTTTTGAAACCACATGGTTTGCAAATCACTTAAGGGCACATCTTCTAATAATCCTGGCAACTCATTTTGTAAGAAGTTTAAATAACTATTGCCATCTATGTTTCCTTGTAACTCAAAGGGCCCTATCACTTTGCCATTTATTATGCCAGTCCATAGGTTAACCTTAAATTGGTATTGAGATTGTCTTCTCTCACCAGGTGCAGATTTTCATTGTTCCAGCTATGAAGATTGTGAAGATTTAAATATCCATCTTTCTTGCAGGTTGTTTCATCACGACGACGTGACGTTTTAAAATTCTATGTGCAGTACTTTTTGGGATTCCCGTTGCTGCTTGTACAGCACGTACAGAGGTAGTTGAATCGTTTTCTATTTCATTGAGAACTTCTTCATCGTGTTCCGATCTAGGTTTTCCAGCGTTTCGCCTGTCAGATGGTATACAACCCTCCGAAAAAGCTTGATACACGTTAATAAATACGCGATAATCCGGATACCTTTGAAGATTAGGGTACCTTGCTCGATATAATCTGCTAGCAGCGTTGGCATTGCATCGGCATTCTCCATAAATTAGGTGCATATTAGCGTATTCTAACGCTGTGTATGGTAGCGGCATGATGAATGCTAAACACTTGAAAATAAGGCAAAACTTCTTTAAAAAAAACACAAAATCACAGTCTAAAATAATACCAAGTCAGGTCAATTTCCAGGTCACTTAATTCAATCCAAAAGTCGTCAGTACCAGAGCCACTTTAATTAAAACAGAACGGTGTGCAGTAAACAAAGAAGTAGAGCATACTGACCTGCTGTGCTGCTGAGGACATTAATTACTTCTCCACCTGCATTAATGTTACTAAACAATTAGCATCTATCTATCTCCCTCTAACGTATAATCTCTCTATCTCTGTCCAACTTATTTTATGGACTTATGGACTACGCACATGTCTCATTAAAATTCTGAGAACTTGCTACAAAAACATTTTGGCTACATAGTAAAAGTGATTACTATCAACACTAACAATTTTCGAAATATGGTTGTTATTTTGAAATAGTACACCTAAGTATATTTTTGTGGCTAATTTGACTAGAATGTTATACCATTTTAGAATTGTAGTTAGATGCGCCAATTTTTAATACTATTTGCCACAGTAGCGTCCATACTTTTTTTTTTCACTATGATGAGTGAAAGTGAGCTGAAAGTCAAAATCTTACATAATTTATGAAAAAAACATAGTTTTGATTGATTTTTGTGTAAAAACTATAGATATTCTGGAATTTTTAATGGTTGTGATCGATAGTAGTGCTACTTACCTTGCCAATACAAAAAAAATCACAGAATTACTTGTAAAACTGTAGCAATAGCACTTAATAATATAATAAAGGATGTCCATTTTTAAAGATTTTGGTTTTTTTGTCGTAATGAAAAAAAAAATCAAGGTAGAATTTTTTTCTTTTCTGTTCTCGAGTAGTCATATGTAGGTCCACCTGCTGGTGCCAGCTTATCGTTGAATTTTGGGACACCCTGTATATATTATAATAAGTAGAATAATATAATTATCTATATTAACTCAGTAATTGATAGTGCAATATTCTAATGAACACGTTTTTACAATGGATCACGTTCAGCTGACGTAGTGGCTACCATATTGGCATATCTCTATTTAGTGAGCCCTTTGCCGATATATGTATCGGAGATGCGTGGGCATGACACAAACTACGTCACCAGTGCAATAAGTGAGCCACGCCGGATATTTTAGTAAGAATGGAGCTCCATAGTCATAATCGAAACTTTCGGATATCCGAAATGAAATTATTTTTGAAACCGTAATCGAAGTCGATATAAAATTTTCCAATAATTTCGATTGTTACCGTGTAGGTGAGAGTGAAAAGACCAGGTAACCAGGTAACTAAAACGATAAGGTTGCTCGATGGCTTTTTCTTTTTTTCATAAGACTGCAATCATTAATTTCACTGACTCAGAATCACATATATTCCTACTACCTAGGCTAGCGGTGGACAAATGCGACATTTTTAAATAGCATTAGGGGGTTAAAAAAATTGCTATGGGGATTCAAAATGGGTCACGTGATATGTGTATGTTCCCTTATATGTGTGTATCAATCCCAGTCCATATCATAAGCAATTTGATATATAATATATTTTTTTTTTAAAGACAATGCCCTGCACTAAGGAAATAATCCTTGTATTGCGAGATTTTACAAACATCTAGTTAACGAACATAAATTACATTCAGTCACAAAAACAATTTGTGGCACGCACAAAGTATTATCTTGCGTGGGAATCAAAACCGTGATATGCGATGCGGTAGGTCGTTATTTTAACCTGCATTTGATTTTTACTGTATACAGGTTACAACAGGCGGTACAGAATCCATCATTATGGCATGCAAAGCGTTTAGGGATTTGGCGTACAGCAAGGGTATTTCAAATCCTCAAATAATTGTACCATCCACGGTGCATTCGGCGTTCGATAAGGCCGCTCAATATCTAGGCCTGTCTGTCAAAACTATACCTGTTAATCCTGAAACTATGACCGTTGATGTGGAGAAAGTGAAGAGGGCTATTGGTAGGAGGACTTGTTTGGTAAGTTTCTTTTGAATTAAGATCTAAATATTATTTAAAACATTATACAGCGTATATTCTTCCTTCTTTTGTGAATAGGCCATTCAATTTCGCAGGAAGTGTTGCTACTTCCTCCCCTTACCAGGCGAGTAGCGCAGTTAGTCCCCTGACATGTAAGGGGCGATGCCAAATTCTGTTCCTTTTCTGTCATCCCACTGGAACATATATAATAGCGTATAATACTTGGTTTTCTTGTTTAATTTTTTTATATAATTTGTCACTTATAAATAAAGCATCCGTTTTTTCTTTGGGGATAGGCTATGGTTGGTCACAACCCGCCCAAATCGTCTGGGGTATCGGATGGAATGGCGTGCACCTTCATAACCTACCGTACAAGTACTTCTCTATCGCCACCTGGACAGGAACCAGTGCCAAGTTCTTGTTTTCGTATTAAAGAAAACATTTCTTAGTCATCTATCATGACATCTACGGATATAAGTAGTGGTAAATTGTATTTTTACTATGCTGATTTAAGTCATTTAAATTCACTTATGTTTCCTTGTTGTTCTTGCTGGGCTGTACCCGACGATAAATCACATCGAATCTTGGATAGAGATAATCGACTAATTTCGGCTACTTATAGCCTTGTCTCTATCGCACAGTATCTATGTATGTAATATCACATTGAGAATCTGGTATCTATTAGGAGCTGTTAAAATAATCGTGACATTTTGTTACTAAATAAACTATACCTATTCTTGCAATTGAACAACGACTGACAGAAATCAAACAGGTAGCGTGCGCCAGAAACAATTCTCTATAAAGCGGAATTTATCTGTTTTTATGGATCGACGTGCAATATAAATTGCTGGTTACTGTACTTATATAAAACTAATGATAATACTAGCTGAGTTTTGTGAGGGCTCGCGTAATTTTTCTAACTGGTAATTATTTTTCAGTTTTTTTTAATTATTACTTTATATATATATATATATATATACCTATGATTATTGAGTTTAGTTCTGTTGCAGCGATGGTAACTCTTTGGTTTTCTAACAGATGGCGTTAGTAGTAGAATAATATGCTATCCGATGTATACAAAATTGTTAATGTTAATTTTTAATGGTTAAAAAATAATTATTTTTTGACAGATAACACATCTAGATATGAAGTTAAATTACTATGTTAAAGCACAAATCTATAGGCGTGATAGGCATTCAGTATAATGTACCACAAAAATGCTCAAGTTGTGGAATAGTGTTATGATATATTTTTTTATGCTTACAGATAGTTGGTTCAGCGCCGAACTATCCATATGGTACAATGGACGATATCATAGCACTCTCAGACGTAGCATTGGAATATGATGTACCTTTGCACGTGGACGCGTGCCTTGGCGGTTTCGTGGCTGCCTTCATGATGGATGCCGGTCATCACGTTCCTGTTTTCGATTTTCGTTTACCAGGAGTCGCTAGCATGTCAGCTGATACGCATAAAGTATGTATGAAAATGTATATTTCTGATTTTGTATTACTGGGATTTTTTTAAAATATTCATTAATCATATTTGAATAGCATAAAATGTATTATTATTTATTTCATCATCATCCCAGCTCATATATGTCCCACTGTTGGGCTCGAGCCTCCTCCATAATGGGACGGAAATTGACCTACTAGCCAGACGTGTTGGTATACGGTTTTCCTTCGAGATTTTCTTCTATTGCATAGATGTTATATGCGTTTTATATCCTTTAGTCGTCTCTAACGACCACCCACGAGTAAGATAGGATGTGGTGAATTGTATTCTTACTCCGGCAGCACACGAGAATTTATTTACATATAAATTAATCCCGCTTGCGACATCATTTTTTCATTTCGTAATCGGATTTTATAAATAATTAAGCATATTAAATGCTAAATTTCAGTAATTTAAATAACAAGGTTGTGTCATCGTTTAATACAATTCTAACTGTAAAGTTTGAAGTATTAAGCCTATAACAATATGTGATGACGGTATGCTATCTACCCGACAATGTTTACATTGTCGGGTAGATAACATACCGTCACCTTTAGACATAAAATATAATACGAAGTGAAATTTGCATGTCCTACAATTAGTCGCGGTGGTGTAGTGGCAGCACGATTGGGCCGGAATCCCAATAGGCGCGGGTTCGAATCCCGCTTGCGACATCATTTTTCATTTCGTAATCGGATTTTATAAATACATATAAATTATTTATTATTATTATCATTTATTTATTTAAATAAAAATAAAAAAAAAATACGAAAAAAAACAAGAATTGCGCTTATCCTTCATAAGTTCTTCTTAAGCGAGAAAAAGCTTATTATATATTTGCTTACATTGCGTAACTACGTGTATTCGTCACACTCTCTTTTCACTTTAGTGAATGAAGGATATGCGTATTTTTTTTTATTGCTTGTAGTGCCAAACGAGTAAGCTGCACACCTGATTGTGTTACTGTCACTCATGGGCCTATAAAATACCAACGGTACAGCTAGGCAACTGCTTACTAACACAAACCCACCCAGAAAGTTGGGCTGTCGGCTCTCTCACTCACCGAATGAAGCGCAACAGCTGATTTTCTGTAACTGTGGTTACTACCTGCCTACCTACTGGGATCGACGGGCCTGGTTATAGATAGAGAACTGTCCAAAAGTGTGACCTTACCAATACTGAAGTACGCGATATATAAGTCGCTTAGCCTCTTTTCCTCGTGAACTTTTTATTATGCAAGAAGTTTTTGGTTAAAAATTTCAAAGACTTGTCATTATAATTTCCAGTTCAATAATGAACCTTTTGTAATTGTTTACAGTACGGGTTTGCTCCTAAAGGTACGTCTGTGGTACTGTACAGAAAGCCGGAGTACAGACATCACCAGTACACCGTCACCACCGAGTGGCCTGGTGGAGTTTACGGATCACCCACCGTCAATGGTGAGTTAATTTCGTAAATTACTATATCTGTACTTATAATTAGACTAATTTTAACTACAGAGGTAGTGCAGACTATAGCTGTGTGGTAGCGGCTACGAATACTACCAACCCTTACTTTGCTCATGGATGTCGTAAAAGACGACTAAGAGCCTTATAACGACCTGGGCCAACTGCACCTGATGTCGTTTGGTCAACAATTACATTCCCAAAGAGGGTTGATGTCTGACAGGCGGTCGGTCGGTCATAAAACTATTGCCAATAACTTTTGCAATATGTGCTATGAAAGAAGAGTACATATTGTATCGACCCCAAGTATTTGGGATAAGAGTAGATGAATGATGAGGTGGTGCAGACTTAAGGCTGTTTTCACCAACGATCCCTAAATTTAAGAACTAAAACAATACAAATGACACATAAATTCAGCGCTACATGTCAAATATGTCGTCTTAGGTGTTACTTAAAACTTAAGTACACATACATACATATCGCCATATGCCTTGCAGGGTAGGCAGAGAGAACAGAGTGCCAGAGAACTCTATCTCTGCATACTTCACTCGCTTCCTCAACATTCATAATTCTCTTCATACACGCTCGCCGGTTTCGGAGACTCTTGACTCCACCTTCTTTCAGTACATGACCGATCTGGTCTAGGTAGGTTAGTCTCGGTCTCCCTCGGTACCTACATCCTTCCACTTTCGCATTGTATATCTTCTTAACCAGGCGTTCGTTCGGCATTCTTTCCACATGTCCGAACCATCGGAGCATTCCCTTTCGCATCTTTACACCAATACTCTCTTTCATACCTACTCGCTCTCTTACGTCGTCGTTACGAATGCGGTCGGTCAGCCTAACTCCACAGATTTTCCGCAGAGATCGCATTTCGACCGCATTAATTTTACTTTCATACTCTTTTCTGCATACCCAACTTTCGCTTCCATACAGTAATGTTGGGACAAGCACTGCGTTATGTATTGCTACACGTGCCTTCTGGCTGAGGTGGTGAGTGAGGTGAGAGTTAAGGATGTTATTTAACGTCAATTAACATCAATTTCATTTGTTAACGTCATTTTTATGTGTTATTTATATTTAACAAACTTTAATTTAGGGGAAACGGGCATTAGACTATTAAATATCGAATACTTCGTGCCGAGTGTCATGGCTCGATTCCCGTGTAGGACAATACTTTGTGCGATACACAAACTGTTGTTCCGAGTCTGGGTTTAATTTATGTCCGTTAAATTAGTTTTGTGAAGTCACTTGCAACGTAAGGATTCCTTAGTGCTGTTAAAATAAAAAAACAAAGCGATGTAGTTAGTATTTTTATCATCATGATTAACCCCTCACGCGCCAGATTTCGCAGTGCTCTCGAGTGCCCCGCGCTTTGTTTTATTGAAAAAGTTCAGTAAATTTTATGGTTTTACGTAAACTGTTATTGTTACTATATTACAAGAAAAAGTGAAATACAGTGCTAAAAAAAATTGCTAATTGTAGAACGTTTAATTGGGCCAAACCTGTCCTCCTCCTTTCCTTTCCCAAATTTTTTTTGGGTCAAACGAGTGTCCCAAAAGCGCGTGAGGGGTTAACCAGTTTTTATCCCAATTACTTGGGACAATAATAGTAAATGTATACAATATGTAAAGTTTTGTGACCGGCCGCCTGCCTGACGTTTAATACTCTTTGGGAATGTAATTATTGACCAGACGGCATCAAACTAATTGAACCAAACTGCGACAGCCACGGTCATTGTAAGGGTTGATAGTATTCTTAGCCACCACACAGAAAATACCTAACATGTAAAAGAAAATAACGTAATTTCCAGGTAGTCGTGCTGGCGGCCTGATAGCGGCCTGTTGGGCGACCATGATGTTTGTGGGCAAGTCTAAATACGTCGAGATGACCGACCAGATTATTAAGACCGCAAGACATATAGAGGCAGAGTGAGTCAATTTATCACACACTTTAAGCAACAATCAATGAAATTCATTAGTAATGGTAGGACTACACTGTTGACAGTTTTCTGGCAACAGTCGCGGGTCGGTCCGTCCGGGGTAGTACCCATAGATAATATACTATAAATTAGAAATAGATGTGATGGTAGATGGTAGTACCATACTCGCAGAGAATCCACAGATGAAAGTGGCAATGTCCTGTTACTCTTCGTTCGGTGAGCAAGAGAGCAGGAAACTCGACTTTCTGTTTGGGGTTTTACATTGGTAGGCAGCGGCTTAGCTGTAACCCTGGTATTGCAAAGGTCTATGGGCGGCAGTAACACTCACCATTAGGTGTGCTGCTTGTTCGTTTGCCACCAAGAATAATACAAAAAATATTCAACGAACTCTGACATATTTTTTTCTTAGATTAAGATTTAAATTACCAAAATTAATAAATTTTAATCCTTACTAATATTATAAATGCGAATGTAACTCTGTCTGTCTGTCTCGCTTTCACGGTAAAACTTCTGAACCGATTTAAATGAAGTTTGGTACACAGATAGTCTAAAGTCTGAGAAAGGACATGGGCTACTTTTTAATTGGAAAAAGTGTTGTAAATGGTTGAAAAGGGGGATGAAAGATTGTACGAGGAATAGTTACTTTGGATTAACGCTAACTTACGACTATTCTATGCAGTCGAAGTTGCGGGCAGAAGCTAGTATTATATATTTTATTGCCATATTTGATTGTTGTATTATATTTTATTTACAGATTACGCAAAGTAAATGGTATATATATATTTGGGAAGCCAGCTACGTCTGTGGTAGCTTGGGGCTCCAACCAATTTGATATATTCAAAATGGCCGACTTGTTGCATAAGAAGGGATGGGCTCTGAACGCACTACAATTCCCCTCTGGGTGAGTTTTATGTTGGATTTTTTTTTTCAATATTATTAAAGTAAAACTAAAGGTAGCATTCCGAAGGCGAAAAATTCATAAAAATATCGGTGTTTCATGAATGTTTGAAAGAAACCCACGTCTTCAAGCGATGTGAACATTGAGTGGATCTTCTTCCTTTCTTCCGAAGGAATAGACACTAACATATCTTCAAATCACATCAACATATCATCATTTCATCATCTTCTTCAACTTCCTAAAGCTGCTGAATAACTTTTTTCTAGCTGCGTAGAAATTGTCTGATATATGGCTACAATAGAACAAAATCGTCACCCATAATACTATGGAAAGAGTGGCGAGTCGCGGTCGCGTATACGCACCTTAATTTATAATAGATATTTTATTGACAATGTGTTTATTTTTTACGGCAAATTTTTGGTTCGGTTTGCTTAAAATATCAATTCCTACTCTGAAAGTTATTATTATATTATTTTAATTATATTTTATATATTTATTTTGTCCGATGGTTTACTGTGTGAGACACAAGGAGGTTTCAGGAGTGGAAGGGGATGCATGGATCAAGTGTTCTCTCTGCGCAACATTGTGGAGAAGCATCTGGCTCTAGGTCAGAGGGTTTTCTGCAGTTTTGTGGATCTGGAGAGAGCTTTTGACACGGTTGTACGAAAGGAACTTTGGGACATTTTACCGGAGTATGGTATTAACGGTAAACTGCTACAGGCTGTGCAGTCCAGTTACATGGGCTGTAGAGCCTGTGTGCGGCTGGATGATGGAATGTCGCCTTGGTTTGACGTCAATATCGGCGTTAAGCAGGGGTGCGTTCTGTCAGCCAGGCTGTTTATCATATATCTGGATAAATGTCTCCAAAGGTTGAACGATATGAATGTGGGAGTCCAGATGGGCGACTCAGTGGTCACTGCTCTGCTTTATGCAGATGATGCAGTCCTGCTGGCACAGTCAGCGACTGACCTGCAGACCCTAGTCGACACAATGACAGAAGATTGTAAGAAAAGGGGTCTACGCGTGAATGTGAGCAAAACCAAAATAATGGTCTTTGAAAGAGATAAAACCAGAACAGATGTAAGAGTAACAATAGGTAATGATGTACTAGAGCAAGTGGATGAATTTGTATATCTTGGATGTGGATTTAGCCGAGATGGAAGGTACACCACTGATATAGAACGAAGAGTGAATGCGGGAAATAGAGTGAACGGAGCGTTGGGGCAACTTCTCGGCAGCCACCACCTCAGCCAGAAGGCACGTGTAGCAATACATAACGCAGTGCTTGTCCCAACATTACTGTATGGAAGCGAGAGTTGGGTATGCAGAAAAGAGTATGATAGTAAAATTAATGCGGTCGAAATGCGATCTCTGCGGAAAATCTGTGGAGTTAGGCTGACCGACCGCATTCGTAACGACGACGTAAGAGAGCGAGTAGGTATGAAAGAGAGTATTGGTGTAAAGATGCGAAAGGGAATGCTCCGATGGTTCGGACATGTGGAAAGAATGCCGAACGAACGCCTGGTTAAGAAGATATACAATGCGAAAGTGGAAGGATGTAGGTACCGAGGGAGACCGAGACTAACCTACCTAGACCAGATCGGTCATGTACTGAAGGAAGGTGGAGTCAAGAGTCTCCGAAACCGGCGAGCGTGTATGAAGAGAATTATGAATGTTGAGGAAGCGAGTGAAGTATGCAGAGATAGAGTTCTCTGGCACTCTGTTCTCTCTGCATACCCTGCAAGGGATATGGCGTGATGATATGTATGTGTGTATGTATATTTTATCTACATAATCGACTCTAATGCGTGAGTATTGCCCAAAAATACAATTGTTTAACTCCTTTGGTGTTTCTTTAGGCGTTATTTACGACTTTCTTGTTTTTTTTTAGGAAATATTTTTTTTTGGACAAACAACATACTTTTCTAGATAAAACCTTTTCTTATAGAGAGAAAACTTGGTTTTTGTTAGCCATAAAATTAAGTTTTTCATATAAAACCTCGATTATTGTAAAAAGTAATATCTTGTTTCAGAATTCACATTTGCGTGACCCATGCGCACACGCAGCCCGGTGTAATGGAGCGCTTCCTTACGGATGTTAAAGATACCGCGGCCGCATGTCTCAAGGACAACGCCTCACCAGTTCAGGGCAAGGTAACTCATATCACCACAAACACATTTTTATTTGAATATTAATTCAATGAAATATAAACATTCATATTAATCTCAGCTCATATAATATGCCACATTGTTGGGCTCGAACCACCTCCGTTATGGGAGGGAAATTGATCTACTATACCACGCTGGTCAAACGTGTTGGTATATGGTTTAGTTTCGAGTTTTCCTTCTCTTTCATCGATGTTATATGGGTTTGATATCCCTTAGTCGTCTTTTACGATCACCCACGGATTAAGATAGGGGGTGGTGAATTGTATTCTTACTCCGTCATCACACGGAAAACGTATGTTCATATTAGTTAAAAAATTACGTTCATATTAGCTTTATTTATTGAAAGACTGAAGAAATAATTTAAGGTTTTTAACAGCATAGATGGTATTAATGTTAATTTTTTTTTCAGATGGCAATATACGGTGTGGCACAAGAAATATCCGATAGAAGTCTCGTATCAGACATTACAAAATACTTCATAGATTCCATGTATTATCTGCCCAAGGATGATGAAGATGATAAAATATAGTTTAAAAAACTATATTGACGTATGGCCATAGCTTATTAAGTGTTGCCAAATATAAAAAAATTAGGAAATCTAATAGGGAATTAGCCGATTTATTTATTTAGGTTTTTTTTTTAACAGATCGGTGCGCGGCAAAGATGATGTGATTTAGTAGTAAATTTTACATATTATTGGCCAGTATTTTACAATGTTTTGAACATTTTTGAAGTGAAACTTTTGTAGCAGGACTTTGAAATTCTTATCAGCAACCATTTGGTCTGACGAAAAGTTCAATTAAATTGAATGACGAAGACGCGTAAGAACGTGATATAACAGGCGCTTAAGCTCTTTTTCTCGTGCACTGAAGAAGAGTGAGATATACATTCTTCCTACTTTTATAATTTTATATAAATAAATGAATTATAAATAACTCAATCTTATTATATTGATGAATATTTAAAACGTTTACCTGTAATACAAAAGTTTCACTTCTATCCAGTGTTGCCTAAATGCAAAACTAAGACTTGCAGCAAGGATCTGTCAGTGCTCCCTTAGACACCATTTTACGACTCCATTGACAAAGGAAGGGTTGCCAACACTTTGTCTCTTAATACCACACGGGAATAATTTGATTTTATCTGAAATAGTCTCAAAATAGATAGGTGTGATTATGGACCACTTCTCGGTAATTAGTATGTACCTAATTATAGATAGTTATACAATTAGCGCCGCTAGATGAATGGAATTTCATTAATTTGTTGGATTTTTCGTGTCTATGGCATGTGCTCAAAACAAATGACTTTTGTGTTATTATAACAGCGAGAGTTGCAAGACTTGCAAGACTCTTGCTGCAAGATTTGGTCGTGCATTTGGGCAACACTACTTCTATCGTGTCTTTACGACACACCTAATATGTTTTTTTTACTTAATGTATCATTAATATTTGATATTTTTTTGTCTGTGGTAGTATAACTAATCAGGTTTCCATGTTTTGTGTATATATTTGTTCCTATAAATTTTATAAACATTATTTTTGTATATGAAAATCATTGTCTAGTCTTGCTAATCACATATTATATATATATATATATATATATTGTTATTGTATATTATGTAAACAATTTATTATCGTACGGTATGCAACTAAATATAATGATGACGTCATGATATTGTAAACAATGTTAGTTTTAATTATATCTATCTTATTACTTAGTAATGGTTGCTACGTTTAGATAGGTCGTTGTTAATTCTTTACAAAAGGTAAAACTTTAAATTAAATTTTCAAGGTTTCTTTGACCATGCTAATACGTACATTATAAATACATTTTTTTTTAAATATAAACTCTTCTTAATTAAGACAACTCTTAAAGGAAATTTTTCAATGCAATATTTGCCCAAGCTGCTGATTAAAGTTTGTCTTGAAATGAGGTGACACGCTTATAAGTGAGGTGGTTAGTTATTTATTATTACAGTTTGATTGTTTGATTGGGGTTTTACTGATATTAATTGTAAATTTACTTTTATAAAATCGATTGTATGAAATAGGTTACCCATTGGTACAATTTTTATTTTATAATTATTATTGAACTAAGAAGTTTGTCAATTTATGTATCTAAAAACTAATAATTAATTGAAATTGTCTTCGTGTGGTAGCAAGGGGCTAAGAATGCCTCATCACACTTTATTTTCCCGTGGGAATTCTAAACACAACCAGAGGTGTCACGAACACCTGTCATGGTGACAACAAACATGGCGTTATCAATAACGACCACAACATCCTTAGGAGAGGTTTGTTCTTGTCGGATATAGCCAATAGCATTAATATCGCTGGATTTCCATCAGCCTATCCATATAGATACAAGGCTTTTTTCATGTCAATGTTAGGCAGAGCATAGCATGCATAAAATAAAAAATTCTATTATATAATGCAGTAATTGTAAACTTATTTCTTATATCTTCTGCCCTCGGCTTTGTTAGCGTAATATAGAATAAAAATGATTTCTCTCCCTTTAAAATAACGCTTATTACCGTCACCATCGCCCCATCTATCTAGGTACCAAAATTGATGAATAATTATCGGTTTGGTTTAGGCGTGAAAACGTAGTAAACAAACATACTTCTACATTTATTACCTATATTTTATTTATTACCTATATTTTATTTATTTTCGAATTTATATTCAAATATTATTCAAAATAAAAAGTAATTAGAAATAATCTACGTTTTTATTCTGATACCCCCTTTTTAGGTAATTGCAATTTAAACATGTTTAATGCCTCGACATCAGTGTCATAAAGATTGTCTTAGGTGGTCTTTCCTTTTACTTTTTGTATTACATAATATATTTTGTAACTTAGCCAGATAACATAGGAATTAGTTTTAGAAAATTATATTAGGCAAATTGGCTGCACTGGTAGTTCAGTGATCCAGTAATGATTCCATGCTAAGTGTTGAGTTGTTGTATATTCACGCATTGTTCGTGCACTTCAGAAATACTTTTTTTGATATAGGATTTTTTTATCAAACTTTGATATGGTCATTAATGGTTGCGAAATTATTTAGCGGTATTTATATCATGTATTTTATTACTTACTAGTTTCGGTTACAAACGTCATTATCATGGAAGTACAGTACCCAATCATAAATAATACACATAGAAAGAGACTATCGTCTAATTACGGCTTCGTAGAGTGTTGTCTCTGTCGCACACTAGCTGTGACATTACAAGAAGCACGGTCAGTCAGGTATATATTGAAGCTGTTGAACTAAGACACACAAAAAAAAAAACAATTATGCCGTTACTAAATAAAATACACTTACTCTACCATATTTTTTTTTATCTAAATTGTTGAGTCCTCTTTTTATTGTGTGTGACTTAATTGTTAGCCTCAGATGGCTATGACAACTTTACCCGGACTGTGGGTGAGCGCTGAGGGCTCTCAACCCGAATTGCTGAATTTTTAACATTTCTGTGTATATTTGACTGGACACAACTGCAACGGATAACGCTCTGCGAAGCCGAAATTAACCGATTGTCTCTTTTTTACGATCAATGTGACATATTTTTTGTCAGGTACAGCACTGAAGTATTTTCGGGTGGGTAGTTCATTTACGTTCAGATATATCTGTCTAACCGTTTTTTAAATCGTCTACGCGCTGTCGTGTCACAGTAACTACTATTAAACTATATGTATAGTAACTGTATAAATCCCGTATACACCGTGACATTTATATAGTCTTACAAAAGAAGTGCCATAGAAGTATCTGACCAAAGAAACATAGGTATCTAACATATTTAATTGTTCAATAGTGGTAGAGATAAAAAAATAACAAAATAAAATAAATTAAAGTTAATATTTTCTACTAATATTTTGTACTCTGTTTATAATGTTTACATTTTAAACAAAAGAAATCATACGGCATTCCGCATGATAATGATTGGCTAACGTAATTACGTAAGCTAATCACAGCTACGAAGTCCACGTGGACTGCTATTCCAAAGCATACCTACGCTTAGGTAGTATCTACAAAGTATGTAGGTTACTAGGTTATGTCGAGTAGGACGAGTAGGTAGCCTACCGCTCGCTACATGCTGTTCTCTTACTATGTTAATTAGTAATTATTTATAATAATTTTTAATAAAATATTTTTTTTAATCTTTTAATTGTACGAATGAATAGTAGATACTAGATACGTTAACTGAACTGCTTTTGTAAGACGATATAAATGTCACCGTGTATATAATTTCGTGAGTACTTATTTCTGAATTGCCCCGTGATTTATGGATCAATTAGTTAGTGCAAAATGTTGCATTTATTAAAGAAGAAGTGGTTCTTAAGTTAAAAAAAAGATAAACGGACGTACAGACAAAGATACGTTTGTTTTATCAGAATGAATAATGACTTATTTGAAAATAGCGTTGTATAACAACGCTATTATAACAATATTTTGTAATTAACGAATGTAATCACAATTTGCTATAGTTTGATTTTTTTAAATGTGCTATTAATTATACTGTACTTGGAAGATAATTGTACCTATATATTTTTGTTTTTTTTAACGATATTAAAATGTATTGTGTATTTTGGTCTTTAATTTTTAAAAGCAAACTCCGAAATTTTGGTGCGAATCTGAAATCGTCCTGTGGTGGTCTTATTTTATATTGAATATGTTAGTGTTTTAACGTGTTATATTAGGGGTTAAAGTATGAAATTATCATTTAGTGCTGATAAATTAAAACCATTTTCTTTTTGTTCATAAAACAGATTTCTTTAATCAAAGTATTTACCCTCGTTATCTATACATTTCTGCCATCTAATTGAAAGATCATTTAAACATTTGCGATAGAACTCTGGGGTCCTGAACTCCACAAACTGTGTGAAGGTATTTTGTACTGCTTCCTCGGAAGAATATTTTTCCGTGCAAGGAATTGTCCAAATAGCGGGAAAAATGGTAGTCGGTTGGTGCGAGGTCTGGCGAGTACGGAGGATGACTTATGGTTTCTAACAGGTCTTGTAGTGTTAAAACAGTTTCTCGAGCAGTATGAGGTCTTGCGTTATCATGGAGCAATAATGGTGAAGATCGATTGACAAGTCGGGGCTGTTTTACTGCGAGTTTCGCCATCATTGTTCGGAGTTCTGTACAGTAGACATCTGCGTTTATTGCTTGACCAGATCTGAGGAAGCTGTAGTGAATTACACCATTAAGTGATCACCAAACAGTTACCATCACCTTTCTATGGGTATGCTTCGCTTTAGGGCATTGATGTGGCGTTTGACCTGGGGTCATTTGTTGACATTTTATGAAATGTAAATATGATATAAAAGTGTAAAGCACAAATGTTTTCGTTTCTCACCATAATTGTCAGAAGAAACCACTAAAAGTGTGACCATAGCAGTGTTGAAGGCCTTGATTTGACTTACCGAAGAATAATAATTAATGTGAAGAAAATTGTAACTCGACACAGGTAACATTGGGCTCGTATTAGTGGCTGATTTCTAATACAAAAACAGAAATAGAAAAAGCCAACTTCCAATCTATTGTATAATTTTTAAAGCTTTACCATGTATCCAATCTTTACATTTCATTGTTGATGGTGGCAAACAAACAAGCAGCACACCTGTTAGTAAATGATACTGCCGTTTATGGACCTTTGCAATACCAGGGACTCGGCAGTGGTGTAAGCTGCCTACCGTGAAGAAAATGCTCTTCTTAAATTTAGAGGCGGTAGAGTAACTTAAATCGTAAATCAAAACGAAAACTCGTAAAGCTAACACTAAAATTTAATTTATCTAAATGCCTATAGTTTAAGTTATTAGTTCCTCAAACTGTTGAGTTTTTGACCAAATCCTGTGCATGCCACTTAAAGCTAAAAGGAAAAAAATGCCCATGAAGGTTTGTCCATAACTGTCTACTAATCGATCTATTCATTTTCAGCGACTCTCAGTTATTATCAGTCTGTCGGAATCATAGATAATAAACAATTAAAAAGGTAATCAAAATCAGAGTATTACTTTTCTCTATGATTGTTAATATCAAAATTTTGCGAGCGAAAATATTTACAATGTGTGTAAAATTAATAGTCATTAGTGTTATTTTTTAAAATGCACGCTGCCTTTATAGTGGTTTGTCTTTCTACTATATTTACAAGTGCAGTTGGGAACGGTTCAATCAATTATTGTGGCTCTAGGATGTGTGGGAATACAGATTTTCATACATTTTGCCGGTATTCTGTAAGTGCATATTCCTTAAAATTCGCACTGTAGTGGTGTTATCTTCATAATCGCCAAGCTTGGCAAGAGGATTAGGATCGATTGCTCATTTTGCTAGCAATTCTTCAGCTGATTTTTACGTCTTCCACGTTCTACGTAATCGGTAATGTCAACAGTATTCTATCTTATTCCCGTCACCACATCATCTCAGCTCATAAACGTTCCGCTGCTGGGTCGGAGCGTTCTGTATAGTGAGACGGGATTACACCAACGCCACGCTGGTCAGACGATTTGGTATAAGGTTTTATATAGAGTTTTGCTTCTCTTGCAATACCTAATATTATTTTATTGCGTTCCTTATTCGTCTTTTACTAAAGGATTTTTTTAAACAAAATTACTATATGAGCCACCAATATGCCTCATCTGAAGGAAACCCTTGATTAATAGTGGCATCCATGCATGTAGAGTTAGAGGACAGAAGAAATGCATAGTCGTTGTATTTCTTTATCGTTTTTAGCGATGTTCTTAATAAGGATCGATTAGATTTCTAAGCCGATTAGAAAACACGCTTATATTCATTTTGAACCTTGAACTTAATTAGGCTTGAAAACGTTGTTTAATTTAAGATTCCAATATTTTGGTTTTGATTCGCAAAATACGAATCTTCTGCTAAGTAAACATTTCCAAATTCTCTTATATACAATTCAGATCTCTGAGTTAATTCTTTTGCGTTGACTTAGATATGTAATTGCGTTTTTATGTGTGGCATTATAGTTATTAGAGTTAGTGGGTACTTTTTGAGCCCATGTACCACTGTTGGACATACTTCGGATGGCAAATCGCGGGAATCGCGTTGATTTGATGAGTTGGTAGTTATTTCAAGATTTTCTCTATATAATAGAGTTCTACGTTTCATCATAGTATTAGAATATTAATAATAGCGGACATGTGGATAGAATGCCGAGCGAACGTCTGGTTAAGAAGATATACAATGCGAAAGTGGAAGGATGTAGGTACCGGGGGAGACCGAGACTAACCTACCTAGACCAGATCGGTCATGTGCTGAAGGAAGGTGGAGTCAAGAGTCTCCGAAACCGGCGAGCGTGTATGAAGAGAATTATGAATGTTGAGAAAGTGAGTGAAGTATGCAAGGATAGAGTTCCCTGGCACTCTGTTCTCTCTGCCCTTTTTTTTTTTCCCCTTTGCAGGGTGGACCATGGATGTGGTCGCGCCCCGACAAATCGATCCGGGGCGACAAAAGAGGCGGCGCGCAACCCCATGGACTCACCCTGCAAGCACCTCTCTTCGCCGTATGAGCGGGCCAGCGGTACCCGATCTTTGTCTTCGGTGGCCCGCCCGGCGGTATACCCTTGCGGGTTCTTCTCTCGTCGATGCCCCGACAGCTTTCGCCATCGGGGCGTCGCCCTCACGCGGTGGCCTCACGTCGGGTGACCGGACAATTCCCCGGTCCGATCACCCGAAGCCTCGGTTAGGGCGGCATCAGGCGCAGATATTCGCGCCTGCGCCGCCCCGGCCGCTGGCGGCGGCCCACCCCCGGTCACGGGAATCCTCCCGGACTCGTTCCGCCGCCTCCTTCTGCGAGATGACAGCCTCGCAGAAGGCGGCGACCGCGTCCCAATTCCTGACGCTGTCGACCATCGCTCGCGCAACAGCCGGCAGCGTCAAGTCGGCACCGATGACAGCGACGAGGTCACGGCGCTGCTCGTCCCAGCTCGGACACACCTCCAGCGTATGTTGCGCCGTGTCCTCGTCGCTACTGCAATGGTGGCAGGACGGAGTCCACTCCCTCCGCACCACCGTGTGTAGGTACTTGCCGAAGCAACCGTGCCCCGACAAGACCTGCTCCAACCGGAAGGAGAGCACTCCGTGCCGCCGCTCCATCCACTCCATCAGTACGGGCCGGAGGGCCTCGACGGTAACAACACCGTGTCTAGGCCTCTCCAGCTGCGTAATCCAACGGGCGATGACATCTCGGCGGGCGTCCTCGCGCCAGGTGGCTATCTCGTCAGACGATGGGGAGCCACCCTCGTCGCGCACTGAGGTAACCCGCCGGTAGAGGTCGGAGAGCATCTCCGCCTCTAGGTCCCACGGGGGTGTCCCGGCCAATAGGCATGCCGCCTCTGTCGACACCGTGCGGTATCCGCGAAAGGCTCTGACCGCCATGGCTCTCTGTGGGTTCCACAGAACCGCCCTGAGCTGGGCGTTCAGAGCCCTCGCCCACACGGGTGCGCCGTACATGGCCATTGAGCGGATCACCCCTGCATACAGCCGTCGGCCCTCGAAACTGGGTCCGCCCACGTTCGGCATGAGCCGCGAAAGGGCGGACGCCGCGCCGACCAGCCGGGGAGCAATCCTGCGGAAATGCTCCCAGAACCACCAACGCCCGTCGAGCACCAGACCCAAATACTTCATATGGGCCTGGATACTGATGTGGATGGAGTTGACGACTAACGAGGCGCCGATAGGCGGCCTTACGTGGGGCCCATAGAATAAAAGGGCCTCCGTCTTATTTAGGGCCACCCTGAGCCCCAGTATGTAAAGATAGAGTTCTCTTGCACTCTGTTCTCTCTGCCTACCCTGCAAAGGACATGGCGTGATGGTATGTATGTATGTATGTAATAATAGCGGTGAATTATTACATCCTTTGACAGAAAAAGGTTTTTTAGATGAGTGGTTATTATGCTTTCCGTGTGGTGACTGAATAAGAATACAAAACACCACCTACTTACTATCTTGCCCGTGGTTGATCGTAAGAGACGACTAAGGGATATAAAACGCATATAACATCTGTGCAAGAGAATGAAAACTCGAAACACAACCCTATACCAACACGTCAGACCAGAGTGGTATAGTAGGTCAATTTCCCTCCCATTATGGAGGAGGGTCTAGCCCAACAGTGGGACATATGTGAGCTGAAACGATGATGAAATGAGTGGTTATAAACCATATCGTAGACTAAGAATAGGTCAGTGCATGACGTGCGGCCACAATGAAAAGAAATATCTACTTCATACAATGCAGGCAGCAAAGAGGGAAGCTGTAACATTTCAAATTTCAAACTTACTGTGAGGATAATAGTGGAGGGACCGATTTATTTTTTATTTTTAATTGAGTTTCTGATGTTTACGCGAGTATTACACGTTTGAAAATAAATCTATTTTTACGGATTCCATCGTGCTTATATTTTATTTTTAATTGCCCTACGTTTCGAACTCTCTACAGCGTTCATGGTCTCGGGTGGACTGACGCGATAGAATTCGTAAGAATAGTTTTATTTAAAAAAAATTATTGAGTTATATTTCGTCTTATTATCATATGAAGTGGGTGTTTTAATTAAATATCAGTAATTATATATAGGTGACATTGCCCTTTTCTGGAAGATACTCCTACAATAGACATTCCTTTCTAGGAGGGCCCCAGTCATAGTTGTGTGGGATATATAACTGCTGGTCTTTCAGACGATGAGAAATCAAGAGTAATTGCACGACTGAACAGAAGACGTAATGAGGCAGCTTCTGGCAGACTGCGTAGATTCCATAGTGCTGGCAACATGCTCAAGTTGGTATGATCCCAGAATATAATTAATTTTGTTCAGAATTGCCTAATGACCTGCCATGTAAAAATCTTGTGTTCAAATTCGTTACGCGCGCTCCTTTGAAACAGGAAAGGTTAAGTAGCGATCGCCCGTGCCGAGTACTGTGGATTCGTCTCTTACTTATACAGTTCTTTGTGCGGTCTAAAGACTAATAATTGGTCTTTGTAAATTAGCCGCCATTTAAAGATTTAATTTTGGTAAACTCTGTTTTTTTAGGAACATATTAAAGATTACATATTAAAGGGCTGAGACGGAGTGCCAGAGAAAAAAATAATATTTTTATATCCTATCGATGTGAGAATTGTATGAACTGGTAATTTAAATAAAAAAATAAATGAAAAAAAAAAACACAATTGAAGAAATACTGCAAAAAAATAATGAAAAATTAAAAAGGGAGAACTAATCATCGAACTGGGGCTGTCTGGATTAAGCGATTACATGTTTTTTCAATTGCACTATTTTTATTTTTGATGGCAGTAGCTAAATTAATATATTCCATATTTAAATTGTATATTTTTTGTTAACTAAAAACGTTGACAAAAACCTGATTTTCTATAAATTAAAGCTAACTAGATCGATTTATCGTCCCCGAAACCTCCAGCATGCAAAATTTTATAGAAATTGTTAGACCTGTTGCTTGCCAAGATTTTTAATACAAATATACAAGAATTGCTTGTTTAAAGATATTAGATTAGATAGATAAGTTTCTTAATACGACGTATTGTCTGTGAAAAGTGTGTGAAGTTAAAAAAAAAGTCGTGAAGACTTTTCCATATTTGAAAGCCTTTTAACACTTTAAATGGAAAACCGGTTTAGAGTCGTTCTTCATTTGCAATACGTAGGAAAAAAGCATGTATGTACATTGTACATGCTGTTTTCCTTCTTCGAGTCATATATTACTCGCAGGAAAGAGTGGGTGGTGATGATTGTATTCTTGGTATGCATCAACTAAACTTATTACTGTGACAGTTAAGAAATATTTTTTCCTGGTAAGGGGACGTCCATTAATCACGTGATGTTTTTTTTAGCATTTTTTAACCTCCCCTCCCCCTTGGTGATACGTGGTGAGGTTTAAGACTATGAAGATTTAGGACTTCGTGATTTTTGTCAAACCCCTCCCCCAATTCAAACCTCACGTGATTAATGGTCGGCCACTAACAGCTGCCGGTAGCTATTTTATATGTTAATTTGTTGTTTATTTTAAAGTAATCGTCTTCGTTATTTTTATTATTTATAGCGTTGGGTGGATGAGTTGGCTCGTGAAGCACAACGTTGGGCGGATCAATGCCGCCCACCGTCAGTGCCTGAGGAACATGATGAATGTCGGCATTTATGTGAGTTTGAATATTATACACATGTCTCTTCTGCCTTTTTGGATAATGGTTATAGTGATAATACTGGTTAATAATTAATCTATGTATGCATAGAAAAATCCATGTGTGTCAGCTATCGGATCAATAATAGTTTTTTTTATTACTAGTATTTAGGTACATATATACAGACATATACTAGTACACTGTCTATATTGAAAAACCCAAACCCACCAAAAAAGTTGGGCTGCCGGCTCTCTCACTCACCGAACGAAGCGCAACAGCACATTGCTACTGGTCAGACACCGAGACAAGTCCGACACCGAAACAGTTTTCAAGAAAATGTCGATTTTCAGATGACAGGGGCCCCTTTAAGTCTTATACGGAAACAATTTTAAACAGCTTCTCATCATCATCATCATCTCAGCTCATATATGTCCCATTGTTGGGCCCGAGCCTCCTCCGTAATGGAAAGAAAATTGATCTACTGTACCACGCTGGTCAGACGTGTTGGCATAGGGTTTTGTTTCGAGTTTTTCTTCTCTTGCCATGTTATATGCGTTTTTTATCCCTTAGTCGTGTCTTACGAATACACGGGTAAGATAGGGGGTGATGAATTGTATTCTTACTCCGTCACCACACGGATAATTTTAAATAACAACTATAACTAAATATGTATTTTAATATAACATATACGTTAAACAGATTCAATTTCGGTTGGCCAGTGCGTAGCTTCTGTTGTTGGCGAAGCACCAGGTCTTCGCGTCGAGTCCATGGTAGACATCTGGTATATGCAAAACATGTTGTATAAAGGCAATACAACTATTTATGTACCGTAAGTTTATGGATGCCATTTTGAGCGTTTTATGAGGGTTAAACAACTTTGAAAGAGATTTAGCAGCTCCGGTTTTTCGGAGAGTGTAGAATAGCTATGCATCACCATACGGCTTCTTTCAGCTCTGAATATACGCACGATGTTTGTTTTAATACTTATTTTTATTATGATTAATACATGAGCATGTATAGTTATGTATTCATAGTTCAGTGATTTCCTATCCACCGTAGGACTTAGTCCTCCTTCATAAGACGTCACAAAGAGCGGTTTTGTGCCTTCCGCATCCAAATGCAGCAACTTTAATTATTTTTGTATAGATTATACAAATTTCTTCCCTCTTTACTTGCTTCAAATAAAAATTTGCTAAAGGTTCACCAGAAGAGTGGAAATCATCACATTTCTGGGAAACGTATAGCATCTTATTATGATTGTCAATCCGTCTGCCAAGCGCGACTATAGCGCTGTCCTCTCAAATGAGTGACGCAAAGTTATGTATTAGAATTGTAAATATTTATGTTAATTACTTTTCTTATAATTGTGTAGTAGCGTCTACGAATACTACCAGCCTTTGCTTTGCTCGTGGATATCGTAAAGGATGGCTAAGAGCTATATAGCGACCTGGGCCAATTTCACCTGATGCCGTTTGGGGAACAATTACATTTTTTTTATTGGGACTAATCCCACCATACATTCCCACCATTGTAACTCCTGTAAGCCAGGATCCACAATGGTCTCTATAAATGACACCAAGGTTTGACCCTCAGGCAGACCCGGGATATGATTTTAATTGTCTTGGAACCTGCAACAAATATAATTAGAAAGGTTAAAGAGGAGTTGGAAAGAGTGGTTCCACTTCCCTCCCAGGCAAAGCGGGAGACAGGAAAACAAAATGACTATAGTCTATAAAATATAGCTTGATCTCTCTGAGAGTTCTCACTAGTCCCGCACGCTTACGATGCAGTCCGTATTTTTGTCGATATAATTCCTAATTTTTTTAAATTATTTGCTACTGCAATTGAAAAACAATGCATGAAAATCTTATTGAGATTCAATCAAATGGATGGATGAATCGATTACAAATTTAAAATAATTTATGTAAATCTTATTAAATTTAAATTAATGGATTTTATTTAATTTAAACTAAAGCCGTTAATTAATTCTTTTTATTATTCGAAAGGAATATATCCAAGTTCATCGTCACTATTATCATCATCGCTGGAGCATTCCTGTAGGTTGATGATGAGTTCTTGGTCACAGATTATTTCATGAATAATCATGTTTATTTTATAAAAGAAATTATCTTTTTAATATAATAGAAATGGTCTTATTAATATTATAACTGATGTCTGAATACTAAATTAACACAATTTTCTTATTTTATAGAGTAACCAAGTGCTTTATATAGGTAATGATTTGGTTTTACTTGTTTTATAAATAATTAATAAGAAAGTTATCGATTTACGTTTATCGATTGCCCCATCTCTATCTTATTCTCAGTTCAGTATGATCTTGTACTTGCGTTAGCACCATATTTTTATAAAATGGTTTTAAAACATATGAGGTACTAATTTTGGTGTAAATATTCATATTTTTATATTCATAATTCAGTTGAGATATAACTGGCACCTAAAAAATTAAAATATAGGCGATATAATAAATTATGGTGGGACCACGCTGTTGACAGTTTTCTGTCTACAGCCTCGGGCCTGTCCGTCCGGGGTAGTACCACACTCTCGCAGAAGATCGACGTCTCGAGTAGTGGCAATGTGCTATAGCGCTTCGTTCGGTGAGCGAGAGAGCCGGAAGCCCAACTGGGTGGGCTTAGGGATTTTATTGGTAAGCAGCGCCCCAAGCTATACCCTTGGTATAGCAAAGGTTCATGGGCGGTAGTGACACTTACCATCAGGTATGCAGCTTGCTCGTTTGCCACCATAAGCAATAAAAAAAATACAAATTAAAATTGTAATAATGACGCGTATTCATAATTACTTCATCAGTTTTGTCGCTATCTGTCACAGAGATCAAGCTATATTTTAAGGACTATAGTCAGCCAGTAATTAAAGAGTTGTACGGCTACGATAAGCGCAGCCGTACGGCACCACGGATACGGAAGAGCTAAACGGGCCTATATGTGAGCGTTTATTTTTTTTATTTTTTTTTATTGCTTATGGCGGCAAACGAGCAGACAGCACACCTGATGGTAAGTGTCACTGCCGCCCATGGACCTTTGCCAATGGTATAGCTAGGCCGCTGCCTACCAATACAACCCTGAACCCACCCCAGTTAGGCTTCCGGCTCTCTCGCTCACCGAACGAAGCGCAATAGCACATTGCTATTACTCAGACGTCGATCTTCTGCGAGAGTGTGGTACTACCCCGGACGGACCGGCCCGCGGCTGTAGACAGAGAACTGTCCACAGCGTGGTCCTACCACAATAAAGTTTAGATTGATTGCTACAGTAGGTATGGCAGAAACGCATGAAGGCACGGAAATTTTCTCGAGTCGCCACAACAATTACATTCCCAAGCTTAACGACAGGCAGGTGGCCTGTAATAAAACTATTGCCCATGCCTTTTACAATATCTACTCGTACATATGCCGTCAACCCCAAGTAACTAAGATAAGAGCTGGAGAATGATGAGTTAATTATGTTATACCCATATTATGAATTTTTTACTTTTATATTTTTTACAGGCCCAATCGGAACAGCAGTTTCTACGGTGATTTTGCTCAGTTAATGTGGGCAGAAAGTTATATGGTCGGCTGTGGCCGCAGTAGATTTATGGTGAATAATATAAAAAAGAATACAGATTTTAGTCTTGAGTTTGAATGAATGAGAGAAAATTAATTAAATGGATAGGTAATAGTGGTAGGACCACGCTGTTGACAGTTTTCTGTCTACAGCCGCGGGCTGGTCCGTCCGGGGTAGTACCACACTCTTGCAGAAGATCGACGTCTGAGCAATGGCAACGTGTTAATGCGCTTCGTTCGATGAGCGAGAGAGCCGGAAGCCCAATTGGGTGGGTTCGGAGTTTGTAATGGTAGGCAGCGGCCTAGCTATACACACAAAAAAAATAAAATAATATTTTGCGTATAGCGCAAAGAATCGTCCCAAAAAAATAATCCTTTCAAGCAAGAGTATTGGTGAAATTTTGTACCAGGCAATTTTCAATAGCAAATATAGTTTGGAAACGTACCGGGTAATAGGTTTGGAACCTATCCTTCTTGTTATATTTACGTATCAATTTTAGACAAAAATCTTGTTTACACTGAGAGTGCAATTAAAGTACACACCACTCCATACCACTATCCTACTTTTGGTCAGACGGGTTACCGTAGGGTTTTAAGTTTTCTTTCTCTTTCACTATTTAGTACTCTTTTACGATACCTGTATGAAAGGAAAGAGCGGTGAATTTTAATTTTTATTTATATTAACTTAATCATTCGTAAAGGGGAATAAATATTATGCCATTTTTGTTTTGATTTTTCTATAACAAAGTTTCGGATCCTTTAAAGTCACAGTAGTTTGAGGGTCATAAATGTTTCACTTAGACTCAAGCACTTATTATTGAAGGGCTAAGTGGAGGTATAATCACAAATTTATATCACTCATCAACTTTTTATTCTGCACATAAAAGAACTCTCATTCCTCCGGTGCACCTTTAGGCTATTTTTATGACTTCCCTAAAAAAAAATAAGGAGTGGCAACACATTGTATTCTCACATTGTCACCACATGGGTATCTCTTAGAAAAGTGTTACTTAACTGATATTAATAGGCGCAGATGACTCATTACTTATTTTAAAATCAATAAGTCCCTTATCTCATGTTGTCAGACTCCATGGCAAGGCCGGCTTCGCAGTGTGGAGCGTTTGGTATGCAACATTGCTCCCCGCGGGCCTCGACCTTTACGTCCTCTCTGGTCACCTTCTGCACCAACGGCCTTGTGTCCCCCACGATCCAAGCAAGATAGTCAATTCTACGCCCTCTGCGATATACGTTAGTATCTTATAGTTACATCAATATTGTTTAAGCTAAACTCTGCATGTTGAAAGAGTAAGTAATATTATCTTCCTCCGAGTTACTAAAAATCGATTCAGGAATATAAACAAATAATATTGCCGTGTGGTGGCGGAGTAAGAATACAATTCACCACCCCCTATCTTACCCGTGGGTGATCCTAAGAGACGACTAAGGGATATAAAACGCATGGAACATCTATGCAAGAGAAGGCAAACTCGAAACAAAACCCTATTCCAACACGTCTGACCGGTACGGTATAGTAGGTTAATTTCCCTCCTGTTACGGAGGAGGCCCGAGCCCAACAGTGGGACATATGTGGGCTGTGATGATGATGAAACAGATAATATAACTAGTCAGAGGTAGAGACATACATAGAATTGAATCTTTTGCAATATAGGGAAACATTCTAACTATTGAATCAATCGTTTTTGAATACCATAGATTGTATTTAGCTTTTTATTTACATAAAATTATGAAAGCTAGAACAGAGTATATCATACTCAAAATCTGCTCAATTTTTGGAGCAAAGCAGCGTAACGTATGCTATATATATTATAATATTACGCGTATTCATTACAAATTTTAAAGTTAAATTTTGGTAACATTAAAAGGTGTAGATATATAACGCTAAGTTTAAATAAACTAAGTGTCACGCATAGAAAGTAAAACGAAGGAAATACATTTTTCTTTAGTGTTTCCAAAAATGTTGTGTCATGAAAGTTAGGTTTCAGGTATCCTATCCTAGTAATTATTAAGACATCTTACACAAAAAGTCTATATAAATAAATCTCTAGAGTTATTTTTACGGATAATTCACACATTAACAATAAAAAACAAGGGTTCACGTTATGACTGCGCAAATTACAGAGCCATAGGCTTGACCAGTTTGGCAGCAAAAGTGTACGGTAAAATTATTGAAAGGAGAATGAGGATGGTGTCCGATGGTTTACTGTGTGAGACACAAGAAGGTTTCAGGAGTGGAAGGGGATGCATGGACCAAGTGTTCTCTCTGCGCAACATTGTGGAGAAGCATCTGACTCTAGGTCAGAGGGTTTTCTGCAGTTTTGTGGATCTGGAGAGAGCATTTAACACGGTTGTACGAAAGAAACTTTGGGACATTTTACCGGAGTATGGTATTAACGGTAAACTGCTACAGGCTGTGCAGTCCAGTTACATGGGCTGTAGAGCCTGTGTGCGGCTGGATGATGGAATGACGCCTTGGTTTGACGTCAATATCGGCGTTAAGCAGGTGTGCGTTCTGTCAGCCAGGCTGTTTATCATATATCTGGATAAATGTCTCCAAAGGTTGAACGATATGAATGTGGGAGTCCAGATGAGCGATTCAGTGGTCACTGCTCTGCTCTATGCAGATGATGCAGTCCTGCTGGCACAGTCAGCAACTGACCAGCAGACCCTAGTCGACACAATGACAGAAGATTGTAAGAAAAGGGGTCTACGCGTGAATGTGAGTAAAACCAAAATAATGGTCTTTGAAAGAGATGAAGCCAGAACAGATGTAAGAGTAACAATATGTAATGATGTACTGGAGCAAGTGGATGAATTTGTATATCTTGGATGTGGATTTAGCCGAGATGGAAGGTACACCACTGATATAGAGCGAAGAGTGAATGCGGGAAATAGAGCGAACGGAGCGTTGGGGCAACTTCTCGGTAACCATCACCTCAGCCAGAAGGCACGTGTAGCAATACATAAAGTAGTGCTTGTCCCAACATTACTGTATGAAAGCGAGAGTTGAGTATGCAGAAAAGAGTATGAAAGTAAAATTAATGTGGTCGAAATGCGATCTCTACGGAAAATCTGTGGAGTTAGGCTGATCGATGGCATTCGTAACGACGACCTAAAAGAGCGAGTAGGTATGAAAGAGAGTATTGGTGTAAAGATGCGAAAAGGAATGCTCCGATGGTTCGGACATGTGGAAAGAATGGCGACCGAACGTCTGGTTAAGAAGATATACAATATGAAAGTGGAAGGATGTAGGTACCGGGGCAGACCGAGACTAACCTACCTAGACCAGATCGGTCATGTACTGAAGGAAGGTGGAGTCAAGAGTCTCCGAAACCGGCGAGCATGTATGAAGAGAATTATGAATGTTGAGGAAGCGAGTAGAGTATGCAAGGATAGAGTTCTCTGGCACTCTGTTCTCTCTGCCTACCCTGCAAGGGACATGGCGTGATGGTATGTATGTATGTATGTAACAATAAATTACACAGTTATCAATATTAGTTTAACTATAAGAGTTCGATAAAAATTGTCTTATTTCTATAGCAACAGCAGCATTAAGGTTTCAACTAAAGTATAATGTCAAATTGATTAACTGGATGATAATAAAAATCTTGAGAGAAAATAATTTTAGCTAGAAGCTACAGGGTAATAATTAAGAACTATTATATTATTCGTAAATTAAAATATTTCAGAAAAAGATTCAACTAAAATAAATACAGTAGACGCGTCAATGACACTCGAAGAACATTTACTATTATATACAGTATTAGATTTAGAACGAAACAAAAGTATGAATTACCCAGGAAGTTTAGATGAAATATATTTAACCAGATTAGCTATAGCAACTATGGAGAACGATTATCCAACAGAAACATACTATAATTCAATACAACGAAGATATATCCCCAATACTAATATAATAGAAAATGGACAGAATAACAGACTTATACACACAGAACTTATGTACGAGATAAGTACTCCGCCTCCAAGTTTCAGAAGTACTGTTAAAATTAAAGAGAAAAAAAGAATCACTTTGATTGGTAGACCAAAGACTTATAATATGAACGAGTTGACTGATATATATTATAAAGCAGAAAGTAAGTTAATTTTTTTGAAAATGATTCGAATAACCAACATTTGCTTACGTGAAGTCCTCTTTGCAGATTACTTACAAAATGAGGATATTACTAAGAGAAACAAGTTTTATGCTGAATATGACTTTGTAGAATCTTCAGAAGAAAATGCTATTGCAGAATATACAAACAATACAGAATCCTTAGATTTGGTATATTTTGGTGTGTATAATATTGGTAATGATCCTATCGAATAGAAGGCTGATATTAAAAATTAGAACATTTTACAGATAATGTTATGAGTACAGATACGAGTATAACAAAATCTAATGCTGACTATTTAAGAAACTATATAACGAACAGTAATGAAAATACTGGTGCCTTAATTAAAAGAGGAATAAGCGAGATTCGCTCAAGTACAGATAATGAAAATTTAATGTATATTAATTCTAAGATTAACAAGGATGATGTGAAATATGACAGAACTGCAAATCGTTCTTTAATATGGAAAGAAAACATGGAAGAGTATCTTGCAGATCGTGAGTATTCTGAGAAGAGACGATATGCTTTTCTGAATCTACGGTTACTAAATTCTTCTGAAACTGTTTATATTCGAAAACATCGATACGTGCATTAAATGCGGATACGGAAATCAATTTATTTCTAAATCATTTAAAAAATTGCTAAATTATTTAAGTGTTAAGTAGGTACAAGTAGGTTATAGTAATTTCATATCAACGAAGATAAGGACCCACTACCAGTGGCCCGCGCAATTGATGGTACAGAAGTACAGTACGGCAATTTATGAGGTTGCATACCCATTCCTTATCCGTCGACCTAGACATCGAGTAGGAAAATGACCGGACTATAGTTTACTACAAAAAAAAAAGATTATAATTTTATAATTAAATGGTTCTGTTCCCAGCGGAAACTGTTCGGGAGCTGCAAGATGCTCTGGAACGCATGGAAAACGAACTATCAACAGAATCTACAATTGAAAAACAAGGAAAGGTTAGAATTTTATATTATAAATTTAAATGTTATTGATTTTATTATTTTCAATATTTTTGGCTGGATTTTTAAGTGCATTTTTTGTAAATTTCTACCTCAAAGTATATTACGCCGTTGAACCCGAATAACGTAAATATAAGATATGACAGTTTATATGGAGAGTCAATAGCCGCAAATATTGACACCTGGTCTGACCGTGAAATATCGTTATCCATTTCGGTTGCAAATGTCTGGCCGTCGTATGTTGCAAAAAATATATTCAGCCAAAACCGACTTAAGTTAGAAACCCTAGTACGAAACGAAGAACCTAGAAGAAACGTATTGGACGTTTGAGAATTACAAAGCACGCAACATAAGTATTTTTTTATTACCGAGTATTTAAGGTATTTATGAAATAATGTCTATTGCCAGAATTTTAATAAGATCTTTTACGAGGTCAACAAGACAGTTTTATTTCTATCATTGTAACTAAGAGGAATCTCCTGATTTCTAATGTCTATCATTATCATTCTCCTGCTCTTAGGCCAATTTTTTGGGGTCCACGCGATCAGCACTCGTAAATATTTCAAAAGTTATTGGCAATAGTTTTATGACCGGCCGCCTGCGTAACGTCAACCTTCCTTGGGAATGTAATTGTTGACCAAACGGTATCAGGTGAATTTGGCCCAGGTCGATATAAAGTTCTTAGTCATCTTTTACGACATCCACGAGCAAAGTAAGGGTAGTATTCTTTGCTGCTACCACATGGCAAATGTGATTTATGTGTTATAATAAATTAATGATAAAATGGCTTTAAACAATAAGCTTTAACACGACATTTTCAGAGTTATTTATTATTATTGTTAGTTTTATATATTATAATTCTCATCAAAAATCATTTATCAAAACCGGCGAGCGTGTATGAAGAGAATTATGAATGTTGAGGAAGCGAGTGAAGTATGCAAGGATAGAGTTCTCTGGCACTCTATTCTCTCTGCCTACCTTGCAAGGAATATGGCGTGATGATATGTATGTATGTATGTATAATTCTCATAATGGATTAAAAGGTGTAAATGTCAATATTTTTTTCTTTTGGGTCTTCGAACCGCAAACAAATTTAGAGTGCCAATTATTCAGACCGATATTATTTAAAAAAAGAAAGGCTCACTATCTTAAAGAGTAGTCCTTTGATCTTTGTACGAACAATAGGTCTGTGGGAAATCAAACGTCTGCTATACCAAGTACGTCAAGTATTGCGTGGAAATTAATAAAAAAATGCAGTTGAAAAACCCATTTATGTAAATTTAAGCTTCACATCTGGTAATCTCTTTCTCGATTCATTATCATCATCTCAGCCTACTTATGTTCTACTGTTGGGCTCGGGCCTCCTCCACAATGGCGGGGAAATTGACCTACTATACCACGCTGGTCAGGCGTGTTGGTACAGGGTTTTATTTCGAGTTTTCCTTCTCATGCACAGATGACATATTAATATTATATCCCTTCGTATTTTACGATACTCACGGGTAAGGTGAATTGTATTCTTACTCTGTCTCCACACGGAAAATTTTTCGGTTAAATAATTATTATAAAAAAAAATATCTATCTAATAATCAGAAATTAGTCATCATTCTCATTACTCTTATCCCAATTACTTGGAGTCGATACAATATGTACTCTTACTTCATAGTACATATTGTAAAAGTTATTGGCAATAGTTATATGACTAGCCGCCTGCCAGACGACAACCCTCCTTGGGAATGTACTTGTTGACCAAACGGCATCAGATGGAGTTGGCCCAGGTCGTTATAAGGCTCTTAGTCGTCTTTTGCGACGTCCACGAGCAAAGTAAGGGTTGGTAGTATTCGTAGCCGCTACCACACAGCACAATAATCAAAAATTAGTATTCTATAATAAAACTGACGATTCAAATCCTAGGTTCGAAGAGAGTTAAGAGAATTACCCACTCAAGATAGATTGAATGAGAAATTAGAAATGGAAAAGGATGTTTCAAATAATGAAACTGAGAAGAACAGATCCATGGATAAAAGTCTTATGTACAATATGGTACTCAAATATATACCTTATTTGAGACAATACGATGGCGGACTGCTGTCATCTGAAGCTAATAAAACTACAAACATATCCTCGTCGTTTGTCATAGTTTTATTAATATGTATTTGTATTGTATAGTTATTGACGTATTGTTATTTAATTGTAATGTTTTGATGTTATAACATTAGGGTTTGTAATTTGTGGTTTTAAAGATTTTTCTTCATTATGCGTTTTTTTTAACTGTAGGTAAGCATTTAGATTACTAATATACCTGTCATTCAGTTGAGAATGTAGTATTATCACAAGTGGGATTCCAACCCACACCTATTGGAAATCCGTTCCAATCATGCTGCCACTTATACCAGCGTGAACTACTGTAGGACATTCAATTCTCGCATCGTATTATATTTACCTCTTTAAGGAGACGTGTGCCATCTACCCGACATTGTTTACACATTGTACAGACTTAATACTCAAATTTTGCAGTTAGAATTGTATTAAACGATGACACAACCCTGTTATCCAAAAGTGTAGTATTGTTATGTTTGATAAATGGTAGTTGAATTCAAAATGTAAACATTAAAAAAATATTTGATTATCTTTGATTAATAGGCATGCGAAATTTAAACAAAGCATATTTTGAACTGATTTTTTTTCTTTATAAGTTTTAAAATTTACACAGAATTAGGAGCGCTAATAACCTAATAAAAAAAGGTTTATTTGAAACCAATCAAAGTTGGTCTAAAATGCTAAACACTATTCCTATATTTTATAGAAAATAAAGTAAAAAAATATTTTTATGCCAACAATTTTTAATTGGAGCATTGAATTTAAATATTTTTTATCGTAAGCCTGAAAGATACGAATTTGGTGCATTTTAGGAAGAAGCACAAAATTCTGGCTCTATTTCGAGACTATTCTATTATTTATATATATCGATACAAATATTGAGGACATTATTTATCGATATAGATATAATAATTAGTTTACAATCGTATAATGTACTCTATAGGTCATAGGTATGTTCCACAAAAGTGTAATTTGGAGTTGTAACAAAGGATTTAGGACATAATGAAATCGTAATGAGTCTAAAGAGGGACGAGGCGTTGAGTCCAATTCGCCGGTCATCGTCCGACTCTCAGTACTGTCTTGGTCACCCTAGCGAGTGGTCGTAGCGCGTTGTAGCACCGTGTAGAGCGGCTACGATAATCGTAGCTAAGCACTTGTTTTTTAATATAGTGCTATTTGAATGCAAATGGAATTTTTGTCTAGACTTGACGCAAGTGATAATTTCGACGTGACTAGTTTCTAAATATTGTGTCATTTATTATTTTTTATTTTCAAAATATTTCTTGTTTGGTACTCATAATGACTAATGATATGAAGACCGGTGCCGAAACTCGTGAGGCCGCAGCTCAATCATCGTGGCCTCGTCGTGATGATGTCAAGATTGAGTTTGGTTTCGGAGTACCACTGGGCTCCATGTCTGCTCACCCTGCTTTTCATTCCGCATGGGATATCGGCTGGTGAGTGATTTATATCCATAGCTTGTGTGTTGTATAGAAGAAATAAATAAAATTGCAATATTGGTTTAATTAACTTCTTTATAGCAGAATATAGAATATGAATATATGAGTTGCGACTAATTTCTGAAACGGCAGCACTTTTTAAATATGTATGTAGTATATACTATTATGACGCGACCGCAGCTGTGAGTGAAACGCTAGTATGTTTTATATTCTATGATATTACTTGGAAAAATAATCGAGTCTAAATTGAATCATTATCATCATCATCTCAGCTCATATATCTCTCATTGCTGCGCTCGAGCCTCCTCTACAGTTGGAGGGCAATTGCTCTACCATGATACTCTGGCGTATTGGTATAGTATTTTATTTCGAGTTTTTATTCTCTTGCATATATGTTGTATACATATTGTATTCTTTAGTCGCCTCTTACGACACTCACGGGCAAAAAAGGAGTTAATTTTAATATCTATATTAAAATCCGATATTATCTCTCTATAATTGACCTAAAGAAAGTTAAAAATGTTCTTTTTTATACGCTGAATCTTATCAAAACTGGTTTTCATTTTCAAAACGTATTGTATTTTGTTTAAATAGCTGTTTCTTCAAATTATTTCGCAATGATTTATTTCGTAGTACAAGTTATGTTTATTATAAAAAAATAAGGTTTTTTGAAATAAAGTAACACGTTATATGTTTGCAAACTGCGATATATTCCTTGGCATTGGGAATCCTTAGACGTACTCACATGTGCATGTAACAGTGTGCGTGACTGTAATCTGTCCAATAATTGCAACGTGATGTGTCATCGTGGTATTGGATTCGTTTATATTAGAAATAATGAAAAAGAAAGAAAGATTGGTATTAAACACAAATTATTGTTTTAAAAAATCATATGAAGGTTATATGAAGAAAATAAAAAAATAATCAATGAATAGTCACACTTTTTTATTGCTTGTGGTGGCAAACGAGCAAGCAGCACACCTGATGGTAAGTGTCACTGCCGCCCATGGACATTTGCAATAGGTATAGCTTAGGCCGCTGCCTACCAATAAAAGCTCCAAACCCACCCAGTTGGGCTTCCGGCTCTCCCGCTCACTGAACGAAGGGCAATACCACATTGCCCTTCGTTCAGACTCAAACGTCCATCTTCTGCGAAAGTGTGATAGTACCACACTCTCGCTACACAACTACAAAATTAAGGAACTGAACTTTGTATTGCGGGGGACTTTACAAGCATAATTATGGAACACAAATTACGCCCAGAATCAGAATAACTTGAAGATCGCACAAAGTATTATTTTGTGTGGGTATTGCTATCTCAAACGCTACGCCATGAATGAATGTCTTGTATTTATGCCTGAACTGTTCTTAAAATTCTTGCAATTTCTAATTTTATCTCCTATATACATACACAATTTATAGGATAACAAATAATAGAACCCAAAAAATATATGATCGGCCGAGTTTGCCTTAATAAACCTAAAGAAAATACATAATACCGTTTTGGTACATATATCTACTTTTCAACCCTATCTATGTCTCACTACTAGAATTCGAGCCTCCTCTACAATAGCAGATAAATAGAGCCAGCTATACCACGCTGGTCAGTCGGGTTGTAATACAATTTTATTTCAAAATTGCTTTCACCTGTATAGATTAACATCTATCCCTTAGTCATCTTTTACGACGCCCACGGGCAGGAAAAAGGGTGATGTATTGTGTTTCTACCCCGTTATAACATGAATATTTAATAAATTTAATATAACCTATGTATAGGTGATCAAAAAATAATAACAGAACACATTTATTTTTTATTTTTTATTCTATGTCTAGACAGATAGTGCACAGTAATCTCTAAGACAGGTCAACGGATTATTTCGCAGTTACTACAAGTAGGTTAAGCTTAACTTTGAGCTTTATTTCATTTCAATTATATGTCAGTGAAAAAAGCTACCGTCATTTAAAAATATGTATCTTATTAAAGATATGCTATATTTAAAACAGGGTGCAAAATAAAACTAAATTTCCTTTAGAAGTCGTGAGCACCAGCAAATATGGAATAAGAATGACAAGCCAATATGCATAAACTACATAGCTACTTCTAATTGATAGTCTATAGACCGTGACATTTATATCGTCTTACAAAAGAAGTGCCATAAAAGTACTAAAGAAACATATCTAATATATTTAATTGTTCAATAGTGGTAGTGATAAAAAAAATACAAAATAAAATAAATTAAAGTTAATATTTTGTAACAACCTGGTTATAATGTTTACATTTTAAACAAAAGAAATCATACGGCATTCCGCATGATAATGATTGGCTAACGTAATTACGTTAGCCAATCACAGCTACGAAGTCCACGTGGACTGCTATTCCAAAGCGTACCAACGTCTAGGTAGTACCTACACAGTACGTAGGTTATGTCGAGTAGGTAGCCTACCGCTCGCTACATGCTGTTCTCTTACTATTTTTATTAGTAATTATTTATAATAATTTTTAGTAAAAAATATTCCAGTAAATTTTTTTTTTAACCTTTTAATTGTAACTAACTTAACTGAATTGCTTTTGTAAGACGTAAACGTCACCGTGTATACTTATTGAAAACGCTTATATACCAGAATATGAGAGAATATGGCCTCCTACGCTATCTAGTTATAGCGGTATAGCTTTTCTTTGTAGGTTACCCTATTATTATTAATTAAATATTTATTCATTTATTTTATATACAATTTATTTACACCAAACACGATATTTATAATATTATATTTAATATCAACTCAACCATATATTATATACATATATAAACTCTCTTTTCCATGTGGTGACGGAGTAAGAATACTATTCACCACCCTATATCTTACACGTGGGTGATCGTACGAGACGACTAAGGGATATAAAACGCATATAACATCTATGCGAGAGAAGGAAAACTCGAAACAAAACCCTATACCAACACGTCAGACCAGCGCGGTATAGTAGGTTAATTTCCCTCCCATTACGGAGGAGGCCTGAGCCCAACAGTAGGACACTTATGGGCTGTAATGATGATGATGATATAAACTCATCTTACTCGTCGGGGTCATCAGTTTAAGAGTAGTAATTGATATACTTTCTTGCAGTTATATAATTTACTTACTTGGTTATTTCTATATTATTAATGGTTAAGGTGAGGAATTGTATTTTTATTTAACATACGAATATAATCTTAATATATATAAATTACGTGTCACGTTGTTTGTCCGCGATGGAATCATAAAGTACTTAACCGATTTTAATCAAATTTGCACAGCATGTGTAATTTGATCCAACTTAAAAGATAGGATAGCTTAAATCTCAATTTATAGTAATATTATTTTATTGCAAATTATTTGTCTAATATTTGACAGTCAAAATCATATGTTATATCCAAAGGATTTTAAAAGATGGCGGAATCTGTTGACTGGATTCAGTAAGTATTTAATAGATGGCGCTATGTTAAATGTACAAACGCTTCATATAAGCTAAAATTTGTTAGAATAAACAAAAAGTGTTACTGAGGCTACCTAAGCCACAGCAACGCGTGGCCCGGTCTGCTAGTATATACATATAATATTCCATAATTATTCACATGGAACTCGACTCGTGACCCGCTTTCGTTGTGATAGCGTTCAACGATAAAGAAATTATAACTGACCGCCTTATTTACTTTTAAGAGACCGTTGAAATAAAAGAACCATTTTAACAACAGTCTGAGATCCGGCATAAATCCTTATTTTGTGCGCTTCATAAATTATACGACATGACACGTATTATATCTAGAGTCAGAACAAATGTTTGTGGAATACATAATTTTTCTGCGTACCTATCAAACTCGTAATTTGATATCTTGGTGTTTTAACCTGTTATATTAGATAATTTTGATGCCATTTTATGTAATGTGATGCGGTGGAACTGCTGGGATGCAGTGAATATCATATAAAAGTGATTTACAACGTTTTCCTTTTCCATCAAAAATCCCAAAAGATACCATTAACAGTGTGGTCATAGCGCTGTTGATGGCGACGATTTGACTTAGACAATGACTAACCTGAAGAGACTAAAAACGTGAAGACTCGACACTGGCACCAATGGCTCGTATAAGTAGCTAATTGCCAATACATAAGAAGACGAAGAATCAAACTCATGATACGAGATTTAGACAGCTCCGCCGTCTCCACGACTCATTGGTGTAGTAGTTCATTTATGTGATTTCTTATCATGAGCTTAATATTATTTATTACCTTTCAACAGTAATCGTCATTCTGTGCCATTAATAACAATATCAACATCGATAATATTATACATCAATCACAATTTTTGTTATGACAATAATTGTCATAACAGCAGCGATTGCGCTTGTTACGCGATCTCCCTTTGTTACTCAATTTTGCTCGATGTGTTCCTTCTATTTTAATTACCCAATTAATGAGAATATATTATTTAATATGTTCTGTTGAATTAAAGATTTCCTATTTGTTTTTCTGTATTAAGTTTGTTACTACTGGTTTATTAATACTTTTTATGAGAACTGTTGGCTTGCCATACTTATTTTGAGTATTTAAATAGCTAATCTTAAACTCTCGTAACAATTCCTTGAGAAACAAGCTTTCAATAAGATTTTTGGAACCCAACTAGCAATCTCTTTAGCTTACTCTTCATTTTATTATTATATAAACTACGTTACAATTCTAACACTTAAAAAAAAAGTGCGTGCGTACAAAGTACACATGTCAGCAGTGAAACTTCTTTGGCAAACTAATTTTTAAATCTCGTTGACATACAACAACCAATAGCGCGTATTTTTCACGAGCTCCCTTTCTCTCTTTCGCTCTCTTCCTCCTCCCGCTCCATGACTACGTGCGTTATGCAACGTTCGCCCTATCTTACTCTCTCTCAATCTTTTTCGCTAGCTCTCTCCCACCTTTCGCTCCATGGCACTGTGCGTGATGCGACGTTCGGTCTATCTCTCTCTTGATTTTTCTCACTCGCTTGCTCCCTAGTCTAGCTCCATGGCTATGTGCTTCATGCTACGTTCGCTCTTTCTCACTCTCTCTCAACCGCTCTCTCCCTCTTCTTGGACAAAAACGTCCTACATTTTCGTGTCACTAGTATTTCGTTTCATCTGTAAAAAATAATTTTACCCTTTGCGCGCAAAAAAGTTTCACTTTAAAAAAAACAATCGTTAATAACCTTCCACAACCCCCCAAAATATATCTTCATTGCCACAAGAAAATATATTTATGCTTCAATAATAAAATTCGTTTAAGGGCCAGTTTTGCTGATATTATGTATATTTCAGCAAGTTAAAATGGTAAAAAATATATGTACTTTCTTCTCAGGGTCAAAGTAATTTTATTACTGTTATGAATACATTAAGCGTGATTAATGAGTTTTTCGAGTTCATAATTGAGGTTATAAGCATAGGGTAACGAGGTCAAAAGAAATTTTAGGATGTAAGTATAACTATATTGTTTCATATATCCTAAATATAAGAAAGTGACTGCTATTTTTAGTAGTTTGAATCTAGGGTAAAAGCCACAGACCGTCCGGGTGAAGTGTAACTAGAAAAATAGACCTATCAAAAATGGGTAGGCAAAATAATGTTGGGGTTACTGCAATTTTTCATGACTAAATTCTCAATGGCATGTACGATGATTGGAATTTAGGCCGAGGTAGATGAGAATACTGATATACGAAGTCAAATATTGTTGAGATTATAATTAAGTAAGGTACTTAAATTTTAGGGTACCTAACATACTAAGATTGCAGAGATCGTTTCTTTACTTCCCGTTGCTGTCCCGACTTAAGTAGTTAACATTTCTATGAGAGACGGGTTTCTTTACACCAATCAATCTGCCAGGATGTATACTTTACCATTTTTTTTTCTATTATGGACTATAGATATGGTACATAGATACAGTGGTAAGGCTACGCTGCTGACAATTTTCTGCCTGAAGCCTTAAATCGGTTGGCTCATTCGGATTAGTGCTACACTCTCGCAGTCGATGTCTGAGTAGTAATCATTTACTTTGACCAAGCCTGAGATAGAAAATCCATCTTTCTGTAGGTAACCTGGCTGTGCCTCTGTTATTGCAGAGTTCCATAAATGGCAGGCATCGCTTACCATCAGGTGGGCTATTGACTTATCTGCCACCAAGGCCTTTAAAAGTAATTTTATCCTTACTAATATTATAAATGCGAAAGTAACTCTGTCTGTCTGTCGCTCTTTCACGCCAAAACTACCGAACCGCTATAAATGAAATTTGGTACACAGATAGTCTAGAACCTGACAAGAGACATAGGCTACTTTTAAATGCAAAAAAAAGGTTGTAAAGGGGGATGAAAAGTTGTAAGGAAGTATTGTCATTTTTAAACCCAGAAACTTGACAGTTATTTTGAGGCTATTGAGTAAAAATAAATAAATATGACATTAAAAATTTGTAAAAAATTTACCTTTAAGGGGTAAAATAAAAATAGGGGATGAAAATCTTTAGGAAAGTTACCTTTTACACGGGCGAAGCCGCGGGCAGAAGCTAGTATTATTATACATAAAATTCATGTCCTACCGTAATATTAATAAATACTATCAACACTAATAATATCCACAATAGATCAAAAATAAATTTTGTTATCCCAGCAGTTGTCATGAAAATGGTGACTCTATAGAATGCTTGATGGCTATTGTTACTATATTTTGTTTATACTATCTAACACAATAAGATTTTTTTATAAATACATTCTTCAGCTTAATAACAGTAATTTACATTGATCATGTCTATTAATTTAATTCCATTAGTTAATGTCATTGTCCTTTTACATACGTCCCAGCGATAATTGAAAAAAACATGGCGAATGCTACAAGCACTCCTTTTGCATAAAACAATATGGAGGTATGAATTTAATTACTTACCCTAACAGTTCGTAGAATGACAAATAGATACTATAATTATTCTTGTCTGTACATTACATATTCCATTAGTTTCCAGACGTTAATGAAGATCTTAGTCAATAGGGATTAAAGGATTGCTCGTTCTGTAATTGAAATAATGGTGGACGTAATTGTTTTTTATTAGTTTGAAATGAAAGTAGGGATTTCTTTTTATTTTCATATATTTTGCTCAGTATCTATATATATATATATATATTTTTTAATTCGCCACCCTGTACTAAGAAAATCATCCTTGTATTCCAGGGGAATTTAGAAACATATAATAAACGCAGGAAAATTGCACTCAGACTCAATAACAATTGGCTGATCGCACAAATTATATGCGTAGGAATCGCACCCACGGCACTGGCACGAATGGTATCTTAACCACTGCGCCATCTGTGCAGTCAAAACATGGTAGACATAATTAAGTTTTTTATTAGTTTGAAATTAAATAAATATTACTGATTTTCTGATCTTTTTATTTTTGCATATTTCACAGCTTCTATAAATGAGATGTGTTTATAATATATGTTTATATATCTTTCTTCCTTTTTTCCGTGAGGTAACTGAGTAAGAAAACAATTCACCATTCATTTTTATCTTGTGCTTGTCGAAAAATAAGTCTAAGGGATGTCATTCGCAGATAACATAAACCCTAGCAAAGGAAATCTAGAAATAAACCACTATAACAATCCTTCTGAGGGTGGTGTAGTAGGTCAATTTTCTTTCTATAATGAAGTAGGATTAACTCCAGTAATGGGAAATATATGAGCTGAGATGAGATGAAGCATCTTACGACTGAGCAACCTGATTAAATATTGAAAAAAGTTTAAACGGTATTTACAGACTTAAAAAAAAACCATTACATTTTATTTATAGAATTAATTGTTTAGGTTTCTTATTATTCATAATGCTGATAAGATGAGAATGCCGATATACACTCATTTGCAAAAAAAACGGGCACCTAAGCAATGAACCATTTCAAATGTTAATATTTCTTTGTTTGATAATTATAGGTAGTTTTATCCACACAATTTGGTAAATTAATAAGAAAATAATCGTTTTCATCAGTATTTCATAAAATTTAGATACAATTTATGGGAAATAATGCTAAACCTCGCTAGTAGTGTATATTCGCTAGTAGTGCATATGCTCATGAAGTAAAAATAAAAAAGTTTTTTTGTTTGTTTTTCTTTAATAAAGTAAAAGCAGATAAATGTTTAGTATCGAGTGTGACCCCCTCTAGCTAAAATCACAGCTTGAATTCGTCTGGGCATGCTAGCGAGTATATCCCGGATACTTGCTTGCGGAATACGTTCCCACTCCGCAGTAATCACATTCTTCAGCTCTCTGATGGTCTGCGGAGCCGGGTGTACTGATCTCACACGCCGTTTCAGAACGTCCCAGACATGCTCTATGGGATTGAGGTCGGGACTTCGAGCTGGCCAATCCAAACGACGAATGCCGACCTCTTGCACATACGCATTAACATCGCGGGATCGGTGGGCGCGAGCATTGTCGTCCATAAAAATCGAGTCTTCACCTAGAGCGGCCAATGCGGGTTGTGCATGAGAAATTAGAACTTCCGTTATGTATCGATGCCCAGTCAGTGAGCCGTTTTCAATGAAGACTAACTCTGTACGATCCATTGAATTTATTCCTGCCCAAAACATAACAGAGCCCCCACCATAAGGTGTGATTTCTTCGAAACATGCCTCTGCAAAGCGTTCTCCTTGTCTTCTTAGCACTCGCCGACGTCGATCTTCACCGAACAGAGATATCCTGGCTTCATCAGAGAACAAAACCCTATTCCAATCGTCTTGAGTCCATGATTCACAATTTCTAGCGAACCTAAGCCTGTGAACTCTGTGCTCACGGAGTAATTTGGGGCCGCGGGCCGGGCGGTGACTGCGTATATTGGCAGCGAGAAGCCTCCTCCTGACCGTCCATAGACTAATATGCACATTTCTTACTTCTTGGAGGTTGTTCTTAAGATCCACATACGAAGATTTGCGATTTCTCAATGCGCGACTCACAAGAAAACGATCATCCCGTGGTTGGGTACATGGTTTTCTTCCAGAACCAGGCCTTCTCTCGACGGAACCAGTCTCCTGATATCGCTGCCAGGTCCTTTGGACTGTCGAGCGACTAACATTTAGCCTCCTAGCCACGAAACATTGGCTGCAACCCTCTTCAAGCAGCGCGATAATTTTGGTAGCTTTTACCACTTTATCTACCATTTTTGATACAGCCAAACAGCATTAAATAAAGCTTTGACAGTCAAGGATATGAAATTAATCGATAAAAATTTAATAAAAGTTATGAAAGTCGATGTTAACTTCTGGAACTTCGCGCCAAAAATGTAGGATAAAAAGGGGTTTTCTGTAAAAATGAACATCAAATGAAAAATTGAATTTAGAACGTACTTTTTTAAATACCACAGCATTTTTAAAACCGGCCAGTAACGTGTACAAACGATTGAAACCTTTTTGGTATTGTATCTTTTTAAATATGAATGAAAATCAAAACCGCCCGTTTTTTTTGCAAATGAGTTTATATAGTTTTTGCAACAACATGCACTAAGGAAATAATTGTTTGTGGATTGTTTTGCCTGGGAGTCGAATCCGCATAACTGCTACGGTAGGTCGATATCTTAAGCACTACGCCATCTGTGCAGTATAATAATAATAAATGTCATTGACGACAAATGTAATTTAAAAAAAATTACATGTAATACTCTATTATTACGATTTAGTGGTGGATTTAGTTGAATGCCGGTGGCACAGAACTTTTTAATGTGGCTTGCTTATGGTATGACATAGGAGATCACTTAAATCCGTGGCCTATGTTTCGCAGTATAGCTACATAGCTATCAGAATATTTTGATCCAGTGACTGACAAATCTAATAGATCCCCTATTAGATTTGTCAGTTGTAAATACATAAATTATCATAGTATGATCTACAATCTATATAATATAAAAAAGAAAGTTGTGTTAGTTACAACACTTATAACTCGAGAACGGCTGCACCAATTTTATGATTTTTATGTTTTAGAGTTTGTTATCGTCGGGAATAGGACATAGGATATTAAAATATGATATTAATAAACAAAAAAAATATATTAAAAAAACATCAATTCTAAATGTTCATTTGTTGATGATGTAACCAATGGCAACTGACAGCTCACGCCATTACGTGGTCTAATGGTTTGTTGGGAAAATACCGCGGCAAGTTAAATTTATAATTTGGAAAATCAAATAGTGCACGCCTCATAATTTTTATATTATATAGCATTTTACTATTAATCAATGCTATAATATGCACGATAAATAAAGCGCCTTAATTATTTCATTGAGCAAGATCTTGTAGTAATATTAAATAAAATTGCACTTTAAAAAAAAAACAAAAAAATATGCGTGCGTATAAAGTACGTACACATATCAGAAGTGACACTTTGGCTAACTACTCTCTCTCTCTCTCTCCCTCTCCCTCTCTCTCTCCTTATCTCTCTCCCCCTCTCTCTCTTTCCCTTTCTCTCTCCCTCTCTCACTCTCCCTCTCTGCTTGTTTTTTTTATTGCTTATGGTGGCAAACGAGCAAGCAGCACAACTGATGGTAAGTGTCACAGCTGCCCATGGACCTTTGCTATACCAAGAGTATAACTAGGCTGCTGCCTACCATTACAATCCCCAAACCTACCCACTTGGGCTACCGGCTCTCTCGCTCACAGAACGAAGCGCAATACCACATTGCCATTACTCAGAGTGTGGTACTACCCCGGACGGAACGGCCCGCGGCTATAGACAGAGAACTGTCAACAGCATGGTCCTGCCACTATTAAAAATTCTCTCTCCCACTCTCGCCTCTCTCTGTCTCTCTCCCTCTCTGCATCTCTCTCTTTCTTCCTCTCTCCCTCTCTCCTTCTCTCCCTCCCTCTCTTCCCCTCTACTCTCTCTGCCTTCGTGCGCTTATAATCTCAGCTCATATATGTCCCACTATGGGGCTCGCGCCTCCACCATAATGGGAGAGAAATTGACTTACTATACCACGCTGGTCAGACATGTTGGCATAGGGTTTTGTTTCAAGTTTTCCTTCTCTTACAAAAATGTTATATGCTTTTTATATCCCTTACCTTAGTCGTCTCTTACGATCACCCACGGTTAAGAAATGGGGTAGCGAATTGTATTCTTACTCCGTCACAAAAGTTAGAGAAACAAAAAAAAAATCCAATATTTTTAAGATACTGAAGTTAAAATACATGTGACATTTTTTTATTATTTTATTTATCATTTACTATTAGTCAATGCCATAAATGAAAAAGAAAAATAATTTCGTGGCATTCTCGGCGCAGTACTAAACATAGCTGTTCGTTTACAATATGCTGTATGGGATCTATTTCCTTTGCCTGTCCGAATAGACGAACAAAAAAAATGTAAACTAACCCAATATTTATAAGGTATACATACACTAATGACTAAGCATTTTAGTTTTTGATTAATTGCAATTAAACGACTAAGAATTATAAAACCATTTTCGAACGGAATGCGCGGTGCATTGCGATTATGAAGCTTTTAGAAAAAGAAATATTTTGATACATTAATTTTTACGGTCGTATTCTTGCCAGATCCGGAATATTTTATCCGACGTCTTCGAATATTTTTTTTAATCAACTATTTTCTTACTTGAAACAAAATAATTGCTTTTAAAAATATCAAATACGTTTAAATGAATGTTTTTTCTTGACATATGTATGATAATATTATCCTATAAGTGCAATGTGAGAAAATACAATCATTTTTAGGTTTGAAAAGTGCTTGATTTTCATATATCGAGAGTAGAGCAAGACCTCAACGCTTCGCTTATGAGGCGTGCGAAATTTGGCCAGTCAGAGTTCGTTTTGTGCGAGCGTTACGAATTTTTACGAATATCGTTATAATAAAACATATTATGTATATATTGTCATCAACAATGCCGTGACCAATAAAATCAAATCTTTCCCAAGAAAACCGTAACGCAGTTAGAATTCGAAACATAACGAACGTAACCACGCCAGAAGAACAATTTATTGCACGTGAAGACTGCCGCGTTAATATGGTCCAACTCCGTGCTTCTTAATCACAAGAGTAAAGCGAGGCAGGCTGTGCTGTTGACAATGCGAAATCGTCGAGCAAATCTCAGAGATAAACAATTAGTTTATTTTCAACGCATATGAAGGAAAATGTCGTATAACACAAGGTAATTCTTCGTCTTACTGGCACGTTATTAAAATACTTGATTATTTGAATTTATATATTATTCATATTTATTCATCATTCTCCTACTCTTATCCCAATTACTTGCGGTCGATACAATATGTACTCTTCTTTCATAGTCCTTATTGTAAAAGTTATTGGCAATAGTTTTATGACCGGCCGCCTACCAGACGTCAACCCTCCTTGGGAATGTAATTGTTGACCAAAGGGCATCAGATGGAGTTGGCCGAGGTCGTTATAAGACTCTTAGTCGTCTTATACGACATCCACGACCAAAGTAAAGGTTGGTAGTATTTGTAGCCGTTACCACACAGCTAAAAATAACTTAATAATATTAAATTAATCGAAATCTGCTTATCTCATTAATTAACTGTTAGGCGGAACGAAGTGTGCCGGGTCCGCTAGTATATAAATAAAAATGAATAGCTGAAATGTATGTACGGGCATAACTTCTGAACAAGTACACCAAATTGAATAATTTTTTTTTTATATTCTTTACTAGCGGACCCGGCACACTTCGTTCCGCCTAATAGTTAATGAATGAGATAAGCAGATTTCGATTAATTTAAAATTATTAAGTTATTTTTAGCTGTGTGGTAGCAGCTACAAATTTCGGATTGTCAACAGCACGGCCTGCCTCGCTTTACTCTTATGATTAAGAAGCACGGAGTTGGGCTATATTAATGTGGCGGTCTTCCCGTGCAATAAAATGTTCTTCTGCCGTGGTTACGTTCGTTATGTTTCGAATTCTAACTGCGTTACCGTTTTGTTGGAAAACATTTGATTTTATTGGTCGCGGCATTGTTGATGACAATATAGACATAATATGTTTTATTATAACAATATTCGTAAAAATTCGTAACACTCGCACAAAACGAACTCTGACTGGTCAAATTATGCACGCCTCATAAGCGAAGCGTTGAGGTCTTGCTCTACTCTCGATATATGAAAATCAAGCACTTTTTAAACCTAAAAATGATTGTATTTTTCTTACATTGCACTTATAGGATAATATTATCATACATATGTCAAGAAAAAACATTCGTTTAAACGTATTTGATATTTTTAAAAAGGAATTATTTTGTATAAAGTAAGAAAATAGTTGATTAAAAAAATATTCGAAGACGTCGGATAAAATATTCCGTATCTGGCAAGAATACGACCGTAAAAATTAATGTATCAAAATATTTCTTTTTCTAAAAGCTTCATAATCGCAATGCACCGCGCATTCCTTTCGAAAATGGTTTGATAATTCTTTGTCGTTTAATTGCAATTAATAAAAAACTAAACTGCTTAGTCATTAGTGTAGGTATGTATACCTTATGAAAATTGGGTTCGTTAACATTTTTTTGTTCGTCCTTTCAGACAGGCAAAGGAAATAGATCTCATACAATTTGATTTGATTTAATTCCTATTGTAAACGAACAGCTATGTTTAGTACTGCATCGAGAATGGCACGAAATTATTTTTCTTTTTCATTTATGGCATTGACTAATAGTAAATGATAAATAAAATAATGAAAAATTGTCACATATCTGTTAACTTTAGTAGGTATCTTAAAAATATGTTTTTTTTTTAAAAGAAAACAAACAAATTTGCATTTTTTTTTTGTTTCTCTAACTTTTTGAAGTGAAACTTTTTTATCGACGTATGGGAGAAATTTTATATTGTAACGTTTTTCTATTACGTGCCATATTTGTTTTGAAGTGTAAAGCGCATGGGAGGGTTATCCGTGTGGTGACGGAGTAAGAATAAAATTCACCACCCCCTATCTTAATCGTAGGTGTTCGTAAGAGACGACTAAGGTAAGGGATATAAAACGCATATAACATCTTTGCAAGAGAAGGAAAACTTGAAACAAAACCCTATACCAATATGTCTGACCAGCGTGGTATAGTAGGTCAATTTCCCTCCCACTATGGTGGAGGGGCGAGCCCAATAGTGGGACATATATGAGCTGAGATTATAAGCGCACGAAGGTAGGGAGGGAGTGCGAGAAGGAGAGAGCCAGAGAGGGAGAGAGGCAGAAAGAGAAAGAGGCAGAGAGACAGAGGGAGAGAGAGAGAGTTGTTAGCCAAAGTGTCACTTCTGAAGTTCTGATATGTGTACGTACTTTATACGCACGCATATTTTTTTGTTTTTTTTTAAAGTGCAATTTTATTTAATATTACTACAAGATCTAGCTCAATGAAATAATTAAGGCGCTTTATTTATCGTGCATATTATAGCATTGATTAATAGTAAAATGCTATATAATATAAAAATTATGAGGCGTGCACTATTGGATTTTCCAAATTATAAATTTCACTTGCCGCGGTATTTTCCCAACAAACCATTAGACCACGTAATGGCGTGAGCTGTCAGTTGCCATTGGTTACATCATCAACAAATGGACGCTTAGAATTGATGTGTTTTTAATTTAATTTTTTTTTGTTTATTGATATCATATTTTAATATCCTATGTCCTATTCCCGACGACAAAAAACTCAAAAACATAAAAATCATAAAATTTGGTGCAGCCGTTCTCGAGTTATAAGTGTTGTAACTAACACAACTTTCTTTTATATATATAGATTACTACCAGATCTTTCTCAATAAAATAATTAAGGCGCTTTATTTATCGTGCATATTTGAGCATTGATTAATAGTAAAATGCTATATAATATAAAAATTATGAGGCGTGCACTATTGGATTTTCCAAATTATAAATTTCACTTGCCGCGGTATTTTCCCAACAAACCATTAGACCACGTAATGGCGTGAGCTGTCAGTTGCCATGATTACATCATCAACAAATGGACGCTTAGAATTGATGTGTTTTTAATTTTATTTTTTTTTGTTTATTGATATCATATTTTAATATCCTATGTCCTATTCCCGACTACAAAAAACTCAAAAACATAAAAATCATAAAAATTGGTGCAGCCGTTCTCGAGTTATAAGTGTTGTAACTAACACAACTTTCTTTTATATATATAGATTACTACCAGATCTTTCTCAATAAAATAATTAAGACGCTTTATTTATCGTGCATATTTGAGCATTGATTAATAGGAAAATGCTATATAATATAAAAATTATGAGGCGTGCACTATTGGATTTTCCAAATTATAAATTTCACTTGCCGCGGTATTTTCCCAACAAACCATTAGATCACGTAATGGCGTGAGCTGTCAGTTGCCATGATTACATCATCAACAAATGGACGCTTAGAATTGATGTGTTTTTAATTTTTTTTTTTTTTGTTTATTGATATCATATTTTAATATCCTATGTCCTATTCCCGACGACAAAAAACTCAAAAACATAAAAATCATAAAAATTGGTGCAGCCGTTCTCGAGTTATAAGTGTTGTAACTAACACAACTTTCTTTTATATATATAGATTACTACCAGATCTTTCTCAATAAAATAATTAAGGCGCTTTATTTATCGTGCATATTTGAGTATTGATTAATAGTAAAATGCTATATAATATAAAATTATGAGGCGTGCACTATTGGCTTTTCCAAATTATAATTTTAACTTTTCGCGGTATTTTCCAAACAAACCATTAAGTGTTGTAACTAACACAACTTTCTTTTATATATATAAGATTGTCAGGACAAAGTTTGTATAAAAGAAAATTTTAATAATCCTTCACATTTCATAATATGTAAAGTGGGTGAATGTGATAGACGCCTGTGCGACATTTTCAATATCTTGGCAGAACGTTGACAGATTGACGTATCAGTAAAAGAGCCAGCAGTTGATAACTTCAAATACATATATTGACAATATTTTAGTTGAGTTTTGATTCAAATTCATTAATTATAAACAAAACCCGTGAGGAAACTTACGCATTGTCAACTTTAACATTTTAATTTAATACAATAAACTACCATAGGCTTAAGCTGTGTGGTAGCGGCTACGAATACTGCCAACCCTTACTGGGCTAACTCCATCTGATGCTATTCGATTCTATTCAACAATTACATTCCCGTGTAGTGTTGTGTAACTCATACAAGAGTCACCTCAAATGGCCCATACAAAATGACAGAATGTCTCATCACTTCAAAAATATATTCTGTCACACTTCAAATGAGGCACTCGATAAACGAATTGGCGAGGACTTTTGACGGGAATTTGAAAACGTCATGTGGTGCTCTTGTATTATATTCGATATCTTAGTGTTTTAATGTGTTATATTAGATAATTTTAATGGCATTTATGTAATATAAAGCGGCGGAACTACTGGGATGTAGAGAATATCATATAAAAGTGCTTTACAACGTTTTTTTTCGTTTTCCATCAAAATTCCCACAAGATACCATTAACAGTGTGGCCATTGCATTGTTAATGGCGACAATTTGACTTAGACAATGACAAACTTGAAAGACTAAAAACGTGAAAATATTTATAACTTGACACTGGCACCAATAGCTCGTATATGTAGCTGATTGCCAATATATAAGAAGAAGAAGAACGAATTGGCGCGAATTGTATGCGTCGAACGTGCGTGACCGGCTGTCGTCGTCTCGCTTACACTGCTTGTGTGTGAGCAAACGAGAAATAGTAAGTAACCGACAAGCGCCTCAAATTGAGGGGGAGCCTCCCGCCCGGGCTGGGCGTGATAAGTTACGCCGAAGACACGCTCGTCACAGCCCGTGGTGGGACGCTGGAGGAGGCGGCAAGCCTGGCGACTCTCGGCACCGAGGAGATCGTCAGGCGGATCGGGGCGCTGGGGTTGAGGGTGGCCCTGGACAAGACGGAGGCCCTCTTGTTCCATGGGCCCTGCATGGGCCCTCCCATCGGCGTCTCGATCACCGTCAATTCGGTTGATATCAGCATCCGGGCCCATATGAGGTATTTGGGCCTGGTGCTCGACGGGCGATGGTGGTTCCGGGAGCATTTCCGCAGACTCGCTCCACGGCTCTTCAGCGCGGCGTCCGCCCTATCATGGCTTATGGCGAATGTGGGCGGACCGAGCGCTACCTGCCGACAGCTGTACGCAGGGGTCATCCGGTCGATGGCCCTGTACGGCGCACCGGTGTGGGCGGGATCCCTGACCGTCCGACTCAGGGCTCTTCTGTGGCGACCACAGAGGGCCATGGCGGTCAGGGCCATACGCGGGTACCGCACGGTGTCGACGGAGGCAGCGTGTCTGTTGGCCGGGACCCCTCCATGGGACCTGGAAGCGGAAATTGTTTGGGTTTGTATCGCGGATGTTGGGGGTGCGAGCGGAGGGCGGTGTGGTCTCGTTGAGGGAGCACACCGCTTGGCGCGTCGACGCCCGCCGCGACGTCATTGCCCGTTGGGCAGCCCGGCTGGAGAGGCCTCGGTTCGGTGTGCGGACCGTGGAGGCCTTCCGGCCGGTGCTGATGCAGTGACTAAAACGGCGGCACGGGGTGCTCTCCTTCCGACTGGTGCAGGTTTTAACGGGGCATGGATGCTTCGCCAAATACCTGCACACGGTTGTAAGGAGGGAGAGTACACCGTCCTGCCACCACTGCGATTGCGACGAGGACACGGCGCAGCATACGCTCGAGGTTTGTGCCGCTTGGGCAGAGCAGCGTCGTGAACTCGTCACAATCATCGGTGCTGACCTGACGCTGCCGACCATCGCCAGGGCGATGCTCGACAGCGTCAGGAACTGGGACGCGGTCGCATCCTTCTGCGAGGCAGTAGTCTCGCGGAAGGAGGCGGCGGAGCGCGTGCGCGAGGAGCGTCTCCTCGACGACGCGAGCCGCCGCCGGCGACTGGAGCGGCGCAGGTGCGATTACCTGCGCCTGATGCCGCCTTAGCCGAGGCCGCGGGTGACTGGATCGGGGAATTAGTCCGTCACCCGCCGAGAGGCCGACTGCGTGAGGAAAGACCGACATCCTACCCGAGGGGGGGACGTCGGTCGAGGAGAGGGTACTCCTCAGGGGTATTCCGTCGGGCCAACCACTGACGTCAAGTCACTCTGCTCCGGTGGTTGGCCCAACGACGAAGGCGACGTCACAGGTGGGTTACGGGTGCGCGTGCTTACGCCCCTCTGTCACCCCGGACGGAGTGGTGCGAGGAGTGTGCCGACCGTAACCCACCCCAAAAAAAAAAAAAAAAGGCGCCTCAAATGAATGAGTTATAGTGAACTACAATATGTAAAGCCTATTTTTAATAAAGAACTTAAAGCATTTTATTGTTGTCTAATTTTTATTTTACTTTGATTGAAAGATATTTGTTACTTTCTTCTCATATATCATAATAATTCACCCATGCATGACGTGTGTGTTTATCGACTGTTTGTAGTAACTGATCTCAGAAATTATCTCAATTCGTTTGTTTGTAGTAATGTCTTTATAAAGTAGTAACTCAACTTTGTATGTTTGTCGAATGTCACATTATACCTCAACTCGTAGTTACATAGGTACTAACAGTCTCATTGTCCCATTTCATTGAGGTGGGACAATGTCCCAACTCACGATTCGATATGAGTTACTCATACAAACTCATCCATTTCGCGTGTCCTACTCAACTCTATTCCCGTGGAGGGTTAACGTCTGGCAGGCGGCTGGTCATAAAACGATTGCCAATAATTTTTGCGATATGTACTATGAAAGAAGAGTACATATTGTATCGACCCCAAGTAATTAAATCGATTATGAAATTGAATTTAATTATGAAATCAAATTGAAAGTATGCATTAAAAAAACGCAGATGAAGTTGCGCGGGTCCGTTATTAATTACCATAAATTTAATGTCTAATAATAATTGCTAAAAAAATAAAAGGCAATAGAATCATATTCTCGAATCGGCGGGAAAGTAGAAAAGAAGCCACATACAAACGCGATAAAATGCTTAACAAATTCATAGAGAGTCAATAAGTACATTGGAATTTTGTATGAATATTTATATGTACTGCATGCATACATATGTATGAATAGCGGCGTGTTGTGTTAATATGACTACCCTTTTATGACTCATAATATGTGATCAATCAATAAAATAATATGTTCGGTTGGAAAATGTACAGCTTAAAGTTTAATATATGCCGTCACTATCTAATAATGTCGTATATAATGTATCAAATTCTAATTTTTACATCATCATTCTCCTACTCTTATCCCAATTACTTAGGATCGATACAATATGTAGTCTTATTTCATAGTACATATTGTAAAAGTTATTGGTAATAGTTTTATGACCGGCCGCCTGCCAGACGTCAACTCTCTTTGGGAATGTAATTGTTGACCAAACGACATCAGATGGAGTTGGCCCAGGTCGTAAATAAGGTTCTTTGTCGTCTTTTATGACATCCATGAGTACAGTAAGTGTTGATAGTATTCGTAGCCGCTACCACACAGCATACAAATTCTAATTTTTACACGGGTACATTTTTTGTACTAATTTCCATCCACCCATCAGTTTGTAGACGTCCGCTGTTGAATATAGGAATCGCCACGTAACTCAAAACGGACCTGTGCTATCAGCATTCAACGGTTTTCTGGCTACCTTTATAATATCGTCAGTCTACCTAGTGGGGGATCGTCCTACGCTTCAACGTGCTAATTCTTCGGGCCATGTCGGTAACATCTGTTCTTCTACGAATTTACGTATTCGGGGTTTTATCACGTAGAGAAATACCGAGCATAGCCCTCTTCATAGCACGTTGAGCGACTTTGAGCCTTTTTATGAGGTTGACATTTAGAGACCATGATGTGCCATTTTTTATGGGTATGTAATAAGACTGGCTGAAAGTAACGTTTTGAGAACAGTTTTAAGTACGAATTTCAAAGTTTTTGCGAGCAAGGAAAGACGAAAGAAAAGATGAATGGATTGGATGAAACGTGTGGATAGAAAGAGAACTATGTTAGGCATGATAAATTTAATTAGAAATTTGTTAGAAATCTAATTAGCGCACCAGGCCATGCCGGCCACACGTGTTAGATTTACTTCAGGTTTACCTCCTCTGGCAGTAACTATCTTACTGTGGACTTTTACAACAAGCAAAGGAACAAAAATTTACTGCACAGAAAATACTACGTCATTTAAGATACAGGACAGGATAAGCAAGGACAATACATTGTGTAATTCACACATTGTTATTCTTAGTTTGGGTGTTATGCAAATAATGTGAGTCCAGATATGATGGTTACCAGGAGTTTATGGATGGTAGATCATTTTATGCTCCACCTATCGTTGAATGAACACAGGCTAATGATGATGATGATATGATAGGACGATATCAATATCGTCTCATCATTTCGTAAATTCTATAAAAATACCCAATAATGCCACTCATAGAATACTTTGTATTCATCATTATTCAATAGTGGTAGGACCACGCTGTTGACAGTTTTCTGTCTACAGCCGCAGGCTGGTCCGTCCGGGGTAGTACCACACTCTCGCAGAAGATCGACGTCTGAGCAATGTGGTGTTGCGCTTCGTTCAGTGAGCGAGAGAGCCGGTTGCCTAACTGGGTGGGTTTGAGGTATATATTGCTAGGCAGCGGGCTAGCTATGTTCCTGGTATAGCAAAAGTCCATGGGCGGCAGTAACACTTACCATCAGGTGTGCTGCTTAATCGTTTGCCACCCAAAAGCAATAAAAAAGTCCTTTCAATATTAAAGTCAGTTTGTACATATTATATGATGGCACTATGTATGTCATTGCAATAACTCCAATTGTATTATAGGCGTCATTTTATATTTCAAGACTGCCAATTATGGGTTTTATTATCCAATTGCTCTTGACAAACGTTAAGTGATACATACAACTGATGTAATCAAATTTTATAAGATTATTATGGGTATCGTACAAAGACTAAGATATATGATATACATATAACATCTGAGAAAGAGAAGGAAAATTCTAAATAAACCCCTATGAAAAAAACTGACTGACTAGCGTGGTCAAATGCCCTCCTATTTTGGAGGAGGCTCGAGCCCACTAGTGGCACGTATATAAGCTGAGGTGATTATGATAATGATTAACTTTCTCATTAACATCATCAGCTGTAATGTTTTTTTTTTATATTATGTTTATATTTCATTTTAAATCAGTTTGTAAGTTTATGAAACCGAAAATAATTTAATAGAAAACTAAATTCAGTCTTTTATGTATTGTGTTGAGTAGTCTGTTAAGTATCTGTTTTTACGAATAGCGTAGTGGTTAAGATACTGATCTACAAAGCCAGATGGCGCGGGTTCAATGCCAACGTAGTAGTATTTTTTGCGATGTTGAAATTTTTGTTCAGAGTATAGTTGTATAATGTATTCATAAACTATGTCTAAACTCCCTCATACTACAAGGTTTATCCACTTATTATAGAGTATTTTTTAAAAAATATATGAATGAAAATATACTTAATAAACAAAAAAAAAATATAGCATATATTATGCTCGTCTATGCGTGCTCGTTCGCGTCTCCTGCCAGTCTAATTAGACTGCTAATCCGGCTCGATATACGTACCGCAATGCGGGTTAGGGCATCCCCCGGAGGCGACGCCTACCGACCCGCCCCCGTCGGTACGAACATCGGCAGTTGCGGCGATGGGGCCGCCACCCATCACGCCTTGCCCAGTCAGGCGAGTCGAGGAGAGCAGAGTGCCGGGTGGGCACGTGGAATGTAAGAGGTTGTGTGGAAGGTAAGTTGCACGAGCTGATATCCGTCATGGCGGACAAACAGTTAGACGTGCTCTGTGTAACAGAGACCAAGCGAAGGGGCAGCAACGCCTGCGATCTTCCTGGTGGCGGGATGGCTCTGTGGTCTGGTGTACCACAGAGCGATCGAGCCAGCATGGGGGTAGGAGTGCTGTTGTCCTCTCGCTTGGCCTCAGGTGTGAAGGATTACGGAATGTATGATCCCAGACTTCTTTGGGTCCGTATAAAACTAGGTGTCACCAAGGTATTCATGGTTGTAGCATATGCTCCCGTAGGATCCTCGGTGGCATCAGACCTAGAGAAGTTTTGGGACAATGTTAGGGAAGTTCTGGATATGGCAGAAACCAGTTAACGCGTGATTGTATCCGGAGATTTGAACGGATGGGTGGGGACCAAGCATCCCAACTATAAGGACGTACTTGGTCCATTTGGTGATAAGAGAGTGAACGACGCAGGTAGGCTCATAGCGGATGTATGAATGGAGAGAAACCTTATTGTGTCAAACACATTTTTCCAACATAAGGACATCCATATGTATACATGGAGAAGGAATGAACAGAAAAGCATAATAGATTTAATTTTGGTAGACAGTCGCCTCCGAAGCAAAATATTGGACGCAAGAGCCTACAGGGGCCCCACAGTCGACACGGACCACTATCTCGTTATTGCGAGATTTAGTGGTCTGTTCAGAAAGTGGAGGCACTGGCGAGAGCGTGTCCACTTCGGAGGGCTTGAAAGAATAAAGGTTGAAAGGTTGCAAGAAGAGTGTGTAAGAGAAAAGTATGCAGAGGGTGTCCGAGAACGGCTGACGATGGCAAGCCAGCCGCAATCGGATATTGAAGAATGCTGGAGAGTATTGAAAGAAAGTATGGTAGATACAGCGAAAGAAGTATGTGGAAGTTCAAAGAAGCATAGTAAAACAAATGGTGATGCATGGTGGGATGCGGAAGTGGCAGCTTCCGTACAGCAAAAGAAGAAAGCGTGGCTGGACTATGTCTCTTCTTTGAATATGAATGACAGTATGACTGAACAGAAGAAAGAAATATATCAGCAATGTAAGAATGACACCAAGGCCTTAGTGAAAGAGAAACGTGATAGAGCAAGTATGAGTGCAGAAGATAGGCTGACTAAAAACTTCGAGGGTAACACCAAACTCTTTTGGAGAGAGGTGAAGAAGTCTCGGGGTGGTTGGTCAGCCTTCAGAATGAATAAAATAAGGTCTAAAGGTGGAGACATTCTTACACAAACGCAAGACGTGTTAAGCCGATGGTATGAATATTTTGGCGATATGTATGCGGATGCTACGGTTGGCGCCGGTGTCGCACGTGGTTTAGTAGATCAACATCCGACAACGGCGTCCTCCGATGGCATCAGTATGGATGAAGTTGAATGGGTGATAAGAAGTTTGAAAAATGGTAAGGCAGCGGGCATTGATATGGTGTCTGCCGAGATGATCAAGCTTGGTGGCTCCTGTGTCTGGGAGGCGTTCCTGTTGCTCTTCAATTTATTTTGGAGCTCGGGAATGGTTCCCGGGGACTGGAATAGCGCAGTCATCGTGCCTTTGTTTAAAAACAAGGGTTCACGTTATGACTGCGCAAATTACAGAGCCATAAGCTTGACCAATTTGGCAGCAAAAGTGTATGGTAAAATTATTGAAAGGAGAATGAGAATGGTGTCCGATGGTTTACTGTGTGAGACACAAGGAGTTTTCATTAGTGGAAGGGGATGCATGGATCAAGTATTCTCTCTGCGTAATATTGTGGAGAAGCATCTGGCTCTAGGTCAGAGGGTTTCTGCAGTTTTGTGGATCTGGAGAGAGCATTTGACACGGTTGTACGAAAGGAACTTTGGGACATTTTACCGGAGTATGGTATTAACGGTAAACTGCTACAGACTGTGCAGTCCAGTTACATGAGCTGTAGAGCCTGTGTGCGGCTGGATGATGGAATGTCGCCTTGGTTTGACGTCAATATCGGCGTTAAGCAGGGGTGCGTTCTGTCAGCCAGGCTGTTTATCATATATCTGGATAAATGTCTCTAAAGGTTGAACGATATGAATGTGGGAGTCCAGATGGGCGACTCAGTGGTCACTGCTCTGCTTTATGCAGATGATGCAGTCCTGCTGGCGCAGTCAGCGACTGACCTGCAGATCCTAGTCGACACAATGACAGAAGATTATAAGAAAAGGGGTCTACGCGTGAATGTGAGCAAAACCAAAATAATGGTCTTTGAAAGAGATGAAACCAGAACAGATGTAAGAGTAACAATAGGTAATGATGTACTAGAGCAAGTGGATGAATTTGTATATCTTGGATGTGGATTTAGCCGAGATGGAAGGTACACCACTGATATAGAGCGATGAGTGAATGCGGGAAATAGAGTGAACGGAGCGTTGGGGCAACTTCTCGGCAGCCACCACCTCAGCCAGAAGGCACGTGTAGCAATACATAACGCAGTGCTTGCCCCACATTACTGTATGGAAGCGAGAGTTGGGTATGCAGAAAATAGTATGAAAGTAAAATTAATGCGGTCGAAATGCGATCTCTGCGGAAAATCTGTGGAGTTAGGCTGACCGACCGCATTCGTAACGACGACGTAAGAGAGCGAGTAGGTATGAAAGAGAGTATTGGTGTAAAGATGCGAAAGGGAATGCTCCGATGGTTCGGACATGTGGAAAGAATGCCGAACGAACGTCTGGTTAAGAAGATATACAATGCGAAAGTGGAAGGATGTAGGTACCGAGGGAGACCGAGACTAACCTACCTAGACCAGATCGGTCATGTACTGAATGAAGGTGGAGTCAAGAGTCTCCGAAACCGGCGAGCGTGTATGAAGAGAATTATGAATGTTGAGGAAGCGAGTGAAGTATGCAGAGATAGAGTTCTCTGGCACTCTGTTCTCTCTGCCTACCCTGCAAGGGATATGGCGTGATTATATGTATGTATGTGTGTATATATTATGTACATATATAAGTTTTTCGTTTATTTATATTTATTTTTTTAGACACCACCCTGCAATGAGGATGTAATCCTTGTATTGCGGGGGAGTTTACAAGTATATAATTAACTCAGACAAATAACTTACACCCAAACTCAAAACAACACTTTGCGGATCGCACAAAGTGTTGTCCTGCGTAGGAATCGAAACCACTTCAGAATAACGTTTAACCGGTATTTATAGACATAGAAAAGAATCATTACGTTTTATTTACAGATTTAATTATTGAGGTTTCTTATTATTCATAATCCGTGTGGTGATGGAGTAAGAATACGATTCACCACCCCCCTATCTTACACGTGGGTGAACGTAAGAGACGGCTATGGGATATAAAACGCATATAACATCTATGCATGAGAAGGAAATCTCGAAGTTAAACTCTATACGAACACGTCTGACCAGCGTGGTATAATAGGTTAATTTCCTTCCCGTTATGGAGGAGGCTCGAGCCCAACAGTGGGACATATTTGAGCTGAGATGGTGAGATGATTATTCATAATGATGATATGATGAGAATGCTCATATATATATTTTTTGCAACATTACATTTTTTGCAAAAAATCTTTATTTTAATTCGGATTGTCTTGGAACTGGCACGTAAGCTCGATATCTTAATCACTACGCCATCTATGCAGTTTTATAAAAAGTTTTCAACTCTACAATATACTAGTATTTTAATCGTAAATATATCCAAGTAATTAACTGCCTAGTTATATTAAAAATACATGTGTTCGACGCATCGATTGCATTTAACGATAGTAAAGGTTATTGACCTGCACAGTGTCCAGTCAATGAACTTTGGCATACATTTTCGTAGCTGTCAAGTTTACCCCTTGAAATAAACACACAGGTCATTTACCTTGCATTTTGCATATACAGCAGTAAAATGGCAAACATTAAAATTAATGTTCAAAGTGTTTGCTGGCTAACCAATTAGTGGTATTATGTAGTAAATTACTTGCTCTGTATTATTCATATTGAAATGCATCTTTAAAGTAAGCTATAGTTAGAATAATAATTTAAACTAATCATTCGTCCATCCACTAGTCTATTGAGTTTAAAAAAAAATATTCAACGAGCTGACGGACTAAGAATACAATTCGCTGCCCTCTATCATACCTGTGAATGATCGTAAGAGACGGACGGACGGACGGTTTGGTGGCGGCTCGAACCCAATAGTGGGAAGTGTATGAGATGAAATAACGATGATGATTTATAAAAATGTATTTTTTGTCCCAGCAGATAATATGAGTATATCCTGTGCCGTTGTGGAGGTCGATAACCCATCGCATTACCCTTTTGAGCCTATTAATAGAGCCATCGCAATCGATTCCTTGAAGTTTGAGCATAATATTTCCTAGTTGTCCTTCTATTTGCCGTATGCTGACAGAGAAGGAATACAGTGTTCCTTTTTATTTTTATTTAGCAGGTGATTAAATACGGTAAACAGATTACAACTGTACGAGAAAAATCTAAATAAAACCTTATACCGAAGAGTTTGACTAGCACGGCGTAGTTAGAATACGCTCCTATTTTGGAGTATATTCGAGCTCAGTGACTGAGATAAACTGATGATAATCCAATTTCAATGATATTATCTACTTATATCGTGAACCGTATATACTTCTTTACTATAAAGAGCAGATAGAGAAATAATGAATGATTTCTATTATAGCAGTAGAATGTATCCGTTTTCACATCAATCATTTTAATAGCCGCCATGTCATGTAATGTCAAGGCATAGGTAATATTTTGAAGGTTGTAATTGTTCAATGTCGCGTTGGTTTGATAAATTAATAACAAATGTTTAAATTTACCTTTTGAAATCGAATTCAAAAATATATATAGCTGCTATTGTCATTTTTTTATTTAACTCATTACTCCATGCGTGGCGATAGCAGAAAAATACAGTGGCCTTTACTATTTATTTGTACGTGGCAATCGTAAAGAATGGTGAAGGGTTCAGAAAAATGGGTAGCAGTGATTTCAATCTAAGGCTCAAGATACAGGCTAACATTAATTTGGGAGCTCACTGGATACTCAGAATCTGTACAAAGGACGTGGCAATATAAATACCTAGTTTAATTGACCTGTAAAATCTATTCAGCAATAAATTAATTATTATAATATTTATTTACAATTTAAGTATTGTACTAACTTTATTTTAAATTATCATCATTATCTTGTTCTTATCCCAACTACCTGGGAACGACGTCATACTAGTCCTGTTTCACCGTAAATATTGTAAAAGTTATTGCTAATAGAAAAAACAAATCTGTTGAGTTAGGCTGACCGACCGCATTCGCAACGACGATGTAAGAGAGCGAGTAGGTATGAAAGAGAGTATTGGTGTAAAGATGCGAAAGGGAATGCTCCGATGGTTCGGACATGTGGAAACGTCTGGTTAAGAAGATATACAATGCGAAAGTGGAAGGATGTAGGTACTGGGGGAGACCGAGACTCACCTACCTAGACCAGATTGGTCACCTACTGAAGGAAGATGGAGTCAAGAGTCTCCAAAACCGGCGAGCGTATATGAAGAGTATGTATTGGTAATAATAGATTTATGACGGATCGCCTGCCTGACGTCAACCTTCCTTGGGCAACCAACTAACCACTAACTTTTTTGGCAACCAACAAATAATATTATTATTTTTGCTACAATCCGGTCGATTTTAATAAATGCAGAGTTGGTTATAATTAACCAACTCTACATTTATATTTTTGACATAGAATGATATAATTCAACTAATTTCACAGTTAAATTAATAAATTTACTTTCAAGTTCACAGTTTATAGTAAGTAAGGTAAGGCTTATAAGCTTTAAGTAAGGTAAAGGCCCCTGTTCAGTGTCTTACAATGAAATAATAAAGGGGTAATAATGGTTCATACATATATGTTTTTATATTTTTTTCGGTTAACATTGACTTCTCAATACTCATTCAGAATTTTCCATTCGAGACTTCACCTTTGACACAATTTATCAAAGTTCAATAAACAGCTATCTTTTAATGGTTAGTTTTAAAATTATAGTTCATTATACCTAATAGATTAACGATGCAAGAAACTAGATCAGGCGAGGACTTTGTGCCGTCAATATGTCAACGTTCTAATACAGTATGAATACTTTATTACTTTCCTATGAAGGCCTACATCTAGTGGAGTTTTATTTTTTATTGCTAGTGGTGACAAACGAGCAAGCAGCACACCTGATGGTAAGTGTCACTGCCGCCCATGGACCTTTGCAATACCATTTTTTTTTTGCAAGGTGGACCATGGATGTGGTCGCGCCCTGACAAATTGGTCCGAGGCGACAGAAGAGGCGGCGCGCAACCCCATGGACCCACCCTTCCAACACCTCTCTTCGCCGTGTGAGAAGGCCACCGGTACCCGATCTTTGTCTTCGGTGGCCCGCCCTGTGGCAACCTTTGCAATATCAAGGGTATAACTAGGCCGCGGCCTACCAATACGAACCCCAAACCCACGTAATTGGGCTACCGGCTCTCTCGAGTAGGTAATGGGAAGGATGGATTATTTTCTATTGGTCACGTTTCGTGATTGGCAAAATTGTGCTGTACTTTCGCATCTAGTAAGCGTGGTGTTTCCGCAAACGGTTGCCATGGTAACGTTAGCATAACAAACCTGTCAAATGGCACACTATTTTCCAACAAGCCGGTTCAACACGAGTAATGACACACTTTTTTATATATACAACCAAGAAAATTATGTTTGCGTGAACTTACAGTGTACTCAATGCGACTTGAAATAGACAGACCTTATGTACCTATTAAATACCGTAAGATTGTTAAGAAGAAAAATGGATTTTGCATTTGGAGATTCTTTATATCCAAACGTTGGAGGGATCCGGCAATTTTTTGAAAATGATCCATTTTTCGGGTAATGTATATTTGCATCAAATAATTTAATTAATTCTAGTAATATTGGAGTAAGTATTTGAGGATAACGTTATTGACTCTATGATTCAGCGATGTGAACGTTCGACTGCTAATGCTAAGGCAGGCGTACGCTTGAATTTTAGCGCGGGCAAATGATATTACAGTATTCTATTAAATAATTTGTTTAGGAGTTAATATTCCTGGTCACTGAAGAAAAGAACGCATCCCAGTGACCCACCCGTACGGCGTCGAGAGGTATGTTGTAGGGTGGGTCTACGAGGTCTTGCACCGCTTTTCTTGTCGCCCGGGACGGATTAGCGAGGTTTGACGTACCGTAGCCAGCCGCCATAACTACTAACTAACTAGAATGGGTAGTAGGGAGAATGATTATTAAATTAACTGCGATCGCCAACTCACCTATCAAGCGTGGCGATTATAATGTTGTTTCGTATTAGTAGGCGTTACTTCAACAGATGACTTCGATAAAGATCCGATATACGAAATTTTGATGTATGTGGGTTATTTGTCCTCCTAAAGAACGTGACCGATTTTTGTATATTGTTTTAGTACTTATTTATGGCGTATAAAGACAATTGCATAGACAGAGGGTGATCACAGAGGTGAGGTCTGATAAGACTGTATGGAAGAAGAGTAGGTACATATTGCCGGCAACCTCAAGTGATTGGGATAAGAGCAAAACGATGATGATGTACTTATTTATGCAGTGTTTTTGTCTATTTTCTGGCTAATAGGCTATCGAGACATAGATTTGTATTTTTTTATTAAAAAATACATTTTTGGTATTTTTGTATTACCCAAAAATGTATTTTTTAATAAAAAATATAAGATGTAGGATGTATGTACCGGGGGAGACCGAGACTCACCTATCTAGACCACATTGGTCACGTACTGATGGAAGGTGGAGTCAAGAGTCTCCGAAATCGGCGAGCGTATATGAAGAGAATTATGAATATTGAGGAAGCGAGTGAAGTATGCAAGGATAGAGTTCTCTGGCACTCTGTTCTCTCTGCCTACCCAGCAAGGGATATGGCGTGATGATATATATGTATGTATGTATTACCCAAAAAATAAATACAATCACAAAGTCCTATATGTTTTATGATTACTATACAGATCGATAAAAAAAGATGAAGAATATTTTTTTCGCTTCAGTTATTACATTTCAAAACTCTGATCAGTTTTTGTGTTTATTAATTTGTTAATGCGTTACGCAAAAACTTTGGAGCATATGTTAATGAAATATTGCACGGTAATAACTTCATCATCATCTCAGCTCATATATGTCCCACTGTTGGGCTCGGGCCTCCTGCATAATAAGAGGTAATTGGGCCTACTATACCGCGCTGGTCAGACGTGTTGGTATAGGGTTTTGTTTCAAGTGTTTCCTTCTCTTGCATAGATGTCATATGCGTTTTACATCCCTTAGTCGTCTCTTACGATTTCCCACAGGTAAGATAAGGGGTGGTGAATTGTGTTCTTACTCCGTCACCATACGGAAAACAATATCCTCAAATCTGGAATAATAAAACAATTTATGTTGTATTTTGATCTATAGATCAAAATATAAATTGTGTTATTATTAATGATATATCATTGAGTTATTATATTGTAGAGTTTCTATATCATTAAAGTTGTTTTGTATAAATAAAATATAATATGTACGCTGTCCACACAAGTAAAGTTAGTTTTAAAAATTCCCATTTGAAACTGTACACTCTTTGGTCAATATCCTATGAAGAGCAACTAAAGTCAGAGCTATTATTTTAACAAGGTTTTATTATTAGCGTGAACGTCTGGAGTCATAAAGCCAATCATATCTTTATTAATCTCAATGTCACCTTAAGATTTCATGTAGTTGTTTTGTTATTCTTAGCCGTGGTAGGTCGTTAGGTACTTCAAATTAGTATATTCAATGCAATTGTGAAACATTGAAAATATTTTATCAAAATTTTTAAGTGATTGTAAAGCTTAATCAACGTTTAATACGTCAAAGAGAATTTAAAAAAAAATATTACGTTTGGATCTACACTAATAGGTTCATTGTCGATTTATCGGCCTATTTGTACCTTGGCCTCGTCTAGTGTGGATTTTCGACTGCAAATTCTCCTCGTGATCCAGCTCAATTTTAGGACTACCATGGAAATGTAAGGGATGCTAACGTATTCTTTAACTGTCATATATATATATTTTATTCACCTAAGAATAAAATAATACAGAATTAATTATTTTCTATTGTTTTATTTTTAGGTGATAGGAATTTTTTTAACAATATTATTTTGTAATATTTACCTAAACCAGATATCTTTAATGTATTTTTGAAATGCTTACTGAAAATCGAATAACTTTAAATAGTTTATATTTATGACATTCCTCTTTTTTTAAGTCATGTGTTGTTATATATCACATACATTTATTCTTTTCATTAATTTCATCTTAGCTCACTGGTAGCGTTCTCTAAAATAAGAGCAAAAATGACCTATAATGCTAGGCAGGTGCAGACGGGTTATTACAGGATCGGCCACTGACGACAAAGATCGGGTCCCGGTGGCTCACTCGCACGGCGCGGATACATTGCGGGGTGGGTCTATGGGGTCGCGCGCCGCTCCTATCGTCCCGGACGGATTTAGCGGAGTGTGGCCAGGTCGTAGCCTGTCGCAAAAAAAAAAGTGTTTCATTTCAAATTTACCATCTTCTGTATAAATGTGCCTTTAGTTGATTTTTACAACACCTACAAGCAGAAACAGGGTCGTCAGTTGTATTTTAACTTCGTCATCACAATCCGTATACACGCTATATAATAGAGTAGAGCCATAGCATATAGCTGTGGAGTAGCGACTACGAGTACTACCAACCCTTACTTAGCTCGTGGATGTCGTAAAAGACGACTAAGAGCTTTATAACGACCTGGGCTAACTCCATCTGATGCCGTTTGGTCAACAATTACATTCCCAAGGGGAGTTGACGTCTGGCAGGCGGTCATAAAATTATTGCCAATAACTTTTGTTAATATGTAGGAAGAGGAGTACATATTGCGTCGACCCCAAGTAATTGGGATAAGAGCAGGAGAATGATGATGATGATGATGAATAGCGGAGATCTATCTATCGGGGATAGTAGCCTCCTAGAGATTAGATATTTCATAGTGTAATAAAGACAGCATTACCTTTTGGCTACTGAGAATCCCCAAATTAGAAGTATACATTTAATAGTCGCATACTTATCGCATTATTATCTTTGGTATGTAAAGATGCAATCTTTCTAACCCTCTCTTATATGTCTAACACAATTGTACTACTCTTGGTTTTTCTTATACAGTTTTTATGCAGATGATGCAGTCCTGCTGGCACAGTCAGCGACTGACCTGCAGACCCTAGTCGACACAATGACAGAAGATTGTAAGAAAAGGGGTCTACGCGTGAATGTGAGCAAAACCAAAATAATGGTCTTTGAAAGAGATGAAGCCAGAACAGATGTAAGAGTAACAATAGGTAATGATGTACTGGAGCAAGTGGATGAATTTGTATATCTTGGATGTGGATTTAGCCGAGATGGAAGGTACACCACTGATATAGAGCGAAGAGTGAATGCGGGAAATAGAGTGAACGGAGCGTTGGGGCAACTTCTCGGTAGCCACCACCTCAGCCAGAAGGCACGTGTAGCAATGCATAACGCAGTGCTTGTCCCAATATTACAGTATGGAAGCGAGACTTGGGTATGCAGAAAAGAGTATGAAAGTAAAATTAATGCGGTCGAAATGCGATCTCTGCGGAAAATCTGTGGCGTTAGGCTGACCGACCGCATTCGTAACGACGACGTAAGAGAGCGAGTAGGTATGAAAGAGAGTATTGGTGTAAAGATGCGAAAGGGAATGCTCCGATGGTTCGGACATGTGGAAAGAATGCCGAACGAACGTCTGGTTAAGAAGATATACAATGCGAAAGTGGAAGGATGTTGGTACCGGGGGAGACCGAGACTAACCTACCTAGACCAGATCGGTCATGTACTGAAGGAAGGTGGAGTCAAGAGTCTCCGAAACCGGCGAGCGTGTATGAAGAGAATTATGAATGTTGAGGAAGCGAGTGAAGTATGCAAAGATAGAGCTCTCTGGCACTCTGTTCTCTCTGCCTACCCTGCAAGGGATATGGCGTGATGATATGTATGTATGTATGTATGTAGTTTTCTACATATTTAGCTTCAATTGTTGTAGTATGAGCTGTGTGGTAACGGCTACGAATACTACCAATCTTTACTCTGCTCGTGGATGTCGTAAAAGACGACTAAGAGCCTTATAACGACCTGGGCCATCCCCACTCCATCTGATGCCGTTTGGTCAACAGTTACATTCCCAAGGAGGGTTGACGTCAGGCAGGTGGCCGATCATAAAACTATTGCCAATAACTTTTACAATATGTATTATGAAAGAAGAGTACATATTGTATCGACCCCAAGTGATTGGGATAAGAGTAAATGAATGATGATGGTGTTGTGGTATGAATGAAAATAAATATTTTGGGACGATTCTGGACTATACGCAAAATGTTATTCTGAGTTAATAAGATGTAATTTATATCAATTAATTATAAGTTTGTTCATTCTCAGCGATGAAAGGATGTATTAAGAATACATTCAGGATATATTACATTCAGAATATATTCTTATTAAAATATAGATACAGATATGTTTGGTTCTGTAAATCAGAATAATTTATTTTTCCATATGGAATACTTTACTGCATATATCCTAACTAATATTGTAAACAGGAATATAAGTTTGTTTGTTTGTTTCGCTTTTACGCCTAACCCAAAGAACCGATTTTAAAAACTTTCATCAATTGAAAGTTAGATTATCAGCGAGTATTACGTTATATTTTATACCCATATTCCCACGGTAACAGGAACTTCTCGGGTGATATTGAAGGAATTTGCTAATTCAATATTGTTCAGAGTTAATGATTTCGTTTTGTTCACAGTCCATCATCTGGCTTCCACCAAATGGCTCGGATGATGGACAGAATGATGGTGGAGAGCCTGCAACCTTTCGGATTTGCGAGGATGACAACACGTCGAAGCGGGGACAAGAAAGACGAACCTCCAAGAGATGGTCTTCGCACAGAGAGAAGTGATACTAGAAGGCAGAAGGCTAAGAATCCATCGACCACCACACACGCGGGCAATGGAACAAGGCACCTGCCTACACAAGGTTAGACTCAATTACTTTTTTCCTTCTGCCATCTTTGATATTATGATGTGTTTAGTTTTTTTTTTATTTTATGTGCCTTTATTGTTATGCGACAAAATGTTAGGGTATAATGGTTAAATTTTGTAGTTTTGTAATCTAAATATTGCTATTTGTAATAGCGTGTAAAAATGAATCAATAATTTACATATTCGTCATTAATTGATGAATTAGACTGGAATTTGTCATTAGTCGGCCCCCTTTTAGAGATATTTATTCGATTGTTATACGATCAACTTCTAATTTTGATGGTATAGTTTTAGGCAAGACATTAAGGTCGTATATAATATTGACTATTTTAGTATTAAAGTTTAAGATTTATTTTTATCTTTTATATGCTCTCTCATCATCTCAGCTCATATATGTCCTACTTCTGGATTCGAGTCCTCTCCACATTAGAAGGAAAAATTGACCTACTACATCACGCTGGTCAGACGTGTTGTTATAGGGTTTTATTTCGAGTTTTCCCTCTCTTGAATAGATGTTATATGCATATTTTATCCCTTAGTCGTCTATTACGATCACCCACGGGTAAGATAGAGGGTGCTGAATTGTATTCCTACTCCGTCACCACGCGGAAAATGTGCTCTGTTGAAATAATAATATTGACATCAATATTATAGATATAAGATTTTATTTTATGTCTTCATATTCGATTTATTAATATCATTAAATATTTTACGTATTTATTATTTTAAAACTTCATCTTTTTATTTTAGTTGTAACACCTCAAGTCATGAACTTTGGTAATTCTTCTGAACAAACATCTGAAACTGGACAGAAGCAACCTGATCCCACTACAGAGAAATGGGCGGGAACATTACGTCGTCGAGACCCTGATATACAACCCACGCTTCCTTCAATACTACCCAGAAAGGGGTCATCGCTAGCTTCATCAATAGGCAGTGGGCGTAAGACCAGATCAGTAGAGAGAATACCTAAAACAAAAAGACAACTAGTTCCCATTAAACCAACTGTAAGAAAGTTGGATTCAATGGAAGCTGGAGATATGACATCAGTTTTTGAAAAAAGTGAGAAATTGGATAAAATATTTGATGCGACTGGATATGAATTGCATCTGGTGGAAACTTTAGAAAGAGATATATTGCAGAGGAAACCTGATGTTCGTTGGAAAGATGTGATTGGATTGGACGACGCAAAATCCGTATTACAAGAGGCAGTTGTTCTGCCATTGGTGATGCCTGATTATTTTAAGGTAAGTTGAAGAATTTAACTGAAAATTGACTGCATAGATGGCGTAATAGTTAAGATACCGACCTTTCGTGCCAGTGTTGTGGGTTCGATTCCCACGCGGGATAAGTCTTTGTGCGAACCACAAAGTGTTGTTCTAAGACTGAGTATAATTTTTCTGCGTTAATTGCATGTTTGTTAAGTCCCCTTGAAATACAAGGATTACACAATGCAGAGTGGTGTGATTTAAAAAAAAAAAATTAAATGAAAAGTTCTAAGCTTCATCTTTCTCCTACTCTTATCCCAATTACTTGGGGTCGATACAATATGTACTCTTCTTTCATAGTACATATTGTACAAGTTATTGGCAATAGTTTTATGACCGGCCGCCCGCCAGACGTCAACCCTCCTTGGGAATGTAATTGTTGACCAAACAGCATCAGATGGAGTTGGCCCAGATCGTTATAAGGCTCTTAGTCGTCTTTTACGACATCCACGAGCAAAGTAATGGTTGGTAGTATTCATAGCCGCTACCACACAGCAAATCAAAAGTTCTAAGCAATTTCTCTAAATGTCTAATCAGGTAAGAACTGATCATAAAAAATACCAAGTCTTTGAAATGACTTTCCTTAACTATATAGGTGCACCGGCCCTATGCAGATGAGTCATTACTTTATACGGTTGGACTCGATTCATAAAGACTAGACACATATGTTTCTTTTAGACTCTGCCTCGAAATTCATTAAAACTCGTATATCGAATTCAGTTTCGGTTTCGGACATATTGTCATTTCGGACATCCCATAGTTTTGGTTACAATTACGAAGCTTCACAATATCCTTGGTACTGGAGTAGCGTAGCGATGTGATTTTCAATTGGTTGCGGTTGGGCAAGGGCATTTTTGATGTCACTGAGCAAGGGCATTTTTGATAACTATTTCTATAAGTTTATTATATACACAATTCGTTGACCAAACCTTCATAAAAAATAACTCACTACCGATATATCTCGACTTTGATCAACTTATTACGCAAATTTTTGTAAGCGTTGTTCATTGATTTTCTCAAGGCTACAACTGAAACAATTTTAGTAAGCGGTAGCGCTTAAATCATAAGTTGTTAATTTCTATGCGTGAAAGTTATAATTACGCGTGGAAAATCTTTTATATTTTAATATTTGCAGAAGAAAACGCAAATGGTTATACGAATAACTTATATTAAAAGTACTATAATGAAGCTGTATAATTGAGGTAATTTTTAAGTGAAATTACCTTCAACGTTATACAACGATTGAAAGAACTGGGGCGTCTCGCTAACTTTTGTTAGTGTTAAATTACCTACCAAAACTTGCAGGCTGATTTAAATTGGTGTTTTGCGTGATGGCTACGATTGGTCACTTGTGAGACCCTTTCGTGAATTACTTCTTTGATGTTATATATGAATATTAATGGGGTCCCTCGAGTACTTGAATACTGTGTATTCTAACATTACGAATGCATTATTTAAAGTTGAATATTCACAGGGAATACTCCCTTTGATTATAGAACCCCTAATTTAAATATTTAATATGAAAATTGCTTCCTGCGTTTTTTGGACTGTAGGTACATGTACTATATCTTGACCGTTTTTATTAAAGTTGGCTTTGGGTTGGTAAGAAACGTTTTAGCAGTACTGTTGGTATTGCAAAGATCCCTGAGCGGCAGTAACACTTACCATCAGGTGTGCTGTTTGCTCGTTTGCCACCATAAGCAATAACAAAATGAATGCTTTGGGTATTTTTTACCAATAGACTTAAGGTTGCGCAAAAATAATTCAAAATAGGTGCAATGTAATATAATGAAAGATGATAGAGGGACATTTGAATAGACCAAGGTTTTGTCTACATATTAACTCATCGACTTGACGTCACCCATTCTAAGTCTGTTAGGATAATTACAAAAGTAATAAATATAATGTATTACGATTAACATTCGCGTGACTTTAACCGCAGTGTCCACTCGATGGAAGATATTGCTTAAGTAACAATAATACAGGCCTTGAAATGACCCAACGTTATCGCACGCCAACCTCTATATAATTGTTCTAGATTTTTTTTGGTACTCTTTGTTTTGTGACCTGGATATTTGGCTGTGTTAAAATAATCTTGTGAATTTTATGTAACTAGCTTTAGTGTTTTTGAGTCAGCCATGAAAAGGATTGATTTTATTGTCCGACGCCGTGTGTCCAAACCATAGCCTGCCATAAAAAAAAGGCGGGGACAATTATTTTGTTTATAAAATTTTCTCCTTTTCAGGGTATACGTCGACCATGGAAAGGCGTCCTGCTCACAGGACCACCGGGCACTGGTAAGACGTTGCTAGCGAGGGCAGTCGCCACCGAATGTAGAACTACTTTTTTCAACGTGTCCTCCGCTACACTCACTTCCAAGTATCGAGGGGATTCTGAGAAATTAGTGAGGCTATTGTTTGATATGGTGAGTGTTTTGTATATGTCACCATATAATAGTTTGGAGTTGATGAAGTTTTGAAGAATGGTGAGTGTTTCGTATGAAACTGCAACCCGGTGGTTTGTAAAACCTCATGGTATCGTCCTGTTGTAAACCTGGAGAGTCCTGTGACTCTTGTGGCTGATGCCAGCCTCTTCTACACTGGGAGTGGACAGATGGGTTGGTATATAGTTTAATTTAAGTTCTTCTCTTGCATAGATGTTATCTACATATAATATTATAGTAGTCCTTTATATATATATATATTTTCTTGTCGTTTATAGATTCTCTTATATAGATGTTATTTATATCTAATATCTTAGTTTTCTTTTCTTTATAAACAAAACGTTTTGATTACTTAAGCGTTTCACAATAAGTTAGACTTTGTAAAGGACTAATATTTGGTATGTACATAGTCGATTATGACCGAAAATCCTTTAATTTTGAGAAGAGTTCGCAATTATCTATAGGACTGTAAGAAATAAGAAAATTTCTCAAAAAAATGAAGGTGTTTGTAAATAGTAGTCACGACATAGTAAAAGTATAGAATTGGTGAATGTATCTGCGAGTATATGTATAATTCTAATAGCCAAGTTTTATTGTATTTTTCGTTTTTTTTTCTTAAGAAATCTCGTTTACGAACAAAAAATTACTGTCACACTTGGCACCCGAAGATTACTATTGGAAATCCATTCCAATTGTCCTAGCAGAGAGACAAGTGTGAGCTGTCGCATGACAATCAAATTTTTGTGGGTTTGAAACCCACTTGTGACAGTAATTTTTCGCTCTTAAAAAAGTTTTATAAATAACCGAGTAGGTATGCTAAATCTCAGTATTTTACTTATTTATAATAATAACAAGATATATCTTCAGGCCTCCTTCTACGCACCTAGCACTATATTCTTAGATGAAGTGGATTCTCTGTGTGCAATGCGAGGAGCAGATTCAGAACACGAGGCCTCTAGACGGTTCAAGGCGGAATTGCTCATACAAATGGATGGACTCTGTGCTACTTTGTAAGTACATATCGCTTGCCCAGAAGAATAGTGTCACAACTCTAAAAATTACAATTTTCATTATATTTCAATTTTTGATGGTGGAGTGGTTTTGGTGGTGAAGGGTGTTAATATTATAAGTTCACCCTATCAACTCTTCATCGTCATTCTTAAGGATATTATGCTGACGTTCGTGCATTTGGAATCGCTGCTGAACCGAGCTGAAAAAAAGGAAATACTTATTTTGACCCTCCTGAAAAAATTTGCTATTTTGAATTGTGACACTATTCTTCTGGACATGCGATATAAGTATAATATTTGTATTATTTATATTTTAGTTTAAATTATGTATTTGTTTTGAGTTGGATTAAAATATATTAATCTATTTTATTATTTCAGTCACAAGGATAAAATTATAATGGTTTTGGCAGCGACGAACCACCCATGGGATATTGATGAGGCGTTCAGAAGACGATTTGAGAAGAGAATCTACATCGGTCTACCAGATGGTACTGTTTGTGTTATAGTCTTTCCTTCTTGTGTTGGTCTATTCTGGCAAGGTAGCATAGCGAGTGTAAAGCATATCCACACATTATGCGTTGAAACGTGCTATATCTGTACATGATATAGAAATGATTATTTTATACTAATCTAAAACAAGTAAATTACGAATTGTTTTGGCAGAAGTTGCTATGATAACAGCAGTTGTACTATTTTTTTTTAAATTAAATATACAACCGCGATGAAAACTGAAACAAAATATTTTATTTGAAATGCGTCATCATCATCACCATCTCAGCCCATATATGTCCCACTGTTGAGCTCGGGCCTCCTCCATAATGGAAGGGTAATTGACCTACTATATCACGCTGGTCAGACGTGTTGGCATAGGGTTTTGTTTCGAGTTTTCCTTCTCTCGCATAGATGTTATATGCGTTTTATATCCCTTGGCCGCCTCGTACGATTACCCACGGGTAAGATAGGGGGTGGTGAATTGTATTCTTACTCCGTCACCAAACGGAATATCAAATGGGTAGTACTAATATGATCAAAAATCATTAGCTGAAAATATTCCTAATTAATATAAAGAATATATCTTATTATGCCGAATAATTGCAGAGGAAACAAGAGAGAAACTAATGAAACTATGCATGGGTGACGTAGTTATGGCGGATGATGTGGATCTGAAGGAGTTTGCTGTTAAACTCGAAGGATATAGCGGTTCTGATATCAGCAGCCTTTGCAGGTTAGTATATGCCTAATACCTACATGTAAAGGTGAATACATAATTGTGGGTATATTCTTTCCAAATAAGAAAATGTACAACTACGATTAGCGCAGAAGTATAGCAATAGGAATGTGACAGAGTTTGCTTCATGAAGAGCTTCGCTTCATGTTTTCCGCGTTGCATAGAAGGGTGATGGAATTTTTTGGACTAGTCTTGTTTTTTATTTTCTAACTAAATTTGTGTAGGTCCCAGGATAATCAAAAGCGTTTCTTATGACTTCTTTAGGGGCAAAACATAAGCGTCATTTATCGAGACCATTGGGGATCCGGATTTACAAGAGTTATAGTGGTGGGCATGCATGGTAGGTAGTCTCTAAAAGCTTTCCCTTTCCAAGAGACGATAAAGAAAGACTATATTGTTCACTAACCCCTTATTTTCCCGTGGGTATTGTAAAAATCTGTTAAGGTAGATAAGCAAATAATATCGCAGGAGAAGGAAAATTTAAAATTAAATCTAACTGTCTGACCAACGTGGTAATAGTAGGTTAACAGCGCCAACGGGATCTCATTGAGAAGTAAAAGATGTTTCTCTTAGTGTGGAATTCAATTATCAGAACTTTAGTGATTTGAATGACTTTTTCAGAGATGCAGCAATGATGACGATGCGAAGAAAAATAGCAGGCAAGAGTCCCGACCAGATACGTAAACTAAAGCGATCAGAACTCGACGCTCCAGTCACTAATGTTGATTTGAATGCGGCTATCGAGAAGACAAGGTAATATAAAAATATAAAATATATATAGGTCTAATTGCATAAAAACATGCGATTGCTATTCGTAAAGTTCTGGATAAAATTCCCAATACCGTCAAAAAAAGTGCTGTTGACGTTTTCTATAGATTCCTTTGATATTCTAGACTTAAAGTTTTCTCTGGTAATCCTCAATAGCAAATTGATAAAATTAATATTCAGTCGAATATAAATTCTTTAAGTGTAGTGACAGAAAAAAGTACCTACTATTCACCAGTTCCTTATTGCTTGTGAATATCGTAAAAGATGACTTACGAATATTATATGCAAATTACTAGTGGTAGAGACACACCGTTGACAATTTCGTCTAGAGCCGCGGGCTAGTCCGTCCGGAGCAATAGCTAAATCTCGCAGAAAATCTATTTCTGAGCAATGGCAATGTGTTGTTGCGCTTCAATCAGTGAGCAAAAGAGGCGATAGCCCAGATTTCTGGCTAGGTCTTGGTTGTTAGACAGAGGCCTAACCTAACTGTATCCCAAGCATTCCAAAGATCCATGGGCGACAATAACATTTGCCTTCAGGTGTGCTGCATGCTCATTTCTCTCTATAAGCGAGAAATAAATAAAAAAGATAATACTCGTATCTATGCAAGAGAAGAAAAGCTCAACTACTACTCTGACCGGCTTGGTATAGTAGATTAATTTTCCTTTTACTGTGGCAGTGGCTCGACCCACTACTGGGATATATAAAAAGGGAGACGGTGTATCATCTGATACAAAGAAAGTTTGGATGTTTATTTGTTACTTAATTGCGCTAGAACGACTAAACTATCGAAATGAGATTTTACACGGAGATAGATTAGTCACGAATAGCACATACTCTACTTTTTAATTCGTAGGTGCAATTTGATAGAAGAAAAAGAAACAATTTCATCATGCGAATTCTCGATAGCAGCTAATAATAAATCAAAATTTAGTGGCACCAGAATGAAGCCTCTTTCTATATCATCCAAGATGACAGTAGAAGGCAGTCTAATTGCAATGGATCAATGAGTTCTATTTATATTTTTTTTCTAGACGAACGGTATCACACAATGACGTGGAGCGCTACAAGACCTGGATGCAGATGCATGGTTGTTCCTAGCATCGAGCCAAAGCGCTCCGGACGCTATTGCGACGGTTGCGCAAGTGTTAAATATTCATATATATATTGAGACTATGACGAATAGGCTGGCGTATCTAATTCTATAATATAATGTAACTAATTCAGCAATAGAAATTGTCTTCATTATGCAAATTTTATAAAAAAAAATGTACTCGACTATTGAGCGAGTTAAAAATGGAGGTAAATTTCTAATTAACAAGAATTTTATTTTGGTACTATGTTTTATTTAATATGATTTTATTAGACTTTCTGAGCTATCTTGATAATATTGTTGAGGTTATTAATCATATTTTATAAGTCTTCGATTTGAACATAAGGTGGTTTCAAACATTTATAATCAAATAGTGTTGATTTAATTAAAAAAACAATTATCAGAACAGTTGTAATTTGACAACATCCTATAAATACCCATAATTACGGTTGTTAAAACTCGTGTTTCTGTTAGCAGTTTTAAAAAAAATAAAGTAGTAATATTAATATTTTATCTTTAAAGTTTGCTAATTTTATTATATGTTTTAAATATTTTTAACAATGAATAAATATAAATTTTTGATAAATTTGAATTACGTCTTTCTTTCGATTCTTGATTGTTAAAGTGATTAGAATTAGCCGTACGCCAGCCTTCTCGACGAATAAAATTGTATCAGTGCTGAATTATATTTGGTGGACTTTAAAACTATAAAGTGATGAACATTAAAAATTTAGAAGTAAAATTATAATAATATTGATGTATTTAAATGTATGTTGTATTGAGATTGTAAAAATAATGAATATGTAATACTATTTTAACTTAGGAAGCACTTTGTCGATGAGTTTAAATTAAATAAATTTTCCATCATAATACGTTTAGGTACTCCCAATTTCATGATTGCACCTAAAATTGTGTAGAGGTACCGAAAGGCATTGAAACGGTAATCGTATTCTTATAATAAAATACGGGTACTTTTGTATACATAAAAAAATGATAATTTTATTTATAAATCTCTTTAATTTGGCAAAGATTTCTCTATGTTATTTATGAATTTCATTAAACAATAAAAAAATATTTAAAAATACGGATGCCATATCCGTTTTTTTTTTTCAAATTATTATGATCTTTTATGCATGTTGACAAAGAAGCTATTCAATTTAAATTGTAATTTGATAAAAAATATTTAACCAGATATGCTAAAAAGTACAAAAAAAAAATATTAGAACATAAGTTTTTGGTATAACGATACGTCGATTTTCTTTTTTAATTTTAATATTCTACTTTTTATTAATTACTGAATTAGTAAGTATATGTATATAACATTATGAAGAGAAATATAAATTGAAGTATACTAAATTAGAAAGTAATTCAGTTACAACCCTACAATCACTATTATTTCATTACAAGGGTAGATTGAAGAACTAATATTGAAAGCCCTTGACATAAAACACTTTAATAACACATAAAAATTTATAATTAATCCTAAATTATATATACCTATAATAGTTGTAATTAAATATGCCATATTTATAAATTAGATTGCTTTCTTAAAATTTTTTTTAAATTCAAATTTTTTTGATAGTCTGTAGTAGCGCTCTTTTTAGGTTATGCTTGGCTTTGAGTTAATTATATCGCATCTGTATATATAAAAGATAATTAATAGAATTTATATAAAGGAGTTATGGTTTTACAATACGTATGTAAAGGATGTTTCCCTTGCTCACCGAGTATCAATGGCTGGATAAAATACGGGGCGTATTTTAATTTCAGCCTTTAGTTTTCATGCATAGAGTTTTCACTGAAAGTTTGATGGCATTATGTATAGTTGTAAAAAGTTTTATTTCAATTCGATGAGTAAAAAATAGAGATACATTCATTTTTATTTTTTATACATATATTTTACAAAGATTATGAAAAATTTTTTCGTGTATATTAAATTTCTTTTCGATTCGATGTGAAAAGCATACTTATACCTAGTTCTGAAACAAATCAAACATTGATTTGACTTAATAATTATGATATTTTATTGTATTGTTATAATCGTTGTTTATAAACTTTTATTATACTCGTATAAATTGTTTAAAATATCGCAACTGCTCTGCAACTGCCATTGGATGCCCCTGCCTGCATGTCCTCTGGAACTGCCATATATAGATATTGGAAATACTGAAAGAAAAATAATGAGGGCTACTGAGGCTAGGCTCAGTGTATATATACAACTATTGTGTCGACTAAACTGGAGTAGAATTTTGTATTTCTTGTAAATTCCATACAATTAAATCATTTAGTCAGTATAGGTGCGCATACGGCGGCATATCGGCAAATCTTCTTTCTTGAACATGCGAGGCAAGATACTTCAAACAATGTTAATTAACAAAGGAATTCTAGTTGGTTGTGTAATATCACTAGAAGAGCGTTTGATCAATAGTTGTCTGAACTTTTAATCAAAAGAAAATAATTTTTTAAATTTTTTAGTCGAGCTCCTATTGATCAGATTGTAAACGTTCATTCTAAATAGTTCAGTCGATACAAAAGTTGTGCGTAAGAGCCAGCGGTTGTACCGAGCTGCTTCTTTAGAATTCATTCATTCCACAGATATATTATCTAAAAATAAAAAGTGAGAATAATATAGATGGGAATATTAGAATAAAATATCAATAAATTTTAAAACTTTTTATTGAGGAATGGCGTAAAATAGTGTTATTTATAATATTTTTGTCTGTCTACGAATATTTTAGTGTAAAATGTAGCTGTACTGTGCCGTTGGAGTTGTGTAGATAAAAGTTTTTAATAAAGCTCTTGTACGAAGTTTGTTAAATTAGAGTTTCATTTTATCGATTATTTGATATGTTTTTTTTTAATCTGTTAAGGCCACAATTTGGTCCGTTTAAGTTAGTAATAATTCTCATAAAATATATCCAATAAGAAAAATAGAACATTAAAGCTAATTTTTGGTATTTAATATATATACTTTTCAAGTTTAATATATAATATTTGTGCAATATGAAAAAAATATATATTCAACTAATTAAATATATAAAGCAATTATATTTACATATTTAATAATGATAATGTTTAATATTTTATCATTTTAAGACGTAATAATTTGGATCTGAATAAATTGAACATAGTTTTTACATATTTTTGAAATATGAACATTATTATTATATTCATTATCATTATTAAATTAATATATGTGTGAATCCTTGTATGATATATAACTAAAGATTATAAAATATAATTATTTTTAGAAGTTATTGTTACAATACCTTTGATAATTTTTAGCTGATGGCTGATAATTAACTCGTGAGTTCCCAGTATTCTATACCAGACTAACAATACTAGCTATCCTTTGTGGGTGAAGTTCATTACAATATATTAGACATAAAGGCAAGTAATAAGGACTAAATACAGTAATTAACTTACCTTCAAATATTGATCCAAATCTAATTAAAAAATAATATATTAATAATTTTGAAAAATCTCATTTACATTAGATTAGAATTCAATTATTTCGACTGTCAAAACATTTAGACACATATCTACAGTAGAAATAATGTATTTTTAATTACTATCACACGCCATTTTGCACATCACATATCATAACTATCGCTATTATAACAATATTATTTGATAATTCATTCAGTGGAACATTCCTTAGTACGTATAAAGTGAATTTTGTATTAATTCACTAGTTTTGAAGGCACTATCATAATATTTACAAGTACAACAATCTCTCAACATAATATCAGTACTAATAAAAATAAAATGAATCTTTGGCTATAAAATACATATTATTTAAATGAATTCACATTATTTTTTATTGAAATTGTTTGGTTGTTAATAAATTTATAAAGAAAAACGGGAATAGGAAAAGGGATGCCAGCATATCGATTAACGGCAACATAAGTTTTTAATTGCTATAATATAAAATAGGCTTGAAAAGTCAACAGCATTGGGTTGATTTCACTAATGGCTCAAATGACAAATGATTCGTGTCGATTCTGTTCAAATATATCAACTAACAATATTGACGCCATATGGCCGTAGGCTACATACCTCTCCATTACTATAAATTTTTACTTTTCAATCCAAAATTAAAGACTTCACACAGTAAATATCAGCAGTGAAGCAGTTCCGAATCCGTAATATTCTTTAAGGAGTTGACTCAAATAGAATAGACATGAAACCTCAGCCATTTGGCTGCGGGAGCTGATTCTATTATACTTAATTACTTTTTTGTCAATAAAATAGTTTCATCTTAACAAACAAAAATTTAAATCTATGCTTAATCTAATATACAAGTGAGAAACATACGTGAACAATTCATTCCTTATATGTCATATAAATATACATTAGTTTTGTCTTTTGTTCCAATTGTGAAAAGACTCTGACTTAGATATGTTTGCCTTAATCATTCAGAAGTACAAATTACTTTTTTTGGTTTGAAGATTAATAACAAATATAAAAATGAATTTATTACGCTTAATATACTTAAAAAAAATCATAAAATTTTAAAGATGATAACACTTTCTAAATTAAATTTAAATATTTACTGTTGTCAACATTTTTCTCTTAAATATATTTATTTTTCATTAAATAATAATTCATAAAAACTAGTGATACTCAAATATCTAGCAACTTATTTAAAAGAGACCATTATAATCTACATATGCTAAGTTTCTAAAACATTGTTTGTACGTAAATATCTAATCACCGATATCAACATGTTGAATATGGTAATTGTAATTCGATGACGGTCGTACTTAGTCTAAGCTGTGTGTTTAAGTCTTAATATGGAATTTCGCAAGGATTATTTTAGACATATAGATTTATAAAAAAAATATTACGAGCGATAAATTGTCGGCTAGATGGCACACGTCTCTTTTAAAGACGGAAATATAATATGAAGCGAAAATCACGCGACAGTTCACGCTGGTGTAAATGGTAGCACGGTTGGGACGGATTTCCAAATTCAATTCCCATGCGTGACAATTATTTTTCGCTCGTAATCAAGTTTTTATATATAATGAAGCATGTTAAATGCTTAATTTCAGTAACATATAGATTTTCTAAAAATATAAGCGTCTTCAACACAGGCTTTCTTTTATAGTTGCTTTTGGACTTTCAATTAATAACTTATTTCATTATTTTAGTTCTATATTCATTTGTAAGATATCATATAAGTGCCATTATATTTTTGTAGTAATCTTTTTACGTTATTTCAATCTTTTTTGGCAGGCTATGGCCGTGGATACATCTCGTTCATTACGTCCGTGGCGACGGAAGGGCGGCGTGCGGTTTGTGCAATGAATATACCAACATTTATTTTTATAATATTAATTGCATAGAGAAGTAAGGATACAGAATCTTTATTTCTCTTTTATCTTATACCTATGAGCCAGTGCAGCACATATAATAAGTGAAAACGTAATTTTGGTTGTTTCATATGATAGTTAAATTTAAAAAGATTTTTTGTTAACTAAATACGACAATCATCTTATTCACAGCTTGAACTATCTAATTAATGCTTAGTTTAGTCACTCGGGTGGTCCACCATTTGTTTCTATAGCTTTAGGCTCATCATCATCGTGTTCTAGGATATCGGCAAAACTGAACGGTGCGAATGCATATCCTTGACCCTCGTAGAATTTGCTCATAAATTCCACCCTGGAAAAATTGATTTTTCTAAAAGAGTTTCATAACTGATAATTATGTTTTTTTTTAATAAATATATTAGAATATTTATAACTTAATAGAAGAATCAATGAACTGCGCAGGAGAGTTCTCACGTTGAAACTCTAACTCACCGAATCATGCTTGTCAAACCGAAGATTATTAATAATGATTGCTTGCTTCCTGATTGAGGAAAACATCGTAAGGAAACTTGAATGTGTGTTTTTAAAAACATTATCTACATTTCTTTTAAAAATGTACCAAATCCATATTTTCAAGAGTATATTAAGCCATTGGTTTTGGGTCTTACAGGAAAACTCAAAGTACTCAAAAATATCCTTACATTTGATTTAATTCTAAAATTTAGACAATCAGTAGTTGTGTTATTTCATTTGCAATATTCCCTTTCGCCTTTGAAAGTAATAAATGCAATAGTAACTTTTGTTTCCTGATCCTTACTATCGGCAATTGCATAGTTTAGTCACTAGAGTAACGGTGCAGTTTTATCATATTCAGACAATTGATTTAGACTCTACTCACCAATGTAACCGTAGTGTATGGAGGAAGGCAGATAGTCCCTCCATAAGAACTAGAATGGCTAGCGTGAAGAATGCCCATACTGCGAATATTATGTACAGCATGACCGTTCTTACACCTGGCGCACCCATACCCAGCCGTAAAACACGTTGCCAGAGTACAGCCGACAATTCTGAGAATGAAAATATTTGTTTTATTTTTCTTGTATAAAATTTTAATCTATCACTATTGCCTATAACTTAAACGGTATTAGGAATGTAGTTAAGGTGCTGTGGTTGAGAGGATATGGCTGCAGTTTTAAATTATTTACCAAGTTGTAAAATCACGGTGATTTTTTTACGATTAGGTAAAAATATGGCCAGATGTATTTTTTTTAGCTAATATGCGGATCAGTATTAGGCCGGAGCGTAATAGTATAATGTGTAGTAATAGATTAGGAAAATTCCATATTAAACAGATTGTAATATGAATGAAAAATAAATTCGAAGTTTGTGTCTTTTGCAATAATAATGTAGGTATGAAAGATAAGCGTGGTATTATATAAAAAAAAATATTTTGTCACCAAGTAGATTTTACAATCTAAGCGGTCGATTCATCTTCATCTCAGCTCAAATATGTCCCATTGCTGGGCTCAAACTTCGTGTACAATGGGAGGTTAAATTAATCTTCCATATACCACGCTGTAGTGGTGTAGTAGGTCAATTTCCCTCCTAGTGTGGAGGAGGCTCGAGCACAACAGTGGGAGATACGCGAGTTAAGATGATGATGATGATGATACCACGCTAGTCAGACGTATAGGGTTTTATTTCAAGGTTTCCTTCTCTTGCCGGGCGGGCCGAAGACAAAGATCAAGTACCGGTGGCCCGCTCGCACGGCGAAGAGAGGAGTCCTTGCACGGTGGGTCTGTGGGGTTGCGTACCGTCTCTTCCGTCGCCCCGGACCGATTTGACAGAGCGCGACCACATTTATAGCCCACCGCAAGGAAAAAAAAGGTTTCCTTCTCTTGCATAGACGACATCTGCATATTATTTATCCCTTAGTCAATTTTTACGACACCCACGCGTAAGAAAGTGGGTAGTGAATTGTATTCTTACAATCAATAATTGATCTTTAATATTTATCTTGACATACAAAAATGCAATGATAAATGAACTCACGTGCATGTGCTAAGGATAAAGCCCATAGCCGTAGATACGAGGCCGTATGTGACACCGCCCCCAATACATATTCAATAGTGTGTATAGCTTGTGTGATGATCATTTCGCTCATTTCATCACTCTCGTGTTCTTTCTCAGATACATCGCCATCTTCTACGGTTTCTTCGTATTGTTGTTGCTGAAAGAGTTAAATCGAGTTTTCTATAAGTTTATATTTTTTTTATTGCCTTTAATGGCAAAAGAGCAAGCGGTACACCTGATGGTAAGTGTTACTGCCGCGCATGGACCTTTAGGGCTGCTGCCTACTAATAAAAACTCCAAACCCACCCCAGTTGGGATTCCGGTTCTCTCGCTCACCGAACGAAGCGCAATATCACATTGTTATTACTCAGACGTCGATCTTCTGCGAGAGTTTGGTACTACCCCGGACGGACCGGCCCGCGGCTGTAGACAGAGAATTAGCGTGCAGCGTGGTCACGCTGCACGCTAATCAGACGTGTTAGTATAGGAATTTATTTCGAGATTTCCTTCTCTTGCGTAGATGTTATATGCATATTTTATCCCTTAGTCGTCTCTTACGATCACCCACGGGTAAGATTGTATTCTTACTCCATCACCACACGGAAACATATAATTAACACTAATTACGCCCAGACTTAGAACAACTTTGTGGATCGCACAAAGCATTGTATTGCGTGGGAATCGAACCTGCGCCACTTGGCACGGTGTAACAATTAAGTAAATAAGAACTTACTTTTCGTTTCCTGGCCACCATTATTTTGTATACCGGTTTACCAAACAACATAACCGGTATACATAGAAGTGCTAATACCAAAAACGTTTTCTGTAACTCGTCTTGACCATCGTACATGAGTGCACGACATGGTGGTTTGTCTTCAGAATTCTTCAATAACATCATGTTTATAAATATTATAAGAACTGATGGCGCGCATGATGTGCCGAAGGCTGGATCTGAAAAGTATTAAATTAGTTTTAAAAATTATAATTCTACACAACTTTTAATTTGCAATATTGTGTTTTTTCCCTACTTTATTGGGTAAACATTTAGGAAAGTATAGCTATACAATATTAATACAAATAAATTAAAATAAAACTAGTACATTGTGAGAGAAGTAGGCTTACATGATTTTTTGTTGACATACATACATACATATCATCACGCCATATCCCTTGCAGGGTAGGCAGAGAGAACAGAATGCCAGAGAACTCTATCTCTGCATACTTCACTCGCTTCCTCAACATTCATAATTCTCTTCATACACGCTCGCCGGTTTCGGAGACTCTTGACTCCACCTTCCTTCAGTACATGACCGATCTGGTCTAGGTAGGTTAGTCTCGGTAAAAGATATGTAGATATAATATATAGGTGTGTGTAAACGGCTACGAATACTAGCAAACCTTTAACCCAATAAAAGCAAAAAAAGATAAAACCGATAAAAGATTATATAACCTTTTGCTTGTAGTTGTCGTAAAAGACGACTATCGACTGGGCATACTCTACCTGATGCCTTCTGGATAGCGATTACATTCCCAAGGAGGGTTGACGTCACACAGGCAGCCGGTCATAAAACTACTGCCAAGAACTTTTGCAATATGTACAATGGAAGAGGAGTACATTTTACGTCCACCTCGAGTAATTAAGATAATAATGATGAGAATGAAACATATGGATATATACTCGTATTTATTTTACCTGTAGCTACAGCCGAATACATGGTCCATTTCATGAACATCAAAAGGCATAAATACCAAAATAGTAACAATAAAAATAATATTTGAGGCACATATTGTAGTAGTATCATCTCCGGTTTTCTGAAAAAGCTACAAAAAAAAAAAAAAAACAGATAGTTAATATTGAGAAAATTAGTGATATTGTCAAATATTAAGTTATCTAGTTTCTATGAATACAGTAATTACTTGAAGTTTACCACACTCATTGTTACACCGAACACCATATGAAGCACGCCAAATATAATTGATAGTTTCATTTTGAACGAGTTTAGAAATATTATATTGTTGGCAGCGAACTGGAAAAGGAGAAAAATAAATTTTAACAATATAATCAAATTATTCATTATAATGTTGCCCAAATACAAGACTCTAGCAACTCTCGCTGTTAGAATAACACAGAGTCACGACTCTCGCTGTTAGAATAAGACACAGATACAGAGTCACTTGTTTTGATAGAAATAAAAAATCCAACTAAATTAATGAAATTCCATTCATCTAGTGACACTAACACTAATACAACTATCAATAATAAGGTACATACCACTTAACGGGAGTGGGGCTATAAGCACATCTATCTATCATGAGACTGTTTAAAATAATATCAAATTATTTCCCCGTGTACTGGTATTAAGAATATAAAATATTGACAATCCTTTCTTTGCGAAAGGAATCGTAAAATGCTGTATAAGGGAGACTGCGAGACTCTTGCAGCGAGTCTTGGTCGTGCATTTTGGCAACACTACTTGACTGAGACTGTACGGATAGCGTAGTGGTTAAGATACCGATTTGCCGTGCCAGTGCCATTGGGTTCGATTCCTGCGTTAAACAATACTTTGTGCGATCTACAAAATGTTGCTCTGAGTTTTAGTGTAATTTGTCAGCTTTAATTATATGTCTGTAAAGTCTCTTGCAATAAAAGGATTATTTCCTTAGCGCAGGGTGGCGTTTTCAGCCACTGAAGACAAAGATGTACCGGTGGCCCGCTCGCACGACGAATAGAGGTGTATGCAGGGTGACTCTATGGGGTTGCGCACCGCCTCTTCCGTCGCCCTGGACCAATTAGGCGGGGCGCAACCACGTCCATAGTCTACAGTAAAAAAAAAAGGGTGGCGTTTTCAAAATAAAATATCTATAAGACTAAAACTTTCTCACCTGCCAAACAGGGTCCATTCCAAAAGGATATGGCGTTTGTGTATACGCGTACTTAGGATCCAGCTCCAACATGCTATGGTTAGGCAATATGCTAACGTTATATACATTTTGCCAGCTACTGCCAAATAAGTTCAGCGATTTTGAGAACATATCATTATATATTAGGCCTGTATATATTGAAAATATGCCCATGAGTAGTATTATGTAACGGCCACCGAAGAATATGTTCCATATTTCATTGTCCGTTTTGTTTTGTAGAAATTTCTTCTCGAAAATTACTAGAATAGCGGCGAACACAGTCATAAGAATACCGTGACCGACATCTCCAAACATGACCGCGAATAAAAACGGGAATGTTACTATGGTGTATAATGCTGAAATAAAACGGAGGAATTAGTATTAGAAAGTAAAAAACAAATAAATAAAGAAAGAAAGAAAATTATCATTCTCCTACTCTTATCCCAATTACTCAGGGTCGATACAATATGTACTCTTTTTTCATAGTCATCATCATCACAGCCCATAAATGTCCCACTGTTGGGTTCGGGCCTCCTCCGTAATGGGAGGGAAATTAACCTACTATACCGCGCTGGTCAGACGTGTTGGTATTAGGTTTTGTTTCGAGTTTTCCTTCTCTTGCATAGATGTTATATGCGCTTTATATCCTTAGTCGTCTCTTAAGATCACCCACGGGTAAGATAGGGGGTGGTGAATTGTATTCTTACTCCGTCACCACACGGAAAATTTAATTTCATAGTACATATTGTAAAAGTTATTGGCAATAGTTTTATGACCGGCTTGGAAATCTAATCGTTAACCAAACGGCATCAGCTGGAGTTGGCCCAGGCCGTTATAAGACTCTTAGTCGTCTTTTACGACATCCACGAGCAAAGTAAGGGTTGGTAGTATTCGTAGCCGCTACCACACAGCACCACAAAGAAAGAAAGAAAAATATATTATATATACTTATTGCGATGAGCGAATTTGTATTTTGGATTGTCTAAAAGAAATACGCTCAACAAAATAAATTACGGGTCATCATAGAACGTCTCTTTCACAGTATTATATTCTTATCATCCATCTCGACTCATATAAGTCCCATTGCTGGCCTCGAGCTTCCTCCATAGTAGGCGGGCAATTGACCTACTATTAGCGACAACACGCTGATCACATATGTTGATATAGGATTTTATTTCGAGTTTTCCTTCTCTTGTACAGATGTTATATGCATATTATCTACCTTAATGGTTTTATATTACACCCACGGGTGTGATAGGGGCTGGTGAATTGTATTCATACTCCATTTTAATCATAATTTGGTATCTGGTAATATTTTTTTTTTTAAAGATACCACTCTGTACTAAAGTCCTCCTTCCTTGTATTGCGGTTAACTTTACAAACATACAATAAACGGACACAAATCGCACCCAGACTCAATCATTTGTGCTCTTTTTCGGTCGTACAAAATATTGTCCTGTACAGGAATCGAACTCGCGAAGGTTTGTATAGTAGGTCGGTCTTAACGACTACGCCATCTATGTAATCTTTGTATACTTATAAAATGTTGTGTTGTATACTTCTAAATTCTCATTAATATATTTAAATGAATTGTTTAAAAATAAAAAAGAAATGAACATTCAAATACCTGGATTGACTTCCCTGTAACTGGCAATTCCATAGGAATCAATAAGGTTCTGGAAGCCCTTGGTGAACTTATTAGTTCTATTGAATGTCGGTGGTATCTCGCGTGTCGGGACGTGGTGTAAAATTGAAGGGATTGGACTACCGCTTGCTTTCTGTAATAAGTTTATTAAAGTCACACTTTATGTACGAAGTTGCATATAAGTGTATTTTTAGCATCAACGACGACAGATGACAGGTAACGGTGGCCCACCCATTCGGCGCTAAAATATACGTAACCTAATATACCTAAAATATACCGGTCTCGGTTACGGATATGCAATTATTTCGGTTTATCCAAAGTTTTGGATATTTTCGTTTGGATTTTTTTTTTGGGTATTGTAAAAGAGATGTGTTTGTAAAAGAGAGTGTGGCTATAGTCGTATTATTATTTTCCTTTAGAAAGGTTTACGGTTAGATTGTCAGTTTGGCTGGTTGAAAGAAAATCTATGGTAAAAACCTCGTACAGACAACGACCTTATATGAAATTATTTGAAACTTTTGACATTAGTTTCGGTTATTGTTTAAAATGTATATTAATTTCGGATCTCCGATAGTTTTGGTTACGATTACGGAGCTCCATAATATCCCTGGTTATAAACAGGCTAAGGTAGAATAAGGAGGATTAGTAGCAGTACACGCATTTAAAGGTTTTTTTCAACGAACAAATGTACGGCGTAACATAGAATAACACTTCTGATAGCACAATTTTTGACATTTAATTTGATGATTTATTAAAATACAAACTATAACAAATCGTTTTAAACAATAATATCATTTTTTTAAATTTTGGAGTAATGAAACTTTTCTTTTTAACAGACGAAATACGACCGGCAACCCGCCTGCCAAGCGAGTCGATGGCATTATTTCTCTCCTAGACTTGTGGCCTATTGCCAACAATGGATATCAAAAGGCTAAAGGATGTATGGTTTACTCGTGTTTATTATGAAATTCAAAGAAATAATAGGTTTTTTAAATATATATTATAGAAATTGCAAAACCCATTATTGCTTTAATGACTCCAGTTGATAGAATAAATTTTACAACGTATTAGTAGCTAACAATATTGCTGTGTTGGTGGCTAAGAATACCACCAATCTTGATATTACTCGAGGTATTGTAAAATACGACTAAGAGCATTTTCGTCAAGCTGAGCCATCAATCTGGTAGCATCAATAGTTACATTTTCAATGAGGGTTTAGTGTTGCCCAAATGCAAAACCAAGACTTGCAGCAAGAGTCTAGCAAGTATTGCAACTCTTGCTGCACATGCTTTAGAAATGAACAATCCAACAAAATTAATGAAATTCCATTCATCTAGCTCTGCTATCTGTACAACTATCTATAATTAGGTACGTACCACTTACCGGGAGGCGTTCTATAATCACACTTATCTATTATGAGACTGTTTAAAATAACAACAAAATATGCCCCCTTGTATTAAGAATACAAAGTGTTGATAACCCTTCCTTTGCCAAAGGAGTCATAAAATAGGAAGAGAACACTACGAGAATCTTGCTGAAAGTCTTGGTCTTGCATTTGGGCAACACTAGAAGAGTTGAGATCAGACATGCGGTCGGTCATAAAACTTTTGCTAGATGTATGATGGAAGAAGGTACATTTTGCGTCCAATCCAAGTTATTCGGATAAGATCAAAATTAGTGATAGGACCACGCTGTTGACAGTTTTCTGTCTACAGCCGCTGGCCGGTCCGTCCGGGGTAGTACCACACTCTCGCAGAAAATCGACTTCTGAGTAATGGCAATGACAACAAATGTTATTGCGCTTCGTTCGGTGAGCGAGAGAGCCGGAAGCCCAACTGGGTGGGTTTGGGGGTTGTATTGGTAGGCAGTGACCTAGCCTACCTTGGTATTGCAATAGTCCATGGGTGGCAGTAACACTTAAGATCAGGAGTGCTGCTTGCTCGTTTGCCACCATAAGCAATCGGCATCAGATGCAGTTGGCCCAGGTCGTTATAAAGCTCTTAGTCGTCTTTTACGACATCCACGAGCTAAGTAAGGGTTTTTTTTTTTTTTTATTATGAGCATGTTATTCCACAGACTTTTTGTCCGTGCTCTTTTTATATTTAATTTAATTGTTATGGTGGTTTGTTTATAAAATTAATGTTCTTGAAGTGGCTTTATTACAATTGGATAAAGCTTGAAGAGCGCAATTAATGTGTCATAGATGTTGAGCGACAACATGTCTTTTAGGGTTTCTTCTTGGCGCTGGTGGTCTTGTTGTTGGTGAAACCCTTCTATTTGTAGATGTTTCTGTCCTCTGTGATGTTGTGATGATGATAATAATGTCTGTGACGTTTTATTTAATAAATGCTAAGTGAGGGTTGGTAGTATTCGTAGTCACTATCACATAGCTAGCTCGTCTACTACCATAGGCAATAAAAAAAAATGAGTATGATAATTTGTAATAGTTCTTACCACTCCATCATCTAGTGCTTTTTGTACTATATTTAGATCTTTCTTAGGCACCCAGCATTCAGCTATCAGGCATTTTTTGACGATATCCATACTGAACATATTCAGGTTATGATAAATAGCCTTCTCCTTGCGTACAACTACCATCCACGTGTTGATATCGCGACCAATATTAGTCAACACCAATCTTCTATGCTGTTCCGTTTGTTCTAATACCTGGAATATAGAAACATGTAATATTGAAATAACTGAAACAGTTCAATGGTTAAGATTATAAGAACTGAGGTACTGCGACTTAATAATTTATGTCTCATATATGTCCTCATATATGTCCCACTGTTGGGCTCGAGCTTCCTCCATAATGGGAGGGAAATTGACCAACTATACCAAGCTGGTCAGACGTGTTGGTATAGAGTTTTGTTTCGAGTTTTCCTTCTCTTACATAGATGTTATATAGGTTTTATCCCTTAGTCGTCTTTTATGATCACACTCGGCCAAGACAAGGGGGGTGGTGAATTGTATTCTTACTCTGTCACCAAACGGATTAAGAAAGGTTACATCGTTCATGTTTAATTTGTTATCACAAAATGTGACAATACTAGCTGACCCAATAGATGCTCTAAAGCCTGAGTTCCTAACCTGGGGGTAATTACCCCCGCGGGAGTAAACCTTGTATTTTGCGGAGGTAACAATGAGCTGTTTGTTGTCTCTCTGTTTGCCTTTAACTTTTATCAAATCATTCCTAAATTATTTTATTTTTAGTTTATTATATATTCATTGAGTTAAACTTAGCTTTATAAGATAAGATAAGATAACTTTATTTGTCTCAACATGTGTACAAAATGGTGTTACAGCACTTAATGGAGCCAACATGTTCTGTCTCTCATAAGACATACAAATTTATTATATACAATATTTATATAAATGTAATTTAGAGTAAAAATATCTCAGATTTTCACGAGCATTTGTTTTTATGTTTAATAAAGTCTACGTATTTGTATAAACACGTATTGTTTGAGATTATCGTTGGGTGGAGAGGTAAAATCAGTGACCCTAGTTAGGTCATAGGGTAACGGACCTAAAAAGGTTAACAACCACTGCTCTAAAGAAATAAAAATAATATTCCTTTAAATTTATCGCAGAGCATTCTACTAGGTCCAGCTATCAAACTGAACCAAATATAAAAACTCTTGAATCCAACTGACATATACATTTTTTATCAAAATTTGTTCAGCCGTTTAAGAAGAGTTCAGTCACGTACAAATAGAATGCTTTGATGTATATATGACATATCAGGATAAGTCATCATCGTCATCATCATCATTCTCCTGCTCTTATCCCAATTACTTGAGGTCGATGCAATACGTACTCGTACATATTGCAAAAAGTTATTAGCAATAGTTTTGTGACAGGTCGCCTATCTGACGTGTACCCTCTTTGAGAATGTAATTGCTGACTAAACATCATTGGGTGGAGTTGGCACAGGTCGATATATATAAGCTTTTAGTGGTCTTTTACTACATCCACGAGCAAAGTAAGACTTGGTAGTGGTTGCTTTCCATTTACAACACAGAGAGACTCTGCGGTACATTATGAAACACTGCCAAACACTGTGTAAATGAAACAGCTAGCTGTTTCATTTAAACTTTTACACAGTGTTTGGCAGTGTTTCACAATGTACCGCAGAGTCCCTCTGTGTTAACTAAATGGAAAGCAACCAGTATTCGTAGCAGCTATTACACAGCACAAGGATAAGTAACTTTTTTATTGTTCTTGGTGGCAGACGAGTAAGCAGTACACCTGATGGTAAGTGATACTGCCGCCCATAGACCTTTGCAATACCAGAGGTATAGCCAGGCCGCTGCCTACCAATAATCCCAAACCCACCCAGAAAGTTGCGCTTCCGGATCTCTCGCTCACCGACTAAAGCACAGCAGCGTATTGCCATTGCTCAGGCGTCGATTTTCTGCGAGAGTGTGGACCCCGGACGGACCAGTCCGCGGCTGTAGACAGAACTGTCAACAGTGTGTTCCTACCACTTTTAGTAACTAATATAACCGTCCTGGGAGAGTTGACCACATCCCGTTTAGGTATTGAAACAATATTAGTCCTGCACAGGCATCGAAGTCATAGTCAATTATATTATGGCTCCTTTATTGATAAATAATGAAAATAAAACGACTTACAATTTCCAAGTCTTTAATCCTAGATTCTACTCCGGCTAACATGTCCTGTTGATCCTTATAGGTGGCAGGGCATGGGTACAAGGTTGCCTTGAAACCATGGCAGACTTTCTTTACACGAAGTTTTATCTGCTCGCCATGGAAGAACACCACGAATACTGTTTTTAGGAGATCGTGACCCTGGAAATAGTTAGTAATATTAATTAATTGATTTAAATTAATTAACAAATGTTGACATCCTAAAGTTACTTGACATATTAAAATTAATGATAATTATTTTTATTTAATATATTTTTACAGTACTTTTACAGGGCATTCTAAACTAGATTATACATCAAAATTACTGAAAATTATTATTTAAGTTAATTTAAAATACCTTTACAGGGTATCCCTATTGTAGATAGAAGCCCAACTGGGTGGGTTTGGGATTTGTATTGGTAGGTAGCGGCCTAGGTATACCCTTGGTATTGCAAAGATCCACGGGTGGAAGTGACACTTATCATCAGGTGTGCTGCTTGTTCGTTTGCCACCATAAGAAATTTAAAAAAAAAGATTATGTAGCAACATTAATGAAAATAATTGTTATTTAAGTTCATCTGCAATACCTTTACGCCCTTTAAAGGTTGTAGAGATCGATCTATCTATAAATATTTGAAATTTTTATATTGGTAACGGCTACCGAGCTCTATAATATTCTTAGATCATCACAGGGATCGAACCCTCGTTACTTGCCATAGGTGGTCTCTACTTGGCCATTACGCAATGTGTAAAATTACGCAGTCAATATCTTAATATATATAAATTATACGTCATGTTGTTTGTCCGCGATGGACTCCTTAAGTATTTAACCGATTTTAATCAAATTTGCACAGCATGTATAGTTTGATCCAACTTAAAAGATAGGATAGCTTCCATCTCAATTTATAGCCGCAATATTATTTTATTGCAAATTATTAGTCTATTATTTCACAGTCACAATTATCTGTTATCTTCAAACGATTCTAACAGATGGCGATATCTGTTGACTGGATCGAGTAAGTATTTAATAGATAGCGCTATGTTAAACGTACAAACGTTTCATATAAGCTACATTTTATTAGCATAACCACCACGTGTTAGTGAGGCTACCTTAGTCACAGCAACGCATGGCCAGGTCTGCTAGTTACATATAATCATCACTATAATTAAATGCCATTATAAGCATTATCTTTATAATGGAATCCCACAGGGGTGCAATAACCATTCATTATATTGATCAGTGGTTCTAAATCACTGCGGACATCAAAAAATAAATAAATGAGGTCAACCACCTTTACGTCGTGTCGCAATTTATTCATGAACGTTTTTACCATATTTGTTCATTATACCTCACTACTTATAAAACCTTAGTAATGGTTCGTGTCTAGTAAATCAATAAAGAATACGGGGTTAATAAACTCAGGGCACTTGTGTTTCCCCCTACATTAAATATCAAACCAGGAGCGATTTCGCACGACCACACATATATTGGGCAATGACATATTCAAATTAGAGGCTAAAAAATCAAAATTTTTGTAACTTTTATTCAATGTTTTAGTATTTTATATATTGAATAATTTTAATAGTATATCGTGTACTGTATTTCAGAGGTGTTAAAGTGTAGTGAATATGATATATATATATATATATATATATATATATATAACAATGATTTACATACATTTTTATATACTGCCGAAATTTCGATAGGCGATTACTAATTTGGTTGTTAGCGCCCAATTATTGGCAACGACTTAATTATGAATGAACTGAAATTTAGTAGTAATCGGGTTTTATAAGATTAATAAATTTTCTAATTTGATTTAATCTGATGACTCCGTTGTCTGTTTTAATAAAATAAAAAAGTATTTTATATTCTTGTCGAATTAGGAATACAGCCAACACATTATCTTAACACGCGCAGTTTTATATTCACACTGTACCTAATTTAATTATATTAACCGCAAATGGCTCATACTTAAGCTTGAAATATTATAAAATTGAGTTTATCGAAAGCGAATTTATTTATTTGTTACGCATACACGCTTTAAGTACTTAATCGATCGTTACGAATTTATAGAACTACATATACACTATAGAACAAGACATAGCGTGTATTTCATTCAAAACAGTACTTCCTGAGTATTACTTCCCGAGGGATATATGATTGCTTGTCATAATAACTCGACCTACTGACATGAATAAATTTTATCCATATCATTTTGTATTGAACTACAGAAAAAGGAAACGCTACTTGCTATATATTCTGGAAGAAACTGTGATATCAAAAAAAGACTCGAAACAGAAATGTCAAATGACTGCACACACAGCGTAGTGGTTAAGATACTAATATTCTGTGCTAGTACTATGGGTTCGATTCCTATGCAGGATAATACTTGGGGCCATCGACAAAATATTGTTCTGAAGTCTGAGTCTGAGTCTGGGTGTAATTTGTCTGCGCTAATTATAGTAAAGTGCCCGCAAATACAAGGATTATTTCCTTAGTGCAGGGTGGTGTAAAAAAAACAAATGACCATTGCGAGATAGATCTTTTTTTGGCGGCGGGCGACGGTGTGGTCACATTCCGCTAATCCGTCCGGGGCGACGGTAGAAACGGCGCACGCCTCGTATACCCGTACAACAACTTACCTATTGACGCCGTGCGAGTGGGCCACCGGAGCTGGTCTTTGTCTTCGGCGGCCCACCGTCGGTCTACCCTCGCGGGTATCCTTTTAAGTCGACGCCCCGGCAGCTTTCGCCGTCGGAGCGTCGATCGCGAGATAGTAGGTTGCTTTATCACTGTCGAATATATGTAGGCCTATTAGTGGTAGGTACGTATAGATCAGGGGTCCACAACCTGCGGCTCGCGAGCCACATGCGGCTCTTTGGATGTGAAGTTGCGGCTCTTTAGTTCTATACGCAAAAAAATATTTTATAAAGAAAACATTTAAGAATGGTTCTGAATTGATTAATGAGGATTAGGCACAAATTATTGTTGGCAAAAAAAAATTGTGGGTCTTTACAAACTTTAAACCTTTATAAATTCTAATTTTTAGCTCTTCCGACTCAAAAGGTTGCCGACCCCTGGTATAGACTAAAGAAAGGCTCACTAAAATACGCATTAAACAAAACAGAATTATAGACGCGATAAAATCCGAAAAAAAAACTTTTACTTTTATAAATATATAGAAATAATGAAGATAATAAATACTTTCAAAATCTGATACGTTGATTTCTTTTTAATAGCAGTATTACAGTTCAAATGACAATTCGTTGTGACCATAAAACAATAGGCATGTAAAAATGTCAATAAGCATATCATATTGTTCGTGTCACAATTGAAGTAATTACTTTGTAACTAACAGGGTTTTTAAACATATAGGTTTGATTTATTTAAGTTAATGATAATTGTATATCTACCAGTGTAACTTAATTTAGGTATAGCTTTTATTCATTCATCTGTTCTATCAGCTTATCTAGATATGTCCACTATTAGACATGCCTTCGTACGATTTTATAATCGTCTTTCGTATTCATATTGATTGACTTTCAAGTAAATATTCGCCCTTCGTAAACTATTTGACTTTTAAGCAAATTGTCGCCGCTAAAATATTTCATTTACCCAAATCAAACATACAGGTTAGGGGAAGTTCATAAATTACGTAAGGAATTTTGAAGAATGATTTGGCCCCCTCCCCCCTACCGTAAGACATCATAAGATTGCATCTACTTCTCCTGCCCCATTAATAAGATTTTTTTTTGTAAGAAAAGGCATTATTGATCAAATATAACTCCGTTTATTCTGAAAATATATTTTATTATAATCTTCTTACTACAAGTAGATATCATTAATTCACTGCAATAACATGAATCTTATTAATCTATCACAGTTTTGACCAAAATTAGTAACTTTCAATTTAATATTTTACGTAATGTCAGATTCACTACCTTGGCTATAGTAAGAAGTTATAATATTCAGTCAACACATAAACGCCTTACATAATTTATGGATGGAACCTTATATGTTTGTGCTAAATTGAGTATTTTTTAACTGTCAAGTATTTAAAAATAAAACATTTCAAGTTGTAAGGATAACTGAATAGAAAGTAATGACAACTCCGAAGCACGACTTGTCGCAGAATGAATAGCTTTATAGACTTGCTGAAATTTAGGAACGTTAATTAAATTATATTTTCCGTGTGATGACTGAGTAAGTAGCTCTTTCTTGTCCATGGGTGTCATAAAAGACGACCATGGCAAAATTAAAATATGCATTTAACATCTATGGTAGAGAAAGAAAACTTGTTCATCTCTAAAAACCCGTCTAATCAGCGTTGGTCAATTTCTTTCCTACTTTGAAGGAGGCTCAAGTGTGGGATATATGTATATGAGTTGAGATGATGAAGGTTAAAAAAACACGCTCCTCATCTATTGCCGAATATTTATTATTATTGCTTAATATCACGACTGTTTGACTAATCAGTGTACATGAAAGCGTAAAAAGCCAGAAAGTACCTAACTGTCGTTATCGTCATTTATGAATGGTACAAAAAATTGTCCATTTGGCAGCTAAAGATAGTATTACAAATTTTCCAGGAGAATGCTACTGCTCATTCAATTGGTTAAAACCTTAACGACTTTTTTAGGTCGACAGTTCTGGTCATCATCATCATTCTCCTACTCTTATCCCAATTGCTTGAGATCGATACAATATCTATTCTTCTTTCATAGTACATATTGTAAAAGTAATTGGCAATAGTTTTATGATCGGGAGCCTGCCAGACGTCAGCCTTCCTTGAGAATGTAATTGTTGACCAAACGGCATCAGATGAAATTAGCCCAGGTCGTTGTAAGGCTCTTAGTCGTCTTTTACGACATCCACGAGCAAAGCAAGGGTTAGTAGTATTTGTAGCCGCTACTACACACCGTCCGTCAGCAGCCGACAGTTCTGGTAATGACCTAATATTCAAATCAACTATTTACTCGGTCATGGCTTGTTTAATAGTAAAACCGAGATTGAAACACTAAAACAATAAATTATTTAGACCAATCGGTTCGAAGATTAAAATCGTCCCACTTGACATTTGTGAACCATTATTATACCGCCTACCGACCGACCATATGGCTCAGAAATAGATAATTTGCTATTTTATGCGAATGTATTGGCAGACGAAATATTTACTTAATGACAACATTTAGAATTGAGGCTGCTAGAACCAGAGCGGCCTAACTACATGAACTGTGTTTTACAATATGGAGGGAATTAAAATTAAATTAAATTCAATTTAATCGATTTGAACATAAATCGAAAATGTACTTATACTGCCATCTATTGTTAAGAGCTTGTAAACAATTCTTAAGCCGCTTTGGTTTCGTAGATTAACATTTATGATTACGAAATTGCAATTAGGTTAAAAGTTACAAAAATGCAGTTAGGCTTCTCTGGTTCTAGTAGCCTCATTGTGAGGCGAAGAAATGAATAGATATCGCGTAATTTTCAAGGAATTTCCATATTCTCGTTAGTATGTAATTAAATTTATTTGCGTGCTAAATTTTATGATTGATTTAACTGCATAGTATAAACTGGTGATTTATTATGATTCATACCATATATTATAAACATTTGTAGAATCAACGGATAGATTTTCTGCTTTTTGAGTTATTTGCCTCGAAGCAATCCCCGTGAAGTGACGGAATATAATTCATCACTTCACCTCATCTTGCACGAAGGTGTCGTAAAAGACGACTGAAGGATATGATCGATATGTATTTAACATCTATTAAAGAGAAGAAACTATTAAAATATACAACTTTTATAAGTGGTAGGACCTAGGACCACCTGCGAGGCTGTCATCTCGCAGAAGGAGACGGCGGAACGAGTCCGGGAGGATTCCCGTGACCCGGGCCGCCGTCAGCGGCCGGGGCGGCGCAGGCGCGAATACCTGCGCCTGATGCCGCCCTAACCGAGGCTTCGGGTGATCGGACCGGGGAATTGTCCGGTCACCCGACGTGAGGCCACCGCGTGAGGACGACGCCTCGCAAAATCGGGTACCGGTGGCCCGCTCGCACGGCGAAGAGAGGTGCTTGGAGGGCGGGTCAATGGGGTTGCGCGCCGCCTCTTCCGTCACCCCGGACCGACTTGGCGGGGTGCGACGTCCATGGCCCACCGCAAAAAAAAAAAAAAAAAAAAAAAAAGACCTAGGACCACACTGTTGACAGTTCCCTGTCTACAGCCGTGGGCCGGTCCGTCTGGGGTAGTACCACACTCTCACAGAAAATCGACGTCTGAGTAATGGTAATATGCAATAGCATAGCACTTCGTTCGGTGAGCGAGAGAGACGGAAGCCCAACTAGCGTGGTTTGGGGTTTGTATTGGTAGGCAGCGGCCTAGCTATACCCTTGGTATTGCAAGGGTCCATGGGCGACCATCATGTTTACTGCTTGCTCGTTTGCCACCATAAGTAAAAAACAAAAGTGGGACATATATGGGCTGTCATGATGATGATGATGAACATTCTGAAATATAATCAACTCTTACTATTCTTAATAGAAAGTGACTTACTGTAATGGGATCTTTCAAAGGTTCTTCAATTTGGGCTTGCTTAAAAAATATATTTCCATGTGATATTCTCCACAGCATTTTCTCGAACGCCGCCACTCTGCCTGTAGCTACAACACCAGCTATAAACCCGAGATGACCAATCACCGCATCGTTGTTATATATTTGTACTGAAGCTGATATTTTTCTCTGAGCGCTGTGATCTTGGAAGAACGTTTGCATCTTCTCTATAAGAGTTCTAAGTTCTATCAAAGATAAATAATCGCTTTTCAAGTTGCGGGCGTTTCGAGTAATCTCTTGGATTTCTGATTCTATGTAGTCGATTCTTTCCTGTGAAATGATAAATTTAATAATATAGCAAGTTTAAGGAACTCTTTACGAGTGGAGAATTCTTCCTCCATTCTATAGTAAAATACTAAACTGTACTTTTTTTTAAAGATAGCTGTGTGGTAGCGGCTACGAATACTACCAACCCTTACTTTGCTCGTGGATGTCGTAAAAGACGACTAAGAGCCTTATTACGACCTGGGCCGACTGCATTTGATGCTGTTTGGTCAACAATTACATTCTCAAGGAAGGTTGATGTCTGGCAGGCAGCCGCTCATAAAACTATTGTTAATAACTTTTACAATATGTACTATAAAAGAAGATTAGATATTGTATCGACCCCAAGTAATTGGGATAAGAGTAGGAGAATGATGATGATGACTTTTTTTAATAACACCAACCTGCTAAGGAAATAGGCTTTGTATTACGGGGGACTTTACAAAACATGCAATTAACGGAGACATATCACATGCAGTCCCAGAACAACACTTTTTAGATTGTCCAAAGTATTGTCCTGTGTGAGAATCGAACCCACTGCACTGATACGGAAGGTCGGTATCTTAACCACTGCGCTATTTGTGCAGTCAAATATGTAAAACTTCTCTGCCTGTTTCGTAGAGGATTGTAAAAAATGACTAAAGGCTATATAGTAGGTATACGTATAATATATAGATGTTCACCACACAGAATACATTCTCTTGCATAGGCAAGAGAATGTATTCTCTGTGTGGTGACAGAGTAAGAATACAATTCACCACCCTATCTTACCCGTGGGTGATCGTAAGAGACGACTAAGGGATATAAAACGCATATAACATCTGTGCAAAAGAAGGCAAACTTGAAACAAAACCCTATGCCAACACGTCTGACCAGCGTGGTATAGTAGGTTAATTTTCCTCCCATTACGGAGGAGGCCCGAGCCCAACAGTGGGACATAAATGGGCTGTAATGATAATGATGATGAGAATGTAAAATCGAAATAAAATTCTATACCAAATTTGTCTGACCAACGTGGTAAGTAGATCAATTTAACTCCTATTATAGAGGTGTCAGACTCTGTATGGTGACAGAATAAGAATACAATTCACCACTCTCTATCGTTTCCCATAGGTGATAGTAAGAGACGAATAAGGGATATAAAATGCATATAAAACGCACATAACACCTATGCAAGAGAAGAAAATCTCGAAACTAAACCCCATACTAACATGTCTGACCAGCGTGGTATAGTAGGTCAATTTTCCATCCGTTATAGAGGCGGCTCAAGCCTAACCTAGTGGGACATAATATAAGCTGAGATAGAGAAGAATCGAGCCTAGCTAGGACGTATGTGATCTCAAAAGCATTTTGATGATCATGAATTCTATGTTTTTTAAATATTACGAATAATAGATTTATAACTTAACATGGGGTCTTCATCATCATCATCATTCTCCTACTCTTATCCCAATTGCTTGGGGTCGATATAATATCTACTCTTTTTTCATAGTACATATTGTAAAAGTTATTGGCAATAGTTTTATGACCGGCTTGGGAATCTAATCGTTGACCAAACGACATCAGCTGGAGCTGGCCCAGGTCGTTATAAGGCTCTTAGTCGTCTTTTACGACACCCACGAGCAAAGTAGGGGTTGGTAGTATTTGTAGCTGCTACCACACAGCTTATATATAACTTAACATGAGGTGTGGTCTTCAAAAGTAATAATATGAAATCATAATAGCGATAAGTCAGCAAAATATTACTTATGAGTCACAGATGTTAAGCAAATTCAGTACATTCAAGTATGGATAGCGATAATAGTACAATGCTTAATTGATAAATCATACAGTTTGCTAACAACGTCATTTTATAATGCAATGTTGAATAATAACGTTAGTGTTTTTATAAAGGATTAATAACAATAGTGTAATTGTTTTTACTCCAACGTAATGTGATATGAATGCGTTTATGGAAATCGTTTTGTAGGTTAATTTAAATAATTATTAATGCAGAATTTAATTAAATACTAATGTTTATTTGAAAGAAAAAGGACGAAGGCGAAGGTTGAGGGCCGTATTTTCATTGTACGTACATATATATAGCGCGTTTTGCACTCCTCGTTGCGAATCTTGAGGTAGTGTTCTCACTTTATCGGTATCAAGCAATGTTTAACTAAAAACGACTCTCTCCTATGAATATTGCATTTTTTGAATAATATGAATGTACGCAAGTTAATAAAAATACACTTTTTTAAACTTTTGGTAATCTTAAAGGGTATTTATTTAATTTAGTTTGGAAAAAAAAATATTGAAATGAATGTACCGTGGACGGTCGGATCTCTGTATTTATGGAAATAGTATGATGAAGCCCATATAACTTAATATATCGAAACAATTTTTTTTCATTATCTTTAGAATTAAAATTCTTTTAATTGCATATTTTTCGTGTGATTAGCTGTTAGCCGCGAATGGCTTTGACAGCTTGGCCCGGACTATAGGTGAATGCTGCGCGCTCTCAATCCGGTGAAAGTATACTAAGCGACATCGTCCAAGCGCACCCCCTGTAGGCTATGGACCTAGTCTTGAGGCGTCGCTGTAGACAAAGTTAGTGTTCCCACGTTAGAATTATTGACTTTTATGCGACGTGATTTCGCACCTCGAAGGCGAGGACGATACCGCGGATATTTGTGTATTATGGCTTCTTGGTGGTTGGCTTGTTTAAAGTTATTAGTAAAACCATGTTTTATAATGTTTATAGATGTAAGAGTAACAATAGGTAATGATGTACTAGAGCAAGTGGGTGAATTTGTATATCTTGGATGTGGTTTTAGCCGAGATGGAAGGTACACCACTGATATAGAGCGAAGAGTGAATGCGGGAAATAGAGTCAACGGAGCGTTGGGACAACTTCTCGGTAGCCACCACCTCAGCCAGAAGGCACGTGTAGCAACACATAACGCAGTGCTTGTCCCAACATTACTATATGGAAGCGAGAGTTGGGTATGCAGAAAAGAACATGAAAGTAAAATTAACGCGGTCGAAATGCGATCTCTACGGAAAATCTGTGGAGTTAGGCTGACCGACCGCATTCGCAACGACGACGTAAGAGAGCAAGTAGGTATGAAAGAGAGTATTGGTGTAAAGATGCGAAAGGGAATGCTCCGATGGTTTGGACATGTGGAAAGAATGATGAACGAACGTCTGGGTAAGAAGATATACAATGCGAAAGTGGAAGGATGTAGATACCGGGGGGCGACCGAGACTCACCTACCTAGACCAGGTTGGTCACGTACTGAAGGAAGGTGGAGTCAATAATGTTTATTTAGAGCAGACGCGCATTATTAAGAAGATTACGACGTTGACGTCACATTGCTTGTATTGCTCTCTCTGTTTAATTAATAAAATCAAATTGCTTATAACTAGCTAAATATGAAAATAAATGTTACATATGTTGTTTTCAATTTTCAGTTGCTGTAAAGGATATAGTTTTTAGTCCATTATTTTCTATATATACGAGTATATGTAAAGTAGTTCGTTGATTGATTCATCAAGCCCGAGCCGAAACTATGAATTCGGTAGTAGTTTCTTATTTTAATGTAGAAACTTCCAAAGAATTTACAAAATTCAATTCTAAAGGGATTGAAATACAGTGGCTAAAGTTAAAAAGGAAGAATGAATACCGGTGTCTTCAAATTGAGCATAAGATACTTTTTGGGAGAACTAAATGAAAACGTGTTTCGGCATTTGTCAATTTTCTGTCAAAGATGGGCTACGGAAAAGAAATACTGGGTTCCAGTGACCACCCGGACGGCGTAGAGAGGTACATTGTAGGGTGGGTCTACGAGGTTGTGCGTCGCTTCTCTGTCGCCCCGGAAGGATTAGCGGGGCATGACGTACCGTAGCCCGTCGCCAAAAAAAAAGTACACTTTTACTCGCTTTCTTATTGAATTGAAATTTTATATACTTAATGTCTTTTAACATTTGTGATGTAAATATTCATTAGAAATGAAAAACAGTCCTTTAAATAATATATCCTCCTTCCACAGTACATATTGTAAAAGTTATTGGCAATAGTTTTAGGACCGGCCGTCTGACGGTCAACCCTCCTTGGTAATGTAATTGTTGACCAAAGATAATCACATGGGTTTGGCCCAGGTCTATATAAAGCTGTCTCAGTCGTCTTTTACGATAACCATGAGCAAAATAAATAAAGGTTTGTAGTATTCGTAGCCGCTACCACACCGTAATATATTTCTTCCTCAGAGTCTAAAATAGATGATGAATTCTGATATGCGTTTTTTCTCCCTATCTATCAAAGAGAATATTTGTATGGGTGACAACGCAACACTCAGAAACTATTTAACCGATCATTATGAAATTTGGTACGTATATTTTATTTTTCACGGAGAAGGTTTATATGCTATCCCCGTTGATGTAACTCGCCACCAGATGGCGCTGCGATATATCGAGTTCTATTAACAAATCAACGGGCTAGGTTTGCTCGTAATACATATAATGAAAATGATATTTAGCGGTGACGTCACACATGATATCTACGTGGACGAAGAAGTCGGCAAAAACCAGTACTCCCTACTTCCCTACTAATATTATAAATGTGAATGTAAATTTGTTTGTTATGCTTTCACGCCAAAACGACTGAACCGATTACTATAAAACTTTGTACACATAGTCTTCGAGGTACTAAAAAAAAATTACGGAGGGTAAAAAAAAAATATTTTGGCAGGCATGATAGCTGAAGCTATAGTCAATAAGATATTAATTTGACTATTGATAATACAGCACATAGGATTTAAACTTTATTGGCGTTGAAGTGGCTAGATTTTAATTTTTTTTTGACAAATAATTCTATTGGAATATATCGCCTCTTGCTTCAATAATGTGATATTTTGAAAAATTAAATTTTAGAGAACTATTTTTCAAATTTCAAAAAATAATTGTTTCTTAACAAATATTTTTTTTATCGTAAATCTGATTTAAATCTTAGATGATTTAATTATAGAATAATGAAATAATTAAAATCATAAATTTATATATCAATTTTTTTTTTTTAAACTTGAAAAACACTTCTCTAAAATTTCATTTATTCAATTTCAAGATATCATATTATTGAAGCAAAGAGGCGATATGATCTTTGATATTTATTTAAGGGCTTCAGCGCGAGCGAAGCCGCGGGCAAAAGCTAGTGAATAATATATCTTTTAGTCTATATTATAAGTACTTATAATATGTTATAAGTAGCTATAAAAGACGTAGTCAACATCCCAATCCTCCAGATTAGTGTTATATGTTAACTCCAAGCAACAACAAAACGGTTTTACAATTAATTTATTTCAAGGTGATTTCAATTAGATCACCCTCGACACACCGGATCACATGATATTGTTATTGAAATTTATGCTACACAATCTTTGAGCTGGCACCCTAGTTTATACTTGTTTGTAGGATGTTAGTCCCGGTTGTGGATTGATCTGTTTCAGTTTGAATTTGCCAGTTCCTATGTGGGTCATTGATACAAGACGCGATACACATTATCCAATCAACTAGTAAGGATCTTTACGTTTAAGATGACTAGAATTGTGTCTTTCTATATTGTGTGTATATCATCATTTGCCTGCCCTCTTCCCACGCTAAGTGGGGTCACCACAACATGTTCTAGCCTTCCATACGCTTCTATCAGCCGTCATATCTGCACTTACATCTTTCATACACATATCCTCTTTCAAACAATCCATCCATCTCTATTTGGATCTGTCACGATTCTTCCGTCCATCTACAAACATATTGATAACCCTTCTTGTCACAAACCTTTCATCTCTTCTCATTACATGTCCATACCAAGACAATCTCGCGCTCCTAATCTTCTCTATCACTGGTGCCACTTTCAGACTTCCCCTAATATACTCATTTCGTATCTTATCCAATCTTGTCACCCCACACATCCATCTTAACATACGCATCTCAGTAGCATGCAATCTTCTCTCATCCGTCTTTTTCAATGCCCAACATTCAGATCCATAGCGACAGGTCTAATGACACTTTTGTAGATATGTAAAAATACAACTGAGAATCATTTTTATTTTAGTAATAAAAACGTATAAGGTATATAAGAGGATAAGAGATGAGTAAGATAAGCTTGTTTTTGTTTGCACTGTTTTGGCAACAATAAATACTTTTTTTTTTTTTTTTTTTTTTGACGTGCTTACGTCTTATAAATCGATGAACGCCGGCGGCATGCACGAAAAAGCGTCACATTCTGCCTGAGCCGAGCGTGCAAGCAAGAGTGCGGAACAAGCGATAAAGAGGTACGACCGTCCTAAGCATTCCTGCATTTTAAAAATTACGTGAACTGCTTATAAAGTGAAGTGAAAAGTTAATGTGGTTTTCATTATTTATGTTTGTTCAATTGATAAAATGCATTTTTGCTTACGACGTTATCACGTAAAATTATCGTCCGTATACCGACTTTACAGACAGCCATCTGTTTTTTTTTTATTATTAAAATGCTTTTATTACTTTCGCCTATATGTCTGTATGTAACGGAATCTTTGCACTTGATTTTAAGTTTTTCAAAACGTCTAAAAATTAATTAATTAATAAATTTCAGATCAATTATCATTAGCCTCTCCTCGCTCACTCTAAGTGGGGTTGGCAGAATATGTTTTTACCTTCCATAGATTTCTATCAGCCGTTATATATACGCTCACTGTTTACATATCTTTCACACAATTCATTCACTTCTTTTTGATCCACAATCATATTGATACGGACTTCAAAATGTCGGATTAATTTGAAATTCTGCACATTTATCAAAGACCGATAACCAATGACAATAGTCTAACCGATGCTTAATTCTCACTTAAACTCATTTTTATTACATATTCCAAAGAAAATTATTTTTACGATATTCTATCGCGTTTTTATTTGATTTTTAATTACCGGACGTTTTAAACATTTTACAGCGTTCATAGTCACAGGAGGATAGTTCTCCCGTGAGCATGAATTGTAAAGTATTCCAAACGGCGGTAAATTAAAATTTAAATGCGTGATAGAATTCGTTAAAAATAATTTTATTTCAAATGTGTAATATTCGCGTAAATATCTGAAATCGAATTATTTTTTTACTTTCTCTTTAAGTAGAAAGAAAACTTTAAAGCGTGTTTTAGTATTTATTATTTATTTTCATGTTTATGAAACCGTTATAAAGTTAAGTACTACATCTTGATTTTGCTGACTGTTGTCAAAAGATACTACAGAAAAACAACGTTGTGGGTCCTGTGTTAGTTATCACAACTTAATGCTGAGTATACGTTGACTCGCTTGCGGGTGGTATACTAATATTGATTACATATCCGTTGGTTTATTTGTTATTGTAATATTATGTTATTATAAATAAGTTTCCTTCGTTGTGGTTACGGGATAACAATTGTTGTCATCCCCTTACTTGCCCTTTGGAGGCGTAAATATTGGCTAAAAGTCTCACACCAAGAGAATGAGCTGTTTTCTCACTGAAAACGTTTATAAGTTCAACAACCAATGGTCGCTAACTCGCCTACCTTCATTTGTGATGATCTTATAGGGTAGATATAAATTTCTGTAATAACGATGACTTATTGGACGTAAAACCCCTCAGTCCTCCTGTGACCATGATCACTGTAAAGTGTTCGAAACGTCGGGTAAATTAAAAATCAAATACAAACGCGATAGAATCCGTAAAAGTAGTTATATTTCAAATGTGTAATACTCGCGTAAACATTAGAAGTCATTAGTTTTATAGATTCATACCTCCAATATGTTGATCTCTCTGGGACTGAGGCTCCCTTTAGATGGTTTTGGTGGCGGAGGAGGCTCTGGAAGTTCACCCGCAACCCATCTTAGCTTGCGCTCCATCTCGCTGCATCTCCTTACTTCACTCACGTAACGACGCTGGAAGTCATTTACGTGTGGATTTAGCTGTAAAAATAAAATAAAATTATAAATATATAATAAAAGAAAGCTGTCTGTGTGATGATGGAATAAGAATACAATTTACTAATCCTTTCTTATTCATGAGTGTCGTAAAATATTACTAGTAGTGGTAATGCCACACTGTGGACAATTTTCTGTCTACAGCCGCGGGCCGTCCGGGGTTATACCATATTCTCGTAAAACATGGACGCCTGAAAAGTGACAATGTGCCGTGGCGCTTTGTTCGATGAGTGAGCTAACTTTCTTTAGCAGTGGCCTAGCTGTATCCCTGTTACTACAAATGTCCATGGGCGGCAGTAACACTTATCATCAGGTGTGCTGCTTGCTCGTTTGCCACCATCAGCAATAAAAAAAGTCACAGAAAACAAAAGAAAATTTAGAACAATAACCTGTTTTTATTATCTGCCGAAATTCCTAGAGAAATCGTTGATTTAATTGTCAGCACTCAATTAAAGGTAACGACTTAATCAATAGGTAATAATGATATCCACGGGAAAGAAAGTTATAGGAACCACTTGATTCTTATTCCGTCACCACACGAACATAGATAATCCCCTTTGGGAAGGCTATAGCTGATAGTCTATCACCATAGCTATAATAAATATCTGCACTGTATAGTATCTATATAGTAAAAGGTTAGGATACTGGGTAGTGGTTAGGATACCGGCCTTTTTTTTTTATCTTTTTTTGCGGTGGGTTATGGACGTCGCACCCCGCCAAATCGGTCCGGGGTGACGGAAGAGGCGGCGCACAACCCCATTGACCCACCCTGCAAGCACCTCTTCTTCGCCGTGCGAGCGGGCCACCGGTACCCGATCTTTGTCTTCGGTGGCCCGCTCGGCGGTATGCCCTCTCGGGCTCCTCTCTTGTCGACGCCCCGGCAGCTTTCGCCGTCGAGGCGTCGTCCTCACGCGGTGGCCTCACGTCGGGTGACCGGACAATTCCCCGGTCCGATCACCCGAAGCCTCGGTTAGGGCGGCATCAGGCGCAGGTACTCGCGCCTGCGCCGCCCCGGCCGCGGGCGGCGGCCCGGGTCACGGGAATCCTCCCGGGCCCGTTCCGCCGCCTCCTTCAGCGAGATGACAGCCTCGCAGAAGGCGGCGACCGCGTCCCAATTTCTGACGCTGTCGACCATCGCTCGCGCAATAGTCGGCAGCGTTAGGTCGGCACCGATGACAGCGACGAGGTCACGGCGCTGCCCGTCCCAGCCCGAACATACCTCGAGCGTATGTTGCGCCGTGTCCTCGTCGCTACTGCAATGGTGGCAGGACGGAGTCCACTCCCTCCGCACGACCGTGTGCAGGTACTTGCCGAAGCAACCATGCCCCGACAAGACCTGCACCAACCGGAAAGAGAGGACTCTGTGCCGCCGCTCCATCCACTCCATCAGTACGGGCCGGAGGGCCTCAACGGTAAAAACACCGTGTCTAGGCCTCTCCAGCCGCGTAGCCCAACGGGCGATGACTTCTCGGCGGGCGTCCTCGCGCCAGGTGGCTATCTCGTTGAACGATGGGGAGCCACCCTCTTCGCGCATTGAGGTAACCCGCCGGTAGAGGTCGGAGAGCATCTCCGCCTCTAGGTCCCACAGGGGTGTCCCGGCCAATAGGCATGCCGCCTCGGTAGACACCGTGCGGTACCCGCGAATGGCTCTGACCGCCATGGCTCGCTGTGGCCTCCACAGCACCGCCCTGAGCTGGGCGTTCAGAGCCCTCGCCCACACGGGTGCGCCGTACATGGCCAGGATACCGGCCTACCATGTCAAGTATCGTTGGTTCAATTCCCACGTAGGATAACACTTTGAACAATCCACGGATTGTTGTTCCGAGTCTGGGTGTCATTTGTGTCCGTTAATTGTATATTTGTAAAATCCTCTACAATATACGGATTAGTTTTTAGTATGTTACGTTTAAAAATATAATCATATATAAATATTTCTTATTAAAACGCGATACAATCGGTAAAGATATATAATATATAAATATTTCTTATTAAAACGCGATACAATCGGTAAAGATATTCTTATTAATATAAATAATACAAAGATATTCTGTGTGGTAACGAAGTAAGGATACAATGCACCACCCCCTACCTTGCATGGGGGTGTCGTAAAAAACAGCTAAAAGATATAATATGCAGATAACATCTAGTATATGTACCAACTCGTTTGAATACGATACGAGGCCAAAGTCTCTTCCATTTCGGGAGAGGCTCGAGCTCAGCAGAATTTATATGAGCTTGCTTAGATGATGACGATGACGATGAATATAAAAGTGTCTTTAGATCAAATTAGATCATTATTATTATTATCACATCATTAGTTTTCTTTCTCATAGATTCGTATTACTATCAAAGGTGGGGACGATCGGACAGAATCCAATATTCACTGTCAGTCCAACGATCAATTACAATTTATTAGTATTTTATTGACGGCGCACCTTCAACAAGGCTCAGTAATAAATATGACGTTCGAACTCCTCCTGTTTTACTATCATCGTTTACGTTCGTCGTATTCCTGATTATGTTTAACTAATCAGCTCATAATGCTTATTTGAAAGCTTTAGTAAACTATTTACATTATCTAAACATTTAGGCCGATGTCTGTAGTTTAGTTTCAAAGCTTCATTCATGAAAATTATTGTATAGTTTGATGTATTATAAGGACGTTTAGCTTTTTATATTTTGATTTATTGTTTTATACTGATGTTAAAATAGTAAAATATTTAATATACTTTTGAGCTGTTTTTTTGTAAAGGTGGTTCTTTTTGTGTGTTTATGAAATATTGCCTGTATCATAATTAATATCTGATTCACTATTATGAAGACTTTTTCTTTTAACGACTAAAGATGAGTAATATATCTAAATGAATGTTTTCATTCAAAAATTACAGTTTTAAACATACATTTCAACACGGCATCTAATAGTAATTTATATACTTTTAATATTAATATATAAATATTAATATAGCATTCGTAACGACGACGTAAGAGAGCGAGTAGGTATGAAAGAGAATATTGATGTAAAGATGCGAAAGGGAATGCTCCGATGGTTCGGACATGTAGAAAGAATGCCGAACGAACGTCTGGTTAAGAAGATATACAATGCGAAAGTGGAAGGATGTAGGTACCGGGGGAGACCGAGACTAACCTACCTAGATATATTGGTCACGTACTAAAGGAAGGTGGAGTCAAGAGTCTCCGAAACCGGCGAGCGTGTATGAAGAGAATTATGAATGTTGAGGAAACGAGTGGAGTATGCAAGGATAGAGTTCTCTGGCACTCTGTTCTCTCTGCCTACCCTGCAAGAGATTTGGCGTGATGATGTGTATGTATGTATGTATTAAGGAAAGAATAACATTAAGACAATTGTATTATATTCTGTCGCCATCAGTTGTCAAATCCTAATAAATGTTACGATTTTTACAAACACTTTTCTACAAACTGTAAAATGAGCTAATGGCTACAAGTAGAACATACTTTATAACAATGGGAAGCGTTTGTTTCTTCAAATTCTAACTTGATTGTTTTTGAAGTAAAACTTCTTTGCGTGCATGAGGGTAAAATTTCTACAGATGAAACGCGACTTAAAAATGTAGGACGTTTTTGTCCAAGAAGAGAGAGAGAGAGAGCGATTGAGCTTCTTTGCGTGCATGAGGGTAAAATTTCTGCAGATGAAACGCGACATAAAAATGTAGGACGTTTTTGTCCAAGAAGAGAGAGAGAGAGAGAGAGCGATTGAGCTTCTTTGCGTGCATGAGGGTAAATTTTTTACAGATGAAACGCAATAAAGTGACATGAAAATGTGGGAAGTTTTTGTCCAAGAAAAGGGAGAGAGCGATTGAGGCCGATTGAGAGAGAGTGAGAAAAGGCAAACGTAGCCTGACTCAAATAGCCATGGAGTGAGAGTAAAAAAAATGCATGAATCACATAGCAATGGAGGGAGAGTGAAAAGGAGCAAGCGAGTGAGAAAGATTGAGAGAGAGAGAGTGAGATAGAGCGAACGTCGCGTCACAGAGACTGCCTAAGGTGGGAGAGAGCTAGCGAGAGAGAGAGAGAGAGAGAGAGAAAATACACGCTATTGGTTGATGTATGTAAACGAGACTAAAAAATTAGTTCGCCAAAGAAGTTTCACTTCTGACATGTGTACTTTGTACGCATGCACTTTTAATAAAAAAACGTTTCTTTTTGTTAGTGCAAGTGCAGTTGTTCTGGCTATAATTATGTCATCAACATAATCATGTCATGAGTATATTGAGTATAGAAGAAAATATAAGGTACTTTCACACAGAAAAAGTGCAAATGGAATAAAAAGGAATCTATACTACCTACCGTTGTTGTTGTTTATTTGTTATGTTTATGTGTTATTGTACAACAAACGTGATCTCTAAATGTCGGCCTCATAAAAAGCTCGAAGTCGCTCAGCGTGCTATGGAGAGGGTTACGCTCGGAATTCATCTACGTGATAAAAGCCGAAATACGGAAATCCGTAGAAGAAAGGGTGTAACCGACATAGCCCGAAGAGTTAGCACGTTGAAGTGGCAATGGGCAGGCCATGTCGCTCGAAGAACCTACAACCATTGGGTAAGAAAGGGTTCTCGAGTGACGACCACGAATCGGACGACGCAGCGTTGGTCAAACCAGGTGGACCGACGACCTGGTGCAGGCTGCTGGGAGTCGTTGGATGCGGGTGGCACAAGACCACACTTTGTGGCGAAATATGAGGGAGGCCTGGAGCTGCCTGAGCAGCCAGCAGCTGGAAGTGTCCATCAGTGGATGACAAAGGCCTGAGTGATGAATGATGATGTTAACCCAGGATAGGAAATGAATGGTTGTTTTTTTTTATAAGAAATGACCAAAAAAGTATACAAAATTTAGTTTAATTGTGAGATATCGAAATGACTAGTGGCAATTTTAACGCATTTGAAACAGCACAGTTAATTATAATACGCGCGTTCCTAATTTAAAGTATGATCTCTGGACTAACTCGTTATGGTTTTAATTAAAAACAATAAATAAAATGAGCCTGGGTCATTAAACGTTTCTCTGTTTAATTTTTATGGTTGTACATTGGGCGCTATGTGGTGTTATTGTTATTATTTTTAGGTCATAAAGTCAAATAATGTGCGAAAAATTTAAGCAATAATCTTACGTCATGGGATAACAATTTTGAAATAAAAGTACGCGAATACGAATTCTATCGCATACAAATAGTCAGGAGATCATCGATAGATAATGTTTTTAGCAAAAAGAAGATATCATAATGGCCTTAGCTGTTTCTTGGCTCACAAATACTCTAAATAAATAGAATCCGATTCCTTAATGGCACACCTCTTCAATGATTTTATAATATTTTTGCACTATAAGTGATAGCCTTTCAGGAGCTATACCTTAGTGGGGGAGACTGTAATGTCGTAATCAATTCCTGTAGAAATTGATGGTTTTTACCATACTCCTTCAACTTTCTGGGGGTAGTCTTTCGTTTTTATTGATATTTAATTTCCTGACGTTTCGAACAATTTACAACGTTCATGGTCACGGGAAGAACTAAGTTGTCTCGCGTCCAATAAGTCATCGTTATTACAGAGATTTAAATCTACACGCTACAGTATCAGTTATTAAATTTTGACCTACACTTTTAAAACAAATTCATCCCCTTAATCGTTTTAAGAACACTCACGTGCAAAGAAGAAGTGACCATGGTATTCGTAATCGTTCACCATACGAATAGGCATAGATTTTTCTCTTTGGGAAGGCTATGTCCAACATTGGACGTCGATATGCTAGATGATTCAATTAATATCTGAAGAGTCCGAACAAATATAGTTATGAGAATATTATAACAGCAGTACTTATAAAGATATCTTAAGTACGTCGATAATTATCAGGTACAAAGTAAACTAATGAAATTATGTAGGCGGTGATAATAATTACATGGTTACTGTATTTAATTGAGTAATAATGTAGTAAATAATATAGACGCTACTGTATATATCATAATAGTATGACATGTATCATTATCCGTGTAGTAACGGAGTAAGAATACAAGGAAACTAGAAATGAAACCCTATACCAACACGTCTAACCAGTGTGGTGTAATAGGTCAAATTCTCTCCTGTTTTGGAGGCGGCTCGAGCCCAACAGTGGAATGTATATGAACTGAGATGACAATGATGAGATGATGATAATCATCATCATCATTACAGCCCATATATGTCCCACTGTTGGGCTCGGGCCTCCTCCGTAATGGGAGAGAAATTAACATACTGTACCGCGCTGGTCAGGCGTGTTGGTATAGGGTTTTGTTTCGAGTTTTCCTCTTACGATCACCCACGAGTAAGACACGAGGTTGTTGAATTGTATTCTTACTCCGACACCACACGGTATGATAATATCTTTATGAATAACAGAAGAGCTGGTGTTGCGAGATATATTTGTAATAGTCATATTGCTTAGACAGTCATTGTCAATTTGAAATTTTGTATGAATATGAATAAAAAAATATTTTGCAATGTAAAAAAAGGGTTGCTAGATGTGGTATTTGAACCCACACCTACTGGAAATCCGTTCCAATCATTTTATTAATTAGACAAGCGTGGGCCAACGAATATCAACCAAATTATTAATCGTATTTTGTCTTAACGGGTGAAGTGTCACACGCTATTAATTATAAAACGTTCACGCTTAGTTCCGATTTAACACACATGTGGCAGTTATTTTTTACTTGCAATGCAAATTTTTATAAATAATCTAGCATGATAAATGCGAAATCTCAGTAATTTAGCTTGTATTATTTCACTTGAAAAATAACTATAATCAACAGGAATGAAAAAAAATAAATATCGCTTTCACTTTGTATACTTGTAGCTAATTGACTGCATAGATGGCGTAGTGATTAAGTTACTATCCTACCGCGCCAGTGTCCTGGGTTCAATTTCCACTTAGGACAATAGTTTATGCAATCTACAAATTGTTATTCTAGTTCCGTGAAATTATATGCTTTGTAAAGTTCCCTGTAATACAAGGATTAGTTTCTTAGGCCTTCTTAAAAAAAAAAAATATTAACACTAATGGCAGCCGTACTGACGAATATCTTTTCTTTTCTTGTTTTTTTTTTGGTAGGCTATGGACTGGACATACGCCGCCCGTTCCGTCCGGGGCATCGGAAGGGCGTCGCGTGGGCCCATAAACCACCGTATTATCCCTAGTATCACTTCCTTGACATCCGTGGCCACTAGCGAATATCTTACCGCGGTTTCAGCTATCGAGACACGTAAATATTCTTACAGAATAGCTTTAAAGATATATCCCATTTCCACATAATCATTAAACTAGTGTCTAGACATGATGTTGTAAACTTGTTGAAGTACCATTACGTAATCATGATAGACTAGATCATCCTCGTATCAAGTCGTAATCGTCCGCGGGTCAAACAGGCCACTTGTTCAGACCTCCGCAATTAACACCGGCGTTTAAAGTGATGTCATTTTTATATGCCTGTTGTATTTGATGTTAGTTTTTATTGTGAGGACTCGAAGTGTCATTCAAAATGATGACAGAGTAATAATACAAATATTTCCTTTCATTTGGGGTCTCATATCAAATGTTTAAAGGACTTCAGCTCAACATCGAAGGAAAGATAACAAACTCAACTCGAAATAAAATTCTTTGACTAACGGTTTGGCTAAGCGTGCTTTAATAGTTCATACAATACTGATGGAGTGTTATATGAATGAAGCGTAAATAATAAAGTAGCAACGAATCATCATCATCATCATCACAGCCCATAAACGTCCCACTGTTGGGCTCGGGCCTCCTCCATAATGGGAGGGATATTAACCTACTATACCGCGCTGGTCAGACGTGTTGGTATAGGATTTTGTTTCGAGTTTTCCTTCTCTCGCATAGATTATATATGCGATTATATATTGGCATAGATTATATATGCGATTATATATTCCCTTAGTCGTCTCGTACGGTCACCCACGGGTAAGTTATGGGGTGGTGAATAGTATTCTTACTCCATCACCACACGGAAGACGAGGGCAACGAGTAAAAGTGGTTATTCAGTCCTTATGATTTTTTTATAATGAAATAAAGATGATGATTTGGCGGATTTGGCTCATAAACCCACATTATGGATAGTTTTCTGTCTGCAACCGTGGGTCAGTCTATTCGGGATAGCGCCACTCTCTCGGTAATCACTACGGATAAACATTTTATATATAGAATAATTTTCTTATTGTAGTTACTGGCAATGAAATGTATTAAAAATGTGGGTAAAAATTTAATAATTGATACTGTAGGTAGATATAAATTTCTGTAATAACGATGACTTGTTGGACATGAGACAAAGCTGTGTGGTAGCGGCTACGAATATTACCAACCCTTACTTTGCTCGTGGATGTCATAAGATACGACTAAGAGCCTTATAACGATCTGGGCCAACTCCATCTGATGGCGTTTGATCAACAATTACATTCCCAAGGAGGGTTGACGTTTGGCAGGCGGTCGGTCATAAAACTATTGCCAATAACTTTTATGGTATGTATGTACTATGAAAGAAAAGTACATACCTACTGTATCGACCCCAAGTAATTGGGATAAAAGTAGGAGAATGATGAATGATGATTGGACATGAGACATTTTAATCCTCCCGTGACCATGAACGTTGCAAATTGTTCGAAACGTCAAGAAATTAAAAATCAAATAGAAACGCGATAGAATCCCTAAAAATTGTTTTATTTCATACAAATCTTTAATTAGGTACCTAGTTTAATCACCGACATATGTTTTTATTTTTATTTTTCTCCGTTTTTTGCAGTTTGACCCCCAATTTTAACTTCAGATTCGTATTCAACGGGAAAAAATACATCGAAAATTTTTTGTCATGTACCCAGCATAGACCACTTTTTTTTTTGTGGACCTGTGTAATTATTCCTTGTGCAAAGATTTTATTAGTTAGCACGAAAATATTAAAAACTATCACGAAAATAACATCATTTATAACCACAACACTATTCGTGGATTATAAATATAACAAGGTTGGTTCATAAATATACTTGGGACCATCTAACACGGACACTCCCTTGCGTGTTTTCTGCTTATGACACGCGAAATAAAGGGGGGTGGCGGACTAAATATAATGGAGACGGAAGTATGCTTCGTCTCTATCATTTTATTACACTGACCTAAAACAAGAATTCATATCATAATGCTACTCGCAAAAACGTTAGGGTGAAAACTATGTCATTTGTTCGTTCATTTTTTAATTTTGGGAATTTAGCATTTCCATCCGTGAAGTGAATTAATAAGATAACGAAAATAAATGGCCCTAAAATTAATATTTTTGATCTTAGGTAAGTATTAGTCGCCAGTTTTTCGCCCAATGTTGATGGGGAAGGCACAAAGTGGGTTACGGGGTTACACGCTACCCTTTCGTGGCTCTGAACGGAATGTGTGGGGGGGTATATTCAGATCATAGCCTACCAGAAAAAACTAGTGGTTGCAAAAAAAGTTGTAATATAAATTTACTCTTGGTAATAAAAATATTATAAAAGAAATGGAAGGCAGATGACAGTTTGAAATTCAATAGATATACATAAGTTAAACCAGTCCATTAAACACTCAACCTCATAGCTATATATTATGTACTATTACCACTCAATATTTTTACACCAACCGTTGGCAGTCCACATTTGCTACGAACAGGCGTAGAGCGCCATAGGTAGATGTCCCATTCAATTGTTTATTTTTTCCAAAGAAATCTGCTAGTTGGAGCCATGTCCCAATATAAACCTTACAAAGGACCAGGTATCTTCACTTAGAAGATCTCGTGAAAATAAATGGAGAAATTTATTTATTTAACTATAATATAACTATTAACCTCTTATGAAGGAATATAAATAATTGATTTGATTTGAGAAAAAAATCTAAGCTATTTATGAATCCAAAAAAGGAAACTTCAAAATTGGTTCAGCCGTTTGTAGGAGTTCAGTCACATGCATACGTATAAAACAATTATACATGATCATTCAAAGTTCATAAAGATCGTACAGTTTTATTAATGTCATATCCGCTGACAATTAATATTATATCAAAATACAGGTCGAAAATTCATTCTTAAACTAATTAAAAATAATTTGGAAAATCCAAAAGTGCACGCCTCAGAAATTTTATATTATCATTTACTATTAGTCAATGCCAGAAATGAAAATAAAATTAAAGAAAAAAATCCTTTTTTTTTAAAGCAAGCTGTTTATTAATTGCTAAGAAATGCAACACACTTTTATTTATAAAATTGAGACTGTGATAAAAACGGGAAGATTTAATAATTATGGTGTTAAAAATATATAATTATGTACGATATGGAATTATTTTTTTGTAGACGAAGAAGCTTAATTATCGTTAAAGGTTACAGTGAACTTATAACGTATAACGTTACAAGTGCATATAACACTTGACTCTGATTAGAGTTAATTTATTTTTAACTTTTTAGTTTATTTTATTAGCAATAAAAGCTTGTTTTTAAAAAAATATTTTTCTTTAATTTTATTTTCAACTATTTATTTAGTATTTTATTATTCAGGTTGTTCCCACAAATATAGGACAAAAACGGTTCATCACCCCAGAGGTCCATTGTGGAGGGAGAAGGGCTTCAGTATAACAGGGCTCGCCCTGGTACTATGAGGCGCAACGTAGTAAGCGATATGAAATGTTTATACACCCTCATACCATTCAGCCCTCAGCACGTGCTTACTTTGGCATTTGGTCATCCATATAATCAATCAGACATAATCCACATTCATAATAAGCGGAACGAACTTTTTTCCCCCAATTTGTTGGAGTTGCATATTCACGCCAACCAAGATACTCGTCAAGACGAATGAAACGAGCCCAAACTCGGTGGGGTTGCGTCGTTTAATTACGGAGTTCCTATAGCCAGCTTCTAGGTCCATCATCAGAACCTAGTTACCATATAGTATCAAAGTACTCCTCAAGACGAATCAAGCGAGCCCAAATTCGATGGGGCTTCGTTGTTTAATTACAGAGTTCCTATGGCCAGATGCCAAGTCCATCGTCAGACCCTGGTTACCATATAGTCTCAAAGTACTCGTCAAGACGAATCAAACGAGCCCAAACTCGATGGGGTTGCGTCGCTTAATCACGGAGTTCCTATGGACAGCTTCCAAGTCCATGATCAGACCGTGGTTTCTATATAGTATCAAAGTACTCATCAAGACGAATCAAACGAGCCCAAACTCGATGGGATTGCGTCGCTTAATTACGGAGTTCCTATGGACAGCTTCCAGGTCCATGATCAGACTCTCGTTGCCATATTGTTTCAAAGTACTCGTCAATACAAATCAAATAAGCCCAATTTCGATGGAGTTGCGTCGTTTAATTACGAGTTCCTATGGCCAGCTTCCAGGTCCATCATCAGGTCAGCTCTATGTCACAATAATATTGCATTATCATCTAATTTATACATGCATGCAAAATTTCAGCTAAAGAAAGAATACTTTTGAAATTTCGCGCCATTCTCAACGTAGCGCAAAACGTAGCTTGCAAGCATTGTAAACGAACCCATGGCTGTGTGGGGTTTGTTCCCTTTACCTGTCGGAATGGACGAACCAAAACAAAAATGTAAACGAACCCAATTTTCATAAGGTATACACATGGGCGCAAATCGCCCCCTATCGGCAATACTTGTCAATTATTGATCTGTGTTGCCAATTATAGTTTAAATGATTATTATATTATTTGTAATGACAATACTGCTATTTACTATGCTATGATAATTAAAAGACACTGTTTTGACTGTTTTTTAGAAATGTTTGATTTAATTGTTTAAATATTAAAATTATTATGTAAATGTTCAAAATAAAATTAATAAAAAATATTAGTATTAATGTAAATATTTGTAACCATGTTTAGTTGTTTTTACGTAATAAACATCTCAATTTATTTCTACCCACAGCGCCATTTGTTGAACAATATGTAAGAATAATATTTCCTTTAATTACACGAATGTAAATTGCGTAAAATAGACTATTTGGAATTATGTTAAATGTATTAATATGTTTGTCATTATTATTTAACTATATTTCGATAATTATTTTAAAGAAGAAGATTTATTCGTTTGTTATAAAAAATAGTTGTAGTTACTAAAACCGTTACCATTTCATTGTAGAGTTGTAAGATTGGAATAGAATTCAGTTTACTTCGCTCACTTCTCCGGCAGTAATTTCTAAATAAATACCGAGAATTGCATATTCGCTATTTTATTATGGACGCCCAATTTCCTGGCGAAACGCCGACGTATACATACACAAAAGACTAAGCAGTTTAGTTTTTTAATTTCAATTAAACGACAAAGAATTACCAAACCATTTTAGAAAAGAAACAGCGCGTTGCGATTATGAAGCTTTAAAAAAAAAGAAATACTTCGATACATTAATTTTTACCGTCCTGAGAGTGCCAGATCCATACATCCGGACAGACATCCGGACGTCCTCGAATATTTTTTAATCAACTTTTTTCTTTCTTTAAACAATATAATTGCTTTTTAAAAATATCAAATATATTGAAACGAATGCTTTCCTTGACATATGTATAATAATATTATAATTGCAGTGTAAGATAAATACAGTCATTTTTAGTTTTGAAAAGTCTTTGATTTTCATATATCGGGAGTAGAGCATCACCTCAACAGGCGTGCAATACATACATTTTCATAATAATCGGTCAAATATCTATAAATCGGTTTCTGAGATCGGGTCTATAAATCGCTTCGCGTGGCGTGCAAAACCATCTAATTAAAATGTCATGATTTAAATTAATATCTTGTTCCTATAACGGACACAGGCAGGAGGCAGGCTGTAAAATATATTCGTTTCATTTCATAAATATTCAAATTTAAAAAGTACGCCTATACGATAAGATTTCAGAGGTCATGACTTGCTATCACGACTTATACCAAATCGAGGGGTATCCAGCGCTAGTTTTACACGAGGTTGGTGCGAACAATGACCGCTGTGGTCAGTAACCCTTTTTTTTGGTTACCTATCTACCCCTGTTGCGACCCACGGCGGACATAATTATCTTTTCTTCTCTTTCTCAGTATACAAATGAGTTTTATGAGAAATGTTTTTGATTACTAAAATCATTAAGTTTGGAAAATGACTTAAAATAGTACACAGCCAAAATATAAGAAACACATCAGTTATAATATAAGTAAATTTTGTACTTATAGTAATTGTAATCTGATAATAAAGGTCGTTGTATAGGGTCACTAAACGAAGGGTTATTTATATTTAACCTTATATGCCATATGGTTTTCTGTGTGGTGAGAGAGTAAGAATACAATTCATCCCCCCCTATCTTACCGTGATCGTAAAACGTGGCTATATACATGGCTAAGGGATATAAAACGCATATAACATCTATGCAAGAGAAAAAAAACTCGAAACATACCGATACCAACACGTCTGACCAGCCAGGTGTAGTAGTTCAATTTCCCTCCTGGTGTTGAGGGAGCTCGAGCCCAACAGTGTGACATATATGAACTGAGATGATAAGCTATAAGTTTTTTTATTAATATGTTGTTTTGAGTTCGAATGAATGTAATTTGTGTCCGTTAATTGTATCTTTGTGAAGTTCGCCGCAATATAAAGATTATTTGCTTAGTGCAGGGCGTTGTTTTTTAAACAAAAATATCTACTGATGATTCTTCAGTTCTTACGAAGCCTTCCAGCAAGTAAAGTGTAATAAAATGGTATAACGCAAAAAATAAAATATTTGTAATGCAATGAAATGGTGTGCAGTCAGCATAGATAGCGTAGCGGTTAAAATACCGACCTTCCATGCCAGTGTCGAGATTCAATTCCCACGCAGGACAATACTTTGTGCGATCCATAAAGTGTTGTTCTGAGTCTGTGTGTAATTTTTGCATTTATTACATATTTGTAAAGGTCTCTAGTAATACAAGGATTATTTCTTCAGGTTGGTGTAAAACAATTTAAAAATAATTAACTCTTCACGTAATTATTTCTGACGTTTACGCAATTATTACACATTGGAAATTATATATCCGTAAAAATAGTTTTATTTCAATAATATCCTTATAATAATGTCCGTAAAGATAGTTTTATTTCAAATCCTTACCACAAGTCATCATTCTCTTGCTCCCAATTACTTGGGGTCGACGCAATATGTACTCGTACATATTGCAAAGGTTATTAACAATAGTTTTATGACCGGCCGCCTGCCAGGAATCAACCCTTTTTGGGAATGTAATTGTTGACCAAGAGGCATTATGTGGAGTTAGCCCAGCTATAAAGCTCCTAGTGGTCTTATACGACATCTACAAGCAAAGTAAGGGTTGGTAGTATTCGTAGCTGATACCACACAGCACGTGTATCACAAGTGTTACAGTATATTACGATTAAGTCAAAATATCGTCTTAGATACCAGTGTTTTTCCGTAACACCTTACTCATAATTACTCAATGATTAAATAAAGGTAACTATTGTTTTAAGGTGATAGGGTATATCTATATACACCATGCCTAACGTGACCATTTATTCTTTGACTCAAAACGGGACATTTTAAAAATATACCCGAAATATTTAGTTGTACTTATATTTATCAGAACGAACGAAAATTGAATTAAAATTTGTAACTGGGTTTTCTCGTATATCCACAATATGGTCCTCATAGAATATACTCTTAACAAAACAAATAGGAAGAAATGAGAGAACAAAAAATCTGTCAAACAAATAGTCAACAAAGCGCGAGTGAATACTCGGCCACTCTCACCTATCTTCGCGTCGAACGACGACGTTCTTGTACACCGCTAGCATATGGCCGGCCGGCTCGACTTCTCAAATTTTTGGGCGATTTCCGAAAACGGGACAGTTTGCATTCCAGAGTTCATTTCGGGGACACCGGGACTTGATAAAAAGGGACAGTCCCGTTCAAAACAGGACGTCTGGTCACATTAACCATGCCGCTAAATATTTCTAGATTATCGTATACCGATTGCTTTCAAGTAAATAAAGATATTGATAATAATGTTAGCGATAAGACGCTTCTCATTTGGAACTGTTTTATCTATTTTGTAATAGAGGGTAAACAAGCATTAAGTAATATTATTATCAACCTTCGAACGTTCCGTCCGGTTTAAAAATTTAAAATAATAAGATTTGTATCTTTTATTTATTATTACAATATACTTATATACTTATCAAGCTGTGTGGTAGCGGCTACGAATACTACCAACCCTTACTTTGTTCGTGGATGTCGTAAAAGACGATTAAGAGCTTTATAACGACCTAGGCCAACTCCATCTGATGCCGTTTGGTCAACAATTCCATTCTCAATGAGGTTTGAAGTCTGGCAGGCGGCCGGTCATATAACTATTGCCAATAACTTCTACAATATGTACTATGAAAGAAGAGTATATATTGTATCGACCCAAGTAATTGGGATAAGAGTAGGAGAATGAATGATGACACTTATATAGGGGATATTTCTGATATTGAATTAAAAATAAAGTTAGTATGATTCCTAATATTTACGACAATATTACTTATTAAAAATCAATTTATAACGGCGTTTGTATTTATTTTTTACTTGCCCGAAGTTTCGAAATCTTCAAGTCCACCTGTCACTATGAATTCTGAGTTTAAAGTCAGTAATTGAATCTACGCTGTGTTCATTTGAGGTTCAAAAAGTAGTTAAAAAAAGAGCTAAGTAGAGGTTTAAATCGAACCGAATTTCTTGTTGTAATTTTGCCAAGATAATTATCAAAAAAATTCAGACAATTTGAAGAATACCTAATAATATTTCTTTGGAATTTCATATTTTAAGTCCATGAACTTAGAACCTCTATAGGTCTATACTATTGAGTTCATTCATTATCATTTTAGTTCATAAATGTCCCATCGCTGTTTTCGAGCTTTCTACATAATCGAAATCCACTGGTCAGAAAGGCGGTAGTGAATAGTATTACTCCATCACCAGACGAAAAGTCTATTCTATTATCCATCAGCCCGTAGAAAGCCATATTTGTTTTGGGTGGAAATAATGTCATAATTGCCACGCTTGGCAGATTGATTGGCGATCGCAGTAGATGTTATTAAATTTCACGGCATATTGCAGGCAGTGTCTGCCTCCCGGTGAAACCCTCAGCCGATTGTTACGACTCCCACGGTCAAGAAAGGAGTGCCGACAATTGTATTCTTTGCCCGTTGAAATAAACGAGAGGTGTCAAGGGACACCCGGATGGAACGAAGTTCCTTTCGATTAATTAGTGAAGGAATTGTAATAAAATTTTATTTTTTTTAAGTTATAATAATATTTTTGAAGTACTTAAAACTTCTTTAGGCGCGACTAGGGAGTAACTCAGATTTTTTTTAAATAGGATCATAATCTATTACTAGATGGCGCTGTAACAAAGTTAATGGATTCTAAGAGGACATGTATTAGAGTCTAAATCGCGCTATAGAAATTTTTGCAAATTTTAACTATATATATTAAAATTTATAACAGAAATGATACACAACCGGAGGTGTCAAGGGACACCCGGATGGATCGAAGTTCTATTTTAATTATATAATTTTTTTCTGCCTTAAGCGATTTTTATCGTTATATTTTAGCCAATTTGCAAAATATCTTTATAAATTATAGCCTATGTGTTATTCTGATGTGCCAGCTATATTACTATAAATTTCATCAAAATCCATTCAGTAGTTTTTACGTGAAAGAGCAACAAACATGTTCACATCCATACATTATTACAAACTTTCACGTTTATAATATTAATAATAGGATATACAATTCCACTAGACTACCAAAACTTTTCGGCCCCGAGCTCGAACGCGAGCCGGCCACGCGGCCCGGTCACGGGCGAAAATAATTTCGTTGCGCATTATTTTGATTTTGCTATATCTCTTAAGGTATTGATTTAATTTGCATGGTCTGAAGGAAAAAAAATATCTTCATGAAATGCTCAAGCCAACTAATGTATTTAAAATGATAAGGATTAATACAGTATTTGTGTAAATAGCTTTTCAATTACCGCTTTATAATAGAACATTTTTTAAAGTATTAAAATGGATATAGTATGTTATCCTTAAGAGATAGATATATACCATCGCGGACTTTTTTGTAGGCCTTTTTAAGCTGTATAATACTGTAGTACTTTATTTTGATCTATTTCGTAGGGTTCAGCCAGCGTTTGCAATGTAAGCGCAAAATAATGTGTTTATTTACGACATCACATTAGAAACCTCTAAAATTATCAGTGTTTCTCTAGTACATTATGCATATATTATACATATAAACCTTCCTCTTGAATCACTCTATCTATAAAAAAAATCGTCGCGACACCACACTGTTCAATGCGAAATAGAAATGAAAATATCTGGCTTGCTTTCTATAAGAGAGCCGACGAGCGACGCCGCACAGCTTACAATAGCTTACTATAGCAAAAAGTGTCGTGACAACTTTTCGTAAGAATTTTTTCCGTCTAGCCCCCTTTCACAACGCGCGATAAGGAACTTCGTTCCAAAAGTGTTCCATTATGATCCCATTCATCATTCTCCTACTCTTATCCCAATTACTTTGGGTCGATACAATATGTTCTCTTATTTCATAGTACCTATGTATTGTAAAAGTTTTATGACCGACCGCCTGCTAGACGTCAACCCTCCTTGGGAATGTAATTGTTGACCAAACGGCATCAGATAGAGCTGGCCCAGGTCGTTATAAGGCTCTACTTGATGCTGTCGGCTGTCGTGAAAGCGATGGTCGACGGCGTCAGGAACTGGGACGCGGTCACCGCCTTCTGCGAGTCTGTCATCTCGCAGAAGGAGACGGCGGCACGAGTCCGGAGGATTCCCGTGACACGGGCCGTCGTCAGCGGCCGAGACAGCGCAGGCGCGAATATTTGCGCCAGATGCCGCCTTGACCGAGGCTTCGGGTGATCGGACCGGGGAATTGTCCGGTCACCCGACGTGAAGCCACCGCGTGAGGGCGACGCGCGACGCCCCGATGGCGAAAGCTGTCGGGGCGTCGACACGAGAGGAACTCGCAAGGGTAAACCGCAGGGCGGGCCACCGAAAGTCAAAGATCAAAGACAAAAAGATAGAAGACAAAGATCGGGTACCGGTGGCCCGGTCGCACGGCAAAGGGAGGTGCTTGCAGGATGGGTCCTTGGGGTTGCGCGCCGCCTCTTCTGTCGACTCGTAGTCGTCTTTTACGACGTTCAAAAGCAAAGTAAGGGTTGGTTGTATTCGTAGCCCACATTGAAATGATTCAATTATGATTCCATTTTAAGATATATATTCCATGGTTGCTATATATTCTCTATTTAAAACAATAAACAATTATATTAGAATAAGATAATAAAATCAAACACAGCACATAAAACGTAATAAGCTGTATCGTAAACATTGGCCGAGTAATGTTCGACACGTAATGTCACACTTGTGTTTATCGGCTTGTTAAATGTCTGTTCACTGGCAGATCTTGGGACCTAATATATATTTTTACTAAACTATAATATTTCATTTAAGGTTTTATTTCAATTTTAAAACAATATTACTTTAATTATACACGTTTTAGTCTTTATTTTATCTTTAAGGGAATGCTCCGATGGTTCAGACATGTGGAAAGAATGCCGAACGAACGTCTGGTTAAGAAGATATACAATGCGAAAATGGAAGGATGTAGGTACCGAGGGAGACCGAGACTAACCTACCTAGACCAGATCGGTCATGTACTGAAGGAAGGTGGAGTCAAGAGTCTCCGAAACCGGCGAGCGTGTATGAAGAGAATTATGAATGTTGAGGAAGCGAGTGAAGTATGCAGAGATAGAGTTCTCTGGCACTCTGTTCTCTCTGCCTACCCTGCAAGGGATATGGCGTGATGATATGTATGTATGTATGTAGTCTTTATTTCCGTGTGATGACGGAGTAAAAACATAATTCACCATCTATCTTCAGTATAATATGCATATTACAATGCAAGAGAAGAAAAATTTCAAATAAAAGCCTATATTAACCCTAAACCCCTAGTGGTGTGGAAGTATCAGTTTTAAAGACTGACTTTAATATGTTATATGGTGGCAACTACGAATACATTGCTCCTCAGTGTCGCAAATGCCAACTCAAACTTTAATACACCTGGGCCAAGTCCATCTGATTCAGTATGGTCAACATTCCCAAGTAGAGTTGACATCAGGCAGGCGGTCGATGATAGCACTATTGTCAATACTTCTGAAATATGTACGATAGGGGAAAGAAGAAAGAAAGAAAAACATTTATTTTGTTCTCGTTAAAAACTAATGAAAATTAACAGAACTAAAGAAAACAACTTCTGGTATAAAACTATATAACGAGAAACAAAAAAGGCTATTTATTGGCTCAGCTTTGGCTATTTTATTTTATAAAATAGCGTTGATATTCTGCCAACACCTGGAGAAGTATATATTGCTTCGATCCCAAGTAATTGACATGAGAGCAAAATTATGAGTCTTTAAAAACTAATGCCAAATTTATTCAATGTAATAGCGAAGTTATTGAATGAAACATTTATGCAATAATAATAAATAGAATAAAAAAAAATAAAAAAAGGTCCTCCCGTGACCATGAACGCTGTAAATGAACCATGTTCGAAACGCCAGGAAATTAAAATCAAATACAAACGCGATAGAATCCTTAAAAATAGTTTCTTTCAAGTGTGTAATACGCGCGTAAGCAGAAATTTTAATTCTAAAAAGAACTGTTATAAGAACATAACCGGAAGAAAGAAATACTTTCTTACTTCTTCTATTCTATTATTTACTAATTCGTAGATTTAAAATATAAATAAAGCAGGTGCATTTACTTGTGGTGGGACCATGCTGTTGACCGTTTTGTTTTGGCTCCGGGCCAGTCCAACCGGGGTAGTACCACACCCTTTTTTTTTTTTCTTTTTTTTTGCGGTGGGCCATGGACGTCGCACCCCGCCAAGTCAGTCCGGGGTGACGGAAGAGGCGGCGCGCAACCCCATTGACCCAGGCGGGTAGTAACACACCCTCGCAGAAAATCGATGTCTGCGTAATGGAAATATGCTATTGAGCTTCATTCGGTGAGCGAGAGAGCCGGAAGCCCAAATGGTTGGGTTTCTATTGGTAGTCAGTGGCCTAGCTATACCTTTGGTATTGCAAAGGTCCATGGGCGGCAGTAACATTTACCATCAGGTGTGCTGTTTGTTCGTTTGCCACCATAAGCAATAAAAAAAGGTGCCAATAAAACTACTCACATCTCTGAACTGTGCAATACCCGCTTCTCCTAGTTCATACATAGACACGTAAGCTGCTTCAGATTGTACGAACAGTTGGCATAGAATCATTTCTTCACTTCTAAACATCGCACCCATGGTGTTTTCGTGTTACTCTGTAAAGAAGAAATTAAATTTTAATTATCTTTTTGGGCGTATCGCTAAACTACTACTATCATCATTATTTAATGATAATCCTGCTCTTATAATTACTTGAGGTCGATTCAATATAAACCCATCCTCCATGTTGCAAATTTTTTGGCAATAGTTTTATAACCGGCCGCCTGTCTGCCGTCAAATCTCTTTGGGGATGTAATTGTTGACCAAACGCCACCAGATGACATCTTCATCTGTCTGCCTAGGTCTAAAAGTTTCGTTGTCTGTCGTGAATAAACTAAAAGTTACGTTGTCTTTTGTAAAAAAAATGTTGTAATATTCACTAGCAATTTAAGGTTTGACAGTATTATTTAGTTGCAGCCACTACACAGCGATTATATAGTACTAGCTTCTGCCCGCGGCTTCGTCCGCGTAAAAGGTTACTTGCCTAAAGTTTTTGATCCCCTATTTTTATTTTTGACCGTCGGTAATACAGTGCAACAGTATTGTATACTCAGGGTTGGAACTTCATTACTGGACTGCTAGATGGCGTTGAAGAAGCTAGATTTTGAGATTTATTGACAAACAATTTTTTTATTTTTCATATAAAAATTTTGATTTTTTTTTAATAAAAAGTATCCTATGTTACTTTTAATACCTACAAGAATATGTGTACAATGTTTCATGATGATCGGTTGAGTAGTTTTAGCGTGAAAGCGTAACAAACAAACTTACATTCACATTTATATATTAGTAGGGATAGGGATATAATTTTACCATTTGCCAGATTTAGAGAACCAATCTAATGCGTGATGATTCAAACATCTTTATTTGAATCAGCACGAATTACAAACACTTAAACGGGTATTACATATCCTAAGTGTATTTGTTTGTTTGCGGACGACGACGTAGCGTAGGACGACGCCACTAGGTGGACTTATGACATTACGAAGGTCGCAGGAAACCGTTGCAAGCAGGTGGCACAGGAACTTTTCGAATGGCATTCTCGTGGGGAGGCGTATGTCCAAAAGTGGACGTTTACGGGCTAATGGATGGATAGATTTGTTTGTTAGGTCTCCAGTCTAGCAGTAGAATATACATATATGAGCTGAGATAATGATTATGTTCGGAAGGATGGTTCATGTCAGGCAGATGGCCGCGATCCTAGTATTTTACCAGTCTCTTTCGATCTTACGCAGTCTATATTAAAGGAAGAAAACTGGTCGTGTATAAATATAAATTAGAATAAAGACAGCCATGAAATGAATTTCGTAAAAAACTCACAAAATATTTGTATTATTTTCTTTAGTAGCAGATAAGCAAGTTGCTTTCTAATGATAAGGTAGGTGCAAGATTAAAAGAAATACAATGAGGACAGCAAGAGGATGAGGAGAGTCTCACCAAACGAAGCGCTGCACGAACTGACCCAACTATGTTTGCCCGAAAAAAAATATGTACAGCATGGCTTACCATGCGTTAAGATACGTTAAGATGAGGAGGGAGTCTCACCGAACGAAGCACTGCACGAACTGACCAAACTATGTCTGCCCGCAAAAATTGTGTCCATCGTGGCTTACCATTAAACGTTAAGATGTGTCCCGGCGCGATGTCGCTGCATTCGTTAGTAACGAAAAATGTAACACAACGCTATCGCGCCGCAATGCTTAGTGTGAGTTTGTCAATTGACTGGTGCGCATGCGTTCTGATTTCGTGTGCTTTTTGTAATGACAGGTGTTTTTTTACGAATAGTAGCTAATTATTTTAAGTCCATTTTGTACTAAAATAATAATAATAGCTTTCATTTCTCTTCTTGCTTTTAAATTTAAATATATTAAAAAAAAATATAGCCCTTAAACAGTAATATTTTAAATATGTGCTCTTTTCTTTCTCTAGCCAGTGAAGACATTATCAGAATTAATATATAGTACGTCACGGGTGGTCGGTTGGTAGGCGTATTATCGTATCACGAAACCGGTGGGTTGGTGTGAACGAGATAGCAGATGTTTTACGTGGTTTACGTTAATTTATTTCAATATTTATAAATACACTAACATTAATAATTTTAAGAGTTTGTCTGTCCGTTTATTAATATATAGTAAGCTAATAATTTCTGATGTTTACTCTAGTATTAGATATATGAAAAATGTAGATTAAATTTAATAATTAATACTGTAGGGGATAGATAAAAATCTCTGTAGTGGCGATGATCTGTTACACGTGAAATACCTTAATCGTTCCGTGAACATTAGCGCTGCAAAGTGCTCCAAACATTGGGCAAATAAACAGCAAATCAAAGGCAAAGAAAACTTTTTTTTTATTCATAGAGTAGCCTATTTAATAATAATAGAGTCGGTTGAACTTTAATAATAAGACTGTTGAATTTTTTAGCACAGTGTAGCTCGGAAGGTCCTTTCCGAAAGAACAAATTTTATTTCTCTATTACATACATACATATCATCACGCCATATCCCTTGCAGGGTAGGCAGAGAGAACAGAGTGCCAGAGAACTCTATCTCTGCATACTTCACTCGCTTCCTCAACATTCATAATTCTCTTCATACACGCTCGCTGGTTTCGGAGACTCTTGACTCCACCTTCCTTCAGTACATGACCGATCTGGTCTAGGTAGGTTAGTCTCGGTCTCCCCCGGTAACTACATTCTTCCACTTTCGCATTGTATATCTTCTTAACCAGACGTTCGTTCGGCATTCTTTCCACATGTCCGAACCGTTTTTCAAAAGCACAATTTACTGATACAAATTAAGGATCCAGATTCGGAATAATCAATTGTGGATTACAAAACAAAAAAAAAAAAGAACGCGATTGAATTCACGACTCTTCGCACGAGAATTCTTCGCTTAGACCATACCGCCATCTTTGTAGTTAAAAATCAAATTTAATGTAGACAAAATAGCGTGTAAAACTAGTAAAGTAATAAAACGATTCACACATTTTCTGGATAAGACATTAAGTAGTTTACACACCAATTACTTACGTCATTCTAACGTAGACAAAATATTTAAAGACTTGCTCTGTTAAAGATAGCAATCTTGGAATAGATTTCATGTTATTGCAATCGGTGGCAACTGACAGTAATTGGTAATTGTAAGTGGTAATTGTTGTTCATGAATCAGCTATATCAATGATATAGTTACACAAAAAAGGGGTCTACGCGTGAATGTGAGCAAAACAAAAATAATGGTCTTTGAAAGAGATAAAACCAGAACAGATGTAAGAGTAACAATATGTAATGATGTACTAGAGCAAGTGGATGAATTTGTATATCTTGGATGTGGATTTAGCCGAGATGGAAGGTACACCACTGATATAGAGCGAAGAGTGAATGCGGGAAATAGAGTGAACGGAGCGTTGGGGCAACTTCTCGGCAGCCACCAACTCAGCCAGAAGGCACGTGTAGCAATACATAACGCAGTGCTTGTCCCAACATTACTGTATGGAAGCGAGAGTTGGGTATGCAGAAAAGAGTATGATAGTAAAATTAATGCGGTCGAAATGCGATCTCTGCGGAAAATCTGTGGAGTTAGGCTGACCGACCGCATTCGTAACGACGACGTAAGAGAGCGAGTAGGTATGAAAGAGAGTATTGGTGTAAAGATGCGAAAGGGAATGCTCCGATGGTTCGGACATGTGGAAAGAATGCCGAACGAACGCCTGGTTAAGAAGATATACAATGCGAAAGTGGAAGGATGTAGGTACCGAGGGAGACCGAGACTAACCTACCTAGACCAGATCGGTCATGTACTGAAGGAAGGTGGAGTCAAGAGTCTCCGAAACCGGCGAGCGTGTATGAAGAGAATTATGAATGTTGAGGAAGCGAGTGAAGTATGCAGAGATAGAGTTCTCTGGCACTCTGTTCTCTCTGCTTACTGGATATGGCGTGATGATATGTATGTATGTAGTTACACAGATAACTATAAAAGGCCATCATTGTAATGCAACAGATAGGAAAGTAGATAGCTATCTTTTCGTTCTTTTCCGTGTGGTGACGGAGTAAGAATATTATTCACCACCCCATATCTTACCCGCGGGTGATCGTACAAGACGACTAAGGGATATAAAATGCATATAACATCTATGCGAGAGAAGGAAAACTCGAAACAAAACCCTATACCAACACGTCTGACCAGCGCGGCAAAGTAGGTTAATTTCCCTCCCATTACGGAGGAGGCCCGAGCCCAACAGTGGGACATATATGGGCTGTGATGATGATGATGATGAAACTACATTAAAGCATTTGTTAACGTTATTATTACAGATTTTTTTAACTACCCGCTATTGTATTAAAATAAAATTTTTGTAAAATTTGTTTCAGTTCTAATATCGCTAGACGCTAGGTAAATAAGGTATACACGCATCTGATATACTTTTTTTTAGCAAAGACCGCGTAGTTTTCTTATTGTTTATTTCAATAGAATTGAGCTATAGACGTATATTTCAGCATTAAATTTTTCAATAACAAAACTACTGCAGTGGGAAAACCTTTGCACTCGGCTTTAAAATACATTCAATACCTTACTCGAGCTTCTTGAAAGATGACGTTCATTCAATTTTTCTCTAACATAGACAATGTTAGAGAAAAATTAATGAGATAAATATATACTTATTTATATACATTTCCCGTGTGATGACGGATTAAGAATATAATTCACCAACCCCTATCTTACCTATGGGTGCCCGTAAAAGACGACAAACGGGTAAAATATTCATATAGAGATATATGCATATTTGCAAGAGGAGGCAAACTTGAAATAAAACCCCTATACCAACACGTCGGGGTTTTTTTTTTTTTTTCCGCAAGGTGGACCATGGATGTGATCGCGCCCCGACAAACACGTCCGGGGCGACAGAAAAGGCGGCACGCAACCCCATGGACCCACCCTTTTTTTTTTTTTTTTGCGGGGGCTATGGACGTCGCACCCCGCCAAATCGGTCCGAGGTGACGGAAGAGGCGGCGCGCAACCCCATTGACCCACCCTGCAAGCACCGCTTCCTCGCCGTGCGAGCAGGCCACCGGTACCCGATCTTTGTCTTCGGTGGCCCACCATGGACCCACCCTGCAAACACCTCTCTTCGCCGTGCGAGCGGGCCACCGACTTCGGTGACCCAACAACACGTCGGACTAGCGTGATATAATGAACCAATTTATCTCCTTGTGTGAAGGAATTTCGAGCCCAGTAGTAAGACATATACGAGCTGACATGATTTTTTTTTATTGCTTATGTTGCAAACGAGCAAACAGCACACCTGATGGTAAGTGGCACTGCTGCCCATATCGATCTTTGTATTGCAAGGGTATCGCTTAGACCACTGCCTACCGATAAAATCCCCAAACCCACCCAGTTGGGCTTCCGGCTCTCTCGCTCACCGAACCAAGCGCAATAGCACATTGCCATTACTCAGACATTGATCTTGTGCGAGAGTGTGGTACTACCCCGGACGGACCGGCCCACGGCTGTAGACAGAGAACTGTCAACGTGGTCCTACCACTATTATATGATGATGAATATGAAATATATATTTAGCCCCTAGATAAGAAATTACAAAATAACGATAAATTTAAAACGTTCATTTGTTCTTCTAAATCGAATGGAATTAATGTATTGATTCGTTCATAACACCTAAATGTCAATAGCAAAGGTTATATAATATAAACGGCCCACTATTTAGCTGTCATTAGTCAATGTACCATTAGGTTACATAATCGAACATTCAAATAATTGATGTATTTCTTGAACTTGAAATATTTGACACACAAACAACAGAATAAGATATTTTTATAGCCTTAATATAGAATATAAAAAAATATTATGCGTGTGTACAAAGTACACATATCAGAAGTGAAACTTTAGCAAATTATTTTTTTAAATCTATTTTACATACATCAACCAATAGCATGTACTCTCTCTCTCTCTCTCTCCCTCCTCCCCTCTCTCACTCTCTCTCTCTCTCGTGTCGCGCAAAAAGTTTCCCTTCAAAAAAAGATGACGCGTAACGGAAAAATGTGACGCGTAACCGAAAAATGTGACGGTAAATTTTTTTCCAACGCCGATAAAGGAGTATCACTTCAAAAAACATGTTCAATAATACTCGTGAAGTTAAGGTTCATCATCATCATCAGACCATATATGCCCCACTGTTGGAAACATATATATATATGCCCCACTGTTGAAACGTGAAGGTGTTTGTTTGCTTAAAAATAAAATTCAACCGTGTTTTATAGTAAACTGTAATAAATTTATGTTTTGTGTATTTTATAACTTTGAATGGCGATTAATTACGGCATACTTTATTGAAACAATGTCTTATAGTTTAATTTTTTTTTGCTGAATTACTACTAATCATCATCATCATCATCATCACAGCCCATATATTTCCCACTATTGGCCTCCTCCGTTATGGGAGGGAAATTGACCTACAATACCACGCTGGTTAGACGTGTTGGTATAGGATTTTGTTTCGAGTTTTCCTTCTCTTGCATATGTGTTATATGCGTTTTATATCCCTCAGTCGTCTCTTACGATCACCCACGGGTAAGATAGGTGAATTGTATTCTTACTCTATCACCACACGGACAAAACGGAATTATTTATTTGCTGTGTAAGTAGCGGCTAAGAATACTACCAACCCTTACTTTGCTCGTGGATATCTTATAAGACAACTAAGAGTTTTATATCGACTTGGGCCAACTCCATCTGATCTGGTCATCAATTGCATTCCTATGGAGGTTTGACGTCAGGTAGGTGGCCGGTCATAAAACTATTGTTGAAACTTTTGCAATATTTATAATGGCTGAAGAGTAGATACATGTGCGTTGACCACAAGTAACTGGGATAAGGGCAGGGTCACGATGCTGATGATGGAGTTTATATCATGTTCTTTTTTTTGGAGTTTACTCCTTAAGAATCGTTTTTGATATAAGGTGCCCGGTACGAGAAAAATTTGAGGAGTAAAATCTAGTGATCGAATGACCTCGTTATGTTTTTGGTGCGCAACCTATTCTGCGCACCTTTCACTTTCTGACGTGAGATAATACTTCACTGAACAGTTTTAATAAATGTAAATAAAAATATATATATATATATATATATATATATATATATATATATATATATTATTTTTAGTCAAATGAGTTTTTTTTTTTGATAATCGTACTTAAGGAGTAAACTCCAGTCGTGCGTCGGAGCTGACACACACATGTTAGCCTCAGATGGCTATGACAACTTTACCCGGACTGTGGGTGAGCGCTGAGGGCTCTCAACCCGATTATTTCATGTATTTTATTATAGTATATAAGTAATAAAATACGAGTATATACCTATAGTATTTTTTTTTATTGCTGATGATGGCCAACGAGGAAGCAATACACCTAATGGTAAGTGTTACTGCCGCCCATAAACCATTCCAATATCAAGGGTGCAGGTAGGTCGCTGCCTAGCAATGAATGTTTCTCTCATAGAACGAAGCACATTGCCACTGTTCAGATGTCGATTTTCTGCAATAGCGTGGTACTAATCCGGACGGACCAGCCCGCGAACAAAACAGAAAACTGTCAACTGCGTGGCCACTATAGAAATAGAAATCTTATAAATCTCGTTAACGATAATTTCACGAGTATAGCCACGATGTTTTTTTTACCTCAGAAAAGATAGACTGTTATGTAGCAAATTAAAAAAAATATAAGTATGTATGTGACATACATACATATCATCACGCCATATCCCTTGCAGGGTAGGCAGAGAGAACAGAGTGCCAGAGAACTCTATCTCTGCATACTTCACTCGCTTCCTCAACATTCATAATTCTCTTCATACACGCTCGCCGGTTTCGGAGACGCTTGACTCCACTTTCCTTCAGTACGTGACCAATTTGGTCTAGGTAGGTTAGTCTCGGTGTCCCCCGGTACCTACATCCTTAAAATATATATACACGACCATAAATGTTTTGTATTTCAGTGTTAGTACCAAACAGAACTTAAACTGTTATTTTACTAACCCTGGTCGACTTTAATAAGGAAAAATTACCGCTTCGTAATGATGTAATAAAAGTGGGCAGAGAATAATAGTTATAAGTGGGGTTAGGAGTAGAATAAGGGAAATACATATTGTACCACCTGTAGGTATAAAGTATCCAGTTCCCTAGTGATACAGCAAACGTCTACCCACGTACAAATTGCGGCGGGAAGTGGGTACGTCACGCTTAGGGTTACCAACTGTCTGTTATTCAAACCGCATGCGGAAGCGTTATTGATCATATTTTATTCTAAACTTTGGATAAATCTATAACATTTTATAATAATTCCTTGTTTTTCTGAATGGATAATATAGTGGTAGAACCACGCTGTTGACAGTTCTCTGTCTTCAGCTGCGGGCTGGTCCGTCCAGGGTAGTACCACACTCTCGCAAAAGATCGACGTCTGAGTAATGGCAATGTGCTGTTGCGCTTCGTTCAGTTAGCGAGAGAGCCGGAAGCCCAACAGGGTGGGTTTGGGAATTGTAATGGTAGGCAGCGGCCTAGCTATACCCTTGATGTAGTAAAGGTCCATCAGGTGTGCTGCTTGCTCGTTTGCCATTAGCAATAAAAAAAATATCATTTTGTCATAATTACTTGTTTTTCTAAATTCCCATTCATGTATATATATATATATATATATATATATATATATATATATATATATATATATATATATATATTTGAATATATACAATATATACATATACAAAGAATTGGTCTAATCAAGAAGAGATCAGGAGAACGATTGGTCAATCAACGATAACAAAGACTACGATCTTTTTGAAAAAAGGAGTCTCTTATGTCCAAATATCATTCCTCGCTCGTTTCGTCCGGGGTGACAAAAGGGCAGCGTGGGGATCCATAACTCACTGTGTTCCCTTTCTAACGCCATTGGGTTAACCACTGGTGTCAATACCTTGACATCCGTGGCTGGCACGGGTCCAACTATCACACCTACATAATTGTAAATATAACTATAGAAAAAAAATTGCATATTTTAGTAAATAAACTCTTCCCGTGATGACAGAACTAGAATACTATTTACCGCCTTTTATGCAAAAGCCATCGTGATACAAAACTTATTCCTAAGTGCGGGATGCTATATCTCTAAGAAGACAGAAACATGATTAAGGAGCGTCCACATGCAAGCTAATTATATTACTGCAGAAAAGAAACTTTCTGAATATAAACCAAATCAATAATAGTGCTTAGTTTACATTATATTATTATAGTAAGACTATAGAGTATTTGATTACAATTAGAACATTATATCAAATTGTTAACAGAAAAAAAATTTAAAAAAGCAATTTAGGCATCGTTTTATTTAAAAACATATATGACTTTTTAAAAAAGTGTTATTAAAATTATTCGTATTTAAATAACGTGTTTATAAAGTAAATAAATTATTCAATATTTGAAAATAAACTACGATTTATGCCTCATAAAAAAGTCTCTCTTTGCGAACAATAAAGTAGCAGGCATTGACAATAAAAAATAATAACTTATACAGAACTGAAAAATTATTATATATTTATCAATAATTTTAAAATTATATGTATTTTATTATAAGTAATAAGCTATGTGATAGCGGTTAAGAATACTACCAACCCTTACATTGCTCGTGTATGTCGTAAAATACGGCTAAGAGCTCTATATCAACCTGGGCCAACTCTATTTGAAGCTATCTGGTCAACAATTACATTGCCAAGGACGGTTGATGTCAGGCAGGTGGCTGGTCATAAAACTATTGCCAATAACTTTTTTAAATAAATACAAGAGAATTAACAAATGTGCAATAAAGTCTTTAGGTACTTTATTTTTCACACAAAGTAGAGCATAATTGGGTAATTATTAGTACTACATAGTACTGTTATTGCTTCTAACTAATTCTAATTATTTATTATATGAACACACATACATCACTATAATCAAATATCTAATTATTCGAAACAAAGTATAATATTTTATTGTAAAGTGTAGTGGCAACCCTATTTACTATATATCATTTGGCTAAATTCGTTTACAAGCTAGTGACGTCATGTAGAATTTTGGTTTTAAAAAAATTAAACTCTGATTATAATTTTCATACAAAACAGACAATTTCAGAAAGAATGAATGGAATTACAAATTTTATTATACTTTAATAAACAGTTTGACATATATTTCTAAGAACTGGCAAATATCCAATTGTTAGTTCTTTACGGTATGGAGTCGTGCTTTATCATGGCATGTATAATGTATGTAGGTTGTAAAGAAGTAAATAAATGGTTTCGTTTTTATTTCACGGCCTGAAACGTGAAGGTGTTTGTTTGCTTAAAAATAAAATTCAACCGTGTTTTATAGTAAACTGTAATAAATTTATGTTTTGTGTATTTTATAACTTTGAATGGCGATTAATTACGGCATACTTTATTGAAACAATGTGTTATAGTTTAATTTTTTTTTGCTGAATTACTACTAATCATCATCATCATCATCATCACAGCCCATATATTTTCCACTATTGGCTTCCTCCGTAATGGTAGGGAAATTAACCACTATACCGCGCTGGTCAGACGTGTTGGTATAGGGTTTTGTTTCGAGTTTTCCTTCTCTTGCATAGATGTTATATGCGTTTTATATCCCATAGTCGTCTCGTACGATCACTCACGGGTAAGATATGGGGTGGTGAATAGTATTCTTACTCCGTCACCACACGGAATATAATTAGAATAGAATTACTATTAATAATACTTGCCTATTCTTTCACGTGTGACTGGTCAAGAATACTATGTCACTGTGGCTTACTTTACCTCGGCAGTATTAAACATTGATTGACGGATGAAGTACCTAAATGTGATACTATACTTTCTTAGTAAAGTTATAACAATAAGTGAAAGTAATTTCGATCGCAAACCCTTTTAACCATATGCCATTTATGATACTCCATAATTATGACATTTGCCCACTTTAGAGAAGTCCATACCCAACAGTGGGCATCGATATGTTGATGGATTTATTATTTTATGTGCTGTTTTTTTTATTGACTATTGTCACTTGACGTTAAATAGTTAACAAATGTCTTAGTGGTTAAAATATTCACCTACCGTGTCAAGTGTCACAGGTTCAATTCCCACAGGCAACAATTTTTTTTTTTAAATATTTGTTTTGAATCTGGCTCTAATTTGAATCTGTAGTATGTCTCTCTGTCTCTAAAAATAAATAGTGACAATTTTACAACTGTACCGTATCTGTGTGTTGGCCTTACCTGTAGGTTCAAGTCAATTGTAGTCTGTCTAATCTAAGAAGTGCACTTTGACAGCTGTCTGACTAAGTTGTCTAGGTATGTGAACCAAATAATCGCTATCGAAAATATCCGATTTTACTGAGAAATCGATATTGATTCTTTATAATTAATAATCGGTTTATTTTTTATTTTTCAAAAAGGTGATGAATAAATTAAGTGCTAAATTAGTACTAAACAAATTTAATTATTTCAGCATAGAATCTACTCATCATATTTAGTAGGATTAGGTTAATTAAAAACAAAAACTGGATTTGAACATATCTATTTATTAAGAATTACTACTATTACTTGAATTATATCAGCGTCGCGAACATTAATAATTATTGCCTCATCAATCAAAGTGTCGAAATGTACATCTCTGTCAAAATCTCTATTCGATTAATTGTATTTTTCTAATATTTTTACCGATTATTTGAATATTCGTGAATTGGAAGTTGTCAAGCACTACTGTATAGAACGTAATGACGTGACATTGTTAGGTCGTCACTGACAATTACTATTTACCATGTTATTTCTATTTTAAATTAGTTTTACGAGTTTCAACATTAGATTATTGTACAAGAAAGTCACCCGCAATGTTAATTATGTAAATAACTTAATAGTTGTTTAAAATTTCAGATTTAGTGTTTACAATCATGTGTATACGTTTGACCGAGGTTATTGTGTATTAAAAAATGCAAAACGTCACAACGCACTTCTTAAATTAGATGAACTATAAGCAATATAAGCATATAAATATCTTTAGAAGAGAAGGAGAATACAAAGTATATTTCTATACAAATCCATACGACCAGAGTGGTATAATAGACCAATTATTCTTTCATTTCTGAGGAAATTGAGTGTGGCGTGCATGAAATAATAGATAGCGTGAAGTTTCCCCCGTAATAATCAAAGTGAACGTGAAATTAATTACTACTAGTGGCTGACAAGATGCTTAATTGTTAAAGTAGTTTGAATGTATTATTAATAGAGGTGAATTTGGAGGCTTGGTTTTAATAATGACATTTTCATTTTCAAATTATATTTTTAAAAGAAGGCACCACTCTGAGCTAAGAATGTAATCCTTGTATTGGGGACTTTATAAACATTCAATTAACGCAGACAAATTACACCCAGACTCAGAACAACACTGTGGATCACACAAATTATTGTCCCGCGCGGAAATCAAACTCAAGCCACTGGCATGAAAGATCGGTATTTTAACCACTACGCTACTTGGCCATTATTGAAAGTTTAGCATTTAATAGTGCAATAAATTAAAAAAATATATTTTACGAGTTACATATTTAGTATACTTTATTTTTAAAGTTGCCAGCCCTATTTATAAAAAAAACTCAGACAATGCATACTCGGCCTTGCGACAACTACATTGTAACAAAGTCCAATGTACCTACTGAGGAGGGAAATGTTAGATTTTTATCTAGACACGATGGCAATTGGCCAAATTATGCATTTAGTATATATAGAACAATTTTACGTTATATTTGCTATACAATAATTTACTGTCCTTATTCTACATAGTATTCTAGAAGGTTATTAAGTATATTAGCAGGAATGGTTTTAAAATAAATCAATAATTCATAACTGTTATTATCTCAACTCATATATGTCCCACTACTGGACTCGAGCCTCCTCCACACTAGGTGAAAAATTGACCTACTACAACACGCTGGACAGATGTGTTGGCATAGGGATTTTTGTCGAATTTTCTTCTCTTGTATAGATGTTACATACATACATATCATCACGTCATATCCCTTGAAGGGTAGGCAGAGGGAACAGAGTGCCAGAGAACTCTATCCTTCCATACTTCACTCGCTTCCTCAACATTCATAATTCTCTTCATACACGCTCGCTGGTTTCGGAGACTCTCGACTCCACCTTCTTTCAGTACGTGACCAATCTGGTCTAATTAAGTTAGTCTAGGTCTGCCCCGGTACCTACATCCATGTATAGATGTTATACGCATATTTTATCCCTTAGTCGTCTTTTACGATCACCCACATGTAAGATAGGGGGTGGTTAATTGTATTCTTACTTCGTCACCACATGAAAAGTTACGGCAATTCAATCATTACATATAAAAAAGCCAAACAAATCAATCACTAGTTGATAACTTTAAAAATATAGCCAGTATTTTAATTGAAATAATATTTGATTCAAATTCATTTATTACGTATAAATCGTGCGAGGACAGTTACATATTGTCAACTTTAACATTTTAAATTAATACAACAAACTGACACCGAATCGGGACATGACCGCTGATGAATTTAAGATCCGATAAAAAACTCAACTTTTCTGTTCTCTCTGCCTACCCTGCAAGGGATATGGCGTGATGATATGTATGTATGTATGTATAAAAAACTCAAGAATTTTTCTATTATTATTTTTTTTTACTGCCTTTTTATATAAAAAAAATATAGTTATATATCATCATTCTCCTACTCTTATCCCAATTACTTGGGGTCCATACAATATGTACTCTTCTTTCATAGCACATATTGTAAAAGTTATTGGCAATAATTTTATGACCGGCCGCCTGCCAGACGTCAACCCTCCTTGGGAATGTAATTGTTGACCAAATGGCATCACATGGAGTTGACCCAGGTCGTTATATGGCTCTTAGTCGGCTTTTACGACATCCACGAGCAAAGTAAGGATTGGTAGTATTCGTAGCCGCTACCACACAGCTATATATGTTTATTAAGAATTAGTTTAAGGGTGATTGATGCCTTTCGAATCACAATGTAATATAATTCTCAAATAAATATCATGCAATAGATTGTCTTATCTATCCGTGTGGTGACCCAGTAAGAATACAATTCACCACCCCCTATCTTAACCGTGGGTGATCGTAAGAGACGACTTAGGGATATAAAACGAAAATAACATCTATGCAAGAGAAGGAAAACTCGAAACAAAACCCTATATCAACACGTCTGACCAGCGTGGTATAGCACTTTAATCTCCCACCAATTACGAAGGAGGCCCGAGCCCAACAATGGGACATATATGGGCTGTGATGATGATGATTAGATTATAACTGGACCAGATCCTACAAGCAGTACCCGATCACGAGTTAACAACTAAAGCAGTCATCATCATAGCCAGCCATATGTAAAGTATACATGGCAAAAGTTTTGTCAATAGTTTTATTATCCGCTGCCTGCCTCGCCTCGATTGATATTAAGTTCTTAGTCGTATTTTACGACATCCATGAGCCAAGTAAGGTTTGGTAGTATTTGTAGCCGCTAACCTCTCAAGTAGAGATGTTGTGAAAAAAAAACCGAATTGATGAAGATATCTTGTATGTGCTGTATCATCATCATAATCACAGCCCATATATGACCCACTGTTGGGCTCGGACCTCCTCCGTAATGGGAGGGAAATTAACCTACTATACCGCGCTGGTCAGACGTGTTGGTATAGGGTTTTCTTTCGAGTTTTTACTTCTCTTGCATAGATGTTATATGCGTTTTATATCCCTTAGTCGTTTCTTACGATCACCCGCGGGTAAGATAGGGGGTGGTGAATTGTATTCTTACTCCGTCACCACACGGATAGTGTGTGTATGTGCTGTAATATTAATAGAATTATCGATGAAGTATATTCCGCGTGTATTGCCAAGGCCGACATTTCACGTGCCCTTTTGGAGTACATATACTATTCTGAATTATATATTTTGCTAGCTACTAAGCTGACCTGCCTTGGCTTCGTGCCACTAATTACTTAAAACTAAGTAATACTAATATGTCTATATAGGAATTTGGTCAGTCCCTATTCAATAATTGTAATTTTTTGTATGTCATATGATTTTGAAGGGATGCATATCACATTAAAAGGTGGTGATGGGGATTTAGAGATATAATATAGCACCACTTTTTAGTTTTAATTGGGAGTGGTTTAAGAGTATGGTTAGCAGTATTGTTCTGCGGACTTTGTAGCACCAACTAGAAACGTCAATTTTGAAATTTTCCTCAGGTCTGTCTATGACCAATATTGGGCATGAATCAGATAACATATAAATAGGATATTTTTTTTTTAAACAAAACCCTACATTAAATAATCTTTGTATTTTGTGAGACTTTGCAAACATATAAGTATAACTAACGGACAAAAATTACGCCAATACACCAATTTGTGGATTAGCTGTGTGGTAGCGTCTACGAATACTACCAACCCTTACTTTGCTCGTGGATGTCGTAAAAGACGAGTAAGAGCTTTATATCGACCTGGGCCAACATCACCTGACACTGTTTGGTCAACAATTACATTCCCAAGAAGGGTTGACGTCTGGCAGGCGGCCGGTCATAAAACTATTGCCAATAACTTTTACAATATGTACTATGAAACAAGAGTACATATTGTATCGACTCCAAGTAATTGGGATAAGAGTAGGAAAATGATGACACCAATTTGTGGATAACACAAATTATGCGTGGAAATGGAACCTATGACACTGGCACGGTAAGTCGGTATCCCAACCACAAAGCAACCTGTCCAATCAAATTATACATATGATAAAAATTTAGCATGTAAATAATTTGGAATTATTATATTTGTGGGGAGGCCGATTTCCAACAATGGATATCATTTCTCCTTCTCAGGTCATTTAGGTACTTCTTAGTGTTATGCTTAAGCTGACAATAGGAGGTAAATTGATCTGCCCCGTTAGTCTGACGGTTTAGTATAAGACATTAGTCTCTCTATTTATTTATATACGATACCTACGAGAAGAGAAAGGCATGTAACAATTGTATTCTCATTTCTTTAATTCTATCCTATATTTCATAAAAAAATGTACGCTGTGTGGTAGCGGCTACGAATACTACTAACCCTTTCTTTGCTCGTGGATGTCGATGATGCTCTTTGGTCAACAATTACATTCCCAAGAAGGGTTGATGTCAGGCAGGCGGTAGATCATAAAACTATTGCCAATAACTTTTGCAATATGTAGGAAGAAGAGTATATATAAGCGTCGACCCCAAGTAATTGGGATAAGAGCAGGCCAATGTATTTCATAAAAAATGTAATCAAAATCATAATTAAGAAATAATAACTTTACAAATATTTCCTTTAAACATTTCTGTAAAATAAAAATAAAAACAATTCAGCCTTGAAAACCCTGTTCGCTAAGAGACACGCCAGAACCCACGTAGGTCATAGTCAGATATTGATCCAAGAATAGTTTGCTCTTACTCAATGTAATGGAATTATACATCGGATGCGTTGATTTTACTATCATTACCAATACGTACCGATCGTAACGTTTGCTATTATTGTAATGTATAAAAATATTATCTATCAATCATGTTACGTATTCATTTGCATCATTGAATATCAGTCAGTCATACTCGGTGCTGGCTAAATTACAAGTTTTAAAAGATTAATATATATTTTTTTGCTTGTTGCTTCATTTTCTATGTTGAATTTTAGTATACGTGAAGATATACTTTTTAAAGGTAAAGGTAAGATAAGATTTATAATTTTATAATTAAAATACTTTATAATAAAAAAAGAGTGTGCGCTTAAGACCGCACGGCAGAAGTGAAAACTTCATTGGCCAATCCCAATCAATTTATATATATATAGTTATATATTATATTATTACGGTACATCTCACTATATCTTTAAACGAGCAATTCTTGTATATATATATATATATATATATATATGTATATATGTGTGTAATCTGAATCTCGGAAACGGCTCCAACGATTTTCTTGAAATTTAGCATACAAGTGGTTCCGGGGGCCATTAATCGATCTAGCTAGGTTTCATTTATAGAAAATATTGTTTGGTCAGTATTTTTCGGCAACAAAAATATAATTTTTCGTTGTATTAAACTATTAGAACATGAAGGTTTTCAAATTTTGACGCTGTCATTAAGAATAGACATTTAGCTCAGTTGGAAAATCGAGTAGTTTAATGCAAACAAACCGGAGCTCGGTTCGGATCCTTACTTTTTCTTATTTACTTTTTGGCCTTTTTTTATTATTTTATTAATTATTATCATTTGCCTGCATCTTTGTCTGCGTATAGGTCGAAAATGGTTCTAATAGGATTTTGTTTGTTTTTTACGTTATTAATTTTATTGTTATTTATAAATCATTATGTATAAATGTTTGTATACTTATATATTAACAACAATCATACAATCAAATCAAATCAATCAAAAAAAACTATCTTATCCATGTGGTGACGGAGTAAGAATACAATTCACCACACCCTATCTTGCCCATGGGTGATCGTATGAGGATATAAAATGCATATAACATCTATGCAAGAGAAGGAAAACTCAAAACAAAACCACCAACACGTCTGACCAGCGCGGTATAGTAGGTTAACTTCCCTCCCATTATGGAGGAGATCCGAGCCCAAGAGTGGGACGTATATGGGTTGTGATGATGATGATAACAATCTTTATTAGTGTAGTGTAGGGAAGGTTTAATAAACATGAAAATAAAATGTAATTTTGTTATATGTTATGGGCACGAGGCTTTTTTATTAGCAGGCCATGTTTTGAACACAACGCGCTCATTCCAACTGAGGCGACTGAAGAGTAGTGTGCGGCCCCATAACCCACCGTCTTTTCCATCGAAATTAGGCCGACCACTGGTACCGCTTCTTTGACATCCACCTATACTCCCCCCTCCACTATCCCGCGATACTACACCTATTACAGTATTTCTTTGTAAACAATATCTTTTGTTTTTCTTTCGGACTACTGTGTGAGCTTACTCTGAAGCATGTCACATACAACTGCCCATGGGAGTAGCAGCTTTCTCTCAAGTCTACTCCCGCTACCTTAAGAATTTGAGCTCAAGCTTTGTTTATGGTTATTACGAAACAAACTTTAATGGCAAACTGTACTCTCTGAAATTTGAAGGAGTAATTTGATGGTATTTGGCAAATCCTAGGAATAAATACAGACTCTGCTCGAGAACAACCGGTCAGTATAGTTGACCTGATTACATTGCAATTCAATGTTTTTTCTTGCAAACTGGTGGCATTGTATAATTTTGGTGCGCCAGCTCTCAATTTTTAACCGACTTCATAAAATGTGAGGTGACCGGGAGCCTTCAGAGTATTCAGGAACTTGACCGGTTGTCGGACTCGGGGTTTATCACTTATTTGAAGGATTTATTTTAATTTTCGACCCCTTCGAATGATTTAAAATATTTACAAGTAAATGGTATAAAGAAATCGAAACGATCGTAGTAGCGTACATAGGTAGGTCATGGCGTCTTGCGACCAATCTGATCAGCATTAACATCCTGTCTTCCTATCGTATCTTACTGTTTGTTCCTAATATAACTTATCCTTTCCGTCTCGATTTTTACAAATATTTTGATTAAACGCTGGCTAAACGACGAAAAAATACATAGCAAATGACTATCTCTCTTTCCTAATCATTATGCGGTAAAAACCCTCGCCAGAGTAAAATTAGAATGGGTACATCTTATGAGCGATGGATTTTAGTTATTCGGTGCAATGTGTTATCATGGCTTTCATTTACAATATTCGGCTTACTGCTGTCTATCACTGGACTGTATCCCATGAACCATGATAGTTAGAAAGCAGTCAGAAATTTTCACAGATGATGTATTTCTGTTGTCGCTATAACGACATACATACATATCATCACGCCGTATACCTTGCAGGGTAGGTAGAGAGAAATACTAAAATAACAAATACTAAAAAACAAAATAAACTAAATATTTAAGGGGTGCTCCCATACAACAAACGTGATTTTGGCTCCTTTTTGCTCAATACATTTTTTTTAGTTTCTATTTTTACTTTTAGCCTTTTTAATTTATTTTTCATTATTTTTATTATATTTAAATATATCTTCCAAAACACACTAACAAGAAAATACCGAGCAAGGCTCGGTCATCCAAATATTGTAGTATTATTAGGGATCGTGTTCGTAGATTGAACGAGAAACAAGTCAGAAATTTAATATTTAGAAAGTTAATATTTATTAAATTCTATATAAATCAAATTATTTTTTTCACCTCAGAGCATGACGGATCAGCCTAACTTACTACCCACGAAAAAATCTGTGTGCGGTGCGCCTAAAGAAGTTTTCACTTTAAAAACTTTTTAGGGTTCTCAAAGGGTTTAATAGTGGAAGGACCACGCTGTTGACAGTTTTCTGTCTACAGCCGCGGGCCGGTCCGTCCGGGGTAGTATCACACTCTCGCAGAAGATCGACGTCTGAGCAATAGCAATGTGCTGTTGTGCTTCGTTTGGTGAGCGAGAGAGCCGGAAGACCAACTGGGTGGGTTTGGGGTTTATATGAATAGGCAGCGGCCTAGCTATACTCCTAGTATAGCAAAAGTCCATGGGCGGCAGTAACACTTACCACCAGGTATGCTGCCTGCTCGTTTGCCACCAAAAGCAATAAAAATAATATAAAACGGGATACTATTACTAAGATACGCTAGTCATCCGTATGTCACCGGGCTGAATATATCTATCTCATGAACTGTGATATTTAAACAGTTGAAATTTTCACAGATAATGTATTTCTTTTGCCGCTATAAGAATAAATACTAGAAAAAAAAACCAGAATAAAGTAAATATTTAAGGACGTTCCTATACAACAAATGTGATTATTTTGATTGTTTTTGTTTAATATTGACAACAGAGCTCAAAAACTCGAAGTTTTTATAGATAATGGTACGAAACCCTTCGTGTGTAAGTCCGACTCGCACTTAACCGGTTTCTTTTATTGACAATAGTGATAAACAAGTAAACGGTCTAGTGGTTAAGTGAAAGGGAGAAAATTGTTTTATTTTGGTAATTGATCAGCGTAAATGTGGTAACGGAAAAATGTGCTCTATGCTAGGCTACGAATACTGCCAATCTTTACTTAGTTCGTGAATGTCGTAAAAGACAACTAAGAGCTATATTGATCTGGGCCAATTCCACCTGATGCCGTTTGATCAACAATTACATTCCCAAGAGGTTTTGACATCAAGCAGGCGGTTATAAAACTATTGCCAATAACTTCTGCAGTATATACGAGTATATATTACGTTAACTCCAAGTAATTGGGATAAGGGCAGGCGATTGATAATGATGACCAGGTAACTGTCATAGATGAGATTTGGATCTCAAGTTCCCTCTTTCAAGAAACGTAAAAGAAGTCATCCTCGTCATCTGAGCCTATGTACGTTAAATATTGGCTCGAGTCTCCTCCATAATGGGAGGGAAATTGACCTACTATACCACGCTGGTCAGACGGGCATCTATAGTATTTTAAATTGAATTTCCCTTCTCCTCATCATTCATCATCCTTCCAGCTCACATATGTCCCACTATTGGGCTCGAGTCTCCTCCATAGTGGGAGGAAATTGACCTACTATACCACGCTGGTCAGACGGGCATCTATAGTATTTTAAATTGAATTTCCCTTCTCCTCATCATTCATCATCCTTCCAGCTCACATATGTCCCACTATTGCGCTCGAGTCTCCTCCATAGTGGGAGGAAATTGACCTACTATACCACGCTGGTGAGACGTATTGGTATAGGGTTTTGTTTCGAGTTTTCCCTATCTTGCACAGACGTTATAGTCATACCAGATCCTTTAGTCGTCTTTTAGAACACTCATAGGAAGATAGGGGGTAATGAATTGTATTCTTACTCCATCACTACACGAAAATGGAGAGCTAATCGTTGTAGCAAATTGCTATAATTCGGACTTCAGCTTTCTCTATGTGTGATACTATACCAAATAAGATGACCTGTTTTTGCTACAGACAGAAAACTCTCAACAGTGTGGTCCCGTAACTAGAAAATTAATAATACTAATACCGTGATAGAATACAAACAAAACTAGACTATATTGCAGTATTTGTGAAATATAAGTTCTACTTTCAGTGTGGTGACGGAGTAACAATACCATTCACCACCCCATATCTTACCCGTGGGTGATCGTACGAGACGAATAAGGGATATAAAACGCATATAACATCTCAGTGCTCGAGTGCCATTGCGTTAAACGTTTAACACAACCTTGTTGGAAGTCGCATTAGAAGTATCACTTCAAAAAATACTTATAGGTAGATACTTCATGTTGAGAGCCCTCAGCGGTCACCCACAGTCCGGGTAAAGTTATCATCATAGCCATCTGCGACTAACAACTAACTTACAAATGTAAAAAAAATACATAGGTATAATAAGTAGATACCCAATTTTCAAAATGCAACGGTCAAATATTTAGTTTCTGAGTTTAGCGATGTCTCATATATAAAAACATCCCCTTTTATAGATATAGATTATTACATTAATTTAGTGTTTGTTTCATTTTTAGATCTTGTTTATATTGATTGTGAGAAAAAAATATTTACAGCTTAAAGATCAAAACTGTCGAGTTTGTTTTATTCAAACCTTATAAAATGCAATTAAAATATCAAATCAATATCAAATAATAATATGACTGCACAAATGGCGTAGTTGTTAAGATACCGTCTTGCCGTGCCAGTTGCGTGGATTCAATTTCCACGCAGGGTAATAGTTTCTGCACAAATTATTGTTCTAAGTCTGAGTGTAATTTGTCTGCGTTATTTGTATGTTTGTAAAGTCCCCCGCAACACAAGGGTTATTTCCTTAGTACGGGTGGTGACTCTAAAAAGAACAGAATGTGTAACACATAGACGTATAAAACCTTTCAAAGTCTCCTTGAATACGACTAAGGGACATAATATGCGTACAGCATCTATGCAAGAGCAAGCAGAAATATAACTAAGGGGCCGTCCATTATTCACGTGAGGTTTGAAATGGGGTGGCTTTGACAAAAATTACGAACTATCACAAGGTTGCAGTAAGATATCACGTGTATTTATTTTTTCGTCAAACGCTGAGATTTCTAAACTGAAAAGCCGTTGCCAGACAACGAACGAAGTATTTTAAAGTAGGTGATTTGTATGAATACCTTTTTGCGAAGAATAAGAAAAGCAAAATACCAATAATATAATGAGCTATGGGCTACTTCTTTGTAGGTACTAAAATTCACGTGATGTTGGTGGGGCAGGGGGTCATAGTCTTAAACTTCACCACGTATCACCAAGGTGGATGGGGGGGTTAAAAATGCTAAAAAAAAAAATATCACGTGATTAATGGACGGCCCCTAAGCTACCATATCTGACAAGAGTATAGGTCAATTTGTCTTCTGTTGTACAGGACATTAGAACCCAGCTGTGGGACGCATATGAGCTGAGATCATGATTAATTATTTATTTAACAAATACAAGGCTATAGACGTCATTCTATTTCAATTAAGGATTATATTAGACAGATGAACGCTTCCAGATATTCTCGAGTATCATTAAATTAGCACCCTCCTACGACTTCCACTTAAAATGATGATTCCATACTCGTGCTATATATTTAATTTTATATAATATACAAATAAGACTACACGAAATATTTTTCGACCCCAAGTGATTGGAATAAGAGTAGGAGAATGATGATGAATGATGATACAATATGTACTCTTCTTTCATAGTACATATTGTAAAACTTATTGGCAATCGTTATATGACCGGCCGCCTGCCAGACCAGACGTCAACCCTCCTTGGGAATGTAATTGTTGACCAAACGGCATCAGATGGAGTTGGCCCAGGTCGTTATAAAGCTCCTAGTCGTCTTTTACGACATCCGCGAGCAAAGGGTTGGTAGTATTCGTAGTCGCTACCGCACAGCTTAAACATTTAAATTCTATGATCTCCAAAAAATATCAAACACGTATTATAAAAATACCAAAATTCTATAGTCCTCCCGTGACCATGGACGTTGTAGTGTTCGAAACGCCAGGCAATTAAAAAATAACTACAAAGGCAATAGAATCCTTAAAGATTGTTTGTTTTTCAAATGTATCGCGTAAACATCAAAAGTTTCTATAAATTTATATATCACCTATTGATATATACTGCTGGATATTGGTTTTCCAACATTCATTCATCATTTATTCTCCTGTTTTTAGCTCAACTACTTGGGGTCGATGCAGTATACAAGGTGGAGATGACAATGCGACAATAAATTAAAACTTGCAATACTAGTGTATAAGAGTAAATTGAAACTATCTAAAAAGTCCACACATAAAAATTAAAAAAAATATATTTTCATACAAACTTTTTATCATAAATATTGAAACAAAATAGAACACCATTTGTAAATATCAGTTCACTAACCTGTGGTCCGACCGAATAGGTATCCATTCATAATGCCGCATGCATTAGGTACTTTTAATTTTCTTATCTAAGTGTGATGACACAGTTTATTTGGATCTTATAGCTCAGGAATAAGGTATAATATGCATTAATTTGTATTGCGTTTGGCGAAGACTTGTGGTAAACTGGCAATATGTACATACCTACCTATGTACCTACCATCACATTAGTTTATACCGCTGCGGCGCGTCTTTGATCTCTCAGTGATAGCCTAATAATTTTATTTTTTAATACAGAATGTGGAAAATGTTAATAATACAAAATATGTAGTATATTTTAAGTGGTGTTAACCGTAAGAAAAAAGCTCTTCTTAAACCTAATTAAAGGATGGACATGTCATAATCAGACAACAGCAGCTGGTATTCCATTCGGGATACTCTGCGTATGAAAAATTAACGCTGATAATGGTAATACCTAAAGCAAACTAACTGGCACTATGTTTAAAGGCCATGTATTCACAGCCGTTAATAAATTATGAAAAAAAATCTAAGCGATTACATCGATCATAGATGGTTGGAACTTTTGCCGGTAACGTGAAAGCGTCATATAATGGTCTTGTCATAATCATCATCATTCTCCTACTCTTATTCAAATTACTTGGGGTCGATACAATATGTACTTTTCTTTCATAGTACATATTGTAAAAGTTATTGGCAATCGTTTTATGACCGGCTGCCTGTCAGACGTCAACCCTCTTGGGAATGTAATTGTTGACCAAACGGCATCACATGCAGTTGGCTCAGGTCGTTATAAGGCTCTTAGTCGTCTTTTACGACATCCACGAGCTAAGTAAGGATTGGTAGTATTCGTAGCCGCTACCACATAGCTTGTATAGTATTCAATATTTTTGTGTTTTAATGTGTTATATCAAATATTTCTCATGTCACTATATGTAATTGATGCGGAGGAACTACTTAGTTTCTTAGTACCGCTGGTATTTAAACCATGAATGGCAAGGTAAGGGTTGATTATATTATTTTCTTAACACCCGATAAATTTATACAAGAATTTATTTTTCTCAAACATGCTTGGTTTGAGCATTATTTTAACAACCTTCTTCGAGATAAATCGAAACTGCTGTACTGACCGAATACATACGAGCAGCGGCCGGCAAAATGTATGAAAATCCATAGCTGTTGTGTTTTAGTGGCCAAATATATAAACAAGTACATGTAAATTCATATCTATCGTGTATTTTAAAAATGGAACGATTTGTTACTTCAAAACATGGTAACCAAATACGCAAATTATCAGAGTTTTATTTAAATTTCGAACTGGCTTGAAAAAGAAACCTGTTTGATAATAAAAACAAAAAAAAAAAAAACAAATGAACCCTTTAGCAAGTGAAAAATGTCCTTTAATTATTGACATTAGACATTTACTATCAAAATGTACAGATTTAGGATATTTCATTTCTTTCGCTTGGATTCCCAGTCACTGCAACATCTCTGGGAATGTAATAGCTGACCGGCTTGCAAACGAGGCTATCAGAGATGGTGATATATTCCCATATAAAAACTTTAGTCACGATGTGGTATCTCTTGCCAATGTATTTCTAAGAAAGTCATGGCAGGAGATATATACCAAAAGTTGCGCACATAAAGGTAGACATTACTATCGCATTCAACACGATATTCCTCAGTATCCCTGGTTCTCCAGGATGAAATTCTGTAAGAGAGTTACGAGCTGTATTATACGCATGAGACTGGGACATGTTTGCACACCTGTTCATCTTGCCAGACTACACTAAGTACAGTCTGAGAAATGCGAGTGTGGTATCGATGATGGTGATTTAAATCATATTTTCCTTTCTTCATTTCTTTCTGATTTAAATCATATTTTCTTTCTTTCTGTCCTCTCCATGATAATACCATCATTTATGAAACTATGAATACATATAACATTCCTTTACCATCTTCTATTCCTATATTATTAGCAACTAACAATTTCCATATTTATCACTCATTAAACATATTTATTAATCGTAATGATATTAAAGTATGAGTATACCTATATCTAATTATGTATCTATTATTTCCTTCTGATCTTTTCCTAAATTCCTCGTTCCAAAATTAACTCCTAATATATCCTGTTTCCTTACCTTTGTTTGTGGCTATACGCAAACCGCGTACGCCAAAAAAGAAAAAAAAAAAAAAAAAAGTGAAAAATGTTGTTCGTTATGTATACAGTTCTACTTAGTACTACTTAGTTTTAATTTCCGCGCATTATTTGAGAAAACCACTATACAAGCCTTGGCCGCAACTAGGAATTGATAGACTTACGTATGTGTGTGTGTGTTACAAACAAACAAACAACAAACGTATGTGTTTACATGATCGTCCATCAATGCCTCTTTTGATTGGATTGAACTTGTAATATGTCATACACTTTTGGCCTTCAAAGAACATACAAAGCCATTGGTACCTGTATAAGGCCAATTGTGAAGGTCAGTTTTAGAGGAATGACTTTTAAAAGTGATATGTTTTATTGTATTTATAATTGTACTGTTTTTATTACTATATGCTTAGTTAGTTACGATTACTGTTTAGCCTTACATTTTTCGTGGGTTTGGTAAAAGATGAGTAAGAGATTTAGATCTTCCTTGGCTAACTTCACCTGATGCCGTCTGATCAACAATTATATACCCGAAGAAGATTGACGTCAGGTAGGTGGACGGTCATATAACAAATGCCAAAACTTCTGCTATATGTACTATGGAGCCACTGAGACAAAGATTCCGGTGGCCCACTCGCTCGGCGTAGAGAGGTACTACATGTACCTCTCTACGCGGGCGGGTCAATGGGGTCGCGTGCCGCTTCTTCTGTTGCCCCGGGACGAATTTAGCGAGGTGTGACCACTCCATAGTCAGCCGCCAAAAGAAAAGTATGTACTATGGAAGAAGAATATATTGCTTCGACTTCAAGTAATTGTAATCAAAACAGGATGATGATAATGATGTTTTTATTGTAGGTCTAACCGTTACATAAAATGTTAGAGGTGGTAGCTATTAGCATCTTGTGAGGTCCGAGTAAGTTCGAAAATTGTTAACATTGCATTTTGATAAGAATTATATTTACTATTTAGAACACACAATAGAGCTGATAAGTTTAACTCTAATTTGCATTAGTTTAATTTTAAAACTTTAATTTGTATTAGTTTAATTTTAAATATTTCGTATTATATTTTCAGATTGATGACAGGTTAAGAATGAACTATGGTATTCTCTTACATTGCCTTTGGGAGTACTAAACACTGGCAGAGGGATCATTAGGAGAACGGACAGCAGGCCTCATTTAGAAAACTATTTCTATTATTCTGTATGTATTCACACACACACGCACGCACGCACACACACACACACACACACGAACACACACACACACACACACACGAACACACACACACACACACACACGCACACACACACACACGCACATACACACACGCACACACACACACACGCACACACACACACACGCACACACACACACACACACGCACGCACGCGCGCACACACACGCGCACACACAATGTGAATATTTTAAGTAAATTATTGTAAAATGTGTAATGTTTTGAATTAATAAATTCTTATTATTATTATTATTTGCGTAAACATGAGAAATCATTTCAAAATAAAGCCAAGTATATATCAACACGTTTGACTAGCGTGGTTTAGTAGGTCAATATCTTTTACGATAGTGAAGGAAGCTCGAGTTCAACAGTGAGACGTCAATGACGATAGAAACTTCGTTGCTGAAAGTTTTCAATAACTGTATATACATAGTAAATACACGAATTACCATTAGCTATTAGCTACAAAGAGTAATTTTGTTGAGCAATAGTTTTAATGTATAAATCTAATTGCCCCAGATTTACGCTAAATTCAATTGCATGTGTATTGAAGCGAAAAACGAAGTAGTTTATATCTTCAGTGGTTTGGCAGCGTTCAATGTAATATATTATACTGAGAGTTTAGTGCTAAGCGTCGTTGAAGTTTCTAGGATAAGCTATTTGATATATACTGTATTTTTTAATTATAGATTATATTAACATATAAAATTCGAGTGAAAACCCTTCATATAGTTAAAGGTATTATGGAAAACTCTTTATAAATAAATATTTTTTTTTTACAATTACGTATATTTGAATTACTGAAATTTTTAGCATTTAATATGCTTAATTATTTATAAATACCCGATACGAAACGAAAAATGATGTCACAAACGGGGTTCGAACCCGCACCTATTGGTATTATTATAAATAATTAAGCATATTAAATGCTAAAAATTTCAGTAATTTGAATAACAAGGTTGTGTCATCGTTTAATACAATTCTAACTGTAAAGTTTGAAGTATTAAGTCTATACAATGTGTAAACATTGTCCGATAGATGGCATACGTCAGCTTGAAGACGTAAGATATAATATGATTCGAAACTTGCATGTCCCAAAATAGTTCACGATGGTGTAAGTGGCAGCACGGTTGGGCCGGATTCCCAATAGGTGCGGGTTCGAACCCCGCTTGTGACATCATTTTTCGTTTCGTAATCGGGTATTTAATATTTATACGTGTATTTGGTTAAGATTTATTGAAGTTATACTTCTTTTGGCGCGTTAGGAAAAATGATGAGAGTTAATTCTTACGATGCGCGCGCACACCGTCACGAAAAACCGACACCCTGGTTAGCTATAGTCAACATTTTAGTTTTTCAAAAATAGTTACCAACACACTAAAAGTAAGGGCATCTACGTATGTTTGCGTGAGAACTGACAACTGAATTCACGATATTTATTTATTTTGTGATATTTAAATAAACTTTATTTAATTAGATAATGCGTTATAATAAAACTTTCAATATAATAAATACCTTTTTTCCATTGTTAGTGTCGTTTTTTCTACAAACGTAAAATAAGGCGAAAAATAAAAAAATTGTAAGGATTTTTATATTGTTACGCCAAAGAAGTATGACTTCTAACGCGTGTACATAACGTACACACACATTTTTTTTTATTAAAACGCTAAACAACTCTAATTATTTGACAGGCTATGACGTGAATCGAAAAAGAGAGTTTATTAAGCAGAACTCGGACCCACAATTATTAAACATCCGATAAAGCTACATCAGCTGTTCCTCTTATATTCTTAATTTTACAGTAGACGTTTTATATCTAGTCTTGCCATAAATACTGTAACAAAAAAAAATCTATTGCAAATACATTTATTACTTTTACCGTGTGTTAGTTAAATATATAAATATAAAATAAAATATAAAAAGCTTATTCGAATTGGTCTCCATTGGCTGCAATACAGTCCTTTAAAGGGCCAGTTGTCAATAGAAGCACGCATCTTTTGCTTTCGGACAGGATTTCTTCGAATTCTTTCCCTTACTGCTTTGACCACCTTTTTCGTACGAACACTACGTGGACGACCAGATCTTTTTCTGTCATAAGCTGAGGAGGTCCCATTGTACCTATTAATAGCCTGATACACAAACATTTTACTAATACCAAGCGTATGGAGAGTTTTAAAAATTGTATTTGGCTCCATACCTACTTTGTGTAATGCAATCACCGCGATTCGGTTCTCTTTATCACCCCACTCCATTTTAATATCGCAAAATATTGTACAATGTATTGGCGCCAAAATGAAAACACATAATGAACAATCATATAAAAATGACAGAATCCAAATTCAAATATAATACTTTGTTTATTTTTAATTGTAACAATATTTATGGCCAGACTAAGTATATACGTCTCTATATTCAATACACTAGCGGCCCAACCCGGCTTCGCACGGGTGAACATTTATTTATTAAACATTTTGGCATAAACGTACAGTAAATGCAGGACATACCTAAATAATAATGTATTTAGCAATAGTGTATCGCTGGTTTCCCTTGGGTTGATGTTTGAAAACAAAATGAGTAAACAGAATAAATGACATCAACTGGTAATTTTTAAAATCATTTCACTGAGGTTTAGAGTATAGGTATACTAATAATAATTAGATACATTATATACCTACTATTACTGTATAAGTACTGATTATCACATATTTCATAGAATAAAAAATATAGCACCCCGACTTATGTGCTAAGTTTTTTTTACATTTATTTTTCCTTTTTGATTTATATTTTTTTTTTATTTTAATGTAGTTTTTTTTTTATTTGTGTATCATTTCTTTATTCAAGTACATCTTTTATTTTAAAGACTTTTAAATGTTATTAGATTTTTATTTTAATTTTTCATTTTTACCTTAATACTTCACAAACACTATGTTAGCAGTGGTGTTTGTAGATGGCAATAAAACATATTGATTTTCAGGCGACCATACTCGAGAAAGTGCAACATATAGTTAGGCCATGAGAAAAGCACTCTTTTCTTAGATCGATGCCAACCATAGAAAAAGTTTGTCCCTGGGATTTATTTATTGTAAGGGCAACCGATATCTTTACAGGAAACTGTAATCTTTTAAAAGATATAGGACAATCCGTCGGTATCCGCGGAAAGTGAGCAAGTTGTCCGGCCGCGGGGCCGGTGATGATAGTAGCTACAATCACATTGTCTCGCAATTCCATAACCGAAAGTCTTGTTCCATTACACATATTAGGAGGGCTTAAATTTCTCAGAGCGAACCGCGCGGCTACCTATTTCATAGATGTGCCCCTCTCTTGCACTCCAACCCTGCCGCACCGGCGCGTCACGGCGGCGAATTAATTTTATTTCAATTTTATTAAACTCGTAATATATTTCGAACGGAGTGTCCGACTTTAATAAAATAAAAAGTTATTTACAGGTATTTAACCAGCCTTGCTTGAGAAATCATTTATTTAGGCAAGGATTAAGGCAAAGGTATAAATAACTTGGTCTGATTATGGTCGAAACTATTAAATTTTAAAATGTTAAAAAGTAGTTAGAGTGACATAACTACAATAGTTAGACACATGCTATCGCGACATTTTTTGTAGATATTGATATGTTCTTTAATATTGTGGAACATTTTTGGTTCTATTATCAATAGTTTTCGCAGCACATGCGATGAAAGATATTTTATGGGCGTTTTTTTACAGCTTGGGTAACATTATTGTAATTTTAGTAGGGATCCTTATATTTTTCTTACAATTAAAATAGCCTATAATAATCAGTGATAATGTTGCATTCAAATGGTGAAAAAAATATTTAAATCGGTCCAGTACTTTTTGAGCCAATTCATTACAAACATACATACAAACCTTTTCTCTTTATAATATTAGTATAGATTACAATACCCAAATGTATTGCAATTTTCTTTTTACTAAAAAACCTAATATTTCACAAAGTTAGCATCTGACCTTGATTGACAACTGTCGAGGTGGTATAAAACCACAGACAATAAAGCTTAGTAATAATAGTAATATTGGATTTCAACTAAATGTCATACCGATTTTTTGGTGGTGGCTGTATGAATATGTATGACATAATGAACTCCACAATGAAAATGTATCACCTGAAATGTTATATTACCTATGTTATACAAATTAATAAATTATTTGATTTGATTTGAATAAGAATACAATTCACCACCCCTATCTTATCCGCAGATATTACAAAAGACAACTAAGGTGTATAATAACCATCTAAGAGCTAGAGGAGGAAATCTCGAAATAATACCCTATGACCTCTTTGACCACCATGTCGTAAAATACGACTAAGAGCCTTGTAACGACCTGGGCCAACTCCATCTGATGCCGTTTGGTCAACAATTACATACCCAAGGAGGGTTGACGTCTGGCAGGCGGCCGGTCATAAAACTATTGCCAATAACTTTTACAATATGTACTACTAGCTTCTGCCCGCGGCTTCGCCCGCGTAAAAGGTTACCTTCCTAAAGTTTTTCATCCCCTATTTTTATTTTACCCCTTAAGGGTAAATTTTTACAACGTGTCAATGTCATATTTATTTATATCTAATTAATAGCCTAAAAATAAGTTTCAAGCTTCTGGCTTTAAAAATGACGATACTGCCTTACAACTTTTCATCTCGCTTTACAACCTTTTTTTTGCATTAAAAAGTAGCCTCCCTAAACCAGCATAGTTATGCTGTATTGTATTTCAGAGACCAATATAATACAATGTATTTAGCTTTTCTTCCATCTGTAATAGAAGAAAAACACACCGTGTGCCAACTATATATAAATGGAGGACAACCACAGTAGAATTATGACGATGATCATATATATTCTAACTATACAGGTATAGTGTTCTATGTGGATCGCACAAAGTATTGTCCTACGTGGGAATCGAACCCACGACACTGCCATGGAAGGTCAGTATCTTAACCACTACACCATCTGTGCAGTCTATGTGTCTTTGACTTCTAGATAATAGTAGGTACAACGTTCTCTCATTATCAAATAAATAGTTACCAAATCGTGGGTCAGCCCTCAGAGCTCACATAACAGTCCCGATAAAGTGTCATTCATAACCATCTACGGCTGGCAACTACACCTACTCACGAACATAAAATCATCTAATCGCTTACCACGTGCTTGAATAATAGGCGTTTGAAATCTATACGACAGATTTTTATCGGTAATTTAGTACAAGGCAATGAGAACGAGGTGATGGACTATCAACCCGCTCGCCAAGTGCGGCGATTGACATTGTAACCCTCGTAGGAACGTTTAATGATGAACGTCGATGCCTTGATGTATGGATAGATGCAAGTGTTATTCCTAAATTACGTTCTGTACATTTGTCATTGAAAACAATTGCTGATTTTGCTTAAGTATATTAAAAAAAAAAAAAAAAAAAAAAAAAAAAAAAAAAAAAAAAAAAAAAAGTTCCGTGTGGTGACGAAGAAAGTATACAATTTATCACCCGCTATCTTACCCGTGGGTGATCGTAAGAGACGACTAAGGGATATAAAACGCATATATATAACATCTATGCAAGAGAAGAAAAACTTGAAACAAAACCCTATACCAACACGTCTGACCAGCGCGGTATAGTAGGTTAATTTCGCTCCCATTACGGAGGAGGCCCGAGCCCAACAGTGGGACATTTATGGGCGGTGATGATGATATGAAATAAAATTAGTTTTAAACGTGATTTTATCGCGTTTATATTTTAACTGTTCAACGTTCATGGTCACGGGAGGGCTAACCTAACGCTGAAAAGTGTTTAAAATGTCTGGCAAGTCAAAATTAAATGTAAATGCGATACAATTCCTTTAATTTGTGTTTTAAAATTGTTTTATTTCATATTACACATTTGAAATAAATCTATTTTATTTTATAAAACGGATTTTATCGCGTTTGTATTTGACTTTTTAGCGTTCATGGTCACGGGAGGATTAGCATGAACCATTAACGTTGAAAAATGTTCGAAACGTTCGGAAAGTCAAAATCAAATGACAAACAAACGCGATAAAATCCTTAAATAAAAATAAAATTATTTTATTTCATATGTGTAATAAGAAATAAAAGAATTTTAAAACGAAAAATAAAAATATAACTATTTTCACTGATTTTTAAAGATAATTAACTTTGAAATGCTTATATTGTATGTAAGAGTAAGAATATAAAGGGTTAAGAATGCAATGAGTTGTCATATTTTGCTTTCACGAGGGAGTTTTAAAAACCATACGAAGGATCGCCAAGAGAATGAATCATGGCACTTTTCTATGAAACTTGTAATACGAACTGTGATCAACGACACAAAGGCTAAGCGTAGCCATGGTGGTAATATCCCTTAAACTATTTAGCAGTGGATGAATATATAGAAGGAGATAGGAGGCAATTTATCGAGGATAGATGTCATCGTCATCATCTTATTTTACACGTCTCGCTGCTCGGTTCTAGCCTCCTCCATATTATAACCAAGTTGGTCAAACGTGTGAGTCTTATTTCAAGATTTTCTTCTATTATACATCTCGCTAGCGAGGAGAAAAACGTGGACATTATATTCCTTAGTGGTCTACTTACTACAGCCACGGCCAAAAAAGGTGATGATAAATTGTAATTCTTACTCCGTCACCACACGGAAAATATTTATACGATTTAAAAGACCACGAGGCTAGATTTATAACGTGATAATCGTATATTATACCAACACGTCTGACCAGCGCGGTAGTAGGTTAATTTCACTCCCATTATGGAGGAGGCCCGAGCCCAACAGTGGGACATATATGGGCTGCGATGATGATGAATCGTATATTGTTAGAAATTTAAAACGTTGTAAATAGTAATGACAATAAAACCCTCTGGGCTAGTCATTGTTTCACTGCGAGACTAATGCAAAACTGAGAGGAATATTATTTGGTCCACTAAATTCTTTTGATATAAAACTTTATAGGTAATAAAACTACTTTAACAGATTCTATCGCGTTTTTATTAGATTTTTAATTTCCCGACGTTTCGAACAGTTTATATCATGGTCACGGGAGGACTCAGGTGTCTTACGTCCAAAAGTTTTCTTTTTTGTACTGACAATGAATTTGTATTAAAATGTGGGTCAAACTTTTATTAGCTGATATTGTAGCGGATAAATATAAATTTCCGTAATAACGATGACTATTGGACGTAAGACACCTTAGTCCTCCCGTGACCATGATCACTGTAGTGTTCGAAACGTCGGGAAATTAAAAATCAAATACAAACGCGATGGAATCCGTAAAAGTAGTTTTATTTCAAATGTGTAATACTTGCGTAAACATCAGAAACCATTACTTTATAGGCAAGTCAAGAATCTGTAGAGGCATTTTTGGCAAGTTGAATGCGAGTGACGACACTAGGGTCTTAAACACCCCAGAGAGTCGGTTAGGGCTTAGAGCCTTTTTTTTTTGGGTGGGCTATGGATGCGTCTCGCCCCACTGAATCGGTCCGGGGTGACGGAAAGGCGGCGCGTGACCCCATAGACCCACCGTAAAACTCGTCTCTCTTCGCCGTGTGAGCGGACCACCGGTACCCGATTTTTGACTTCGGTGGTCCAGGGCTTAGAGCCTAGTAGTAGTAAGTGTGTCCGCAGAATTCTATACTCCTGCCTTAAAGGACTGGTCAAAGGTCGCTAGAACTATATACTCGGAGGTGTTATATTCAAAGATGTAATTACGAGATACCGGATCCAGGTCCTTGTATAACTGGGACTTGCGTTGGTGAAACTAGTGCCGCACAGCTCGATACCCCATTCACACTAATGTTGTCTCCTGTTGCCTTTATGCCTTGTGTGTATATTACGACTGTTTAGGAGACCCATTTAATGAGTTGGCGAGTCACTATCTGCGATCGTTCAACAGAATTTATAATATTGAAACCCGACGATAGGTTAAAATTCAATAGTTTTAGGTTCAACCAGTACACAGAACTCTCAATCCAATATTCAGATATTAATTACCATGATTATATTAAAAAAAGCTATTGAGCTTTACATATACCGTAGTTCACGAGGGTTATGTGTAGACGTGAAGACGGTAGATGTTCCATTCCATTTAAATTAAATTTCTCCAAAGTCCTTTACGCAGTGGAATCCTTGTCCTATAAGTCTACCAAAGAACCGGGTATCTTCTCAATTGGAAGAGCTGGTGAATACATGAGATACAGAAAAATACAATAATAATAATTTATTGCCCTTTCGTAACTAACTACGAACAAGTGTGCATGCGTGCACACGCAGTTTTGTAATTTGTATAATAATTGTTAATTAATAATAAATCAGACTAACAATAGTTTAATTATTTTTGTTTAACAGTTAAATCTTATTTTCAAAAGTTTAATTGAAGGAAGGAAGTGATATGTGGTAGAGGTTGCAAATACTGGTAGTATTTGCAACCTTACCCTTACCCTTACTTTGGTCATGGATGTCGTAAAAGGTGATTAAGTGTCCAAGAAGGGTTGACGTCAGGCAGGCAGCTGATCATAAAATTGAAGCTAATAACTTTTGCAATATATACTATGAAAGTGGTACTCCACTTTATAGGTGTCCCCAAGTAATTAAGACATGAATAGGATAATGATAACAAATTGAAGGGAAACCTTTAATAAATCATCAATAACAATTGGCTTTACACCATTTACTGTTGGACGGAGGTCTGCCACATAGAATGCTAAATGGAGTCATTTTTAAAGTAACTGCCATAATACACTACACTTGGTAAGCACATATTCGATAAATATTCAATATAAATTCACAAAAAAAGGTATATTAATAATTGTTATAATTACAATGTAGGTAGGTAAATTTATTTGTGGTGGTGCCCTAAGAATACAATTTACTACCTACTCGCGTGCCTTTTTTTTTTTTTTCGCAAGGTGGGACCATGGGTGTGGTCGCGCCCCGACAAATCGGCCCGGGGCGACGGAAGCCCATGGACCCACCCTGCAAACGCCTCTCTTCGCCGTGCGAGCGGGCCACCGGTATCCGATTTTTGACCTCGGTGGCCCGCCCGGCACCTACTCGCTTGCCTCAGGTTGTAGTAAAGAATGCTATGTAAGGGATATGATATACAGATAATATCGATTTAAAAGAAGGGAAAGTAGATAAACCCTATGCAAAAACTTTTGACCAGCGCGGCATAGTAGGTCAATTTCCCTGCCATTGTAGATGCTAGCTCGAGCTCAACAGTAGAAATTGTGTGGGCTAAAATGAGGATGATTATGTAGATAAATAAACTACCTACATTGTTATTATATAAAAAATTCCATCACAATATACTTTAATCGCGTTAACTTTAATTTTAAAGGAATTTAGTTGAAGTAAAATTCAACAATCAGGATGGCAATCAATTTCAGCAATAGCAGTTACAATCAAAATCACGTTTGCGATAGTTAATCATTTGTCGCAGACGGTCGCCCCGGATGGATGAATTAGCTCAGGCCCAGTTCCCAGGCAGCAGACTTGCAGCGAGACGTTAGGCATTGTATTTTTACATTTGGAAACCATCCAAATAGTACTCTCCGAGTTATCAAAAATCCAAATTCTCATTGATACGAACGCATACCGTCAAAACTAGATGATTAAAAAAGTTATTTTAGTTTAATTCTGATTGTTATTATTCAATTGTTTATTGAATACACTTAAGTTTTCGTCGAAAGGTCATCGTATGTTTAGTGATATTGATAAAAATAATATTTTAATTGGTTGATACAAATAAATAATTGTCTATTATTAAAATTTATAACCGTCACAAAACTTACCGTTTATATGTTATCACTGAACTTTTATTTGTAGCACTGTTGTTATCACTTTTGTTTGATTATTTAATTGTTAATTATCGTGTATAGTTCGTATCATCACATAATGGTCCGTAATGTACCACAACGACTTCACCATTCAGTCGTTCAACGACTACTGCAGCGGCACAGTGTTGCCAACTCTGAAACCTAGCTGATCGTAGAATTCTTCTAAAAATACGGTAGATTTTACGAAATTATGTTGCAATTTATATTTGACATACGGTAGAATTACCTTGTTTATTTTGTAGTATGTCTTGTATATGTAGTCAGAGTTGAAAAAAAAAACGCATATATTTTAATCAGAATCAGACAGTATACATACACATACACATACATATCATCACGCCATATCCCTTGCAGGGTAGGCAGAGAGAACAGAGTGCCAGAGAACTCTATCTCTGCATACTTCACTCGCTTCCTCAACATTCATAATTCTCTTCATACACGCTCGCCGGTTTCGGAGACTCTTGACTCCACCTTCCTTCAGTACATGACCGATCTGGTCTAGGTAGGTTAGTCTCGGTCTCCCTCGGTACCTACATCCTTCCACTTTCGCATTGTATATCTTCTTAACCAGGCGTTCGTTCGGCATTCTTTCCACATGTCCGAACCATCGGAGCATTCCCTTTCGCATTTTTACACCAATACTCTCTTTCATACCTACTCGCTCTCTTACGTCGTCGTTACGAATGCGGTCGGTCAGCCTAACTCCACAGATTTTCCGCAGAGATCGCATTTCGACCGCATTAATTTTACTATCATACTCTTTTCTGCATACCCAACTCTCGCTTCCATACAGTAATGTTGGGACAAGCACTGCGTTATGTATTGCTACACGTGCCTTCTGGCTGAGGTGGTGGCTGCCGAGAAGTTGCCCCAACGCTCCGTTCACTCTATTGCCCGCATTCACTCTTCGTTCTACATATATCAGTGGTGTACCTTCCATCTCGGCTAAAGCCACATCCAAGATATACAAATTCATCCACTTGCTCTAGTACATCATTACCTATTGTTACTCTTACATCTGTTCTGGTTTTATCTCTTTCAAAGACCATTATTTTGGTTTTGCTCACATTCACGCGTAGACCCCTTTCAGACATCAGACATCAGACAGTATACATGTTTCAATATATCTGTACATATCGATATTGTGTTTTTGAATCAAAGCGTCAGTGGGGTTAAAATCAATACAGTTTTTTCCGTGTCGCTGTATGGCTTGCTGCGATAAAATATTACCCTTGATGGTTTTATTCAGCAACCATTTTTCTCGAAATTTCCACTTATAACACTTTCTTTTAGCTGGTACACGTACTAAGGTATTTTCTGGATCAGTAGCGCTATCGCTATCACCTTCCATAATTAAAAAAACTCAGATCTCACACAACACAACAATCTCTTACGTAATGATATGCACGAATGAAATGTTATTCAATTATAAAATAAATAAACTAGGTAAATTAAAATGTTCTAAGTATTCATTGAAATTCAAATACAAAAAGCTGCACTGAATTCATTCGCGTAATATCTTTATACTGGTACCGCACTACTGGGGGAATACCGTATTATATTACGTATAAAGCAGTTTTGTTGGTAGAATAAGACGAAAATACCCTAATATGATGAAAATAAACATACAAACTTGCTAAAATTATTTCTCTTTATAGATTATCATATACATCTACAAGATTTTGAAAATATATGGTCTTCAATGGATATTACGGTGTATTTTGCTACCGTAATTATAATCCTACGGTAGGTGGTAGATCTTTGCTGATTACCGTGTTTTCACCGTAATTACGGTGCAGTTGGCAACACTGCAGCGGCATATCACGTACGTACCTTTGTAGGGCTGTGCGTACATCATATCGATAGTTTTTATCGGTTATCTATGTATTTAAATATGTATGCATTTAAAATAGGGAACAGTTGTTGAACATTTCACTTCATGGCATTTAGATCCTTCATCATCATCTCAGCTTATATATGTCCCACTGTTGGGCTCGAGCCTCCTCCATAATGGGAGGGAAAATGACCTACTATACCATGCTGGTCAGACGTGTTGGTATAGGGTTTGTCTCGAGTTTTCCTTCACTTGCATAGTTGTGATATGCGTTTCATATCCGTCAGTCGTCTCTTACGATCACCCACAGTTAAGATTGAGAGTTAAGATTGAGAGATTGAAGAGGTGGTGAATTGTATTCTTACTCCATCACCACACGGATTATTTATTTTTAGATACTTAGCAAAGTATATTTTTCTATTGCGTCTTTTATCCATATGGTAACGGGGTAAGAATACAATTCTGCAATGTCTCTTGCTCATGTGTGTCTTAAAATATGACTAATGGATTTTATATGCAGATAACTTCAATGCAAGAGAATGAAAACTCGACTTGACGAAAATGCTCCCGGAACCACCATCGCCCGTCGAGCACCAGACCCAAGTACCTCATATGGGCCTGGATACTGATGTGGATGGAGTTGACGACTAACGAGGCGCCGATGGGCAGCCTCACACGGGGCCCATGGAATAGTAGGGCCTCCGTCTTGTTTAGGGCCACCCTGAGCCCCAGCGCCTCAATTTGCCTGACCATCTCCTCGGTACCGAGAGTGGCCAGGCTCGCCGCCTCTTCGAGTGTCCTGCCCCGGGCTGTGACGAGCGTGTCGTCAGCATAGCAAATAACGCTCAGCCCGGGGGGGAGACTCCCTCTCAACGCCCAGTCGTAACCGATGTCCCACAGAGTCGGCCCCAGAACCGATCCCTGTGGAACACCGCACGACATGGGCGTCCGCACAATGTCCCCTGCGGGGCTCGCGTAGAGAACACTGCGCCCCTCCAAATAGTCTGCCACCAGCTGCCTGAGGTACAGGGGCACTCCATGGAACCAGAGCGCCTCCCTGATGCAGCTGAATGGCAGACTATTGAAGGCGTTGGCGATGTCCAACGACACCGCCAACAGCACTCCTTTACCGGCGACAGCCTCCGCGGCCGTCTGCCTCAGGCCTAGCAGGGCCCCGATGGTCGAACGCCCCCTGCGAAACCCAAATTGAGCGTCCGACAGATCGGGCCCCACCTCCTCCAGGTGCTGGATGATGCGGGCAGCGAGGACACGCTCCAGCAGCTTACCCACATCGTCCAGAAGCACAATGGGCCTGTAGGCCGACGGCGAATCCGGGGGCCGTCCCGGCTTTGGCAGGAGAACCAACCTCCCTTCCTTCCAGCACTCAGGGAACTGTCCAGACGTCAGACAGGCGTTGAACAGTCGCCTGAGGCGAGGTTCGAGATGCTCGAGGAGCAACGTCAACACCCGGACTGGGACTCCGTCCGGGCCGGGGGCCGTGGTGGCGGAACGAAACTTCGCCACGGCTGCCCCTACTTCCGACTCCGTCACGGGCGGAACAATCTCGATGGCCTCCCGGTCGTGATCTGGCGAAGCCATGACCGGGGGCATGTGCTCCGACTGCCGCGGGAACAGCTCCTCGACTACTCTACGAAGGAGGTCGGGCTGGAGGGTCTCGGTGAGGGGGGGGCCCTGCACGCGAAGCTTATTCAGCAACGCGCGATACGGGCGACCCCAGGGGTCACGGTCGAGACCGTCCAGCATCTCCTGCCAACTCGCGTCCTTGGCGGACCGGATGGCCAGCCGAAAGGCGATACGCGCACTGCGGTACGCCTCGTACAGCTGGCCCTCCCGCTCAACATCGCGGCGACGCCGCCGACTGCGGGTGTAGGACCTTCGGGCACTAATGCACGCCGCACGAAGGTCCGCCAGTCCTGGGGACCACATAATATACTCACCCTAAGACCACAATTAGTGGTGATCTAAGAGAAGCACTACATTCAGAAGTGGACGGCGAAAGATGGAATGATAATGAAAATGATCTCGACCCAAAAATATAAATCCTTGTATCATGACTGACTTTGTAAACATACCATTATTAATGGTATATTTACAAAGTCAGTCTGCTATAATAATTATTTTTACATCGTACATGCAATTATTCTGTGTTGTAATTGAACTCTCAGTACTCAGAATGGGAAGTTCATGCATAGTATATTGTGATATCTAACAATTTAGTTACGTCCCCATGTAGAATAACCAGAATAAAATAAATATATATTGACACTTCATTTATTGTAATATTAGTTGATCCAACAGATGCCATGTGCCAATCTAAAAAAAAATATTTTTAAACTCGATCGCAGCGCCACTCACTGGATTCAATTATTAATCTAAGCCATTCTTGAATCTACCTGCACGCACATAAAATTTCACCAAACTCGGTCCTTCCGTTTAGGAGGAGTTCAATCACATATACACGTATAGTAGAACTATAAATATGACTATGTTCATCATCATCATTATCTCAGCTCACATATGTCCCACTGCTGGGCTCGAGCCTCCTCCTATTATAATAGGAGGGAATAGGTCAACCTATTATACTACGTTGGTCAGATGTGTTGGTATAGGTTTTGGTTTCGAGTTTTCCTTCCCTCGCATAGATGTTATATGCGTTTTATATCCCTTAGTCGTCTCTTAAGATCACCCACAGATAAGATGATGAATTGTATTCTTACTCCTTCATCACACGGAAATGTTAATTAATTGCTGTAAATTACTAAGAGTTCAAAAATATCTAAATAAAACTATTTTCATTACCTGACTCAAGTCAAAGCATTCGCGATTTGCATTTAAGGGCTGGGGCTCTGTAATGCCGTATAAACTTTAAATTTTAGGAAAATCGACTAAGTAAAGCTTTTATTAAAAAAAAAATTACTGCTGTCGAATGGATACGATGCCCATCACTAACATTGTCAGTAGTTCAAAGTAGCCAAATGGCACCCGCGTGCCGCCAATTTAGCTAATATAAAATAGTAGAGAATGTGTGTCCGGTGATCTCACCAACTCATTATCATATGTTGTTGATGACTTGCTTGGAACAGTTCACATGTCACTAGATGAATTCTTTTTCACCCGTTAATAACCGCATTCACGTTTCGATAACTGACAGTGAAAAGCTATAGTTTTTTAAAGCATTTTGTAATATGGTTAGAATGTCCTTAATGCCAAAACTTTAATTATCAATTTATCATTTCATTTATAGTAACAATCTCTCAGTGAGTCAAATTGTGGCCTTCAATAGTGCCATGGCCGTGTTGTTAATGGTATCTTCTGGAAATTTTTAATGCATATAAAAACAAAAACAAGCATTGTTAAATCATATTCACTAAATTTTAACACTCCAAATTATCCAAACTGCTACTAAAATTATTTGATATATTAAAATATTGAATAGGCATAATGTAAGACCGCCGTATGACATTATTACGTTCCCGCCAATACTATAGGTACACTATATTAAAGCATTATTTAAAGTTAATATTAATGAAACTTATATGTTGGAAAGACTACAATACTTGAAATCCTTTACACCTTGATAGGTCTGCGTGAGAGCTACCTCTTCTTAAACTCTTAAAGGGACATCTAGGTTTATACAATAGTACACATTGATAAGTTGATGAATGGATATAGACGAATTAAGTTTTCGGATGAAGAATGAGCAGCCAATTAAAAAATAACTTAACACATGGCGTTATGTAAACTATGTAATTTTCTGAGTACCCTATAAAGAGTATATGTTAAATCTACTGCTGACTAATTTCAAAGTTCGTGTTGCTATTGAGACTTTATTGAAAATAACACTTTTACTAGGTCGCTAAGAGCTTTTTGTAGTAGGTAAGCTATGGTTTTAATACACTTTGCCGATTTTGTACTGGGCGACCAAAGAGCGTTGTTCCCTCCCTATTAACAGTGGAATGAAGGAATGGGCATTCTTTGACCGCGGTGGCATGAAAACAAAAAAAATAATATATAATGATTGAATTAGTTGATAGAATTAGATACATGAGTGACATCCATTATTATTTTAGAAATGGAGAAAGGAAAGACCCACCAAGATTTAATGTGGGACAGCCCACATTAAATCAATACGCCGTATACCTCAGGAAGAGAAGGAATGAGATATAGAGTGACGGTGATCAAAAGAATATAAGGGAGTCATCTTATTTCTATGGGTGAGCAACTTTCAGAACTACAACTTCAAATTTTCGGTAAAACATCGAATATTGATTCGACATGTGTTTCGCCTCTGAACGAGAGACCTCTGCACGGTTCGGCTTCAAATGCATTAACTCTGTTTTTACTACATTCAAGACTACAATTTAGAATTGTACAGTCGGAAATCGCATTCTTGTATCATTGAAATTAAGAAAACATTTAGTATTTTTTTTACAAATAATAATAGAATTCAAGCCAACCATTCACCTGGGAATACATATCTGCTATTTGTGATCACAAAGTCATTGAACTTTGAATAAAGAAAATATTTTTGAGAGCTAAATAATTAGTAATTTCAAAAAATAAATCATTCCATATAATACTTTTTTAGGACAATCCAACTAACCGACGTGACTGAAAATTCGAAAGCCAATAACAAAATTAACTCGTTAAGGGTGTAGATTGTTGGCCTGAGATCTCGATTTCGAGCGACCGCAGCGCCAAAGTTTGATGTAACATCCGACGGGGCGGATGAATGACCTAGAGAGCGTGATTTTCAAAATGTTTTGCAACAAACGTTCCACGTTGAGAAATTGTTATTGAACTTGAATATTTACAGCATAACAATAACGTTGAATTTTTGGAAACTAGCTGTTGATTCTTTTTAATAGATTAATAAGAGTAGTTGAGACACAATTTTTATGTTTTTCTATCATTACATTACATAGTATAAAACAAAGTCGCTATCCGCCGTCTGTCTGTCCCTATGTATGCTTAGTCTTTAAAACTACGCAACGGATTTTGATGCAGTTTTTTTTAATAAATAGAATGATTCTTAAGGAAGGTTTATATGTATAATACATGCATAATATAGTAGAGAAACGCCGATTAATTTAGAGGTTTCTAATGTGATGTCGTAAATAAGCACGTTTTTTTTGCGCTTATATTGCAAACGTTGGCTGAACCCTACGAGATAGACCAAAATAATGTACTACAGTATTATCCATCTTAAAAAGTTCAACAAAAAAGTCCACGATGGCATATGTCTATCTCTTAGGGATAACCCACCATAACCATTTTTTATCCTCTACTAAAAAATGATTATTTACTAAGTGATTTTATACAATACAGCATTAATCCTTATCCAATTAAGTACCTTAAATAAATTGTGCATTTATTATAGATCAATATGCTTTTTATAGTATGTAATTTAAGTGAATATTGCCGAAGATAGCGAAGATAGCGAGGGCGGGTTACTAGTTTATAATATAATATACAATCAAGAGCAGGTCCGGACTGACATTTTTGTATTCTACTTACCTAAAATTCCAACTATGTATTTATTTGTAATTTCACTACCAAAATTTATTCTAATTCGTAAAATATTCATTCAATAAAATAATTGCAAATTCAGTAGGAAGTGTGTTTATCTCTACGCAAGGAAATGTGCCTATTGCGTAAACTCAAATACTTACTTTTTGTTTACGATCACCTCGTCGATATCTAAAAAAAATCCTAGGGTTTTAAAAAAAATGTCAATAAATGAAACACAAGTATAAAAATAATTTATTTACTACACAATAACAAATATGAGTCGCCATTACTCGCTATCTCAAAAGCGTGCTAGGGTTGTACAAAAATTAGTAAATAATTCATTTATTTACTAATTTTAACAGAAGTTTGTAAATTATTAATATACTAATTAAAAGTATGTAATTAAACAATAACGAATATGAGTTCAAAATTCTAATGTTTTTTCATTCGATTACGGATCAAGTTCTGATTTCTGCTAATTTGATGATAAAATCAATGGCTATCACAAAACCTATCAGAATGAAAACGTTACCAGCTGCCCGATTCACGTAAGTAATAAAAACCGTAGCGCAGTGACGTCACTTCGTTTTTTGCCAATTTAGCCCTTTTAACCGACTTAAAAAAAAGGAGAATTCTCAATTCGCTGTATTTTTGAACCAATTTTTATGATTCTTTACACCAGGTAACTCAGAAATTGTATAGTAATTGAGCTATTGGAAGATTTATGACAATCCAAGACTAGATAAGTAAGTGCGTTTAAAACAGAAAACCAAAAGGCGATTTCTAAGTTCCTAAGTTAAAACGACTTTTGGACTGGCGTGTTTACGTGAATCGACTGGCTGGGTAGTTAAGTTACCTGTATCTTTCAAAATCATTAGGCGTTCTTCTCTTTCAAAACACGTAAAGCTCTTTCTTTCCTCTCTTTCATAGCCTCTATGATACTGGGCGCGTCACGAATGGGCATGCTTCGTGACTGCCGAGGATCAACTAATTCTGGAAGTAGGCAATCGTAATAAAACCTAACTAATTTCATTTCCATTTTCTCCTCCCAAAATTTGTCGTCCTTTTCTATAATATAAACTTTCATAGGTACAGTAGCACCAAACCAGATGCCAAGCATGCAAACGTTTCTTTTAGTAATATGTACCTATCCCTGAATTTGGAAATACCAGTTATGATTTTTATTTATGACATAACCCTTGGAAGCCTTGTCCTTAACCCAAAAGGTATGTTTGGCCATTGCTTCATCAAGAGTCATGCCAGCTAAAGAATGTGGGCACTTAATTTCAATTAAACCGTTTGCATAAATGCCATCTGGTGTAGTACCAAGAAATTCATATTGATCGTCGACGAACAAACCGCAACCTTGTATACTAATATTCTCTTGAATTTCTAACTGTTTAATTGCGGTTTCTTCGTTTTCGATACCGTACCGTACAGCAGGCAAACTGGAGATATTACTACCATAAACGATTGATTGATTGATTTGATTGATTGAAGAACAGCACAACTTGTGCTCTCTCGTTTTTTACAAACTTCCCCGAACGATGATGAGGTTAGTAATTTTCTCCTTGTACTCATCCACTCAGAACTACTTCTTTGCAAATGGGTCGACCTTTCAAGCTCCTCTCTTTCAGCACAAGACAACTTTAAATCGGCTAAAAAAGATGACTTGGCTTTCTCATATAATTCTGGACTCAGATCAGGTTTTTCGCAGTTTGGTCCATAGTGAGCATCTTTCGATACAGCGCTGTGGCTCTTTTTCAATCTTAATTTAGGTTTAGCAATTAAACGGATTCTACGATTACAATTTTCCACTTTCGCGATCAAAGGATTAGGACTAGATTTAAATATTACTTCATGAGTTTTACTATGAATCGATCCTGTATTAAAAGACACAACAGCAGCTGCGCATCGGCCCGCATAAGAACCACGGGAAGAATAATTTACACGCTTATACGCGGATACTTAGTGTCTTTCGACAGTTTCTCCAAGCTGTTGCAGTAGTTTCGTAAAAGATGATTTTTGCATTCAATTTTCTCTACTGTTAAATTACCGTACGGTCGCGAATCTAATATTTTTTTATAAGTACTGGAATCGCCGTCTGCTACAAATTTATTATAAATTACACCGTGATCAACAATGGAACGTTTAAACCCCTCTAAACTATTATGGTCGATTCCATACCGGTAGATGATCCCGAATAATTCTTGAAACAACGGTGTTCCGAGGGCTGACTGTCGTTCTTTGCGGCTCGTGCACAAACTACGCAGTATTTATTTTTAACTCCAAAAAACAAAACTTTATTAGTTTTAATGCCAATTATCGCAGCTGCGCCGGACAAGGCGGAAAAATTCTTACCATAAGATCTCTTGCTCCAACAACCGTCAACAGCAACAGATATTAATGGTGTACCATTTTTATCAACACTACCTATAGACACTGCCTACTCCGCTTCTTCCTTGACAGCTTCTGCCATGGAATGTGCTGCTGTCTTTTCCCACCAATCGCAAACCGTATTATTAATTTCATTGTATAATGAAGGTGACATGATTGGTAGGGCTACTGCGGCAGTTAATGTTTTAACTGATAGTAGCTCCCACCAGATGATATGATACAATTTGATGATTCACTTCCATTCTATCTTCTTTCTTTTCAATCAAACACACAGTAAATTTCATACTACACATACTACATTTCATGATGAGTTTTGAGTCCAGACCAACTTTTACTTCACCTATTATACTGAGGTAACTTAACTTACAATCCATTGGACCGTGGTCCCCTATGGCCTGAAGAGCTTTAAAAAAAAAAGAAACGTCTACAACTCTACGCCCAACTTCCATTTCATCCACCTTTCCTTCTTGGTCGTTTTCAATAACTAGTTCCTGTAAAGAAAGATAATGGCTTGATTTTTTTTATAAAAAATAATTAAAAATTTAAAAAAATGCAAAAGAATTAATACAATATTAGGTTCCTGATGAATAGAAATTATAATTTCTTTACGCATTAGGTATTGTTTTTTTATGACGTCACCTATTTGAAAATAAATTTTCTTTTGAGAAAGTAATTGAGAAGTATTTCGGTACTAAGGTGTTTGTCTCTCGATGAAAATAATAAATATTGCAAGAAAAATCTATAGGTAGGTATTGAGATTTTGTCTTCGCCCATCACTAACTAAGTAGTTTGTTTATTTATGTAACAAGTCTACAAGAATTACATATAACAACTTACCTCTATACAGCGCGTAGCATTGTTGCTCAGAGTCTCGGCCCCAAGGTTTTCTTTATTTTCAATACTGGAAATATTATTCATCAATATTATCCACTTTTTATTTATTTTGTACAACCCTAAGCCAGACGCTAGGCGCCTCGCGTCTGTTTGGCGGTATAGGTATGTCGACAAAGTTGCACTGTCGCCTACCTACTTCCACAATTTGATATTTAGACAATACTAGCCGACCCGGCGAACTCCGTATCGCCTTTTTTTTTTTTAAAAATCCTATTATTTTGATATTACATACAGATACTTCAATTTTATTTATCAGTATAGATATAGATAATACAAACCAATATTTACATGTTATTGTAGGTATATGTCTGAATCGGGCGATCTAAATCATATGACATATTGTATTAGCTTTGTAATGTACCCTGTTCAAATGCGATAATAAATAAGTAGGGAGGAACTTACATTTTATTCCGAGATCTTTTGGCTTTCATATTTTTATAATGCGTACAAAACTTTCTTTTCCCTGGCATGACACTCAAATTTAATCAGTCCTGCGAAAAAAATAGCCTATGTTACTCAGTGATAATGTAGCTTTCGAATGATAAAAGAATTATCGGTCCAGTACTTTTTGAGTTTATTCGTTTCATACAAAAATCCAAATCTTTCCTCTTTATAATACCTATTAGTGTAGATATTGTATTTTTTACGATTTATATCTAGTTCCATCATGGTTTTCTTTCAGACATTCATTATATCGATACTTTCTACTAACTGAAAATAAATTAATTATAAAAATGTTATACTTACAGTTTTTTACAAAAAACACAAATTCACAATACGTAATTCTGCTGTCTGCAGCCGACAAGCGTGGTGTCGCGTTCACTTACAGAAAGGAACTGCCGTTAGTGACCACCGAGATTGCACGAATGAAACGAACGCTTTATCCCATACATTTGTGTATGAAAAATTTACCTTAAAATATATCTAGATTTTAGGGCTTTAAAAGAGGAAGTCTTTGTTTGTAAAGGTATAAAAAGAAGTATACAGCTATACTTATTGGTTTCTTCAGTGTTCAAAAAGTGTTTCTTTTTATCAATTTGTGTTGATTTATGGGCTTAAATCTTTAAAATACGAAGTCATGTTTTTGCATTTTTACTCAATTTTGTGCGTTTGTTGACGTTTATTATATAACAACCATTAGGTTTAAGAGTTTAATATAAGCATGAACATACTTATTGGTCTTTGATTGTAATATATACAAATTATCATTGATATCAATCATATGTAAATAGGTTAAATATGAAAAATCGTAACACTCTTTTCGGTGATTTTCACGATCTACACCCTTAATTTTCTTAGAATTTACTTTCCTAACTCTGTTTCAGTCAACACTGTTAATCTAAATTGCGTTATAGGCGAAATCTTGCGAACGCCATATATAAAAAAAAATAAGTTTGTCACATTTCGCAATACATAACACAATCTATATATATATAAAAGAAAGTTGTGTTAGTTACAACACTTATAACTCGAGAACGGCTGCACCAATTTTAATGATTTTTATGTTTTTTAGTTTGTTGTCGCCGGGAATAGGATATAGGATATTAAAATATGATATTAATAAACAAAAAAAAATCATTAAAAAAACATCAGTTCTAAACGTTCATTTGTTGATGATGTAACTAATGGCAACTGACAGCTCACGCCATTACGTGGTCTAATGGTTTGTTTGGAAAATACAGTGAAATATTGAAATTAAATTAGACCGGTCAGAGTTCGTTTTGTGCGAGTGTTACGAATTTTTAACCAACTTCAAAAAAGGAGGAGGTTCTCAATACGTCTGTATTTTTTTTTTATGTTTGTGACCTCATAACTTTCGACTGGGCGAAGCGATTTTAATGATTCTTTTTTTTTTTGAAAGCTGGTAGCTGGTAGCTTCCCGTGTGATCCCATTTCAATTAAGCCACTGGGCTTATATATATATATATTATATATAATATTGTCAGGACTGCTGACAATGGAATCCATGAGAAAATCATATAAGTCAAAATTAGCATTAAGAACGAGTGCGACAAATGTACGAGTAGCTCAAGCCCCGCTACTAATAGAATAACATATATGTGTGTCTGTAACACCAAAAAGTAAAAAATAAAGATAAAAGTACGTTTAAAAAAACCGACTTCAAAAACTGAAAAGTACAAAATAACTTAAAATACTATCACTTTTATGTGCTATTTATTGATAGGTTTGAAGTTGGTGTTGGTATCGGTAAGTATCTTTAGTGTAGGAATTTCAATACAGTAAGTACCTAAGCTGTTTATAATTGTGTTTAGGGCTTGGCACCGATTTCAAATCTATCAATAGATAGCACATACAAATGATATTATTTTAAATTATTTTCTACTTTTCAGTTTTTGAAGTCGGTTTTTTAAACGTAGTTTTCTTTTTATTTTTTTACCAATATTGTTATAATAAATCATTTTGTGTCTACGTTGTCATCAACAATGCTGCGACCAATAAGATCAAATCTTTCCCGACAAAGCCGTAACGCAATTAGAATTCGAAACATCACGAAGGTAACCACGGCAGAAGAACAATTTATTGCACGGGAAGTCCGCCACGTTAATATTGCCCAACTCCGTGCTTCTTAATCACAAGAGCAAAGCGAAGCAGCCCGTGCCATTGACAATGCAAAATAGTCGAGCAAATCGCAGAGATCAACAATTAGATCATTTTTAACGCGCATGAAGAAAAATTTCGTATAACACAAGGTACTTCTTTGTCTTGCTGTCATGTTATTAAAATACTACATTTTTGAATTTATATATTATTCATATTTATTGTCATAATAAAAAAATGACTTAATAATTTTGAATTAATCGAAATCTGCTCATCTCATTCATTAACTGTTAGGCGGAACGAAGTGTGCCGCGTCCGCTAGTGGCATTATAAAAAATCATCATAAGTACCTGTTATTATATTTGTAAAAGCAGTTTTCATTGAATAAATACACAATATAGAACCGGTTACACTAAATTTATGTACTGTTCGAGTTTTTATTGACATAGATATATTCGTATATTCCGGCTAATAACGTAGTTTGCTATGTGAAATACAATATAAACTTTAAATCAAATGTAAATAAGCTGCGTCTTTGATTTAGTGATAATAACATAGGAGTCTGATTGTGACGCCCGAAATCTTAAGTCGGCAAAAAAAAAATTTCTAAAGGAATTTATAACAACAATCACTAGTTTGATCTGCGTCCGATGGATAGCAAAAGATGTAATTAAAATTATATGAAGTGTATACAACTTTTCTATGATATAAATACAACCTTCGTGTGGTGACGGAGTAAGAATACCACCCCATATCACCCACGGGTAAGAACCCGTGGGTGATCCTACGAGACGACTAAGGGATATAAAATGCATATAACATCTATGCAAGAGAAGAAAAACTCGAAACAAAACCCTATACAAACACGTCTGACCAACATGATATAGTAGGTCAATTTCGCTCCCATTATGGAGGAGGCTCGAGCCCAACAGTGGGACATATGCAAGCTGAGATGATGATGATGATACAACCTTTTCTTTTATATTATTTAGTGATAGGGCAGACACTGTTGACAGTTTTATGTCTACAGCCGAGGCTCGGTCTCTTGCAGCACCACACTCTCGCAGAAAATCGACGGCTGAGCAGTTATAATTTGCTTCGTTCAGTTACCGAGAGAGCCGGCAGTCCAACTTTCTGTTTTGGTTTATAGGCCAAGCTGTGTTCTTGGCATTGCAAAGATCCATAAACGGCAGTAACACTTACAATCACGTATGTGTGCTCTTTTGCCACCATAAGCAATAAAAATATATTAAACTAACGATACCCGTTACAGTCTTTAAGCTTGAGCTGGCAAGCTGTACTCTTGTGTATTACCAATGAGACATTGTTTAAATTTTTTATTCTTCCATAGAATAGAGCACTATTGTAAATTAATATTAAGACACAGCTGGTAAAATAAATTTTCTAGGTTTATTATGCGTAATAAAGTTTTAAATAACCAAGTTTGAATTGATTAATGTTCAAAAAACAAAAGACTATACTGTTTTGGTTAATTCTTAGGTAAGACAAAAATAGAAAGACAAATGTATGCAAATAAATGTGGAGTTTCAAATAAACTTTCGCTGCTTTAAGCAGTGGCCTTCAAGGTGAATTTTTTTTTGTAAATTTTATTATCAACCTAATTAATGTATCACTATAGAAAACATGACTTCTCTTTAAAATTAATGGATTGTAATAAGGTGACTATTAAGTTTACGCTGTTTTTATCTATATCTATAAAGGACGATGTTTGTATACATGACATAGCTAAACTCAGAAACTGTTTGACCGATCATTATGAAAATTAGTATGTGTATGTATTTTTTCACGTAGAAAATTTGTATGCTATCCCCATTGATGTAACTCGCTATCAAGCGGCGCTGCGATATATCGACTTCTACAAACAAGCTAACGGGCCGGGTTTGCTAGTATTATATTAAAAAGTGAGGCCTGGTAATCTGCATGTCAGGACAAACTATAATAAGATACCAGTCTCCCACAAATAATGGATTTGGTATAAGTAAATACGTATTAATTATCCACTGTTTGCAACTAATACATGTCACACTAATGCTGGTGAACGTGCACCTCTCCACAGAATTCTTACATTATTTAATGATCTCTTTTCTAATATTGATATTTTTAACTTAAATTTACATTCAATTAAAAAAAGAAATAATAAAAGTTTTTAATTTATATGAACCTTACCTAATGTTATACTTACTTTTTGTATAGAAAAATATTCCTACCATCATCAATACACCAAACTATATTTAATTTTATACTTTATTGTAAGCTGTGAAAACGTCGTTGGCTGTACTTTTATTGATTTATTTATCTATAGCATTATTATTAGCATAGATAACTTATTGTACAACTGTTTATTTTTCAAATAAATAAATAAATTAATAGTGACAAGATTATTTATATCGATCTGAGCCGATTCTACCTGATGCCTTTTTGGTCAAAAATTACATTTTCAAGGAAGGTAGACGTTGGGCTTATATTAGTTATATGATCAGTCGTCCAGCCGGTCATAACTATTGACAATAACTTTTGCAATATATACGTTGGAAGAGAAGTACACATTGCGTCGATCCTAAGTAATTGGGATAAGAGTAGGATAATGACGAATAGTAACAAAATACCTTTGTGGAAGGAAACAGTAAAAAAAAGAATATAATTATTATTATATTGCGTAAGACAGAGTTATGATCAATGTAGCCACTCAAACTCAAGGCTGGAAGATTTTGGAATAGTCATAGTACTGGTTCGATTTCCCTCCATATGGTTTCTATGTTTATGCATCATTATCATCATCATCATCTTGCTCTTTTCCCAATTACTTGGGGTCGACTCAATATGTCATCTTCCTCCATACGATCCTATCAGACGTCATCTCTACAGTCACTCCTTGTCCATCCATGTCATACCTCACGCAGTCCATCCATCTTTTCTTTGGTCTTCCTTTACCCCTAAAGCCTTCAACATTCATATTTAAAACTTTCCTCACAACATTACTTTCATCCCGTCTCATCACATATCCATACCATGTCAACCTTTCACTCCTTAACTTTTCCGTCACTGGCGCAACTTTTAAAATGTTTTATCAACTCAGTCAATGGCGCAATTTTCTTTCTATGTGTATGCATATAGTTTACATTAATTATTATGTAAAATTGAAAGCTAGATTAGAAATTTCTGTTCTGATGATAAAGATTTTAGATTTATTGTCAGACTGTTGCAACGAATTACACTTAAGCAAATAAAGCAAAATACAAAACATCTTTTATCTTAATTTAGTAAATTTTAGTTTAGAGAATTAACGCTAGAAATCTCGAGTTGGCGAATGGCTGTCAGCCGCTGCATTGCCTACTAAGCGATCAGGTAGATATGGCACCTTATTTACACTTCGCATAATATGTGTTTCAAAAGTTTTCAATTTTATTGACACGTTTCTGCGGGACCTACGATCAGTAATACGACACATTTTGTTATATGAAGAATATTTTGCGCAATATTGTGCGTTCAAATAGGTACTGTTAGGGAAATTTGCAGAAAACTGACCTACGGAGTCGTTAAAACCGTCTGCAGACTTACTTGAATAATTTATCACTCGTCATCTCATCACACCAGTCGCGCCACACGAAGAAACATAATAAATGCAAAAAAAAAATGTGACAATAAATATCATTTTATTCGTCAACGGATCTCGATGTTATTTTGTCTCTTAAATCATGCTATTTTGCGTAATGACAATAAAGTTTGTCTTACAATTTCAATGTAATCATGTTATCATCATGTTTTAATAATTTTGTAGTAAATATTATATATGTATGCGTGAAATAAATAAACTGCAATGACTGCCATTTTGTTATTGCTTCGAGCATTAGTAATGATCGGCCATTTTATGTTTTTTGAGCTATAAAATTTGTTCTTTATTTAAAGTTTTCTCTTTTTTTAATAATACCATAGACAACAAACTTTTATTGATTATTCATTTACGTTAGTAGCAAATAATAACAATTATATAGTCTTTGTACCTATTTTTCAAACATCAAAAAATCTGTCTTATGTCTTCGTCGATTGGTGGGGATTGGGATCGCTGTCATTGTCTGTTCGCTTGGATCTTTTATACTTTGCAACGGATTTTAATACGGTTTTCGTCGACAGAGTAATTCAGGGGGCAGGAGGTTGATATGTTGATATAATACCAGAGAAAAGCCGAAAATTTGAACGATTTGTAATACGAGGTCGTAAAAAAAACATAGATATATTTGTGTGCTTGCATTGCAATGTTGACTAAACTTTACGAAATATATAAAAATTATGTCCATCATCTCCTGCCAACTCATGTCCTTGGCGTAAGGTATGGCCAGCTTGAAGGCAGACCCCGTACTGCGGTATGTCTCATACAGCTGGCCCTTCTGTTGTGCGTCGTGATTATGCTGCGGACTGCGAATAAAGGCACTCCGAGCGCGTATTCACGTTGCCCAGAGGTCCACCAGCTCCCGAGATCAGTGAACCTCCTTCTTCGGGACAGAAGCCGGACACGGGGTATGGTCGCATCGCTGATTTGCGTTAACACACTGTGAATGCAGCTAGCTTTGGCGTTTACCCTGTCCGCCGAGGGTGTTGAGGACACTACGTAGTACGTAGACCGTAAATAGGTCTCGATCTAACACACAGCCTACCGTGACAATGCAGGATCTCCGTCCATCGTAAGGCATGGTATTGTTACTACGAATTAGTTGCCAGTTAAAAATGTAGGTAGTATTGAAAATATATGGACTATATGTGGAAGTCAAGGTAATATCCCTCCATATTGGGGACACATCAATTATTATGTTTTTATCTAATAATGGATACCATTGATAACGGAAGATTGTAGATTAGTAGATTAATAATATGTATCTATTTTATAGTTTTACATGTTTATCCCTTAATATGTAATACCACTGATGTCAAGGAGCCGGAATCGGTGGCTAACTGAAATGATTTAAATGTTTGCAATACCAAATGTATAGCTAGACTACCAAGCAACCAAAACCCATCCAAGTTGTATTGCCGACTCTCTCACTCACCAAACGAAGCGCAACAATACATTACCACTGCTTAGATGTTGATTTTCTGCGAGAGTGTGGTACTACACCGGATGGACGGGTCTGTGGATGTAGACAGTCAACAGTGTGGCTTTAATACTAAAAAAAAAAAAAAAAAAAAAAACACATTATTATTATGACCAACATCTCAGCTCGTATACGTCCCATTGCTGGGCTCTAATTTCTTTCACAATATGAAGGAAATTGATCTACCGAAATTGATATCACACTGGTGAGATGTGTTAATAAGTAGGTATAGCGTTTAATTTCGTGTTTCTGTTCTCTTGTATAATCCTTAGTTGTCTTTTACGATCTACCATAGATAAGAAAGTTTTTTTAATGCTTATGGTTGCAAACGAGCAAGCAGGACATTTGATGGTAAGTGTCACTACCGCCAGGGTATAGCTAGGCCGCTGCCTACCATTACAATCCCTAAACCCACCCAGTTGAGCTTCCGGCTCTCTCGCTCACCGAACGAAGCGCAATGGCACATTGCTATTACTCAGACGTCTATCTTCTGCGAGAGTGTGGTAATACCCCGGACGGACCGGCCCGCGGCTATAGACAGGGATCTGTCAAAAGCGTGGTCCTGCCACTATTAAATTGTATTCTTACTCTGTCATCACACGAAAAACTCTAGTTTATTGAGATTATGTCCGTTTTTTAAATAACTGCCGCTTATGAATCTCTGCAATACTAGTGGTATAGGCAGGTCGCTGCTTTTTATATTAGGGTTTGAGGTTATGGCTCTCTTGCTTCTCCAACGAAGTCCAGTACCAAACTTTTCTGAGAGGTTGTGGTACTATCTCGGTCGAGCAGACTCGTTTATGACTTTAGATAGTAAACTTTTCGCGTGATCCCACCATTACCGCTACTACACAACACACACAGCACAGCATTATCTAGCGATGAATGATCTGTTATAACTTAAGCCGTTATAAGTTAAGCTTATAACGGGTGTACCTTTATAAGTTAAGTCACAATAACATCCGTGATTTTCTCAAGCCATATATGTACGTCTCACTTAGCTTGGGCGTAGGCCTCTTTCACAATAGTAACCGGAGAGAAATTTGCGTAGTCTTCTTTTATAACACCTATATAAGGGCAGAACTCTATTTGACGTTCAGCGGTTAATTTGATACATATTTGTATATAATCATCATCATCATCATCGCAGCCCATAAATGTCCCACTGTTGGGCTCGGGCCTCTTCCGTAATGAGAAGGAAATTCACCTACTATACCACACAGAAATAATTAGTACATTAGATTTAACTGAATTTACCCCAGAAATAACAAGGATACAAACTTTTCCCTATCTATACAAAGTGACAGTATTTCGAATCGAATACTTGAGTATGTAAACAACAAATGTATTGCTTGGATGCTTGCAGGTGTGATGCGATCGATCACCCTGGCTCCCCTGGTCTAGGAGGGAAAGGAATCTCCTTAGGTGTCTAAGTAGTCTTTTATAAGACCCGTAGGAAACAAAGAGTAATAAATCGTATTCTTATACCTACCGTCACCAGAAGGAAATATAGTGTTATTAAATAGAATATTGTTTAAAATACATTGTTTTATTTACGCAGTGACATTGTAATACATCTGTAGAGCAGGTAGATTGAACGAATCGGTCATCGGTCGTGAACTTGCGACCTTTCAACCCATAGCGCGATTGGTATGCTCCGTACTAAGCTGTAGATTAATTGCCATCAAAATATAAATGTGAAAATTGAAATCAAGTTCATTATAATAATTATCAATTATTCTGACGACTTCACAGATAGAAGATTTGATATCTAAATGGGTGCTAAGTTCTGTAGAGAATCCTGAAAAATATTTTTTTTTAGAAAAACTTATTTTTATGTTATTTTCCGTGTGGTGACTGAGTAATAAACCTGACTGAGTAAATAATACCGACATACAGTGACAGACACAAGTGAAAACTTAAAATTATCAAAAAAATATTACATACATACCTATAACATATCATCACGCCGTATCCCTTGCAGGGTAGGCAAAGAGAACAGAGTGCCAGAGAACTCTATCTTTGCATACTTCACTCGCTTCCTCAACATTCATAATTCTCTTCATACACGCTCGCCGGTTTCGGAGACTCTTGACTCCATCTTCCTTCAGTACATGACCGATCTGGTCTAGGTAGGTTAATCTCGGTCTCCCCCGGTACCTACAACCTTCCACTTTCGCATTGTATATCTTCTTAACCAGACGTTCGTTCGGCATTCTTTCCACATGTCCGAACCATCGGAGCATTCCCTTTCACATCTTTACACCAATACTCTCTTTCATACCTACTCGCTCTCTTACGTCGTCGTTACGGATGCGGTCGGTCAGCCTTTTTTTTTTTTTTTTTTGTTGACGCTGGGAAACGCTTTTGCGCGCTAACCCCTGCCCGCCGCAGTGTGGGACTCGCCGGCCGGCTAGTCCAACCGGAATACCCACTAAAACCACAGCGGCCCCCTTCCGCGCTTTTACGGGGCGCCGGAGAGATCGTCTACTGACATTCGATCCCCGACGCCCCAACGCTTGGCCTTCTGGCCACGCCCTGTCGATCCTCAAGGCGGTGGGAGGAGATGCGCATAACGGCGCCTCCTCCTCCCCGGACGCCGGCGACGGAGCGAGTCAGCGGACGCATGCGCCTCACGTTCCCGCTCCGCAGCCTCCTTCTTCTCCATGACGGCCTCGCAATACGAGGCCATCGACGTCCAGCACCTATCGCTGTCGAGCATCTTGGAGATGATGGTCGACAGCGACAGGTCTCTTCCAACGACCGCCGACAGGACGTGGCGTTGGGGCCCCCAGGCGGGGCAAACCTCCAGAGTGTGACGCGCATCATCCACTGGCGCGCCACACTCGTGACATCCAGGGGCCCCTTCTCTTCCAATTTTATGCAGGTACTTACCGAAGACCCCGTGTCCGGTAAGCACCTGCACCATCCTGAAGCTAAGGCTGCCGTGCCTTCTTCTGATCCAGCGGTGGAGATGTGGCGCGACCGCCTCCACAGTCCCCCGCCCTGCTACAGGGGACTCCAGATCCTCTCTCCACCGCCGGATGACTCCTCTTCGGGCCACTTCCAAATCTCTGCCCAGTCTCCTCGCGGAGACTTGCTCGCCACCGGCCCGCGCCATAACGCGCAGCCGGTAGGCCTCTGCCAAGGCCTTAGCTATAAGTGGCCAAGGCGGGTCCCCCGCCAGCAATGTCGCTGCAGTCCACGACACCGTACGGTAGCCCCTAATAGACCTCACCGCCATGACCCTCTGCGGACGTCGCAGGAGGGCCCTATTGCGGGCAGTGAGGGACTCCGACCAAATAGGGGCACCATACAGCGCCATGGACCGCACGACTCCGGTGTACAATCGCCGGCAGGACGACCCTGGACCTCCAGTGTTCGGCAGAAGCCTACTTAGCGCCGCGGCCGATTTGACAAGCCGCGGGACGAGCTGGGCAAAGTGTGGGCCGAAATTCCATTTTGAATCAAGGTGCAGACCCACATATTTCATCTGGGCCCGCACTGGCATGGCAACCCCAGACACACTGATGTGTGCTCCTCTCCCTCGACCTGGACCATGAAATAGGAGGGCCTCGGTTTTCTCCGCCGAGACCCTCAGGCCCAACATGCCAATCCGGCCCACGACGAGCGCGACTCCTTCCCGTGCCAATCGGGCAGCCCCCAGGAAGTCGGGCCTCCTCGCCGTGATGAGTGTATCATCTGCGTAGCAGATGACCCCCATCGCGGAAAGAAGCCGACCCCGCAGGAGCCAGTCGAATCCGACGTTCCAAAGAACCGGACCGAGGACCGATCCGTGCGGAACGCCGCACTCCACCCGATGGCGATGTATGCGCCCGTCGTCCCCCTACCAGAGCACATGCCTTCCCTCGAGGTACGCCTCCAACAGCCTCCGGAGATACGGGGGCACTCCATGAAAGCGGAGCGCCTCCTTCAGCGTCTCGTGTGGGAGACTATTGAAGGCGTTCTTGATGTCGAGCGAGACTGCCAGAAGTACTTCCTTATGGGCCACCGCTTCGGTGACCAGGGACTTCAGGGCAGCCAATGCGTCAATTGTCGACCGGCCACCCCTGAACCCATATTGACTTTCTGACAGTCCCGGCCCAACCTCCTCGAGGTGCTGGACGAGACGGCCCGCGAGCACCTTCTCGAACAGTTTGGCCGTCTCGTCCAGCAGCACCAGTGGCCTGTATGCGGAAGAGGAGTCGATTGGGCGACCCTCCTTCCGAAGCAAACACAATCTTCCACACCTCCATTGCTCCGGGAACTGCCCGGACCTCAAACATGCATTGAGCAGCTCCCGGAGTTCACCCCCGAGGTACTCAGCGGCGACGGCGGTCAGCCTAACTCCACAGATTTTTCGCAGAGATCGCATTTCGACCGCATTAATTTTATTTTCACTCTTTTCTGCATACCCAACTCTCGCTTCCATACAGTAATGTTGGGACAAGCACTGCTTTATGTATTGCTACACATGCCTTCTGGCCGAGGTGGTGGCTGCCGAGAAGTTGCCCCAACGCTCCGTTCACTCTATTTCCCGCATTCACTCTTCGCTCTATATCAGTGGTGTACCTTCCAACTCGGCTAAATTCACATCCAAGATATACAAATTCATCCACTTGCTCTAGTACATCATTACCTATTGTTACTCTTACACCTGTTCTGGCTTCATCTCTTTCAAAGACCATTATTTTGGTTTGGCTCACATTCACAAAATATTATGTGTATTTCAAAAAATATTGTTTTTTATATTTTTTTATGTTTTTTACTATATAATATTAGCACGATAAACCGCTAACTAAATACACTAACCTCATAATGTAAACCAAAAAATGATAGTTAAAATAATTATTATTACGCGTCAATGATAATTATTAAAAACAATTGAATAATTCATATTAATTAATAATATCAATTATGGTCATGTATGATGTATGATCGGTCATGTACTGAAGGAAGGTGGAGTCAAGAGTCTCCGAAACCGGCGAGCGTGTATGAAGAGAATTATGAATGTTGAGGAAGCGAGTGAAGTATGCAGAGATAGAGTTCTCTGGCACTCTGTTCTCTCTGCCTACCCTGCAAGGGATATGGCGTGATGATATGTATGTATGTATGTATATCAATTATTACATATAAATTGAATATAGTAAACACAGCGACACAGTGACTGTATTTTTCTCGGTCGGGTACATTCGGCGGTCCCGAGTTCACCCGAGAGCGTGACGGATCAGCTTCACTAACATCCTACGAAAGAATCTGTGTACAGCGCGCCAAAAGCAGTTTTCACTTCAAAAATTACATATATTCTTTATTTATACTTCCTACCACAATCATCATCATATCTCAACTCATATACTTGCCACTACTCGATTCGAGTCTTTTCCATAACGGAGTGAGATCGACCTATAGTACCTCGCTGGTTAGACGGTTAGGCATAAGGTTTTATTTCGTGTTTTCATTCTTGTGTATAGATGATTACATACATATTATATCTCTTAATCATCATGTACGACACCCATTGCTAGGATAGGATAGTGAACTGTATTCTTACTCCGTCACCACACGTATAGTCTGCCACAATACGATGAAATTATTATGAAATAAACATTGCACTGTTACGATAAGGAAAAGAACTAGTCTTATCAGTTGCATTGATAACAAGTTAACATAGAATGTTATCAGTCATACAAGTTTATTAAATATTATTATATAGTTGTTCTTTATATGCAATTCGATTGTATTTGTAATTTTGAAAGTGGTAGTTTGAAGGTGGTAGGGTAGGTCCACACTGTTGACAGTTCTCTGTCTACAGCCGCGGGCCGGTCCGTCCGGGGTAGTACCACACTCTCGCAGAAGATCGACGTCTGAGTAATGGCAATGTGCTATTGCGGTTGGCTCGGTGAGCGAGAGAGCCGGAAGCCCAACTGGGATGGGTTTGGAGATTTTATTGGTAGGCAGCGGCCTAAGCTATACCCTTGGTATTGCAAAGGTCCATAGGTGGCAGTGAAACTTACCATCAGGTGTGGTGCTTGCTTGTTTGTCACCATAAGCAATAAAAAAAAAATTAAAGAAATTTTTAGTTCTAATTTCATCATGATCATCTTTGCTCACACATGTCCCAATGCCGGGGAAACTTAAAAAAAAATGACAAACCAGTTAAGTTTTTTGCCGAATACTCACTATGGTGATAATTTTTTTTTTAAGACAACACCCTATTAGACTAAGTAAATATTCCTTCTATTGTGGGGAAATTCACATATTGTATATAATTTAACGGACACAAATTACACCAAGACTCACAACAGCAATTTGTAAATCACACAGATTATTGTGCTGTGTAGGAATCAAATTTACAGCACTGGCACGGTACACGGTATAAGCCGTATGTGCAGGATTAATTTAAGCTAAACGTACAAATTTCACTTCGCGAGATTTTGTAACAAAATGATTCAAATCAAATCAAATCATTTATTATGCATAAGCCCTAAAAGGGCACTTACATATTGTCAATATTACATATTTTTTTAAATTAATCTACCACCGGATCGGAAAGCCGCCACAAACTGAGAAGATCCGGCAAGAAACTCAGCGCAGCGGCTCGTCATTTTAATTTTAATTTGAATCACAGTTACAGTATTATCATCTGTCATTATTATTATAATTTTGTAAGTTGACATAATATTTGATTAAATGGATCTATGTAGTATAACGCCGATTATTAAAACAAAATCATATAAAACAAATGTATACATTATAAGTTTGAAATAAAAAAAACTACATACACAAGAACTAATCTCTTTAGATTGAAAAAGAAATAAAAATGTCTTGTGGATAAATTGAACTTAAAACAATTCACACGTAAACCGCTGCGCTGTCCGCGCAAACAACACAATAACACAAAAAAATAAATATAAAATCATAGTTCAAAATTAGCGGTCGCGTCAGGAATAAACCATTGAGAAAGGTACGTCACAAATATACACCAATATATCTTGATCCCTATAGTGAAACAATTATTCACTTCATAGTTCGTTGAAATTATGAAACGAGGGAGACAGGGTGGTTATAGTTAGAGTGGTGTCGTATATAGAATGTAGGTCGGGTCAGATATACCAACTGATGTCGGATATAATTAGTTTAACCGCTACTGCGATACATTTAGTTGACTAGGCCGGTGTCAAAAATAAATATTAATAGAATCATTTTATTCTTGCAGTTATGGAGTAATAATGTTGCTGTGTGGTAGCGGCTACGAATACTACCAACCGTTACTGTGCTCGTGGATGTCGTAAAAGACGACTAAGAGCTTTATAACAACCTGGGTCAACTCCAGCTGATGCCGTTTGGTCAACGACTACATTCCCAAGGAGGGTTGACGTCTGGCAGGCAGCCGGTCATAAAACTATTGCCAATAACTTGTACAATATGTACTATGAAAAAAGAGTACATATTGTATCGACACCAAATAATTGGGATATGGGTAGGAGTATGATGGGTTATGGAGTAAGAATGGTGGTTCGGGAACGTATACACATTACGTGATCACATTTGGTCTTCAAAAATAGCAAGCTGGAAAAATATTGGGTATTGGCTATATACTGCGAATGGTTATCAAAGTGAGAAGAGAATTAAAAAAATGTAAATATATATTTTTTTCGTGGTAATTTCCATGTGGCGACGGAGTAAGAATGCAATTCACCACCCCCCTTGCCCGTGGGTGATCGTAAGAGACGACTAAGGAATATAAAACGCATATAACATCTGTACAAGAGAAAGAAAACTCGAAATAAACCCTATACCAATACGTCTGACCAGCGTCAATGGCCGCCCCATTATGAAGGAGGCTCGAGCCCAACATGATTATGAAATATATACTTATTTAAGACTTATTTAAGAGACAGAACTCTGTACTTAGCAGCTAAACCTTCTATTACGGGGGATTTTACAAACATATAATTTAATTGACCCAAATTACACGGAGACTTAGAACAATAATTTATAGATCGCACAAAGTATGACAGACGAGAATGGATCGAGCGGGGTGTGACTATAGCATATCCCGCCGCCAAAAAAAAAAAAAATGTAACACATTTTTGGGATTGAGAAAAAATAAAAACTACTTTTAAAAAAACCAACTTCAAAAACTGAAGAGTACAAAATAACTTAAAATACTATCATTTGTATGTGCCATCTATTGATAGGTTTGAAATCGGTGCCAAGCCCTTAACAAAATTATAAACAGCTTAGATACTTACTGTAAAGAAATTCCTACACTAAAGATACCGATACCGGCACCGACTTCTAACCTATCAATATATAGCACATACAAATGATAGTATTTTAAGTTATTTTATACTTTGCAGTTTATGAAGTCGGTTTTTTTACCCGACTGCAAAGGAGTGGTATTGTGTTTAACAGTCTATGCATGTATGTATGTATGTTTGTATGTTCCTTTGAAGCACTATATATACCAAACGCCTGGGCCGATTTTTATGATTCGCACGTCAATCGATTCCTCTTAATCCGGCGAGTGTCACTAAAGATATGACGTTATTGAAAATTCAATATGGCGACTACTGGACGCCATATTGCGAAATTAAAAAAAAAATCGAGGCAACAAATTATATCGAGTAGGGTATCGTTAAATAGGTATTTAAAAATCATTTTTAGTTTCAAATTACAGAGCCATAAGCTTGACCAATTTGGCAGCAAAAGTGTATGGTAAAATTATTGAAAGGAGAATGAGGATGGTGTCCGATGGTTTACTGTGTGAGACACAAGGAGAATTCAGGAGTGGAAGGGGATGTATGGATCAAGTGTTATCTCTGCGCAACATTGTGGAGAAGCATCTGGCTCTAGGTCAGAGGGTTTTCTGCAGTTTTGTGGATCTGGAGAGAGCATTTGACACGGTTGTACGAAAGGAACTTTGGGACATTTTACCGGAGTATGGTATTAACGGTAAACTGCTACAGGCTGTGCAGTCCAGTTACATGGGCTGTAGAGCCTGTGTGCGGCTGGATGATGGAATGTCGCCTTGGTTTGACGTCAATATCGGCGTTAAGCAGGGGTGCGTTCTGTGAGCCAGGCTGTTTATCATATATCTGGATAAATGTCTGCAAAGGATGAATGATATGAATGTGGGAGTCCAGATGGGCGACTCAGTGGTCACTGCTCTGCTTTATGCAGATGATGCAGTCCTGCTGGCACAGTCAGCGACTGACCTGCAGACCCTAGTCGACACAATGACAGAAGATTGTAAGAAAAGGGGTCTACGCGTGAATGTAAGCAAAACCAAAATAATGGTCTTTGAAAGAGACGAAGCCAGAATAGATGTAAGAGTAACAATAGGTAATGATGTACTAGAGCAAGTGGATGAATTTGTATATCTTGGATGTGGATTTAGCCGAGATGGAAGGTACACCACTGATATAGAGCGAAGAGTGAATGCGGGAAATAGAGTGAACGGAGCGTTGGGGCAACTTCTCGGCAGCCACCACCTCAGCCAGAAGGCACGTATAGCAATACATAACGCAGTGCTTGTCCCAACATTACTGTATGGAAGCGAGAGTTGGGTATGCAGAAAAGAGTATGAAAGTAAAATTAATGCGGTCGAAATGCGATCTCTGCGGAAAATCTGTGGAGTTAGGCTGACCGACCGCATTCGTAACGACGACGTAAGAGAGCGAGTAAGAAAGAGAGTATTGGTGTAAAGATGCGAAAGGGAATGCTCCGATGGTTCGGACATGTGGAAAGAATGCCGAACGAACGTCTGGTTAAGAAGATATACAATGCGAAAGTGGAAGGATGTAGGTACCGAGGGAGACCGAGACTAACCTACCTAGACCAGATCGGTCATGTACTGAAGGAAGGTGGAGTCAAGAGTCTCCGAAACCGGCGAGCGTGTATGAAGAGAATTATGAATGTTGAGGAAGCGAGTGAAGTATGCAGAGATAGAGTTCTCTGGTACTCTGTTCTCTCTGCCTACCCTGCAACGGATATGGCGTAATGATATGTATGTATGTATGTATTTTCAGTTTTCTCTCAACATTTTTTGATTTGACTGGCGGTTTAGGATCTATATCGATTTAAAGTTTCGTAACAACCTTTCTCACATATAGCTTTTTTAGACAGTATAAATTTACGATGAAAAGACGAAAAATTCATATAACTGGATGTGGATGGACATATACTGAAGTATCTAGTAGGTATATTGTCCAATATACCATAGGTAGTCCTACCTAAAGTATCTAATGTCTGACGCGGTCGCCCATCTCCAATTTCTAACGATTTAGTACTCAACTTCAGTGGAAAAACTATATATAGTTAGATACTTACCTACTTATTAATAAATAAGATATCTATAGCTACCTAGCTATTTATAACTAAAATGAATAAAAAAAATGATTAAAAAAATCAAAAAACCCAACTGCGTAAAAAGTCACCAAAACTACGTTTAAAAAACCGACTTCAAAAACTGAAAAGTAGAAAATAATTTAAAATACTATCATTTGTATCTCTATATATCTATTGATAGATTTGAAATCGGTGCCAAGCCCTAAACACAATTATAAACAGCTTAGGTACTTACTGTATTGAAATTCCTACACTAAAGATACCGATACCGGCACCAACTTCAAACCTATCAATAAATAGCACATAAAAGTGATAGTATTTTAAGTTATTTTGTATTTTTCAGTTTTTGAAGTCGGTTTTTTAAACGTACTTTCATTTTTTTTTTTTACTTTTTGGTGTTACAGACACACATATGTTATTCTATTAGTAGCGGGGCTTGAGCTATTCATTCATTTGTCGCACTCATACTCTATGCTAATTTCAGACTTGTATGGTTTTCTAATGGATGCCATTGTCAGAACTGGACCCAACGGGAACGGGGGGCCAATTGAAATGGGACTAAACGGGAAGCACCAGCTTTCAAATAAAAAAAGAATCATTAAAATCGCTTTGCCCAGTCGAAAGTTATGAGGTAACAAACAGAAAAAAAAGTACAGACGAATTGAGAACCTCCTCCTTTTTTGAAGTCGGTTAAAAAGCATTGAACTCATGTGTACAAATATGTAATGTATAGTATAACAGCAAAGTCATTGAGAGACATTGATTACCTACACCGTAGGTACATGACACGAAGTATAGATGATACAAGGAGTCCGAACATAACGTTGAACGAATGGTCTCAATTTAGGGGACAGAATTTTTGCCGGTAGAGTGCGCCGCTTTTCAAGAAATAGGTACTCATTTAAATCCTTGCGCGGGCAGTTTTGTTGCTATTGACAGCTTTGGAATTTTATATTTAAATTAATTGAATTCAACATTCGTGAGCCAACACGTAAACACGTGTAATAATAATAACAGCATCGGTACGTCTGAAACTCTAGCGCAGCCAGTGGCAGAAAAGAGAACTAAGATATGAGTTTATTATGTGTCCATGAATACTATGGAAAAGCCTATAGGCCGCCTATAAGCCGTTCTGGCTCCTTGTATCTATACTTCGTGGTACCCCTAATTAGTAATTTCGATCGTAATATCAAGTCGTTGTAGTTAAATCGTATAAGATCTCATCTATTTGGCGCCGAAGTTCGTAAGCAATAGATAAAATATTACAAAAAATGTTTTACAATTTGTATTCAAGAAAAGTGCCGATAGATTAAATATAGATAATAATAATTATTTTTAATGTAAACAAGTCAATAAATGAAAAGTTTATAACTTTATTAATATTTTAAGAACTTTATTAATAAATATATTTAAAAAAAAATGTTTGCTTACAAATCAAAAATAGTAGGTACCTATTTAGAAATTTGTGCAGCTAAGAAAATTTCATTCCTGATGTGCGATTTTACGAATGAGTTATTGTTTATTTTGTAATAGGTCCGCAGTGAAAAGACAAGTAGTCATTTAGTAGGTATTTGTCAATGGTCACTGATAAGTGAATGTGAGAATACATATACCTAGATACAAAAGGATTTAGTAAACTAAAGAGCATTTAAAGAATATCGTTAATAGTAATGAATTGTCCTTACGCACTAGTAGTCAGATTACTATTAAGTACTTAGTATAATAATGAAATGTAAATTTATATAAGAAGTATATGTACAGCAATGCAGTAATCTGTTTACAATGTTTTCAAATAACTATACTGTTTCTTTGTATCAGCGCCATCTCTTGGATTAATTTCAAAACTGTCGTTATATCTGGTGCAAAAGGGTATTGGCATTACACTTAATGTTATAGATACAAACAATAGCTACTAGGTGACGCTAGTAGTTGGTCACTACATGATGTATTCCTTATGTATTCGCCTGTTTTCGTTGCCATCTCTCCTTCTGTTGTGTGAATTGCACGTGGCTCGTTTTTGTTTTATTTCTTTATAACAAATACGAGTTTATAAATGAAAATTGTTGGTGATTTGCATATAAAATGACATCACAATGTTAAACTTTTTGGTAAAAGCTTAACTTTGTGACGCTATTTTTATGATTTGAAGGTACCCATGCAATTATATTCAGACTAGAAGATTGTGATTCATATTTATCTATTGCAATTTTTGGAGTCGGTCATTCGAAAATATCAATAATTTTTAAAAACAAGTAGAAGATTAAAGAATCATTTAATTCGATTTGAAAGTGAGCGAGGAGCTCTTTGAAAGAATTACAACAAGAACATGTTAAGTGTTAATTCAGTGGTTAATTTTGCAGATTTACTGTTTATTAAACCGATATTATGTATATATCTAACAAAACTAGAAAGTTTTGCATTTTCTGAGACGTTTTGCTGTGTATGACGTCAGCTTAGTAGGACGGATTTGTCAGTTCTCTTTAATGTCATTATAACCGGATTCTACTGTATATGTTATTAATGTTTATTTCATACTATAGCTACTAATCTGATCCGTGTGGTGACGGAGTAAGAATATAATTCACCACCCCCTATCTTACCCGTGGATGATCGTAAGAGACAACTAACGACGGGATATGTAACGCATATAACATCTATGCAAGAGAAGAAAAACTCGACACAAAACCCTACACCAACACGTCTGATCAGCGCGGCATAGTAGGGTAATTTCCCTCCCATTACGGAGGAGGCCCGAGCCCAACAGTGGGACATATGTGGGCTGTGACGATGATCATGATACCCACTAAATATAGGTATGTGCGAGATTTAGAAATTATTGTTTTTTTTCATTCCTTTTTAGTTAAGTTGTAAGTTAAATATAATAGTTTGTTTTTATGACTAGAGATACCTATACTCTCGATAAACCTCCATGAGAACAACTCTCCAATATTTGCACGTGATCATTAGATCACTAATACTAACGACTAGAACTATATTAATAGTTAATATTTACTTAGAATATATATTTAACTAAAAACTAAAGCGCAATTAAATATTAACGTGTGCTCGACAAAAATCTATATTAAATGCGAAGTTTATAATTTGTAAATGTTGTAAGTACTAAACATGTTGGCATTATATTCGCGTTCAATCAAACATTCGATTTTTAAAAGTTGAAAAGAATACAAGCCTTTTACGATTTGAAATAAAAATGAAACTGCAGAATATTTTTATAAAAATATCATAGTTTTTTACGATATTTGTCTTGGTTTTAAAAAAAATTGGATAAAAAAGTTTAGATATATAATCTATTTTTTTTTTAATATTTATTAAACGATCCTATTATTATTGTTTTCGGTTAGTGATTTTAAAAATGGAGAGACGCTGGTTTTGTATTGATGGTAAGTTATTAATATATACATACCTATATCAGATTATATCTGACGCCGAAGATTTTCATAGATTCAACTCTAGTAAGCAACGGTACCTAGGAAATTGTAAAAAAAGTTCATCGCGTGTATTGTAATATATACCTACCTAACGTGGAAGTGTCAAATTCTTCACGTTTCACGTTTGTTTGATAAAATTTGGTATTTCTCGTACAATTGACGGGTTAAGGATGCTATGTATTGACAAATACTTTGTTGTGAGAATTATCTCACTCTAATACTTACCGTGTTTGATGCTTATCGGCATTGGATCATCGCTATTTTTTTCTTGACACCGTGGCCGGCCCGATGGGTTACGTGTTTGGATATCATCCATCGACGACCCGGCAAGAATTTGTTGTTTTGCCCAGGCAGAGCGATTGATTTTCCTTCTGTTTGAAACAGATTCACAGTATGGCAATATATGGAGTTGTACGTCTCTTCCGCCACCCCGAATAGTTTAAGCGGTATGTGAACTACCATGTCGCAAAAAAAAGAAAAGATTGAATTATCATCCATTGCAGATGGAGCATTGTTTTCCCTATGTAAGGGGGAACAATGCCATAACCTGTATAGATGGCTAATACTTCTTAAGATAACGACGTACTGTACCAAACGTGGCGAGTAGAATTACCACGTATGACAATAATTTGTGTGCCCGACAGTTTATTGTTTCCAGTCTGAGTGTAATTTGTGTATCATCATTCTCCTACTCTTATCCCAATTGCTTGGGGTCGATACAATATGTACTCTTCTTTCATAGTACATATTGTAAAAGTTATTGGCAATAGTTTTATGACCGGCCACCTGCCAGACGTCAACCCTCCTTTTCTTTTTTTTTTTTTTTTTCACGCTGTGGAAACGCATTTACGCGCTTTCCCCGCATGTGACAGACGGGGGGGCGTGTGGGACTCGCCGGCCCAGATGACCGACCGGAATACCCACTAAAACCACAGCGGCCCCTGCCGCGCTTTTACGGGGTGCCAGAGAGATCGTCTACTGACATTCTATCCCCGACACCCCAACGCTTGGCCGTCTGGCCACGTCCTGTCGTCATTCAGGGCGGTGGAAGAAGGTGCGCATATCGGCGCCTCCTCCTCCCTGGCCGCCGCCGGCGGAGCGAGTCTGCGGACGCAATTGCCTCGCGTTCCCGCTCCGCGGCCTCCTTTTTGAAGATAACCTCCTCGCAGAAGGAGGCCATCGACGACCAGCACCTGTCACTGTCGAGCATCTTCGAGATGATAGTCGTCAGTGACAGGTCACGCCCAATGACCGCCGACAGGACGAGGCGCTGGGGCCCCCAGGCGGGGCATACTTCCACTGTGTGGCACACATCGTCTAGCAGCGCGCCACACTCATGGCACCCTTTTTTTTTTTTTTTTTATTTTTTTTTTTTTTTTATTTTTTTTTATTGGTGGGCTATGGGTGCGTCTCGCCCCGTCAAATCGGTCCGGGGTGACGGAGAAGGCGGCGCGTGACCCCATAGACCCACCATAAAATCCTCTCTCTTCGCCGTGCGAGCGGACCACCGGTACCCGATCTTTGTCTTCGGTGGTCCGCTCGGCGGTTTACCCTCGCGGGTTCCTCTCGTCGACGCCCCGACAGATTTCGCCGTCGGGGCGTCGCCCTCACGCGATGGCCTCGCGTCGGGTGACCGAACAATTCCCCGGTCCGATCACCCGAGGCCTGGGTTAGGGCGGCATCAGGCGCAGGTATTCGCGCCTGCGCCGCCCCGACCGCTGGCGGCGGCCCGGGTCGCGGGAGTCCTCCCTGACTCGTTCCGCCGCCTCCTTCCGCGAGATGACAGCCTCGCAGAAGGCGGCGACCGCGTCCCAATTCCTGACGCTGTCGACCATCGCCCTCGCGACAGCCGGCAGCGTCAGGTCGGCACCGATAATAGCGACGAGGTCGCGGCGCTGCCCGTCCCAGCCCGAGCATTCCTCGAGCGTATGTTGCGCCGTGTCCTCGTCACTACTGCAATGATGGCAGCTCGGAGTCCACTCCCTGTACACGACCGTGTGCAGGTATTTCCCGAAGCACCCGTGCCCCGTCAACACCTGCACCAGTCGGAAGGTGAGGACCCCGTGCCGCCGCTCCATCCATTTCATCAATACGGGCCGGAAGGCCTCGACGGTCACGATACCGTGTCTAGGCCTCTCCAGCCGCGTAACCCAACGGGCGATGACGTCTCGGCGGGCGTCCTCGCGCCAGGTGGCTATCTCGCTCAACGATGGGGAGCCACCCTCCTCGCGCAATGAGGTAACCCGCCGGTAGAGGTCGGAGAGCATCTCCGCCTCTAGGTCCCACGGGGGTGTCCCGGCCAATAGGCACGCCGCCTCTGTCGACACCGTGCGGTACCCGCGAATGGCTCTGACCGCCATGGCTCTCTGTGGCCTCCACAGAATCGCCCTGAGCTGGGCGTTCAGAGCCCTCGCCCACACGGGTGCGCCGTACATGGCCATCGAGCGGATGACCCCCGCATACAGCCGTCGGCCCTCGAAACTGGGTCCGCCCACATTCGGCATGAGCCGAGAAAGGGCGGACGCCGCGCCGACCAGCCGGGGAGCAATCTGTCGGAAATGCTCCCGGAACCACCATCGCCCGTCGAGCACCAGACCCAAGTACTTCATATGGGCCTGGATGTTGATCTGGATGGAGTTGACGACTAACGAGGCGCCGGTTGGCAGCCTTACGCGTGGCCCATGGAATAATAGGGCCTCCGTCTTATTTAAGGCCACCCTGAGCCCCAGCGCCTCGATTCGCCTGACCATCTCCTCGGTGCCGAGAGTGGCCAGGCTCGCCGCCTCTTCGAGTGTCCTGCCCCGGGCTGTGACGAGCGTGTCGTCAGCATAGCACACCAAGCTCAGCCCAGGGGGGAGACTCCCTCTCAACGCCCAGTCGTACCCGATGTCCCACAGAGTCGGCCCCAGAACCGACCCCTGTGGAACACCGCACGACATGGGCGTCCGCACAATGTCCCCTGCGGGACCCGCGCAGAGGATACTGCGCCCCTCCAGATAGTCTGCCACCAGCCGCCTGAGGTACAGGGGCACTCCATGGAAACGGAGCGCCTCCCTGATGCAGCTGAATGGCAGACTATTGAATGCGTTGGCGATGTCCAGCGACACCGCCAACAGCACTCCCTTGCCGGCGACAGCCTCCGCGGCCGTCTGCCTCAGGCGTAGCAGGGCCCCGATGGTCGAACGCCCCCTCCTAAACCCATATTGAGCGTCCGACAGATCGGGCCCCACCTCCTCCAAGTGTCGGACGATGCGGGCAGCGAGGACACGCTCCAACAGCTTACCCACATCGTCGAGAAGCACGATGGGCCTGTAGGCCGACGGCAAATCCGGGGGCCGTCCCGGCTTTGGCAGGAGAACCAACCTCCCCTCCTTCCAGCACTCAGGGAACCGTCCAGACGTCAGACAGGCGTTGAACAGTTGCCTGAGGCGAGGCTCGAAGTGCTCGAGGAGCGACGTCAACACCCGGACTGGTATTCCGTCCGGGCCGGGGGCCGTGGTGGCGGAGCGAATCCGCGCCACTGCCGCCCCCACTTCCGACTCCGTCACGGGTGGAACACTCTCGTCGTCGGCCTCCCGGTCTTGATCTGGCGAAGCCATGACCGGGGGCGTGTGTCCCGACTGCCGTGGAAATAGCTCCTCGATCACCCTACAGAGGAAATCGGGCTGGAGGGTCTCGGTGAGGGGGGGGCCCTGCGCGCGAAGCTTGTTCAGCGACGCGCGATACGGGCGACCCCAGGGGTCACGGTCGAGACCGTCCAACATCTCCTGCCAACTCGCATCCTTGGCGGCTCGGATGGCCAGCCGAAAGGCAGTCCGCGCACTGCGGTACGCCTCGTACAGCTGGCCCTCCCGCTCAGCGTCGCGGTGACGCCGCCGGCTGCGGGTGTAGGACCTTCGGGCACTGATACACGCCGCGCGAAGGTCCGCCAGTCTTGGGGACCACCAGTAGACCCCCTGCCTCGGAGGTAGACGCCGCACCCTGGGCATGGCCGCATCGCAGATCTGCGTTAACGCACTGCGGATGCGGACAGCCTCAGCGTCCACTCCGTCCGCTGGGGGCGGTGAGGACAGCCACGTGTGAACGATGGCCGCCTCCGCCAGTAGGTCCCTATCAAGACGACCCACAGCCCACCGCGGAAACGCGGGAGCTCCGTCCGCCCTGTGACCCCTACCGGGTTCCCGGGGGGAGACCTCCATCCGGATGTACCGGTGGTCCGACAGGGTCTCCGCCTCCTCCAGGACACTCCAGTTCCTCACCCGTGGCGCGACAGCGGGGCTAGCGAACGACAAGTCCACTATCGACCCGCCCTGCTGCCGCACACACGTGTTCACTGATCCCCTGTTAACAACACAGAGGCCCAGTGAAGCCGCCCACTCAACGACCGCCCGCCCGCGGTCGTCCGTCATAGGGGACCCCCACGCCGTGGATTTGGCGTTGAAGTCCCCCAGGACCAGGACGAGGCCCGGTGCCAGTCGCCGTATCGAAGCCTCCAAGGTGGTGAGGGAGGCCCTGAAATCGTCCATTCTCCTGTTAGGGGAGAGGTAAACGCTGAACAGTGTGACCCCTCCCCATTCCGCAGCGACAAATTCTTCGCCCCTATCCAAAAGGGATAAGGACGGGAAGTGCCGCTGCGTTGAGACGACGATTGCCGCAGTTCCGTTTCGGCTGACCACCCAATTGGGGCGATCAGGCACGACGTACGGTTCCGCGACTACGGCTGCACCAATCGACCACTCCGCCATGGATTGCAGGAGGAGATCCTGCGCACCGGCGGAGTGGTTGGTGTTGGCCTGCAGGAGGTGAAAGGATTCTGCAGCCATTAGTGGGCCGTATCCATCACCTCCGCCTCGCCAGTGGGCGATCGGGCCGCGCTAGAAGCGGGAGCGGCCGTGGTCGAAAGGCCGCCCCTCCCCTTTGGGGCCGAAGCTGGAGGTCTGCACGCCCCAGAGCCCATGCGGTGCTTGGCGGGCTTATTGCCCGCCGCACACGCGGGGCAGTGGGGCGGGGCGGCGCAAGATGCCGCCACATGCCCGGTCTGACCGCAGCGGAAACACAATCCGCCGCAGTCGAAGCAATTAGTGCACGTTGGTCGAGTATGTCCGACCGCCATGCACTTATAACACCTCGCAGGCCGGTGCTCAAGCACGGTTACCCGCGCCGAGCTCCAGCCCACGAGGAGCCTGCCTGAGCCGGCCAGTTGCCTGACCGACTCCACCGGGCACTGCGCCCAGGCAGCACCTACGCCACCCGGACCGGGACGAATGGCACCAACCCGGACGGTGTCTATGGGACACCCGGTTTTCGAGGCAATAGCCTCCCGGATGTCTTCCACCGTCACAGAGTCGTCCAGACCCGAAATGCGCATTTCGGCGCACTTGACGGGCCTGGCGATCCTGATGCCACCCTCCCCGGCGAACAAACCTCGCAGCTTCTCAGCTACGCTGTCAGCCGTCTTGGCGCCCTCGGCCCCTGGGAACTCGAGGATTCGAGCCCCCGTCCGGGCCTTGCGGGTCCTGGCTTCGACGCCTCCAATATCGGAGACGTCTAGCTCCCGCCGGGCCTTCCTCAAGACGGCCTCGTAGCTGAGGCCCTTCTCGGCCGCCTCAGGCAGCACAGTGACCACCACTGCGGCTGTCTTCGGCGACTTGAGCCCCTTGCGCGGCCTCTTCTTCTTGTCGCCAGCTCCTGCCTTGGGAGCGGAGACCTCAGCGGCGCGCTTGGCCTCCGCTCTCTTTCTTTGGCCGCGACTCCTTCTGTCGCGCTCGGCTACCTGCCAACCCTGTTCGGGTGCGGCAGTCGTGCCAGACGCACACTCATGGCACCCTGGGGCCTCTTCTCTGCCAATTCTGTGCAGGAACTTACCGAAGACCCCGTGTCCGGTAAGCACCTGCACCAACCTGAAGCTTAGGCTGCCGTGCCTTCTGTTGATCCAGCGGTGGAGATATGGCGCAACCGCCTCCACAGTTCCCCGCCCTGCTACGGGGAACTCCAGTTCTTCCCTCCACCGCCGGATGACTCCGCTTCGGGCCACTTCCAATGCTCTACCCAATCCCCTTATGGAGACTTGCTCGCCATCAGCCCGCGCCGCTACGCGAATCTGGTAGGCCTCCGCCAAAGCTTCTGCCACTAACGGCCAAGGCGGGTCGCCCGCCAACAGCGTCGCCGCAGTCCATGACACCGTACGGTAGCCCCTAATAGCCCTCACCGCCATTACCCTCTGTGGTCTTCGCAAAAGGGCCCTGTTGCGGGCGGTGAGGGACTCTGCCCAAATGGGGGCACCATACAGCGCCATGGAGCGCACCACTCCAGCGTATAATCGTCGGCAGGACGACCCAGGACTGCCAGTATTTGGCAGAAACCAACCTAACGCAGCGGCTGTCTTGATGAGCCTCGGGACGAGCTGGGCAAAGTGTGGCCCGAATTTCCATCCAGAATCAAGGTGCAGACCTAGATATTTCATCTGGGCCCGCACCGGCACGGCAACCCCAGACACACCGATGTGTGCTCCTCGGGGGGGGCCTCGGCCTCGGCCATGAAATAGGAGGGCCTCGGTTTTCTCCACCGAGACCCTCAGGCCCAACATGCCGATCCGGCCCACGACGAGCGCAACCCCCTCTTCTGCCAGTCGGGCAGCCCCCCGGAAGTCGGACCTCCTCACCGTGATGAGGGTATCATCCGCGTAGCAGATGACCCCCATCCCGGGGAGAAGCCGACCCCGTAGGAGCCAGTCGAATCCGACGTTCCACAGGACCGGACCAAGGACCGAACCCTGCGGGACGCCACACTCCACCCGGTAGCGATGTATGCACCCGTCGCCCCCCTCCCAGAGCACGTGCCTTCCCTCGAGGTACGCCTCCAACAGCCTCCGGAGATACGGAGGCACTCCATGGTACCGAAGCGCCTCCTTTAATGTCTCGTGTGGGAGACTGTTGAAGGCGTTTTTTATGTCGAGCGAGACCGCCAGGAGAACTTCCTTTTTGGCCACCGCTTCGGTAGCCAGGGACTTCAGGGCGGCCAATGCGTCGATTGTTGACGGGCCGCCCCTGAACCCATATTGACTCTCTGATAGTCCCGGCCCGACTTCCTCGAGGTGCTGAACGAGACGGTCCGCGAGCACCTTCTCGAACAATTTGGCCGTTTCATCCAGCAGCACCAGTGGTCTGTATGCGGAAGGGGAGTCGACTGGGCGACCCTCCTTTCGCAGCAAGCATAGCTTACCAACCTTCCATTCCTCCGGGAACTGCCCGGACCTCAAGCACGCGTTAAGCAGTTCCCGGAGTTCACCCCTGAGGTATTCCGCGGCGATGCCAAGCACAAGCCCCGGGACGCCGTCCGGACCAGGCGATTTCCTCTTGCCCCGAAATCGGGAGAGGGCCACTTCCATTTCTTGGTCGGTGATGAGTGGGACCAAAGTCTCCACCTCCATCTCCGACTGAGGAGCCATTCGGGGGGGAACGTGTCCCACGGAGCGAGGGAACAGTTCCCCCATTAACCTCGACAGGAGAACCGGATCCATCGATTCGATGATAGGGGCGCCACAGGCGCGGAGTTTGTTCCGCGCCCGGTGATATGGACGCCCCCACGGATCCCTGTCAAGGCTCATAAGAAGCTCCTCACGGGCCCTCTCCTTCGCCTGGCTGATGGCCAGTTGCAGCGTTTTCTTGCTGGTCTTATACACCATCCGCAGCTGACCCTCAAGGACGTCGTCCCGGTTAGTCCGCTGTCGGCATCGGACGTAGGCACGCCGCGCCCGGTTGGCGGCCACCCGGAGATCAGCAATCTCAGACGACCACCAATACACCTGACGACGCGGTGGCCTTCGCCGAGCCCTCGGCATCGCCGCATCACAGATCACCTCAAGGGCACTTGCTACATGGCCTGCAAGCCCCACCATATCAGTGGGTAGCCGTCCTGTGCCACCCCAGCGCTGCACTATGGCGGACTCCCGAGCCAGACGTCAACCCTCCTTAAGAATGTAATTGTTGACCAAACGGCATCAGATGGAGTTGGCCCAGGTCGTTATGAGGCTCTTAGTCGTCTTTTACGACATCCACGAGCAAAGTAAGGGTTGGTAGTATTCGTAGCAGCTACCACACAGCGAATTGTGTCTATTAATCATATTTTTGAAAAGTCTCTCGAAATACAAGGACTATTTCCTTAGTGCCTGGGTGTTGCTGTCTTTAGAAAAAAATCACCGCGCTTGATAGGTGAGCTGATGCTTGTTGCTGTTTATATGTTGCCCTGAAGAATACCATTCACAATGCTCCTAGTATTCAATCGGCTTCTGCTCCTTCCATGGGATATTTGGGAGTGGAAATACATTAGAATTAACCTTTACATGGACTGGAAACTAAGTGCAATAATAAAATAATTCTTGTATTGCGGGGGACTTTATAAACATAACTGGACTGCACAGATGGCGTAGTGGTTAAGATACCGACCTTCCGTGCCAGTGCCGTGGGTTCGATTCCTACGCAGGACAATACTTTGTGCGATGCACAAAGTATTGTTCTGAGTCTGGGTATAATTTGTCTGCGTTAATTGAATGTTTGTAAAGTCCCCCGCGATACAAGGATTATTTTCCTTAGTGCAGGGAGGTGTCTTATTTAAAAAAAAAAAAAAAAAAAAAATATAATATAACGGGTACAAATTACAACCAGACTCAGAATAATAATTTGTGGATCACACAACTATTGTCTGCCTCACCTGCGTGGGAATCGAACCCATAGTACTGGTACGATAGGACGGTATCTTAACTACTACACCATGTGTGCAGTATTCAAATTATGATCATCGTCATCTCAGCTCACACATGTCCCACTATTGGGCTTGAGCGTCCTCCACAACGGGAGGGAAATTGACCTGCTATACCACGCTGCGCTGGTCACACGTGTTGGTAAAGAGTTTTGTTTTGATTTTTCCTTCTCTTGCATAGATGTTATATGCATTTTATATCCCTTATTCGTCTCCTACGATCACCCACGGGTAATATTGTATTCTTATGCCGTCACCACACGGAAAGTATTCAAAAACGATTTATAATACCTATATAACACTCGCGGATAATCGAAGTGTGCTATTACGCTAAAAAAAAGATAAGCATTTTATTTTTTTACTCTTAATGTTAGCAGATAAATAATATTTTAAGATTTTTCAGTAGTTGTAAATATAAAAAAAAAAATCCACTCCCGTCTTCATGAATGAATCCAATAATATAATAGGGACCTAATCTATGGTTCATAATATGTTTCAGTGATCTAAATCTTCGCATTAAATTCTTTCTAATAAAACCTGTTTAGGATTCATTGGATGAATGGGTAAGTAGGTAGATTTTTTTTTTAGGTGTAGATATATATCTAAATTGATCAGTTCGGAATTGCTATATACACGAGCTAATACCAGGAATATACAAAAATAGCACGTAGGTTTTATTTAAATATCACTAAACACGCATACATATTTGTTATACAAACGTTTGTTATTACAACACGCCATAATGGCTTGTTCAAATTAGACCACCTTCATGAAATGTTTATGTAATAATTTAAAACTAGTGGTCTCTGTGGATGAAATTTAAATGAAATACATTTTTTTTTATGTTTCTACGTTATTTATTACGGTACCTTCTAGTATCACTTATTTTCAATGTGATTGAAGAGAGCGATGGCTGTTTTAGTGATTAAACACGTGATTGTATGCCGCTTATTGTAGTTTGTCCAGTCATCATATTTTGTATTATATTTAAAAATAGTAATATAGTTTTCAAAGATATAATCATCATTATTATTAAGTCAGTCTTTCATCGTCTACTACTAGAGGCTGCTACTGCGGTATAGGTAATCAATGTCTCTCAATGGTTTTGCTGCTATACTATGTACGTAGTACGTAATATCTCGATGACTATATATTACACATCTGTAGGTATATACATATCATAGGTATCTGAGGATCACATCCCAAAAATGTATAACACCTTTTTTGGCGGCGGAGTATGCTACAGTCATACCCCGCTCGATCCATTCTCGTTCGTCATACTTTGTGCGATCTATAAACTATTGTTCTAAGTCTGGGTGTAATATGGGTCCATTAAATTATATGTTTGTAATATCCCCCGCAATACAAGGTTTAGCTGCTAAATGCAGGGTGCTGTCTTTTAAATAATATATATATATATATATATATTCATCATCAGCTCAGCAGCAACATGTATAATGTCCCACTGTTGAGCTCGAGCTTCCACCATAACGGGAGGGAAATTGACTAATTATACCACGCTGGTCAGACGAACGATGGAAAACTCGAAACTAAACCCTATACCAACAGGTATAGGGTTTAGTTTCGAGTTTTCCATCTCTTGCATAGATGTTATATGCGTTTCATATCCCTTAGTCGTCTCTTACGAACACCCACGGGTAAGATAGGGGGTGGTGTATTGTATTCTTACTCCGTCACCACACGGAGAGACCATATAAATTGCTCTCATTTATTTGAGGGGACAGTGCCATCGCTACATTTTGCAAGCAGCTTGGTGATCGCAGTAGGTGTAATACATTTAATGATGTCTCAGCTGATTTGCACGTTCTCACGGGTAAGGGGTAGAGACAACTGTATTCTTATCCCGTCGCCACAAGGGGAAGCATCACATTTAAGCCAAAACTCAACAATATGTATACAATCAAAATCTATATAAGTGATATACTGACTGACTCATCACAAAATTGCCAAAACAATTAATATATCCGATTTACTTTAAATTTTGCGAATGCAGGTTTTCCTTAGATGTGAATATATTAGGTATAGTCTTCCCAAAAAAAGCTAGGCACTCCTTTCGCAAAATACACGCACATTAAGAATGTATTTTACCAAAATATGAAATATTGAAGTGAAACTTCTAATGCGACTTCCAACAAGGTTGCGTTAAACATTTAACGCAATGGTACTCGAACGCATGCTAGTAGTATACCTGTTACAGGCCAGCGCGAGCGTTAGCAACGAGTAGCGTCCAATATTCCAACGCAAGAGAGAGAGAGAAAGAAAGATACACAAAGGTAGAAAGTAGGAGAGAGAAAGAAAGTGAGTTTTTTCTTCTCTATGCAGCGAAGTAAACAGTGAGAGCGTTGTGAAATTAACTGAAATATGTACTTGTTGTTCTATTGTAATTTATAATATTCATTATTTTCATAGGTTTAAGTTTTCCCTTCTGTCGGCAGTCTTCATGATTGCTTTGTGTTCTTTTTTTTATAAACAATGAAAAATAATACCATGCCTTTATAATCTTAGCCATCGTAACCGATGCGATAATAGCCGTTGTTATTGTAATTATGTATATTGCGGATATGAAGTTTCGGATCTGGATACGATTATTAGAATAACATTATACCGGTTTCCGATATGATTACGGATTTGAATTTATTTCGGATTATGCGATAGTTTCGGTTACGTATATTGGCTTTTTAGGGAATTGTAGAAGGGAAATGCTAAGTGTGATGGTTATTGTATTATTCTTTTTCGGAGAGGCTCAAGTTTAGGTTACTTTGATTGCTCGAAAGAAAACCTGTCATAAAATGTCTTACACAGAAACCGAGCCGATCTGAAATTATTCGAAACTTCTATATTGGTTTCGGTTACGCTTTTGGATATATTATTTATTTTGGATATTCGTTAGCTACGGTTACGTTTACGAATCTCCATATCATTCCTAATTGTAATCATTGCTATGATAACGGTTGAAAAGGCTTTTTAATGGTACTTTTAATAATAAATAAATAATATGCATAATCTTTTAAAATTGACGAGATATTAGTTGAAGGAGAATATTTGTTTTCTACTCTGTCCCTACTGGTGTTCTGTAATGTATTAAAAGCTGATAATTTACCGTTTAGTGTCCCCTAGAGCACTAGAAAAGTCTGTTGCGCTGAAATGTCTAAGTATGGCAAGTACATACATACATATCATCACGCCATATCCCTTGCAGTGTAGGCAGAGAGAACAGAGTGCCAGAGAACTCTATCTCTGCATACTTCACTCGCTTCCTCAACATTCATAATTCTCTTCATACACGCTCGCCGGTTTCGGAGACTCTTGACTCCACCTTCCTTCAGTACATGACCGATCTGGTCTAGGTAGGTTAGTCTCGGTCTCCCTCGGTACCTACATCCTTCCACTTTCGCATTGGCAAGTAAGAAACAACAAAATGAAATTAGGTGAAATTAGGACAGTTACAGATTTATTGCCTTTTCAATTTCCATTCTATCAAGGTTGTTTGGTCGCCTTCATTAGAGAACCAATACAGTGTGTGAAAACCACGGAGCAAATACAAAGAGGAGACGGCCTAAGTAACTGTGCACTGTGATTCTCAAGTAGGCCCTGACGTCATCACGTTAACATCAATAGTAGGCGTGGCCTATTAGTCTTCTGTCGTCGCTGACGGTGTTCGTACGGTGCATAAAATTATATTTTTAGTGTATTTTTATGTTATTACGAAGAAAACCATGAAGTGTTGTGTTTTATCATGTAAAAACTACTCCAATAAACGTACAGATGCTATGGAAAGAATCACATTCCATTTGTAAGTATATTTATTCATAATTTATCAAAATAATTTCTAGAAAGTTCTTTTGACGGTATCATGTTCAGAAATAATTTTACTCAACGTTAGATGGCACCACTTTTCGTAATAGAACCTAGAACAATAAAAGCCCATACAGTTCAAACTATTAAGATTATTGTAATAACTAATAACCATGAGTATTAAAATTTATACCTCAACAAAAATATGAGTTTTATATGTAGTTAATAATTATTTTGTAAGCAATACGCCAGCTGTCATTAACTATGAAGATTTATAAAAGTGTCAAAAATCCAGGGTCGTAATTAGAATATAATTATAACATTCGGATTTTTCATCAAAGAAAAATATTTTTTACACTACTTTAAATGGAACCTATTATAATTAAACTGTAAATTTTTTATGTTTTAGAATACCGTCCAATGACGATGTTAGAAGCAATGGATTTCAAAAATTAATAGAAAAACTGGACTCCTACGAAATATACAAAGATTTGTTCTTCTCATTTTAACAATGAAGATTTAAAGGACTGTATTGCAGCCAATAGAAAGCACTTCGAACAAGCTTTTTATATTTTAAATTGTTTTATATTTATGTATTAAACTAACACTGTAAAAGTCATAAATATTTTTTGCAATAGAAAAAGGTTTTTCTTTGTTACAGTATTTAGGGCAAGAGTAGGTATAGCTCAAGAAATATATGATACAAAAGAGTATTTCATTTTTATTATTGGAACCAATGTCACCCTTTCTCCTTTATTTATTAATAATGTAATTGCACTCGATTGATAAGATTAACGAGGTTGAGCACGTCACAAAAATATTCAAAATGGTGGTGGCGTCGAAGACCGGGTCTTCAAGTTACCTTTGGCATAGATAAGTTTTAGATGGCCCGTGCGTCAATCAAACGGTTGCTACCAGGGGGGGCTGGTCTGCTCGCTTGAAATACTCTTTTACATGTCTTGGTCATTGACACCATTGTTGCATTATCAATTGTATAAAGCCTTATTTTAATAGAGTGGTTTGATTCTTTTTTTATATGGAAAAGACAAAAAGGAAGGAAATAATACCGTGTAACTAACATATTTACTAAAAGTCCAACTACTTTCATTCGACAATTTGTTAGAAACCCAAACAAATAATTGTATTATTTGGTCGTATGAAAAGGACACAAATATGAAGAAAAAAGGTTTCTAAACTTCTGAGTTTATCAGAATGACAGTAAAGAAAAGATGGATTTTTCATAAAATATTAACATTATGAACAATGCTGACAAGCCTTATAAAGAAATTTTCGGTTAAAAACAGTAGTCATACACCTATTCGCTATGCAGAATTATTTGATTATAAACATTTGTATTTGAATAGAGCAAACAGCTAATAAGATTTGTTTGTATCTTTGAAATAAAAAAAAATTAGCACTCCTTGATATAGGTAAATTCTGAGTATGTCCCTGTTACACCATACAAATGCAAGATAGCTCAACTGCATACAATATACGAAATTAGTAGTTGTGCTAATAGCCGGTAGATGGACATAAAGGAGGGAGTGAGACAAGTACTATTACTTGTCTCACTTTCTCCATTAGCAGCGTCCCCCTCATCCCCTGTAAATGACACGCATTGTTTCATAGAAAATATTCATTACAACAGCTCCTCTTTGTATTTGCTCCGTGGTGAAAACATTATGGTTTAGAGAAACATTTTAATAATAATCATTTTGATACTTTGATTTCAGCGATGAAAATATAATGGTTTATTAGTTTTCGTGTATCTGCTTCGAAAAAAGTGTCAGTGAAATTTTATATAGAACATTTTGAGAATTACAAGTTATAGAATTTAATTATTATTTAAGATCTTGAGATTTAGACTTTAAATTATGTAATCTTTTTATGTAAAGTTTGGCATGTAAAACGTCAAATTAATGACTAAACGAAACTGTTACATTGGTTTAATTGGTAAAGCAGCTGGAATGGATTTTCAAAGGTCTTGCCTGTGGTGTAATAGTTTTATCTTTGACAGATGAGGCTTATACAAAGATTATATACGTTTTGAAATAGTTTTATTATCTATACCTATTAATATTATGAAGCTGAAAAGTTCATTTGGTTGAATGTGCTAATATCAGGAACTACTCCGGTCCGAATTAAAAGAATATTTTAGTTTTGGATAGCTTATTTATCGAAGAATAATACCACGCTTTTACTTTTACTACTTAGTATTAAGCTGTGTGGTAGCGGCTATGAATACTACCAACCCTTACTTTGCTCGGATGTCGTAAAAGACGATTAAGAGCATTATGACGACCTGGGCCAACTCCATCTGATGCCGTTTAGTCAACAATTACATTCCCAAGGAGGATTGGTGTCTGCCAGGCGGCCGGTCATAAAGCTATTGCCAATAACTTTTACAATATGTACTATGAAAGAAGAGTACATATTGTATCGACCCAAGTGATTGGGATAAGAGTAGGAGCATGATGAGTCTTACTATCTGTGCCTCTGGATTTGCTCGTCTGCCCCAAAGAAACTATACCTTTTGAACGAACATACACCTATTTCACAATATAAAGTATTGCTGTGCCAAATTTTATCCAGATTCATTCAGCAGTTCAGGTGTGATTAAATTATTATATTAAGTGACGGATAAGCTAAGGAGTGAATGCTTGAAGTGATATGGACATGTGATGAGACGGGATGAAAGTAATATTGTGAGGAAAGTTATAACTATAAATGTTGTAGGGGCCACCGAACACAAAGATCGGGTACCGGTGGCCCGCTCGCACGGCGAAGAGAGGAGTTGCACGGTGGGTCTATGGAGTCACGCGCCGCCTCTTCCGTCACCCCGGACCGATTTGGCGGGGCGAGACCCATCCATAGCCCACCGTATAAAAAAAAAGGTATTAGGGTTAAGGGGAAGACCAAGAAAAAGATGGGTCGACTGCGTGAAGCACGATAGGGAGTGATTACAGAGATGACGTATTGGAGTTGTATGGAAGGAGAGAAACTATTGCGTCGACTCCAAATAATTGGCATAAGAGCAGGATGATGATAGATCCATTCAAATATTGGTATTTATAATAATAGTAGTACTTTCCTGCGTGTAATGCAGTTCTGTGCAGTTTTATGGATAATGACGTACATAAGAGTGACCTCGTCGTGGAATTAGGGAACCAAGCCAGCTGTGCCAGCATATTGTCACCATGAAAGATCGCTCAGACTGTAGTGGAATGTTAAGCAGAGGGCGACGAATGGATAAGGATGAACCAAAGGTTTTATTATTATCGTTTATCTATGGTCCGGTGACCTAGGTTTACTATGCAAGAAAAGGACGATGTGGGTCTCTATAACCAGACGAGCTTTGCCTCTTTTGGATGAACCGTTTGTAGCGTCATTTTATCTTCGATGAAATAATCCGCTTTTTTAAAGACTAAGGAAATAATCCTTGTATTGTGGGGATCTTTACAAACACATAATTAAGAGATACAAATTATAGCTAGACTCTAGAAAAAATTCTGGATCGCACAACGTATTGTCCTGCAAGAAAGCGAGCCTATGACACTAGCGTTGTAAGTCAGTATTTTAACCACTACGCCATCTGTGAATTTGCTTAGATTATACTTTAACTACATATCATCATCATCATTCTCCTACTCTTATCCTAATTACTTGGGGTCAAAACAATATATACTCTTCTTTCATAGTACATGTTGTAAAAGTTATTGGCAATAGTTTTATAACCGGCCGCCTGCCTGACGTCAACCCTCCTTGGGAATGTAATTGTTGACCAAACGGCATCAGATGGAGTTGGCCTTTTTTTTTGTTCACGCTGTGGAAATGCGTTTGCGCACTAGCCCTCGCCGGTGACAGACGAGGGGGTGTGTGGGACTCGCCGGTCAGCTGGTTCGACCGAAATACCCACTAAAACCACAGCGGTCCCCTCCGCGCTTTTACGGGATGCCGGAGAGATCGTCTATTGACATTCTATCCCCGACACCCCAACACTAGGCCATCTGGCTACGTCCAGTCGATAGTCAAGGCGGCGGGAGGAGATGCGCGTAACGGCGCCTCCGCCTTCCTGGCCGCCGCCTACGGAGTGAGTCTGCAGAAGCAAATGCCTCACGTATCCGCTCCGCGGCCTCCTTCGAAGAGATGACCTCCTCACAGAAGGAGGCCATCGACGACCAGCACCTGTCGCTGTCAAGCATCTTAGATATGATGGTCAACAACGACAGGTCTATTCCTATCACCGCCGACAGGTCGTGGCGCTGAGGCCCCCAGGCGGGACATACCTCTGAGGTGTGACGTGCATCATCAGTTAGCGCGCCACACTCATGGCATCCAGGGGCTTCTTCCCGTCCGATTCTGTGCAGGTACTTACCGAAGACCCCGTGTCCGGTAAGTACCTGTGTCATCCTGAAGGACAAGTTGCCGTGCCTTCTCTTCATCCAGCGGTGGAGGTGGGGCGCAATTGCCTCAACGGTCCCCCGCCCTGCTACAGGGGACTCTAATTCCTCCCTCCACCGCCGTATAATTGCCGCTTGAGCCGCTTCTCTTGCCCTAATCAATTCCCCCACGGTAATATGCTCGCCGCTTTCCCGCGCCGCAGCGCAAAATCGGTAGACCTCCGCCTGTGCCCTAGCCTGGAGCAGCCAGGGTGGATCACCCGCCAGCAATGTGGCTGCGGTCCAGGATACCGTTCAGTAGCCCCTTATAGTCCTCACCGCCATGGTTCTTTGTGCTTTACGCAGCAAAGCCTTATTAGGGGCGGTGAGAGACTCCGACCAAATTGGGGCACCATACAATGCCATGGACCGCAAAATACCCGCATATAGACGCCGGCAGGACGATCCGGGACCACCAGTATTTGGCAGAAGCCTACCCAGCGCCGCGGCTGCTCCGACGAGCCTGGGGACTAAATGGGTAAAGTGCGGCCCGAAGCTCCATTTACTATCTAGGTGCAGACCCAGGTACTTCATCCGGGTCTGCACCAGCACGGCAACTCCAGACACCCTGATGTGTGCTCCTCGGGGGAGACCAAGGTCTCCCCCGAGGAGGCATGGCACCGGCCATAGAATAGGAGGGCCTCCGTCTTCTCGAGAGAGACTCTGAGACCCAACTTGCCTATCCGGTCCACGACGAGCGCTACACCAACCTCTGCCAGTCGGGCGGCCTCCCGGAAGTCAGCCCTCTCCACCGTGATGAGAGTGTCATCTGCATAACAAATAACTCCCATCCCGGGAAGGAGCTGGCCCCGTAAAAGCCAGTCGAACCCAACGTTCCACAGGGTCCGACCGAGGACCGAGCCCTGTGGAACGCCGCATTCCACCCTGTGGTAACGTACGCGCCCGTCGTCCCCCTCCCAGAGCACGTGCCTTCCCTCGAGGTATGCCTCCAACAGCCTCCGGAGGTACAGAGGCACTCCATGATATCGGAGTGCCTCCTTCAATGTCTCGTGTGGGAGACTATTGAAGGCATTCTTAATGTCGAGTGAGACTGCCAGTAACACTCCTTTCCTGGTCACCGCTTCAGTAGCCAGGGTCTTTAGGGCAGCCAGTGCGACAATTGTTGACCGGCCGCATCTGAATCCGTACTGTTTATCTGACAGTCCCGACCCAACAACCTCGAGATGCTGGACGAGACGATCCGCGAGCACCTTCTCAAGCAATTTCGCCGTCTCGTCCAGCAGCACCAGGAGCCTGTACGCAGAGGGTGAGTCGACTGGGCGACCCTCCTTCTGCAGCAAACAGAGTCTGCCACTCTCCCATTCCTCCGGGAACTGCCCGGAACTCAGACATTCATTGAGTAGCTCCCGGAGCTTCTCCTTCCAGTATTCTGCGGCGATGCCGAGCACGAGACCCGGGACACCATCCGGGCCAGGCGCCTTCCTCTTCCCACGAAGTCGGGAGAGGCCACTTCTAATTCATCGGCAGTGATAGGGGGGATAGGTGTCTCCGCCTCCACTGCTGACCGAGGAGCCATTCTGGGGGGAACGTGTCCCACAGAACGCGGGAACAGTTCCTCCATTAGCCTCGACATGAGATTCCCGTCCAGTGTCACGATGATGGGAGGGCCGCAGCCACGGAGTTTATTTCGTGCTCCCTGATATGGGCGCACCCATGGATCCCTGTCGAGGCCCACAAGAAGCTCCTCGCGGGCCCTCTCCTTCGCCTGGCTGATGGCCAGCTGCAGAGTTTTCTTTCTTCTCTTATATTCCATCCGCAGCTGACCCTCAAGGAAGATGGAGTTGGCCTAGGTCATCATAAGGCCAGTCAGTCGTCTTTTACGACATCCATGAGCAAAGTAAGGGTTGGTAGTATTCGTAACCGCTACCACACAGCTATATTTTAACTACACAGTAAGTCATTATTACAAAGTTACTACTAAGATAAATGAGTGCAACAGGTTTCAATATTTTTTCTTTATTATTAAATTTAAAAATAATTTCATCAACATATATATATATATATATATATATATATATATATATATATATATATATATATATATATATATATATATATATATATATATATATATATATATATATATATATATATATATATATATATTATATATATATTATATATATATATATATATATATATATATATTATATATATATATATATTATATATATATATATGTATATATATATTATATATATATGTATATATATATTATATATATATATATATATTATATATATATATATATATATATTATGTTATGCTCAGAATGGTAACAGAAAGCTCGTGACGCGGGAAATATTCGCAATATGTGGGGATGAGAAATTGATGGTTGATTTCATTATATAAATAACACTATGCTTTTTGAATTATATCGGATAGTCCTAAACTGTATTAAATATTTTCTTAACGAAATTTCGCTCATATTTAATCGTGTACTTTAGACTTATTATTTATTAGATGTAATAATAATAACAATTTGTTAATATTTTTGAGGATTCATGGATGCTTCTGACATCATGATTATTTTTTATTATACAACATTCCGCACTATATAAATAATCCTTTTATTACTTCATAAACATACAAATTAATTACATAGACTCACGCCTGTGTCTCAATGGTATAGGCAGAGACTACAGATTGCTACAAGTCACGATTCATACATAATCTTTATGCATGTTTTACGCGTAACCGTACTCTTAAAATATATAACCTTTTGTCAATATGTCTCTATTTTGATCCACAAATATTATATGGTCGTAATAACGTTGTACCACTCAGAATAGCTCTGTCAATCTCGTTTAACTCATTCTTTCTACATATCTAAACCAACTCAGTATACCTACTTTGAATTTTGTCACTATTTCTTCATTGATACCACAGCGATCAACTCATAACAGTATTCTCTTTTGAAATAAAATTACTTTTACGGGTTCTATTGCATTTGTATTTGATTTTTAATATCCCGACGTTTCAAACACTTTACAGCGTTCACGTTCATGGGAGGACAGTCAGATAGTCCTCGCGTGACTATCACCGCTGTAGTGTTCGAAATGTTGGGCAATTAAAATAATACAAACGCGATAGAATCCGTAAAGTAGTTTTATTTCAAATGTGTAATACCTACTCGCGTAAACATCAGAATTCATTATAGTATTCTCTTATAAAATAATTTTATAACATTAATATTTTTTAATAACTAATACATTTTTTGCAGATATTATAGTATTTGTATTTTTTTTTACTTTTTTACTTTCTCAGCGTTTCGAATAATTATCAGCATTAATTTTTATGTAAGTTATTTCACGTCCAACAATATTCACGTCATATTTATTTAATTTTGTAATAACATAAAAAATAAATAAAATTTTAATAAACAAACTACCTATTTCATCCATGTCAATATTTTAATTTTAATTATTAAGCATAATGTATAGAAAAAGCGAGATAAAGTGATTTAAAACTTGTAACTTATACTCGTGTTTAAAATAAATCATGTTATTGATAGATTAATCGACTATTTTTGAATCTACGATTGTCTTCAATTCTAACAAACTCATACTCATCCTACATATAAGGGCAAATATCTGCCCCAAGCCTCATCCCGCGCGCTGGGCGGGACACCGCAGTCTAGCTCCGACCATCGGAGAATAACTACGCGAGTTTACAAACGTGTTATTATATTTCATCTTTACGACAGATCGACATGGGACATCATACACGAAGCAATTAAATCAACACAATGGATTATGCGTCACAGATAGGTAAAATATATTTTTTATTATGCGATTGTTAGTCTTAATACATACTTGTCCTGTGTAAACAAATATACTTGACGTGAAGGTTGCGGTGATTCGATTCTTGAGATAATCTTTAATCTTTGTAGATGTTGGGATGTAGAGAAAATGTGGTAATGAAAGTTATACGAATGTGTGTGTGTGTTTTATAATTTGCGGTCTGTGAAGAAAGGTTGTATTTAACATCTGTGCATTTTTTGTTTTTTTTTTTTAGACTGCTTTAAGATTTTGATATTAGCATCTAAAATGTTTATAAATCTGAGTAAAATGGGAATATTTTAAAATAATTATATTTTATTACTTTAATTTTGGATTTTAATATGTATGCGTTACATTACGTCAATAACAAATTTTGCCAGGATAAAAAATATTAAGTGTATAATATAAGTTTTATGAAATCTGTTGCGCTATTTCATAACAAAAATAAATATAAGTTGATGGTACTGTTGCCAATACAATTAGAAAAGATAAAAAAAAACAAAAAATATGTAATAAAACCTACAAATTTTTAAGACACAGATTTATGGTAATACTAGTTGTTTTCGATTCACTCACGTATTTTTGCTACATTCAGTTTTTCAAGGTTTAAATGTAGCTTATATTAATATATTATATATATAGTCTATTTTTATTCTAAATTTACCCAAATTTGTTTATTCATTACAGCGTGAGGATGTACGAATATATTACTCGTGATTGTAACAAGAGACAATCTTCTTGTCCATAAGATTTATTAGGATGTTGATGGCACTAGTTGAATGCGTACCTTATTATAGCTGCTGTGTCGTTTTAAAATTCTTCTGTCTATTGTCTATATTCATATTTCTAGTTTTAAACAGCTTGATAGATTTCTATGATGTTTTCTGTACTTGTCTATAAGTATATAACACGTAGTTTTTAAAAATATTTCAAATCTATACTTGGCACTGTCATCATTTTTTTTAACTGCGGACTATTTTTTTATTTGGTTTGTAGTTTGAGGCACATTCAGCTTTTTTTTAAATATATGTATAATATTTTTTTAAATATAAATATATAATATATTTAGGCGTCTCTATAAATCTTTATATACTAAAGGGCTTTATTTAATACTAGCTGACCCGGCACACTTCGTTCCGCCTAAAAGTTAATGAATGAGCAGATTTCGATTAATTCAAAATGATTAAGTTATTTTAATTTATTATCATAATTAATATGCATAATATACAAATTTCAAAAATTCAAGTATTTTAATAACGTGTTATACGATATTTTTCTTCATGCGCGTTGAAAATTATCTAATTGTTGATCTCTGAGATTTGTTTGACAATTTCGCATTGTCAACCAAGCCTTCTTCTTCCCGTGCAATATCTTGTTCTTCTGGAATGGTTACATTCGCGATGTTTCAAATTCTAATTGCGTTACGGCTTGGTCGAAAAAGTTTTGATCTTATTGGTCGTGGCATTGTTGATCACAATATAGACACAATGTGATTTATTATAACAATATTTGTAAAAATTCGTAACACTCGCACAAAACGAACACTGACTGCTCAATTTTAATTTCAACTTTTCGCGGTATTTTCCAAACAAACCATTACGTGACCTGTCAGTTGGGTTTTGTTACATCGTCAATAAATGAACATTTAGAAATATCGTTTTATAATAGTTTTTTTTTGTTTATTAATATCATATTTTAATATCCTATATCCTATTCCCGACGACAACAAACTCAAAAACATAAAAATCATAAAAATTGGTCCAGCCGTTCTCGAGTTATAAGTGTTGTAACTAACACAACTTTCTTTTATATATATAGATTATCCGTCTGGTGACGAAGTAGGAATACAGTATACCAACCCGTATGACTCTCAAAAATTCGTATGACCCTCGAAATTCCCTCCTCTTGTAGAGGAGGCTTTAGCTCAGCAATAGGATATACATGAGCCGAAATGATTAGATGAATTTGGTGCTATAATGGCCAGAAAAATGCTGTTGCCCATTCTCATGCTGATCCCAGAGTTGGTTTTTGGGACTGCCACGGGAATGGGGAGGAAGTTGATTAAGGTTTGGTGACATATTCGATTAGTCTCCACACGGGGCCGTCACACAACAGAGTAAAATTACTCCTAAACTCAGAGCGTTTATTTGTGTGGTTACAGATGGATTGTACTTGGGAGTCGAACCATTGGATACAGAAGCTTCGTATTTGTACCACATGTGCATGCAATTTGCTTTAAAATGTCTTTAATGGAATAATCAGTTCCTTATCTCTATTTTAATGTTTAAATTTAAATAATTTAAACATTGGTTACTGCATTTTTGGTGTGTGGTAGTGGCTACGAATACTACGAACACTTACTTTGCTCGTGGATGTCGTAAAAGACAACTACGAGCGTTATATCAACCTGGACCAACTCTGCCTGATGCCGTTTGGTAGGCAATTACATTCTCAAGGAAGGTAGACGTCAGGCAGCCGGCAGATCATAAAATTATTCCCAATAATTTTCGTAATATCTACAAGTACATATGGGTGTCGACCCTAAGTAATTGGGACAAGAGTAGGAGAATGAATGATGGTGGTTTGTGAATTTGTGATACAATTTTTTTATTACAACTGTATCTTTGATTCTAAGAATAACATAACTGATCAAGGATAACTGCCATAGTGTGACAGGTACAGGAAGAAATGAGAGGCTTAGAACGAATCGTAAAAGCACCGCTATATACGCAATGTACTCGCAGACTTGATGATGTCCTGTGCATGGTATGAAACGTTTTAATGGCCGTTCGTTTTATACTTTTAAATATAAAATAAATATTTATTTAGTTGACATGTTCGTACATAGTATGAAACGCTGTAATGACCAGACTTCTTAATGAATATAAGTAATTAGCTTAACGTTTTCTATCCATCCGTTCAAAATCCACAATCTCGCAATAAATAAAATAGCCGCTAGTTTCATGGCCTTTATCTAAGACGATCTTTTTTACAATCTCAATACCCGTGGGGCTTTCTACCCTATTTTATTTTTATCAAGATTATATGTAGCCATATTATGGAGTCGCTACGCGTTTCAAGTATGTACGCCCAGATCGTCTGATGTATGGTAGACTATTATTACAGTTTGTATTAGGAAGGAACCTAATGTCAATTGGCATATGTTTTTTTTTTAATTTTCCTACTCTCATATTTAGTCATCTTTTACGACACCCATAAGAGAGGAGGCGAATTGCATTTTTACTTCGTCTTCCCATGGAAATGAAATTTTGTTGTATCACTGGCACGCGAGTTTCTGAATCATTTCCGGGTCAAAAATGAGTCATTATTTTCTGGAGATTGTGCAAGTTTTTAAATATTTTTTGTTTACAATTATTCTGCCTGTATTACGTGATATCAGAAATTACCCTTCGGGCTTTCTATCCTTTAGGATACAGATATAAAATATACATAAATGACGCTTACAAACTTTATTTAGAAACTCCTTTATTATTTATTTAAAGAGTACAATATTAATTTCGAAACAAAGTTTGTGAATTCCCTTATATTTACGTTTCAATATGTATAACGCTTGCCTCTAAGTACTGTTAAGTTATAATCTCTTCTTGCGACAAGAAAGTTTGACAGTTTGTAGTGAGTATTTGAAGTAAAGAACTTTCAGACAGTTTGTTGAAGTTGAACGATTTAAGCCTGCTTAGTAAGTTCTTGTTATATATTCCATTCATTGTGGTGAGTGAGTACATTTCACCACCCCCTATCTTAAGAAAAGTTATAAAGTATCCTTTTGCATAGCCCTTTTTAATTACTACATAATTCTCCTACTCTTATCCCAATTACTTGGGGTCGATACAATATATACTCTTCTTTCATAGTACATATTGTAGAAGTTATTGGCAATAGTTTTATGACCGGTCGCCTGGCAGACGTCAACCCTCCTTGGGAATGTAATTGTTGATCAAACGACATCAGATTGAGTTGGCCTCGGTCGTTATAAGGCTCTTAGTCATCTATTACGATATCCACGAACAAAGTAAGGGTTGGTAGTATTCGAAGCTGCTGCTGCCACACAGCTTTAATTACTACAAATAACTAAAATTAAAACGTGTTGTATAAAAATCTATTAATTGATATACATAATATACTGATGACATCTATGTAAGAGAGAAAAAAATCGAAATATAACTCTTTACAAATTGGTCTGACCAGTGTGGTTATTAGTAGGTCAATTCCTCTCCAATTTTGGATTAACTTTAAGTTGAAATAATCACGATGATAATTTATTCCAAAAATATATAATCGCTCTTCGCTTGGCAGGCAAATCGCCACGCTTGGCAGGGGAGTTAGAGTTAACGCAACAAAATCCTAAGGAAAGCGTTGATGTTCACATTTTCTTAGCCACATTTTTACTTCTTTCGGAAAATGAGAGGTGGTTATAAATTTGTCATCATCATTAGTTTTTTTTTTATCTTTTCTTATTTTATTCCTGTATATATGGTGTGCAATAAAGAGTTATTATTATTATTTGTATCTCCTTTTTATTCACGGGATCTTCCATAGGGAAGGTGCCCAGTCCTTTGGGAGGCTTACATGGAGATATGGATCCAACACGCAGAGGCCTTTGGAGAATTTTAATCTAAATATTTAGATGGGACATCTACCGATGACATTCCACGTCTGCACATAGCATACATGGACTGCCAGCGGTAAGTGTTAAACTATTGTGTGATGATGGTAGGTAATATTTGAATATGGAAGTGGGTGCTTAGTGGACTGGTTCATCTTAAATCTATGAAATTTTAAACTGTCGTCTGCCTTCAAACTAATATTATTAGTTATCATCATTTCAGCTCTTCTGAGTTCTACTGATGAGTTTGAGTTTCTTCTCTTCTCCCTTCGAGTTCTTCTTCTCTTATATGCATCTTATATCCCTTAGTCGTTTTTGTTACCTATGCTCTTGGTAATCCTATCAGCCGATGTTTACTGACTGCCATTGATAATTACAGGATCGGAGGATAATTGTGTGCCTAATAAGCGATAATTTTTCCATATTTTTTTCATGTACGTGCTGGATGCAAATGGGTGGGTGTGTCCAGACATAGTTGCCAAAAAAAAGGCAGCGGCCTAGCTTTACCCCCTTTATTGCAAAGCTCTTTGAGCGGCAGTATCATTTACTATCAGATATGCTGCTTGTTCGTTTGCCATTAAAATAATTAAAAATCACATTGCCATTGAGCGGGCCACTAGTATGCGTCGCCGTCATGCAGTCAGCCTCTGTGCGGGTAACGGATCATCCTCCAGTATAGTTTCGTAAAGAAGTAAGAAGGCAAATTCACATAAAACGGAAATAATTAATTCTCTATGTGGTAGCGGCTACGAATACCTGGACCAACTCTATCGGATTCAGTCTGATTAATAATTGCATACCCAAGGAGGGTTGACGCTAGGCAGACATATACTTAGTCTGGCTATAAATACTGTTAAAATTAAAAATAAACAAAATATTACATTTGAATTTGGAATCTTCTTTTATATGATTGTTCATTGTGTTTTCTTTTGGCGCCAATACATTGTACAATATTTTGCGATGTTAAAATGGAGTGGGGTGATAAAGAGAACCGAATCTGTGATTGCATTACACAAACTATGTATGGAGCCAAATGCAATTTTTAAAACTGTCCATACGCTTGGTATTAGTAAAATGTTTGTGTACCGTGCTATTAATAGGTACAATGAGATCTCTGATTGTGACAGAAAAAGATCTGACCGTCCGCGTAGTGTTTGTACGAAAAAGATGGTCAAAGCAGTATGGGGTAAGAATTCGAAGAAATCCTGTCCGAAAAGCAAAATATTTTATCTCGGGAGATGAAGATAGCACCTAGAACCATGTCGCTTATTTTAAAAGATGACTTAGGACTTGCAGCCTATAAAGAGACGTACTGGTCATTTCTTAACTAATAATTTAAAAAAGAATAGGGTGGTAAAATTGAAATAACTACTGAAGCGGTACGCAAAGGGAGATCACAGATTTACTTTTTCTTTGTTACAGTATTTATGGCAAGACTAGTTATACGTCTTTTGCGGTAATCGAACCCATTACACAACGGGAGATCGCCGATTATATCTCAATTGAATATAATAATATAAAAATGCTTTATAAATATTTCATAGCTAACCAAAAATTCCCAAATCCCGATTCACAATAAACTTTAATAAATAATAGACGAAAAATAATTCACGCAACTATTTCAATGCAACATGTTCATATTAAAAGTTTAAAAAAAAATTACAATTCAATCAGCCCTCCACAATATCCCTTTTGTTGATCATAGAGTTGTACTACCAAACCCTTTGTTGTAATCACGTAGGGTAACAGATCCTTTTGTTGTCCTACACTAGGGGTGTAAGGGGATGAGCCCTTGTACAAAACATATTAGCTTTTTCTGTGCTAATCTTATCGAAGCGTAATATATAACTAGTATTGGTTGGGTACCTATTCACAATGGAAAAAAAGGAATAAAAATAGGAGAAAACCAAATAATGCGTAGTAACGACATAGATATCTTTAACACAAGTATATCCTCACTAAGGAACAGGCTTATTTCCATAAATCTCTGATTTTTTTTCATTGATTATTTAAACATTTTTAGTGATTCTATTTTGCAGTAAAATATACAGTATTTATGTAATGTGATGTATTTACAAGACAGGGAATTGCTTGGTTATATGGAGTTAGCTTTAAGTAATTGTTATAAATTTTACTCAAATATTTTATTATTTATTATTTAATCCGTGTGGTGACGGAGTAATAATACAATTCACCACCCTCTATCTTACCCGTGATGATCGTGATCGTGATACGAGACGACTAAGGAATATAAAACGCATATAACATCTATGCGAGAGAAAGAAAACTCGAAACAAAACTCTATACCAACACGTCTGAATCTGACAGCGCGGTATAGTAGGTTAATTTTCCTCCCATTACGAGGGAGGCCTGAGCCCAACATATATGGGCTGTGATGATGATGATGATTTTATTATTTTTCTTTTTTTTTTGTATAGAATGGCTTTTGTATTCTTTTTTAAATATTGTAAAAAAAATTTTATATGTGGAGACTAATAAATGGCTTTATGTTGCTATTTAAGTCATTATTGTGATTTTTTTAGCTGTCAGTTTCCTTTAAAATAAATAAATAAAAAAATAGGTGAAATTTATAATAATTTTATATTTTATAAGATTCTATAAATAGCCCGATAATTATTGGTACGAATGCGTCGGTGTTTTTGTTTAATGTGTTGTATAAGATGGCGGACTCGTAGTCTGTATGAGTAAATGTGTGAATGTAGGTAATGAATTTAAAAAGTAAGTGCGTATATGTATGTTGTTATAATTATATCCGCGGTGACAGTATTAGATGCGTATCTTTTGTTAAAGTTAGTAGAAATTTAATGTAACTTATATGTATTCTTATTTGAATCATTATAATATTCGTATTTTATTATGTGGTGATGGAATTAGGATACAATTCACCACGTCTTACCCTTCGGTGTGGAAAAAGATGACTTAAATATATAATATGAATATAAAATCTTTGCATTAAATGGAAAACTCAAAATAAAACTATACCAACTCGTCTGACTATCATGGTCAGGTCAATTTCAGTTCTATTGTGGAAGAGATTTGAATCTAGCAGTGGTGTTAAACTGTATTCTTACTTGGTGACTACTCGGACATTATTTATTGTTAATTCATTCATCCAGCAATCCGTAGACATTCAATGTTGGACATATACCTACCCATCCATTCATCCATCAGCCCGTAAACGTCCACTGTTGGACATAAGCCTCCCCACGAGAATGCCATTTGCAACGTTCCTGTGCCACCTACATCCAACGGTTTCCTGCGACTTTGATAATGTTATCAGTCCACCTAGTGGGGGGTCGTCCTACGCTGCGTCGTCCGATTCGTGGTCGCCACTCGAGAACCTTCTTCCCCAACGGTTGTCAGTTCGTTGAGCCTACTATACCCACAAGAAAGTAACTCAGATTAGTTTTGTTCCATCTGCATCTAACGGCATCTCGGGACTTCCAAGATGCCATCAATCCACCTAGTGTAGTGATATGTCATTATTAATAATAAAAAAATGCAGATAAGCCGACAATTTTTTTCAATTTTTACATATTTATTTTACAATGCGAAAGTGGAAGGATGTAGGTACCGGGGGACACCGAGACTAACCTACCTAGACCAGATTGGTCACGTACTGAAGGAAGGTGGAGTCATGAGTCTGCGAAACCGGCGAGCGTGTATGAAGAGAATTATGAATGTTGAGGAAGCGAGTGAAGTATGCAAGGATAGAGTTCTCTGGCACTCTGTTCTCTCTGCCTACCCTGCAAGGGCTATGGCGTGATGATATTTATCTATGTTGTCTTTATTTCAACGACAAGAAAAATATAAATCTTATTTTACTGTCACACAAAGAAGCTAATGTAATTTGATTTTCCTCCAAATTGTTTCCTGGTAAACAAATCATAGGATGACGTTCGTCGAATGGGAAATGACTTATGTTAGATTTATATATATATAGAAAAAGGGATGTGAGATTATAATTCCGAACATGCCCTTGGGATTCAGGGTGAATTATTATTTCCCTTTGCCATTCGTCGCAAAGGATCAATAGTCATAATTTGAATTATAAGGTTGTGACGAAGGGTCATTGAAGTATTGGCTTTCCGTTAGACATTTTAATAGTTAGTTTAAATCGTTCGGCCATTTAAAAGGGCTTGGTAATCATATGTTGTTTTCAAAGAAGTTTCTATTCGTTTTTAAAGTTGACACTGCAATAAGGAAATAATCCCTGTATTATGGGGGTAGTTATAAATATATAATTTAACTGGTACTAATTACACGTAGGCTCAGAACAGCAACTTTTGGGTTGCACAAAGTATTGTCCTGCGTAAAAATCAAACTTGCGACACTTGGCATGGTAGGTGTTTGTGTTAATCACTACGCCATCTGTGCAATCTTAAGATCAGTAATGCAAAGCTTTCTGTATAATGACAAGCTAATTGCCGTTTTCATAAATGACACCTAAATTTTAGGTAATACTTAAGCATTGTATATGACATATAAAGTCAATGTTACATGTCAAATATGTCGCCTTAATTGTTACCTCAGACTTAAATTTCAATGAACTGCAATTAACATCAAAAAATTAACTAAAATCAATGTACACGTAACACTTATATCGCTTTAGATGACCTAAAATTTAGAGGTCGTCTTTCAAAGCGTTATGCCCGCTTAATACCCAATATATTATTACCGCTTCGGGCTATCTAATAATACTATAGGTATCAATCCGGTAAACAGCATAAGAGACGCAATAAAATAAATTCACTCCAAGAGTAAGAAATCTCTAAAAGAAAATATCTGGCAATTTTTTTTTTATTACTTATGGTGGCAAACGAGCAAGCAGCACACCTGATGGTAAGTGTCACTGCCACCCATGGACCTTTGCAACATCAAGGTTATATCTAGGCCGCTGCCTACCATTACCAACCCCAAACCCACCCAGTTGGGCTTCCGGCTCTTTCGCTCACCGAACGAAGCGCAATAGCACATTGCCATTACTCAGACGTCGATCTTCTGCGAGAGTGTGGTACTACTCCGGATGGACCATCCCGCGGCTGTGGATAGAAAACTGTCAATAGCGTGGTCCTACCACTACTGGTTTATATTGTATAAGACATGGCATAATAGATCAATATCTCGAAGGAGTCTCATGTTCTGTATCTACTGAAACTGACAAAAAAGAAAAAAAAAATGAATTTAGGAAATCTTTGTGTTAATAATTCTTTTGTTTTGCGTTTGTAATTAAACTCATCCTAAATGGACGTATATTTTTTTTCAGGAGAATGCCATTCCTTTGATGATCATGTATCTTAATTCGTTACAACATAGGCAATACGTCAATTATCCTCAAGTCTAAAACATACATTCTGTCATTAAATTTTTAATACATACATACATACATATCATCACGCCATATCCCTTGCAGGGTAGGCAGAGAGAACAGAGTGCCAGAGAACTCTATCTCTGCATACTTCACTCGCTTCCTCAACATTCATAATTCTCTTCATACACGCTTGCCGGTTTCGGAGACTTTTGACTCCACCTTCCTTCAGTACCTGACCGATCTGGTCTAGGTTGGTTAGTCTCGGTCTCCCTCGGTACCTACATCCTTCCACTTTCGCATTGTATATCTTCTTAACCAGACGTTCGTTCGGCATTCTTTCCACATGTCCGAACCATCGGAGCATTCCCTTTCGCATCTTTACACCAATACTCTCTTTCATACCTACTCGCTCTCTTACGTCGTCGTTACGAATGCGGTCGGTCAGCCTAACTCCACAGATTTTCCGAAGAGATCGCATTTCGACCGCATTAATTTTACTTTCATACTCTTTTCTGCATACCCAACTCTCGCTTCCATACAGTAATGTTGGGACAAGCACTGCGTTATGTATTGCTACACGTGCCTTCTGGCTGAGGTGGTGGCTGCCAAGAAGTTGCCCCAACGCTCCGTTCACTCTATTTACCGCATTCACTCTTCGCTCTATATCAGTGGTGTACCTTCCATCTCGGCTAAATCCACATCCAAGATATACAAATTCATCCACTTGCTCTAGTACATCATTACCTATTGTTACTCTTACATCTGTTCTGGCTTCATCTCTTTCATCTCTTTTAATTTAAATTTTTAATCATACGTAATAGGTATATTGCCTTTAACCAAGTACTGTTCCAAATTCTCAGTATATTGTTGAGAATTTGCTGATTCTATTCTAAAAAAAAATATAGAAAAACCTTAATAACTATTTCTTAATCCAGGATTTAAAACAATGGGCCTCAAATCTTAGTTCATATCATCCAATATACGCAGCTATTGGGCTTAGCACCTCCTTCACTGTGGGAGAGAAATAACCTATTTGTGCCATGCCGGTCAGAGGTGTCAGATATATACTTTACTTGCATAAGAATAATATTAACAGCATATTATATTCCTTAATTACATTTTATTATACTAATACAAGAATAGGAGAGGTGAATTGTATTTTTACTATGTGGCCATACGAATAGTTTTAGTTATTCGTAGTAATTAAAAATGGCTGTTTAATAAAGGTCTCTCATTCAACTGTCAGTTGTCTACAAACATATTAAATCAATTAATAATAAACCTTGTACTAAAAAAACTACGTAATCACTGACTTAAATTACCTTAAGCCTAAACGTAACCGAAAATAAAAGTTTACGATACTGAATAAATCAATCAATACGATTTACAATTTCATGCATTTCGGATATATATTTTTTTAACGTTATTTATTCTTCAGCTAATAAGAATGAGTAAGTCAGTAGTTATTTTGTTAATAAGATCTATTGCTCTGCTTTAGATAAATCAATCAGTATTTTCTAGGTAAGATTGTGAGTCATATTCTATTTGGCCTTGCGTTATACGTGGGTACATATTTAACTGTGAGATTGGAGTTCTAGTTTTTTTCGTTAGATAGTTCTTACATACATACATACATATCATCACCCCATAACCCTTGCAGGGTAGGCAGAGAGAACAGAGTGCCAGGGAACTCTATCCTTGCATACTTCACTCGCTTCGTCAACATTCATAATTCTCTTCATACATGCTCGCCGGTTTCGGAGACTCTTGACTCCACCTTCCTTCAGTACGTGAGCAATCTGGTCTAGATAGGTGAGTCTCGGTCTGCCCCGGTACCTACATCCTTCTACTTTCGCATTGTATATCTTCTTAAACAGACGTTCGTTCGGCAGTTTTTTTTAGATAGTTCTTAGTTTCTTCATATGGTATTGCAAATATATAATAAATCACTAAGACCTTGCAAGCAGTTGTCATAAAATGCGATTAAGAGGTAAGCAAATAACATATCTGCAAGAGAAGGAACGCTTTACATATATTTATAAACTACCTCCTACGTAATGGGAGGGAAATTAACCTACTATACCACGCTGGTCGGACGTGTTGGTATACGGTTTTCTTTCGAGTTTTCCTTCTCTCGCATAGATGTTATATGCGTTTTATATCCCTTAGTCGTCTCGTACGATCAACCACCGGTAAGATGGCTGTGGTGAATTGTATTCTTACTCCGTCACCACACGGATTAAATAATAAATAATAAAATATTTGAGTAAAATTTATACCAATTTACTTAAAGCTAACTCCATATAACAAAGCAATTCCCTGTCTTGTAAATACACTACATTACAATAACTGTATATTTTACTGCAAAATAGAATCACTAGAAATGTTTTAATAATCAATGAAAAAATATCAGAGATTTATGGAAATAAGCCTGTTCCTCAGTGAGGATATACTTGTGTTAAAGATATCTATGTCATTACAACGCATTATTTAGGTTTCTCCTATTTTTATTCCTTTTTATCCCATTGTAAATAGATACCTAATATAGTTTTATATCCCTTAGTTGTCTCTTACGATCACCTACAGGTAAGATAGGGAGTGGTGAATTGTATTTTTACTCCGTCACCACACGGATATTTAAAATATAGTTACATTAAAAATTATGTATTAATAAAAAAAAAATCAAGCATTAAAATGCCGGGTTTTAAATCGAATGAACAAATCGCATTTTAAAAGCTCTGGAACAAGACTATATTCAACATAGGATGTTCAGAGCATAGCTGTGATCATATTCTATTTCACACTGTAGAAAAATGCATTTATGCATCCTTCTAACATGTTATGGCAAGTAAGTATGTAGACGACACTGCCGCAGGATGGCGTCGGCATCCCCACTAAAAACTGGTTTAGTGGGTATTCCGACGTCTATTATAAGATGCCAAAGGGTCGCCTATTAGGTATGCGATTTTGGCGTATAGGCGTAGTATTACTAATAAGACCAGACGTCCCGTTTTGAACGGGACTGTCCCTTTTTATAATAACGAGTCTCGATGTCCCCGTAACGAACTCTGGAATTGTCCCGTTTTCGGCAACCGCGCCAAGGTTGGATTTGAGTAATTTAAAAACGTGCCAAGAGTTTTATTTTTACTTAAAATATTCACCAGTTATATTAAAGCAAATTTTTTCTCTGATAAATATGTTAACTAAACATTTCGCGTATATTTTTTAATTCGTAACTTTTAAGTTAACTGACTTTTTCTGAATACCTTTAAAAAGTGTTTTTTAATTGACTACCCGACTAAAATGTCCCGTTTTGAGTAAAAAAATAAATGGTCACGTTAAGTATGACCACTTTATAAAAACCCGATAACGAAGCGAAAAACAATGTCACAAGCGGGGTTCGAACCCGCACCTATTGGGAGTCCGACCCAATCGTGCTGCCACTTACACCATCGTGAACTATTGTAGGACATGCAAATCAGGCATGCAGATTGGGCCGGACTTCCAATAGGTGCGGGTTCGAATCCCGCTTGTGACATCATTTTTCGCTTCGTTATCGGGTTTTTATAAATAACTAGCAGACTGGGCCACGCATTGCTGTGGCTTAGGTTAGCTTCAGTAACACTTTTTGTTTTTTCTAACAAATTTTAGCTTATATGAAGCGTTTGTACATTTAACATAGCGCCATCTATTAAATACTTACTGAATCCAGTCAACAGATTCCGCCATCTTTTAAAATCCTTTTGATATAACATATGATTTTGACTGTCAAATATTAGACAAATAATTTGCAATAAAATAATATTACTATAAATTAAGATTTAAGCTATCCTATCTTTTAAGTTGGATCAAGCTACACATGCTGTGCAAATTTGGTTAAAATCGGTTAAATACTTTATGAGTCCATCGCGGACAAACAACGTGACACGTAATTTATATATATTAAGATTAAGCATATTATGAATTTCAGTAATTTGTATGACCACTTTGCCTTATATGGGTGGCTTTCTGATATTATGTATTGTAATACCATGTTATGTATTGTTGTGTAAGCAATGCATTGAATAAAGAGACATACGAATACATCTATGCTGTAAACATCGCGTTGTTGAATATTTTCTTGTTTCATAATTTTTAACATAAGATTTGTTCGTTGTCGTGTTTTAATTATTGAAATGAATTTTTTTTGTGTCTTTAGATGCTAGGTAATATCATAATTATTCTCCTACTTTTGTCCCAATTACTTGAGGTTGATACAATATGTACTCTTTCATAGTACATATTGTAAAAGTTATTGGCAATAGTTTTATGACCGGCCGCCTGCCAGACGTCAACTCTCCTTGGGAATGTAATTGTTGACTAAACGGCATCAGGTGGAGTTGGCCCAGGTTGTTACAAGACTCTTAGTCAACGACATCTACGAGCAAAGTAAGGGTTGGTAGTAATCAAAGCCGCTACCACACAGCTATTTAATAATTAGTAATTTAATTTGTAGATATTATTAGTATATTTGTAAAGTTATCTATGAGAAGGTTTTATTCTTTAATGCAGGTATTGTCTTCAAAACATAAATAACAAAATTACATAAAACAATTTCTACATAAAACCATTCCACAGGTGGGTACTATTCCACTACGTATAAATAACAATTTCTATTCAACACATTTGCGATTCAATGAACGCGCCTGGACTGGACACCAATTGACAATATTGCTATTTTACATAATCTCTAAAACGATGTTTCCGTCCGGTTCAAGGGAAAATAGTACATGCGTAATTTATTCTATTGGAATAAACACTTTTATAGGTGTTTATTTAGGAATGAAAAAAATAGTGATGACATTAGTTTTATTTATTTGTTTAATACAAATTATATTTAAAAAAAAGTATTTAAAAAAAAAGTCCGTGTGATGACGGTGTAAGAATACAATTCACCACCCCATATCTTACTTACCCGTGGGTGATCATAAGAGATGATTAAGGCATATAAAACGCATATAACATCTATCCAAGATAAGGATAACGCGAAAAAAAACCCTATACCAACACGTCTGACCAGCGGTGTAGCAGGTTAATTTCCTTTCCGTTTGAGGAAGACCCGAGCTCAATAGTGGGACGTTTATGAGTTGAGATAAGATATTAATTAGAATTAAAAAAAATACCAAATTTTATTGGTAATAATTTTATGACCGCCGCGCCGCCTGCTTGACGTCTACCCTCCTTGGGAATGTAATTGTTGACCAAACGACATCAAATGAAGCTGGTACAGGTCGATATAAAGCTCTTAGTGGTCTTTTACGACGCCCACGAACAAAGTAAGGGTTGGTAGTATTCGTAGCCGCTACCACACAGCATCCAAATCTTGCATGTACGTGGGAAAAATACAGAGAAATATATAAAAATTGATTTATAATATATACAAGCAAAACGTGATTGGTTTTTCTCGGTGAAGGTTGACTGGCTCGTATAAGTAATGTGTGGTTATATAAAACAAGTTCTTTATAGAATATTTATTTACTTTAGTTTTATTTGTTATAAGTATATATTGATACAAGTTATAATATAAGTGATTTATATTTGAATTCAATAAAAGTAATTTAAAAAAGTAACTTAAAAAAAATATATGCGATGATGGAGTAAGAATTAAAATCACAACCAATTTCTTTTGACTGTGGGTTTCGTAAAAAACAATTAAGAGATACACAAATAAAATCAAAATTCATTAAGGGATAATATATTGATGTATGTATATATATATATATATATATATATATATATATATATATATATAGGGGGCATAGTATTAGGGGGCATAGTCCGGAGCGTGCTCGTCACGTCCCCTGCCAATCTAATTAGACTGCTAATCCGGCTCGATATGCGTACCGCAGTGCGGGTTAGGGCGTCCCCCGGAGGCGACGCGTACCGACCCGCCCCCGTCGGTACGAACTTCGGCAGTTGCGGCGATGGGGGCGCCACCCATCACGCCTTGACCAGTTAGGCGAGTCGAGGAGAGCAGAGTGCCGGGTGGGCACGTGGAATGTAAGAGGTTGTGTGGAAGGTAAGTTACACGAGCTGATATCCGTCATGGCGGACAAACAGTGCTCTGTGTAACAGAGACCAAGCGAAGGGACAGCGACGCCTGCGATCTTCCTGGTGGCGGGATGGCTCTGTGGTCTGGTGTACCATAGAGCGATCGAGTCAACATGGGGGTAGGAGTGCTATTGTCCTCTCGCTTGGCCTCAGGTGTGAAGCATTACGGAATGTATGATCCCAGACTTCTTTGGGTCCATATAAAACTAGGTGTCACCAAGGTATTCATGGTTATAACATATGCTCCCGTAGGATCCTCGGTGGCATCAGACCTAGAGAAATTTTGGGATAATGTTGTGTAATGACTCCACCTTCCTTCAGTACATGACCGATTTGGTCTAGGTAGGTTAGTCTCAGTCTCCCTCGGTACCTACATCCTTCCACTTTCGCATTGTATATCTTCTTAACCAGGCGTTCGTTCGGCATTCTTTCCACATGTCCGAACCATCGGAGCATTCCCTTTCGCATCTTTACACCAATACTCTCTTTCATACCTACTCGCTCTCTTACGTCGTCGTTACGAATGCGGTCGGTCAGCCTAACTCCACAGATTTTCCGCAGAGATCGCATTTCGACCGCATTAATTGTACTATCATACTCTTTTCTGCATACCCAACTCTCGCTTCCATACAGTAATGTTGGGACAAGCACTGCGTTATGTATTGCTACACGTGCCTTCTGGCTGAGGTGGTGGCTGCCGAGAAGTTGCCCCAACGCTCCGTTCACTCTATTTCCCGCATTCACTCTTCGCTCTATATCAGTGGTGTACCTTCCATCTCGGCTAAATCCACATCCAAGATATACAAATTCATCCACTTGCTCTAGTACATCATTACCTATTGTTACTCTTACATCTGTTCTGGTTTTATCTCTTTCAAAGACCATTATTTTGGTTTTGCTCACATTCACGCGTAGACCCCTTTTCTTACAATCTTCTGTCATTGTGTCGACTAGGGTCTGCAGGTCAGTCGCTGACTGTGCCAGCAGGACTGCATCATCTGCATAAAGCAGAGCAGTGACCACTGAGTCGCCCATCTGGACTCCCACATTCATATCGTTCAACCCTTGGAGACATTTATCCAGATATATGATAAACAGCCTGGCTGACAGAACGCACCCCTGCTTAACGCCGATATTGACGTCAAACCAAGGCGACATTCCATCATCCAGCCGCACACAGGCTCTACAGCCCATGTAACTGGACTGCACAGCCCGTAGCAGTTTACCGCTAATACCTTACTCCGGTAAAATGTCCCAAAGTTCCTTTCGTACAACCGTGTCAAATGCTCTCTCCAGATCCACAAAACTGCAGAAAACCCTCTGACCTAGAGCCAGATGCTTCTCCACAATGTTGCGCAGAGAGAACACTTGATCAATGCATCCCCTTCCATTCCTGAAACCTCCTTGTGTCTCCCACAGTAAACCATCGGACGCCATCCTCATTCTCCTTTCAATAATTTTACCATACACTTTTGCTGCCAAATTGGTCAAGCTTATGGCTCTGTAATTTGCGCAGTCATAACGTGAACCCTTGTATTTAAAGAAAGGCACGATGACTGCGCTATTCCAGTCCCTGGGAACCATTCCCTAGCTCCAACATAAATTGAGGAGCAACAGGAACGCCTCCCAGACACAAGAGCCACCAAGCTTGATCATCTCGGCAGACACCATATCAATGCCCGCTGCCTTACCATTTTTCAAACTTCTTATCGCCCATTCAACTTCATCCATACTGATGCCATCGGAGGACGCCGTTGTCGAATGTTGATCTACTAAACCACATCCAACACCGGCGCCAACCGTAGCATCCGCATACATATCGCCAAAATATTCACTCCATCGGCTTAACACGTCTTGTGTTTGTGTAAGAATGTCTCCACCTTTAGACCTTATTTTATTCATTCTGAAGGCTGACCAACCACCCCGAGACTTCTTCACCTCCCTTCAAAAGAGTTTGGTGTTACCCTCGAAGTTTTTAGTCAGCCTATCTTCTGCACTCATACTTGCTCTATCACGTTTCTCTTTCACTAAGGCCTTGGTGTCATTCTTACATTGCCGATATATTTCTTTCTTCTGTTCAGTCATACTGTCATTCAGATTCAAAGAAGAGACATAGTCCAGCCACGTTTTCTTCTTTTGCTCTACGGAAGCTGCCACTTCCGCATCCCACCATGCATCACCATTTGTTTTTCTATGCTTCTTTGAACTTCCACATACTTCTTTCGCTGTATCTACCATACTCTCTTTCAATACTCTCCAGCATTCTTCAATAACCGATTGCGGCTGGCTTGCCATCGTCAGCCGTTCTCGGACACCCTCTGCATACTTTTCTCTTACACACTCTTCTTGCAACCTTTCAACCTTTATTCTTTCAAGCCCTCCGAAGTGGACACGCTCTCGCCAGTGCCTCCACTTTCTGAACAGACCACTAAATCTCGCAATAACGAGATAGTGGTCCGTATCGACTGTGGGGCCCCTGTAGGCTCTTGCGTCCAATATTTTGCTTCGGAGGCGACTGTCTACCAAAATTAAATCTATTATGCTTTTCTGTTCATTCCTTATCCATGTATACATATGGATGTCCTTATGTTGGAAAAATGTGTTTGTATCGGCGTTAAGCAAGGGTGCGTTCTGTCAGCCAGGCTATTTATCATATATCTGGATAAATGTCTCCAAAGGTTGAACGATATGAATGTGGGAGTCCAGATGGGCGACTCAGTGGTCACTGCTCTGCTTTATGCAGATGATGCAGTCCTGCTGGCACAGTCAGCGACTGACCTGCAGACCCTAGTCGACACAATGACAGAAGATTGTAAGAAAAGGGGTCGTCTACGCGTGAATGTGAACAATACCAAAATAATGGTCTTTGAAAGAGATGAAGCCAGAACAGATGTAAGAGTAACAATAGGTAATGATGTACTAGAGCAAGTGGATGAATTTGTATATCTTGGATGTGGATTTAGCCGAGATGGAAGGTACACCACTGATATAAAGCGAAGAGTAAATTCGGGCAATAGAGTGAACGGAGCGTTGGGGCAACTTTTCGGTAGCCACCACCTCAGCCAGAAGGCACGTGCAGCAATACATAACGCAGTGCTTGTCCCAATATTACTGTATGGAAGCGAGAGTTGGGTATGCAGAAAAGAGTATGAAAGTAAAATTAATGCGGTCGAAATTCGATCTCTACGGAAAATCTGTGGAGTAAGGCTGACCGACCGCATTTGTAACGACGACGCTTACGTTGTCGTTACGAAATGCTCTCTTAAGAGCGAGTAGGTGTGAAAGAGAGTATTGGTGTAAAGATGCGAAAGGGAATGCTCCGATGGTTCGGACATGTGGAAAGAATGCCGAACGCACGTCTGGTTAAGAAGATATACAATGCAAAAGTGGAATGATGTAGGTACCGGGGGAGACCGAGACTAACCTACCTAGACCAAATCGGTCATGTACTGAAGGAAGGTGGAGTCAAGAGTCTCCGAAAGCGGCGAGCGTGTATGAAGAGAATTATGAATGTTGAGGAAGCGAGTGAAGTATGCAAAGATAGAGTTCTCTGGCACTTTGTTCTCTCTACCTACCCTGCAAGTGATATGGCGTTATGATATGTATGTATGTGTGTATATATATATATATATATATATTTATTGTATATGATGGCAAACGAACCAGCAGCACACGTGATGGTAAATGTTATTGCTGCCCATGGACCTTTGCAATATCAAGGTTACAGCTAGGCTGCTGCTTACCAATATAAACCCCAAATCCACCCAGTTGGGCTTCCGGCTTTCTCATTCACCGAACGAAGTACAGCAGCATATTGCCACTGCTCAGACGTCGATTTTCTGCGAGAATGTGGTACTACCCCGGATGGACTGGCCCGCTGCTGTAGACACCATCAACAGCGTGGTCCTGCCACTAATAATTAATACAAATAGAGGCAAAAGTTATTTTTGTATAAGCTACTTTTAGCTTCATTGAATATTTATTCATACGAAAAATTTGTAAAGTTAAGAGAGGATTTTTTGCATATATAACTGTAATTTAGCAGCGGTATGTACAATTTGACAAACATATGTTTCAAAGGCACATGTAAGAGAATAAACAAATTTAAAAAAAAAATAATTAAATATATTTACTTATTTTATTAGAACGGCATAAATAATTATAAAAATGTATGATTTTTTTAAAGACATAATACCTAAAAAGTACTAATGGCAAAATTTTTTTATTGCCGGGGATTTAGAAACATTTAACGGACGAAAATTAAACCCGTACACAGAAATTCAATTTGCGTTACACAAAATAGTGTATTGAGTGGGAATTTAATCCACACACTAGCACGATAAAATGGTATCTTAGCTACTACACCATCTGTGGGGATGATACCATAATCACCAAGCTTGGTAGATTAATTGGCGAACGCAGTGAGGTGATATCAGTCTCCCGAGAGTGCCTGGGCGCCCTCCTAGTGAACCACCTTTTTTTTTTGTTGCGGTAGTCTATGGACGTGGTCTCGCCCCGCCAAGTCGGTCCGGGGTGACAGAAGAGGCGGCGCGTCACCCCATAGACCCACCATGCAACTCTCTTCTCTTCGTCGTGCGAGCGGGCTGTGGCCCGCCCGGCCTCCTAGTGAACTCCTAGCCGATTTGTACGACTCCTATAAAGGGTAGGTTCCTCTAAGAGGTGGTTTATAATGGTATTCTTATCCAGTCACCAGATGGGGTACACAAAAGAGGCACGCCATCCGTGCAGTCAGGCAATTGATACATTAGGCAGGTATTTCATAATATCAAAAAATAGTTTTAGTAAATAGCAAATACACTTACCTTATGGTGTTTATTATCAAATACTGAAACATTTGGGTTGTTATATTTACACAAAGCGAGTTTATACATTGCATTATGCAAATAATTTGACACGCTCTTTGACATACAAAGGATACACAGTAATACCGTTTGTAGTTGCTGTCTCATTAATATTTCATGATTTCATGACAGAAATGCCGCATATACTTACCGTACCGTACCGTGTAAACGTTTTGAAAGTTTACACGCTTAGTCGAAAGACTTTTAAATCAACTTCAAATTCTGTTTTCTGTTTCATCATTCTGTTCCTATCACAATTACTTGCCATCCATTAGCAATATGTACTCATCTTTCATTGTAAATATTGTATAAGTTTTGGCAATAGTTTTATGATCGACTACCTGTCTGACGTCAACTCTTATTGAAAATGTAATTGTTATCCTAACGGTATTAGATAAAGTTCGTCATGTATATAAATATTAGTCGCCTGTTCCAATATCTACGAGCAAAGTAAGGGTTGATAGTATTCTTAGCAGCTTCCACACAGTAAATCATAATATTCCATCTTCTCCATAATATATCTACATACATACATACATATCATCACGCCATATCCCTTACAGGGTAGGCAGAGAGAACAGAGTGCCAGAGAACTCTGTCCTTGCATACTTCACTCGCTTCTTCAACATGCATAATTCTCTTCATACACGCTCGCCGGTTTCGGAGACTCTTGACTCCACTTTCTTTCAGTACGTGACTAATCTGGTCTAGGTAGGTGAGTCTCGGTCTCCCCCGGTACCTACATCCTTCCACTTTCGCATTGTATATCTTCTTAACCAGATGTTCGTTCGGCATTCTTTCCACATGTCCGAACCATCGGAGCATTCCCTTTTGCATCTTTACACCAATACTCTCTTTCATACCTACTCGCTCTCTTACGTCGTCGTTGTGAATGCGGTCGGTCAGTCTAACTCCACAGATTTTCCGTGGAGATCGCATTTCGAGCGCATTAATTTTGCTTTCATGATAATATATCTAATTTTGAATAAATATCAGAGAAACAACCAGATTTGATTTGCCTACCGGAAAAGGTTGGCTCTCTTACTCACTGAATGAAGAGTAGTAGTAAAGTAACGCACAACATGGTAGTATTTTACTATTGCTCTATTGTAACTATTGAATATTCAAAATGAAAATATATTCGAAACCATAACTGAAACCGACGTAAAAGTTTCGTAATTTCGTATATGGTTGGTATCTTTATGAGACAAGACAGGTTTCATTCAATTAGCCGGACAGACAGCCTCAATGTAAGTCTTCAAAAGGGAGTAACAAGATAAACCCCATTTTCCTTTTTACAATTATCTATAAATCTAATATCCGTATTGTAACTATTTCAAACTGTCGGATAATCTGAAATAATTTTATATTTAACCGTATCTAAATCAGAATAATGTTATTCTAATATGTATTCATATCCAGATCCAAATCAAACTCCTCAACATGTCCAATGTCCTCAAAATCCCCATTTAAAATAAAACGAATTCAGTTTTTACAAAACATTTAATTTAAAGTCGCTATTTATGGATTTTTCTTATTTAAAATAGTATTAAATAAGTACAATTTATTAAAATGAGGTGTTGATTTTATAACTAAAATATAATAAGAAGAAATGACCTAATTAATTTGCCAAGATAATTTGCCTTGTACAAGCAATCTGCTACATAACAAACGAGCTTCGCACAAAAACGAATTAATACATGATTGTGTTATAAAATATAAGTGCCTCAATTATTACATCGAAGGTGAGAAGTATCTATTTTAAATAAATAGAATAATGTATTTACACATCATATAGTGCACGCCTCCTGCTCTACTCTCGATATATGAAAATCAAGCACTTTACAAACCTAAAATGATTGTATTTTTCTCAGATTGAACTTATAGGATAATATTATCATACATATGTCAAGGAAAAACATTCGTTTAAACGTATTTGATATTTTTAAAAAGCAATTATTTTGTTTAAAGTAAGAAAAAATAGTTGATTAAGAAAAATATTCGAAGACGTCGGATAAAATAATTTGGATCTGGCAGGATCACGACCGTAAAAATTAATATATCAAAATATTAATTTTTTTAAAAGCTTAATAATCGCAACACGCTATTTCCTTTCGAAAATGGCTTGGTAATGCTTTGTCGTTTAATTGCAATTAATAAAAACTAAACTACTTAGTAATTAGTATATGTATACATACTTTATCAAAATTGGGTTCACATTTTTTATTCGTCCATTCGGACAGGCAAAGGAAACAAATTCCAACAGCCTATTGCAAACGAACAGCCATGTATAAGCTCTACGTCGAAATGGCACCAAATTTCATATGTATTTTTTCTTTCAATTTTATTTATGGCATTGACTAATAGTAAATATTAAATAATATAAAAATTATGAGGCGTGCACTTTTGGATTTTTCAAATTATTATACATTATATTCATGCTTTCTAATGTTTACGCGAGTATTACTATAATAAAACTATTTTGTACGAATTCCATCGCGTATGTATTTATTTTCTTATTTGCCGACGTTTTGAACACTACAAATACTTCATGATTACGGGAGGACTTGTGTGAGCATTCGATCCGTAAAGAATAGTTTTATTTCAAATGTTTAATACATTATATTTTTCTATTAGTATCTGTACCACGGTTGGTTCCGTTTATTCTGTTATTTTATTCCATCATTTTATTATATGGAGAACTTTATAAATTTGCATTTAACGGATATAAACTACTTTCAGACTCAGCACAATATTTTCTGACCTGCATATAGTGTTGTTTTGCCTGCCAAACTTGGTACGGTATGTCCGGTATCTTAACTGCTACCCCATCTATGTCAGTCATGTACTTGTTATGAAAATAAATATTTTTTTAGTTTCTGTTATTTAAAATTTCAATTTATCTAAGTTTAAATTACATAAAATTCGAATGACATCCATTTTAAAATAGTTTTATCGGATGCTTTGCTTGTGTTTCGATCTTTATTATTTTGAGATTTATTATTATTTTTTATAATACATGATACTAAATTATAAGTTGGGATTTAATATTACGGTCAGCAAAAATTACGTTAAATGCCATGGAGTAGATTTGCTTGATGAGTATACGAGTAAACAGATAGATAATTCAAATAGTTGCTGTTTTGGCTTCTCTATATTACTTTTCTTTAATATTTATAACATAGAGAAATCATTTTATGTGTCCCACTGCTGGGTTTGGGTGTCCTCCATAATAGGAAGGAAATAGATCTAGTACGTCATGCTGGTTAGTCTTTTTGGTTTAATGTTGAGTTTTACTTCTCCTGCATCGATGTTCTGCATGCTATAATATCCTTTAGTCCTTTCTGACAGCCTAGGTAAAAGAAGGTGTTGCGAATTATGATCTTACTCCGTCGCCATACGGAAAAATGTAAACACATCGGCCGAGCCTGTTACAATTTGATTATTTTATATAAACATGAAAAATTTTTAAATTAAGCAATTGCAAAAAATAGAATTTACTTAGGTAAAAAGTGGAAAAGGTGGTAGTGTATAAATCTATAATTTCATAAGCTAACTAACTTTAATTAATATATGATAATATTTCTTATATCCCTTAAAGTTCATTGGAGGATAGTCAACTTAACCCGAGTTAAATATTAATAAAAAGATTGACCCGACAACAATTCGTTTGAAGCTAGCCTGTTACTTTCATCACAGTGATATTAAGTTGCAGCTACGCGTTGTAGTAGGATATGAAATCCAATGGTCTAAATTATAAGTGGTAGCGTTTTTATTTTTCATATGACAAAAATAATTACTATATACATTTAGTATTAATATTATGGTTATCTAACCATCATTCATCATCATTTTCCTACTCTTATTCCAATTAATTCGATAATGGGGTTGATACAATATGTACTGTTTCATAGTACATATTGTAAAAGTTATTGGCAATAGTTTTATGAACGGCTGCCTGCCACTCGTCAACCCTCCTTGGGAATGTAATTGTTGACAAAACCAAAAGCATCAGATGGCGTTGGCCCAGATCGTTATAAGGCTTTTAGTCGCCTTTTACGACATCCACGAATAAAGTAAGGGTTGGTAGTATTCGTAGCCGCTACCACACAGCGTATTATGGTTTTCTAACCATTAGTTTATTACTATATGGTAATTGTATCTATATGATAAGGATAGAATAAAGTAAATCATGGAAAATTATACGCGCTTAAGTATTTCTTGTGTTTTTATCTCTTTAGTTAAGTAATAAAAAATGTAGTTTAAAAAGCAAAAAACTTGTAAGCACTCTTCTAGTTCCATCTTCTTATTAGCTTGATGGTATAACACAAACAAAAAGAAAATTTGTATAAAGCGGATACGAATCGGTTTGAAGTATATCTATTAGCTAATTGTCTGATTGACCATAGCAACAGGATAGTTTATAATAATGAATCAAATAATGTCATCAAATAACGTCAGTAATAGAGCATATTACTATTTAGCATAAATGAGAATGAAGGCTCAGTGTGGTGACGGAGTAAGAATACAGTTCACCACCCTCTCTCTTGCCAGTGGGTATCGCAAAAGACGATTAGGGAATATAATATGCATTTGGCATCTGTGCAAGAGAAGAAAAACTCGAAATAAAATCCCTATACTAACTCGTTTGACTAGCGCGGTATAGTAGGTGAATTTCCCTCCCATTGTAGAGAAGGCCTGAGCTCAGCAGTGGCACGTATGTGGACTGAGATGATGACGAGAATAAGGACAGACAGTTTCCTTTACATGTTAATGAGGGAGTAAAATACAATTCAGCACCGGATTTTTTTTGGGCATGTCATAAAAATTGATCATGTTATTTTTATTACGGAACACAATACTGTAAAACAAGAAACTCGAAACAAAATTTTGCCAGCCTATTGATATGGTATTTTGGATGAGGGCCGAGTACATTAAAAGGATATGTGTTGAAGAAGAAAAATAAGTTTCTTATAAAAAATATAATAACTCGCTGCTCGCTTCAATTTGTGCCATACAAAATTTTATATTCTGATTACTTGTACAGTTTTCAATCAAAGTCTGAACAATGTTGATTATGTGCCGTTGGAAATGAGCCGCACGGAGCGAATTGGGGACGAATGGGGGCACAAACACTTCTTTATTTTACGAGCTGTTTAGTCCGATGTTCCCCTTTATTGTTCTCCTTTGATGTGAGGTTTTGTTACGTAATGATTTCGTAATGAAAGTGTTTATTGTATTAAGTAATATTTCAGAACAGCTTGTTAATGAGATTAACGTGTTAAAAGAAATGTACAAACTGTTTAGCTTTATGTATTGCTGGTTACTTTTAAACTCGCAGATGTGTAGCTACTTCTGTCCAGTCATTATTCTATATATTGTCGAATGTGTTAGTGTATATTGTCACTGCTTTATTCTACAATTCGCATCATTATATTACACACCCTTTTTATACAGCGTAATCTCTCTAGACATAATTTTGACTGGTAATTTAATAACTTTTAAAAATTATAGTGCTTGTTGGACCGATGGATGGTCATCAGTATATTAACTTCCACTGGATACATAGATATATAGGCATCACTAAGAAGGGGATATAACGCCATAATAGTCACGCTTGTTATATGGGTTGATGCTAGCAGTTAATTTTACTAGTTGCCGAGGAAAGTATTGTTGACCACTCCTCTGGTGATTGCTTAATTTGGTTTTTGCGAAAATAACATGGAAGGAAAGGGATGATGACACATTAACGTCTTAACCCATTCATCATATACGTTATTTGTGCATTAGTAGTGGCACAGTCATACTATTGACAGTTTTCTGTCTACAGTGGCAATGTTCTGCTGTGATTCTTTCGGTGAGTGAGAGAGTCGAAAGCCCAATTTTCTAGGTGGGTTTGTGATTTTCCTTGGTAAGCTATCCCTGATATTACAAAGGTCCATGGCATTGGTAGGCTATGCCTGGTATTGCAAAGACCTATGGTGGCAATAACACTTAACATCAGGTGTGTTGCTTGTTATTTTGCCACAAAGGCAATAAAAATAAATCTACATCATATAAGTTATATATATATTCGGGTTGAGAGCCCTCAGCGCTCACCCACAGCCCGGTTACGCTGTAACAGCCCCTTTTTTTTTTTTTTTTTTTTTTGCGGTGGGCTATGGACGTCGCACCCCGCCAAATCGGTCCGGGGTGACGGAAGAGGCGGCGCGCAACCCCATTGACTCACCCTGCAGGCACCTCTTCTTCGCCGTACGAGCGGGCCACCGGTACCCGATCTTTGTCTTCGGTGGCCCGCTCGGCGGTATGCCCTCTTGGGCTCCTCTCCTGTCGACGCCCCGACAGCTTTCGCCGTCGAGGCGTCGTCCTCACGCGGTGGCCTCACGTCGGGTGACCGGACAATTCCCCGGTCCGATCACCCGAAGCCTCGGTTAGGGCGGCATCAGGCGCAGGTACTCGCGCCTGCGCCGCCCCGGCCGCGGGCAGCGGCCCGGGTCACGGGAATCCTCCCGGGCCCGTTCCGCCGCCTCCTTCTGCGAGATGACAGCCTCGCAGAAGGCGGGACCGCGTCCCAATTCCTGACGCTGTCGACCATCGCTCGCGCAACAACCGGCAGCGTCAAGTCGGCACCGATGACAGCGACGAGGTCACGGCGCTGCCCGTCCCAGCCCGAACATACCTCGAGCGTATGTTGCGCCGTGTCCTCGTCGCTACTGCAATGGTGGCAGGACGGAGTCCACTCCCTCCGCACAACCGTGTGCAGGTACTTGCCGAAGCAACCATGCCCCGACAAGACCTGCACCAACCGGAAAGAGAGGACTCCGTGCCGCCGCTCCATCCACTCCATCAGTACGGGCCGGAGGGCCTCAACGGTAATAACACCGTATCTAGGCCTCTCCAGCCGCGTAGCCCAACGGGCGATGACTTCTCGGCGGGCGTCCAGGTGGCTATCTCGTTGAACGATGGGGAGCCACCCTCTTCGCGCATTGAGGTAACCCGTCGGTAGAGGTCGGAGAGCATCTCCGCCTCTAGATCCCACGGGGGTGTCCCGGCCAATAGGCACGCCGCCTCTGTCGACACCGTGCGGTACCCGCGAATGGCTCTGACCGCCATGACTCTCTGTGGCCTCCACAGAACCGCCCTGAGTTGGGCGTTCAGAGCCCTCGCCCACACGGGTGCGCCGTACATGGCCATTGAGCGGATCACCCCCGCATACAGCCGTCGGCCCTGAAAACTGGGTCCGCCCACGTTCGGCATGAGCCGAGAAAGGGCGGACGCCGCGCCGACCAGCCGGGGAGCAATTTGACGAAAATGCTCCCGGAACCACCATCGCCCGTCGAGCACCAGACCCAAGTACCTCATATGGGCCTGGATACTGATGTGGATGGAGTTGACGACTAACGAGGCGCCGATGGGCAGCCTCACACGGGGCCCATGGAATAGTAGAGCCTCCGTCTTGTTTAGGGCCACCCTGAGCCCCAGCGCCTCGATTCGCCTGACCATCTCCTCGGTGCCGAGAGTGGCCAGGCTCGCCGCCTCTTCGAATGTCCTGCCCCGGGCTGTGACGAGCGTGTCATCAGCATAGCAAATAACGCTCAGCCCGGGGGGGGAGACTCCCTCTCAACGCCCAGTCGTAACCGATGTCCCACAGAGTCGGCTCCAGAACCGACCCCTGCGGAACACCGCACGACATGGGCGTCCGCACAATGTCCTCTGCGGGGCTCGCGTAGAGAACACTGCGCCCCTCCAAATAGTCTGCCACCAGCCGCCTGAGGTACAGGGGCACTCCGTGGAACCGGAGCGCCTCCCTGATGCAGCTGAATGGCAGACTATTGAAGGCGTTGGCGATGTCGCGAACGCCCCCTTCGAAACCCAAATTGAGCGTCCGACAGATCGGGCCCCACCTCTTCCAGGTGCTGGACGATGCGGGCAGCGAGGACACGCTCCAGCAGCTTACCCACATCATCCAGAAGCACAATGGGCCTGTAGGCCGACGGCGAATCCGGGGGCCGTCCCGGCTTTGGCAGGAGAACCAACCTCCCTTCCTTCTAGCACTCAGGGAACTGTCCAGACGTCAGACAGGCGTTGAACAGTCGCCTGAGGCGAGGTTCGAGATGCTCGAGGAGCAACGTCAACACCCGGACTGGGATTCCGTCCGGGCCGGGGGCCGTGGTGGCGGAACGAATCTTCGCCACGGCTGCTCCCACTTCCGACTCCATCACGGGCGGAACACTCTCGACGGCCTCCCGGTCGTGATCTGGCGAAGCCATGACCGGGGGCGTGTGCTCCGACTGCCGCGGGAACAGCTCCTCGACCACTCTACGAAGGAGGTCGGGCTGGAGGGTCTCGGTGAGGGGGGGTGCCTGCGCGCGAAGCTTATTCAGCGACGCGCGATACGGGCGACCCCAGGGGTCACGGTCAAGACCGTCCAGCATCTCCTGCCAACTCGCGTCCTTGGCGGACCGGATGGCCAGCCGAAAGGCGGTACGCGCACTGCGGTACGCCTCGTACAGCTGGCCCTCCCGCTCAACATCGCGGCGACGCCGCCGACTGCGGGTGTAGGACCTTCGGGCACTAATGCACGCCGCACGAAGGTCCGCCAGTCTTGGGGACCACCAGTAGACCCCCTGCCTCGGAGGTAGACGCCGCACCCTGGGCATGGCCGCATCGCACACCTGCGTTAACGCACTGCGGATGCGGACAGCCTCAACGTCCACTCCGTCCGCTGGGGGTGGTGAGGACAGCCACGTGTTCATGATGGCCGCCTCCGCCAGTAGGTCCCTAGCTGTAACAGCCCCTAGGCTAACAGCAATCGCAGTGGATGCGGTTTAGTGGGTAACCTAGCCCTAGGCTAGGAGTGGGACTCCTGCTCAGCTCCACTTCCCATCCGGGGAGTAAGTGCGTCATGCATTCCTGGACCACTGCGTTACCAGAAAAAAAAATATACGTTATACCTTTAATACCACATAAATAGGTTTTCAAGCCTATTGCTATTAAAAGAGCACAGTTGTAAATTTACCATTTGCTATGAAAAAGTAATGAGAAAAGAATTTCTCATGAGAGAAGCGGGAAAACAGAAAAAAATGTGGAGTTTACTCCACATTTTTTTCTCTCCACATTTTCACCTCGAGAAAGTGTTTTCCACGACTTAGGAATTAAACTTACTTCTATAGTTTATAATTTTATTATAATTGCATATGAAATATAAATTATGAAACAATGTATTTTTTTTTTAACACTAGGCAGGCTAGCCGCCTGCCTAGTGTCTTAAAATTATTGCCAATAACTTTGCAATATGTAGGAAGACGAGTACATATTACATCGACCCCAAGTAACTGGGATAAGAGCAAAATGGTGATGATATTATACATATTTTAATGTTATAATATTTATTAACGAAACTACGTATATATAAAAGCTAATATGAATTTTATATAATATTTTTATGTAGAAAATTATAATAGACTAACTGTATAAACAAAAATTGATCTGTACAAATGTAAAAGAAAATATATATGAAACAAAATGAATTCTGATGTTTACGTGAGTATTAGCCGTTTGAAATAAAACATCGCGCTTATAGTTCACGTTCATGGTCACGAGAGGACTGTCCTTGAACGCCGTGTGCTCGAAACGGTGCCGCAGTGTTTGAAACAATTTTAAAAATAAATAGAAACGCGGCAAAATATGTAAAAATAGTTTTATTTCAAATATAAAAACAAAAGCTTAAGAACTCGATTTTGGCGTTATATACTCGTATTTTGCCTAATTGTGAATTTAAAGTACATTTAGGGATTATATTCTCAGATTTTTAATATCCAAAATCATTCAAGCTGTTTAGGAAGTGCTGTCATAAACCTACAAAGAATTGTTTAAATAAAGTTATGGGATAACTGGCTTATAGTATTATATAAAACCGTATTATTTTTCAAATTTATGGAATAACTTGTTTCGATTGTTATTTTTTTATATTAACTTGTTATGTGAGTGTCTAAATGTTTATTAGAAACTTTTTTAGTAATAGTCTTAATATTACTTTACAATTAAATTTGTTCATTATAGGAACTATATCTTTCAAATAAAACTAGTTTTACGGATTCTATCGTGTTTGTATTTGATTTTTAATTTCCCGACGTTTCGAACACTTTACAGTGATCATGGTCACATGGTCACATGGTCTTCCGTACAAACGCGGTAGAATCCGTAAAAGTAGTTTTATTTCAAATGTGTAATACTCGTGTAAACATTAGAAATCATTATACTATATGTTTTTTATTCGATAAAATAAATAATTTCTCATAATTTATTATTCTAATTAAGGTAAACTAAGGTACGTATGTATACGTTACTTATTAGTTATTATGCTTATATAGATATATATATATATATATATATATATATATATATATATATATATATATATATATATATATATATATATATATAATAGCTTTATAAATAAGCTTAAAATTAATATTATAAAATGTAACGCGTATACAGGGTGTCCCAAAATTCAACGATAAGCCGGCACCAGCAGATGGACCTACATATGACTACTCGAGAACAAAAAAGAAAAAAATTCTACCTTGATTTTTTTTTTCATTACGACAAAAAAAACCGATTTCTTTAAAAATCGTCATCTTTTATTATATTATTAAGTGCCATTGCTACAATTTTACAAGTAATTCTGTGATTTTTTTTGTATTGGCAAGGTAAGTAGTACTACTATCGATCACAACCATTAAAAATTCCAGAATATCTATAGTTTTTACACAAAAATCAACCAAAACTATGTTTTTTTCATAAATTATGTAAGATTTTGACTTTCAGCTCACTTTCACTCATCACAGTGAAAAAAAAAAGTATGGACACTACTGTGGCAAATAGTATTAAAAATTGGCGCAACTAACTACAATTCTAAAATGGTATAACATTCTAGGCAAACTAGCCACAAAAATATACTTAGGTGTACTATTTCAAAATAACAACCATACTTCGAAAATTGTTAGTGTTGATAGTAATCACTTCTACTATGTAGCCAAAATGTTTTTGTTGCAAGTTCTCAGAATTTGAATGAGACATGTGCGTAGTCCATAAGATAACATAAGTTAGAAAGAGATAGATATAGAGAGATTAGAATTTACTATATTATTAAAATTACAATAAATGTTCGAATTGTTTGCCATTGGCAGTAATGCAGGCACGACATCGCCTTAAAAATGAACGTTTTATTTTTCTTGCATATCTGATTCTGTTCATGTGATCCACAGCCTGAATTATTTTTTGGCGAAGCTCGTCCAAGGTTGCAATGGGTTTTGAGTAGACTCTGTCCTTTAGACAACCCCAATAGAAAAAATCCAGGGGATTTAGATCGGGTGAACGGGGTGGCCATAAGATAGGACCAAGTCGCCCGATCCAACGCCCTGGGTACTCTTGGTCTAAGTACTCTCGCACAGGGCGGGCATAGTGAGCTGGGCAACCATCGTTTTGAAACCACATGTTTTGCAAATCACTTAAGGGCACGTCTTCTAATAATCCTGGTAACTCATTTTGTAAGAAGTTCAAATAGCTATTGCCATCTATGTTTCCTTGTAACTCAAAGGGCCCTATCACTTTTCCATTTATTATGCCCGTCCATAGGTTAACCTTAAATTGATATTGGGATTTGTCTTCTCTCACCAGGTGCGGATTTTCATTGTTCCAGCTATGAAGATTGTGAAGATTTAAATAGCCATCTTTCTTGCAGGTTGTTTCATCCGACCATAAAACTTTGTCTAAGAATTGGGGATCTTCCCTGTGTTTTTGCAGCATTACACGGCAAAATGCGACCCGCAGTGGATAGTCCCGCGGTAATAACGCCTGCACGCGCCTGTAATGATATGGATGAAACTGGTGACGTTTTAAAATTCTATGTGCAGTACTTTTTGGAATTCCCGTTGCTACTTGTATGCCACGTACAGAGGTAGTTGTATCGCTTTCTATTTCTTTGAGAACTTCTTCATCGTGTTCCGATCTAGGTCTTCCAGCGTTTCTCCTGTCAGATGGTATACGACCCTCCGAAAATGCTTGATGCACGTTAATAAATACGCGATAATCCGGATACCTTTGAAGAGTAGGGTACCTTGCTCGATATAATCTGCTAGCAGCGTTGGCATTGCATCGGCATTCTCCATAAATTAGGTGCATATTAGCGTATTCTAACGCTGTATATGGTAGCGGCATAATGAATGCTAAACACTTGAAAATAAGGCAAAACTTCTTTAAAAAAACGCAAAATCACAGTCTAAAATAATGCCAAGTCAGGTCAATTTCCAGGTCACTTAATTCAATCCAAAGTCGTTAGTATCAGAGCCACTTTAATTAAAACAGAACGGTGTGCAGTAAACAAAGAAGTAGAGCGTACTGACTTGCTGTGCTGCTGAGGACATTAATTACTTCTCTACCTGCATTAATGTTACTAAACAATTAGCATCTATCTATCTCCCTCTAACGTATAATCTCTCTATCTCTGTCTAACTTATGTTATCTTATGGACTACGCACATGTCTCATTCAAATTCTGAGAACTTGCAACAAAAACATTTGGGCTACATAGTAAAAGTGATTACTATCAACACTAACAATTTTCGAAGTATGGTTGTTATTTTGAAATAGTACACCTAAGTATATTTTTGTGGCTAGTTTGCCTAGAATGTTATACCATTTTAGAATTGTAGTTAGTTGCGCCAATTTTTAATACTATTTGCCACAGTAGTGTCCATACTTTTTTTTTTCACTGTGATGAGTGAAAGTGAGCTGAAAGTCAAAATCTTACATAATTTATGAAAAAAACATAGTTTTGGTTGATTTTTGTGTAAAAACTATAGATATTCTGGAATTTTTAATGGTTGTGATCGATAGTAGTGCTACTTACCTTACCAATACAAAAAAAAACACAGAATTACTTGTAAAATTGTAGCAATGGCACTTAATAATATAATAAAAGATGTCGATTTTTAAAGAAATCGGTTTTTTTGTCGTAATGGAAAAAAAAATCAAGGTAGAATTTTTTTCTTTTTTGTTCTCGAGTAGTCATATGTAGGTCCACCTGCTGGTGCCGGCTTATCGTTGAATTTTGGGACACCCTGTATATTTCTTTATCTCTTTGAAATCACCCAAAGACCATTTTGTTCAACTGATCAATTCCCTCGTGTATAATTATCAATTAAAAACCAAACTAAACTTGTCTCCCGACCCTTCTATCGACACCGTATTATATAAGGATTGAGTGCCATACCGGTCGTTAAATTTTATTCATTCATTATATCTTCTATGCAACCAGAACTACAAGTTATAGAGATCAATAGACTGGGCTAAATAATATTTAAAGGCTAATACAAAAAATATATAGAGTAGTCAGTTTAATCTTTTTTCTTTAAACATAGAATATTATTTTTAATATCATCATTACTTCGACTAATTGGGAGAAGCAATATATGTATACTCTTTTTCCATCGTACATATTGCAAAGGTTTCGATGATAGTTTTATGACTAGTCGCCTGCCTGACGTCAACCCTCCTTAATAATGTAATTGCTGATTAGATGGCATCAGATGGGGTTAACCTAGTTGATAGGGGGAGTACTATTAGACTTTTTTAGACACCACCCTGAACTAAGGAAATAATATTTGTATTGCTGGGGACTTTACAAACATATAACTAATGCAGACAATTTACACTCAGATTCAGGACAACACTTTGTGGATGGCACAAATTATTATTTGTTCTACGTAGGGTTCGAACGGCACTGCCATGGTAGGTCGATATCTTAACCACTATGCCATTTGTGCAGTCACGCTTATGTGTTTCTATATTTCTTTTTTCTTTTTTTATATTATTATATATATATATATATATATATATATATATATATATATATATATATATATATATATATAGACTAACGAATTTCTTGAAATTGACATACATATTGGTCAGGCGGGTTAGGATAAGTTTTTTGTTCGAGTTTTCCTTCTCTTTGTAATAGTAATATGTATCAGTTTTTCATTCAGAGTTGAGTCATTATAATCACTGCTAAGTTTATTTAATGCCATAAATATTCTACTGGTTTGATTTTAGAGGTTTGATAACCAAGCCGTTGAAAAAGTCATTTTGCTTATCCATTCGTAATTTTTCTCTGCTGTAATAGACTCTAAATCTGTGGCTATTAAGTAATCATATTGTTTGGTAGGTTATGCTCTGGAAACATGTCACCAGAACTGACTGGAGTGATAAAACGGCGGTGGTGTGGCCATATAATCAGTCGTACCTCTCATCGCCATTTGGGCTAACCATCACTATCAATTCCTTGACATTGGTAATCAAAAAGGTAGATAGATAGATTCTTTTACACACAATACTCAAGATTAGTCCTCAATTTTTTTTTAGATCCTTTTTTATGGTTTTGTCGCATTTGACCTCACAATTTGTTGGATAACTACTCTACGTCTTTTGAAGAGACATTTATGAATGAATTTTAGTAGTTCAAAGGACCTGTAAATTTAGATCCTTTGACTTGTATGCTGACGGATTTGAATTACAATGAGTCATCATAGTTGTTATTCTGGTGGGAATAATAAATTCGGTTAGTGGATTATCACAATAATGGGTAATAGTAATCCTTTGAGAAAAACAAAAAAATAATTCTAACCTCTTGACGGAATGGATGCATAACAAGTGGTTAAAAATATTAATTAGGTACTTAAAAATGTATATAAAACAAAAAAAAAGCACTAAAAACTATAAGTAAATAGTATAAAAAGTATAATAGTAAAAAAAAAACACGAAAATAGATGCGAATAAGGACGGTGGTGCCCTCTTTGTAAACTAGGAAAAGAAAGGCTGCTCAGCATAATCTACTACAATACGTGACACCATAACACTGTTATACTACCATTCATCATTTATCCTAATATAGATCCCACTGTTGGGCTCGAGCCTCCTCCATAATAGTAGGGCAATTGACCTACTATATCATGATGGTTATAAGGGTTTTTATAGAGTTTTATTTCGAGTTTTCTTTCTCTTGCATAAATCTTATCTGCATTTTATATTTTTTTTTATTGCTTTTTGTGGCAAACGAGCAAGCAGCACATAAGTGTTAGCACGTAAGTGTTACTGCCTTCCATGTATCTTCTCTATACTATGAGTATAGCTAGGCCGTTGCTTACCAATATAAACCCAAACCCACCCAATTGGTCTGCCGTCTCTCTCGCTCACCGAACGAAGCGCAACAGCATATTACCATTGCTCAGATGTCGATCTTCTGCGAGAGTGTGGTACTACCCCGGACGGACCGGCCCGCGGCTGTAGACAGAACAGTTTTCTGTTCTATTTTTCAACAGCGTGGTCCTTCCTACCACTATTACATATCCCTTAGTTATCTTTTACGACACCCACGTACAATATAGAGGGTCATGAATTATATTCTTACTCCATTATCACGCGGGTCATACTATAGCAGATCTCTGTACAATGATATTTTATGTTAAACGTGAAACACCTTATTCTTTCCGTGACTAAGAACGCTTAAAAGTGACCAAAACGTTGGGCAAGTAAAAATCAAATACAAACGCGGTAAAATCCATCAAAATTGTTTTATTTCATGCCTTATCATTCCTTACTACATTCTTAAAACACAATCATATATATAGATATTGTATATTTAAAATGATCATGAACGTTAAAAAATGTTCGAAACGTTCGTTCATGAAATTGAAAATTAAAAATACAATTCGCGATGAAATCCGTAAATATAGTTTTATTTCAAATATGTAATATTCGCGTAAACATCAGAAATGTTATGTATATTATATATCTATCGTATTCTTATATAGTGATTTCATTCATACACATATTATTATTAAGAATAGACGAAGTTGCTATGTATAAGGGTGTCCGTGTTGTAAGCAAATTGGTTATTATACTACACAATAGAGCGTTCATTGTGATTTTCGCATCTCAATATTGTCAATTGGTGAAACGTACCTATTTTAGTTGCTAGGTTACACTGTATATTTTTATCTGTTCATTCATCAGCTGGAATTTAACCGTTAGACGAACATTGGTAATGTTGATCTTTAAATTTTTATATCAGAGCGAGACGCTTGCAGATATAGGTAAAAATAAGAATATAAATGAACTACTAACTGGAGATCCTTAATTCCTCAATCAGTCAGTTCGAAGAGCGATGTTGCCTGCCCATCACCTTTTCTTCGTGCTAAGATTTGTCAATATTGGTGTTATTAATCAAATCGGATATTTTTGTTATGGCTGGGGACAACAGAACAGAGAGCCTGGAAACTGGAGTGTCCCGTCAAGAACTAAGTATATGGTTATATTAGACAAAGGACTCCATAAGTGGAAAAATATCATAAAGATCATTCTTTTCAAGCGTATTTGGTAAATGTGTTAAAGTTATAAGTTTCTCTAAGGAGTTCTATTGTCTATTATCTTGGTGATGCCTCAGCTGGTTTTAATGCTTTGGAAGGAAATTAAGGATTAACTATACATATTCTTAACCACAGTCACCACTTGGAAAATACGTCGTATTCATTTCAACTCATATATGTACCACTAACGGATTCGAACCTCATTGGTTCAAATTTTACAATCATGCGCGCAAAAAAGTTTCCCTTCAAAAAAAGATGGCGCATAACGGAAAAATGTGACGGTAATTTTTTTCCAACGCCGATAAAAAAGTTTCACTTCAATAAAAATAAAACCTTAAAAATTCTATAAAATAGCACTTCCTATAATATTCATTTTTTTAAAATCCGATAACGAAATGAAATTTTTCATTTCGTAATCGGATTTTATAAATAATTAAGCATATTAAATGCTAAATTTCAGTAATTTCATTTTTTTAGTTCTATAATAGCAATACAGATTGGACTCAGCCATAGACCGCGCGTAAAGTAACAAATCTAAAATGAAAACAAAAATCTCGAACATTCGATCGATTTGCACTTCATAAAAAATTTAAATTTTTAGTTCTATAGTAGTAATATAGACTGGACTCACAGCAATAGACTACTCAAAAAGTAATTAGTCAAAAATAAAAACGAAAACATCAAAAATGGCATAAAATTGCAGTTCAAAAAATATTCAACTTTTTAGTTCTATAATAGCAATACAGATTGGACTCACAGCAACAGACCGCGCAAAAAGTAAACACATATGAAATATAACAAAAGGGTTTTGTTTGAAACAAACAGGTCAACATTTTGATGAGTTTGCGGAACTACTGAAATTAGTTTTCGCCGCTTTTGCCCGCAAATAGTGATATGTCTAGTGGTTTATAAAGTTTTTAAAAGGATGATTTGTTTTTATTAACAACCGTATAGTATTTTAATAGTACAGTAAGAAATAATTTCCCTATAGTGACAGAGCAAGAATACTATTCACTTCATTTGGTGGGGGTCGTAAAAGGTGATTAAGATATATGATTTGCAGATAACATGGATGCAGGATAAGGCAAACTCAATATCAAACTCTACGGTAATCCGTTTGACAAGCATGGTATCACTATCATCTCAGCTCATATATGCCCTAATGCTTGGCTCAAGCTTTCTGCGCAATAAGAGGGAACTTCATATACTATATCACGCTAATTATAGTAATAAACAATGTTTTTTTTATTGCTTATGGTGGCAAACCAGCAAGCAGCACACCTGATGGAAAGTGTCAGACCTTAGCGATATTAAGGGTATAGCTAGGTCGCTGCCTACCAAAACAAACCCAAACCATAAGGTTGATAAACACTAGCAGTAATATAAAAAAAGAATCTACTTTTTTAAATATATGTACTTACTAGCAGACCCGGCCACGCGTTGCTGTGGCTAAGGTAGCCTCAGTAACCCGTGGTGGTTATGCTAATAAATTGGAGCTTATATGAAACGTTTCTACGTTTAACATAGCGCAATCTATTAAATACTTACTCAATCCAGTCAACAGATACTACCATATGTTAGAATCGTTTGGAGATAACAGATAATTGTGCCTCTCAAATATTAGACAAATAATTGGCAATAAAATAATATTGTGACTATAAATTGAGATGGAAGCTATCCTATCTTTTAAGTTGGATCAAACTACACATATTATGCAAATTTGATTAAAATCGGTTAAGTACTTTAAGAGTGCATGGATGATATCTGTGATGATGATGCGGCGGAACTACTGGGATGTAGTGAATATCATATAAAAGTGTTTTACAGCGTTTTCGTTTTCCATCAAAATTCCCACAAGATACCATTAACAGTGTAGCCATAGCACTGTTGATAGTGACAATTTGACTTAGACAATGACTAACCTGAAAGACTTAAAACGTAAAAATAATAATTACTTGACACTGGCACCAATAGCTCGTATAAGTAGCTGATTGCCAATACACAAAGAGAAGAAGAAGAGCGTTTATGTGACATCAACCTTTTTAAAGTTCCATATCCAAAAGATAAAACAGGACTCTATTACTAAGACTTTACTGTCCATCCGTTGCTTCGCCTGTCTGTCACCAGGTTGCTCTCATGAACCGTGATAGTTGGACCGTTGAAATTTTCACAGATGATGAATTTCTTTTGCCGCTACAACGACAAATACTAAAAAACAATAAAATAAATATTTTAGGGGCTCCCACACAACAAAGGTAATCTTTTTGCTCGTTTTTGCTCGATATTGATAACAAAAATAGGTAGACGTTTGAAATATTCACAGAATATTTAGTAATATATTCCCTTTAGAAATAAATAATTGAATTAAAATAAAACATAGAGAATTTAAGCTCCTATACAACAAATATGATTATTTTGTCATTTATAGATATTGGTACGGAACCCTTTGTTCGCGACTCCGAGTAGCGCTCAGCTGGTTTTTTGAATATAATCGAATTGAGTTTTCAAACATGTTTGACACATGTTTAATATTAATTTATAATGTTTAATAAACATACACATACATACATACATATCATCACGCCATATCCCTTGCAGGGTAGGCAGAGAGAACAGAGTGCCAGAGAACTCTATCTCTGCATACTTCACTCGCTTCCTCAACATTCATAATTCTCTTCATACACGCTCGCCGGTTTCGGAGACTCTTGACTCCACCTTCCTTCAGTACATGACCGATCTGGTCTAGGTAGGTTAGTCTCGGTCTGCCTCGGTACCTACATCCTTCCACTTTCGCATTGTATATCTTCTTAACCAGACGTTCGTTCGGCATTCTTTCCACATGTCCGAACCATCGGAGCATTCCCTTTCGCATCTTTGCACCAATACTCTCTTTCATACCTACTCGCTCTCTTACGTCGTCGTTACGAATGCGGTCGGTCAGCCTAACTCCACAGATTTTCCGCAGAGATCGCATTTCGACCGCATTAATTTTACTATCATACTCTTTTCTGCATACCCAACTCTCGCTTCCATACAGTAATGTTGGGACAAGCACTGCGTTATGTATTGCTACACGTGCCTTCTGGCTGAGGTGGTGGCTGCCGAGAAGTTGCCCCAACGCTCCGTTCACTCTATTTCCCGCATTCACTCTTCGCTCTATATCAGTGGTGTACCTTCCATCTCGACTAAATCCACATCCAAGATATACAAATTCATCCACTTGCTCTAGTACATCATTACCTATTGTTACTCTTACATCTGTTCTGGTTTTATCTCTTTCAAAGACCATTATTTTGGTTTTGCTCACATTCACGCGTAGACCCCTTTTCTTACAATCTTCTGTCATTGTGTCGACTAGGGTCTGCAGGTCAGTCGCTGACTGCGCCAGCAGGACTGCATCATCTGCATAAAGCAGAGCAGTGACCACTGAGTCGCCCATCTGGACTCCCACATTCATATCGTTCAACCTTTGGAGACATTTATCCAGATATATGATAAACAGCCTGGCTGACAGAACGCACCCCTGCTTAACGCCAATATTGACGTCAAACCAAGGCGACATTCCATCATCCAGCCGCACACAGGCTCTACAGCCCATGTAACTGGACTGCACAGCCTGTAGCAGTTTACCGTTAATACCATACTCCGGTAAAATGTCCCAAAGTTCCTTTCGTACAACCGTGTCAAATGCTCTCTCCAGATCCACAAAACTGCAGAAAACCCTCTGACCTAGAGCCAGATGCTTCTCCACAATGTTGCGCAGAGAGAACACTTGATCCATGCATCCCCTTCCACTCCTGAAACCTCCTTGTGTCTCACACAGTAAACCATCGGACACCATCCTCATTCTCCTTTCAATAATTTTTCCATACACTTTTGCTGCCAAACTGGTCAAGCTTATGGCCCTGTAATTTGCGCAGTCATAACGTGAACCCTTGTTTTTAAACAAAGGCACGATGACTGCGCTATTCCAGTCCCCGGGAACCATTCCCGAGCTCCAACATAAATTGAGGAGCAACAGGAACGCCTCCCAGACACAAGAGCCACCAAGCTTGATCATCTCGGCAGACACCATATCAATGCCCGCTGCCTTACCATTTTTCAAACTTCTTATCGCCCATTCAACTTCATCCATACTGATGCCATCGGAGGACGCCGTTGTCGAATGTTGATCTACTAAACCACATCCAACACCGGCGCCAACCGTAGCATCCGCATACATATCACCAAAATATTCACTCCATAGGCTTAACACGTCTTGTGTTTGTGTAAGAATGTCTCCACCTTTAGACCTTATTTTATTCATTCTGAAGGCTGACCAACCACCCCGAGACTTCTTCACCTCCCTCCAAAAGAGTTTGGTGTTACCCTCGAAGTTTTTAGTCAGCCTATCTTCTGCACTCATACTTGCTCTATCACGTTTCTCTTTCACTAAGGCCTTGGTGTCATTCTTACATTGCCGATATATTTCTTTCTTCTGTTCAGTCATACTGTCATTCAGATTCAAAGAAGAGACATAGTCCAGCCACGCTTTCTTCTTTTGCTCTACGGAAGCTGCCACTTCCGCATCCCACCATGCATCACCATTTGTTTTTCTATGCTTCTTTGAACTTCCACATACTTCTTTCGCTGTATCTACCATACTCTCTTTCAATACTCTCCAGCATTCTTCAATGTCCGATTGCGGCTGGCTTGCCATCGTCAGCCGTTCTCGGACACCCTCTGCATACTTTTCTCTTACACACTCTTCTTGCAACCTTTCAACCTTTATTCTTTCAAGCCCTCCGAAGTGGACACGCTCTCGCCAGTGCCTCCACTTTCTGAACAGACCACTAAATCTCGCAATAACGAGATAGTGGTCCGTGTCGACTGTGGGGCCCCTGTAGGCTCTTGCGTCCAACATTTTGCTTCGGAGGCGACTGTCTACCAAAATTAAATCTATTATGCTTTTCTGTTCATTCCTTCTCCATGTATACATATGGATGTCCTTATGTTGGAAAAATGTGTTTGACACAATAAGGTTTCTCTCCATGCATACATCCGCTATGAGCCTACCTGCGTCGTTCACTCTCTTATCACCAAATGGACCAAGTACGTCCTCATAGTCGGGACGCTTGGTCCCCACCCATCCGTTCAAATCTCCGCATACAATCACGCGTTCACTGGTTTCTGCCATATCCAGAACTTCCCTAACATTGTCCCAAAACTTCTCTAGGTCTGATGCCACCGAGGATCCTACGGGAGCATATGCTACAACCATGAATACCTTGGTGACACCTAGTTTTATACGGACCCAGAGAAGTCTGGGATCATACATTCCGTAATCCTTCACACCTGAGGCCAAGCGAGAGGACAACAGCACTCCTACCCCCATGCTGGCTCGATCGCTCTGTGGTACACCAGACCACAGAGCCATCCCGCCACCAGGAAGATCGCAGGCGTCGCTGCCCCTTCGCTTGGTCTCTGTTACACAGAGCACGTCTAGCTGTTTGTCCGCCATGACGGATATCAGCTCGTGCAACTTACCTTCCACACAACCTCTTACATTCCACGTGCCCACCCGGCACTCCGTTCTCCTCGACTCGCCTAACTGGGCAAGGCGTGATGGGTGGCGGCCCCCATCGCCGCAACTGCCGATGTTCGTACCGACGGGGGCGGGTCGGTACGCGTCGCCTCCGGGGGACGCCCTAACCCGCATTGCGGTACGCATTTCGAGCCGGATTAGCAGTCTAATTAGACTGGCAGGGGACGCGAACGAGCACGCTCCGGACTATGCCCCCCATGTTTAATAAAATGTCTTTTAAATCAAAATCACTAAGAAGTATTGATATCAACTTTAAAGCAAATCACCCCTAAAATAACTTTCCACCCCTTTTTAACCCAGTTAGGAGATAAATCTCAATAAAATATGAATCACATCTTTCATCAATTCTGTTAAAGAATGTTTATGCAAAATTTCAAATAGATTGGACCAAGGAATCACGTTGTCCCATACAAATTTAACCCCCCACTAGATGGACAGACGATCTAGTTAAAATTGCTGGGCGTCGATGGATGCAGACGGCACAGAACCGCACTCTGTGGCATACCATGAGGGAGGCCTATGTCCAGCAGTGGACGGCGATGGGCTGAAATGATGATGATGATGATGATACAAATTTTGCCCTGCTTTTTCACCCCCTTAGGGATATAATGTCGTAAAATCCGTTCTTAGCTGACCTCTACTCGGCAAAAGAAATATTCCTACCAAATTTGAGGTTTGTAGGCCTTATGATTCCAGAGATATCGTGATGAGTCAATACATTGGTGGAAATCTCTTATATACATATATATAGATTTTGAGGAGCATACGAATAATGTAATTCCTGTTATAGGCTTGCAAGTCGGGCGATAGAACCTACCTAAACTTAAAAAAGATGTTAAATTTAAACTTTCTTTTCACAGGTCGAGTAAACGGTGACGTAATGACCCAGGCCCATGAACCGCTAAATATAATGGACAACACACAAGCAGATTATTCAACAAAAACCAGACGAGGCATCTATCTCTCAAAATGGCTAGCCTTCGTAATCCTTGTAATCTTCGCGTTAGCTCTTATCACAGCATCACTTCTAGTCTATAACTACGCTGCGTGTCCAAGACAGGATCATTTAGCTAATGTTACAAAATATGACATATGTCACTGTGATCAAACGAAACTTCTAGTTCTACCTCTTACTACAGAAAGCAGTAAAAATATTATACCTCTAGATACAACAACAGTTACACCTGTAGCAGAAGTTTTAGATTTAAGATTACCAACAAATATAAAACCAGAGAAATATTACTTGAAAATTACACCATATTTATACGAAGGTAACTTTACTTTCGATGGACACGTAAGTGTATTATTACAAGCGATGAATGAAACAAAAGAAATCACCTTCCACGGCGTTGAATTGACTATACATGATGTCAAATTTTATGAAAAAGAAGGCGGCAATTTAATAGATGTGATTAAAAGGATTGAAGATGCGCCTAGACATTTCCAAATGCTAAGTTTAGGTAGGACTTTGGAAATTGGTAAGCAATATGTGCTGAATATTTCCTACACTGGATTGCTAAATGATAATCTGAATGGATTCTATAGAAGTTCGTATGAGGATAAAGGAATAAAGAAGTAAGTTTTGGTCTTTATTAATATAGTTGCGATTTTTACCGTATTTGTACGTATTTATGTGATTGCAGTTGTTAAATCAACTCTCAGAAGAATACGTGCTCCTATTGTTAGTCTGTGCTTTTTACTTAGCATTACTGGGTATTAGTAGTGAGCTTTTGTGTCTATACTAATAAATGGAGAGACGGAATCGGAATAATACTTATACCATAAGATGCAGCGTGTTTCGGAGAAGGTTTTACTAAATGATATATTGGTGATTAGTTATCCAGAAAGAAGGGAAGCGGGCGGGAGACAGCTAGTATTTATATAGAACGTGATAGGGTTTACTCAGCTAGTCATTTTTGATCAAGACAATACTAAATAAGGAATAACGGTTTGATATGTTTTAAAAAACAAACGGTTATGTGTGTATTTACGTAACAATTAATTCTGAGATACGTCCAATTGTTGCATAGGCATTGCAGACCTCAAACTCTAAAGGATAAGCATGAGTGTAATAAAACTACACCTTACAATGTTAATATTTTAATAAAACTATGTAATAGAAATGAATTTGTTGACACCAATAAATAGCTAAAAATATCTATTTGAAATTTTAAATATCAAAATCGATGAAATTAGAAAAATCCACGTTAAAACTCACAATGGATTTGCCCGAATTATTCCATACCAAAGGAGTTTAATTCGACACCAGCCTTCCAAATATCTATTATATTTAATGTCTTGTTCTGAATGTTCATTTTAGCCTTAGCTTCTTAATAAAGTCACGTGGCGTATCATCTTCATGTGAGGCATTTATACGTTGCTTGGAATACAAATGTCTGATTATAGATAATAAAAACATACGTCGATATTGTACTACTTACAATGGAGCTTCTAATAGCTTTCCTTGATTAAATTTAGTACGATATTAGATATATGTGTTGATAGCGATCCTCGTTTTCGTAGCCTTGATAAAATTTGAGGGTCATTGCTTAAGATCACGCAACAAATAATTGAGTGGTTTATTTCAAGTTAATTATAAGAAAGGAGATAGAATGACGTAATAATAAATGCTACGACGTAAATATAAGACAATATGTTCTGTGTGATAGTGGTGATTAACCTTTATATTCTATCGCGTCTGTATTTGATCGTTCATTTTTCGACGTTTCGAACACTTTTCAATGTTCATTATCACGGGAAGACTGATCCTTGGAAGTCTGTTCCATTGACCATGAACGCTGTAAAGTGTTCGAATAGTCAGGGAATTATAGATCAAATACACGCGATAGAATCCGTAAAATAGTTTTATTTCAAATGTGTAATATTCGCTTAAACAGCAGAAATCATTAACCCGTACATTATTCGCGAGTGTCGTAAAAGACAACTAAGAACTTAATATGGAGGGCCAACTCCATCTGATGCTGTCTGATCAACAATTGCATTCCCAAGGATAGTTGATGTCAAACAAGCGGTCAGTCATAAAACTATTACTAATAACTTTTGCAATATGTACGATGGAAGAGTAGTACATATTGTATCGACCCCAAGTACCTATTTAGGATACGAGCAGGAGGATGGTGGTTGTAAGCATAAATGTAAGACAAATGAGAGTAACAATAATGTTTTAAAAAACGTTTGTTTCTTTAATTCAGTAATATTCTCGCTTAAAATTAGCAAAAAAAAAAAGAAGTTGGTAGGTAGATATAGAAACAAAAAAGAAACTCAAAATAAAAAAAAATAGAAACTGAACAAGTTTAATGCGTGAATTTTTATGACTACTGAGGGATAAATTTTTCCATTCTCAGTAAAAGTTCTGATACTTACATCGCTTACGCCGTGTAGTGACAAATTTGAAATACAATGTCCAACCATACTGTCTCATGGGAGTCATAAAAAATTTGTTAGGAATCACCCGAAGAATGGGAATTAGTTCTTCTTTACTATATATGTCTATAGTTGTTAGCCATAGACGGCTATTAAAGATTTAGTCTGATTGGTGGGTGAGCAAATGAGCATAGAAGGTTTTCAACCCGACAAAGCTAAGCGCCCCGAGGGCTCTCCCACTCAATCTGGTGAGCGCTCTTCTGAGAAACATAATTTCGATCGCCAATTTGCCTAGGAAGCTTGGTGATTAAATCATCATTCGCCCTTGGGAAAACCCACATTCAAACATCGACCGAGATGGGTTGATAGTTAATAGCGGGATGGAAGTATCTTACAGGGGTTAAGATAACGAATTATCATACAAATTGTTGAAGATTCTATTCTCATGCAGGCTTATATTTTAGGTGATACATAAATTATAGAATTGTTGAGTCCTTTAATTATATGTGTGTAAAGTCCCTCATAATACTAGTTCCTTAGTGCACGGTATTGTGTATATAAAAAAAAACAGTATTTTTTTTACAGAAGTCACAGATTAACGATTCAATTGATGTTGCAGATGGATAGCAGTTACCCAGTTTCAAGCTATGGACGCACGACGTGCATTTCCCTGTTGGGATGAGCCAGCTCTAAAGGCACGATTTACCATTAGCATAGCAAGACCTAAGAACATGACGTCTTTGTCCAACATGAACCTAGTGAGGAGTGAGCCCCAGTAAGTATAATTGATTTTATCATTTAATTACTAGCTGACTTAAAAACAGACGCTGTGCTGTGCTGACTGTACAAATTAAAAAAAAATACAAAAATTCCGTTCAATAACAATTCAGATATTTAGGGGGAGTCCAGTCACAAATGTACAGAAGAATTATTCAGGTACATTTTATCTTTTATCCCCAAAGCTTTGAAAGACAGATAAAAATGTACCTTCACTCTCTTGTCATCCTGTTGTATAGCTAATGGCTGGTTAAATATTATTATATAAAAAACGAAATTTGAAACATATTTTTAAACATCATACAAAACCCATTCACTCACAGTATTATACACTTATTCAATTGTATTTAAAATGAGTGCTGATCTTAAGTGACTAATTGATGAAGGTTACCTAACTTAAAGAGTTCTAAGCACTCCTATGAAAACATTATTTCAAAAATATTCAATCATATCAAGTTAAATCATCCTTGAGTGCTATATTTTGTTCCAAGATAAAAAGATTACCACTGGAGTCTAAAAACCGCGCGTGCGGAATATTAAAAATATAATAACAAATACTTTTGTTCCCAGTTCTATTCTCAACAACTATATATGGGATCACTACGCAGAATCTCTTCCGATGTCCACATATTTAGTAGCCTTTACCGTGACAGACTTCAAGAATATGTCCCACAACAACTTTTCTGTTTGGGCAAGAAGCGAAGCAATAGGTGCCGCGGAATTTGCATTGGAAATAGGGCCGAAAGTTTTGAAATTTTTAGAAGAATACTATAAAATTAAGTTTCCTTTGCCAAAGATCGATATGATTGCGTTGCCTGATTTTAAGAATGGTGCTATGGAGAATTGGGGATTGCTCACCTTTAGGTAAGTAATAAATATAGTAATACTAAGAGTCCCTAAAGGGTACAATCGCCATATTAGTTTAAGTAATGACCTTAACTCCTGAATATCATGGATTTAATTTTCACGCTCTATTTGATTGTCATTTATACATGTACGTTAATTATATATTAATAACATCCAATCATCATCATCATCATCACAGCCCATATATGTCCCACTGTTGATCTCGCACCTCCTCCGTAATGGTAGGGAAATTAACCTACTATACAGCGCTGGTCAGACGTGTTGGTATAGGGTTCCGTTTCGAGTTTTCCTTCTCTCGCATAGATGTTATATGCGTTTTATATCCACTAGTCGTCTCGTATGATCACCCACGGGTAAGATATGGGGTGGTGAATAGTATTCTTACTCCGTCACCACACTGTATATAACATCCAATACAAGTCTTTATTTCACCAATGACACACACCAGGTTCCGGTGGCCTGCCCGCACGGCGTAGAGAGTTACGTACGCGGCAGGTTATGGGGTCGCGCGCCGTCTCTTTTATCACCCCGGATGGTTTATTGACTTTGAAAAAATAAACCCAGAGAGCTTAAAATCGGATTTGATGCCTTATGATATAAGGCTACCATTAAGTTTATGAGGTTATATACTGTCTATACGATTTAACATTCTATATCTATCCACCAAAGTAGTCAAAATAATATATGAGTCCAATATTTTGTGCATTTTGGAAAAGGTACAATCTAAAAAGAGGAAGAAGATAAAAGGTATCATAATCAAAGGAGCCTCTTCTAGTTGGATCAGTCGTGTAGTAGTTTAGTGCTGATAATGAGTTGTTAACAGTCCAGGTTTCGATTTCCGCACTTGCGTAATTCACAAGTAGTATTGAGTTTCTTTAAGTATTTCGTGTGTTAGAAGACCGGCCCAGCATTGTGTCGACACAACGAAAGCTATATAACTAGGTCTAAAACCACACAATGGGAAGCATAGATAAATCAGTTTCGCAGTGTATGTGTTAAAATGTTAGAAATGACCGTTAAATAAAAAAACATAACAATTTGAAATAAAATGAAATCGAACTGGTTTCATACTGGTTAATGGTATTATACACCGGTTTAAATAAAGGTTATTCCTTTTATATATCTAACAAGATCTACTGTTGCACTGGACCCCATAAATCCCACAAAATAAATGTTTCGTGAGAGAGAATCTGTTGATGGATCGTTGAGTCTCACTTCATTATTCGAGGACCGGCTATCTATCATCCCTTTAATTTAGGGTGAGGGTAACACATATTGTGCTTACTTGAGCGAAACGAATTTTAGTCGAAATGACGCCGATATTGGCAATACAATATGAACCATTTTGGTTTAGAGATTTTTTATTCATTTTCAAATCTATAGCTAAACTCAGAAACTATTTGACCGATCATTATGAAAATTGGTATGTATATATATATATTTTCACGAAGGGTTAAATGCTATCCATATTGATGTAACTCGTCACCAGGCGGCGCTACGATATGTCAACTTCTAGAAACAAACCAACGGGATGGGTTTGCTAGTCTCTTATAATACTATATATTTTTCTGGGTGGTGATGGAGTTATACAATTCACCACCCGTGACTGTGAAAGTCAGTAGGTTGTTCTCTCATAATAAGAGCGAGAATTTACTATACAACGCTGGTCCCACTGGTTGGCATTCGGTTTTATAACGAGGTTTTCTTCTTTTCATCACCATCATCATGATTTCGGCTCATAAACCTCCCACTTCTGGTACCACTCTACAGTGTGAGGCCAAGTTACCACGCTGGTCAAACGGTTGGAATTTATTTCGAATTTTCTTTCTCTCGCAATGTTGCTATCTGCTTGCGTTCCTTAGCCGCCTTTTACGATCACTCGCGGGTAAGAATGGGAATGGTGCATTATATTCTTACTCCATCATTACACGGAAAGTTTCTTCTTTTGCATCGCTGTTATTTGCATTGCACTCGTCTTTTATAGCAACTTAGCGCGAGAAAGGGGGCATAAAATTGTATTCTTACCCCGTGACCATATGAAACAGAAGAATGTTTCTATATTATTATAATAAATACGCTTTTCATTTTGTAACTTTCAAATTTTACATAATATGACTCTATTGTCCTCAATTGTGTACAGGTTTTAGTATCATGCTTGCTATAGTGGATTTCTCGGTGGCCTAGGTATAGATCTATATTAGTTATAGACCTAATAACACTTTTTCAGTTTACTCAGAGTTTGAATTTGGTTTTTTTATTGCCAATGGTAGCAAACGAGGAAGCCACCTGACGGTAAGTGATACTGTTGACACAGCCAGGCCACTGTCTACCGTAAAGAAAGAGCTCTTCTTAAACCTCGTCTAAAGAAGGACATGTCATAGCAGTATCTTGAGATTCATAGTTGCATGCTTATCCTGATGGATGATCATCGTTCAAATTTTCACTGTTCATAGGTGAGCGTAGACCTCCATGAATGACGAATATCATGGTCAATTATTGGACGTGTTATTGCCAATGCGTTGGCTATCGAGATAGATATCGCAGTAAGAATTTATATTACATTTCCCAGAAGAACATTTCTGTTCTTTTTTTCCTGGTGATCCCTCGGCTATTTTCTGTTTCTTTTTTTGCGGTGGGCCATCTAGTGGTCACGCCCCGCTAAATCGGTCCGGGGCAACGAAAGAGACCACATAGACCCACCCTGTAAAGCACTTCTCTTCGCTGTGCGAGCGGATCACCGGTACCCGATCTTTGTCTTCGGTGGCATCCCGTCACCTTGAGGGAAATATTTATGTGGATAAAAGATCCAAGAGTGATTGTGATAATGTTTTTTTTTTTCAGGGAGATAGCGATGTTATACGAAGAAGGTGTATCGGCTAGCACGGATAAAGTCCACGTGGCAACGGTTGTCGCTCATGAGATTGCACACCAGTGGTTCGGCAACCTGGTCACGCCATCATGGTGGAGGGATCTTTGGTTAAATGAAGGATTCGCTACGTATGTAGAATATGTGGCTGTTGATGCTGTAAGTATTTCATCTAAATCTATTTCTCTTATTTGCTAAATTTTAATAGTGGCGAAAGTGGAAGGATGTAGGTACCGGGGGAGACCGAGACTCACCTACCTAGACCAGATTGGTCACGTACAAAAGGAAAGTGGAGTCAAGAGAATTATGAATGTTGAGGAAGCGAGTGAAGTATGCAAGGATAGAGTTCTCTGGCACTCTGTTCTCTCTGCCTACCCTGCAAGGGATATGGCGTGATGATATGTATGTATGTATGTTAATAGTGGAGGGCCACACTGTTGACAATTTTCTATGTGCCCGTCCGTCCTGGTTAGTACAACATTCTCGTAGACAATCGACGCCTACGCAGTGGCGATATACTGTTGTGTTGTTGGTGAGCGAAAGAGCTGCTAGCCCTATTTTCTGGATGGGTTCGTGTTGGTTGGCAGCGGTCTAGCTGTAGTACTGGTACTGTAAACGTCCATGAGCGGCAGTAACAGTTACCATTAGATGTGCTACTTGCTCGTTTGCCACCATAAGCGATAAAAAAAAGGTAAAGAAATTATGGAGCTGATAGCGGTGCGGTTATTCACGTTGCTGATATTTTTAGCTTCCTAAAGCCAACATTGAATCGAATCGTCCGGGGTACAGTTATGACTATCTCAGCTGATATACATCCCACTGTTGTTTGTGATTGAGCTTCTTCCACAATAGGATGGAAATTTACCTACTACGCCAAAACGGTTTGACATATTGATTTAGGGCATTTTTTATGATACCCACGGTTAAGGGGGTGGTGAATTGCATTCTTACTCCATCACCACATGGAATGGGGTCATGATATTGTAGAAAATTTGTTTCTGATTGGTCTATTGTTACTAGTAGACGATGTAATATATGCTTATCTAGATTTTTGCCAAGTTTTGGAAATTGTCTTATGTTCAGACGTCAGCCCTCCTTGGGAATATAATTATTGACCAGACCGCACCAATTACAATTGACCCAAGTCTATATAAAGCTCATAGTCGTTTTTTACGACAATTACGAGCAATGTTAAGGGTCGGTATCATATAAAATTATTTATAATAATTATTAGAATTAATCTTACCCGTGGGTGATGGTAAGAGACGACTAAGGGATATAAAACGCATATGACAGCAATGCAAGAGAAGTAAAACTCGAAACAAAACCCTATACCAAGACGTCTGATCAGTGTGGTATAGTAGGTTAGTTTCCCTCCCATTACAGAGGAGGCCCGAACCCAACAGTGGGACATATATGGGCTGTGATGATGATGATGATTAATATTTCAGTAGTTACTGCTACGTCAACATATTATACGTAAAAACTAAATTGGGTTATTAACCATCAAAATTTAAAATGATTCTTAATAATTGCCTAAAAGATCACTAAGATAATAGGCAGAGTAGAACCTCTACGCTGACACGCTCTGCTGCAGATGCTCTGAGCAGCGCAGGCGGGTACTGTGTTTGATGCCGCTCCAGCCATGATTGTGGGTGGATTGACTTAAAATTAGTTCACCATTCGCAGAAAGCCCACCCAAAGGAAGAAGGATAGGCATGAGCACTTTTCTGGTAAATTTATATCAGTAACGTGACGATTATAGCAATCCCTCTCTGTGACTGGCCTATGTACTACGGACATAAACCATCATCCTGATAGTCAGAATTTATATTTAAACTATTTTGTTAGAAGTGATATTTTAAAATTTATTTCAGGTAGAAAAATCTTGGAATATAACGGAAATATGCATCTTGGACCAGGTGCACAATGTGTTCCAATTGGATGCTCTTAATTCTTCCCATCAGCTGTCAGTTGACGTCAGCGCTTCCGAGGAAACTGACGCCATATTTGATAAAATTTCATATGGCAAAGGTGTGTATGTAATGGAGGACTAAGTATTTGAAATAAATCTATTTTATTTAATAAATTTGTAACATCATGTGGTGATAGAATAGATACGAATATAATTCATCCCCCTCTTTCTATGAAATAAAACTATCTTTTTACCCGAGGTTTTGAAGATTTTGTTGTCCCCCATAAAATTGTTTTATTTCTTATGTGTTGTAAAAGACGAACAAGAAATGTAAAGAGTTAAAGTCCCTCCCAATGAGGAAGAGCCTTATGCAATCTACAGCCTAAAGCCTCAAGAACAAGTAGACATAAGAACCTATAATGACTAGAATCAGCGGGGAACTTTAAAAGACGCAAATATTTACCGCTATATAGCATATTTGAGCCTTTTATAAGTTAGAAACGCTGAAGGTGTACCGTCTCCCGTAGAGTTTGAATGTGTATGGTTGATTCTAAAGCTTTGGATTGGTCTGCTGGCGTAGGATCCTGAAACCTTTTGTAATATGAGAGGGGAACATTCCGTCAATTGGTCAGGCAAATAGTAAAGTGACTCTGGTTCACGATGGGAGTTTATTTTTGAGCGATCGTCCTACCTGTGGGTGGCAGGCTAGATGGTGGTCGATCACCCGTAATTATCCACGGCTTCTGAGAAAGATAGCTTCACCTACCGTACCTATAAGTTTATTGGAACTATAATTTTTTATCCATACCAGGTTCTGCCCTACTTCGAATGTTGAATCATATACTGACATCGGACGTGTTCAACGCTGGTGTCACAAACTACTTGAACTCTAAGATGTATGGCAATGCAGAACAGCGAGATCTATGGAGTGCGTTGACTGCAGCAGCTAGGGTATCAGGCGACTTTGATGCTGATGTTGCCGTAGTTATGGATTCATGGACACTGCAGACTGGATTCCCTGTTCTCACTGTTACGAGGAATTATAATAATGGCAGCGTATTGTTTACACAAGTAAGTTTACTGTCGTTGTTTATTGATTAAGTCAGGCCACATTGCAACTATTGTAGGGCTACTCTGTTGACAGTTTTATCATTATAGTCACGGACGGGTTCGTCTGGGGTAGCACTACACTTTCGCAGAAAATTGACGCCTGAGCAGATATTTATTTCAAATATTATTTTTTTAATACTGTAGCGTCTAATGTGTAATATAAATACAGGATTAAATAAATGTTGCAAGAAAATTTTATATAATTTAATTCAGCGCCATCTGTTATATGGTATATGATGTACTCAACACTAAGATTATTTAATTTGTCATTAGATGGCGCTACGGTATACATTTTCACAATTCTAATTGAGTGCTGAGTTACTATGCGAGGATATCTTTATAAATTCCACGTGCTATAGGCACGTGGAATTTATATACCTATTAGTCACAATCATTTCCATAAAACGGACTTTGATAAAGATAAACTATATCAATATTTAGGCAATTTGATATAACTACCTATAGTTGATATTGTATTCACTGAGTCATTAGATAAGTAGGTACTTATAGCTTAGATTAATATCACTGCCAAACAATTTAATTTATTTTTGTTTTTAATTAAAAACCTACCTACTATTTAATATTTTTATTTTTTTATTGCTGATGGTTGCAAACAAGCTAAATGTGTGGTGGTGGCTACGAATACTACCAACCCTTACTTTGTCGTGGACGTCGTAAAAGACGATTAAGAGCTTTATAACGACTTGGGCCAACTGCATCTGATGCCGATTGGTCAACAATTACATTCCTAAGGAGGGTTGATGTCTTTTTTTTATTGCTTATGGTGGCAAACGAGCAAGCAGCACACCTGATGGTAAGTGTCACTACTGTCCATGGACCATTGCTATACCAAGGGTATAGCTAGGCCGCTGCCTACCATTACAATCCCCAAACCCACCCAGTTGGTCTGCCGGCTATCTCGCTCACCGAACGAAGTGCAATAGCACATTGCCATTAGTTAGGCGTCGATCTTCTGCGAGAGTGTGGTAGTGGTAGGTACTATACCGGGTGGACCGGCCCGCGGCTGTAGACAGAGAACAGTCAACAGCGTGGTCCTACCACTATTTTGGCAGACGGCCGGTCATAAAATTGCCCATAACTTTAACAATATGTAAGTACTATGAAAGAAGAGTACATATTGTATCGACCTCAAGTTATTGGGATAAGAGTAGGATAAAAATGATGAAGATGATGGTTGCAAACGAGCAAGTAGCACATTTGATTATGTTACTGCCGCCCATTAACTTTTGCAATATCAGTGGTAGAGAGAGCTAGAACGTTGTTTATGCTCACCAAAGGAGCACAACAACACAGTGCTACTAGAGTGTGGTACTACCCCGGAAGGATCAACCCGCAGTTGTAAATAGTAAACTGTCAAAAATGTGACCCTACTACCATTTATTTGATTATTTTATAAGAATGACTCTTGCATATTTCTTCATCTTCTTCTTCTTATGTATTGGCAATCAGCTACTTATACGAGCTATTGGTGCCAGTGTCGAGTTATAAATATCTTCATGTTTTTAGTCTTTCAGGTTAGTCATTGTCTAAGTCAAATTGCTGCTATCAGCAGTGCAATGGCCACACTGTTAATAGTATCTTGTGGGAATTTTGATGGAAAACGAAAACGTTGTAAAGCACTTTTATATGATATTCACTACATCCCAGTAGTTCCGCCGAATCACATTACATAAAATGCTATTAAAATTATCTAATATTACACGTTAAAACACTAAGATATCGAATATAATACAAAAGCACCACATGACATTTTCAAATTCCCGTCAAAGCTCCCTCTTGCATATTATAATACTTTAAAGGATTATTTTATTATCCATAGACAAATGACGCATATGTAATAATGCTAAATTCATACATTCACATTACTAAATGACTCACATAGTAATTAATAAAGAAAAAAAAAACAAACTGTATATAAATTTAAATATCGAGAATAAAATCTATGTAGGTATTTACTTTTTATCTACATATTATATACCTGAATTTATTTAATGATGACAGGTGATAATTTCAAGAATTTTCTAACCAGGATGAATCAATTATTAATAAAAATGATTGATATCATAAATGTGAAAGTTTATGAAGAGGTTTGCATGTTTGTTACTCCATAACGCGCAAACCGTTGATCAGATTTGGATGAAAATTAGGATACGAATAGACTAGTTCCTGAGATAATTTAGTGATAAAATTTTATAATGTGATTCCCTTTTTACGGGAGCAATACCACGGGTAGAAGCAGAAGTATATATTAAATTAATCCATGGACTAAAACAATAAAGTTTACATAGAAACCAGGCTCATGAAAACCTCCCCTCTGCCCAATCCCTTTGCCTACGATACTCACAGGTAAGAGAAATGAGATGACAAAATGTATTCTTACAATGGTCATTTATTTAATAAAACATAGTTTACAGAAGGTAAAATTTAGCATTTTTCCTATTAGGGAAAGTGTTACATGTTAATTCTATGTAGGGCTTAGAAAAACAACATAATTTAGTGCCGTAGTTTTTGTACTTCATACATACTGTTGATTCAACACAGATCAAGTCGCGGGCAAAAGCTACTTCAATATATTTTCTTTAATCCTTACTTTTTTAATCCACAAAATCTAGTACTAAACATATTCTGCATGATATTAAGTGGTAATGCGGTTTTAGTAAAGATACTCGTAGTAACTACTTTTTTTTCTCTATCGCCATCTGAGTAGGCCACCGGTGTCCAATCCTTGTTTCGGTAGCAAAGGGAACTAGCTGCTAGTATCTCTTTACACTCAGGAATATGTATGAGTCTTAGTTAATCGTTGACTGCGTTTACGACAATAGCACGAGGTATTAAAGGCATAATAATTGATTTAAATATTATCGTTTAGCTGTGTGGTAGCGGCTTCGAATACTACCAACCCTTACTTTGCTCGTGGATGTCGTAAAAGACGATTAATTTGACTTATAACGACCTAGGCCAACTCCGTCTGATGCCGTTTAGTCAACAATTACATTCCCAAGGAAGGTTGACGTCCGGCATGCGGCCGGTCATAAAACTACAGCCAATAATTTTTACAATATGTACTATGAAAGAAGAGTACATGTTGTAACGACTCCAAGTAATTGAGATAAGTGTAGGAGAATGATGAATTCATTTAAATATAATAATAATTCCCTTAGGAACGATTCGTCTTAATAAACGAGACATTTGCGAAAGAGAAGTCGCCTATCTGGTGGATTCCAGTGTCGTACACTACAGCGTCAGAAAAAGACTTCATGTCAACAAGACCAAAGTTATGGTTAAAAGGAGAAAAGTCTTTGGTCGTTTCCAATATTACACCGAAGAAAGAAGATTGGTTAATCGTTAATGTGCAACAAACAGGTATAGTATTCTATGTATTTTAAAAATTAATTTTCGTGTCGCAGGAGAACTTATTAAAATATAAATTAACGGACACAAATAACACCCAACTTCTGAATAATTATTTTAGTGAAAGTGGAAAAAGAATTATTCTACGTAGATATTGAATTTACTATGTCGCTTGTACCTACAAATAAATTTAATCTTTTGGCACAAATTCAACCATACCTTTGTTTTTGTGTTACGGTTACGAGTTTACAAAAATATAATTAAGGAAAACAAATAACACCCGACTTCAGAAAATTATTTGTGGATCTCCTAAAAAAATATTTTCTGTAGAAATTGAGTTCTCTACGTATTTTGTACAGACAAATGTAATCTATATTGGTACAAATTTAATTAAGCCTATCATCAGTTTCAAGTGTTACCTACTGTTTGTAGTAATCGAATTTATGGGTAAACATAATGGTTTCTGATGTATACTTACGTATTACGCATTTGAAATAAAATTATTTTACGGATTATGTATTTGATTTTATATTTTTAGACGTTTCCAACACTTAACATCGCTCATGGTCAATGGAATGTTGGAATAGTTTTATTTCAAATTTGTGTTTAGAGTTCTACTCACTGTCCTTATGTATATCTAATTTTGGTAGCCTGCTTACTGGCGCTCCTTTACTTCATGGATAAAATGCGTATATAAATAATTATTCTGTTAAAAAAAATAATGAGCTATTTTTATTTCTTTCAGGTTTTTATCGAGTCAATTATGATCAGCGAAACTGGGAACTGCTCATTAAACTTCTGAAGGATCCTTTACGATTTCAAGAGATGCACATCATCAATCGTGCTCAAATGGTTGATGATGCTATGAATCTCGCTCTTACAGGCAGATTGGACTACAAAACAGCTTTGGATGTAACAAGTTACTTATTACATGAGAGAAGTTATGTACCTTGGAAGGCAGGATTATCGGCTCTTGGCTATATAGATACTATGTTGTCCAAAGGAGCTCATTACTTGGAATATGGGGTAAGTGTTTTTGATCTAGAGGTAAGAACATATTCTGCTTTTTCGTAATCATAAGTTGACCTTCATCATTTAAAATAATTTGTTTAATTTTTAATTTTAACTTCTTCACATAGTTTATCATTCTAACGTTTATTGTTTGTCTTATAAAGGAGTCATGGCGTGCTTACAAAGTATCGTTTGCAGTACAAAAAGCTGTGTGCCTGTTAGTAAAGAGCATTAACGGTGCAAAATAAAAGTGGAATACCATAAGGGTCTTTTTAAAATAACTTTTATGACAGCTCTCTGTGCTCGCTCTAACTTAATTAAAATGCACCACCACTATACTCATATGCCTTATGTAAGAATAGAGTGCATCAGAGAATAGTATACTATTTTTAGTTTTTTGAGATATGCGAACCTTTAACATGTAGATTATTATTGGATATACATGTAATTGATGGATAGCTAAAAGCGATATAGGTATCTGGTCTTATCGATATTCAGTGTGAAAATATTAATGGACAACCAGGACGTGCAATTTCAGCATTTTTACTCAATTTCCACCATACATTATTATAGGTGTATCATCTGCATATGTAATAATTTCTGTGTTTTCGAAGGAAGTAAATACAGGTCGTTAATGTAAAATAAAAACAGAGTTGGGCCGAGCGCACTACCTTGCTGAACCTGATACAACACTGATTTTTCATTACTGATGTGACAACCAATTTTCATACATTGTGTACGTTCTGACAAATAACTATGCAATAAATCCAGAATAATACCACGTATACCAATCGCCTCAAGCTTATCTATGAGTATTGGAACATGTACACTATCGAATGCTTTTGTTAGATGATTTTTAAAGTACGTTATGTTTAGGTCGTTGAGTACAAGCTTACACAACGATTTCACAGCATTTTTGTTGCGAAGTTCAACAATTGATAAAGATAGGCTTGTGTAGTTGGATAGATGGATACATTAAAGTCACGTGTATCCTTATCATAATTCTAACTATATGATCTATTCCAAACATAAACTGTCCATCATAATAATAGACGTATATTTGAATAAAGATAAAACATTGATAATAGAAAATACCCTCAATTATTACTCATTAGTAATAAAATTAAAAAAAAATTATAAGTTTGAAATATATAATACTGATAAATCATATGAAAGAATTTATTAATTTATGATAGGAAAACTTTCATGCCAATATTATATCGGTTTTATATCAAGCAATTTAATGAGAATTCATATTGTTTAGGTATAAATATGTAATACTGTATGATCTAGATATATATAAATATTCGGCAAAGAGTTTGAAATTTATTTGAAGAATGATAACTATCTTGATATTATCTATTTTCGCATTAATCAATTCATAAAGTTGACGTCTCATATCAATATTAATGGTCAGTTGACGTCAATCCTTAGGACATAGAGCTTACTATACAGCTTAATTACAACAGTTATGATATTCACTCTTTGGAGATATTGTAACGTTGAAATCTTTGAGTTTTACGATTTTGTAGTGCTCAAAACTTGAGTTTTATTATGCATTAATATATTTTTTTTTTCTAATAAAGGCGCCACCCTGCACTAAGGAAATAATTCTTGTATTGCGGGTGACTTTTAACAGTTACTAACTCTTTCGGAATTTTGTAACGCTCAAGTCTTTGAGTTGTACTGAGCATTAAACGGTTTGTTTTTTTTGTTTTGTTTTTTTTTAATAAAGATCCTGCAGTAAGAACGAACCCTTGTACTCTGGGGAACTTTACAAATATGCAGTTAACACAGATATATTACACTCAAACTCAGAATAACACTTTGTGGATTGCACAAAGTATTATCCTGCGTGGGTGTCGAACCCACGACATTGGCACTGAAGGACGGTATCTTATCTACTACGGCATTTGTACAGTCATTTGCAAACGATTAAGTAGATGTAGAAACTTTGTTCAATTAGCCATAATTATTTTGATTTGAAATAGGTTATTAATGCACAAAGAATGAATAAATTTTACGAGATAAGAATAAAAATAAGTGATAGCTTAAACATTTCCCGCGTGGCAACAAACTTTGCAAAATAGCAATCTAGCATTTCTGCTATAGTCTTTACAACAATTGACCACATCATAGGGTGTTCTATGGAAGAGGCCTACGTCAACCAGTGGACGACTACTTTAGCCGTCCACTGGTTGACGTTGAATGATGATGATGAATGGTGATTTATAGTAAATAGATATACACTAATAACGATAGAATAATCCAGATATCGGATAATTAGTGAGTGATGAATATTGATTTAATTTAATGACGATAATCTTTTGAATATATGTGTTAAACATTTGTATTGATTAATATTATTTAGAACATTCTATGGATTTGAATCAAATTATTTGAATTTCGATTGGATTCACGTCAAAAAAGTCATCGTTGTATTATAGGTTTTAAATTATTTGAATAGCGAATGGATTCCCGTCCAAAAAGTCATCGATGGGTTTTTTTTAACGTTCCAGTATTAGCTTTTGTTTTCTTTTATTTTTGTATTGGCAAGCTATTACGAGTACCATTGTTGCCAGTGTCGAGTTATAATTTTCTTTAGAAATTAGCAGATTATTTACGTTTTTAGTTTTTCCATATTAGTCATTGTAGGTACATTAGTAAGTCAAATCGTTGCTTTCAACAGTGCTTTGACTACGTTGTTAATTGAAACTTATGGGAATTTTTAATAGAAAATGAAAATATTTGTAAAGTACTATTGTATCGTATTCACTAAATATCCATGCCAATGTCGTGAGTTCGATTCCCACGTAAAACAATACTTCCATACTTTCATCATCATCATCATCACAGCACATAAATGTCCCACTGTTGGGCTCGGGCTTCCTTCGTAATGGGAGGTAAATTAACTTACTATACCGCGCTGGTCAGTCGCGTTGGTATAGGGTTTTGTTTCGAGTTTTCCTTCTCTTGCATATATGTTATATGCGTTTTAAATCCCTTAGTAGTCTCTTACGATCACCCACGGGTAAGATATGGAGTGGTGAATAGTATTCTTACTCCGTCACCACACGGAAAGTGAAACAATACTTTATACGACCTACAAATTGTTGTTTTGAGTCTGGGTGTAATTTGTCTTGTCTCCTTTAATTACATGTTTGTTAAGTCCCGCGCAATACAAATATTAGTACCTTAGAAAGGAGTTTTTTTAAAGAAGAAAGCCTTGTGTGCTGTGGACTTTACAAATATACAATTAAGGAACAAAAATCCTACTTAGACTTAGAACAATCATTTGCGGATTACACAAAGAATTGTCCAGCGGGTTGAACTAACAGCTAAGCTAAGCAGCATTTTACGATATTTGTAGTTGAGATATCAATATATATCTAAAAGCTATAACATCCATAATGAAAATTAAGTAAAATCATACATTTTATCATCTGATTTGATAATCGAATCTTAGCTCACACATACTTCTGAGGTCGAGTCTCCTTTACAGGAGAAGGGAATTGACCTACTATATTTAGTGTTTGATCAGACGGTTGGTATAGAGATTCATTTCAATTTTTCCTTCTCTTACAGTAATAATATTTGCTTGCGTCACTTAGTTGTCTTTTATGATCACCCACAGGTAAGTTAGGTGGTGAATTATATTCTTACTCCGTCACCACACATAAAATATATTTTTACTTCAAAAAAATATACGGTGCCAGTAACTTATATAATTGACGCTCTCATAATCGTGTTTTTGGAACCTTTGGAACGGATTTCCAATAGGTGTGGGTTCTAATCCCACTTATGATAATCATTATTCGTTCGTATTATTCGTTCGTAATCGGGTTTTTTACAAATAATCAAGCATATTAAATGCTAAATTTCAGTAATTTGACGATCTATATTGTAGCAAGTAAAGTTATGAACATAGCTAGTTTATAAAAAGCGAAGTCGTGTGCAAAAATAATACTTTTATCTTTTCATACGTGTTATTTATAAGTTAGGATTAAGTCTAAAGTGATCTTATGATAAAGTTATTCAATTGACGTTCTTATCATGAGATTTCTTCTAGACAGATTTTGCATTGACACATCTATAACTTTAATTGGTAATCCCTCGGCTGGTTATTACCACGAGAAAGTAAGGCGTGTTGACATATCGTTTAAGATACCGACCTCTTCTTCTTAACCTATTGTAAGATTGTAAAACGAAAGTAGAATACATACATACATACGTACGTACATACATACCATCACACAGTATCCCTTGCAGGGTAGGCAGAGAGAACAGAGTGCCAGAGAACTCTATCCTTGCATACTTCACTCGCTTCCTCAACATTCATAATTCTCTTAATACACGCTCGCCGGTTTCGGAGACTCTTGACTGCACCTTCCTTCAGTACGTGACCAGAATAAATAGTTCTATTTCTTTTTTGTTTCTTTCTTTTTCCTGTTTCTACTGTCGACTTATCGCGACCTAACGGAATCGAAGTCGTGGTTTCAATGGCCCTATCAAAAGTTAATTTGTTATCAACCTGACATCAATTATTCTTAGAAATGCAATCGTTGAATACATGGTAATATTTATAATTGCTAAAAATACTTTTCGTGTGGTGACTTAGTAACAATATAGTCCAACACCCCCTATCTAGTGTAAAGATGTCGTGAAAGATGACTAAGGGATATAATATACATATACCATCTGTAAAAGAGCTGGCATACTCGAAATAAAACCTTATACCTCTCGATCTGACTAGCGTGGTATTCATCGTCATCATCATCATTATCACCGCCCATATATGTCCCACTGTTGGGCTCGGGCCTCCTCTGCAATGAGTAGGAAATAAACCTACTATACCGCGCTGGTCAAACGTGTTGGTATAGGGTTTTGTTTCGAGTTATCCTTCTCTTGTATAGATGTTATATGCGTTTTATATCCCTTAATCGTCTCTTACAATCACCCTAAGATAGGGGGTGGTGAACTTACAATATGTACTATGAAAGAAGAGTACATATTGTATGGACCATAAGTAATTAGGATAAGAGTAGCAGAATGATGAATTAAATATTTTTTTACTATTTATCATTTAAGAATTCACTAACCGAATAGAGACATTTTTAGTACCCAAAGGGTAATAAAACGGGATCCTAATACTAAGACGCCGCTGTTCATCCGTCTGTCTGTCACCAGACTGTATCTCATGAATCGTAATAGTTAAACAGTTGAAATTTTCACAGATGATTTATATCTGTCACTGCTATATCAGCAAATATTTAAAAACAGAATAAATTATTTATGGATGCTTCCATACAATAAACTTGATATTTTTTCCCGTTTTATAGATAATAGTACGGAACCCTTTGTGCGCGACTCTAACTCGCACTTGGATAGGATTAGGCATTTTAGGATTTAATTTTTAATAAATGAAGTGACAATTAGTGTTGTTAGGGATTACACTAATTATACCTAATAGTCTTTAATAAGTTAATATTATCTATATTTGACATATATTTGTATAGTTTAACAAAAGCACGTAACTCTTATCATATTTTTTTTATGTTTTATCATCGTTATAATGTCAAATCAAAGTCGCTATAAGTCTATTTTATGATCCATTGAAAAGAGATAAAAATGTTCTAAATGTTTCAATAGTTTTTTTTAAAACACAACCTTGCACGAAGGAAATAATCATTGCATTGCGAGAGATTTTCATAATTATAATAATATAATTTGGAAAATCCAAAAGTGCATGCCTCATAATTTTTATATTATTTATCATTTACTATTAGTCAATGCCATAAATGAAAATGAAAGAAAAAAAACATTTGAAATTTCATGCCTTTCTCGACGTAGTGCTAAACAGCTGTTCGTTTACAATAGGCTGTATGGGATTTGTTTCCTTTGCCTGTCCGAATGGATGAACAAAAAAATGTAAACCAACCCAAAGAATACCACTCCTCTAAAGAATACCACGTGTCTCTATCTTGAGCTATTTGCGGCTAGCAGGCACCAGCTATTTTTATCAACTCGTCTGCCCATCTCGTATGGGGTCTTCCTTTGAGACGTTTGCCGATTGGACCCTTCCTCGTTGTTACCCTGCTGGTCCATCTCTCGTCCTTTAGCCTCGTTACGTGCCCAGCCCATTTCCATTTTAGTTTCTTAGCGTAGGTTAGAGCATCCGTCGCTTTGGTGGTTTAGGTTAGGTTTAGGGTGGGCGAGAGGCTACAAACATATAATTAACGCAGACAAATTACACCTAGACTCAGAAAAATAGTCTGGTGAGAAGGTACCTTAACCACTACACGCTTATATAATCTTACGCTTTTATTATTCAAAAGGTATTGTCATCTCGGTTCATGCGAGTATACATCTCACTGCTAGTCGTGAGTTTACACCCTCAATCATCATCATTCTTCTGCTGTTATCCCAATTACTTGGGGTCGACGCAATATGTATACATTATCCATCGTGTATATTGCAAAAGTATATCACACAGCTTCCTCTAATAATATAAATTGACCTATGATAGCACGCTGGTCAGACGGATTGTTATAGGATTTTATGTCAAGTTTTTTTCTCTTACATATATGTTATCATCATCATCATATCAATTCATGTATGTCTTATTGTTGGGCTAGAGCCTCCTCCATAATGGGAGGGTAATTAACCTACTATACCACGCTGGTCAGATGTGTTGGTATAGGGTTTGTTTCGAGGTTTCCTTCTCTCGCATAGATGTTATACCTACGCGTTTTATATCCCTTAGTCGTCTCTTACGATCACCCACGGGTAAGATAGGGGGTGGTGAATTGTATTGTTATTCCGTCACCACACGGAAAATACTTATATATTATATGCATATTATATCCCTTAGTTGTTGTTTGCCGGAGTGGTGCATTCTCACTACGTCACCACACGGAAACTAATTAGAATTAATTATACTTCCCATAAAATATATATATCTTTAAAACATGCCAAGCGTTACTTCCCAGTTATTAAAAAAATATTACCCAATCATTGATGATAAGTTATAATCAATATTCGATTGACGCATTCGGTGATAAGGTTCATTGTTGTCGTTAGATGATAACAGATGGCGCTACTTGTATTAAACAACTAATTAAAAACTAAGGAACTTGGTTCTAATATGAGATCTTTACACGGTTGTTTGTTGATTTTCTATTATTTTTTTTACAATAAAATTAAGTTGGAAATATGCTTTCCCTTTTTCTTTACCTTATTGTTTCAATATTAAACTCTTTTAAAAGACTTTCAAAAGACAACATCATCATCATCAACCTGCTCTTATCCCAATTTATTTGGGGTCGACGCAATATGTCTTCTCCTTCCATACAACTCTATCAGACGTCATCTCTGTGGTCACTCCTTGTCTATCCATGTCATGTTTCACGCAGTTCATCCATCTTTTCTTCGGTCTTCCCTTACCCCTTAAGCCTTCAACATTCATACTTAAAACTTTCCTCACAACATTACTTTCATCCCTTCTCATCACATGTCCATACCATGTCAATCTTTCACTCCTTAATTTTTCCGTCACTGGCGCAACTTTCAAACTTCCTCTTATATGTTCATTCCTTATTTTATCCATTCTTGTCACACCACACATCCATCTCAACATTCGCATCTCCGCTACATGCAGTCGTCTCTCATCCGTCGCTTTTATCGCCCAACATGCTGATCCATACAGTACAGCAGGTCTTATTAGGCTTTTATATATTTGGCCCTTTAATTTAAGGGGTACTTTGGGGTCGCATGTTGTACCCGTGACCTGCCGCCATTTCATCCATCCCACATCAATTCTGTGCTTCACCGCACGATCCAGGTCGCCATCGCTTTGGATAAGAGAACCGAGGTATCGAAAGTTCGAGCATACTGGGATAGGTACTCCATCTAGAGTTATAGGTGTAAAATTGGAGAGACCGCCGAAATCGCAGAACATGTATTCTGTTTTTGGTCTGCTGATTTTCAAGCCTACATTCTCCAACTTACAGCGCCACTTTTCCAGCATGCTCTGTACCTCAAGGCCCTCTTTCCCGACGAGAACAATGTCATCAGCGAATAGCATGCTGGCACTAAAAATAATCCTTGTATTGCGGTGGACTTTACAAACATATGATTTAACGAACACGAATTACATCCAGACTCAGAACAGCAAAAATGCTGTGTGGTAGCGGCTGTGAATACTACCAACCCTTACTATGCTCGTGGATATCGTAAAAGACGACTAAGAGCCTTGTAACGACTTGGGCCAACTCCATCTGATGCCGATTGGTCAATAACTACATTCCCAAAGAGGGTTGACGTCTGGCAGGCAGCCGGTCATAAAACTATTGCTAATAACTTCTACAATATATACTATGAAAAAAGACTACATATTGTATCGACCCCAAGTAATTACGATAAGAGTAGAGAGAGCAGAATGATGACTCAGAACAGCAAATGTTTTGTCCTGCATGGAAATCGAACCCACTCAACTGGTACGGTAGGTCGGTATCTTAACCACTTCGCTATCTGTACAGTTAAAGTCAGCCTAGTTTGTCCCTCCACATATTATAAAGAAAATTGATCTACTATACGACACTAGGCATGAAATTAAAATTAGATTTTATTACAACTTTTCCCTTAATCATACTATTACGTCTCTATCTTAGCTTTTTCCGTGTGATCGTTTTTACTCCGTTTAGTGACCGAGTAAGAAATCATCATCATCATCATCATCATCACAGCCCATATATGTCCCACTGTTGGGTTCGGGCCTCCTCCGTAATGGAAGAGAAATTAACCTACTATACCACGCTGGTCAGACGTGTTGGCATAGAGTTTAGTTTCGAGTTTTCCTTCTCTTGCATAGTTGTTATATGCGTTTTATATCCCTTAATCGTCTCTTACAATCACCCATGGGTAAGACAGGGGGTGCTGAATTGTATTCTTACTCCGTCATCACACGGATAAGTAAGAAATTACCACTCCATTTCTTGCCAATGGATCGTGAAAGCCGACTTAGGGATATGATATGCGTATAATATCTATACAAAAGATGGAAAAGCCGCAATAAAACCATATACCAACACGTTTGAGGAGCATGGTATGGTGGGTCAATTTCCTTCCTATTATGGTAGATACTCGAGTAGGGAGTTGAGTGGAGTGAGTACAGAACCATTCTGAGTGTCTTTCTCGTGGGGTCACGTGCAACAGCGGATGTCTACCGGTTGATGAATGAATCGCAGTTGACTTTCATGAGAAAGATGACTTTTGATAATATATACGGTTGGTCTAAGTGGGGATCAATCAGCCAGCTCCAGTGAAGCCAACTCTGTAAAGGCGAATGTCTGTGATGTAGTTTGAGGGCAGTCGTATGGTAATTCACCGCGCGAGATATGGAAGCGTCAATAGCAATACTAGTGGCTCACTTAATACGTTGAGAGGGGATACGGCCCATTATGGGGCTTTTCTGTTTTCCTAACTAGGCGTCTTTTCGCCACATCAGGACCGGTCTAAAAAGACTTATATCTATGCTAATAAGATTGTTTTTATTACAGCGTTATGTCCTTCGACTTCTAAGTGAAGCGGTGAAGGAAGTTGGATGGAAGTCTGCGCCCAATGAAAGTGTTATTACGTCACAGTATCGAGTTGATCTGCTGGCATCAGCGTGCCACTTCGAACATCCTGATTGCTTAGAAAATGCCGTCAGGATGTATACAAATTGGATGTTATCACCAAATCCTGATACTGATAATGAGTGAGTATACATAATTTCTTATTTTTAACATAAATACAAGTATTTTATTCATCCATCAGCTCATAGACATCGACTGCTGGGTATAGGCCTTTCTAAGACAGGATGATGTCCTAATCGCTACGCTCAGTAGATTGGTCAGCGATCGGAATTGTTATAATTTGCCCAAAAAAGGGCTACTGCCTTTTCCCTTCGTGACTCCTCAGCCGGTTTTTATTGGAAAATAAGGGATATGATCTATTGTATCCCCAAAAATGAATCCTTGTTTGAAGGCCATCTCACTGGAGCTAATACTTACTAAACATGTATCTAATCATTTTGATTAAAAGATGTAATTTAAAAAAGAACGAGCCCGCTCAGTCTTTTGCCGAAAGACCTTGCTTGCTACTCAGTTTGTGGGCGCTTTCCGATTCGATGGTAGATTAATTTCAATTGATTTAATAAAGAAATGTATAATTGACAATATGTAAGTGCCCTTATGGGGCTAATGCATAATAAATAATTTTATTTGATTTGACCAGTTTCATTAGAAAGGCAATAATGTGAAGATGGTTTTAGGTCACTAAAACAATGCATTAGGACCTGGTAGGTGGCGCGGCGCTGCTTTCGATTTAAAGAAATTCTTATATATTTTTGTATATTTTTTTAATTTGTACATAACAGCGTCTCTTGGGTTCTGGGTATCACTCAGGTCAGGTAAAAGATCTCTTTAAGAATTTCATTATTAGTGAGTTAAAGGTCACAATAAGACCTTGAGATAATAAAAAATCAAAACAAAAACGATATAATCTATAAGTCTATTTTATATGTCTCAATCATAATTACTTTTACATATTCTAGAACATTTTATTGAATCATCAAACTTTCTTATCATTAAAAAAACAGGATCTTAATAAGCTGACCGTTTGCACTCATTGATATGGATATCGCGTGCCACGATTATAATATTACTGTGCTAAAAAATTTTATCATAGATATGTCATATCGTAGTGCATATTGTAATAATAAGAATTTACTAAAACAAAAAGGTATGAAAGAGAGTATTTTTTTATTGCTTATGGTGGCAGACGAGCAAGCAGCACACCTGATGGTAAGTGTCACTACTGCCCATGGACCTTCGCTATACCAAGGGTATAGCTAGGCCGCTGCCTACCATTACAATCCCCAAACCCACCCAGTTGGGCTTGCGGCTCCCTCGCTCACCGAACGAAGCGCAATAGCATATTGCCATTACTCAGACGTCGATCTTCTGCGAGAGTGTGGTACTACCCTGGACGGACCGGCCCGCGGCTGCAGACAGAAAACTGTCAACATCGTGTTCCTACCACAATAAATATGTATTGGCGAAAGGGAATGCTCCGATGGTTCGGACATGTGGAAAGAATGCCGAACGAACGTCTGGTTAAGAAGATATATAATGCGAAAGTGGAAGGATGTAGGTACCGGGAGAGACCGAGATTAACCTACCTAGATCAGATTGGTTACGTACTGAAGGACGGTGGAGTCAAGAGTCTCCGAAACCAGCGAGCGTGTATGAAGAGAATTATGAATGCTGAGGAAGCGAGTGAAGTATGCAAGGATAGAGTTCTCTGGCACTCCGTTCTCTCTGCCTACCCTGCAAGGGATATGGCGTGATGATATGTATGTATGTAATAAAACAATATAAATTACACAAAAAAATATATCACATAAGAAATAAAGATTTTAGTCCTAAAAATGGCCGCTGACGACGGTGGAGTGGACAACTAACGGGGCGCCGATTGGCAGCCTTACGCGTGGCCCATGGAATAATAGGGCCTCTGTCGTATTTAGGGCCACCCTGAGCCCCAGCGCCTCGATTCGCCTGACCATCTCCTCGGTGCCGAGAGTGGCCAGGCTCGCCGCCTCTTCGAGTGTCCTGCCCCGGGCTGTGACGAGCGTGTCGTCAGCATAGTATATCAAGCTCAGCAAGGGGGGGCGACTCCCTCTCAACGCCCAGTCGTACCCGATGTCCCGAAGAGGCCTCCAGGTTGGTGAGGAAGGCCCCGAAATCGTCCATTCTCCTGGTAGGGGAGAGGTATACGCTGTAGAGCGTGACCCAACGGCATCAGATGGAGTTGGTCTAGATCGTTATAAGACTCTTTGTCGTCTTTTACGACATCCACGAGCAAAGTAAGGGTTGCTAATATTCTAAGCCGCTACCAAATAGGCCGCTACCACACAGCTTTAGATATGGGTACATAAGGTCTAAAGTGTTTCATGTTTAAATATTAATTTTTATTACAGAGTTTTATACCTAATCGCAACATTATTAGTTATTAAAATTTGACCCACACTTTTAATACAAATTCATTGCTAATAGAAAAAGAAAATCTTTTAAAATAAATTTTATGTACAATCATTTTGTTTTCATTTTAAAGTTCGAAAAATCAGGCAATAAATAATTAAATATAAACGCGGTAAAATTCGTGAAAAATAAAATCTAACTTGATAAATCGATATTGCTGTACTGACCAAATACAAGTGATCAGCGGCCGGAAAAAAATGTATTAAAATCCATATCCGTCGTGTTTTAGCAGTCAAATAAATATATATGTAAATTCATATCTATCATTTATTTTAAAAATGGAATGGTTTGTTATTTAAAAATATGTTAACCATATAGGCGGAACTTTTGGCGGGAATCTAAAGCGTCATGTGGTGCTCTTGTATTATATTCGATATCTTAGTGTTTTAACGTGTTATATTAGATAATTTTTATGGTATTTTATGTAATATGATGTGACAGAACAGCTGGGATGTAGTGAATATCATATAAAAGTGCTTTACAACGTTTTCGTTTTCCATCAAAATTCCTACAACATACCATTAACAGTGTCACCATAGCACTGTTGATGGCGACAATTCGACTGACTGACAGACAATGACTAACCTGAAGAGATTAAGAACGTGAAGATAATTATAACTCGACACTGGCAAAAATGGCTCGTATAAGTAGCTGATTGCCAATACATAAAAAGAAGAAGAAGAAGAACCATATAGGCAACTTTTCAGAGGTTTATTTAAATTTCGAACTGGCTTGAAAATGAAACCTGTTTGATAATGAATAAATAAAACAAATGAACCCTTTAGCACGTGAAAAATGTTGTTCGTTCTTCGTCATGTTTACAGTTCTACTTAGTACTACTTAGTTTTAATTTCCGCGCATTGTTTGAAAAAAGCACTATACAAGCCTTGGCCACAACTAGGAATTGACGGACTTACGTATATGTGTCTTGGTTACGCCTCGGCCCACATTTACACGTTCGTCCATCAATGCCTCTTTTGCTGGCCGCTGCAGTAATGTACTATTATGGACTTCAAATAATCCCAACATTAGTTATACAAACATTAGTTATACAAATAAACGGACACACATTCGCATTCATATTAATTATAAATGCGAATGTGTGTCCGTTTATTTGTTTGTTAGGCTTCCATGCACTAACTACTAAACCGCTACAAGACTGTATGGTACTTTTCATCCAGGAAAAAAGTTTCTACTATTTCTCAATGATAGAAAAATCATTGACAAAGTCTATATTAACGCGAATAAAGCTGCAGGCATAGCTAATATCATAATAAGGCACGATCAAGGCTAAAGTTGACCATGGTCTATTATACAGGTGTAGACTGGTTATAAATCAGCCCCGCTCTAAATGGTTCAACCTGTTGCTGAAACATAGCCGACCAGTGACAAAAGATCCCAATTATGTATATTATAACTCTTAGCAGTCCTTTACATCACTCACGGGTAAAATAAGGGATAGTAAATTGAATTCTCACTCTATCACTACAAAGAAAACTAGTATATTATCCTCATAATATATTGTCTTTCACAATTCACCACCCCCTAGCTTACCTGTGGGTGATCGTACGAGACGACTAATGGATATAAAATGCATATAATATCTTATTTTCAAGAAGAGGGTTCGTGGGTATCTCTTGAATGAATTAGCAGAATCATCATGATTTTTATAATTCAACGTTCTTATAATTATGTATATGTAGTGTATGTATTGTTTATATATTTATATTATTTTATGTATATTATTATGTATTGTACATTATTGAATATATATAAGTATATATGTATGTATTTTATATGTATTACATACTCTTGTTTGTATTTCTCGGTTTACATAATGTATTATTTAGTTTACAATTTTCTTTTTCTCAAGTAACTTCCTCAACACATGCGCCTACCTTTTACCATCTCTGCGTCACCTGTGGTTGACTGGTAGAGAATGCCTCGGGCATTAAGTCCGCCAATGTACATGTTGCATGAAGTTTAAATAAATAAATAAAAATATCTATGCGAGAGAAGGAAAACTCGAAACAATGGGAGGGTAACTTACCCTCCTACCTCCTAGCTCCATAATGGGAGGGTTACTTACCCTCCCATTATGGAGGAGGCTCGAGCCCAACAGTGGGACATATATGAGCTGAGATGATGATGATGATATTGTTTTTCCAGGATCCATGTCGATGTACGTGGTATAGTATACTGCGTTGGTGTCAGAGCTGGCGGTGCTCGTGAATGGACGTTTGCTTGGGATCGCTTCAAAGTTGCCACAGCACCATCGGAACGACACAGGCTGCTCTCTGTTCTAGGATGCACAAAATCTCCATCATTATTACATAGGTATGTACATTCGAGTTGCCTGTGCAATAAAAGTCAATTGAGATTCATTATCTTACAATTAGCGTGTAAGATAATTGTGAGATAGTGGTGTAAATGGCAATATTGAAATTAAATATTATGTATACGTGTGTTATGCGATGTGATTTGGGAAAATGTATGAATCTCTTTAAAGCGTATCCAATTTTCGAAAGATTCGCCTACATGGTAATAGAGAACTCAAAATTTGTCTGCACTGATGGCGTCGTGGTTAAAATACCGTCCTTCCGTGCCAGTTCCGGGGAATCGAATACAAACGCTATAGATCCTGTAAAAAAAAAAAATATTTCAAATGTGTAATATTAGAGTAAAGGCCATGTGTCATTGTGAATATAATTTTACAGGTATTTAGAACTGTCTTTACGCAATGATAGTGGTATTCGCAAGCAGGACGTGGTACGTGTATTCTCTGCAGTAGCTGGTACTGCCGTTGGACAACCCATCGCCTTCAATTTCATAAGGGCCAACTGGCAGAGGCTGAGATCTTTGTAAGTTATTCGTGTATATAGCTAATCAATATTCACTGTGTATTGTGACTGTGTGGTTAAGATCTACGACCTACTGTGCCAAGTATAGCGGGTTTGATTGCCAAGTATATAGGGCAATACTTGTGCGTATTCGTGCGTTTATTGCGTGCATGATGTTGAGTTAAAAAACTAACTGTTGGCCATAGGCCTACAGAATATCCATCATTTTGTTTTTCTGGCATTAGAACAAATATTACTAATATTATAAATATGATTGTGAAGATGTTTGAATGTTTGTCATTTAATTAGGCTTAAACGTTTAACAGATTTGGCTGAAAATTGATATATAAATAGGTCATATTCTGAATTAACACATATAGTTTTAATTCGGTAATGTGTTCCCGGGCATAATAGTTAAATTTTAGGCAAGTTACTTATTACGCGGGCAAAGCCGCGAGCAGAAACTAGAAATAACTATAAATATGTTTATTGGATTAAAAATGGATGACGTAGAAATTACAAATATTTTATGCACTACTATAAAAGGTAAATTAGGTGTTATGTATAACTATAATCCGTGTTGAGAGGCCTCAGCGCTCACTGATAGTCCAGGCTAAGCTGTAAAATTCATCTGCGGCTAAAAGCTAAACATATGACAAAAAAGAAATGTATCACTAGCTTACAATTCTATTTATTTGTATTGATTGCCAAAAAAACAGCTTATTTACCGAGTAGGGATATGAATAAGCCCTAACTCCTAACTAGGTCACTAGGTGTTTAGGATATCAGATGACCTCAATGAAATATGGATTTATTAGGTAACGGCTAAATCAAATTATACATAAGTAGGTATAAGTAGACTTTCTCTATGGTGTATCCGTAAGAATAGAATTTTCAAATTACAATTTTTTTTTTCCATTTCTAGTTGTGATATTTTGTTTTTATTTTTGTTAAACTAGACCTTGAAAAACGTTCTCGGCAGTAGATAGGAAAGATTAGGTGGTGAGTAATGTTATTTCGCAATGTTTTATTTGTAATTGTTTTATTTGTATGTTATCTAAATTGTGGTTGTTAATTTTATTGAGGGTTTATCTACATTAGTTCTTAATACCGATAATAGAGGTCGCTAAAAGTTTTAAATTGCAAATCTGTTGCTTTTTTAAATATTTTTTTATTAGTTCTTGTGTATATAAATTAGGGTGTTTCTTAAGGGCAAAAAAGTTTTCTATTTTTAAGTTTCATCTCAGCATTTTAGGAAGACTGGTAGGTACGTACTTTCTATCTAAATTGATCCCACATGTCTCTCCAAATGGCAGCTGGGGCTTAGATTGGGAATAAAGAATATGAGTGCAACCCCGTTACCTTACCCGTGGATGATCGTAAGAGACGGCGTTTAGGATCACGCTGTGGACAGTTCTCTATGTACAGTCGTGGGACGGTCCCTCCGAGGTTGTACCACACTCTCGCAGAAGGTCGCCGTTCGGTGAGCGAGAGAGCCGGAAGCCCAACTGGGGTGGGTTTGGGGTTTAAATTGGCAGCGGCCTAGCTATAGCAAGTCCATGGGCGGCAGTGACACTTACCATCAGGTGTATTGTCTGCTCTTTTGTCACCATAAGCAATAAAAAAAGGGATATAAAACGCATATAACATCTGTGCAAGAGAAATAAACTCGAATCAAAACCCTATGCTAGCAAATGGCCAGCATGGTATAGTAGGTTAATATCCCTCCCGTTTGGAGGAGGGTCGAGCCCAGTAGGATTTATAAGAGCTGAAATGATTGAATAACCAACCAAGACCCATCCAGAAAGCTGGCTTGCTAAATTCTGTCACCGAAAAAGGCGTAACAACACATTGCCACTGCTGACATGTCAATTTTCTTCGAGATGGTAGTACTCTAAATGGACGCCGGTCCGCGGCTCTAAATAGAAAGCCATTAGCACTACTATATAACTTTTGATAGGGATGTATAGAAGGAGAGGATCTAATGTAATTCTAATAAGAGCAAAATGATGATAAAGATAAAAAAAATAAGAGACGATATTAATAGGTTCACGTGTGTTATTTAGCTTATAATATGATGTCTTCGTTTCAGTGTCGGATCCTTGTCAACGCTGAATCTAATCATGAAAGTTGTAACAAGACGATTGAATCAAGCACACGAATATGAAGAGGTATATTTTCATGGTCTTACTTTGCTATAGTTTCCAAGATTTTATAATCCTTAATAGAATAATTACGTTACTCTAAGAGCGACGAATAGACGTAAAATTTATACTATATGATGTATTTTAAAGTTGAATTTATGTTTCGGTTATAAAACCATTCAGCAATGTAGAATGCACAGACTACGTAGCGTTTACTATACACGCCTACCATCCCAGTGTAATTTAATACTCATGCAAGGCAATACGTTGTACCTACCACGTTAGTGTGATTTGATACTCGTGCAGGACTTTGTGCGATCCACAAATATTGTTCTAAGTCTGGATAGAATTTGTGTCCGTTAATTGTATGTTTGCAAAATCCATTGCAGTACAAGGATTATTTCTTTAGTCCAAGGTTTTAAAAAAAAATAACTTCTTTTGAAACCTTTATAGAAAAAATAATAGCAAGAACTTAGCCATGGCTGTCATAGTGTCATTTAAGTAAAGTCGTAAAAGTAAAGGGCAGTAATATGTTTTAACCTTAACTTGTCACGATAAGGAGTAATCTTTACTAATATTATAAATACCAAAGTAACTCTGTCTGTCTGTCTGTCGCTCTTTTACGCCAAAACTACTGAACCGATCTAAATGAAATTTGGTACACAGATAGTGTAGACCCTGATAAAGGACATTGGCTACTTTTTAATGCAAAAAAGGGTTGTAAAGAGAGATGAAAAGTTGTAAGTAAATATAGTCATTTTAAAGCCAGAAGCTTGAAACTTATTTTTAGGCTATTGATTAGATATAATTAAATATGGCATTAACATGTTATAACAATTGGCTCTTAAAGGTAAAATAAAAATAGGGGATGAAAAACTTTAGGAAAGTAATCTTTTAAGCGGGCGAAGCCGCGGGCACAAGCTAGTCTATTATATATACTAATATTTATAAAAAAATATTACGAGCAAAAAAATATTGTCGCATATGGAATACGCACACCTATTGGAAATCCGTACCAATCGTGCTAATCATTTTTCGCTCGTAATCAAGTTTTTATAAATAATCGAGTATATTAAATGCTAAATTTCAGTAATTTGAATATACTAATATTGTTAATTTTATTTACAGCTTCAGAGATTCGTAACAGAATCTTGCAGCGATTTAGGACGCCCAGTTCAACAAGTCTTAGAAACAATATCAGCAAACGTTCAATGGAGAGAAAGGAACTATCAAACTATAGTTGATTGGTTGCTTGCAGCAGAAAAAACTAGTTAAAGAGTCTTCTTCAGCTATAAGAAATAAAACTATTTTTATAGATTTTATAATTTAATACTTTTATAACCGTATTTGGTTATAATCACTTCGAAGCCTTACATCGATGGATGACAAAAAAATCAAAGAATTAGATGAAAACAAAAATCTATTAAAATAGTTTTATTTTAAATGTATAATACTCGTAAAAACTTCAAGAAGATTCTAGCAGAATCTAGAAAGTTTTAGGTTATATAATAGTTCATTAGTCAATAGAAAATAGTAAATTTTAATTAAATAACGAATCTATGAATTTAAATTATCTAGGGACCGACTAAACATATTTATAAAATTCCTAGAAATCTATTGTGTCACTAAAATATTATAATTATTAATTTAAACCACCCAGGGATTTACTTAAACACTTTTATTTTATCAAAATCTGTCTAGCCATTTAGGAGCTCAATCATATAAGGAGAATTATATATTTATATAAAGATAAGTTAAATATAATAAGTTCTACTTACCAGAATGTATAACTCACTAGTAGGTTTCAGAATGCACATAATGTATAACACAGTAGGTTTCAGAAACTAAAATGAATAAAACTATTTTTACGTAAAATCTATGTTGAAGAATGTTCAAAATGTCGAAGTAATAAAAACGAAATCCAAACGCCTAAAATACTTTTATTCCACATTTAATGGATACTATATATTTTATAACATAATGACCTATTTGATGTCAAAGAGTTTAACAAATATTGCGATGTTGGTCAAATGCTTAACAAATATCAAAATATTGATCAAATGCCTAACAAATATTACGATATTAGCCATATGCTTAACAAATATGACGATGTTGGTAATATGCTTAACAAATATTGCGATGTTGGTCAAATGCTTAACAAATATCGCAATATTGATCATATGCTTAACACATATTGCGGTATTAGTCATATGCTTAACAAATACGACGATGTTGGCCATATGCTTAACAAATATCGAAATATTGATCATATGCTTAACAAATATTGCGAGATTAGTCATATGCTTAATTAATATGATGATGTTGGCCATATGCTTAACAAACATCGAAATATTGATCATATGCTTAACAAATATTACAATATCAGCCATATGCTTAACAAATATTATTATGTTGCTCATACGCTTAATAAATATTACGATGTTGGTTATATGCTTAACTAATATTGCGATGTTTGGTGTCTTTGCAATGTAACTTCTAGAATAGCTTCGTGAAAATGCTACTTCTATTTTTCAGCCAATGTACATACATACATATCATCACGCCATATCCCTTGCAGGGTAGGCAGAGAGAACAGAGTGCCAGAGAACTCTATCCTTGCATACTTCACTCGCTTCTTCAACATTCATAATTCTCTTCATACACGCTCGCCGGTTTCGGAGACTCTTGACTCCACCTTCTTTCAGTACGTGACCAATCTGGTCTAGTTAGGTGAGTCTCGGTCTCCCCCGGTACCTACATCCTTCCACTTTCGCATTGTATATCTTCTTAACCAGACGTTTGTTCGGCATGTCACAATATTGATACTACAAATGTCTCAATATTGATATCAAGCTCCGTAAGTTGAGAAATTGATTAAAACATGTTAGTTGGTTTATATGGCTTTATTTCGAGGTTTCATTGTCTTGCAAATACGTTATCTTTCCACTTTAATTATAAAACTAATATGCAACTGTTTAAAATGCATATTGTTTATCAAAATACAATAAAAGCACAATCGATTGTAATCAAATATATTCGCATATTCAATTATTCATATAATAGAGAAGCGATTGTAATCAAAACATCAGCTTATTACCGCCAATTGAATATCACCTTTTAGATTATCAAATTCTTTATTTGAGCCTGCCGATACATGTAAGAGGACGTACCTATATTACGTAAGCCTTTTTTTACAGTTTATAATGCGACCCCCTTTCTCGGTGACTAATCATGGTATGCAGCAAAGGTCTAATTTTGTTTAAGCTTTCTTGTTTAAGCTTAAGATTTTTTTTGAAGACCTACTCCCTTCTCTAGATAGCTCACATACGTTCTCAAAAATATAGTTTTGTTACTAAAAAAATAGGTTTTTTTTTTTTTTTTTGTGTCTTAGTTGTTAGCCTCAGATGGCTATGACAACTTTACTCAGACTGTGGGTGGAAAAAATACGTATTTTCTTTTTGTGTCTGACTTTTAGCTATTAGCCGCCGAGGGCTGTCACAGCTTAAACCTTATTATGGGTGAGCACTGAGGGATCTCAACCTGGTTAGGAAATTACGTAGTTGAAAAAGAACAATAATATGTAATACTCTTTTGCATATGACTGAAGTAAAAAGTGCGATGTAGAAAATTCGGATAGCGACATCTATTGAGTCATGTCAAAATCTTATCCATGCATATAAAAGAATTGCTAATCTTGTTAGAAGAATTGGACAAACTATAAATTATTGCATTGCCATCGGTTAATTATATATTAATAAGTAATATTTGACGTTACTATCTCAGTCTGTCTGCAATTAAACCTGAGTATTCTATATTCGTATCATAATTTATTTCTAGAAATGGGCAACAACTGTCATTTCACATTATATTTAAGTTAGATGTTAACCTGAATCATTATTTCCTTATGGCGATGACAGTAAGCACTACATCTGGCCACACTCTATCTTGATTTTCGAAAAAAAAATGTAAGCAATATAAGATGCATTTAAAATTTATACAAGAGACGGAAACCTCTAAATAAAATCCTATTCCAACCCGTCTTATCTACGTATAATAGGTATAATAGGTATAATAGGTCGATATCGCTTCTATTGTAGTGGAGACTCGGTCAGATCTTATACGAGCTGAGATGAGATATAAATCTAAGCACTGTTGCCTGACTCATTTTTAACAAATTCTTTATCTTGAATTTTATAAATAGTACAGTCATATGTATTTGATAAGAAGTACTTAAGTTGTTATGTCAAAGTTTTATATGTTATTAATGAAATATTTAAATGACAAATGAATGGTGTTTTCGATTTGCAATTGTATGTACAACACAAAAGTAACAGATTGAAGTTGGACGCTAAACCGCTCATTGAGTCTCAAAAAAGCTACCAACAAAATAGAAATAAAACCTATTTTTAATTTCTACATTCACAACACGTGTTTTAGTTTCATACAAGTGCGAATTATATATGTGCAAATAAATAATATTCAGTAGTGATTTAAATTGAATATTTTGATTAATGTTATTTATTGTTCGTAAATATTAATGAAAAAAATTATATTCAGACACTTTTTAAGATACTCACGCATCACTGTAACACAAAAGCAACGGGTTGAAGCTAGCCGCTAAACCGCTAATTCAGTCTTAAAAAAAACCCACCAGTAAAATAGAAGTAAATCCTCTTTCTAGTTTCTACATTCACAACACGTTTTTTAGTGTCATACAAGTGCGACTTCTATATGAGCATATAAATTATATTCAATAGTGATTTAAATTGAATATTTTGGTTAATATTATTGACTATTCGTAAATATTCATGAGATACAAATTATCATATCATTTTCCAGTCCTTTTATTATTTTATTGTAATTCATTATTTGCATGCAATTAAAAACAATTTTTTAATGATGCCAAAGAAATATAACTTTTTACGGGCGTACATAAGTACTCGCAGCCATTTTTTTTTAATATCGCAAATTTACTAATAGTTTTCGTCTTTACGCGCCATCATAGCTCATTGGTGAATCATAACAATAATAAAATTGATAGCGTCATTCTGCTTAGTCAGTATACATATAATTATTTCAACGTTATTACTTCAAAATCAATAACTTAATTATATAGAATTATATGTTTTCTCTGCTAATAATTAATTTTAGATAATAATGTAAATCTAAAATTTAAAACCAATAACTGTAGTAGAAATTTTAGAAACTGTTAACTGATTCTAGAACAATCCATAGATATCGTAATTCACGTCACCAATATTTCGCCCTAATGTCATAAATTTGTAGTATTTGTGTTCGTTGATTTAATCAACGAGAGAATAAAAGATATACTAAAATGTTGCATATATTCAGAGATGCTCACACTAGTTACAGATATTCGTTACAAAACTCTAGCAACTTTTGAAGTATAGGTAAAAGAATGCGGCCCGACGTTAAGTACACATACTAATACCAATACCAAATCTTATAAACAATATTTTAATCGCAACCATTACACAAATATTATATTTAACAAATATCTTTATATAATTTATTGATTACAATTTTGTATATTTAATAATAGTAATTTAGAAATATGTATATTAATTTCATCTTTATCTCAGCTCATAAATGTCCCACTGTTGGGCTTGAACCTCCTTCGTAATGGGAGGGAAATTGACCTATTATATCACGCTGGTCAGACGTGTTGGTATAGGGTTTTGTTTCGAGATTTCCTTCTCTTACATAGATGTTATAGACATATTATATCCCTTAGTCGTCTCTTACGATCACCCACAGGTGAGATAGGGGGTGGTGAATTGTATTCTTACTCCGTCACCACACAGATTAGATATATTAATTTAATTTCACTTAAATATTGCATATAATCTACATGATATTGAAATTTTACATGCGTTTTATACTGTCGTTTTATATAATATAAAATTCATATTGCATTCCTTAATAAATTGAATTGGATTATGTAGTGAAACTTCAATTAATCAATGATTGCACGTATTTTTTTTAGATGGAATAAAATGGCTATCTCTATCATGTATATGAGCACATATTCATGTGGTCATATATTCTCGTCTTCTGTATGGTTTAAAATTGTAATAGGTAATTAGTTGGTACAGTGATGATTCCCACCGGCATCAACGTTAATTCAGATATTATAACCTAATCTAATGATAATATAATGTAATTAAGAATTAATAAAAGTGAATCTCTTCAAATTATTCTAGATAATTTAAATGTATGTAAATAGTATTAAACGTAACTCTTTAATTATTTCATAAAAATAATTTTCGTAAATTAAAGTTTATAAAAATATGTGTTTTTATATATTTCGTTTTATTTATTTTTGTCCTTAAATAATTTTATTGGTTGTGCTACCCTAGTAAGAGAAAATAAAGAATAATTTGCAGTGTTAGTAAAGAATTTATTACATATATTACGGTAATTTTTTTTTACGCTGTGGAAGTGCACTTACGCACTATCCTCCGCTGGTGATAGACGAGGGGGTATGTGGGACTCGACGGCCGACTTGTCGACCGAAATACCCACTAAAACCACAGAGGTCCCTTCCACGCTTTTACGGGATGCTGGAGAGATCGTCTATTTACATTCTATTCCCGACACCCCAACGCTAGGCCATCTGGCCACGTCCAGTCGACCGTCAAGGCGGTGGGAGGAGCTGTGCGTAACGGCGCCTCCTCTCTCTTGGCGCCGCCTGTGCAGCGAGTCTGTGGAAGCAGTTGCCTCGCGTTTCCGCTCCGCGGCCTCTTTCGAAGACATGACCACCCCACAGAAAGAGGCCATCGACGACCAGCACCTGTCGCTGTCAAGCACCTTAGAAATGATGGTCAACAACGACATGTCTATTCCTATGACCGCCGACAAGCGGTGGCGCCGAGGCTCCCAGGCGGTACATACCTTCAGGGTGTGACGGGCATAATTAATTGGCGCGCCATGCTCATGGCAACTAGGGGCCTCTTCCCGTCCAATGAATGGATGTTAAAAATTAGTACGGGTTTCCAGGAGATATTATTAAAAGGATTTTGTATAAATATTGATGAATAGGTATATTTATATTCATCAATATTGCATTTCTAAGAGATGTGGGTTCAAAACCTACATGTGGTAATCATTTTTTGCTCACAAATCTTTTATTTTTAAATAAGCTAGCATGTTAATTGTAATATTTCAGTAATTTAAACCATCTGTATGGGAACAGAGTAAGAATACTATTCAGCACCCCCTATGTTAGGCATGGGTGATCATAAGAGACAAGTAAGAGATAGAAAACGCATATAACATCTGTGCATCCGCTCAATGGCCATGTACGGCGCACCCGTGTGGGCGAGGTCTCTGACCGTCCATCTTAGGGCTTTTCTGTGGCGTCCACAGAGAGCCATCAATGACGGTCAGAGCCATCCGCGGATACTGCATGGTGTCAACCGAGGGGCATGCGTATTGGCCGGGACACCTCTGTGGGACATAGAGGCGGAGATGCTCTCCGACCTCTACCGGCGGGTGACCTTAGTGCGCGACGAGGGTGGCTCCCCATCGTTTAGCGAGATAGCCACCTGGCGTGAGGACACCCGCCAAGACGTCATCGCCCGTTGGGTTACGCGGCTGGAGAGGCCTAGGCACGGTGTTGTTACCGTTGACGCTCTCCGGCCCGTATTGACGGAGTGGATGGAGCGGCGGCACGGAGTCCTCTATTTCCGGTTGGTGCAGGTGTTGTCGGGGCACGGCTGCTTCGGCAAATACCTGCACATGATCGTACAGAGGGAGTTGACTCCGTCCTGCCACCAGTGCGGCAGTGACGAGGACACGGCACAACACACACTGGAGGTCTACTTGACCTGGGCCCGGTAACGCTGTGACCTTGTCGCTGTCATCGGTGCTGACCTGACGCTGTCGGCTGTCGTAAAAGCGATGGTCGACAGCGTCAGGAACTGGGACGCCGTCGCCGCCTTCTGCGAGGCTGTCATCTCGCAGAAGGAGGCCGAGGAACGAGTCCGGGATTCCCTTGACTCGGGCTGCCGCCGGCGGCCGGGGCGGCTCAAGCGCGAATATCTGCGCCTGATGCCGCCCTAACCGACGCTTCGGGTGATCGGACCGGGGAATTGTCCGATCACCCGACGTGAGGCCACCGCGTGAGGGCGACTCCCCGACGGCGAAAGCTGTCGGGGCGTCGACATGAGAGGAACCCGCAAGGGTAAACCGCCAGGCGGCCCACCGAAGACAAAGATCGGGTACCAGTGGCCCGTTCGCACGGCGAAGAGAGGTGTTTGCAGGGTGGGTCCATGGGGTTGCGTGCCGCCTCTTCTGTCGCCCCAGACGATTTGTCGGGGCGCGATCATATCCATGGTCCACCTTGCGGGAAAAAAATATATATATAACATCTGTGCAAGAGAAGGAAAACTCGAAACAAAACTATATACCAATACGTCTGACAAGCGCAGTATAAGTAGGTTAATTCCCCTTCCGTTGTAGAATAGGTTCGAGCCAAACAGGTGTGAGCTGAGATGTGACGAGATGAGTAATTTTAGTCAGTTTTAGGTCCTTTCCATCAGCGAGAGTTTAAGCTTCGATCCTAGGATCATACAGTTGGCATACTTATTTCACTGAACCAATGCGACAATAATATATAGAATATAATCAGTCTATAGATATATTATCTTATCCAAAATATTAATCAGAAATTTAAGCGATAAATTACGGGACATAACTGGATCGTGACGACACTAAGATCATATAAAGTTTTTCAAGGTTTTTTATTAAACATTATTACAGCTCTTTAGCTTCATGTAGTGTGTAGACTGCTTGACTTATATACATCATCATCATCATCATCCTTCTACTCTTATCTCAATTACGATACAATATGTACTCTTCTTTCATAGTACATATTGTAAAAGTTATTGGCAATAGTTTTATAACCGGCCGCCTGCTAGACGTCAACCCTTCTTGGGAATGTAATTGTTGATCAAACGGCGTCAGATGGAGTTGCCCCAGGTCGTTATAAAGCTTTTAGTTGTGTTTTACGACATCGTAAGGGTTGGTAGTATTGGCCACCGAAGTCAAAAATCGGCTAGCGGTGGTCCGCTCGCACGGCGAAGAGAGAGGAGTTTTACGGTGGGTCTATGGGGTCACGCGCCGCCTTTCCGTCACCCCGGACCGATTCGGTGGGGCGAGACGCATCCATAGTCCACCAAAAAAAAAAAAGGGTTGGTAGTATTCGGTGCCGCTACCACACAGCATGCTTGACTTATATACATATATAGATATACATCTATTTATTTTTTTTACTTTGTATTTGCCAATTATGATGAGCGTTAAAGAATAAATATTTATTTATGTTATAATTTATTAACATAAAAATGCATCATCATCATCTCAGCTCGAATATGCTCTACTCTAGCCCAACAGGGCTCGAGCTTCTTCCATAATGGGAGGGACATTGACCTACTATAACCACGCTGGTCAGACGTGTTGCTATAGGGTTTTATTTCAAGTTTTTCTCTTGCATAGATGTTATATGTATTTTATATCACTTAGTTGTCTCTACGATCACTCACTGAATTGTATTCTTACTGAATTGTAACTTAAAATTTAGCTTTCTTTTGAAGATAGCACTCAGCATTAAGCCATAAATCGGTGTGTCATGGGAAAAATTATAATATACAATTCATCATCATCATCATCACAGCCCATAAATGTCCCACTGTTGGGCTCAGGCCTCCTCCGTAATAGGAGGAAAATTAACTTACTATACCACGCTGGTCAGACGTGTTGGTATAGGGTTTTGTTTCGAGTTTTCCTTCTATTCAGTAGTAGTCAGATATTATTTATGTCTGGTAATATACAATTACCAGACATAAATAATATCTGACTCAGAACAACCTGAATATAGTGCACAAATAACATGGCGGTTAAGATATCGACACACTGTGACAAGTATCGCGGATTCGATCCGCGCGGGATAATATTTCTCCTGATCAACAAATTGTTGCTCTGAATTTGTACATAATTTATATCTGTTAATTATATGTTTATAGAGTTTCCAGCAATATGGAAATTATTACTTTAGCGCAAGGTTGCCTTAAAAATATCGTTTGTTGATCTGACAAAGAACTGTCTTGCGTGGGAACCAAACCCATGACACTCAACACGGAACGTACTTAGGTTTCCTTTCTTCGATCCACAAGTGCATTCGTATGCTTTTTATTTTATAAAAAGTAGACCTTTTTTATTTTAACGTCTTTAATCCCAAATAGCAGGTAGATAACACATTCTTATATGTACTTAATAGTCAGATATAATAATGGTCCAGCCTAGTACAATTTATGGTGCATGATTCCAAACTTTATGGTTGTATACTTATTTGAAAAAAATCCTAAGCAACAATTAATAACCTTGAAACTTGACTTAGGATTCGATCTCAAGACTCAGCAGTTTAATACTTTTTCTTCGGTGACACACTCCGCTGCCGACGCCTAGGGCGGCGCAGCCACGAGTACCAGCGCCTGATGCCGCCCTAGCCGAGGCCGCGGGTGATTGAACCGGGGAATAGTCCGTCACCCGCAGAGAGGTTGATTACGTGAAGGCGACACCACGGCCTGTTGCCAGGGTGTCGATGGGGTTGATACTCGAAAGGGTAACCCGCCGGGCTGGCCACGGAGGTCAAGGAAGCGGTACAAGTAGTCGGCACAATAGCGATAGGGAGGGAATACGGTGGGTTATGGGGCCACGTGCAATTATTATGGCTAAGATATTCATAACGATCTTACATAATAGCATTACAAATGGTAATAAGTGAAGTTAAATGTCCAGTTAATAGTAATGTGGTTGGGTCAGATATCAGGTAAAACGGTTGGTCTGCTGTAAAATCTAACAAAAGTTACACCTTTCTTATTTCACATATACCTGCGGCAGGGAGGCGTGCCTCACTTTATTAGACATTACACTGAAATATAAGGATAGTGTGATAACAAGGAACTTGAGTTTCTAAAAATAATCTTAAAGAAGCAATCAAATTATTTTTACGGAATTTATCGCCTTTTAATTTTGTATGAAAAAGTAAAAAAAAAACCATTTCTCGTTTTTACTAATAGTTTGGCAATGAATCTCTATAAAAATAATAGGTCAAAAATTCGTTACTGATACTGTAGATAAAAATAGTTATAATAATGATGACTTGTAGGACGTGAGACACCTAAGTCCTGCCGTCGACTATAAAATACAAACGCGATATAATCCGTAAAAATATTTTTATTACGTAAATATCAGATTTTTTTATGAACAATACAACTAATAATAAAGTTGCTTTCCGTGTGGTGACTGAGTAAGAATATATTTTGGGTATCGTAAAAGACAACTAAGGAATATGCAGATAATATCTATTCAAGAAAAAGGAAACTCGAAAAAATAACCCTATACCAAATTGACCAACATGGTATAGTAGGTCGATTTCTCTCTTATTGAGGAGGGGAAACCCAGCTGCAGGCTGTCAGCCTAGATGAGCTGAGATGTTGAATAAGTGTTCTTCTAGAAGCGGTATCTGTAGTAAAAGAGAAATTTTCTATCGGTGGGCCTATCAAAGTTTGCTGTTAATCTAAGGACTCCTCAAGGGAGTATAATATCCTAACCATAGCGGTTAGGATATTATACTTGGCAGGTAAGTTGAAGGGTGTTGCTGGTTATTCTCTTTGTAATGCTATCAACTAATTTTTACAACTGTTACTGGATGAAGGATGGTAACGTATTATATGCATAACCTATCAAGATATGTATGTGCCTACCACATGACATATAAGACTAGAATGGAAATGGAATCATTCTTTCCAACTCCTGTTTGACATTTTCTTATGAAATTTGTTACGGGTTTCGAGACAATTAAAAACATCTCACGGGACTTCCTGGAGGTGGAACATCGGTGTCATTTATGGAGACCATTGTGGATCCTTTTTTTTTTTTTTGCGGTGGACTATTGACGTGTTCCCGCCCCGCCATATCGGTCTTGGGCGACGGAAGAAGCGGCATGCAACCTCATAGACCCACCCTGCAAAGCGCCTCTTTTCGTCGTGCGAGCGGGCTACCGGCACCCGATCTTTGTCTTCGGTGGCCACCATTATGGATCCTGACTTACAAGAATTACAATGATGGGAATGTGTGGTGGAATTAGTCCCAAAAATATATATCATACAGAAATGACATTGCATATTTTACATACATACATATCATCACGCCATATCCCTTGCAGGGTAGGCAGAGAGAACAGAGTGCCAGAGAACTCTATCCTTGCATACTTACATACACGCTCGCCGGTTTCGGAGACTCTTGACTCCACCTTCCTTTAGTACATGACCGATCTGGTCTAGGTAGGTTAGTCTCGGTCTCTCTCGGTACCTACATCCTTCCACTTTCGCATTGTATATCTTCTTAACCAGACGTTCGTTCGGCATTCTTTCCACATGTTCAAACCATCGGAGCATGCCCTTTCGTATCTTTACACCAATACTCTCTTTCATACCTACTCGCTCTCTTACGTCGTCGTTACGAATGCGGTCGGTCAGCCAACTCCACAGATTTTCCGCAGAGATCGCATTTGGACCGCATTAATTTTACTTTCATACTCTTTTCTGCATACCCAACTCTCGCTTCCATACAGTAATGTTGGGACAAGCACTGCGTTATGTTTTGCTACACGTGCCTTCTGGCTGAGGTGGTGGCTGCCGAGAAGTTGCCCCAACGCTCCGTTCACTCTATTACCCGCATTCACTCTTCGCTCTATATCAGTGGTGTACCTTCCATCTCGGCTAAATCCACATCCAAGATATACAAATTCATCCACTTGCTCTAGTATATCATTACCTATTGTTACTCTTACATCTGTTCTGGCTTCGTCTCTTTCAAAGACCATTATTTTGGTTTTGCTCACATTCACGCGTAGACCTCTTTTCTTACAATCTTCTGTCATTGTGTCGACTAGGGTCTGCAGGTCAGTCGCTGACTGTGCCAGCAGGACTGCATCATCTGCTTAAAGTAGAGCAGTGACCACTGAGTCGCCCATCTGGACTCCCACATTCATATCGTTCAACCTTTGGAGACATTTATCCAGATATATGATAAACAGCCTGGCTGACAGAACGCGCCCCTGCTTAACGCCGATATTGACGTCAAACCAAGGCGACATTCCATCATCCAGCCGCACACAGGCTCTACAGCCCATGTAACTGGACTGCACAGCCCGTAGCAGTTTACCGTTAATACCATACTCCGGTAAAATGTCCCAAAGTTCCTTTCGTACAACCGTGTCAAATGCTCTCTCCAGATCCACAAAACTGCAGAAAACCCTCTGACCTAGAGCCAGATGCTTCTCCACAATGTTGCGCAGAGAGAACACTTGATCCATGCATCCCCTTCCACTCCTGAAACCTCCTTGTGTCTCACACAGTAAACCATCGGACACCATCCTCATTCTCCTTTCAATAATTTTACCATACACTTTTGCTGCCAAACTGGTCAAGCTTATGGCTCTGTAATTTGCGCAGTCATAACGTGAACCCTTGTTTTTAAACAAAGGCACAATGACTGCGCTATTCCAGTCCCCGGGAACTATTCCCGAGCTCCAACATAAATTGAGGATCAACAGGAACGCCTCCCAGACACAGGAGCCACCAAACTTGATCATCTCGGCAGACACCATATCAGTGCCCGCTGCCTTACCATTTTTCAAACTTCTTATCGCCCATTCAACTTCATCCATACTGATGCCATCGGAGGACGCCGCTGTCGAATGTTGTTCTACTAAACCACATGCGACACCGGCGTCAACCGTAGCATCCGCATACATATCGCCAAAATATTCACTCTATCGGCTTAACACGTCTTGTGTTTGTGTAAGAATGTCTCCACCTTTAGACCTTATTTTATTCATTCTGAAGGCATATTTTAAACGATATTTAATACAATTTATAGGCTGTGTGGTAGCGGCTACAATACTACCAACACTTACTTTGCTCGTGGATGTCATAAAAGACGACTAAGAGCTTTATAACAACCTGGGCTAACTCCATCTGATACCATTTGTTCAACAATTGCTTTCCCAAGGTGGGTTGACGTCTGGCAGGCGGCCGGTCATAAAACTATTGCCAATAACTTTTACAATATGAACTATGAAAGAAGAGTGCATATTGTATCAACACCAAGTAATTGGGATAAGAGTAGGAGAATAATGATTTAATACAATTTAGAGCTAATATAGATAGTGAAATGTGTTATAAGAACGCATGAAGAACCGAAGAAATACTTATAAGCGATGGCTAATCATTAAGTATAAATGATAATTAGATAAACACCGAAAATTGTAGACGTTATTGTGATATTTCAGATAATTGTATTGATAATATATAGATTGTGATTGCACACTTATGTGTATATTTCGATAATTTGATTACAATAATCCAGTTGAGGGTTCTCAGCCCGCTTTGGTGGTCGCGGGTTATTAAGGTAAGTAATGACCAAGTTGCAAATATATGTCCTCTAAGTTTAGTCAGAGAGAGAACGTTTAATATTTGATTAAATACATTTTTCAGTTTCTTAATCTGAAAATTAAAGTTAAAAGCGATAAAATTAGAAATTTTTATATATCACAAATGATAAAATATCAAATTCCCTTATCTCTTTCTTCCCTGCTGGTTTTTGAAAGATGATTAAGAGGCTAAAATATCATTAATATCCACATAATAAGAGAACTACGAGTGTCGCATATAACTTCATTGGCCGGTAGGGCGGTATAATATTTCGCAACTGTCTTGAGCGATGTCCAAGGTAGGTACATCATAAAATTAGGAATAATAAGACTTATTAGTGTGTGAAAAAGAGAACCTGGTACATCCACCCGAGTACTAGCTCCTGTGTTTGAGTGAGCGTGAGCGATATACCTGATCGATCGATAAAATCATAATTAAACTTCAAGGTCGATTGTCGCAACCTTATTTCCCTGGAATATGTATTCCACTATTGCTAAGATTGCTGCGTCTTTACGCTGTATTAATATTGAATGACTCATTACAAAAAGTTCTTCATATATAAATGTTATTTATTCATTCATATTCATTTCTATTTTAGTGACAAGTTTCATGAAAAAAAAAACCTGATTACTTACCAATACTACTTTTTTGACCCCAAAAGATTACAATATTATAACCCAAAAGATACAGTATTGTAGAGTAAATCTATCATTAATTCAATTACTGGATATTTCATATTATTTTCATGAAAAATCTTCGAGTTTCATGATGAGAGTATATTGCTCACTATCCCACGCTATCCAGACGGATTAGGATATGGCATACGTATTATTTATGATATTTTTTGTTGTTCACATTTACGTTCCTTGATTACATTCCTTGATCATCTCTTATGGGGCCTACTTTAATCGAATGGGTAGTGAACTGTAATCTTACTTTTTGAAATTAGTGACTTTTTCTTTATACTTTCACTGAACTGACGTAGTAGTTTAGACTACAACTTTCTATTCTAAGTTTTATAAATTCGATTATAGTGCAAACACTTCTTTTTACAAGCTACTCATGTAATTTGTAACTATTAAGAATTAATTCTATATCTAGTCCTCCCCAAGTCTGTGTTGTGAAAAAAAAAGAATAAGAATTTCTTTTTACGTAAAGTAATAATCTATTATAGGATGAAAGCAGTGACCATCACTGCAAGAAAAGGAAAACTCTATTTGACTCTATGCCTAACTGCCTAGTCAGCGTTGTGTAATTGTAGGCTAATAATCCCTTATCTATGGATAACCTATGTTTAAAAGTGATAGGCATATGGATAGAGAAAAAAAGAAGGCAGGATTCTAAGTGTAGATTTCAGTTTTTCAAAATAGTGTAAAGTACTTTTTGCAGTTAATTTATTCGTGTATATTATTTATTATTTTGAGACTTCTAGTTATTTTATTTAATGTACACGTTAGGTTCGACCCATAGACATATTTCGGTGAAAGTTACATTCATTATCGTGGAGTAGTTTTAAATGATGCATGTATCAAACAGTTAGATAAAACATTCGGATATTTTTGTTTGGTTTTTGATTTCTATAGTTCTAATAGCCTTTTCGTGTTAGTTATATTTATATCAATGACGTGCATACATCGAAATGTTAAAATTTCATTACATGTACCTATAGATAAAAAGTATTACTTGCGATAAATATGTACTAAACATTACGATATGTACATATTCCAGACTGTTAACTAATCAGACTACAGTGGATAAAATAATAACGTAATCAATATTTCATATAATTATATGATAATAATATATTAAGCTTATCTAAAGTTGATTTTCAATTAAGTAATCATTTAAAAGTTCTAGAAAATTATTATTTAAAAATTTGCATATGCAATTCATAGTTTATATAAAATAAACTTAATTGTAAGGTAAAAAGAAAAACACAAAACTATACAAGGTATGACGTAAAGGTACATACTATAGAATGGAAACTATTGTTTTACAGGGAAACATTTTATTCATCAATAATTTTCGAATACCATAAACTGGTTTAATCATTTATTTATTTACAATTTCCATGTGGTGATGGAGTAAGAAGACGATTCACTATCTTCCCAGTGGGAGTCGTAAAAGACGACTGATAGATATAAAATCTATATAAGAGAAGGACTACTCGAAAATAAACCTTATGCCAAAAAATCGGATTAGCTAGGTAGGTCAATTTCCCTCTTATTGTGGAGGACTCAGCTCATACACGTACCACTGTTGGGTCTAAACCTCCTCCGTAATGGGAGGGCAATTAACCTACAATACCATGCTGGTCAGACGTGTTGGTATAGGCTTTCATTTCGAGTTTTTTCTCTTTTGCATAGAGAGTATATGCGTTTTATATCCCTTATTGGTTTCTTACGATCACCCATAAGTACCATCACCACTTATAACGATCTGGGCCAACTCCATCTGATACCGTTTGGTCAACAATTGCATTCTCAAGGAGGGTTGACGTCTGGCAGGCGGCCGGTCATAAAACTATTGCCAACAACTTTTACAATAGGTACTCTGAAAGAATAGTAAATATTGTATCGACCCCAAGTACCTAATTGGGATAAGAGTAGGAGAATGATGATGATCCCTTATTCGTTTCTTACGATCACCCACGGGTAAGATAGGGGGTGGTGAATTGCATTCTTACTGCGTCACCACACGGAATATGAACTGATAGCACTAAGTAATATTGTTTTACATAAGTTTTATTGTTGTGTAGGTATTCAATTCACTTGGTAGATTATAACGCATATAACATTGAATAGCTTCGTTTTAAATGCTTTTAATAATGATATCATAATTTCAAGGCTATCGTGATAATTATATTTATGATTTATTAGTAATTATCTTTTAAATTATCTGGGTTAGATAAAACCAAGTATTAATTATTGTTTAGTAGAATATTAAAGGCCATATAAAATGTATAGTAGTAATTAAAACTCACGTAGTTCTTTTCACAGTAATGATATCAATATTAATAATTAATTCTTAATACGTAAATCATTTTTGTAATCCCAGCAGTTGTTATGCTAACAGCAACGGTGCATAACGTTTGACAGCCATTGTTACGATTATAACCTTTGATCTTTTATCGATAAACACACAGGATATTTACAATAAGAATTTTTGTATTCCAACTGGTAGCTTCTGTGATAAGTATGTGCAAAAAAGTCCAATGAACTCTTCAATTTTATAATAATAATTAAGATTTGTCAAAAGGACAAAAAAAAGAACTTATTAAGTTTAAACACTACATTTTAAACAAATCCATTATTCCTCCATCAGATTGCAAAGCGGCCTGATGTGGAAAAAAAGTTACGAGTGTGATTTCTTTTTAAATTCATCTTATCGAAGAATGCAACTTTTATATTTAATTAATCAATAGTGATACTTTTTTATTTGTTGGGTACATATTCAGGAATGTTATTGAACATTTGCCAGTCACAATTAAATAATCGTCTGTAAAATAAATTTGAAGAATAGATGGCTGGATGTCTGTTAGCTAATAATGCTGCAACAATTGAATGAGGCTCATTTAAATTCATTACAGATATCTGGAATAGAAAATAGCATACTTTTTATCTAGAATTATTGTATAGTTTTCGCTGGATATTCATGATTGTTAAAATCTATAATTAAATTATCATAGTCGTGAGCATAATCTATTTAATCATAGTTAGAGAAAGGTCATGTTCTGTCTAGATTGTGTATAGCTAATAATTAAACCCAGAACTTGACACGGGCAGTTCTGGGCGTCAGGCCAAAAGGGGCAGTGAGCGCTAATGCGCATTCTATTCTTAACATATAATAAGAAATAGAGGGCGCTACAAAGGTGCCCGTCTGCGCGGGCTGTTAGCATACCTAAAATAATTGAATAATATCGACATGAAGATAGTATGGTAATCAATTATTACATTTTGTAGGAGTATAACCATATTTAATTAATCACTTTTTATTTTAGATGGCGAGGTTAGACTTTTTAATTTTTTCACTGGCATGCATCTGCGTGCAAGGTTTCCCTGGTCAGCCGGAAATTAATGCTAGCCCCGCAACCACCAGAAACACAATATTTGCTGATGAAAAATTTGAAGGAGAAATCTTTGAGGATCTCGATGTATTTGAACAATTGGACTTGAGTTCACGAAACAGTGAACTCTACAGACTACCAAACACCACAAAACCACGTCACTATACCGTGTTATGGGCTGTCGACTTCTCACGAGAGATTCCGACACAGTCTGGCACAGTTAATATAGAACTAAATGCTACTCAAGCTAATGTGAATGAAATAGTGATTCATGCTCACGATCTGACCATCACATCTGTAAGTCTTGCATTGGGAACTACAGTAATCCCGATTACATACAGTTTAGAACCAGAATATCATTTTATGAGAATTCGATTAAACGAAGGTACACTGGTTTATAATGTTGCCAGTCCTCAATATTATAATCTGAGAATCGACTTTGGTGCCAATTTACGCGATGATATGTACGGTATCTATAGGAATTGGTTTAAGAACGATCCTACTTCCACTACTGTAAGGTAAAACATATTTAAAATGTGCTTTTTGAATATTTATTTATTAATTAAAAAAATAATAATTATTTTATACATTGAATGTGCAGCTGGATGGCTTCAACGCAGTTCCAGGCTACTGCTGCCAGATTCGCTTTCCCTTGCTACGATGAACCCAGTTTCAAGGCTACTTTCGATGTTACCATCAGACGCCCACAGGCTTATTTGAGCTGGTTCTGTACAAGGCTCCTTAGGACAGATACACCTGAATTAGCACCTCTGTAAGTATATACGACCCAAATGCTCTTGACCATATGATTTTAATATTACTTTTACTAAACGTGTGAAATAACTATATTAAATTTTCACAGCTACCGTGATGACGTATACTACAGGACTCCTACCATGTCTACCTACCTTTTAGCTTTAATCGTTGCTGAATATGAAAGTCTTAATGTAATGAATGCAAATGGTGAACTACAATATGAAGTTATTGGCCGACCTGGTGCCATGAATGATGGACAAGGAGTGTATGCTTTTGATGTAGGACAAGAACTATTAGATAGGATGAGCAATCATACCGATTATGACTATTACTCTCAACATACATACCTCAAGATGACTCAAGCTTCTATTCCCGATTTCGGTGCTGGTGCTATGGAGAACTGGGGTCTACTTACCTACAGGTATCAGAAAAGCTAATTATTATAAATAATTTTCTTATGTCAATATTTGTTTAATAAGTTAAAATAAAATCCTTTTTGAATATATTTAAAGTATAAAATATTAGCTATTACCGCAGCTTCGCTCGAGCTTTTGTATATATTGAGAATTCCATTCGAGATTTTATTATTCGAGAATAGTTAGCTTTTTTTCTAAAATGAAAAACACCTTAAAACAGCTTTTGTATGCCTCATATCGTATATGCGGCATTTCATGATGTTCGCTTGAGTAATTAAGGCGTGGAAATGAAACAAACAAACAAATTTCCATTTATAATAATAATTACGATTACATCTGATTCTAATATCCTCTATGAATTATATTATGCAACTCGCTTAACTAATAATATGAGCAACATTATAGATATTGATGAAAAATTAACATGGAGTCTTTATTAGAGGAAGAAAAAATATTTTTCCATATTTTTGTCTGTTTGCATGTTTTAACATACACCATACAAAAATGAACTAAACACGAAAAGAAATTGCTACAGGTTTAATTTGAAACAAGGTGTCATCTATCTTTGAGAGCACCGATGGCGTAGTGTTAGTTAAGGTTAAGGTACCTTCAGTGGCAGTGCCGTGGGTTCAATTCCTGCAGAACAATACTTTGTGCGAGCCACAAATTGTTGTCTGTGTGTAATTTGTCTGCGTTGATTATATATATTTGTAAAGTCCCGTAATACAAGGATTGTTTCCTTAGCGTAGGTCTTTAAAAAAAAAGGAAAAGTCCAAGATAAAAATAAACAATAAATCTCAAAATAATAAATATCTAAATATCAACGCAAACTAAACACTAGCGTTAACAAACATACAACTACTGCATAGATAACGGAGTGATTAACTACCGACTTCTCATTCCGAGTATCATGGGTTTGATCCTCGTTCAGATCCACTATTTATATGATACCTATTTGTGTGGTGACGGAATAAGTGTATAATTCACCTTCTTCTTACTCGTGGATGTAGTACAAGAAGATTAAGATGCTGATAACTTTGATGCGAGGGAAGGAAAACTTGACATAAAATCACGTGCACATACGTCTGACTTACATTATCAAGTAGATTAAATTCCCTTCCATAGTGAAGGAGGGCTGGCACTGTTGGGCTCGAGCCTCCCACGTAATGGAAGGAAAATTAACCTACTATACCACGCTGCTCAGACGCGTTGATATAGAGTTTCGTTTCGAGGTTTCCTTCGCTTGCCTAGATGTTATATGCCTTTTGTATCCCCTAGTCTTCTCTTACGATCACCCACAGGTGAGATAGGTGGGGTGATTTGTATTCTTACTCCGTCACCACACGGATAGTGATGGAGTAAAAATATAAATCACCACCCCCTATCTTACCCGTGCTAATATTATATAGTGAAAAAACATGAAAAATTATAAAAAACATAATATTTTTTTTCCATAGTTTTAAGTTTTCACTTCTGTCGAATAAATAACCTAACCATTTTAAATGCTAAATCTGTCATTTAACTAATTTCATTAATTTATTTACAGGGAAGCTTATCTGATGTACGATGAAAGTAATACAAATAGCCAATTCAAGCAAATCATTGCTTATATACTGTCACACGAAATCGCTCATATGTGGTTTGGTAATCTTGTCACATGTGAATGGTGGGATGTATTGTGGCTAAACGAAGGTTTTGCAAGATATTATCAGTATTACCTCACTTACTGGGTGCGTGATATTTTTATGTTATTTTTCCTATATTCTTCTAGATATTTCTTTTATACATAGGTACACATGGTATGTACCCCCGAACAGCTGGAGCGCTTTTGATACCGTTTTTCTTCTGTATTCGGATGGATTCAATAATTAGACTTAGTTTAAGAATTGGGCCTATTAGATGACGCACTGATCGATATCAAAGATTTATATTAATTACAACTTTACAGTAAACGGTTGATAAAAAAAAGCGGACCAATTTTGGGTTATTTTCACTAAGACGAAGTTAAAAAAAGCGCTGTGGTTAAACGGCTTAATTATAGAGCTTTATTCCAAGTTTTTATACTTTTAGGAAAGCCGAGATTATATTTTATGTGAGCCCAGATTAATGAGATTTTTTTTCAGGTTGAAGACATGGGTTTCGGTACCCGTTTCATCACAGAACAAGTCCACACAGCTCTGCTTTCTGATTCTGCCAATAACCCTCAACCGCTGACCAATCCAGGTGTAGGTAGTCCTGCATCCGTAAGTGCTATGTTCTCTACCATCAGTTACAACAAGGGTGCTGCCGTTATTAGAATGACTGAACATCTTCTAGGTTTCAATGTCAGCGAACAAGGTCTCAGGAATTACCTTCGTGGAAAGTAAGTTATTTTTATTACAACTCTATTTATATTTATTTCTTATTATTGTAGATCTATATGAATACTTCGCTTCGGTGCAGGATTTATTGCGTACATAACTGTAACCTAGCAACAGCATATTAATACGATTTGATAAATAAATGTTCTTAAATATACATACACGCGAGAGTATCTACGACCTAGAATAAGAACATTAATTTTAAAATTTACTTAATTTGAAATTGAAATTAATCATAAAAAAAATAATTGGGTTTTCATAAGAAAATGATTCGGTATTGTGATGCCAGATAGTTAATATTGCCAAAAATATTCTTAAAGATAAAATATACATAGAACATTGTCATCATTTGATCATTAGGGAAAAATATAAAACAAGCAATAAGCAAGTAGTAGATAAAATTTATGAATAAAATAATTGGTTTCAATATTATTAACTTTCTGATATATCAGATGTAAGCAGAAAACTGTCAGCATTTTTAAGCGAGGAGATGATCTCCTCGCTTAAAAATAAAATTTTATAAATACTACTTCTATAGGATTAGTATTGTTTCTAGATATAACAAAACATGAAATTTTTCAGGGAGTTCCAAACGGCCAAGCCCATCGATTTGTTTGAATACCAGGAGCGAGCTGGTATTGCAGCTGGAGCTTTGAATTACAGTGATTTCTCCTTTATTGATTATTATAACAGCTGGACTGAGCAACCTGGACACCCTGTGCTGAATGTACACGTTAATCACCAGACCGGTGAAATGACTATCTACCAGGTAAAAAATCATAATAACATTTTTTTTTCTAAAACTGGGAACCATTTTAAAATCTTGTATTCTATTTATTTAGTCTGTCAGTCATTGTAAGACATAGGATTGCCCAAGGATACAACACCTGGCAGGCGGGTTGATATTTGCAGTTTAATTTTCCCAGGATAATGCTGTCGATCATTCTCCTGATGATCCTTCAGCTGGTGCTTACAACACCAATGGGAAAGTAAAAGATGATTGACATATTGTATATTTAACCCATCACCTTAGGTGAGAGTATAAGTAGTACATAATTGGTTGGAAAGTAAAAGATGGTTGACACATGGTATTCTTGATCGATCAAAGAAAAAGTGGAAGGATGTAGGTACCGGGGGAGACCGAGACTCACCTACCTAGACAAGATTGGTCACGTGTTGAAAGAAGGTGGAGTCAAGAGTCTCCGAAACCGGCGAGCGTGTATGAAGAGAATTATGAATGTTGAAGAAGCGAGTGAAGTATGCAAGGATAGAGTTCTCTGGCACTCTGTTCTCTCTGCCTACCCTGCCTGATATGGCGTGATGATAGGTATGTATGTATGTATGTATCACCATAAGAGAGCATAAATAAAAAAAATGGTTGGAAAGTAAGAGATAGCTGACATGGGGTATTTTTCACTCATCATCACATGTTAAAGAGCATAAGTTGAACATAAGTGGTTGTCAAGTAACATGTGGTTGATACATTAATCATAGGTAAGAGGGCCTAAGTAGACCATAAGTAAGCTATATTAAAATTTTGCAAATTACAATAATGAGGAAATAATTTCAGCGCCGTTTTAATATCAACACTGGATATTCGAACATTAACACTAATTATATCGTGCCTATTACGTTTGCAACTGCAAGTAATCCTGATTTCATCGATACAAAACCCACACACATCATCTCCAAAGCTGTTACTATTATCAATCGCGGTAGTGTTGGTGATCAATGGGTTATTTTCAATAAACAGCAGACAGGTAAGCATAGTTTTGATTGTTTTACCTTTAGAATTTTAATGCTGACCTCATATTGAAGAATGGAAAGAATTTTCAAACAGTATGATTTCTATTTTCTAAATATTCATATAAACAATAATAATTTGGATAAATTCATTTTTAATAAATTTTGTCTATTTTTATATATTTTTTGCTTTGAAACATAACATTACAATTACAATTATATATAAGATTATTTCTATATGTATAAATATGTGTTCCATATATAATAAAATAATGAAATAATTAAAAAAAAAGGTAAAAGGTGATCCTCATATAGGTATATGGGGATTATTGCTATTCAACTCATATCCATGTGAATCTCTTATTCATAGAAAACGATGAGCTTTATCAAGTTTATTTCTCTTGAATTCATCGACGTGGTCTCGTCTCTTTTTTGTTCATGTACAATAAAATTTTATTTTACACCTGTGGTTATTTTTTAATCAAATACTTAAAAGTTGTTGAAATCTTATTTTATTGAAAAATACACGCGTGTGATGTGTACATCTTATTTATACTATTATTTATATATTATTATACATTTTCTATTTCAAGAGGTGCTATGCGTAAATTCTGATGTATATGTTGATAAATCTAGCATAATTAGCTGATATGTTTTTGAGAATCATTCATGAATTATTATTCCACACAGCCTACTGTAAATTCATGATGGCTTTGATTAACCTTTCTCTCTCTTCATGCAATTGCTGACTGAATTCAGATAATAATAATGAATCTGATTGGAATTTAGGCTATTATTAGTACTAGACTTCTTGCCGTTATTAGTTTACTAAACACATATATTCCGTGCATTATTTTGTGATTAAAATTCATAGTACCTACGTGTTCATTAATATATTTACCTGCAATAAATTCTTCCTTCTCTGGAATGATAATAACATTTACTACTTTCATTTCATCTTTATTCTTTGCTTGTTATGCTTATATATATAGCCTTAAGATGTAACTTACTAAATTCTCCACGTATATTTTTAATTTCAGTTTTTTAGTGTAATTTAAGATTTTGATAAACTACTATGACACGAGATTAATTTTATCTTATTGATTGAAGTGGCATTAACTTATAAGCCTATTTCTTTGAATAATTCTTATTTGATTAAATTTAGTATATTTTAGTAACGATGCCTTGAAATTTATCAGTTTAATTTGTTCATAGGTTACTACAGAGTGAACTACGATGATTACACTTGGGATTTGATTGCTTTAGCACTCAGAGGTACTGACAGGACCCTCATTCATGAGTACAACAGAGCTCAGGTAAAAAATTATTCTACCTACTTTTTTTCTAAACTTTAGTTTTAAAATAATTTCTCAGCTATGACAATTACGTCTTATTATTTGTTCGGTAATATAATCATAATATGTTTCAGATTGTCAACGATGTCTTCCAATTTGCTCGTTCTGGCCTCATGTCTTACTCTCGTGCTCTGAATATTCTTTCCTTCCTTGAATATGAGACTGACTATGCACCGTGGTTAGCTGCTTTAACGGGCTTCACATGGCTCAGAAATAGACTTGCTAGTGCTCCTACTACAACTCAACTGAATCAAGTTAATGTAAGTTAATTTTAATATTTTTTCCTTTATATATAAATCTTTATTCGACCAATTTCATCAATAAATATCCACCTGGCAAATGATTACATTTATAGAAATAGAAAATACCATTAATATGTGATATTTGGTGATGTATTTGACTGCATAAATGGAGTAGTAATTAGCGACCTCCAACACTGAATGTCATGACTTCGGTCTCTATGCAGGACTGTTCTTTGTTGGATCTTGTGTAGTTCAGTAGATTTTGTGTAGTCGATTATACTTTTATCCGCGTCTAGAAAAATATTAATATACGCAAGATCGGTCACATTCAATTTGGAATAAAAACATAAATGCTTTGAAATAATGTTGCGAAATAGGCTTTTGAGATGGCTTTTTTTATTGCTAAAGGTGGTGGATGGTAAGTGTTACTGGCGCCCATGGACCTTTGCAATACCAAGGGTACAGCCAGGCCGCTGCCTACCAATACCAACCCCAAAGCCACCCCGTTGGGCTTCCAGCTCTCTCGTGGCTAAACTATATTAAACTTTCTTTTTTGGGGATAGGCTGTAGTATAGGTACAGCTCGTCTAATCTGTTCAGAGCAACGGAAGGGACGGCATACGATTTCGTAACCTACCATACCTGTATCTCTCTACGCCGTATGGACGGGCTACCGGAACCCGGTGTTTGTCATTGGTGGCAGACCCGGTAGGTTACTTTTTCGGGTATCGTCTCTAATTGATGCCTCGACAAGTTCCGCCACTCTCTAAAACCATATTAACGCCTAACAAAATGTTGGAGAACTACTAATTATAATCAGTAGAAGTTTAATAGCGAGTCCACTAGTACTTTATTTGTTTGATATATAAATTATACAATGAACAGAAAGTTTATTAACGCTAGGTCTGACAACAGAAGTATACTTCTCTGGTCAAAACATAGAAATAACGAATGATGAACTGAAATTAAACCTTAATAATATAATTTCATTATATTTAGGACTAGCTTCTGCCCGCGGCTTCGCCCGCGTAAAAGGTTTTTCCAAAAATTTTTCATCCCCTATTTTTATTTTACCCCTTTATTATATTTTTCTTACAAAATTTTAAATGTTATATTTATTTATATCTAATCAATAGCCTAAAAATAAGTTTCAAGCTTCTGGCTTTAAAAATGACGATACTTCCTTACAACTTTTCATCCCCCTTTACAACCCCTTTTTTGCATTAAAAAGTAGTCTATGTCTTTTGTCAGGCTCTAGACCTTCTGTGTACCAAATTTCATTTCGATCGGTTCAGTAGTTTTGGCGTAAAAGAGCGACAGACAGACATAGTTATTTTAACATTTATAATATTAGTAAGGACTTTTATAACCGATGGTGTTAATAAAGCTTTGTTCCAAAAAAATAACACCATTTACCTACTTTAGATGGCTTAGATGGAAATTTATTTTATTTCTTTTCTACAGGGGCTACTAGAAACCTGGTCAAGGAATGTGATTAGCTCCTTATCATACAGACCAATTGATGGCGAACATTTCTTACGTGCTCATCTTCGTTTACAAATGGCACAAGTTTTATGTAATATAGGGGTGGCAGCATGCCTTGAAGAAGCCCGCACTCAACTGCAAGCTTTGATTAGTGTCGGTACTCCGTGAGTATTGTATTATATATTTTGTAAACAATTGCTATTTGAATTATTTGAACTTCTATCGTCCCGGCAAGTTTGAGTGGGGTATGACTAAACCAATTGCCTGTCTTAAAATAAAATATTTCTTAGATTACAAATTTTTTTTATAGCTCAGTTCATGAACTGTGCTACTAACTAACTTAACTGCCCGTTAATTATCAGATTAAAATGCTGGGCATAAAAGAGCACTTGAACATTAGTAGCGCTACAAAGATTTTTTTTCTTAACCTACATAAAATAATTGTTCAATTGTTTTACTCGGACGTCCTCTGCAATAGGAGGGAAATCGACTACTATACCGCGTTTTATGTCAAGTTTTCTTTCTCTTGCGATCGATATTTTCAACATTTTATATTCAAATTACTGAAATTTAGCATTTAATTAATATGCTTAATTATTTATAAAAACCCGATTACGAAGCGAAAAATGATGTCACAAGCGGGATTCGAACCCGCACCTATTGGGAGTCCGGCCCAATCGTGCTGCCACTACACCATCGTGAACTATTATATATAGGACATTCAATTCTCGCTTCGTATCATATTTACGTCTTTAAGGTGACGTGCGCCATCTACGCGACAATGTTTACACATTGTAGGCTTAATACTTCAAACTTTGCAGTTAGAATTGTATTAAACGATGACACAACCTTGTTATTCAAATTATTCCTTAATAGTTTTTTTTATTAGTACACCAATGGGTTGGAAAAGAGGACCGTAAATTGTATTTCTATTTCATTACCACATGGAAAAAAATTATAAGTGATATTTTTTTCAAAATCTTTAGTGATTTTTCTGACTATGTAGTGGCAAATTAATCTATCATCACATTATCTTCTTTCAAAGTTGTATATAACCACTAAAGGATTAGGTCAGTAAATTATCACAAGACAAGAGTGGCAGGATCACACTGTTGAGAGTTCTCTGTCTACAACTGCGGTCCGGTATTTCCACACTCTCGCAGAAAATCGACGTCTGAGTAATGACAATGTGCTATTGCGCCTCGTTCGATGAGCCAGAGAGCCGGAAGCCCACCTGGGTGGGTTTGGGGTTTATATTGGTAGGCAGCGCCTATACGCTTGGTATAGCAAAGGTCCATGGGTGGCAGTAACACTTATCATTAAGTGTGCTGCTCGCTCGTTTGCCACCATAAGCAATAAAATAAAAAAAAAAGAAGGAAAATACCAACTGCTAATATATTAGAAATAATGTGCAGATGTCAAATTGTCTCCCTATAAATAATTTCTCTCGTTTCAGAGTACCAGTTGATAATCGTAATTGGGTATATTGTAGCGGTCTTCGGCAAGGTGGTGCTGCAGAATTTACTTACCTATGGAACAGATTCCTAAATCATAACGTTTACACTGAGAAAATTTTACTTCTTCAAAATCTTGGTTGCACAAGAGACAATTCTTCTATGGAGACGTAAGTATGGAGTGGGGTTATCGTAATTTTTGTTAATGTTTTCTAGAAGGAATTTTATATTCGAAACATATACAAGTGGAGAAAATTGTCGAAGTTATCATGTAGACCATACTCAACAACAAAAGCGTTACGAAAGTCGGTAGATTCAATACAGCGTGTAGAAAATTTGTCTCTGAACATAAGTAGAATTTCCTGCTAGTCTCTTTTTGTAGCTGTTATTCTCATTATCTCATCATTATCTCAGCTCATATATGTCCCATTATTGGGCTCGAGCCTCCTCCATAAATAAAAAAAATAATAATAATAATAATAATAAAAAAAAAAAAATGCCTCCTCCATAATGGGAGTAAAATTGACGTACTATACCACACTGGTCAGACGTGTTGGTATAAGGCTGTTATTTTGTTTGTTATTATCCTCTTCGGCCTTCTATTCCTAACAGTGATCGTCAATGGGCTGATGGATGGGTGGATTAATGAATAAAAAAACTTATTATATTAATTATTAGTATTCCTACATTGATGGAATCAAAATACAATCCCTAGCTCAACATTTCTTGGGCGTGTAAAAACAACTAAAGGATTTAATCAATTATGAAAATTCTTAAATAAAACTCATTATTTCTGTTTTATAGATTCTTGACAAACATTGTAACAAACAACTACGTGATCCGTCCTCAAGATTACACTTCAGCGCTGAACTCGGCAGTCTCTGGAAATGAAGAAAACACTGAGCTCGTTTTTGATTACATTCGGAGATATCCTGAACTTGTAGCTTCTGCGTAAGTGATATACTATCATCCCTTAACTTTTAATAGGAAGAAAAGAGACGTAAAGGTTCTCGAGTGGCGACCACTAATCGGACAATGCCGTGTAGGACACTTCCTCACGAGGTGGACTGACAACATTATGAAGATTGCAGGAAACTATTGGATACAGATGGCACAGGACCGTTTTGAATAGCATTCTCATTGGACATCTACGAGGTGATGGATGGATGGATGAGAGATTTACTGCACCTGTGCTGTGAGTTAAACTCGCACTTAGGGCAATATTTGATCCTCATCGTTTCTTTGAATTTAGATGTAATTTATATTAAAGTACCGCGAAATACATATGTTATTTCTTAAATGTTACGCGTTGTCTTAAAAAATTAGCTGCCTCAACTCACACTAACGAGTACTTTGCTTCTTTTACTGTTAAGTGATATAATTAAAAAAAGTGTGTGCGTACTTATGTACACGCGTTAGGATTTATACTTCTTTGGCGTAACAAGATAAAAATCTTTTTCAAAAATTTTATCTTTCGCTTTATACAACGTTTGTAGAAAAAACGACACTAACAATAGAAAAAAAAGGTATTTAATACATTGAACATTTTATTATAACGCATTATATAGTTAAATAAAATTTATTTAAATATCACAAATAAACTAAAATGTTGACTAAAGCTAACTTCATGGTGTCGATTTTTCGTGACGCACGCGCGCGCATTGTAAAAATTTACTCTCATCATTTTTCCCTAACGCGCCAAAAGAAGTATAACTTTAATAATTAATATTGGATATGAGTAATAGATTTGTGCTGTATGGTAGCGGCTACGAATACTACCAACCATTACTTTGTTTGTGAATGTTGTAAAAGGCGACTAAGAGATTTATGTCGATTTGGGTTCAACTCTACCAGATGTCATCTGGTCAACAATTTATTCCCAAATAAGATTTATGTCAAACAGGCGGCAGGATATAAAACTATTACCAATAACTTGTGCAATATGTACGATAGAAGAGGAATAAATATCGGTTCAACCCCAAGTAATTGTGATAAGAGCAGGCGAATGATGTGGTGATAGATTTGTAAACACCAAATGGTATTTCCCGATTGTGGTTACCATTAGGTTGCTAATTTAAAAATATATTTTCATCAAAACATTGTTTCTTTTTAACTGATTCACGTATAGTGGAATGCACTTTAGGTTTGAGTATATACCATACCATTTCTACCAAGTAAAAGTAAGCTGTGTGGTAGCGGCTACGAATACTACCAACCCTTACTTTGCTCATGGAAGTCGTAAAAGACGACTAAGAGCTTTATAACGACCTGGGCCAACTCCATCTGATGACGTTTGGTCAACAATTACATTCCCAGGGAGGGTTAACGTCTGGCAGGCGGCCGGTCATAAAACTATTACCAATAACTTTACAATATATACTATGAAAGAAGAGTACATATTGTATCGACCCCAAGTAATTGGGATAAGAGTAGGAGAATAATGATCTACCAAGTAAAACCGTAGTGCCCCATATCCCATAATTAAAGTATCAAAAAATATTATAAATAATACGTGGTTCATGACGAAACACTTATGGATTAAAAAAATAATGTATACCTCTTTCTTTTAGATTTAGCAATTCTTTGGCAACACCATTGTCTTACGTCACAGCCAGATTGAGATCAGTCGAAGATATTAATGCAGTAAGTACAAAATTTATCATATATTACTACATAACTAACATACATACATATCATCACGCCATATCCCTTGCAGGGTAGGCAAAGTCAACAGAGTGCCAGAGAACTCTATCCTTGCATACTTCACTCGCTTCCTCAACATTCATAATTCTCTTCATACACGCTCGCCGGTTTCGGAGACTCTTGACCCCACCTTCCTTCAGTACGAGACCAATCTGGTTAACATAACTTAATATGTGATAAACGTGCTGTGTGGTAGCGGTTACGAATACTATTAAAACTTACTCGAAGATGTCGTAAAAGGCGACTAAGAGCTTTATATCGACCTTGACCAACTCCACTTGATGTCGTTTGGTTAACAATTACATTCCCAATGAGGGTTGATGTAGGTGGTCGGTCATGAAACTATTGTTAATAACTTCTGCAATATATACGAGTATATATTGCGTCAATCCCAAGTAATTGTGATAAGAGCAGTAAAATGATGATAATGTGAGAGATTCACGTTTCCATTTAAAACCGGTTGCGTTTGTGGTTACACAATCGCTTTTGATAATGCTGAAAAGTTTCTAAGTAACGCCCAAGTTATTCATAGTCATTATTATTCGTAGACATATTTATTCATAGTCATAAGAATATAGAAATGCAGTGAAGAAATTCGTTAAAGCGGATATTGTTTGGCGTAATATATTTTGGACCCAAAATGATGAGGTCAGACCCTTTGTTAAATAAAAACATTAAAAATAAGATATTTTATTAATAATATTTGATAAAAATATTATTTTCAGCCTAATTTAATTTTGGAGTTTACTCCTTAAGAATCGATTTTCATATAAGGCGCCCGGTATGAGAAAAATTTGAGGAGTAAAATCTAGTGATCAAATGACCTCGTTACGTTTTTGGTGCGCAACCTATTCTGCGCACCTTTCACTTTCTGACGTGAGATAATATTTCACTGAACAGTTTTAATAAATGTAAATAAAAATATATATTATTTTTAGTGAAATGAGCTTTTTTTGCGCTTGTTTTGATAATCGTACTTAAGGAGTAAACTCCAGACGTGCGTCGGAGCTGACACACACACTTTTTTTTCTTATTTAGTATATTTTAAGATTTTATTGCTAAATAAAATTGTAATAAAAATATTATTTATCGAAAATATATTGAAGAGAGAATGTATATAAATAATATTACATAGAAAAATATTCTGAGTTTTCCTTCTCTTAACTTTTAAGCACTGTTGGGTATCGCTCTTTTGCACTATAGAATAACAATTAATTTACAATAAGTAGACGGGTTTGTATAAATATTTATTTCACACCCCCTCTTACCCGTGGGTGATCGACGACTAAGGGATATAAAATGCATATAACATCTATGCAAGAGAAGGAAAACTTGAAAAAAGAAACCCTATACTAACACGTCTGATCAGCGTGATATAGTTGGTTAACTTCCCTCCCATTACGGAGCAGGTTCGAGCCCAGCAGTGGCATATATATAAGCTGAAATGAAAAAAATATATGTATTTTATAATTTAGAATTAAATAATGAATTAAAATAAGTTTATTTCAAAATTTTTTTTTCTATTACAGTTCATCTTATGGGCTCAAGAGAATCAGGAGACTTTGGGCAATGCATATAACAGCGCTATTAACGGGGCTGAATCAGCTCGCAGTAGTATTCAATGGGCTGAATCCGTTCAAGCTGACATCACAAATTACATTGAGACCAACGGTGATCCTGTAACAACATCTACAGCAGCACCAGTTACTACCACAACAGTTTCAACAACTCAACAGGAGGTTATATCGGAACCTGTTACTCCATCGCTACCTGAACCTCCATCATCTGCCTCCACAACGTTTATATCAGTTGTTGTTATGGTTCTAGCTGTAATAGGCAATATTGTTTTGTAAGAATTAATCTTTTAAGTTATCAATTAAAAAGAAATCTAGTTTGATTTTCAAATTGCTTGTATTATTTATTGAGTTAAGATTGAATGATCAAGAGAGTTCATAGATATATATTTATGTATATATATATATATTTATATAAAGTTATTATACACAATATTTTATAATATGTAATATTTTAGAATAAGGTTTTAATTTTGTTATAAGTGATTGATTAAAATCTTGTTAATATTCTATTGTAAATAAGTGTTTCATAAATTATTGAGAAATATATTCTGTTATAAAATTTGTATGTAATTTTACCCCTAAAATTGATCTTTAGTCTAAACATACTAAAATATTTAGGCAAAAGCCGTAATTTCTTATCATAATCAATACAATTTTGACATTATTAAAATTAAAATCCGACTTCAAAAACTGAAAAGATCAAAATAAATTAAAATACTACCATTTCTATGTGCTATCTATTGATAGATTTGAAATCGGTGCCAAGCCCCAAACAAAATTATAAACAGGTTACTTACTGTAATGAAATTCTTATATTCCATTACTTCCCAAGCATCAAAAACATGCGAATTTTTTGATGAAATTTTTAATTTAAGTTCTTAATACAATAAGAAAAAATAATATGACAAAAGAAATTCAAAAATAATATCATTTTCGCTGAGTCAGCCCGTCCTATAAATATTACAACGGGGATATGTGATTAGAAATAAAGAGAGTTAATAATTATAAAAAAATGAGCTTTATTCAAAAACTATGACCGCACACATTTCAATAATAACATTTTATGAGCTTATTTTGTATGATAAGGTTTAAAACAATCACTGCAAAGTGTTTTTTACATTTAGCACAAAAGGTTAAAGTTTTTTTTTACAACCTAGTCCTTGGAAACGCTTCTATCTGCCCCTCTTTGTCATATAGTGACCAAAATTGTAAAACCTGACAGGCTGTAAAAGAGCTTCTGAAGAACCTGGTGTAGGTTTACTTGCTTTGCCTTCCCATTTTTTCATCCAAGAAAAACAAATCCTTCTTCTGTAATCTAGCAGAGGTATAGTCACGTCTTTATTTACCTATTTGTAAGTAATCCATGTATTCACTAAAGACATATCTAAAACATGGATGACTAAAGGCCGTGTTTCACCTCTAAAGAGGATTGGATATTTAGAAATTAGCCAGTCATGTTTATCCACTACTCCCACCCCTGCCTCTATGTTTTTGTTATAATTATGAAAAAAGGTTTGGCTGATTCACAGCTACTTTGGCCTTTTCTGTCTTTGTCTTTTCTATTAGTTTTCATAAAGGGTTCAACAGTATAAAAATTAGCCAGGAGACATACGACTACTACATTGTTGTCATGCCATTTTACGCATAATATTTCATTATTTCTATCAAAGCGATGATCGGAATGATCTCGGCGTTTCTTCTTCATTCCTTGTTTGATTATGATAGCACATTTCTTAGTCCTATTATCTCTGACTGTCCCTGTAGCTCTGAACCCTTCAAATTTTAAATCAATCAACAATTGGATGATGGTGAAGAAGTTATCGAAGTAGACTAAATGTGCACTGGGATCTGGACTGCAAGTAACTTTTTTACAACTCTTCAACCGAAGCCATCGTCAGTACTATTAGAGATTTGAGCTTCCTTGCTAGTATAAAGCGAAAAGTTATAACAATATCCGCTGACTGTACACAGTGCCCAAAGCTTGTATTCAAACCTCACTGGTTTACCTTTTATAAATTGTGGATCCTCCCATGATGACCAAGTATTTAACGATCATTTCATCAACAGCTAAATTGGATTCAAAGATTCCAAACTTTCGGAATGATTTGATATGATGATATGAGCTTTATCGATAAATGGGCGAATTCTGAAACTTTTGTCAGTATTATCAATTCTTGAGTTGTCATTGAAATGTAAATAGGATTTAAATTTATCAAAATGATTACGAGGCATTGATCGTTCAACAAATGAAATGTGTACATCGTCATCTCTATACAAATAAAGGTTTTTTTTTACCGAGTAGCATACTAAGGATATAGCTACACCGGTGCTTACCGGTATAACCCAAAAGCCACTCAATTGGGCGCCCGGCTCTCTCGCTCACCGAACGGAGCGCAAAAATATATTGCGATTGCTCAGACGTCGATCTTCTGCGAGAGTCTGGTAGTACCCCGGACGGACCGGTAGACAGAGACTGTCAATAACGTGCTCCCTTTCTTCAATCTTATAAACAATTCGTTAAGTTTTAACGCTAGATCGATAAATAAATCACAATTGTATCACGAGATGTACTGTGTTCAGCGTACACTTATCGACTAATGTAAACTTTACAAGAAACAAACACACACAAGAAACAAACAATTGACACGTATGAACCTGTACTTAGCGTAACAGGATCGAACACTCTTTCTTGGCTAATTGTACATACATGTTCCCAATGTCATATTTATAGTACAGCTTATTTTGAATGTATACCATTTGTTCCAAAATTATATTTTGTTGTTGTTTTTATTTATTATATATTTGGTAGAGATCTAAGAATCAGTTCTATGTATTTTAAAGTGGGTCACATTTTACTTTTGCGGTTTATAAAATCGGGACATACTGCTCTTTTTGAGGCAACAAAAATGATCAATTGGAATAAATTACATTAAACTTACGTAAACATTTTAACATTAGAAAAATAGTGTAAAAGTACGAATTTCACCAGAAATTAATAAAATAAAACCTATATGAAAAAGTATATATATAAATATACCATATGAAAAAATAAAAAACATAATATAGTGTCCTAAAAATAGGACAGTGGGGAGGAATGGGCTAAAGATACCGACACCGGCACCGACTTCAAACCTATTAATAGATAGCACATACGAATGATAGTATTTTAAGATATTTTGTACAATTCAGTTTTTGAAGTCGGTTTCTTTAAACGTAGTTTTTTTTATTTTTTGCCTTTTAGTGTTACAGATACACATAGATTATTCTATTAGTAGTGGAGCTTGAGTTACTCGTTCATTTATCGCACACATACTAAATGCTAATTTTAGACTTATATGGTTTTCTCATGGGTGCCATTGTCAGAACTGGACCAAATTTAAATGGAACTATACGGGAAGCACCAGCTTACAAATAAAAAAAGAATTATTAAAATCGCTTCGCCCAGTCGAAAGTTATGATGTAACAAACATAAAAAAAAGAAAAAAATACAGGCAAATTGAGAACCTCCTCCAAGTCGATTCCTCATTTCAAATTTTCAGGATTTATTGGGGACAGAAAGCAACTTTCATGCAAGTTTGAAACATATCGAAGATCGGAAAAAATTTTTGGCTATTTAAAACACAGTTTTTTTTTAAATTTGATTAATTTTAAATAGCTATAAGTTTACAAAGTCGGATCAATTAAACAAAATCTGGATAGATTCCATTACAATATACCTAGCCAAAAGATATAAGCTACTGGCCGACTCTCAACTTCAAATACAGTGCAATGAAGTGGCAGTGGACAAGCCACATCGCTCGAAGAACCGACGACCTCTGGGGCAGAAAGGTTCTAGAGTGGCAACCACGTGCCAGACGACGCAGTGTAGAATGCCCCTCCAACTAGGTGGACAGACGACCTTGTGAAGGTTGCTGGGCATCGTTGGATACAAGCGGTACAGGACCACATTCTGTGGCGTAACATGGGGGAGGTCTACGTCCAGCAGTGGACAGGAATAGGCTGAAATGATGATGAATAGTGTTTTAAAAATAGGTAAAATTTATCCCAAACAGTAGTTTCGTTAGAAGCTATTAGTAAAGCACGATATAACTTAACCTAATATCTATTATTTTCATAAAAATAGAAGGCTTACTGAGAAAAATGCCGTTAAGTAGAAGTTCTTATGTAATATAGAAGCTGAGATACAAATATTTGAAAATGAGTAAAAAATAGGTATTGTTAAAAATTCTAAAATTTCTCTAGCGGCCAGTTTTATACATACCGGACTGAAATTTTCAGGATCGTGTCCTGTTAATGTGTACTTTTGAGGAAAAAATAAACATCAAAATCGCTGACCCTAGTGTGCATACTTTCGTCGAAAATTAATGGATCTGCCCATATAGGTATATATATAGAGGATTTTTTTTAACTTTCTTTTTAGTAGTACGGCTGGACCGCAATGAACACTTATATAGAGAATTGAATTCTAAAAAAAAACCCATCCATGGTCGAAGCAATGCTATAAAATGCCACTGAGCTATAGAAATTTAAAGATAAAAACCAGAGTTTCCGTGTTTTTTTTAATGGCAAATCTTTACACGCCTTGGTCGAAGACTTAATATTAATATTAAGACCCTAAACTTTACAGGGCATTGTTTTTTGGGTACTTGGAACAGCCCGAAAAGAGCCCTTAAAAGATATCTAATGTAATGTAAAATGTAAAAACACATTTTATGCGTTTACGTTCCAAACGCTGACTATATATTATCAAATAGCTCAAAACTAATGTGATACAAAATTGTATATCTTGAAAATCTACAAAAAGTAATTTATCTTTTATATATTAATAAAAATGAGCCGTTATTTACAAAGCTATTTTAAACAATACAGTATTATTTCTTATCGAATCAAATACATTAAGCACGTGTTGGATATAATGCGTGCGTTTTACAGCATATCGATAAAATAAATATCTTACAAGTTATCAGAGATTTTAAATGCGAGGGCGAAGCGACCGAAGTGAAGCGACGGGCTCATCATCATCATCTCGGCTCATATCTGTCCCATTGCTGGGCTCAAGCCTCCTTTGTAATGGGAGGGAAATTAACCTACTATACCACGCTGGTCAGACGTGTTGGTATAGGGTTTTGTTCCGAGTTTGCCTTCATTTGCATAGATGTTATATGCATTTTATATCACTTAGTCGTTTCTTACGATCACCCACGGGTTAGATAGGGGGTGGGGAATTGGAATATAACTGTCCGTTACCACACGAAAAGCGACGGGTTGTTAGTTTAATAATAAAATAGAAAATTCAAATAAATTATTAAGTAATGAAATAAAATACATTGCTGAATCTGTACCGCACCATATGCACCTACTAGTTACGCTGTTTCTCTAATTAATTTACTAATATTTTTATTGTTTGTGGTGGCAAACGAGCAAACAGCACACCTGATGTTAAGTGTCACTGCCGCCCATGGACCTTTGCAATACCAAGGGTATAGCTAGGCCGCTGCCTATCAATACGAACCCCAAACCCACCCCAGTTGGGTTTCCGGCTCTCTCGCTCACCGAACGAAGCGCAATAGCACATTGCCATTACTCAGACATCGATCTTCTTCGAGAGTGTGGTACTACCGCGGATGGACCGGCCCACGGCTGTAGAAAGATAACTGTTAACAGCGTGGCCCTACCAATATTTAAATATTTAATCTTAAAATAAGTAATACTTGTATATATAAAATATTTCTATATTTATGTTCAGAATCTCAAAAAAGGTACCAGCGATTTCAATTAAATTTATTTTTGGGAGTGATAAATTAATCTAGATAGGTGTCATCTATGTAGCCAATATCATCTCAGCTCATAATGTCACACTGTTGAGCTCGAGCCTCCTCCATAATAGAAGGGCAATTAACCTACTACACCACGCTGGTCAGGCGTGTTGGTATAGGGGTTGGTTGTGAGTTTTCCTTCTCTTGCATCGATGTTATATTTATTTTATATTCCTTAGTCGTCTCCTACGATTATCCACGGGTAAGATAGGGGGTGGTGAATTGTATTCTTACTCCGTCACGACACGTAAAATATATTTAGCCGATAACAATATATAATTAGAATGTAAAGGTAAGTTTGACCGCTTTTTTCAAGTAAAGATCAAGATTCAACTATTGATAATCAAGCAGTCTAATCCAGACAGCATCGGTACAGACCTTGGATGTCCCTTTATTAATATTTGACCTTTATTATTTTTATATATTTTTTTATTACTTCATAACATTTTTTTTAATATTTAAATATATTTGTCAAAAAACATCGAATAAAGTTAAGAAAAAATACCAATTTAAGCTCATTTAATTCAGACATAGGTTTCACTCAGAACCAAATTACTGAAATTTAGCATTCAACATGCTAGGTCATTTATAAAAACTCACCATCAGACAGCACGTCTGCTCGTTTACCACCATAAGCAATGAAAAAAAATTATGCCTAGCTACATTAATTTATCACTACCAAAAACAAATTTAATTGAAATTGCTGGTACCTTTTTTTTTTGAGATTCTGAATACATATATAAAAATATTTTGAACTAGCGGCCCGACTCGGCTTCGCACGGGTGAACATTTATTTATTAAACATTTTGGCATAAACGTACAGTAAATGCAGGACATACCTAAATAATAATGTATTTAGTAATAATGTATCGCTGGCTTCCCTTGGGTTGATGTTTGAAAACAAAATGAGTAAACAGAATAAATGACATCAACTGGTAATTTTTAAAAACATTTCACTGAGGTTTACAGTATAGTAATTATATACATTATATACCTACTATTACCACAGATTACTTAATAAATACATACATTATATATTTGTATAATTAGATACATTATATACCTACTATTACTGTATAAGTACTGATTATCACATATTTCATAGAATAAAAAATATAGCACCCCGACTTATGTGCTAAGTTTTTTTTTACATTTATTTTTCCTTTTTGATTTATATTTTTTATTTATTTTAATGTAGTTTTTTTTTATTTGTGTATCATTTCTTTATTCAAGTGCATCTTTTATTTTAAAGACTTTTAAATTTTATTAGATTTTTATTTTAATTTTCCATTTTTACCTTAATGCTTCACTATACACTATGCTAGCAGTGGTATTTGTAGATGGCAATAAAACATATTGATTTTCAGGAGACCTTACTCGAGAAAGTGCAACATATAGTTGGCCATGAGAAAGCACTCTTTTCTTAGATCGATGCCAACCATAGAAAAAGTTTGTCCCTGGGATTTATTTATTGTAAGGGCAAACGATATCTTTACAGGAAACTGTAATCTTTTAAACGATATAGGACAATCCGTCGGTATCATCGGGATCCGAGGAAAGTGAGCAAGCTGTCCGGCCGCGGGGCCGGTGATGATAGTAGCTACAATCACATTGTCTCGCAATTCTATATCCAAAAGTCTTGTTCCGTTACACATATTGGGAGGGCTTAAATTTTTCAGAGCGAGCCGCGCGGCTACCTATTTCATAGATGTGCCCCTCTCCTGCACTCCGCCCCCGCCGCACCGGCGCGTCACGGCGGCGAATTAATTTTATTTCAATTTTATTAAACTCGTAATATCTTTCGAATGGAGTGTCCGATTTTAATAAAATAAAAAGTTATTTACAGGTATTTGAACAGCCTTGCTTGAAAATACATTTATTTAGGTAAGGATTAAAGCAAAGGTATAAATAACTTGGTCTGATTATAGTCGAAATTTCTATTAAATTTTAAAATGTTAAAAAGTAGTTAGACTGACATAACTACAATAGTTAAACACATGCTATCGCGACATTTTTTGTAGATATTGATATGTTCTTTAATATTGTGGAACATTTTTGGTTCTATTATCAATAGTTTTCACAGCACATGCGATGAAAGATATTTTATGGGCGTTTTTTATACCTTGGGTAACATTATTGTAATTTTAGTAGGGATCCTTATATTTTTCTTACAATTAAAATAGCCTATAATAATCAGTGATAATGTTGCATTCAAATGGTGAAAGAATTATTTAAATCGGTCCAGTACTTTTTGAGCCCATTCATTACAAACATACTTACATACAAACCTTTCCTCTTTATAATATTAGTATAGATATACAAGTATTACTCATATTGAGATAATAAATACACATATATTATTGTATATCTGAAACATGATGTTCTATTCAGTAACTGATTGAAATTAACGTGAAAGAAAATTTAAGAGGGAGAAGAATATATACACTGATGGTTTCGTATTTTTGTGCATCATCATCATCTTGCTTTTCTCCTAATTACTTGGGGTCGAGGCAATATATCATATTCATGTTTGGTACAGTTCTATCAAATGTCATCTCTGTGGTCACGTCCTGTCTATACATGTCATCCCTTTTTTTTTGCGGTGGGCTATGGACATGGTCGTGCCCCGCCAAATCGATCCGGGGCGACGGAAGAAGCGGCGCGCAACCCCATAGACCCACCCTGCAAACACCTCTCTTTACCGTGTGAGCGGACCACCGGTACCCGATCTTTGTCTTGGGTGGTCACACATGTCATACCTCACACAGTACATCCATCTTTTCTTTGGTCTTCTTCTACCCATAAAGCCATACATACATACTTAAAATTTACATACATACATATCATCACACCATATCCCTTACAGGGTAGGCAGAGAGAACAGAGTGCCAGAGAACTCTATCCTTGCATACTTCACTCGCTTCCTGAACATTCATAATTCTCTTCATACACGCTCGCCGGTTTTGGAGACTCTTAACTCCACCTTCCTTCAGTACATGACCTTATTTTTTGCAGCTTGCTATGCAGCGGTCGCACCAAGCTAAATCCGGCCGGGGCGACAGAAGAAGCGGTGCGCAACTCATAGAAGAACATGTCTACCGTTCACCCCTTTTGCTTCATACTGACAGACACTTCACTTCACTTTCTTTTCAACTAGAAATGAGTACCCTTTCAGAGATGGAGAAAAGCCACAGATAGAGTGATCTATTTAAAGCATGCAAGTATTCAACAATGGATAGGATATACTTGCACTAACACATTTTTAATTAAGATATTTTAATTTTATATAGGAATAAGATATGAATGTAGTTGTCAATTTCTTTTACAAAGGTCACATAGAAGAATTTTGTGATTGTAGCCGTATAGTAGCAGCTTCAAACACTATCAACACTTGCTTTGCTCGTGGATGTCGTAAAAGACGACTAAGAGCCTTATAACGACCTGGGCCAACTCCATCTGATGCCGTTTGGTCAACAATTACATTCTCAAGGAGATATGACGTCAGGCAGGCGGCCGGTCATAAAAATATTGCCAATAACTTCTACAATATGTACTATGAAAGAAGAGTACATATTGTATCGACCCCAAGTAATTGGGATAAGAATAGGAGAATGATGACTTAGAAGAATTTTGTGACATAGAATATGTGTTCTCTTCTGAGGCAGTGATCATCCAAAAAAGTTGCGTCGTTCAGTAGACTTATATGGCAATTATGGTTTCATTACCCTAGGCCTTGGTTTTAAAGGCCTAAAACTATAAAATATAATAATTAAAACATATTAACGCACAATATTAATTATTATCAATCAAATTTGGTTTCATGATAAGATAAATAATTATCGTATGTTTAGATAATTACAATATTAATTAACAAAGTAAAAGTAATTATTGTTATAATGTAAAGAACCAGCAGCACAATGGTACGTATGAAAATAATTAATTAATATTTTAATCAGCTGCAATTTTGTGCAATAAAATTTACATTATTGTTGGGCTCAAGCCTCCTACACAATGGAAAGGAAATTGACGTACAATGCTGGTCAGGCGTGTGGGTATAGAGGTTGATTTTGAGCTTTGCTTCTCTTGCATAGATGTTATATTCGTTTTATATCTCTTAGTCGTCTCTTACGATCACCCACGGGTAAGATAGAGAATGTTGCATTGTATTCTTACTCCGTCACCACACGGAATTAAAACTGAAATTATTAATTAAAGAAAACTTACATTATTAATGCGCAATAAATTTATGTTTGTTTTAATTAAAAAAAAAAACATTTATTAGTAAATGGATAGCTATAACAGTAGGTCTGATATTTTATCTCTAATATGTGATTAATTGTGTAAAAATTTCGTAAGAGTTTTATTTCGATCTGGGCCAACTTTGATTCCGTTTGGTCAATGATAAAACTTTCAAGAAGGGTTGACCTCACGCAAATGGCCAGACGTAAAAATTTTACCAAAACCTTTTGCAATATCCACAATGGAAGTAGAGTACATGTGCTTTTTTTTTACGTGGAAAAATGCTGTTGTTAAGAATGCCCATCTCTCAGGAGAGAAATGTTGTATGTTGGGTTCAGCGCCGACTAAGTGTCAGCGGAACTACTTGCTGAAAACATGCAGCTCCTACATTTCGGTTACGATGAAGTCACGATGCTGTTTTTACACGTGCCCCTATAAGTAGAGTACATTTTATCTCAACCCCAATAATTGGGATAAGTGCAGCATGATGACGATGTGATTGATTAATAGAATGGATATTTAAATAAAACGAATTTTATGATGTCTTTGTCACATACATAGTTAGTAACTGTTGTATAAATGACCCCCTAGTGGGGAATAATGGTATAATCTTTACGGTTATATCTGCTTATTTTATTGGGTATTTTATTACAACAATTATGTTTGATAAACCATCTAGGTTGACAAACATATTTGGTGTTATAAATTGATCAATAAAATGCTGGTGCGGTTTCTCTTAAAAGCCCTCAACCGAATTATGCAGGTGTCACTAAAAAGTAATAATTATTTAATGACGTCATTACATGGGTAAAATAAAAACCAAAATTAATAATGTTCTGTATTTTTAGACGAGCTGCTGGAGCAATATAGTACTGGGGCTGCTTTTTATTCAAGCATGCCTGGCTTTTAGTCCTATTCCAGAAGAGAGTATTGATAACGAATGGATTCAATACAATGCATATTTAAGAGATCCTGCTTTTCGACTACCGACCACAACTCGCCCAAGTGAATATGTCGTGAAATTAGATCCAATTTTAGATATTGTTCCGGTGCCAAACGTTCGGGCATTTACTTTTGATGGTGAAGCAACTATCACTATCAGAGCGACAGAAGCCAATGTGAATGAAATTGTTCTGCATTGTGAGGATTTAACTATTTCGGAACTAACAGTATATGCTGTCACCAATCCGGATATCAATTTGGCTGCATCTGAAACTTTTGAATGTCAAATGCCATGGAGCTTCTTGAGAATTCCTTTAACAACAAATTTAGACATTAATCTACAGTACAATATTGAGACTAAATTTAGAGGCAACCTACAAACGGATATGAGAGGGTTCTACAGAAGTTGGTATGTTGATAGCAGTAACACTCGTAGGTAAGTTAAGTTCCTATCTTCCTGCTTTTTCTTCAATAGTTAGGCTCTACGCAATCTTTCTTCTTTTCAATACTATCGTTGATGTTATCTCCGTGTTCACTCCCTTTGTAGTATCAAAGAATAGCCTGCGGTACTACATAAATTCTTATGATGTAAATGAATTGGCAAACATGTCTTTCAAAATAATCACTTGTAGATCGTAGAAATAATGAAATGAGAATCGAATTCACTACAATTAATAAGGAAGATAGGCTCAATAGAATTGAACTCACTACGTCACTAGTTTCACATTAATTACTTTGTTATTACTGATGCAGCTTTCAAACTTTCTCATTCTTTATTTCATATATCATCATCATCATCTCAGCTCATATATGTCTCACTGTTGGGTTCAAGTCTTCTTCATAATCGGAGGCAAATTGATCTGCTATACCACGCTAGTCAGACGTGTTGGTATAGGGTTTTGTTTCGAGTTTTCCTTCTTTTGAATTGATGTTGTATGTATTTCATATCCCTTAGTCATCTCTTACGATCACCCCCAAGTAAGACAGAGGGTGGTGAATTGTATTCTTACTCCGTCACCACACGGAGATTCATTTCATACATTCAATGAAATTTAAAGAACTTATAGTCTATCTAATCTAAGAAGTGCATTTTGACAGCTGGCGGAGTAAGTTGTCTAGGTATGTGAACCAAATAATCGCTTTCGAAAATATCCGATTTTAATGAGAAATCGATATTGATTCTTTGTAATTAATGATCGGTTTATTATTTATTCTTCAAAAAGGAGATGGAAAATTAAGTGCTAAATTAATATTAAACAAATTTAATTATTTTATCATAAAATCTATTTATCATAATTAGTAGGATTAGGTTAAGTAAAAACAAAAACTGGATTTGAAAATAGCTATTTATTCAGACTCACTACTATTACTTGAATTATCATCATCGCGAACATTAATAATTATTTCCTTATCAATAAAATTGTCGAAACGTACATCTCTGTCAAAATCCCTATTCGATTAAATATATTATTCTAATATTTTTACCGATTATTTAGATATTCGTGAATTGGAAATTGTCAAGCACTACTGTTTAGAACGTTATGACGTGATATTGTAAGATCGTCAATAATAATTACTATTTACCATGTTATTTTAATTTTAAATTAGTTTTACGAGTTTCAACATTAAATTATTGTACAAAAAAGTCACTCGCAATGTTAATTATGTAAATAACTTAATAGTTCTTTAAATTTAAGATTTATTATTTGCAATCATGTGTATACGTTTGACCAAGGTTATTGTGTATTAAAAAATGTGAAACGTCAAAATGCACTTCTTAGATTAGATTAACTATAATCTTAATATAAATCATTTTTAATATGATTATGATTTCTGATGTTTACGCTGAGTGTTACACATTTGAAATAAAACTACTTTTACGGATTCTATCGCGTTTGTATTTGATTTTTAATTGCCCGACGTTTCGAATACTTTACAGTGATCATAGTCACGGGAGAACTCATGATCACTGTATAGTGTTCGAAACTTCGAGAAATTAAAATTCAAATACAAACGCGTTAGAATCCGTAAAAGTAGTATTTTTCTTGGCGTTTTGTTTATGGGAGATCAGTGTGGTATCTTAAAAGGTAACCTTTTTTTTTCTTTATTTTTTTTTTTATTTTTTTTATTGGTGGACTATGGATGCGTCTCGCCCCGCCAAATCAGTCCGGGGTGACGGAAAGGCGGCGCGTGACCCCATAGACCCACCGTAAAACACCTCTCTCTTCGCCGTGCGAGCGGACCACCGGTACCCGATCTTTGTCTTCGGTGGTCCGCTCGGCGGTTCACCCTCGCGGGTTCCTCTCGTCGACGCCCCGACAGATTTCGCCGTCGGGGCGTCGCCCTCACGCGGTGGCCTCGCGTCGGGTGACCGGACAATTCCCCGGTCCGATCTTAAAAGGTAACCTACTGGTTGAGCTATCTAAGTTAATAGATTCCTGTCACCTATTTAATTGGCGGGTAGGTATAAAAGTAGTGGCAGATTATAGATTACTAAGTCACGTTTCCGATTTTTTTGATTATTTGGACGAGGTGTAGCTAGACCTAGGCTGTGAAAAAAAAAAAAAAAAAAAAGAAAATCACTAATCTTGAGGATTTAATAATAAATCCGCAGATAATATCGAAACGTGCATAAAGATTGATAACGAATTTAAAGATAAAGAATTCAATAACCATCAAGGTTATATGAATTTAAAATAATATGATATTTTCTTTGTCGCTATTTAGCTAAAATATGATAATAGTGATATCATGATCATGGCCATATTGGCTTTATATTCCATGCATAATTATAATTTATGCATAATTATATTTCATGCATAATTATATTTCATGCATAATTATATTTCATCCATAATTATATTTCATGCATAATTATATTTCATGCATAATTATATTTCATGCATAATTATATTTCATGCATAATTATATTTCATTTGTAGCAATTATATTTTATGCATATCATTATCACCATCATCATCATCATCACAGCCCATAAATTTCCCACTGTTGGGCTCGGGCCTCCTCCGTAATGGGAGGGAAATTAACCTACTATAACACGCTGGTCAGACGTGTTGGTATAGGGTTTTGCTTCGAGTTTTCCTTCTCTCGCATAGATGTTATATGCGTTTTATATCCCTTAGTCGTCTCGTACGATCACTCACGGGTAGGATATGGGGATTGAGAACTGTACTTTTACTCCGTCACCACACGGAAAATCATTATCATCATTCCAGCCTAGTTACGTCTCACTGCTGGGCATGCTACCTATCCTTTGGGTAAGAAATCCAGTATACCACGCTAGTCAAACCTGTCCGTATTGGGTTTTATTTCGATTATTCCTTCTCTTGCATTTCAAGCATATAATAATTACTATTTTACTTTTAATTAAGTAAAAATAGAAAATATTTGGCCTTATGTTAACATTAGTAAACATTTTTTTTTAAGATGGATGGCCACTACACAATTTCAGCCTGGACATGCTCGTAAAGCTTTCCCTTGCTACGATGAACCTGGATTCAAAGCTATATTTGATTTTACCATTATCAGAGCTGCCGATTTTAGTCCAACGATCTCAAACATGCCAATAAAAAGTAACGAAACGTAAGTCATTTTTAACCACTAATTAATCGATTACTAGTAAATACTACGTCACAATTACTTAGAAATAAATTATAATAAAAAAAACATTCTTCAATTATATTTGGACGAAAAATAAATAAAAAATATATTTTAAATATGAAAAAGAAATAAACAGATTGGGTAGCAAGCACCATACGTGCTTGATTCCAAATGTTATTGTTCGAATTATAAACTTTTTCCCGCTTTTTAAATGAAGTTTTTTTTTACTATTATTTATATTATTATGTTTTAAGTATAAATTATTATCAAAACATGTTTTTAGTCCTTTAAACTTTTATTTATTTTCTTAATTTTTAGTATCCATATTACTTTTACCTTTAACGAAAGATATTTCTCATCTTGTCTTCGTGTACTAGATAAGAATAATAGTATAAACTTAAAAAAATGTTATATTACCAACGGTCCCTTGACAAGTGTTTAAAGTTTCGAATCAATGCGACGATTTGAAATGAATATGTTTCACTTACTTATATAGAAGTTCAATCTAATAAAAACCGCATAAAAACAAAGCCCATTAAAGAATTTTAGACAAGACACAAATAAATAATTTGATCCATTATTAAAATGTATAGATGTTTAATCTATTTAATATTATATCTCATTATCATTAAGCATGCCATATTTTAATGTTTTTTTATAGTCTTTCAAATGGAAGAATTTCGGAAACCTTCTTCACAACTCCATTGACGTCCACATACCTGCTTGCTTTTATTGTCTCTCATTACAAGCGAGTGGCTAGCAATGAGGACTTAGAGAGGCCTTTCCATATATATGCTAGAGATAATGCTGATGAAACTGGAGATTATGCTCTTGAGATTGGAGAAAAGCTTCTCTATGCTATGGAAGAGTACACAAATTATCCGTATTACAGTATGACTGATAATATTATAATGCAACAAGCCGCTATCCCTGACTTTTCAGCTGGTGCTATGGAAAATTGGGGCTTATTGACATACAGGTGCGTAATTTGTAATATTTTCTGTTAGTAAGATAACGTACTGAAGGAAGGTGGAGTCAAGAGCCTCCGAAACCGGCGAGCGTGTATGAAGAGAATGTTGAATGTTGAGGAAGCTAGTGAAGTATGCAAGGATAGAGTTCTCTGGCACTCTGTTCACTTTGCCTACCCTGCAAGGGATATGGCGTGATGATGTGTATATATGTATGTTCTGTTAGTAATAAATGTAATGAAATGTTAGTAATAAATATAATGAAATGAAATGAAACTATATTCTGTTTCTTTTTCACTCAATACTGTTTGTATAAAGCAGACGCAGATATTATGGAGATTGCGAGGTTGAAGTTGCATTGTTCTTATTGTTCTCTCTTTCTAATTAATAAAATTGAACTGCTATATCATAATGAAAGTTATTATTATGTTATTCCCGCAAATCAATACAGTTTTTAATTAATTTTACACATTTGTCATAAAAAATGTAGTAAATAACTAAAATGTTTAAGAAAGAGTGGAAAGAATGAGTGAAGAAAGGTTGACTAAACAAGTATACAAAGCGAGTGTGAGTGGGACGACCACGTCGTACTTTTCTGGATCATATTGAAGATGTGTTAGTAAAAGGTCAGATTAAGAGTATGCGCAATCGTAGAGTATGCATGAAGACTATGATGAACGTGAATGAAGCGATGGAGGTATGTCAGAATCTTGGTTTATGGCAATCCGTAGTATCTGCCTACCCCTCTGGGAAACAGGCGTGAGGCTATGTATGTATGTAGGTATGTTTAAGAACTAATTAAGAAATGCCCGAATTTAGAGTTATAATATTATTATATTTTACTCAAACCGTTAAATTCGTAAAATTTAATATCCGTACAAAATTAAAAGTAAAATTGTGTTTCCCTTGTATTTTAATTAATTAGCTACTGATATAATTATCTTTTTAGAGAGGCTTTGATATTATATGATCCAAGGAACTCAAACCACTTCTACAGACAACGTATTGCTAACATTGTAGCTCATGAAATCACTCATATGTGGTTTGGTAATCTCGTCACTTGCGCTTGGTGGGATAATCTCTGGCTCAATGAAGGATTTGCTAGGTTTTATACATACTTCCTTGCTGATTGGGTAAGTAGTACCTCATATTTTAATTATTTCATTATTTTTATGTATTTGATTCTTTTTCTGTATTTGATTATTTTTATGTATTTGATTATTTTTATGTATTTGATTATTTTTATGTATTTAATTATTTTTATGTATTTGATTATTTTTATGTATTTGATTATTTTTATCTATGAATCAGCATCATCATCATCTCAGCCCATATATATCTCACTGCTGGGTTTGGGCCTCCTCCACAATGGAAAGGTAACTGACCTACTACACTACGCTGGTCAGACGTGGTGGTATAGGGTTTTATTTCGAGTTTTCTCTCTCGCGCAAATGTTATATGCATTTTAAATCCCTTAGTCGTCTCGTACGATCCCCCCCACGGGTAAGATAGGTGGCAGTGAATTGTATTCTTACTCCGTCACCACACCGAAAATATATATCTATGAATATATTTACTTTTAATAAATAATTTTGATTTATTTCAATGAATAGATATCTCAATTCCTAAGGTTATATGCCTAAGGCTAAGGGCTTTCTTTCATGCTATATAATTTCAAAACTCTATTTGTTTTGAATAAAATGATATTTTAAACTATCATGGTCATCAATACTCACGAAATTATAGTTATCAGGATTTTTATTTTTAACGATTTTCCAATATATGTGAATCGTTTATTACGCGCAGTAAACAGTACACAATAAAGCGGGTACTTCACTTGCACCTACTTCAGTACTGCCGTGATTATGGCGTTTGAAATAGTACTGAAATATCGGCAGCTCGTAAGTAATAAAATACATGGTATAAATCCCATTGACTATATTTCTATTCGTGTGGTGACGGAGTAAGAGTACAATTTACCACCCCCTATCTTACCCGTGGGTGATCGTAAGAGACGACTAAGGGATATAAAATGCATATAACATCTATGCAAGAGAAGGACAACTCAAAACAAAACCCTAAACCAACACGTCTGACCAGCGCGGTATAGTAGGTTAATTTCCCTCCCATTACGGAGGTGGCCCGAGCCCAACAGTGGGACATATATGGGCTGTGATGATGATATATCGTGAGTTTATAATAAGTTGCATGATATATAATATGCACTGTATATGGATTGCGGCGTGAATCAAGTTGGTATTTACCCACCTTTTTTTTTTTTTTGGTGGACTATGGATGCGTCTCGCCCCGCCAAATCGGTTCGGGGTGACGGAAAGGCGGCGCGTGACCCCATAGACCCACCGTAAAACTCGTCTCTCTTCGCCGTGCGAGCGGACCACCGGTACCCGATTTTTGACTTCGGTGGCCCGGTATTTACCAACCTAGCACCTCGAGTGATTCACACAGGGCAAGTTTTTGTGCTTTACTCTGGTGAAAGTCCTGAGTCTGAACGTAATTTTGGCTATTGTATATTTGTGAAGACCATCGCAATAAAATAATATACTTCTTAACGTGAAAATAATGTTTATTTTGCATTCAGCAAATTTTAATCTATTTCCAAAGTAATTTAAGAGATTTTTTGTCCAATAGGTCTCTCCTGAAATGGGCTTCGAAACTCGTTTCATTGTTGAACAAGTACATTCAGCATTGCTTTCGGATTCCGTCGATGGTGCTCACGCTCTCACAGATCCCAGCGTTATTGATCCTGGTGCAGTTAGCGCTCATTTCTCTACCATCACATATGCGAAGGGTGCAGCAGTACTTAGAATGACTGAGCATATGCTTACTGAGGCAACTTATCGAAAAGGATTACAGAAATATATAGTTGACAAGTAAGTATCTGTAAAGTAAGATGTGATTGCATACATGGCAGAATGGTCTAAGTACCCACCTCCAATTCTGAGAGTTCTTATCAAAATATGTAAATCTTTGTAATTGAAAAATTTATAAATAAATTCTAGCGCCTTCGGTGTTGCTGAACCTGAAGATTTATTTGAAGCTTTGGATGATGCTGCTGCCGAAGACGGAGCTTTGGCAGCTTTCGACGGTGTCACTGTCGAAGAATATTTAAAATCTTGGTCACTACAGGCTGGACATCCTATGTTGACAGTTGCTGTCGATCATAATACCGGACGCATGTCTGTTACCCAGGTATGAAATTATTTACGATAATGCATGCATACATTGGCATATCGACGTGTAGAGGGTCATACCTCTCGAAGAGGGCTGATATCATAATTGCCACGGTTGGCAGGAGTGTTGGCAATCGCATATAATACCAATTACAAATCTTCTGATGTTCCTACTATCTCTTTTTGTGACCTCACGGGTAAGTCGTAAAATAATGTATTCGTAACCAGATCTGATTTCGATGATGAATTTGTTGGAAATTTTAGTGTAAAATTGATTTATTTTCATGAATATCTTTTAAACGATTATTTGATAATAAAAAATCAATAGATCTACAACAAAAATCAATAATAATTAAGATTTTATCTTAAGAATAAATAAAACAAATAATCTAAAAGATTGCTGTGAATTGCTTTTGCTTGTATGTAATGACGTTAATCATGATGAGACGCAAACGCACTAACAATCAAATAGCCATACAATTACATTTATTGAATTAATTATTGCTATAACTAAAAAAAATATTGTAAAAAAAAGACACTTTTTAACAACTTTTTTCTTAATCAAATATTTTTTTTAAATTTTCTTGCTTACATGTATTTTAATTACTTCTGCTATTTACACGAGTATTACATATGAAATAAAATTATTTCTCATTTGTATTGTATTTTTTTACTTGCCCGACGTTTTGAATATACTTTTTACAACTTTTTAGTATTCATGATGATAAGAGAACCGTGACTAAAGCAGTCATATAGCATCAGTTTATAAACATATTTTTTATGAATGTATAGAAAAAAATGCTATATTGGAAAATTTTGGCATGGGAGCATAGTGAATGTAGAGAGACTGGATGACGGAGTAATTAGATGTGTGCTGTGAAGCGAAAAATGATGATATATTTTTTTTTTAATTGTTAAATTTTAAATTCCTACTTTTACTTCACCGCTACACAATTGTTTTAGGAACGGTGGAATGTTAACTCCGGAGTTTCAAGCATCCGTAGTTCATGGTATGTTCCTATCACATGGACTAGAGCGGGCTCTCTTGATTTTGCCGACACCAAACCTTCACAAATGTTAAGTGCAACTACCACAGTTATTGACAGAGGCACCACGGGCCGAGAATGGGTAATTTTCAACAAGCAACAAGCTGGTAAGCTATAAAAAATTCTACCACTAAATGCGAAAAAATATTTGTATGCTAATGATAGCAGTCCTAATACAAGTAGCTAAGTCTGAATATTATATATATATATATATATATATATATATATATATATATATATATATATATATATACATATATATATAATATATAATCTATTTATGACGTCTGTTGTTATCATAAATATGATAAAATAAATGATATTAATTAAAATGTTACAGGTTTTTACAGAGTAAATTATGATGAAGTCACATGGTCGCTTATCACACAGGCCCTTAGAAACCCAACCAGCAGGGTGCAAATTCACGAATATAACCGTGCACAGGTATATTACATTCTTTTTAACAGTCTTTTAAGTTAAGTCTCAGCTCATTTGCGTCCGCCTGGTGGGCCCGAGCCTCCTCTAAATTGCGAGGGGAATTGATCTATAATACCAGGCTGATCAGACGTGTTAGTGTAGGGTTTTATTTTCAGTTTTCCTTTTTATGCACTGATGTTACACGCTTGCGTCCCTTAGACGTTTACGATCGCACAGGAAAGAAATAAGGTGGTGAATTGTATTCTTATTCCATCACAACACGGAAAGACTATTAGTATCAAATTTGAATTCGTTCAGGCATATAAAAAATAATTCTCTGATGTTCGAAACTTAAAATTATACAAGTCTAGTATCCTTAATACCTAATTTGTCTTACTTGAACCTGGTGTTTCGAGCTTTATCAAAGCTGGTGTGTATTGGCGTTTGCAGTTAAATGAAATGTTGCTGATAATTTTTATTTTTAACGCTTCCCTAAACGTTTAGTTTTTATATGAACTAGAGAATCTGACTTTTCGTATTAAGTTTTATTTTAAAGTGCTAAATTGTTGTGTGAATTGAAGTAATAACTAAATACTGCAATAATAATAATAATAAACGACTACACAGATGGCGCAGTGGTCGTGGGTTCGGTTCCCAATAGCATAATATTTTGTGTGATCCAAAAAGTTTAAAATAAATTTATATAGTGTTACAAGCAGTTAATTTTGCTCGGGAGTCGTAAGAAGCTGCTGTTGCTGCATTTTATTTATATTACTATTATAAAATATATATTTGTTTTAACGTTCTAATCTTGGGAGTTATAATTTTATATTATAGTGCTGTGTGGTAGCGGCTACGAACACTACCAACCCTTACTTTACTCGTGAATGTCGTAAAATACGACTAAATGCTTTCTATCGATCTAGATTTACTCCATCTGATGCTGTTTGCACAACAATTACATTCCCAAGGAGGGTTGACGTTAGGCAGGCGACTAGTCATAAAACTATGGCTAATAATTTTAGCGTTGTACCCAAAGTAATTGGAACAAGAGCAGGCGAATGACGAATGGGCTGTATAAATTATAATATTCCACTAAATAAAAGTGGATTAATGTTTATAAATTATTTCATTAAAGTCTTTCCGTGTGATGACCACATCCTCTGTCTTGTCCGTGAGGATGTAATACGATACCAATACATCTGACCAGGGTATATCAATTAAACTCTTACTTTGGAAGAGGCTCGAGCACATTAGTGAGACATATATGAGTTGAGATGATAATGAGATGATAAATGTGTATAAATATTTAAAAAAAGTCAAAAATATTTAAAATTAGTCGTCATAGCAACTGTTGAGAAAACAAAAATTGTGGTTAATATGTTGTAGATATTATTGATGCGAAAGTAGAAGAACGTAGGTACCGGGGGAGACAGAGACTTATCTACCTAGACCAGATTGGTCACGTACTGAAGGAAGGTGGAGTCAAGAGTCTCCGAAACCGGCGAGCGTGTATAAAGAGAATTATGAATGTTGAGGAAGCGAGTGAAGTATGCAAAGACAGAGTTCTCTGGCACTCTGTTCTCTTTGCCTACACTGCAAGGGATATGGCGTGATAATATGTATGTATGTATGTATTATTGATGTTGATATTATTAGCATTTTCTGATAACGTGACTACTTAAAATTAATATTAGCATAAAGGTAATAAATCAACGCAATCGAATCTACTGGTTCAACTAATTTAATATGAATTTCTTTATGTAGATTGTCGATGATGTATTCATTATGGCAAGAGCTGGTGTGATGCCGTATAGCAGAGCGTTCAACATCCTCTCATTCCTTGAATTTGAAGATCAATACACTCCCTGGATTGCAGCCATTACTGGATTTAACTTTGCTAGAAGACGTTTAGCTCACAACTCTGCCAATTTTGAGAAATTAGAGGTAAATTATATATTTTTTTTTGTTTATGTTTCAATTTATTTAATTGAATTATTATAATGACATTAAGATACAAATGTTTATTGGGCGATAGCTATAGATGCTAGATATAGGATATGATTCTGGATCAAAGAAAAGGAAGAACATTTATATTTTTTACTTTCTGTAAGTAATTTTTCGCTCGGAAGACGTCAATAGACCAACTATAAAGTAACGTTTTAAATCATATTGTGAAATCTATACATAAATACTCCCTTGGAGAATGGAAAGGCGTGCAAAATAGAAGTGTCTTTTTGATCATTATAAAATATCTTCTATAGAATACATTGATTTTAATGTTATATGCCATTCACCTTTCGCTCTAATAAATAAAGATAAATGAAATTTTATAGTGGTAGGACCACGCTGTGGGCAGTTCTCTGTCTAGAGCCGCGGACCGGTCCGCCCGAGGTCCCACACTCTCGCAAAAGTTCGACGTCTAAGTAATGGCAATGTGTTATTGCGCTTCGTTCAGTGAGCTAAGGAGCCGGAAGCCCAACTTGAGGGGTGGGTTTGAGGTTTGTATTGGTAGGCAGCGGTCTAGCTGTACCTTTGCAAAGGTCCGTGAGCAGAAGTGACACTTACCATTAGTTGTGCTGTTTGCTCGTTTGCCATCATAGGCAATAAAAAAAACAGTATATTTTAAAATTAAGGTTTTCATTCTAAATACGTTTTTTCAGAATTTATTCTGTAATGAAACTTTGAGAAACTATGGTTATCGGTATTGTAACTATACAGTAAAAGTAGTTGCAACCATTCACTACATAGATGGCGTTGTTATAAATATTTGTAGATTTGGATGTAATCGTAGAGTATCGGCTCTTTTACTGTTATACAATGCTGAATTATATTACAGGAACTTGCAATTGAATGGAGTAGTGCAATCACTCAACGACTTGGTTTCCAAGAAATAACAGGCGAGGATTATATGGATGGTCTACTACGTATGTATGTCAACACATTCCTCTGCAATATCGGTCATGAAAGATGCATTGAAGCCGGCAGAAGCAATTTCGCCGCTTGGAAAAACAATGGGCAATAGTAAGTATATGCATTGAAAATTGTACTACCTAATAAGATCTTACTAATATTATAAATGTGTAAGTTTGGAAAGACGTTTAGAGTTTAGTTAGTTTAATACAATTCTAACTGAAAAGTTTGAAGTATTAAGCCTATACAATGTGTAAACATTGTCCGGTAGATGGCATACGTCACTTGAAGACGTAAGATATAATATGAAGCGAAATTTGCATGTCCTAAAATAGTTCACGATGGTGTAAGTGGCAGTACGATTTGGCCGGATTCCCAATAGGTACGGGTTCGAACCCCGCTTGTGACATCATTTTTCGTTTCGTAATCGGGTATAATTTATAAGACGTTTAGATGTTTGGATATTTGTTACTCAATCACGCGTAAACAGTTGAACCGATTTAGATGAAAATTGACACACAGATAGACAATTTCCTGGAATAACATATAGAACACTTTTGACACATAGAACACTTTTTATCCCAGTAATGCGTTCCCTTGGGACAATATTTCAAATTTGGGATAATTCAAACTACTGAAATTTAGCATTAAATATGCTGGGTTATTTATAAAAACTTGTTTACGAGCGAAAGAAGTTACTTTTTACGCGGGCGAAGGCACGGGAGAAGCTACTACTTAATAAACCATAAATTAAATAATCGTAAAAATTAAATTCTCTGTTTAGTGATCGAGTAAAAATATGTAAGACACTTATACATATTTTACCTATATATATATATTTTAGTTGTATTTGAACATGGTATATTTTATGTTTTTGTTCTTATATTTTTTCTGCTTTAATTATATTAAAATTTTAGTGTTATTTTCTCTATAAAACGCTAGTGTTAGTTGGCGTCCGTGACGTAATTGATGCGTTTCCACGAAATATCAGTGCAGGTATTTTTAACCTGCAACATGTTGAGATGGAGGCGTTTTGTGACGGGCAGCATCTAATTTTTACTTCTTTTATATCCATTTTTGTATGTCCGTTGCAATAAACATTTTTCTTTCTTACTTGTATACTTAACTTACCAGTACAAAGTGAATAGTATTGACTAGATGAATTAATGCTTTAATAATCCTTCAACAGTATTCCACCAAATATGCGACCATGGGTATATTGCACGGGTCTTCGTTACGGCGATGCTGATGATTTTGATTACTTTTGGGACCGTTATCTCAATGAGGATTTGGCTAATGAACAAGTTGTTATGCTCCAAGCTGCTGGATGTACTACCGATGAAGCCAGTTTACATATATACTTGAATGCTATTACGGCTGGTGAAAACGATTTCACTATTAGACCTCAAGATTATGCGACCGCTCTGAGTTCTGCTATCACCTCTAATGAAGTTAACACAATGAGAGTTTTTGAATGGCTTAAGGATAATGTTGACAGAACTAGTAGAGGGTATGTGATCTATCATTTTTATTGATTAGAAAATATTGGTATATTTATTGTATAACTAAATGGTTATATTATTTACTTAAATTTAATATTTTAAGTTCTCCTTTTTTTAATTTCAATAGTGGTAGGACCACGCTGTGGTCAGTTCTTTATCTACAGCCGCGAGCCGGTCCGTCCGGTGTAGTACCACACTCTCGCAGAAAATCGACGTCTGAGCTATGGCAATGTGCTATTGTGCTATTGTGAGCGAGAGGACCGGAAGACCTACTGGGTTGGGTTTGGTGTTTGTGTTGGTAGGCAGTGGCCTAGCTATACCCTTGGTATTGCAAAAGTCCATAGGCGGCAGTAACACTTGCCATCAGGCGTGCTGCTTGCTCGTTTGCCACCATTAATAATAAAAAAAAATAATGACATCGGGGGCAGATGAGCAACAACCTATCAGTGTGATATATGAGAACAATTTCTCTCCTATTCTAGAGTAGTCTCGAGGTCAGCAATTGGACATATATGAGCTGACGGGAGAGAGTATGGTACTGCCTCAGACGAGGCATTCCCTTTATGACTGCAGGCAAAAAACTGTTAGCAGTGTAACTCACGTTATAGAAATTAGAAATGTATTCCTGCCCAATGTACATATATGTACTGAAATAAAAAAAAAATGTGTGTGTCAGCTCCAACGCACGACTGGAGTTTATTCTTTAAGTACGATTATCAAAACAGGTGCAAAAAAAGCTCATTTGACTAAAAATAATATATATATTTTTATTTACATTTTTAAAACTGTTCAGTGAAGTATTTTCTCACGTCAGAAAGTGAAAGGTGCGCAGAATAGGTTGCGCACCAAAAACGTAACGAGGTCATTCGATCACTAGATTTTACCCCTCAAATTTTTTTCATACCGGGCGCCTTATATGAAAATCGATTCTTAAGGAGTAAACTCCAAAAAAAGAATAGTTATTGATTAACTAAATTGAGTTTGTAATGGAATAATTTGTTTACAGATTAGGCAGCATTGCATCACCCTTGAGTACTATCACATCACGATTGCTTGATGAATCACAGATTACAGAGGTAAATAATTATTCTTAGTATTTTGTTATTTTTAATGTAAAATTAGTTCGAAGAATTAGCACGTTGAATTGGCAATAGATAACATACAATTGGAACATAGCTGGTTATATTGACAGTCATTGGGAAGGAAGGGTCTCATGTGGCAATTGCGAACCTGGCAACGCAGTATAGGACGGCCCACTGCTATATCGTTAGTTAGAACTGACGAAATCTTTTAAAGGGAATATTAATTGTAAGTGATACAAAACCATTTAGAGAGGCTTTCTCATGGGGAAGCTTATGTTCATCAATGCACATCAGCGGGTTGATGGATGGATAAAATGTAAAATTAATTAAAATAATGTCCAGTGGGGTGAAGAGATAAGAATGAGGAGGCTATAATTCTTTTATCTTATCCGTCTGGTGATGGAGTAAGAATACAGTTCACCACCCCATTTTACCCGTGGGTGATCGTAAGAGACGACTAAGAGATATAAAACGCATATAACATCTATGCGAGAGAAGGAAACCTCGAAACAAAACCCTATGCCAACACGTCTGACCAGCGTGGTATAGTAGGTTATTTTCCCTCCCATTATAGAGGAGCTTTGAGCCCACCAGTGGGACATATATGTGCTGAAATGATCATGATGATGAATTCCATTTTATTTTCAAAGGTATCAAATTGGATTGAAGACAATCAAGATATCATAGGTACGCCATCTTATAATGCTGGCGTTTCTGGTATAGCAACAGCAAGATCCAACATGCAATGGTACAACCAGAGAGTTGCTGAATTTGAAGGGTTCTTTGAAACTGGATACGTTGAGGATACATTTGAAGAAGACGGTACTACAACAACAACAACAACAACAACAACAACTACTGAAGAACCTAGCAGTACAACAGAAGGAACTAGTACAACTCCATCTTCAGCTAATCTTGTCACTTTAAGTTTCGTAACTTTATTTGCGGTCCTTACTTTAAATTTTCTATAAATGTTTAATGTGAACTGAAATGTATTTATTAGTTTAAAATGGAATGTCGTGAATAATAAAGTTATATTTCTTTACAATAAATATTTATAATTATATATAATATATTTTTTTTTTTTTTTAATAAATGTATCTATCTACGATAGATTCGTTTATTACGAATCTATCGTAGATATAGATATATATCGTAGATATATATATATGCAACTTTTCTCGTTGTCGTGTCGAGAAAAGTTATTTCATTTGAAAATAAACATGAATCGCCTATTCGTTATCCGTCGTAGTACGTAGTTAAACAACTATTATGGAAAATGTATATATTAGGTAATTAAAAAGTCTGATTTTAATGCTTGTTACTAATAAACCTTTAAATATATATATATATATATATATATATATATATATATATATATATATATATATATATATATATATATATATATAAGGAACAGATCTATAAACTTTGACTAAGTAATCTTATGAATTATGGCTTTGATATAATTCCGGCAAAATAAAAGCAGCAAGAAGATAGCAGTTATCGGCAATATTTTAATTTCGATTAGATATTTATAATATTTTATTAATATTATTTAGATATATGTAAGAAGTTAAAATCATTATTAGTCTTTTCATTTCGCCTTCAAACTAGGTGTGAAAATGGTACGTAGTGATATTATAAATAAATAAATCAATTGAGAATCGAAGGGTTTTCCGATACCAATATTTGTACCAATAATGAAAATAAAATTCAATTCTCAATATAAAAAAAATTCAATTTTAGAAATATATAAAGGAATAACCATTCTCAATATTATTTTTTCTTATTTTGGATTTATTTAAACTTCATCCTATGACTTTAAGTTTACAGAACAAAGTATGGTCAAAATAAACTAAAACAAATATTTTATTTCTATCTCTTAAAGATGAAATTTTAATTAAAATGCAACTTATCTATTTTATCAAGTATGATATTGCCACAACTCAGTATTATTTCAATTTTAAATTATTTAAAAATAATATCAAAATTAAAATATCTTAAAAATATATATTCACAGGCGAGCTGGTATCACCTCGTTATTGGGGCACTATTTATACAAGGCTATTTGGCCTTTAGCCCTATCCCTGAAGAGAATTCCGCAGAAGAATGGATTCAATACAATGAATTGCTGAGGGATCCTAGCTATCGATTGCCTACTACCACTCGTCCTAGTCAATACACAGTAACTTTGGCTCCTATTTTAGATACTGTGCCCGCTAACCTTCCTAGTGCACAAGCATTCACATTTGATGGTGAAGTAAATATTATTATTAGAGCCACAGAGGCTAATGTGAATGAAATAGTTTTACATTGCAATGATTTGACTATTTACACTCTTTCGGTATATGCTACAACAAATCTTAATACCAATATAGCTGTAAATCAAAATTATGCATGTGAAATGCCACATGCGTTTTTAAGGATACCTTTGACTACAACTTTAGATACAAACTTGCAATATAGTATTACAAGTACATTTAGGGGTAACCTACAGACAAATATGAGAGGTTTTTATAGAAGTTGGTACATTGATAGTAGTGGAACAAGAAGGTAAGTTATTTCCTATTCTATAAACCTTTGCTAGAATTCTGTATTTTTGAAATTGCCTTTAATATGTAACATGAAAAATAAAAGAAAATTTTATATATCACATCATTTATTGTTCAGTAAGTGAATTTTATTCAAATTATTGGCAAGTTGTCATATTTCTTTTTCTATAATTATTCGATCATCAATCTATCCGTTAATAAACAGACAGAAAATAAATAAGTGTCGCAAAAGACTAAGGGACATAATATGCAGACAACATCAATGTAGAAAAAAAACCTGGTAATGACTCGTCTGAGCAGTGTGTATTTATAGATAAATTTTTCTCCCATTAAGAAGTCAATATCCGTCTAATCTGCCACATAAAAGGCAAGTTAGCAATGATGTCAACAGATTTTTTTCCCTATAAGCGAACCATGGTGCTTGAACTAGATTATATCCATATGCATTTGCACAGTTCATATTATATTCTCTATTTCCTCTCTTCTATGCTTACTCCTATATTCTGATGATACAAGCAATCTAGTACGAGTATAAGCCCTATAAGATTAAGTTTTAAGACTAAGTATTTTATCTGAACATAAAATAGTCAAGCAGAAATAATTCAAGATTAAATACGGACAGAATAGTGCTTAGAATCAAGAATATAACATCTGCACCAATCTAAGATAGATTGACTTTATGCTTCTGGGTTATTATTGTGTTGTATCTCTAAATAAAAGCAATGAAGAAATAGATAAAGCTATTTTATGTTGTTAAATAAGGGTAGTGATTTTAATCACACGCCAAAGGAAATTATTACATTTCGTTTTCAATATTGCCATCATATCTTTGTTTGGGGGGCATAGTCTGGAGCGTGCTAGTTCGCGTCCCCTGCCAGTCTAATTAGACTGCTAATCCGGCTCGAAATGCGTACCGCAATGCGGGTTAGGGCGTCCCCCGGAGGCGACGCGTACCGACCTGCCCCCGTCGGTACGAACTTCGGCAGTTGCGGCGATGGGGGCCGCCACCCATCACGCCTTGCCCAGTCAGGCGAGTCGAGGAGAGCAGAGTGCCGGGTGGGCACGTGGAATGTAAGAGGTTGTGTGGAAGGTAAGTTGCACGAGCTGATATCCGTCATGGCGGACAAACAGCTAGACGTGCTCTGTGTAACAGAGACCAAGCAAAGGGGCAGCGACGCCTGCGATCTTCCTGGTGGCGGGATGGCTCTGTGGTCTGGTGTACCACAGAGCGATCGAGCCAGCATGGGGGTAGGAGTACTGCTGTCCTCTCGCTTGGCCTCAGGTGTGAAGGATTACGGAATGTATGATCGCAGACTTCTTTGGGTCCGTATAAAACTTGGTGTCACCAAGGTATTCATGGTTGTAGCATATGCTCCCGTAGGATCCTCGGTGGAATCAGACCTAGAGAAGTTTTGGGATAATGTTAGGGAAGTTCTGGATATGGCAGAAACCAGTGAACGCGTGATTGTATGCGGATATTTGAACGGATGGGTGGGGACCAAGCGTCCTGACTATGAGGACGTACTTGGTCCATTTGGTGATAAGAGAGTGAACGACGCAGGTAGGCTCATAGCTGATGTATGCATGGAGAGAAACCTTATTGTGTCAAACACATTTTCCCAACATAAGGACATCCATATGTATACATGGAGAAGGAATGAACAGAAAAGTATAATAGATTTAATTTTGGTAGACAGTCGCCTCCGAAGCAAAATATTGGACGCAAAAGCCTACAGGGGCCCCACAGTCGATACGGACCACTACCTCGTTATTGCGAGATTTAGTGGTCTGTTCAGAAAGTGGAGGCACTGGCGAGAGCGTGTCCACTTCGGAGGGCTTGAAAGAATAAAGGTTGAAAGGTTGCAAGAAGAGTGTGTAAGAGAAAAGTATGCAGAGGGTGTCCGAGAACGGCTGACGATGGCAAGCCAGCCGCAATCGGACATTGAAGAATGCTGGAGAGTATTGAAAGAGAGTATGGTAGACACAGCGAAAGAAGTATGTGGAAGTTCAAAGAAGCATAGAAACACAAATGGTGATGCATGGTGGGATGCGGAAGTGGCAGCTGAGCAAAAGAAGAAAGCGTGGCTGGACTAAGTCTCTTCTTTGAATCTGAATGACAGTATGACTGAACAGAAGAAAGAAATATATCGGCAATGTAAGAATGACACCAAGGCCTTAGTGAAAGAGAAACGTGATAGTGCAAGTATGAGTGCAGAAGATAGGCTGACTAAAAACTTCGAGGGTAACACCAAACTCTTTTGGAGGGAGGTGAAGAAGTCTCGGGGTGGTTGGTCAGCCTTCAGAATGAATAAAATAAGGTCTAAAGGTGGAGACATTCTTACACAAACACAAGACGTGTTAAGCCGATGGAGTGAATATTTTGGCGATATGTATGGGGATGCTACGGTTGCCGCCGGTGTCGCATGTGGTCTAGTAGATCAGCATTCGGCGACGGCGTCCTCCGATGGCATCAGTATGGATGAAGTTGAATGGGCGATAAGAAGTTTGAGAAATGGTAAGGCAGCGGGCATTGATATGGTGTCTGCCGAGATGATCAAGTTTGGTGGCTCCTGTATCCGGGAGGCGTTCCTGTTGCTCCTCAATTTATGTTGGAGCTCGGGAATGGTTCCCGGGGACTGGAATAGCGCAGTCATCGTGCCTTTGTTTAAAAACAAGGGTTCACGTTATGACTGCGCAAATTACAGAGCCATAAGCTTGACCAGTTTGGCAGCAAAAGTGTATGGTAAAATTATTGAAAGGAGAATGAGGATGGTGTCCGATGGTTTACTGTGTGAGACACAAGGAGGTTTCAGGAGTGGAAGGGGATGCATGGATCAAGTGTTCTCTCTGCGCAACATTGTGGAGAAGCATCTGGCCCTAGGTCAGAGGGTTTTCTGCAGTTTTGTGGATCTGGAGAGAGCATTTGACACGGTTGTACGAAAGGAACTTTGGGACATTTTACCGGAGTGTGGTATTAACGGTAAACTGCTGCAGGCTGTGCAATCCAGTTACATGGGCTGTAGAGCCTGTGTGTGGCTGGATGGTGGAATGTCGCCTTGGTTTGACGTCAATATCGGCGTTAAGCAGGGCTGCGTTCTATCAGCCAGGCTGTTTATCATATATCTGGATAAATGTCTCCAAAGGTTGAACGATATGAATGTGGGAGTCCAGATGGGTGACTCAGTGGTCTCTGCTCTGCTTTATGCAGATGATGCAGTCCTGCTGGCACAGTCAGCGACTGACCTGCAGACCCTAGTCGACACAATGACAGAAGATTGTAAGAAAAGGGGTCTACGCGTGAATGTGAGCAAAACTAAAATAATGGTCTTTGAAAGAGATGAAGCCAGAACAGATGTAAGAGTAACAATAGGTAATGATGTACTAGAGCAAGTGGATGAATTTGTATATCTTGGATGTGGATTTAGCCGAGATGGACGGTACACCACTGATATAGAGCGAAGAGTGAATGCGGGAAATAGAGTGAACGGAGCGTTGGGGCAACTTCTCGGCAGCCACCACCTCAGCCAGAAGGCACGTGTAGCAATACATAACGCAGTGCTTGTCCCAACATTACTGTATGGAAGCGAGAGTTGGGTATGCAGAAAAGAGTATGAAAGTAAAATTAATGCGGTCGAAATGCGATCTCTTCGGAAAATCTGTGGAGTTAGGCTGACCGACCGCATTCGTAACGACGACGTAAGAGAGCGAGTAGGTATGAAAGAGAGTATTGGTGTAAAGATGCGAAAGGGAATGCTCCGATGGTTCGGACATGTGGAAAGAATGCCGAACGAACGTCTGGTTAAGAAGATATACAATGCGAAATTGGAAGGATGTAGGTACCGAGGGAGACCGAGACTAACCTTCCTAGACCAGATCGGTCAGGTACTGAAGGAAGGTGGAGTCAAGAGTCTCCGAAACCGGCGAGCGTGTATGAAGAGAATTATGAATGTCGAGGAAGCGAGTGAAGTATGCAGAGATAGAGTTCTCTGGCACTCTGTTCTCTTTGCCTACCCTGCAAGGGATATGGCGTGATGATATGTATGTATGTATGTATCTTTGTTATTTTAGATGGATGGGCACTACACAGTTTCAGCCAGGTCACGCCCGTCAAGCTTTTCCTTGTTATGATGAGCCCGGATTTAAAGCTGAGTTTGATATAACTATTATCAGACTGGCTGGATTTAGCCCAACTATATCAAATATGCCGATAAGAACAAATTCAACGTAAGTTTATATAAGTTCTAATTGTGATATATATAAAATTGGCAATAATTGTGTAATCTACTGAAGCAAAAAGACTACGCTGCTGACAGTTTATCATAAATATATGAGCTCTTTTGGGTTAGTTGCATACTTTTGCAGAAAATTAACGATTGTGAAACAGCAACAACAGAACTTGCTGCAGTGCTTCATTCGTTTTAGTTCTTCGTTTATCCGACCTGACGCTACCGGCCGTGCTGAAAGCAAGAGTCGACAGTTTCAACTGGGATGCAGTCACCGCCTTCTGCAAGATAACTATCAAGGCGGCGCAGCGAGTCTGAGAAGACATCCTCCACGGAGATTCGAGTTACCGTCGGCGCATGAGGTGGCGCAGGCGCAAGAACCTGCGCCTGATGTAGCCCTAGTCGAGGCAGCGGGTAACCGGACCGGAGATTAGCCTGGTCGCCCGGAGCGAGGCCATACCATGTAAAGACGATAATACCCCAATGGCGAAAGCCGCCAGTGGGTGGGCCACCGAGGACAAAGACCGGGTTCCAATGGCTCACTCGCATGGCGTTGAGAGGGCATATACAGCGGGTCTATGTGGTCGCACGCCATTCTTTCTGTCGCCTCGAATGTGCATCAAAATTCTGCAATTGTGATTCTGTAAGAGTTTCAATTTTACCTTGCACCATATAATTTGCCTTATATTTTTCAGTCTTGCGGATGGAAGAATTTCGGAAAGTTTTTATACAACACCTGTGACATCTACTTACTTACTTGCTTTCATTGTATCTCATTATACGGCAGTGGCTAGTAATGAAAGTGAAGAACGGCCTTTCTACATTTACGCTAGAGACAACGCTGGAGCAACCGGTGATTTCGCTCTTGATATCGGTGAAAGACTTCTTGTTGCTATGGAAAATTTCACTGGATACCCTTACTATAATGTGGCGTATAATATGATCATGCAACAAGCAGCTATACCAGACTTTTCAGCAGGTGCTATGGAGAACTGGGGTCTACTAACTTACAGGTAATTTTTAGTTAATTTTCTTGAGCTTCTGATATCCTGATTGGTATATGCATAATAGCTAATCACTTATCAAATATAATATATTAAAATATAATTATAATATATTAAAAATATATACAGAATATAAATTTGTTTTAGGGAGGCTCTGATGTTATATGATCCACTGAACTCAAACCACTTCTATAGACAACGTGTTGCTAATATTATTTCCCATGAAATCACCCATATGTGGTTTGGTAATCTTGTGACCTGCGCTTGGTGGGACAACTTGTGGCTCAATGAAGGCTTCGCCAGATTCTATCAATATTATTTGACTGATATGGTAAGTTAGTTTAGTCTAGAGCTATTTATATTCTCTATCTAAAATTCATCTATCCATGTATTCATCTACTCCACTGTTCGCCATAGGCCTCCCCATAAGAATGTCACTTGGAATGTTCTTATGTTATTTATATTCAACGACTCTTTCTGCAATTTTTGAGTTTAGTTATCACCATTGTAGTTATTAGTTATATATCAGCATCATCATTCAGTCTTTCGCAATTTAATACTGATCGCAATCTTCCTAATACTTCGTCACTCTTATGAGGTGATAATACTGTAATCGCCAGACCTGGCAGGTGGGTTAGATATCTCATCATCATCATCTCAGCTCATATATGTTCCACTGCTGGGCTCGCACCTCCTCCATAATGGGAGGGAAATTGTCCTAATATATATACCACGCTGGTCAGTCATGGTGATATAGGGTTTTGTTTCGATTATTCCTTCTCTAGATATCTCAGTGAGATGTTATACGTTTCAAAGCAGGGAGCTACCAACAGCTCTTCAGGTGAATCCTTAGTTGATTCTTATCCCGTCGCTACTCGGAAAATTAAGTTATATAACGGACTAAAATTGCAATTTACTGTACCATTCGCCTGACAAAATGATATCTGAAAAGTCATCACCCTACCACACTATTGCATATAGACTCAAAGCGTCTAGTGAACGATATTCCATTTATTTAGATATCCATATATTTATTCACCTATACAGGTGAACCATCCACTCATCTACACCTACGTACATAGATATAAAAAAAAATATTTTTAAGGACTAGGTCCGTGAAAATGTGAATTTAAGCAATCCATTTATTTTTCAGGTGGACCCTGAATTGGGTTTCGATACTCGATTCATCGTTGAACAACTTCAAGTAGCGTTACTCTCTGACTCTGTTGATAGTGCTCATGCTCTTACCGATCCTGATGTTAATGATCCCACTGCTGTCAGCGCTCATTTCTCGACCATTACATATGCAAAGGGTGCAGCTGTACTTAGAATGACTCAACATTTGCTTGGTGTTGACACTTACAGGAAGGCCTTGCAGAATTATCTGTCTAATAAGTAAGTTGTTCAGCGTTAGCTTAGGTTGTAACCTTGGATATGCTCCACCTAGGGTCTATATTAGCACGTTCTGGTGAATAAGATCGTAGGAGATCTGTTTCAGCAAGGTGTTTTTGGTAGAAAGCTCAACAGTAGCCTGCTCAACATGCTGGTCCGCCGTTGTCTCTTTTTTCGTGACTGTTATGTCGTGGAATAAAGCTGCGGAGCGACAATGCGAAGCAGATGCTGCCACTGACACGCTGCACAGGCAACGGCTAGAGAGGTGGCACCGATACCACCCGCGCTTTCTACCTCTATAAGTGATGCCAGGTTGAGGCCAGTAGATCTACCGTCATTGAATGCTAGATGACCCTCTGATACTTCATAATTGACATGAAAGTGGAGTCATTGATGATTTTTGGTAGGGATTCCGGGTGACTGCTGAGCCTCCAGTGAGTTCTACATACCTAATACCATCATTGGGGATAGGCATAAATGCATTTTCTATCAGAGTTAAAAAAGTTTGTAACCTTGGGGTACGAAGTGAAACTTCTTTGGCAACTTTAAAAATTCACTTCTGTTACTAACTCAGGAATTATCTTTTGTGTTAAATAGTTATGTCTATAAAGCAATTTTCGGTAGTGGTCTTGAATGGTAAATTTGGGTAAGAGCACCATATCTCGTACTAATCCAAAGGATCATTTCATCCATTTGGTTATTTTACAATGAAATTACCACCAAGTAAACGTGTAGCTGCTACAACTACCAACCTGCCTGCTAAGTTTGACGATCGTTTATTACTTTAGGAGTTCTAAGTTTAACTATAAAAGACCATAGTTTCATTTTTGATGGATAAGATATGAATGGGTCTGAAGAAGTGATGTATCGATATGTAAGTAAATGAAGAGGGTAGTGATATAATTGCCACGCTTAGCAGGTGGGTTGACGATTACAGTCAATCAGTCAGTCAGTGTTATCAGGTTTCCCAGACATGAGCTGCTGACACTCTTCTGGCAACACTTAGCCGATTTTTACTACTTTCACGACCAAGTAGTTGGCGACAATTGACATTATTCTGTGGCCACTTTTTACTTTTAAGATTTTACTCTTTATTTATCGAGAATCGAGGCTGCAATGTTGCCATATTTTTAATAATATTTTTTATATATCACAGTGCCTTCAGTGTCGCCGAACCCGAAGACCTTTTCAGCGCTCTGGACAATGCAGCCGCTGAAGACAATGCTCTAACTGCTTATGGTGGTATTACTATTGAGGAGTATATGAGGACTTGGTCAGAACAAGCTGGTCATCCTATGTTGACGGTGTCAATCGATCATACTACTGGTAGTATGACTGTTACGCAGGTACATGCAATCCACATGTATGTTTTTATGATAGGCTATAATTGGCCACATCTTTCCTAAACTATCACGTTTGATGGATGGCTTGAAGCTGGGACGAGATTTTTGCTGCACCTATCTCCTGGTGTTGCCTTATTTGGTTGTTACGACATCCAAGGCAAAGTAAATGATTGTATTCTGAATTCATCACCATAAATTAATGGTAGCATAAATAATGCATATTAAAAAAACTAATATAAAAAAACGATAATAAAATTAGTTATAATTTTATATTCCCAAAAGTCAACATTAAAAAAATAACTTGCCCAATGGAAACGATCGTTGTATTGCGGAAGAATTTACAAATATATAATTTAATGGACACAAATAATATCCAGATTCGGAAAAATAATTTGTGGATCTCACAAAGTCCTGCTTGAGAATGAGCCATGCGATATTAGCACGTTAAATCGGTATTTTAACCACTATGCCATATGTGCCCATCAGTGCAAGAAAATGAAGAAGAATGTATTGTGTAAAATTAATTATCGTATAATTCTTGCAGGAGCGTTGGAATGTTAACACTGGAGTATCTTCTATCCGCAGCAGTTGGTATATCCCTATCACTTGGACAAGAGCTGGTGCTGTTGATTTTGATAATCTTAAACCAACACAGATCATAACTAGTACTTCCACAGTTATCAACAGAGGTACCACAGGAAGAGAATGGGTCATATTCAATAAGCAACAATCTGGTAAGCTCATATTCTAATCACAAAATTATTGTAACTTAATAAAAATAATAATTATCATAGCAATTGATAATAATTATTGCGGTTACGAATACTACCAACTCTTATGTGAGTGTCATAAAAGACATCTTTTTTTTTGCGGTGGGCTATGGTTGCCTCTCGCGCCCGCCAAATCGATCCCGGGTGATGGAAGAGGCGGCGCATGACCTCATAAACCCACCATGCAAACTCCTCTCTTCGCCGTGCGAGCGGGCCACCGGTAGCCGACCTTTGTCTTCGGTGGAAAAGAACTTCACATAGACTTAAACTAACGCCATCTATTGTTGTCTAGTTAACAATTACATTCACAAGGAGAGCTGACATCAGACAGACGGTTGGTCATAAAACTATTTGTTAAACTTTATGCAATATCTACGATGGAGGAAGAATACATATTTCATCCACCCCATGTAATTGGGATATAAACAGAATGATGACGATGATGAGGAATTATATTTATTATTCTTGTAGTAGTTTTACAGACCGGGTGATGGGTCACTATTAGAATGGTCAAACTGCTAGCCATGATCATATTTGACCTATGGATAGCTGTAGAAAAGGACCTTTATTTATAAATTTGATATTACTTTTAGGTTTTTACAGAGTTAATTACGATTCTGTTACTTGGACCCTTATTACTCAAGCACTTAGAGGCTCAACAAGAACACAAATACACCCATATAACCGAGCACAGGTATGATATCTTTATATATTTTCGATATCCTATCTCTAAACAGCTTTATATGGACTTGGGCCAACTGCAACTGATGCCGTTTGGTCAACAATTACATTCCCAAAGAGGGTTGACATCAGGCAAACGGCCGGTCATAAAACTGTTGTCAATAAATTTAACAATATATAAGAGTACATGTTGCATCGAACCCAGGTAATTGGGATAAGAGCAGGCGAATGATGATGATCTCTACATATCATTTTTTTATGCTCTTAATTCCATATGTAATTAACAAAGACTACTACTAAGTTTATAAAATAAAACTATCTTTACGCATTTTATTGCATCTGTATTTGATTTCTACTTTGTGGATGGGCGTAAAATCGTGGCAGACCCAAAAATAGATGCATGGATTGTATAAACGAGGATATGTGTATGAAAGTTGTGAATACAGATATGACGCCTATAGGAGTTTGTGGAAGTCAAGAATGTGTTGTGCCGACCCCACTTAGCGTGTGCAGGCAAATTAATGATGATGTATTTGATTTTTATTTTCATAACGTTTCGAAAATTTTCATGGTTTATGATCATTTTCTCTCGCAATCATGAATGTTGAAAGACAGTTTTAATTCATGTGTAATACTAAAACTCCCACTTTAAAAACGTCTGAACTGAAAAAGACGTAAGAAAATATGCTCTATTAATAAAATATATCCTTCGAGCTGGACTGAAGAAGGGACTGCAGTTCTACTAAATATCATTAAATTAAACTCTTTTTTAGATTGTCGATGACGCATTTATTATGGCAAGAGCTTCTGTGATGTCTTATAGCGCTGCATTAAATATCCTCTCGTTCCTTGAGTTTGAAGATCAGTATGCTCCATGGATTGCTGCAATTACTGGGTTCACATATGGCAGACGCCGATTAGCTCACGATACCACAAGCCTCGCGAATTTAGATGTAAGTATGAATGTTTAGATATACTATGGTGTGCCGTGTGGTGACGGAGTAAGAGTACCTAAGTGGTATTCACTACCTCCTTTACCCCTATCTTTTTTTTTATTGCTTATGGTGGCAAACGAGCAAGCAGTACACCTGATGGTAAGTGTCACTACCGCCCATGAACCTTTGCAATACCAAGGGTATAGCTTAGGCCGCTGCCTACCAATAAAATCCTCAAACCCACCCAGTTGGGTTTCCGGCTCTCTCGCTCACCAAACCGCAATAGCACATTGACATTACTCTGACGTCGATCTTCTGCGAGAGTATGGTACTATCCCGGACGGACCGGCCCTCGGCTGTAGACAAAAAACTGTCAACAGCGTGGTCCTACCACTATTATCTTGTTTATGCATATCGTAAAAAGCAACAAAATTAAAATGTATAAGAAGGAAAACATGAAATTAAATCCAGTAGCAACCCGTCTAACCTGTATGGTATATAAGGTTATTTTTTTCCTATAGTGGAAGACATCGGGCTCGAATAGCAGTGGGACATATACAATGAGTCCTCGAGGTCTAGGCAGAGACCTCCCGTGTTCAATTTCAAGGGGTTAATCTCCATGCAAGTCAGTTCGTTATGTGATCCACAAATGGTCGTTTAGAGTCTGCATGTTAAATTTGTTAATTATAGGTTTATAATGGAGATATAAGAATTTTTCTTGTGGTAACGGAATAAGAATACAATTTAACATCCCCTCTCTTACCTATAGGTGTTGCAAAAGACTACTAAGGTAATATGTAAATAACATCTATGAAAGACGGAAACCTAGATAAAAACCTTATGACAATACGTCTCACCAGCGTGATATAGTAAGTCAATTTCTATCCCACAGTTGAGGAAGCCCGAGGCCAATAGTGGGACATATATGGCCTAAGTGACTCATCCGTGTGGTGATGGAGTAAGAATACAATTTACCACCTCTATCTTACCCGTGGGTGATCGTAAGAGACGACTAAGGGATATAGATTCTCTCCCATTATAGTTGATGAACACCTGAGATGATATGACTTAAGATGAGAACGTAACTTATTTTTTCCTTGGCAAGAGGAAGGGGACCTATATTTTTCCTTGATACGAGGACCGGTATTTAATTAAAAGAAAAAGTATGATATGATAGGAAAATATTTTTTTTTACTGTGGAGGTACCTGGACCTGACAGTCCAATATTAAAAGCCTACAATAATAGATTATTTTCACATATTACAGGCACTTATCGTTAGTCTGAGTGATGCAATTACCAGACGACTTGGGTTCGCTGAAATTGCAGGGGAATCATATATGGATGGTTTCCTTCGTATGAATGTAAATACCTTCCTTTGTAATGTCGGTCATGCAGATTGTATCACAGCCGGCAGGACGGCATTCACTAACTGGAGAACAAGCGGTACATTGTAAGTATTTCTTTATGAACAGTCCAGATAGCTGAGTATATTAATATATAATTTTTTCGACCTTTACGCGAGTATTTTACAAATGAACAACAACTATTTTATGGATTTTATCAAAAAGGATTCTTGCTGTTTCTATAAAAGACCATAAGTTTTTGAAATATTAGGAATGTAATAATAATAATAATCATATAGTGCTTTCGACCAATATTCTAATGGCCAAGCCTTGCTCAACACCTAAAGAGGCTCGCGTTAGGTAGTTGGATTGGGGGTCTGATGCAGAAGGCTCTCTGGAGCCCTAACCACCGGCGGCTTAGTCCCTGCATTCGCTGTCGGTGGGTCAACACGATTTTTTATATTTTTAAATAAATTATTTTTTATATTATATATTTAGAAATGTAATAATTCGTCTTAAGATTTATAAAGACAATAATAATAAAAAAATAAAAACCAGGTAAATTACGTCAAAAAATTAAATCAAAAACCCCCTCTCTTACCCGTGGGTATCGTAAAAGACGATTAAAGGATATAATATACATATGTATGATGATTCTCTTGCATAGATGCCATATGGCATCTATACAAGAGAAGGAAAACTCGAAATAAAATCCTATACCAACACGTCTGACCAACGTGGTATAGTAGGTTAATTTCTCTCCCATCGTGGAGTGGAGGCCCGAGCCCAACAGTGGGACATATATGAGCTGAGATGACGTTAGCACCTAGTTTAAGTATAACGCTTACTGGATATTGAGATGTTGGGTTCGAGTACTTAGTCAAAAAAAACTCTTGGAAACTGACAATAAAATTACGTGGCGTACGTGACATGTATAAATACGCCTTTGTTTAACTGTTCAAAGTTAATGATCATCATCATCACATCTATATGTTCCACTATTGTGCTCATGCCTCCTCCTTAATGGGAGGGAAATTAACCTACTATACCACGCTGGTCAGACGTGTTATAGGGTTTTGTTTCGAGTTTTCCTTCTCTTGCATAGATGTTATATCCCTTAGTCGCCTCTTACAGTCAACCCCGGGTAAGATAGGGGGTGGTGAAATGTATTCTTACTCCGTCACCACACGGAAAAACTGTTCATAGTTAATGGCAAGTAAATAAAAACAAAATATGTTTAACAGTATTCCAGCCAACATGCGCCCTTGGGTATACTGCACTGGTCTTCGATATGGTAATGCTGATGATTTCAACTTCTTCTGGAACCGTTATCTCGTAGAAGAATTGGCTAGCGAACAGGTTGTTATGCTAACGGCCGCCGGTTGTACTACAGATCAAGCCAGCTTGGAAATTTATTTGAATGCTATCACCGCTGGTGAAAATGATTATACTATCAGAACTCAAGATTTATCTACCGCTATCAGTTCAGCAATTACCAGTAATGAAGCCAACACAATGGCGTCATTTGAATGGCTCCAGCGTAACGTTGATAGAACTATGGCATCGTAAGTATATATATTTTAAATAATAAATTAAATATCTTAATATATATAAATTACGTGTCACGTTGTTTGTCCGCGATGGACTCCTAAAGTACTTAACCGATTTTAATTTAATTTGCACAGCATGTGTAGTTTGATCCAACTTAAAAGATAGGATAGCTTCCATCTCAATTTATATTTGCAATATTATTTTATTGCAAATTATTTGTCTATTATTTGACAGTCACAATTATCTGTTATCTCCAAACGATTCTAACAGATGGCGGTATCTGTTGACTGGATTGAGTAAGTATTTAATAGATGGCGCTATGTTAAACGTAAAAACGTTTCATATAAGCTACAATTTATTAGCATTGGTTATGCTAATAAATTGTGTCACGTGTTACTGAGGCTACCTTAGCCACAGCAACGCGTGGCCTGGTTAGCTAGTTTATTTATATTTCTTGATTGAATAGCGTGATTTCGATCCCACACAGGATATTAATTTGTACATCTTACAAATAGTTATTATGGGTCTGTATGGCGTCGGCTAAAGCGCATGAGTAAAAATCTCACTAATTAGATTGAATTCAATTTTCTATTTTGAGTGAAGTACCGACTGGTGCATTCTTGGTTGTAGACTGTAAATATATATATTTTTTTTGCTTATGGTGGCAAAGGAGCAAGAAGCGCATCTGATGGTAAGTATTACTGCCGCCCATGGACTTTTTTAATACCATGGGTACAGCTAGGTCACTGTCTATCAATATAAACCTCAAATCTACCCAGTTGAGCTTCCGGCTCGTTTGCTCACCGAACAGAGCGCAATAGCATATTGTTAATCTTCTGCAAGACTACGGTACTACCCTGAACAGACCGGCCTGCGGCTGTAGATAGAAAACTGTCAACAGCGTGGTTCTACCACTACTAATACCATTGTAAATTGTCAGCCGCGTAGGTCTGCCACTACCATTGCAATCATACTCTGTAACTGTTATAATTTTATTTGCTATTTTATTTTCTCATTCCTCTGTAGTGCCGTTAATAAATATCTTTGAGGAAATGGTCTGCAATAATTATATTTTTTATTTATGCTTATAATAGTGAAAGACAAAAAAGAAAACAATTTTTTTTTGTACTACTCCTGTGGTAGATAATTACCATGTAAATCAGTCGTTATTAATTGGACTCTCTCCTTCGTGAGAATAAATGCCGAAATATATCAGAAAAACGTAATAGTTGGAACATTTTTTTATATTAAACCTATTAAAATTGTTTTGTTTCCCTCTTCACTTAAAGCAACTAAGTATCACTTAGACTTCTATAGTGTCAAATAACTGATTTTAGTAGACATCCTAAAAAGGAAATGATGGCAACTATTACTGGTAATAGTATTAAATTCTTATTTATTACCTGGATTTATTGTATTTGGTCTCCAACGAAATTGACAACTTTTAGTAATGAGTAAGAAAGTCGAAACTGTGTATACTGTAACAATCTTCTATTACGTAAGACTAAACACTACAGTCAAATCTATTGTTACATATTGCTCTTATCTTGGAGAGAAAGCTCAAGAATGAGCCATAGTTCTTCATTATTACATACATACATATCATCACGCCATATGCCATGCAGGGTAGGCACAGAGAACAGAGTGCCAGAGAACTCTATCTCTGCATACTTCACTCGCTTCCTCAACAGTCATAATTCTCTCCATACACGCTCGCCGGTTTCGGAGGCCCTTGACTCTACCTTCCTTCAGAACCTGACCAATCTGGTCTAGGTAGGTGAGTCTAGGTGTCCCCCGGTACCTACATCCTTCCACTTTCACATTTTTTTTCTTCATTATTAATAAGGAATATATATTTTTTCCAGGGGTTACCTAGGTACTATAATAAATTCCATTACATCTCGTCTGCTGAATGAAGAACAGATCGCTGTGGTAATTATAATACTAAAAATATTATTAAATTAAAAATAAAAATAAAAAAGAAATTTAAAAAAGATAATCGTTATCATCAAGTTATGTGGTAGCGGCTTCGAATACTACCAACCCTTACTTTGCTCTTGGATGTCGTAAGAGATGATTAAGAGCCTTATAATGACCTGGGCCAAATCCATCTGATGCCGTTTGGTCAACAATTACATTTCCAAGGAGGATTGGCGGCTGGCAGGCGGCTGGTCATAAAACTATTGCCAATATTTTTTACAATATGTACTATGAAAGAAGAGTACATATAGTATCGATCCCAAGCAATTGGGATAGAGACTTCCTTCACAGTAAGAGAAGTATCGACGTTGGTTAAGTGAGTTGATATAGGGTATTATTACAAATTTTCCCCATTTGCATAAATATCATATGCATAATATATTTTTTAGTTGACTTTTACGATCCCACGGGCAAGATATATTCTTATTCTTAATTTGTAATCTGTTATCTTATGGAATAAAAAAAACAACAAAACAAAACGATAGTGATTTTAATTTTTAATTTGTTATTAATCAAAGTTTTAATCGTTGTTAAATCATAATGAATAGATAATCACAGAATAATAAATTCTGTAATAAACCCTTTAATAATCAGACTAGGCTTATTATATCTACTTTAATAAGACACTTTAATAATCAGACTAGGCTTATTATACTTTAATAAGATACTTTAATAATTAGACTAGGCTTATTATACTTTAATAATTAGACTAGGCTTATTATACTTTAATAAGATACTTTAATAATTAGACTAGGCTTATTATACTTTAATAAGATACTTTAATAATTAGACTAGGCTTATTATACTTTAATAAGACACTTTAATAATTAGACAGGCTTATTATACTTTAATAAGACACTCGCAAAGTTATTTTAACGATATCTCCCAAAACAAGTATAAAAAAAATATAAAGAAATGTTATTTTATATTTTTGTTGTGAAAATTTTCAAATAAATAGGAAGTTTAAATGTATTTTATTTGAACAGGTATCGGCTTGGCTTAATACAAACCAAGGCACACTTGGTACTGCCTATAATACCGGTATTAATGGCATCGCTACAGCGAGATCGAATATGCAATGGTACAATCAGAGAGTACCAGAGTTCCAGAGTTATTTCGACACGGGGTATACTGAAGTATCATTTGATGATGAAACAACTACGACAACAACAACAACAACAACAACCACTACTACAACAGCGGCCCCTACAACAGAGTCTACTGAAGGAACTACTCCATCATCAGCTGGTGTCGCGACCTTCAGCTTTTTGACATTATTTATTACATTGGCAATAAATTTGCAGTAGAATAACTCTAAATTCAAATTTATTTTTAATATTGTTAATTTAGCTCAAACTTATTCTCCTAAAGTGCAAATTAAATTGTTTTTCTAATATTCTGTATTGCACATATGCTTTAAAACTAGTTTTACAGATTTTACGAGATTATAAACGCTGAAAGTTCTCGAAACGTCTTGAATGTAAAAACTAAATAATAAATAATAATATCCATAAAGCCCATTTTATTTTATATGATAATCATCATCATCTCAGCTCATAAATGTCCCACTGTTGGGCTCAAGCCTCCTCCATAATGGGAAAATGACCTACTATACCACGCTCGTTAGGCGTGTTGATATAGAGTTTTGTTTCGAGTTTTCCATCTCTCGCATAGATATTATATGCCGTTTATATTCCTAAGTTATCTATCGTATCATCTCGTCCCACGGGTGACACACGGGGGTGGTGAATTGTATTCTTACTTTGTCACCACTTGGAAGTGTGGTGCAGGAATGGTGGAACAGCTTCTATACAAAAGTATTATTTAAGGCTATTGAAAATTAAATATTTTACGCCTTAGATTAGTGAGTATTATACGTATTTTTTATATATATTATTATATCTTACGTAAATGTATATAAACATATGTTATAAATGTATGTTATTATTTAAACACAATTATTGAATAATACATTGATTGATAAGAAGAACAGGTTACTTCTAAATGCGCCTCTGGTAATTTTTTTTGAACCAAATAATGCATGCCGAAAAATGGTAGATCCATTCATTAGTCTATTGACGACACGTTTAAACATGTTTAAACATGTCTCTCACAAGAATTGTACTCGGAATGTTCTTCTTCAATTTGCAAACAATAGTTGACTGTGTACCTTCCGATGTCGCTATTTCACCAGGTCATTTTTTTTTTTTTTTTTTTTTTTTTTAAAAAGACACCTCCCTGCACTAAGGAAATCCTTGTATCGCGGGGGAATTTACAAACATGCAATTAACGCAGACAAATTACACCCAGACTCAGAACAATACTTTGTGGATCGCACAAAGTATTGTCCTGCGTGGGAATCGAACCCACGGCACTGGCACGGAAGGTCGGTATCTTAACCACTACGCCATCTGTGCAGTCATTGATTTCAAATTCCACTTTTATTACGTGTATCAAAAAAGGTATTTACTAGTCCTATTGGTATCTTATGGAATAAAAATAAAAAAATAAAATCTTCCTTGCCTGTGTATCATAAGAGTAAGGAACGTTACCGAGAAAAGTGAAACACTAAATAAAACTCAGTACCTTTAAAATTTAACCAGCGTTCTATAGCAGGACAATTACACTGTCTTTTATGAAGGTAACTAGTACCCAAAAGCCGGAGTTATAATGACTAAGAGAAAAAAAATGGTAAGTAATGATGACATGATGATCTATCACTATAAAATATAGGCTTATTATATATATATATATATATATATATATATATATATATATATATATATATATATATATATATATATATATATATATATATATATATATATATATTACTATGAAAAATAAAAGAAAATTAAGTGATCCTTCTATCTTTCATCATCATCTCAGCTCATGCTCCACTGTTGGGCTCGAGCCTTCTCCGCAACGGGAGGGAAATTGACCTACTATACCACGCTGATCAGACGTGTTAGTATAGGGTTTTGTTTCATGTTTTCCTTCTCTTGCATAGATGTTAAATGCGTTTTATATCCCTTAGTCGTCTCTTACGATCACCCATGGCTAAGATAGGGAGTGGTGAATTGTTTTCTTACTCCGTCACCACACGAAAAGTTTATCTATCAGCTTATCAATATTCACTGTTAGCCGTAGGTTTCTCCAAGGGGCCTCTGCATTACACCATAATAGCAAAAATATGCTGTCAAAAACGCCAGATTATTTTGATTATTTTAACAGTTCTTACTTATTTGTAAGAGATGTTGTAGCTTATAAGGTGGCCATGAAATTATTCTTCTATATCTCTAACTCCTTTCTACCTAAAATGGTTGAATTTAGCATGATAAGTATAACATCTAGATGTTGAATGTTGAAACTGGGCTAACTCCAGAAGCTTTTCATTTATTTAAGTACCGATTTGAGTATCAGTGCTTGAAGCTGGGTGGCCAGAGTGGGGTTTAGTCCGTTACATGTTGTGAGACCAATCACGTTGAGATGACGTTACAGAATATCACAGGAACGTCGTTGAGGAGTAATTGTAGAAGGGGCCCGGAAGTCAGCCATCAAGCTCAATAGGAGTCCTTCGGATTATTTAAATAATTAAAAGAAGTATGCCTTTTTTGCGGCGGGCTATGGTCTAGTCACACTCCGCTAAATCCGTCTGGGGCGACAGATGAAGCGGTGCGTGACCCTATAGACCCGCCCCGCTATGTATCTCTCCACGCCGTGCGAGTGGGGCACCGGCAAAAAAAGTATGCTTAGATTATAGTCGACAGAAAAAGATATCATAAAAAAATAAGAAAGAGACCTAAGTAAATATCGTAAAGAAAAACTAGAAATAAAACCACATGCCAGTCCTATGTGGCCAGCAAGATATGGTTAGTTAATTTTTTTCTTAAAATGGAAGAGATTCTGCCCAGTTGTGAGACATATTATGGGCTGTATAATAGACACATATAATAATATTAGCGACCCGCCCTCACTTTGCTTCGGTTACGTCAGTTCAGTTATCTAGTTTACTTTTGCTGCATAGAATTCCTTTCGGAAAAGGCATTTCTTAAAATCCCACTTCATCTGACCTTTACAGGCTAGAATGAAAGTCCACACCAAATTCCAAGTCTGTAGAGGCAGTAATGGAAAATGTGGATTTTTTGAGTTAACACCTACGCAATCCCCTTTAGGGGTGGAGTTTTTAAAAAGCCGTTCCTGGTTTATCTTTATATCGTAACACAAATATGCCTATCGAAATTCAAGTCCCTAGGAGCTGTATTAAAAAAAATGTGATTTTTATACCCCAGCAACCCCCCACCCTACCAAATTTAAAGTTTGTAGGCCTTATAGTTCCAGAGATATCGTGATGAATCAATACATAGGTGGAAACGTCTTATATATATATATATATATATATATATATATATATATATATATATATATATATATATATATATATATATGGATGGTGACAATTAAGGGCTTTAGATTTTAGATGAGCTTTAGACCGGCGACTTGTGGTATTAAATTCAAATGAGTCACGTATTTTTATACATGTAATATCAAAATAGTGAAAATGATAATAGAACATGTAATCACAACTGATAATCATTTAGCGTGACGCACTGAACAACTAATAAACTTAAAACGATAAGGTATAGATCACAAATATAGTTTGAAAGGTTAGAAGACAGACTAAAGATATGACATATCCTTATTCTAACAAGCTTTGCCACCAACGACAAAGACCTGGTTCCGAAGGCTACCTCGCACAGCGTGGAGAGGTATATGGCGGGGCGGGTCTATGGGTTCGCGTGTCGCTTCATCTGTCGCCCCGGACGGATTTAGCAGGATGTGACCTGACCATAGGAAAAAAAACTAACGAGATTTAAGAAGATCACTTTCTTCTAAGTAGGCAACGACCTGGCTATGCCCTTGGTACTGCTAAGGTCCATATGCAGCAGTATCGCTTATTATTATACTTTAGATGCGGTATTATTATTACCATAGATTGTTTACGAATACTAGCTAGTTGTATTATAGCTAGCCACTTCCACTGGAAGACCATTACCAAGGAAGGTTGATGTCAGATCATAAAACTATTGCCAAAATTCTTTGTAATGTGTACTGATAGAAGACGAGTACACACTACGTCGACTTCAAGTAAATGGGATACGATCAGATTGATGATATGAGATAACTTTAAAGACATTATTAATTAATGATCATGATATTCATGATATGACTTGATATAATTATCATCTTGCTTTTCTTATGACCGGCCGCCAGCCGGACTTCAAACCTCTGGAAAAAGTAATTATTGACCAAACAGCGTCAAATGGAGTTGGCCAGATTTATGTAAAACCTTTTTTTATGAAACTCATGACCAATCTAATAATTCTAAGTATTCGTAGATACCATCACACACCAAAATAAAAGTTCATCATCATCATCATTATCATTGTGTGATTCGAGAATAGTTTAGATTAAATATCTTGAAAACAAAAACAAAGAGGTGAATGAATTAGTTATGGACTGCTATTGCCTGTGGTGAGTATTAAAAATACCAATGGTTACAGTTTTCTTGTAATAATAGGTATTTTTCAAATTACATTAAAAGAGATTTAGCCTTTAAAATGCTAGGATGGTCACACGTGGGATTCGAACCCACATCTATTGGAAATTCGTTCCTATCGTCCTACCATTTAGACAAGTGTGAGCTGTCGTTTAACAATCAATATGTGGCTCGTATTATTTTGTGATCTATACGGGAGACGCGTGCCTTCTAGCGGACAATGATTACATATTGTACCGATTTAGCACTCGAACTTTGAAGTTAGAATTGTATTAAACGATAACGTGATCCTATTATCCAAATTACAGAGATATAGCTTTTATAATACTAGGTTATTTATAAAAAAAAACTTGTTTATGAACGAATAATGATTATCACATGTGGGACTCGAACCCACACTTATTAGCAATTCATTCTAATCATCCTACCAAGTTTTTTTTAAAAGGTATTTTTGATAGCCATCATATGTTTGTTTCTTTTTATTTCTGACGGTGGTCTTTGGTATGGCTACAGTCACTGCGATCGATTTATTTATTTTTTTAATTTGTATAACACAGCGTCAATTGGGTAAGCTATTATTCTTGTATATTGTAAAATGAACGCTCCAATAGCCCATTTTCGTCAAGACTTCGCTCATATCTACTATCAGTATGATAAATAAAATATATATCTACTGATTACTGAAATATTTAAAATGTTAATGATATGTCCATGATGATAAATTATAAGGATAAATATATATTGATAATTAAAAGTAACTAGTCGTCGGTTTGGTACCACCGTGGTCGGATTGGGTGAGAATTTTTTTAAATTTTGTATTTCTTATGATTATTGATTTCATGGTAAGTGGTTATTGGCGCTCATGGTTAAGCAATATTAGGGCAAGTGGTTGCCACAGATATAATTATAGGCCTAATCAAGAATACTTATCTTTATAAAGTGTTTTCACCTTGGTGATTACGTCATCAAAGTACAAGTCTAGACTTTATCCTAGAGACTATATTTAATATCCTATCTCGTTATTATGATAATTATTAAGTTTCATGTTAATTTTCCGTATGGTGATGGAGTAAAAGTACAATGGTGATCATCCCCACTCTCTCGTGGGTATTGTAAAGTTTGATTAAGATATATAAGTAGATAAAATTATTTTAAGACATGGAAAACTTGCAATTCAATCATGTAACAACCTATCTGGCTAAAATAGTAGGGTAATTACCCTTATCTGTCTAGCCTCAAATAAATTTTGATAATTCAAAGATGGTGATAATTTATATACAAATTGAATAATTTTTGTGAAAACGGTACCTATATTGCGAAAAAGGAAGGGGGTGCTGAATTATATGAATTATATGCTTACTCCATCATCTTATGAAAAATAAAAATATTATTAAAAAATGTTATCCGTATTTTTGTTAGTATAGCTACATTTTTTTGCAATATTAAATAACCTAATATTAAATTTAAAAAAAAAGTAGCTGAGCCAATAAAGTTGTTGTTTTGAACAAATCTAGAAAAAATAATTCTGACAAATAAAAGTGACGTCACCGACCAGCTCCAATTTTTTAAACTTCACAATATTCGAAACCAACACACAAAACATTTTATCGGAATCGATCTAGCCATTTAGGAGGAATTCAATATGTATAGAAGAATCATGTAAATAACATAACAAGCTGTGTGGTAGCGGCTACGAATACTACCAACCCTTACTTTGCTCGTGGATGTCGTAAAAGATGACTAAGAGCCTTATAACGATCTGGACCAACTCCATTTGATGCCGTTCGATCAACAATTATATTTCCAAGTAGGGTTGAAGTCTGGCAGGCGGCCAGTCATAAAACTATTGCCGATAACTTTTACAATATGTACTATGAAAGAAAAGTACATATTGTATCGATCCCAAGCAATTGGGATAAGAGTAGGAGAATGATGATGATGATGTATAGAAGAATCATCATTTATATATAAATGAAAATTTGTCTATTCTAGGTACAACCATGTTGGTCCCTATTACTCTTTTCTTTCTCATCGGGTCCGCCGTGGCCTCTTCACCAAAATTGGAACTCAGATCGAATTTGGAGTTCCTTGAATATGATTCAAACCTGGGTTCTTCAGATTATCGTCTAACAGATGCTGTGTACCCTCATCTCATGAATGTTGATCTAGATGTATATTTAAGTGAAGCCCGTTTCGATGGCATAGTTACCATGGATATTGAAGTGAGTATATTTGACAATAACCTTATTGATTCATAGTTAAATATTATCAACGCTTTTTGTAAGCTTCCATAAACAGAGCTTTTATTTGTAAAAAAAAAAATGACAAAGTTTCTCGACGCAATTTATTTTTGTTTTGTACCTATAATAATACAAGATTTTGTATATTATGCGCATTTAGACATAGACACATTTTTTTTTAATTTTAACATACGCAATTAATTCTCCACTTAAATTTTTATTTTGATATTTTTTCATCGCTTACTATTATAATATAAGACTAAAGTTTTTAATAAAATGCAAAATTACATATCCCTAAATAACCAAATTTTTGACTGGTCTTCCATTTTTTTTCTATATTTTTGCGTTTAGAAAACTGTTTTTAAAATCTTGAAAATTGCATATCTTTCAGGTCTTCAACCTATATATATTTCAATTTAGAAAAAGCAAATGTATAGTAATTAGCCTAATATATGATGCTAGAAAGAAAAGTTGGATTAGGTTTTTTTTGTAAAGTCCACCGTTCGCACTAAGGAAATGATCCTTGTATTGCGGGGGACTTTACAAACATGCAATTACCGCAGATAAATTACATCCAGACTCAGAACAATACTTTTGCGCATGCACAAAGTATTGTTCCGCGTGGGAATCGAACCCACGGCACTGGAAGGTCGGTATCTTAACCAATACTCTATCACCTTTTATAATATGAAAGATTAGGGAAGATTTGATATTATCTCCTGTTACTAAATTAATTGATATATTTCAATAGCATATTTAATTTCTTATGGATTTTAAACAAAAAATCTATTTTAGCTTTATTCAAAATCCATAAAATGATGAGCGTCAAATTGAATGCGTTTATCTTCAAGGCCAATCAAAATTTTATTACCTTGTACCTGGTACTTTACTCACATTAATGTCCGAAACACTTAGGTACTATAACGATGTACTGATTGTTCTTATCTGATAATATGCGGCTTTATTATAATTATCAATTAATTTATCATATCTACTATACCTGATTGTACTGGCTATAGTTGTTTTATGTTTAATGATGATGTCATTAATCGTGTGCATATTATTTTGTTCTACGTCTACTTAAATTTAAGTACTATACTTTTCCGTGTGGTGACGGAGTAAGAATACAATTCACTACCCCATATCTTACCCGTGGGTGATTGTAAAAGACGATTAAGGGATTAAAATGCATATAACATCTATACAAGAGAACGAAAACTCGAAACAAAGCACTATACCAACACGTCTGACCAGCGTGGTATAGTAGGTTGAATTTCCTTCTCATTGTGGAGGAGGTCCGAGCCCAGTAGTGGGATATATATGAGCTGAGATGATGATGATGAAGCGCTTTTACCCTTTTCAAAATTTAGTTCAGATTTCTTACGGGTATGATAAGACTTTAGGCTAAGGGTGAGTAACCAGTTAGTTAACAATGATAAGGAGTGACTGAGAAGCGGGCATAAACTGCAGTGTGATCCATTTTTAATATCATCTAAATTTTAGGTGACACCTAATGGAATATTTTTTTTTAAATACTACTCTGCACTAAGGAAAGAATCCTTGTATTGCGGGTGACTTTACAAACATCTAAAGCAGACAAATTACACCCAAACTCAATACAACACTTTGTGGATCACACAAAGTATTGTTTTGCATAGTAATCGAACCCACGACACTGGCCCGGAAGGTTTATGATGACAACGAAAATGGGCATAACAGTATCAAGTCAAAAAAAAATTTATAGGATATTATTAATTACGGAAATTTTCCATGTGGTGACGGAGTAAGAATATAGTATACCACTCCTATTTTGGCTCTGGGTGTCGTAAAAGACGACTAAAGCATATGATTGGCCTATAACATCTACGCAAGAGAAGGAAGACTCGAAATAAAACCCTATAGATACCCGCTTTACCAGCGTGGTATACCACTCCCCTATTATGAACAAAGCTGGAAGCCAACTCCAGAATGTATATGACGTAAAGAGCTGAGATGATGATGCCATAAAGAAAGGAAATAACAATGCCACGTCTTAAAAAAAAGAAGGATATGTATTACGTAATTCCCCATGCATTCAAGGTTACAATTTAGTATGACCACCGAAGACAAAGACTGGGTGCGGTGGCCCGCTCGCACCGCGAAGAGATGTGCTTGCAGGGTGGGTCTATGGGGGCCGCGCGCCGCGTCTTCCTTCGCTCCGGACAGATTTGGCGGGGCGTGGCCACATCCATAGTCCACCGCAAAAAAAAGGTTATAATATAGGATTGATTATAATTAATTTTTTTTATGTTTCAGGTAAGAGAAACTAATTTGACTCAAATCGCTTTCCACCAAAAAGTCGTATCGATTTTAGGTGTAAATTTAGTGGATTCTACTAATAATCCTGTTGGTCTTCAATTCCCTGAGCCCTTCACAACCGATAGTCATTATGAACTTATCAAGGTTAATCTCGCTTCAGAGATCCCTATCGGTAACTATACTCTTACGGTCCGTTATACCGGCGTTATCAATGATAATCCTCTTGACCGTGGATTCTATATGGGCTATTACTTCTTGAACAATCAGCAGAGGTGAGTTTTCCATACAATGTAAATACTTCTTTCTTTTTATTTATAATAGTGGTAAGACCACATTGTTGACAGTTCTCTGTCTACAGTCCCGGGCCGGTCCGTCCGGGTCAGTGCCACACTCTCGCAGAAAATTGACGCCTGAATAGTGGCAATATGCTGCTGTGCTTCTTTCAGTGAGCGAGAGAGTCGGCAGCCTATCTTTCGGAGTGGGTTTGGGATTATTGGTTGGTAGCGGCCTAGCTGTACCTTTGATATTGCAAGGGTCCATGGGTGGCAGTAACACTTGCCACAAGGTGTGCTGCTTGCTCGTTTGCCACCACGAGCAGTAAAAAAAAAATAAAAGACATTACGCGATAATAAACAAATCTTTATATTGCGGGGCAGTTTACAAGCTATTAATTGGTTCGTTAAGATTATTTATTAAGAATACAATTCATCACCCCTTATCTTACCCATCTATGCAAGAGATGGCAATCTCGAAACAAAACTCTATGCCTATAAATATATCTCTATATATCCCTTTTTTATTGCTAGTGGTGGCTCCCCCTATAAATATATCAATAAAAAATCTAAAACCTAATTGTCTGAACAACGTAGTATAATAAAACCATTTAAGGGGAACCTTAAAAAAGAAAGAGAGAGATGATCATCTACATGTATATGGTATATACTATAAAAACAGAACATAGGTGGTATAGTGATTAAGATACCGATTTACCGTTCCAAGTGTCGTGAGTTCGATTCTCACGCAGGACAATACTTCGTGCGAACCACAAATTGCGTTGATCTAAATCTGGTTAATTACCCTCCCATTACGGAGGAGGCCCGAGCCTAACAGTGGGACATATATGGGCTGTGATGATGATGATGATGAATCTGGTTATAATTTGTGTCCCTTTATTATTAGTTTAGCAAGTTCCACAAATACAAGGATTATTTTCTTAGAGCAGAGATCATATTTACAAAAAAAGCTTAACTAAAGTTAAGAACAAGCTATGTGTTCTATTCTTCTTTGAATTCTGCTTAGTATAAGAAAAGTCGCGCCGAGCATCTAATAATATAATTTAGTGAAAACGTTTCTAATATCTTTTGTATTTTGTTTTAGGTTCTACGCTACTACTCAATTCCAGCCGTACCACGCCAGGAAGGCTTTCCCATGCTTTGACGAACCTATGTTCAAATCTCAGTATAACCTCGCCATTACCCGTGACAGCAACCTGAGTCCATCATACTCCAACATGGCTATTGCTCAGACTCTCCAGTAAGTTTCTTTATTTTTAAATAAGTAGGTGACGGAGTAATAATATAATACACCACCCCCTCTCTTAGCTATGAGTATCATAAAAGACGACTAAGGGATATAATATTCATATAACATCTATGCATGAGAAGGAAAACTGGAAATAAAAGCCAATACCAATTCACATCTGACCAGCATTGTATGGTCATTTCCCTCCTACTTTGGAGGAGACTCAAGTCCAGCAATGGGACAAGTATGAGCTGAGATGATGATTGACGTAAAACCTATAAATTATAGCTAGTATGCTTTACACCATAGCGATGTTAAAGAATCGATACTAATGGTCAGCCCAGGAAATAGGAAGATTATGGGATCACACGGGGCTCTTTTTTTGCCACGAATAGTATAAGCGGAGTCTGTACAGACCATAGCTTTTTAATAAAAAAAGAGGTGCTTTAGACCGATGGGTATTGTGAAGATTTAAGATTATAACGTATCTTCTGATACATCAAATTGCCGTTTATGTCGTAAAAAACGCCGAACTACTGCTCTTGAGAAACTCAACACCAATTGCGATTTTCAATACGCCGGCTAGTCTTGGCGATAATGGCATTATCCCCCACTAATGTGGGAGCCAAATAGTGAACTTCAAAAAGATACACAGATGAATGATATTTTGCCAATTAAGATGGTATTACCTATAAATAAAATTTGGCTTGCATTACAGTCTTTATGTTAATAAATTAATATTAAAAAAAAATAGTGTGTGGAGCCACGGATGCTATTAACCCTTACATTACTAGTGGGTATCGTAAAATACTTCTAAGAATTTAATATAGGCCAACCCAACTCCATCTGATGATGTCTGTTCAACGATTACATTCCCAAGGAGGGTTGAATTTGTGCAGGCGGCTGGTCATAAAACTATTACCTATAACATTTACAATATGTACAATGGAAGAAGAGAACATATTGCGTCGACCCCAAGTAATTGGGATAAAAGCAGGTGATGATGAATATAAAAAAAACGGTCTTGACAGACAGACAGACGGACAGACGGACGGACGGACAAAAAGTGATCCTATAAGGGTTCCGTTTTTTCCTTTTGAGGTACGGATCCCTAAAAATGATAACAAGCTTTAATTTAACTGCTGCTAAAAGAAGGATCTGAAGTATTAGCTTCTTTGAAACTATAATAAAAAAAGAAAAAAATCTATAACCTATCATCAGGGCTATTATTTACTATCGAATTAAACTAATAAAATCAACCTATTAATTTTTATAGGGTCGATACCAACCGCATTCAAGAAATTTTCTACCCAACTCCCATCATTTCTGCGTATCTGGTTGCTTTCCACGTAAGTGACTTCGTTGAAACCGAGCTGACAAGCACCCCGGCTAAGCCCTTCAAGATTATCTCACGTCCTGGAGTTATTGATCAACACGAATACGCTGCTGATATTGGTCTTAAAATCACTAACGAACTCGATGATTATTTGAGTATTCAATACCATGAAATGGGACAAGGTGTATTGATGAAGAACGATCACATTGCCTTACCCGATTTCCCCTCTGGAGCTATGGAGAACTGGGGAATGGTTAACTACAGGTATGATACATTATTATTATAACTTATGTTTAAACTTTTCCTTATTGTGAAGGAGTAAGAATACAAATCGCTACCGCTTTTCTTGTCCATGGATGTCGTGGAAGACACTTTGAGATGTAATATGCAAATAACATATATGCAAGAGAAGAAAAACTTGAAAGTAAACGATCAATATCTCTCTTATTGCGGTGGATGCTTGATCATATGAATGGAACGTATATGAGCTGAGATGATGATGATAATGATGATGTTTAGACTATATTTATCTTTGTGGTGACAGAGTAAGAATTTTACGATCATAATCCTTTCTCTTCCAGTGAGTATTATCACAAATGATAGAATATGACCATGTAAACACATAATATTGCAAAAGAAAGAAAGCTCGAAATAAAATATGGGGGTCTTAAACCATCTAGTTAGCATGGCAGGGTATATTTTGTACATCAGAAAGTATCTGTATCTAATGACTAATCGTGCATAAACCATGGCTGCCCATATAAATGTTTGACAACACAGATGGTGCAATGGTTAAGATATACTGTGCCAAGTAGCGTAGATTCGATGCCAGGACAACTGTTCTGCGACAGAAATGTTATTGGAATCCACAAATGAATGTTTCAGAGTCAGGATATAATTTTTGTTCGATATTTAGTTGTTATTTGTTTTTTTTTATTTTTTTTTTAATGAGCCTATAACACACCATGTATTCATTCATACATGAAGTATACAAAGACATCATCACAAGTTCACAATAAATTAATAACGCAGAATCTCTTTAAAAATACATATAAACCATCATAAATGTATAATATCAAAGCCACTTCAAGAAAAATTGAATTATATAACTTCAACTTCAACATAACGACTAAAATATACAACATAAAAAGGCACGGACAAAAGTCTGTGGACCAACAATTTATCTAATAAAAAAAAAAACACACCGCAATAAAATTATTCCATTATTAAATGGAATAATTTTATTGCGGGGGACAAACATATACTTTAAGTAACAATAATACAGCATAAAGTATTGTTGAACCCTTTTAGGATAATCCAACTAACGAAAATTCGAAAGCCACCAACAAAATTTAACTCGTGAATTTACTTAGAATTTACTTTCCTAACTCATATAACTGTTATTCTAAATTGAGTTATTGGCGAAATTTTGTGAACGCCATTCAATAAAAATAATCCCGCGACATTTGATACAATAGGTTGCTGTCTTAAGTATTACGTCATCTGTGCACACAAATATTTACGGCCAAAATATGGTTCTGGGAATAAAAACACCAAAAATATACCAATTTCCTTAATGAAACACCATTCTTCGTGTAGTGACGGAGTAAGAATATAATTCACCATCTACTATTTTACCTGTGGGTAGCATAAAAGATGACTGAAGGAAAACTTGAAATAAAATCCCATAGTAACACGTCTGACTAGCGTGGTATTGTAGGTACAATTTCTTTCTCTCCTTTGGATGATTGCCGAGCCCAGCATTGAGCCGTTTGTAAGCTGAGATGACAAATGTAACACGAGCTAATGAACCATTATTTATAATTCTAGAGAGGCGTACCTTCTTTATGATCGGAACAATACAAACATCATTAACAAAATCTTCATCGCTACAATTATGGCTCACGAGCTCGGACACAAGTGGTTCGGTAACCTCGTCACCTGCTTCTGGTGGAGTAATCTATGGCTGAACGAATCTTTTGCCAGTTACTTTGAATATTTCGCTGCTCACTGGGTAAGTTGCATTTAAAACTTTATTCTCATATATTTATTTCGAATACTAAGTAATATCATATGTTAGCTATACTTGTCTTTATGTCGAAATGTAACAAGTGCAATACTTGCTGTGTGGTAGCGAATATTACCAATCCTTACTTTGCTTGTGGATGTCGTAAAAGACAACTGAGAGCCTCATGAAGACCTAGGCCAACTCCATCTGATGCCGTTTGATCAACAATTACATTTCCAAGGAGGGTTGACGTCTGGCAAGGGCCGATCATAAAACTATTGTCAATAATTTTTACAATATGTACTATGAAAGAAGAGTACATATTGTATCGACCCCAAGTAATTAGGATAAGAGTAGGAGAATGATGTAACAGGTGCATCACTTATTGAAGAAGATGCAATAACTTTCTACATTTTCATTTTCTTTCTCTATACATAGATTAAAGATGAGCAGACTTTTTGTAATATGTAAGGGTTTTTATTAGAGTATTACGAACTGTTTTAACTTACTTAGGTCGTTATTTTTTTTTGCGCCATTGGTGCCAAATGAGTAATGAAATGAGAAAAGTAGAAAAATGATGATAATTAGTAATTGGCATTTATCATCATCATCATCACAGCCCTTAAATGTCCCACTGTTGGGCTCGGGCCTCCTCCGGGAGGGAAATTAGCCTACTATACCGCGCTAGTCAGAAGTGTTGGTATAGGGTTTTGTTTCGAGTTTTCCTTCTCTTGCGTAGATGTTATATGCGTTTTATATCTCTTAGTCGTCTCGTACGATCACCCACGGGCAAGATGTGGGGTGGTAAATAGTATTCTTACTCCGTCACTACACGGAAATTTCATAACTATTTGTTATATTCAATACTAGAGCCACAGCCCGATCTCCAGCTCTGGCTAATCAATCGAAGTACAATAGCAATATATTAATACCTTGACGTAAGTTTTCTGTCAAATTCATGTATAATTCTGAACAAGCTGATTCATCATTGCCTTCTAATACTAGCAGTTTTTTTAAAGAAGTTGTTATTTACAGGCTGACCCTTCACTGGAATTGGATGAGCAATTTATTGTGGACTATGTCCACAGTGCTTTAGCAGCTGATGCTGTTAATGGTGTGGCTCCAATGAATTGGCAGGACGTAGAAAATAACGATTCAATCACCGCTCACTTCTCTACCTCCAGTTATGCTAAAGGTGCTTCAGTATTAAGAATGATGGAACACTTTGTAGGCGCTAGAAACTTCAGATCTGCTCTTCGTTACTACTTGAGAGAGCAGTAAGTATAGATCCTATCCTCCTCATACATGAAGTATAAAAATACATCATCACAAGTTCACAATAAACTAATAACGCAGAATCTCTTTAAAAATACATATAAACCATCACAAATGTATAATATCAAAGCCACTTCAAGAAAAATTGAATTATATAACTTCAACTTCAACATAACGACTAAAATATACAACATAAAAAAGGCACGGACAAAAGTCTGTGGACCAACAATTAAACCAAGAAAAAAAAAAGTATAGATCCTAAGTAATATTATAAATCAGTCCACCAGAATGCAATATTTAGACCTCCATGGGGAGAGGATAGATGGTAATCCAAGTGTGACAATCTATCCCACTCAATTATGAGTTGGAAATTACGATGGATATAAATTCTCAATTCTGCAGTGATCATGAACGCTAAAAATATTTCGAAACAAAAGTAAATTTTCGCGATATTTTATCGCGTTTGTATTAGATTAAAAAGTTTTATTTAATTTGTGTAATACTTTCGTAAACATCAAAAAATATTATGGTACTAGTTCTGTAGCCTATTCTCTGATGAACCTCAGCAAAATTTTAAAACTGCCGTAGGCAAGTAAGCTGGTACATCCAACGGCTTAATAGTGAATAACGATTGTCTGTGATTGCACCTCGACATTCAGGACGATAAATTTTCGACATGGGGTCGTATACCGTCATATTTGCCCCCTCCATCGGAGAAGGTAACCAGGGCTTTTGGATGATCTTTTCATCATTACAGTTCATATACCTACCACTGTTAACTTGAGCCTCCTTCACAGTAGGAGGCAATTTGATTTACCATGCTAGTTAAACGGGTTGGTATAGGGTATATATTTTGCGAATTTTCCTTAGTTTGCGTAGATGTTGTTTGCTTACTGTATCTCTTAGGCGTCTTTTACGATACCCGTAATAGTGGAAGGACCAGGCTGTTAACAGTTTTATGTCTACAGCCGCGGGCCGGTCCATCCGAGGTAGTACCACACTATCGCAGAAAATCGACGTCTGAGCAGTGGCAATGTGCTGCTGTGCTTTTTTCGGTGAGCGAGAGAGCTGGAAGCCCAATTTTTTAGATGGGTTTGGGGATTTATTCGATAGGCAGTGGCCTAGGTATAACCCGGTATGGCGAAGGTCCATAGGCGGCAATAACACTTACCATCAAGTGTGCTGCTTGCTCGTTTTCCACCGAAAGCAATAAAAAATACCCATTGGTAAGAGGGGGCAATCAATTTATATTCTCACACCATTACCTCACGGAAATAGTTTTTTTAGTAACAATCAAATTTAAATAAATAATATTTTTTCAGCGCTTATGACATTGGTACGCCCGCTAACATGTACGATGCGTTCAGAAAGGCTGCCTCTGAAGACTTCCAGTTTCTTCTTGATTATCCTAATATAGATGTTGGTGCTGTATTCGATTCCTGGGTAGAGAATCCTGGTGCACCGGTCGTGAACGTCAATTTCAATGTGGATACTGGCCTCATTTCTGTCTCACAAGTATGTAAATATATTCTTGCTAATGTTCACTGCTGTATATAGCTTTTTTTATGGGGTTATAAAGCTTTAATCATCATGGTTGATAGACGGGTTGTCTAGGATAGTACTGATGCCAATTCTCTCAAAGATCCCACAGGATAAAGAGCTATGTGGAATGAAAAAAAGTAATAAAAACCCTGGTGTCAACACCATTACTTTTCCATAGGTGTCGGTAAACGGGCTGAGAAATCATTAGGGAAACCCTCTACTTGTCAATATTTAATATCAATTAGTATCGCAACTTCGTCCACTAAGCATGGCGATTGTGGCATTATTACTCTTAAGGAATCTTTTATGACCAATAGGAGATGATGAATGAAAAAATTACAACTATCCAAAAAAGACATTGGGATATTTTAAGTTCTTAGAGAATAAATGAAGTGGAGAAAGCAAAAATAGAGATTAATTGTGAATGGGATAATGGGAAAGACTGCGTCTAAGTTTCTGGAAATAAATTGACGACACGCTGACGAAAGGTCAAATCAAGGTTACCTAGCTCGCATGGAAACGGTAACTGAAGCGAGTGAGGAAATTTCTAGACTATTGGTATAAAATTTATTGTTGTGTAAAAAAATGCAAAATCATTTGAAATCACATATCAATATGGATTATTTACTAATTTTAAGTTATTAAGTTTATACTTACTTATTATTAAGCTTATTTAGATTAAAAAGAGTGTGTCTGATATGGTATCGTAATTGATGTAGATTTCGATAAGATTGAGGAAGCATATTCCAGAAATTGCAGACTAATCCTATGATTAATATATTCATAAAACTGTTGCCAAGAAGTGAACAGCATTGTAGCATTAATGTGATAACGATAATAATCGCAAAAAGTTAAGAAAATAAATTTTGACTACTCAAATAATGTGCTAAGTATCATTTTTGACCACTCAGATGGCGTACTAATTATCAATGTTGACTACACAGACAGAGTGCTAAATATCAATTTTGACCACTCAGACAGCGTCCTAATTATCAACTTTGAATACTCAGATAGAGTGCTCAATATCAGTTTTGTCCACTCAGAGAGCGTGCTAAGTATCAGTTATGACTATTCAGATAGCGTGCTAAGTATCTCTCATAATTGTCATAAGTTCAATTCTCATGTGTGGCAATTATTTGTACGATCCTTCGGGGTCCCATAAATAATAATAATAATATCATATCTTTAGCAAATACTTGGAATTAAAGCAATAGGTACTCCTCTGCTATGGTACATATTGCAAAAGTTATGGTCAGTAGTTTTATGACCGCCGCATGCCTGGTTGCCACGGACGTCAAGGATTCAGTACCAGTGACCGGCCCAATAGCTTATCGGGCCACACACTGGCTTGCCGTCATCCTGGACGGCTCTGACGGCATGTGTCCGGACTATATAGACTGCCGAAAAGGCGTAAAATAATAATTACTGATTAAACCTATTTCATTAAATATTGTTCTCTTTTTATAGCAACGTTACGTACTTTCCGGAACCAGACCAACGCACATATGGCAGATTCCTTTGACGTGGACTGATCAAGATGAACTTAATTTCGACAGTACAAAACCTGGTCGTATTCTCACTGCTGCTTCTGATACTATCCCACATACTGCTGGTAACAAATGGGTTATCTTCAATATTGCACAATCCGGTATGTATTATCTATTGAAAGTAATATCCTAACTAATATAAAAAATACGAATATGTGTATCGTGCGGGAACGGGGTATGTGTTCCGTTCGGAAACGGAGTAAGAATACAATTCACCACTCCCTACCTTACCCGTGGGTGATCGTAATAGACGATTAAGGGATATAAAATGAACATTACTATGCAAGAGAAGGAAAACTCGAAACTAAACCTTATATCAACACGTCTGACCAGCATGGTATTGTAGGTCAATTTCCTCCTATTATGGAGGAGGTTCAAATCCAACAGTGGGACATACATGAGCTGATGATGATGAGTTTGTTTGTTTGTTTGTTACGTTTTTAGTCCTAAATTACTAAACAAATTTTTTTTTTACTATTGAATAGCTACATTATCAGCCCTTAACGAAGGATATATTTTATCACGATATTCCCGCGGGTAAGACATTTACGCAGATGATGATGATGAAAGTTATTTTAATAATAATTTTTGGTACGTGAATATTACATACAGATATGTATGAAAGAAAATTATTTTTATGAAATTTATCCCATTTGCTTTTGATTCATGGTCACGGTAAGATAGTTCTTTCGAGGTCAGGACTGCTAAAAAATGCTCGAAACGTCAGGCAACTGAAAAAATAAACATAAACGTAATAAAAATAAGGCAGATGTAAAGTAAGAACTAGACTATAGAGACTAGACTCCTCTTTGGTGCAGAGGGCATAACTTCAATTTGGTTCATCGTGAAAAGAAATAAATTTATATTTAAGAAGTGTTGCTAAAACCCTAGTTTCGTTGCAGATCTATGTTAATTCAAGGTCTCTTTGACCTAGTACTAAAACTATTTCATACTATATACTATATTATATAGATTCCAAGAAAGCATTTTAGTTTTTACTACGTAACAAGGTTTAAGTGACCTTGTGCTACCACAACGAAAGATTTGTAACTAATTCTAAAATGTTTCCTATTGTCGTACCTATAGAAAGTGCTGATAAATCAATGATTAAAATCCTAATAACTACTATTTATTTCTAGGTTTGTACCGCGTTAACTACAATGACAATAACTGGGTAAACATTGGTGAATATTTGAAGAGCAATAATAGGGAGAATATTCATAAGATGAACAGAGCTCAGGTAAGTTAATATGCAGTTGGCTTGTTTTTAATATAAATGCAGAGATAGCTGAATGGTTAATATTGTGTATTGCTGTTTCAAATCCCATGCAGGAAAATAATTTTACGATTCCGAAATCGAGTGATATATAAATTTTGAGTTTTATCAGCAATATAAGAATTAGTTCGCGTTTCTTAGAAAAAAAAAACATATATTTTGAAAATATCATTTTTCTATAGAGCATGAAAAGTTATAGATTGTGTATGATTAAAATTTATTTCAGTCTATGGACTTTGCATACTTTTTTTTTTTGATAAAAATATTATTTAAGTTTAAGTTATTGAATTTAATCCGCTTTAAATTCGTCGAGCAATCATTATTCCACCAATAGGGCTGCCTCGTTAATTCAGTATATTTTACTATTAATAGTAAAGTTACGAGTTCGAATTTTGAGTTCGAAAGTTGATGGTTTTATTTTTTTTTATATGGTAAGAAAAGAGTAACAGTACACAAAAGAAAAAGTTTATTTTTCTATGTTTTGAGTCACATTGTTTAAAAAAATTAATCGGTTTTCTTCAGCAATTTTTGCAAATAGAGCTACTAGCTATTGGACTCAAATTAGAGCAAAATACCGGCATTATTTATTCATTAACTAATGTAGAAAGTTACGGTCGTATAAAGATATATAATTCTCAATAGATGCGTAACAATACCCCATTTTATCCCCCCTATTTTATTACCCGTGATGTTGTAAAACACGATTAAAGAATATAATATAAATATTACTTCTATATTGAGGATCACCTTTAGCTTCGTATAAGGAAATCTTGAAATAAAAACAATATATCTAAACAGTGTATGTACTGTAGGAAATTAAATTCCCTTGTCTTATGGAGGAGGCTCAAATTTAGTAGTGAGATTAATATGAGCTGAGATGATAAACAAAACTAAATTTCTCGCAACCCACGTCACGGGTGTTAATAATTAATGTGTCTTTTTTTTCTAGATCGTCAGCGACCTTTTATACTTCATCCGTTCTGGAGATATAAACCAGACTATTGCTTACGATGTTTTGGACTACCTGCGAGCGGAAACTGACTACTATGTATGGGCCGGTGCTATTGGTCAACTCGACTGGCAACGCAGGCGTTTTGAGCATATTCCTTATGCCAACCAAGTTTTCACGGTAAGTTTTTTAGGAATTTATACATAATAGCAGAAAAATCAATTCATTAACGTTTTAAAGCTGTTTAATTATAATATTTTTTTAATTTATACATTTCATCCTTATATCTACTCTTTTGCCTATTAGGAGGTATAGCCCATTAATTTACACCAATATGACCATTTTAATACCTGGCAATAGAGAGCGTATCTGTTTCTTTCTAACTAACATAAGTCTTGAAGTCAAGACTGGGTTTTATTAAAGAAAAAAATATATTTCTATCATACTTGAAGCAACTTTATGAGCATCTCTTGCGAAGTATATGAAGGGATTATGAAATGAAATTTAAATCTCAGTGACAATATATATGTATATTTATACAGGCATACCTTCTGGACATCATGGAGACAGCCATCCAGCACCTTGGCTACGAAGAACGCGCAACTGATTCAACCTCTACAATTCTTAACAGAATGCAACTCATGAATTTAGCTTGTAACCTTAACCATACCGGCTGCGTTGCAGACTCAGTGAGCAAATGGCGAGCGTATAGAGAAAATGACACAGTATTGTAAGTTCTTAAACCTTTCAATATTTAGTTGTAACATAATCTTCTTTTAATAACTTTGATAGCAGACGAATATGCAGCAAAATCAATAACTGCCGCTTCTAGCGTTATAATTAAGAAGTTGCTTTCACCCGGTATAGGATTAAAAGAAAATTGAGGATAAGGAGAAAATGGGAGTAGTGGTCTTTGACTTTATCACTCACTGAATGCAATGCAGCTATTACTGAGACTTAATTCGTTTTGTGGGAGCGTGGCCTGTAATCGAGGCAATCCATTTATGGTTGCAAGCAGAAAACTATCACTGGCGTGTCTCAGTATCTGAGGACGCGCTTGAGCTGATCTGGTAGGTGATATTACCGGATATGTGCCCACCATCCACTATTGGGTCGACTGCATGACTGAGATGTTCGCAGGAAAGATACCCAAAAAGATAACGACAGGTGTACCACCTAAGTTAAGACTGTTCTGGTGACTCATTCAATAGAGAAAGAAGAGTATTTGGCTATGAGGTCTAACGTTATTCTTTCGTAGGCCCTGACTTTGATAGGTGACCTGTAAAACGGTCACGTCTATTGACGGATGCTGGATAAAATTATAAACTTATTGTTTGATGTTCAGAATTTTTTTTGAGAATCAAATATTAAGCTGCTTTTATGACAAGATTCAAGAACAAACACGATGGGTTTATCCTGTTTTTTTTTTATTCTTTCTCTTCTCTTATATTAAGTATAATATTTGTATTACAGGGTACCCGTAAATCTTCGTCGCTATGTCTACTGCGTGGGTCTTCGTGAGGGTAACGCTACCGATTACGACTTCCTCTTCAGGAAATATGAAGAATCAGAGAACACTGCCGATATGGTTGTTATTCTGCGTGCCTTAGCTTGTACTAGAGATGAAACCTCAATCAATAAGTGAGTTTAGTTTTTTTTTAATATTCTTTATGTCCATTATATTATCTTCTTTATAACAATAAAGAAATTGGTATACTATACAAAGTTAGCCAGACGGATATGTGTAGAGATTTAATAATAATTCTTTTACAGTTCAAATTAATTGTATATAATATTGGGATATAAATTGTGGAATAATTTGGTGTCTATCTAATTTATATTTTTAAATACTATTGGGTCGACTGCATGACTGAGATGTTCGCAGGAAAGATACCCAAAAAGATAACGACAGGTGTACCACCTAAGTTAAGACTGTTCTGGTGACTCATTCAATAGAGAAAGAAGAGTATTTGGCTATGAGGTCTAACGTTATTCTTTCGTAGGCCCTGACTTTGATAGGTGACCTGTAAAACGGTCACGTACGTACGTCTATTTTAGTTCTAAATGATATATTATATATTTAAATTGATTAACGTTTGAAAACTAGTACTAATACGCTGTGTAAATAGAATAATACTTTTCCATAATCATAATTTACTCATATGACTTTAATATGACTCATCACGCTGGTCATATGGGTTGGTAAAGACGTTTATTTCGAGTTTTCCTTCTCTTACATAGTTATTTTCTAGACGTCTTTTGCGATAACTGAGTATGCATATATTACTAATTAACTAATTAATACAGTAATTTTATCTTTATATAAAATTGCAGCTACCTCCGTCAAACTCTAGACAATGATAGAATTAGAATTCATGACCGCACAAACGCTTGGAGTTTTGCTCTTCAGGGTAACAAGGAGAACCTGCCAATTGTCCTCAACTTCCTCTACCAGAACTACGATGAAATCAGAACCAAGTAAGTTTTTTTTATAGTTTGTAATCGTATTTATGCTTCACCATAATATCAGCTCTTATATGTCCACTACTGGGCTTGAGTTTTTTCAGAATCAGAGTAAAATTAACAGACTATATCACCTTTTTTGTTGTTCACACTAAAAATGTATTTACGCACTATCCCCCATCGGTGAGTCCAGTTGAGGTTTTGGACCGGAATACCCACTAAAATCACAGTGGCCCCTTCCACGCTTTTACGGGGTGCCGAAGAGCGCGCTTTAACGTCTACATTTAATCCCCGACAACTATACCCAACCACTTTATTACCTTGCTCTAATGTGTTGGTATAGGGAACTGTTGCGAGTTTTACATCTCTTTTATATTATCTACTTACGTTCCTTATCCATATTTTACGATAACACACAGGAAAGAAAGGGCTGTTGATCATATTCAAGATATATTTACGACAATCATATCTCTTTATCCCAATATATAGGTTAACACAGCATTTATTTTAAACTGAAAGAAGAAAATATCTGAAAGAAGAAAATGTAGGCAGCTAAGTTTTATGATTGATGGGTTTGTTAGCTATTCAGATGCATTCTGTATGTTTCGCACAAAGAATTACCAGTTAAGTGTTCAAACACCGAACATTACTACGACCTGCCTTACATATGAAAAACATATGCATTACCATGTAACTACTGCACTGCTCTGTACCTACCTACTGTACTGCAGTTTACTGCAAGATACTGGACTGCATTGCACTGCGTTGCATTGTACTGCACTGTACTATATTGTATTACACTATGCATAGTATATTATATATGGGACATTCTTTTACAAATCGTACACCTTTTTGACTTGACAATTTTGATTGGTCCCAAAATTTTTTTTTAGAGTCTATACTGAAAATAAGCAGACACGTATACGAGGATATTGTTCAAAAAATTTTTTTCTCGAAAATATGACCATTGTGAATTTCAGTGCTTCATCCAATTCTGTTACATGTAAAATTCATTATCTCTGGTTCTACTAATGTTATCGTTGATTTTTTTTTTTCATTTAAAGGTAGTAATATCAGCTTTCAGTCACGTGAATAATTGTACTTCTCCAACTTGAGTACCTTGGTAATAATAATAATTTAATTGTTTAAATAATATTATTATAATGTTAGCCACAACGAAATCGATGCAAAAAAATACTATCGTATTCGTAATTTTATTAGCTACAAAAGCCTTCTTTCAGAAAGATGGGGCCGTTACTAGTTTAAGAGTGAGAAAATAATTTCTGCGCTTCACGTTGCGCGGGCAGCGCGCTCAAGTACTGAACACATAAAGTTTTATCAGAGTGACTGTCACGTTGGCGTAAATTTTGTCTTTTGAAATTATGATTTATGTGTGTTTTAACTAATATAAAAACTTAGTCAAGTATATGTGTTGGGTATAAACATGTGTTCAGCAATTGTTTAAATTTTACTGAACGTTTGATTCAACCTGAAAACGTAAAAAGGCTAACTTCAAAACGTATACGTTCATTCCACTGTTTCATGCCTATACAATAGTATTTTATACAAACGAAGTACACACTATTAATATAAATTCAATGAAATCTAGGAGAATAAATCCTATATCGAGAGATAACTTATTTCTAAAACTATATATAATATAGTAGTAAGACTCTACTGATTGAAAATTCAATAGTGCAATTTGAATTTAAAGACCGAAAGATTATTGAAGAACCGATTTAAATTACGATACAGTCACACAACGTTATAAGTTCCTTCTTTCGCTAGAATGTTGTACAAGAATACTATACGTTCATGTAATACTTGACAGAATGTACATTGTACAATAGTACATAATTATTTTATGATTGCCACTTCAGTGAAATATTCCTGTGAAGAAAAATGTTTTGCTTTTGCTTTTTTTTGTGTGATAGGTATGATGCAATGGTATGACAACGTTCCTTTTACTGTTACAGCTTTTTGAAATCTTGTTTGTAATTTCTTTTCTTCTTCGTCATACTCTTTACTTTCGACAAATTCTAATGAAATATTAGGAAGAGCTCCAGTTGCCCACTGGAATAATTTCTTACGGCACGTATCACAAATTCTTTGCTCAAGAGACTCTTCCGTTACGGGCTTATTTAATGCTAATAAATATTCGCCCCGTACTTTCCTGAGACTTTTGATGTTTTTTATTTTCGGATGAGGAGATAAATATACTGGTTAAGAAGATGTACAATGCGAAAGTGGAAGGATGTAGGTACCGAGGGAGACCGAGACTCACCTACCTAGACCAGATTGGTCACGTGCTGAAAGAAGGTGGAGTCAAGAGTCTCCGAAACCGGCGAGCGTGTATGAAGAGAATTATGAATGTTGAAGAAGCGAGTGAAGTATGCAAGGATAGAGTACTCTGGCACTCTGTTCTCTGTGCCTACCCTGCAAGGGATATGGCGTGATGATATGTATGTATGTATGTAGGAGATAAATCAAAAGGATTAAAACATCGATCCTTTCGAATTTTTTGTAGTAACGATGATAGTGGTGGTACTGACATTTTCTCTCGTGTAAATTTCCCTAACTTGATTTTTATTACTCACTTTTAGAAATAAAAAGGCTGAAAAGGGAGATGCGAGGGAAGATGTATACCCGTACTACGCTTTTTCCAAAGTGAACTGCGTGAGCAGTTCGAGACTGAATATTCATACACGCTCCAGCACGTTTCAACTCGTCGCGCGCTGCCCGCGCAACGCGAAGCGCAGTTGAAATTATTTTCTCACTCTTAAACTAGTAACGGCCCCATCTTTCTGAAAGAAGGCTTTTGTAGCTAAAAAAATTACGAATACGATAGTATTTTTTTCAATCAATTTTGTTGTGGCTAACATTATGATAATATTATTTAAACAATTAAATTATTATTATTACCAAGGTACTCAAGTTGAAGAAGTACAATTATTCACGTGACTGAAAGCTGATATTACTACCTTTTAAATGAAAAAAAAAATCAACGATATCATTAGTAGAACCAGAGATAATGAATTTTACATGTAACAGAATTGGATGAAGCACTGAAATTCACAATGGTCATATTTTCGAGAAAAATTTTTTTTGAACTAAAACCTCGTATACGTGTCTGTTAATATACAATAAGAACTTCGTAAAAGAAATTTGAGGAGGTTTGGAGAGGTGGCAATTTTTTTGGGTTCAAATCCGTACGATTTGTAAAAAAATGTCCCATATATACATATCTATGTAGTAATACAATTTTATCACAAATTATACAATATTTTTTTATTCATAAAATTTTTAATTATAATAATTTGTTTATAGGTATGGTGGTCAAGCTCGTCTAAACATTGTTCTAAATGCCATTCCTGCCTTCTTAACTGAATTCAGCATGCTTCAAGAGGTAAATATATTTAAATGAATTCTTGTTTCTTTTCAGTACCATAAACTAAAGTGGAATTAGCAAGTGATATACTCACTTGGGGATGTAAAAGAATAGCATAATAAGTGTAAAATAGTTTAATTGTATAATAATGGCTTAATACATTAGCATGGGGCCATTCAATTTTTTTTATATTTAGAAAATCGTATTGGAACATCTGAAATAGTAAAAGTTATTTGGGTATGAAATATTTACAGGGGTATATTTTTAGTGTGAAAGGATGTAGGTACGGGGAGAGACCGAGATTAACCTACCTAGACCAGATTGGTAACGTACTGAAGGTAGGTGGAGTCAAGAGTCTCCGAAACCGGCGAGCGTGTATGAAGAGAATTATGAATGTTGAGGAAGCGAGTGAAGTATGCAGAGATAGAGTTCTCTGGCACTCTGTTCTGTCTGCCTACCCTGCAAGGGATATGGTATATCGTGATGGTATGTGTGTGTATGTATGTATGTATAAGTATTACTCGTTTAAAGGTATTAGATTACAACGAATTATATTTAATTTCAGTACCAGACCTGGTTGTACCAAAACCAAGTGGGCTTAGCTGGTTCATTCGCAACTGGTGTGTCAGGAGTTAGCACAGCTATAAACAACCTTCGTTGGGGTAACGAAAATATTGAAGAAATCTACGATTACCTCCTCACAAGAAGTTCTTCCACTACCTTTGTAGCCTCAACTGTTCTTTTATTGGTAGCGTTGTTTACACATTTACTTCGTTAATTTATTTCATTATAAAATAAATCTATTTAATTTATATTAATTAATTATAATAATTAAGTGCGAAATATAGTACAATATATTATAATTACTGTGAATGTGATTTAAATCAAATGCAATAAAAAGTATTTTTTGTACTTAATGTGAAATGGAATAAAGTATTTTTTTAAGTATTTTGTCTTTATTTATGTCATTCATACTCCACCTTTGACCATTGTATTTTTCGATCCTCTAAATCATATAAGGATTTCATCATCATCATCATCATCACCATTTTAGCTCACATAAGTGGCATTGCTAAGTTCAAGCCCCCCTTCGAGACGGGAGAGAAATTGGCCTTATACATCACGTTTTTTTTTAAAGAGACTGCACTAAGGAAACAATCCTCGTATTGTGGGTGACTTTACCAACATGTAATTAACACATACAAATTACACCCAGATTCAAAACAACAGCTTGTGGATCGCACAAAACATTATCCTGCGTAAGAATCGCACCCACGACACTGGTATAGAAGATCGGTATCTTAACCACTACGCCATCTGTGCAGTCAGTTGATGAGACAGGTATATTTAGAGTTTTCCTTTTTTTGCAATGATGTTATCAGTTTATAACATTTAGTTGTTTTCAACGATCACGTCCGGGAAAAGTAGAGAAGTGGCGGCGCGACGCACCAGCAGCGACGTTTCACCATCTCGCCGGCGACCGCGTTCTAGTTTATGATATTGCTGAGTATTATCTTAGCAATGGTCAGTAGCGGCAGGCGACACCAATGCAACTAGTTCACGGTGCTGCCTGCTCTAGTGCGTACGTCATTATTGCAATCGCAATGATGGCAGAATGGTCTTCTCTTCCTTCTCGCGACCGTCAGCAGGTGCTTGCCAAAGCAATTATGCCACGTCAATACCTGTATTAGTCGGACGGCGAGGACCCCGTGTTGCCGACTTAATCACATCGTATGCACCGGCCAGAGTCACCGTCACGTTTTATCACCGTACCACTCGACATCGTAACAGAGTTCATCCATTTCACTTGGAAACACTACGGTCATCAACTGTATGTTTTCAGTGATCATTTCTCCTACGTACGTGCAGGATCTGAAACAAACTATCTGTTGCTGTGTTTCCTCAGCGCTATGACATGTCCTTCTTTATTTGAGGTTTGAGAAGAGCACTTTCTTCACAGTGGTAGCGGCTTACCTAAGGCCTGGTATTGAAAAGGTCCATGAGCGGCAGTATCACTTACCATCAGGTGTGCTGCTTGCTGGTTTGCCACCAATAAAAGCTATCATCAGGTTTAGTTTTATGTAAATGTATTAAATATCTTTAAATTAATTTTATTCAACAATCTATTGGTATTCCCTATTGGACATAGGCTGCCTTAAGAGAAAACAGTCCTATAATGCACAAACGGTATATTGGTTAAGATAACAACCCTACTGTGCCAGTGTCATGGGTTCGATTTCCCAAGCAGGGTAGTACTTTATGTGATTTATAAATTGTTGTTATGAGTCCGATTGTATTTGAAATAAAACAATTTTTTTGCGGATTCTATCGCGTTTGTATTTGATCTTTAATTTCCCGACGTTTCGAACAATTTACAGCGTTCATGGTCACGGAAGCTGTACAGTGTTCAAAACGTTGTGATACCATGCACTGATAAAATTTTTTGTAAAATTACAATTGTTTTACACAACAAATAAGAGTAGAATTCCAATAAAATACTAATACAAAACATAATACAATTCGAGTAAAATTACAAGACATGTGAAGGAATGAAAGAAACTTACTATAGTGAGTTGTAATTTTAGAATCTTTTTGTTATAACCCTAAACGTATTGTATAGTAAATTTACAAAACGGAATTGTAGTATTACTTTCTTGTTGTGCGTAAAAACTGTCAACGTTTTTTGTACAAAAATTGCAGAAATTTTTAACTGTGTGTGCGAGGATGCGCATTGCCACACATTTCCTGGTGCTCCTCAGTTGGTTTATATAACTCCCACGGAAAAATAGGACGCCGTCATCATACTGGATATCTTCAACATTATATTACAAAACCTATTTATTTTCATACCACAAGTGTCGAGTATAAATTTCTAAAAAAAAAACCAGCATAAGGGAACACATACAAACATCTATCTTATTACATTCCATTCCATTCTAACATAAATTTTCTATGTTTATCAATTATATTCGAAAAAGTAAAAAAAATAAGAAACTATTAAATTCGAGCTGCAATTTTTCGAGTTATCGATAATGGTGTGACACTAATATTATATGAATATATTTATCGATATCTTTATTATGGTATTAGGGTGCTGATTACATATGCATAATGTATGAATAAAAATATACACGTGTTTAGTTATTACATATTTGTACGTACAAATATCTATCTGTGTGGTCTTACTCATTTAAGAATACAATTCACCACTCCCTTTCTTACAAGTGGGTGATTCTAAAGGCGACTAAGGGACGCAAGCAGGTAATATCACAGCAAGAGCAATAAAATTTGAACCAGTTCAATTCTCATTGGACTTAGACAGACTAAAAGAATGATGTTAAAGTATACTACTAATCCGCTCAATATAGAAATTACACTAAATTATGGAGTCTTACTCTGGATTATTCCAATCCGATCAAACGAGAACTGGAAACAGATCTGTTGCTCTGCCATGAGAATGCGGCTTAGAAAGTTTCTGGACCACTTGCAATTAATGGTTACCTGCAACTTTCATGCTGTGATTCACTGGGCCGAAGACCGTCCTTACTGCGAAGTTCTATTCATGTTTTAAAGGTCCTTTTCCTCTCCCCTCTTGGATCTTGTGCAGTACTGACGTGTTTATTGTATCGCTTTATTGCCTAAATTAAATATTAATAGTTGTAAATTCAGTGCAAATATTCGGCGCACAGAAATGATGAAGATTCAGCGCGCCTAAGTTCGGTCCGCTGTGTGCTTGCGCTTATGTGAGTGTGAATATAATAAATATTATCACAACTTGAAAATAACTAATGTCACACATAAACAATTAAGAGCTCAACATTGACTGGACGGAATTAATACATGTACTAATCTCTCGATTGCTAGCCATTTAAGCTGACCTCTGGGGGCTACGTAAAGTGGACGGAAAAGGATTATATACGAAATACTCGATCGATGACCATTATAATTGACCTCCGTATACACATCGTGACTCCTAATTGCTTGCAGCCTAGTACTTTTTATTTCACTAGTATCTACAATAATAATGCCCAAGTTGCGACGAACACCGCCACCAGTAGTGCCTGTAATTAACACTGGAAGTCCACATAACACAGCTGGCGCATCCTCAACATCCACATCCTCTACGTCTGTAACTGTCGACTCGTATACTCCAACCAATACATTACATTCCTTGAAAATTGCCCAGAGTGGATCGGCGCCGAACCTTACCGATCTCACAAAAGAAAATGTTACACGCAAACGTAAACACGATAACGAACATGAGCGCTTTATGAACGATATGCAAAAGCTGCTCAGGTCACACTCGGAGCATTGTGAAACACGTAGTAACAAAACTGATGCCACACTGAATGCATTGCAAAATATGATGATGGAAGTTCTCAAACAAAACTCTGAAATTAAGGAGTCCATCTCTTATGTATCGCAACAATACGAGGATATGAGGATAAAAATAGACAATTTAGAATCAGAAAGGGTAGTGTACCGCAAGCATATTTACCAGCTAGAGGAAAGAGTTGACAGCCTGGAGCGCATGTTGTACTCAAAAAAACTAGAAATTAAGAATGTTCCTTTAACGCTAAACGAAAAAGTGGAAGATCTCTGCTCGATTGTTCTGAGTTCGGCTAACGCTGTGGGTGCCCCCCTTCAGCGTGCTGAAATAAAAGAGGTGTCCTGTATTAACAAGAAAGATACTACATCCAAAATTATTGTCGATTTAGCTAGCATTGCGATCAAAGATAACATAATAAAGAAAACAAGACAATTTAATTCTACCAATAAGCTCAATAAGCTCAACACCTCGCACCTGATGATGGACGGGCCTCCCACACCTATTTATGTGTCAGACTACTTACCTCCACGAACTCAGCATATCTTCTACCTAGCTAGAAAATTCGCAAAAGAAAATAGCTATATGTATTGCTGGACCACTTCGGGTAGAATCTTCTTGCGAAAAAATGATCATGAGAAGCAAATAGTTGTAAGTAGTGAACTAGACCTCGAAAATCTTGTATCTAAAATATGACTAAATCACGTCATTATTTTTATCAATGTAAAATTAATAGATAACTTGTCCATTTCTTTTACTTATGGGCACTCGAGTTATTTTTACTCACACGTATACATAAACATTTATTCAATTAACAACTACGCATCACCATACAATTATCTCAACTTCACACATTCTACATTTTCAATAAAATACATTAAAAGTAAACATACACAAATAAGAAGTTCAATTAAAATATACTCTTCATTCATAAATATAAATAAAAATACATTTTCTAACTTATTAATAACACTTTTTTATTCCATCTTATCACTAAACATAAGTTTCGTTTATTTAAATATTATAAATTGTTTAATAAAGTTGGATCCTAGGGCCTTGCATACTTATAACTTTGAATCCCGTAAAAATGTCATAAAATGCATAAGTACATTCTTTTTCTTAACTATTCAGTGTTATGGTCAATATTGTTGGATGGTCTTTTTACGAATAATGTTGAAATTAAATACAACTCATTTAAATTTTCTTACTACAAATATACTCAAAACTAAAATTTGTGATATTTTTTTATACATTAACTTACGCAGCATGACTAACATTGCACATCTTACTCACTTCTTACATACTGCATTTATTATATACGCGAACTCAACTACTCTTTATTATTATTTAATTTTACATTACCCTAATATTACCAACATGCACGAATTTTCTTGTATAAAAATATATGATGCCAAACATATATATATTCATCCATCAGATACTTTAAGAAGATATCTTGCTACATATTTAGAAAACATACTTTATCTAAAACCCGTCCCCATCTATTCTAAACACATTATCACACATTTTCTCAAATCACATCGTATAACACACGTATACATAATATTTAATTTCAGTATTGCCATTTACACCACTATCTCACAATTGGCTTATTTAGATATCGTATTTAAGTTAAAATTTATACCTTCACCTGGCATAATTATGGTTATAAGTGCCAATGTATCTCTACACTGTGATTTTATCCTACAATTTCATCCTACCATTGAGAGAAGCTGTAATTATATTCTTATATTCTATAAACCGTATTACCAATCTCAACTCTATAATCTTAAATATGTGAAGTCGCACTTGTTTGGGACTACTTTAGAAACTTTAATATTGTTTCACATTCGATGAAATAAATATCGCTAATGATATGGAGCACTCCACATGCAATGAATCTATGGAGTGTGATGTTGAGTTGGTTGCTAGCTTAGCTCCCCTCCACAAAACTGGCTTATCATTCCTTATACAAAATATTCGTAGTATAAATCGCAACTTTGAAGATTTCTTAGTATTATTAGAAAGATTAAAAATAGAACCAGACATTTTAATCTTTACGGAGTGTTGGTTAACCTGCAATACAACACTACCCCTCCTCGATAGTTACTCATGTTTTTATACCAAAATTTTACATAAACAAAACGATGGAGTTGTCGTATTTGTTAAAAACTCACTGAGTGTCTGCGTGGAAGAAATAACTTTAGTAGAAGCAAATTGTCTCATTATTAAATTAAAACCAAATACTGTTATCATAGCAATTTACCGATCGCCATCTTATAACAATATCAACCCTTTCCTACTGTCCTTAAATAATTTATTAAACACCTTATCTATTTACCAAAATATTATTCTTACTGGAGACATAAACATTCCTATCAATTCTGATAAGTCCAATGATAATACCGAACTTTATTTGAATCTTGCTGCTTTTCATGGCTTATTACCTGCTCATACACTCATTACTAGAGATTTAAGTGGTACGTGCATTGACCATGTACTCTTAAAAACAAATACACGAACGCTCACGCTTGTCCCTTTTTCTTCTGTAACTGATCATAGAGTCGTCATTTATTTCCTCCAGGAGTTGGGCAAAGTCATCCACCACGAAAAAATTGTGTGTAACAAAGTTGACGAGAAAAAAGTCATCTCAGATATTCTACAACTAGACCTTAGACCGATTTACGTAGCAGATGATCCAGAAATTTCTATTAAGTATCTAATAAATAAGTTAACATCATCAATAGAACATAATACCACTGTTTGTAAAGCCAGCCGGCGTAAAAAGTTATTAAAACCTTGGATAACTCAGGGTTTGCTTCGGTCTATGCGTAACAGAGATTATCTACATTTAAAATCTAATAACAATCCCGAAAATGAAACCCTGAAAATAACCTACAAGCGGTACAGAAATTTTTGCAACTCCCTTATCAAAAAAGTTAAAATTGCTCATGACAGATCACTAATAGAAAACGCGGGTAATAACAACAGAAAAATATGGGAAGCTATTAAAAATATAACTTATACATCTAAATCTTCTAAGCAATATCCTACAGAACTTCTTAACCAACTGACTGACCGACAAGAATCTATCAACTTAGTTAACGAATATTTCACAAATACTGGTAAAATTCTAACAGAAAGTATATGCCAACCCACGTGTCACATAAGACAAAACACATATAATTCTTCCCATTCGTTTGTTCTTTTAGACACTGATGCTCAAGAAATAGAACTAATTATCAACTCTCTTAAGAGACACACTGCGGCAGGCTGGGACAAAATCTCCAATAACATTTTAAAAGAATTAAAACATCACCTTGCCCCACCGCTCGCTTTTATATTCAATTCCTGCTTTAAAAAGGGTATCTTTCCCTCATGCTTAAAAAAATCACTCGTTGTACCAGTTCATAAAGGGGGCAGCAGGAATAGTTTCAGCAATTATAGGCCTATATCTTTACTACCGGCTATTTCGAAAATCCTCGAGAAAATAATTAATCTTCGCCTTGTTAATTATTTGGAAAAATATGCAATTATTTCAGATAACCAATTTGGATTTCGACGCGGCAAATCTACTATAGACGCTGTTCATAATCTTACAGATTTCATTATGCAAACGATAGATGATGGTAAAAAGGCTCTTACTATTTTCCTAGACTTAGCGAAAGCTTTTGACACTGTCTCTGCTCCAATCTTACTTGATAAATTATATCGAATTGGCATAAGGGGTACTCAACTAAAACTCTTTAAAAGTTACTTGGAGGACCGGCTTCAAAAAGTTACTATTAATCAACTCACTAGTACCGACCTCCCGGTTACTTACGGTGTTCCCCAGGGAAGCATCTTAGGCCCTACTCTCTTTCTCATTTACATCAATGACCTCTGCCTAACATCGCTCACACATGGCAAATTAATTTCTTATGCTGACGATACTGCCCTCATTTTCACTGGCAACTCCTGGAAAGAAACCTTCCATGCTGCCCAAAAGGGATTAAATAGCGTGACAACGCAGCTACAAACCTCTCTTCTATCTCTAAACGCAACTAAAACAAAATACATTTGCTTCTCTATCCGGAACTTAGAACCACCAGCCAATTTTACACTGACCGCTCATACTTGTCCCAACTTAATTAATACTACTTGTTCATGCAAACCTCTTGAAAAAACGGCACATACTCAATATTTAGGCATAGAAATTGAATACAATCTTACTTTTAAATTACACATAGCCACTCTTAGTAATAGGATCCGTAGACTTTTAATCATCTTCAAAAAGCTTCGCCATGTTCTTACTCCACAATTGTTAAGATCAACCTATTTTGCACTTTGTCAATCTATTTCCACATATGGTATTGCTATATGGGGAGGTTCTCCGAAAACCATCTTAAAGCCGGTGGAAATAGCCCAAAGAGCGTTATTAAAGGTAGCCACTTTCAAACCCTATCTATATCCAACCACCTTATTGTACAAACATAGCGAAATGTTAAGTATACGCCAATTATATATCCTCACAACTGTCATTAGGCAACATAAAGAATTAAAATTTGATCCCTTAGTTCTGACAAAACGTAAATCTTATAATGTCTGCAAATCAACCCGTAGCTTTCGCACTTCTCATGCTCAAAGATTTTACAGTTTTCTGGGTCCCTATTTATATAATAAAATTAATATATTATTATCTTTATATCCTGAAACTACTCTAAATGTCAAACGTAAAACAATGAAATGGTTACTAACATTATCATATGATGAAACGGAAGACTTGATTACCATTTTAAGATAAACACATGTATGTACATACACACACACTCTCTATCACACACACACGCATAGGCACACACGCACGCACACACACACACACACGCACGCACACACACACACACACACGCACACACACACACACACACACGCGCACGCACACATACACACGCACACACACACGCACACACACACACACATACACGCACACACACACGCACACACACACACACACACATACACACACAATTTGTTTACCTTAATCATAATTTAATTTTATTTTCTTTTTTTTATTTTTATATGATTGTTTGCCTTTCACAATTGTAATAACTTAAAATAATGCTAATGTACCAAAATTTATAAAAGGGAGAGAGCCTGGAGTTCTGTAGTACAGGTCTCGACCTAGTATAGACTCCAGACTCTCACAAGGACTTCGAACGATATTTGTTCAATTATTTGTATATCATTTGTAACTACTTTCCTTGTGAGACGTAAATAAATTCTTATTATTATTATTATTATTATTATAAAGTAATATAAACCTATGGGTGCCATCCAGGCTGATTATAATAGCAACATTATAAAAGTACGTTGTACATACATATCATCACGCCATGTCCCTTGCAGGGTAGGCAGAGAGAACAGAATGCCAGAGAACTCTATCCTTGCATACTTCACTCGCTTCTTCAACATTCATAAAGTACGTTGTAAAGGCTTAATATTCATCTAAGCTTGTGGTTATCGAGAAAAATCTTACAGAAAAGGTGGCACGCGACCCCCATAGACCCGCCCAAAAATATACCTATTGACGCCGTGGGAGTGGGCCAACGGAACTCGGTCTTTGTCTTCAGTGGGCCACCTGGCGGTCTACCCTTGCCGGTATCCTCTCGAGTCGACACGCCGGCAGCATTCGGCGTCAGGGTGAAAGTCCACACGCGGTGGCCTCACTTCAGCTCACCATACTAATCCCCATTTCGGTCACCTAATGCTTCAAATTATTCATCTTCAGCTTATGATATTTTGAGATTCTTCTTGTTAAGATAAATATGATTTGCTAAACAAGCCGAAGTTATGTTGAAAAGTTAGAAATTAGCTTTGTTAAAATACTAATCACCGTCCAGCTAAATTATGAGATCTTGAAATTAATGTGTAAGAACTTATCGTTAAATCAATCGAGTTAGGTTTAGTAGATGAAGAGTCCTTTTCATCCTTCATCTTCGACTTAAGACTATAAGCATTATTCCATAGCGATTTAATTACGCATATTATTGTACCATCATAAAAGTGACTTACAATTAGGTCCCACAAATTTTAGAATAATAGATTCAAATACGAAGTACAAACTTTCCATAGAAGATTCAAATACATTTATATACACAAGTGATTGTTTTTTTCTTTTACCTCTTTTTAAACAAATAATCCGTGTATTACAACTTTACAAATATGCAATTAACGCAGACAAATTACACCACGACTCAGAACAACACTGTGGATTGCACAAAGTATTGTTCTGTAGGAATCGAATCCATGGCATTAGCTCGTAAGGTTGGTATCTTAACCACTACGCCATCTGTGCAGTCTAATAATTGTAACATTTCAAGGATAATATATAGCTTTTTCAATTTTTCATTGAGCTGTGTGGTGGTGGCTTCGAATACTATCAACCCTTACTTTGCTCGTAGATGCCGTAAAAGACGACTAAGAGCCTTATAACGACCTAGACCAACTCCATCTGATGCCGTTTGATCAATAATTACATTCCCAAGGAGGGTTGACGTGTGGCAGGCGGCCGGTCATAAAACTATTGCCAATAACTACTACAATATGTACTATGAAAGAAGAGTACATATTGTTTCAACCCCAAGTAATTGGCAAGAGAATGATGATATAGTTTTTTCATTAATAGGTTATGTTTTGCGACGTGACGTGACGTTTGACCCCCCGTGTGGCGACGGGAATAGAATACAAAGGTCGTCACCCCTTACTTGCCCGTGGGAGTCGTAAAAATCGGCTAAGGGTCTCACCGGGAGATTGGGCAGCGGCTATCTCCCGGGAAACTTAATAACATCTACCGCGATCGCCAATCCGCTCGCCAAGCGTGGCGATTATGGCATTATTACCCCCCCAAAATAAATATGGATGCACAAAAAGTCACGGCCCCCAGTCACGGCAGTTCCGCTGTTCCACGGGCTCATTTTGGTAGCGGGCCTGTTGGTGGCGGGGCAGGGGGTGCTAGGAATCTCCGGCCGCGATCCGGCTACCAAAAAAATCGACCCTTGGCCCTGGTAACACTCAACGTTCGGCCGCTTAGGACCGACGAGAGGGTCATCGAACTGGAAGAGGAATTGAGCAAAATCCGATGGGACATTGTAGGATTATCAGAAGTGCGAAGCGAGGGGGAGGGCACGATAATCCTCCGGTCTGGAAATTTGCTCTTCTACCGGGAGGGAGATCACCCATCCCAAGGCGGTGTAGGGTTTATCGTTCGTAAGTCTCTCGTAGAGAACGTGGAGAGGATCGAAAGTGTGTCAACAAGGGTAGCGTACCTTATACTCAGAATTACCAAACGGTATTCGTTGAAGGTCATACAGGTTTACGCACCGACTTCAACATACTCCGACGACGTAGTGGAGGCCTTGTACGAGGATATCTCGAAAGCCATCCACACGTCCAAAACCCACTTCACGGTAGTTATGGGAGACTTCAACGCAAAACTAGGCAAAAGGACAGACGATGAGTTGAGAGTGGGGCAATATGGATTTGGACAGAGAAACCAAAGGGGCCAAAAAGTGGCCGACTTTTTGGAGAAGGAAGGCCTCTTCATGATGAATTCCTTCTTCAAGAAACGGCCACAAAGGAAGTGGACCTGGATTAGCCCTGATGGATCCACTAAAAATGAGATAGACTTCATCTTGACGGACAAACGACAAATATTCAATGATGTCTCTGTGATCAGCAGGATTAAAACTGGGAGTGATCACCGGATGGTTCGAGGCACATTGAATCTTCGTACGAAAGTCGAGCGGTCCCGCTTGATGAAGTCTACACTCCGACCTACACCTGTCCAATACCAAAACCCCGATAGCTTTCAACTCGAATTACATAATCGCTTCCAATGCCTGGAAGAGTGCGAATCTTCAAACGATATGAACAACAGGTTCGTGGAAACTGTCCACGCGGTCGGGTCAAAATTCTTTAAGGCCCGTCGCGCTACTAGAACAAAAAAGCTTTCTGACCAGACTCTTCAACTCATGGAGAGGAGAAAGGAAATGACGGTACAGTCTTCAGCCGATTGGTCCGAACTCAGGCAGCTTAATAGACAAATCTCTAAATCTATGCGACGCGATATTCGCCGATTCAATACACTGCGTATTGAAGAGGCGATAGAGCGAAATCGAGGCTCCAAAGTGTTCGCACGAGATTTGTCTATCGGGCAGAGCCAAATGACTAAGCTGAAGACCGATAACGGTACTGTCATTTCATCCCAGAGTGAGATCTTGGGAGAGGTCGAAAGGTTCTATGGGCAGTTGTACAAATCATCCCTGAATCCTGTTGTCAGCTTGGTCCAAGACCCCAGATCCAAGCTAACTCGGCACTATACCGAAGAAATCCCGGACGTCAGCTTGTACGAGATCAGAATGGCTCTAAAACAATTAAAGAACGGAAAGGCACCGGGAGATGACGGAATTACCACAGAGCTCCTGAGGGCAGGCGGCAAGCCAGTTTTAAAAGCCCTACAGAAGCTATTTAATTCTGTCATTCTCGGGGGCGACGTTCCAGAGTCGTGGACCAGGAGTGTGGTGGTGCTGTTTTTCAAGAAGGGCGATAAAACGCTCTTAAAAAATTACAGACCCATCTCACTCCTGAGCCACGTGTACAAATTGTTTTCAAGAGTCATTACGAACCGACTCGCGCGCAAGCTAGACGACTTCCAGCCGCCCGAACAAGCCGGTTTCCAAAAAGGTTATAGTACCATAGACCACATCCACACGCTACGCCAGTTTATACAGAAGACCGAGGAGTATAATCGGCCTCTGTGTCTAGCGTTTGTGGACTATGAGAAAGCCTTTGATTCTGTCGAAACTTGGGCAGTGCTGCAGTCCCTTCAGAGGTGCCAAATTGACTATCGATATATCGAAGTGCTGAAGTGTTTGTATAAAGACGCTACTATGTCAGTCCGCATCCAGGATAAGAGTACGAAACCGATCCAGCTGCAGAAAGGCGTGAGACAGGGAGACGTTATCTCTCCGAAACTGTTCACCACTGCGCTGGAAGATGTCTTCAAGCTCTTAGACTGGACCGGACTCGGCATTAACATCAATGGCGAATACATCACTCACCTTCGATTCGCAGATGATATCGTAGTCATGGCAGAATCCCTGGAGGACCTTGGCACCATGCTCAATGACCTCAGCAAGGTGTCCCAACTAGTAGGGCTGAAAATGAACATGGACAAGACGAAAATCATGTCTAATGCCCATGTCATTTCTGTACCGGTCCTGGTTGGGAATGCGATTCTCGAAGTTGTCGATCACTATGTTTACCTAGGACAAACAGTCCAATTAGGTAGATCCAATTTCGAGAAAGAGGTCAGCCGACGAATCCAACTCGGCTGGGCAGCGTTTGGGAAACTTAGGAGGATCTTCTCGTCTAATATTCCGCAGTGTCTGAAAACAAAGGTTTATAACCAGTGTGTGTTACCAGCGATGACTTACGGCACTGAAACGTGGTCTCTAAATGTCGGCCTCATAAAAAGGCTCAAAGTCGCTCAGCGTGCTATGGAGAGGGCTATGCTCGGTATTTCTCTACGTGATAAAATCCGAAATACGGAAATCCGTAGAAGAACGGGTGTAACCGACATAGCCCGAAGAATTAGCACGTTGAAGTGGCAATGGGCAGGCCACATCGCTCGACGAACCGACAACCGTTGGGGAAAAAAGGTTCTCGAGTGGCGACCACGAATCGGACGACGCAGCGTAGGACGACCCCCCACTCGGTGGACTGATGACCTCATCAAGGTCGCAGGAAACCACTGGATGCAGGTGGCACAGGACCGTTATAGATGGCATTCTCGTGGGGAGGCCTATGTCCAACAGTGGACGTTTACGGGCTGATGGATGGATGGATGGTTATGTTTTATTAACATTTTAAACAAGTTCAATTTTTATTTTGTTAATAATGCCTGCTGTAGGTATTAAGATGCAATAAATCAGATTATCCCTTGCGATATGATAAGTATATCAGTAAATTAAATACTTTGAATATATTATATAGTTGATATTTGCCGAAACACTCATAATATTGTAATCAGTATACTATAAAGGACATCTTTGTTATCAGGTTGGTAATGTTTCATTATTATATTTTATTTACTTCATATAATTAACATCTAATCTATTTCGTATAATTTAAAATATTTTAATGTTAGTTTCCTGAGTTTTGTAATTACTTAAATTTGTTAGAAAAATATATCATCATTTTAGCTCATATATGCCCCACTTTTGGGTTCGAGCCTCCTCCGTATTAGGAGAGAAATTGACTTAATACCACGCTAGTCAGACATGTTGGTATAGGGTTTTGTTGTAAATCTTCCTTATCTTGTATATATGTCATATGCGTTTTATATCCCTCAGCCGTCTCTTACGATCACCCACGGGTGATATAGAGGGTGGTGAATCGTATTGTTACTCCGTCACCATACGGATAAGTCACCTACGTTAGTTTTTATATGGTCTTTAGTGACAAACAATTAAGCAGAACACGCGGATTTGAGCCTACTGCTACTTTGCACACCAAACGAAGCGTAACAGCAAAATAATGCTACTCAGACCATCGATTCGATTTATGCTAAAAACTACAAAGAGAGAACATGTTCCTATAAAAAAGTGGGTATTATGTGGTAGGATAAATACCGGTTGAAGGAGATCTTGGAGAGTGGATAATATAACTCTCCTACATAACTTCTACTGTGGATCTTCTTATAGACATGCCTATGCTCGACACTGAACGTCGATAGGCTGATAGTTGAATAGAATTATGTTATATTACCCGTGTGGTGAAGGAGTAAGAATACAATTCACCACCTCCTATCTTACCCGTGGGTGATCGTAAGAGACGACTAAGTGATATAAAACGCATATAACATCTGTGCGAGAGAAGGAAAACTCGAAACAAAACTCTATATCAACACGCCTGACCAGCGTGGTATAGTAGGTTAATCTCCATCCGGTTTTCTTATAAATTAGTTATAATACCTACGTTTGTCTATATGTATATAAATATGTATTTCAACATTTCAGAAATGTCCAAAATACTGTTTTACACCTTGAGCTTTATGCTCTTGGTTTTAGTACAGGCTGACCATCCTTTATCTTGGTATAGAGATTTCCAAGATGTCAGTATTGACGGTGTCTCTTATCCGAGAAATTCAGATACAGCTTATAGATTGCCAGAAAATGTAGTGCCTTTGGAATATGATATATATATTGACCTTTATTTTAATGAAAGAACCGACAGACCTTTTACTTATGATGGCAGAGAAAACATCATTATTGAGGTGAGTTGCGAATCCATTATTAAAATGCAGTCCACATTACAATTATATTCAGATTTTATAACAACAGCTAAATCTACATAAATAAATAAATAAAAACTATATGGGTACATTGCGAACTTCACGATGGATTCCAATTTTCAGGTTGTCGAAGATAACGTAACACAAATTGTCCTGCATGCAAATGTGGATAGAATAAATGCTATTTCAGTAACAGATGAATTTGGTGTACCTGTTAGACTGAATACCTTACTACCTTTCGAAACAGTGGCGTTGTATCATTTCTTAAAAATTAATCTGGCAGAAACTTTAACTGTAGGAGCGAAATATACGCTATACATTGATTATTCAAGTACTATGAATGATGGTCCTATGATACGAGGTATTTGGAGAGGATGGTATACAGATGACAATGGCGTTGAAAGGTATTGTAAGATTTATTAGCTTTTGAATTAAAATAAATAAAAAAAAATTGAGAAAACATACAATGGGTTCATTTTCTTATCGATAGCATCTATTATTATCATAAAGCTAAAAAGATAGTTGATTTGTTTGATTGCTCTGATTTCAAGTACTGCCAGTTGCTCATTTAGATTTAACTTTTGAAATATTAGGTCATTTATAAAAACCTATTAATATTTTAAATATTTCAGGATTTATGCTACGACTCACTTTCAGCCTTATAATGCAAGGCAGGCATTCCCTTGTTGGGACGAACCTCTCTTCAAAGCTGTTTTTAAACTTCATTTGTCGAGGCCTGCATCCTACACTGGCACTTTCACCAATACTAAATTAGATGGCTCTAATGTGTAAGTGGATTTATGTTACAAAATGTATACAGAATAATTTATAAAATTAATAAAACATAACTAATTTTTGTGTAATGATGGGTTGACAAAATGAGATGGGATGACAATTGAGGCTTACCTCATTTTACAGTAGGAGTTGTAAATGCTTTCTTGGGAAAATTATAACACTAATTGCCAACTCCCTGCCAAATGTGGCGAATAATGTAAGGAAATGAAGTGGTGAGGTTGCTTTTGTGGAAAAGTCTATGATTAACAGTGAATATTAGTAAGCTGATGAATGGATAAAATATTTGCAATAACTTGTAAATTTTAATTTTTCTTATAGATTGGCGAACAACAGAGTCAGGGACAATTTCATGGAGACCCCTAAAATGTCTTCATATCTCGTCACCTTCCTCGTTAGTGAGACTTTTGTAGCTATCGCTCAAGATCTCACCCATGAGCCACCTATCAGGATCATTGGTAGATCGAATACTGTCGGTCTCGCAGATCATTCTTTAAATCTAGCTGTAAAAATGACTGAATACTTTGATGAATACTTCGGAATGCCCTATGCAAGTCTACATCCAAATTTACTCAATGATCATATTTCATCACCTGATTGGGCGTCTGCTGGTACAGAAAATTGGGGAATGGTCAGTTACAGGTAAATTATTATAACAGATTACTTATCTAAAAGATTATTATTTTCTTCTGTATCTGCTTATTTTTATACTATTAGCTTTATTTCCAACTAACATCATCAAAATCATCATTATTCTGCTTTTGTAGAAATTACTTGGGGTCAACACATTATGTAGTCCAATTTTATGGTACATATTACAAAAGTTATTGGCAATAGTTTTGTGACCGGCAGCCCGCCTATTTATTATTTTAAATAATATAGGAGATGAATAACTCGAGATCAAACTCAATACCAATCCATCTGTCCAGATTTATTTAGTAGATTAACATCCCTCCCATTGTGTAGGAGGCTCGAGCTCAGAAGATGGATTTATATGAGCTGAGATGATAATAATGATGTATGTAATTATACTTAATTATTTTAGGGAAATGTATCTTATTCTTGATCCTAATGAAACGCTCATGTCTGTGGAGCACTATGCAACTACTTTAGTATCCCACGAACTTGCTCACAAGTGGTTTGGTAATTTGATAACGTGTTATTGGTGGAGTAATACATGGATTAATGAAGGATATGCGAGCTACTTCGGTTACATCGCTGCACATGAGGTAAATATGTTTAATTAATGAAATCATTATTATTACATATTTCATAGTACTTAAAGGCTCCCGCAATTTCTAGGTATTTTAAGATTTATTATATATATTTGAACCTAGGTTAAAGATCGCTTTTAAGGATACAAATTATATTTTGAAAGAGAATATTCAAATATTTACTTGTTTTTCGTATTTAAAGGAGAAAATTAATCAATAAAATTGTGTCTCAAACATTAAAACTAATGCAGTTATTATAAGAGACACTTTATAATGACGAAAATCATTCTTGAGAAATTATGTATTTGGTACACATGAATACTAAACAATATTAGTACTTAAAATTATTACTTATTTGCTTGTAACTTAGCAACGGTATATTCATACACTGTGTGTATATGTGACACTTTGGTTAACATGCATTTTTAAGGGTTGATACACAAATTTATTTTCCATAAATACTCTAATTATTATAAAGTATACACAGATGGTTCTAAGGACGGTCAAGAGGTGGGTGCGGCATTTTTCGACATACAAACCAACAACTCCATAAAGTTAAAAATCAATACCCCTAATATTTCGATTATGTATACGGAGCTTATTGCCATTGCAGAAGCATTATCGTATATTAAGTCTATTAATAGTAAACAAAAATTTGTAATTTTCACTGATTCCAAAAGCGCCTTACAACATTTGGAGCAGTGTACATGTACAGCCAGGGGCATTCCTATAGCATAGGTTATCATAGAAACTATATTAGGGTTAAGTTCCAAAAATAAGACTGTCATGCTTCAATGGATACCTTCCCATGTAGGTATTTACGGTAACATTGTGGTGGATAAACTAGCTAAAGAAGCATGCTACGACGGTGTTGGTTTTGATTGTGAACCTTATTATACTAATCTGTTATATGTTATTAAGCAGTACTGCGTTATATTATGGTCAGAGTATTTCGACAAGAGATCACTCACAAAAGGTATATGGTACAAAACCATACAACCATCCATAGCCCGCATACCGTGGTTTGATAGAAGCACTATGGGAAGGTTTGACATTGTTACGAGCTTAAGACTTCGTTCCGGACACATTCCACTAAATAAGTTCGTTTTCATGATGGGCAAAGTCTCCACTCCTAATTGTAGTGAATGTGGTGTTTTAGAGGACGTTTACCACATCTTGGTGGAATGTGTGCGGAATGAAAGGCTTAGAGTATTGTTAGATGTAAATCTATTGGACACAGGCTGGTGTAATAGCATTCTAGCTTTACCTACCTCTTCGAAGGCCAAATTACTGTATAAAATTACTAAGATGGGAATGAGAAACCGCACATTCCCGACAAACTGATTGTAATGCTATATTAATCTTAGAATAGTTATGTTTTATTTGTTGTTCTTATGGGGACTACATGTTCAAATATGAACCGTTCCCCTTAAGTAAAGAGAAAAAAAAAAAAAAGGGTTGATACACGAGAGATTAAAATATTTTTGTAAATACCTACATGGATTTAAAAAAATATTTATTAATAGAAAGAAAACTCCTAACAGAATCCTATACTAATCCGTTTGACCAGCGTGGTATAATAGACCAAATTCTCTCTTATTGTAGAACAGGGACGACCCCGTTGGGACGTATACGTGCTGAGGTTACTATGGCAGATATTTTGGATGACAGAAAACCACTTTTAAGAAATAATATTTAGAGATAGAAAAAAAAAATATTATTATATAGTATCATTCGGAACATCTCACTTTACAGTCGCATTTCCTATTAAATATGTATTTATTGTCACTCGTCGGCCAGCTGCTTGACTGGAATACCCACTAAAACCAAAAGAGTAGCCTATTGGGCTTTTACGAGCCCCGAAGAGATCGTCTATTGACATTTTATCACCGACATCCAACGCTAGGCTATCTAGCCACGTCCAAGTTCATCACAAGTTCTTCCAACCTACAAATTTAATGATAAAATAAATGGAAAACTAATATATATTTTTAAATCACAGATGTTCCCTGAATATGAATTACCTGAGCATTTCAATTCTCGCTACCTTCAAGCATCTCTAGCGTTTGATTCAGGTGCCAGTACTGTTCCTATGAATCATGATGTCAATGCACCCGCTGAAGTTACTGGTCACTTTGGTACAATTAGCTACCATAAAGCAGCTTCTTTCCTTAGAATGACTGTCAACATAATATCGGAGCCAACTTTCAGAAAGTCCTGCATATTGTTCTTGCAAAATAAGTAAGTTTTATATTAAATAGTATTATATATTTTATGTTGTCCGTGGATGTTGTAAAACGACTAAGAGATATATAAGCATATAATTTCTATGCAAGAGAAGGAAAAGTCGAAATAAAACTCTATACTAATAAATCTGATCAGCATGATATAGTAGGTCAGTTTTTCTTTAATTGTAGAAGAGGCTTAAGTCCAGCAATAGGTCGTATACGTGCTGAGATCATGAGATGAAGATGATACAAATATTATCATTAAATTGCGAGCCAGATTACTCAATCCTGTACTTGCTTTTATCATATTTTATAATCTTCTTGCTTTTATCCCAATTACTTGGCATCAACGCTATATATACTGGTACGTATTACAAAAGTTATTGGCAATAGTTTTATGAGTGGCTATCTGTCTAACATTAACCTTCCTTGCGAATGTAATTGTTGACCAAACGGTATCAGGTGGAGTTGGCCCAGGTCCATATAAAGAAAGTAAAGAAAGAAAAGAATTGGCAGTATTCGTAGCCGCTACCACACAGCACTAAAAGAAAACAATTGTAAGACGTACTACCATCTATATTGAGTTATTTTAGAATAAATTTGTTATCTATATATATATATATACATATAAGAGATTTCCATCTATGTATTGACTCATCACGATATCTCTGGAACCATAAGGCCTACAGACTTTAAATTTGGTAGGAATGCTCTTTTCGCTGAGTAAAGGTCAGCTAAGAATGGATTTTATGAAACTCCAACCGCAAGATGGGTTTCTCGGGTGTAAAAATCAGATTTTTTAAATATAGCTCCTACCACTTGAATTTCGATAGGCATATTTATGTTACGATAGGCAAACTAAGAACAGCTTTTTAAAAATTCCACCCCTAAAGCGGATTGCGTAGATGTTATCCCAAAAAATCTACAATCACACAAATCTGCACAATACCGCTCCTACAGACTTGGAATTTAGTGTGGACTTTCTTTCTGCCCTGTAAAGGTCAGATGAAATAGGATTTTAAGATATTCCTTCTCCGAGAGAAATTCTATGTAGCGAAAGTAGACGTAACCGAAGCGAAGCAAGGGCGGATCGCTATTATATAATAAAAATATTAATCTAAAAAAATATTTCAGCGCTTATGAAGGTACTGATCAATATGATTTGCTTGAAGCATTCACTCAAGCTATTGAAGAGGACAATAGCTTAGCTGATTATACTAACTTCAGTTTTGCTGAATATTATAGAGTTTGGGTCAATGAACCTGGATTCCCCGTTCTAAATGTTGATATTAATCATTCTACTGGTGAAATGACATTGACGCAGGTAAAATATTTTTAATAATATTCATCTATCAAGTTTCGGTATGTTTTGAACTAAAAGATCAATATCAGATTATAAAAGCTGATATAATTTTTTTAAGTTTCCAATTGACCTTGTTCGTCAAGTATGAAAATAAGAATAACAATTATAAAAACTTATCACACGTGGGACTCGAACTCATAGCTATTGGAAATATGTTCCAATCGTCCAAAAAATTAGACTAGTATGAGCTGTTGTATGACATTTTATTTGTTGCTCGTATTATCTTATCATCTCAGAGCTCATACTTAGTCTTCTGCTTATTGCGGTGGCAAATAAGTAACAGCATGCCTGATGGTAATGTTACTGCAACTCATGGATCTTTGCAATACCAGGGTTTTAGTTAGGCCGCTGCCTACCAAACAAAATCCACTCAACTTGGGCTACCCGTTCCTTCGCTCACCGAATGAATCATGCACATCGCATCAGCACATTGCCACTGCTCAGACGTTGATATTCTGCGAGAGTGTGGTACTACCTCGAACGGATCGGTTCGCGGCTGTAGACAGGTAACTGTCAATAGTGCAGTTCTATCACTACTTACTAAGTGGTAGGAAGATTGGGACGACTTTCGAATAACAAAAAATCCAATAAAATTACAAAACGTTATTATCGGTTATCCATTTTTATGTTTTGAGAGACTGTGGCCTGGATACGCACTGCACCAAACATACTAGGCGACGATAAGTCGTTCTTTTGTAGCCCCAAAATTTTCCGTATTATCTCAGTACTGCCGATAGCGCTAAGCTGACCAAATACTAATTGTTTGATATTGTTAACTCGACCGGATTTAAAACATTTTTTTAAGATTTAAATCTTTTTATTAATAAGAGCCATGAACATATTTTATTTGCTGTAATCCTCTTAAGATGACTACAGAAATGTGTTTTATTTGATAAAGATTTAGATTTTTGATCTTACTTCGGATCTTAGATCAATAGTGCGTATTATAAAATATTTTCTCATTTGTATTTCAGCATCGTTACTTTTTGAGTGCAACCGCTGAACCAACTGGTCAGATATATCCTATTCCTATTACATATTCAACTAGTAGGAATCCTAATTTCTCTAATTTGAAGCCTATACATATGATGACTTTGCCCACTGAGACTTTGCGTAAAGACGCTGGAGAAGAATGGGTTATTTTCAATAACTTACAACAAGGTAAAAATATAATTACTATTATATTCGTTTAGTGCGCACGTATGTAGATAGGCTGGTTGATAGATGATGATGTCATAAAAAATATTTTTTATGCGCTTACATTTCAAACGCTGACTAAAATTTATATAATATATCAAAATTATATACTACGAAGTTTTATATCTTAAAAAAATATGTATGTAGTATATTTCTATCTTCTAAGGATAACCATATTTATTTTTATATGTGACTGAAAAATAATGGTTTATTTAAGAAGCAATTTTTAATAATACAGTATTACTTCTTATTTAAATAAATACGTTAGATATGGTGCGTTTAATGTACATTAAACTGGTCATTTGCAGCATAGCATTAAAACGCGTACTCTAGAAATTATGAAATATTGAAAATGTGAGGTTGGAGCGAACAAATACCGTAACGAAGCGAGGGCGGGTCACTAGAATAATATAAAAGAGTAATCTTAAGTATATACCTAAGATATAATAACTTAAGTATATACTGAGAAAATACTTCCATAACTAGAAGCTTTATAGAGAAGGATCGTTTTGCGTACTATTTCTTGGATTGTTGCCAAGTATTCTCTTTTATATATATTTAGTGGCAGCCAATTTCTCTCTCATTATACGAATATTATTTGCTAACGAAATCTTTACATTATTTTTTACAGATATTCATTATATGTTTTGTAAATTAAATGTGCTGTTATTTTGTCACTCTAGGTCATTATAGAGTGAACTACGATGACAGAACATGGAGCTTGATAGCTGACGCTTTGTATAATACTCCAGAAGCAATCCATTACCATAACAGAGCCCAGGTAAATAAGTAGATTGATTCATTAACGATATAATAAGAACTAGTTCTGCTGGCAGCTTAGATATGCATAATCTATGCATTTTATTTTCTTATTTTATATTTTTAATTTTTTTTTATTTTTTTTTATACCCCTCCCTGCACTAAGGAAAATAATCCTTGTATCGCGGGGGACTTTACAAACATGCAATTAACGCAGACAAATTACACCCAGACTCAGAACAATACTTTGTGGATCGCACAAAGTATTGTCCTGCGTGGGAATCGAACCCACGGCACTGGCACGGAAGGTCGGTATCTTAACCACTACGCCATCTGTGCAGTATTTGTCTAAAACAAATATTTCATTGAAAGACCTCATCATCCCAGGCTATATACGTCTGACTGTGAGGCTCTATCCTTCATAATGGAAAAGAAATTAACCTACTATACAATGTTGGTCAAACGTGTTGGTATAGGTTTTTATTTCCAGTTTGCCTCCTCTTGCATAGATGTTATATGTGTTTCGTATCGCTTAGTCGTCTCTTACTTAAGGGTAAGATAGGGGGTGGTGAATTGTATTTTTCGTCCGTCACCACACGGAAAATTGTATTCTTACTCCGTCACCACACAGATAAGAGTATTCTTACTTCGCCACCACACGGATAATTCAAAGATTTAGTGAATATATTACCATTAATAATATCCAAAATAGATCAATAAGAATTTTTGTTATCTCCATTTTTGTCATGACAACGTGTTCAGAACAATTAATATTACTAAGTTTTAGCTGAGTTGCTAAAATTTTTAGGAACTGCTTCGCTTCTATTTATTACAGTGTTATGCATGTTTATAATACATGATAAGCCTTTATCGATAAGCAGGCTATCTAATGCAATAAGATTTATTGAAATGCGGTTGGAAATGCCTAAGATTAGCGCGTTCAAACAAACAAACAGTATTTTCAACGTTTTCCATACTAATAAATGAGAAATGAGAGCCGGTTTTTTTGTTAGGTTATACTGCGAAAATTACTGAACCGATCGGAATAATACTTATACCATAAGATGCAGCGTGTTTCGGAGAAGGTTTTAGTATATAGTATTTTGGTGATTACTTAACCAAAAAAGAGTGTAGCGGGCGAGTAGAGTCAGTAGTATATAAATAAATATAGACTACGTTTTTATTTAGTATATGACATACTAGGCTTATTATAAAAACTTGTTTGCGAGTGAAAATACAAAAAAGAAATCCAAATCTATGAAAAATGCCACTTCTGGTAATTAATGTTAATGGCCTTTTTTCTTGCGGTGGACTATGAATGTGGTCGCGCCCTGCCAAATCGGTCCGGAGCGACGGAAGAGGCGCGCAACCCCATAGATCCACCCTGCAAACGCTCTCTTCGCCGTGCGAGCGGGCCATCGGTACCCGATCTTTGTTTTCGGTGGCCATTAATGTTAATGGCCTAGCATATTAAATATTCAAAAAATAATCAATAATTTACATTATTAGTTCATATTATTATTTAATAAAATTCTTGTTGAAATGCTAAGTTAGATAGGTAACGTGACAAAAGGTATCCTATAAAGACGAGAGTGCCAGTGATAATTTGGTTACCATATGTAAATAGGTAGATGATACCCACGTTGGCTTAATTGGGAATAATGAAGTTCTAATAGGTGGGTTCAAATCCCGTATATGGTAATCATTGTTCATTGGCAAATGCGTTTTCAACCGACTTCAAAAAAGGAGGGGGTCCTCATTCGACTGTTTTTTTTCTTCTTTATGTTTGTTACTTTAGAACTTTTGACGGGGTGAACCAATTTTGATGTTTTTTTTTTTATATTTGAAAGCTTCCTATGTGTCGCATTTCTAGGTTACTAGGTAGTCGTTTAGTAGTCCACTGGTTCCTAGGTAGTCGTTTTTTATTGTTAATATTTTAATTATTAATAATATAGATATATTAATCATTATCAGATTGTCGACGATATTTTTTCATTCATGAGATCTGAAACAATGACCTACAGCTATGGATTTAATATTTTGAGATTCTTGGAAAAAGAAACTACATTCCAAGTATGGAACTCTGCCATTGATGGTTACACTTGGTTAAGGAACAGACTCAGACATATTCCTGAGAAACAAGCCGAGTTTGATGTAAGTATCAAAATGATAAAAATTATACTCCTACTGTTCTTATCTTGCAATCAGTTCAATAAGTTTTCTGTGCAGTACCTGGATATGGTTATACTTCTCACTCCTTTCCGTCCATCCATCCATATTTTTTTTGCGTATTTTTTACTTTTATAGCCAAATTATGTACTTGGAGAATACTAGATTCTGTTCGTTATCATTGTCATGCTTTTATCCTAATTACTTGGGGTCCACGCATTATATACTCGTACATACTGAAAAATCTATTGGCAATAGTTTTAAGTAGGTCGCCTGCCTGTCAACCCTCCTTGGGAATATAACTCTTGAACAAACGGCATCAGGTGGAGTTGGCTCAGGGATATTATATTTTTAAATTTTTATTATACCAAACCAAAAGTTTAGCCTAAAAGACTTTTGTTTTACACCAACGAATAGAGAAAAATTCTTATCGTTATCAGATATATTATTCCTATTTTAAAGTCATTGGCTCGTTCGTTCTATTCTTCTCAAATATCATCATTGTGCAGTCCTTTTCTGTTTTATTATATGTATCAATTATCTTGACTTTCAAATTAAAATCCTCATATGTTGCTTTTGAGAGTCCTGTCCATTTTTATTTGAAGAAAAATTTTTTCTTGATGAAGGCAGTGTTATTAATCTTAACAAATTGGAGGTGCAATCTTGATTAGAATTAATAATCACCAATGTAAAGCGATAATTAATTAAATTATAGATAATGTAAAGTTTACCGGGTCATCTAGTACATAATTATAGTGTCTTTTTTTTTAACTTTGTCATATAAAAAGTTAATAACATACATACAATAGGCACTTCACAAGGGTTTCCATAAGAGGAGTCAAATTGGCCATCTAAAAAATAACCCGATGGCTTTTATAACGGCTTTTATTTGGACTGTGCCTTGTCTTTTTATTCCTTTTTTATGTTTAGGAACTATCTAAAGGATATTCAGTTTTATTGTATGTACTTTTCATCATCGTCATAGCCCATAAATGTCCCACTGTTGGGCTCGGGCCTGCTCCGTAATGGGAGTGAAATTAACCTACTATACCACGCTGGTCAGACGTGTTGGTATAGGGTTTTGTTTCAAGTTTTCCTTCTCTTGCATAGATGTTATATGCGTTTTATATCCCTTAGTCGTCTCGTATGATCACTCACGGGTAAGATATAGGGTGGTGAATAGTATTCTTACTCCGTCACCATACGAAAAATGTACTTTTACCTATGTTAAAATCTAAATTACTGTATAGTATTATTCCTTCTCTTTAATAATGTTAGATGATTTTTAATCAACGTAACCCAAAAAATATGTAGTGTTTGATATTTTAATGTTAGTACATCACCTGATTAAGAAGAAATAAATAACCAGTTAACAAAATTAGCTAATTAAATTATTTGTTTTGTAGGCATATATTTTAGGACAAATGGAGCATGCTATTACCACTTTAGGATATGGAACCGTTGATGGTGAGTTTGCTACAACGACCATGGTACGACAAAATCTTCTACAATTTGCTTGTACTCTGGGTCACACAAAATGCATTGAGGAATCTTGGAATAGATTTGTGAACTGGAGGGACAATAATATTGCGTACGTATTTAATTTAATATTTTAAAGGTTATACTTCAAAAAAGAGGTATTTAATTCAGGTTTACATTTTTTTTTTGTAAAAACGTCACGTATAATCATCTTATTATCATTTTTTTTTATTTAAAAGAGATTTATTTCGAAAGGGTCTCGTTTAAATTTCGTAAAGATTTGACGAGATTTTTTTTGTTAGAGCGGCTCTTTTCTATTACAAAATTGCTCATGATAAATTAATACTGTTATTAAATTAGACTACGCTTTTCACAAAGCATCTTTCAGTGGGCTACATGTACTGTAAAGTATGAGCAATTGAAAACTGTGGTGTATATTTTTATTTGTATTTTCATAATGAGTAATAAAAAATGATATTCAGAAAATATTTTAATCGAATAGCTAAATATGATATATCAAGTAATTATTATAATTAAAAGAGAAAAAGAGAGTAAAAGTAAAAACAAATAAAATTTATTTTTATTTAATTTATAAAGGGGAAAAAGAAAAGAAAATAATTTTCTCTCTTTTAATTATAATAATTACTAAATATTTCATATTTAGCCGCCTATTTGGTCAAAATATTTTCATAAAAATGATAAAATTAAAAGTTAGTATATTTCGCATAATCCTATAAACAATGTCACATCCGTTGTGACTTTTAAAAAAGTATTTATAAGTTAATAGTATCAAATCTTTTTACTTGTATTTCTTCAGCTGATTATTAAAAAATAATTACATTGAATAGTTTTCAAACCCATATAATATCTTTAAAGCACAAGTTTGAAATAATATTTTTTGTATACAGTGTGGACGCGCGAGTACGTCGTAATGTCTACATGACGGCAATGAGGGAGGGTAATCAAAACGACTTCCAATTTCTAGTGAATCACTTAAGCAATTCAAACTATGCTAATGACCAGCTTGAAGCGTTAAGAGGTTTGGGAGCAACCAAAAACCCTGAATTATTGACAAGGTATTCCTAATTTATTCTACTATATTTTATTTTAGATATTTTTTCTTCTTAATCACCGAAAGTCAGGAAAATGCTTTGATAAAATACCTACGCTAACGATGATGGTAATGTCCTCTGTTTTACAACCTTTATTAGCTTATGATACCCACGGGAAAGGTTGGGGTTATGAATTGAATTTTTAATCTATTATCACAGGATAAAAGTGATCTTACTAAATATGATAAAACAATAATTTCTTTGCTTCGGTAAATATGATTATTTCGACTTTTCATATCGATATTTTTGAAGCTCACCTAACAAAAGTTTCCTTCTTGTTTAAAGGCATGATAACTTTTTTATTTATTATTTTTAAACAAAATACTAAGGGAATAATTATTGTATGGGGACTTTACAAACATAATTAATAAACATAAATTACACCCAGACTCAGGACAACAATGTATTATATTATGTAGGAATCAAACCCGCGATACTTGGAACGACAGGTACACTGCGCCATCTTTACAATAAAATAGTCCAATAAATATCTCTTTAGAACTTTTTAAAGGCCGTAGTCATTATAGTTACAATTGATTCTATAAATAGTTTAGTAGTCAAATATCGACAACCCCTTTTTTTTTTTGCGGTGGACTATGGACGTGGTCGCGCCCCGCCAAATCGGTCCGGGGCGACGGAAGAGGCGGCGCGCAACCCCATAGACCCACCCTGCAAACACCTCTCTTCGCGGTGCAAGCGGGCCACCGGTACCCGATCTTTGTCATCGGTGGCCAAATACCGACAACCCTGCAAACTGATTATTTGAAAGCTAAGTTTTAAAATTACATTATAATAAGTGATAAATTTATAACAAAACTGTTTCTTTTGCAGATATTTATCACTAACTTTGACCAAGAGTGTAAGATCTCATGACAAATTGAACTCGTTCAATTACGCCCTGCTTGGCAATAACGAGAATGCTATTACCGCCCTCGAGTTTGTTAAGAACAACATTGATAGAATCAGATCAGAGTAAGTGTTACTTAGTAATTTATTGATGAATATGAAATCAGCAATAAGAAAATAGTTTTAAAAATAATGTTAGTCAAAATATGTTTCAGTTTATAAAAAATGTTTTTGCAATCGAAACATGATTTCACATTGTACTGGATATCCTTTCCAATTATCTTACCAACTTAGACGAGCGTGGCCTACATGTAGCAATAAAATTTTTCGCCTTAATGATTTTGCGCTTGCATCGACATGTATTTCTCTTGTCAATCAATTAATTTTATATTTAATTGCATGTCAATGCCATAATTTTTTGTTGAAAAGTCAATAAAACTAAACTAGTTTTTATTGGAATTTGGATGAATAGATTCCTACTATATACCGCACTTTTTTTTTGTTTCTTTTTGTTTGCGGTGGACTATGGAGGCGACCGCGCCTCGCCCAATTGGTCTGGGGTGACGGAAGACGCGGTGCGCAACCCCATAGACCCACTCTGCAAACACCTCTCTTCGCCATGCGAGCAGGCCACCGGTACCCGATCGTTGTCTTCGGTGGCCCACCCGGCGCTATATTCCGCACTAAGGAATCTATACTCGGCACTATATCTATACCCCACACTAAGGAATTATTATGTCACGGGGAACTTTATAAATATATATATAACAGAAACAAATTACACTTAGATATTTAAACAATATAAATACTGAGATTTAACATGCTAGGCTATTTAAAAAAATGTTTACGTACGAAAAATGATTATTATATGTGGGACTCGAACCCACACTTATTGGAAATTCATTCCAATCGTCCTACAAACTAGACCAGTGTGAGTTGACGTATGACAATCAAAATGTAGCTCATATTATTTTGTCGTCTTTATGGAGACTTGCGCTATCTACCGGATAACAATTATTACTTCTTCTAAACTATAATTTATTTGTGAATTGTACAAGGAATAGTCCTGTATGACGTCTGCACTCATGATTTCCAGCACTACAGTTTGGTATACACTGTCTGTGATATATATTTTAATTTTATATGTTCAGGTACATTGAAAATTCACCTGCGAGACCAGTTCATAGCGCTCTGTCGAACTTAGCTGCCTATCTGGATGAGCCATATCTTGTTGAAGTAAGAAATATATTTAAATCATTCTTACCACTTTTTTTTGCATTTAACTATTTGTTTGTCTTTTGTTTGTATAAAAGACCATTCTGTACTAAATAAATAATCCTTGTATAGCGGGTAACTTTAAAAACATATAATTAACGTAGACAAATGACACCCAGACTCAGAACAACAGTTTATAGTTCACACAAAGTATTGCTTTCCTTGTGGTGACGGAGTAAGAATACAATTCACCACCCCCTATCTTGCCCGTGAGTGATCGTAAGAGACAACTAACGGATATAAAACGCATATAACATCTATGCAAGAGAAGAAGAACGAAGGAAATGATTGTTCTGCTTAGGAATAGAAGCCACGGAATTACTTGACACTACGCCATCTGTGCAGTCTATAGAGTATTAATTCTATATATTTATCTGTAAATGATCTCTAATTAACATAGGTCTCATCTTGAGAATATTACCCAGAAAGGTTTTATTCCATATAGCACAGAATACATTCAAAGGTACTTTTGCGACTTTTATGTGAAGCGTATTAGAACATCAACGCTTAATGATATAAGATATACGTTTCTGCAATGTCGACAAAATCTTAATCGCCACGCTTAGCAAGAAGGTTGACGTTTCCCAAGAGAATTCTGCTGCTACTGTCTCATGGTGATCGCTTAAAGAAAATATAAGATTATTATTACTATTTTCCGTGTGGTGATGGAGTAAGAATACAATTCACCACCCCCTATCTTACCCTTGGGTAATCGTAAGAGACGACTAAGGGATATAAAATGCATATAACATCTATGCGAGAGAAGAAGAACTCGAAACAAAACCCTATACCAACATGTCTGACCAGCGCGGTATAGTAGGTTAATTTCCCTCCCATTACGGAGGAGGCCAGAGCCCACCAATGGGACATTTATGGGCTGTGATGATAGATATTCTCAGATATTCCCCCTAACTAGCTATTGTAACATGGATGAATCCATCGTTTAGTGGTTAGTTATGGAATGTATAAGTGTATATACTAGATATTGGAATAATCAAATACCTTTCGAGAGTAGTAGGCCAACACTGTGGACATTTTCTGTCTACAGCTGCGGGTCGTCTGTTCGGGGTAGTATCACACTCTCGCAGAAATTAGTCATCTGAGCAGTGGTAATGTGCTATTGTTCGCTTCGTTCGATGCGCTAGAGAACGTAGCCAGAACCAGCAGCCTAACTTTCTGGGTGAATTTTAGTGTTTCCATTGTTAGGCAGCTATCTAGCTGTACTCTTGGTATTAGAAAGTACCTTAAGCTGCAATAATACTTACCATCAAGTTTGCTGTTTACTTATTTCCCACCATAAGAAATAAGAAAATAAAACTACTATTACTCATCTATAAATTTAAACCTGTTGTTGTAGGACTTGCAAAAGAGCATAATGCCATGGAGCTAATGCTTGTCAGGTCGGTTGGCGATCATAGTTAGTGCTGTTATAGCAGACTCTTGGTGTACCTACTCTCAATCGATTTTGATTCTCTTGGGAAAGAGTGTGATACAATTTATTCTTACTAACATATGGATAGATATAAGTAGTAGGAGATTGAGAAAAGCAAAATTAAATACGGAAAAAGAGACATATATTTAGTGATTCCAGTCCACATTCGGTGTTGGCGTCTTCGATGTGGAACGGAAATAAATCTGCTATACGCTGGTCAGACGTATTGGCATGATCGAATACCGGTGGCCCGCTTGCACGGCGAAGAGAGGTGTTTGCAGGGTGGGTCTGTGGGGTCGCGCGCCGACTCTTCCCTCGCCCCGGACCGATTTGGCGGAGCGTGGCCACTCCATAGCCCACCGCAAAAAAAAAAAGACGTGTTGGCATGTCGTATTTATAGATAACAACGATAAAAGAGAAATCTTGCATCGAAATTACGAAAGTAAATAAACATATATAAGTATTTAAATAAAATTTTATGTTTCACAGTATGAAGATTGGCTACGCACTACACAAAGCACCATTCCCCAGTTTAGTACAGCCATATCAGGAATTACCTCTGCTCGTAACAACATGCTTTGGGGTACCAGAAATGCTGACATCATTCTAGAAGCAATCAGAAGTAGCGCTACAACAGCTATAGTGTCCTTGACTATGCTGATTACAACCGCTCTGTTATCATTGTTTATTTAAATTTATCTAAGTAAATTAAATGTATTTATTTTTCTAAATAATTGTTTTAATTTTCTGTATCCTATACTATTAATTATTAGATCTTAGAAGTAACTCAAGTATTTTGTTTTATTAAGAATACACGTCACATAACGACATAATATGTCAGATTTCACACGCAAATACACACCATATATTTACATAATATATCACACATACACCTCATATTATCACATAATATATCAAAGGCATCATGCATACATAAACACACACAGACACGCTTCATAACCTCACAGCACACACACACCCAAACATACACATCAAATTATCATAAAATATATCACACATACACAGACACACACATCACATTATTGCATTATAAGTCACTTATCACACACACACATACATATTATATGTCACATATCATACAAATCACATTATCGCATATCAAACACATCACATCAACGCATTTTCTCTTATACATTATACACATGATATGTCACAGATCACACATATATACATATTATATGCCACTTAACATCACATAATATGTCACTCATCACATATACCTAGTCTTGCCATAAATACTGTATCAAAGATTTTTTTCTATTGCAAATAACATTTATTACTTTTACAGTGTGTAAATTTACATACATACATACCATCACGCCATGTCCCTTGCAGGGTAGGCAGAGCGAACAGAGTGCCAGGGAACTCTATACTTGCATACTTCACTCGCTTCCTCAACATTCATAATTCTCTTCATACACGCTCGCCGGTTTCAGAGACTCTTGACTCCACCTTCCTTCAGTACATGACCGATCTGGTCGAGGTAGGTTAGTCTCAGTCTCCCCCAGTAACTACATCCTTTCACTTTCGCATTGTATATCTTCTTAACCAGACGTTCGTTCGGCATTCTTTCCACATGTCCGAACCATCACTAACCATTTTATGTAAATTTAATACATAAATATAAAACAATTTGAAATATAAAAAGCTTATCCAAAGTGGTCTCCATTGGCTGCAATACATTCCTTTAAACGTTGAAGCCAGTTGTCAATAGAAGCGCGTACTCTTTCCATGAGAAAATTCTTCACTGCTAATCGTATGGATTGTTTTAGGGACTCAAAATTATAATGGCGTTTAATGCAAGCCGTAATCTCTAAACCTGACCATAAATTATAATCCAGTAGATTAAAATCGGGACTAGACGACGGCCAGCTCTGATGAAGACCGAAACGTTCGTTTCCAGCCAAGATTGCGTAGACCGAGCTTTATGACTCATCGCCGAGTCTTGTTTGAAGGACCATTCTTGGTTATTGAACATGGTGTTGTTAAGAGGCTTCACTACCTTCTCAAGAATGGTGTCTTGATACACTTGTGCAGATGTTTTCGTAACTTTTTCACAAAAGTATGGCTCAGTCACTCTTTCATAGCTAATACCCCACCAAACCATCACTGAAGTCCGATAATGCCCACGTTGCACTCTGTCGACTAACTGGCAAGCTTGCTTAGAGCTTAGGGCATAAATAAGGTCATTTTTTTTGTTAAAACTTGCTGAATTGTAAAAAAATTCTCATCCGTAAACAAGATTTTTCTGTGACCTCCCTTTGCGTACAGCTTCAATAGTTATTTCGATTTTGCCACCCTATTCATTTTAAATTATCAGTTAAGAAATTATCAGTGCCTCTCTTAGGGGCTGCAAGTCCTAAGTCATCTTTTAAAATATGCGACATGGTTTTAGGTGCTGTCTTCATCTCCCGAGATAAAATATTTTGCTTTTGGACAGGATTTCTTTGAATACTTTCCCTTACTACTTTGACCACCTTTTTCGTATGAACACTACATGGACGGCCAGATCTTTTTTGCCACAAACAGAGGAGGTCTCATTGTACCTATAAAGAGCCCGGTACACAAACATTTTACTAATACTAAGCGTAAGGAGAGTTTTTAAAATTGCATTTAGCTCCGTACCTACTTTGTGTAATTCAATCACAGCGATTCGCTTCTCTTTATCACCCTACTCCATTTTAATATCGCATAATATTATAAAATGTATTGGCGCCAAAATGAGAAAACACAATGAACGATCATATAAATATGACAGATTACAAACTCAAATGTAATTTTTTGTTTATTTTTAATTGTAACAGTATTTATGGCCAGACTAAGTACATACGCATCACATCATAACATAATATTTCACACATCATAGATACATATCATATCATCACATAATTTATTTTTATTTAATTTAATTTATTTCATTCATTAACATAATTTAATAGTGGTAGGACTACGCTGTTGACAGTTCTCTGTCAAGAGCCGCGGGCCGGTCCATCCAAGGTTAAGTACCACACTCTCGCAGAAGACCGACGTATGAGTATGAAGAAAAATTGACGTATGAGTAATGGCCCTGTGCTATTACGCTTCGTTCTGTGAGCGAGAGAGCCGGAAGCCCAATTGGGTGGGTTTGGGGATAAGCATTGGTAGGCAGCGGCCTAGTTATACCCTTGGTATTGCAAAGGTCCATGGGCGGCTGTGACACTTACCATCAGGTGAGCTGCTTGCTCGTTTGCCACCACTAGCAATAAAAAAAAACATAAATTAGCTAACTAAACTTACATAAATTAGCTAACTAAACTTACATAAATTAGCTAACTAAACTTACATAAATTACATAACTAAACTTACATAAATTAGCTAACTAAACTTACATAAATTAGCTAACTAAACTTACATAAATTAGCTAACTAAACTTACATAAATTAGCTAACTAAACTTACATAAATTAGCTAACTAAACTTACATAAATTAGCTAACTAAACTTACATAAATTAGCTAACTAAACTTACATAAATTATCTAACTAAACTTACATAAATTAGCTAACTAAACATACATAAATTAGCTAACTAAACTAGCATAAATTAGATAACTGATAAATCAGTACGTGAACGTAACCGCTTAGTCATCATGACACAGCATTGAAAAATAAATTTGAACCAAATTGATTAGTGTTATAACTCGTATTAACATACATCATCATCATCATTCTCCTACTCTTATCCCAATTGCTTGCGGTTGATCCAATATGTACACTTCTTTCATAGTACATATTGTAAAAGTAGGCAATAGTTTTATGACCGGCCGCCTGTCAGACGTCAACCCTCCTTGAGAATGTAATTGTTGACCAAACAGCATCAGTTGGAGTTGGCCCAGGTAGTTATAAGACTCTCAGTCGTCTTTTACGACATCCACGAGCAGAGTGGATGTCGCCACGAGCAGAGTAAGTGTTGGTAGTATTCGTCGCCGCTACCACACAGCTTTATATATCAACATACACACAGCTAATATGACATTTTTAACTATACTATTTATGTATACAATTAAATATGTTTATGTGTTGAAAATACTAGTTGTGTAGTTCTCATTTTCACATACGAATCATAAAAATCCGATGAGGATTAGAATCTGGAGAATAGAACAGAATTCTCTTAGGCAATTTTTAATCGTTTTTTAATTGTTCGTCAATCCATTTGCAAAGGGTGGTGATTCTGGTAATATCTCCTCTTAGGAATGTCTATATCCAGCATAGAAAGTCGACAAACTTAAAGATAAAGGGATGTAAAATAAACAATGAATCTCTTATCACTGTCATCACAGTTTATATACATCCCATTGCTGCGTTCGAGCCATCCTGCATGTCATAATTATCTTGTTCTCATTCCAATTACTTGAGATCGACGTACTCATACATGTTGCAAAAGTCAACCCTCCTTGGGAATGTAATTGTTGACCAAACAGCATTAAGTGGAGTTCAACCAGTCGATATAGAGTTCTTAGTCCTCTTTTGCAACATCCACGAGCAAAATAAGGCTTGGTAGTATTCGTCGGCGCTACTACATAGCTTTCCTCCATAATGATTATTGTTAGTGGTAGGACCACGCTGTTGACAGCTCTCTATCTACAGCCGCAGGCCGGTCCGTCCGGGGTAGTACCACACTCTAGCAGAAGATCGACGTATGAGTAATGACAATGTTCTGTTGCGCTTCGTTTGGTGAGCGAGAGGGTCGGAAGTCCAACTAGGTGGATTTGGGGATTATAATGGTAGTCAGTGGCCTAGCTATATCCTTGGTATTGCAAGGGTCCATGGGCGGCAGTGACATTTACCATCAGGTGCGCTACTTGCTCGTCTGCCACCATAAGCAATAAAAAAAAAGTGTATGTGTCAGCTCCGACGCACGACTGGAGTTTACTCCTTAAGTACGATTATCAAAACAGGCGCGAAAAAGCTCATTTGACTATAAATAATATATATATTTTTATTTACATTTATTAAAACTGTTCAGTGCAGTATTATCTCACGTCAGAAAGTGAAAGGTGCGCAGAATAGGTTGCGCACCAAAAACGTAACGAGGTCATTCGATCACTAGATTTTACTCCCCAAATTTTTCTCATATCGGGCGCCTTATATGAAAATCGATTCTTAAGAGTAAACTCCAAAAAGAAATAACGATGGTCAGACGTGTTGGTATAAGGTTTTATTTTGAGATTTCTTCGCTTAAATAGATGTTATCTGCATAATATATCATTCGGTAGTCTTTTACTATACCTGCAGATAAGTAGCAGAGTGGTGATGACTATACTGATGGCGTAGTGGTTAAGATACCGACCTTGTGTGCCAGTGCCGTGGGTTCGATTCCCACGCAGGACAATCAGCAATGGATTGTTCTGAGTCTGGGTGTAATTTGTCTACTTTAATTGCATATTTACAATACAAGGATTATTTTCTTAGTGCGGGGTGGTTGCCCTTTAAAAAAAAAGAGGAAAAAAAAGATAAAAGTGATCTTTTTAAAACATCTTTAGTGGATTTTTTTACCATGGTTTAACCCACCATTATATTAGCTTCTTTCAAAATTGTATAGACAGACAAAAAAACCCGGTTAGCAGATTACCGCAAGAGAAGAAATAATCAAATGCTAACCTATTTCAATACGATGCCAAGGTCAAAGCTTCTCCCTAAGATTTAACTTAATAACATATGTTTCCACAGTAGAAAATAATAAATAAATATCTTTTCGTTCCAAAGTACCAGTTGGTAATCGTAATTGGGTATAACGTTGCTGTCTTCGGCCAGATGCTGCTGTGGAATATAATTACCTATGGAACAGATCACCACATGAAATCTAGTAACAATTCATCCATGTAGTGATGAAATAAGAATACAAAACGTCACCACCCGTTCCCCTTGTTAATAAATAGGAAAACGTACAATAGCTAAGTAGAAGAAGACTTGAATTTTCTCAATTTGAATACAGTTCTATCATCTTAACTCACATACATCTCACTGTTGACTCTATTAGAATCGAATAGGAAAGATATTAACTAAATATTCAAATGGTAATGGAGTAAGAATACAATTCAGCACCGCCTATCTTGCCCGTGGGTGATCGTAATGAACGACTAAGGGATATAAAACGCACATAACATCTATGCAAGAGAAGGCGAATTCGAAACAAAATCCTATACCAACACGTCTGACCAATATAGCATAGTAGGTCAATTTCCCTCCCATTATGGAGGCTCGAGCCTAACAGGAGATAATGAGCTGCAATGATGGTGATGATGAAACTGATATACCAACTACTGAAACTTAGCATTTAACGTTTACGTATACGTAAACGTATACGTATTACGTATTTATAAAAACATGAGTACGAGCGAAAAATTATTGTCATATATCCTATATGTGACAATTATTTTTCGCTCGTAATCAAGTTTTTACTGATATACTATTCAAACGAGTCGGTATAGAGTTTTATTTGGAGATTTCCCTCACTCAAAGTGATGTTATTTATATGCTTGCATTTTATAATCAGATTTTACAATCAGCGGAAAGAAAGGGACGGTAACCATGGTATTTCTCCATTAACAAACGTATTTTATACATACATACACATACATATCGTTACGCCATATCCGTAGGCAGAGAGAACAGAGTGCCAGAGAACTCTATCCTTGCATACTTCACTCGTTTCCTCCACATTCATAATTCTCTTCATACACGCTCGCCGGTTTCGGAGACTCTTGACTCCACCTTCCTTCAAGTACGAGACCAATCTGGTCTAGGTAGGTTAGTCTCGGTCTCTCCCGGTACCTACATCCTTCCATTCTATTTTATATAGCTCTTAAAATTTAATTGTTTAATTTTATGTACTTAAAGGTATATTGCCTTAACCATATAAGTTTTCAATGATAAAACTAATACAAATTATCAATGTAATTACATATCTTGAAATTAATTTGTTGTTTTATCACAAGGCTGATAATTATAATCCTGATAATAAATATGACTGCAGTATTTTCATATACTAGTATATGATAATAAAATATTAATATTCAAAATCATTTTGTATGGCGTAATTGTTGAGTAGGTACGTATTTATTTTGTATTTGGTAAGTTTTAATTATATTAAGTTTAATTTTTAATCATTTTCTTATTTCAATTAACTTGGCTCGACGCTATTTGTTTTCGTATATACAGCAAAAGTTATTGGCAATAGTTTTATGATCGGCTACCTGCCTAATGTCAACCGTCCTTGGGAATGTAATTATTGACCAAACGGCTTGAGGTGGAGGTGATTCAGGTCGATATAGAAAAAGTACCTACTGTCATGTACTAAACATAATTCTCCTTACGGAGAGAGCTATCTCTTTCCATAAGGACCCTATTATAATCACGACGGTTGGCAAGTGGGTTAATAACCACAGCTGATGTTATGAGATTCGCCCGCTACTGTTTCTTTCGCCGGTTTTCATGACTGCCACGGAATACTAAGGCTAAATTAACCTCGGAATTTTTCGTGATACAATGTATTCTTTACCCATAATAACACGGTGACGGTTGTTGCTGTGTGGTAGCGGCTACGAATACTACCAACCCTTACTTTGCTCGTGGATGTCGTAAAAGACGACTAAGAGCCTTATAACGACCTGCGCCAACTCCATCTGATGCCGTTTGCTCAAAAATAACATACCCAAGGAGGGTTGACATCTGGCAGGCGGCCGGTCATAAAACTATTGGCAATAACTTTTACAATTGTACTATAAAATAAGAGTACTTGTACATCAATTATCGATCCTAAGTAATTGGGATAAGAGTAAAAGAATGATGATAATGAATAACACACTGAAAGAGAGTAAATATTGTAACATTATTTGATCAATAAGTAAGAATACGAACGTAGTACCGAATATAGATAAGGTTTAAGAGAAGTGTGGAATGTAGAAGGCAATAATATTCAGCTTATCTTGATACCCAACGTTAAAATATAATTGAATCAAGATAATTTATACAATATCGATCATAGATAAATAACTAAAGAAGTACCGTTTATAGATTAATAATGAGTATCTTACGAGTACAGCATAGAAAAACAAATGGTGATGCATGGTGGGATGCGGAAGTGGCAGCTTCCGTAGAGCAAAAGAAGAAAGCGTGGCTGGACTATGTCTCTTCTTTGAATCTGAATGACAGTATGACTGAACAGAAGAAAGAAATATATCGGCAATGTAAGAATGACACCAAGGCCTTAGTGAAAGAGAAACGTGATAGAGCAAGTATGAGTGCAGAAGATAGGCTGACTAAAAACTTCGAGGGTAACACCAAACTCTTTTGGAGGGAGGTGAAGAGGTCTCGGGGTGGTTGGTCAGCCTTCAGAATGAATAAAATAAGGTCTAAAGGTGGAGACATTCTTACACAAACACAAGACGTGTTAAGCCGATGGAGTGAATATTTTGGCGATATGTATGCGGATGCTACGGTTGGCGCCGGTGTTGGATGTGGTTTAGTAGATCAACATTCGACAACGGCGTCCTCCGATGGCATCAGTATGGATGAAGTTGAATGGGCGATAAGAAGTTTGAAAAATGGTAAGGCAGCGGGCATTGATATGGTGTCTGCCGAGATGATCAAGCTTGGTGGCTCTTGTGTCTGGGAGGCGTTCCTGTTGCTCCTCAATTTATGTTGGAGCTCGGGAATGGTTCCCAGGGACTGGAGTAGCGCAGTCATCGTGCCTTTGTTTAAAAACAAGGGTTCACGTTATGACTGCGCAAATTACAGAGCCATAAGCTTGACCAGTTTGGCAGCAAAAGTGTATGGAAAAATTATTGAAAGGAGAATGAGGATGGTGTCCGATGGTTTACTGTGTGAGACACAAGGAGGTTTCAGGAGTGGAAGGGGATGCATGGATCAAGTGTTCTCTCTGCGCAACATTGTGGAGAAGCATCTGGCTCTAGGTCAGAGGGTTTTCTGCAGTTTTGTGGATCTGGAGAGAGCATTTGACACGGTTGTACGAAAGGAACTTTGGGACATTTTACCGGAGTATGGTATTAACGGTAAACTGCTACAGGCTGTGCAGTCCAGTTACATGGGCTGTAGAGCCTGTGTGCGGCTGGATGATGGAATGTCGCCTTGGTTTGACGTCAATATCGGCGTTAAGCAGGGGTGCGTTCTGTCAGCCAGGCTGTTTATCATATATCTGGATAAATGTCTCCAAAGGCTGAACGATATGAATGTGGGAGTCCAGATGGGCGACTCAGTGGTCACTGCTCTGCTTTATGCAGATGATGCAGTCCTGCTGGCACAGTCAGCGATTGACCTGCAGACCCTAGTCGACACAATGACAGAAGATTGTAAGAAAAGGGGTCTACGCGTGAATGTGAGCAAAACCAAAATAATGGTCTTTGAAAGAGATAAAACCAGAACAGATGTAAGAGTAACAATAGGTAATGATGTACTAGAGCAAGTGGATGAATTTGTATATCTTGGATGTGGATTTAGCCGAGATGGAAGGTACACCACTGATATAGAGCGAAGAGTGAATGCGGGAAATAGAATGAACGGAGCGTTGGGGCAACTTCTCGGCAGCCACCACCTCAGCCAGAAGGCACGTGTAGCAATACATAACGCAGTGCTTGTCCCAACATTACTGTATGGAAGCGAGAGTTGGGTATGCAGAAAAGAGTATGATAGTAAAATTAATGCGGTCGAAATGCGATCTCTGCGGAAAATCTGTGGAGTTAGGCTGACCGACCGCATTCGTAACGACGACGTAAGAGAGCGAGTAGGTATGAAAGAGAGTATTGGTGTAAAGATGCGAAAGGGAATGCTCCGATGGTTCGGACATGTGGAAAGAATGCCGAACGAACGCCTGGTTAAGAAGATATACAATGCGAAAGTGGAAGGATGTAGGTACCGAGGGAGACCGAGACTAACCTACCTAGACCAGATCGGTCATGTACTGAAGGAAGGTGGAGTCAAGAGTCTCCGAAACCGGCGAGCGTGTATGAAGAGAATTATGAATGTTGAGGAAGCGAGTGAAGTATGCAGAGATAGAGTTCTCTGGCACTCTGTTCTCTCTGCCTACCCTGCAAGGGATATGGCGTGATGATATGTATGTATGTGTGTATCTTACGAGTCATCACCATTATCCTCCTTTTATCCTCCCATTTGGGGTCGACGGTAATATATATTCTTCTTCAATTGCACATTTAGCAAATTTTTGCAATAGTTTTTGAACTGGATGTCTACCTGTCTTATAATATAATAATAATAACATAATAAATATTTATTGGATCAAGTAACAATGACTCATTATGTGTTAGTATGACTTACAACTAGATTAGTAAACATACAAAAACATTCGAATACATAAAAGGATTACACACACAGAAAAAAAAAATTCGGTGGTGTACATTCCTGTGTGTGTATTCCTTTATGATATTAATTTTTAACTTAATATAGAAGCTGAATATTTCTGTATTCTGACATCATCATCTTAGCTCATATACGTCCTACTGCTAGCCTCGAATCACCTTCGCAATAGAAAAGAACTTCACCCACTGTACTACACTTTTCAGCTGGGTTGGTATTGGGTTTTATTTCGAGTGTTTCTTCTCTCACATATATGTCATCTACATATTATATACTTAAGCCTTCTTTTATGACAACTACAGAAATATAGGCGGTTACCGTCATAATAAAAGTTGTGCATATATTTTTAAATAGACTTTTTTTATTAATAACAGGCCTAAGGCACTTAAAGGCATCCTTGTAGTGATAGGAACTTTGCAAATATTAGGTTCTTACAAATGAAATTAGCGTTTTGTGCGGGAGGAATATAAAGTCATTTTATTTTTGTAAAATATATTTAATTAATCAAAGTATCACATAGATAGTTCATTGATTACTTTACTAAAAAAACCATGGGGGCGAGAATCACTACTCTTTGAAGGCGGTTTGGACTGCCGTGCCGTGGGAGTTGAATTTTTTTCCTTGTAAGAAGTTGTCCAAATTCTGGAAAAAAAGTTATAATATGTAAAAAAAATATAACAACTATTAGTGGATCGCACAAAATATTTTCTTGCATGGGAACCGAACTCATGATATTTAGCATGGTAGATCTCAAACATTACGACTTCTCTGAAGTCTAATATAAATAATTATTGTCTATTTTTTATACAGCGCCATGAAACTCATCAGCGTCATTTTTGTGGCGTTTATCGCAGTAGCGAACGCCGATTTCCCTTTGGACAATGAACAATTGAGTGTCCGAACTGACACTGATTTGACTTACCGAGTACCTGAAGATTTGGATCCAATTCATTATGAAGTAGAAGTAACACCTTATTTTGAAGCTGAGGGTAACAAAGAGGCTTTCACTTTTGATGGTAGAGTTAATCTTACTATGAGGGTAAGTAAAAAATTTTTCTAAAGTCAAATACAAGTTAGAAAGGATATTTCATTATTAAGGATAACTTGTAAATCTTATTATATACTATAAACTAGCAACCCGCCCTCGCTTCGCTTCGGTTACGCCAGGTACACACCAAATTCCAAGTCTGTAGGGGCAGTATTTGAAAATGTGGATTTTTAGGTTAACACCTACGCAATACCCTTTAGGGGTAGAATTTTTAAAAAGCCGTTCATTGTTTAACTTTGCATCGTAACACAAATATGCCTACGGGAATTCAAGTCTGTAAGAGCTTTATTAAAAAAATGAGGATTTTTTGGTTTCGAGACCCTCATTTCCTTTTGGGAAAGGAATTTTGTAAAATTTGAAATCATCTGACCTCTACAGGGTAGAAAAAATGTTTATATCAAATTTCAATTCTATAGGAGCGGAAAATGTTGCGGGTGGAATTTGGTAAAATCCGTTCTTAGCTGACCTCTACTCGGCGAAAAGAATATTTCTACCAAATTTAAAGTCTGTAGGCCTTATGGTTCCAGAAATATCGTGATGAGTCAATACATAGAAATCTCTTATATATAGGTGTATATATAGATAGATAATATGAAATATCAATATAATATTAAAACTTAAGTAAATGCTAAATTAATTAAAATCACTTAATATAAAATATATTTCAGAAAATATATATTCATCATATGCCTAAAAGAACTAGACATAGTAAACAACAGTAAAAAAAACTAAATTTATTATTTTATTTTTAATTTATATTTCAGGCCGTTAAGGAAAATTTAAACTCTTTCGTCATCCAAGAAAACGTGAGAGCAATACTTTCTGTAACACTTACTGATGAAGCAGATATACCTGTCAGATTGAATCCTCTTAACCCGTTCGAACGTATTAGAGAGTATCACTTTCTTAAAGTCAACTTAGCTGAAGGCACTACCCTGGTCAACGGTGCTGTTTATAAGCTAATCATAGACTATATTGGTAACATAAATGAGGCTCCATTATCTAGAGGTGTATTTAGAGGCAACTATACTGGCAGCGATGGCAGAGTAAGGTAAGATTGTTTATTTATACCTATATATAATAAAAAAAGTATTACGCCTTTGCCCTCAGAGCATAAGCAGAGGTATAAGCATTCCTATATTTTATTGTACATTCTATATTTCTAAGTAATAAAGGTCAAGCTTATTATCACCTAATAGGTTACACAGTTCCAAGGTCCGATTCAGCTGCTGATAATTTTTTTCCGCTAGACCAAGCATGAAAATAATAAACATATTTTTTTTACTTCATAATACTTATCATCATTCTGCTCTTGTCCCAATTACTTAAGGATGACGTATATACTTTTCTTCCATCGTGTATTGAAAATATTTAACTTGTGTGATATCAGCTTTCCTTGATAAAATAAGCATAAGCGAGGTGTATGTTGAATACGAGTAGAATTTATGAAATTCTATATATTAAGACATTAATATTTATTTATTATAAAATCAATTTCTACATTAAATATAGATTATTATAATTACAAATAAATAATTAATATGTACAATTAAAGCTAAGTTTTAAATTAAAATATTTATAGAAAAATAGAAGAAAATAGAATAAGGAATAAAAATAAATAAATAAAAAGAGAAACAAAAGGCGCAATCAGGCATCGAAAAATTCCTCCGCATCACTGTCTACTGGTAATGTGCCCAGAAGGCTAGCAGCATTGCCACGTTGAATGGCAATGCTAACCTTTTGTGCAAAATATAGGCCAGCCCTCTGATCACGTGAAGCAGCGATTAATTTTTTTGCGATCTCTTTAAATAAAATGCGCGCATCCTTGATAATGAATTTAGTAACAAGAAGGATATTTTTTTATTGTCGCGTGAGACTCCGAGACGAGCGCACGTGTTACATTGTTATTGTTTCCCTTTTTCCAACTACCCACATTAATTAAAATGTTTATGATCATTTCTGATGTTGCCGCGAGTATTACGCATTTGACATAAAACTATTTTTACGGATTCTATCGCGTTTGTATTTGAATTTTAATTGCCCGATGTTTCGAACAGTTTATAGCGTTTATAGTTACTTGCGGACTAAAGCGTCTCACGTCTAATAAGATATCTTCATCATCATCATCATCATCTCAGCCCTTATGTGTCCCACTGTTGGTCTGGGGCCTCCTTCATAATGGGAAGGGTAATACCACGCTGGTCAGACGAGTTGATATAGGATTTTGTTTCGGGTTTTCCTTCTCTCGCATAAATGCGTTTTATATCCCTTAGTCGTCTCGTACGATCACCCACAGGTAAGATATGGGATGGTGAATTATATTCTTACTCCGTCACCACACGTAGATAAGTTATCTTATCAATAAGTTATTTTGTCGAACGTGAGACACATCTCACACAACACTATAAGCTAATTAACCAAAATATAAGTTAATTAAGTTTGCCATGTTACTTTGTAAATAATATGAAATTTATTAATGTACAATGGAACTGAAAAGAAAGATATATTTTTATAAAAGTCGCTAATAATAAATAAAAAGAAAAAGAAAGAATTTAGTAGAGATTTCTACAATCTACTACTGTTTCTCCGCACAGCTTTCCAAAACCCAAAAAGATATTTAATTTTTTTTTCTCAGGCAATGAGCGCGTTTGCTTATTTCTCTTAGTCGTCTCGCCTCGTTGGTGTTTTACACCAACAGAAATATAGGGAGATTATCATTCTTATTTAGTCGTCGCATAAAAATCATAAAATCATTTTTTAGAGAGACACAATCCTGTATTTTAGAGTTCAACTAATTCTTGTATAGACTTGGAGGACTTTACAAACACAATTAACGGACACAAATTATATCTCAAAATCTAATAAGTTATCAACAAGTTATCTTGTTGAACTTGAGACATCTTAGTCCACGAGAGGACTATGGACCATGAATGCTACAAAGTGTTCGAAACCTTGGGAAATTAGAAATCAATTATAAACGCGATAGCATTCGTAAAAATAGATTCAAAATGTTTATGGTTATTGATAATGAATAAAGATGTTAAAAATATTCACAACTTAAGTATAAGTGATGCGATAGAAGAAAAATATTGAATAGTAGTGATCAAGAAGTTATTTCATATACGATTCTGGAGAGTAGTAGTGCGGTAATCGAAATCTGCAGGATTTCACCAAGATATTGGCGGTTTGGTCAATATAAGCATGTCCGACAATGACTATACGTTATCCAAAATGTGAGAATAATAATAGCAACTGTGATATTACCAACTTCAAATGTATAAATAGTAAATGATCACTAATGACGTTAGAAAAATCATGTCCTATATTAAAGAAAGAAAAAGAAATATGAAGAATTATGTATATAAAGATTTGTATATACAGCAAAAGCTATATCCATATATCATTATCATTTTCTTGCATTGGCTCACCATTCTCTTTTGGCATAAAAATCATAACTACTTGGGGTCGGCGCAATATGTCCTCTTTTTCCATACAGCCCTAACAGTCATCTCTGTAGTCACTCCCTGTCTACCCATATCATGCTTCAAGCAGTCTATACAAAAGCTATATCGGGTAGCCGTAAAAAAATACTACATCGAATTGTGACGTACGTGGAACTATAAAAGATATCGTCCACTTATTGTCGAAGTGCTGTAGATTTCTGTCTGCTAGAGAAAATTTAATTATGTAGTTAAATATAAATGTGTGTGATATAGGGATTTGAAATTAAACTATTTTTACGGATTCTATCGCGTTTGTATTTGATTTTTAATTGCCCAACGTTTACAACACTTCTCAGCGTTTATCGTCACGGGAGAACTAAGGTGGGTTACACCTTGGTTCGTTCATGTTCACGGGAGGACTGCTACAAACGCAATAGAATCGGTAAAAATAGTTTTATTTCAAATGAGTAATACTCGTGTAAATATCAGAGATCATTATGATATAGGAATCTTTCATCACATATTGTCAGCACCTAATTCTGAAGCAACCTATAATTTAATCAACTTTGCCATTTAAATTGTAAATACTATGCAATTTATTAATGTACACACACTGGCATGTATATTTGTATAAAAGTCCCTAATAATAACTATAAAGACAAATAAAGCAGAGCAGCGTCGTGAACTCGTCGCAATCATCGGACGTGGTCGCAACCTTCTGCGAGACAGTAGTCTCGCGGAAGGAGGCGAGCGCGTGCGCGAGGAGCGTCTCCTCGACGACGCGAGCCGCCGCCGGCGACTGGGGCGGCGCAGGCGCGATTACCTGCGCCTGATGCCGCCTTAGCCGAGGCCGCGGGTGACTGGATCGGGGAATCAGTTCGTCACCCGCCGAGAGGCCGACCGCGTGAGGAAAGACCGACATCCTACCCGAGGAGGGGACGTCGGTCGAGGAGAGGGTACTCCTCAGGGGTATTCTGTCGGGCCGACCACTGACGTTAAGTCACTCTGCTCCGGTGGTCGGCCCAACGACGAAGGCGACGTCATGGGTGGGTTACGGGTGTGCGTGCTTACGCCCCTCTATCACCCCGGATGGAGTGGTGCGAGGAGTGCGCCGACCGTAGCCCACCACCAAAAAAAAATGTCTTGCCATTTATTAACTTAACCACTACATCTATTCAGTAGCGTCCAATTATATGTAGAAAAATTTAATTTTCAGATGGTATTTAGCGACCCATTTGCAGCCAACTCATTCTAGACAAGCTTTCCCGTCTTTCGACGAGCCTGGCTTCAAGTCTACTTTTGATATTATCATTAATAGATTAGCTACTTTTGGGGAGAGTTTTTCAAACATGCACCTTCGTTCAAGTACACCGTAAGTTATGTTTATTATTTTTAATTTTCTTTAGTATTAATAATATTGTCTACAATAAAATTAACACAAATAACATACCTGCAATTATTGCTTTGTCTTACAAATATGATTAAAAACTTCTTTTTTTTGTTCTTCAACTGTGGTGCGAACAGTTTACATAATAATGATTATTAATTTATTTATTTTATGTTAATCATAAATTAATTTACACATTACAATTATAATTATAATATACAGATAATTGCGTAGACAAATGTATCAATTAATTATCGATTAACACAACATTACCGATTTCGATTAACACAGCATTATATAAATCCCCTCCTTTAATTTAAATAAGTGTATAAACATAACTTTTCTAATTTATTTTTAAAACTATCAATCAATTTAGTAATATGAATGCATCGACCCGGCCTACGTTGTCCTATTCAAAAGTCGACACTTATTATGTCGTTCAAAAGCCAGTTTGCCTAGGTGAAACTTTAGGGTTACATATTCTACGTAAAATATAAAACTCCAACACTACTTCCGGTACGGTATCATTTTAATTGCAAAAAAAGCATACATACTTTTTTTCGTAAAAGTCCGGCATTATATTGCGAGTGACTTAATATATAATCAATAGACCAATTACACCAGAATAATAATTTGTTAATCACACACAGTATTGTCCTACATGGATTTAATTAAACCGACTTACTACCGGCCAGTGACGTCACTGGCCGGTAGTTCGTCTTAAACACTACGCCTTATGTCCAATATTCATTTAAATATATAAAGATCGTGTGAAAATTAGTCTACTTGTTTACAAATTTAAGAGTTCAGTATATCTAATAAAAAAGAATAATATCTTTATATATACAATTTTTCGGTTTTTTTTTGTATTTGAATGAAGTGCTTCTAAGCGTTTGGACCGAGTTTGATGAAATTGTTTGTGTGTTTTGATAATGTTTCAAATTTAATCTAGTAGATGGCGCTGTGATCCATTTAAAGGTTTTTTTTTAATTTGTATATACATACATACACAACATCTATTGCTTCAGTTATTATTGCATATAAAGGTATATACGCGTATGTATATTTAATATAAATTAATGTTTCAGTATCGGTAACCGTGTAAGAGAAGTCTTCTATACTACTCCTCGCATGTCTGCATACTTAGTCACTTTCCACGTCAGTGAAGATTTTACTGTGATTGCTGATAATAATGATAGCGCAAGGTCCTATAGAATCCTAGCGAGACCAGAAGCTCGAGGACAAGGAGAATACGCATTGGAAATCGGCACTCCTCTTACTGATTGGTTGAGTGATTATTTTGGTATAGACTACTACAGCATGCAAACAAATATTAAGAATGATCAAATTGCCTCACCTTACTGGGCTTCAGGAGCCACGGAGAATTGGGGTCTTGTGACTTACAGGTGAAGATTTTATAATATTTTAATAATATAGCTCATTGCCAGGTGCTTTCAATTTGCAGATGGATGGACTGGGGATTAGTTCATCACCCGTTAAGCCGCCGAACGTGTGAGAGAGACACCCCAATAACATCGTTGTTTGTTATTGAAGTGTCGACAGAGGTGGTACTCGAAAGACTAACCTACCAGGCTAGCTACCAAGGTCAAAGAATCGGTACATATTGTCAGTGCAATGTCTATATGAATATGGTAGACTACGGAATTGCAAGCTGTTTTTCTTTCACTCTGGACCGATTAACACGCTGTTAATCGGTTCAGACCATAGCCAGACGCAAAGAAGTGTATTAAATTCTCATGTGTTCCAAATTTCCAAATGTGGTCCTGATAAATCGTTAAATAAGAATATAATATGATATCGTCCTTTATGGACTGTGGGGTTTGTAAAAACCGACTCAGATATTAGGATATTGAGCAGTAACATTCTTCTGGAAATATTACAGCACTAACTGTGAACGCTAAGATGTATACTAGGCTTAGTAATTTTTGTATCGTTACTCATTCGCAAGTATGCCCATGTCTAACAGTGCTGGTTGATAGTCTGATGAATCAGATTAGATTGGACTAAGATTTATCATCAGTCTTTTCTTTCCCCACTATTATCTATGTACTTTTTGTTTCCAAATTTTTTATATTCTACAGCTTTACCCGCAAAATTATCTTGTATTTCTTTTATATTTATTTTATTATACTCTTTAACAAAAGTCAGCATGTCTACTTCATTTTCATCATCAAAAGTACACAACATTATGATCCCAGTTTATTGTAATATTTTTTTTTTCAGAGAACTTCGTTTATTGTATGAGGAGGGTGAAACAAATGCCTTGGACAAAATGTACATTGGTACTATAACTGCCCACGAGTTGGCTCACAAATGGTTCGGTAATCTCATTACCTGTAGATGGTGGGATAACGTTTGGATTAATGAAGGTTTCGCTAGCTATTTCGAATATTTCGCTATGGATGGTGTAAGTAACAGTTAGAATTGTTTTTTTAAGATTCTGTTTCGTCAGCGCTTCGCTGCTGTACAATGTTTGATATTTATTCATAGGTATGATATATTAACGTTATTACATTTTTATTTACATTAAAGACCTCACATATATGACATGAAGGGTTTTATAAGGCAGTTGATGAAATAGAATCTGTAAAATAAAAAAAAAGAGAAACGAATTCCTTAAAATGAATCGCAGTTCCATCTGCTGAAAATAATTGCTAATCTAAACCACATTGAATCCCAAACACACACAAAAGTTATTAAAACCGGTCTAGTAATTTTAGAGTAACGCAGTCACATACACTCGTACTGAAGAATTATATGTAAAAAGATAATCCTATATAGCAGCTTATAGAGGTCCAATATTAGACAAAAACACCCGAACAAACTTGATGCTGTGACATACTTGAAGAGGCTTTGCAATTTCAATTGATGATGATTGTAAAAGTCTTTGGCAATAGTTTTATCACCGACTGTCTGCCAGACGTCAACCCTCCTTGGGAATATAATTGTTGACCAAATGGCATCAGATAGAGTTGGACCAGCTCGTTATAAGGCTCTTAGTCATCTTTTAGGACATCCACGATCAAAGTAACGATTGGTAGTATTCGTAACCGCTTGCACACAGCTAAATTTACAGCCATATATTATATTAATAATTTTAAACAAGAAATTTTTGTTATTTCTATATTATAAGATTTCTATACATTCAAAATCGCCGAAATGGATTCACCGATTTCCGTTAAATATAGTATGCAGGAGGTTTTGGGAGCGATAAATTGATCTAAGTTAAGATGTCATTTTGTTAGTTTGAAAGTATTATTTTGTTAATGTGTTAACCAATGAAAAAATATAATTAGATTATGAAGGTAAATTTAGGTTAATTAGAAAATGGAGCAGTCGCTTAATCCAGACAGTCCCCGTTCGAGCCATGACTTTCCCTTTTATAATTATTTATACATTTTTTTTTCAAATTATTTCATCAATTATTTTTGTTATTATCTAAACATGATTTCCCAAATTAAAAACATTGTTTAATATAAAAATAAAATACGGAGCTAAGTTCGATGAACCAGATATTGCATTTTTGCCGGGCGGGCCACTGAAGACATAGATCGGGTACCGGTGGCCCGCTCGCACGGTGAAGAGAGTGTTTGCAGGGGGGTCTATGGGGTTGCGCCGCCTTTTCCGTCGCCCCGGACCGATTTGGCGGGGCGTGACCACATCCATAGTCCACCCCAAAAAAAAAGATATTGCATTTTAAAATCAAATTAATAATTGTATTATTTTATAGATTGATAAAAGCATGGAGCTAGAAGACCAGTTCAACATTATGTATATGCAAAGTGCCCTATCAGTCGATTCGGGCACCTCAACTAGAGCCCTACAGCATACTGTCAATAGCCCCACAGAAGTCACTGGACATTTTAGTGGTATTAGTTACTCGAAAGGGGCATCTCTACTTCTGATGTTGAAGCACCTTGTATCCGAAGATACCTTCAAGCTAGCCCTGCACCAGTTCTTATCTGATCGGTACGTTACAATTGAATTATATTATTTTTTCTATTCCTTCTTTTCCTACTCTTATTCCAATTACATGGGGTCGATACAATATGTACTCTTCGTTCATATATGTACTATATTGTAAAAGTTATTGGCAATATGTACTATATTGTAAAAGTTATTGGCAATAGTTTTTCGTCTTTTACGATATCCACATCCACGAGCAAAGTAAGGGTTGGTAGTATTCATAGCTGCTATATATATATATAGTTATTAGTATACAACAAAAAATGTGAAAATAACTTTTTTTTTACAGAGCTTACGAACATGCGTTCCCTTCGGACCTTTATGCAGTTTTTGATGAGGCGGTAAGGGAAACCGGTGGACCTAGTGTAGATTATGATATTGCAAGTCTAATGCAATACTGGGTTGATGAACAGGGATATCCTGTACTCAATGTAGAAGTGAATATGGGAAGCGGCGAGATTTCACTGAGACAGGTGATGAAAAGAACCATTTATATTTATTTTTAAATATTTTTTTTATCTTGTGCAGTATGAGAAAAGGAAACACAAATCAAAATACTATAACAACTCATCCAACTAGCGTGAGACGGTGGGTTATTTCCCCTATCATCCCCTACCGTAGAGTAGGAAGTCCACACCGAATAGTTAAATTAATATTGATTGAACAAAAAAGAAAATAAAATTGCTACATATGGGATTTCATTCTTTGTCTTTTAAATATTCATCATTATCTTAGTGCACTACTGGATTCAAGCTCCTACTAAATAGGAGGATGATTGACATACTATACCACGCTGACAGACAAGTTGTTATAATACAAATTAAAGTATTAGAAAATCATTTTTTTTTTTGAGGTTCAGTTATATAGAACAAACTGATATTATAAACTATATTTGAAACAATAGTTGTCTAATATTTTCTTCATATTAGACGACGCAATCTAAGGCTAAGTGAAACAACAGCATTATAACTGTTGCAGGGAATAGGGCACGTTAGATGGAGACGGCACGGTATCGTTCTACGTGGTGTTTGCATAGACAGACCTATGTTTAATCGTGATGAATGATGAATTTTAACGAATATGATGAATTTTAACGCCATAAGTATTCAACCATTTAATGAATACTTATGGGGTTAAAATTACGACACTCTGCTCAAGACGTGACCTTTTAAGTTATAAAGCGTTTCACATTGTATTTTTTTAGCTATTCAGACTATTTTACGTTGTTAGTGTTTTATTATCTTATACTGATTAATATTTTTGTAAATAAAACTGCTCGCATTAAGGAAGTAAATCGGGGGCCTTAACAAACATGCAACCACTATTTACTAATTACACTAGACTCAGAATAAAAGTTTCTAAACAAAACATTCTCCTCCCAGGTCAATATCAATATAAATAATCAAACCCATGACACTTGGTTCTGTAGGTTAGATATTTTAATCCTTACGTTTAATTTTTTACATTTATTTACGCAGTCGAATACTCTAATAAATTTTCTTCAGAATTTTTTGACGATCGTTGTTTTTGTCGTTATAATTTATTATAGATGGCGCTGTTGTCAAATACTGACCATTACTGCAAATTATCGTAAAATCATTCCTCATACAGTAATTCTTTGTGAGAGCCATAAATCGTTGATAAGTCTACGTATAATCTGTCTTCTTTATTTGTCTGTCTGTAAATCTCTCCAGGTACAAGAACTTGTTCTCAAATATGGTTTTTATCAAATACTGGATACCTACTAGATATAATTTTCAAATCAACCTGTATATTCGTATGAAATACTTCTCTATATCTCCGGTGTAGAATGTGGTTTGACATAATATTTTGACAGATTAACTTGTACATTTGATTTAAGAACGTCTTATGATGTCATGCGTTATTACCGTGATATCTTCAGTATCATAGCGGCTTAGAGCAATGATAGAATTCCTCAAGGTGAAAATTGAACAATGTCCCAAGATTCCAATTCGCAGAGTCATCTTTATGAGCTAGATTCGTACCAAAACAGCAGTAAATATAAAGTTTAATTTTCTTTATTCCATAACTTGTAATGTTTCATTAAATGAATTGTTTTTAGGAACGATTCTTCCTTAGCGCAACTGCAAGTCAAACAAACCAAGTATGGCCTTTGCCACTTACTTACACAACTGGCAACAGCCCGAACTGGAATAATCTACAGCCGTCTCATGTAATGACTCAAAGGACTGATACTTTAAGAAAAGCAGCCGGTGAAGAATGGGTTATATTCAACGTACAACAGAAAGGTATTTATAAAAAAGTCATTTGAGTACCATAAATTGAATGATTGAAATCCAGATCTACTGCTACTGTTTCACTAATTAATCCGCTGTGTGGGTAGATACGTATAGTAATATCAATTTAAAATTGTCGCCATCTGTTGGTAACGCCTCGCTAATCTATTCGGGGTGATAGAGAAGCGGCGCACGGCCCCTTAGACTTGCCCTACATATACGTCTCGACGCTGTGCGAGTGGGTCACTGGAAGCATAGTGTAGTTATGGTTAATCTTAATCATATGGGTGTGACATCATCACGATGGGTCATATATGAGCTACAATTATGATGATAACGATATTATGTGTAAAAGATTTGAAAAGTTTAAGTGATGCTTCCAGTTAAAAATTTATCTCTTCACAGGTATTTATAGAGTGAACTACGATGAACATAATTGGCACCTCATTGCTGATGCATTGAGTGAGAATCATAATAGCATTCATCATTTGAATAGGGCTCAGGTAATTATAATCATTTTTTTAGTAGCACAGCCTGCATTCTATAGTTACTAAGTTTAATATATGTGCATAACTTTTTATTATTTATATTTGATACCTTAGGGCCACTATATTGGTTTCGGGAGCATTTCCGCAGGCTCGCTCCGCGGCTCGTCGGCGCGGCGTCCGCCCTATCGTAGCTTATGCCGAATGTGGGTGGACCGAGTGCGATGGCGGTCAGGTCCATACGCGGGTACCGCACAGTGGCGACGGAAGCGGCGTGCCCGTTGGCCGGAACTCCCCCGTGGGACTTGGAGGCAGAGATGCTCGCTGAACTGTATCGGCGGGTGTCGGGGGTGCGAGCGGAGGGCGGTGTGGTCTCACTGAGGGAGCTCACCACCTGGCGCGTTGACGCCCGCCGAGACGTCATTGCCCGTTGGGCAGTCCGGCTGGAAAGGCCTCGGTTCTGTGTGCGGATCGTGGAGGCCTTCCGGCTGGTGCTGATGCAGTGGTTAGAACATTGGATGGATTATCTGCACCTGATGCCGCCCTAGCTGAGGCTGCGGGTGACTGGACCGGGGAATCAGTCCGTCACCCGCCGAGAGGCTGACCGCGTGAGGAAACACCGACATCCTTCCCGAGGGAGAGGGGAACATCGGTCAAGGAGAGGGTACTCCTCAGGGGTTAGTCCGTCGGGCTGGCCACTGACGTCAAGTTCACGCTGCTCCGGTGGTCAGTCCAACAACGAACGTGTCATGGGTGGCTTGCGGGTGTGCCTGCTTACGCCCCTCTGTCACCCCAGACGGAGTGGTGCGAGGAGAGCGCCGACCGTAGCCCAACCCCAAAAAAAAAGAAAGGGCCAATATATACAAAGTTACTTTACATTTCAAAAGAAAATTATCTTTGAGATTTTGGGGCTATTGTCATGAAAGAACATCAAGGCACCTGATTTATATATATATCATTTCCGAAAGAAATACATACATACATATCATCACGCCATATCCCTTGCAGGGTAGGCAGAGAGAACAGAGTGCCAGAGAACTCTATCTCTGCATACTTCACTCGCTTCCTCAACATTCATAATTCTCTTCATACACGCTCGCCGGTTTCGGAGACTCTTGACTCCACCTTCCTTCAGTACATGACCGATCTGGTCTAGGTAGGTTAGTCTCGGTCTCCCTCGGTACCTACATCCTTCCACTTTCGCATTGTATATCTTCTTAACCAGGCGTTCGTTCGGCATTCTTTCCACATGTCCGAACCATCGGAGCATTCCCTTTCGCATCTTTACACCAATACTCTCTTTCATACCTACTCGCTCTCTTACGTCGTCGTTACGAATGCGGTCGGTCAGCCTAACTCCACAGATTTTCCGCAGAGATCGCATTTCGACCGCATTAATTTTACTATCATACTCTTTTCTGCATACCCAACTCTCGCTTCCATACAGTAATGTTGGGACAAGCACTGCGTTATGTATTGCTACACGTGCCTTCTGGCTGAGGTGGTGGCTGCCGAGAAGTTGCCCCAACGCTCCGTTCACTCTATTTCCCGCATTCACTCTTCGCTCTATATCAGTGGTGTACCTTCCATCTCGGCTAAATCCACATCCAAGATATACAAATTCATCCACTTGCTCTAGTACATCATTACCTATTGTTACTCTTACATCTGTTCTGGTTTTATCTCTTTCAAAGACCATTATTTTGGTTTTGCTCACATTCACGCGTAGACCCCTTTTCTTACAATCTTCTGTCATTGTGTCGACTAGGGTCTGCAGGTCAATCGCTGACTGTGCCAGCAGGACTGCATCATCTGCATAAAGCAGAGCAGTGACCACTGAGTCGCCCATCTGGACTCCCACATTCATATCGTTCAACCTTTGGAGACATTTATCCAGATATATGATAAACAGCCTGGCTGACAGAACGCACCCCTGCTTAACGCCGATATTGACGTCAAACCAAGGCGATATTCCATCATCCAGCCGCACACAGGCTCTACAGCCCATGTAACTGGACTGCACAGCCTGTAGCAGTTTACCGTTAATACCATACTCCGGTAAAATGTCCCAAAGTTCCTTTCGTACAACCGTGTCAAATGCTCTCTCCAGATCCACAAAACTGCAGAAAACCCTCTGACCTAGAGCCAGATGCTTCTCCACAATGTTGCGCAGAGAGAACACTTGATCCATGCATCCCCTTCCACTCCTGAAACCTCCTTGTGTCTCACACAGTAAACCATCGGACACCATCCTCATTCTCCTTTCAATAATTTTTCCATACACTTTTGCTGCCAAACTGGTCAAGCTTATGGCTCTGTAATTTGCGCAGTCATAACGTGAACCCTTGTTTTTAAACAAAGGCACGATGACTGCGCTATTCCAGTCCCTGGGAACCATTCCCGAGCTCCAACATAAATTGAGGAGCAACAGGAACGCCTCCCAGACACAAGAGCCACCGAGCTTGATCATCTCGGCAGACACCATATCAATGCCCGCTGCCTTACTATTTTTCAAACTTCTTATCGCCCATTCAACTTCATCCATACTGATGCCATCGGAGGACGCCGTTGTCGAATGTTGATCTACTAAACCACATCCAACACCGGCGCCAACCGTAGCATCCGCATACATATCGCCAAAATATTCACTCCATCGGCTTAACACGTCTTGTGTTTGTGTAAGAATGTCTCCACCTTTAGACCTTATTTTATTCATTCTGAAGGCTGACCAACCACCCCGAGACTTCTTCACCTCCCTCCAAAAGAGTTTGGTGTTACCCTCGAAGTTTTTAGTCAGCCTATCTTCTGCACTCATACTTGCTCTATCACGTTTCTCTTTCACTAAGGCCTTGGTGTCATTCTTACATTGCCGATATATTTCTTTCTTCTGTTCAGTCATACTGTCATTCAGATTCAAAGAAGAGACATAGTCCAGCCACGCTTTCTTCTTTTGCTCTACGGAAGCTGCCACTTCCGCATCCCACCATGCATCACCATTTGTTTTTCTATGCTTCTTTGAACTTCCACATACTTCTTTCGCTGTATCTACCATACTCTCTTTCAATACTCTCCAGCATTCTTCAATGTCCGATTGCGGCTGGCTTGCCATCGTCAGCCGTTCTCGGACACCCTCTGCATACTTTTCTCTTACACACTCTTCTTGCAACCTTTCAACCTTTATTCTTTCAAGCCCTCCGAAGTGGACACGCTCTCGCCAGTGCCTCCACTTTCTGAACAGACCACTAAATCTCGCAATAACGAGATAGTGGTCCGTGTCGACTGTGAGGCCCCTGTAGGCTCTTGCGTCCAATATTTTGCTTCGGAGGCGACTGTCTACCAAAATTAAATCTATTATGCTTTTCTGTTCATTCCTTCTCCATGTATACATATGGATGTCCTTATGTTGGAAAAATGTGTTTGACACAATAAGGTTTCTCTCCATGCATACATCCGCTATGAGCCTACCTGCGTCGTTCACTCTCTTATCACCAAATGGACCAAGTACGTCCTCATAGTCGGGACGCTTGGTCCCCACCCATCCGTTCAAATCTCCGCATACAATCACGCGTTCACTGGTTTCTGCCATATCCAGAACTTCCCTAACATTGTCCCAAAACTTCTCTAGGTCTGATGCCACCGAGGATCCTACGGGAGCATATGCTACAACCATGAATACCTTGGTGACACCTAGTTTTATACGGACCCAGAGAAGTCTGGGATCATACATTCCGTAATCCTTCACACCTGAGGCCAAGCGAGAGGACAACAGCACTCCTACCCCCATGCTGGCTCGATCGCTCTGTGGTACACCAGACCACAGAGTCATCCCGCCACCAGGAAGATCGCAGGCGTCGCTGCCCCTTCGCTTGGTCTCTGTTACACAGAGCACGTCTAGCTGTTTGTCCGCCATGACGGATATCAGCTCGTGCAACTTACCTTCCACACAACCTCTTACATTCCACGTGCCCACCCGGCACTCCGTTCTCCTCGACTCGCCTAACTGGGCAAGGCGTGATGGGTGGCGGCCCCCATCGCCGCAAAGAAATTTATTTACTTTATATTATTTTTTTTATGTCTATAAAGTTTCTAGTACTTTTTAAGATTATTTTCCCTTATAATAATGAAAATAGTAACAGCAAAATTAGTTATAATAAAAATAGCTAATAACTTAATTTTTAATAAGCTATCTTCATCTTTAATCTGTTAATTTTAATTTTAGTCGATAGTATTAAATTAACATAGCATTAATAAAATGTAAATGACGCCATCTGTTGGTATATTCTAAGAAACGTCATTATTTCTACAAAACCTACGTAGTAATTCTAAAATATATAAAAATAGTTTCACTACACTAATTACATCTGCACGAGGTTATTATTTCAATCAATATTTTGACTTTAAGTGGGAAGTGGTATGAGATATTCAGTTTTAATGTCGTCACCATATAGGTTTGAAAAGGATTTTTTACTGGAGGACAGAGTAAGAAAACAAGTCTTTCTCCATTTCCCACGTGTATTGTAAAAACTGAATGTCTTATCTCTTGCATAGGTAGCTAACATCACTGTGAAAAGGAGGAAAACGAGACATGAAACATTATGCCAATCCGTAGAAGAGATCAATTTCCTTTTTGTCATAAAGATAGCAAACACTAGGATTATATTTGTAGAAATTTATTGCTTAGTACGAGATGTTATCTTTTTAGAATAAAAACAAACGTATTTGCCATAATAAGTGAAATATCATTCATATCGCTTTATTTTTCAGATAGTTGATGATGTATTCGCTTTGATGCGTTCTGAAAGAATGACTTATGAGCTTGGTTTCCAAGTACTTGATTTCTTGAAGCATGATACGAGCTATTATGTTTGGTACCCAGCTGTTACTGGTTTCAATTGGTTGAGAAATCGTTTCTTGCATCTACCCGATGTCCGTGCAGAATTTGACGTAAGTACTTTTACTATTATTCTTTTCGACGACGTTATTAGTGATACATGAAATAATGATTTGTCCCATGCAATAGATACCGATAGCATACCGTCACCTTAAGACGTAAATATGATACGAAGTGAAATTTGCATGTCCTACAATTAGTCACGGTGGTGTAGTGGCAGCACGATTGGGCCGGAATCCCAATAGGCGCGGGTTCGAATCCCGCTTGTGATATCATTTTTCACTTCGTAATCGGTTTTTATAAATAATTAAGCATATTAAATGGATTATTTCTTTTAACATTTTACTTTTACGTTTCTGTTTATGGTATTGTAATTTCTTGTCTGTAGTTTTGGTTTTGAAAAGACAATAATTTATTTTTATTATTAGTATTACCCGATTACGAAGCATTTGACCACCAATATCATCTTTCTCCTGCTCTTATCCCAAATAATTGGAGTTGACTAAAACGCAATCGTACCTATTGTAAAAGGTTTTTGCAATAGTTTTATGACGGGACATCTACCTGACGTCAACTCTATTTGAAAATGTAATTGTTAACCAAACAGCATTTAGTGGAGTTGGCCCTGGTTTATATAAAGATTTTGTCGTCTTTTATGACATTCACGAGCAAAGTAAGGGTTGGTAATATTCATAGCAGCTACCTCACTGCACTGCTCATCTGTTTCTACATCATTTTAAACCACTTATCTTTATTTAACTAATAAGAAAACCTAAGGGTCATTACGCCGGTAAGCAGAAAAGAAAATCCAATGCATTTCGTAAAAGATTCAATTATAATATATCTTGGTTTTAGGAAATTCTTTACGAGTTTATGGACGCTGCTATCAATGATCTCGGTTATGACGTCATTTCTGGTGAGCCCTTGACAACCACACTCAACCGTTTCTTCCTTCTATCATTCGCTTGCAACATCGGCCATTCTGGATGCCTCGAGGACGCTGATAATAAATTTGCAGCTTTAATAGGCCAAGGCACACCGTAAGTTTTAAAAATAATAATAACAATAATAAATTATACTGTATATACTGTGTGGTGACGGACTAAGAATACAATTCACCACCCATTTTCTTATCTGTGGTTGATCGTAAGAGACGACTAAGGGATAAAAAATGCATATAACATCTATGCAAGAGAAGGAAACCTCGATACAAAACCTTATACCAACACATCTGACCAGCGTGGTATAGCAGGTTAATTTCCCTCCCACTATGGAGGAGGCTGAAGCCCAACAGTGGGATATATATGAGCTGAGATTTATCGTTATCATCATCTCAGCTCGTATATATTCAACTACCCTACTGTGTCACTCTGATCAGACTAATAATCATCATTCTCCTACTCTTATCCCAGTTACTTGGGGTCGATACAATATGTACTCTTCTTTTATAGTACATATTGTAAAAGTTATTGGCAATAGTTTTATGACCGGCTGCCTGCCAGACGTCAACCCTCCTTGGGAATGTAATTGTTGACCAAACGGCATCAGATGGAGTTGGCCCAGGTCGTTAGAAGGCTCTTAGTCGTCTTTTACGACATCCTCGAGCAAAGTAAGGGTTGGTAGTATTCGTAGCCACTACCACACAGCTCTGATCAGACTAATAGATAGGATTTAATTTCGAAGTTTCTTTCTCTCGAAACAATTTTAGTAGTAGTAGAGACTAGTGGAATTGTATTTTTAGTGTCTCAACACAGAGATAAATAAATAGACAGATATCAATAATAGTAGGCCCTCACTGTTGATAGTTTTCAGTCTACAGCCGCGGGCCGGTTCGTTCTGGGTAGTACTAGTCTTTTGCAGAAAATCAATGTCTGATCAGTGGCAAAGTTCTGTTTCGCTCACTGAGCCAGCAGCCCAATTTTCTGGATTGGTTTGACGTTTTAATTGATAGGCAGCAGTCTAACTGTACTATTGATATTACAAAGGTCCATGGGCGGGAGTAATATTTACCTACATATTTGCTGCTTGTTCATTTGCCATAAGTAATAAAAAAATAAATTGAACCATGCAACCTGATTTTAGGGTTCCGTACCTCAAAAGGCAAAAGGGAACCCTTATAAGATCACTTTGTTGTCCGTCCGTCCGTCCGCCTGTCCGTCCGTCCGTCTGTCTGTCCGTCCGTCTGTCCGTCCGTCCATCTGTCCGTCTATCAAGACCCTTTTTTAAATCAATGCTCGATGTATTTAGCGATGAATATAATATTCGCGTGACTTAATGCTATTTACAATAGCCATTACTAGTTATGTAGAAGCGTAATCATACTAAGTAACGGCTTAATATATTCGATAGGAAATTGACCGAACCTAATAAAACAATTTGTATATTACTTAAATATTGCACTTATGTTATGATTCATGTCAGACAAGTAGGTGATCGAAAACCTTTTTTTTTAAAATAAGACACCACTCTGCACTAAGGAAATATTCCTTGTACTGCGGGTGACTTTACATACATATAATTAACGCAGACAAATTACACTCGGACTCAGAATAACAGTTTGTGGATCATACAAAGTATTGTCTGCAAGAATCGAATCCGCGGCACTGGCATAGGATGGTATTTTAACTACTACGCCATGTATGCAGTCAAAACCTTAACCGAAATTATTTATGTTTTTAATTCTTCTTTTTCATATCATCATCATCTTAGATCATATACGTCCCGCTGCTGGGGTAGAGATTCCTCCATAATAGGAGGAACGTTGACTTACAATATCACCCGAGTCATGTAGAATGTCATAGGGTTTTATTTTGAGTTTTACTATTCTTGCATAGTTGTTTCACATCATGATCTCCGCTCATATTCATCTCGCTGTTAGTCTCAAGTATCTTTCATAATAGGAGAGAAATTAATCTACTAGATTATATTGGTCAGACCGATTGCTATAGAGTTGTATTTCGAGTTTTCCTACTCTTTCATAGACGTTATATACATTTTATATTAGTCATCCTTTACAACACCCACGAGGGCAAAATAAGGATTAGTGAATAGTATTTTTAGTCTGTTATCATACGGAGGTGACGCATAAAGAGTATCATAGAGGTTTTTTGATATAATACATCTTAGTTGTCATAATTTTAATAGAAGAATGAGAATTAGTAGATCTATAATTACTGTTTATGGATTACTGAAACTTCTTTCAATATCTACTTCAATTAAAGATAATTGTTAACTAAATAATTGACGTCATGCATCATAACAATACAATTAAAATTGTATTTCCCCGAAAGATAAATAAAACTTCAAATGATAGCATAGTTATAATATGAAGGGGAATTTCTTTGTATAACTCCATATGGTCGGCTAGGTAATAATCTGGTGTTGTGGTTAATACCATTATAATTAATACCCGAAATGTAATTTGAAATAAAACTATTTTTACGGATTCTAATTTGAAATAAAACTTTTTGACGGATAATAATTTGAAATAAATCTATTTCTATGGTTTATTATCATCATCATTCAGCCCTTCGCCGTTCACTTCTGGATATAGGCCGCACTCTTTGGCACAAAGTCCGGTCCTGTGTCACCCACATCCAAGGCCTATTTTTTTTTGTCTCTGTGGAAACGCATTTACGCGCTAACCACTTCCCGTCGATGTCAAGACGGGGGGGAGTGTGGGACTCGCCGACCGGATAGTCCGACTGGAATACCCACTAAAACCACAGCGGCCCCCATCCGCGCTTTTACGGGACGCCGGAGAGTTCGTTTACTGACATTCGATCCCCGACCCCCCAGAAAGTTGGGCTGTCGGCTCTGTCGCTCAACGAACGAAGCATAATAATGACGAAGCATAAGCAAAATTGCCATTACTCAGATGTCGATTTTCTACGCGAGTGTGGTACTACCCTGGACGGACTGGCCCGCGGCTGTAGACAGAAAATTGTCAACAATGTGGTACTGCCACAAGATAACGTATAAGATAACATACCTACGCGATTAAATCTACAAAAATACTTTTATTTCACTAATGTAATACTCTCAAATAGTCGCCGAAACCGGCGAGCGTGTATGAAGAGAATTATGAATGTTGAGGAAGCGAGTGAAGTATGCAGAGATAGAGTTCTCTGGCACTCTGTTCTCTCTGCCTACCCTGCAAGGGATATGGCGTGATGATATGTTTGTTTGTTTGTTTGTTAATACTCTCGTGAATATTAGAATTTCATTCATTTAATTTACTAAGCACTACGCTGATACGAAGATTTTAGTCTTTGTACCTTTTATTTTTGAAGGATACGTTGTATAAAGGAACAAATTTTTATATCGTAAATAAATATATAAATTATGGACATAAAGTAGGAATCGAATCTGTGACACTCGGTATTGATATCGCTAGGTACTTAACGACATCTGTGTATTCTATCGCACCGTACAGATAAAATCCATTCGAGTAAAAAATATTATTTTTAAACACAACACCCTGCGCAAAGAAATAAATCCTTAAGTCCTGGGAGCGTACAAAAAATTATCCTGCGTGGGAATCGAACACATGACACTCGACACGAGAAGTTGGTATTTTAACCATTCCACCATCTGTGCAGTCTAATAATAAAAATAATTCATTTTCATATAATTTTATACACTTAAACTATTTGTTTCAGAGTAAACCCCAACTTGAGGCGACATGTATTCTGTAGAGGTCTTCGGGCAGGTGGACTTGCAGAGTTCACCTATTTGCGTGCTCGTAGACTAAATTCCAATAATCAAGCGGATGAAGTCGCTATGTTAAGGTCTTTGGGTTGTACCACCAATGAAGTTGCTGGAAGACAGTAAGTAATGATTATTATTTGTTAATTTTTGAATTAAGAAATTTATAACTAAAATCATTTTACTCAAAATAACGAAATTTAGAACTGAAAATTTAAAATATAATTAAAATATTTATTCAAAATGTATTCAATTTCAAAATATTTTCATTAATTTGAAAATAATTTAAATTGCCAAATTTAGAAGTGAAATTATTTTACTGAAATTATTTTATATTTGCACTCTAAATATTTTACGAAATTTAGAACTGAAATTATATTTTTATAATTTTATTTGAATGACAAATGTAAAATCAGATTCACTGTTTTTTTTTTCTTATTCCAGTCATAACCATTTGCCACAACTTTCCTCTAGAAAAGGAAAGTAAATTGACTTCTTAAACCACAATGACCGTTGGCTAGCCCTCACTTGCAATGATGTTATATGCTTACGCCTCTTACTTGTATCTTGTTTTCATACCGGCTGGAAAAAGATATTAGCTATACCCTGGATTCACCATATTACGAAACATAGTGGACATATATAGCATACGATACGTATATCATATTTTGAAATTTTGTGCTCTTATTTAAATATTTAATTTACACAAATATTTAAACTTCTTTATCTTCTGCTCATCTGAAGTAGGTATGATCCAAAGCGTATACTATAAACCATATTTCATTTTCTGATTTAGTAGTAGACATACTGTTCCATAAATATTTCTTTTGAGTTTATCTTCCTATGTATATTTAAATAACACAATTATGATAATATCAAAATCTTTTATCTTCTTGTACTCGGAATACACGGCCATAACTTACCGCGTATAATCCATACATCATTTAAAAAAAAGACAATAATCACTAAAGATTTTTTTCAATTTAAGGTACTTGAACATGATACTGACACCCGAAGTGAAGGCTCAAGATAGAGTGAATGCCTTCACATTCTATTTAATGGGTGATGCTAATAATGCCAAGATTGCTTTGGATTGGTTCAAAGGAAACGTCGATGCGGTCAGAACAGCGTAAGTTAATCTTATAGTCTTCGAAGTTTACTAGTGTTATTGTATTGACTACTTCTGATTATAATTTAGAGTTTCGCTGTCCGCTGTTGGACTTTTTTTTGAGCCCTATAAATGAGGGAATAGTGCTGTGATAACCATTCTTAGCAGACAGGTTAGCAATCGTAGTAATTCTCCCATACACTGCCTTAGTCGATTTTTATAATACCCAGAGGAAAGTAAGGGTTAAATACTTTTATTTTATTTAAAAAAAAAATCCAATAGTTAATTAATGGTGGGATATCACTTGTGAGATCTGGTTCAACTCTTTTTTTTTTCAACATTATATTTGAGACTCATATTATATCGTGGTTTAAAGAGAAACACACTGAAGCTAATACTTTTAAAGCATGTTGTATGCATTTTTTATGTAAAAGAAGTTAGTAGAAATAATAGACACTCTAATGCCGGATTTTCTTAGTGTGATTGGTTCCAATCCGGTGGTAGTTATTTGGATTAATTTAAGGGGAATGTGCTACAATTGATAATATATGGTGGTCTTGATGGGATTTATGTGTATAAAATGATTTGAATTTAACTCGTCACTATACGTGGTAATACTATTCGTATCGTACTGTCACTTGCCATATGAAGCATTCGCTTTTTGATAAAAATGATTGAAGTCATTTAATCTTTTTTCAGGGTCGTTCTTCCAGCTTCGTTCAACAGTGTTCTTTCTTCAATTGCCGGTTACTTAGATGAGGAAGGTCTCCAGGATGTAAGTGTTGTTCTTTTATCAATTCCAAAATCATTTGAGAAATTTCTTAGTCATATAATTTGTATTTTTAATAGTTAATCCATAAATCAACCTATTCAAGTTTCTTGTTGGACATAAGCCTGTCCATTAAGGAGGATGGTGCCATAACACTTGAAATCTGGATTGTTGATTGTAATTAGTCTCATATTTAAAGTCTCTTTTCTATAAAAAGTATAAAATATATAATTGTAATTAATTATAGACAAAGAGTATTTACAAGACAATCTATGTATGTTGATAAGAACCTTTCGCTTATACTTACACCCATAGAAAGAAAAGAATCTCATACATACATATATATCATTACGCCATATCCCTTGCAGGGTAGGCAGAGAGAACAGAGTACCAGAGAACTCTATCCTTGCATACTTCGAAGAATCTCATGCATTTCTTTATTCTTTTAAAAGCCGCTCTAAGATAACTAATAGAAGAGAAATTAACCTACAGTAACACGCTGGTCAGCCGGGTTGATATTGGGTTGTACTTTAATTTTTCCTTCTCTTGCAAAGAAGATATACACATGTTATTTTTGTTACTTTATAATTCTACTTATTATTTTATTTTTACTTTATAATCTTTTACGATAGTCACATATGAGGGAATTGTGTTCTTACCCCGTTATCAAACGGAAAAGATGTAACAATTTGCAGATCTCATTACTTTTCCGCATGGGAACTGAATCCATGATACTAGGCACTGATAACTTAACCTCTAAGCTGTACAGTCTTCGTAGCATAGTTTTTCGTAGTAATGTTCTGTTACTTTGTTTTAGATGGAATCATGGTTGAATGCTAATCAAGCATCAATCCCCGAATACAATACAGGTCTAAACGCCATCCAATCAACTAGAACAAGTATGAATTGGGGCACAAATAACGCTGATATAGTTCTAAAAGCGGCCCGAGGATCAGCTGCTACTATTCTACCCACCACAATTCTACTATCGTTTACTTTAATTACAATGCTTTTAAAATAATTTAATTAAATGTATGTAGATTGTAATATATAATTTATTAATAATTAAATATTTTTGATAATTATTTGATGTTTTAATTATTTTTTCTTAATTCTCATATATTTCCTATTGTTAGACTTCCACAATCGTACAACAATTGATTAATTCGTACCGATCAGATGGCTTAGGTTTAGCTTTTATTTTGAGTTTACCCTCTCTTGAATTAAATCTACATATCGTATCCCTCAGTCATCTTTTACAACAACTATAGATAAGAAAGGGGGTGATAAATTGAACATATTCTTACTTTGTAAATTTAATTGTATTAATATAGCAATATACCAAGACAAAATGTTAATAAATTACTTAAAATGTAGGCTTATTATTTATATTTCTACCCTATATAAAATATATTATAATAGTTTATAAAGAAATGAAAACACATACAAATTGTAATAAGGCATATTTCCAATTATCAGATTTTTTATTAATTTAATAGGCAGTATGGGATAAATCCTTGGGCATATTGCAAGTATGTAATTAATGTACACAAATTACACCTAGACTTAGAATAAACAGTTGTAAATCACACGAAAGATTGTCCTGCGTTGAGTTAGAATACATAATACTCGTAATGGGATTTATCTAACGTTTCTATTTAGTCCACTACTGCATTAATGCATTCATAACTTCCTTTTAATTTATTTGTAATTACATACGAAACTGCGTCAAAGAATGATCTTAAGCCTTGTATATAACGGTAATTATCTACTTCCCAGTAATATCAGTTTTATGAAGTTTTATGATAACACATACCTCTTTATAAAACATTACCACATGTTATAAAGTTGAATCATCAATATCAACACAATTCAGGTAATTTTTCAATAGCTAGTAAGCTTTTGTAAAATTCCACTGTGTATAATGATTTCTGATGTTTACTCGAGTATTACATATTTGAAATAAAAATAATTTTGACAGATTCTATCACGTTTATATTAGATTTTGCCATGGAAGTAATAAGTACTCTGTACAACAGGAATGAGCTGTTGTCGCAAAATTGAAGCCGAGCGAGAGCTCAGAACTGTACCTTTTATCCCTCTCTGGCGATGGTGACCATATTGAAATATGATTTAAGGACAATAATTATAAAAAATATTTGTGATCTGACGTCAGCAGATCATTGCCTCAGATGGATTTTAATCGAAGATGCTAATTATAAACTTGCCCTTTGTGGCACTATACATTTCCTGTTTTTGCTTGCTTTTCACACTTGCGTCATATAGGTAGGTACTTATCTACTGGTCCTTGTGGGACATGACATGCAGCTGGACTGAGATAAAATTACGATAAGGTGGTGTGTGGTATATTTAATTAAGAAAAAACAGTTAAGTTTACATTTAAGTTTAATTCTAAATCAGATATTGCTAAATAAGACAGTCTTGTGAAGTTTCTGCCGCAAAACCAGCTTATTCCTTATATGTTTCATTGATTCTAATTTTGCATTGAACGTAAATTGAGATATGAATTCGCTAACGTCTTCATCAATAGAATATCATGTGGATCTTCAAATATAGATTGAGGAGGATGTGCTGATTCTAACGATGTATGTAGTTTGCTATAAAATTCTCGGACGACATACCTACATGATAATTTTATTTTTGTTTACGTTTTTTAACGATTGATTTAATAATGTAATAAACAGTGTTCTATGGTGTTGTGATCCAATAACACCACACAATTTGAACAAGAAATTTTGTGAATCATCCCATTCACAATATATCCAGCAATATAAAAAATAATGTTCAGTTTAAAATCTGAAACACAAGCGTTATCTACGAGATCTAACAAATCATCTATTGATGTCGATCATGTCGACTGATCTTTATTACATTCTTCCACAATAGCTTTCTTTTTGTTCATAAATTTTCTAAGGAACTTAATGTTAGGGACATTAAGATCTTTCGGAAATTTGAAATCTAAACAAAGTTATTTTCATAAAAAAATAAAAAATACATAGGTATTTAAGTTATTTGTTCTTGAACTAGGATTGAATAGTCATGCATGGTCACCGTAATTCTTCACTAACATATTATGTTATTATTATTATTTACGATTTCATGTGGGGTTGTCAGGTCAGGTGTCCGTATTTCATACATATAAAAGAAAACCTATACCCCAATCGCAAAATGTTTGCGTTAATAAGGTTTTACACTTAGCAACAAATAATATTGCTTTAATATGTCGGTAATAAATTATTATTTATATTTAAAAACATTTTAGAAGTAAATGTTTTTACTTCATTACATTACATCAATCGCATATTTTTCTACCAACAAGGAAAGGATTGAAATCAACTTAACTCTGGCAATTCTAAGTCCACTGTTAGAACGGGACACAGGGTACACTGGTTGCCCTCTCACTCGGCTTCACATTTATTTTGTGCGCAACAAGACTCTTACTACCTTAGCATAAGGTTTTATTTTCTTTATTTTTGCTGCAAGATGCACAGATAGAGCTCATTCCTGTTGTACAGAGTACTTATTACTTCCATGGATTTTTCTTCTTCTTTTTCTTATATATTGACAATCAGCTACTTATACGAGCTATTGGTGCCAGTGTCGAGTTATGAATATCTTCACGTTTTTAGTCTTTCAAGTTAGTCATTGTCTAAGTCAAATTGTCACCATTAACAGTGCAATGGCCACACTATTAATGGTATCTTCTGGGAATTTTGATGGAAAACGAAAACGTTGTAAAGCACTTTTATATGATATTCACTACATCCCAGTATTTCCGCACATCACATTACATAAAATGCCATCAAAATTATCTAATATAACACGTTAAAACACTAATATATCGAATATAATACAAGAGCACCACATGACGTTTTTAAATTCCCGTCAAAAGTCTATTAGATTTTTAATTTCCCGACGTGTTGAACAATTTAGTGTTTACAGTCCTCCCGTGACCATGAATACTGTGTTCGAAGCGTCGAGAAATTAAAAAATAAATAAATACAAACGCGACAAAATTCCCAAAAATAATGCCCTTGTTTAATAACGGATTACGAATACAATGTATTATTATGATCGCAGCTCATAAACATCTGACTGCTTGGCTTGAAGCTCTATTAAAATGAGAGGGAAATTGGTCTATTATATCTTAAAAGTCAGACGGGGATAGTCATATTATATTTTTGACTTAACTAAACCTTCAATGCAAGAACAAATTAAATATGGTATTTGTTAACTTTCCGTGTGGTGACGGAGTAAGAATACAATTCACCACTCGTGTCTTAGCCATGGGTGATCATCAACATCATCTCAGCCCATATATGTCTCACTGTTGGGCTAGGGCCTCCTCTATAATGGGAGGGCAATTGACCTACTATACCATGTTGATCAGACGTGTTGGTATAGGGTTTTGTTACGAGTTTTCCTTCTCTCGAATTGATGTTAAATGCGTTTTATATCCCTTAGTCGTCCCGTACGATCACCCACGGGTAAGATAGAGGGTGGTGAATTGTATTCTTATTCCGTTACTACACGGAACTTTTTCTTCTTATTATTACTTCATCAAATGGATGATCGTAAGAATGCAATTCACCACCCTCTATTTTATACCTGAGTGATCGTAAGAGAGGGCTAAAGGATATAATACACATCAACATCTATATAAGAGAAAGAAAACTCAAAACAAAATTCTATATCAACAAATCTTTTTTTTTTTTTTTTTTTCTACAGGGTGGACCATGGATGTGGTCGCGCCCCGACAAATCCATCCGGGGCAACAAAAGAGGCGGCGCGCAACCCCATGGACCCACCCTGCAAACACCTCTTTTCACCGTGCGAGCGGGCCACCGGTACCCGATCTCTGTCTTCGGTGGCCCGCCCGGCGGTTTACCCTTACGGGTTCCTCTCGTGTCGACGCCCCGACAGCTTTCGCCGTCGGGGCGTCGCCCTCACGCGGTGGCCTCACGTCGGGTGACCGGACAATTCCCTGGTCCGATCACCCGAAGCCTCCGTTAGGGCGGCATCAGGCACAGGTATTCGCGCCTGCGCCTCCCCGGCCGATATCAACACATCTGAGTAGCAAGGTATGGTAGGTAAATTTCCCTCCCATTATAGCGAAGCCTGGAGCCCAATAGTAGGATATATATGAGCTGAGATGATGATGATTTGTTAACTACTGAATTTTATATAAAGCTGACAGTACTGATGTTTTTGGGAGATTAAAGCAATGATAGATAAATATGAGATACATTTATTGCGATATCTTGCCTTCACCCATTTTCATTATATTTCAAGTATCTAGTAGTTGATGTTATAGATATGTCATCAATAAGTATCTTGTGGTTATTATTTTATTTATCTATATCTATCAAGTAATATTTGTATAGCGACTTCTCCGTAAGTTGCACTAGCAGACGCCATCTTGCTAATGAAGACAATTATTTGGTGACAAAGACATACAATTCAGCAGGTCTTATGAGAATGCTGTCTTTTCCATGGTTCCGGATAATTTGCGCATGTTTTATTATCTTTTTCTTTTTCTCAGCGCGTATACTTACTGCTATTTTGAGCACGAGCCTGCTCTAGATGAGGAAAAATTTGTCTGCTACGCTATGTTGATGAGATGGTTTACTATATGGCTTTATTTCAAGTTTTCCTTCTCTTATATTGCTGTTATTTGCTTACATCTCTTAATTGGTTTTATATGATACTCGCCGTAAGGACAAGAGTGATGACCATTGTTTTCTAAGAGACCATTGTTTTTAAAATTATTGCCAGTAACTTTTGCAATATGTGCGAGTACATATTGCATCGAACCCAAGTAATTGGGATAAGAGCAGGAGAATAATGAGCAGGATAAAGAAGTCTTAATGGTTCCTTTCAGCGTAATCGCAATTATGTGTTTTCGAATGAAACTTTTACACTTTTACTCATTCTCTTGGTGATCACTCAGGCAGCTTTTACGACTTTCATGGTAACAAAAGGATGAGTAACTTTTTTTTTAACGATTTAACACATGAAGTAAGTCAAGTAGAGTATACAAATACTTTATTTCATATTTTGTCTTCATTCAAACTATTGAATAGACACTTGCAGCACTTGCTAGACTAGCTAGACTACTATTTGGCCTTTTTTCTATTGTTTACGGTGGCGAACTAGCAAGCAGTGTGCTGCTTGCTCGTCACCTGATGATAAGTGTTACTGTCGCTTATGGACCTTTGAAATACCAGGGGTATAGTTTTTTTCCTTTTCTTTTCATGATGGACTCACAAAAGAAGGCCGACGATCAGCACCTGTCGCTGTCAAGCATCTTCGAGATGATAGTCGACAGGAACAGGTCTCTCCCAATGATCGCTAACAGGACGTGGCGTAGAGGACCCCAGGCGAGGTATATCTCCAAAGTATGACGTGCATCGTCTACTAGCGCGACACACTAGTGACATCTCGGGGCCCCTTATCTTCCAATGCTATGCAGATGCTTACCCAAGGCCCCGTCTCCGGAAAGTGTCTACCAGGGGTATAGCTGCGTCGCTGCCTACCAACCAAAAACCCACCCAGCAAGTTGAGCTTCCAGCTCTGTCGCTTACCGAACGAAGCGCAATAGCACATTGTCACTACTTAGACGAGGATTTTCTGGGAAAATGTGTACTACTCGGATAAACCAGGCCGTGTTTGTGAACAGAAAACTACCTCTAGATTGGCCCTACTACTATAAGACATAATAAAACTTTTAGTATTTCGGCTTTGCTTTCGACAATATATAAATTAGCTTTTTTGTCTTGTTCTGTAATTCTGTGTTGTAACATAAGGAATTTCATCAATTTCAGAACTGTATCACCTGAATTTAAATTACCCAAAAAGCTAAAGCAGAAATTTAATTTGGTTTAAATAAATTCATTTCTTCGTGTGGTGACAGAGTGAGAATACAATGCCACCATTCTTTTGCTCGTGGGGAAGATAAAAAATTATTAAGGGATATATATCATAAAATATTTATACCAGAGAAGGAGACTCAAAATAAATAGGAACGGGGTACATTAGGTAATTTTTCCACATATCGTGGAGAAGGCCCAACAGTGAGGCTGTGGTAAATTAAGATATCATTATTACTCATATCATTTATCCTGCTCTTATCCCATCAATTACTTGGGGCCGATGCTATAAGTACTCATACATATTGCAAAAGCTAGTGGCAACAGTTTTATGACCGATCGCCTGCCTGATATCAAGCCTCCTTGGGAATATATTTATTAACTAAACGGCATCATCTGGATTTGGCTTTTTTTTTACATATTGCTTTTGGTGACAAACGAGCAAGCAGTACACCTAGTGGTAAGTGTTACTGCCGCCCATGAACCTTTAGGGCCGCTGCCTACCAATACAAACCCCAAACCCAAACCCAAAGTTGGGGTGCCGGCTCTCTCGCTTACCGAACGAAGCGCAATAGCATATTGCCATTACTCAGACGTCGATCTTCTGCGAGAGTGTGGTACTATTCCGGACGGACCAGCCCGCGGCTGTAGACAGGGAACTGTCAACATTGTAGTCCTACCACTATCAATGCGCTCAGGTCGATATAGAGGTCTTTGTCCTCTATTACTACATCCACGAGCAAAATAAGGTAAACCATACATCACTTATTACCCACAACTAATACCCAAGCATTAAAACAAGTAAAATAAACCAACGCGCAAAATTAGTATTAGGTATTATAAATCAATCAACTATACTGAATAGTAAATGAAAGAAAACATATACAAAAAACTAGCATGGTTTTATGATGCTTCCAGATATGAAAGATAACTGTTGAAGATTATATTACGAATGTCAATATTTAAGTTAAATTTTGAAGTATCGTCAATCTTTACTGTGAATTTTGCCTAACAGTAAAATTGTTCCTTGATTTCTTTGATTATAAAACTCGCCATTCCTTTCTTTTCTCTGAGTATAAAAAATGGAATGTCTTATTCTATGTTTTAACAATATTGCGAGAAAGATAACTCGGAATAAAAGCCGTCTGGCTAGCATGGGATGTTGAACAGTGGTAACTCATATAGCCTTGAGCTTAAAAGCGTAGAAGGTAAAAGAAAATATTTTTATTTTAATAATATTTAATTGTTTTTGTAAAAGGTAGAATGTAATGGTGTTTTACAATATTGCTTGTTTGAATTTAACTTATATGGTATTATTTAGCACTAAAATTTAATTCTTAAATAATAATCGATTCAAAATAGGATAAGGAGAATCCCCTTTGGCAAAACATTCATCAATATAGAAAGCAAGTAAAACAATATGGCCGTATTAGTATAGCACACAAGTGTTACATTATCGCTGATAACGTAACTCTTTAAGATGCTGCTTATCAGTCATGTAGTCACGTCTCGAAAATATCTAAATACTAGTTTCAGTTCAAACGTTGAAGTGAACATGGGAGGTTAGTACATTAATTTAAATTGATATGAAGGTTTTAATAATACGGGGCGATCAATAAACAATTATTATAAATAGTTTTAAGATTAATTTTGATTATTATAATATAATTCTTATGTATAAAATAGGAAATTAAACATTTTTGACTTAATTGAATTTTAAAGACTTACACCTTGCACTAAGGAAATTATCCTTACATTGCGAAAGAATTTACAAACATACATACATATAATTATTAATTTACAAACATACATTTAATTATTAATTTACAAATGTACATTTAATTATTAATTTACGAATGTACATTGAATTATTAAGTTACAAACCTAAATTTAATTATTAATTTACAAATATACATTTAATTATTAATTTACAAATGTAAATTTAATTATTAATTAACAAACACACATTTAATTATTAATTTACAAACATACATTTAATTGTAATTTATAAACCTACATTAAACGGACACAAATTACAAATAGAATCTGGACATTTGACATGATCTACATGTAAAGTTTTATTACGTGTGGGAATTGTATCCACGGCATTTGTTATAAATACGTGTTTTAACCGCTAAACCATCTGTGCAGTTATCTTAATTACGAGGCTGTGTTATCAATCTCAAATTATTTCTATTTTTTCGACGTTGTTACCATAACAACATTTATCTGTTAATAATTTACATATGTCTTATGTTGTAAGTTAACTTATTTGTCTATTATTACTTTTTGTTTTATGAGCAAATAAAAGTCTCAGTATCAGAGATTTTTTAAGATATTTCAGTATTCGTACAAATAAAATATTTAACTATTATATTGCTGTGTGATGGCGACTACGAATACTAAAAACACTGTTCTTGGGTGTCGTAAAATACGACTACGAGTTTTAAAACATCGACCTAGGTCAATTCCATTTGATACCGTATATTCAACACTTATATTTCCAAAAAGGGTTAACGTTAGACAGGTGGCCGGTTATAAAATTATTTTGTATAGAGAAGTTCATATTGCGTCAAGCCCAAGTAATGAGGAAAAGAATAGGACAATGATAATGATTACTAAAATAAACGTGAAAGTTTGGTTTTTTATTACTCAATCGATTGAACAGATGGCGTAGTGGTTATGGTAGATATATAGACCTTCAGTGCTAGTGCCGTGGGTTCGATTAATACACAGGGCAATACTCTATGCGATCCACAAAGTGTTGTTCTGTCTGGGTATAATTTGTATGTGTTAATTGGATGTTTGTAAAGGCCCCCGCAACACATGGATTATTTCCTTATTGCAGGGTGATGAAAAAAGAAACACTATAGAATCCATTAAATTAGTTTTATTTCAAATATGTAATACTTGCGTAAATATAAGAAATTGTCAGTATATTAGATTAATCAGAATATTTTTTTTTTTAGATATGTTTCAAAAGCTGCTGTATATAGGAGTACTATGCGTACTATCAGAGATATCATTAGCAGCCACAGATACAAACTATAGATTGAATACTCCAATAGTGCCATCAAACTATGAAATCCTGATAACACCACGTTTTAATACCAGCGATGGAAAAGAATTCACATTTGACGGAGAAGTCACTATACTATTCACTACAACGGCAAATACAAATCAGATCAAACTACATTCCGAGAATCTGAACTTTACAGCAGCGAATATTGTAGTTACAAATTTAAATACAAATGCAGTTATAACATTAAATAGTACAAACTCTCTAGCATTTGAAACACATTATACTTTTGCATATATAAATTTGCTTACGGAATTACTACCTAATATTCAATATTCACTCAAAATAACATATGTCGGACCAATTAGAGAAGACTTGAATGGATTCTATAGAAACTATTACTTCGAAAATGGTGTTAAAAAGTAAGTACATATTTTTAATTTTATTTATTACGTATTCTAATGGAAATTTTATAATAATAAACAAAAAAAATATAATACTGTAGCGGGTAGATAATTTTTGTTATTGCTTTTGGTGGCAAACGAGCAAGTTGCACACCTGATGGTAAGTGTCACTGCTGCCCATAAATCTTTGCAATACCAAGGGTATAGCTAGACCTACCAATATAAATCGCTCTCTCGCTCACCAAACGAAGCACAGCAGCACATTGCCATTGCTCAGACGTCGATCTTCTGTAAGAGTGTGGTACTACCGCGGACGGATCGGCCCGCGGCTGTAGACAGAAAACTGTCAACAGCGTGGTCCTACCACTACAAGTAAACAAGTAAATCTCTGTAATAACGATGACTTATTGGACGTGAGCCACCTTACTCCACCCGTGACCATGAACGCTGTAAAGTGTTTGAAACATCGAGAAATTACAATCAAATACTCTTAACTATTTTTACGGATTCTAACGGCGATTAGAATCCGTAAAAACAGTTTTATTTTAATTGTGTTATCCTTGCGTAAACATAAGAAGTCGTAATAATAACCATAAACTTTAAACCTGACAATGAGATTTCCGTTTATTTAATTACGTTTATCTTCTAACCACAATAAGATTCTTAAATCTGATAAAATATTACGTAATATTTAATTAATTGTTAAATGGGTTTTACTATTTGCATTCCTATAAAACTTACCTATTATTCATTAATATTTTAGGGAATAATTGATTTTTACTTGTGGTGATGGAGTAAGAATACAATTCTCCACCCCCTATCTTACCCATGGGTGATCGTAAGAGACGACTAAGGGATATAACGCATATAACATCTATGCGAGAGAAGGAAAACCTGAAACAAAACCCTATACCAACACGTCTGACCAGCGTGGTATAGTAGGTCAATTTCCCTCCTATTATGGAGGAGGCTTGAGCCCAACGGTGAGACATATATGAGCTCAGATGTGTCTGTCTACCATGGTGTAGTAGGTTCATATCCGTCGCACAATGGAGGTCTGAGCCTCATGGTGGAATTAGGTTAATAATTGTGTATTTGGGTTAATAATCATCAAATCATAATGATGATTAAATAAAAACATTTCAATAAATTATTTTATATTGAGACGAGCCTATTTTGTGTCACATCGAAATATCCTATTCTATTTAATGGTGTGGCTTAATAATATTTTTTACACAAGAACATCCAATATATTTCACTAGACACGAGTTGCGATCAATTATAAGATGATAATGTGTACAATCTTAATAAAGAACTCATCGTTCTCCTACTCTTATCCCAATTACTTGGGGTCGATACAATATTTACTCTTCTTTCATAGCACATATTGTAGAAGTTATCGGCAATAGTTTTATGACTGGCCGCCTGCTAGACGTCAACCCTCCTTGGGAATGTAATTGTTGACCAAACGGCATCAGATGGAGTTGGCCCAGGTCGTTATAAAGCTCTTAGTCGTTTTTAATGACATCCACGAGCAAAGTAAAGGTTGGTAGTATTTGAAGCCGCTACCAAACAACTTACCTTAATAAAGAACTAAGCACTGCTTAAATGAAACGGCAGTACACCATAACCTTTCTTTATATATATCCAAACTTTGCCCTGATATGAAGTGCTGTCGCACTTTGGCAGGATGCCAAGTTTCCTTGCCACGTATATGGTATTGAATTCAATAAACCGCTTAAAGATAAAGCCAGGGCGTATCTCAACGTTTAACCACTGATAGCATTCGGTATATTTCAAAGATGCACTCTATAAAGTAGGGCTCAAGTATTCAGAGATAAAACACATTTCGATTTTAATAGCATTAAACCTTGTAAGTTTAACATTGACCTATTCAAAGATTGCTTGGAACATTAATACGATACTCTATAGACTTTCTTTTCGGACTATACGGACTTCCATATAGCTTGGAAGTGTAACTGATATGTCGCCATAAATGTGGTATCACCTACATAACCATATTTGCCGGGAATGAGTAGACTAATTGACATACAGTAGGAATCAATTGACAGAAATATAGTCCCTTGAGGAATTCCGGCATTCATCGCCTTGGTTTTTTTTTTTTTTTTTTTTTTATTGCTAGTGGTGGCAAACGAGCAAATAGCATGCTTGATGGTAAGTGTCACTGCCGCCCATGGACCTTTGCTATACCAGAAGTACAGCTAGGCCGCTGCCTACGAATATAAACCCCAAACCCACTCAATTGGGCTTCCGGCTCTCTCGCTTACCAAACGAAGCGCAATAGCACATTGCCATTACTCATACGTCGATCTTCTGCTAGAGTGTGGTACTATCCCGGACGGACCGGCCCGCGGCTGTAGACAGAGAACTGTCAACAGCGTGGTCCTACAAGAAATTATATACACGATTTATTATATGATAATTTAAAATAAAGCTTGCATAAAAGTTCACACATAATGTCAAAGGATTTTGAACAACCAGCAAGATTGCATCATACAGTAAAAGTTTCCTTCTTTGTTGAATCTAGCAGTATATTATCAACGTAACAGCACAATATGGTTAAGCTTTTCAATAACCTCTTTGTAGGTATATAAAGTAAACAACCCATTCCTTTAGCTGACTTGTACGACCAACGTGAATGAAAAGAGTGGTAAAATTACTCGTACTACAATTTTTAAGCATTAGTCTAGTTATTAAAACCCGATTACGAAGCGAAAAATGATGTCACAAGTGGGATTTGTCAAAATTGTCATTATTCACTTCGTAATCGGATTTTTATAAATAATTAAGCATATTAATTGCTAAATTTCAGTAATTTGGATTAGTCTAGTTTAGATATTTGGGTTAATATTTAATACTGAAAATTTAGAGTTCCTTCAATTACTAAGTTATAATGTAGTGAATGATTCATTTTTGTTACAAAAAAATTATATTATAAATATTATTGTATTTTAAACGATACATAATACTATCTATAAATGTCTATTGTTACTTTATTTATTCTCGACGATATAGCAAATATTTTAAGTGCTTTGAAGTACCCATTTTATACAAGTAAATACGGTGTTTATCGTATTATATTGCTTGAGCTTAGTATGGTGCAATATTTGTTTACAGTATATTCTCTTTTTTCAGTCCATATATGTCTTACTAGCTTCTGTTCGCGGCTTCGCTCGAGTAAAAGTTACTTTCCTAAAGTTTGTTATCCCCTATTTTTAATTTTTCTCCATAAGGGTAAATTTTTTACGAAATTTTAGTGTCATATTTATTTATATTTAATTAAAAATAAGTTTCTAGCTTCTGGCTTAAAAATTTTTGCATTAAAAAGTAGCTTATGTCCTTTATCAGCCTCTAGACTATCTGTGTACCAAATTTCATTTAGATCGGTTCAGTAGTTTTGGCGTGAGCGACAGCCAGACAGAGTTACTTTCGCATTTATAATATTAGTAAGGATTGTTGGGCATAACTGCCTCTATAATAATAGACAAATTTACATAGGATTTTGTTTCCAGTTCTTCCTCTCTTGCCAAAAGTTTATCTGCTTACATTTCTTAGTTTTATTTTACGAGATCTGCTTCAAACAGACGACAAGAGTGAATTGATTCAGAGTAAGAACTCTAAATTATACTCGAATTATAATAAGAACGATAGTTGTTTTATAAAAATATTATAAATATATCAAGTGAATTAAGTGTTTAAATAAACATATACATAAATGTTTGAGATGTTAAGAATCAAACATGAAGACACTTAGTATCATCTTCAGCCAAGAAAATACGTGATAAAATAATCATTTATCTAAATAGTTCTTATCTTTAATATGATAGACAGTTTTGAAGTTGTAGTAACGATGAAATCAGCTACTTTTTGTAATGTTTACTCGTATAGTACTATAATAATGTGTATTGAGATTATACGCATACAAAACTGATAACATTTTTTTATATTTTCTTTTCGACATATACACACACATATATATATATATATATATATAAATATATATATTCCATCGTGTCGACACATTCATATTCCAATTCATTCGTTTTCCGTGTGGTGAAGGAGTAAGAATACAATTTACCATTCCCTCTCTTGTCCGTGGTTGATTGTAAGAGACGTCTAAGGGATATCATATGTATATAACATCTATGCAAGATAAGGAAACTCGACGTAAAGCCCTGTCATCACGTTTGACCAGCGTGTTATAGTAGGTTTATTTCCCACTTATTATGGAGAAGGCCCCTACCCAACAGTGAGACTAATGTCAGCTAAGATGATGATGATGGCCTATTCCACGATTAAACAGGAGCCCCTACATACATAACGTCAGAAGAATTGAATAAGAAATAAAAACGAAAATTAATCCTTACTAATATTATAAATGCGAAAGTAAATCTGTCTATCTGTCTGTCGCTCTTTCACACCGAAACTACAGAACCGATCTAAATGAAATTTGGTACACAGACAGTCTAGAACCTGACAAAGAACATAGGCTACTTTTTAATGCAAAAAAAGGGTCGTAAAGGGGGATGAAAAGTTGTAAGGAATAATCGTTATTTTTAAAGCCAGAAGCTTGAAACTTATTTTAGGCCATTGGTTAGATATAAATATGACATTAATTACCCTTAAGGGGTAAAATAAAAATAGGCGATGAAAATCTTTAGGAAAGTAACCTTTTACGTGGGCGAAGCCGCGGGCAGAAGTTAGTCTTACATATAAAATAATTTTGAAAAATTACAAAAAAATACACTTTTCATTTTACAAAAAAATAAGTTTAATACTACTTTTTTATACTACTCCGCAACCATATTTTTCTACTCTTATCTCTATTAATATCAGGTCAGCGTATTTTCTTTTTCTACACTTGGTATAAAATTAGGTAAACCGTACGTTGGTGCAATGCAAGGAGTTTATATAAGAATATACATTGAGATTCACACCTCTGTATCATCAGAGCTCATATATATCCCACTGCTGGGCTCAAGCCCTCTCCGTAATAGAAGGGAAATCGACCTACTATACATCGTTAGTCAAACGGCTTACTGTAGGATATTATTTCGAGTTTAATCTCTCTTGTATAGATGTCATATGCATATTATATCCCTTATACATCTTTTACAACACGCACAACACCAGATAGAAAGTGGGGCATTTTGTTTTTACTCCATCACCACTCGGAGAATTGCACTTCTGTAACTTTGTTCGAAATAACTTCGGTTATCTTTTATCCACTACAAAGCATAGTGTTAATCTTTGATTTTTAATAACCTCTCCGCCGGCTTTCGTGATTTAACTGTCACATTCCTTGTATGATCATATCGTTTCGGTTCGCAAATAAGTAGAATCCTCATAAGCGGAAACCGCGACGTAATTTACAAAAAGATCCCGTTACCGAAAGAGCTGACGTTTGCAGAGAAATGCAGAACTTATATCGGCTCGCGAGAAAGCGTAATTTTTATTACTCTGCAGATAAAATTTTGCATGTTTCTTTGCTTCATTAATTGATGTTTGTACTGTTTTATTTTATTATGTTTTATTGTTTTAACTGTGTTTTTTTATGTATAGTTACCTGGTGTTCAATAAACTAAGATGGCTCAAATACAGAAAGTTTCAAAGCTAAAATTAGAATGTTATCCTTTCCCTTGGGGGCCGTCTATTAATCACGTGAGGTTTCAAAGGGGGGGAGGGGTTTGACAAAAATCACGAAGTCCTAAACCTTCATAGTCTTAAACCTCACCGCGTATTACCAAGAGGGAGGAGGGGTTAAAAAATGCTAAAAAAAGGATCACGTAATTAATGGACGTCCTTTATTTTATATTAAAAAATATATATTTTAAATTAAAAGCTTTGAAAATACTTTAGAATTAATACATAATTATAAATAGGCAACTTACAATAAATAAGCAAACTTACAATTTAATTATCAAACTAATCTTAATGACATAATTCAGCAAGCCCTACATAGCTTTCAACAACTTATTACTATATACTAAACATTTTTCTGAATATAACGCACATTTATATAAACAACCCAGTACTTCCAACGTAAATAGATGATATAACCCAATTAATTATAACGAGGAATTTGAAGATTCCTAGAAGAACATCTAAATAGTATAAAATTCTATCGAACATTATCCACCTATGGTTGAGGAAATAGATGTAATAATGACATTTTTTAATTCGGATTCGAACACGAACAGATAGTGTACTTTAACATTCAACAACATAGCATATGATGGGTGGTAGCGGCTACAAATACTACCAACCCTTACTTTGCTCGTGGATGTCTTGAAAGACATCTAAGAGCTTTATATCGACCTGGGCTCTACCTGATGCCATTTGGTAAATACTTAAAATTCCCAAAGACAAAATGATTGGCAATAATTTCATGATCAGCCGCTTGCATGACATAAAGATGTCAGGCGAGCGGCTGATCATAAAACTATTGCCAATAACTTTTACAATATACGAGGACGTATTACGTTGACCCTAAGTAATTAAGCTAAGAGCAGTAGAACGACGAACGTACATAACCATAACTGTTTAATCATCATTATCATCATCACAGCCAACACTTGTCCTACCGTTAGGTTTGCGCCTCCTCCGTAATAGGAGCGAAAATAAACCCACTATACCCCGCTGTTCAGACGTGTTGGTATAGGGTTTTGTTTCCAGTTTTCCTTCTCTTGCATAGATGTAATATGCGTTTTATATCCCTTAGTCGTCTCCTACGATCACCCACGGCTAAGATAGGGGGTGGTGAATTATATTCTTACTCCGTCAACACACGGATAACACAACTGTTTACCGTATATTTATATAAAAGAATTAAGAAGGCAGATACCTAATAAACACCGGTGTAAGCCAATTTCTTATATGGTCAGATGTGTCAATCGATTCTCAGTGCTAAGTTGAGCGTGAGAATTATTATATTAAGAGAGCGCTTAATGTAATGACCATAATAAAATTGTTTATGTTTCTCTGCTGCCTATGTTTATCTATAAATATATACATGAGTTCCTGTTATTCAACTTCGACTCGGATTATGACTATTAGAGGTCGTTTTAATGGCTTTTTAGGCTGTAAGATAAATATGAATTGCATGGTTCTGAGAATGGATGTCGCGATCATTCCTATCAAAGGCGATATGAAATCGTATACGACAATTCATCCGCGATACGAAGAACTTGTAAACCTTTTGTATAAATATCGTAAAGGTGATTACGAGTTGTTAAATTATATAACTAAACGACGGTCTTGTATTTTCATCCGCACTAGGCGCGATAAAGAATGTTATCTTAACAAGAACCGATTATAAATACTTTGAAAAATAAATTAATTTGTTTAATACATAGCTTCACGCCTGTTTCCCAGAGGGGTAGGCAGAGACTACGGATTGCCACAAACCACGATCTTGGCATACTTCCATCGCTTCATTCACACTCATAACAGTCTTCATGCATACTCTACGATTACGCATACTCTTAATATGACCTCTCGTCAATACATCGCTAATTTGATCCAGAAAATTATGACGAGGTCTTCCCCTTGTATTCGTCCCACTCACGCTTGCTTTATATATTTTCTTCGTCAACCTCTCTTCACTCATTCTTTCTAAGTGTCCAAACCACCTCAGCATACTCTTTTTGATCTTTGTCACTACTTCTTCATTCACACCACAGCGCTCTCTTATAACACTATTCCTAATTTTATCTTTCAGGCTCACATCACACATACTACGAAGAGCTCTCATCTCTACAGCATTTATTCTACTTTCATGTCTTCTCTGCCAAATCCAACTTTCACTACCATACATGAGGGTAGGTACTAATACTCCCTTATGCACAGCTAGACGTGCCTTTTTGGACACATTTCTGCTTCTCATAAAGGTGTACAGTGCCCCATTCACCCTATTACCAGCATTTACTCTTCTTTCAACATCATTATCATTTTTACCATCTCGAGTAAATAATACACCCAAATACAAAAATTCTTTCACCTGTTCCAATTCCTCACCATTTATACTAATTTTACATTCCGTCATACATTTATCCTTTTCAAAAACCATTATTTTCGTCTTACGTACATTTACTTTCATGCCTTTTCTTTCAAAAGCTTCATGCATAGTAGTTACCATCGCCTGTAAATCCTCAGCCGACGATGCAAGTAATACCTGATCATCGGCATAAAGAAGACATTTGATAAGTAACTCATTCATTCTTAAACCACAATCATTATCTTTCAGATCTTTCAGACAACTATCCATGAATAGGTTAAACAGCCACGGTGATGCTACACATCCCTGTCTAACACCTTTATCAATATTAAACCATTCCGTGTAGGATCCGTTTATTCTTACGCACGCCCTGGAGTCCTTATAAATGGATTTCAGAGCGTGAATAAGATGGCTGTCCACCCCATACATAGACAGTACCGAGCACAGTTCATTCCTCCTCACTTTGTCATAAGCCTTCTCCAAATCAATAAATGCGCAAAAGATTTTCTGACCTTTAGCCAAAAATTTCTGCGTCATGCATGTCAAGGAGAAGACTTGATCCGTACAACCCATACCTTTTCGAAAACCCGCTTGTGCATCCCATATTTTCTTGTCAGTTACTTTCGCTACTCTTTCAATCAATACTTTCGCATACAGTTTGCCGACAATGCTAAGGAGGCTTATGCCCCTGTAGTTTGCACAATCTTGCTGGGAACCTTTCCCTTTGTACAGAGGTACAATAACTGCCTTACACCAGTCGTCAGGTACTTGGCCATTAGTCCAACAGAGATTGAAGAGCTGGTAAAGCATGTTAGCTATGATATCTTGTCCAGCCGTCAGCATTTCAACTGTAATCCTATCGTATCCTGCAGATTTACCCACTTTCATACCTTTCAGTGCGTTCATAATTTCCACCATAGTTATACCTTCTCCATCCTCAAGATCTCTTTCACTCTCAGATGACAGGTCTTGTGACTCTTCTCTTTCAAATAAGCTTTCAAAGTATTCCTTCCATCTCTTTAGTACACATTCTTCTCTATTCACTATCCATCCATACTTATCTATGATCGAGGCAAGCTCTGTACTTTGAGCTTTACCTCGAGCTGATCTTATCGACTTCCAGAAAATATTTAAGTTGGATTGATAATCCTGCGATAATCTTCTATCATACTCGTCTTTTTGATCCTCTTTCTTTCTTCTGACAATTTCTTTCACTACTCTTTTTCTTCTCTTGTACTCTTCTTTAGCTATATCTATATCATCATTCGTTGCCTTTTCCATTCTCTCATTGGCTCTGCTAGCAAGCCAATCTATCCAGGCTTTCTTCTTCTCACAAACTGCACTCTGCACATCTTTATCCCACCATACATTCTTCATCTCATTTACTTTCCTTCTTCTGGTCACGCCACATATTTCTATAGCAGTATTTATCACATTTTCTTTAAAAGTCTTCCATAATTCTTCCATATCACTAACATTAACCGAATCATACAACTTTTCTGTCAGTTTACTTTTGTACTTCTCTCTAACAATCTCATCTTGCAAATTTTCTACTTTTATTCTTTCTAGTACACTTGTCGGGTTATGTATCCGGTTTCGCCACATTTTTACGAGACCACTTATTCTAGTCATTACTAGAAAGTGGTCTGTATGGATACCAACACCGCGATACACCCTAGTGTCTAGAACTATGCTTCTAAGTCTTTCATCTACTATTATAAAGTCAATCATACTCTTTCTTACATTCTTTGCTTCACGTGTATACATATGGATCTTTTTGTGTTCAAACATAGTATTTGTAATACAAAGATTCCATTCCAAGCACACCTCTAGTAAACTTTGACCATTTTCATTCACACTTTCATCACCATACCTTCCTAAAACCTTTTCAAATCCTTTTCGACCTATTCCTACCCATCCATTAAAATCACCTAGCAAAATCAACCTTTCATTCAACTGACATAAACTCAAAACATCTCTTAGCTCGTCCCAAAATTTCTCTCTCGCATCCTGTTCAGATTTATTTTTAGTCAAACCCGTGTTTACTGGAGCATATACTCCTACAACAAAAATACGGGTCAGACCCACTTTAATTCTTAACCATACTAATCTAGCATTCACACAATCATACTCTTTAACACATTGAGCCATTCGAGCAGAGAGAAGGAGACCAACTCCCTGGCAGGCTCTAGTAGTCATTGATACTCCAGACCAGTATGCCGTGTAAGGTCCATGACTAGTTACCTCACATCCCTTTCGCTTTGTCTCATTCACACAAAGAATGTCAATCTTTTTATCATCCATCATTTGACATACCTCATTTAATTTATCTTTCATTCCTCCTCCTACATTTAGCGTGGCAAAGCGGCACTCCGTAGACCGCTTTTCGCCCTCATTGGGATCGAGACGTGAAGGGTTGCGAGCCGCATCGCCGTCATTTGGAATTTTATTTCTTTCCATATAATCCATAGCGTTCCCACGAGTAGTAGGGTATTAAACGATCCACCCCCACAGAGCCCTTGTGTGGAGGCAAGGTGGAATCACCGCTGTGCCCTGTGACCACCAACACATGCACCCTCCTCTAATTTGTTTAATAATTATAAAATTAAATTGAGAACATTGGTGTAAAGATGCGAAAGTGAATGCTCCGATGGTTCGGACATGTGGAAAGAACGCCGAACGAACGTCTGGTTAAGAAGATATACAATGCGAAAGTGGAAAGATGTCTGTACCGGGGGAGACCGAGACTAACTTACCTAGACCAGTTTGGTCACGTACTGAAGGAAGGCGGAGTCAAGAGTCTCCGAAACCGGCGAGCGTGTATGAAGAGAGTTATGAATGGTGAGGAAACGAGTGAAATATGCAAAGATAGAGTTCTCTGGCACTCGGTTCTCCTACCCTGCAAGGGATATGGCGTGATGATATGTATGTATGTATGTAAAATTAAATTAACGTCATTACAAAGCGAACCATTTTCGGGAATTAACTATTTATGTGTTGATAAATAAATAAATAATGGAATGGATTGACATAAAAAACATTAATAAGAAAATGGCAGAATATAAGCAAGCAGATATAAATAAAATTACAATCAGCAAATGAAATCGCCTACTTTTAAGGTAGAGGATAAAATTTATAAATGGCGTAACGTACCTTTTGTAATAAGTTAGAATCGAAATTTATAGAACCATACATAATTCATTATTTTTCTACTCATATTCCAATTACTTGGCGTCGATACAATATGTACTCTTCTTCTATAGTACATATTGTAAAAGTTATTGGCAATATTTTTATGACCGGCCGCCTGCCAGAGTTCAAACCTCCTTGAGAATGTAATCGTTGACCAAACGGCATCAGATGGAGTTGGCCCAGGTCGTTATTAGGCTCTTAGGCACCTTTTACGACATCCACAAGCAAAGTGTTGGTAGTAAGTGTCGTCACTACCACACAGCAAACCATACACAATTGTCCGTATATATATCTACCTATACGTGCTGTGTAGTAGCGAATACGAATACTACCAACCCCTACATTGTACGTGGTTTCATAAAGGATTGCTAAGAGCTTCACATTGACCTGGGTCAACTTCGTCTGTTGCCGTCTGGTTCACAATTATATTCCCAAGGAGAGTCGACGTGATTCAGGCGGCCGGTAATCAAACTAAGAGTAATGGAGGAATTCATCATCATCATCACAGCCCATACATGTCTCACTGTTGGGCTCGAGCCTCCTCCATAATGGGAGGGAAATTAACCTACTATACCGTGCTGGTCAGACGCGTTGGTATAGGGTTTTGTTTCGAGTTTTCCTTCTCTTGCATAAATGTTATATGCGTTTTATATCCCTTAGTCGTCTCTTACGATCACCCACGGGTAAGATAGAGGGTGGTGAATTGTATTCTTACTCCGTCACCACACGAATAATGGAGGAATTGCATATCTGTAATTCTATTCGAAATAAATTCACTTCTATTTCACCACAAACGACCGTAGTCCACATCTTTATTTTTTAATAATCTCTCCACCGACTTTGGCGACTTAATATACTTTTTGTTAAGTTTGCAAATAGTACCTGCTAACTAATCCTTCTATGAAACCTAATGTTTATGAATCATTAGATAGAATTATCACCTATAGTCTATAAAATATATCTTGATCTCGGTGACAGTTCTCACTAGTGCCGCACGCTTACGATGCAGTCTGTATTTTTGTCGACATAATTCCTTATTTTTAAAGTTATTTGCTATTGCAATTGAAAAACAATGCATGAAAATCTTATTGAACTTCAATCAAATGGATGGATGAATCGATTATAAATTTAAAACACTTTATGAAAATCTTATTGAATTTAAATTAATGGATTTTATTTGATTTAAACTAAAGCTTAAAATTAATTCTTTTTATTATTCGAAAGGAATACATTCAAATTCATCGTCACTATTATCAACATCGCTGGAGCATTCCTGTAGGTAGATGATTAGTTCTAGGTCACAGATTATTTCATGAATAAGCATGTTTATTTTATAAAAGAAATTATCTTTTTAATATAATAGAAATGGTCTTATTAATATTACAACTGATGTCTGAATACTAAATTAATACAATTTACTTATTTTATAGAGTAACCATGTACTTTATAAAGGTAATGTATTGGTTTTACTTGTTTTATAAATAATTAATAAGAATGTTATCGATTTACGTTTATCGATTGTCCCATCTCTATCTTATTCTCAGTTCAGTACGATCTTGTACTTGCGTAAGCACCATACTTTTCTAAAATGGTTACTAAGTATTATAAAAAATATGAGGTACTAGTTTTGGTGTAAATATTCATATTTTTATATTCATAATTCAGTTGAGATATAACTGGCATCTAAAGAATGAAAATTTAGGCGATATAATCAATTGTGGTAGGACCCTGCTGTTGACAGTTTTCTGTCTACAGCCGCGGGCTGGTCCGTCCGGGGTAGTACCACACTTTTGCAGAAGATCGACGTCTGAGTAGTGGCAATGTGCTATTGCGCTTCATTCGGTAAGCGAGAGAGCCGGAAGCCCAACTGGGTGGGCTTGGGGATTTTATTGGTAGGCAGCGGCCCAAACTATAGCCTTGGTATTGCAAAGGTTCATGGGCGGCAGTGATACTTACCATTAGGTGTGCTGCTTGCTCGTTTGCCACCATAAGCAGTAAAAAATAATGCAAATTAAAATTGTAAACATGACGCGTATTCATAATTACTTCATCGGTTATGTCGCTATCTGTCACAGAGATCAAGCTATATTTTAAGAACTATAGGTATATGAAAGCAGCTCTTCTTTCAGGCAATAGTTAAACGTAAGGCATCCCTTACGCTTACCTTTTGCTGGAGAGAGAGTTGATTTTCTTTTTGCAGGGTTTTATAAATGGCTTACAAAGATATTTACTTACAATTATTAGCAAAGAGAGAAGTTAGTATTAGTAGGACCATAGGTTACACGTGAATAGTTTTACGTATTTTTAAAATTGATCTTCAAAATTTGTTTCAAATTTGCCTTAAGTAAAAAGATCTTTTTTAAATTACTGAAATTTAGCATTTAATATGCTTAATTATTTATAAAACCCGATTACGAAATGAAAAATGATGTCACAAGCGGGATTCGAACCCGCGCCTATTGGGATTCCGGCCCAATCGTGCTGCCACTACATCACCGTGACTAATTGTAGGACATGCAAATTTCACTTCGTATCATATTTACGTCTTAAGGTGACGGTATGCTATCTACCCGACAATGTTTACACATTGTTTTAGGCTTAATAGTTAAAACTTTACAGTTAGAATTGTATTAAACGATGACACAACCTTGTTATTTAAATTACTGAAATTTAGCATTTAATATGCTTAATTATTTATAAAACCCGATTACGAAATGAAAAATGATGTCACAAGCGGGATTCGAACCCGCGCCTATTGGCGCACATAAATATACATATATACATAAATCATTACGAATATACGTTAAATAAATATTGTTTTGATAATTTCAGATGGTTGGGAGCTACTCAAATGGAATCCACACACGCAAGAAAAGCATTCCCTTGCTTCGACGAACCAGGCCTTAAAGCTACATTCACAATTCATATTGATCGACCATCAAATTACAAGACATCTTTAGCAAATACTAAACTGCAGACATCCGTTGATCTGTGAGTAATACCATGAATACAAATAGAAAATCAGTGAAAATAATTTTTACGATTAGTAGAAAATTTATTACGTAAATTACTTTAAACTTTCAACGGTATATTTTTATACTTCATATATATTCCTAAAAGTTTATATAAAAATCTGGATCAGCTTTTATGAGTTAAAAAAAAAACTTTGAAATATTTATTCTTTGTCATAAGATGGGAAAAATATACACGAGAAATATTAATTATAAATGTAAGCTGTTTAATCATATTATTTTTTAATTTTAGAGGCAATGGCTACATCAGAGAAACATTTTACCCATCCCCGAAGATGCCAACATACTTAGTTGCATTTTTAGTCTCAGAATTTGAAGCGGCTAATTATTCTATCAATGGAACTCAAGAGTTTGGTATATATACCAGACCAGAAGCAAAGAGTCAGGCTGAATTTGCATTTGATTTTGGCAAGAGAGTAGTTGATGCACTTGGTGCATATTATAATATTAATTACTATTCAACTAACGAATACTTGAAATTGGATCATGTTGCATTGCCAGATTTTAGGGCTGGTGCCATGGAAAATTGGGGGCTTATTAAATACAGGTAAGTTTTACCTTTAAGTCTATTTGTTGAAGCAACTCGTATACTACGAACACTACGTACGTCTACTACGTTGCTATAACTTGGATAAGAGATTATGCAGTAATCTCGTTACAGCAGAATAAGAATACAATGGCCACCACTCCCTTCATTCCTGTTAATATCGTAAAAGTCGATTAAAGATAATAATGATATAAGCTAATAAAATCACTACAAAAAAAAGGAAAATATACTATATAGAAACAATATAGGCCAGTAAATTGTAGAAAATTACCCTCATATAGGAGAAGGAATAGCCGTGCCTAATAGTGGAACGTATATTGGCTGAAAAAAGAAGTCTTAAATGTAACATCACTTAAAACAATACATAAAAAGATTAATCTGAAGTATTTTCTCAAGATTTGTACTAAATAATAAATCAATACTATTTAACTTTACAGATGTTAATTACACTAAACCTAAGTATCAGTATATTTGATACAACTATGTCTTGTTGAATAATTATTCAAAATCCAGGGCATCAACAGTCACTACTTGAAACACGAGATTATTTTTGCCATTAGTTAAACGGCATTCCTTTAGTGTAATCTCATGACTGTAGAATGATTTTTAAAAATCCCTTTGCATGAATATCATCTCAGCTCTCATACATCTCACTGCTTTTCTCAAGCCTCCTAGACAAAAGGAAGGAAATTCACCTTATACTACTTTTACTTATACTACGCTTTTCAGATTATTTGGCTCAAGGTTTTATTTCCCCCTCTCTTAGTATGCAATTAATGGACACAAATACCATAAAAACACAGAAAAATTGAAAATTGATACTTGAATTGCCTTATTTGAGATCCCACCTAACTATCTTTTGTTTTTTCATTTGCTGTCTTCTGTGTAATGCATATATCAAAATACTTCATTCTTTTTCAGAGAAGCGTTGCTGTTATTTGATTCTCAGCAGTCAGGACCTTATTTTAAATATAGGATCGCGCAGATTTTAGCTCACGAGACCACACATATGTGGTTTGGAAACTTGGTAACTTGTCACTGGTGGAGTAACACGTGGTTGAATGAAGGGTTCGCTAATTACTTCCAAGATTACATCACTGCTGTTGTAAGTCTATTTTCTTTAAGCCATAGTGTGTATTTTAGCCATAGTGCCACTTTTGGCTATGGACCTCCTCTAGATAAGGGCAATTACCCTTCTTTAGCACAATAGCCGTACAATTTAACATAGGTTTTTAATTCAAGTTTTCTTTTTACTGTAGACAATTCATCTTCATATATGTTTTAATTGATTTTAAATATTACTTTGGGAAAGGAAGGGGTCATGTTGATAGCATACTTACTTTCTTGTCACTCAAGTCTTATAAGCTTTGCTAACTAGTAGATGTAACAGACATTTTTCTGTATAAAAATAAAATATTAACGCACCATACTGAATTCTCCTATCATTTTTAGCTGTAATGCCAAATAACAAGGGTAACGATTATTACATTGTTATTTAGAGATTGTTTATGTCCAAAAGTAGGTGTCGCTTGTACAGTAATACATACACTATACAATCTTATGTGGTAACTACATAATTACAACTCTAAACGTTAGATTTACTTAAATATCACTCTAAAATAACTTGTTTATTTAGTTGCTTATAACATTAAATAAGTTATAATGTAAAAACCCGTAGTTAAATCTTACCATCAAAGTATCTCGACATTTATACGAAACACTTTTTTTTTTATACGGTGGACTATGGATGTGTCTCGCCCCGCCAAATCAGTCCGCGGTGATGGAAGAGGCGGCGCGTGACCCCATAGACCCACCGTGAAACTCCTCTCTTCGCCGTGCGAGCGGGCCACCGGTACCCGATCTTTGTCTTCGGTGTCTGGACGCATTTTGATAAAGATATATATATATATATATATATATATATATATATATATATATATATATATATATATATATATATATATATGTATATATATACATACATACATACATAGCCTCACGCCTGTTTCCCAGAGGGATAGGCAGAGACTACGGATTGCCACAAACCACGATCCTGACATACCTCCATCGCTTCATTCACGCTCATCACAGTCTTCATGCATGCCCTACGATTACGCGTACTCTTAATCTGACCTTTCACTAATACATCTTCAATTTGATCCAGGAAAGTACGACGTGGTCTTCCCCTTTCAATCGTCCCACTCACACTCGCTTTGTATACTTGTTTAGTCAACCTTTCTTCACTCATTCTTTCCACGTGTCCAAACCACCTCAGCATACCCTTTTTTATCTTTGTCACTACTTCTTCATTCATACCACAGCGCTCTCTTATAACACTATTCCTAATTTTATCTTTCAGACTTACACCACACATACTACGAAGAGCTCTCATCTCTACAGCATGTATACTACTTTCATGTCTTCCCTGCCAAATCCAACTTTCACTGCCATACATGAGAGTGGGAACTATTACTCCCTTATGTACAGCTAGGCGTGCCTTGTTAGATACATTCCTACTTTTCATAAAAGCGTACAATGCCCCATTCACTTTATTACCAGCATTTACCCATCTTTCAACATCTTCATCATTTTTACCATCACTAGTAAACAGTACACCCAAGTATACAAATTCTTTCACCTGTTCCAATCCCTCACCATTTATAAAAATATTACATTCCGTCATACATTTATCCTTTTCAAAGACCATTACTTTCGTCTTACTTACATTTACTTTCATACCTTTTCTTTCAAAAGCATCATGCATAGTAGTTACCATCGCCTGTAAGTCTTCAGCCGACGATGCAAGTAAAACCTGATCATCGGCATAAAGAAGACATTTGACGAGTAACTCATTCATTCTTAAACCACATTCATTATTTTTCAAATCTTGCAAACAGCTATCCATAAATAGGTTAAACAGCCACGGTGACGCTACATATCTCTGCCTGACACCTTTATCAATGTTAAACCATTCAGTGTAGGACCCGTTCAATGCATTTGTAATTTCTATCATACTTATGCATTCTCCTTCCTCCAGATCTCTTTCATTCACAAATGATAATTTTTGTGGCTCTTCCCTTTCAAATAAGCTTTCAAAGTATTCCTTCCATCTCTCTAGTATACATTCTTCTCCATACACTGTCCTTCCACATTTATCGCTGATCGAGACTAGCTCTGTATTTTGCGCTTTGCCTCGAGCTGATCTTATGGACTTCCAGAAAATCTACTTCTTCCAAAATATATATATAGCAAAACTTTAATAAATTTGATTTGCTAATGAAATATAAACTTAATTTCTATTTGTTTTAGATCGAACCAAACTTGGGTTCAGAAAATCTGTTGGTAACGAGTTCAGTTTATACTGCATACGATGCCGATAATACTCTTAACTCACCACCAATTAGCAACAACAATGTTAATTCCCCTGCCGAAATTAGCGGACATTTTGGCAGAATCACATACCAGAAAGCCGGTTCAGTAATTAGAATGATACATCATTTAATTGGAGATGAGGCTTTTAAACTTGGACTACATAATTATTTGACAAATAAGTAAGTTGTAAACTATTTTATATTTTTTGTTGATATGGTAAGACAAAATTGTGATCTGAAAGGGATTCATTACCATAGTTAGGATATATACTTATATCTAATAGAAAATTATTCTAAGTGCTTTGATCAGTGTATATAATCGCTTGCGGTAAACATTTTTTTGATCACTTTTCAATATTTTATGTACATATATCTATTTAGCACTTCCAACTCCTTCCTAAATTTAAAATTTGTAATGTCAAAATTAACTGTTGTCATTGTTGAGTTTTTTCAACTTGGAATTGATCTACTAATACCACGGTGCCTAGATCTTTCTTTGGTGATTTGTGTCTGGTGCAGTAATTTAAGTAATTTTTCGTTTATTTCTTAGTACTCTCTTAAGACATTCTCAGTAAGTGAAATAGAAAAAGGCGATGGCGTTACAGTTTTATTTTATATTTTTTTATTCTATCAAATCTATAAAATTAAAAAATGAGATACTCATAGTAACATCATAGCTGGTTCAAATATTAATAATCACATATTATATATTAGCTTTGTTTAACTTTAAATGTTAAAGATTAGTGAATGAAACTAAGTTCAAGTCCATTGTAATTTTTTTTATTAATTCAGCATTTTATATGTCTATTTATAAACACTTATTTGCTAGTGAAAAGTTATTACTACACGTGGGACTTGAGTCCATATTTATTGAAAATCATTTTCAAATACTTTACAAGTTTATCCGTCGTGAATAGCTTACTTACGTAAGGTAACCAAAATGCTACTCGCTTTGCAAGAGGTATAGCTAGCTACATCATTTTTTTTTAAATCCGTCACTAAGTTTAAGAAATATTAAAATTCTTTGTTACAGCTCTTTCGATTCCGGTTACCCAGAACTGCTTTACACTGGTTTGCAGCAAGGTGTGTCCACATACAATTCATTGAGCGCTTATCCTAATGCCAGTATAGCTTCTATAATGGGCTCTTGGATCACTCAGGCGGGCCATCCACTTCTTCATGTTAACATCAACTATGATACTGATACCGTGACTTTAACGCAGGTATTAATCAAATTAATTTTATTCTTACTGTTTTATTTTTTTTGCCACAGACTCTACAAAATCGATTCTGTAGAAATAATAATAATTTAATAGTGGTAGGACCACGCTGTTGACAGTTCTCTGTCTACGGCTGCGGGTCGGTCCGTCCGGGGTAGCACCACACTGAGCATAAGATCGACGTATGAATAATGGCAATGTGCTATTGCGCTTCGTTCGGTGAGCAAGAGAGCCGGAAGCCCAACTGTGGTGGGTTTGGGGATTTCATTGGTTTACAGCGGCCTAAGCTATACCCTTGGTATTGCAAAGGTCCATGGGCGACAGTGATACTTACCATCAGGTGTGCTGCTTGCTCGTTTGCCACCATAAGCAATAAAAAAAAATATGTTGAAACACATCACAGCGCGCCACCTTCAGAGTATTATTGCCAATATTTTAGTGGTATATAATTATCTTTGCATTATTGCCTTTCTAAACAAACTAGTTTAGGCAACATCCGTTGGATGATTTCAGTCTAAAATGATCATCCTTCTTGTTATATATATATTTATACCATTATATTCTTTATTTATATATTATCTATTTTATTATAATTAATGAACAGAATTAAATATATAAAATATTTTTTATTTCAGAAACGATTCTATATCAACGCTACGTACTCATCAAATGAAACATATGATATTCCTATAACATATACGACAGGTATGGCTCCAGATTTCCAGAACACAGTACCTGCATTTATTATGGATGGACAGACATACGAGTTCACAATCGCTAATATTAGTAACGATCACAGTTGGGTTATATTTAACGTTCAAGAAACAGGTAATTACGAGATAAATAGTTAACTGAATAAATATTAGAATTACCTAGTCATTATAAACTAAACTTTTTAAGTATTACACTTTGAAGTATCTCAGATTATTAACATTAGGGTAGACTAGGCCTCCTCCTCTACAGTAGGATGGAAAATGACGTAATATGCCATGCTGATGAGACGGTTACGACGGGTTTTATTTGCAGTATACCTACTTTTTTTTAGTAATAGCATCTGCTTGTGGCCTTTAGGTATTTTTAATGACCAAACTTGAGAAATGTACCTACTCCATCACCACGCTTAAAAGAAAGAATTCTTTTTGAAGATTTATTTTAGAAATTTAATATGGTAGAGAAAGTAAATTTCATCAAAAAGATATATTTCAATTGTTTTCATTTCAATTATAACCAAGAAAGTAATTTTAGTAATAATAGTATAGCTTTTTCTGGATAGTTTAAGAGTAATATCAACAATGGAATATTCATGTGATATATATATATATATATATATATATATATATATATATATAATATAGTTTAATCGTCTGGAAATATATTAAAATATTTTTTAATATATTTATATTTTTACATAGGTTTCTACAGAGTGAATTATGATGAACATTCTTGGCAAATCATCGCATCAGTTTTGAAGGGCAGTGATTATAAAAATATACATAATTTAAATCGTGCTAAGGTATTTTTAATTGAAATATATACTAATTTTAATGAACAAAAGCATTCTGAAAGTAAACTTTTCTACTTACACAATACAAATCAACTCAATTTGGAAATAGCGGTTTTTATTAGGGCAGCCTTCAGTACCATGCAATTTTTTTGGAGTGTAGTAACCAAATGATGATGACATACACCTGGATTAATATTACATATAACTGATGAGAAAGGTATGTTACTAACCCTTATTCCTCTCTGGTATCGTCGAGTAAAGTACTCATCTGGGACAAATCAATTTGCTATTTTAAGGTTAATTGTGTCGTTCTCAAAGATTATTGATATTCGACAAGCGATCGGTCGCATTGTCTTTAATTTTCAATAAAGAAGTAAGCTCCTTTTCTATTAAAATTAAATGTTGAAAATAATAATAATGATGACAGAAGAAATTGAATGTGTTGGGATGGTTAAGAATATAATGGGTCATTCTTCCGTGTATATATCGAAAAACGGGCTAAGGGGTCAGAATAGTGACCTATGGGGCCACCTGTCGGCGCCTCTATAGTCGTCATCCTCTATCCCTATCAGTATCCATGCCCATATGAAGTATTTGGGCCTGGTACTCGACGGACGTTGGTGGTTCCGGGAGCATTTCCACAGACTTGTTTTCCGGCTGATCGGTACGACGTCCGCCCTATCACGGCTCATGCCGAACGTGAGCGGACCCAGCTTTGAAGGCCGATGGCTGCATCACCCCCGCAGTGATCAGCTCGATGGCACGTACGGCGCACCCGTATGGGCGAGGTCATTGACCGTGCAACTCAAGACCCCTGTGGCGTCCACAGAGAGTCATGGTGGTCAGAGCCATCCGCGGTTACCGCACCGTGGCGACCGTAGCCATCCTTGGGTAGAACTATGTTCAAGAATAGAGAGCAATTGGTTGATGGATAGATAAAGCTTATCTGTAATTTAAAAAAAAAGATTGTATAAACTTTAGTGTATTTTGCTAAATATCATATATTTTACAGATTGTAAATGATCTCTTTGCTTTCTTGTATGCTGATGAGGTCGAGTTTTCATTACTCTATGATGTAATTGGTTTCCTTGAACAAGAATCGGATTATTCAGTTTGGATCGCTGCTTTGAAGGGCTTTAATCAATTATGGAACAGTTATCTTGGTCAACCTGATGCTTTGCCAGAGATAGAGGCAAGTATTTTTATTACTATCATATTTTTATTTTTATTTTATATTTTTATTTTATGTGACAAATAAACAATGAAATATTAAGTAACGATAACGATTAGTCCTAAAATTAAGTAAGTACCTAGTAGTATCGCCGAAATAATGTTAAAATAGGTAACGCCTAAGCTTGGCAGTTTTTTTTTATATATCACCGCTTTTTTAAGTTATTTTTGTAGGATATTATTAACAGTATAAGTAAAAATCTGTATTTAATGTTGTGAGACCAGATCTCGCAACATGGTGGCATAATCTTAAGTTTTCGTTTTTTTTTAATTATACCTATTTTAAAATTATATTATTTATACCCTAGTTTGATCTAATCTTAAAAATAGATATAGTATAAAAAATGATGTTTGTATATATGACTGCTCAAAACTTAGAATCTATTTGACCAATCATTATGAAAATTGGTATTTATAAATTTATATTGTATTTTTTTCACGCAGAAAATTTATATGCTATCTCCATTGATATAACTCACCACCAGGTGGCACTGTAATATATTGACTTCTACAATGAAACCAACGGGCCCGATTCTCTAGAATTTACTAGATTTCATTATACAATATATATATATATATATTTTATAAAAAGGACCAATAATAAAAAATAAAACAAAAAATACACACCCGCTGAGTTTCTTGATAGATCTTTTTGCGGGCGCGTTCCAATCATTTAATAATTAATTCCATTAATTTAGCGTAATATGGAAAACCAATGCAAAAGTGCCTCCGCGAGGTTTATTCATAATGAATGATTTTGATTTTCAATTTACAGGGATGCATACTTCGTTTAGTTAGTATGGCTTTAGATAGATTTGGATATGAGGAAAAGAGTACCGATACTTTTGAAGATTTAAGAAATCGGCAGCAACTTCTAGAATTTGCCTGCAAGCTAGATCATAGTGAATGCGTGGAGCATTCGCTTGCTCTATTTAATGCGTTGAAAGAAAATGGCACGGAGTAAGTATTTCGATTAATTTGGAATAATAAATATTTAATTGAACTAAACCGAATTGAATTTTGTTTAAAGATCATCATTGCATTATACTTATTTGCTTGTTTTTTATTTGGCTGGCTATGGTCTGGACACACGACGTCCTCTCCGTCCGGGGCGATGGAAGGACGGCGCAGGGTCCCCCATAACCCACCGCATTATCTACCCTTAACCATTGGCCTACTTATATGCTAAAACATAATTTCAAATATTATTTTAGAGTGTCACCAAGTTTGCGGCCGGTAGTTTACGAGACAGGTTTGCGTTACGGTACTGGCGAGGACTACGATTTCTTATGGAACCGTATGGCTACTACTAACTTAGCGAATGAAGTCTGGATTATAGAGTACGCTCTGGGTCATACTTCGGACGAGGAGAAGATAAAGAGGTTTGATATTAACATAATTGTGTAAATTATAGATGGAAAGAACAGCTCGAAATGTGAACGAAATACCTATAGTAGGTTTAATATTCTTAAGACATCCCTCGCACCCTTGAAACCTCCGTGGAATCACCGTGGAAACTCTACAGACTCACCGTAAATGCACTGTGGAAACAACGTGGATTTGTTCCATTTGTACACGATGGATCCACAGTGTTTCCACTACTTGTACTGTGGAAATAAAGACTGTTGTCTAGTACCTGACCTCAATTGTCTAAAGAAACAATCCTTGTATTGCGGGGGATTTTACAAACATGCAATTAACGTAGAAAAATTACACCCAAACTTAGAACAACACTTCGTGGATCGCACAAAGTATTTGTCTTACGTAGGAATCGAACACACGGCACTGGCATAGAAGGTCGGTCTTTAACCACTACGCCATCTGTGCAGTCAATATAGGTCATAACCGGGCTTTTTGTTGCCAAGAAATTGTTTGATTGTTGCCGGAACCATCTGAGGTGACAGAAGCACCACGTGTTTATTACCTCTGTACTGTCATTTAGTCTAACTACCGGCATAAATTCCTTGATATCGATGGCGCGGAACATACGGACTAGAGTAAAAATTATATAAAATAAAAAAATATTCTGGCACTTTTCTTTATATGTACGGGAGATACCTCTTGTTAATTAAATTTCGTTCATAGTAAACCATGATGATAATTATAATATCAATGAAGCGAAAATTAAACACACAAGAAAATTATTATAATAGAAGTTGCCTCATGATCTTTCTTTCGTAATATTAGTATTATATGTATTTAAAAAAAAAGACAAAATAATGAATTCTTGTATCACGGAGAATTTAGAAACATATAAACAAGGGCCGTAAATTGTCCTGTCTCATAACAATCATTTCTTGATCGAACATGTTATTATCATGTCTGAGAATTGAACTCAGGGCATTTGGCACCAGAGGGCGTTACGTGACCACTCTGCTATCTGATAATATTATATTTATTAGAATGATATCATTATTTCAATTAACCTTTATTAAATTACAATAAAATTGTATTGAATTTATTCAAAATGGGTATAAAATTTGCCTGAGGTACTTGTCGCTTCAGCTTGAGAGCGCTTACCTAATAGTCCAGGTAAAGTTGTCAATGCATGTCCCATATCAAAGGGCTAATTATAAACGTTTTTTATACGATTAAGGAAATAATCATTGTATCATGGTGACTTTACAGACATAACTACAGGCAACAAATTACTTATAAAATCAGAATAAGAATTTATGTATCGTATATTGTATTACCTATGTAGGATTTGAACACAAGACACTTGGCACGGTAGTTTAGTATCATAAACATTAAACTGCCTATGAAATATTATATCTTTAGACTAAATATCTAAATAAATGGTACATGATTATATAGAAATCATAATAGAAACTAAAATTTGCGCCTGGGATCAATATAATTGCATTTAAGTTAGAAATGCTATTATTATAATTTCAGGCGTTTTGGTAATCATATACTTATGATCATCCAGATCTTACCCCAATTACTTGTGGACGAAGTACTATAATTTTTTTGAAATATATATTGCAGAAGTTAACTTTCCGGGTGTTCCTCGTCAAAATCTCGTTGATATGCCACGACATTAATCTTTTAGTACTTACGATTAAATAACATTGGTATTATTATAATCTTTATTTATGTTAAATAACCCGGATATATAATAACCCGGATAAAGCTGTATGGTAGTGGCTACGAATACTACCAAGTCTTACTTTGCTCGTGGATGTCATAAAAGACGACTATGAACCTTATAACTGATGTCGTTTAGTCAACAATTACATTCCCAAGGAGGGTTGACGTCTGGCAGGCGGCCGGTCATAAAACTATTGCCAATAACTTTTACATTATGTACTATGAAAGAAGAGTACATATTGTATCGACCCCAAGTAATTGGGATAAGAGTAGGAGAATGATGATGATGATGAACCTGGATTACAATAGTGTGATTGTCTACCTGGATTATTATATTAAAATGCCGGTGTCTGTCGTACTGTTTATACTAATTGAAACACCATCGTTTACTCCATATTTATAGTGTAAATGAAAATTAAGATGAAATTATAGTATGCAGCTGTTGTAGAACTAAATAAAATGATGATTACTATTATAATTAATGTTTCAGTTACCTCGTATCGATGACATTAGAGAACAGTCCTATCAGAATGCAAGACCTGACTATACCATTGACTAGTGTATTAAGTAACTATAGCAACTTACACATTGTTATGGACCAATTAAGGAACCAATACGAGTTGTGGAATAACATGTACGTATTTTTTTTTATTATATTTACTTTAATCTATATTGTTGAAGACTTCTTCGTGGATACCCAAGTTACTATAAGTATAAGGTAGTTTTGGTAGCGAATTTTTATCAATTAAATCTTTTACCCACTAAGTTTTGTTTATACAAAATTCAATTAAATATTATTTTAAACAAATATTGCGTTAAGTAATAAATGCTTCTATTGCATTGAGTTTTAAAAACATAATAATTATTGAGTCATATTATTTTTGAATTGCTCAAATAACTATCCTTAATTTAAAATACCTGTGCCATGATTTTGTTCTTATTCATTATTAATTAGAAATTGTTCATTATATTAATTTATGTATTTAACTCTTTTTTTTTCCACATGATGTTTGACCTGGAATAACAAAATACTCGTTTTAATCATAGTTTTAAATGTTTTATGTGTTTGTTTTCAGTTATACTACAATGGATGCAACTTTGAGTTCCGTTGCTTCTATTCTTCATACTGAAAGTGACTTCGAAGATGTGAGTACTTTGTTAGTAATTAATTAAAAAAAAAAGGTATTGATAAGACGTCTTTGCACAGTTAGTTATAAAATTTCTTATGAAAATAAAGCTTTATTTTATGTTTATTCAGTATAGTTACTCGTTTAGTGATGGACTAAAAATGTAATGAATCAGTTATTATTTGCTCAGATGTAAGAGTCGCAAAAACCACCTGAGGCATCAATACGAAAATTGAAAATGAGCAATTTCTTGAGTAGCCGATAGAACTAATTACACTAGCCAAGCTTATTGCTATTATTATATTTTTTTTATATTGCAACAGTACCTATTATCGTTCCACACTTACTTAAATCTTGAAACTGAAAATTTCATCAAAAATGTGAAAAAATGAATTTTTACCCACAAAAATTACTCTTTTTTTATAAATCAATATTTTATGGATTCTATCGCGTTTGTATTTGATTTTTAAGTTCCAAACGTTTTGAATACTTTACAGCGTTCAGGACCAAGATATCTCACTTCCAATAAGTCATCGTTATTACAGAGATTTATGTCTACCCCCTATGGTATTAGTTATTAAATTATGACCCATATTTTTGATAGGAATTCATTGCCAGTACAAAATGAAAATGATTCTATATATATAATTTTATATTGTTTATGATGAGTTATTATTAAATATTTATTTTATGATATACAATGCGAAAGTGGAAGGATGTAGGTACCGAGGGAGACCGAGACTAACCTACCTAGACCAGATCGGTCATGTACTGAAGGAAGGTGGAGTCAAGAGTCTCCGAAACCGGCGAGCGTGTATGAAGAGAATTATGAATGTTGAGGAAGCGAGTGAAGTATGCAAGGATAGAGTTCTCTGGCACTCCGTTCTCTCTGCCTACCCTGCAAGGGATATGGCGTGATGATATGTATGTATGTATGTATGTATTTTATGATATTTATTATATTACGGCAATTTACTAAAAAACTATTAAGCTACCACCGGATCAGGACGCGGTCACACTGACTATCATTACGTCATCCCATCACATTAAAAATCAAATACAAACGCTATAGAATCCGTAAAAATAGTTTTTCTAATATTTGCATAAATATTACATTTATATACAGTTATCATTATTATTTTTTATTTTACTAAACCTCATCACATCCAATTCATATAATAAAATTAATTCTCATCAAAAGACTGGGTTGCTATCAATTCTTAGTACGACATTTTGGAAGTAAACACGAGTTCGACCTTTTTTCTCTTGCCGTCCCTAATTGAGGTTACGTTGACCTAAATTAATGTTTATCAAACACTCAACTCGATGGGCTCACATACCCTTACATTGTTTACATAGCTATGCCAACTAGGACTTTGCTAATGACTTGGTGTTGTTTGGCATCGTAAATTTTAATCTTCACGCTTAATTTTTTTTTTTTTTGAAAGATTCCACCCTGCATTAAGGAAATAAGCCTTGAATTACAATGGACTTTACAAACATACCATAACACAGACTAATTATACTCAGACTTTGTGGTTCGTACAAATTATTGACCTGCGTAGGAATTGAACCCACGGCACTGGCACGTCAGGTCGGTTATCTTAACCATTACTCCATCCGTGCAGTCAATTAAATATTGCATCTATAGCTTAGTAGCTATACCAAGAATTTATCATATAAAAGTCTTAGATTTGAACAAAATTTCGGAATTGGCTCAACTTTCTGGGTGGGTTTGGAGTTTTCATTGGTAAACAGCGACCAACCTTTTTTTTTTTTTTTTTTTTTGCGGTGGGCTATGGACGTCGCACCCCGCCAAATCGGTCCGGGGTGACGGAAGAGGCGGCGCGCAACCCCATTGACCCACCCTGCAAGCACCTCTTCTTCGCCGTGTGAGCGGGCCACCGGTACCCGATCTAAACAGCGACCAACCTGAACCCTTGTATCGCAAAATTCGATGCACTACAGTACACTTATACTTACCATCAGTTGTGCTGTTTGCTCGTTTGCCAACATAAGCAAAAAAAAATACATATGTATGATATCATGACTTTTTAATTGCCTCTTACTTTCAAACTGAGCTTTCTATGTGGTGATGGAGTAAAGATACAATTCATCATCTCCTTTCTTAACCATGATTGTCCTACAAGAGGATTATGGTCTATAATATGCAGATAATTTCAACGCACTAGTACATCAGATCAAATTACTTCTTGTTTCGGAGGAGACTCAAGGAGGCACTTTGATTACAAGGGTTGGTATAGATTTTATTTTGGGATTTCCTTCTCTTGCATAGCTGTTATATATTTTTATCTTTTAATTTTCTTTTACGATGCCCATAGTCAAGATAGGAGGTGGAGAATAGTCTTCTTACCCTGTCATCAGATTTGACGTACGGATTATTGTCATTAAAAAATATGTCAAATTCAAATTAATTTGTTATGTATAAACCCTGCACTTACATATTGTCAGTTTTAACATTTTAAATTAATCGAATAAAGTATTACCGGATAGAAATATAATCGCTACTGAGAACATCCGGAAAGAAACTCGGCGGGTTTGTCTATTATTATTATTTCTTTACTGACTTTTTATGAAAAATAAAAATAGTACAACATGATCAGTAATAATTATTTCCAAAATGATGCAGTACGATGTTATAATAAATAATTAAACCAGCCATTAACATCATAAATAATATACATTTCGTTATTATAATGTTAACAAAATCTATAATAATACTTCGATTACTACATCGAGATATTTGGTTATATTTAAAACAGCACTTCGTTCAGAAATCCATTATAAACGAAAGTGGCGACCTGGATACAATGCTATCGTTCAAATTGGCTCTATTATAACGTATAGAAAGTTTCTTTGGCTGAAAGCCAGCGAGGAAATATGAAGATAATGTGGATTACGTATTAAAAGTTTCAATATATTAAGGAAGTAGTTTGCAAGAGAAAAATGTGTTTATAAAATAAACAATGAAATCTTGAGATATTGGAGTGGTATTTGGTTTAGGGTACTCCATGTATTTTTTTTACAAAACCTCTAGAGCGTCTATCTTCTTCCTTTTCACTTTCCGTAACGTATATGTTCTTCAGATTTCATTCCCCTGCGTTTAGAAATATGGGAAAGATAAGGGTTTGTATGATCCTGATTCTCATGGTCTTCGTGATATTTCGATTCCTCCATATTTTCTATATGTTTTCATTGCTGATTCTGTGATAGACATATGTCTTTTAACTCATTTAGATAGAAAATATAATAAATAAAAGTAAACATAATAATTAAATATCTAAATAAAGTTAACAAAACAAAAATATATTAAATAATAAAAAATAAAGTAAATGAAAAATGTAGTAAATCTTTATTCCATCGCCAAACGGATACGGGCCATAATTGATGTATTTTTTTAAATACCTAACTTATTTTTTAAATACGTTAGGTGCCTACGCTTCACCTTTATTATAGATTTTTCTTATGGTATGGCTACGCTAGTGTATTGTTTTGTCTGCAACGTGTAGGAGTCATAAATGAACTGGGCTCGTCCAGGGTGGTACCAAAACTCCCAAAACTTCCAAAACTCATGTTTGAGTTACAGTAATTTGCTACTTTGCTCCAGTTGGTGAGCAAGTCAGGTGGACTTACTTGTCGTCTGCCTATAAATGCATCAAAATAAAAAAAAAGGTGCACAACGCCACTAAAGAAGTTTTCACTTCAAAAATCTTAAATTTTTATCCCAAATACTTAGAGTTGACGCAATCCTTTTGTTAGACAAAACTCTATCCGACATCATATCTTTCTTCACACCTTTGCTGTCCATAACATGATTCACGCAGTCCATCTATATTTTCTTCGGTCTTCCTTTACCCCGAAAGCCAACATTTGTAATTAAAATTTCCTCACAATATTACTTTTATCACATCTCATCATATGTCCATACCACGTCAAGTGATCAATATTTACTATTCTGTCACCGCCGTAACTTTCGAACTCTTATATATTATTATTATTATATAACTCTTAAATGTTATTTTTTTTTTTTCTGGAAATTAAATCATCTCTCGCTAATAGAAATCGTCATTCTACCAATTAAATTATGACTGTCAATGGTAATGAGAATTCATGACGCGTGTTTAGCATTAGTTAATAAGTTCGACCTTCTGAATTACCGATGTTATCTGAAGTTTGTTGTACATTAAATGTTATGAAAATATTCATAATAATTAACAATTAACTCCAATTTTGTTCAATAGAAAATACAATTTCGACGTATCTTTTGAAAATAATACTTAAATTTTGTTTTTTTTTTTATTTCTTATAGTGGCAAACGAGCTGACAGCACACCTGATGGTAAGTGTCATTGCCGCCCATGGACCTTTGCAATACCAAGGGTACCGCCAGGACGTTGTCCAACAATATGAACCCCAAACCCAGCCCAGTTGGGCTGCCGGCTCCCTCGCTCACCGAACGAAGCGCAATAGCACATTGCCATTACTCAGACGTTGATCTTCTGCGAGAGTGTGGTACTACTCCAGACGGAACTGTCCACAGCGTGGTCCTACCATTATAAATATTTTAATCTGGTGTACTCATTTCGGAGAATAAATGGAATAAATTGAACATTGGAGAGCAGTATAAAGTCTTTATAACTTTAAACGCAAGTATAATTTGCAAGAGTATAGGACGTAAATAATTGGTATAAATAAACTTATACCCAATAAATATCATACCGAATACATACATACATACATATCATCACGTCATATTCCTTGCAGGGTAGGCAGAGAGAACAGAGTGCCAGAGAACTCTATCCTTGCATACTTCACTCGCTTCCTCAACATTCATAATTACATACCCAATAATGCGGTGTATATGCACTGAGAAATAATTTTGCAATGCTCTAGATTCATAAAGGGACTATTTCTCTTAAGATTAATTGGGCAAGAACACTTTCTTTTTTTATTTTTAGTAGGCTATGGTTTGGACACATGCCTTCCGGGCGACGAAATGACGGTGTCTGGCCCCATAATCTACCGTAGTTCCTCCCCATCGCCATTGGGGCGGCTATTAGTACCGAATTTTTGACGTCCGTGGCGAGCCCGGCAAGAACACCGACTCTGGCAAACTATTCAATTTACTCATACACTGTGGATAACAGAAACGAAACAACGTATATTTTTTAATTTTATATAAATATTGTTAATCTTTAATTTACAGTTTGAAGCATTCCTGGCAAATTGTACGCAGTGTACCGAAGAAGCTATCACTGCTGCGAGGAATTCTTTAAATCAAGCAAAAGGAACAAAGACTTGGGCGGATAATCACAAATCAGCTATTTTATCAAAACTTAAAAATAAATCGAGTGTATTAATGCCGTCAAGTATTGTACTTATTTTAAGTTTAGTAGTATTTTTTATTAAATATTAAATTATATCATCATATAAAATAAATTAAAAAATACATTTTGCACGAATAATAAAAAAAATATTAAATACTTTTTCTTTCAATTTTATATTTAGTCAGATTAATAAATTTAATAGATATAATCGTAATATTTTTTTTTAATGACTGATAAATATGTCTTTAATTATGTGTTTTTAAATTATAATTACCTATTATATGTAATGTTAGTTGTTTAAAATACGCATCGTAATTTGATAATGAAATAGTTGGGAGACAAAATTTTTACATTGAAGATATTTAAGAAAATAAACGAGGATGTAGATATATGAGATTTTTAAACTAAATATAAAACTTAAAAATAATTCCAACCACAGTTATTTCAATTCTTAACTCACTACGGTCGGAGTTTTGGGAACAGCTAACAAATTTTGCGTCTAAAACCTTGAAAAAAATTAACATCAGCCCCTTTGCGATATATTTTGTTCTTTTTCACTACATATACATTTATATTGGAACAACAGAATAGACAGTGACGACATCGACTAAATTTTACAACTACTTTGCCTGACGTCTGCGTTCATTGGTTTTTCTTTGCTCATAACATCAACATATGTTTTTTTTATTTAATCAGTAACATAACCATATTGAAATTCAAATTCAAATTCATTCATTATGTAAACATTATAAATGAATGATAAATAAACCTGCGGGGGCACTTACATGTTGTCATATTTTACATTTAAATTTAATCTAAGAAACTACCACCGGATCGGAATGAGACCGTTACTGAGAAGATTCGGCAAGACACTCAGCGGGTTTGTCTTGTCTTATTTATATTTTATCTATGTAATTATTTGTCGGATTTTTAAAAAAAAAATATTACATCATACTTATTATTTAATTAGCTCCAGTGCGATGCCCTTCGAGCCCAATAGTTTAAAAACAATGTAAAAGACCATATGTTGATGTCATGAGAAAGCGACAGAACAAAATTACAATTCACTCTCTCTTGCTTGTGGTGTCGTAAAAGACGACTAAGGGATACTAGTCATATAAAATTTATGCAAGTAGAAGGAAAACTCGAAATTAAACCCTATACCAACATATCTGATCGGCGTAGTATAGTTGTTTTCCCTCCTATTCCGGAGGAGATTCGAGCCCAGGAGTGGGGCGTATATAAACTGAGGTGATCCTACGGTAATTTACTTTTTAATGTGATGCTAATACCCTACTACATAGATATTATAGTATTCTGGAATTATCCAGCATAAATTAAAATTAAAACGTAAGATTATTCTTAATTAATTAATAAGAAATGATATTTTCGTAATTCTAAATAGTTATGTATATTATATTATTTTATATTAAAAGATGAAAAAAAAACAAAAATATATATTAGCTATTTATATAATCTTTATATACATTTAAGTAGAGAGAAATTGATAAATAATGATTACTAATGGCGTCATTATTAATGACTTAAGGAAGAGATTTCACTCCACTATGAAATTAGATAGTTTAATAAAATTATTGTTTTTGCAACATCTTATCATAAATATGTGTATTTTTAATATTATTTATATATATATAGACTTATTGTGCAGGAACAGAGCAATAAACATTGTCTTTTTATTAGTAATTTTTCTTTTAATTCCAAATTCAATTATTAGATAAAAAAATATTTTGTATCCAATAATTGAATTTGGAATTATTATCCTCCCAATAAGATGTAGTAAAGTACTTAAATGACAAGGAACCCTCTCAATTTTATATATAAAAAAGTCTAGTGAAATTATTGTCGATTAAAAATAAGAGGAGGAAGCGAGTGAAGTATGCAGAGATAGAGTTCTCTGGCACTCTGTTCTCTCTGCCTACCCTGCAAGGGATATGGCGTGATGATATGTATGTATGTAAAAATAAGAATATGTGCATATTTAATTCTGAAGTTTTACGCGAGTACCTATTACACATTTGAAATAAAACTATTTTTACGGAAGACCGTCCTCCCGTGACCATGATCGCTGTAAAATATTCGAAACATCGAGAAATTAAAAATCAAATACAATATAGTTTTATTTAAAATACTTACATATACCAACTAAGCTGTGTGATAGCGAATTCGAATACTACCAACTCTTGCTTTGCTCGTGGGTGTCGTAAAAGACGACTAAGAGCATTATAATGACCTAGGCCAGTCGGCAACCTGCGGCTCGCGAGCCACACGCGGGTCTTTGGATGTGTAGTTTCAGCTCTTCAGTTCTATACGCAAAAAGTTATTTTATAAAGAAAACATTTAAAATGGTTCTGAATTGATAATGAGAATTAGGCACAAAATTGTGGCTCTTTAAAAGCTTTAAACCTTAAAAAATTCTAATTTTTAGCTCTTCCAACTCAAAAGGTTTCCGACCCCTGACCTAGGTCAACTCCATCTGATGCCGTTTGGTTACATTCCCAAGGAGGGTTGACGTCAGGCAGGCGGTCGGTCATAAAAATATTGCCAATAACTTCTACAGTATGTACTATTAAAGAAGATTACATATTGTATCAACCCCAAATATATCCCAATTGGATAAGAGTAGAAGAATGAATGACTTACATATACCAACTAATTCGCCGTTCATTTATACGTGGGTTTTTAGAATTGTTACTAAGTGCGCCATCCCACGGCGCTTGTCTTATGTCAATTGTCTCGTAACATACCGTTATTATTCTTTGTTATATTTAAAACACGTGTCTTAGTTATGTGGGTGGTATCTATTTGTTCATTCTTAACTTGGTAAGTTGTTATGTTAAATGTTTTTTTTTATAATCAAGCAAATATTGAACTATGCTGGTACAAATAGGAGCAATGTCTATAAATAGGCAAACGATTATTTTTAATAATGAGCCATTATTCCGTGTGGTGACGGAGTAAGAATACAATTCACCACTCCCTATCTTACCCGTGGGTGATCTTAAGAGACGACTAAGGGATTTAAAATGCATATAACATCTATGCCAGAGAAGGAAAACTCTAAACAAAACCCTATACCAACACGTCTGTCCAGCGTGGTATAGTAGGTCAATTTCCCTCCCATTATGAAGGAGGCTCGATCCCAAAAATAGGGCATATATCAGCTGAGATGAATATGCCATAGTGCAACAAAGATACACTATTGACGTTTATCATCATCATCATCATCATCATTCGTTATAACCACTGAGGGTATTACAAAAAAATGTGATTATTTTACGACGTCGTTTGTATTCAAAGAAAATTAAAAAAATAGCTTTGAAAATCATTCAAGAGAACTTGCTAGCTAGTTGTTATATATAATCTTTTAGTATTCAGTTAAAAGGATTATTATTCTGTAGTTCATATATTATGTCTTAATGATTTAATATACATGACAAAGGAACTGCCATAAGGATTTATATAATTATTTATTTCCATAGAAATAATACAATATTAGGAAATAAAACGCCCTTTCCTGTTCAAAGAGCAAATACAACTCTTTTCAATAAATGGTAAAAACTCTTATACAGTATTAATTAATTTTACCTTCATTTTCGTTATGATTTCTGATGTTCACGCGAGTATTACACATCATCATTCTCCTACTCTTTTCCTAATGACGCAATATGTACAAGTACATTTTTCAAAAGTTATTGGCAATAGTTTTATGACCGGCAGCCTGCCTAATGTCAAATCTCCTTGGGAATGTAATTGTTGACCAAACGGCATCAGGTGGAGTTGACCCTTTTTTTTTATTGGTGGGCTATGGGTGCGACTCGCCCCGCCAAATCGGTCCGGGGTGACGGAGAACGCGGCGCGTGACCCCATAGACCCACCGTAAAATCCTCTCTCTTCGCCGTGCGAACGGACCACCGGTACCCGATCTTTGTCTTCGGTGGTCCGCTCGGCGGTTTACCCTCGCGGGTTCCTCTCGTCGACGCCCCGACAGATTTCACCGTCGGGGCGTCGCCCTCACGCGGTGGCCTCGCGTCGGGTGACCGGACAATTCCCCGGTCCGATCACCCGAGGCCTGGAGGTGGAGTTGACCCAGGTCTATTAAAAAGCTCTTAGTCATCTTTTACGACATTCACGAGCAAGGGTTGGTATTATTCGTAGCCACCACGTACATATCTGAAATAAAACTATTTTTACAGATGCTATCGCGTTTGTATTTGATTTTTAGTTTCCCGGTGTTTTCGATAATTTACAGTGTTCATGGTCATGGATCATTGTCAACAATCAAATACGAACGTGATAGAATCCGTAGAAATAGTTTTATTTCTTTATCATATTCTGATCAGCTTGCAGATTGTGAAAAATAAAAATGTATTGACAATCTATTACCGCACCGGTCAAATGTTTTGGTTTATGCATATCCTGCTAAAAAGTATAACTCTTTGTGGATCACAGCAGTTCTGAGTCTGTGTGTAATTTGTCTGCGTTAATTATATCTTTGTAAAGTCCCCCGCAATACAAAGATTATTTCTTTCCCTTTACCAGTGTAGGTCTTTTAAAAAAATAAAACGAAACAATCCTTATTTCACGCAAAAGTATATAGGACTGGAAAACGAGAGGGATGGGTGAAGACAATCTTTTACTTGCATTAAGACTTACAGCATAAAATAGGACGTTCCAAGTCCACTAAGACGTCGCACGGAGTGTAGATTCAAAAGGCTAATGAAATTAAATATATTCGGGTCCAGGAATCCATTCAAAATGTGGAGAATGTTCATATGGTAGGGTTACTTCATGTTGCTTTTTGTCAGGACCAAAACCCGATAGCAAAAAAAAAGAAACATCTATACTTTATTGATCACTAGCTTCTGCCCGTGGCTTCGTCCGCGTAAAAGGTTACTTTCCTTAAGATTTTCATCACCTATTTTTATTTTACCCCTTAGGGTAAATTTTTACAACATGTTAATGTCATATTTATTTATATCTAATCAATAGCCTAAAAATAAGTTTCAAGCCTCTGGCTTTAAAAATGACGATTCTTCCTTACAACTTTTCATCCGCCTTTGCAACCCTTTTGTGCATTAAAAAGTAGCCTATGTCCTTTATCAGGCCTTAGACTATCTGTGTACCAAATTTCATTTAGATCGGTTCAGTAGTTTTGGCGTGAAAGAGCGACAGGCAGACAGAGTTACTTTCGTATTTATAATGTTAGTAAAGGTTATAATTATAATTTTATGGGACTAACATACTAGTTATAGCAATTAGTAATTGCATGTTTTTGTTGCTAAATGCACAAGGCTGTTTTTTATAAAATGGAACAGCTATATTTACAAACAAAAAATATCCGTTAATCTAGTTTATTTTGGTCTTTGACATTATATTAAAGTCCACTTTACACGCAGTTTATATTATACTTATCCGCGGATCGGTAGATCAAGTCTGACTGGTCGGAAAATCTGGCGCCAATTGTCGTTCTATGAAGAGAGCGTTATAAGCTTTTACGCGCGCGACGCGTTCGGACGTGACCATATGTTGCCGCGGTTTTTAAACTAAACGAATCGAAATTAAAATGTATAATATTATTTAAAATTAAATAACATTAAATTAATAATAGTCTGTTTATATATAAAAAAAATGGAGTGTAATTCATTTCGCGTTTTTTTATTACTTTTATGTTTATTTTCGTGGACGAATGCAATCGATCTTGTTGTCGAAGAAGAATGTTTAAACTACACGGTGTATCCATTACAATATGAACTAAATATATATCCATATGTGAGCGCTGAACAATCTTATTTTGATTGTGATCTAACAATAACAGTAATAGCAAACGCGCCAGGTGTGAATATAATAGAATTGGACGCTAAAGATTTGGATATTACAACAATAAAAGTTCTTGATGGAAATCGTAATATTATAAACGGTGCTAGACCTTTTCAGTATAATAATATGAAAGGAAAATTGTATATATATCTTATAGAGCCATTGCGAATGTATCATAATAATGATAGGCAGGTGTACTCTATTAAAATATCATTTGGAAAGAAAGTTACAGAAGATGGCAATGGTGTATTTTTAGTGAAATATTATGACGAGCAGAGTAAAAATTTTAAGTGAGTATTCATATAATTTATTATTTTTAAGTTTTTGGTTGAAAGGTATATATGTAATATTAATCTATGTATGTACCTAATATGCGGCCTAAAACTATTTAATAAAATGAACTTAACAAAAAAAGAAGACTATGTTCTTTTTCCAGACTTTTATATTTGACAAATCGTTTTGGAAGGGATAAAATAAATCGATATTTTAATATAATATTATATACACAATTGGCTTGGACTGAAAATCAACGGCTGGGGTGTACCTGCATTCCTGGCCACAAATTGAGCCCAATACCATTTTGTTTTTACTATCTATTTGTTATTATTTTTCTTTTTTTAATTTCCATAATGTAATTTTATTTTTCCTTTGTAAAAACAAATAAAGATCTTTTCTTTCTTTCTTTCAATTGCATAGTATTTTTTACAAAAGCTTTATGGTGTAATACATATAAGAAAAAACAATGATTTCCTTTTATCATAATCTCATCGTCTTAGCTCATATAATTATGTCCTACTCTTGAGTCCACTCCATTATAGAGTGGACCCAAGAGGAGTGGAGTGAAATTGTCCTACTACACCACGCTGGCCAGATGTATTGGTATAGGGTTATGTTACGAGTTTTTCTTCTCTTGCATAGATGTTAAATTTATTTTATATCTCTTAGTCGTTCTTACGATCAGCTACGGGTAAGATAGGGGGTGGTGAATGGTATTCTTACTCCGTCACCACACGGATTTTCTTTTCACACATTTTTTTTTGTTCTGTGTGGTAGCGACTACGAATACTACCAACCCTTACTTTACTCGTGGATGTAGTAAAAGACGACTAAGAGCCTTATAACGAGCTCGGCCATCTCCATCTGATGCCGATTGGTCAGCAATTACATTCTCAAGGAGGGTTGACGTCTGGCAAGCTGCCGGTCATAAAACTATTGCCAATAACTTTTACAATATGTACTATGATAGAAGAGTACATATTGTATCGACCACAAGTAATTGGGATAAGAGTAGGAGAATGAGGATATTATTTATTTTTTGAAGATCAAGCTCCGTAAATGAGGGCCTACTGTAAGAAGTATTAGAGAAATTATCCTCCTACTATATATATCCTAATATACTATCCTGGCAGACATAACTAATCGGAATTATCATTACGGGTTCTTCTTTTTTTGCATGTTATTTGTTTATATCTATTAATCGTTTTTCTAGAACCTGTGAAAAGTTGTAAAATTTTGTATTCCTTCTTTATGTATTATTGCCGTCTATTTTATTTTTCTTATATACTCACTCTGTCGACACATAAATAATGTTTTATAATACCACATTCATTTTTATTTGCAGATATTCTTATTTTTTTTTTACATGATATTAAATTTAATAAAATCAAGAGAATAAAATTCATTCAAAAAAAAAAGAGAATAAAATGTACATTGTTATTTTGAAAAAAATATTTTTATTAATAAAATTTAATAATGTCTAAATTTTACACGAGTTTTTAAAATATGTAATAATAAAAAAATAAAATTATTTCTTCGAATTTTATCACGATATAATTCGTAAAATAGTTTTATTTCAAACAAAGTTTAAGTTAGGGAATGAATAATTTTACTAAAACACCTTTGACATTTGAAATGCACGTCATAATACAGTGCCGGCTTGTTAAGTATACGAGCCAATTTAGTATAGGTATACTAATTAATTAAAGTTCTTCATGTTTCATTAGGTTTTACGGTCGTTAATAAAAATGCGTAACAAAAATTACGACTACTTTAGGTTTTTTTTTATTTTTAAAACATTCCATCATCATCAGTTTATATACGTCTCATTGTTGCGCTCGAGCCTACTCTGTAATGGGAGGGAAATTGACCTACTATACCACACTGGTCAGACGTGTTGTTATAGGGACTTGTGTCCAGCTTTCCCTCTCTTACATATGTGTTATATGCGTTTTATATCCCTTAGTCGTCTCTCACGATCATTCACGGGTAAGATAAGGGGTGGTGAATTGTATTCTTATTCCGTCACTACACGGAAAACATTTGTTTATTCAAACGTTTGTTTATCCATTAATAGAAGGTACCTATTTGTTTTTAATTGTATTTTTTTTTATAAATCCAGTCTTTATATAGAAGTAAGCAGAAATATAATATTTGTAATGAATTAATAGATGGCCCCGTAAACTACAAATCTAAAATTTATAGCTTCGAGTTTCAGACAACACATACCAAAGAGATTTTTCCAATCAGAGTGTAATTTGAATGCACAGATGGCGTAGTGGTTAAGATACCGACCTTTCGTGTCAGTGCCGTCGGTTCGATTCCTACACACCTTTTTGTGCGATCCACAAAGTATTGTTCTGAGTCTGGGTGTAATTTGTCTGCGTTAATTGCATGTTTATAAATTACCCCGCAATACAAGGATTATTTCCTTAGTATAGGTTAGTCTTTAAAAAAAAACAGGTTAATTTTAAGTAAATTATAAATAATAAATAAATAACACCGATACAGTTTTTACATTTCATAGATAATTTTTATTGTTAACAATATACGAGTATATCTGACCAGTAGATAAAAAGAGTAATTGTAAAAAATTTAAACTTTATAAATAACTAAATCTCATTTGTACTGCAGTACTTTTTTATGGTACAGATTCTGACCAGGAGTACTGCATTTTTTATGGTACAGCTTCTGAACACTTGTTCTGAATCTTTAATTCATCTACGTTGGTTGCATGTTTGTAAAGTCCCCCGCAATACACAGATTATTTACTTTGGTGCATGGAGGTGTTAAAAAAAAATTAACAAGTTTACTTTTAAAATATTACGTTTGTATTTGATTTATTATATATACGGGAGAACTAAGATATCTCACGCCTAACAAGTCATCGTTATTACGATATTAAAAATCAATAACAAACGCAATAAAATCCGTAAAAATAATTATATTTCAAAAGGAATAGAGACATACATACATATCATGACGCCTTATCCCTTGCAGGGTAGGCAGAGAAAACAGAGTGCCAGAGCTACTGATGCGGGTGTAGAATTGTTAAAGAATATATTTGCAGCCTGGGAGGAATCGCATGAAGCATTGGGTATATTTTGCGATTTGTCTAAGGCATTTGATTGTGTGCACCACGAAACCCTTATCAAAAAACTATACCACTATGGGATCAGGAATAACGCTCTTGAGCTTTTAACTTCCTACCTAAACAACAGAATTCAGAGGGTCGAAGTTAATGGTGCACGATCATCTGGTTCAGTCATCAAAATGGGCGTTCCACAAGGGTCCATTCTGGGGCCATTTCTGTTTCTTGTTTACATGAATGACTTACCCTACTATATAGGAGAAAGTCAAAACATTGTGTTGTTCGCAGATGACACATCTTTGCTATTTAAAATCAAAAGACAAAAGCTTAATTATGACGATGTGAACAACGCACTGTCAAACGATGTTCATTGGTTCAGTACAAATAATCTAGTTCTTAATGAGAAGAAAATAAAATGTATTAAGTTTACCACATCTAATGTGAGACAAGTGGGAACCAATGTTCAAATGAATGGCGTGGCTCTAGACCTTGTGGAATCAACTGTATTTTTAGGTATCACTATAGATGCTAGACTCCAATGGGGCCTTCATATTGATAAATTGTCAAACAGACTTAGCTCAGCGGCTTATGCGGTCAAAAAAATTCGAGTATTGACTGATATTGAAACAGCTAGAATAGTTTATTTCGCTTATTTTCATAGTCTTATGTCATACGGCATATTACTGTGGGGATGCTCCGCGGATCTGAGTAGTATCTTTCTTCTTTTCTCCAAAAAAGGGCTGTCCGCGCAATTTATAATCTAGGCCCAAGAGTTTCACTTCGAGAGAAATTCAAAGAAGTAAATATTCTGACTGTTGTATCACAATATATATACGAGAATGTATTGTATGTAAAAAGAAATATCAGTAATTTTGAAAGATATTGTGACATTCATTGTGTTAATACTCGGAATAAGGACAAATTAGTTGTACACACTACTCGTCTGGAAAGAATTAATAGGTCATTCATGGGGCAATGTATACGCTTTTATAATAAATTACCAAGAGATATCCAAGACATGCCTGTGAATAAATTTAAAAGGGCAGTCAAAAACAGACTCTGTAAAAGAGGTTATTATAAAATCGAGGATTATCTAAGCGATACTACAGACTGGCTATGAGCAGCTCCTCATTCAGCAATTACTATATATTTGTAAACTGTTCGTTTTTATTTTATAATATTTTTACATACTTGTAAAGCGTAGCGTGCTTTGCCCAACGAATTTTGACTTTGGTTAGCGTTTGTAGCTCATGGTATTGGTCATGCTCACTGAAAGGTCTTCTTGCGGTAGCTGCGTGGGGCGGGTCTCACCCTTCCCTCCAAGGTGGTTGAGGGGAGTGATGGCTGCCCTAGTAGTTAACTCGTGATCGGGTGCCGCCTGTGGGATCTGGTCCAGCCGTGGTTATTTTACATTCTATTTGAACTATTGGGTTCGCAGGGCATCACACTGGAGCTATTTCTTATTACATATGTTGTACCATTTTTTGTATAAAAAAGATTTAAAAGAAAAAAACAACAGACTGACCCGCTGAGTTTCTTGCCTGATCTTCTCAGTAGTGGTCTACTTCCGATCCAGTGGTAGTTAATTGAATTAATATAATATGTTAAAACTGACAATATGTAAGTGCCCTCGCAGGGCCTATGCATAATAAATGAATTTGAATTTGAATTTGAGAGAACTCTATCTCTGCATACTTCACTCGCTTCCTCAACATTCATAATTCTCTTCATACACGCTCGCCGGTTTCGTAGACTCTTGACTCCACCTTTCTTCAGTACATGACCGATCTGGTCTAGGTAGGTTAGTCTCGGTCTCCCCCGGTACCTACATCCTTCCACTTTTGCATTGTATATCTTCTTAACCAGGCGTTCGTTTGGCATTCTTTCCACATGTCCGAACCATCGGAGCATTCCCTTTCGCATCTTTACACCAATACTCTCTTTCATACCTACTCGCTCTCTTACGTCGTCGTTACGAATGCGGTCGGTCAGCCTAACTCCACAGATTTTCCGCAGAGATCGCAGGAATAGAGACGCTTCTTAATTTTTATTTTTCATTACTTTTGTGTTGGGTACTAACCTCAAATTGCTGTTACATTCTTACACGGATGAATGGTGACAACAAAGTGCTCTAAACTGAAAAAATTATGCAACTGATTATTCTCATTCTCCATCAGATTATTTTTCGCAATCCAGCATTGCATAAGTATTCTCCATAATAAGAAGAAGATTGATTTAATATTGGTATATTCAAAGCCATACGAGTAAGCATTTTATTTCGAGATTTACTTCTCACATTGGCATTATTTACTTTATCATCATCATCGGAGCATTCTTTTTCGCATCTTTACACCAATACTCTCTTTCATACCTACTCGCTCTCTTACGTCGTCGTTACGAATGCGATCGGTCAGCCTAACTCCACAGATTTTCCGTAGAGATCGCATTTCGACCGCATTAATTTTACTTTCATACTCTTTTCTGCATACCCAACTCTCGCTTCCATACAGTAATGTTCGGACAAGCACTGCGTTATGTATTGCTACACGTGCCTTCTGGCTGGGGTGGTGGCTACCAAGAAGTTGTCCCAACGCTCCGTTCACTCTATTTCCCGCATTCACTCTTCGCTCTATATCAATGGTGCACCTTTCATTCCATCATTTCAGCTCGTATGTACATTCCACTATTGGGCTCGAAGCTCCCTCATAATACAAGGAAAACATATCTACTTAAAATAAGTACTACATACATCACCTAATTACTCATCAACTTTTTATGACAGGTTAAGGTATAGATATACTACAATTCGACCTTTCAATATGACACATATTAGTATTTTTGTGGTACTGGCTCGACAATGGTCATGTGTTTTTATAAAATCCTACATTCCATTAGTTAGGTACAATTATTAGATAATTATATTGTGGTTTTAAATGGTTGATGCAGTCATGTATCCAATGCGTTCCCCAGATTCCATTTATTATAATTATTCATTATATTGTGGTTTTAAATGGTTAATAGAGTCACGTATCCAATGCACCTTGGTTAGGTGAGCTAATTGGGATAACTTTTACAATGATTAATTAATTAATAATTCATTTTGCCGCGTATATCGTAAAAGACGAATAAGGTGTTTAAATAGATAAAGTTCATTTAAAGAAATGGAATATTCTAATTAAAACTTTATGCCTTACTGACCAGAGTAAGCTAATTATATACACAAAAGATCCTTATATTATGGGAACTTTAATCAACATATGATTTAACGGACTGGGTGATGGTGACTATGAAGACTACAACCCTTACTTTGCTGAGTGTGATACTGGATGTTATAAAAGATAATTGAGAGTTTTATATTGACCTGGGCCAACTGTACCTGATACCATCAGGTCAACAATTACATTTGTAATAAGGGTTGACGTCAGTCAGGCGCCTGGTCATAAAACTACTGCTAATAACTTTTGCAATATGTATAATGGAAGTTAACTACATATTGCGTCCACCCCTAAGTAATTAGGATAAGAGCAGGAGAACGATGATAGTGATGATGAATTTGACGGACGGATTTATTTAGTATAAACCAAGACTCAGAACAATTATTTATAGTTCGCGCAAAATATTTTTCTGCACGAGAGTCGAACCTACTACACTGTAGCTACATATCCATTATGTCATCTGTGCAGTCAACTATAAGTTGCCTCCAATAATTTATTACGTAGTGAATAAGATTTTTCTTTGGAGTATATGTTCGAAAGGTATACCCGCATATCATATGTTGTTTTATTACTTCAGAGGTTGAATGGAGCGTTTAAGTCATACATGGTTAATTAAAATTACCTTATCCTCAAATGAATATGTATTTACTATATTACAATAAAAACTAAAATTTAAATTCATAATAATCTCTTCAAGAGCGCCGATGACGTAATTTTCTGGATCTATTTTGATTTGTTTATAACCTTGCACTACCATTGAGCGTGTGGATTCTTATTTTAATTGAATGCGTAATTATTTACAGAGGACAATAAGACTACGTTTGCAAAATCAGTCAGTCATTATTTTAATACTGAGGTTACATTATTCAAGTCTTAGATCATTATAAATGACAAGTTGCATGGTATTACAACATTTATTTACTTTTGATATATTTTTTTAACCTCCTTAACTCATATATTGGCAAGGATAGGCAGAAATGTAAATATGTTATTCAAATTTAGTCTTATATCGCTAACAGTTTTTGCTCAGATAGATTTAACCGGGGTTCGGCGTGGTTTCAATCCATATTGGCTAAAATCAAAGTAACGGCTCACTAGGTTTGCTAATTTGGCGTAGAGAAGATATGCTTTAGAATCCCACGTTCTCCTTCCGTCGCTTTGGAGGGTTTAAGTATGCTGCGACCAGATTATAATCTATGAGAATAATGGTAGCATAGCCACGTAATTTTCGCTCTTCGTCTTTTTGATGGACCACCATTTTTCGAGTAATATTGTCTAGTAGCTGTTAAAAGGAATTCAACAACTTGCCATCCTCTTCAGCTAATGCTAATTTTGTTGATAGTCAACTCTAATTAGTGGACTATCAACAAAATGACCTTTAATAGACTTTTCTGAACGATGTGTTTATGTATGATGACATGTCGTGAAAAAAATGTATACTTTAGGTGCAGTTACTAAAGGGCCACCGAAGACAAAGATCGGGTATCGGTGGTCCGCTCGCACGGCAAAGAGAGGTGCTTGCAGGGTGGGTCTATGGGGTTCCGCGCCGCCTCTTCCGTCGCCCCGGACTGATTTGGCGGAGCGCAGCCAAATCCATAGTCCATCGCAAGAAAAAAAAATCAGTTACTAAAAATTTGCATTAGAAAAACCCAATACCGTCAGTTCACGGTCAACAGTTGCGTGAAAAGCAAAGAGATAATAAATTACATCACCGCAAATGTATCTGAAATATTATAAATAAATACTTATATCTGCATCAATTATCTTTTAACCTTCATTTAGTAATAAATTTGATGTTTACATATATATATTTGTAGATATTATATTATATGCAACTTATTCTATACTTTTGTATATGACTGTAAACTTTTTGTGTTCATCTTGGGTTAAAAATGGTTTATATTAACAATTTAACAAGGTAGATAAGGCTGTGATCGATTTAAAAAAAAACCTTTCTTTATTTTTTTTATTGCTTATGGTGGCAAACGAGCAAACTGCTGCTACAACATAAGTATTTGAAGGTACCGAAAATTTCTCGATAGAAAATTTAATATTCGACTACTCTTACGTAGTAGTCTGAATAATGAAATTCAATACCGAATATAGTAAGTTCGATTTTCAAGTGAGATAGTTCTGTCTGCGAGTCACTAAGGATTATTATCAGGTGTTAATTTTAGGAATTTGAATATTTTTAAAGCTTTACCCATATAAGGATACCCTAATGCGAAATATTACATTTAAAAAAATATTTATTCATGACTCAGGAATCTGCTACTTCTCCATCGATAGTCTCATGATAATGCTGACTGCACAGATGGCGTAGTGGTTAACACATTCAATCTCGACCACTCTGATCCGAGTGGGGCGGGGCTATAGTAGCGGCGCCTCGCACTCGGTTCCGAGCGAGCATCCCGTTCATTTTGTAGTAGTAGGATCCCAATGGTCGGCACCCAGCGTGCTGTGTGCCGACCACTCAGATCCGAAAAATGTGTTTTTTATTGAAATAATAACAATATACATTTATCCATATTTTCAAATGTTCATATGTACTTAATCAGTATTCGCATTAAATGGCACCCGGCTATTATTTTTATTTATTTTGTAGGCAGTGAATGGGTTAAGATACTTTCCGTGCCAGTGCCATGGGTTCGATTCCCACGCAGACAACATTGTGTTATCCATAAACTGTTGTTCTGATTTAGGGTGTAACTCTACCGCAGACAAATTTGTCGGCGTTAATTGTACGTAAGTTCCCGGCAATACAAGTATTATTTCCTTAGTGCTGGGTAGTGTATAAAAAAAATATCACTAGACTCATTAAGTATAATCGACTGTTACTAAATTGTTAAAGTGTATCTATCTTCACGTTGGCGTAAGGTCGAGACCCATATATGTACGTGGCCGGCCTCCCTCCCACGTCAGAAGCCTGGATCATACTCAGAATGGTCAAAAGCCATAATACTATTAGTATGCTTATACTACCTTGAAAATATCACGCTAATCATTTTAATGGTTTGGTTGATATTAGCTCGTAAATTTCGACTTATAACTTAACTTGATACTAAGTGCGTAATATTTTGTTGGAATATGGCGGCGAATTTGTGTTTTTTTTTAATAAATAATTCAGTTCATATATAATCCTTGTATTATAGCAGAATTTACAAATATGGAATCAATGGATGCAAATTACACCCAGAATTAGAACAATTAATAAATCTATCCGCCAGTCCAGCTAGGTGGGTTTGGGGTTTGTATTGGTAGGCAACGGCATTAAAGGTCCATGAGCGGCAGTAACACTTATCATCAGGTGTGCTGCTTGCTCGTTTACCACCATAAGCGATAAAAAAGGGTATGGCTTAGGCCGCTGCCTACCAATAAAATCCCCAAACCTACCCAGTTGGGCTTCCGGCTTTCTCGCTCACCGAACGAAGTGCAATATTGCCATTATTCAGACGTCGGGGCCATGAGTCATCTGTATAGCCAAACGCTATTTTTCTCATTCATACTTTTATGCTTTTAGTTTTGAATCTGATACATTCACATATAGTTATATTAATTTTAAAGTCTAGACAGACGTAAAGAAAGGGTTATTTATCAAGGAAATGTACAAATTTGCTCTTGCCTTTGTGGGTGGCGAAATACAATAACAATTTTTGTTCATTCCACAGCTTGAACCTATATTATTCTTGATGTAAATATGAAAGTTTTACTTCAAATGAGAGCATATTATCGTATATTTTCTCGATAACTGCGTGATATGTGCAATATTAAGCAGTTTTAGAGGAAAAGGCGCCAAAAAATAAACAGCAAACCGGTCGGAAAGCCCATATAGTACTAAATAAATATCAAATAGGATGATTCATTACCATCCTTTTGCTCTTATATTAATTTATGCGGAGTTAACATAGGAAGTCTTCTTCCGCTTATACAAGTCGTAGAATTGGTATTTAAGAGTTTCATTGGAGAATACTGTTGTCGGGTGTTTATTTACCCAGATTTACGATGAATTTAAGTTTTGGTGACATGTTGTATTCTTAATTTATCACCACGACGGGCCATTCTTTATATGGTCGGTTCAAATTATCATCTAATTTTTGTAGTAAAAATCCGAGCTCGTAATTTTAATATTTTGAATTTCTATTTCTCATTTAAATATTATATTGTGGTGTTTCTTTTCAATTTTTTTTTATTTTATATACCGAATCAAAAGAAATTTTATACAATTTTATAAAAAAAGTAATCTATTTCGAAAAAAGTATGTTATTTTTTTTAACGAAACGTCAAGAAATTAAAAGTTAAATACAAATGTGATAGAATCCGTAAAACTAGTTTTATTTCAAATAACGTAAACATGAGAAATCATTTTATTTTCGATTAATTGACTATGGGTAAAAGTTTAAAGTTTCATTTATAGTAAATTTAATAATATTTTTTAAAGTTTCTAACTTTTTATTTACGATTTATTAGTAATAATTACTATGCAATTACGGAGTTATATAATAAGCCCGTATATATTTATTAGATATTGTTACCTCATTCACTAAATAAATCGCCTACCTATTGTCTCGGTTCATTACTCGTTCTGAATGGGACGTACATTATGTTGCAGTAAAAGCAATACAGTCAGACATTTCTCAAAATGATCACTTGGAAAAACAAATAAAATTAATATGATCTAATTCTGTGATAATTAATTTATGTAAATATATATAAACACATAGATAGTGTATGTGTATAATGTTCCAAAGCTTGTAGTATTAATTTTAAATGTTTTCTTCTTCTTCTTCTTTTTATGTATTGGCAATCAGCTACTTATACGAGCCATTTTTGCCAGTGTCGAGTTATAATTATCTTCACGTTCTTAATCTCTTCAAGTTAGTCATTGTCTGTCAGTCAGTCGAATTGTCGCCATCAACACTGCTATGGTGACACTGTTAATGGTATGTTGTAGGAATTTTGATGGAAAACGAAAACGTTGTAAAGCACTTTTATATGATATTCACTACATCCCAGCTGTTCTGTCACATCATATTACATAAAACACCATAAAAATTATCTAATATAACACGTTAAAACACTAAGATATCGAATATAATACAAGAGCACAACATGACGTTTTAGATTCCCGCCAAAAGTCTTTTAAATGTTTTAAACTGTATAGGTATGTAGAGATGGGTCTAAATACAGCATCGTAACTTAAGAAAGCAATATTTAGTTCATTTTAAAATTATCGCATGGATATATGTGATACGCCGTATGTTGGCTCGTTTAGTAGTAGTAGTCCAATTCTGTTACAGTCTTTTTTTATTATTTAAAGTTCGCATTTTGCTTTGACAATTCTAACCCTAAAGGTAAAAAAAATTGAGGATGATTTCGTATTAATTTCTTCGGTTTGAATTTTTTTTTTGTTCAACGGTTATTATTTACCCGTTCAGAAACTACAATACATGAGTTAAAAATTATCAATATAATATATTTAATAAGTTTTTCTACAAAATTTATATTTAACCTACCTACTATAATTAATATTTTATTTTAATTTGACAATTATAAAAAACTATGTATATTGTTGCGATGGCGATGTCAACAAAAATTCGGCTCAAAGTAGAATAATAATGGAATAGAATATTTTTCGTTTAGAGTAAATTTGGAATAAAATAATTATATGCACTACAATACGCTTTAATTTAAATAAATTCATGCGTCTTTTCTAAGGCACTTCAAATATTCACACATAAAAAAAACATTATAATAAAAATATGCGCTGTGTGGTAGCGGTTAAGAATACTACCAACATTTATAGATATTGCTCGTGGGTGTTTGAAAAATGACTTAGAGGCGGCCCGTCATAAAACTATTGCCAATAACTGTTGCAATACGTACAATGGAAGAAGAATACATATTACGTCGACCCCAAGTAGTTGGGATAAGAGCAAATGATGATTTAAATTTGGATAGATTACCATTATACGGGTTTTCAACAAGAACTACAACGTATACTGTGCAGATATGGGCTTCCGGACTAACTCGACCTTGATGCATACCTTGAGCAAATTTGTACCAAATGTTTCGCTACTTACGTATCTAATGGACCAAGCAAGGACCACTAATAATGTGTTAATAATGTGTATTTATCATCGGTCTTTATATTTTTATTCCAAATATCACTTAATAGTGCACGCCAGTATTACACATATGAAATTAAACTATTTACGAGTTTAAAAATCAAATAAAACGCGGTAAAATTCTGAAAATAAGTGTAATGGAAATTGGTTATGCAAGAATTGTATTAATAAATTCAAAACATTCTTCCTGTGGTGACAGATTTAGAATACAATGTATCATAACCCCTTACTTCCTTATGGGAGTTGTAAAAATAACTACAGATTATATAGATTGGACAACAGCGTTTCTCTAACATATCATAACTACTACGATCGCCAAACCGCCTGATAAGCGTGGTAATTATGTTATTATCTCTTTTCTTAAATGGTTTATGTCTAACTATGGACATATAAATATTGATGGACGGATGGAATCACCATTTTCATGATCATCACTTCGGCTATTACATCTTAATGTTCGGCTCTTCTCTTCTATAAAATTTCCTATTTTATAAATTGAATGGAAATTGACATACTATATGTTGATACTCCATCGCTACATAAATAAAGTACTAGTACATAAAACCAATACTAACCAGTTTTTCTTTTATTACAGATATTTATTCACGACAAGATTATCTCCAAACAAAGCGAAGTATTTCTTCCCCTGCTTCGATCATCGTCGCTTTGAAGCTGTATTTAAGTTTAAAGTATACATATTGCAGAAATACAGGGAAGGGACCCAGTTTACGAATACATCATTATGTATTGCTACTGAGCAGAAAAGAGATAGGTGAGTTAGTAATTATACTACTTTTTTTTAATTAACATGATGTGGCCTAATTATACGGGAAGCTATTACAGCTAAAACTCTCGCAGAAAATCGACGCTTTTACGCTCTGGATGTGCGAAAGCTTCGGAGCCTCTAACCCACTTCATTCTTTTCTTGTCTGCATTCTATTCCCTCTAATGCTTTCCCTAATTAATGTAGACAGCAATTTTGCTATGCTCCTAATATTACTGTAGTCCATCAGCAGTCATGTCTCTTTACTAATAGTTAGGTCACTTATTCATCTACTATTAAAGGTAATAAGTAAAGAAAAATCAAGATGTACATAATTAGAAAATACTTTCTCTTCTCATTTTAGATTTTCTCTTTAAGTTAACTTGACTGGTATAATCGGAAATAGAAAATATTTTTAATTTGCTACTTTTTGTTTGAGCAACTTCGTGTATAAAGCTATGGTCTAGCTGTTAGCGTGTTTATATCTGAAGTGGCCGCTAAACAAAATAGACATTTTTCTAAGAGGCTTTTTTTATTAAGATTTGACAGTAAGTGTTAATTTAGTTTTAAATAATAACGCAGACTAGCTTTGAATTTGAGATATGATATCTAAACGTTTATGCGAAATAAGGCATTTCTATTATAGTTGCTTAATATATAGTTAATACAAAAATAACCAATATCTGCTACTAAGTACTGTAAAACTGGATAGTATGGTACCACTGCCATGATCAAATTGTACAACCCCAGTAGCAAAAAGAAATCCGCAGGGGTCCTAAAAGATCCCTGGCTGGTGCATCGAGTGACTGGACTGGATTAGTTCTGTTGCCCGGAGTGAGGCCACCGCGTGAGGACAATGCCCTGACGGTGAAAGCTGCTGTGGCATCGACTTGAGAGGAAACCCGTGAAGATAAACCGCTGGGTAGGTCACCGAAGACAAAGACCGGGTTCCAGTGGCTGGCTCGGTCGACGAAGAGAGGACATTGCAGTGCGGGTCTATGGGGTCGCGCGCCGCTTCTTCTATTGCCCCTGATGGAATTAGCTGGTGTGACCATTCCATAGCCCGCCCAAAAATAACAAAAAAAAAGAAAGGTGTCCTCCTAAAAGGCGATTACGAAATATGATAGGCAGGCAATATCATCACGCCACCAGAAAATTCAAAATATTAACACATAACAATATTAAAGACGTGGAACATGAATAAAAAGGCGAATAACTACTTTCTAGACAAAGAGAAAATAAAAAAATATTAATGCATTATCGCTCGCAAACAGACCATACCTCAAACAGATAACCAACCCTATAAGGCAATGGCTTCAACTACAAACTCGGAGAATTGTGTCAATTATTGTGCTAGCATCGTGACTAGTAACTAGGGCTGCCAATCCAATCCTCTCCTGCTAATAATATAAACGCAAAAGTTTGTGAAGATGTGCGTTTAGTAGTTTATTCATGCGAATAATACCAAATTTATCATCATCATCTCAGCTTATATAAAACATACTAGTTCAACCCTTCAGTAGAAATTAATTTTTTTTTAGTTGTGTAGTGTGATTTGGTGTTGTCTCTTTCTCACTAATGTGACATTTTGTGAACACGGGAAGTTATTAGAGCGTTTGTTACTCATTCACATATAAACCGCTAAACAGATATAGATGGAAAATGGCAAGAAAATTAGGTCATTTCCTGGATTACATTAACTATATTTTATCCTGTTAATGTGGTCCCTAGGGATAATATAGATATTAGATTTTATACTGTATACAGGATATTGTTATAAAAATATCAAATGCATATCAATTATTATATATCAATTATTTAGAATATATGAATATTATAATTAAGTATTTCTGCCCACGTCCTAATAGTGCGGATTTAAATGTATCAAGGAAGAAATATAATTATTTATATTATGATCCAAGAATAGTGATTACAAGGTTGAATGTTCTTTATGGATGCTAGTCGTATTAAAATATCCAACATGCTACGAGGATTTCTATGCAAAATTTATTATCCGAGTTTATATATAAATTTATATAGCTTTACTTAAGAATAGCGTAATGAAAACACCTAAATGCATTTAAACATTTCAGGATTCTAATCCACGGTAAATAGGTTTTTGTAAGTGTTATATTTAAATAGTAAGTCGTCAATTTGCTTGTTTTTGTGATAAAAGAAAACGTTTTAAAATTTGCTCACAAAACTGAGTTAATGAATGTGGAATACACACAATCGTGTAATCAATTTTCATTCTATATATTGATTCTCAAATCGAATATCTCGGAGTCGATTACCGAGATTTTTTGATTGCACAAAGAATTATCCTACGATAATTCTTGATAAATGATTATTTTGAAGGTGAGTTTTATTTGGTACTTTCAATTGTATATTTATAAAGTTTTCCGTAGTATCCTTATATTTACCTATTTATTTTTTGGAGAAATAAATAGGTATCTCTTTTGAAAAATAATTATCACTTATATAAATAATTATCACGCTTCGTATACGAGTAGATTGGAGTAGAGGAGAGATAGTAGTTGGAGATTTGTTAGACAAGTGTTGATGCCTATTCTTTTGGTTGCTACCCAAATCAGAGTCTCAGGATACTGGAAGGTGTAATAAAGAATTGTATTACTAAGACGTTACTATGCGAGATACTCCTAAATATTTTTTGAAGTGAAAACTTCTTTAGGCGCGTTGAGCGTTTTTGGAGGGGAAAAACTTATAGGTTCACGTCACCGACATGCTAATGCTAATAGTATATCTATCTAGCGTGGTAAAACTGATTCCTAGATGTTCGATAATATTTTTTATTTTTATATAAAAATTAGAAAATTAATAAAATTAAATCTATAAATAAATCTATAAATTTATATCATTTATTTCTTTAGATAATTGATCCTACGGGAAATGAATAATGAAAATAAAGAATTTATTTTCAAATATTTTCAATATTCATATCAATATTTGCATTTAAAAATATGGCATTATTTATTTTTAATTGTATTTTTAATATTTAACCTTTATGTCATGAAATGAGTATCATTGTGGTTTAAAGGTTATCTTACTAGCGTGGTAAAACCGATTCCTAGATGTTCGATAATATTTTTTATTTTTATATAAAAATTAGAAAATTAATATTATTTCAATTAGTCTTAAGTTAATAGTTTTCACTTCTATCGGCAGTACCCATGACTGCCTGTCGTTTTTTTTTTAGTAGCGGTAATTACACGCCAATCATTCCTTATAAAATATAACAATATTAAAATTATTAAGACTAAGAAAACGACTGATACAGTCTGAAGTAATAGAAATTTTGATAAAATTGATAACTTGAGATTGATAACCCTATTCATAATGATTTCTATGAACGTAATATATCGAGTAAATATATTTTCACTAGTGCTATATATGGTCATGATTATAGCCCTATTATACGTTATTATAACGTTTGAATTATTTACACAGTACTAATAGTAATGATCGAAGCCAATTTTAAAATTTGGTCAGCGGTTGTAAGTTTTTGTCGCATTTATTATAGTTAGCTGGGAATCCGAAGTTTTTTTTAATTATAATGATGAATTAGATGGTTTATATCTCTCTAATATATTTAAACGAGCAAATTTTTTATATATGTACATGTCTATATTGCCAGGATTTCAGTAACGGCACCAACGCTTTTAAACTATTAGAATATAAAGGCAAATTTGGCTGCTATCATTGAAAATCGACATAGTTGAGTTGAGAAATCGCCTAATTTAAACAGCTCCGATTCGATCCATGGTTTTCTCCGTTTTATTATATTTTTATTTTATATTTTCTATTATTATTCTTTTTTATTACAATTCAATATCCGGGCACCGAAACTATTCGAAACTTATGGATAATCCGAAATATTTTCATACCCGTAATAATATTCGAAATCTATATAATGTTATTTAATAGGCGCGTTCGTTTCAAGATACGAAATTTTACACTTATAAAGTTATAATCTTAATTTAAAAAATAAAAATTGCATAACGTAATATAACAATAATATTTTGTTATTACAGAAACAAGGATGAATATGTAATAGTGGATTATGTACCTTCCCCTCAAGTTGGAGTGCATCAAGTTGGATTCCACTATTCAACATTTGAAAGCCTAGAAGAACATGCTAAGAATACGAACGATACTTTAATTTTATGGGCTCCTGTTGACGAGATCAATGATTTTACATTTATACTCAAGTATGGCATAACGATAATTAATTTAATACAAGAATATTCAAGAATTAAGAGGCCTTTGATGGAAGGTCCAATCAATTTGGTAGCGGTACCTACAATTATAACTGGATATGAAGTTGGGAGCTGGAATCTGCTAACTAATGGGTAAGTAAAATTTGATATTCAATATTTATTTTTATTAATTGACAAAACTAATGCCTTATTTTATACATAAGCCAGCAGTGTAAATAACGCACAGTGTAACTTTCAAATTTATTTTGTGGACAAATTTAGTAATTTTTTGAATTAACTGGTTTGGCTACAAAACTTTTATTAGTTTATAAAGTGACTATCAGAAAGAGGCGCATCGCGATGGCGAAATAATATAAAAACTACGTAGTTTTGTAAGTACATTTAATTCTTTAAGATTATCTTTCCAAATCATCTAGAAAGTAGTAGTGATATAGGCCTGTTGTCAGTTTAATATCTACAGCCGCGGGTTCGTCCGTACGGGGTAGAAACACACTCTCGCAGAAAATCTACGCTTGAGTAGTGGCAATATGCAAGAAAGCCGGCCCATTTCTGTGTGTGATTTGGTTAGTAGGCAGAGGCCTAGCTATGCTTCTGGTATTACAAAGGTCTAATAATAACACTTACCATCAGTAATACTGCCTGCTCGTTTGCAGTATATCATCATCATCATCATGACAGACCATAAATGTCCCACTGTTGGGCTCGGGCCTCCTCCGTAATTGGAGGGAAATTAACCTACTATATCACGCTGGTCAAACGTGTTGGTATAGGGTTTTGTTTCGAGTTTTCCTTCTCTTGCACAGATATTATATGCGTTTTATATCCCTTAGTCGTCTCTTACGATCACCCACGCATAAGATAGGGGTGGTAAATTGTATTCTTACTCCGTCATCACAAGGATAAATGACGAAAAATATTATCATTCAGTTCATGGCAGTCTGGATTGATAGCTTATATCCTCTGCGGCATTGATATCCCATATCTGTATCGTTATAACCAGACACAAATATATGTTTTTTTAAATATATTTGATTATTCCTTCAATAATATATAGACCCCCGTAATTTAAGGAATATTTCTTTAGTACAGGATTTTGACTTTAAAAAAATATAAGTATCTTTATACTTTGGAAACTATAAAAACCTATAATGATTTCTAATGGTTACGCGAATATCATTTATATATGACCGCGGGAATCCTTCCGTTAAAAAGTATTCGAAGCGTCAAGCAAATAACATTTTTTTTTTAAAGACGCTATCGTTATTTTGGGGTAGGCTATAGATCAGACACACCGCTCGCTCGTTCCGTCCGGGGCGACGGAAGAGCAACGCGTGGCCCCATAACCCACCATATTCCTTCCCCATCGCCGTTGGGCTGGCCACCGCTTACCGGTACTGGTACCGTCCGTGGCAAAGACACTAAATAAATAATCCTTGTAATACAATGAAGGACTTTACAAACGTACAATTAATGCAGAAAAATTACATCCACGGCTCTGACACGAAAGGTTATCTTAACAACTACGCCATCTGTACAGTCTTCATCTATCTATCTGATATCTTTAAACGAGAAACTCATCGGTCCCAACGATTTACATAAATATTTCCATGCGGGAGGTTCCGAGGGCGGACTAGATTTCATTAATAGAACGGGGATTAAAATATTGTTTTATCAGTATTTTCAGGCAATGAAAAGAAAATTTAGTTTTTGGCTGAAAACTATAACTATATGAAGGAAAATTTTGACGCTGTTATTAATAATAGATATAGCTCAGTTGGCAAATCAAATAGTTTTTATTAATTATTTTTATTATATTTATGGTAAATATATTTTCCAAAATACACTAAAAAGAAAATACCAAGAAAAGCGGTCATCTAGATATTTTAAATATACATACACATACATACATATCATCACGCCATATCCCTTGCAGGGTAGGCAGAGAGAACAGAGTGCCAGAGAACTCTATCTCTGCATACTTCACTCGCTTCGTCAACATTCATAATTCTCTTCATACATGCTCGCCGGTTTCGGAGACTCTTGACTCCACCTTCCTTCAGTACATGACCGATCTGGTCTAGGTAGGTTAGTCTCGGTCTCCCTCGGTACCTACATCCTTCCACTTTCGCATTGTATATCTTCTTAACCAGGCGTTCGTTCGGCATTCTTTCCACATGTCCGAACCATCGGAGCATTCCCTTTCGCATCTTTACACCAATACTCTTTTTCATACCTACTCGCTCTCTTACGTCGTCGTTACGAATGCGGTCGGTCAGCCTAACTCCACAGATTTTCCGCAGAGATCGCATTTCGACCGCATTAATTTTACTATCATACTCTTTTCTGCATACCCAACTCTCGCTTCCATGCAGTAATGTTGGGACAAGCACTGCGTTATGTATTGCTACACGTGCCTTCTGGCTGAGGTGGTGGCTGCCGAGAAGTTGCCCCAACGCTCCATTCACTCTATTTCTATATATTTTAAATATAAACACGATAAAATGATAAAAATATTATATTACATATATACAATATGCTAATATATAAAATATAATTAGTTTATAAATAAAAATAAATATAATAAAATATAATTATATAAGTAATATTTATTACATTTATAATTAAGTGTACTGATTACAGTCGATTCATATTGTACTGTGTCATTGGCATAATTCTCAAGTAGGACAATACATTGTACGTACAAGAAATGGTTACTTTGATTCTGATTAAAAAATGTGTTAATAATTGTGTGTTTCAAACATTTTTAAAATGCCTTGCCTTTAACCATAATTGGGTTCCACTCGCTAAATCATAATTTTTCCCCATAAATTTTATTATTTAATGGTAACTCTCGTTATGGCTGTGTGGTAGCGGCTACGAATACTACCAACCCTTACTTTGCTCGTGGATGTCGTATAAGACGACTAAGAGCCTTATAACGACCTGGGCCAACTCCATCTGATGCCGTTTGGTCAACAATTACATTCCCAAGGAGGGTTGACGTCTGGCAAGCAGCCGATCATAAAACTATTGCCAATAACTTTTACAATATGTACTATGAAAGAAGAGTACATATTGTATCGACCCCAAGTAATTGGGGATAAGAGTAGGAGAATGATGATGGTAACGCTCGTTACTATATTATGACCCCATACTATATTCAGCCACATGCGATACATGGATTAATTTTTAGTTTAACATTGTCATAATAACATAGTTTATCATCATCATAATCTTAGCTCATTTACATACCACTATTGGAATCGATAATTCGTGTGGTGATGGAGTAAGAATACAGTTCATCAATTATCCTACCCGAGGTTGACCGTAAAAGACGACTAAGTAATATAAAACGCATTTTACATCTATGCAAGAGAAGGAAAATTCAAAACTAAACTCTATACCAACACGCCTGATAAGCGTGGTATAGTAGATCATTTTCCCTCCCATTGTGGAGGAGGCTTGAGCCCAGTAGAAATTATATGAGCTGAGATGATGATGATTTGGATTGAGCTTCTTCCATAATAGGAGGGAAATTGATCTACTATACTTCGCTGGTCAGAATGGATATAAGGTTTTATTTCGAATTTTTCTAGTTTTGCAAGTTATCTAAATATTATATCCGTTAGTCTCTCTCGTATCTTTCACCCACAGACAAGGAAGGCGATGTTGATTGGTATTCTTATTCCGTCATCATACGAATATGAACTAATTTCATGCAGATTTCTATGATTGTATTTCGCTTAGATTTGCTTTAGCGTTGTAGCGTTTGAGATGCAAATAAATTTGTCCATGACCGACAACATTGAAAAGCGACTGATGTGTTTCTATGTCGTTTAAAAATAGTTGCTGTGTCATATCTTTATTTACAGCCAAAAGGACAACTTGTGTATATAATATTTACGAAAAGTGATTGTCAAGTGCGATGATGGGTGATATAGGTTTAGAAAAGAATGTGTCATCACTTAATACCACGTGGGAGTCGTAAAAAGCTATTGAGAGAGAAAGAAACAATGATCGCTAATCCTCCTAAGACTGGCGTTTACAGCACTTAATTATTGAAACACAGAGAAAAATGTTTATCTAAGAATTAGCTGACAATTAACAAAATATTATTATAATTTATCGTTAAATTTTAATTTATTACTTATTTAGTGGCGGAGTAAAAAATATAATTAACCACCCCCTATCTTGTCCGTGAGTATTGCAAAATACGACGAAGGGATATAATATGCATATAATATCTGTGCTAGAGAAGAAAACCTCGAAATGGGAGCCTACCTTAGCCAGACCAGTTTGGTATAGTAGGTCAATTTCTCTACTATTGCGCAGGCTTATTGCCAGCAATGGTACATTTCTCCACTATTATGCAGGCTCTTTGCCAGCAATGGTACATGTATGAGCTGATTAAAGTGATTAACTAATATAAAACCCTGATGATTAAGTATCAATATAATCTACGAGTATATTACTGTAAAAAGTTGAAGAGTTTTGTTTTCGCTTGTTTGAACGTCTTAATTTCAGGAAATAATATTTCAAAAACTGATTTCAATTATTTAATCTGTTTATTGAGATAGTTTAATGACTATAAGACATGACGCTTCTACATAAAAACCCGAGCTGTGAGCATAAATATTGGCTCAGTAACAATTACAAATTATTAGTACATTGATATTTATTGTTGTCATAACAACTGTCATGATAACATGTTCATATGGAATTGTCATTAAAAATTACTCTGATAGGAATCTCGTTCTCAGAAAGGACTTTGTGTGGTACACGAATATTTGTATATTTTGCTCGCCGGTTTCGGAGACTCTTGACTCCACTTTCCTTCAGTACGTGACCAATAAGGTCTAGGCAGGTGAGTCTTGGTCTCCCCCGGTACCTACATCCTTCCATTTTCGCATTGTAAATCTTCTTAACCAGACGTTCGTTCGGCATACATATTGTTAATTTTACATATTTTTAAATGAATTCAAAATCATCTAGCAGCGGATCGGAAAGCAAAAAATTCAGCAGGCCCGTAATTTGTAACTTACATATATTAATTAAAATTATATGAACACATATTTGAATACACATTATATGATTTTATCTTTATTTTTTAAAAACAACAATAATTTGTAAAATAAAAACTGCGCAGGGAAATCTTCAGAAAATAATATTATCAGCCAAAATATGTTTTCAAAGAAATACTCAACTTCCTCGACACTGTTGACCTAGATGCTATTTAGAATGCTATTTTTGCGCAAGGTCAACCAATGACTAATAACTGGTTACCATCACTTGTTATAACAGAGTTCTGTAACAATTCATACGCGTTTTTGCATATATTATTATAACATAGATTTTTTTTTAATATAGCTGCTTGATTGAAATCATTTAGTTAACTAGATATTATTAATTATGAATGGAAATAAGATTTTAACTAAGATAGCGAGTAATGTTTTTATTTTCAATTTTATGATAGGTAAAATTTAGTTTTTGCTGTATGGCGCCGGCTATGAATAATGATTGCTTTAGTATTTAACTAATTACTAAGTGTCGCTTGCGGGATTTGGTCCATCCATATATATTTTCGTATTTTTATTTTGGCAAAGGAAAGGACATTAATCATCGTCTTTTTACTTCACTAACAGAAAGTAGAGAAAATTTCACTATCATCGTTATTCACTCATCGCATAGTTGTTAAAGTAATGTAAATCTATTATTCTTGTATCCCGCATAACCTTTATTAGCACATCTGGCATGAGTGAGACATTAAATTGACATAAGGAGGAGGGAGGTCAGAATAACAGTGCTTGGGCAAATGTGTTGCCTCAGCAATAGCTGAAACAGATACCATATTTTTTCCTCATGCACATTATTTATCATAAAATATGTAATTTAAGCAAAATGTGAGGTTACAAATAAAGCAGTTACTTTATTTATTTCTTTCTTTCAATCATAGTTATTCATTATCATTAACTAGTTATTTTTAACTTGCCCTCCAATAACCGTAAGGACTAGAGGAGTGAGCTGTAGCAGTCTTCACTATAACTAACTATGAGTATATGCAATCAAATTTTAAATAACAATTATCGTTTTTATGATGGTGGAATAGATATAGAGTTAGCGGAGCAGTTTAAATAGCAATCTCGTTTGACTTATGACAGTTCTGTTTGAGATCCATAATTCCCCACGATATAAATATTTAGTGTAGTTACGTACTTGGTAGAACGGAAATCATACATCTGTACTTGATATAATTGCTATAATAGAATACGAGTGCATACCCTGATACGGGTTCATCCTTTATTGTGTGAGAAATGTTTAGTAATAGCTACTACTCTCCACTAGGGGTTCACTTTGAGACTTTCAGGCTACGTATATTAGAACGTTCCCTGTTGATTAATTTCGACAAAAACGATTTAATGCAAATTCAAGGTAAATATGATTTGAAATACAAAATGTAATCCTCATATTGGCTGATATTAGTCTCGTTGCTGAGCTAGTGACTCTTTCAAAATAAGAGAGACATCGATCATACTATACCAGGCTGGTCATTTTCCATTTTCTTTTGCTGTCTGGTGGCGGCTATAAATGCTGATTGCTCTAGTAGTTAACTCATGATCGGAGTGCCGCTTGCGGGATCTGATTCAGCCTGTATACTACCAGCCCTTGTACTGTACTTTGTAAAAGGTGACTAAGAGTTCTATCTGGGTCAATTCCACCTCATATAATCAGGTCAACAATTACATTCCCAAAGTAGATTGACGTCAGCCAAGCGGCCGGTCATAAAACTATTGCCAGTAAACTTTTGCAACTTTTGCAAGGTACATATTGCGAGGACCCCAAGTAATTAGATTAAGAGCAGAATGATGACGGTGATGAGGATTTAGAAATTTAAGAATTACAACACCTTTCTTTTTTTATTGTTTTGGTAGGCTATGGTCTAGACACACGTTGTCCGTTCCGACCGGGGTGACAGAAGTACAGCGTGCCATAACCCACCATATTTCCTTCCCATCACCATGGGGCACACTCGGCTACTAGGCCCGCTTTCTTGACATCCGTGACCAGCCCGGCATTAGAATTGCAACACTAATGACTAATCCTTTTTTTATGCAGAGCTCATCGTATGGCAACTATAGATCAATTTACAAGCATCAAACAAATTGAAACAATGATGTTTGAGTTATCACAGCAGTTATGCAGAATCTGGTTGGGTAATCCAGGCGAAATTGAAAGAACGAGGTGGAAGGAAGAGTGGTTTAAAGAAGGAATGGCTACGTATTTAGCTTATTATTTTATGACTAGGGTAAGTAGTAATAGTCTCCATGGCCGAATAATAATGCAATTTTAACAAATATGATTGCACAAATGGTGTCGTGGTTAAGATGCTGATATACCCATGGGTTTGATTTTAATGCAGGACAATACTTTGTGCGATCTACAATGTGGGATTCGAACCCGCGCCTATTGGGATTTCGGCCCAATCGTGCTGCCACTACACCACTGTGAACTATTGTAGGACATGCAAATCTCGTTTCGTATCATATTTACGTCTTAAGGTGACGTATGCCATCTACCCGACAATGTTTACACATTGTTATAGGTTTAATACTTCAAACTTTGCAGTTAGAATTGTATTAAACAATGACACAACCTTGTTATTCAAATTACTGGAATTTTTAGCATTTAATATGCTTAATTATTTATAAATACCCGATTTAGTGGTGTAGTGGCAGCACGATTGGGCCGGCACCCCAATAGGCACGGATTCGAATCCCGCTTGTGACATCATGTTTCGCTTCGTAATCGGGTATTATAAATAACTAGTAGTAGATTTAGGATTTGGGATTCGTAAAAATAATTTTATTCCAAATCTTAATACTTGCGTAAACATCAGAAATGACAAGGAAGTAGATTATTTAACACCTTTTATGCAGTCATTAGATAAACAAATCATTTATTTACGGACTATTGCCGAGTAATGCCGCCATCACTGCAGATTAAGTCTGCTTGTTGCGTTATTAGTTTCGGAAGAACCCACCTACATATAAAATCATTGTTTGCACGTGACAATAACATCTTCTAGGTCAATGCCGTAAAGACTATAATTTGAACACATCAAAGCTGACTCGTTCTCTCATATACATAAACTTTGTATATCCTTAGATTTTGTGTATTGTTTATTTGGGGCTGGTTCTTTTTTATTGCTTGTGGTTAACGAACAAGTAGCACACCTGGTGGTAAGTAATGCTGTAGTTTATGAATCTTTACAATACCAGGGGTGTCTAGCGGCTTAGTTTTCTTAGGCCCCACCTTGCACTAAGGAAATAATCCTTGTATTGCGGGGGACTTTACAAACATGCAATTAACACAGACAAATTACACCCAGACTTAGACCAACAATTTATGGATCGCACAAAGTATTGTCCTGCATGGGAATTGAATCCACGGCACTGGCACGGAAGGTCGGTGTCTTAACCACTACGCCATCTGTGCAGTCAAAAAGTAAAAAAACAAAACCCTAATATCATAATAAAAACTTTATTCTTCTCATTTTCGCAGTACAACCACGGTATTTTAAGTTCACAAAGGCGTCAGTTGAGTGCATATGGACTTCAAATGAGAGAAAAAGCAATGGCTGTAGATTGGCACAAAAGTACACCAGCATTGGAAACATTTAATTCTTCACTGGCAATAGAAATACCATCTAGGTACAAGACATTAGTGCAAATGAAGACGGGAGCTATATTATGGATGTTAGAGAATTGGGTGGGGACTGAGAAATTTCAACTGTCTTTAGTGGATTATATTAATTCTAAGTAAGTTGGCATGTCTATCTATATATACATAATTTTCTTCGTTCTTTTTACCTGAATAGGCTTAAGCCTCCTCTAGGCTAGGAGCAATTATTTTTGAAGTTGGGTATGGATATTGTTCTATCACGCTAAGCTTATTATCATAATCATTCATCATCATTCTACTACTCTTATCTCAATTACTTGGGGTTGACTTAAAATGTATTCGTACATATAGTAAAAGTTATTAGCAATAGTTTTACGACCAGCTGCCTGCCTAACGATAACCCTTCTCAGGTGTATAATTTTTAAGCAAATGGTATTAGGTGAAATTAGGTCAAGTCAATATAAAGCTCTCGGTTGGCTTTTACGACATCCACGAGCAAAGTAAGGTGTTAGAATTCGTAGCCGCCACCACACAGCACGCTAAGTTGACCAAGTAGATTGATGTATATTTTTAATTTTCTTCTCAACAGTGCTATCTACTACTTTCATTAGGTGTCTCTTATTCTCTTTTATCCTACCCTATCTTGAAAGAGATGAAGCCAGAACAGATGTAAGAGTAACAATAGGTAATGATGTACTGGAGCAAGTGGATGAATTTGTATATCTTGGATGTGGATTTAGCCGAGATGGACGGTACACCACTGATATAGAGCGAAGAGTGAATGCGGGAAATAGAGTGAACGGAGCGTTGGGGCAACTTCTCGGCAGCCACCACCTCAGCCAGAAGGCACGTGTAGCAATACATAACGCAGTGCTTGTCCCAACATTACTGTATGGAAGCGAGAGTTGGGTATGCAGAAAAGAGTATGAAAGTAAAATTAATGCGGTCGAAATGCGATCTCTTCGGAAAATCTGTGGAGTTAGGCTGACCGACCGCATTCGTAACGACGACGTAAGAGAGCGAGTAGGTATGAAAGAGAGTATTGGTGTAAAGATGCGAAAGGGAATGCTCCGATGGTTCGGACATGTGGAAAGAATGCCGAACGAACGTCTGGTTAAGAAGATATACAATGCGAAAGTGGAAGGATGTAGGTACCGAGGGAGACCGAGACTAACCTACCTAGACCAGATCGGTCAGGTACTGAAGGAAGGTGGAGTCAAGAGTCTCCGAAAACGGCGAGCGTGTATGAAGAGAATTATGAATGTTGAGGAAGCGAGTGAAGTATGCAGAGATAGAGTTCTCTGGCACTCTGTTCTCTCTGCCTACTCTGCAAGAGATATGGCGTGATGATATGTATGTATGTATGTATCCTACCCTATCTTCACATTATTCTTTAAAAAATATATAAAAGTAGTAACTATGCCTATTAAAGGCTACAAGTATGCCTATTAAAGATTTTAAGAGAATGTGAGGCGCCATCTAATTAAAAGTCTTTAAGATAAGGGTTATTTTTGTGTAATTTTTACTACATTCATGTGTGCACTTTGTCCTTGTGTGATTAGTGGTTTTAATAAACAACAGCAACTAATATCATTGTAATAATTTGATACCTATTGCACTTTATGGTTATATAAGATTTTAGTGTTATTATTTATAATATTTTATTTAAATTCCAGGAGAGGAAAATATATATCATTGCAAGATTTTACGAATACCCTGGATCGTAATACTATTGAATGCCAACATCAATACTTTAATGGCTCCACATCATCCCGAATACTAGCATCGTGGCTTAGACGTTCTGGTTACCCTGTTATCAATGTTCAAGTTTTACGGGACAGGACACCCAACGCCATTCAACTAAAACAGGTATAGCTTTATTTAAAATTACACTTAATTACAGAAATTCAACTTCATTTAAATCTCAACTTCGATCCTAATTCCAATAATATTTTATTAGAGTACTAGCTGATACCCTTCGCATACCAACTACGCAAAAAAAAGAAATACATTTTATTTAAAAAAGACAATTTTGTGTATTTTTTAAAAAAAGGCAATTTTGTGTATTTTATTAACAACTTTCTTATCGTAATCGATACAGCAGTGTGTAGGTATATTTTTCGTGATCTAAAACCATCTTCGCATTATTGTTTCTATAATAAAACCAGTTTGGGTCACTTTGATTGGATAGTTTCAAAGTCTATACTAATTGACATACCATGCTCATTATGGTATGTCTACCTAGACATAATTTTCGTGTTTTATATCTACCCATTCATCAACTTATTAACAGCAACTGTGGAATAGGGTCTCCCATTCCAATTTCTGTGGAATGAAAAAATGTTTACGTGAACGTGTGAGTGGGTGGGTTAACATATTAATTCCCCCTTTATTGAGGACGTGGAATAATGAGATGTGTAAATAGTCGATATATATATATTTTTTTTTAATTTGCATTGCAATATATATTAAAGTAATATTTTATCTGACATTTCAGAGGTTATTCAGCTTCACTAAAGACAACCGTCACCGGAGTGACTTCATGATACCCATTTCTTACGTCGTCCAAAATAATGAGAATTGCTACAATTGTTATCGTCCGAGGTTCACCATCGGTGCTCAAGATTACACCTTCGGGGAGAATTTGAATGGTGGATGGATTCTTCTTAATAATAATGGCTCAGGTATAGTATTTTAGCAATGAAGTTCTACCGGTATTTCGTTCATAGAGCCAAACATTCTTCACTTTTGTGACCGTGTGAGAGTTTTAATGAATAATTTGCCTCCTTCATTCATTCGAAATACATCTTAGTACTAGATACAAGCAGTCTCTATAAAGGAGAGAAAACTTATCTAACGTAGATACAGCAATTTATTTCAAGTTTTCTTTTTCTTGCAGTGATGTTACTCGCTTATATTCCTTAGTTGTTTTTACGATACCACAGAAAAGAAAGGAATGGAGTATTGTATTCTTACTCCGTTATTGCTTTGCTAGAATAGATGGATATCTTTCATTATCGCCATTATCACCGACTGCTGGACAAGAGCCACGCAGGAAAATTGACCTAGTAAATCACGCTAATCAGGCGAATCGATAAAGGGTATTAATTCGAGATTTCCTTCTTCTGCATAAATATTATATTCATAATATATTATTACATACATACATATCATCACGTCATATCCCTTGCAGGGTAGGCAGAGAGAACAGAGTGCCAGAGAACTCTATCTCTGCATACTTCACTCGCTTCCTCAACATTCATAATTCTCTTCATACACGCTCGCCGGTTTCGGAGACTCTTGAACATATATATTATTATATTTATATATATATTGTTATTATTTATTTATTTATTATTATTATTATATTATTATTTATATTTATATATATATTATTATATTTATATTATATATATATTCATAATATATTATTATTCCTTGATCGTCTTTTATAACATTTCAAACACAGACCAGAGAAGAGTTCACAAAGGGTCAGGTAGGGGGTATTCTTATTACGTCGCTATGTAATGAGTTAGTTACTTCATGTTAGTGTAAATGTGGTGGAGGGTTCAGACAGTGAGATAATGATGATGAGGCATTTCTATGTTTATCTTTTTATAAAATTAAATTATCTTTATTTTTTTTTAATCCTATTGATGTATGCTCGCAGTACAAGTCATCATCTCAGCTCATATACGTCTTACTGTTGGGCTCGAGCCTTCTTCATAATGGGAGGGAAATTAACCTACTATACCACGCTGGTCAGACGTGTTGGTATAGGGTTTTGTTTCGAGTTTAACTTCTTTTGCATAGATGTTATATGCGTTTTATATCCCTTAGTCGTCTCTTACAATCACCCACGTGTAAGATATGTGGTGGTGAATTGTATTCTTACTCCGTCACCACACGGAAAGTACAAGTATATTTGCTAAAATATAATTAAGACTAATTTTTACATGAAATAATTGCTATATGATCATCTTTTATCGCGATTACTTAGAGTCAACGCAATATGTACTCTATTACCATCACGCATATTGCAAAAGTTATTTTAATATATTTGTTATATAATGGTTTCTGATGTTTACACGAGTATTAAACATTTGAAATAAAACTACTTTTACGGATATTAATAAAACTACTTGTACCTTGACCATAATCACTGTAAAGTGTTCGAAACCTCGGGAAATTAAAAATCAAATACAAACGCGATGGAATCCGTAAAAGTAGTTTTATTTCAAACATATTTGTTATATATATATATATATATATATATATATATATATATATATATATATATATATATATATATATATATATATATATATATATATATATACGAGATTTCCACCTATGTATTGACTTATCATGATATCTCTGGAACCATAAGGCCCAGAGACTTTAAATTTGGTAGGAATATTCCTTTCGCCGAGTAAGGGTCAACTAAGAACGGATTTCACTAAATTCCACCCGCAAGGGGAGTTACTGGGGTGTAAGGATCTCATTTTTTAAATATGGCTCCTACAGACTTGAATTTCGGTAGGCACATTTGTATTACGATACAGAGGTAAACTATAAATGGCTTTTTAAAAATTCTACCCCTAAAGGGGATTGCGTAGGTGTTAACCCAAAAAATCCACATTTTCCAGTACTCCTCTACAGATTTGGTATGAACTTTCTTTCTGCCTTGTAAATGTCAGATGAAGTAGGATTTTAAGAAACTCCTCCGAGAGGATTTTTATTTCGCGAAAGTTAACTACACAGCTGAACCGACGTAACCGAAGCGAAGCGAGGGCGGGTCGCTAGTTTGTTACATATTAGCAAGTATACATTGTAATATATTAACAAGAGTTTTATAGCTCGTCCGATGGTTTACTGTGTGAGACACAAGGAGGTTTCAGGAGTGGAAGGGGATGCATGGATCAAGTGTTCTCTCTGCGCAACATTGTGGAGAAGCATCTGGCTCTAGGTCAGAGGGTTTTCTGCAGTTTTGTGGATCTGGAGAGAGCATTTGACACGGTTGTACGAAAGGAACTTTGGGACATTTTACCGGGGTATGGTGTTAACGGTAAACTGCTACAGGCTGTGCAGTCCAGTTACATGAGCTGTAGAGCCTGTGTGCGGCTGGATGATGGAATGTCGCCTTGGTTTGACGTCAATATCGGCGTTAAGCAGGGGTGCGTTCTGTCAGCCAGGCTGTTTATCATATATCTGGATAAATGTCTCCAAAGGTTGAACGATATGAGTGTGGGAGTCCAGATGGGCGACTCAGCGGTCACTGCTCTGCTATATGCAGACGATGCAGTCCTACTGGCAACTGACCTGCAGACCCTAGTCAACACAATGACAGAAGATTGTAAGAAAAGGGGTCTACGCGTGAATGTGAGCAAAACCAAAATAATAGTCTTTGAAAGAGACGAAGCCAGAACAGATGTAAGAGTAACAATAGGTAATGATATACTAGAGCAAGTGGATGAATTTGTATATCTTGGATGTGGATTTAGCCGAGATGGAAGGTACACCACTGATATAGAGTGAAGAGTGAATGCGGGAAATAGAGTGAACGGAGCGTTGGGGCAACTTCTCGGCAGCCACCACCTCAGCCAGAAGGCACGTGTAGCAATACATAACGCAGTGCTTGTCCCAACATTACTGTATGGAAACGAGAGTTGGGTATGCAGAAAAGAGTATGAAAGTAAAATTAATGCGGTCGAAATGCGATCTCTGCGGAAAATCTGGAGTTAGGCTGACCGACCGCATTCGTAACGACGACGTAAGAGAGCGAGTAGGTATGAAAGAGAGTATTGGTGTAAAGATGCGAAAGGGAATGCTCCGATGGTTCGGACATGTGGAAAGAATGCCGAACGAACGTCTGGTTAAGAAGATATACAATGCGAAAGTGGAAGGATGTAGGTACCGAGGGAGACCGAGACTAACCTACCTAGACCAGATCGGTCATGTACTGAAGGAAGGTGGAGTCAAGAGTCTCCGAAACCGGCGAGCGTGTATGAAGAGAATTATGAATGTTGAGGAAGCGAGTGAAGTATGCAGAGATAGAGTTCTCTGGCACTCTGTTCTCTCTGCCTACCCTGCAAGGGATATGGCGTGATGATATGTATGTATGTGTTATAGCTCGCCTGATGTTAACTCTCTTTGGCAATGTTGACCAAATAGCATTGGATATAGTTGGCCCAGGTCGATGTAAATCTCTTAGTCGTCTTTTACGACATCCTCAACCAATATATATGTAGTATTTGTCGGAAATGCCTATGTAAAACAACATAGCAACATGTCTCGACAAGTGGGATTCCACCCGTCACTAATTCTAATGCCATTTCACGTACTTTTTTGTGTAGACATTCATTACTTTATTAAACTTAGTGTAATAGCGTATACTGGCCGCCTTTTATTTTTACTTAAATTAGTCCCCAACATTTTGGTCCTTCGAGCTAAATATATATTTTTTTTATTTGGAACAAAAATTAGTTATACAGTGTAGTGTTAAAAAAGTAAATAGTGTTTAATAATTAAATTTAAAAAAAGTGTAATTAACAATAATGTTCACGTATACTATACACATTTACGCAATAAAAAGCAAAAACATTAGACGTGCCCTAAAAGTTTTATCCGTATTATCAGTACGTAGTTTAAAAAGCAGTAGATAAAGAATTTTTAGAGTGGGGTACCCAGATTTATAAATTTAATTCATCTCAGGAATTGCCACTCTGATGTGTAAGCACAGCAGTAGCCAATTTTTTTTAAATACTAATTCGGAAAAAGCGAATATATCTATATCTTTGAAATGAGAATCATAGTGAACTAACAAACGACGGACGAGAGCCCGTTCACCTGCATTGGTCTTACATTTACGGAATTAATTAGCAATAATACTACTATACTACTATTATAGGAAGAATAATATATAATTGAGGCTGCTAGAACCAGAGTGGCCTAACTGCATTTTTGCAACTTTTAACCTAATTGCAATTTCGTAATCAAAAAATGTTAATCTGCAAAACCACAGTGTCCTAAAATTGTTTACAAGCTCTTAACAATAGATGGCAGTACAAGTAAATTTTCGGCTTATGTTCAAATCGATTAAATTGAATTGAATTTAATTTTATTTTCTCCGTATTGTAAAACATGGTTCTTGTAGTTAGGCCGCTCTGATTCTAGTAGCCTTAATTAGCATTATTACTACACAACAAGCGAAGGTTGAGTCAAGAGTCTCCGAAACCGTCGAGTGTGTATGAAAAGAATTATGAATGTTGAGGAAGCGAGTGAAGTATGCAAGGATAGAGTTCTCTGGCACTCTGTTCTCTCTGCCTACCCTGCAAGGGATATGGCGTGATGATATGTTTGTATGTATGTATTACACAACAATAAAGAAATAAATATCATATAACATTTGCAAATTAAAAGGATATCGGTATTTAGTATTTCAAGGGATTCCAATAATAAACGCCTATAAAGATAGATGTGTCGGTATTTAATGAACTTGCCGAAGTCCTTGGCTTAGTAATGAATCTATTTCTGTTATGAGATCGTAAATAAATTCATTGCTCTATAGAACATTAAACGGTGCAGCATGAAAATGGTTTTAGCATTTGTTCGTGCCGTATTTTGAAATTATGATAAATGATAAAGCAAGAATTAATTCCTTGTTACGCATATAACATCTATGTAAGAGAAGGTAAACTTGAAACTAAACCCTATTCCAACACGTCTAACCATATGGTATAGTAGGTCAATTTCCCTCCTATTGCGAAGGAGGCTCGAGCCCAACAGTGGGACATTTATGAGCTGAAATGATAGTGATGAATTCTTTGTTAAAAAAAGACATACTTTTAGCTTATATATTTCGCCGGACCGGACAGTGACGTCAAAGATTCGGTTGCAGTGGTTAGCCCAATAGAGTAGAGAATACGGTAATTATGGGGACGCGTGCAGCCCTTTGTCGCACAGGACGGAACGAACGGCATGTGTTCAATCCATAGCCTACCAAATAAAAAACCAATATATTTAAAATTTATTATATTCGAATAATTAATTATTTTTAAAAAAGACCAGACTTTCAACTAATATATTGTGTTATTATATTTTCAGGTTACTATCGAGTTAATTACGATGATATGACTTGGAGGCTTATCGCAAAAACTTTGAATGAAAGTACGTGGACCATTGACGAGATAAACAGAGCTCAAGTAAGTTATCAGAAATACTGAGGGTTGAAAAAAATGAGAATATATTATATAATCAAAATACAACTGTAATCACCCTTAACTTTGCTATGGGAGGCGTAAAAATCGGCTAAGCTTCTTAGCAAGGGTTAGCTGTTCTCTCCTAGGAAACCTATAATATTTCATTGCAGTCGATAATCAACCCACCTATTGTGGTGATTACGGTACTATCCCTTCATGTATAGAAGACGCGTACGTCCAAGAGTGGACAGCGAAAGGGAAAATGACAATAATACTGAGATTATATTTAATAAATAGACAGCAGATGGGCTGACTCGTTCGAGGTAGCGCCACACTGTTGCAGAAAATCAATGTCCGAGTAAAAGAAATTTACTATTGGGCTTTCGGTGAGAGAAAGAGCAGAAGGCAAATATTTACAGCAGCCAGGATTGTGCCTATGTTTCTGGATTGTAGAGGTCCATGAGTGTTGGTTATCACTTACTATTAGGAATATTGCTTATTCGACTGTCACCAAAGCTTATAGAGACAGTGATGAACTCATAAGCAATAAGTCTATTTGTCTTATTGCTTATTTTTTTGGGAATTATGGGCAAAATGATTTTTCAGTGTGTAAAGGGCCCATTATGGTGTTATAACTTAAGTGATGTTAGAAAGACTTGTTAGGTTATTCTTTTAAGAAGGAATTTATGCATTTCGTACAGTGAAGGAGTAAGAATATAATTCGTCACTTATACTTGCTCCATTTCAACATATAAAAATTTGGATAAATCCTGCAGATATATTACTGCATATATTATTGCAATATAAAAAAAAAACCTGGACATGAAACCTTATAATATATAAGGTTTAATGCAGTCATATCATGATATCTAGTAAGGTGGTCTTTCCCATTGAGCAGCAGGTTTGTATCCAACAGTGCACCGTAAATGAACTGACAAAAAGGATAATATGAAATAATATTGGAAAAATCGGCACATCTACTCATCATCTAATCATCATCAGCTCATAAACGTTTTACTACTAGGCTGGAGCCCCCTCTAATATACGAGGGAAATTATCCAACACTTTACAACCCTTATTCCACTTTTACGATACATGCAAAAAAAAAAAAAAAGAGGTGGGACATTAGATTCTTACTTCGTCTTGCATCACACAGAAAGCATAATAATATAATTTTATTTAAAATTGCAGATAGTAAGCGACACTCTTGCTCTCTATGTAGCTGGCGATATGGACATTCAACTTGCAATGGAAATTCTTAATTATCTAGACAATGAAAAGAGTCCAGTAGTTTGGGAATCCGTGTTGAACGGTTTCGAATTATTCACAATAGAAGGTGCCGGTTGTAATATGACAAAACATTTATATTGGGAATGGGAAGTAAGTAAATTGACATCTACTTATTAGTCGTATTTTTATAATTAAGAGATGTGACCAATAAAATTAGCGTCGTGGTTCAGGGCTCGCCAGGCATTTCGGTTCGAAGTAAATCATCATCATTCTCCTACTCTTATCCCAATTACTTGGAGTCAATACAATATGTACTCTTATTTCATAGTACATATTGTAAAAGTTATTGGCAATAGTTTTATGACCGGCCGCCTGCCAGACGTCAACCCTCCTTGGGAATGTAATTGTTGACCAAACGGCATCAGATGGAGTTGGCCCAGGTCGTTATAAGGCTCTTAGTCGTCTTTTACAACATCCACGAGCAAAGTAAGGTTTGGTAGTATTCTTAGCCGCTACCACACAGCAACAGTTTGAAGTAAATCTACCTGTATATTTAATGGACTCCAGAATAATCTATTCAAACTGCCTGTGTACATTGTTAACTTATTTAAATCTAATTAATGTTAAATCTGTAAAAAACCTATGTGGTATATACATTTAAGATGTATATACTGTAGCGTACATACACATAGAAGGTAGAGAGGCTGATGGATGGATGGATGGGTGGGTGGTAAATGGGGATGTACTTCGTGTTACACAGTTTAAAAATACAATTTGTTACCCTTACTTTCCCATGCAAATAAATAATCGCATTAAGCATCAAAGGAGTGGACAGAAGACTGTCTTGGATAACTAATACGTTAAATGTAATGGTGTATGTATGTGCCTCTTTTTATTAACCGACTTCAAAAAGAAGGAGGTTCTATGTTTCATTGTATGTATTTTTTTTAATAAAAAATGTTTTAAATATTATTTTAAAATATTGTTTGTTCTTCTTCAGGACTTTTTGACAAAAAAGATAACAATATTATTCGGACAACTCATTAAGAGCAAAGATCAACAACTTCTGACTAGATTGTTTAGGGCAAACGCTGTGGATCTAGCATGTTCTTTGAACTATGAACCTTGCCACGCATATGTGAGGCGTATGTATCTAGAAGAACGAAGAGGAAAACACAAGTAAGTCTACAGATATATTCTTTGCTTCTCTGTGGGGTGACGGAGAACGAGGAATATTATTCAGTACACTATTTTTGTCAGGCTATATTTAGTCTGGTCATATACCACTGAAACCATCCAGGGCCACGAATTAATTCCTGATCTAAGAACTTAATATATTATTTATTTCTAATTGGGTGGGTAAACCGGCTAGCTACCCATTCATCTACCTAATCCTGTCCACGTTCATGTAGGCGGGCCTTTAACGAGTAGCAGCTTTTTGCCAGTTCGACCGCTACGGCTCCCAGGACCTTTCATCATATCTCTTTGTATGTACAATGAAATATATTGGGCCCAAAGAAGAGCAATATACCTTGTATCAAAATATTACATTATATAATAGAATACATTGATCGATATGCTAGAAAAGCAACTGAATTAAGCAATTTTAGAACTTTTAAGTCCCAAATTCTAAGTAACACTTAGGAATTACTTAAGACCTTTAAAACAAATTATGCGTGTTATAACTTATACTTATTGAGTTATTTGGAGTATATAATATCATCATCATCATCATTTCAGCAGACTAATCCATAATGGGAGGGAAATTAACCTACTACTCCGCACCGATCAGACGTCTTATTATAGGGTTTTGTTTCGAGATTTCCTTCGTTCGCATAGATGTTATATGCGTTTTATATCACTTAGTCGTCTCTTACGATCTCCCACGGGTAAGGTATGTGATGGCGAATTGTATTCTTACTTCGTCACCACGCGGAAAGTGTTATATATATACAACTTCAGAAATATACAACTTGAATTAGATATTAAACATGAGTTTCGAGAATTTCTTTAGTATATTTTATCCCAGAAACGGAGAGCGGCAGCCAAGAGTGCCGCTGTGGCTGCTGCTCCACAGGCGGGAGCCGACAAAGGGGGAAAGAGGTCGCGCAGGGGCCTCAAGTCGCCGAAGACAGCTGCGGTCATTATCACCGTACTGCCTGAGGCGGCCGAGAGGGGCCTCAACTATGAGGCTGTCCTAAGACGCGCCCGGCGGGAGCTGGACGTCTCCGACATCGGGGGCGTCGAGGCGAGGATCCGCAAGGCCCGGACAGGGGCTCGAATTCTCGAGTTCCCTGGGGCCGAGGGCGCCAAGGCGGCTGATAGTGTGGCCTCGAAGCTGAGGGGGCTGTTCGGGCCGGAGGATGGAGTCCGAATCGCCAGGCCCGTCAAGTGCGCAGAGATGCGCCTCACGGGTCTGGACGATTCCGTGACGGTGGAGGACGTCCGGGAGGCCATTATGGTGCGTACCGGATGTGCCTCGGACACCGTCCGGATTGGCACCGTCCGTCCTGGTCCAGGCGGCGTCGGTGCTGTCTGGGTGCAGTGCCCGGTGGAGTCGGTCAAGAAATTGGCCGACTCAGGCAGGCTCCTCGTGGGCTGGAGTTCGGCGCGGGTAACTGTGCTGGAGCCCCGGCCCGCGAGGTGTTACAAATGCATGGCGGTCGGGCATACCCGACCGACGTGTCGCAACTGTTTTGACTGCAGCGGGCTATGCTTCCGCTGCGGTCAGGCTGGGCACCAGGCAGCATCGTGCTCTGCGGTGCCCCACTGCCCCGCGTGTGCGGCGGACAATAGGCCTGCCAAGCACCGCATGGGCTCTGGGGACTGCAGACCCCCGGCATCGGCCCCAAAGGGGCGGGGCGGCTCATCGACCGGGCCCGCTCCCGCTCCGATCGCGACCCGATCGCCCGTTAGCGCGGAGGAGGAGACGATGGATACGGCCCGTTAATGGACCACGAAGCCATCCGTCTCCTCCAAGCCAATCTCAACCACTCCGCCGGTGCGCAGGACGTTTTCCTGCAAGCCATGGCGGAGTGGTTGATAGCAGTAGCCGTAGCCGCAGAGCCGTACGTGGTGCCCGACCGACCTAACTGGCTGGGTAGCACCGACGGCACTGTGGCAATCGTCGCCTCCACGTCGTGGCCTTCGTCGTCCCTGACCCTTAGGGATAGGGGCGTCGGATACGTCGCGGCGGACTGGGGAGAGATTACGCTTTTCGGAGTCTATCTCTCCCCTAACAGGAGCGTGACTGATTTTGGGGCCTCCCTCACCATCTTAGGGGCCTCGTTACGGCGACTGGCACCGCGCCAAGTCTTCGTTCTGGGGGACTTCAACGCCAAGTCCATGGCGTGGGGGTCCCCCAGGACGGACGACCGAGGACGGGCGGTCGAGGAGTGGGCGGCGGCACTGGGCCTCTGTTTGTTGAACAGGGGCTCGGTGCATACGTACGTGCGGCAGCGGGGCGGGTCGATAGTGGACTTGTCGTTCGCTAGCCCCATTGTCGCCGCACGCGTGAGGAGCTGGTGCGTCGCGGAGGAGGTTGAGACCCTATCGGACCACCGGTATATCCGGATGGAGGTCTCCCAGACCCTCCCGACGCCCGGCAGGGGTCATCAGGCGGACGGACGTCCCGCGTTCCCGCGATGGACTGTGGGTCGTTTGGACCGGGACCTGCTGGAGGCAGCCATCGTTCACTCGTGGCTGTCCTCTGCCCACCAGTCAGACGGGGTGGACGCCGAGGCTGGCCGCATCCGCAATGCGTTGACGCAGATCTGCGATGCGGCCATGCCCCGTGTACGGTGTCTGCCCCCGAAAGGGCTGTCCACTGGTGGTCCCGGGAGCTGGCGGATCTTCGGGCCGCATGTATATGCGCCCGGAGGGCTTACACCCGCAGCCGGCGGCACCATCGTGATGAGGAGCGGGAGGGCCGGCTTTATGAGGGCTACCGCAATGCACGGTCGGCCTTCAGGCTGGCCGTCCGTACCGCCAAGGACGTCAGTCGGCAGGAGATGCTGGACGGTCTCGATCGAGACCCCTGGGGTCGCCCCTATCGCGCGGCGCTGAGTAAGCTCCGCGCGCGAGGCCCCCCCCTCACCGAGACCCTCCAGCCCGGCCTCCTCGTCGAGGACCTGTTCCCGCGACGGGCGGAGCACACGCCCCCGGTCATGGCTTCGCCAGACACTGCCCGCGAGGCCGACGATGACAGTGTTCCGCCCATCACGGCAACCGAGATGGGGGTGGCGGTGGCGCGCATGCGCAGCAAATCCACTGGCCCCGGGCCCGACGGTGTTCCCAACCGCGTGCTGGCCCTGGTCCTCGACCACCTGTGTCCCCGCCTCAGGGGGCTGTTCGACGCGTGTTTAGCGTCCGGGCGGTTCCCTGGGTGCTGGAAGGAGGGGAGGCTGGTGCTCCTGCCAAAGCCGGGACGGTCTCCAGAGTTGGCCTCGGCCTACAGGCCTATCGTGCTGCTCGACGATGCGGGCAAGCTATTGGAGAGGGTGCTGGCTGCCCGCATCGAGCGGCACCTCGTTGGCACGGGGCCCGATCTGTCGGACGCCCAGTTTGGGTTCAGGAGGGGTCGTTCGACGATCGCGGCTCTGCTGCGCCTGAGGGCCGTGGCGACTGAGGCCGTCGCCGGCGGAGGAGTGCTGTTGGTGGTGTCCCTGGACATCGCCAACGCATTCAATAGTCTGCCATTTAGCTGCATCAGGGAGGCGCTCCGATACCACGGAGTGCCAGTTTACCTGAGGCGGCTAGTGGCAGACTATCTGGAGGGGCGCAGCGTCCTATACACCAACCGAGTAGGGGACGTTGTGCGAACGCCCATGACGTGCGGTGTCCCACAGGGGTCGGTCCTTGGACCCACCCTGTGGAACATCGGCTACGACTGGGCGTTGAGAGGGAGCCTCCCACCCGGGCTGGGCGTGATCTGTTACGCCGACGACACGCTCGTCACAGCCCGCGGTGGGACGCTGGAGGAGGCGGCAGGCCTGGCGACTCTCGGCACCCAAGAGATCGTCAGGCGGATCGAGGCGCTGGGGTTGAGGGTGGCCCTGGACAAGACGGAGGCCCTCTTGTTCCATGGGCCCCGCATGGGCCCTCCCATCGGCGTTTCGATCACCGTCAATTCGGTTGACATCAGCATCCGGGCCCATATGAGGTATTTGGGCCTGGTGCTCGACGGGCATTGGTGGTTTCGGGAGCATTTCCGCAGGCTCGCTCCGCGGCTCGTCGGCGCGGCGTCCTCCCTTTCATGGCTAATGCCGAATGTGGGCGGACCGAGCGCTACGTGCCGACAGCTGTACACGGGGGTCGTCCGGTCGATGGCCCTGTACGGCGCACCGGTGTGGGCGGGGTCCCTGACCGTCCGACTCAGGGCTCTTCTGTGGCGACCACAGAGGGCCATGGCGGTCAGGGCTGTACGCGGGTACCGCACGGTGGCGACGGAGGCAGCGTGCCTGTTGGCCGGGAGTCCCCCGTGGGACCTGGAGGCGGAAATGCTCGCCGATTTGTATCGGCGGGTGTCGGGGGTGCGCGCGGAGGGCGGTGTGGTCTCTTTGAGGGAACTCATCGCCTGGCGCGTTGACGCCCGCCTAGATGTCATTGCCCGTTGGGCAGTCCGGCTGGAGAGGCCTCGGTTCGGTGTGCGGACCGTAGAGGCCTTCCGGCCGGTGCTGATGCAGTGGTTGGAACGGCGGCACGGGGTGCTCTCCTTCCGACTGGTGCAGGTTTTGACGGGGCATGGATGCTTCGCCAAATACCTGCACAAGGTCGTCAGGAGGGAGAGTACACCGTCCTGCCACCACTGCGATTGCGACGAAGACACGGCGCAGCATACGCTCGAGGTTTGTGCCGCTTGGGCAAAGCAGCGTCGTGAACTCGTCGCAATCATCGGTGCCGACCTGACGCTGCCGACCATCGCCAGGGCGATGCTCGACAGCGTCAGGAACTGGGACGCGGTCGCAACCTTCTGCGAGGCAGTAGTCTCGCGGAAGGAGGCGGCGGAGCGCGTGCGCGAGGAGCGTCTCCTCGACGGCGCGAGCCGCCGCCGGCGACTGGGGCGGCGCAGGCGCGATTACCTGCGCCTGATGCCGCCCTAGCCAAGGCCGCGGGTTACTGGATCGGGGAATTAGTCCGTCACCCGCCGAGAGGCCGACCGCGTGAGGATAGACCGACATCCTACCCGAGGGGGGGATGTCGGTCGAGGAGAGGGTACTCCTCAGGGGTATTCCGTCGGGCCGACCACTGACGTCAAGTCACTCTGCTCCGGTGGTCGGCCCAACGACGAAGGCGACGTCACGGGTGGGTTACGGGTGTGCGCGCTTACGCCTCTCTGTCACCCCGGATGGAGTGGTGCGAGGAGTGCGCCGACCGTAGCCCACCCCCCAAAAAAAAAAAAAAAAATTAGTATATTTTATCAACAAAATATGCTGTATTATTTGTTAATAAAATTACACAAGTATTTTTTTTTTCAGTTTCTTCCCTGACTGTAGGGTACCCTACTTCTATGTGTTGGCAAATGAGACATTTAGTAACACTTATACTAGAAGGTATAATGCAATTGAACAAGATGATAAGTACATCGCTGACCATAAAGTGTAAGTCTTTAAATTTATTAATAATATACCTTATAGTACATTACTAGAGATATACAATGCGAAAGTGGAAGGATGTAGGTACCGAGGGAGACCGAGACTAACCTACCTAGACCAAATCGGTCATGTACTGAAGGAAGGTGGAGTCAAGAGTCTCTGAAACCGGCGAGCGTGTATGAAGAGAATTATGAATGTTGAGGAAGCGAGTGAAGTATGCAGAGATAGAGTTCTCTGGCACTCTGTTATCTCTGCCTACCCTGCAAGGGATAGGGCGTGATGATATGTATGTATGTATGTAGTACATTACTGCAGCGGCCAGCAAAAGAGGCATTGATGGACGAACGTATAACGTATATAAGTCCATCAATTCCTAGTTGTGGCCAAGGCTTGTATAGTGCTTTTCTCAAATAATGCGCGGCAATTAAAACTGAGTAGTACTAAGTAGAACTGTATATGTACATGACGAACAACGAACAACATTTTTCACGTGCGGGTTCATTTGTTTTTTTTTTACATTATCAAACAGGTTTCTTTTTCAAGCTAGTTCGCAATTTAAATAAAACTCTGATAAGTTCCCTATATGGTTAACATATTTTGAAGTAACAAATCGTTCCATTTTTAAAATACACGATAGATATGAATTTACATATAATTAATTATATGTATTTAGCCACTAAAACACGACAGATATGGATTTTCATACATTTTTTGCCGGCCGCTGCTCGAATCTATTTGGTCAGTACAGCAATATCGATTTATCTCGAAGAAGGTTGTCAAAATAATGCTCAAATTTCCAAGCATGTTTGAGAAAAATAATATTGTGCAATCATCTATATTGTGTAATATTATTTATTGTACGTGTATGGGGTGCCTAAGAAAAAAAAAGTATATTCTGTAGTCTGATGGCTATTTAATTTAGTTCATAATTATATATAATTCTTTATGTTTATTTATTTTGTTTTAATTTTTATTTTTCAGACGAGAAAGGAATAAATTCTTTATGAGAATACCAATTGGAGAACCTAGACCTTTACCCATTCTGATGCCAAGTACTGAAAAAGTAAGTTGAGTTAGTAAGCTAGTGTATTTCGTATTGTGTAGGTATATATAATTCTTTTACAGCTGCGTGTTTACGCACTTCTCAAAATATGATCGCCAACACGTTTGTTAAGTTTTCTTTTTTGTTTTTTTTTTATTGCTAATGGTGGCAAACGAGCAGGTAGCACACCTGATGGTAAGTGTCACTACCGCCCATGGACCTTTGCAACACCAAGGGTAGCTACGGCGCGGCCTACCAATACAAACCCCAAACGCGTTGGGCTTCCAGCTCTCTCGCTCACCGATCGAAGCGCAATAGCTTATTGCCATTACGTCGATCCTCTGCGGGAGCGTGGCACTGCCTCGGACGGAACGGCCCGCAGCTGTAGACAGAGTACTGTCCACAGCGTGATCCTACCATTATTAAAAATTAAGTGTGGTGATTATGGCAATGCCTTACTTTGTAGAGTTCTATCTACTACAATGGATATCGAGAGCTTAATGGATGTGTGATAGGATAGATGTCTAATAATTACTTGAGTATTACATATTAGAAATAAAACTATTTTTATGAATTATATCGCGCTTGTATATGATTTTTAATTTCCCGTCGTTTCTAACATTTTACAGTGTTCATGGTCACGGTACAACTACAGACACGATCAAATACAAACGCGGTAGAATCCGTAAAAAAATAGTTTTATTTCAAATGAATGGATGAACATATTAAAAACTGTATAGGGAAAATAGTTCTTCGTAATAAATTAATGATTGGGCACACTATTTCAAGAGTAAACATGTTGGATTCCAATTCATATCATCGAGATCGATGCAATACACTTCGTCCATCTTAAATATTGTAAAACTATTGAAAATACTTTCCGTGTGGTGATGGAGTAAGAATACTATTCACCACCCTATATCTTACCCGTGTGTGATCGTATGAGACGACTAAGGGATATAAAACGCATATAACATCTATGCAAGAAAAGGAAAACTCGAAACAAAACCCTATACCAACACGTCTGATCAGCGTGGTATAGTAGGTCAATTACCCTCCCATTATGGAGGAGGCTCGAGCTCAACAGTGGGGACATATATGAGCTGACATGATGATGCGATAACGTCATTAAATCTTATTGGGAATATAATTGTTAACCAAACAGTATAAGATGGAATTGGCCCAGTTCGATGTAATATAATTGTCGCCAGACAATTCGAGGTATTGTCCTTCTAGTAAGCGTGGTTTATTAGGTTAATTTACCTTGGCTGGAGGAGTGTCGTGCCCCACAGTGGAGTATTTCAGGGCTGAAAAGAAGCCCTCTAGTCAGACCCTTAAACATTATGATACCTTTAAGTTGCTGAATATAAAAATTATATTAGGTAAGCTTAATCTGGTTTAAAATGGAAATTCAAAATTAAGAATAATAATTGTACTATTAAGGTCGTTTTTTTTTCAAACAGACATGGGCCTAAAGTCTGATGGAATAGAACCTGATCTATACCTTCAAGATACCGTAACCGCCATAATTATATCTCAATGCCTTTTATTATTTTTTTATTTATTATTATAGCTGTATGGTAGCGGCTACGAATACTACCAACCCTTACTTTGCTCGTGGATGTCGTAAAAGATGACTAAGAGCCCTATAACGACCTGGGCCAACTCAATCTGATGCTGTTTCGTCAACAATTACATTCTCAAGGAGGATTGACGTCTGGCAGGCGGCCGGTCATAAAACTATTGCCAATAACTTTTACAGTATGTACTATGAAAGAGGAGTACATATTGTACCGACTTCAAACAATTGGTATAAGAGTAGGAGAATTATGATTTATTATTATAATATTTTTCCATTTTTTACAGTCTGTCGAGGTAGTAACAGAGAAATACACTCATCAACCTGGTGGTACTTCGAGATCAACCCTCTCCATAATAACCTTGATAATTACAATATTTATTATAAGTTTAATAAGATAATTTGAGGATTATTGTATTATTATTGTAACGAAATAACGCATAATGTATAATCTCGAATAAAATTTCTAGAGTTTATATATGAAATTTCTCAAAAAAAAAAATATGTCAAAATTTTTAATCGATCATATTTTTTTTATTACATCGAGACTGGTATTTATATGTTCGTATATTGGAATTAGAATTTTTTTGTTGGATTTAATTATGACAGTTAGTAAAAGTGATTTTTGATGATTATAATGTGATGATAATAATTATTTGTAATTTACATAAACATGGAAACAAATATTATGTATGTGCAATATTTATTGTATCGCCAATGGTTGGTCTTCACCCCGCATAGCTGTCAGGTAGACGGAAAGACGGCATGAGGCCCATAATCCGCCATAAACTCGCTTTTCGCCATTAAGTGAACCATCAGTACAGAAGATTTATGAAAGCTAAGAATTATACATAAGTTATTACGCTAGTGTTTTTTTTTTACCATCATTGAGGATCTGTATGGCCATAATTTTACTCTGTGGTGCCAATAGTGATGTAATAAGTTGATGATGTTTTTATACAATTTATAATCTGTATTTTTTTAATAGTCGTAAATTATATCATTTGAAAAAACTAATATTTATAGTAATCATTTTTAGAATTGAAATTAATCGTTTTTAAGCTTTGGTAATTTATAATTATATATATAAATATAATATTAACCGCGATAATATTATTGTAAAAATGCATATATCATATTGCATTGATTGATAAGAATAGGCATATACCATTATTTTGTTGAGGTATCAACCGAACAACGTCAAAAAAAAATCTCTAATGTATAATTTTCACTTTTTGGTTATAAAAAGTTTCGCTATCTCTTATAATGATATTCTATAATCCGTAATTACTAAATAGCGTAAATACTAAGCAATAATAAACGACGCCACTAATAATAGACGATAATAATAAAAGACTTTTGAATCGCGTTTGTATTTGATTTCTAATTCTCTGATAACTCGAACACTTTACAGCGTTCGAAACGACCGTGTACTTGAAATAAAATACATTAACTAATCACCGTGTAAAGATATTTGTCATATTGAGAAATGTGGGTAGTTAAAAATAAAAAAGTCTTCATGTTAGAAATGGAAGAAGAACTATTCTTCTTCCATTTCTAACGTGTGAAGACTCTTATATCGAATAACAACGAAAATCAAGAATAGAAAAAGCACATTGAGAAATCGAGCAGTCGCTTAATTCAAACAGTCCCAGATTAATCTTAGGTTATTTCTTTTTAAATTTTTCATTATTACCTTAATTATATTTTAATATCTAAATATATATTACAAAAAAAATACTATTTATTTAAAAAATAATCGAAAAAGAAATAACTTGATTAATCAATAAACGAAACAAAAAATCGTAAATAATAGTAATTTAAGGAAGACAAGAGTATATAAATATTAATAGAAAAAGGACTTTAAAAGCAATGAGCATATTTTAAAAAGATTACTAAAGAAGAAAAAAGCAAACAGTGTATTTTCATTCTGGGTAAATCAGTCTCATTCTGTTATCGCGGTTGATTGCTATATATTAATCACATTCCTGCACATCTTTTTCTTGTTATATCACTATATTTTTAATTTGAAATAATTATGATAAATCATATTTTTTTTTTTAAATTAAATTATATAAATCTAGTCAACAATATTTTTTAAAGGAATAAATGAAATATTGTATTTTTTTTCTTAACCGATTTTATTGTTCTAGCACTTATTTGCAATATGTACATATTACATTATTTATTATTAAATTTTCAATGTTAATAATTAATGTGCCTTAATATTTATAATCTTTAGAATATTATTAAATTAATATAATATGTTTTATATATTATCATAATTGTGTTTTATTTAATCTAAATTAAATATAATTCTAAATTTGGGACAAGAGGACGTGTTTGTCCCATATTTAGATTTTTTAAAACTATAATACTAATAAAAAAATATAAATTATGAGTGAAAATGCAGTAAAAAATCTAACTTAATTTATAAATACACTAAAATAACTTAATAATAAGTACTTTTTATATAACAATATCCTTTTGGATTCTGATTAATATATTTTACTTACTTATCCTTATTACTATACTTAAACCACTTTGTGCAATTCTGAATAAAATTAAAAATAAAATTAAAATTAACTAAATAAATAGAACATATCATCAAACATTCTCATTACATTATATGTAGTAAGAAGTGATACACTCAATTACCCTAGCATCTGAATACAAATTATTTGTGTATTAAAAAAGAAAGGCTATAAACTTTTTTATAGCTGTGTCTCTTTCTAACAAAAATAGTAAAATATATGTTTTATTTACACTTTATAATAATTATTATAAAGTGAGACATCATATATTTGTATTCAGATGTAAGCGTCGCAAAACTACGAATATTATCAAATATGATAATACTGTGTTTTCAATTACAATCACTCATTTATTTTAATTAAATATGAATTAATTAAGAATATAATATTTAATTTACTTAAATTATATTTTTTAATTTTAAATTGTATTGTAGAGTTCAATATATTTTTTTAAATAATATCAATAATAAAATTAAATAAATTTACAAGTATCGAGGTAAATATCTAAATAATAATAAAATTCTTATATATAAAAAATATTTTAACGCAAATTTCAATTCTATATTTTATTTACGAGAAATTTATAAGTTATTTGTTAATAATGATATAATTATTTCATTATAATAATGAAATTATTTATAAAGAGACATTATATTATATAATATTAAATATAATATAGAATTGAAATTGTCAAAACAAAAACTAAAGATTTACCATAGCTACTAATAAAGATAGACATAGCGCTACAACAGAGATTACCGTAGTCGAAGCGTCGTTCTCGTCTATCCATTCGTAAACATAGTCCAAGTGGGTCATCTCCCAGTCCATATTTTGCAAAACTTGTTGTAACGCCCTATCAGCGGCCAGCTGAGAGTCCTCCAAATTATTGGTCTGAGCATTTACCCAGATACGAAACTGAAAATATTATATTGAATTTATAACTATACAGCTATATATACTGCCAAGATGGCGTAATGGTTAAGATCAGAGAGAGAGATCGGCCGTAATAGTCGCGTGGGTTCGATTCCCATGCATGACAATACTTTGATGCACAAAGTGTTGTTCTAAGTCTGGGTGTAATTTGTCTTCGTTGTAAAGTCCCCCAATACAAGGATTATTTCGTTAGTGCAGGGTGATGTTTTTTTAAAAAGAAGTATAATAATCATTTATATATTATCATAATTCTGGCCTTATTCCAATTATTTAGGGTCGACACAATATGTACTTCCTCTGCTGTTATATTTTTTGCAAAGATTTAGATCATAGTTTCAAGATTGGCGAACTGCTTGACGTGAATTCTCCTTGGAAATGTACCTAATTGTTAACCAGACATCATCTGTTGGCCTTCGCCTAGGTTGTATATATAAAGCTCTTAGTCGTCTTTTACGACACCCACGAGCAACGTAAGTATTGGTAATATTCGTGGCCGATACCACACAACAAATATAGTAAAGAATATTAATAAAATTTAATTTAAAAAAAAAGGACATTGCTGAAAATCAGCGTTGTGGTTTTACATTGACATCACAACAATTGCTGAGTAGTTATCCTTTTTTCTGCCGCAGCTGAAACGTTCACTGGATCATAATAATTATGCCTCCTTATTTAGTTTATAGATTTTATGTGTTTTTCATTTATTGTAAGGTTTCTTTTATGTTTTTTTTTTCTGTGTGTTCCTTTACTTTTCTTTTTTTCTTTCTTAATTATAATTACCTCGGAGCCCAAAAACATGCCAGCCATATTATCCGCGAGCATAAATATAAGCTGTTCTAGTCTTTCTGGTCCACCATACCTGAAACCAAAGGCATAAATAATATTAATCAATATAATTCGTATAATAACAGAAACTAAAGAGAAGAAGTTAATAATTAGTTATGAAATGAGATTTAAATTTGGACCTTTGGATTCTTATATCTATCCAATGTGGATTTTTTTATTGCTAGATTTTTTTATTGCTATTGGTAAAGGAGCATGCAGCACACCTGATGATAAGTGTCACGACTACCCATGGACCTTTGCAATACCAGAGGTATAGCTAGGCCCTTCCCTACCAATACATAACCCAATTAATACAATACAAACCCCAAATCCACCCTGTTGGACTTCCGGCTCTCTCGCTCACTGAACGAAACACACTAGCACATTGCCATGTTATATTGCACCAAGTTTCTAAATCTAGAAAGTTTCTATCATAAAATAATCAAATTTTAACGAAGAACAAAACTAACTCTGATATTCCGTCTACTTCTGGAATACATTTGATATTCGATTATCAAAATTTACGTAAGTGATTTTGTATTTTTATCCCGTCATCACATTTTATATGTGGTAGGACCACGCTGTTGACAGTTCTCTGTCTCTACAGCCGCGGGCCGGTCCGTACGGGGTAGTACCATATTCTCACAGAAGATCGATGTCTGAGTAATGGCAATGTGTTATTGTCCTTCGTTCAGTGAGTGAGAGAGCCGGCAGCCCATGGGTTTATATTGGTAGGCAGCGGCCTTGTTACCCTTGGTATTGCAAAGGTGCATGTGCAGCAGTGACGTTTACCATCAGGTGTGCTGCTTACTCGTTTGCCATCATTAGCAATAACAAAACATTTTATGTGATAAACATACGTCCGGCAGAGGCCGGCTAGGGATTAAATTATGAATAAACTCATGATGATGTCGTTATTCTATTACTCTAATTGTTACATGAACTTATAAGTATAATGTTAGTTAAATATATATATATATATATATATATATATTTAAATAAGAATGACGTACATATTTGTAACTTCTAAAGCGCGCATGGACATGAAATTCATAGCTATAAATGCACTGTCGAAACTGCTTTCAGCTACCGCCGTAAAGATTCTGGTACGTTCTTCAACGCTGTAAGGGCTGTTAACAGCTATTGTTTCTTCTAGGAGCCTGTAATAGCATGTAAGAGCATGTAAATTTCAATTTCAATGTTAATTAAATCTCATTTTAAAAGTATTAACGAGAGGGACTTCTTGATAAAAATAATAGTTTTACAAATTCACCTATTATTTAGATCGGGCCGACCAGATTTGTAATTCTATTCTCATTAGTATCGAGTAGTGCGTTAGTTAGTTCTTCCGTGTTGTGACGGAGTAAGAATACAATTCACCACCCCGTATCTTATCCGTGGGTGATCATAAGAGACGACTAAGGGATATAAAACGCATATAACATCTATGCGAGAGAAGGAAAACTCGAAACAAAACCCCATACCAACACGTCTGACCAGCGTGTTAAGTAGGTAAATTTCCTTTCTCTTGTGGAGGAGGCTCGAGCCCAACAGTGGGACATATATGAGCTGAGATGATGATGATGAAGGTGTCAGTTATACAGATTAATTATAAGACAGTGTATGCTGTTTTACAATTGCAGTGTTACTAGATCTAATAATTAAGATATTTGCATTAGACAATTTAATTGCTAAGCGACAAAGTCTTTTCAGTTTAATAAATAAAAATACTTATTTAAATTATTATTTCAGATATGTAGGAAAAAAAATTCCATTTCATGGTAGAATGGAATATAATTCATTATTTTCTATTTTGTTATTGTGTATTGTAAAAGTTATACTAAGAAATAAAATACGCAAACAACCCGTTGACTAGTGGGTATAGTAAAATAATTCCCTCATTTTTTTCTTTTTTTTTTGTACGTTCCTTTTTGTACCGGGTAATGAATTAGTATAAAAATGTGGGTCAAACTTTAATAACTGATACTATAGCGGGTAAATATAAATTTCCTTAATAATGATGACTTATTTTTATTTCAAATGTGTAATACTCGCGTAAACATTAAATTTCCCTCCTCTGTCATTAACCCTTTCGTGAAAGTCCTATATAACCTAATATGGCAGTTGTGGCATTAAGTTCCCTTCATGGGGAAGACAGATCCAATAAACGACGGTACAAGGTTGATTCTCTACCCCATATCTTACCCGTGGGTGATCATACGAGACGACTAAGGGATATAAAACGCATATAACATCTACACGAGAGAAGGAAAACTCGAAACAAAACCCTATACCAACACGTCTGACTAGCGCGGTATAGTAGGTTAATTTCTCTCCCATTACGGAGGAGGCCCGAGCCCAAGAGTGGGACATTTATGGGCTGTGATGGTGATGATGAAAAGGTTGATAGATGGGTGGACTATGCAGTTATACTTACATGCTTACAAAACCCATATCCCGGGAACATGCCAATGATTCCAAAATGACAACTCTCTCATATAGAGTAGGCTCAATTGCTAGTCTTTCATACAAAGCCGAAATAACTTGGTCGTCACCTTCCCTCACCATGGTACAGTATACCGCTGGCCTGATCTCGTGTGGAATGTTAGGATTTCTGTAAATCGAAATTTTATTAATATTTAATTAATTCGTATAATACAACATCATCATTCTCCTACTCTTATCCCGATTACTTTGGGTCGATACAATATGTATTTTTCTTTCATAGTACATATTGTAGAAGTTATTAGCAATAGTTTTATGACAGGCCGCCGCCAGACATCAACTCTAATTGGGAATGAAATTACTGACCAAACGCTATAATGCTCCTAGTCGTCTTTTACGATATCCATGAGCAAAGTAAGGGTGGGTAGCATTCGAAGCCGCTACCACACAGCTTAAAAAGCAGCTCGTAAAAGACAACAGTGATATATAAAATGCATATAACATCTACGCAAGAGATGTAAACTTGAAATACAATTCTATAGCAACACGTCTAATCAGTATGGCATAGTAGGCCAATTTCCCTCCTATAGTGGGAGGTATATGTCTCCAGAAAATAATAAAAATAATTTTAGAACGTAGTTGTCTGTGAATGAATAATTGAATTTCGAAATGGTTGACAGGCGCTTTGATCTGGAGTGGTATCAAATTTGATACCAAGTTAATGAGATAATTCAAACTTGCTTCAAGGATATCATTTTTAATTTTCAAGTTATAGATCTCATCCACTATTTTTAAGGGGCTTTTGAAAAAATCTTCGATTGGTACAAATGTCATTGCAAGCATTCTTTTTTTAAAATGAAGGCTAAGGAAATAATCCTTATAGGGATCTTCTAAACATATAAATATACTTGAAACTCAGAACAACAATTTATGGATCGCACAAAGTTTGGTCCTTAATGAGATTCGAACCCACGACACTGGTCATCATCAATAATTTTTGAAATGTAACGTTTTTTTTTCACGGTTCACATCTTGCTATGTTTGATAATATATTTCCATTTTAATACTGTGTATTTTTTTAGACTATGGGCTAGTCACAACCTATCCTGGATGGCGGAATATTAGCCTCGGGGCTCCTAGCTTGGTGTATTAACTCTCTCCACCTTTTGACTGGACTATTAAAATTGATCCTCTTACTTCCCAGTCAAAACTCTGGCTACAAATCTCAGACACGTTGTTTCATATTATTATTCTTTAAAAAAAATGTCCTGCCCGACCGTTCGTCAACTCGCCTGCCAAGTGTAGTAATTATGGCCTTACCCTGGCAGTCTATATTAACAGTGTATTAGAATAATGAATGATATCTCTAGAAAATTAAAATAAAATAAAATAACTTACACTTCAGGCTCATTGCTATTAGGATTGTAGAACCAGTCAACAGCTGCGGCAATACATGGTTGATAGTTAGCTCTGCAAGCGTGATCCATCACTAATCCTCTAGTTAATGAATCCATAGCTGGTTCAGTTAAAGTAATGTCAGGATAGAAACTTAACTCGTCTTCAACCAATCCAACTGTTCTACGCACCATTCTCTATAAGAATTGCGAATAATAATAATTATTTGTTTTTAACGGATTTTATCGCGTTTAAATTTGTTTTTAATTTCCCCATCGTTTTGAATATTATTCAGTTTTCATAGTCACGGGCAGATTAAGGTATTTCACGTCCAACAAGCCATTGTTACTGTAGAATTTATTATCTACCTGCTACGATTTATTAGATTTGAAGCAACTTAATCAACATAATTAAAAATTATAAAGGAGGCAATACAATTATTATCATTGCTAGAAGAATGCTTACCAAATAAATATCTTGATCCAAATCTTCGTCTTCAGAGATGAGTGCTACTAATTGTTTCCTTAAAAAGTCCATGTTTCTCACAAATGCTTTCCAAACCGCGTACTCAGTTTCATGCTCCATTGTAAGGACAACTCTGAAAGCTATATCGTAGTCCAACTTTCCAGCTCTCGCTAAGTTTAGGGCATCGTCTACAAGCTGAAAAAAAAAGATTGTTATTATATTGAAGTTATTCTATTTTTTTATTGCTTATGGTGGCAAACGAGCAAGCAGCACACCTGATGGTAAGTGTCACTGCCGCCCATGGGCTTTTGCAATATCAAGGGTATATGGGCAATATCAAGGGCTTAGGCCGCTGCCTACCAATAAAAACCCCAAACCCACTCAGTTGGGCTTTCGGCTCTCTCGCTCACTGAACGAAGCGCAATAGCACATTGCCATTACTCAGACGTCGATCTTCTGCGAGAGTGTGGTACTACCCCGGACGGACCGACCCTTGGACAGAAAACTGTCACCAGCGTGGTCCTACCACAATAATTTTTTTTTACTGATCTTAAATTTTCAAAAAGAGAACTACATTTTTTTAAATATGGCCACATTTCCGTAACTCTTATTTTACGTTTAAATTTTTGTTGATATTTTAATAACCTACCGCTTTATAGACAATTAAAACTTGATATAAATACAGAAAACAAGCATCATTTTAAATTAACCATGAAAAAGAAAATATGTTAAAATGATAAGTCGAAGCTACTGAATTTTCTGTCTGCAGCCATAAATGCAGTGCCTTATCATTACAGTGTAGTACCACAGTCTGGCAGAAAATAAACTTTTGAATATTAGCAATTTGCCACTGGGTTTTATCTGGCGAGCAAGAGAGCTGAAGGCCTTTACAGTAAGCAGCGATCTGCCTTTGCCTCTGGTATTGCTATGTTCTATAAGATATAGTTACCACTTATTTAAGAGTGAGCTGTTTAATGGTCTGCTACCAGAGGCAATGACATTATATACATACATACACACATAGCCTCACGCCTGTTTCCCTGAGGGGTAGGCAGAGACTACGGATTGCCACAAACCACGATCCTGACATACCTCCATCGCTTCATTCACACTCATCACAGTCTTCATGCATGCTCTACGATTACGCGTACTCTTAATCTGACCTTTCACTAACACATCTTCAATTTGATCCAGGAAAGTACGACGTGGTCTTCCCCTTGTAATCGTCCCACTCACACTCGCTTTGTATACTTGTTTAGTCAACCTTTCTTCACTCATTCTTTCCACGTGTCCGAACCACCTCAGCATACCCTTTTTTATCTTTGTCACTACTTCTTCATTCATACCGCAGCGCTCTCTTATAACACTATTCCTAATTTTATCTGTCAGACTTACACCACACATACTACGAAGAGCTCTCATCTCTACAGCATTTATGCTACTTTCATGTCTTCCCTGCCAAATCTAGCTTTCACTGCCATTTTTGTTATATTAAATTATAATTATAACAATTAATATTAGAATATGGTATGAAAATCAAAGTGGCCCAGTAGTAAAACAATAAAAACATATCATTGTATAATTATTTATGTATTTTATGTTGATATATTATATTTTATACTGATATTTTGCAGATTTACGAAGCTAGTACTAGGTCAGATATATATATATATATATATATATATATATATATATATATATATATATATATATATATGGTATGGTATGGTATTAATAGTGGTAGGACTACGCTGTTGACAGTGTCGTGTCTGCAGCCGCGGGCTGGTCCGTCCGGGGTAGTACCACACTCTCGCAGAAGATCGACGTATGAGTAATGGCAATTTGCTATTGCGCTCCGTTCGGTGAGCGAGAAAGCCGGAAGCCCAATTGGGTGGGTTTGGGGTTTATATTGGTAGGCAGCGGCCTAGTTATACCCTTGGTATTGCAAAGGTCCATGGGTGGCAGTAACACTTACCATCAGGTGTGCTGCTTGCTCGTTTGCCACCATTAGCAATAAAAAAAAAAAAAAAAAAAAAAATATCTATATATATATATATCTCAGCAATCTATATTATTAGAAAGAAAGAAAATGAATTATATGGATTCTACAGCATTGCTATTAACAATTACAAAAACATTAAAAAAAAAAAAAAACAAAAACATATTTCACCATACTGTAGTAGACCAAAAAGGTTCTACCTCAGCATACTCTGCAGACCAAAGGTGCTACAGCACTGGTTTTCAGGCACAACTAGTTTGCTGAGCATAGGCCACCACAGCACACTTTATACATATTATAATAAATATAAGATGATACTACGAATAAATAGAGGATGTTATTAATAATAAGTAAAAATAATTAATATTACCTTAAACTTGATTGAGGTGTTAACATGCGCTCATGTTTCTTATCTCCCCTTATTACACTGGCTTTTATAAGCGCTTAAATCCGTTTTGTTTTATATATATATATATTTTATATATATATTAATTATTTTTCTACCGTTATGAAAAATATTTTTTAGAATTACAAAATTTAACAATAATAATATCACTTCCAGTATTCAATCAGATGAAATTTTTGGCTAAGGCGGTAGTTTAATATTAAAATCCGCGTTCAAAAATGATGATATGATGACTGATGACCCACTGATGTCACTGATATTGCGACAGTGGCGCGGATTTCGCTCGGTAAAGTAACATATAACTCTGAAGGTATTGGCATTACAGAAAAAGTTTAAGAAAAAAGTTGTTCATAAATGAAAGATCTACACTTTAGATAATCGGTAAAGTTCAATAAAATTGAACGGTTGGGGAGAAAATGGCGAAAAATAAAAAAAAGGGAGGAAAAAGTAAAATTTTTGCCTTTCGGAAGCAATAAATTGAAAAATATTGATGAAAAAAAAAAAATTTAGATAATAAAGTTAGTGAATTTAATTAAGAAGAGAAAAGGTATCTACAATTTTTTGCCTAACACTAGCCGTTCTCGAGATATCGAATTAAACGCGTTTTCATCGAAATGACCTTGAGCTGACCTCGCCAGAATCCCTCAAATTGGAATATATGCTCAGAATACACCCCCCTATCGATCCTTCATAATCCCCAAACTACATAATTTTATGTTTTTTTTCCATTTTTCCGTAATTGCACTCGACTATATGTTCAAGAGTTCAACGACCTCACGTGGTGAAGAAAAAATTTTTATTCATCCGAATCGATTTTTTTTCTAGCCTATCATTACAAGTAGGACTAATAGGGTTACCTGTCTTTGTTTTCGGGAGCGGTCCCCTTAGACCTGTATACATACATACATACACATATATACATACATACATACATACACATATACATACATACATACACATACATACATATACATACATAACCACATGACAGATATTACAACAATAAGAGACACTAACAAATATGCATTTGTATGTCTCTCATAAATAGTAATATTGATTTATAGACGCTACAACGCACTAGGTATCTCTAACTTACAGTAGCACGATTCAGTGGATGTATTACTTCTCTTCTGTCTGGATCTTCTAGGGCTTCAATGATCCTCTCCCAAAGTTCATTATCATAATTTACACGATAATAACCTGAAAGTTTTAATATAATTAGCTATGTATTCAAAGGAAAGACAAGCTGGAAAACTTACCTTCCCAGAGAGACTATATTAAACATTTCGTAGCATAAAGAAACAAAAAGAGATTGAGAAAATTTGAGAAAAATATGTATACTAATAAATGGTTATTACTGGTGGGACCACGCTGTTGACAGTTCTCTGTCTATAGCCGCGTGCCAATAACTTTTACAATATGCACTATGAAAGAAGAGTACATATTGTATCGACCCCAAGTGATTGGGGTAAAAGTAGGAGAATGATGAATTTTGAAAATTTGTAATCCCAACTACATGAAATTGTTTATTACATATGAATTACAAGATAGCTGTTCCCCCATCCGCTTCCCTCTTTTCCGGATAAGTAATCACCAACATATCATTTACTAAAACTTTCTCTGAAACACGCTACATATTATGGTATAAGTAGGTACTATTCTGATCGGTTCAGTAGTTTTTGCAGTATAACCGCACAAAAAAAAAATCCGCTCTCCATTTTTTTTTGCTTATGGTGGCAAACTGCTAAACCAAGGGTATAGCTAGGACACTGCCTATCATTACAATCCCTAATCCCACCCAGTTGGGCTTTCGCTCTCTCGCTCAACGAACGAATCGCAATAGCACATTCCCATTACTCAGACGTCGATCTTCTGCGACAGCGTAGTACTACCCCGGACGGACCGGCCCGCGGTTGTAGACAGGGAACTGTCAACAGCGTGGTCCTACCACTCAAATGTAATATGGGTAATGTCATAATCGGTATACTTGGTAGGTAGGTTGATGACCGTACTTGGTGTTACGAATTCCTCAAAATAGCACTGCTATTCATTGCTATGGCGATCTCTAAAAACGAATTATACCACTCCCACTGGAAAGTATAAGGTGGTGATATATTGTATTCTTATCCCTTCACCACGCGAAGTATTTTGAAGATAGGAAATCTTTAAAATTATTTACGTGTTTATATTTGTTTTATGGTGTTTGGTGCCGGCTACAAATACTATCAATCCTTACATTTCTCGTGGGTATGGTAAAAAAAAAACAACTAACAGCTTTTCAAAAGAAGACTAAAATTACTATAACTATGTCTAATTTAAAAATTATCTAATATTAATTATTTTTGCTATGGAATATTTATTTTCTTATTATTTGAATTTTAATGAATAACTATTAATTATTAACAAAATTTGTACACCTATCGGCATGTCATAGTGATATCCATCATAAAATTTTCACATGAAATATTATATATTACCTATGTTATACAAATTTTCCGTGTGGTGGCGGAGTAAGAATACTATTCACCACCCCATTTCTTACCCGTGGGTGAAGGATGGAGTGAGGTGTGTGGTACGAGAGGACTAAGGGATATAAAACGCATATAAAATCTATGCGAGAGAAGGAAAACTCGAAATTAAACCCTATACCAACACGTGACCAGCGCGGTATAATAGGTTAATTTCCCTCCCATTACGGAGGAGTCCCGAGCCCAACAGTGGGACATTTATGAGCTGTGATGATGATGACGATGATAAAAATTAATAAATATTTGATTTCATTTAATTCATCGACCAGGATCAACTCCACCGAATCTCATCTGGTCAACAATTACATTACCAAGAAGGGTTGATATTACGCAGGCAGCTGGGCATAAAACAATTTTTTGCCAATTTATAATATGTACTATGGAAGTAGATTACATATTGCGTAAACCCTAAATATTTGAAACAAAAGCAGGAAGATGATGATGGCGATATTTTTTTTTTAATTAAATTGTTTCAGCTAACAGTATCTACTAACCTTGGCCTTGAATATTGAAAAGCACCCAATCTCCCTCTTCTTCATCCAAGAAAAAGTTGATCGTCGTAGTAGCATCAGAGAGCATTACGGGGTGGTAGCTGGAGAAGTCAGGATTGACACTGGTAGTATAAGTTATAGGTATCAAGAAACTGTGCTGTGGCTGAGCATCAAATCCAAAACGTTCCTAAAAATTTGAAATGATTTTAATAATACTTAAATATGTAAAGCGCTGTGTGGTAGCAGTTATGAATACCACCAACTGTTATTTTGGCCGTGGATGTCGTAAAAGACGACTAAGAGTTTATATCAATCTGGGTCAACTCCACCTGATGCCGTTTGGTCAACAATAGTATAGTCAATGAGAGTTGACGTCACGCAGGGGGGCGGTCATAAAACTATCGGCAGTAACTTCCATTCAGATGAAGTTCACCCAGGTCTAAGTGAAGCTCTTAATCGTATTTTACGACACTGCCACCCTAAATTTTGCAGTATTATGTTTATACAATAATATTTAAAGGTCCATGGGCGGCAGTGACACCACCAGGTGTGCTGTTTGTTCGTTTGCCACCAAAAGCAACAAGAAAAATTTTTTTTTCAATAAACCGGCTTTAGAGACCAAAAAGATTTTTAGCATCTAATTTTTGTATCCTGAATATTATAATAAGTGAATAGCAGTTTTAATATATTACCTGAGTGATGAGTACCCCTCCTTGTCTTAAGCCAACATGTAGAACTGGATAACCGGTAGTAAATATCCAACTCTCTAGATATTCATCAAAATCACCAACATTACCATTACCATTTGCCAACCAATCACTATTAATGGCGTCAATGAAATTCAAGGAGTTCACGGTTTGTAAGGCTCTAGAAAAAATAAACATATATTATATTATTGTTTCTACACTTTCCGTGAGGTGACGGAGTAACAATACTATTCACCACCCCCTATCTTACCCGTGGATGATCGTACGAGACGACTGAAGGATATAAAACGCATGTAACATCTATGCAAGAGAAGGCAAACTCGAAACAAAACCCTATACCAACACGTCTGATGATAGAGAACGCGATAATAGCGAATGCGGTAATAGAGAAAGAACCACATTCTTCATTTTTGTAACAGAGAAAGCATTTTTCTCCGGAGAAATTAAAATTAATAAGAATAAATACGTTTGCAAACGTGGCGATTATCGCATCCGTCTTTTATTCTTCTATTGTAAAGGAGGCACTATTAAATTAAGTTTCATTTAGTGTATAAGTTTCTTCATTGATGAATGATAAAAATGTTTCTGGAACGTCTGGATATACTCGTATTCAACAGGAAAAAAAACAATTTTAAAGATGGCATGATATCCGTAAAAATAATTGTTACATAGTTATTATACTCATTTAGACGTTTGAAACTATTTGTAATAAGTACAAAAAGACAAAGAAAAGTTTTTCTTGGCAACTATTCTAAACAGTATCCTTATAAGAGAAAATAAAAATCGATAATGCATTGAGATACGTTCATCAAAGTTCATTTACGTCCCATTAGTGGGCTCGAGTCTCTTCCATAATTGAAGGGCAATTGACCTAAAAATGGTAGAACATACTGTTGATAATTTTCTGTCTACAGCTGCGGGCTGATGCGTCCGGGAGAGTACCACACTCTCGCAGAAAATCGACGCCTGAGCGATGGTAATGTGCTACTGTGTTTCGTTTGGTGAGCGAGAGCCAGCAACCCAACTTTCTAGTTGGGTTTGGGGTTTTCATTGGTAGAGAGCGATCTCACTGTACCCTGATGTAGCCAAGATCCAGTGGCGACAGTAATACGTACCATCAGGTGTGCTGCTTGCACATTTGCGATCATAATCAATAAAAAAGCCTACTATGGGGTATAGTCAGATGGGTTGCTATAGAGTTTTATTTTGAGTTTCTTTCTCAAGAATATTATTGCCCTTAGTCGTAATTTATGACCGTAATTAATGAATTGTATTCTTATGGCGTTAGTACTCGGAAAATCGAGGAACGTAAGTCATAATAAACATATTTATCTGGTGATTGATAACTTCAGAATATGATAAATTGTTATCTGTGATATGTTTTTGATGTTGCAAAATGTTAAGAGTAAGATGGATTATCATGTAGGTATGTTGGTATTCATTTAATTTTGTCTTTTGTGCTTTATAATTATAAGATACACTTCATCATTCATCATCATCATCATTTCAGCCCATCGCCGTCCACTGCTGGATATAGGCCTCCCTCATGGTATGCCACAGAGTGCGGTTCCGTGCCGTCTGCATTCATCGACGCCCAGCAATTATAAGATACACTTATAACAGCTAAAAAAACTGAAAAGCAAAGAATAATAAACTTTCTTTTTATTGACTTATTTATTACTAAGTTTATTACTGTTACTTTACTATTACTATTGCCTGGAGTTCTGTAGTACAGGTCTCGACTTAGTATAGACTCCAGACTCTCACAAGGACTTTGAACGAAGTACATTTGTTTAATTATATGTATATAATCTGTAACAAATTTCCTTGTGAGATGTGAATAAATTATTATTATTATTACTTTTGCTTTTCAGTTTTTTCGACGGTTTAATTTTTTTATTAAACATTTTTTATACTTTTATTTTTTGTGTAAAATTTGTGAATTAACTATGAAATCATCTCTTGTTTGCCTACCCTTAGGGTTGGATTTTTTTTGTTACAAATTTATATGGGACCAACTTCGGCGTATATATACCAAGGGGTATCTAAAAAATAGGTTTTGTTTCTTTTTTGGCAAGTTATGGTCTGGGCACACCCCGCGCATTCCGTTCGTGGCGTGGGAGAGCCAGCGTGTGACATTTAAAAACCTCTATTTAATACTAATATGTAATTTTCTTATAACTTTCTCTATTCCAACTTTTTTATATTTATCATTCATTATCATCATTCAGCATTTCGTTGTCCACTGCTAAGCGTAGGCCTCCATCATATTTTGTTACAAAATGCAGTTTTGTACCGTGAGTATCCGATGACTCCCTTCACAGTCGGTCCACCTGGTGGTTTCCAATTAATTATATTAATTTAATTTTTATATAATTTTATCCATTATTTTTTTAATATGTAAATATTTACCAAAAAATACTAAAAAGGAAATATCAATTTGAGTACAGTCATTCAGATATTATAATTAAATATACTATAATAGTTTATATATTATACCTTCCATTAAGTAATGCTGTGGCTGCAGATCTAATAAAATCTTGTTGATCAGGTGTATCGCTTAAAACATTTCTCATCATCCATAAAAGTGCTGGTGCTTTATATTTAATAAGTCCATTTATTTGATCTAAGATTTCATCCTCTTCAAATAAATCATTCTCAGGCTCTAAGGCTTGAGCTCCCCGGTAGGCATCACGAAGAAGACTTTCTTGAATGATATCAGTTACAAAGAGAGTATGAACATCTAACCTTGTTACATCACCGCTCAATGGATCTTGATACTGGAAACAAAACAAAAATTCTATAAAATTAATTTAAAAAAGTTTACTCAAAATATTGGTTCAACATTCTCCTACTGTTATCCCAATTACTTGGGTTCAATACAATATGTACTCCTCTTTCATAGTATATATTGTAAAAGTTATTGGCAATAGTTTTACGACCGGTCACCTGCCTGACGTCCTCTCTCTTCGGGAATGTAATTGTTGACCAAAAGGCATCAGATAGAGTTGGCCCAAGTCGTAATAACGCTCTTAGTCATCTTTTACGACATCCACGAGCAAAGTAAGGGTTGATAGTATTCGTAGCCGCTACCACACAGCTTACTCAAAATATTGGTTATCAATGCTTAATTAATTGAATATAGCACCAATTAATGCTTATTGAGGATATTAATTTTCAAGTACAACTTTTTGGTTCACCGTATGTTTGATTTATTTGAATTGTTATGAAATGAAATACTTTTTTTTTTTTTTTTTTTTTTTTTGAAATACTGTGTGGTTAGCGGCTTCGAATACTACCAACCCTTACTTTGCTCGTGGATGTCATAAAAGACGACTAAGAGCTTTATATCAACCTGGGCCAACTCAACCTGATGCCGTTTGATCAACAATTACCTTTTCAAGAAAAAGGTCGGTCATAAAATTATTGCCAATAATTTTTGCAATATGTACAAGTACATATTGCTTCAACTTCGATTTGGGGTGAGAACAGGATAATGAATGATGTTATGAAGTGTAAGAGCATAGCTATTTGAGTGATAAATAGTTGCCCATATAAATTATCAACCTTCGTCTCGTTGTTTTTACTATGTTAAAGACATTTACAAAAATTCACGAGGATTTATGCATTTATTTCTTTAAAAGAGTATTTTTGCCAAATTGTAAATATACCAACCTCGGAAAGTAATAAAATGTGCAAAGCATTAGATTATGGAGTGGTCTCACCCAAGCAGCGTGACCCCATAGATCCGTCCTATATGTACCTTTCTTCGCCGAGCGAGCGGGCCACCGGAACCCGGTCTTTGTCTTCGGTGGCTCGCCATCGTCATTATTCTCTTCTTATCCCAATTACTTGAGGTTGACGCAATATGTACTCGTCCTCTGACATATTGCAAAATTTTAGCAATAGTTTTATAAACTATCACATATACCTGACGTCAACCCTCCTTGGGATAATAGTTAAAGTCAATGTAAAGATTTTAGTCATTTGTTATGACATCCACGAGCAACATAAAGATTGATGGTTTTTGCAGCCGCTGTCAAACAGCAGTCCACGGCTCTCATGGATAAGGGGTGTTGACTTTATTTTTAAACTATCACTAATAAAGTTATCATTACATTTAAAAACACTTTGACATATCATTTCTCTGATCAATGTGTTTCACATATCACGTGAGGATATTTCAAGATTACGTTATCTTCTGTCATCCGTCTATTCAAGAAATATATAACAAAAATTTCAAGTATTTGCGCCACGCCTCAAACAACAAAATATAAACGATATCTTAAATATTCCACTCTGATCTCAATGCGATTATTTCGTTAGAGTGATTTTGTTTTACTATCAAATACCCTTGTAGTAAAATAACCTACCAATCTGCCCAAATGGAGAGAGACAGTGTAATGGTACAGGCACGGGCCGGTCCATCCAGGGTAGTACCACACTCTTGTATAAAATATACGTATGAGCAGTGGCAAAGTGCTGTTGCACTTTATTTAAGTGGGAGAGCCGGCCGTTCAACTTTCTGGGTGGGTTTAGGTTGGTAGGCAACCTAGTAGTACCGTTGATATTGTAAAGGTCCATGAAAGTGAGCGGTTATAACACTTACCACTCAGCGTGTTGATTGCTCGTTTGCTACAATAAGCGTTATAAAAAAGACAGTAATTTACGTAATTATTGAGACTGTGTGATAGGGACTACGAATTCTACTAATCCTTACATTTCTCATAGGTGTAAAAGACGACTAAGAGCTTTATATCGACCTGGACCAACTCCATGAATAATCAAGAATTACATTACAATGAGGGTTGACATAAAGCAGGCGACCTGTCGTAAAACTATTGCCAATAGCTTTTGCAATATGTAGTATGAAAGAGCAGGATGTATTGCGTCGACCCCAAGTAATTGGGATAAGAGCATATATATATATATATATATATATATATGTGTGTATGTGTATTGTATTAATATAGTGCGTATAATTGTTTTAGAAACGAATATATTCCGTTATTGCAATACTTGCTAACTTGAGTTGGTGGTCTTTTAGCATAAAATAAAATATTTAAAATACCTTAAATTAATAAATAATACAAATCTCACCTCTCTTATCATTTCGTAAGCCGTATAAGATGCTAAACCAGATATAACCCATTCGTACCGCCAGTTTTCGGGGAAGATCACATATCCGAACCACTGCTTAGCCATTGCGTTTGCTATCTCGAACAAGGCTGTCTTCCTTTGCTTCACAGAATGTGCTAACTCCATGAACATGTGCGCTTCCCTAAATAAAATTGATGATTATCCATATTTGCACATATAGGCATGATATGGGCCTCTCAAATAAAAGGCAATGCTACAAACACCACGTTTGGTAGGTATATTAACAGACAGAGCTGCTATTCATCCTCCCGGAGGTTAACCTTTCAGATGGTTCTACATCTTCAAAGTGTTTACATTTTGTATTACTAATCCGGCACCATGTAGATTATGCTGGTTAGATTATGTAGATTATGGGAGTTAATGCTTTTATGCTGAAAAAATCCTGGTATTGCAGAACCTATATATACAATACGTAGCTGAAATTTTAACTATTAAACCCTATCCGTGTGGTGACGGAGTAAGAATACTATTCACCACCCCATATCTTACCCGTGGGTGATCATACGAGACGACTAAGGGATATAAAACACATAACATCTATGCGAGAAAAGGAAAACTCGGATCAAAACCCCAACCAACACGTCTGACTAGCGCAGTATAGTAGGTTAATTTCCCTCCCATTACGGAGGAGACTCGAGGCCAACACTGGGACTTTTATGGGCTGTGATGATGATGAAGCCCTAGTGAATAAGTAATACAAAATATGTTTATTTTAAAAAAAGATGTAAATCCACAATACTTATAGCCTTATCTGTACTATGAAAATAATAAAATAGTGATGATTAATAAATAAACAAAACAATTAAAATAACTTACCAAATTCCAACAGTTGAAAGAGCATGCCAACTTGTGTGTATATCAGGCAAAGCAATGATATTCATTCTACCATCTTGATTGAGCATTATTTCAAAATATGGTTTATTGGTCCAATCGTTTAAGAAATTGAAATAAACATTAATTGCTGCAGATGCCTGGGCATCTTGACTACCTAGTCCTGGTCTTCCATAAAGTAAAACTTGGTTGACCGGTATGTTGATGGTTACAAAGTTATGGGCCGCCATACCCCAAAGGTGAGGAGGGCCTTGAAGAGCACGGAATTGATTTCTGTAAATATAATATGTATTTTGTGCAAAATTAAAATCTTAGAAAAAGTTTTTACAACTTAGAAAAATAAACTGAATTTCTTCTAAAAGTATTTGAGATATTTCATTTTCGAAATAAAATACTCCAAAGGTTGTGTAACAAATAAATGATATTAAATTTGAATAACAATATTCTATAGAAAACATTATATTGATTAAACTTTCTTACATTTATTACATACATATATATATATATATATATGTAATAAATCTATACCACGATGAATAGAGGATTGTTTTCTGAATCTATTTCACGTTTAAAAAAAATAAAAAGCACAATGGAATCTTATTGACAATAAATGCAAATATTTTTACATCATAACTGTTAATATGTATATTTATTGAAAATGCACACGTCCATCGTAAAAAGGAAGTTGGCATATTATATCATGCTGGATAAACTAAGTTGGAATACGGTATTAATTTTTTTAGTTTTTTTATCATCTCCCACGATATCCATGGAAAAGCGAAAGGTTTTAACATATCCTATTTATACTCTGTCACCAAACAGAAAGATAACTATGAAGGCTTCTGATAAAAAAAAAGTTCTCATTCCAAATAAGGATAACTGTTGGAATTAAGCCTTCTGTACAATGAGAATGATATTGAGTTTCTATATCATACTGTCCATATATATATATATATACATATATATATATGTATATATATATATATATATATATATATATATATATATATATATATATGTATATATATATATATATATATATATATATATATATATATATATATATATATATATATATATATATATATATATATATATATATATATATATATATATATATATATATATACTCATACATATTACGAAACCAGCGGGAAAGGCAAAATAATGGCACGTAGTATTCACACATACATTCGTTAGTAATATTGTTAGTAAGTTCGTTAGTCTTCGTACAAATTAATTAGATATAATTTAATAAACTATAATATACTTACGCTGTATTTTCTTCCAATAGAGAGTTTGATATCAAATTATTATAATTCATACCGTTGAAAGTGAACCTGATTATTGAAACTTCTGTTGGTTCATCCACACAGGGGAATACTCGTCTTGCATACGTTGGATGTAGATTCATGGCCACATAGTCCCTAAAATTTAATTGATATTTTAATTATAATATTCCAAAAATATATGTATATCTATTAATCCAGTGGTTTGTGGCTACTAACTGTAGGTAAATGCCTGCGTCTGTTTTCTCCGATTCATTCGTTATTACTTTTTATAATCAGGTGATTTTTAGAGACAAAATAAAGACTAAAATTGTGATATAGATGATTACATGACCATCTTCTACTACATGAGAATTTTTTTTTACACTCGTGTGAAAATTTGACTAGATCTAGTATTACCGCAGTATATTTTCGAGTTTCTCTTCTCTCACAAAACTGTTATCTACGAACCGGAAACCGTGCGAAAAAAGTTCTCGAGTGGCGATCACAAATCGGACGACGCAGCTTAGGTGGAGCCCCCATTAGATCTACTGAGAGCATTGAATGTAGGTGGCACAGCACCGTGCTTAGTAGCATTCTTGTGGGGAGGCCTATGTCCAACAGTGAACGTCTACGGGATGATGGATGGATAGATTATGTTCCCTTGAGATAATTTGGTGATGTATATTGTGAGTCACTTTTTACGCGGGTAGAATTTAGTTATAGCAATATGTAATAAATTTTCCTTATATTGAATTATTATGAAAATTAGATATCTTCAACCCTTTCTTTTAGCACTAATATTATTTAAGTCACCCAAGGAATGGTTCTCTGAGCTAGGCATAGAGCCTAGTGGTATATTTGAAGATTATTATCTACCCATATGTACCTAAAGCCTTGTCATTACCATAAGCTAAAATTAAGAGCTTTTAATCTTTTAGGTAAAAAAAATAAAATTAATAATAATTTATTGTTATATGTATATGTTATAAAGAAATATCAATATATATATATATATATATATATATATATATATATATATATATATAAAGCCTAAAATTATATAGTTCAAAAAAGAAATGCGTTGTAAAAATGAAATACTATATGAATTAAAACTATTTTTACGGGATGATTCCATTTTGAACACTTGAACAAACTCTGCAATGAAATCGGTAAAAATAGTTATTGTTGTATATTTATAACAACACTATGTATATGAAGTATAAAAAAATAAATTAAATATATTATAATTATATTTTACCTATTGTAATTTATAGTATAAACATTTGAAAATTAAATTTTAATAAAATTCAGAAAATTAAAAAAAGGTACTCTAATTTTATGATGTTATGAATTTTACATTCTATACTTTTTTTGACGGCAGACTATAGAGCGGTCACACCCTGTTTAATCTGTCCGGGGTGATAGAAGATCCCATAGAGCTATCTTCGCCGTATATGTGCCTATCTTCGCCGTGTGAGCGGGCCACCGGAACCCGGCCTTTATTACACTATATGCTTACGAACGTAAGATTTTGTTTAATTATATTGAGTGCTTCATCATGCATCTAAAATATTATGTACAAATTTGTGAAATAGAAATTAGTGTATAATTTGATATAATAAATAAAGCACTAAGTAAAAAAAATAATCGCCACAACACCAGAAATTTAGTAGATACTTTCGTATGCAAAGAGTAACTAATATCAGAGTAACATATAACAGATGATGTATTTTTTTTTCTTTTTTTTTTTGTGTGTCTTAGTTGTTAGCCTCAGATGGCTATGACAACTTTACCTGGACTGTGGGTGAGCGCTGAGGGCTCTCAACCCGTAACAGATGATGTAGTGGGTATGGCAACTAATAATCGTGCCAGATATCGCCAATTCGATTCCCATGTACGACAATACATTTTACAACTCACAAATTGTATTCTGCGTTTGGATGTATTTTGTGTCAGTTAGTTATATTTGTAAAGTCTGTTGCAGTACATGGATTATTTATTTAATACAGGGCTTCTTTTAAAATAATAATAATAGGAACACATTACCCCTGACCGTCGTTCAGGTATCCTTTAAAAAGACCGCGGCCACCAATAGCATACGGTGCATTATATTCTATCACAACAATATAAGTTGATGCAACAATATCTGGAAATATTTCCAATATTGCACCATCCTGATCGAAACCAGCTTCTTGTGTATTTGCATCAGTAAAAAGACCAACTCGCACAGAATCAATATTTAGACCATCCGCATATAAAACTATAGGGTCTTCTCTTGTTGCTGTAGTTAAAACAACATCTAGAACTGCACGACCACTAAAAGAATCACCTTCGTCTGTTATTTGGATAGCATATTGTCGAACTTCTTGACCAGGCCGTAGTTGTCGTAACAAATCATTGCGAGTCAGATTCACTGCCAATTCCACAAGTGTCTCATTTTTAACTTCAGTAACGTGATCGTTATGTGCTGTTGTTATGTCTTCTGTTACTTCATCGACATCGACTACGAGAGGAACTTCATTAATTTTAAAAACTGTATCAGTTGTAGTCAGGGATGATAGTTTTGTTTCATAAATCGGTAAAGATTTAGTGAACACATTTATAAGAACTAAATATACCATGAAAATACACTTCCACTTGAATCTACTCCGGCCCATTTTTTATAAATTTTATTGGCCGGTATCACCACGCACTACCGTTCCATGCGTCGGTCTAAATTACTGTCAGGGAAGAAATGGAACAAAAAATATATTTTTAATCATGAACATCTTTGCTATAGATAGGTATTGATAACGTCATAACTAGGCTCAGAGAGATAAAATCCAAGATACAGTTTATTTTTTAGATAGGTATGTCATCATATCTGGCGGGGATTTTTTACTTTCGTTATGGTGGGGATAACTAATACTTAATATTATAATATGAGCTTCATAATATCATAATATTTATTTATTTATTCATTTATTCATTACCTATGAGTGAAAAACAAAAACTCTAATTTGGCCTAAGCAAGTCCGTGCTTAAAATTGATACATATAGGTCTAGTGAAGATTCTTTGTCTGTCAATTAGGTGGACTCTATAGAACCGCGATTCTTTTGAATTTACAATTAGCATTCACTGATTTAAATTTTATTTTGTAAATGCATAATTAGCTATCTTCATAATATATTAGGTGCTTCTCCTAAAAAATAAATCAAAATGATTATCTTCAGAGCTATCGAAGACATGTAATAGAAGTTACTGCTATTTCGTCATTGTTAAAATTTTCTTGAAACATAATTTAAAATAATTTACCATGAATAATTAAACTTTATTGTTTTTCGTACACCGTTTAATTTCATATAAAACAATATAGGTATACCTTTAGATTGGGTTATTAATGTATATGAACTAAAAAAAAATCTGTTTACTTTGTTCATATATTTATTTAAATAAATAATAAAAGTCTGCGTAGAGCGATGTCTATATATTAAAATTAAGAAAATTTTCTTAACCTCTTAAAAATATAGTTAAACATTTTGTTTTCAATCTTTCAAATACGTTTTATGTATTTGAAAGATTGAAAACAATTTTTTTTCCATAAAAATCGGTCAAACTCATAAACTTTCATTTAGCTTCACTGTTTTTTCTACTGAAGTAAACCAAGTTCAGATAGGATAAGGAAATTATTCTAAATCTTTCCTGTAAATACTTCTCGTATTTACAGGAAAGCAAAACACTCGTATGAAATAGTATTACGTAACAACGTGATTTTTTTTACTTTTAAATTTTATTTATTGCCTTATGATGGTGGAATAGCAAACAGCCTACCTAATAGATCTAATATAGGCTTAAAGAAAACGAAAATGCGTATTATTTTATATAATACTAGCAGACCCGGCCACACGTTGCTGTGCCTAATGTAGCCTCAGTAACACGTGGTGGTTATGCTAATAAATAGTAGATTATATGAAACGTTTCTACGTTTAACATAGCGCCATCTATTAAATACTTACTCAATCCAGTTAACAGATACCACCATCTGTTAGAATCGTTTGGAGATAATAGATAATTGTGACTGTCCAATAATAGACAAATAATTTGTAATAAAGTAATATTGTGACTATAAATTGAGATGGAAGCTATCTTTTAAGTTGGATCAAACTACACATATTTATTATGCAAATTTGATTAAATTCGGTTAAGTATTTTAAGAGTACATGGATGATATGGGCTGTGATGATGATGATGTGGCGGAACTACTGGGATGTAGTGAATATCATATAAAAGTGCTTTACAACGTTTTCGTTTTACATTAAAATGCCCACAAGATACCATTAACAGTGTAGCCATAGCACTGTTGATGATGACAATTTGACTTAGACAATGACTAACCTGAAAGACTAAAAACGTAAAAATAATTATAACTTGACACTGGCACCAATAGCTCGTATAAGTAGCTCATTGCCAATACACAAAGAGAAGAAGAAGAACGTTAATGTGACGTCAACCTTTTTAGAGTTCCATACCCAAAAGGATGGACGACCCTATTACTAAGACTCTGCTGTCCATCCGTTGCTTCGCCTGTCTGTCACCATGTTGCTCTCATGAACCACGATAGTTGGACAGTTGAAATTTTCACAGATAATGAATTTCTTTTGCCGCTATAACGACAAATACTAAAAAACAATAAAATAAATATTTAAGGGGGCTCCCACACAACAAAGGTAGATTACCTTTGTTTTTGCTCGTTTTTGCTCGATACTGATAACAAAAATAGACGTTTGAAATATTCATAGAATATTTAGTAATATATTGCCTTTTTGAAATAAATAATTAAATTAAAATAAAACAAATAGAGAATTTAAGCTCCTATACAACAAACATGATTATTTTGCCATTTATAGATAATGGTACGGAACCCTTCGTGCGCAACTCCGAGTCGCTCTTAGCCGTTTTTTTAATATAATCGAATTGAGTTTTGAAACATGTGTCAAAATAAAATGTCTTTTAAATCAAAATCACTAAGAACTATTGATATCAACTTCAAAGCAAATCACCCCTAATATAACTATCCACCCCTTTTTAACCCAGTTAGGAGATAAATTTCAATAAAATATGAATCACACCTTTCATCAATTCTGTTGAAAAATGTTTAAGCAAAATTTGAAATAGATTGGACCAAGGAATCACGTTGTCCCATACAAACTTTGCCCTGCTTTTTCACCCCCTTAGGGATATAATTTCGTAAAATCCGTTCTTAGCTGACCTCTACTCGGCGAAAGAAATATTCCTACCAAATTTGAGGTTTGTAGGCCTTATGGTTCCAGAGATATCGTGATGAGTCAATATATAGGTGGAAATCTCTTAAATATATATATAGATTTTCCGACACTGGAGAAGGTCCGTTCCTAACAGTGAAACAATACAAAATAGCTTAAAAATCATTTATAGATAGCACTTAAAAAATCTCTTGCCAGCCAGGTCCACTTACTAAATAGCATCAATGAAACCATATATTCCAGTAGCCGATAGGCCGATGTCCATGGTTTGACTTGAACTTGATCATTAAGGAATAGGATGCACTATATAAGTATCATAACTGTCATGCGTTTGTTTTGGTAGCTGTAGGGCAGTCACATCTCGCCCAAACTATTTAAGACAACGGAAAGGATAACCGGTGCAACTCCACAACCAGCCGTGCATAAACCGTCTAACACCCTATGTGGGCGAACCACCAATACTTGGTCCTTGTCATCAATGGTCCATTTAGCGGGTTAACCTAACTGGTAACATTTCCAGTTGACTCTCCTGCAACTTTCGCTGCTGAGGCATGATGAGCCTCTCTAAGGGTGGCAGACTAATCACCGGTTCAGTCACCTGCGGCATCGGCCATATATAATCGTCACGCTGAGTAAAGGAACTGAGATCCCAGTTATACTTAGAAGTTTCCCAGGCGAGTACTTCTACCTACTTTTCTAATGCTTTCATAACCGGCTTTACGGGAACTGCCCATTTTTCTAATGCTTTCATAACCGGATTTCCTACAGGAATTGTACTCCTGTAGGAAATTGGTGATAACATATTATATTGTAACTCGTTACCACACGAATATATGATCCGTTGATAGATATTGTCACCCATATTATGCTGTGAGTTAGCTTTGCTAGTGGTAGGACCACGCTGTTGACAGTTCTATGTCTACAGCCGCGGGCCGGTCCGTCCGGGGTAGCACCAGACTCTTGCAGAAAATCGAAGTCTGAGTAATGGCAATGTGCTATTGCGCTTCGTTCGGTGAGTGAGAGAAACGGAAGCCTGCAGCATCTGGGTGGGTTTGGGGATTATAATGGTAAGCAGCGGCCTAGCTATAGCCTTGGTTATAGCAAAGGTCCATGGGCGGCAGTAATATTTACCATCAAGTGTGCTACTTGCTCGTTTTCCACCATAAAAAGCATAGCAAGTAAGGTAGTGGCTACTAATACTAGTAGCCCTTACAGTGCTCGTAGATGTCGTATAAGACGACTAAGAGCTTTTTATCGACTTGGGCCAACTCCACCCGCTGCTGTTTAGCCAACTATTATTAAGGAGGGTTGACGTTAGGCAGGCGACCGATCATAAAACTATTGCCAATAACTTTTACAATATGTATGAGTATATATTGCTTCGTCCCTGATAGTTAAGATAAGATCAGAAGAATCATGATGATCAATATTATCATTATACATACATATCATCACGCCATATCCCTTGCAGGGTAGGCAGAGAGAACAGAGTGCCAGAGAACTCTATCTCTGCATACTTCACTCGCTTCCTCAACATTCATAATTCTCTTCATACACGCTCGCCGGTTTCGGAGACTCTTGACTCCACCTTCCCTCAGTACATGACATGGTCTAGGTAGGTTAGTCTCGGTCTCCCTCGGTACCTACATCCTTCCACTTTCGCATTGTATATCTTCTTAACCAGACGTTCGTTCGGCATTCTTTCCACATGTCCGAACCATCGGAGCATTATCATTATCATTATCATCTCGGCTTATTTGTCCCACTGTTGGACTCACAACTTCTCTATAATAAAAGTGAATATTATCAATTATACTTCGAAGTCTATAACTTCTCTATACTTCGAATTCTATTTTTAAGTCGAGTTTTCCTTCTTTTGCATCGAAGTTATTTGCATACCATAAACCTTATTCGTCTTTTACATATCCACAGGGAAAAGAGGGTATGATGAATTGTATTCTTATTCCATCACCATACGGGTTTTTTAACCTTTGATTTTTAGAATAATAAAATTGGTTATTGTAACGGGTTTTTACAAGAATGTGTCTACGTGACTGATATATAAGTATATAAATATAATAGATAAGTCTTACAAACATGCTTTATTTTGTACTTTTTCGACAAGATTAATGATAATTTCTATAAGCATTCTATAAGTTATTTGAAATTAAAAAAAAAACCTACCACTAACTTTACTTTAGAAAGGAAGTACTTTCAGATAACATTGATTTAGCGTTATTTAATATAACTTTCTTAAAAGTAATTATTGCATGTAATTACTACAGTAAACTTTAGTTGTAGTTTCTTCTTTTTTAACCGACTTCAAAAAAGGAGGAGGTTCTCAATTCGTTCGTATTTTTTTTTTATGTTTGTTACCTCATAACTTTCGAATGGGCCAAGCGATTTTAATGATTCTTTTTTTATTTGAAAGCCGGTGCTTCCTGTATGGTCTCTATTTTAATTTAGTCCAGTTCCAATAATGACACCCATGAGAAAACCGTATAAGTTTAAAATTAGCATTAAGTATGTGTGCGACAAATGAACGAGTAACTCAAGCCCCGCTACTAATAGAACAACCTATGTGTGTCTGTAACACTAAAAAGTAAACAGTAAAAAAATTAAAACTACGATTAAAAAAACCGACTTCAAAAACTGAAAAGTACAGAATAACTTAAAATACTATCATTTGTATGTGCTATCTATTGATAGGTTTGAAGTCGGTGCCGGTGTCGGTATCTTTAGTGTAGGAATTTCATTACAGTAAGTAAGCTGTTTATAATTTTGTTTAAGGCTTGGCACCGATTTAAGACCTATCAATAAATAGCACATACAAATTATAGTATTTTAAGTTATTCTGTACTTTTCAGTTTTTGAAGTCGGGTTTTTTAATAGTAGTTTTATTTTTTTTAAGACTTCACCTTGCATTAAGGAAATAATCTTCGTATTTTGAGGGACTTTATAAACATGCAATTAACACAGACAATTTACACCTAGATTCAGAATAACAGTTTGTAGATCGCACAAAGTATTGTCTCGCGTGGGAATCGAACTTACGGCACTGGCACGGCAGGTGTCTTAATTAATACGCCATCTGTGCAGTTACAGTTAGTTAACTTCTTGTAATCAATATTATTCATGGACTTTTGCAATGCCAGTAGCATAGACAGGTCACTCCTTACTTAAAGGTTTAGGCTCCTGACTCTCTCGCTCATCGAAAGGAGCATTGTAGCAAATTACTACTATTCAATTACTGATATTCTGTGAAATTGTGGCACTACCCAAGACAAGCCGACTATTTATGGTTGCAGACAGAAAACTGTCAGCTTCGTAGCTCTGTTTTTTTGGCAGCAGGGTACGGTAAGTCGCGCCTCACTACTCCATCCGGTACGACAGAAGAAGCGGCGCACGACCCCGTAGACCCACCCTACAATGTACCTCCCTACGCCGTTTGGGTGGGTCACCGGAACTAGGTCTTTTTCTTCGGTGGCCCACCCGACGGTTTATCCTCAGAGATATCCTCTCGAGTCGAGCGTAGTAGAGCTATGCTCAGAGAGAACTTCTACACCTCGAGGAAATCTTATATTATAATAAGTAATGCTGTTTACAGATGTATTGCTAAATTGTAGCACTGTGCACAACTTTTAGCCATTTATATCTAAACTTATTAAAATCATCATCATCATCACAGCTCGTATAAATTCCACTACTTGGCTCGAGCTCCCTCCACAATAGAAGGGAAATTGACTTGCTATACTAATCCGATGAAGTGAATCGGTATAAGATATAATTTTAGGTTATTTATCTCTTGTATAGATGGTATATGCATATTATATCCCTCAGTCAACTTTTACGATTACCCTCGAGCAGGATAGGGGTTGATTAATTATATACTTACTACATAAACACACGCTAAATAAAAACTTTACTACCAAATCCACATTCGATTTATTAATTCATCATGACTTCACAGGTGACCTCCCTTCATCATCTCAGTTCATATATGTCTCACTGTTGGGCTCGAGCCTCATCCATAATGGGAGGGTAATTGACCTACTATACCACGCTGGACAGACGTGTTAGTATAGGGTTTTGTTTCGAGTTTTCCGTCTCTTAAATAGATGTTATATGCGTTTTATATCCCTTAGTAGTCTCGTACGATCATCCAGGAGTAAGATAGGAGGTGGTGAATTGTATTCTTACTCCGTCACCACACGGAAACCACGGACCTATCTTATGTGATTATTATAACAGAAGGCTCTCAAGAACACGTAAATATCTCACTGACCTAAATTAACACCAACGGCTAGTAGTAATCAGAGTGGCCGAACTATAAGAACCATGTTTTACAATATGGAGGGCATTCAAATTAAATTTAATACAAAAAACATAAGCTGAAAATGTACTTGTACTGCCATCTATTGTTAAGAGCTTGTAAACAATTTTGGGCCGCTGTGGTTTTATAAATTAACATTTATAGATTACGAAATTGCAATTAGGTTAATAGTTGCAAAAATGCTGTTAGGGCACTCTGGTTCTAGGAGCCTCAAATATGCTTTCAATCAAGTAAGTACATCTATCTATCAGATATTAGTATAAAATTCCAAATTGTCTCCAGAACTTGGCACCCTTTAGATTTTAAGTATTTTATTGGTTATCCGTGTGGTGACAGAGCAAGAACACAATTCACTACCTCTTACCCGTGGGTAACGTAAGAAACGACGAAGAAACAAAACTCTATGGTATAACGTCTTACCTGCGTGGTATAGTAGCCCAATTTCCCTCTCATTACGGAGGAGGCTCGAGCCCCAAAGGGGAACATGTAATAGCCGAGATGATGATGATTTTATCGGTAAAATTGATAACCACATGCAAGTGACTTTAACCCTCTTCTAAATGCATATATAATTTGAAACTTTACTTATTAAGGACGTGTAAAAACGTAAAAATTATAATATCAATATTCTTACCAGTCACCATGGTTTAATGCGAGTCAATCAGTCATAAAAATAATGATTTTTGAATGGTTAATACCTAACAGTTTTGCTGTATTTTGGAATATTAGTTTATTTAGGGCATAATAGTAGATATATATACTAAATTTTGAGCGTTTATGTTAAATATAATAGCTTTTTGAGATATGAAGGGATCAAAACTGACTCAAAATGATCCATGTAAAATATACACATGGTACGACTTGGCTTAACACACTACCACAGTTCTAGATCAACCTCATACTGAAGTATGAGTAACTTGAACAGCGCAACTCCCTGACTGGTGGATGTATATAGTACGCTAAATATACAATCGAGTATAAGTGAAAAGCATTCGCCCTATAACTTATCAAGTAATTGTTTTTGCATTAGAAAACTGCTTATATATATATATATATATATATATATATATATATATATATATATATACATATATATATATATATATATATATATATATATATATATATATATATCTATATATATATATCTATATATATATATATATATATATTGAGCCAAATAGAACATTCTTTTTTTTATTGCTTATGGTGGCAAACGAGCATGCAGCGCTCCTGATGGTAAGTGTAACTGCCGCCCTTTGGACCTATGCAATACCGAGGGTTAAGACGCTGCCTATCAATAAAATCCCTGAACCCACCCATTTGGGCTTCCAGCTCTCTCGCTCACCGAGCGAAGCGCAATTAGCACATTGCCATTACTCATACGTCGATCTTCTGCGAGAGTGTGGTACTACCCCAGACGGAACGGCCCGCGGCTGTAGACAGAAAACTGTCAACAGCGTGGTCCTACCACTATTGAATTCTTCATATTTAAGTATTTTTAATATAACTAGAGAATAAACTACACGAGCGTACACTTAAATTTATTTTGAGTGACGTTATCGTAAAGTACTTTCAAAATTGATAAGAGTTTGAGAGGTAACATATCTAAGAGATAAAACTCATGCGTGAATTCTAAGCATGTCATAGTATCAGAATAATATTAAATATCTAAAAAAATTTAGATTTCTAAACATTATTCCTTTCCATGTGGTAATGGAGTGAGAATGCACAATGCATTCACCACAATCCCTTTCCCTGATCGTGGATGACAACCAATAGAGGCAAGCATATACCATCACTTCAAGAAAAGACATACGTGAAATAAAATCTTATAATCAAACCGTGGTAAGTAGGCCAATTACTCAGGCATTGTGGAAGAGGTCAGACCTACTGGTCTGGGGAAGAGGGACGATGATGATGAAATATCATTTCCAAGAAGGGAGGGAAGAGGGACGATGATGATGAAATATTATTTCCAAAGTGTAAATAATGAGAATCTTGGTATGATTTATGGTATAAAACATTTAATTATCAAAATAATAACAATTCGCTTACACTGAGAATTACTTGATAAGTACATCTTATATGAAACGAAGACAACAAACAACTAAACATTATTTAGTGTTTCCCAAATGCAAGCTCGTATGTCTTGCAACTCTCGCTGTTAGAATAAAAAGGAGTCAATTGTTTTGATAGACATGAAAAGTCCACATAGAAATAAAAAATCCAACTAAATTAATGAAATTCTATTCAACTAGTGGTAATGACTGTACAAGTATCAATAATTAGATACATACTACGTAACGGGAGTGGGGCTATAATCACACCTATCTATCATGAGACTGTATAAAATAATATCAAATTATTTCCCTGTATTAAGAATACAAAATGTTGACAATCTTTTCTCTGCCAAAGCAATCTACGAGACTCTTGCAGCCAGTCTTGGTCTTACATTTCGGCAACACTAGGTCATTATGATATCACGCATTTTGTGATGGGTGGTCGCGGCTACGAATACTACCAAATATTATTATCTACGTAAGGCATAAGACATCATTAATGTCATCATCCATTAACGTCTATTCTCGAGTATATGCTTACTCAGAAAGGGAGTAACTACCATAATCGTCACGCTTAGTAGATGGGTTGGCGATTACCCACTCTCTCGGTGCACCGAGACCGAGACGACCGAGTCCAAGAGACCGAGCTGGTTTTTGTGATGACAAACAGAAGTTAATGTGTTGTAATATTATATTCTCAACTAACCACATGGTAAATAAAATTTATAAAGATATATTTAATATTATTTTAAGGATTTTTTTGGCAGGTTATATGTCTGGATCTACAGCATCCATTCCGTCCAGGGCGAGTAAAAAAGTAAGCACATGGTCCCATAACCCGTCGTGTTCCCTTCCTATCGCTATCGGGCTGGCTACTTGTACCACTTCCTTGATATCAGTGGCCAGCACGCCGGGTTACCCTTTCGAGTACCCTTCCCCATTATTTAAAGTATAGACGACATTTATTTATTAGGAATTACGCGAATACTGACGTATATTTACAGAAATTAGATAGCATTTTTTTTTGATATACGTGGACGTTTGATAGACGCAAGATACACAGATAATAGTTAGATAGATTAAGTCTTTCACCACATTGCAAGACTCTCGCAGAGGTCAATAGAGGTCATCTTTAAATTAGCACCACCATCATATCAATCAGTAAATAAGCTTTTAAATTTAACTTTTGTTTTATTATTTTTAGCTTTTTAGTATAGCATCTTTTTAAATTTTTGGGAATCGGCTGAATTATTTAAGTATAATGCTATAGCCAATAAATTTCCAACTGTTCCATCCATCCATCCATCAGCCCGTAAACGTCCACTGTTGGACATAGGCCTCCCCACGAGAATGCCATTCGAAACAGTCCTGTGCCACCTGCAACTTCACACTATGGGCACGAGACTATTTGGAAATGAGTCACAAAATACAATCGTCACGTTGACTGTGTGGATTGGATTTAGATTTATATTTCGAGATTTTTTACCTTGTAATAATAGTAACAGTTTATATCTTTTAGTCGTTTTATATAATGTGAAAGGAAGGGGTGGTATCCCATTATAGTATTACTATATATGTACACCGAAACAACTTCCTCTTATATCTAGAATAGAATCCAGACAACGGATTACCACTTTCTCTGATAAACAGTTACCCTAAATTCAGTTATACGTCTTCATTAGGTGTCCAAAACTAATTATCTAAGCTATTATTTTGCATCTAAAAAGTACAGAATGTCCAGTCAATTTCACATTTTTATTTACTCTTTTATAAAGAAGTTTTATTAATATTAAATCAGTCATTATTGAATTTATTAATTCATCATTTCGACTCATTTATGTCCCACTGCTAGGCTCGGCTATTCTCCATACTAGAAGGGAAATTGACCTACTACACCACGTTGGTCTGAGGTGTTGATATAGGGTTTTGTTTCGAGTTTTCCTTCTCTTGCATTGATATTATATGCACTTTATATCTCTTAGTCGTCTCTCACGATCACCCATGGGTAAAATAGGGGGTAGTGAATTGTATTCTTCTTCCGTCACCACACGGAAATTTATTAATTGGATAATGCTAATTATATTACTTACATCCCATCATAGTGCCCAGCAAAAAGACCTTTTCCAACTCTTGACAAAGATCCTGTGTATTCAATATGGAAAGTGTAAAGTGATGCAACTATTTCAGGTTCAATTTCCAAAACCCCATCATCATCATCAACATTAAAATCTGCCACATATAACGTAGCACCGCTGATAATAGCATACATCACTGAATTTACATTCAACTCTATTGCATGGAATACAAAAGGATCTTCTCTAGTATTTGGATCTGTAACAGATACTTGTATGACGGCTCTTCCAGCAAATATGCCAGCATTAACATCAGGAGTTAACTCCAACGTATATGAATTAACAACCATCCCTGGTCTAATTTGATTCCTTAAACTAATTGATACATTTTTGTTGATATCAACTTCTTCAGTTTTTATATCTTCTATTGTATTTATAGATTCATTATTATTAGTTTTAATAGTTTCCACTACTATAGGTTTACTTGAAACAATAACTAAAGCACTTAAAAATACACACACATCTAAGAGACCCATATTTGTGACACTGAATTTTAATTTTTCATCGACGCCACGCAAATGCGTTATGTCGGTCTGCACTGATGGTCAATAAGCCACTGTAATTTTATTCAAACCCAAAGACAGCGGTATTATTGATTCTTCTACTTCGAGATTAAAATACCCAGTGATAACATTACTACGCTACATGTCAAGATAATATAACTCATACACATAGAAAATAGCCAATATGACAAAATAAGATAATGATGCAATAGGTATCTCGTCATCTTAAAGTGTGTGCCTTTTTTTTTCTGAGCATACATTTTCAATTTTTTAGCTAAGAGTTTTCTTTATGCGAGGGAAATTAAAATGCTACATTACGCTGGGTGGATTCGTCTACATTAACATTTTGAGTTTTACCTATCTTGTAGCGAAAGTGGTTAATTTAAAATCAATTACAAAATTTCATCCGGACAGATATACAAGAAAGCGAGTTAATAAAAAACATAATAATATAGTAAAAAAATAGTAAAAATTTAATAAAGAAAAACAGTGACATGGTAAAATAATAACATAGTAGTAGATTGATAAAAGTTATGTTGATTGAATTAGACGATATATGGCGGAAATCCATTATTATTATAAAATGAAGGAGAGGAAGGAAGACCCACTTTCACACGGTTAATCAATATACCGTACACCTCAAGGAAGGAAGGAATACGGGATGGGATCAAGGTGGAATAGGATATAAGGAAATCTTACTCCTGTGATGAGCACCGCCTCCAGAACTTCTACGTGCAACTTTCCGCAGAACTTCGAATAAAGATTCGACACGTGTTTCGCCTCTAAACGAGGCATCCTCAGGACGGTTCGGCTGCATTTGAAGCTATTCCACCTTGATCCCATCCTGTATTTCTTTCCTTTATTGAGGTGTACGGTATATTGATTAACCGTGGGAAAGTACTGGGTCTTTCTTCCTCTCCTCCATTTTATAATAAAAGTTATGTTTTAAGCGGCAACCACATAGCCGCAAAATACAGAAACAAAAAATTGTTTGCTGCTTTAAAATTCCTTTTTGGAAACTCTATAGGGTCACAGTCGTTTATTAAGCCCGAAACTTGATAGTCACCAGTTGCATACTTCGTCCACATGAACAATCTAGCTACTTTGTGATGAGAACAATTAATTATGCTTATGAGCTCACCAATCTATTTATCAGACTTTTTTTAAAAACACATCACCCTACACTAAGGAAATAATCCTTGTATTGCAGTGACAACATGCAATTAACGCAGACAAATTACACTCACACTCAGAACAACATTTTATAGATCGCACAAAGTATTGTCCCGCGTGGGTAATTGGGTATCGAACTCACGGCACCGTCATGGACGGTCAGTATCTTAACCACTACGCCATCTGTGCAGTTGCCTTTTGCTGCAGCCTTTTCACATCTACTCTTGAAAAAAAACGTTCCCATGAATTGGGACTTATTCCATGTGGATTTAAGATCACAGATAATGTTATTATAAGTAGTATAAGAAACTACCGCAAGGTCTTCTCACCTACTGCTCACTTAGCCTATTTTCTTCCCCCAAAGGTAATTAAGAAATAACGTCACATTTTACTTAAACATTTACCAGGAAATGTTTATGAGTAATAATAAGGCAAAATTATATTTTTTTTAAATATTTATTAGAGACTATAAGCTCTTTTTAATCTATACAAAATAAATAGATCTGCTATAATAGAAAAAAAAGTTATAGTATTTTATATAAAACAATTTTTATTGGAAAATATTGACATAATATTATTTTTAGTCTGCCTACATTTAAACAGTATATTAATAACAGGTTTATATATAAATACAAAAAACACATCCCTACTTATTAAGAAATTAATAAATAAAAAAGAATAATAAATATATTTTAATGTTGCCACGCTATTTGTTATTAATAAACCTATGGCTGCATCCATAGCCATGAATAAAGTTCGTTCTCGAAAAGTTTGAACACATATAAAAGAACTTACATTATGTACAGAGTAGAACAAATATTCTAGATCATTCATATATAAATAATTTCTTTGTTAAAAGTATATTATATACATATGCATACAGACTCCTATTTTCTTTATATAAAAATCAATAAAAAATATTATATCAAAATAATCCATTAAATAAATTAATGATTAAAAATTGTAACGAATACAGAAATAAGTATAATAAGACTCGAAGTGAGAGCCGCTACACCGTTTCCATAATTCTCAAACAGCCAGTCTTCTACCGTTGCTGCGTTTTCAGTGCTCCATGTGATTGAAGCTGCGATGTTTTCCCTGATGCCGGCAATTGATGCCAATTCACCCGCTGTGAATATTGCCTCATGACGGCTATAAAGCTCGTCCACCTGTGAAATTTATAATGGTATATAGAAAAGATTAGAACTTAGAACATGAAGAATGTATGTATAGTTTTTTAATGCTCTTAATAGCAAACGGGCAAGCAGCACACCTGATGGTAAGTGTTACTGCCAACCAAGGACCTTTACAATACCAGGGTTACCAGATAGCCGTTGCCTAACAATGAAAATCTCAAACCCACCCAGAAAGTTGGTATAATAACTAGCTTTTACCCGCGACTTCCATCGCAAGAAATCATGTGTGCTATAGGCAGATAGAGAAAGCAGTTCAGTGTTTTTAAAATACAAACTATATCATTTTTTATTTTTTGTTTCTTTTGTATAAAGAGGTTAAGCAGTGCTCATTTGTACTAATTTTTAATTCAATAAGAAATGAAGTAAAGGAATGGAGAATATATGCATAATTATTTACGTTGAATTTCGTAAAATTCTTTTTTAATGCGCTTATACGTCGCAAAGAGAAACTGTAGTCAGAATTTAATATTTGCATTTAATAATTTCAGCTCGACATTGATTAGTCAGTCATTCAAATTATTTATAGATACGCCTTTTTTTGAAAAAAATTATGGACTTATCTTATCCAGCTAACCAGTTTTATAAGGAGGTTCAGGCCCCTTTTGAACCTTTAATTGGACCAGTGGCATCATGGCAATTGTCCTTCAGAAGTTTGTTTAGAATGACAGAAAATACATAGATACATATCATCACGCCATATCCCTTGCAGGATAGGCAGAGAGAACAGAGTGCCAGAGAACTTTATCTTTGCATACTTCACTCGCTTCCTGAACATTCATAATTCTTTTCATACACGCTCGCCGGTTTCGGAGACTCTTGACTCCACCTTCCTTCAGTACATGACCGATCTGGTCTAGGTAGGTTAGTCTCGGTCTCCCCCGGTACCTACAACCTTCCACTTTCGCATTGTATATCTTCTTAACCAGACGTTCGTTCGGCATTCTTTCCAGATGTCCGAACTATCGGAGCATACCCTATCGCATCTTTACACCAATACTCTCTTTCATACCTACTCGCTCTCTTACGTCGTCGTTACGAATGCGGTCGGTCAGCGTAACTCCACAGATTTGACAGAAAATAACAATAAAATAACCCTATCAAAAATATTCCAGCGTCCTTCATGCTTTCATAATATGTGAAGTACATAATAAATATATTCCTTAATCCAGTACTATAATAATAGAAAAACTCCTACCAAAACGTCATGCCAACTGATTATGCTAACGTGAGGCAATACGTCAATATCCCAGCCACTATAGAAGAGGTTGTCTAAGAATAGCAGACCCATGATTTATTAAATAAGAAAGCAAAAATATTTTTATTATTTTTCACACCTATTAATCTAAATATAAATAGATGTAAATACAAATTATACTTACTTTATCCGAATGAGCTTGGGATGTTAACCTTCTTGCAAATGCGTTAAGGATATTTGTAGTACCAGTTAGACCTTGTACTCTGTAAAAAAAAATATTAATGAGGGATCGGCTTGGTTTTTACCTGATATTGTTAAATTTCCGTATGGTGACGGAGTAAGAATACTATTCACCACCCCATATCTTAACCGTGGGTGATCGTACGAGACGACGAAAGGATATAAAATGCATATAACACTTATGCGAGAGAAGAAAAACCCGAAACAAAACCCTATACCAACACGTCTGACCAGCGCGGTATAGTAGGTTATTTTCCTTCCCATTACGGAGGAGGCCCGAGCCCAACAGTGGGACATTTATGGGCTGTGATGATGATGATGATTGTTAAATTACTCCTTACTAAAATAGGTAGCAATACCCACCCGTATAGTAATTTAAAATATCAGAAAGTAAAGAAACTGTAAGCCGCTTTTTTATGTATTTTTTATGTATATAATTTTACAATGTTGTAAATTAACAATTTCGCGTCTTCAATGATGATGTTTTCCAAAATGGATATTATTTTTTAGGGTTCCGTACCCAAAGGGTAAAACGGAACCCTATTACTGAGACTTCGCTGTCCGTCCGTCCGTCTGTCACTAGGCTGTATCTCAAGAACGGTGATAGCTAGACAGTTGAAATTTTCACAGATGATGTATTTTTATTGCGCTATAGCAACAAATATTAAAAATAAAATAAATATTTAAGGGGGGCTCCCATACAATAAACTTGTTTTTTTTACCGTTTCTTGCTCGATACTAATAACGGTGACAGGTAGACGCTTTAACTATTCACAGAATATTTAGTTTTATGTTCTCTTTAAATATAGTTAATTAGAATAAAATAAAATAAAATAAATAATTAAGGGGGCTCCCATACAATAAAAGAGGTTTTTTATATATAATGGTACGGAACCTCTCCGCGCGCGAGTACAACTCGCACTTGGCGTGTTTTTCAACTAATATCATCTTTTGAAAACTCTAAAAATTTATATCGGTAGTCAGACCAAACAGTGATAGGGCAGTTATATGACAGTTATAGGGTCGCCCGTTGCCCATGCATCATCCTGGACAAGAGTTCAAGCCTGATCATAGCCTGGGCAGAAAAGGAGCACGGTGCTGCCTACCTCAGTTGCTGCTTCAATCGGTTTTCAAAACTATCATGAAAAAGTATGGGTTAGTCGCTCACTTTATACAATAACGTGAAGAAACGATATTTACCTTGGTTGAATGAGATGGAAGTTTTCGATGACGAAGTCTAGAGCTGCATTCATATTATCTGGACTGGCGTTGGTCACAGCAACTATGATGGTGTGCCTATCCTGTTCCCGAACCTGAGAATTCTCAGAGACGACTTGGTCTAGATAGCTGTTAGAACATAATAATATTATTACAATACTGCTTATAAAAAAATAATTTGCAATCAATCTCTGGGTGTTATTCCTATTTGGATTATACGTGTTATGTTTTATTGCCAATCAGTATTCTGATAGACAATTAAATAGCATATTTGTAGGTGAAATAAAATTGGAAATATATAGCAAAATGGCAAATCGAAAGTCCCGCGTGGCATAGAAAGCAATAGCCCCTTACTGTAAAGTAGTCATAATAAGGGGTGAAATTTATATAATCTGGAACAGGAAGTTATAAAATAGTTATGAAATAATCGAATTGGCTCTCCAATTATTTGTACAGATAATAATTAATGTAACCCCAAAAGTAGTTTTTTTTAATAATTGCTGATTGCGCAATCAGCAAGTTCACTTACACTAATATAATATAGCAACTTTATGCTATTTATTTATCCATTAAATCACTTAAAGAATATATATTGCGTTCTAAAATGTTAATAATTCACACAGTGTATCAAATAATACTATTGCTGCATAACTATGCTGCATACTATATTTCATATTACATACATACATACATACATATCATCACGCCATATCCCTTGCAGGGTAGGCAGAGAGAACACAGTGCCAGAGAACTCTATCTCTGCATACTTCACTCGCTTCCTCAACATTCATAATTCTCTTCATACACGCTCGCCGGTTTCGGAGACTCTTGACTCCACCTTCCTTCAGTACATGACCGATCTGGTCTAGGTAGGTTAGTCTCGGTCTCCCCCGATACCTACATCCTTCCACTTTCGCATTGTATATCTTCTTAACCAGGCGTTCGTTCGGCATTCTTTCCACATGTCCGAACCATCGGAGCATTCCCTTTCGCATCTTTACACCAATACTCTCTTTCATACCTACTCGCTCTCTTACGTCATCGTTACGAATGCGGTCGGTCAGCCTAACTCCACAGATTTTCCGCAGAGATCGCATTTCGACCGCATTAATTTTACTTTCATACTCTTTTCTGCATACCCAACTCTCGCTTCCATACAGTAATGTTGGGACAAGCACTGCGTTATGTATTGCTACACGTGCCTTCTGGCTGAGGTGGTGGCTGCCGAAAAGTTGCCCCAACGCTCCGTTCACTCTATTTCCCGCATTCACTCTTTGCTCTATATCAGTGGTGTACCGTCCATCTCGGCTAAATCCACATCCAAGATATACAAATTCATCCACTTGCTCTAGTACATCATTACCTATTGTTACTCTTACATCTGTTCTGGTTTTATCTCTTTCAAAGACCATTATTTTGGTTTTGCTCACATTCACGCGTAGACCCCTTTTCTTACAATCTTCTGTCATTGTGTCGACTAGGGTCTGCAGGTCAGTCGCTGACTGTGCCAGCAGGACTGCATCATCTGCATAAAGCAGAGCAGTGACCACTGAGTCGCCCATCTGGACTCCCACATTCATATCGTTCAACCTTTGGAGACATTTATCCAGATATATGATAAACAGCCTGGCTGATAGAACGCACCCCTGCTTAACGCCGATATTGACGTCAAACCAAGGCGACATTCCATCATCCAGCCGCACACAGGCTCTACAGCCCATGTAACTGGACTGCACAGCCTGTAGCAGTTTACCGTTAATACCATACTCCGGTAAAATGTCCCAAAGTTCCTTTCGTACAACCGTGTCAAATGCTCTCTCCAGATCCACAAAACTGCAGAAAACCCTCTGACCTAGAGCCAGATGCTTCTCCACAATGTCGAGCAGAGAGAACACTTGATCCATGCATCCCCTTCCACTCCTGAAACCTCCTTGTGTCTCACACAGTAAACCATCGGACACCATCCTCATTCTCCTTTCAATAACTTTTCCATACACTTTTGCTGCCAAACTGGTCAAGCTTATGGCTCTGTAATTTGCGCAGTCATAACGTGAACCCTTGTTTTTAAACAAAGGCACGATGACTGCGCTATTCCAGTCCCTGGGAACCATTCCCGAGCTCCAACATAAATTGAGGAGCAACAGGAACGCCTCCCAGACACAAGAGCCACCGAGCTTGATCATCTCGGCAGACACCATATCAATGCCCGCTGCCTTACCATTTTTCAAACTTCTTATCGCCCATTCAACTTCATCCATACTGATGCCATCGGAGGACGCCGTTGTCGAATGTTGATCTACTAAACCACATCCAACACCGGCGCCAACCGTAGCATCGGCATACATATCGCCAAAATATTCACTCCATCGGTTTAACACGTCTTGTGTTTGTGTAAGAATGTCCACCTTTAGACCTTATTTTATTCATTCTGAAGGCTGACCAACCACCCCGAGACTTCTTCACCTCCCTCCAAAAGAGTTTGATGTTACCCTCGAAGTTTTTAGTCAGCCTATCTTCTGCACTCATACTTGCTCTATCACGTTTCTCTTTCACTAAGGCCTTGGTGTCATTCTTACATTGCCGATATATTTCTTTCTTCTGTTCAGTCATACTGTCATTCAGATTCAAAGAAGAGACATAGTCCAGCCACGCTTTCTTCTTTTGCTCTACGGAAGCTGCCACTTCCGCATCCCACCATGCATCACCATTTGTTTTTCTATGCTTCTTTGAACTTCCACATACTTCTTTCGCTGTATCTACCATACTCTCTTTCAATACTCTCCAGCATTCTTCAATGTCCGATTGCGGCTGGCTTGCCATCGTCAGCCGTTCTCGGACACCCTCTGCATACTTTTCTCTTACACACTCTTCTTGCAACCTTTCAACCTTTATTCTTTCAAGCCCTCCGAAGTGGACACGCTCTCGCCAGTGCCTCCACTTTCTGAACAGACCACTAAATCTCGCAATAACGAGATAGTGGTCCGTGTCGACTGTGGGGCCCCTGTAGGCTCTTGCGTCCAATATTTTGCTTCGGAGGCGACTGTCTACCAAATATTTCATATTATCACAAATATATTTGAGAAATAACTACTATTTCATTGTATCCGATGAAGAAATACTTACAAAGTACGAAGTTCTTCATTTGAAGTACATCCTAGAGCATTAAGAAGGATAGATTGTTCACTCGGATCACTAGTTGAGAGATACATGTTCCATAGGAAATTAAAGTTATCAGCATCACCGCCGCGAAGACCAGAGCAATAGACTAAAGTCTGAATGTCAGGGTTCAAACGTTGGGCTGAAATACAACAAATATAATGACAAAAAAGTGTAATATGAAAAATAGGTAGCATCAAAACTCTCTGTGTGGTGGCGGTTACGAATACTACCAACCTTTACTTTGCTCGTGGATGTCGTAAAAGACGACTAAGAGCCTTATAATGACCTGGGCCAATTCCATTTGATGCCGTTTGGTTAACGATTACATTCCCAAGGAGAGTTGATGTCTTGCAGGCGGCCGGTTATAAAACTATTGCCAATAAATTTTACAATATGTACTATGAAAGAAGAGTACATATTGTATCGACCCCAAGTAATTGGGATAAGAGTAGGAGAATGATGATGATGAGGTAGGTTCAAAACATTAGTATGTTTGATCTTACAAAAGCATCGTTAGTCATGCATATTATCAATTTTTCTTGACAAGTGACATGCTGATACATCAAGAATTGCAAAAATGACTCACTTGTAAAAAAACGTCTAATATGATTGCTGATATTTTTACGATTTATTTATCTTTAAACATATAGAAGGCACGTGTAGCAATACATAACGCAGTGCTTGTCCCAACATTACTATATGGAAGCGAGTGTTGGGTATGCAGAAAAGAACATGAAAGTAAAATTAACGCGGTCGAAATGCGATCACTACGGAAAATCTGTGCTGACCGATCGCATTCGTAACGATGACGTAAGAGAGCGAGTAGATATGAAAGAAAGTATTGGTGTAAAGATGCGAAAGGGAATGCTTCGATGGTTCGGACATGTGGAAAGAATGCCGAACGAACGTCAGGTTAAGAAGATATACAATGGAAGGATGTAGGTACCGGGGGAGACCGAGACTAACCTACCTAGATCAGATTGGGCACGTACAGATGGAGTTGGCCCAGGTCGTTACGTTATTTTATGACATGCACGAGCGAAGTAAGAGTTGGTAGCATTCGTAGCCACTATCACACAGCTTAACAGAACACACTAATATGAACCAATTTAAATTTTGATTGTGGCTCTAAAATATTAAACCATTGACCGAGACAAATATGGAAAAAAATATGAGTCAGTCCCTTTATAGACTACCTCGTGAGCCCTGATATTTAACCTAGTATCTTTGTTTTGTCATTCTACACGAATATCTTATTCATCATGTGGGCCGATGATGTCTGTTATCATTGCGTGGCGCTTTAAGTGATCTATGAATGCGATAACAGTGCTGTTATTATAGTATCTTCATCCTGTTCTAATCCTAATTACTTGGGGTGAATGAAACAACACCTTTATTAGATATTATTTCTGTATTCACTCCTGTCTATCTAATTAATAATCAAGCAGTCCAACCATATTTTCTTCGGTCTTTTCTTCTACAACCTTCAATATCATAATTTTCATCATTCTCCTACTCTTATCCCAATTACTTGGGGTCGATACAATATTTACTCTTCTTTTATAGTACATATTGTAAAAGTTATTGGCAATAGTTTTATGACCGGCCGCCTGCTAGATGTCAACCCTTCTTGGGAATGAAATTGTTGACCAAACAGCATCAGATGGAGTTGGCTTAGGTAATACGAGCAAAGCAAGGGTTGGTAGTATACAATCTTCAACAATCATACTTAAAGCTTTCCTCACAACATTATCTTTGCCCCGTCTGATCGTATGTCAATACCAAATCAGAGGTTTATTCTTTAACTTTTCCGCTACTAATGCGATTTTCTATTTATCTCGGTTCATATATGTCCCACTGTTAGGCTCGAGCCTCTTCCACGATAGAAGAAAAATTAATGTCACGCTGATCAAAACTTATTGGTATAGGGTTTTATTTTCAGTTTTCCTTCTCTTTCATAGAAATTATATGCGTATTATTTTATATTATGAGGATTGATAATTCTCGTTACACCATACATCTACCTTAAGATTTGCATCTTCCCTATATGTATCCGTCTCTTATCCATTGCTATTTTAGTCCATTGTGCCGATCCATACAGTACCGTGAGTATTATTATAGGTGTTATAAAAAAAATCTCATAATAGAGTTATATCGTTAAGAAATTTACGAAAATTTTATTAATCAACCCGGAGAATCTAGATAAATAGACAGAGAATAGTCATTGTGGTTCCCACAAAGAACCGTCTTTCGCGGATATACAATTTTCGTAGGATCTGTATTTGCTCGCCCTAGCCGAGGCCGCGGGTGACTGGATCGGAGAATTAGTCCGTCACCCGCCGATAGGCCTACCGCGTGAGGAAAGACCGACATCCTACCCGAGAGGGGGACGTCGGTCGAGGAGAAGGTACTCCTCAGGGGTATTCCGTCGGGCCAGCCACTGACGTCAAGTCACTCTGCTCCGGTGGTTGGTACAACGACGAAGGCGACGTCACGGGTGGGTTACGGGTGTGCGTGCTTATGCCCCTCTGTCACCCCGGACGGAGTGGTGCGAGGAGTGCGCCGACCGTAACCCACTCCCCAAAAAAAAAAGGACCTGTATTTGCAATTTTTTCTTTAGCAGTATATTGAATAGGTAATGAATGCAATTCGTACACTACTCTATTGTTGCCTATAGCTGTCGTAAAACAGGTTGAGATATCATCAAGCGAATGATTAAGAACACTCTCCAAACCTTATCAATCCGACTGCCGAACGTGATAATTATGACATCATCACCTTTTGCAGAGCCTTAAGATCAATTTTTAACGTCTTATGGATGAATAATGTGTTGTGTGTTTGTGATATTATTCATTGCAATGTCTGACTCATCTATTACTATATATGCGAGAAAAGGACTAGTGATATATTCTGATTCTTTTACTTTACGGATAAGCAAATATAAAGGTATGATTTTATTGATAAGATATTTTGATATTACTTGCGTAAACAAATCTTTATCTATATCTCTCTCTGTAAGATGGTATTAAATCACACTCATCAGCATCACCTCTTATCCCAACTGGCGTTGACGGAATATGTGCTGCTCTTCCATCGTATATATTACAAAAGTTATTGGCAATAGTTTTAAAACCGGTTGTCTGCCTGACGTCAATCCTTCTTGAGAATGTAATTATTGACCTGACCTGAGGTCGATAAAGCTCTTAGTCGACTTTTACGATATCCATGAGTGAAGTAAGGGCTGGTAGTATTTGTCACTTCTACCACACTAACTATTCACAAATAAATATCGGCTGGAATTAAAAATATAAAAAATTAAGGAAACTTGCTTGAACAATAATCCTTAGTAACAATCCTTAGTAAAAAGAATTTTCCCGTATACAGGACTTGAAAATTTGTAAAAAATAGACAAAAAATTCTACTAGATTTTAAATAAATATTAGTTTAGTATAGTATTAGTTTAGTAGAGTTTCTTAAAGAATTTCATGTGCAGGAATTAAAGTCATGACACGCCATCTATGTAGTTGAATTTTAATTGAAAATATTTATTTTATCGACGGATTGAAGTTGATTTTTGTTCTCAGTCTTTCTAATAACCTATCATTATTATGTACTAAGCTTATTACTCATATTTATTAATATACACTTACTTGGATTATTTCTGAAACTCTCCAACAATTGCTGGGCTGTGCTGACACATGCAGGATTGCCGTGTCGGCAATTTATATCTAAAATAATATTTCTGTGGTATGGAGTTACGTGCTCTTCTGATGCAGCCGCATTGAAACCTAGTTCTTCATAAAGAGGGGCCGTCAAGTTGAGAAGATAGTACTGAAAATGAAAATATATTTAGAAATCCGCAAAAAGAGCACTCATGGTATTATATATATTTTTTTACTGTTAAGAAACTTCTATGAAGCTGTGAGTCACATTCAAAAGTGGTAGAATAGACGCTAAGAGACAATAAGCACAAAGAAAATAATATTTACTACTAAGAATAAATTATATAATACAATATAATGCAAATAGAAAGAGTATACGAGTAAAAATTACAAAAAAATAACATCAAAACAGTGATAGATTTAGGTAGTCTTATCGCATACTAGTGTTGCCTAAATACAATACTAAAATTTGCAGCATAAGAGTCTCGTAATACCCCCGTAGAGAAAATTTTACGACTACTTTGACAAAGGAAGGTCTATCAACACTTTGTATTCTTAATTAATACCAGTACAAGGGGGAATGATTTGATGTTATTTTATATAGTCTCATAATAGATAGGTGTAATTACAACCTCAATAAGTGGTTATGTACCTAATTATATATAGTTACACAGTTAGCGCCGTTAGACGAATGGATCATTTCTACGACATGTACTCAACATATATGACCTTGTGTTATTCTAACAGCGGGACTTGTAAAATTTGCGAGACTCTTGCTGCAACTAGTATTAACATTATCAGAGAAGAAAATTGTGAGATCTGAATTTTTTTTATTGCTTATGGTGGCAAACGAGCAAGCAGCCACACCTGATGGTAAGTGTTATTGCCGCCCATGGACCTTTGCAATACCAAGGGTATAAGCTAGGCCGCTGCCTACTAATAAAAACTTAAAAACTCTCGCTCGCCGAACGAGGCGCAATAGCACATTGCCATTACTCAGACGTCTATTTACTTAAAATTAACGTAAAATATTTTCAATAAAAAAAAGCTTCTGTACATTTAATTTAAATCGAATGATGTAATCTGATATACAATGAAGATATGAAGATGAAGATATACAATGCGAAAGTGGAAGGATGTAGGTACCGGGGGAGACCGAGACTAACCTACCTAGACCAGATCGGTCATGTACTGAAGGAAGGTGAAGTCAAGAGTCTCCGAAACTGGCGAGCGTGTATGAAGAGAATTATGAATGTTGAGGAAGCGAGTGAAGTATGCAAAGATAGAGTTCTCTGGCACTCTGTTCTCTCTGCCTACCCTGCAAGGGATATGGCGTGATGATATGTATGTATGTATGTAATCTGTGGTTCATTACTTTTATTTAGATTTTCCATTAGGGAGTTTTAGCGAGAACGTGAAATTGTCATGGGGTGGTTTAATATTATATTTAATATCTCGCTATTTTAACTTTAAATAAATATCATGGCTTTTTTATTTAATATGTTGCGGTGAAAATGCTGTATTTTTAAAAATATTTTGGATATGTTTTACGTATGTTTTTGTGAAACCAAAATATATAATTAACAGTGTGGTAATGGCTATGTTGGGGATGATGATTTAATTTACTGACAGAAAATAACTTTAAATGATAATTTATAATTAAACACTTAGTATAAAGATCTTAGTAACATTGTTATAAAATTCGTTAAAAAATGAAATTTTCTTTTTCTAATTACATCGTTATAATATGCATAGTTTGTCAATTATATATAAATATATATCTTACCTGATATTCTTGGAAGACTTCAGATGCACTGAGTACCATGTCAAGGTAATTAAAAGCGGGATTAACGGAGGCCCATGGTATGTAGTCCTTCTCTTGAACCAAGTACCGGGAGAGATTGAAAGCGTATTCATAGTTCTATAAGAAAAAAAAGAAGAATTGTTAACACTAAATTACTAAGATTTAGCAATACTCATGCTGCGCTATGTTAACACATGCATGTATCGTGTGCAAAAAACTTTTTCTGCACACGAAAAATGATTGCCATGCATGGGACTAAAATTCACATTTTTGGAAATACATTCCAATCACTCTTTTTATAATGATTTACTATCATCATGATCATCACATCAGCCTAGACCACCCCAGAGGGCAGTAATTCCAAATTCCCATTCATTCACACTATTCTTAACAAACGGGTTGGGGATCGTAGCAGATTTTATAAGTTCCCTGGGGAATTACTAGCTACCCATTCTCCTGGTGATCCCTTAGCATATTTTTGTGATTCCCACGTAAAAGTTAGGGGTGGTGAAATATTGTATTTTTCACCACACGCAAATTTTGCTACGGCCTGATTTATAATTTCATATTTGTCAGCAAACGTAATAGCTGTGTAGTAGCGGCTACGAATACTACCAGCCCTTACTTTGCTCGTGGATGTCGTAAAAGACGACTAAGAGCCTTATAAAGACCTGGGTCAACTCCATCTGATGCCGTTTGATCAAGAATTTCATTACCAAGGAGGGTTGACGTCTGGCAGGCAGCTGGTCATAAAACTATTGCTAATAACTTTTACAATATGTACTATGAAAGAAGAGTACATATTGTATTGACCCTAAGTAATTGGAAGAAGAATGATGATTTGTCAGCAAAAGTAAATTTTGATAACTAACCAATACGATATGAGTGCTTTGTGGGGTGTGGTAGTAGTTTACGTTATAATACTTTACAAACATACAATTAACGCAGACATATTATACTCAGATTTAGAACAACAGTTTATGTATTACATAAATTATCCTTCTGCGTGAATTGAACCCATGACACTAGCACTGTAAGTCGGTATCTTAGATGCCCCGACGGCGAAAGCTGCCGGGGCATCAACTCGAGAGGATACCCGTGAGGATAAACCACCGGGTGGGCCACCGAAGACAAAGACCGGGTTTTGGTGGCTCGCTCGCTCAGCGAAGAGAGGTACATGTAGGGTGGGTCTATAGAGTCGCACGCCGCTGCTTCTGTCGCCCCGGATAGATTTAGTAGGGGGAGTGGTCACATCACTCCATAGTCTGCCGCCAAATACTTTCCTTCAGAGAATGGTTTTATAGCTGAAAATGGTCTCTGACCATATTATTAAAGTATGTATAATTGTATATACATATGTAATATCATCATTCTCTTACTCTTATCCCAATTACTTGGGGTCGATACAATATGTACTCATCTTTCATAGTACATACTATAAAAGTTATTGACAATAGTTTTATGACAGGCCGCCTGCCAAACGTCAACCCTCCTAGGGAATGTAATTGTTGACCAAACGGTATCAGATGGAGTTGGCCCACTGACTAGACGTGGCCAGATGGCCAAGCGTAGGTGTGTCGGGGATAGAATGCTAATAGACGATCTCTCCGGCATCCCGTAAAACCGCGGAAGGGACCGCTGTTAGGTTTTAGTGGGTATTCCGGCCGCCAAAATCTCATGGCCGGCGAGTGCCACACACCCTCCCGTCTGTCACTCGCGGGGGATGTGCGTAAAAGCATTTCCTCAGCGATAACAAAAAAAAAAAAAGATGTGAGTTGGCCCAGGTCGTTATAAGGCTCTTAGTCGTCTTTTACGACATCCACGAGCAAAGTAAGGATTGGTAGTATTCGTAGCCGCTACCACACAGAAATTTTATATATTACATATATACATATGTAATATACAAAACGAAAACTAAAGCATTTATATATTAAAACATTTAATATAAGTTTATTGCTTCTAATATAATTATATTTCAATAATGTATAGTAAAAGTACCTACTTCAGATTCTATTTAGCAAATGATTTGATTTTAACGTATACCTAACCCAGTTTGAGACCAATTCAATTACCGATAAATCATCCAACCAAATGTTTATTTACATATTTTGATAGTAAATGATAGATTTATATATAGAAAATAATTATGTTTATTCAATCATTAATTTCTCTCCGTGTGGTGACGGAGTAAGAATACAATTTACCACCCCCTATCTTACCTGTGGGTGATCGTACGAGACGACTAAGAGATATATAAAAACGCATATAACATCTATGCAAGAGAAGGAAAACTCGAAACAAAACCCTATACTAATACGTCTGATCAGCGCGGAAAAGCAGCAAATCAGCGAGAAAATGAAGAATTGTATATTTACTACGATATTACGCGGCAAATCCTTACTAATATTATAAATGCGAAAGTAACTCTGCCTGTCTGTCACTCTTTCACGCCAAAACTACTGAACCGATCTAAATGAAATTTGGTACACAGATAATTTAGAGCCTGATAAAGGACATAGGTTACTTTTTAATCCAAAAAAGGGTTGTAAAGGGGGATGAAAAGTTGTAAGGAAATGTCGTCATTTTTAAAGCCTAAAGCTTGAAACTTATTTTTAGGCTGTTGATTAAATAAATATGACATTAACATGTTGTAAAAATTTACCCTTAAGGGGTAAAATAAAAAAAGGGTATGAAAAACTTTAGGAAAGTAACCTTTTACCCGAGTGAAGCCGCGGGCAGAGGCTAGTTAATAATATGTCTAAATATATTACAAGTTATTATAATTATTAATTAACATCTGTCAATCCATTAGGGATTGGATTATTATTAATTGGATTGAATTATTAATTGAGATTTTTCAATAATTAATTAATTACCAAATTAATTAAAATAGAAGAAAGTTTTTCCTCTTTCATTTATACCAAGATAGCTAATACGGATTCGATATTTATTTACTTTCAGTTGCTATTGAAAATCGTCAACTATTATTCAATATGAGAATGCATCTTGATACTTTGTATTTGTACTTCAGCAATGAGAATATAGGTATCGATTCAAATAGCTCACTCATTCGGAATATAAAATAGGATGCTATTTAAACTAACGATACGACTTCATTCATTTTATTTTATTTTCTGAAGTTTGAGAAAATAATGTATGACAGTTCTTATGCCCACGTGAAAATCATAACACTTGAACATAGGTTTCCCAGAATAATGGGCAGAAGCATTCTGGTGGAAAATTAACAACAATACAGGCGGTTAAATGCCTGCGAAGTGTGGTGATTTATTTTAAATATATGGATATCTATCCATGCCACTACTGAATATAAGAACCGAGTAATACATAGTTTTAAGTATATAGATGTCTACGCAATATATTTTTGCTATCTATTACTAGCTGTTTATTTCAGCGCTGTATGGTAGCCGCTACGAATACTACCAACCCTTACTTTGCTCGTGGATGTTGTAAAAGACGACTAAGAGCCTTATAACGACCTGAACCAACTTCATCTGATGCCATTTGGTCAACAATTACATTTCCAAGGAGGGTCGACGTCTGGCAGGTGGCCGGTCATAAAACTATTGTCAATAACTTTTAAAATATGTACTATGAAAGAGGAGTATATATTGTATCGACCCCAAGTAATTCGGATAAGAGTAGGAGAATGGTGCTATTACATATGTATAAACATATTTCAATAATATGGTCAGAAAATAGATAACCATTTTCAGCTATAAAACCATTCTCTGAAAGAAAGTATTTGGCGGCAGACTATGGAGTGGTCACACGCCGCTAAATCCATCCGGGGCGACAGAGGAAGCGGCGCGCGATCCCATATACCTACTCTACATATACCTCTCTCCTCTCTCTTCGCCGAGCGAGCGGGCCACCGAAACCCGGTATTGGTCTTCGGTGGCCCGCCTGGCGGTTTACCCTCACGGGTATCCTCTCGAGTCGATGACCCGACAGCTTTCGCCGTCGGGGCGTCTAAGACACAGACTTACAGTGCTAGTGTCATGGGTTCGATTCACGCAGAAGAATAATTTGTGTAATATAGAAACTGCTGTCCTGAATCTGGATATTTGGTATGTGTATACGTTTCAGTGTTAAAATATATTTTTTTGTAGACAGTGGTGCTGGTTGTGTACTAGCTGTGGAATTAACTGTGTGATAGCAACTTAAAATACTTGCTCGATGTTATCGTAAAATATGATTAAGAGCTTTATATAGAACTGTGCCAATTTCATCTGATGTGGTCAGGTCAACGATTACATTCCCAACGAGGGTTGATATCAGGCAAAAGGTCAATCATTAAACTATTGCCAATAACTTTTGCATTATATATTATGGAAGAGGAGTACATATTGCGTTGACACCAAGTAATTGGGATAAGAGTAGAAAAATATGGTGCTGGTTGTGTGAGATTAAAAAAAAAATTGTTTTTGTAATATTATTTTTAATTTCAATTCACCATCCCCTATCTTACCTGTGAGTGATTGTGTGAGACGACCAAGGGATACAACGCATATAACATCTATGCAAGAGAAGCAAAACTCGAAACAAAACCCTATTCCCACACATCTGACCAGCATGGTATAGTAGGTCAATTTCCCTCTCATTTTGGAGGAGGCTCGAGCCCAATAGGGACATACGTATATGAGCTCAGATGATGATGATGATGATGAATATTATTTTACACAATTTGTTGTTATTCCTAAGAAAATAAAATAAAATAATAAATTGCTCCCGTTTTCATATGAAAATGGGTACAATACTCGTATAATATAATATTGAATCCTGTATCTGCAAGTATAAAAGTACCCAGTGTATTCACGTTGAATACAAAAATATGACTGTCTTCAAATTTCATCGTCATTTTGTATATCAGAATTGAAAGATGTTGTACGTCGTTTGAAACTTTATTGATGTACAGTTCTAATATTTTAAAACCTTGCCATTCAAGTTAACCTTTATTACGTCAGGTGATTATTAATTTGAGTGCACAAATGGCGTAGTGGTTAGGATACCGACCTTTCTTGCCAGTGTCGTGAGTTCGATGCCCACACAGGGCTACACAAACTGTTGTTCTGAGTCTGGGTGTATTTTTTTGCATTAATTGCATGTTTGTAAAGTCCCCCGCAATACAAGAATCATTTCCTTAGTGCAGTCCTTAGCAGGGTGTGGTCTTTTTAAAAAAAAATACATTCTGAACCAATAAGTTCTAGTAGAAAATATTTATACTCACTTCAAAAATATCCATACCTATGAAAGCATGTATTATAAGAAAATATTAATAGATAGCTATTAATTTAAAAAAAAAAGACATTTCATTTTATACATTGCTAAACATTTTAAACCTTATTATTTTTTATATAGGCCCAAAACCCAAAGAGTGGTCTTCCTGTTCTCATTTCATTCCCTTTAATACTCCACTTTTTCTTGTTACTCATTTCTGTGTTGCGTCTTTGGCTTTACTACAAAAATGGCAGTTATTATCTACCATCAAATGGGCTGGTAATCGTTTAATATAATTATATGTAACCCACGACATAAACAAATATAATGAAATAACACTTCTTTTACGGATTCTATAATGTTTGTATTTGTTTTTTAATTTCTCGACGTTTCGAACACTTTACAGTGATCATGGTCACGGGAGGACTGAAGATCTCTGTAAAGTTTTCGGAACGTCGGGCAATTAAAAATCAAATACAAACGCGATAGAATCTGTAAAACTAGTTTTATTTTAAATGTGTAATACTCGCGTAAACATTAGATATCAAATATAATAAATAAAACTAATTCAGACGAATCCTATGAGTTTAAACCTGATGGGTTAATTAATAATCCAGGCTTTCACTTCTAACATTGGAGCTTCATCATCAAACGTTAAATTACACATATGTAAAAAATACCCATTATCCGTTTAAGTTCTCTACGACAAGTAACAAAAAGAGGGCGATAACCTCAAAACGTCTGAACAAATATTCATAAATTATTATTAACTCATCTAGATTACGTCAGCTTTAAAACAAAAAATACCGCATCAAAATCGGTGTATTAGTTTAGGAAATATAATGTCACAAACAAACACATACTTTTAACACCCCTCTTATATTCTGGCGATTTTAAAAAAAAAGAGGAAAATACGACACTATAATTCATAAAACAATTAATTTCATTCATTGATTTCATTTCCATACAGGTTGAAATTTGACATTTATAAACATATGTAGGTACGTATAAATAAAACACTGAACGTTGAAACTTGTTACTATTCTGATAAAACCGCCAGTTAATATTGAAAGCCACAATTCTGTTTTATTCCACTCCAATTATCGCAACAAACCGAAATACGCTTTTACTCGCAATGGAGTATTGTAAAATAATGTATGCACACGGTAACATTACCCAGTTTTGGATTATGATGTAGAAATATATCATCATAATCATCATCTCATCATCATATCATATCACTGTTGAAAAACTGACCTACTATACGGCGCTGGTCAGATGTGTTAGTATAGGGTTTTATTTCGAGTTTTCCTTCTCTTGCATAGATGCCATATGCATATTATATCCATTAATCATCTTTTAAGATACCCACGGTGAGATAATGATGAGATATGATACCAGTATGTCTTGCTTCGATATCATTTTATAATTCTATCTCCTACCCCTACTCAAGTATTACTTAAAAGTTACATATTTTTGACGAAAATGAACATTTAAGTAATACTTTTATTTATTGGAGTTTACTTCTTAAGAATCGATTTTCATATAAGGCGCCCGGTATGAGGAAAAATTGAGGAGTAAAATCTAGTGATTGAATGACCTCGTTACGTTTTTGGTGCGCAACCTATTCTGCGCACCTTTCACTTTCTGAAGTGAGATAATACTTCACTGAACAGTTTTAATAAATGTAAATAAATATATATATATATATATATTATTTATAGTCAAATGAGCTTTTTTTGCGCCTGTTTTGATAATCGTACTTAAGGAGTAAACTCCAGTCGTGCATCGGAGCTGACACACACACTTTTTTTTTCATTTATTAAATGTTATCCGTATGGTGAAGGAGTAAGAATACAATTCACCACCCCCTATCTTACGCGTGGGTGATCGTACGAGACGACTATGGGATATAAAACACATACGAGTATAACATCTATGTGAGAGAAGTAAAACTCGAAACAAAACCCTATGCCAACTCGTCTGACCAGCGTGGTATAGTAGGTTAATTTCCCTCCTATTATGGAGCAGGCCCGAGCCCAACAGTGGGACATTTATGGGCTGTGATGATAACGATGATGATTAAATGTTTTAGAAATTAGTTACACTAAATTTATAATAATATAATTACTTACCAATCGGCCATTTCTAGCTAGATTGAATGCATCGTCCAGGATTTGACCACGATTGATCACTTGAATGATCTCATGGTCCTCATCGAGTACTTTAGCCAAAGCTTCCCAGTTACGAACATCATAGTTTACTCTATAGTAGCCTAAAATGTTAGAATTTATTACAATACGCCTTAAATTACTATTCTATGTAGGATATCAATACTCTAATTAATTAAATACACAGATGGCGTTAGACCAGTATCGCGGATTCGAATTCCATGCAAGATAGTAATTATTGCGATCCGCAAACTGTTGTCCAGAACTTGAATGTAATTTCTGCCCGATACTATTATTTCTATTTTGAGGGTTATGTAAATTGAAATTTTGGAATTGATTTTAAATATATTTGTTATTTTCGTTTTTTATTTTTATATTTAGGGTTACGTGAATTGAAATTTTGAAATTGATTTTAAATATTTTTTTATCTTCGTTTTTTTTTTTATATTTAGGATTATGTGAATTGAAATTTTGGAATTGATTTTAAATATGTTTTTTATCTTCGTTTTTTTTATTTTTATATTTAGGATTATGTGAATTGAAATTTTGGAATTGATTTTAAATATTTTTTTATATTTACATACATACATACATATCATCCCGCCATATCCCTTGCAGGGTAGGCAGAGGGAACAGAGTCCCAGAGAACTCTATCTCTGCATACTTCACTCGCTTCCTCAACATTCATAATTCTCTTCATACACGCTCGCCGGTTTCGGAGACTCTTGACTCCACCTTCCTTCAGTACATGACCGATCTGGTCCAGGTAGGTTAGTCTCGGTCTCCCCCGTTACCTACATCCTTCCACTTTCGCATTGTATATCTTCTTAACCAGACGTTCGTTCGGCATTCTTTCCACATGTCCGAACCATCGAAGCATTCCCTTTCACATCTTTACACCAATACTCTCTTTCATACCTACTCGCTCTCTTACGTCGTCGTTACGAATGCGGTCGGTCAGCCAACTCCACAGATTTTCCACAGAGATCGCATTTCGACCGCATTAATTTTACTATCATACTCTTTTCTGCATACCCAACTCTCGCTTCCATACAGTATTGTAGGGACAAGCACTGCGTTATGTATTGCTACACGTGCCTTCTGGCTGAGGTGGTGGCTACCGAGAAGTTGCCCCAACGCTCCATTCACTCTATTTCCCGCATTCACTCTTCGCTCTATATCAGTGGTGTACCTTCCATCTCTGCTAAATCCACATCCAAGATATACAAATTCATCCACTTGCTCTAGTACATCATTACCTATTGTTACTCTTACATCTGTTCTGGCTTCATCTTTTTCAAGGACTATTATTTTGGTTTTGCTCACATTCACGCGTAGACCCCTTTTGTATTTACAGATGTTTATATACCAGACTGGATGAGAAAAACGCGACAAAGAGATAAGTCGAGGGATTTAGGGGAGGCCTACGCCCTAGAGGCGACTGCTACAAGTAATTACAAACATAATATAAGATTATTTTATATTACTATGTTTTAAAATATTGCGGTGGAAATGAAGACTATTTTGTTTTATTTTTTTATTATTTTTAGGTCTACAATAGTGTTATCACTATTTAAAAAGGCCTATAAATAACTCAAAACAAGAATATTTCATAAATTATTTAATTGATCATGTAAAACAAAGAAAAACTTCTTTAAAATAAAAAATATATTGAACGAGCCTAATCACACCAATCACTAGATTAAATATTTTGAGATAATCGTTAAGTTAATCCATTTATAATACTGCTACATAGGTCGTCAGCGAATAGATCATTGTCCTATCGACTTTCATTGTTGAAAATATAACTTCTTAAAGGGTGATTCTAATATCATAATGACCGTGCTTGGTAGGCGGGTTCGCGATCACTGATATTACATTTTTCATCATCATTATCATCATCATCACAGCCCATAAATGTCCCACTGTTGGGCTCGGGCCTCCTCCGTAATGGGAGGGAAATTTACCTACTATACCACGCTGGCCAGACGTGTTGGTATATGGTTTTATTCCGAGTTTTCCTTCTCTCGCATAGATGTTATATGCGTTTTATATCCCTCAGTCGTCTCGTACGATCACCCACGGGTAAGATATGGGGTGGTGAATAGTATTCTTACTCCGTCACCACACGGATAATTACATTTTTCACCAAGAGCTAATACTGCTGCTCTCTTACCTGGTGCTCCCTTAGACAGTTTTTACGACTTACTTGGGAAAGTAATTGGTTAATAGTTTATTATATTTTAAATTTGGACTTTAAGTTAATAATAAAACAAAATACTGAAATTTAGCATTAAATATGCTTGATTATTTATAAAAACCCCATTACGAGCGAAAAATGATGGTCACAAGTGGGATTCAAACCCACATCTATTGGCTTGAAATATTAAGTGAAGTATGAAATATTGAAGTATTAAAGCCTGTACAATATGTAAACATTGTCGGGTAGATGGCACACGTCTCCTTAAAGACGTAAATATAATAAGATACGAGAATTGAATGTCCTACAATAGTTCATGGTGGTGTAAGTGGCAGCACGATTGGAATGGATTTACAATAGGCGTGGGTTCGAATCCCACTTGTGACAATCATTTTTCGCTCGTAATGGGGTTTTTATAAAACAAAATTTTAACCATTAGCAATTGGTGTTATATAGTTCTTATAAGTACTTCTGACTATTTGTTTGATTTTTTCACAGCTAATTCTTAACACTTCTTCTGTATTGTGAAAATCACTTAACCAGTTCCCACAAGGGAACCGTCGTAAGAGTTTCATGGTTATTAAAAAATGTGATAAAAAAAACACATCTGTACAAAAATAAACTAAAAACTAAACCTGTCTGTTGTTTATTGATGATGTACCAGTCAGCTTGAGAAAGACCAGGAATATCGACTGATCTTGCTGGGAAAGTAGGTGGTATCCATTCCATTGGTTTAGTGTCGGAGAAGTCGGGGTCTGTAGATAGAACCCAATTGATGGGTACGTGCCAGCGGTCAGATGACTCCAAAGTATTATCAGTCAAGAAACGCACCTGCAATAAAAAAAATATAAAATCTATTAAAACATAAAAGATTGTGGACTTTTTATAATCTAAAGAGAGGGTAAATATAAATTATAGACAACAGAATTTGATGCAAGGTATATAAAATACCCGCAGAGAGGCTAACCGTATGGGAACGACGCCCCAGCCTGCTGCCGGGACGTCGACGGAGGTTGGTACCCAAACGGGTAACCCACCGGGCTGGCCACGGACGTCAATGAAACTGTACCAATGGCCGGCCCAATGGCGACGGGGCGGGAATACGTTGGGTTATGGGGCCACATGCCGCCCTTCCGTCCGGAATGGACGGCGTGTGTCCAGAACAGAAAATGTATTTAAGCTAATTATTATCATCGCAGCTCATAAATGTCTCGCTGCTGAGCTCGAGTCTTTTCCTCAATTTTGTTGTTTAAAAGGGTGAGAGCGTTTTATGCCGAATTTTTCTTCTCTTGCTTGGGTCCCTTAAGCATACTTTATGGTCAATGCGAGAGAAGAAAAGGTTGTGTATATTATTGTGCACTCATCGTATCAATTTTTTCATAACTTTAAGGTTTAGTTTTATCAGGGGGTTATAAAAGGTTTTTTCACTTCGTAATCGGTTTTTATAAATAATTAAGCATATTAAATGCTAAATTTCAGTAATTTAAAGGGTGGTGTTTTTCAAATATAATAGAGAGATTTTGTGCAAATAGAAGAAGGCTTGCATCAGGGCTTTGGCATAAACCTTTCGTACAGTGGAATTACACCTAATAGGGTTTATAATAGAAACAAAAAAAATAAGCATATAATTTACACAAGCACATAATTTTAAAGAATATTCATAATCATCATCACAGCCCATAAATGTCCCTGTTGGGCTCGGGCCTCCTCCGTAATGGGAGGGAAATTTACCTACAATACCACGCTGGTCAGACATGTTGGTATAGGGTTTAGTTTTGAGTTTTTCTTCTCTTGCATAAATGTTGTATGCATTTCATATCCCTTAGTCGTCTCTTACGATCACCCACGGGTAAGATAGGGGGTGGTGAATTGTATTCTTACTCCGTCACCACACGGACAGTTACAGAAAAACAGTTTTATTTCGCACAAAAAAAGAAATCGTTATTTTCTTATTCTTTTTTTTTGGTATATTAATTATATTTTATTATGCAAATATATTGAGTAGAAGTTTATATACTTATGCACTAATTATCTACTATATAATTAATTTCTTTATATAAAACCTCTCTACAGTTTTAATGCAGTCGCAAAAAAAAAGCCTGACTAAAAGGTATTTCGTGATTCGTAATAAGCTCGGATAAAACAAAGCCTGGTATAATAAGCTTGGCACAGATCCAATCACGGCTACTCGCAATGAAACATGCTTATTTAATATGTTGTATTACTATAAATTGTTCTTATTGTAGGAAAAGAATTTTTACCTGGGTAGTAATGTTATACATTACGTACTGACAACTGAACATAATACGAGGCCATAGATTATTAGATAAGGTCTTTAATAAAACGTAAGACTTGTGATTTAAAAGAGATTGAAATGTATGTTTTTAATGGTAAATAATAAAGATGGATATAGGACTCATAAGCAGCAATGCTGAAATGAAAGGAATAACATAGTTCTGTTCTTTATATTAAAGCTAAAATAAAATATATAAGTCCTTTCTGCATTCATTTATTTCATCTTTTTCGAATGTTACTAGTCTAATCTGAATAGTGATAGGACCACGCTGTTGACAGTTCTCTGTCTGTAGCAGCGGGCTGGTCCGTCCGGGGTATAGTACCATACTCTCGTAGAAGATCGACGTATGAGTAGTGGCAATGTGTTATTGCGCTTCGTTCGGTGAGTGAGAGATCCGGAAGCCCAACTGGGTGGGTTTGGGGTTTATATTGGTAGGCAGCGGCCTAGTTATACTCTTGGTATTGCAAAGGTCATGGGCGGCAGTGACACTTAATATCAGGTGTGCTGCTTGCTCGTTTGCCACCACTAGCAATAAAGAAAAAAAAAAAAAGCTAATATAGCTTATAATGATTCGATAGTTGGTATGGTGGGTCGATATCTTAACCACTAAGCCGTCTATATAATCGTTGTTTATAATATGATAAGTACTCATAACCGTTATTTTTTTTTCTTCTATAAATTGAATCAACTTCATCAACATTCTCCTACTCTTATCCCAAATACTTGGAGTCGATACAATATGTACTGTTCTTACATAGTATATATTGTAAAAGTTATTGGCAAAAGTTTTATGACCGGCCGCCTGCCAGACGTCAACTCTCCTTGGGAATGTAATTGTTGACCACACGGCATTCAGATGGAGTTGCTCCAGGTCGTTATAAGGCTCTTAGTTGTCTTTTACGACATCCACGAGCAAAATAAGGGTTGGTAGTATTCGTGACCGCTACCACACAGCTAAAATTGAACCAACGTATTACAACTAAATAAATCTTCGTAACTCGTGGAAATTTACAAATATTTTATTAACGGAATACGGCAATAAACTATTAATAATAATCATTTTAGGATCGCGTAAATAGTTGTGCTGCATAAAAATCGATCTCGTTATACTAGATGACGAAAACGCTAACTAATTACCCCACTACGTCATTTGTTACGATATAAAAGTACTAGGAGTACATAAATTTATAAGAGTAATAATTCTAACAGCATACCTGTTCAACAACAATAGATTCAGCAGTATCAGCGCTTCTGGTGACTGTAAGAACTGGGAAACCACCTTGATTGACCCATCGATTCATGACCGTGCTCAAATCGTACGGTATCGAATGGTCAGATTCATTTAATGCTTGTTGCAATCCCGCGTACAGGTGAATAGGTGCAGCTGCGTCACGGGACCTGGATATGATGTCATAATTTGTTAGCAATTGTTTATTATAACGTAAGAAAATAATACTTTATTTTCTAGACCTCACATATTAATTTGAAATCATCATCACCTCAGCTCATATATGTTCCACTGCTGGACTCAAGTCTTCTCTACATACATACATATCATCACGCCATATCCTTTGCAGGGTAGGCAGAGAGAACAGAGTGCCAGAGAACTCTATCCTTGCATACTTCACTCGCTTCCTCAACATTTATAATTCTCTTCATACACGCTCGCTGGTTTCGGAGACTCTTGACTCCACCTTCCTTCAGTACATGACCAATCTGGTCTAGGTAGGTGAGTCTCGGTCTCACCCGGTACCTATATCCTTCCACTTTCGCATTGTATATCTTTTTAACCAGACGTTCGTTCGGCATTCTTTCCACATGTCCGAACCATCGAAGCATTCCCTTTCGCATCTTTAAACCAATACTCTCTTTCATACCTACTCGCTCTCTTACTTCGTCGTTACGAATGCGGTCGGTCAGCCTAACTCCACAGATTTTCCGTAGAGATCGCATTTCGACCGCATTAATTTTACTTTCATACTCTTTTCTGCATACCCAACTCTCGCTTCCATACAGTAATGTTGGGACAAGCACTCTCTACAATAGGAGTGAAATTGATCTATTGTACTACACTTTGACCGTAATTATATTTGATATCACTCACAGACAAGATAAGAGTTGGTGATTTATATTCATTCTTAGTCATAATACGGATATTTTTTTTATGTATTAATTTTGAATAGGTATGTACAGTAAAATGAATAAACTTGGGCTAAAAATACATGAGACGAAAATGTGCGAAGCAAAATTATGGTGCCCCTATGAAACGTGGGGAAATTAAAAATCAATTATAAACACGCTATAATCCGTATAAATGGTTTTATTTCAAATATAGTGCCCCTCTCAGATAATTAAATGCGTATATAAATGTGTATAAATTAACTGTTTAAGAATATAATAATCCACTCCACTCTAACTCTTCATCAAAAAAGGGAAAAAAAAAATTGGGAGAATGAATAGCAGTTCTCTTTTGCGAAAGTTAGTACTTAAACTGCGAATACCAACCCGTCAGCAAAACTAGGAGATTATTTCATTTTAGAAATTTACAGATCTACGTCTAACAGTGGACATCGATGGCGGGTTATTACCCGCATGTCTGATCAATTGATCAGACATATGATGGATTACTATATTTTTAACTATACTATATAAGAATATATAAAACCCGATTACGAAGCGTAAAATGATGTCACAAGCGGCATTCGAACCCGCGCCTATTGGGATTCCGGCCCAATCGTGCTACACTACACCACCGTGAACTATTGTAGGACATGCAAATCTCGCTTTGTATCATATTTACGTCTTAAGGTGACGGTATGCTATCTACCCGACAATGTTTACACATTGTTATAGGCTTAATACTTCAAACTTTGCAATTAGAATTGTATTAAACGATGACATAACCTTGTTATTCAAATTACTGAAATTTAGCATTTAATATGCTTAATTATTTATAAAACCCGATTACGAAGCGAAAAATGATATCACAAGCACGATTGGGCCGGAATCCCAATAGGCGCGGGTTCGAATCCCGCTTGTCACATCATTTTTCGCTTCATAATCGGGTTATATAAATAATTAAGCATATTAAATGCTAAATTTCAGTAATTTGAGTACTATATAAGAATTACTAAAATTTAGCATTTAATATGCTTTATTATTTATAAAAACCCGATTATGAGCGAAAAATGATTGTCACAAGCGGGATTCGAACCCTCGCCTATCGGAAATCCATTCCAATCGTGCTGCCACTTACACCACCGTGAACTATTGCAAGACAACAACAATGTCGGGTAGATGGCACACGTCACACATTTCCAATATGTGTGGGTTCGAATCCCGCTTGTGACAATCATTTTTCGCTCGTAATCGGGTTTTTACCATATAAGAGACAACAAAGAGACATAAGTAAATAGCATCATCGAGAGAAAAGGGCTCCAAAACCATATATTAAGTTTATCCAGTCTGGTAGAGACTGTGTTCTATAGTAAAAATAGGTTTATAACATTTTTTGAAACTTGAACCACGTAATCAACTTATAGCCTAAAGACTTTTTTTTTGGCGGCGGCTACGGTACCTCACGATGCCCTGCTAATCCGTCCGGAGCGACAGAAAAGCGGCGTATGATCCCGTAGACTCGCCCTACAACATACGTCTCAACGCCATGCGGGTGGGTCACTGGAACGCAGTCTTTTTCTTCAGTGGCCCACCCGGCAGGATAGACTGTCATGTAACATCCATCTGTCAGCCTTTAACGTTCACAATATTATAAAGGCATCCTCATAATTCCATAACCGTCGTATTTAACAGTAGTGTTATGAGTTCTTCAGAAAAGCACTGTCACCTACTCTGCCAGTGAATCCTAACTAGATTTCTATAAGTATCATAGAGAAGTAATGGGTTAGCGACAAATGTTAAGACTAATCCATCTCCACATTAGGTAGCCAGTTTTAGGAACCATAAATAGAGGGAATGTTATAAATACTTACATAGTTTGAATGTAGTAGACTAAGCCCTGTCGGAATACTTCAGGCGTCAAGAAATGCTGCATCATCCGAATCACGGAGCCAGCTATAAAGAGAATAAAGCACTTTAAATATCTATTTTAAAACAATTTTTATTTTGAAAAAATCAATTTTACGGATTACGATTGCGCGTTTACACTTTTGCGTTTATGTTTTCTAAAAAAAACCGTGAAAATAATTTAATTTCACGTGTATGATAATCGCTTAACATCAGAAACTTTTATTTTTTAATGTATAGAAAAATATGACTTCGATACAAACAAAAATTATAACAAAGTAAAAATTACAAAGGCAAAGGAGAGTCAGAGTGTGCTGCAGTGCGGACTATTTTCATACAAAATAAAATCTAAAATACGGTAAATCGTAGAAGAATAAGTGTAATTGATATAATCTGATAGATTAGTAGCTGAAGTGCTAATGGGTAAGCCACATTGTTTGACGAATTCCTAATCATTGTTGAGAAAGGTTCTCGATGGGGATCCTGCATCCGAAAACACAAAGTAGAACAGCCTCCCGCCAAGTATGTTATTATATTTAAAGCCTTTGAGTGTGGACATCTCAGGATCACGCTTTGTGTAGCTCTATACAAGAGACTCACACTGAACAATGGGCAATGAAAAGCTGATGTATAGATAACTTTAAGCCGAATTAACAATTGTTTGGAAACGATAACCGTTCTGTGGAAGTTAGTTCATAAGTAGTGTATGCTTTTGTGTATGATTAATTGAATTGTGTGTATGATTGAAAATTAACGTTGCAATTTATTGCAACGTTAATTTTCAGCTAAAGCAAGCAACGTAGGTTAGGTTATTAACCGTAGCAATATTGAGCTGAGCCTGGCAATAATGATTATAATTTTTAAAAAAAAAATTGATTTATTTTAATACATTTCTTATTTTGTATTATATGCACAGGCAAAGAAAAAAGGACACACTCAGTACTCACAATACAGATTGTGAGTACTGAGTGTGTCCTTTTTTCTTTCCTTCTTTCATCTATAAATATATACTATATTTCATTTCAGTCATTTACAGTTTTGTAAAGTATAAAAGTGGTTATATATATGGAAATAATATGTAGTATTCCGAAAGACGAAGTGTAATTAAATACCTATATTGTAATATTGTGAAAAAAAAAGCATCTTAATCAAAGTATAATTCAACAATAGACAGCTAAGTTTATTGCTTTCTGATTTAGTGAAATTTGTTAACGCTTTCTTTTCAATAAAATAATTTTACTTAACCTAGAATTCTACAAGGTCTTGTTAATAAGTAAGGATTTTTGTGATTTGAAGTTTTGATTCTGAATACAAATACGGATATTGAGGAAAACTCGAAAAATTATATCTTTTTCAGATACGATTTGCTACCACTGCAAATCGTATCTGAAAACAATATAGTGGAATACACTGTTGACTGTTTTCAGTCTGCTCCGTTGTACTATCATTCTCTCTGAGAAAATCGATGTCTGAGCAATGGCAATATACTTTTGCATTTCGTTCGGTGAGTGAGAGGGATGACATCCTATTGTTCTAGGAGGGTTTTGGTTGGTAAGTAGCGACTGAGAAGTACTCCTGGTATTGCAAAGATCTATGAGCGGCAGTAACACTTACCATCAGGTGAGCTATTTGCTCGTTTGTCACCAAGAGCAATTAAAAGATAAAAATCCGGATCTTAAATTATTTCAGATTATTATAGAGTAATGACTTCTAATGTTGACGCGAGTATTACACATTTGAAATAAAACTACTTTTACGGATTCTATCGCGTTTGTTTTTTATTTTTAATTTCCCGACGTTTCGAACACTTTACAGTGATCATGGTCACGGGAGGACTAAGGTGGCATGATACTACGATTTCTTGCCGGATCTTTCTCAGTGTGGCCGCGTTCCGATCCGTTGGTAGCTGAATAGTTTTGTTAGTTTTGTAATATTGCCACAATAATAATTATCATAAATTAAATACTTTAAATACTTTGCGAGCGTGTATGAAGAGAATTATGAATGTTGAGGAAGCGAGTGAAGTATGCAGAGATAGAGTTCTCTGGCACTCTGTTCTCTCTGTCTACCCTGCAAGGGATATGGCGTGATGATATGTATGTATGTAAATACTTTAATAATAACAAATCATAAACAACATAAATTTTATATATAGAATCATTCTCTTTTTGTACTGGCAATGAATTTGTATTAATTTTGTAAAAAAATGTATATATAAATAAATTTCTGTAATAACAATGACATATTGGACGTAAGACACCTTGGTCCTCCCGTGACCATGATAATTATAGAGTTTCAAATAATTTAAGGATATTAAATTTCTTCGTGTAGTGACGGTGTAACAATACAATTCACCACTCCCTATCTTACCCGTGGGTGATCGTAAGAGACGACTAAGGGATATGTGACGCATATAACATCTACGTAAGAGATGAAAAACTCGAAATAAAATCCTATACCAACACGTCTGACCAGCGTGGTATAGTAGGTCAATTGCCCTACCATTATGGAGGAGGCTCGAGCCCAACAGTGGGACGTGTATGAGCTGACATGAAGATGAGATGATTAAATTTTAAGGAATTATATAAGGAAAATACAAGGTAATGATTCGATGTTATTTCTAGGTTAACATTTGGCAGATGCTGTGTAGTAGCTACGTAATATAAAATACGTAGCTATCACACAACCCTTATTTTACTCGTGAAAAGGACGAGCTTTATATCGACCTGGGCCATCTCCATCTGATGCCGTTTGGTCAATAATTACATTCTCAAGGAGGATTGACGTCAGGCTGGTCATAAAACTATTGCTAATAACTTTTGCAATATGTACGAGTATATATTGAGTCGACCCTAAATAATTGGGAGAAGTGCAGAAAAAGAGAATGATGATGATAATAATGATGATTTGGTAGATACTACAATGGAACATGTCTTTTTCAGACTCGGCCTATTTGATATTATTAGAAATTTTATATCAGATTCCTATTAGTAAGTGAATCAATAGTACTACTATTAAAAAGATAACAAAAGACATATTAGTATTATGAGACACTGTGACGAAAATAATCTTTACAACATTCCTTAAAACTTTATATCTAAAAGTTATAAGTCAATTCACATGTCAGTTGTTGATAACGGCCTGTGTTGATAACTTATATCAAGTATGTAGTTTCACAATGGTGATAACAAGCTCGTTTTGCGAACATAAGTCAAGTTGGGGCCACGAAATCAGCGATAATCGAATACATAATATATTTTGGTATAATTCTTTATTCTTCTTTTTTTATTCTATCGTTCTTGTCTTTGATATTGTAAATAGAGATTTCATGATCATCATGAGCCTGTCAAATATCCACTGTTCAACATAGTCGCTATGTTTGGCAGGTTTTTTGGTGACTCTCATGGTATTTCCTCGATGGGTTTATACAACTCCGGCGGGAAAGTAAGGAGTGGTGGCAATTTAGCATCTTAAAATGTCTCCAACACGAAAATTTTTAACAATTTTTCTATGTCATCTTTATTTGTATAAAATAAGTGCCGAGCTTTTTACTCTCCTTTAGTATTCTCTATAAAATTAAATGAAGGTGACATAAAGAAACGTTCAACAATTTTACTTATCTCATCAATCAAATCTCGGAATTTATATATGATCCTTTACAAACTTTATGTCTTAATAGAATAGATAATAGTTTTCTATTTTTTTTTTAAACTACACTCACATTTAGGAGATTAATATTTACAATTTGCTACACAGACAGTGTAGTGGCTAGAATATTGACCTACTGGCCTGCTCGCATGACGAAGAGAGGCACTTTGCAGGGTGGGTCTATGGGGTCGCGCGCCGTCTCTTCCACCACCCCGGACCGATTTGGCGCAGCATGACCACTACAATAGTCCACCGCGAAAAAAAAGTCTTCGAAAAATATATTTTTTTATTGTAGCATACTTATTGGCCATAAATATTTTCTATATAAATTGATACGAAATTCTTTGTCACTCGAGTTTTGACACATGATTTATCTCGCGGTAGAGAAATCGTCAGATACAGCATACTATTGTTATATTGACAAGCTAACAAGGAGTAATAAAGTTTATCCGTTATACAAGTTTTGCGGGGTCACAAACGATTTATCCGGAATGGGGAAATCACAAAAGTTCTTCACACTAACATCTGTTCTTTACAGAAGAATAGTTGCGGTTTTAGATTTATCGTTATAGCTTTTTAATTTGTTCGACATCTTTTTGACTGGTTAGACGACCTTTTTTTTTGCGGTGGGCTATGGATGCGTCTCGCCCCGCCAAATCGGTCCGGGGTGACGGAAAAGGCGGCGCGTGACCCCATAGATCCACCGTGCAACTCCTCTCTTCACCGTGTGAGCGGGGCACCGGTACCCGATCTTTGTCTTCGATCGCCACTGGTTAGACGACCTAGTAGTGCAAAAATTCCTCCATCGACCTTGAGACGGGATTCGGGAATTATCTTTATATGAATTTGGCACATTAGCATTAAGAAAGATGATAGGAGATGAGGATACCCAACCACTAATTTTCCGTATTAATAATAAAACCAGATCTATGGCAGGAGAATATACAGTAAAATTTTATTAGTTTTAAGATCAACTTTAATAGCCAACCTTCTTGCCGGTCGTGGCAATTACTATCCCTTTTGAGGAGGTAAATATGACTGATGGATTAATTCTATGAAGATTATATTGGCTATTGGTACCAATTTTCTATGTGTACTGTCCGTGTGGTGACGGAGTAAGAATACAATTCACCACCCCCTATCTTATGACCATCCACGGGGAGTTATCATAAGTAGACGACTAAGGGATATAAAACGCATATAACATCTATGCAAGAGAAGGAAAACTCGAAACAAAACCCTATACCAACACGTTTGACCAGCGCGGTATAGTAGGTTAATTTCCCTCCCATTACGGAGGAGGCCCGAGCCCAACAGTGGGACAAGTATGGGCTGTGATGATGATGATTACCAATTTTCAACCTCGATAGTATACCATGCTGGGCAGGTGTTTATTATTGCTCATGGTAGTAAACGAGGAAACAGCACCTGATGGTAAATGTTATTACCGGCAATAGACTTTTGCAATACCAGGAGTAGCCCCAAACCTACCTAGAAAGTTGGGGTACCGGCTCTTTCGCTCACCGAACGAAGCACAGTAGTCAATTGCCATTGCTCAGCAGATGATTTTATATGAGAGTTTGGTACTACATCGAATGAGCCTATTTGCGGCTGTAAACTGGAAACTAACAACAGTGTCGTCCTACCACTTTTAAAGACAGGTGTTGGTATAGACTATAGAGTTTTATTGCAAGTTTACCACCTCTTTTATAGATGTTATCTGCATATTATACCTCTTATTTATCTTTTATGACATAACATCATCATCATCATCACCAACTTGCTCATACTCCAATTACTCGTCTTCACCATATGTCCTGTTCTTCCATAGAGCCCTATCGAACGTCATCTCTGTCGTTACTAACAAGGAGTGGATAGACAGCTATGCATATCATGCATCACGCAGTCCATCCATCTTTTCCTTGGTTTTCCTTTACCCCTAAAGCCATATTCATACTTAAAACTTTCCTCACAACATTACTTTCATCCCGTCTCATCACATGTCTATACCAAGTCAAGGTCAAGCGTTAATTCCCTAACTTAAACGTGACTGGCGCCACTTTTAATCTTTCTCTTATACGCTCATTCCTTATCTTATCCATTCTTGTCACGGCGTACATCTATCTCATGTCATTCTCCTACTCTTATCCCAGTTACTTGGGATCGATACAATATGTCCTCTTCTTTCATAGTACATATTGTAAACCCGGCTGCCTTCCAGACGTCAAGCTTTCTTGGGAATTTAATTGTTGACCAAACGGCATCAGATGGAGTTGGCCCAGGTCGTTATAAGGTTCTTTAGTCGTCTATTACGACATCCACCAGCAAAGTAAGAGTTGGTAGTATTCGTAGCCGCTACTACATAGCTCATTTATCTCCTGTCATCATAATCATCATCACAGCCCATATATGTCCCACTGTAATGGGAAGGAAATTAACCTACTATACCACGCTGGTCAAACGTGTTGGTGTAGGGTTTTATTTCGAGTTTTCCTTCTCTAGCATAGATGTTATATCCGTTTTATATCCCTTAGTCGTCTCTTACGATCACCCACGGGTAAGATGGGGTGGTGAATTGTATTCTTACTCCGTCATCACACGGAACTCTCTAACTCATGTATATTTATAAAAGATCTTTATGAGAAATAAATAAAATAGCTGTATCTAACCAAGTGTTTATACAATTGTTTCGCGTTTGAACATATAAGTAGGTCGTTTCTAACATTGATGAGATTATGAAACAGCATTAATTATGTTTGCATGAAACTATCGAATCGCATAGAAACTCCCAGAACGCGTTAGTGCATATAATTATGTGATTAGCAAAATTATAGCATAAATATAACACAGTTTGTAGAAAACAGTACAAGTTAACATAAAAGTTTTGCTTAGTGATATTTACTACTTTATTTTGGCTACGAATACTGTCTTACTTTGCACGTGGTTGTCGTAAAAGACGACTTAGAACTTTATATCAGCCTTTTTTTCCCTTGCAAGGTGGACCATGGATGTGGTCGCGCCCCGGCAAATCGGCCCGGGGCGGCAGAAGAGGCGGCGCGCAACCCCATAGACCCACCCTGCAAACACCTCTCTTCGCCGTGCGAGCGGGCCACCGGTACCCGATCTTTGTCTTCGGTGGCCAACTTTATATCAGCCTGGGCTTTCTCCATCTGATGCCGTCTCGTCAATAATTTTATTCCCAATTAGGGTTGACGTCAGGCAGCTGGTAGATCAGAAAACTATTATATAAAACTTATGCAATATGTACGACAGAAGGGCTCTCAAACTGAGAGTAGATTGTCAACTTGTTGAAATCAATATTATATTACATACATACATATCATCACGCCATATCCCTTGCAGGGTAGGCAGAGAGAACAGAGTGCCAGAGAACTGTATCCTTGCATACTTCACTCGCTTCCTCAACATCATTCTCTTCATACATGCTCGCCGGCTTCGGAGACTTTTAACTTCACCTTCCTTCAGTACGTGACCAATCTGGTCTAAGTAGGTTAGTCTTGGTTTCCCCCGGTACCTACATCCTTCCACTTTCGTATTGTATATCTTCTTAACCAGACGTTCGTTTGGCATTCTTTCCACATGTCCAAATCAGCGGAGAATTACCTTTCGCATCTTTACACCAATACTCTCTTTCATACCTACTCGCTCTCTTACGTATATATATTATATTTATTGCAGTAAAACTATATCGTGATCTAATTCGATGACAATGCCCTCTATCAAGATAAGGCAAATCGTTCACATCTTAAAAATCTAAAATCTAAAAACACTTCACGTGGGTTTGACTCTGACTAAGGGATCCAAGTAGATAATATCATCACAAGATGAGTAAAATTCGAAATAAAACCACATACCACCCTCTTTGACAAGGGTGATCTAGTAGGTATTTTTTTTTTCTAAGGAAGCTCGATTTGAGCACGTTTATGACTTGAAATAACGGTTAAAATTTATAAAAGAACATTATTATCTGATTGGTCACTGTTACAGTTTGTAAAAGAGTTTGGTTACAGTTGATAAATATCCATAATTATTCGAACCTTTTTTTTACGGCGACATGACGAATTATCTGTTATATAACAAAGAAGCACTTACATTTCTGATAAGCAACAGCGTTGAAAGTGCCCAAGATTTCAGCGGGTGTATATACAGGATGAGTCATTGGGTTAACACTGAGTACGGCATCAGATTGAAATACATTTTGCAGAGCCACTACGAATTGATCCATCATACGCCATTCAGGCAAAACCTGTCGATAAAATAAATGGACAAGGATAAAATAATAATTATAATATAAACTTGATTACGAGTGAAAAATAATTGTCAGACATAGGATCCCGTCACGTGTCACAATCATTTTTCGCTCGTAATTAAGTTTTTATGAATAATCAAGCATGTTAAATGCTAAATTTCAGTAATTTGAATAACAGGTACGTGTCATCGTTTAATACAATTCTAACTGCAAAGTTAGAGTATTAAATCTGTATAATGTGTAAACATTCTCGGCTAGATGGCACACGTCTCTTTTAAAAACGACAATATAATACGAAGCGAAAATTGAATGTCATACAACAGCTCACGCTGTAAGTAGTAGCACGATTGGGACGGATTTCCAGTAGATGTGTGTTTCATCCCATGTGTGACAAATCATTTTTCGCTCGTAATCGAGTTTTTATAAATAATCAAGCATTTAACATACTAAATTTCAATTTAATTTTAATCATTATAACGAAATTCTATATAGATACTAATATTTTTGTTCTTAGAATAAAATATAGAATAAAATTATTCTTAAATATGAATATTCATTCTACGCAATTTGAAATTATCGACTGAAAGTTAAAAAATAATTAGTTTAAATCATAATCTAAATATAGAATTACGTTAAATTAGCTAAAACTGAATTTACACTATGTAAATTAGCAAATGAATTTGAATAACAATGACAAATAATCTATAAAAGCGCATGATATAATTTAAATAGTAGGTAAATTTTAATTTATTTTTTTAAATTATCAATTATACTTTATTACATTAACGGAATAAAAAATATGTAGTATAGTATTCTTACTTTATAATGTATAGATTTTATAAGACAAAATACAGAAAATTATGTTTATTACTGGTTGTGGCCTGACTACTTTTCACCCATATAGGGCGACCAAAAGATTCAAGGAGAGAAAATGGTTCATCTCGCACCGTGAGTCCTTTTTATAATGCCAATAGTATCGCTGTTAAGAATGTGCTAGTTTTTAGGTGCTTTAAATTCGTTGTTAGCCTTTCAGAGAAATAAAGATTAAAAGTTTTAGGATAAATAAAATAACACTTACTAAATCTGTAGCAAAATTTTCAAAGAAGTTTGCGAAGCCTTCATTCAGCCAAGTGAAAGTCCAAGACTGTGGTCCAACCTCATTACCGAACCATTGGTGAACATTTTCATGGCAAATAATCCTGCCTACGTTTTGTTTGGTTGACGTAGTGGTTACTCCATCAGTAACCAGAAGAGCAACTTCTCTGTTGAAAGACACACAGTATTTTATAGCAAATGCTAATGTTATGTTATTTATTGCATAAACAGTTTTTGCATAATTTTAAGTCGTGAATTCAAAGTCTTATTCTCAATAAGATTTAACTTATGGTGGTTAAGTTTGTATGTGTAAGTTAAAAATACAACTAAGTATTCATTTTGTAACTTGTAATATCGGTCCAAACGTTAAATTTATGGCGTTTTTTTAACGACTATCGATACATTTTAATACCTCATAAATAGCCTTATAGCATATAATAAAATATTTTTCTTTGCTCCTCAAGCATCTCGTAACGCTTATTTTATTGCTATTTTTATGATGCACAATACAAATTTAAACTTTATGCTCCACAGATTAAGATTGAACATGAAATATGTAAGCAGAAATCCAAGTTCATAAAAGCAGATTAATATAGAATCTTTAGATGATGTAAGGTTATAAAAAAGAGCATTCAAGTACGACGCAAGGTGATGTTTGCTTAAAATAATTGTACTTTAATGTTTTACAAATAATATAGAATGTAAAATAGAACTATTTTTACAATATTACTATTCAGCATTCATGATCGCGGGAGGTCTTCCCGTATAATATGCACATTATAACTATGAACATATTCAAAATGTCGGGCAAGTAAAATTTGAATACAAACGCGATAAAATCCGTAAAAATAGTTTTATTTTCCAAGTATAATACTCGCGGGGTGCGGTGCTGAACCACCTCCACGTGGTGCACCCTGGAAACGTCAGACCTTTTTCCCGTCTGACAGCCAAGAGTTAAGTGATCGGGTCTCGGCGTGCTCTGCGTCAATTGAGCGCGCGCGATTTGAACATGTAGGACGGGATAGCTAATTTCCCGTCGTCCCTTCTCCGAAGGGCTTGGGGATCTCTTGCACTCACGTGATGACCCTCATGTCCGGCTCGTGTCTCTGAGTTTAGGATTCCTTGAATTCAGGGCCGGAATTTACGAAGGTAGATTCCCTCCCGAAAAACAATCCCGAATACTAAGTTTCACAGCTCGGCGAAAGGATGCATGGTTACTCGGAGGAGTCAGCCACTAGAGCGGTACCTAGTCACCAGGGGGGCTTTAAACCTTGACTTTAAACTTATCACAAATGGTAAATACGGAAAAAGAATGAGTCCTCCAGAGGGTTCTGACAAAATTGGGGAGTCCCTTGCCTAGGTGGTATCGGAGCGCGTTTCGGGAACGTGCTACGATGACAGCTCGGTCAGCTCCGCGTATGGGAGGGGAGCTCCATTTGCCATCACAGGCGCGGGCTTAGCTGCAAAATCGGTACAAAATATATACTAAAAAAGAAGAGGAAGCCCAAAGATCGGGTTGGCACGGTTTATAGCCGTAAGAAGGAAGTTGAAGCAAGAGAGCGCCAAAAGCTGAAGACAGCGGAGAAGATGGTGAACGTCAGCATCTCTCCGCCTAAAGGCCAGGAGACGTGCTCATCCGTTGAGTAGATACTCAATGGCATTGTACGGTGCACCCGTGTGGGCGAGGTCTCTGACCGCCCGACTCAGGGCTCTCTTGTGGCGTCCACATGGGGCCATGGTGGTCAGGACCATTCGCGAACACCGTATGGTGGCGACTGAGGTAGCGTGCGCATTGGCCAGAACGCCGCCGTAGGATCTGGAGGCGTGGGTGTCTAATATACGCGAGGAGGGCAGCATTGTGTCGCCCAGCGAGTTGGCCTCCTGGCACGAAAACGCCCGCCGGGTTGCCATCGCCCATTGGGCAGCATAGCTGGAGAGGCCTCGATTCGGTGTACGGACCGTAGAGGCCCTCCGGCCGGTGCTGATCGAGTGAATGGAACGGCGGTCCGGAGCCCTCTCTGGTGCAGGTTTTGTCGGGGCATGGATGCTTCGGCAAATACCTGTACACGGTCGCAAGGTGCGAGCCGGCTCCGTGCTGCTACCAGTGTGGTTGCAGCTAGGACACGGCGCAGCATACACGATGGAAAGCGATGGTCGACAGCGTCAGGAACTGGGACGCGATCGCTGCCTTCTGCGAGATGACTGTGTCGCAGAAGGCAGCAGACAAAGGAAGCGACGGGGCGTGCTCGTGAGGTACTCCTCTACGGTGACATGCGCCGCCGCCAGCGCCTGGGGCGTCGCAGGTGCGAGTACCTCCGCCTGATTCCGCCCTAGCCGAGGCAGCGGGTGACCGGACCGGGGATTAGTCTGATCGCCTCGAAGCGAGGCCACTGCGTGAGTACGACGCCCCGACGGCGAAAGCTGCCGAGGCGTCGACTCGAGAGGATACCCGTGAGGGTAAGCCACCGGGCGGGTCGCCGAAGACAAAGACCGGGTGCCGGTGGTCCGCTCGTTTGACGTGGAGAGGTACATGTAGGGCGTGTCTATGGGGTTGCGCGCCGCTTCTTCTCTCGCCCCGGACGAATTTAGCGGGCTGTAACCACTCCATAGCACGCCGCCAAAAAAAAAGAAGTTTTATACTCGCATAAACGTCAAAATTCTTGACTGTGTAGAAAGATCAGTAATAAATCACATGAAATGATATGTTAAGAACGAAATCTCTCAATACCTTTTCCTTTCTCGTGGATGTACTAATGGGGAACTACATATAAGCTATTTATTATGTATATAAGATTATTTATGAGGAAGAATGGTTTTAGTATTAAAATTATCGTGAGTTTGGCACATATTAAACAATTGTATTTTCGGCAATACTCACGCGTTAGAGTCAATTATGTCGACCCGGGTTTCGAGCATGTCTGATGCTCACCATCAGCAGTGCGCGTCGGGGGCTCGCAGACGCAGCTGCGCACTCGCCCTGATGATGAGCATCGGACATGCTCGAAACCCGGGTCGACGTAAGCGACTCTAACGCGTGAGTATTGCCGAAAATACAATTGATTAAGAATGGTTTTATATAATTTTTAGATTTTTACAAAATAGCGTCTATTGGGTCAACTAATATTATTATATTCAGAGAATAGTATACATACCTGTAGATGACCAATCCCCAGTTTTCCATAGCGCCGGCAGCAAAGTCAGGTACAGCAACTTTATCCATTTTTGGTAATAAATATTCAAACTCAGTATAGTCTTCTAGGGCTTGCATATTTTTTTGGCCAAATTCCAGAGCGAAAGCAGCAGTGTCTTGGGTTCCTGGTCTGGAGTACACTCTGAATGGTATACGATACAAAGCATCTGTGTGATCCTCAATGTGTTCCAAGTTAGAGACGAGGTAAGCTAAAAGGTAGCTAGACATGACTAAAGTATCTTGGAATTCATGTTTCGTGAAGCCAGTAACGGGCTCTCTAAAAATAAAAATATTTATTTGTTATAAATATATTTAAGATAAATTTTGTGAAATTAACAGGAAAATAATTCTTCTTCTTCTTCTTATGTATTGGCAATCAGCTACTTATACGAGCTATTGGTACCAGTGTCGAGTTATAAATATCTTCACGTTAGTCATTGTCTGTCAGTAAGTCAAATCGTCACCTTCAACAGTGCTATGGCCACACTGTTAATAGTATCTTGTAGGAATTTTGATGAAAAACGAAAACGTTGTAAAGCATTTTTATATGATATTCACTACATCCCAGTAGTTCCGTCACATTACATTACATAAAGTGCCATCAAAATTATCTAATATAACACGTTAAAACACTAAGATATCGAATATAATTTAAGAGCACCACATAACGTTTTCAAATTCCCTTCAAAAGTACTCAGGAAAATAATTTGGAGCCTCATAACTGTTCCATATCATAAATATTATTTAAATTTTCGTACTTTTCTGTCAATTACTTATAATATTTCTTTTTTATTTTATTAGGCTATGCTCTGACCATTTCTAAGCTGTCAGGAGGTTAAGAAGAAACAACGTGAAGTTCTATAGCCTGTCGTATCCTGCCCAATAGGGCATCTTTTAGTTACCAACCCACGTTGATGTCTAAGAAAAAGTTATAAGCGTTAGTATTGATGATCAACCTTCTGCCAGACGTCAATCCTCCTTGGGAATGCATTTGTTAATTAAATGGTATTAGATGGAGTTGATTCAGGTCAATATATAGCACACAGTCGTCTTTTTTAATATCCACAAGCAATGTAAGGGTTCATAGTATTTGTAGCCTCTACCACGCAGCCATAGGCCTATATAAATTGAAATAAATGTACGATGAAGAGAATTAAGAGAGAATGAGCTAAAAAAATTATTTTTGAAATATAATTCAATTTCTTTTTATATTAGATACTTTGTCAGCTTTAGGAATTCATATGTTCATTAAAAATAATGTACATACATACATATCATCACGCCATATCCCTTGTAGGATAGACAGAGAGAACAGAGTGCCAGAGAATTCTATCCTTGCATACTTCACTCGCTTCCTCAACATTCATAAAAAAATGTTGTTTGTAATTTTAGTTTCATTTTGATTCTCATACGTAAGACCCACGCTTGTCTAATTCGTTGGGTTGAATTTAAGTTCTCCGTGTGAAAATATTTTTCCATAAGCAAAACAAGTTTTTAAACTCTACATATTATTCTGAAAATGCATCTACTTAATAAAAAAAAATTAGAAATCAATGAGCAAGATACTTACTTAAGTAAATCATCTCTGAGAGGCATGTTACTTCTAACCACAGTATAAGCAGGTGGTGCGTAAATTGTTGTTCTAAAGATAGCTTTCAAGGCGGGCTCATCATAGCATGGAAAGGCACGGCGGGCAAACGTAGGCTGTAGTTGAGAAGTTACCAAGCTCCTGTGAAAATTCATAAAATACAAACATAATACGGCATATGCTTCATTATCCTGCTCCCATCCTAATTGCTCAAGGTCGACACAATATACAGGGTGGAAGTGGACTGCTCCGCAAAACAAATACAGGAGACCCTACTAGTTCTACTTGTGATGATAGGCTAGAAAAAAAGTCGATTCGGATGAAAAAATATATTTTTTTTTTCACCACGCGATGTCGTTCTACTCGAAAACATATGATCGTAAGTTTTGAATAGATTGCGTCTTTTCTCATCTGAGTAAAGTTACTTATATTTTATGGCATTATCGTTACATGGCACTTTCCTAATATAATGGAGTGTGGAAAAAACTTAAAATTCGTTGTGAGAATATTTTTTTTTTCATGCGAATCGATTTTTTTCTAGCCTATCATTACAGGTAGGACTAGTAGGGTCACCTGTCTTTGTTTTCGGGAGCGGTCCACTTCCACCCTGTATACACTACTTCCATCGTAAACATCACAAAAAAATAAGAATAGTTTAATAACCGGTTTCCCAAGGAGGGTTGACGTCTGGCAGGCGGCCACTCATAAAACTATTGCCAATAACTTTTATAATAAGTACTATGGAAGAAGAGTACATACTGTATCGACCCCATGTAATTGGGATAAGAGTAGAAGAATGATGATGACGAGTTTAATGACTGGTCACTTGTCTAAAATCAACCCTTTTTGGGAATGTAATGTAATGGGACTTTACAATATGAAAAGTACAGTTATGCCATCGTCTACCAACTAAAACCCATCCAAAAAGTTAGACTTCTGGCTCTCTCGCTCACGGAACTAAGCGCAATAGTACCCATTGCTCAGACGTCCATTTTCTGTCAGAGTATGGCACTACCCCGGAACTATCAATCCTATCAAAAAACATGTAACTATTAAAAAAGTTTATAATTAATAATGCCTAAATGTATACGGTATAATGACATAATAAGAATACAATGATTGTTACTCCTTCTTTTCCTGTGAGTGATCGTAAAAGGTGACTAAATGATGCAAGCAGATAGCATCATAGCAAAAGAAAGGGAACTCGAAATAAATCTTTACATCAACTCATCTGACCAAAGTAATATAGTAAATCAATTTCTCCTCCATTGTGCAGGCAGAAAGTTGATCCCGGTATTAAGACGTATATATATAAAATGACATTATCATGAAGAACTTAATGGCTATTGATGACCTTACATACATACATACATATCATCACGCCATATCCCTTGCAGGGTAGGCAGAGAGAACAGAGTGCCAGAGAACTCTATCTTTGCATACTTCACTGGCTTCCTCAACATTCATAATTCTCTTCATACACGCTCGCCGGTTTTGGAGACTCTTGACTCCACCTTCCTTCAGTACGTGACCAATCTGGTCTAAGTAGGTTAGTCTCGGTCTCCCTCACTACTTACATCCTTTCACTTTCGCATTGTATATCTTCTTAACCAGACGTTCGTTCGGCATTCTTTCCACATATCCGAACCATCGCAGCATTCCCTTTCGCGTCTTTACACCAATACTCTCTTTCATACCTACTCGCTCTATTGATGACCTTTAGATCAAAAAATTTCTAATTCATAAGCACAATGATAATATTAATCTAGTTTTAATATTGTTTAATATAAAAGTTTGCCTTAATTATAGTTTTGTATAGATTTATAACAATAATTGTTGTGTTTTTCTTTTTTGAAAAAAAAAACAAGACCATGCTCATTATCATTTTCCTGCTCTCATCCCAATTACTTTAGGTCGAGGCAATATGTACTCTTCCTCCTACATATTATAAAAGTATGTAATAGTTTTATGACCGGCCGCCTTGTCTGACGTCAACCCTTCTTGGGAATGTAATTGTTGACCAAACGGTATCAGGTGGTGTTGGCCCAGGTCGTTATAAAACTCTTAGTCGTCTTTTACGACAAACGAGCAAAGTAAGGGTTGGTAGTATTATACACACAGCGAAAAAAACAAGACAAGAAAACTTGTTTTTCTTGTCCTAAGAAAATAATCCTTGTAATGCGGGGCACTTTACAAACATACAATTAACGTAAACAAATTACACCCAGACTCAGAACTACATATTGTGAATCGCACAAAGTATTTGTTTTACGTGAGAATCGAACCCTAACACTGGTACAGCAGATAGGTATTTTAACCACTGCACCATCTGTACAGTGATCTTCAGTCATCTGAAATGAGTGAAATTTAATATTCTAAGTTCATTAACAAATTAATAATATTTTTTATTTACTTACACACTATTACCAAGGTAGTCATAAGTCGATAAATAAACACCGAACATATTTTCAGCGTAGTGGGCAGTATACGAAATGTTTATGGTCACAGGTTGCATAACTGTCAACTGTGTATTCAATCGAAGCCTTAAAAAGTGTGTATCGTTTGCCGCCATTGTAAAACTTTCTAACAAATTCACGTTTGGTTCTCTATCAGTAAATACTTGGATTGCATCCTCAGCTATTTCCATTTCCATTGCATGAAGGACTATTTCATTTGTTATAGAAATTGGTAGTATTCTGATTGAAACGCTGCCGGTAAAGTTTGCAGGATTATCGGGATTGAGGAAGAGGATTACGTCGTAGAATGTAGGTATGGTGTCTGGTGGTAAAACATATTGTTCCGCTCGGTCATCTCTTGGTGTGACTTGGATCTCCGTGTTTAAGGGAACACAGAAGGCTGATCCCAAAAGGGTTAACAGTGGTAGTAAATACATATCTGAAATGAAAAAAAAAAATAAATACAGCATGACAATAAATAAAATATAACCGCTGTGGCAAAGGATGAAGAATATAATTTTTTATCAGCCTTTACATTCCCATAGGAGATATAAAAACTGAGAATGGGTAGCAACCCACTCCTGGATTTTTAATAACGATTATAACTACACAACACGCTTGGCATGCGTTAGATTTATTGATTTTTACATCAATATGTTAAGAAGTTAAGAAGAATGTTAAGAAGTCTTTAAAAACGGATTTGCTTGTTTTTCTTTAGCAATGAATTCGCTGGGCGAAGTATTAAGTTTAATACGAGTTCGCTTAAAGTTGGTAAGAGGTTGCGTGGTGGGTTATTCTATAAAAGATTTAAAAAAATGTGAAGTTTTCTGACCAACATCAGACAAATAATAGATTTTGATCTATTTTTCTTATTCTTAGAGATTTCTTAACATAGAGATAACAATATTATGAAGTAAAATATAATAGATTTTTAAGAAAAAAAACCAATCATTCACAGATTTCTCTATGAAGACAATATGAGATTACTTTAAAACATTCATAGTATAGCTATTCGAATTCAAGATAACGATAAATTTCAGGATATCAATACTCGTGTTGATACAGATAAACTATCAAAACTTGTCGATAAGATTGTAAGTAATCCACTTGAACTAAGACGAAGTTAGTCAATATTCGATATTCTTGTTCAAATATTTGCCTATTGTAAATAAATTGTTACATTTAATGGTAAATTGAAAACGATTATATTAAATGAAAATTATCTCAATATAGTCTCTTTATTAAAAAGATTTTAATGTCTTTGGTCATAGATGGGGAAGAAATCCAAATGGTAGTAAGTAGCTGATTATGAGCCTCAACAATACTAGAGACATAGTTAGTGCCACTGGCTGCCGTAATAGAGACTTGAAAAACTTGCTGACTTGAAAAACTTGTAGCATCAAATGTGTCACCAACTTGCTTACCAAGTTCTTGATTATACCATCATCTATTTCTTGTAGAGACCTGTATCCGTATGATCGTCAGTGCGCTGATGAATAGATGGATAAGAAATTTACATATCACAGTCTGCTTAGTGAAAATATTCACTATACTGTATGATTTTTATGTTCCTGTATTTTAATTTTATTAATCAATTATACAAATGATTATGGCTAAACAGACTTTAATGATATCTGATTGCTATCCCTTCATATATAAGGAGGCTAACGTACAACAGTTGCCGTCGAATGGCTGATGGATGAAGATATGGATGGATAGATTAGTAATTTTAGTCTTTTAATATTAAATCTGTTGTAAGATATTAAAATAAAATTACAACAGCATTATAAGTTCTAAAGAGGTCAGGCCTTAAAATAAACTTTTGACAATCAGATTTCCCAACGCTATCTTCTTTCACTTTATCTTGTTTTAACAAGAAGAATTTATTTTATAAAATATTACTTTTACTTATGTCAATAAAGTAAAAACATCATACGCTTCTCTTTTTCTTTTATGAGTAAGGGAAGATAATAAAATAATTTCAGCAGATATAATCATTTCAAAACTAATAGGATTCTAAATAAAATGCCAGAATAATCTTTCTTATCTATCAGTCTAACTACATCTACCATCAGATATAAGACTTCCGCATAGAATATAGTGGTATCATCACCACGCTTGATAGGAGGTGTTATAAGTTGCCCGTGATCATCAACATACGGTTTCACAACTCTTAGATTGGGTGATACAGTAGGCCGTTTTTATATTTATAACGGAGACGGATGCCCAATATTAATTAGGACATATGGTACTAAAATGAACGAACAAAAATGATAACTTACCGAATGTATCTACTATTCCACTACCTAATATAAACTGGACTTACGAAAATAATCCCAATCGGCATTAAAAGTGGTAATTTAATCTATGTCAATATTATAATTGATTATAATAATTATCAAATGCAAGTTATCAAACGTGATAATTGGAACAAGACTTGTTTTTTTTTTAATAATATTTATTTCGTGGCAACGACTAGTCGTTTCTTTAATATTTTTTTTTAACCAAACTATCGAATATAATCTAAAGCTATAATAGACTTTGAGTCTATATAACATAGCCACAGCTTTGTTTCCGTGTAGTGACGGAGTAAGAATACAATTCACCACCCCCTATCTTACCTGTGGATCTTAAAAGATGATTAGGGGATAAAATATGTATATGGCTTCTGTGCAAGAGAAGAAAAGCTAGAAATAAAATCCTATACAAACACGTTTGACCAGCGCAATATATCAGGTTGATTTCCCTCCTATTATGGAGAAGGCTCGAGCATAACAGTGGGACATATGTGAGTTGAGATGATGACCATAGCTTTGGCTGGTCCTCGAAAAATAAAAAATATCGGATTTTAGCGAATCAAATTCGAATTACAAAATAGACTTTTATTACAAATTTACCTTCTTATACAGAAGCTTTATGTACTTAAGACATTCAATGACGACCACTGGAATCAGAGTGGGGCGGGGCTATAGTAGCGGCGCCTCGCACTCGGATCCGAGCGTACATCCCGTTCATTTTGTAGTAGTAGGATCCCAGTGCTCGGCACCGAGCGTGCTGTGTGCCGACCACTCAGATCCAAAAAATGTGTTTTTTATTGAAATAATAACAATATACATTTATCCATATTCCACATTTTCAAACATTCATATGTACTTAATCAAAATTTGCCCGGCTATTATTTTTATTAATTTTGTAGGTAGTGAATGGGTTAAGTACCCTAGTCAACATGTATGATTTACGTAAAAAATAATCATATAGAAAATATAATAATCATCACGTTATTTTCACTAACGATATCTAAAAATTAGATAAGACCTAAGGCAATTTAAATATCAATTTTACATTATCAATGTTACAACATAATTTCTGACTATATTTATGCGATGTTTTACGACTGCGTGGTTGACAAGGTTAGGATACCGATCTACCAAATGCTACGTTTTGAATTCTCACGCAGGATAATACATTGTGTGAATCACGAGTTGTTGTTTTAAGGCCGAGTGTAATTTTTGTCTTTTAATAGCATTTTTGGCAAGTCCTCCACAATAAAAGGATTATATCTTTAATGCGGGGTATAGTTTTCAAAAAATAAACAGAATCAAATGTTATTATTAATATCAGGTAGTACTTCGATATATATTGCTTTAGCTCTTGCCTAAAGATGCATAAGAAAATTGCAGTACTTATTATAGTTTCCCGGATAAATTAAAAGTTGATTGAATTTGATCTTTATAGAGATGTACGTGTACGTATTTAGTTATAAAGACTGATCAATTGAAATAAATATCACTGGCGGCAACTGTTTTCTAAAGAAAGCTAGCCAGTATACGCTGCTTTATACCTACAAATCCAGTAAAATAAAAATAAAATTCCTTCCAATTCGTTTTTTTCGTATGGTGACGGAGTAACAATATAAGTCATCATTTATCTTGCCCGAGGATGTCGTAAAAGACGACCAAAGGAATCCATTAATCACGTAATGTTTTAAACAAAAAATTTAAACCTCACGATGTATCACCAGGAGAGAGCTGGTGATACATCGTGGAGTTTAAAATGAAGGCACCCTTCCCCACCCAAAATTACTAGTATTTTTCAACACACACGAAAAACTTTATTAAAATCGGTCCCCGTCGTTTAAAAGGAATTCAGTCAAAATCATATATACATATGTAAAGGACATTATGCAGGTCCTTCAAGACGTTAGAAGTTTTCTTTTTCCAATAAGATTTATTTTTATTATTCAAAAAAAAAGCTACATCTTTTTTTTATAAGCTTAGAATTTGAATCTCATCATTTTCATCATTTCAGTCTACCGGCGTCCACTATTGGACGTAGGCTTACCTAATATTACGCCACATAGTGCGTTCCTATGCCACTTGCATCCAACGATGCCCAGCAACCTTCACCAGGTCATCTGTCCACCTAGTGGGGGGGCGTCCTAAACTGCATCGTCCGGTACGTGGTCACCACTCTTTTTTCCGCTTTTTTCTCCGCTTCATGAGCTTGAGAGTCTGGTCACGAAGTTTTTTAGGTCTATTAGCGCGGCGAGCCTTGAAAAATTTCGACCTAACCACGTGGATAGTTTCCACGAACCTGTTGTTCATATAATAGCGCGTAGGGTACCGGAGTTGCCGTGACTGCGGGCCATTTCCATTGTGCCCATCATAAGGGGATAATACCGTAATGGCCACGCTTGGCAGACGGGTTGGTGGTCGCAGTGAGATGTTATACATTTCCCAGGAGCGTGCTGCTGCCCACTCCCCTAATGAACCTTTAGCCGATTTTGGCGACTCCCACGGGCAAGCAAGGTGTGGCGACACTTATATCTATTACGTCGTCACACGGGGAATTTGCAATACAATAACAATAAACAATAATTTTCCATCCTGCCTCGGAATTGCCGTAAAATTCTGCAGTAAGATGCAGGTTGAGGTTTCGGAGGCTGCTCATCACTGAAGTAAAATTGCCTCATACTCTATTCCACCTTGATCCTATTCCGTATTCTTTTTTTTTCTTGAGGTGTGCGGTATATTCATTAACCGTGGGGAAATGGAGGGTCTTCCTTCCTTTCTTCCATTTCAATATAATAATGGGTTGTCGCCTTGTTTCGCCTAATTCAACCAATTATAGTTACGAAATTCTCAGTACAAAAGGTTATTTATCTGCTTTCGATTAACAATGTATATACAAGAAATGTATATGGCAGGTATAATCCTGCCTACCAATTTGTCTATGAAGAATTTATGACCTACGAAAAATTATTTATCGATTTTATCAATGATTGTTATTGATAATGTTCAAAATTATGGCTTCGTTAATAGCTATATAAAGATATCATTCCATCTTTGTGTCCGGCTGCCAGTCATTGGTGATATTGGTAGGACAGCGGGAGGAATAGTATACCATTGTAATCACCACATTTTATTAAAATGTCTAGTGCCATATGTATTCAACCTTAGTAATCCGCTCGCTTAACAAACAAGTAGACATAATTATTTTTAATATATTGTAATTATTAATGCAAATAATCTTTATTATGATGATTACATTTATCTATATAATGATAAAATGTTTTATCGAGAATTTATAATTTTTATCATTAAAATCCATTTTTATATCGGCAAACGCACTATGTTGCAAACGATGTCTTACGAATGCCTTCATTTTAATCTTTTTGTCCTTGTATAATTAAGGTTAAAATTAATATTAAAAAGTTTCAACGATAAGATCTGCATTTAAATTACTGAAATTTAGCATTTAATATGCTTAATTATTTATAAAACCCGATTACGAAGCGAAAAATGACGTCACAAGCGGGATTCGAACCCGCACCTGTCGGGTAGATAGCATACCGTCACCTTAAGACGTAAATATGATACGAAGCGAAATTTGCATGTCCTACAATAAGTCACGGTGGTGTAGTGGCAGCACGATTGGGCCGGCATCCCAATAGGCGCGGGTTCGAATCCCGCTTGTGACATCATTTTTCGCTTCGTAATCGGGTTTTATAGATAAGATTTGTAGTATACTAAGTAATAAATCTTTTGATACATATATGAATGTATGTGTACAGTTGTGCTACATTATATAGCTTGTATATTTAAACAATAAATATTATATTTTAACTCTCTGTATGTTGGCCGCTACGAATACTGTTAATCGTTATTGCTTATAGACGTTATAAAAAACGACTAAGAATTTACATTGACCTAGAGTAACTCCGTCTGATCATCCTCAAGGAAGGTTGACGTCAACGAGCCTACTGCTCCTTCCATCACATAACTATTGCTAAAACCTTGGCAATATATGTAATGATATAAGAACACATATTGCGTCGATCCCAAGTAATTGGGGTAAGAGAAAGATGACAATGATGATGGTGTTATATTTTAGAAGACGCACTATAATATTTCTTTTTTCTTCTTTCACTTGTAAGTTTATGTCAAAATCATAACGTTTAATAGGATTTGCCAACAGATGCCGGTAAATTACATATTTTTCTAAATATTATATTTAACTTAATATTATTAACTACACTTAAAATGGTCAAATTATCATCATATGCCATAAATTAAACCAGAATGACTGTATTTTTAAATTAAAATACTAATTTTAATATATTTACCTATCTCTCGTTAAAGGAATTATCGGTAGTGGAAAATAATTTTCAAGATGGTATTAAAACCCAAGAAGAGAACGCAAACTCGAAACAAAACCCTATACCAACACGTCCGACCAGCGTGGTATAGTAGGTCAGTTTCCCTTTCACTACGGAGGAGGTTCGAGCTCAATAGTGGACCGTATATTAGCTGATATGATGATACTAAAACCCAAATTAGTTATTGGCTAATTATCGACTCGGTCATCAGATCAGATTTTACATACATACATATCATCACGCCATATCCCTTGCAGGGAAGGCAGAGAGAACAGAGTGCCAGAGAACTCTATCCTTGCATACTTCACTCGCTTCCTCAACATTCATAATAAGATTTTACTTAAATTTTAATCAAAATTACTATTACATTTTTAACTAAAATATGCTGTCGTAATTTTGAATCCAAACTAATCTCAGAAATTGGTTCCAATTTAGTTTCCAAGATTTGTCCCACATATTTCAAGTTAAATAGAAGCTTGTAAAAAGGTAAACCATTCACGTTTAACATCAATTGTTGACCTGTACTTTGAATATGTTCAGTATTCATTATTGTGTTCAAGTACATATTGACATCTATGTGACGTACGAGGAAAATAACCAGAACTAGCCCTTATTATAATTTCTTTACAAATCTTCAACGATAAAAATATGATCCATTTAAATTACTGAAATTTAGTATTTAATATGTTTAATTATTTATAAAACCCGATTACAAAGCAAAATAATTAAGCATATTAAATGCTAAAAAAAATTATTAAGCATATTAAATGCTAAATTTCAGTAATTTAAATAACAAGGTTGTGTCATCGTTTAATACAATTCTAACTGCAAAGTAAATAATACTTCAAGTATTAAGCCTATAATAATGTGTAAACATTGTCGGGTAGATCGCATACCGTCACCTTAAGACGTAAATATGATACGAAGCGAAATTTGCATGTCCTACAATAAGTCACGGTGGTGTAGTGGCAGCACGATTGGGCCGGAATCCCAATAGGCGCGGGTTCGAATCCCACTTGTGACATGATCCATATATTTTGACAATTTATTTAAATCACTTTATTGTTTGCATTTAATGATATCTAGCTATCTAATTATTTTGATATACAAAATTAAATATAAAAAATATAATTTATATTATAAATACTATACTGTCTTGTGACTATACTATCTTATAACCACCTAGGCCAACTCCATCTGATGCTGGTCAGCGATTACATACACAAGGAGGGTTGACGTCTGGCAGGCGGCCGGTCATAAAACTATTGCCAATAACTTTTACAAGTGCTATGAAAGAAGACTACATATCGTATCGAGCCCAAGTAATTGGGATAAGAGTAGGAGAATGATGACTGTCTTGTGATGATGGAGTAAGAATACAACCCACCAGCAATTCATTTTGCTTATGAGTATAGTAAAAAACGATTAAGGTAATTAAAATGAAAAACATCATCATCATCACAGCCCATATATGTCCCACTGTTGGGCTCGGGCCTCTTCCGTAATGGGAGGGAAATTAATCTACTATACCGCGCTGGTAAGACATGTTGGTATAGGGTTTTGTTTCGAGTTTTCCTTCTCTCGCATAGAAGTTATATGCGTTTTATATCTCTTAGTCGTCTCATACGATCACCCACGGATAAGATATTGGGTGGAGAATAGTATTCTTACTCCGTCACCACACGGAAAATGAAGATAGCATTCACTATAAGAAAGGAAATACTCAAAATATGACCTTCTACCAATGTGTCTGACCACCGTAGTATAGAAAGTTATTTTCTTTCCTATAATGTAGGACATTTTATTCCAATAGGAGAGCGTATATGCAGCTCAGATCATAAAGATAAAGTGCTAGATTAAATAAATTTTCAAAATTCACAATTCTTACTTGCTTAAGTTTCATGAGTATTATAAATAAAATAAAAATAAAAAAGCCTTTTATTTCCTACAAATTAATTTTACATTTAATTTTTTACATTTACTTATCTTTAAACGCTCAACTAATTGAAATTAATACCTGCTTATTTTGTTTATATCTTATATTATGTAGCTATTTACTGTTTTAGCTACTAGTATCAATATACTTGTTTTGACACTATATACTATTTAAACGCTCAACTAATTGATCTTAATACCTACTTATACTTATTCTTATTTACTTCCATATTATTTACCTATTACTATTTTATTTACTATTATTAATATACTAAATAATATTTACTACTATCTAATATTATTAGCTAACTTGGTTAGAATTTAGATAGGTACCTAAATTATATAATTTGTACCTATCTAAAATGAGTAGAGTATTATATTGCATATTATTTATTACAGCTTATTTTAGTGACAAAGGTTGAAAGTCTTATAAAATATCTCGCAGATGTGTTATTCTGAGGTTGGATAACCACTTAATCTGTCATTCTCGGCACTCGTGAACATCTGTAACCATTCATATAGGGGTGTCACAACTCAAAGATTCCATCTAATCTAACCACGGAATACAGTTAAACATTTTGGATGTGCCAGTAGGTGCAAACGCTAAGTAAAATATATTCCAGTGAATTTGGTTAGATTAAATAGCTAACCTGAAATACTTTCTTCTCATCATGTACCTAAATCTCTTTCTATTCAAAATAAAAATCATACTGAGGCTACTATCCCCGCAAGAGGCAAGTATCCCCCGAAGCATTTTTCACGCTAGGCTGCTATCCGCCATAGTAGGCAACTATCCTCTTTCTGAGAGGTGAAATAAAACAGTATTTATTCTTAACCATTGTTAATTAAGTATACAAAAATAGGCTTTTATAGAAGATAAAGGACCTATGTTTTGATATACATAAAGAAAAATTTTCGGCAAGTTCATCTTTTTAAAAAATAAAGCTTTTTGGAAAAGTGGGGCAACTATCCGGCATTTACCCTACGTGTCATGAAGGTTATTGCTGCTTATCAGCATTTGTGGGGCTGTGTGATAACTAACACACGCTCAAAAACAGCCCCAAAAAAAGTTGGCTGTGCGATGAATACGTTTCCGCCGTATTTTGAGCTGCTGAATCGATATTCAAAGTTAGAATTAAGATCCTATGTAGCTGTTTTTAAAAATATATGTCTCAGAAGTTTTTGAAACTTGCTGCCGTTATAAAAAAGAGGGAAAATATGTTTGTTACGTTGTTTTCGATAAATATTCAGGTACCGTCGGTTCTTGATCTATTTTTTTGATTTTTTACGGTGTTAATACTTCTAACCTTCTTTCAACATGTGAATATCTAAGTATAATAAAGCCAGCGGACTCTCTAAAAACAATCTAGTTGGCGCTAAAAGAGTACATTAAAATTTTAGAGTTATCTAAAAATGGTACACAGGATCTTAATTCAGACTTCGAAATCAATTCAGTAGCTCAAAATAAGTCGGAAAACTATTCTGATGCATCGCACTATCATTTTTGTGGGGTTGTGTAATTGATGTCTATCCTTTGAAAGATGAAAGCGTAAGTCTGTAAAATAATTTAACAGAGAAGGAACAGAGACTTAAGAGCTCTTACCGGTCATAGATCATCTTGTATCCAACTTCTACACAATGAGTGGCGTGTGGCAAAATTAAATTTACCACAAGGTATACCTCAATCACATGACATCCGTAGCTGCTTCTTGCGATGTGATGCGTGGTGTTACCAGCATTGCGCACACCAGGTGGTAAGATGTGGGTGGCGCAGATGCTACAGACGTATCTTGGCTGAAGTATTTCATTCCTATAAAGAAAATGGAAAATTAGCTTACAATAGTAAACTTCATCATCATCATTACAGCTCATAAATGTCCCACTGTTGGGCTCGGGCCTCCTCTGCAATGGGAGGGAAATTAACCTACTATACCGCGCTGGTCAGACGTGGTAGGTATAGGGCTTTGTTTCGAGTTTTTCTTCTCTCATATATGTAGATGTTATATGCGTTTTATATCCCTTAGTCGTCTCGTACCATCACCCACGGGTAAGATATGGGGTGATGAATAGTATTTTTACTCCGTCACCAGACGGAAAAAAAATTATAAAAAAATTTACTCTTATCAGATAGATTAAAAATTTTAGTTCTTTTTCTTTTACAGTTCACATTTCATAGTTATCTTTTACGAAACTCACGGAGAAGAATAGATATTTTTTGAGTTAATTATTTTATTCTCAGCTCATATAATGTACTAAAAATATATATGGTAGAATATATATGACTTATATGAACCTGAATTATTAATTAAATGCATATTATTTACAACATTAGTTTTGAGAATGCAAAGTACTACATAACTTTAATAGTTCTTAGAGCGTATAAAAATGCTGGCATCATTTTTTTGCTTGCTATGTAGGATTTAGAATTTTTAGCTAGAATTTAACAATATCTGGTGTTTACGCGAGTATTACACATTTGAAATAAAACTATTCTTACGGATTCTACCACATTTGTATTTGATTTTTGATGTAAGACTGCACAGATAGTGTAGTGGTTAAGATATCGACCTGCCGTGCCAGCGCCGTGGTTTTAATTCCTGCGCAGCGCAATACTTTGTGGGACTCACAAAGTGTTGTTGGGAGTCTTTGTGTAATTTGTCTGCGTTAATTATATATTTGTAAATTAAGCAAGACTAATAGTTAGATTTCATAGAAATCTAATAGAAATGGCTCTTAGTTATCACGTAAGTATGAAACAACATTATTTTAACTTTAATTCAAATTTAATTGGATTTGAATGTATTCTATATTCAGAACAGTATCCAATGTACTCACCAATCCACCACAATCTAAATTAGTACTTCAAATAGTTTGTTCAGTAAATCTTCAAACGTCCAACCCTCATCACTTCACAACTAAAACGACAGTATGGCGAGCTGTGAACGGAATACTAAATACAAAACAGCTTTAGAGAGAATTTTTTTAGCTTATTGACATCTATTATTACATCTAAGGCTCACTATAGAGGTATAATTCGATAATCGTCACATTTGGTAGGCAGTTTGGTGATCGTAGTTTTTGTTGTGAGTTTCTCAAGGGAGTTGCTGTCCACTACTCTGATCCTCTGTCATTTTTTATAACTTCCAAGGGAAAATCAGCAATAATGACACGCTATTTTCTTAACCTTTGATTCCTGATCACTGACATCCCATCACTAACGCATATCATCACTTTATTAGGACAGCTCATACATTTATTAGTGTTTTTTTTTTTGGTCAGTTTATAGTCTAGACACACGCCATATGGAATATATCCGGGATGGCAGATGGGCGACGCGTGGTTCCAAAACCCACCGTATTCTCTCCCCATCGTCATTGGGCTGTTTACTGCCACCGTATTCTTGACGTCCGTGGTCAGCCCGGCGAGTAACCCTTTCGGGTACCATCGCCGTCAACACACCGGCTTATAGCTGGGGCGTCACCCTCACGCGTTCGGGTTGAGAGCCCTCAGCGCTCACCCACAGTCCGGGTAAAGTTGTCATAGCCATCTGAGGCTAACAACTAAGACACAAAAAAAAAAAAAAAAAAAAAAAAAACCTCACGCGTTCAGCCAATCTGCGGGTGACGGGTTATTTCTCGGTTCAGTCACTGGAGATATGGGGCGCAGATACTCGCGCCTATGCCATCCAAGTTACTAGCGGCGGAACGTGTCAACGAAAATTATGACTAAAGGATATGCAATGATATGCAAATAACGACGCGAGAGAAAAAAACATTCTATATAAAATTCTATGCCAATCTGATTAACCAGTGCGTATAGTAAACATTTTTTCTCATATTATGAATAAGTACCGAACTCAAAAAAGAAACGTACATGGGCCAAAAAGAAGAAGAATAACTAATTGCAATAAAAGAACATATATCTCAGTACCGGTGCTTAGTATAAGTCTATAAAGAAATTAGCAAACGGTTTACTTTTTTCACCGAAATTTTAAATCTAAAATTAATAGTATTAAAACTAAATTATCTTCGCTCATAAAATACAATGATGCTTAAAGTAAAATTTCGCTTAAATAGTTCGCAAAGTAATAGTTATATTATGCGTAGTTCTTACAAAAGAGTATAGGCTTTATGGAGTACTTAGTTTTCTGCTTTGATGTCCGTAAGTACCATCGAGAAAGGGCACATGCTTAAATGATTATAGTACGCAAACCGATCAGGCTGATCTAATTTTATATTATATCCTTAATTATTATTAAAGTTATAAAAAAATGTATATCAGTGGTAGCGGAGTAAGAATACAATGGTCATTCCTTCTTTCCCAGAGGGTTTCATAAAACAATATTATGGAATTTGAGCAGATAACATCACAGCAAATAAAGAATAATCCAAAGTAACAAGAAACCCATCTGACTTGACCAGAGATTAGTTCGCCATCCATGTAGGGGCTGAACCACGTGAAGGCATCAAAGCAAAATGTTGCCACTGGGTGGACGACTCAAGACAATATCTGGTAATCGTCTATATAATTGGCGATAAAGAGGTACAGTATGGCAGATTACGGGGTTGGAAGTGAAGCTTCCGGCAGCCCTGGCGGTTTGAACACGATGTGACCGGACCAAACCCTGTCCTAAATAAAAAGCAAAATAACCCGTTTGGATAATTTGCTATATTAAGCTAATTTCACTAATCCGAAAGTGGAGGAGATGGATAATTAGGAAGCCACTTAAATAAAACCTTGGTTATCATTTAAAACCAGCTTAAGGTGGACCAATTTTACTTTCGCTTTGTGCAGAAGAGACGTTCTCAATATTAGAACAATGTTGAGCTGAGAAGTTGTTAACTAAATTTATAATTATAAGTTATATAATTAATTGCAATAGAAATAGTACAGATTGTTGTGGACAGTCTTGCGTGATATCCTAATTCATCTCTTAACAAACACGTTTATTGACACTATTTTCAAGTTCAGATGTAGTAAAGAAAAAAAAACAATTCCTTATTGACTATTCATATTAACAGAATAATTAATCTGTTTTTATGGTTTCAATACCAGATAATAATGATCAACGGGCTAACCAATATTGAGTAAAGAGATAGAAAAGCTTATCATATTTAAGTAAATAAAAAAACAACAGGCAGTTATGGGGACTGCCTATAGAAGTGAAAACTATTAACTTAAGACTAATTGAAATAATAATAATTTTCTAATCTTTATATAAAAATAAAAACCTATAAGTTTTTCCCCTCCAAAAACGCTCAACGCGCCTAAAGAAGTTTTCATATAGCTATAGATATACTATTAGCATTAGCATGTCGGTGACGCGAACCTATAAGTTTTACCCCTCCAAAAACGCTCAACGCGCCTTAAGAAGTTTTCACTTCAAAAAAATTACGACAGAATAGTTTTATATTAAAACAAATTGTACCCGATTTTAGATATTCAGTAATATGTAGTGCTACCCATGCCACTAGTTTACAATAAAAAGTAATATTGCCCATTGGAATTGCAGAGAACAAAGGCTGTATACAAACTTGGACTCACTGGTCGGAACGATTTAATTAATTTGGTTGCGTAAAAAATAAACTGAAGCATTGTTTTAACTGTTGAGTTTTTCGAAAAAAAACAACAATTGAATACTTTCATGTTTAAATTAATGGTTACCGTGTTTAATGAGTGAAGAATACAAAAATGGAAGTGAAGTAAAGAATACAAAAATGGTAACAGTATTCCCGTTGCAAACAGCATCAACTGTAATCGCCAACTCACTGATCACGCTGGATGATTTTATATGCCATAATACTTTTTGGGCAATGAATTTACATTCATGCAGCCGAGATTATCGATTGGCCTGCCTGAACAAACATGAAAACCGATACTTCTAAAATCAAGTACGGTTTACTCTCTTTTGTAAAGTACTAAAGTAACATTTCAACATTCATTCGGAAATTTCCGGAGCTAACTGAAATAAGAAGGAACATTTTCAAAATTACTTTTTATTACGGAACGATCGAGTGATCATACTTTTCGATACAAAGGTTTTTTTGTTGACTGGTATTTTCTAGCACATTATGTAACGGTGTAGTCACCGAAATCACGAATCATTTTTTATTATTCTCAACTAATTTACCAATAAATTTTATTGTGGTAATCCAAAATGAAAATTTGTATGTTTGTGTGATCATACGGCAGAAATTATAAATTCGTCCCATTGAGATTAATATTACGAAATACACCTTTTTTGTATATTATCTAGTTCACAAAATTAGCGGCGATGGGGGTCGCCACCCATCACGCCTTGCCCAGTCAGGCGAGTCGAGGAGTGCAGAGTGCCGGGTGGGCACGTGGAAAGTAAGAGGTTGTGTGGAAGGTAAGTTGCACGAGCTGATATCCGTCATGGCGGACAAACAGCTAGACGTGCTCTGTGTAACAGAGACCAAGCGAAGCGGCAGCGACGCCTGCGATCTTCCTGAGAAACCAGTGAACGCGTGATTATATGCGGAGATTTGAACGGATGGGTGGGGACCAAGCGTCCCGACTATGAGGACGTACTACTTATCACTACACCCTATCTTATTACACACTATCTTATCACCAAATGGACAAACCATTTGGTGATAAGATAGTGAACGACGCAGGTAGGCTCATAGCGGATGTATGCATGGAGAGAAACTTTATTGTGTCAAACACATTTTTCCAACATAAGGATATCCATATGTATACATGGAGAAAAAATGAACAAAAAAGTATAATAGATTTAATTTTGGTAGACAGTCGCCTCCGAAGCAAAATATTGGATGCAAGAGCCTACAGGGGCCCCACCGTCGATACGGACCACTATCTCGTTATTGCGAGATTTAGTGGTCTGTTCAGAAAGTGGAGGCAATGGCGAGAGCGTGTCCACTTCGGAGGGCTTGAAAGAATAAAGGTTGAAAGGTTGCAAGAAGAGTGTGTAAGAGTATGCAGAGAGAAAGTATGCAGAGGGTGTCCGAGAACGGCTGACGATGGCAAGCCAGCCGCAATCGGACATTGAAGAATGCTGGAGAGTATTGAAAGAGAGTATGGTAGATACAGCGAAAGAAGTATGTGGAAGTTCAGCAGGCAGGTTCCGTAGAGCAAAAGAAGAAAGCGTGGCTGGACTATGTCTCTTCTTTGAATCTGACTGACAGTATGACTGAACAGAAGAAAGAAATATATCGGCAATGTAAGAATGACACCGAGGCCTTAGTGAAAGAGAAACGTGATAGAGCAAGTATGAGTGCAGAAGATAGGCTGACTAAAAACTTCGAGGGTAACACCAAACTCTTTTGGAGGGAGGTGAAGAAGTCTCGGGGTGGTTGGTCAGCCTTCAGAATGAATAAAATAAGGTCTAAAGGTGGAGACATTCTTACATAAACACAAGACGTGTTAAGCCGATGGAGTGAATATTTTGGCGATATGTATGCGGATGCTACAGTTGGCGCCGGTGTTGGATGTGGTTTAGTAGATCAACATTCGACAACGGCGTCCTCCGATGGCATCAGTATGGATGAAGTTGAATGGGCGATAAGAAGTTTGAAAAATGGTAAGGCAGCGGGCATTGATATGGTGTCTGCCGAGATGATCAAGCTTGGTGGCTCTTGTGTCTGGGAGGCGTTCCTGTTGCTCCTCAATTTATGTTGGAGCTAGGGAATGGTTCCCAGGGACTGGAATAGCGCAGTCATCGTGCCTTTGTTTAAAAACAAGGGTTCACGTTATGACTGCGCAAATTACAGAGCCATAAGCTTGACTAGTTTGGCAGCAAATTGTATGGTAAAATTATTGAAAGGAGAATGAGGATGGTGTCCAATGGTTTACTGTGTGAGACACAAGGAGGTTTCAGGAGTGGAAGGGGATGCATGGATCAAGTGTTCTCTCTGCGCAACATTGTGGAGAAGCATCTGGCTCTAGGTCAGAGGGTTTTATGCAGTTTTGTGGATCTGCAGAGAGCATTTGACACGGTTGTACGAAAGGAACTTTGGGACATTTTACCGGAGTATGGTATTAACGGTAAACTGCTAAAGACTGTGCAGTCTAGTTACATGGGCTGTAGAGCCTGTGTGCGGCTGGATGATGGAATGTCGCCTTGGTTTGACGTCAATATCGGCGTTAAGCAGGGGTGCGTTCTGTCAGCCAGGCTGTTTATCATATATCTGGATAAATGTCTCCAAAGGTTGAACGATATGAATGTGGGAGTCCAGATGGGCGACTCAGTGGTCACTGCTCTGCTTTATGCAGATGATGCAGTCCTGCTGGCATAGTCAGCGACTGACCTGCAGACCCTAGTCGACACAATGACAGAAGATTGTAAGAAAAGGGGTCTACGCATGAATGTGAGCAAAAACCAAATAATGGTCTTTGAAAGAGATGAAACCAGAACAGATGTAAGAGTGACAATTGGTAATGATGTACTAGAGCAAGTGGATGAATTTGTATATCTTGGATGTGGACTTAGCCGAGATGGAAGGTACACCACTGATATAGAGCGAAGAGTGAATGCGGGAAATAAAGTGAACGGAGCGTTGGGGCAACTTCTCAGCAGCCATCACCTCAGCCAGAAGGCACGTGTAGCAATACATAACGCAGTGCTTGTCCCAACATTACTGTATGGAAGCGAGTGTTGGGTATGCAGAAAAGAGTATGAAAGTAAAATTAATGCGGTCGAAATGTGATCTCTACGGAAAATCTGTGGAGTTAGGCTGACCGACCGCATTCGTAACGACGACGTAAGAGAGCGGAGTAGGTATGAAAGAGAGTATTGGTGTAAAGATGCGAAAGGGAATGCTCCGATGGTTCGGACATGTGGAAAGAATGCCGAACGAATGTCTGGTTAAGAAGATATACAATGCGAAAGTGAAAGGATGTAGGTACCGAGGGAGACCGAGACTAACCTATCTAGACCAGATCGGTCAGGTATTGAAGGAAGGTGGAGTCAAGAGTCTCCGAAACCGGCGAGCGTGTATGAAGAGAATTATGAATGTTGAGGAAGCGAGTGAAGTATGCAGAGATAGAGTTCTCTGGCACTCTGTTCTCTCTGCCTACCCTGCAAGGGATATGGCGTGATGATATGTATGTATGTTAATTTTATTAAATTGATAGATTTTATAAATATTAATTTTATTAAATTGGTAAACCATGTAGCTTTTTTTCATTTTATATATTTTTTTATTCCAGCTTATGATGTCTCTCACAATAATCTGTAAAGTAGTTTTTTTTAATTGCCTATTGGTATAATTATTGATATTGAGATACTTGGTTTGATTTCCTAGTTGGTTTAAGATATGTATTTAACAAAATCGTCTTTTTTATTGTTTTTGGTGGCAAAAGAGCAAGCAGCACACCTGATGGTAAATGTTACTGCCACCCATGGACCTTTTCTATACTAGAAGTATAGTTAGGCCGCTGCCTACCAATATAAACCTAAAGGCCACCCAGTTGGGCTTTCGGCTCTCTCGCTCACCGAACGAAGTGCAACAGCACATTGTCATTACTCAGACGACGATCTTCTGCGACAGGGTGGTACTACCTGGTACGGACCGGTCCGCGGCTGTAGATAGAAGTGGTCCTAACAGTATTAAAATATCTATAAGGTTTTGTTAAAAAATCTTAATTACACTTGTACTCACAAAAAGAAAAAAATATAAATCTTATTTTATATCATATATACGTTTGTATTATATAAATAAGTATGCCATATAAATGCAAGCCCGATTGATTGGCATATAGCTTTGGTTCTACTTTTTTATCTCTTACATCTGTTAGTCGTCTCGTACGATTCCCATGAAATATGGTGTTGAATTCTTACTGCATCATCACAGGAAAATGCAGAGAAAATTACTTCTTAATACATTGCAATTAAATGGTTTAAATCACCCTTCGTTATTGAATATAGAAGATTCATATACCTCTGCTTAAGCCTTCTAATAATGAAGTTTATGAACCAACATAAATATATAAAAAGTAACCTAAAATAATATTAATATATTTTATTAATATTTTTTTATATATGTATTATACAGGTAAAATACAATTTGAAATGTTTAAACTAATATGCATTCTATCTAGGTGGTCCATTAAAATCGGTGCCATTTAAGCGGAACGCGTTGCCTGTTGCGTCGTAGCGCTCCCACCGTAGAGCTGCTACGCTCCGTAGCCAGTTATCCAGCGCGTCTCAACCTTTCCGCTCGCGTAGCGAGCGACCGTTCATTCAACTAACCCACTTTCTATTCGTTTCATATGTTAGTTTGTAGTGAGTAGATTTAAATTAAAAAAGTTAAAGGTTTTATTTTCAAATGGATAAACACTTTTTATGCAACTATTTAGTGACCAGTGACAAAATATGAATACTTCATATTTAGTTTTAATCGGTAAGTGATGTTTAAAAAGTATTTAAAAAATATAAATATGAGATTTAAAAATAAATAAAATTCAATTTATAAAATCTTATTAATTTTTATTTTAGTAATTATATAACTTATTCTAGAGAATTAAAAGTTCGTATTCTTCGTTATAATCAGTATTACATGAAATAAAATTGCAAAAAATAGTAATAGTTGTAGTGATAAAAAAAAATTACATCACATGTAATCAATACTTTAACAAGACAATACTTAATTATAACTTAATCTACTGAAATTAAAGAGATCTCAATATTCAAGAAATAAATAAAATTAATGAAAAGTTAAAAAAATGGTAGCACTATAGTAATTATAGATTTTCCATAATATTATTAGTATTACAAAATTTCATATAAATACTGTTGTCACTATAATACTGTCACTATAATACGTATAATTACGAACCAATAGTTATGTAGCAATTGTCATTAATAAATTAATTTACATACATACATACATACATATCATCACGCCATATCCCTTGCAGGGTAGGCAGAGAGAACAGAGTGCCAGAGAACTCTATCTTTGCATACTTCACTCGCTTCCTCAACATTCATAATTCTCTTCAATGAAGAGTCTTCATACACGCTCGCCGGTTTCGGAGACTCTTGACTCCACCTTCCTTCAGTACATGACCGATCTGGTCTAGGTAGGTTATTCTCGGTCTCCCTCGGTACCTACATCCTTCCACTTTCGCATTGTATATCTTCTTAACCAGACGTTCGTTCGGCATTCTTTCCACATGTCCGAACCATCGGAGCATTCCCTTTCGCATCTTTACACCAATACTCTCTTTCATACCTACTTGCTCTCTTACGTCGTCGTTACGAATGCGGTCGGTCAGCCTAATGCCACAGATTTTCCGTAAAGAGCGCATTTCGACTGCATTAATTTTACTTTGTTACTCTTTTCTGTATACCCAACTCTCGCTTCCATACAGTAATATTGGGACAAGCACTGCATTATGTATTGCTACACGTGTCTTCTGGCTGAGATGGTGGCTACCGAGAAGTTGCCCCAACGCTCCATTCACTCTATTGCCCGCATTCACTCTTTGCTCTATATCAGTGGTGTACCTTCCATCTCGGCTAAATCCACATCCAAGATATACAGATTCATCCACTTGCTCTAGTACATCATTACCTATTGTTACTCTTACATCTGTTCTGGCTTCATCTCTTTCAAAGACCATTATTTTAGTTTTGCTCACATTCACGCGTAGACCCCTTTTCTTACAATCTTCTGTCATTGTGTCGACTAGGGTCTGCAGGTCAGTCGCTGACTGTGCCATCTCATAATGAGATACAAAACAAAGTTAGGTACAATACTATTATTATTCTTCCGCCTCTGGATCATCTATAACTTACATATTTCCTAAATATTCCTTTAAAAAAATGCTTCCTTATTCTAATTACATTTATTTTTATTGACTGAAATCACTAACCAAACTAGATTTTCTACATATAAAACCTAGCCAATAAATATAAAAGTATACGAAAATTGCTCTTTTAAAAATATTAGATAAATATTATCCATAATACATTAATCACCATTTTTGCTCTCTCAGCAGTTGTAATTACAGTGGAAACTGTGCAGGGCGCTTGACAGCCATTGTTAGAATATTTTCACAAAATTATTAACATTTAAATACTCTGTACCGCTCTAATCCCTCAGCGCTATGGATTACAGCTTATAGGCTTTATAAATAAACCAGTCAATACAATAAGATCTCTTTGTAATCCATTAATTTTGTAGTGGTAGGGCAACAATGTTGGTAGTTTTGTGTCTACAACTGCGAACTGGCCCGTCCAGGCTACTACCACACTCGTAAAAAAATGACATCTAAGTAGTGGCAATGTTGCGCTTCGTTCGATGAGCAAGAGAGTCAAAAGCTCCACTTTCTAGGTGGGTTCGGGTTAATAGACACCTGCCTAGCTGTACTTTTGGCATTGCAATAGCCAATGAATGGCAGTAACATCATCAAGTGCGTTGCTATCTCTTTTGCTACCATAAGCAATAAAAATAATCCAATTCTTATTTTCAAAGATCGCAACTCTTATTTTCAAGAGACACATTGCGTTCAAATGAACTGTAATAAAGCTTTATAATACTAAAAATTCTTAATAATTATGAACAGTTTTTACAAAGCATTCTAAAAGCGCTCTCATTTATTATCCATCCAGATTCCCACTTTGCATAGTCAAACGCTTTGTTTTAAAAGAACTTATGCATTTTTTTTAATATACATTCTAATTAATAAAGCTAGAATTGAAAAGAATTTTGCTGATGCAAATAGCTAACTTGAATTGTATTCTTATTTTGGTTCCAAATTGTTTTACTGTATATTGACCTACATCATCATTCTCTTGCTATTATCCCAATGACTTGAGGCGATGCAATATATACTCGTGCATATTAAAATAGTTATTGGCAACAGTTTTATGACTGGTCGCCTGTATTCAACCCTCCTTAGGAATGGAATTGTTAACCACGTGGCAACAGGTGATGTTGGCTTGGGCCAAATTCACCTGATGCCCTGGGTTAATATGAAGCTCTTAATCGTCTTTTAACATCATCTACGAGCAAAGTAAGGTTGGTAATATTCGTAGCCCTTATCACACAGCATATTAATCTACATGTATAATATTTTTTTTCCTTGTGGTGACGGAGTAATAATACAATTCACCACCCCGTATCTTACCCGTGGGTGATCGTAAGAGACGATTAAGGGATATAAAATGCATATAACATTTATGCAACAGAAGGAAAACTCGAAACAAAACCCTAAACCAACACGTCTGACCAACGCGGTATTGTAGGTTAACTTCCCTCCATTGCGGAGGAGGCCCGAGCACTATAGTGGGACATATATGGGCTGTGATGATGATGATGATGATAATACAATTATAAAAGGTCTATAACTGTATATTATATATGATAGATACTAAAGAAAAACTAATTTAGGAGGTTTTTATTAGACCAGAAGTAAAAAAAAATAGTTTTTATATGTTAATCAGTGTGCCTACCTGTTTAGTTATAAGTTGTATTGAATAAAGTCTATTGTAGGAAACTGATTACTGTAAAGTGTTGTAAAATTTCGAGAAATTATAAATCAAATACAAACGCGATAGAATCCGTGAAAGTAGTTTTATTTCGAATAATTCTTACTAATATTATAAATGCGAAAGTAACTCTGTCTGTCTGTCGCTCTTTCACGCCAAGACTACTGAACCGATCTAAATTAAATTTGGTACACAGATAGTCTAGAGCCTTATAAAGGACATAGTCTAGGCTTTTTAATGCAAAAAGGGTTGTAAAGGGGGATGAAAAGATGTAAGGAAGTATCGTATTTTTTTAAGTCAGATAAATGAAATTTATTTTCAGGCTATTGATTAGATATAAATGAATATGAAATTAAAATTTTGTGATAAAATTACCCTTAAGGAGTAAAATAAAAATAGTGGATGAAAAGCTTTAGCAAAGTAAGCTTTTACGAGGGCTAAGCCGCGGGCAGAAGTTAGTATCACATAAAAACATAATATATGTATCTACTGTTAGGTATGCTATGAATATTATGAATACTTGCTTATGATATGGATGTCATGAAAGATGACTAAGAGTGTTACGTAGACTTGGAATTCTATCTAATTCCGTCTGATTAACAATTAAATTACCAAAAAAGGTTGATTTCAAGCAGACGGCTGGTTATAATACCATTGAGCAAATTATATACAACCAGCTAAAAATTAGAAAAGGCCAACCAAGGATCGAACTGGAGCTTTTGGACTGCTCGTTTTCCCAACTCTTTATATTCTTATATTCTTATTAACAGAGCTCTTTATATTCTTATTAACAGTAGCCAGATTTACCTTCATATTCTAATTACTGAAAACATTGTCTTTTATTGGATGAAAACATCTACAACACAATACTTTCTATAGATGATAGCTAGTTAGATCGATTTGTCCACTACCGAAATCTTCTGCAAACTAAATTTCATGGGAAACGCTGGTGCCGTTACTGAGATTCTGAAAATATAGAAACATGCAAATTTAGAAATATACAAGAATTGTTCATTTTAAAATATTAGATAGACAGGATAGGGTATAGCTGTGTGGTAGCGGCTACGAATACTACCAACCCTTACTTTGCTCGTGGATGTCGTAAAAGACAACTAAGAGCCTTATAACGACCTGGGCCAACTCCATCTGATGCCATTTGGTCCACAATTATATTTCCAAGTACGGTTGACGTCTGGCAAGTGGCCAGTCATAAAACTATTGCCAATAACTTTTACAATATGTACTATATAAGAAGAGTACATATTGTATCGACCCCAAGTAATGGAGATAAGAGAAGGAGAAAGTGTGCTGCTTGCTCGTCTGCCACCATAAGTAATGCCACCAAGCTATCTGTTTCAACCTGCCACCAAGCTATCTGTTTCAAATTTATAGATTATGGTGTGGTCATGCTCACTGAAAAGGTCTCTGCTTGCGGTAGCTACGTGGAGCGGATCTCTCCCTTCCCTCCAATGTGGTTGAGGGGCGTGATGGCTGCTCTAATAGTTAACTCGTGATCGGGTGCCGCTTGTGGGATCTGGTCCAGCCATTTTTCTTTCTTTTTTGTTTATAAATATTCTTAGTTTAATTTTGTATTATATACAAAATTTTAAAAAAATGAATCTATACTCGAAGGGCATATCACTGGAGCTAACATAAATTAACCATGTAACCAAAATCTTTTGTGAAAAAATATAATAAAAAAAAAATGACGAGCCCAATGAGTTTCTTGCTAAAACACAATGTAAAATTGACAATATGTAAGTGCCCCTATGGGCTTATGCAAAATAAATGATTTGATTTGATTTGATTTGATAATAAAAAAGAAAAGATAGATAGGATAGGATAGAGAGGTAGAATATTAGATAAATAATAGTATATGTAAAGATATTATATAGATAGATAGATGGTATATAAGATCCGTTAACATAGAAATAATAATTAACATTGACTTGTTGATTACAAGCATAAGGAGATACTTTGTGCATACAAACTTATAGACAAGCACAGCAGTTTCGTATAAAAAACGGGTTATAGCATTTCAATTAACCTTAATTGCTTAGTGCAGCAACTTGAACCAGTTCTTAGTGCATTATGTACTTAAGAAACTAGGACAAAATATGCTATGATAATACGACTCGATTTCATTTCGTTACGAATATTTTATATATTTTTAGTAAGACAGGAAAATATGACTTTAGTTCGTATATACAGGGTGTCCCAAAATTCAACGATAAGCTGGCACCAGCAGGTGGACCTACATATGACTACTCGAGAACAGAAAAGAAAAAAATTCTACCTTGATTTTTTTTTTCATTACGACAAAAAAACCAAAATCTTTAAAAATGGACATCCTTTATTATATTATTAAGTGCTATTGCTACAGTTTTACAAGTAATTCTGTGATTTTTTTTGTATTGGCAAGGTAAGTAGCACTACTATCGATCACAACCATTAAAAATTCCAGAATATCTATAGTTTTTACACAAAAATCAATCAAAACTATGTTTTTTTCATAAATTATGTAAGATTTTGACTTTCAGCTCACTTTCACTCATCATAGTGAAAAAAAAAAGTATGGACACTACTGTGGCAAATAGTATTAAAAATTGGCGCATCTAACTACAATTCTAAAATGGTATAACATTCTAGACAAACTAGCCACAAAAATATACTTAGGTGTACTATTTCAAAATAACAACCATATTTCGAAAATTGTTAGTGTTGATAGTAATCACTTTTACTATGTAGCCAAAATGTTTTTGTAGCAAGTTCTCAGAATTTTAATGAGACATGTGCGTAGTCCATAAGTCCATAAAATAAGTTAGACAGAGATAGAGAGATTATACGTTAGAGGGAGATAGATAGATGCTAATTGTTTAGTAACATTAATACAGGTGGAGAAGTAATTAATGTCCTCAGCAGCACAGCAAGTCAGTATGCTCTACTTCTTTATTTACTGCACACCGTTCTGTTTTAATTAAAGTGGCTCTGGTACTGACGACTTTTGGATTGAATTAAGTGACCTGGAAATTGACCTGACTTGGCATTATTTTAGACTGTGATTTTGTGTTTTTTTTAAAGAAGTTTTGCCTTATTTTCAAGTGTTTAGCATTCATCATGCCGCTACCATACACAGCGTTAGAATACACTAATATGCACCTAATTTATGGAGAATGCCGATGCAATGCCAACGCTGCTAGCAGATTATATCGAGCAAGGTACCCTAATCTTCAAAGGTATCCGGATTATCGCGTATTTATTAACGTGAATCAAGCTTTTTCGGAGGGTCGTATACCATCTGACAGGCGAAACGCTGGAAAACCAAGATCGGAACACGATGAAGAAGTTCTCAATGAAATAGAAAACGATTCAACTACCTCTGTACGTGCTGTACAAGCAGCAACGGGAATCCCAAAAAGTACTGCACATAGAATTTTAAAACGTCACGTCGTCGTGATGAAACAACCTGCAAGAAAGATGGATATTTAAATCTTCACAATCTTCATAGCTGGAACAATGAAAATCTGCACCTGGTGAGAGAAGACAATCCCAATACCAATTTAAGGTTAACCTATGGACTGGCATAATAAATGGCAAAGTGATAGGGCCCTTTGAGTTACAAGGAAACATAGATGGCAATAGTTATTTAAACTTCTTACAAAATGAGTTGCCAGGATTATTAGAAGATGTGCCCTTAAGTGATTTGCAAACCACGTGGTTTCAAAACGATGGTTGCCCAGCTCACTATGCCCGTCCTGTGCGAGAGTACTTAGACCAAGAGTACCCAGGGCGTTGGATCGGGCGACTTGGTCCTATCTTGTGGCCACCCCGTTCACCCGATCTAAATCCCCTGGACTTTTTCTATTGGACGAGCTTCGCCATAAAATAATTCAGACTGTGGATCTACGGACTACGCACATGTCTCATTCAAATTCTGAGAACTTGCTACAAAAACATTTTGGCTACATAGTAAAAGTGATTACTATCAACACTAACAATTTTCGAAATATGGTTGTTATTTTGAAATAGTACACCTAAGTATATTTTTGTGGCTAGTTTGCCTAGAATGTTATACCATTTTAGAATTGTAGTTAGTTGCGCCAATTTTAAATACTATTTGCCACAGTAGTGTCCATACTTTTTTTTTTCACTATGATGAGTGAAAGTGAGCTGAAAGTCAAAATCTTACATAATTTATGAAAAAAACATAGTTTTGATTGATTTTTGTGTAAAAACTATAGATATTCTGGAATTTTTAATGGTTGTGATCGATAGTAGTGCTACTTACCTTGCCAATACAAAAAAAATCACAGAATTACTTGTAAAACTGTAGCAATAGCACTTAATAATATAATAAAGGCTGACACATTTTTAAAGATTTTGGTTTTTTTGTCGTAATGAAAAAAAAAAACAAGGTAGAATTTTTTTCTTTTCTGTTCTCGAGTAGTCATATGTAGGTCCACCTGCTGGTGCCAGCTTATCGTTGAATTTTGGGACACCCTGTATATATATATATATATAATTGAAAATGTTTTACTATTTGTAAAATCACTAATATTCATTAGAGCAAAGATGCTTTAATAAAATTTCCAATATAAATTAAACTAAATACAAACACACAAAAAAACCTGTAAATAACTGCTTTCTTATCTTTTCAAAATGACCCAGCGCAATTGTTTATTACCTATTTACTACTACTATACTTCTATTTCGGAAGACTTTACAAATATTCAATTTAACGAACACAAATAACAATCAGACGTAGAGCGACAGTTTATGGATCGCTTAAATTATTGTCGTTCCAAAGAATTGAACCCACAATACTGGTACAATAGTACAGTATCTTAACTAGTGGTTATCTGTTCTTAAAAAGAAAATTTGCTATACTTATGAGAATACTTTAACTATCTAAATGGCGTTAGTGGTTTAAGTATTAAGAAGCTTCAAGTTAAAAAGTATACCACGCTAATGGTAATGATATTTATTTACAATCCTTATATGTCTTTTATGACAGCCTGGAGAATGACGAGATGCTGGATTATATTCCTTTTCTACAGAAAGATATCAGTGGTTCTATCATCATTTTAGTTCATATATGTCCCATTGTTGAATTCGAGACTCTTCCATTATGAATGGGAAATAGATCTACTATACCACACTAGTCAGACGTGTTGGTATAAGTTTTAGTTTCAAGTTTTTCTTCTCTTGCATAGATGTTATAAGCGTTTTATATCCATTACGATCTAACGATCACCTACGGGTGAGTAGGGGGTGGTGAATTGTATTCTTACTCCGTCACTACACGGAAAAGGTGTAGTTCAGTGGTTCTATATAAAATATATATCCAGCAGATTTTAATCTAGTTAGTACTGGCGAGCGTGTATGAAGAGAATTATGAATGTTGAGGAAGCGAGTGAAGTATGCAAGGATAGAGTTCTCTGGCACTCTGTTCTCTCTGCGTAACCTACAAGGGATATGCTGTGTTGATATGTATGTATATATGTTTAAACTAGTTAAACTATAAAAGTGATTTCATAGTATAGGAGAATATACAGCTACATCAGAACTTAATAGTCACATTGCATTTGATAAGTGAAACGATAAATCCCTTTGTAGATAGATGTTCTAGTTGGATACAGTGAGTGCGCCTGACGGTCACTCAGATGCAATCAACGCTAGATGTAGAACGGTTATTAGATGTGTTGTATTTATCCATTTAATGATTTCTAATGTTTACGCGAGTATTAAATATTTGAAATGAAACTATTTTTACGGATTCTGTTGCGTTTGAATTTGATTTTTAATTACCCGTCGTTTATGACAGTTCATGGTCACGGGAGGACGGTCACAATATTTTGTTTTAAATATCTTTTAAATTTAGCTGTACATTTAATTAGAATAAATATATAATTTTCGAAATAAATAACTTTAAAACCAAATATACTCTGGTTTAGTGAGTTTAAAAAAAAATCGAAATAATTATTTAATAGCTTCTTAATTTGTTACGATTTAATCATTCTCTTACTGATTTTTCCTTACCTTATAATTTTTATTTTTTTTTAGTTCAAAGTATATGAAGGCAATAAAAAAATAAGTAAAAGTTTTTGAGGATTATGACTTTTTAAGTAAGTCTTTTCTAGTTGTGTAAAATTTTATGAACGAGGTGAACAATAATTTTCTTATATATTAATATAAGAAAATTATTTTTTAGGTAAGATCATGTTTACATACGTTTACGTAAAATTAAGGTCTTTGTAATGTCTTAACTTAATATATTCAAATATTTAGAGTCATAAATAAAACCTATGTCTAACTAAAATACGATTTACAAAAGAAACATAGGTGATTTTTCTTTTATGCCAAATAATTGAAACAATATTTGATTGATTAAAACTTATTTGTAAACAACAAGGATTAGAGTTGTCCAGGTATTAAATATTGCTCTCTCATAAGGTATGTTTCGTCTATTTATTACTTTTTCTAGGTTAGTATACATACATGGCAGCATAATTTGTATCTAAAAGTGAATTTACTTACCAGCTAATAAAAGAAAATATTGTATAACATTAACCAAAATAATAAAATATTATTGCAATTGTTGTAGCAAACGTGTTACCTTTTATTTTCTATCTCTCTCCCTCCTTTTTCCTGTCCTCTATTATTTTTTCTTAATTTCTCGCTGATCAGAAAAATCTAAGACAAATAAATTGATAGAAATAATTAATAAATTGATATACAATTACTATTCTTCGACTCTGGTTGGTAAGGCTATAATTACCACTCCTTCCCCTACAATATTGTTATTGGCTTATGTTCTTTAGTTATATAACACTAGGATGACAGAAAGGAGTAATGATATTTTGATACAGTATACTGCATTGTGATTTTATCACCACACAAATCTGCATATGTATTTACCATCAATAATTTATCAATTTCTGGTTTTTAGACTATTCTGATGATTGAAACCATTGCCTAATCATCTCATAGAGACATATTAGGGACGAGCGTGTTCTAAATAAATGAACATCTAATACACTACACGAGCCAAAAAGTTTGACATAGGATTTCATTTAGAGCTTTTCATCTATTGCAGTGATAATCATTCATTTACTTATACCGTTACTTCATTTTTAAATTATCGCAGAGAAAGTCTAAGCTCTCTTACGTCGTCATAACGACGACGTAAGAGAGCGAGTAGGTATGAAAGAGAGTATTGGTGTAAAGATGCGAAAGGGAATGCTCCGATGGTTCGGACATGTGGAAAGAATGCCGAACGAACGTCTGGTTAAGAAGATATACAATGCGAAAGTGGAAGGATGTAGGTACCGAGGGAGACCGAGACTAACCTACCTAGACCAGGTCGGTCATGTACTTAAGGAAGGTGGAGTCAAGAGTCTCCGAAACCGGCGAGCGTGTATGAAGAGAATTATGAATGTTGAGGAAGCGAGTGAAGTATGCAGAGATAGAGTTCTCTGGCACTCTGTTCTCTCTGCCTACCCTGCAAGGGATATGGCGTGATGATATGTATGTATGTAAGTCTAAACAGAAAGTCTAAAGACTCCACAGATGGCAAAGTGATTAAGATATCGACTTACAGTGCCAGTAGCGTGGATTCAATTCATCATCATCATCATCACCTCAGCTCATATATGTTCCACTATTGTGCTCGAGCCTGCTCCTTAATGGGATGATAATTGACCTACTATACCACGCTGGTCAGAGGTGTTGGTTTTGTTTCAAGTTGCCTTCTTTTCTCCCTCGCATAGATGTTATTTGCGTTTTATATCCCTTAGTCGTCACGTACGATCACCCACGAGTAAGATAGGTGGTGGTGAATTGTATTCTTACTCAGTCACTACACGGAAAATTCACGGATTTGATTCCCATACAGGATAATACTTTGTGTGATCCACAAATTGTTTTTCTGAGTCTGGGTGTAATTTGGGGTCCTTAAATTATATATTTGTGAGGTCCAGTGTATTATAAGGATTATTTTTTTAGTGTCGGGTGTTGTCTTTAAAAAAAGTCTCACATGATATTTTTATTATAATAGTACACAAAAATATGTAATTTATATTTTTAAAATTCAAAATTTTTAGGTACCGGGGGTGACCGAGACTCAACTACCTAGACCAGATTGGTCACGTTCTGATGGAAGGTGGATTTAAGAGTCTCCAAAACCGGCGAACGTGTATGAAGAGAATTATGAATGTTGAGGAAGCGAGTGAAGTATGCAAGGATAGAGTTCTCTGGCGCTCTGTTCTCTCTGCCTACCCTGCAAGGGATATGGCGTGATGATATGTATGTATGTATGTAAAATTCAAAAATGATATTACAACCACTATTTTACCGAGAGGTAACTTATTTCCGTAGAGCTGTTAACGTCATCATCATTCACAATCAGTACGTTTAATATCTCTCGCATTAATTTAAAAAAAAATTGTCGCCTTAATTTCGTACTTAAACGATTGCTCGGAAAACACGTCGTTTAAATACAAGGCACGTGTCGAGTTACATTTTAATTAATTCCTGATTTTCCTTAGCAAATTATAATTTGTTGGAGCACCTTAATATATTAATTTAACTATATAATTATGGAAAATTATTTTTGTTTAATTTACGCTTACAAAATACAAATTATTTTGATTGATTTTGTTGTTTGAATATTAAAATTATTTTATTATGATTGCTTTATTTTTGTTTATATCCATCCATCCGTTAGCCCGTATACATCCACGTTGGACATAGGCCTCCCGACGAGAGTTGCACTCAGGACGGTTTTGTGCCACCCACATGCAATACCTGCTTGCGACTTTATTTGCTTGTCGATAACCGATAGAGAATAATATGTAAAATCAACACTATAAAACAACAAAACTTTGAAATTAATCGTTATACTAAGACCTTAATAGGCTATCATATATGAATTTCTCTCTCATTGTAGAGGAGACATGCTCCGAAAAGAAAATAGAAAATTAGAAAAACAATCAACTGAAGTATTCTGAGAGGTCAACAATACAAGATATAGAAGAAATTACAAACTAAATCTATATATTATTCTAAAATGTTCTACTACAATCCAACCCATAAGCCCTATTATTAGACATATGCCTTTCCAAGAGTGGATATAATTAGATATTCGACATGATTGGCAGGCTAAGAGGCGGACAAATGTACTGCTGACCATTCTCCTGGTAATATAGCAAGCTTAAAAGACTCCCACGGTTTTTGATAATTATTATCCAGCCGTCGTCTGCGACACTCATGGGTTCTTACCTATAGGTGTTGTAGAAGACGGTTAGGGGAGGAAAAGGTAGTGAATTGTATGCTTACTTCATCACCACATAAAGAAAGATATTAGTTCCAATATTGCCTTAGTTTCCCGTCAAACGCTTTGATACAAATTGTATGGACAGATATAAAAAATAATTCTTTTTCTATATTATATACATTGAAGCATTATTATTAAATAAATTTTACTTAAGTTGAAACATTTAAATTAAGATAAAATCCGAGCAAAAGTACTGAGACATTCTATAAAATCATTTTGTAAAGCTGAACAAAGAGGATTGAATTTGAATGTAAAATATTTTCAAAGCAGTAGTGTAGCATTAGTGCTTTTAAATTTTTTTAAATTCCTTATGCATAATTTAAGTATTTACTTTGTACGTTTTTCATTAATAGCTTGATTGAGAGGGAGACATAGTTTCAGATTAACCGTGTTGTGACGAAGTAAGAATATAATTCCTCCCTATCTTACCCGTGAGTGATCGTAAGAGACGACTAAGGGATATAAAACGCGTATAACATCTATGCAAGAGATGGAAAACTCGAAACAAAACCCAATTACCAGCATGTCTGACCAGCATGGTATAGTAAGTCAATTTCCTTCCTATTATGAAGAAGGTAAGAGTCCAACAGTGGGACATATGTATCAGCTGCGATGATGATAAGACAGCTTGAGATTCAGAATAGATGAATTAAAAATGATTATTAAAAAAAAAACATCGTGCTTGTGCTTTTATTTTATTCACTTATATAGTATAAAACTTTCTATCAGCTATCACTACGGTCAGCAATATCCTGTCCATATCATCTTTCACATAATCCACCTACCTTTTTTGGTCTTCCTTTAGAACGATTACTCTTTGTTAGCCCTTATGTCCTCCATTGATTGGTTTTTTTCATTTTTTTTCCATTGGAGTTTTGGTCATTGGTTATGAGACTTCGCCACGACTGAAAAGAATGTACTTGCAATACTCAATCAGGTTCTTACTATGAAAGTTGCTCAGGGTAAACTGATCAGGGTATTCTCCAATTCTAATCGATCCATATTAAAATTTATAGACTTTTATCATATTTTATGTGATCTGTAGAAAAAAGAAAGTGCGGTAAATTCTGTTCTTTCTTCAGTATGAAGACACAAATTGACGTGCAAAAGTAGCGGAGACGAGTGTTGAGTGTTCATCATTGCGTTTTTTTGTTTTTATTTTTTATTTATTTTACGAAATGGTATTTTTTTTTTAAGTTATATTTTACATTTAATATTTTAATTAATATGTACAATGAAAGCTAAGTTTTAAATTAAAATATTTACAGAAAAATAGAAGAAAATAGAATAAGGAATAAACAAGTTGAATTAAAAAGTTAAAGTCCTTGCGTTTAATTTTGCACCGACAATAACTCACAAATAAAAGTATTTTGATTGATACTAGAATTATTTAGATATATTGTTCATTACCGTCCCCCACTGACCTAGGATGCGCAGTGGAAGGGAACACCGGGCCAGTGAGGGTAACAAATGGGTAATAACATTGGCTTGCGATTACACAAGGCTATTTGAAGTTCTCTATAATGTTAGTACAAGAACCGATTATTGTAAAACTTACAAGTAGGGACCGCGAAGATAGCTATAACGTAACCTAACTAAGCATTCGGTCTGGCCAGACAAATAGAACCTAACTGAGGGTTCACTTAGCTTTGTATCCAAAGGCGCGGTGACGACAGCGGCCTCGTACTACTCAGGGCTTCGGGCTTGCTACTTGCACACACAACATATTATAAATGTTCACAAATATATAGTTCTAATCAACTCGCGTATATTAACGGCACACAAAACAAAAGGTGGCGCCCGATATTATAAATACCAATATTTCACGGCTTTAGTGAACAAAAGGCGTAGCAATTGCAAAAATATATGTATACGCGACCGTTACTTCCAACGCAAGTCTCGGCCGGCTCCGAGCGAACCGCGAACCAAAAAATTGGGTACTACCCCACATGGTTTTAATTATCAAACTATAATAAAAATGTTTGGTACCGAACATATCTATTAATGTTTTTCCGTGTGGTGACGGAGTAAGAAAACAGATCACCACCCCCTCTCTTACTCGTGGTTGTCGTAAAAGTCGATTAAAGGATATAATATGCATATATCATCTGTACAAGAGAAGGAAAACTCGTAATAAAACCCTATACCAATACGTCTGTTAGTCTGCCAGCGCGGTATAGTAGGTCAATTTCCCGCGCATTATGGAGGAGGCCGAACCCAACAGTGGGACATATATGGGCTGAGAGGATGACGATGATATTAATGTTTTTAAAAGTAATAATATCTTATTTGTAAGGAATTGGCAAAAAGTGGCAATATTTGTTTATACAATTAGATATACGAACACAGATATGTGAAATCTAGAACAGACATATTAAAAATAATACATAGTAAAATGTTGGTGTGCTACATTTCTACTAGCCTTCAAGGATCTAAAAGGCGTTAAGAATACGAATATCTATTTAATTTCTTATCATTTGCAATTTTTCTCCCTTCAGCGGTAAGCGGATGTATAACTACATTTATAATTCTCCACGCAATCTTTAGCCTCATATAATAAATATCGAGATATTTTGAGATACTTATTGAGAATTTTCAATAAAAATTCAACAGTAAATCGTGCATTTTAATATTTTTTAATGAAATACTTAAGACTAGAATTAAGGACTATAATCGCAGTAGTAACCTTACACGTAAACAACTCGATCAATGGTACAGACTCGAAATACTTTAAGAAAATTATGCATCATCATCATCATAACAGCCCATATAAGTCCCACTGTTGGGCTCGGGCCTCCACTGTAATAGGAGGGAAATTAACCTGCTATACTGCTCCACCAAAGGGTCAGACGTGTTGGTATAGGGTTTTGTTTCGAGTTTTCCTTCCCTTGCATAGGTGTTATATGCACTTTATATCCCTTAGTCGTTTCTTACGATCACTCACGCATAATATATGGGGTGGTGAAATAATAATAATACAATATCAATTATAAATCAATTTTAACTCTGAGAGTATTTTCTATTTACTTATTTTACTATCCTACTAGTTGATCTTATTTTTCTAAACTCAATTGAAACTCACTTTCCGTTTTTAATAGAAAATACCATTTGTATTCCTAGAAAATTAATTATATCTAAACACATTTGTAATCTCACCTTTTTTTTTTTTTTTTTTTTCTCAAGGAGGGACCATGGATGTGGTCGCGCCCCGGCAAATCGGCCCGGGGCGACGGAAGAGGCGGCGCGCAATCCCATGGACCCACCCTGCAAATACCTCTCTTCGCCGTGCGAGCGGACCACCGATTTGTAATCTCACCTGCTAGGCGATTATGATATTATCGTTTTTTATTGCTAATGGTGGCAAACGAGCAAGCAGCAGCACATGATGGTAAGTGCTACTGCTGCCCATGGACCTTTGCAGTACTGAGGGTATAGCTAAGCCGCTGTCTACCAACATAAACCCCAATCCCACCCAGTTTGCCTTCCAGCTATCTCGCTCGCCGGACGAAGCGCAATAGTACATTGCCACTACTCAGACGTCGATCTTCTGCGAGAGTGTAGTACTACCTGGAATAGACCGGCCCACGGCTGCAGACAGAGAACTGTTAGCCTAGTCCTACCATTAAAAAGAACCTTTTGCGAAATATGTCCAGTTATGGCCGTCGATAGGCTGATGATGATATGAGTATATAAAACTTTGTTAATTAGACTTCATAATTCATAATATTTATGTTTAATAAAATGATAACATGATTCTTTAATGCATTAATGACACTATTTGAAAAAATAATCTCATCTTGTATATCTAGACCTTAAGGCTACGTCCTAATTGACAAGTCGTTCTACGACAAAATCGGTTGTTCGTATTGCCGTGCGACGAGTTGGTCGTACGACAATAATGATGTGTCCAAATTGCATTGTCGTCAGTCGTCGAAATGTCATTGTCAAAGATATATATATATATATATGTCATAGTATTCGTTTTACTTATCAACCAAAAACACGTGTTGCCCGGACGACCGACACGACAAAATAGAACAGGTTTGAATTCAAAACACAACGACCAACAAATGCGAAGTCGCACGTCAGTGCAAGTTGTCAGTTAGGACAGCTGCATTCAAAAGCATGTGTTTAAATTTTGTCGCATTAGTTGATCGGTTGGACAACAAAAGTCGTGTCGTATTGCGACAGCCAATTAGGACATAGCGTAAGCCTGATTCAAGTACAAAGATATCAAAATACAATTTTAAAAAGAAGGCATTACTTTTAAATTTTATATTAAAGTAATATAACTTTATCATCAATACCATTAACTCTGCTTGTACACATTCTACTGGGCTCATACACGTCTTACTGGGCTCATACATGTCTTACTGGGCTCATACATGTCTTACTGGACTCATACCTCATCCAGAATCGTAGAAATATTGGTTTACTATATCTTGCGACACAGATGGTTTGATATAAGAATTTATTTCGTCTTTTCTTTTTCTGGCAGTGATATCATCAACTCGGTCTTTAAAATCACTCAAGGTAAAAGAAATTGTAGTGATAATTGTATTATTAAATAAGTTAAGATCATGTATATTAATAAAGTCATCTTTATTTATATCTAATTTCGTACAACAAATTTGTGAATAAAACTTTTGCGTCGTCTGGATTGAGATCAAAAGAAAAACAAAGTTTTAGCTTTCTCTATTACACTAAAATTAATTAATTTTGATAAATTTGTGTTAAGATAAATGAAATTAAAAATTATCTTAAAAACAGAATTATATTTCTATTAAAACATTAAAAAATACTAGATCTATATCTGTTAATATATTTACGAATATACGAAATATAACAATTTTTACGGATTATATCGCATTAGTTATTGATTTTTAATTTCTCGATGTTTCGACCACTCTACTGCGTTCACGGGAGGAAAGGTCCCCTCCTGTGAACGCTGTAAATTGTTCTAATCGTCGAGAATTGTCTTGACAAACTTCTACGGGTAAACAACTAAATGAGATTTTTTTTTTTTTTTTTTAAAAGACACCACCCTGCACTAAGGAAATAAACCTTGTATTGCGGGGGACTTTCCAAACATGCAATTAACGCAGACAAATTACACCCAGACTCAGAACAACACTTTGTGGATCACACAAAGCAATGTCCTGCGTGGGAATCGAACCCACGGCACTGGCACGGAAGGTCGGTATCTTAACCACTACGCCATCTGTGCAGTCGATTGACCACATAATAACAAATCAACCAAGAGCCGGATGCCCAACTTTCTGGGTGGGTTTTGGTTTGGTAAGCAACAGTCTAGCTGTATCATTGGTATTGCAAAGGACGCTCATGGAGAGCGTCAGTAATACTTACCATCTACCTGCTCAATTGCCACCATAAGCAATAAAATGAGGATTATATCACACCACTACATACAATGAATATTGCTACCGTTATAGTTCGTTACTTAATGGCTAATTAATTAAACTGTCGACTTCAATTAATTTCAGAGACAATCGGAAATTAATCTACCTAAATTAATTAAGCATACTATATATTTTCATGTTATATCGAATCTGTTTGAAAATCAGTAATTTTTCACTAAATACTTCCAGTTTATTAAATTACATTACGAGTATATCAATAATTCGTCATAATTTCAATTAAAGTCAGATTGTGTCTGATGAGATTTTTTTTTCAATATCATCCTCATCGGCCTATTGACAAGTACTATTGGAGATAGGCCTCCCCATAGAGGGCACAGTGGCATAATTGCTACGCTCAGCACGTGAATTGAAGATCGCCGTTGTTTCCCAGGAGAGTGCCTCTCCACTTTTTGCTGTTGATTCAATTACTGAAATAGTCAGTGACAAGCAAAAAATGCTTACAGTTATAATTTCGTATGTATAAACATAATTGGTTTTTGAATAAGTTTTCTATCATCAACATCATCAATCATCACAATATATGTCCTAATACTTGACTTGAACCTCTCCCGCAATAGCAAGAGTCATCATCATCATCTCAGCTCACATCTGTCCCACTGTTGGACTCGAGCCTCCTCCATAGTGGGACGGAAATTAACCTACTATGCCACGCTCGGCAGACGTGGTGGTATTGAGTTTTGTTTCGAGTTTCCCTTTTCTTGCATAAATGTTATATGCATTTTATATCCCTTAGTCGTCTCTTACGATCACCCACGGTTGAGATGGGGGGGGTGGAAAATTGTATTCTTACTCCGTCACCACACGGATAATAGTAAAACTAAAAGACCTAATAATCCACGCTGGTCAGACGGTTAGGCACAAGATTTAATTTGGAGTTGTCCTACCGTTGTCCTCCTTTCCTTTAGTCAGCTCTTACGACATCCACAAATAAAACAAAGGGCGTTGAATTACATTCTTATTATGTTATCACACGGATGAGTTTTCTGTAATAGCTTACATGTACACAAATTTTCTTGATTAATTTTCAACTAAACTTCGCGACTCAAAATGCTTTAAAAGATTTTCTAGCATACCAGTCAATTGCCCAGGGATGGTATGCTAACAGCATGTCTTCATCTTAGTACATATACATCCCACTGTTGTGCTTGAGCCGCTACCCTAATGGGAAATTAACGGACTATACCACGCGTGACCTACCTTACTATACGACGTATTGCCATAGGGTTTTATTTCGAGTTTTCCTTCTCTTGTATAGATTTTATATGCATTTTATATCCCTTAGTCATCTCTTACGATCGCGTAAGAGTACACCACACAGAAGAATACAAAGCTAGTCTAATATGTACTAATAACATTTCAAATTAACAATACTTCAAAACTACTCTTACTTGTGTTTGAATCAAATTAATTGCACGCTAGTTGATAATGCAACTTGATAACTTCGCTTCACATTTACACCTGCGCTGTCTAACCGTCTATTGTTAATATATTTCATTAGGTTTACAGTAGTTTTGAAACTCAAAGGCAAGCTAGATAGTTAAGTATTGAATAGTTTCTAATGTATATGTGAATATTTTCTCATCATCATCATTCTCTTGCTCTTATCTCAATTACTTGGAGTCGATACAATATGTACTCTTCTTTCATAGTACATATTGTAAAAGTTATTGGTAATAGGTTTATGACCGGCCGCCTGATAGACGTCAACGCTCCTTGGGAATGTAATTGTGACCCAACGGCATCAGATGGAGTCAGGCTAGGTCGTTATAAGGCTCTTAGTCGTCTCTTACGACATCCATGAGCAAGTAAGGGTTGGTAGTATTCGTAGCCGCTACCACACAGCTCTGTGAATACTTTCTATATATACGAAAATGACATGGCAGAAAATCTGTTGAGTCTGATCCAGCCATCAGCCATTTGATTTCCACTGTTAGATTGTATATAGTTATCCAGGGAATGATAATGCGAGTGAACGGTTCGGTTCGGGTATTGATTCACCACCCAGATATACGGTGACCAGGTGAGGGCGAAGTTCAAGCATTTAGTTACCAGGGCGTCTATAAGGGAGGATCCTGAAATTTCAAGGAATTGTAATGGTAGTCAGCTCTAATGGCGAAGGGGAAGTAATATTGGCAGATATGAGACCGCATGCAGTCCTCCAGTTGGTCTGGATGGTTCGGGTGTGATGGATCGAGACTATAGGCTATCAATAAAAGGAATGATAATACTATACTTATGTAGCCATGGCTACGTTTGCAATACCGATAGCTGAATGTATTGATGTTTTAGTTTCCCAAAAAAGTACCGCCATCCATACGATTTTTTTTTATTGTTTATGGTGGCAAACAAATAAACAGCACACCTGATGTGTGTTATTGCCGCTAGACCTTTGCAATACCAGAAGCATAACTAGGCTGCCGCCTACCAACTAGATGAAACTCAGATATTTGGGCTTCGGCTCTTGGATATGTACTCTTCTTTCATAGTATCAACCCCAAGTAATTGAGATAAGATTAGGAGAATGATCAAATCAAATCAAATCATTTATTTTGCATAAGCCCCATAGGGGCACTTACATATTGTCAATTTTACATTGTTTTTTTAAATTAAATTTAATTAATCTGCAACCGGATCGGAAAGCAGCCACATACTGAGAAGATTCGGCAAGAAACTCAGTGGGCTCGTCATTTTTTTTTATTATATTTTTTCACAAAAGAGTTTGGTTACATGTTTAATTTATGTTTGCTCCAGTGATATGCCCTTCGAGTAAAGATTCATTTTTTAAAATTTTGTATATAATACAAAATTAAACTAAGAATATTTATAAAACAAAAAATAAAGAAAAATGGCTGGACCAGATCCCATAAGCGGCACCCGATCACGAGTTAACTATTAGAGCAGCCATCACGCCCCTCAACCACATTGGAGGGATGGGAGAGACCCGCTCCACGTAGCTACCGCAAGCAGAGACCTTTTCAGTGAGAATGACCACACCATAATCTATAAATTTGAAACAGATAGCTTGGATAAATAAATACATAACTCGTTAGGCAAAACACGCTACACTGTACAATTAAGATAATACAAATAATACAAGAGTAAGAGATAAACATTAAAAGGGCAATTGCTGAGAGAGGAGCTGCTCATAACCATTCCGTATTATCATTTAGATAATCCGACAATGATGAGACAAGAAATGTGGTGATGAATTATATTCTTACTCTATCATCACACAGACAAGATTATATACTTGGAACAAAAGCTGAATGCATGGTAAGTGTAAAAGTTAATGCGAAATACTTAAAAATCAAATGATTAGCGAATCTTCTACAACCTTGTAGTTCTGTGCCGTCAGTCGTCATACTGATCGGATAATATTTTCGTGCACCACATCTGTCACATTTTATGTCTGACTATAAATTGGGAACGAGTCTCAATACGTAAAATTGTTTGCAGTATGCAATAGCAAATATATTTGCAGCGTAAGCATCGTAAACGTTTGAAATTAACTTTTTGTGTTCACTTTAATATTTTATAGCGTAATATGACAAGAAAATCGTTTTGTATTAGCGATTTCTAAACTATTCAAAAGTTTTCATCTCGTATTGTATTTACGTCTTAAGGTGACGGTGTGCTATCTACCCGACAATGTTTACACAATGTTATAGGCTTAATACTTCAAACTTTACAGTTAGAATTGTATTAAACGATGACACAACCTTGTTATTTAAATTTACTGAAATTTTAGCATTTAATATGCTTAATTTATAAAATCCGATTACGAAATGAAAAATTGATGTCGCAAGCGGGATTCGAACCCGCGCCTATTGGGATTCCGGCCCAATCGTGCTGCCACTACACTACCGCGACCAATTGTAGGACATGCAAATTTTCATCTCGTATTGTATTTACGTCTTAAGGTGACGGTGTGCTATCTACCCGACAATGTTTACACAATGTTATAGGCTTAATACTTCAAACTTTACAGTTAGAATTGTATTAAACGATGACACAACCTTGTTATTTAAATTTACTGAAATTTTAGCATTTAATATGCTTAATTTATAAAATCCGATTACGAAATGAAAAATTGATGTCGCAAGCGGGATTCGAACCCGCGCCTATTGGGATTCCGGCCCAATCGTGCTGCCACTACACTACCGCGACCAATTGTAGGACATGCAAATTTTCATCTCGTATTGTATTTACGTCTTAAGGTGACGGTGTGCTATCTACCCGACAATGTTTACACAATGTTATAGGCTTAATACTTCAAACTTTACAGTTAGAATTGTATTAAACGATGACACAACCTTGTTATTTAAATTTACTGAAATTTTAGCATTTAATATGCTTAATTTATAAAATCCGATTACGAAATGAAAAATTGATGTCGCAAGCGGGATTCGAACCCGCGCCTATTGGGATTCCGGCCCAATCGTGCTGCCACTACACTACCGCGACCAATTGTAGGACATGCAAATTTTCATCTCGTATTGTATTTACGTCTTAAGGTGACGGTGTGCTATCTACCCGACAATGTTTACACAATGTTATAGGCTTAATACTTCAAACTTTACAGTTAGAATTGTATTAAACGATGACACAACCTTGTTATTTAAATTTACTGAAATTTTAGCATTTAATATGCTTAATTTATAAAATCCGATTACGAAATGAAAAATTGATGTCGCAAGCGGGATTCGAACCCGCGCCTATTGGGATTCCGGCCCAATCGTGCTGCCACTACACTACCGCGACCAATTGTAGGACATGCAAATTTTCATCTCGTATTGTATTTACGTCTTAAGGTGACGGTGTGCTATCTACCCGACAATGTTTACACAATGTTATAGGCTTAATACTTCAAACTTTACAGTTAGAATTGTATTAAACGATGACACAACCTTGTTATTTAAATTCATTTCGTAATCGGATTTTATAAATTAAGCATATTAAATGCTAAAATTTCAGTAAATTTAAATAACAAGGTTGTGTCATCGTTTAATACAATTCTAACTGTAAAGTTTGAAGTATTAAGCCTATAACATTGTGTAAACATTGTCGGGTAGATAGCACACCGTCACCTTAAGACGTAAATACAATACGAGATGAAAATTTGCATGTCCTACAATTGGTCGCGGTAGTGTAGTGGCAGCACGATTGGGCCGGAATCCCAATAGGCGCGGGTTCGAATCCCGCTTGCGACATCAATTTTTCATTTCGTAATCGGATTTTATAAATTAAGCATATTAAATGCTAAAATTTCAGTAAATTTAAATAACAAGGTTGTGTCATCGTTTAATACAATTCTAACTGTAAAGTTTGAAGTATTAAGCCTATAACATTGTGTAAACATTGTCGGGTAGATAGCACACCGTCACCTTTTTTTTTTTTTTTTTTTTTTTTTTTTTTTTGCCGTGGGCCATGGACGTCGCACCCCGCCAAGTCGGTCCGGGGTGACGGAAGAGGCGGCGCGCAACCCCATTGACCCACCCTGCAAGCACCTCTTCTTCGCCGTGCAAGCGGGCCACCGGTACCCGATTTTTGTCTTCGGTGGCCCGCTCGGCGGTATGCCCTCTCGGGCTCCTCTCCTGTTGACGCCCCGACAGCTTTCGCCGTCGAGGCGTCGTCCTCACGCGGTGGCCTCACGTCGGGTGACCGGACAATTCCCCGGTCCGATCACCCGAAGCCTCGGTTAGGGCGGCATCAGGCGCAGGTATTCGCGCCTGCGCCGCCCCGGCCGCTGACGGCGGCCCGGGTCACGGGAATCCTCCCGGACTCGTTCCGCCGTCTCCTTCTGCGAGATAACAGCCTCGCAGAAGGCGGCGACCGCGTCCCAGTTCCTGATGCTGTCGACCATCGCCCTCGCGACAGCCGGCAGCGTCAGGTCGGCACCGATTACAGCGACGAGGTCACGGCGCTGCCCGTCCCAACTCGGACACACCTCCAGTGTGTGTCTCGCCGTGTCCTCGTCACTGCTGCAATGGTGGCAGGCCGGAGTCCACTCCCTATACGCGACCGTGTGCAGGTACAGACCGAAACACCCGTGCCCTGACAATACCTGCACCAGCCGAAAGGAGAGGACTCCGTGCCGCCGCTCCATCCATTCCATCAGTACGGGCCGGAGGGCCTCGACGGTGACGACACCGTGTCTTGGCCTCTCCAGCCGCGTAACCCAACGGGCGATGACGTCTCGGCGGGCGTCCTCGCGCCAGGTGGCTATCTCGCTCAACGATGGGGAGCCACCTTCGTCGCGCACTGAGGTAACCCGCCGGTAGAGGTCGGAGAGCATCTCCGCCTCTAGGTCCCACGGGGGTGTCCCGGCCAATAGGCACGCCGCCTCTGTCGACACCGTGCGGTACCCGCGAATGGCTCTGACCGCCATGGCTCGCTGTGGCCTCCACAGCACCGCCCTGAGCTGGGCGTTCAGAGCCCTCGCCCACACGGGTGCGCCGTACATGGCCATTGAGCGGATCACCCCCGCATACAGCCGTCGGCCCTCGAAACTGGGTCCGCCCACATTCGGCATGAGTCGAGAAAGGGCGGACGCCGCGCCGACCAGCCGGGGAGCAATTTGGCGAAAATGCTCCCGGAACCACCATCGCCCGTCGAGCACCAGACCCAAGTACCTCATATGGGCCTGGATACTGATGTGGATGGAGTTGACGACTAACGAGGCGCCGATGGGCAGCCTCACACGGGGCCCATGGAATAGTAGGGCCTCCGTCTTATTTAGGGCCACCCTGAGCCCCAGCGCCTCGATTCGCCTGACCATCTCCTCGGTGCCGAGAGTGGCCAGGCTCGCCGCCTCTTCGAATGTCCTGCCCCGGGCTGTGACGAGCGTGTCGTCAGCATAGCAAATAACGCTCAGCCCGGGGGGGAGACTCCCTCTCAACGCCCAGTCGTACCCGATGTCCCACAGAGTCGGCCCCAGAACCGACCCCTGTGGAACACCGCACGACATGGGCGTCCGCACAATGTCCCCTGCGGGGCTCGCGTAGAGAACACTGCGCCCCTCCAAATAGTCTGCCACTAGCCGCCTGAGGTACAGGGGCACTCCATGGAACCGGAGCGCCTCCCTGATGCAGCTGAATGGCAGACTATTGAAGGCGTTGGCGATGTCCAACGACACCGCCAACAACACTCCTTTGCTGGCGACAGCCTCCGCGGCCGTCTGCCTCAGGCGTAGCAGGGCCCCGATGGTCGAACGCCCCCTCCGAAACCCAAATTGAGCGTCCGACAGATCGGGCCCCACCTCCTCCAGGTGCTGGACGATGCGGGCAGCGAGGACACGCTCCAGCAGCTTACCCACATCGTCCAGAAGCACAATGGGCCTGTAGGCCGACGGCGAATCCGGGGGCCGTCCCGGCTTTGGCAGGAGAACCAACCTCCCTTCCTTCCAGCACTCAGGAAACTGTCCAGACGTCAGACAGGCGTTGAACAGTCGCCTGAGGCGAGGTTCGAGATGCTCGAGGAGCAACGTCAACACCCGGACTGGGATTCCGTCCGGGCCGGGGGCCGTGGTGGCGGAACGAATCTTAGCCACGGCTGCCCCCACTTCCGACTCCGTCACGGGCGGAACACTCTCGACGGCCTCCCGGTCGTGATCTGGCGAAGCCATGACCGGGGGCGTGTGCTCCGGCTGCCGCGGGAACAGCTCCTCGACCACTCTACGAAGGAGGTCGGGCTGGAGGGTCTCGGTGAGGGGGGGGCCCTGCGCGCGAAGCTTATTCAGCGACGCGCGATACGGGCGACCCCAGGGGTCACGGTCGAGACCGTCCAGCATCTCCTGCCAACTTGCGTCCTTGGCGGACCGGATGGCCAGCCGAAAGGCAGTACGCGCACTGCGGTACGCCTCGTACAGCTGGCCCTCCCGCTCAACATCGCGGCGACGCCGCCGACTGCGGGTGTAGGACCTTCGGGCACTAATGCACGCCGCACGAAGGTCCGCCAGTCTTGGGGACCACCAGTAGACCCCCTGCCTCGGAGGTAGACGCCGCACCCTGGGCATGGCCGCATCGCAGACCTGCGTTAATGCACTGCGGATGCGGACAGCCTCAGCGTCCACTCCGACCGCTGGGGGTGGTGAGGACAGCCACGTGTTCACGATGGCCGCCTCCGCCAGTAGGTCCCTATCTAGACGCCCCACAGCCCACCGCGGAAATGCGGGAGCCCGGTCCGCCCTGTGACCCCTGCTGAGGTCCCGGAGAGGGGAGACCTCCATTCGGATGTATCGGTGATCCGACAGGGTCTCCGCCTCCTCCAGGACACGCCAGTTCCTCACTCGTGGTGCGACAGCGGGGCTAGCGAACGACAAGTCCACTATCGACCCACCCTGCTGTCGCACACACGTGTTCACTGAGCCTCTGTTTAGGACACAGAGGCCCAGTGACGCCGCCCACTCCACGATCGCCCGCCCGCGATCGTCCGTCATCGGGGACCCCCACGCCGTGGATTTGGCGTTGAAGTCCCCCAGGACCAGGACGAGGCCCGGTGCCAGTCGCCGTATCGAAGCCTCCAAGGTGGTGAGGGAGGCCCCGAAATCGTCCATCCTCCTATTAGGGGAGAGGTATACACTGTAAAGCGTGACCCCTCCCCAATCCGCCGCGACAAATTCCTCGCCCCTATCCAAGAGGGATAAGGACGGGAAGTGCCGCTGCGTGGAGGTGACGATTGCCGCGGTTCCGTTCCGGCTGACCACCCAATTGGGGCGATCAGGCACGACGTACGGTTCCGCGACTACGGCTGCACCGATCGACCACTCCGCCATGGATTGCAGGAGGAGATCCTGCGCACCGGCGGAGTGGTTGGTGTTGGCCTGCAGGAGGTGAGTGGACTGGGCAGCCATTAATGGGCCGTGTCCATCATCACCTCCTGGCTTGCGGCGGGCGATCGGGCCGCGCTAGGAGCGGGAGCGGCCGGAGTCGAAGGGCCGCTCCGCCCCTTTGGAGCCGAAGCCGGAGGTCTGCACGCCCCAGAGCCCATGCGGTGCTTGGCGGGCTTATTGCCCGCCGCACACGCGGGGCAGTGGGGCGGGGCGGCGCAAGATGCCGCCATATGCCCAGTCTGACCGCAGCGGAAACAGAGTCCGCCGCAGTCAAAGCAATTAGTGCATGTTGGCCGGGTGTGCCCGACCGCCATGCACTTGAAACACCTCGCAGGCCGGTGCTCCAGCACGGTGACTCGCGCTGAGCTCCAGCCCACGAGGAGCCTGCCTGAGTCGGCCAGTTGCCTGACCGACTCCACTGGGCACTGCACCCAGGCAGCACCTACGCCGCCCGGACCGGGCCGGATGGCGCCAACCCGGACGGTGTCCATGGGACACCCGGTTTTCGAGGCAATGGCCTCCCGGATGTCTTCCACCGTCACGGAGTCGTCCAAACCCGCGATGCGCATTTCGGCGCACTTTACGGGTCTGGCGATTTTGACGCTACCCTCCTCGGCGAACAGACCTCGCAGCTTCGACGCCACGCTATCGGCCGTCCTGGTGCCCTCGGCCCCAGGGAACTCTAAGATCCGAGCCCCTGTCCGGGCCTTGCGGGTCCTGGCTTCGACGCCTCCTATGTCGGAGACGTCGAGCTCCCGCCGGGCTTTCCTCAGAACGGCCTCATAGCTGAGGCCCCTTTCTGCCGCCTCAGGCAGCACAGTGATCACCACTGCGGCTGTCTTCGGCGGCCGGAGCCCCTTGCGCGGCCTCTTCTTCTTCGTGCCACCTCCTCCGGCTCCTGCCTGGGGGGCGACGACCTCAGCGGCGCGCTTGGCCGCCGCTCTCCTCCTCTGGCCGCGACTCTTTCTGCCGCGCTCGGCCACCTGCCAACCCTGTTCGGGCGTAGCGGGCGTGCCGGGCGCTGAGGGCGTAGTCGCGGCCGCTCTAGTCGTCGCCGGCGGAGCACACCGTCACCTTAAGACGTAAATACAATACGAGATGAAAATTTGCATGTCCTACAATTGGTCGCGGTAGTGTAGTGGCAGCACGATTGGGCCGGAATCCCAATAGGCGCGGGTTCGAATCCCGCTTGCGACATCAATTTTTCATTTCGTAATCGGATTTTATAAATTAAGCATATTAAATGCTAAAATTTCAGTAAATTTAAATAACAAGGTTGTGTCATCGTTTAATACAATTCTAACTGTAAAGTTTGAAGTATTAAGCCTATAACATTGTGTAAACATTGTCGGGTAGATAGCACACCGTCACCTTAAGACGTAAATACAATACGAGATGAAAATTTGCATGTCCTACAATTGGTCGCGGTAGTGTAGTGGCAGCACGATTGGGCCGGAATCCCAATAGGCGCGGGTTCGAATCCCGCTTGCGACATCAATTTTTCATTTCGTAATCGGATTTTATAAATTAAGCATATTAAATGCTAAAATTTCAGTAAATTTAAATAACAAGGTTGTGTCATCGTTTAATACAATTCTAACTGTAAAGTTTGAAGTATTAAGCCTATAACATTGTGTAAACATTGTCGGGTAGATAGCACACCGTCACCTTAAGACGTAAATACAATACGAGATGAAAATTTGCATGTCCTACAATTGGTCGCGGTAGTGTAGTGGCAGCACGATTGGGCCGGAATCCCAATAGGCGCGGGTTCGAATCCCGCTTGCGACATCAATTTTTCATTTCGTAATCGGATTTTATAAATTAAGCATATTAAATGCTAAAATTTCAGTAAATTTAAATAACAAGGTTGTGTCATCGTTTAATACAATTCTAACTGTAAAGTTTGAAGTATTAAGCCTATAACATTGTGTAAACATTGTCGGGTAGATAGCACACCGTCACCTTAAGACGTAAATACAATACGAGATGAAAATTTGCATGTCCTACAATTGGTCGCGGTAGTGTAGTGGCAGCACGATTGGGCCGGAATCCCAATAGGCGCGGGTTCGAATCCCGCTTGCGACATCAATTTTTCATTTCGTAATCGGATTTTATAAATTAAGCATATTAAATGCTAAAATTTCAGTAAATTTAACTATTCAAAAGTATTATCTTAGTAAATAATATATATATATATATATATATATATATATATATTTTATTTTTTCTTAATTTTCCGTGTAATGACAGAGTAAGAATACTATTCACCACCCCATATCTTGGCCGTGGGTGATCGTACGAGACGACTAGGGGATATAAAACGCATATACCATCTATGCGAGAGAAGAAAAACACGAAACAAAACCCTATACCAACACGTCTGACCAGCGCGGTATAGTAGGTTAATTAGCCTCGAGGAGGCCCGAGCCCAACAGTGGGACATCTATAAAATTAAATTCTTTGTAAGAATTTTAACGTGTTTTAGTTATCCTTTTTTTATTGCTCTTGGTGACAAACGAGCAAGCAGCACGGCTGAAGGTAAGTGTTACTACCGCCCATGAAACTTTGCAATACCAAAAGTACAGCTAGACTGCTACCTACAAATGAAAATCCCAAACCCACCCAGAAAGTTGGACTTATAGCTCTCTGGTACACGAAACGATAATAACAAATTGCCTGCTCAGGCATCGATTTTTTGCGTGACTGTGCCCTAGACTAGACAAAAACCTGTCAACAGTGTGATTCTACCACTATTAAATTATGTAAGATAGGGGGTGGTGAATTGTATTTTCATTCCATCACCATACGGCAATTTATTTTATTACAATCATGTTATTCATCTGCTTAAATTATTTACTCGTCTCTTTCTATTGTAACGAGAGTTTAGTTGTCTCTTACTATTGCAACGAGAGAGAGGAGTATTGCCGCTAGAAATGAAATTTATAAACAACTAGTTTCTGCCCGCGGCTTCGCCCGCATAATTTTTATTTACCTCTTAAGGATAGATTTTTTACGAAATTTTAATGTCATATTTATTTATACATACATACATATCATCACGCCACATCCCTTGCAGGGTAGGCAGAGAGAACAGAGTGCCAGAGAACTCTATCCTTGCATACTTCACTCGCTTCTTCAATATTCATAATTCTCTTCATACACGCTCGCCGGTTTCGGAGACTCTTGTCTCCACCTTCTTTCAGCACATGACCAATCTGGTCTAGGTAGGTTAGTCTCGGTCTCCCCCGGTACCTACATCCTTCCACTTTCGCATTGTATATCTTCTTAACCAGACGTTCGTTCGGCATTCTTACCACATGTCCGAACCATCGGAGCATTCCCTTTCGCATCTTTACACCAATACTCTCTTTCATACCTACTCGCTCTCTTACATCGTCGTTGCGAATGCGGTCGGTCAGCCTAACTCCACAGATTTTCCGTAGAGATCGCATTTCGACCGCATTAATTTTGCTTTCATGCTCTTTTCTGCATACCCAACTCTCGTTTCCATATAGTAATGTTGGGACAAGCACAGCGTTATGTATTGCTACAAGTGCCTTCTGGCTGAGGTGGTGGCTACCGAGAAGTTGTCCCAATGCTCCGTTCACTCTATTTCCGGCATTCACTCTTCGCTCTATATCAGTGGTGTACCTGCCATCTCGGCTAAAACCACATCCAAGATATACAAATTCATCTACTTGCTCTAGTACATCATTACTTATTTTTACTCTTACATGTGTTCTGGCTTCATCTCTTTCATATTTATTTATATATAATCAATAGCCTAAAAATAAGTTTCAAGCTTCAGGCTTTAAAAATGACGATACTTCCTTACAACTTTTCATTCCCCTTAACCCTTTTTTTGCATTAAAAAGTATCCTATGTGCTTTATCAAGCTCTAGACTACCTGTGTACCAAATTTTATTTAGATCGGTTCAGTAGTTTTGGTGACAGACAGACAGAGTTACTTTCGCATTTATAATATTAGCAAGAATTAAAACAAAAATCTTTGTGTAATACAAATTTCAATAGTCTATACTTCAGAATATTAATAACATTTCTATGTTTAAGTTAATATATATAACGAAATAATAATCTTTGTATTAAAATAAATTCGTCTTATTTCGAAAACTTAATTACATATTTAGAAAATTAAACGAAATTACTTAGAAATCTTAATTTTCATAATTTTCTCCACTCATTTGCTACTTCAAGGTAAATCTTCATTTTACTTATTGCTTTGTTCAACATTAATAGATGTCGTAGATAAGCAATTCACAAAAGTATCTCTGTATGTAATATTAAATCTTCTGCAGAGAATTACTTTAATTTAAGAAAGATAATCTTAATTATCTTTCATTACAGTTATAAAAGAGAAACTGAGATTTTAAGACTATTTATAATTATGATTTTCATCTTCATTTTCTATAAGATAAAAGTAATTGACTATACAAATTTGCATAATGGTTAAGTTACTAATATCATTCTCTTACTCTTATCCCAATTACTTGGGGTCGATACAATATGTACTCTTCTTTCATAGTACATATTGTAAAAGTTATTAGCTATAGTTTTATCACCGGCCGCCTGCCAGACGTTAACCCTTCTTAGGAATGTAATTGTTGACCAAACGGCAACAGATAGAGCTGGCCCAGGTCGTTATAAGGCTCTTAGTCGTCTTTTACGACATCCACGAGTAAAGTAAGGGTTGGTAGTATTTGTAACCACTACCACACAGCTGCTAATAGGTTAAGTTACTAATATATCGTGCTAAATTTCACAGGGCCGATTCCCAGATAGTTTAATAATTTTTGCAATCAACAAATATTTGTTCTGAGTTTGGATGTTTGTGTCCATTAATTATATGTTTGTAAAGTCCGCCCCAATACAAAGATTATTTTATTAGTGTCGGATGTTGACTTAAAAAAAGTGTAGGACCAAATAGTGGTAAGACCACGCTGTTGGTAGTTCTCTGTCTACAGCCGCGGGCCGGTCCGTCCGGGGTAGTACCACACTCTCGCAGAAGATCGACGTATGAGTAATGGCAATATGTTATTGCGCTTCGTTCGGTGAGCGAGAGAGCTGGAAGCCCAATGGGATGGCTTTGGGGTTTATATTGGTAGACAGCGGCCTAGCTATACCCTTGGTATTGCAAAGGTCCGTGGGCCGCAGTAACATTTACCATCAGGTGTGCTGTTTGCTCGTTTGCCACCATTAGCAATAAAAATAAAGTCTAGTAATTAAGATACCTGGGTATGAACACTCCATAGTTTGCCGCCAAAAAAAAAGCGGTTAAGATACTGACTAAATACACTGGTGTCGTGTGTTCGATTCACACGAAGAACAATATTTCGTATGATCCATAAATTGTGGTTCTCAGTCTCGGTGTAAATTATGTAAATTAAATATCTGTAAAATCTTCTGTAATACAACGATTATTTCCTTAGTGCTGAGTGTATTCTTTATTCAAAAAAATAAATAAGAGAGAAATAAAACTATTTTTACGGATTTTATCAGGTTGGTAATGCATCTTCACTTTTCTGATGATTTCGAACACTTTAACTTTCATGATCACGGAAACTTCAGGAAATACAAAACGTTATAAAATCGGTAAAAATATTTTTATTTCATATACAAGTAATATAAGTCAGTTAAATACGGTGAAATAGCTGTACTTTGATTTCAGCTAAGAGCAACGATTTATTTGTGGATAAAATACCCTTAACTAGATAAAATAGGGGTTAGAAGTTTCGAATGTTTACCCGTGCGAAGCTGGGATGGGTCAGCTAGTAGAATATTAAGTGGCTATTACTGGTATCTGCACTTATTACGAGTATTGCCATTAATTTTGTTAGAGATTCCAATTTGCACACTAATTTGGTTTCTGAATTGTTTCAGTATTTATCTAAGCTTGGTTAATTTTCCAACGTATCACAAAGTATTTGCTTATTCATAATTAAAAAAAAACAAAAAATGTTTCTTTTGTAAAGTACAAAAATTCATTAAATACTACTTATCATTCTCCTACTCTTATCCCAATTACTTGGGGTCGATACAATATGTACTCTTCTTACATAGTACATACTCGTATTGTAAAAGTTATTGGCAATAGTTTTATGACCGGCCGCTTGCCAGATGTCAACCCTCCTTGGGAATGTAATTGTTGACCAAACGGCATCAGATGGAGTTGGCCCAGGTTGTTATAAGGCTCTTAGTTGTCTTTTACGACATCCACGAGCAAAGTAAGGGTTGGTAGTATTCGTTGCCGCTACCATACAGCGTTAAATACTACTATTACTATAAATAATTGGAAACTAGACACTAGAAACCTGTTGCTGAATTAAAACTAAGTTATGCCAAAAATTGGTACTATGCATGATCATCATAATCAACTTGCTTTTATCCCAATTTATTTGGGATCGACGCAATATGTCTTCTCCTTCCATACAACTCTATCTGACGTTACTACGTCTGTGGTCACTCCTTGTCCATCCATGTCATGTTTCACGCAGTCATCCATCTTTTCTTCGCTTACCCCTAAGCCTTCAACATTCATACTTAAATCTTTCCCCCCAATATTACTTTCATCCCGTCTCATCACATGTCCATACCATGTCAATTTTTCACTCCTTAACTTTTCTATCACTGGCGCAACTTTACTATGCATGATCATATGATTTGAATTTCTATGGATACAATTTTTTAGCTTGTCTATTTTTACCATAATAAACTTAATGATTTCGAAGGTTTACGCGAGTATAATATATTTGAAATATAACTATTTTTTCGCGTTTGTATTTGATTTTTAATTTCCTGACGTTTCGAATACTTTACAAGGTTCATGGTCTCGTGAGAACTAAGGTGTCTTAAGTCCAACAAGTCATCATTATTACAGATATTTTAAATTTCTATAACAACAAAATTAATTAAAACAATAAGCAATATTCTTCGGTGTGGTGATGGAGTAAGAATACTATTCACTACCCCATATCTTACCCATGGGTGATCGTACGAGACGACTAAGGGATATAAAACACATATAACATCTATGCGAGAGAAGGAAAATTCGAAACAAAACCCTATACTAACACGTCTGACCAGCGCGGTATAGTAGGTTAATTTCCTTCCCATTACGAAGGAGGCCCGAGCCCAATAGTGGGACATTTATGGGCTGTGATGATGAACAAGCAAAATTGACTAATATATCTATCCTAGACCAGATCGGTCATGTACTGAAGGAAGGTGGAGTCAAGAGTCTCCGAAACCGGCGAGCGTGTATGAAGAGAATTATGAATGTTGAGGAAGCGAGTGAAGTATGCAGAGATAGAGTTCTCTGGCACTCTGTTCTCTCTGCCTACCCTGCAAGGAATATGGCGTGATGATATGTATGTATGTATGTCTATAGATAAGAGGATGTACAGTTACGATAAACGCAGCAGTAGAGTACCATGGATATGACAGAGTTTAAGGGGCCTATATTTGAGTTCTAAGAATTATTGCAATAATAAATATGATAGAAAGTATTCAGCATGGAAATTGGCAGACGTGACCAGCAGACTATCTAACATAAAGTCACACCCGTTTTACCACAGACTACACTAGCAGAGAATGTGATGAGTTGTTTGTGGAAAATTACAGTTAGATTGAAACATTGACAAAATGAGATAAGATAATGACGAAGTAGTCATATTAGAATTGTGCAATAGAGACAAAAATATTTAAAAAAGAAAATAACATAAAGTGATAAATTCATTGCCATCATAGAAGCATAGAACAAATATTAATACTGAGTACTGCGTGGAATTTTGATCGTTAAATTAATTACGCTTGGGCTTCTTTGGTAACTAAGAACAAAGGAAAACCAAACTATTCAACTTGAGTCTAAAGAATAACAAGCTCGTCTACCTTCGTAAAGAATAGCTTTATTCATTTCACTATCAGATGACCTCGTTAGCTATAATTAATCATTAAAAATCCCCAGTCACAGTTATCATTTCATATCCCAGGTTTTATCATTAAAGCCGCTTACGTATTCATAATGAGCCAGCCAGTGCGCACGGTAAAATCTTTAGAATTACAATGATTATGAAATATTAATTATCCCTTTTAAATAACCACAGAATACTGTGGTTATATTAATATTAATCGAAAATGTGATTAACTAAGAAAGAATTCTGCTGTTTACGCGAGTATTACGTATTTGATATTAAACTATTTTTACGGATTCTATCGCGGTTGTAATTAATTTTGAATTTTCCTTTGTAGCGTTCATGATCATGAGAAGCTTGAAGTTGTTAAAAACTAAATACAAACGAGATAGAATCTGTAAAAATAGTTTTATTACAAATAGAAAGGAATTTAAGATTTCTAATTTACCGTCTACTGCTTAGACTATTTATTCATAAGCTTAATAAGATTATTTATTTTCTATTCCTAAGTCCTTTTTATTCCGTATTTTCTATTCCTAAGTTCCTAATTCCTAATTCCTTTTATTTATTTTCTATTCTAAGATTATTTATTTACATTCTATTCCTATTTAAGAAGTTTGTGGTTGTTAGTTTATTTAAATTCATTTTCATAGAAAATGAAAGTAAAAGTGCTTTTCAATCTTCGTCCCACTAAATCATTTTAGATTTGTGCAAAAAATTGTGCACTGTCAACCATTCTTTGCGGAATACAATCCATGTTTGCCCATGTACAATTAATGATCAAAAGTTTATATAATTTTAAATAACATATGCATAAGTTATCTGTGAATCTCATAAAGAAACTGTCCTGTGTGGAGGTTGGAACTATACCACTCTGTCTGATAATTCACCACTTAACAGATTGCGCAAAGCAGTCATTTTGACGGTTTTTAAATTTCAGATACAATAAAAAATATTAATAATGAAACAATTCTTTGAAGTGTTATGACTTTTTATATATTATATAAAGGCATTTATTATTAACTAGGAGACCCGGCCACGCGTTACTGTGGCTAAGGTAGCCTCAGTAACACGTGGTGGTTATGCTAATAAATTGTAACTTATATGAAACGTTTCCACTTTTAACACAGTGCCATCTATTAAATACTTACTCAATCCACTCAACAGATACCGCCATCTGTTATAATCGTTTGGAGACAATAAATAATTTTGACTGTCAAATAATAGAAAAATAATTTGCAATAAAATAGTATTGTGACTATAAATTGAGATGGAAGATATCCTATCTTTTAAGTTGGATCAAGCTACACATACTATGCAAATTTGATTAAAAACGGTTAAGTACTTTAAGAGTGCATGGCGGACAAACAACGTGACGCGTAATTTGTATATATTAAGATTGTTCCTATTATAACTCATCCTTTCTGTCTCGATTTTTGCAAACATGTTGATTAAAAAATCAATAAAATAAATATTTAAGGGGTTCCCACACAACAAAGGTAATCTTTTTGCTCGTTTTTGCTCGATTTTGATAACAAAAATTGGTAAACGTTTGAAATATACACAGAATATTTAGTAATATATTCACTTTCGAAATAAATACTTAAATTAAAATAAAATAAATAGAGAATTTAAGCTCCTATACAACATACATGATTATTTTGCCATTTATAGATAATGTTACGGAACCCTTCGTGCGCGACTCCGAGTTGCTCTTAGCCGGTTTTTTGAATATAATGGAATTGAGTTTTCAAACATGCGTCAAAATAAAATGTCTTTTAAATCAAAATCACTAAGAAGTATTGATATCAACTTTAAAGCAAATCACCCCTAAAATAACTTTCCACCCGTTTTTAACCCAATTAGGAGATAAATCACAATAAAATATCAATCACATCTTTCATCAATTCTGTTAATGAATGTTTATGCAAAATTTTAAATAGATTGGACCACGGAATCACGTTGTCCCATACAAACTTTGCCCTGATTTTTCACCCCCTTAGGGATATACTTTCGTAAAATCCGTTCTTAGCTGACCTCTACTCGGCGAAAAAAATATTCCTACCAAATTTGAGGTTTGTAGACCTTATGGTTCCAGAGATATCGTGATGAGTCAATACATAGGTGGAAATCTATATATATAAAAAAAAATTAAATCTATAAGGCACAAGGAATTGGCCCAGCTTCTGTTGTCACTAAGTATAACACTGATATTCAGTCATCCATATTTATATCGAAGTGTCGTCCGCTAAACAGATGAATGACAAAGCTTTTTAAAATTGAAATGTCTCTAATGTCACCGCACTATATTAGTACGGTGTTTATAGGTTTCTAGAGAGGTCATGTACTTTTAGGACACGGCCTCATATGAACGTAGACTTCGAAATTTGAAATGATTGGATGATAATTTTCTAAGCAGAATATTGTATTTCCAAGCCATGGTATTTTGAATTATGCTAGGATATAGCCATTGCGATACCAAACCACAAACACCGCTTTATAAAATTATATCTACTGCAACTTTTTATTTTACCCTATAATGATTAGGTAAGGAGTATAAGATCATCTGCTATATTTTCATTCGCTGTTTAGCCAGTTTTTAATCAACATGTTTGCAAAAATCGAGACAGAGAGGATGAGTTATAATAGGAACAATCTTAATATATACAAATTACGCGTCACGTTGTTTGTCCGCCATGCACTCTTAAAGTACTTAACCGTTTTTAATCAAATTTGCATAGTATGTGTAGTTTGATCCAACTTAAAAGATAGGATATCTTCCATCTCAATTTATAGTCACAATACTATTTTATTGCAAATTATTTTTCTATTATTTGACAGTCACAATTATTTATTGTCTCCAAACGATTATAACAGATGGCGGTATCTGTTGAGTGGATTGAGTAAGTATTTAATAGATGGCACTGTGTTAAAAGTGGAAACGTTTCATATAAGTTACAATTTATTAGCATAACCACCACGTGTTACTGAGGCTACCTTAGCCACAGTAAAGCGTGGCCGGGTCTCCTAGTTAATAATAAATGCCTTTATATAATATATAGAAAGTCATAACACTTCAAAGAATTGTTTCATTATTAATATTTCTTATTGTATCTGAAATTTAAAACCCGTCAAAATGACTGCTTTGCGCAATCTGTTAAGTGGTGAATTATCAGACAGAGTGGTATAGTTCCAACCTCCACACAGGACAGTTTCTTTATGAGATTCACAGATAATTTATGCATATGTTATTTAAAATTATATAAACTTTTGATCATTAATTGTACATGGGCAAACATGGATTGTATTCCGCAAAGAATGGTTGACAGTGCACAATTTCTTTTACAAATCTAAAATGATTTAGTGGGACGAAGATTGAAAAGCACTTTTACTTTAATTTTCTATGAAAATGAATTTAAATAAACTAACAACCACAAACTTCTTAAATAGGAATAGAATGTAAATAAATAATCTTAGAATAGAAAATAAATAAAAGGAATTAGGAATTAGGAACTTAGGAATAGAAAATACGGAATAAAAAGGACTTAGGAATAGAAAATAAATAATCTTATTAAGCTTATGAATAAATAGTCTAAGCAGTAGACGGTAAATAAGAAATCTTAAATTCCTTTCTATTTGTAATAAAACTATTTTTACAGATTCTATCTCGTTTGTATTTAGTTTTTAACAACTTCAAGCTTCTCATGATCATGAACGCTACAAAGGAAAATTCAAAATTAATTACAACCGCGATAGAATCCGTAAAAATAGTTTAATATCAAATACGTAATACTCGCGTAAACAGCAGAATTCTTTCTTAGTTAATCACATTTTCGATTAATATTAATATGACCGCAGTATTCTGTGGTTATTTAAAAGGGATAATTAATATTTCATAATCATTGTAATTCTAAAGATTTTACCGTGCGCACTGGCTGGCTCATTATGAATACGTAAGCGGCTTTAATGATAAAACCTGGGATATGAAATGATAACTGTGACTGGGGATTTTTAATGATTAATTATAGCTAACGAGGTCATCTGATAGTGAAATGAATAAAGCTATTCTTTACGAAGGTAGACGAGCTTGTTATTCTTTAGACTCAAGTTGAATAGTTTGGTTTTCCTTTGTTCTTAGTTACCAAAGAAGCCCAAGCGTAATTAATTTAACGATCAAAATTCCACGCAGTACTCAGTATTAATATTTGTTCTATGCTTCTATGATGGCAATGAATTTATCACTTTATGTTATTTTCTTTTTTAAATATTTTTGTCTCTATTGCACAATTCTAATATGACTACTTCGTCATTATCTTATCTCATTTTGTCAATGTTTCAATCTAACTGTAATTTTCCACAAACAACTCATCACATTCTCTGCTAGTGTAGTCTGTGGTAAAACGGGTGTGACTTTATGTTAGATAGTCTGCTGGTCACGTCTGCCAATTTCCATGCTGAATACTTTCTATCATATTTATTATTGCAATAATTCTTAGAACTCAAATATAGGCCCCTTAAACTCTGTCATATCCATGGTACTCTACTGCTGCGTTTATCGTAACTGTACATCCTCTTATCTATAGACATATTAATCAATTTTGCTTATTCATCATCACAGCCCATAAATGTCCTACTATTGGGCTCGGACCTCCTTCGTAATGGGAGGTCAATTAACCTACTATACCGCGCTGGTCAGACGTGTTGGTATAGGGTTTTGTTTCGAATTTTCCTTCTCTCGCGTTGATGTTATATGCGTTTTATATCCCTTAGTCATCTCGTACGATCACCCATGGGTAAGATATGGGGTAGTGAATAGTCTCTTATATATATATAGATTGTTGCATTTATTAACATGTGTTTACCTTGCCTTCCTTTTTATTTTCGATATACGTATGGTACCATTCCTATAATACCCAAGAGCAGTCATTTTGACTACTTGGGATTTTTTAAAATAATTAAATGGGTTTTATTACTAAAATTTGTATTATACAGGGTGGAAGTGGACCGCTTCCGAAAACAAAGACAGGAAACCCTACTAGTCCTACTTGTAATGATAGACTAGAAAAAAAAAACGATTCGAATGAAAAAAAAATTGTTTTTACCACGCGAGGTCGTTGAACTCTTGAAATATGATCGTGAGTTTTGAATAGATTGCGTCTTTTCTCATCTGAGTAAAGTTACGTATTTTTTATGGATTTATCGTTACATGGCACTACCCAAATACGATGGAATGTGGAAAAAATTTGAAAAACGTTGCGGATAAAAAAAAATTAACCAGTATAGATATTTTTTCTAGCCTATCATTACAAGTAGGACTAGTAGGGTCACCTGTCTTTGTTTTCGGGAGCGTTCCACTTCCACCCTGGATATTGTATCATATTTTATTTATTTATTGTTTCCATTAACTATATAATACGAATAAAGATAAGTGGCAGGTGCTAAGTATGATAAAAGATCTTAGATCTATACATTGATACTTTTTATAACAAGTACAATATCTATATTTAATACTATCTATATTTATAACTAGTATATAGTAGGTGTGAAAGAGAGTATTGGTGTAAAGATGCGAAAGGGAATGCTCCGATGGTTGGGACATGTGGAAAGAATGCCGAACGAACGTCTGGTTAAGAAGATATACAATGCGAAGGTGGAAGGATGTAGGTACCGGGGGAGATCGAGACTAACCTACCTTGACCAGATCGGTCATGTACTGAAGGAAGGTGGAGTCAAGAGTCTCCGAAACCGGCGAGCGTGTATGAAGAGAATTATGAATGTTGAGAAAGCGAGTGAAGTATGCAAATATAGAGTTCTCTGGCACTCTGTTCTCTCTGCCTATCCTGCAAGGGATATGGCGTGATGATATGTATGTATGTGTGTAGTACAATATTTATCTATTTTATATTATTTATATGAATTCATGAAAATTACGACTGGAAAAGAGTTATTAAAAAAGTTAGAACAGCTTTTCATCGAATATAGAAATGCAAGATATAAAGAACCTGAAGACATACAAAAATCATCTAACAGTGAACCCTAAAAAGTCAGATTTGGTCAATTACAACTTTATCCCAATAACAAAACAATGAATATTTCTGTCAAGTATGTTTTTTTTTGCAAAAAAAATGTGCAGATGATGTTTCGTAAGTTTATTGTTTTCCAAGTGATTTGATATTTTTATATTGTTTAATGTTTACTAATATAATTAAATATTTTATAGTTGTAAATAATATAAAAAAAACATATCTTTTTTATAATTTTATTATCTATACGCTTTGATTATTTCATTACAAAGCAGTAATTTTGAGTGCTTCTGGCATTGACCAGATAAGTACATAATAATTTTTAGTCTTTCTAGTGTTCAACTAATACACATTCTGTGCAGTACCTAATATAAATTGTTTTTATACGTTTCCGCTGTTGTCAAACTATTTTCCTCAGTGGTTCTTTGAATGATTAAATATTTAACATTTTATTCGGTTTGTGGATTTATTAGTAAAGTTTAAGTTCTCTTTTTTCATAAAGACATCACTCTGAATTAAGGAAATAATCATTATATAGAGGGGGACTTTACAAACATATAATTAACGAATACAATTTACATTCAAACTTAAAACAATAATTTATAGAAAGCACGAAGTATTGTGCTGTATGGGAACACAAGACACTGGTCCGGTACATGAGTATCTTGACCACTACACCATTTATGCAGACTTTATTTTATTGACTTGGTTAGGAGATTTACAATCAGATAGTAAGTGCTCCACTCATGAACTTCAGCAACACAAAAAGAATAGCCAAGTCGCTCTTTACCGTAGGTAGCAGAGTAAATTTCAAAGTGAAGTCTAAGATTATTTTTCTCATTCCCACTATCTCATTTCTCATTCACACTATAAAACGTAGAGTAATCAAACATTAAAATAAAAGTATTTGAATAAACAAATATTAATTTAATCACATCTTTTAACTAGTTAATAAAACCATTAAATTTTGGTGTAACAATAGCACTTTCACCAGTTACGTTTCTAATGAACAAAATAGAAGAAATAACGAACCACTACAGGGGTTTTCGAATTACAAAGGCCAGGTGCGAGAGTCGAAATGTTTAAGCACCGTTATTGAAATCCCAATTTGGTTCAAAAGGAGTCGTAAGGTTTTCAAACTGAGGCATAGATTTAAATTATACAATATATTTCATAATTACTTCTTTGTTTATGAGTTTTTGATTACTTATTGCTTTGGTTACATTAGAATTTCGAATTTAGCCTTTGAATTTAAAGTTTTTGATAATTATTATAACAATTGTACCTATACATCTTTTAAAATTTTGATTACCTTTTATTTATTTTAATATTTGACACGGAAAACCAAATTACGGCAACTTATCATATAACATGCTTGATTATTTATAAAAATTTAATTACGGGCGGAACATGATTGTCACACATGAGATTCGAATCCACATCTATTGAAAATCCATTGCAATTGTGCTGCCACTTACACCAGCGTGAGTTGTTATATGACATTCAATTTTCGGTTCGTATTATATTTTTCGTCTTTAAAGAAGTATGTCATCTACCCGTTATTTTTGAAGTGAAAACTTCTTTAGGCGCGTTGAGCGTTTTTGGAGGGGAAAAACTTATAGATTCGCGTCACCGACATGCTAATGCTAATAGTACATCTATAGCTATGTGGAAACATCTTTAGGCGCGTTGAGCGTTTTTGGAGGGGAAAAACTTATAGGTTCGCGTCACCGACATGCTAATGCTAATAGTACCTATATCTATAGCTATTTAAAAACTTCTTTAGGCGCGTTGAGCGTTTTTGGAGGGGAAAAACTTATAGGTTTTTATTTTTATATAAAAATTAGAAAATTATTATTATTTCAATTAGTCTTAAGTTAATAGTTTTCACTTCTATAGGCAGTCCCCATGACTTTTTTCTTGCGGTGGGCTATGGATTTGGTCACGCCTCGCCAAATTGGTCCGGGGCGACGGAAGAGGCGGCACGCAACCCCATATACCCACCCTGCAAGCACCTCTCTTCGACGTGCGAGCGGGCTACCCGTACCCGATGTATGTCATCTACCCTACAATTTTTACATATTATACAGATGTAAACATTGTAACTCACGCTGGTATAAGTGGTAGCACGATTGAAACAGATTTCCAATAGTTGTGGGTTCGAATCCCATGTGTAACAATAATTTTTCGCTTATAATCAAGTATTAATGACATGTATAACTTAAAAAAAAAATAACGGTTGGTACTCTTACCTATACCCGACCACGAGAAGAATCATTTTCATACTATGATTACTATGCAGCGGGGATTGAAAAATAAAGTTTCGCCCTTTTTTTTCAACAAAAATTGTCTATAATATTTACCAGAGGGTCATTGATGAAAAACATACTTATAGATAAACTACAGAGGCACATATATCTTGAAAAAGGATTTTTGCTTACATTAGTATAACAATATTAATTCTAGCATATATCCAAAAACTGGTTGTAAATACTACCCAGCACCGCCTTGTACGGAAAATATAATATACGGTTTTATACGTATCAATGATGGGGTTATTTGTTTGACTACAATAGAAGCTATTTTTCTTAAGTTCAAAAGGAAAACACCGTTTATTATTACGAGTTCTCTGCCTGATATATTATTTATATAAAAGTTTATTTAAAAGTATTATATATTACTGTACTATTGACTATACAGATTTCGTGGTAAAGATATCTAATGTGGCAAGTATCATGGATTAGATTCCCATGCGGGACATTACTTTGTGCAATTCATAAAGTGCTTGTTTAATTACATATTATGTTTGTAAAGTTTTAGCACAAGGATTATTTCCTTAGTGCCTATACTAACGCCCTTTTTTTTGGGTCGGCTATGGCCCGGGCCACACGTCGCCTGTTTTGTCCGGGGCGACGAAAGGGCAGTGCGTGGCACCATAACCCACCGTAATCCATCCCCATCGGTATTGGGTCGGCCACTGGTACCATTTCCTTTCCATCCGTGACAAGCCCGGCAATACTAACGCCTTAGCGTTGGCTTATAAAAAAAAGGTATTTAAAAAAATATGTTTTTTAATTATTTATATCGAATAAGGATATTAAATATAATTAAGCTAGTAAATATTCAAGGCTGGCCATAGAAATTAAGCTATCCTAGTTAAGCCCAAAGGTATAGGACAAAATAAGATAAGTTATGGGCTCGCACGTTGTCCAGCCATCATCCCGGGTGAATCTGACGAAAAGTGTCCAGAACTTCCACAAAAGAAGCCAATTATTATACATATATACATACATATCATCACGCCATATCCTTTGTAGGGTAGGCAGAGAGAAAAGAGTGCCAGAGGACTCTATCTTTGCATACTTCACTCGCTTCCTCAACATTCATAATTCTCTTCATACACGCTCGCCGGTTTCGGAGACTCTTGACTCCACCTTCCTTCAGTACATGACCGATCTGGTCTAGGTAGGTTAGTTTCGGTCTCCCCGGTAACTACATCCTTCCACTTTCGCATTGTATATCTTCTTAACCAAACGTTCGTTCGGCATTCTTTCCACATGTTCGAACCATCGGAGCATTCCCTTTCGCATCTTTACACCAATACTCTCTTTCATACCTACTCGCTCTCTTACGTCGTTGTTACGAATGCGGTCGGTCAGCCTAACTCCACAGGTTTTCCGCAGAGATCGCATTTCGACCGCATTAATTTTACTTTCATACTATTTTCTGCATACCCAACTCTCGCTTCCATACAGTAATGTTGGGACAAGCACTGCGTTATGTATTGCTACACGTGCCTTCTGGCTGAGGTGGTGGCTACCGAGAAGTTGCCCCAACGCTCCGTTCACTCTATTTCCCGCATTCACTCTTCGCTCTATATCAGTGCCAATTATTATAGTCTTTTTATATTATCATCATCTTTATTATATTTCTCTCATGCTTCCCACAGCTGGACTCGAGCCTTCTCCACATAAGGAGAGATATTGGCTGTTATATGACTTTATTTTTAGTTTTCCTTCTCTTACTTGAATGTTATATGAGTATTACATCCCTTAGTAGTCTTTTATAATACCGACGGGCAAGAGAGAGGATGGTAAGTACTATATCCTTACTCCATCACCACGCAGCAAATATTTTTATAAATAATGATGAACTTGTGTGACTCGTATGTGTTTTCTTTTTCCGAAGTGTTGAAGTCATTTAGATTTCATATTTCATTTGTAATCGAATTTGATCAAATTAAAGATTTTAATATGAATATCTTTCTAATTAAATCTTTATTTTTCCGTGGTGTGACAATGTAAGAATACAAATCACCACCCCTATCTTACACGTAACTGATTGTAAAATACGACTAAGGGATAAAATATGCATATAACATCTAGTTAAGAGCTAGAAAATTCGAAATAAAACTCTATACCAATACGTCTAAACAGCGTTGTGTAGTAGGACAATTTCTCTCACAGTGTGGAGGAGCTTGAGCCCAGCAGTGGGTCTTATGTGAGCTGAGATAATGATGATGATTATTATTCTTTATTTTAGCTATATCTGCGACTTTACTCTTATTAATATAGACTTTAGCAATCTTTTTTTTTTTAATTTTTGGGTAAAACCTAACTAAGAAGTAAAGTATATGCTTTTTTCAAGGTGAAATTTTAAAAATTAGGGGGGCATAGTCCGGAGCGTGCTCGTTCGCGTCCCCTGCCAGTCTAATTAGACTGCTAATCCGGCTCGAAATGCGTACCGCAATGCGGGTTAGGGCGTCCCCCGGAGGCGACGCGTACCGACCCGCCCCCGTCGGTACGAACATCGGCAGTTGCGGCGATGGGGGCCGCCACCCATCACGCCTTGCCCAGTTAGGCGAGTCGAGGAGAACGGAGTGCCGGGTGGGCACGTGGAATGTAAGAGGTTGTGTGGAAGGTAAGTTGCACGAGCTGATATCCGTCATGGCGGACAAACAGCTAGACGTGCTCTGTGTAACAGAGACCAAGCGAAGGGGAAGCGACGCCTGCGATCTTCCTGGTGGCGGGATGGCTCTGTGGTCTGGTGTACCACAGAGCGATCGAGCCAGCATGGGGATAGGAGTGCTGTTGTCCTCTCGCTTGGCCTCAGGTATGAAGGATTACGGAATGTATGATCCCAGACTTTTCTGGGTCCGTATAAAACTAGGTGTCACCAAGGTATTCATGGTTGTAGCATATGCTCCCGTAGGATCCTCGGTGGCATCAGACCTAGAGAAGTTTTGGGACAATGTTAGGGAAGTTCTGGATATGGCAGAAACCAGTGAACGCGTGATTGTATGCGGAGATTTGAACGGATGGGTGGGGACCAAGCGTCCTGACTATGAGGACGTACTTGGTCCATTTGGTGATAAGAGAGTGAACGACGCAGGTAGGCTCATAGCGGATGTATGCATGGAGAGAAACCTTATTGTGTCAAACACATTTTTCCAACATAAGGACATCCATATGTATACATGGAGAAGGAATGAACAGAAAAGCATAATAGATTTAATTTTGGTAGACAGTCGCCTCCGAAGCAAAATGTTGGACGCAAGAGCCTACAGGGGCCCCACAGTCGACACGGACCACTATCTCGTTATTGCGAGATTTAGTGGTCTGTTCAGAAAGTGGAGGCACTGGCGAGAGCGTGTCCACTTCGGAGGGCTTGAAAGAATAAAGGTTGAAAGGTTGCAAGAAGAGTGTGTAAGAGAAAAGTATGCAGAGGGTGTCCGAGAACGGCTGACGATGGCAAGCCAGCCGCAATCGGACATTGAAGAATGCTGGAGAGTATTGAAAGAGAGTATGGTAGATACAGCGAAAGAAGTATGTGGAAGTTCAAAGAAGCATAGAAAAACAAATGGTGATGCATGGTGGGATGCGGAAGTGGCAGCTTCCGTAGAGCAAAAGAAGAAAGCGTGGCTGGACTATGTCTCTTCTTTGAATCTGAATGACAGTATGACTGAACAGAAGAAAGAAATATATCGGCAATGTAAGAATGACACCAAGGCCTTAGTGAAAGAGAAACGTGATAGAGCAAGTATGAGTGCAGAAGATAGGCTGACTAAAAACTTCGAGGGTAACACCAAACTCTTTTGGAGGGAGGTGAAGAAGTCTCGGGGTGGTTGGTCAGCCTTCAGAATGAATAAAATAAGGTCTAAATGTGGAGACATTCTTACACAAACACAAGACGTGTTAAGCCGATGGAGTGAATATTTTGGCGATATGTATGCGGATGCTACGGTTGGCGCCGGTGTTGGATGTGGTTTAGTAGATCAACATTCGACAACGGCGTCCTCTGATGGCATCAGTATGGATGAAGTTGAATGGGCGATAAGAAGTTTGAAAAATGGTAAGGCAGCGGGCATTGATATGGTGTCTGCCGAGATGATCAAGCTTGGTGGCTCTTGTGTTTGGGAGGCGTTCCTGTTGCTCCTCAATTTATGTTGGAGCTCGGGAATGGTTCCCAGGGACTGGAATAGCGCAGTCATCGTGCCTTTGTTTAAAAACAAGGGTTCACGTTATGACTGCGCAAATTACAGGGCCATAGGCTTGACCAGTTTGGCAGCAAAAGTGTATGGAAAAATTGTTGAAAGGAGAATGAGGATGGTGTCCGATGGTTTACTGTGTGAGACACAAGGAGGTTTCAGGAGTGGAAGGGGATGCATGGATCAAGTGTTCTCTCTGCGCAACATTGTGGAGAAGCATCTGGCTCTAGGTCAGAGGGTTTTCTGCAGTTTTGTGGATCTGGAGAGAGCATTTGACACGGTTGTACGAAAGGAACTTTGGGACATTTTACCGGAGTATGGTATTAACGGTAAACTGCTACAGGCTGTGCAGTCCAGTTACATGGGCTGTAGAGCCTGTGTGCGGCTGGATGATGGAATGTCGCCTTGGTTTGACGTCAATATTGGCGTTAAGCAGGGGTGCGTTCTGTCAGCCAGGCTGTTTATCATATATCTGGATAAATGTCTCCAAAGGTTGAACGATATGAATGTGGGAGTCCAGATGGGCGACTCAGTGGTCACTGCTCTGCTTTATGCAGATGATGCAGTCCTGCTGGCACAGTCAGCGACTGACCTGCAGACCTTAGTCGACACAATGACAGAAGATTGTAAGAAAAGGGGTCTACGCGTGAATGTGAGCAAAACCAAAATAATGGTCTTTGAAAGAGATAAAACCAGAACAGATGTAAGAGTAACAATAGGTAATGATGTACTAGAGCAAGTGGATGAATTTGTATATCTTGGATGTGGCTTTAGTCGAGATGGAAGGTACACCACTGATATAGAGCGAAGAGTGAATGCGGGAAATAGAGTGAACGGAGCGTTGGGGCAACTTCTCGGCAGCCACCACCTCAGCCAGAAGGCACGTGTAGCAATACATAACGCAGTGCTTGTCCCAACATTACTGTATGGAAGCGAGAGTTGGGTATGCAGAAAAGAGTATGATAGTAAAATTAATGCGGTCGAAATGCGATCTCTGCGGAAAATCTGTGGAGTTAGGCTGACCGACCGCATTCGTAACGATGACGTAAGAGAGCGAGTAGGTATGAAAGAGAGTATTGGTGCAAAGATGCGAAAGGGAATGCTCCGATGGTTCGGACATGTGGAAAGAATGCCGAACGAACGTCTGGTTAAGAAGATATACAATGCGAAAGTGGAAGGATGTAGGTACCGAGGGAGACCGAGACTAACCTACCTAGACCAGATCGGTCATGTACTGAAGGAAGGTGGAGTCAAGAGTCTCCGAAACCGGCGAGCGTGTATGAAGAGAATTATGAATGTTGAGGAAGCGAGTGAAGTATGCAGAGATAGAGTTCTCTGGCACTCTGTTCTCTCTGCCTACCCTGCAAGGGATATGGCGTGATGATATGTATGTATGTATGTAAATTTAAAAAAAAATCGCTTGCAACTAGCGTCAAATCATAAGAAACTATGCCTTTCTTTTTTATCTTTCTATATGAGAGTGATCTTACATAGTATCAGTTTCAAAATGTTACTTAAATTTTAATTAATTATATTATCAAACCAGAAACCTCTTGTGATGGGATCACATTACTATCACTCGTGTCATAAATATCAAATATAATTGCCCTATTATACCATGCTCCGCAAACTTGGTTGGGAATATTTTGCATGCTCAACTGATTTCCCTTTTTCGCTTCAAACCGAATAAATTGGGGTACTAAAATTATATATTTTTAAATACTCAACACACGAGTACCGGCCTACCATGCCAAGCATAAGGATTTTATTCCCACGTAGGACAATGCTTTGTGCTATTTACAAATCTTTGTCATGAGTCTGGGTGTGGTTTGTATTGGATAATTATATGTTTGAAAAATCTCCTCCAATACAAAGATTACCCCTAATGCTGGTGTCTTATAATAAAAAAGACTTCAGGTAGGTAGTAAGAAATAAAAAAATATATTATGATGTATCAAATGTTAAATTAAAAATTTTAAAGACTGCAATGGCGTATTGGTTAAGATACCGACCTGCCATGCCAGTGCCTTGGGTTTGATTCCCACGCGGGACAATACTTTGTGCGATCCACAAAGTGTTGTTCTGAGCCTGGGTGTAATTTATCTGCGTTAATTGCATGTTTATAAAGTTCCCTGTAATACAAGGATTAGTGCACTAGTGCAGGGTGGCCCGGACCGATTTGGCGAAACGTGACCACATCATGGACCACAAAAAAAAGAAGGGTGGTTGGTTGGTCTTTAAAAGAAAAAAACAAAATAAGAAGGCGTAGTGCGTATATGAATGTTCATATACGCACTACGCCTTGATGATACATGAACATAATGAAAAAAGAAAGTTAGAAATGTCAAAAAAAATATGTCTTCATATATATAATTCTTTTGTACGTATGTATGTGACTGAATTCCTCGTAAACAGCTGAACCAATTTTGATTAAATATTTTATGTACGTTCAGGGGATTCAAGGATGGTTTTGTTTAACAATCGGGCCCCCTCAGTGGTGTTGCGATTGATATATAAGAGTTTTTTTTTCATTTGTACAGAAAAGCCTCTATTAGTCAGTAGTTAGCTACTTTTCCTATATTCCTTCTATTTCATCTATTCATTAACATATAGACATCCTCTGTAGGCATATTGAGCCTCCCTCCGAGAGTAGAATCATGCCTTAATCACCATTCTTGGTAGGCGGTTTAGCGTACGCAATTGTTGTCATAAATTTCCCAGGTAAAAGCTGTTTCGGGCTGGCCATCAAATCAGTACCAGGGGCCAGTCTAAAGGCAATAGGGAGAGAAAACATTGAGTTATGGGTTCGCATGCCACTCTTTCGTCGCCCCGGATGGAATAGGTGGAACTATACTATTGCCTTTCTTTTTCTTGCGGTGGGCTATGGAGTTAGTCACGCCCCACCAAATCGGTCTGGGGCGACAGAAGAGGCAGCGCGCGACCCCATGAACCCACCCTGCAAAGCGCCTCTCAACGCCGTGCGAGCGGGCCACTGGTACCCGATCTTTGTCTGCGGTGGCCCGCCCAGCGGTAACTACACTATAGCCTACCACAAAACGAATATGAGGTGTGGTGACATTATATTCTTAAACATTTACCATACAGCAGAATTTACCTTAAATTAATAAAGCTTTGAAGGCACATATTAGGTTTATAAAAAGGCTATTTATATTGGCTGTGTTCCCCACGCGGTGTAAATGCGTGCTCAACCGTATCGGGTCGAAATAAAAGGGCCCCGAAGGTCAGCTCATTGGAGCAATACGTAAAACTATTACATACGCATCGGTTGATGGTATTATATTGCATATTATTTTAATAAGTTTAACCTTAGATATTTTACGAATTGTACATGATAGAATGATTTTTAATGTTTACGCGAGTATTATACATGTAAAAATAAAATAAATTTTAGAGATTTTATAGCATTTGTGTTTCAATCAAATTTCATTGTTCTAATAACAATGAATTTGTATTGTACTACATGGTTTTCCTTGTGATGACGGAGTGAGAATACAATTCCTCTTAGCCGTTGGTGATCGTAAGAAGAGACTAAAAGATATAAAACGCATATAACATCTATACAAGAGAAGGTAAACTCGAAACAGAACCCTATACAAACACGTCTGACCAGCGTGGTATAGAAAGTTAATTTCCCTACCATTATGGAGGAGGCTCGAGCCCAACATTGGCACATAGATATATGAGCTGAGATGATGAGATGACATGGTGGCTGGTGATTTAATTGCTTGTGGGTGTCTTAAAAAATGATTAAGAAGAAGTTTTTTTCGCTGTATCTATTAAAATAACTGACTACACTGATCAGATATTCGTAGTGTTCAGGACAGCGATCTACCGTGGTCGATTATCATCATTCTCCTACTCTTATCCAAATTACTTGGGGTTCCATACAATATGTACTCTTCTTTCATAGTTCACATTGTTAAAGTTATTGGTAATGGTTTTATAACCGGCCGCCTGCCAGACGTCAACCCTCCTTGGGAATGTGATTGTTGACCAAACGGCATCAGCTGGAGTTGGCCTAGGTCGTTATAAAGCTCCCGCGAGGGTAAACCGCCGGGCGGGCCACCGAAGTCAAAAATCGGGTACCGGTGGCCCGCTCGCACGGCGAAGAGAGAGGATTTTACGGTGGGTCTATGGGGTCACGCGCCGCCTTTCCGTCACCCCGGACCGATTCGGCAGGGCGAGACGCATCCATAGCCCACCAATAAAAAAAAAATAAAAAAAAAAGGTCGTTATAAAGCTCTTAGTCATCTTTTACTATATACACAAGCAAAGTAAGGGTTGGTAGTATTCTTAGTCGCTACCACATAGCTCAATTCATCACTATAATGTCATGTCACTATATTGCCAATAATGAATCATGTAGTTTAAATTTAAGATTTTTCTTTTTTTTTCATTCGTTACAAATATTTAATATCGACTTAATTATTTTCAGATTATGAATATTAAAAAGGATTATTAAATTTTTAGATAATGTAGGTAACGAGATTGTTATCAGTGATAATAATAATAATCGTTAGATAACGAATTAATCGTTACAAATAACAAAGTTGCGATTGTTTGGTATGCAATATCAACACAATGACACGCAAGGATCTTGTGTTTGAAACCACAGACTTTTAATGTAGTATTAGGTAACCTTTAGATTAGGTAAATTGATTATAAGAGAATTTTGTTTCATCTCTCTGTGTTTTCTCTTTCTTTTTTTTTTGTTTGGGTAGGCTATGGTCCGAACGACGGAAAGGCAGCGCGTCACCTCATAACCCATCGCTCCCCATAGAAAAAAAACATCCTATTTTTTTATTAAATTCATTAATGAATACATCCACAAGGCTTTATTCCTCCATGTATATGATGTAAATATATAATAACATACTTATAAAAAAACCGTGTGATGATGGAGTAAGAATACAATTCACCACCCCCTATCTTACCCGTGGGTGATCGTAAGCGACAACTAAGGGATATAAAATGCATATAACATCTATGATGTTATATGCACTTTATATTAGTGTAGTAAAGTGGGTTTAGTTTCCAGTTTTCGTTCTCTTGCATAAGCAAGAGAAGGAAAACTGGAAACTAAACCCTATACCAACACGTCTGGCCAGCGTGGCATGGTAGGTCAATCTCCCTTCCGTTACGGAGGACGTTCGAGCCCAATAGTGGCACATATATGAGTTAAGATGATGATAACAAAAGCATTCCCCATATGGTGATGGGTTAGGAATATAAAATGCCATCACACTTAACTGCCTCGAAACTACTTTCAACTGGAAATCGTATAACTAAGGGAACATTAAGAGAGTGGACAGCAGCGATTTCTTGGTGAATTTAAAACACACACTATTATCGCCGAACGATCTCCCAAGCATTACGTAGATACCGGGTTGGCCACGGAGGTCAAGGAAGCGGTCCTAGCGGCCGGCTCATTGGCGATGGGGATAGGTTATGGGGCCACGCGCAGCCCTTCCATCGCCCCGGACGGAATGGACGACGTGTGCCCGGACCATGGCCTGCCAACAAAAAAAAAGCATTACGTAGATGGTATTACCTCCACGTTGCTTGAAGATCTATGTCTTATAGTGGTCGTCGATACGCTGATGAATGAAATGGAAATTATAATCGGACGAAGATATTTACTCTAGCCAATTATCTCTCTCTATGATGACGGACTAAAAATATAATTTACCATTCCTAATATTGGCCTTGGATGTCGTAAAAGATGACTAGGATGTCGTAAAGGAACTAAGGAATTATTATTATTATTATTCTCCTACTCTTATCCTAATTGCTTGGGGTAGATACAATATGTACTCTTTGTTCATAGTACATAATGTAAAAGTTATTGGCAATAGTTTTATGACCAGCCGCCTGCCAGACGTCAACCCTCCTTGGGAATGTCATTGTTGACCAAACGACATCAGATGGCGTTGACCCAGGTCGTTAAAGGAACTAAGGGATATAATATGTTTATAACATATATACAAGAGAAAGAAAACTTGAAACCCTTTACTAATAAATCTGACCAGCATAGTGCAATAGGTAATTTTCCCTCCTACAAGCCCAGCAGTAGGCCGTGTAGCAGCTGAGATGAATGATGAATAAAATTATTCCTTCATCATCATCACCATTTCAGCCTATTGCCATCCACTACTGGATGTAGGCCTCCCTCATGTTATGCCACAGAGAACAGTCCTGTGTCGGTTGCATCCAAAGACGCCTAGAAACCTTCACCAGGTCGTCTGTTCACCTAGTGGGGGAGCGTCCTACACTGCGCCGTCCGGTACGTGGTCGCCACTCTAGAAACTTTCTTCCCCAGCAGTTGTCAGTTCTTCGAGCGATGTAGTCTGCCCATTGCCACTTCAGCGTGCTAATTCTTCGTGCTATGTCGGTTACACCCGTTTTTCTGCGTTCTTATTATTCCTTATCCTCGCGGATTATTAAGGTTGACGAAAATAGTTCTATTTTTCTATTATCAATGGCAAATGATAAGCTAGTAAGCTCCAGTAGATATTTGTTTTCTACCGTGAGAAAAATGCTCTTCCTTAAGCTTTGATTAAAGAAAAGTAAGCTGTATCATAAGGAAAACATCGCAGTAGATAATAAATTCGTTCTTAAACTTCTGTAGGAAAATATAATTTTGAAATAGTATATTGTTTATCTTGTCTGATCAACAAGTAGCCCATTTATTGGTAAGTGACATTTTTTTAGTGCTAGTGGTGGCAAACGAGCAAGCAGCACAACTAATGGTAAGTGTCACTGCCGCCCATGGACCTTTGCAATTAGCGCGTAAACGCGTTTCCACAGCGTTAAAAAAAAAAAAAAGAAAAAAAAAAATGGACCTTTGCAATACCAAGGGTATAACTAGGCCACTGCAATATAAACCCTAAGCCCACGCAATTGGGCTTCCGGCTCCCTCGCTCACCGAACGAAGCGCAATACCACATTGCCATTACTCATACGTCGATCTTCTGCGAGAGTGTGGTACTACCGCGGATGGACCGGCCCACGGCTGCAGACAGAGAACTGTCAACAGCGTGGTCCTACCACTATTGCTGATACTACATGATGGATGTTCTAGTAGTTAAACTCGTGATTTGGATGTCGTTTCGGAGATCTAGATCAGACTCTGGACTGATTTGATCTAGACTCTGACTTTAAACTCCATTATTTTTTTTCATTATATTATCTAATACTTACTATAGCTGTGTGGTAGCGGCTACGAATACTACCAACCCTTACTTTGCTCGTGGATGTCGTAAAAGACCACTGAGAGCCTTATAACGACCTGGGTCAACTCCATCTGATGCCGTTTGGTCAACAATTACATTTCCAAGGCGGGTTGTCTGGCAGGCGGCCGGTCATAAAACTATAACTTTTACAGTATGTACTATGAAATAATAGTACATATTGTAGCGACCCCAAGCAATTGAGAAAAGAGTAGGAGAATGATGATGATGATGATGATTTATTACTTACTATCTTATTAATATTATAAATGTGATAAAATATGAAGATGTTTTGATATTCGTTATTCAATCACGTGTAAACAGTTTAAGAAATTTAGAATTGAAAAAGAAAAACAGCCCCATGATAAGGAAGTAAGAATATATCACCACCCTTTCCTGCAGGTGATCATAAAAGACCATCAGAATCAGAATCATTTATTGCTTTACTGTTAGAAATAAAACTACTTTTACGGATTCTATCGCGTTTGTATTTGATTTATAATTTCCCGACGTTTCGAACATTTTACAGTGATCATGGTCACGGGAGGACTGAGGTGTCTTACGTCATTCTCTTTTTGTACTGGCAATAAATTTGTATTAATTTTGTATTAAAATGTGGGACAAAATTTAATATCTTATAGGGTAGATATAAATAAATTTCTGTAATAACAATGACATATTGAACGTTCTTACGTTCACCTCAGTCCTCCCGTGACCATGATCACTGTAAAGTGTTCGAAACGTCGGGAAATTATAAATCAAATACAAACGCGATAGAATCCGTAAAAGTAGTTTTATTTTAAATGTGTAATACTCGCGTAAACATTAGAAGCTTTACTGTTACATTTTGTGCAGAAGTTATTACAATTATATATTTAGTATTGAACAGTATACCTATATTGGGCATGCAATAGTGCAGTATTATACATATATTTTATTAGTTATATTTTTATTGTTCATGCAATTAAATTAATAAGAAAAAATCTATACTATAAAGTTCTTGATAGTATTACAATATTTAATACATTGATTAATTATTATATAGTTAGTTACAATTTGTCATTTAAAAATTCGTCTATAGAATAATAACATTTTTCCATTAGTAATTTATTAAGTACATTTTTAAATTTTATAAAAGGCAGATTTTTTATATTATCTGGTATTTGGTTATATATGCTTGATGAAACACCAAAGAAGCTCTTCTGCATCAAAGAGGTTTTACATTTTACCTGGCAAAGTTGGTATCTATATTGAGCACGTATGGGGTTTGTTCTTACTGCTGATAATTTTCTAAATAGGTAGGGATTTGCCTTCACAAATAGAGCAGTTTCCAGAATGTACAGTACTATAAAAGGATATGGGTAACATCAGTGCAAAATATGAAGGAAAGTATTTGTCGACCGTGGTATAGTGGGTGTTAATTGCCCACACATTGTGAAGGAGCCACGATTTCAGCAATGATACATACTAGAGCTGAGGTGATAATAATGATTAACGAAATCATAGTAGTTAAGATCTCTACCGACATACCGTGCCAGGGATACTAGTTCGATTCCCATGCAGGACCATAATTTGGGTGATCTACAAACTGTTGTTCTAAGTTTAGATGTAATTTGAGTCCACTAAATTATAAGTTTATAAAGTTGTAAGTTTAAGAAGTTTTCCGTGTGGTGATGAAGTAATAATACAATTCACACCTCCCTATCTTACCCGTAGGTGATCGTAAGAGATCATTAAGGGATATAGAATGCATATAACATCTATGCAAGAGCAGGAAATTTTGAAACAAAACCCTATACCAACACATCCGACCAACGTGGTATAGTAGGTCAATTTCCCTCCCACTGTGGAGGAGGCTTGAGCCTAACATTGGAATATATATGAGCTGAGATATTGATGATGATGAAGTCTATCACAATACGAGTATTATTTCCTAAGAACTCGTGCGTTGTTTCTTAGAAAAAAATATTCCATAAAGAAAATGTTTATTTCACATATTATTTATCAAATTTTACATATTTATAACATGTATTTCTTCTTTCATAACGCTCATTAGACAAAGGGCAAGGTAGGTAAACGTTATTATATACATACACACGTTTACGCTAGATATAAATTATGATAAATTACAGAACATTATTGTCTTTTTAACATCAAAGCTAAACAAATATTACGCAGTAATTACTTGTACAACAAAAAGAAGAACGGTTATACTTGAATATATTTAATTTTATTGCTTTAAATATATAGCTTCGGGTACGATTTCTTTTTTAATTTAAACGCGTATAAGTTCTATTGTGTTATTCTATTTTATCATTCGTTTATTTGCCTCGGCTTATATATATATATCTGGCTGCTGCGATCGAGCTTCCTCCACAATAGAAGTGAAGTTAACCTACTATACCACACCGATTAGACGTTTGGGTTAAAACTACCCAAACGTCTAATCGAATTATTCTTCTCCTGCATACAAATTTTATTTAGAACCCTATCCTGCTTGAAATAAAATTACTTTTATGGATTCTATCGCGTTTGTATTTGATTTTTAATTTCCTGACGTTTCGAGCATTTTACAGTGATCATGGTCACGGGAGGTTTGACTACTCGAAACTCGAATACAAACGCGATAGAATCCGTAAAAGTAGTTTTATTTCAAATGTATTCAAACATTTGCGTACACATTAGAAATCATAACCCTGCACTAAAAAAAATCCTTATATTGCGGTGGACTTTACAAACATATAATTATGCAGACAAATTACACCCAGACTCAGAACAACGCTTTGTGGATTGCACAAATTATTTTCCTACGTAGGAATCGAACCCATAGCATGGCATGGAAGGTCAGTACTTTAACCATTACGCCATTTGTACATGTTATCTGTATATCAAGGGATACCTTAGTCGTCTTTTATATTGTACCTTCGTTGATTCACGGGTAAGATGTTGGCCTCGACGGTGAAGAACTGTTGAGGCGTCGACTCGAAAGGATATCCACGAGGGTAGTCCGCCGAATGGGCCACTGAAGAAAAGAACGCATTCCAGTAACCCACCCGCACGGCATCGAGAGGTATATTGTAGGGCGGGTCTATGGGGTCGTGCGCCATTTCTCTCATCGCTCCGGATGGATTAGCCCGCCGTCAAAAAAAAAAGTAAAGATGGTGGTGAATTTCTATTTACGTCACCATACAGAAATTAGTATAAGAATACCATCAACCATAACAGTCGCAGATGTCGTAAAAATATAGATAGACATAGATTATAGATATGAATTGAAACTTATTTATATTTTTTATCACGTTAGTATTTAGTTTTTAGTTTGCCTACGATTCGAAGATCTTACAGCATTTTTCGTCTCGAAAGGACTAAGGTTGTTTCACATTTCACAAGTCATCGCTATTACAGAAGTATTTATCTACGCTCTGCAGTATTAGTTTATGTAGTGGTAGAACCACGCTGTTGACTGTCCTCTGTCTTCAGCCGTGAGCCGGCCCGTCTGGGGTAGTACCACACTCTCGCAGAAGATCAACGTCTGAGTAATGGCAATGTGCTATTGCGCTTCGTTCGGTGAGCGAGAGAGCCGAGAGCCCAACAGGGTCTGGTTTGGGGTTAATATTAGTAGGCAGTGGCCTCGCTATAGTGTTTGTATCGCAAAGGTCGTCATGAGTGGCAGTGACACTTACCATCAGGTGTGCTGCTTGCTCGTTTGCCACCAAAAAAAAAAAATTATTAAATTTAAGCCCAAAACTTTGATACAAATTCATTGCCAGTAGAAAAAAAAAAGGCATTATAGATGAAAAAATATATTATTTTTTTCTTATTTCTTATTAATTATAATATTTATGGTAATTATTATGACAATGTATTAACTTAAACCTACACACACAGATGCTCGTGTATCTCCTTGAGATATTCCACTTCCAGACGAATAGGTTAACCAGTGAACCAATAAGCAGACATGCTTATGTAAATAAATATATGTACATATATGTATATTCTGTTACAGCATTAGAACGTAGTATGAATATATACAGAAATGAACCAACAAAGTATAGAAATGAATTAACAATAAAGAGATTATTCGTCTGGTTCTGGTCACCGTCAGTATATCAGCTGTTTAAAAGACTGGACGATATTTCTTTATTGTCCTTTTTTTTTTGCAGTGGAATATGGATGCATCTTGCCCCGCCAAATCGGTCGGGAGAGGCGGCGCGTGACCTCATAGACCCACAGTGCAACTCCTCTCTTTGCTGTGCGAGCGAGCCACCGGTACCCGATCTTTGTCTTCGGTGGCTTTCTTTATTGTCCTGGAAGATAGATAGGAAGAATAAAGTCTACCGAGCACGTCAGCTGAAGCCGCTTTTATACAGAACCTCAAAGACAAAGATCGGGTTCCGGTGGCGCACTCGCATGCCGTGGAGAGGTAGACTGCAGGGCGGATTTTTAAGATCGCGCGCCGCTCATCTGTCGCCCTGGACGGATTTAGCTTGGTATGACCAGACCGCAGACCGCCGCAAAAATTAAAAAAATATGCGACTGTATCGGGGTCCGAATTCTAGTAATCTTTACAAAGCGAAATTTGCAACAAACGATTACTGGTTATGCTACCAGCGTTTCAGGCATATTAGGCACTGCTGAGGATTTTCTTTATGCCTGCCTACCCCCCATTTTCTTGCATGTTTTGCAATAATTTATTTATCTTACTATAAAGTTTTATAATGTTCAAATATTCTTCTATAATTGAAGTAGCATGAGTTTTGTTATTTAATATTGCTTTTTACAAAAGTACTCGGATTTTATAATTGTGGGTTGTTTATGTATGTTTCTATAATTTTATTTACGTAAACATATCCTACTATAAATTTATTGATAAATAAATAAGTTGCAAAATATTAAAAACATTTTTAAATCGTAATCCTTATTTCTATTTGTTATTTTCATATATTCTCATCACAACTGAACATGTGATGGAGTAAATTATTATTATCCTATCTTATGCATATTATAAGAATTGCTTAATGGATATAAAGGGATATCGTTATTGGAGCAGATAAGTATATAGTTGGAAATAAAATCCTAAAGCAAACTAGGTGGCCAGCGTGGTATAATTGGCTAATATTCATATCTACGTGCGATTCATGATCAAAAGTGGGATGTATATAATTTTGGGGCTAATATAGCTTTCAAATTTTTCAAGTCTAAAGAAAATATTGTAATACATACTTCTAAAATATTGGAATACATTTTATTTATATTGCTTGGGCAATACTTAAAATGATTCTGATAATGTATAAAGATAATTCATTATCTACTGGTAATATAGGGTGGTGGTGGTGGATTATATTCTTACTCTGTCACCACAAGGAAATGTAAAATTTTACCTAAACAAATTTACGAACCTTGCGAGTTAAATCGAAGCGTGTAATAATAAAAGAAAACTTTTAACATTTGTGACGCATCAAAATGTATTAAAATTCTTAAATTTGATACTCTGAAGTCGAAATGCTTTTCATATTAAAATAAGTTAGATGATTCTTTAGAAAACCACATTCATTCGTAAATGTCGAGACTCAGCTGACAATGTAATATAGACTGTTTGCCGTCAGGCGGAAAAAAGGGAGCGGTTATACGGGTCGAGTAGAAACGATAATATTACATCCCTGCCAAGGTTGCCATTTTTACTTATTATTTTTTTTATAACTCACTTCTATAGAGTTCTACAGATGTGCCATAATATTGCAGAGAAGGCAAGCGGAGTCTTTCCTACTCCATTTATCCTTTACCGAATTAGATTTGTTGCAGTTCCTGAGACTTACGAATATTTGGAACCCCCTGTTGTTAAACCTAGGAATTATTTATACAAACTATTGTGTATTTTAGTTTACCTGAGTTATAATAGTGAAAATATGTTGTTGGATAAGTCCTAATAAAAAAAAAGTGTGTGTGTTAGCTCCGACGCACGACTGGAGTTTACTCCTTAAGTACGATTATCAAAACAGGCGCAAAAAAAGCTCATTTGAAATAATATATATATTTTTATTTACATTTATTAAAACTGTTCAGTGAAGTATTATCTCACGTCAGAAAGTGAAAGGTGCTCAGAATAGGTTGCTCACCAAAAACGTAACGAGGTCATTCGATCACTAGATTTTACTCCTCAAATTTTTCTTATACCGGGCGCCTTATATGAAAATCGATTTTTAAGGAGTAAACTCCAAAAAGTATTATAAGGGCAATATGAACAATATTTTTAAGAATTTTTCGAACGATTTATTCCCCTTTGAGTCCCCGTGGAGCCCTTTGAACTGGTAGATTAAGAATACTATACATTATTTACCTTTATTTTCCTGTGGCAGTTGTAAAAACAGGCTGAGCGATCAATAGTCAAAAGCTAAAATTGAAGTAGATCAGATTTTTTAGATTACACCTCACAAAAAATAACAAAATACTTATAGTGAAGCCAGTGTTGCTGGCAAGTTATAGCTTAATCTCCTTTATCTAGAGGCAGTCAGTGCTTAGTAAATTACGCCTATCAACAATATTAGAATTAAGATATAAAATAAGAATAGACTAAATAGGGTACCTTATAGTCCATCGTGGTTATCATTAACTTACCTCCTACCAAAGATAATAAAACGTCAGTAAAAAAAAAAAAAATTCACCATAACAGTAAAAAATTTAATATATCTATTAAATAATCTTTCAAAACGTAATAATTTATCACTTGAATAAATTTTCAAACTCATTAAAACAAAATTCATTAAGCTTCAACGATCAAACCGTATCAATGTTCTGTGGATCAAACTGAGTGCTTCCTTTACAGATGATATAAGGGTGTGATCGTATGGACGACGCCGGTGTTCCGGGCCGCCACCGGACGGGCGCCCGTTTGGCACCCGCCTTATCTACGATGGTGAGATTTGAATAGAACGACAGTGAGTAAGGTATATAATAGCGTAACTTTCAATGCATATTTATGTTATAAGTAGGTGGCATTATCTAAGGATGCCTGCAGATAGGACGGTGACAAAGGCTAAAAAATAATTATTTATTCATTTCGAATTAAAATTTTGTTACGTACTAACTCTCTTACCTGCTACTATTTACTTTTCCGTCGGAATCGAAAAGAATAGTAACACAGAAGTGGTTATTATTCATGTGATAACGGAGTGAGAATATAATTTACCACCCTTTTATTATGCTCGTGGGTATCGTAAAAGATAAAATATAAAACACAGTATAGGGATTTAATTTCCCACTTATGGCGAAGGAAGCTTACGCCTACCAGTTGGAGGTATATCATCTGAAATGATGATGATGAGCAAAGTCTTGAGCAAGTCATATCTCAAACTACAATTGCTAAGCCTAAAGCATGGTAATTATGGTATTATACCTTATGCTTTTTTTTGACAGGCTCTGGTCTAAACACACGCCGTCCATTCCGTCCGGGGTGATGGAAGGGCTGCTCGTGACCCTATAACCCACAGTATTTCTTCCGCATCCGGGGCCAGCCACTGGTACCGGATCCCTTCGTCTTTTATAATAACCAAGGGTAAAAAAGGGTTGATAAATTATATTCTTGCTCTGTCACCACGCCATAAGCTGACCATTGAATGAAACTGTCTTCATATATTTGTGCATAATATTTCAATATATACTTTTTTTTACAGATGCATAAGTGAAATACTTTATTAGCCAGCATTCAAGCAAATAAGGACAATAATATTATAGTTTTTAAAAGATAGAAAATATTCGCCATGAATTCCACTGAGACAATTCTTGATGTCAACCGATCAACACCGATCTACACAATTGGTACTAGTTTTATAACTCAATGGTAAGTGTCCATTTTTTTTTACTGTCTATGGTTGAAAGCGAGCAGGTAGCACACCTGATGGTAAATGATACTGCAGCACGTAGACCTTAGCAACACCAGGTGTACAGCCAGGCCGTTTCCTACCATAAAGAAAGTGCTCTTCTTAAACCTCATTTGAAAAAGGACATGTGGTATTCTCTGTTGTGACGAACTACTTATTATTAGTTCATCGTATTCAATGACTGCACAAATGGCGTGGTGGTTCACACTGATCTATCGTTCTTCGATTTCTGCGTAGGAATATACTTTGTGCGAGCAACAAATTATTTTTCTGAGCCTGAATGTAAGTTGTATGTGTTATTATATCTTTATAAAGTGCCCTGTAATACAAGGATTTTTTCTTAGTGCAGGGTTTTGTCTTAAATCTACTTAATAGTAAGTGGATTTCTGAAATACTAAGAGTACAGTCAGGTTTTTGTGGCAGACTATGGTCTGAAGACACGCCGTCCATTCCGATCCAGGTGATGGAAGGGCGGCGAGTAACGTCATAACTCACCGTATTTCCTCCCCATCGCCATTAGGTCGGCTGCTTGTACCGAATCCTTGACCTTCATGGCCAGGCTGACGGGATTTGGGTACCGTTCCAAGTCGATACCTCTACCTACCGCCGTGGCATCACCCTCACGAGGTCAGCCTCTCTACGGGTAGCGGACTATTCTCTACTCCAGTACAATCAAGCCAAAAGTGAACTTTAGAACTACGGTTCTATCACTCACAATGAAATGCAAGAGAAAATTGTTATATTCAAGAAGAGATTTTCTATGTGAGTGTGATAATATACCTACTTGACAATCGGGATATTTTTACACTCACACAGCAACTTGGCACTATCACTATAAAATGGAAGCATAATTTCTATTATTTTTTCTTGGTGGCAAAAGAGCAAGTAGTACACCAAATGGAATGTGTAGTAACACTTAAACTACCACTCATGGACCTTTGCAATACCAGAGGTACAGCTAGGCTATTGCCTACAAATGAAAACCCCAAACCCACCCAGAATGTTGGACTTTCGGCTCTCTCGCTCTCTGAACGAAGCACAGTAGCACTTTGCCATTGTTCAGACGTCGCTTTTTTTACGAGAGTGTGGTACTACCCGGAACGGACAGTAAGCAGAAAATTGTCAACAGTGTGTCTCTACCAATTTTACATTATTATTGTTGTCGTAGAATAATAAGAGAAGAAATCATACAACTTCAATACAAAGAAGAATAAATACGAAAATAAATATATTCACCAAAGCAAATAATGTCATAATTATTTTTCTGAAGGAAAATTCCTCCATATTATTTTCTTTGTGTCCGAAACCGGCGAGCGTGTATGAAGAGAATTATGAATGTTAAGGAAGCGAGTGAAGTATGCAAAGATAGAGTTCTCTGGCACTCTGTTCTCTCTGCCTACCCTGCAAGGGATATGGCGTGATGATATGTATGTATGTATTTTCTTTAATAACGGTATTTGATATACAAACGCTTTTAAAATTTTATACATGCTAGAGAATATATATATTTTAATAATAATTATTATTGTTTTCAAATATTATTATTTTTCATCATTAGAGGGGCTCAAAATAATCAAAATGATGTCATGATTATTATCTTACTCTTATCCCAACTACTTAGGGTCGATGTAATATGTACTCCTCTTTCTATTACATGTAGCAAAATTTATAGACAAACAAGCAGTCATGAGGACTGCCGATAGAAGTGAAAACTATTAACTTAAGACTAATTGAAATAATAATAATTTTCTAATTTTTATATAAAAAAAAAATATTATCGAACATCTAGGAATCGGTTTAACCACGCTAGTAAGATAACCTTTAAACCACAATGATCAACACAACGCGCCTAAAGAAGTTTTCACATAGCTATAGATATACTATTAGCATTAACATGTCGGTGACGCGAACCTATAAGTTTTCCCCCTCCAAAAACGCTCAACACGCCTAAAGAAGTTTTCACATAGCTATAGATATACTATTAGCATTAGCATGTCGGTGGCGCGAACCTATATTTCGGATTATCTAAATGATAATACGGAATGGTTATGAGTTGCTCCTCTCTCAGCAATTACTTTATATAATTTTAACTTTTACGTTGTTTTAGTGTTGATCCTCACTGTTGTCTGAACTCTGTATATTTATCATTGTCACAAATTGTACAGTGTAGCGTGTTTTGCCTAACGAGTTATTTATTGATTTAATTGAGCGATTTGATTGTAATTTATAGATCTTGGTGTGGTCATGCTTACTAAAAAGGTCTCTGCCTGCGGTAGCTACGTGAGCGGGTCTCTCCCTTCCCTCGAATGTGGTTGAGGGGCGTGATGGCTGCTTTAGTAGTTAACTCGTGATCGAGTGCCGCTTGTGGAATCTGGTCCAACCATTTCTGTTCTTTTTTGTGTTTTTTGTTAATGGTGTATTTAACTTTTAAAAAATAAATCTTTACTCGAAGGGCATCTCACTGGAGCTAATGGGGATTAAACATGTATCCAATAATATTAGAAAACATATAATTTAAAAAAAAAATGACGAGCCCACTGAGTTTCTTGCCGGATCTTCTCAGTTTGTGGCGGCTTTCCGATCCGGTGGTAGATTAATTTAAAAAAAAAAATGTAATATTGACAATATGTAAGTGCCCTTTTAGGGCTTATGCATAATAAATGATTTGATTTGATTTGATTATAAGTTTTTCCCCTCCAAAAACGATCAACGCGCCTAAAGAAGTTTTCACATAGCTATAGATATACTATTAGCATTAGCATGTCGGTGACGCGAAACTATAAGTTTTTCCCCGCCAAAAGTGCTCAACGCGCCTAAAGAAGTTATCACTTCAAAAAAAAAAACAACAAAACAAAAAATATATTTTTAGTATTATGAGATATTACAGTATCATCTCAGCTCATATAATACATCCAACTGTTCTGCTCAAGTCTCCTTCACACTAGAAGAGAAATTGACCTACTACACCACGCTAGTCAGACGTGCTAATATAGGGTTTTATTCGAGTTTTCCTTCTTTTGCATAGATGTTATATGCGTTTTATATCCCTTAGTCGTCTTTTACGATCACCCACTAGCAAGATGGGATAGTCCATTGTATTCTTACTCCGTCACCACATAAACTAACATTTTTGAGATATAATATAGAAATAGAGTTTGTAAAATAATGTAGAACTTCACTTTGAAATATGTTATATTCAGGCAAGGAATTTTCAGTATTTCAAATATTAAAAAGGATATATAAAGCTTTCTATATATTGAAATACTTCACGTCTGTCGTATATTATCCTTGAAATTGTATTTTAAATTGGAACGAAAACGTTGTTCACAAATAAAAGTATAGAGGATATACATTGGATGTAGATGAATGAATAAGGAATTTACATTGCAAAAAAAAAATTAGCTTAAAGTGAGCAACGGAATTTTTCGAGTTTTTCATCTCTTATGTCGCATTATCTATTTATGTTTTTGAGAGAGCCGGAAGCCCAACTGGGTGAGTTTGGGTATGTAAAGGTAGGCAGCTACCTAGCTATACCCTTGGTATAGCAAAGGTCCATGGGCAGCAGTGACACTTACCATCAGGTGTGCTGCTTGCTCCTTTGCCACCATAAGCAATAAAAAAATAAAAAAAAAATAAAAATAAGACAAAATTTTGCGATTCATCTATGTACAGAGTTAATAGGTACAACTTTCTAGCTAGTGTAACTTAGGCTGTAAGTTAATTTAATACAAAAAACAATCTTAATACGCTATGTAACCAATATAATTATAAAATAAATAATGATTTTTTGCAATAATACGTACCTACTATAATTTAATTCCTAAAAGACAAAACATACATACATACATACATATCATCACGCCATATCCCTTGCAGTGTAGGCAGAGAGAACAGAGTGCCAGAGAACTCTATCTCTGCATACTTCACTCGCTTCCTCAACATTCATAATTCTCTTCATACACGCTCGCCGGTTTCGGAGACTCTTGACTCCACCTTCCTTCGGTACATGACCGATTTGGTCTAGGTAGGTTAGTCTCGGTCTCCCCGGTACCTACATCCTTCCACTTTCGCATTGTATATCTTCTTAACCAGACGTGCGTTCGGCAATCTTTCCACATGTCCGAACCATCGGAGCATTCCCTTTCGCATCTTTACACCAATACTCTCTTTCATACCTACTCGCTCTCTTACGTCGTCGTTACGAATGCGGTCGGTCAGCCTTACTCCACAGATTTTCCGCAGAGATCGCATTTCGACCGCATTAATTTTACTTTCATACTCTTTTCTGCATACCCAACTCTCGCTTCCATACAGTAATGTTGGGACAAGCACTGCGTTATGTATTGCTACACGTGCCTTCTGGCTGAGGTGGTGGCTGCCGAGAAGTTGCCCCAACGCTCCGTTCACTCTATTTCCCGCATTCACTCTTCGCTCTATATCAGTGGTGTACCGTCCATCTCGGCTAAATCCACATCCAAGATATACAAATTCATCCACTTGCTCTAGTACATCATTACCTATTGTTACTCTTACATCTGTTCTGGCTTCATCTCTATCAAAGACCATTATTTTGGTTTTGCTCACATTCACGCGTAGACCCCTTTTCTTACAATCTTCTGTCATTGTGTCGACTAGGGTCTGCAGGTCAGTCGCTGACTGTGCCAGCAGGACTGCATCATCTGCATAAAGCAGAGCAGAGACCACTGAGTCACCCATCTGGACTCCCACATTCATATCGTTCAACCTTTGGAGACATATATCCAGATATATGATAAACAGCCTGGCTGATAGAACGCAGCCCTGCTTAACGCCGATATTGACGTCAAACCAAGGCGACATTCCACCATCCAGCCGCACACAGGCTCTACAGCCCATGTAACTGGATTGCACAGCCTGCAGCAGTTTACCGTTAATACCATACTCCGGTAAAATGTCCCAAAGTTCCTTTCGTACAACCGTGTCAAATGCTCTCTCCAGATCCACAAAACTGCAGAAAACCCTCTGACCTAGAGCCAGATGCTTCTCCACAATGTTGCGCAGAGAGAACACTTGATCCATGCATCCCCTTCCACTCCTGAAACCTCCTTGTGTCTCACACAGTAAACCATCGGACACCATCCTCATTCTCCTTTCAATAATTTTACCACACTTTTGCTGCCAAACTGGTCAAGCTTATGGCTCTGTAATTTGCGCAGTCATAACGTGAACCCTTGTTTTTAAACAAAGGCACGATGACTGCGCTATTCCAGTCCCCGGGAACCATTCCCGAGCTCCAACATAAATTGAGGAGCAACAGGAACGCCTCCCGGACACAGGAGCCACCAAGCTTGATCATCTCGGCTGACACCATATCAATGCCCGCTGCCTTACCATTTCTCAAACTTCTTATCGCCCATTCAACTTCATCCATACTGATGCCATCGGAGGACGCCGTCGCCGAATGTTGATCTACTAGACCACATGCGACACCGGCGCCAACCGTAGCATCCGCATACATATCGCCAAAATATTCACTCCATCGGCTTAACACGTCTTGTGTTTGTGTAAGAATGTCTCCACCTTTAGACCTTATTTTATTCATTCTGAAGGCTGACCAACCACCCCGAGACTTCTTCACCTCCCTCCAAAAGAGTTTGGTGTTACCCTCGAAGTTTTTAGTCAGCCTATCTTCTGCACTCATACTTGCTCTATCACGTTTCTCTTTCACTAAGGCCTTGGTGTCATTCTTACATTGCCGATATATTTCTTTCTTCTGTTCAGTCATACTGTCATTCAGATTCAAAGAAGAGACATAGTCCAGCCACGCTTTCTTCTTTTGCTCTACGGAAGCTGCCACTTCCGCATCCCACCATGCATCACCATTTGTTTTTCTATGCTTCTTTGAACTTCCACATACTTCTTTCGCTGTATCTACCATACTCTCTTTCAATACTCTCCAGCATTCTTCAATGTCCGATTGCGGCTGGCTTGCCATCGTCAGCCGTTCTCGGACACCCTCTGCATACTTTTCTCTTACACACTCTTCTTGCAACCTTTATTCTTTCAAGCCCTCCGAAGTGGACACGCTCTCGCCAGTGCCTCCACTTTCTGAACAGACCACTAAATCTCGCAATAACGAGATAGTGGTCCGTATCGACTGTGGGGCCCCTGTAGGCTCTTGGGTCCAATATTTTGCTTCGGAGGCGACTGTCTACCAAAATTAAATCTATTATACTTTTCTGTTCATTCCATCTCCATGTATACATATGGATGTCCTTATGTTGGAAAAGACAAAGACAAAAAATAATTAAAATCTATCATCATCATTATTTTCATCATCATTACAGCCCATATATGTCCCACTGTTGGGTTCGGGCCTCCTCCGTAAGGTGAGGGAATTAACCGACTATACCACGCTGGTCAGACGTGTTGGTATAGGGTTTTGTTTCGAGTTTTCCTTCTCTTGCATAGATGTTATATACATTTTATATCCCTCAGTCGTCTCGTATGATCACCCACGGGTAAGATAGGGTGTGGTGAATTGTATTCTTACTCCGTCACCACACGAAACATTTCTTAAACTTACAACTTCATAAACTTATAATTTAATGGGCTCAAATTACATCCAAACTTAGAAAAACAGTTTGTGGATGACACAAAATATGGTCCTGCATGGGAATCAAACTAGTATTCCTGGCACGGCTGCCAGTAGGCAAGGTGCCCAGAATGCTGGCAGTATTGCTACGTTGGATGGCAATGCTTAACCTCTGTGCCAAGTAAAGCCCAGCATTCCGGTCACGTGTCGCTTCATTAATGTGCTTATTTAAATCTTAGATATATTATAGGCCCCAGGTCTCCATGGTCCCAAAGTTTCCACCCCAAAAGGCTCAAATATGTATACACTGTCTAGAGTACAATATTTTCGCCTTTTGGGTAAGTACGTACTTACATAAGATATCTCTTTCCTATTTTCTAAAATTTCCCGTTCTCTCAATTTTGAATATTTTCAGTACTCGATCGAGGTTACAAACCCTCTCTAATTTCAAAACATCACGTAGCGACTTCTTTTTTCCATCAATATAATTCTATCTGCTGGGAATTAATGTTATCGTCATCATTATGAGCTGGAGACAACACCGTGGTATTTGTTTTGTTACATAATACACAATTAACTTGAGTTCTATCTTCATGATTACATTTCTCGTATAATTTCAGCTAAAATCTACAAACCAAGGATCAACTGAGGCTTACGAATCCCTACGAATGTAATTACGTTCAAAATACCTGCTATGTTTCAAATTAGACTAATCTAATTCCGATTACACGAGTTTCATTCATTCTACCAGTGCTACAGAAGTCCATTGTCGGTCATAGGTCTCTTTAAATTGATGATAATATGAAAAAAGGCCATTTTTGGTACATAAATATCTTTTTTTTTTTAAGTTTTTTCACTTTGTCATTCTCATGTGAACCCTCAGTCAATATTTACGGCTTCTATGGTCAAGAAATCCTTTCCTGAGCCCGAAACAATATATTCAAATCTACTACTGAAGCAGCTCTGAGAAACTGTTTGACTTTGTACCATCGTCATCGTTTTATCACCATACCACTCAACACCGAAGCGATGTTCATCCATTTCATCTGGAAAAGTTATGGTCTTCGACTATACGTTTTCAGCAATCATTTCTTCAAACGTACGTACAAGATCTGGAATGAACTATCTGCTGCTATTTTGCCGACCGATATGACATGCCCTTCCTATCCTTAAATGAGTTTTAAGAAGAGTACTTTCTTCACGGTAGGCAACGGTCTAGCTATGACCGGGTATTGCAAATGTCCATGAACGGCAGTATCACTTACCATCAGGTGTATTGCTTGCTCGTTTGCCACTATTAGCAATAAAACAAAATGATATTTCTGAACTAAAAATTCAAAATGTCTAACTATGTGCTCTCAAATACTTGAACTTTGATTTTATGAAATATAGATACCTCTATACATATATAGATACTGTACTAAAATCAATTTCATATAAATTGTGTAGAGAGATAGCACTAGAAATGTGAACTTGTTTAAAGAATGTGCGACTATTTGTTATTCATGAATGCCTGATCTTAAATTTTTATATAGTAAGTTATATCCTTAGTTGTTTCTACACATGAAGAGGAAATCTTCGTGTAGTGATAGCATTAGAATATAAATATCGGAACCGCTTAATAGCATGGAAATCATAAAACTATGCTAAAGAATCATCAAAAGTATGAACAACGGCAACGTGGTCTCTAAATGTCTCAAAAACGCTCAACGTGCTATGGAGAGGGCTGTGTTCGCTATTTCTCTACCTTATAAAAGCAGGAATACGGAAATTTTTAGAAGAATGAGCACGTTGAAGAGGCGATGGGCAGGCCACTCCGCTCGTCGTACCGATAGGTTTTGGGGAAGAAAGATTCTGGAATAGCGACCAAACCGCTAAACGGACGACGCAGTCTAGAACTACTCCCACTAGACGGATTGTCGAATTCTTGAGGGTCGCTGAAAATCGTTGGACGAGTTGATGGAAGGATAAATGGACAGCAGTTCTCTTCTGAAAATGTATAATAACACTTTACTATGATCATCAAACTGCTTGGCCAGCGTGGCAGTTACAAGAATAACAACTCTAATAAATGACTGCGCCATGTAGCGTTTTTTGAGGCCTGAGTCCAGCAATTCATCTCTGTCTTATAAATCTTTTAGTAGTGATAGTTCCACACTGTTGACAGTTTTCTGTCTACAGCTGCAGGCTGGTCAGTCCAGGGTAGTACCACACTCTCGCAGAAAATTGACATCTGCGCATTTCGTTCAGTGAGCGAGCGAGTCGGAAGTTCAACTTGCTGGGTATATTGGTTGGTAGAAAATGATAGCTATACCCCTAGCATTTTAAAGATCAATAAGTGGCGCTTACCATCAAGTGTACTGCTTGCTCGTTTACCGATATAAGCAATAAAAAAACCGTATATCAGCTTCTTTGTTTTTGTAACACAGAATATTGAAATGGAACCTCTTGATTCTACGACCGCAGAAATTACCTCAAACTGATGAGTTCAGAATTTCATAATATCTAAGCCATCCGGACGACAATATCATTCGATTTATGGAGATTGGGTTATCCTCACTGTAACTTTGAAACGTAGCAAATTTTAAATGAGTTGACTATCTTGAATACTTTATTATTTGATTTCTTCTCAATATTCAAGAAAAATAAAATTGCTTTAAGGGATTTTATAGAATTTTAACCTTATTTATGCTATTCTGGCCTTTTGAATATTGTACAAGATTTAAGATCATGACAGGACTAATTTTTATTATCAAGTTATATCGACATTTATAACTTCAACAAGGATTTTTTGATACAAATTTTTATTTAATAATAAATTAGCATAAAGTAGTTAACTCGTGATCGGGTGTCGCTTTTGGGATCTGGTCCTGCCCTATAAGCTTTTTTTCTCATACTTTTTTATATATTATAAAATATATTGAATAAATAAAAATTAGTTCAAAGGGAACGGATGGAACGGAAAGGAACCCATTGGCGATGATATTTGCTCATAATATACAAAAAACAAAACATTTAAAAGAAGTAATCACATTCGGATCCGGGTGGTCGTCGGACCCAGCGTACTGTGTGCCGAACGCTCGGATCCTACTACTACGCTTGCTCGGATCCGAGTGGGAAGCGCCGCTATTATAGCCCCGCCTTACTCGGATCCGAGTGGTGAGCAAGGAATATGTTTAAAAAATAGCAATCCTATTGAGTTTCTTGATGGAACTTCTCAGCTTATGGCCGCGATCCGATCCAATGGTAGATTATTGGATTGATTTCAGAGAAAATGTGAAATTGACAAAACGTAAGTGTCCCTATGGGGCATATGCATAATAAATTATTTGATTTAGATATTATTTTGGTGATTCTAATATATAACTTTACAGAAGAAAATCTATTGATCCATCAGTCTATTATTGTTAGTATTATCCCTTGGGGTTTGTGGGTTGGCGATTGCAGTTAATGTTATAATTTACTAGAAGATTGTTGCTGCCTATTCTGATCCCTCAGATGGGAATACGATTCCCACAAAATTAAGGGTTAACGATCGATTGATGATAATCCTAACTAATCACCAAAAGATGAATAATGCTACTATTAGCTTGAATTTTTGCCAGGTCATTCTCTGTGTTGGGTATGGTACCTGAAAAAATAACCATTCGAGCCGGCTAACCGTCAAGGTCAAGGTTCAACACTAGTGATTAGTTCAATGGCAATGGGTAGAGTGGGTGGAGAATACAGTTGGTTATGTAGTCGCACATTGCGCTTTCGTCACCCTGGATGAAATAGCCATCTGTTTGCTATTCTGTATCCAGACTATACCCGCCTAAAAAAAAGAGGTCATTTTCTATGTTGGTTATAAGGTCTGCTTGCGGTAACTGCGTGGAGCAGGTCTCTCCCTTTCCTCCAAGGTGGTTAAAGGGAATGATGGCTGCTCTAGTAGTTAACTCGTAATAGGATTCCGCTTGTGGGATTTGGTCCAGCCATAATCTTTTACATATATACATATCATCACGCCATATCCCTTGCAGGGTAGGCAGAGAGAAAATCTTTTACATTGTATTTGAATTTCAAATTGTATCGGCGTTCGAGCGGCATCACACTGGAGCTAATTCTTAACTTGTTCTACTATTTCATTATAAAAAATCAGTAAAGAAATACTAATAATAGACAAACCCGCTGAGTTTCTTGCCGGATGTTCTCAGTAATGGTTGCGTTCCGATTCGGTGATAGATAGTTTATTGGATTAATTTAAAATGCTAAAACTGTTTATCTATATATATATATATATGTATGTGTATATATATATATATATATACATACATACATACATATCATCACGCCATATCCCTTGCAGGGTAGGCAGAGAGAACAGAGTGCCAGAGAACTCTATCTCTGCATACTTCACTCGCTTCCTCAACATTTATAATTCTCTTCATACACGCTCGCCGGTTTCGGAGACTCTTGACTCCACCTTCCTTCAGTACATGACCGATCTGGTCTAGGTAGTTTAGTCTCGGTCTCCCTCGGTGCCTATATCCTTCCACTTTCGCATTGTATATCTTCTTAACCAGACGTTCGTTCGGCATTCTTTCCACATGTCCGAACCATCGGAGCATTCCCTTTCGCATCTTTACACCAATACTTCCTTTCATACCTACTCGCTCTCTTACGTCTTCGTTACGAATGCGGTCGATCAGCCTAGCTCCACAGATTTGCCGCAGAGATCGTATTTCGACCGCATTAATTTTACTTTCATACTCTTTTCTGCATACCCAACTCTCGCTTCCATACAGTAATGTTGGGACAAGCACTGCGTTATGTATTGCTACACGTGCCTTCTGGCTGAGCTGGTGGCTGCCGAGAAGTTGCCCCAACGTTCCGTTCACTCTATTTCCCGCATTCACTCTTCGCTCTATATCAGTATATACATACTGATATAGAGCGCATATACATACATATATATATATATAAAACTTCCACCGATATATATACATATATATATATAAAACTTCCACCTATGTATTGACTCATCATATCTCTGGAAACATAAGGCCTACAGACTTAAAATTTGGTAGGAATATTCCTTTCACCAAGTAAAGGTCAGCTAAGAACGGCTTTTAAGAAATTCCACCCGCAAGCGGGGTTGCTTGGGTGTAAAAATCACATTTTTAAATATATCTCCTACAGACCAAATTTCAAGTCTGAACAATTTTTCTATCCTGTAGAGGTTAGATGAAGTAAGATTTTAAGAAATTCTTTCTCCGATTCTATGTAACGAAAGTACACTACACAACTGAACTGACGTAACCGAAGCGAAGCGAGGGCGAGTCGCTAGTATTATATAAAAGAATTTGAATTTGAATATTGTCAGGTTAATTTTCAGTCATGTTTACCATGATTAAAAGTTCTGCCCATTTATTCAATACTTTTTTTTTTTTTTTTTTTTTTTTTTTTTCTTTGGTAGGCTATGGCCCGGTCACACGTCGCCCGTACCGCCCGGGGCGACGGAAGGGCAGCGCGTGGCCCCATAACCCACCGTATTCCCTCCCCATCGCCATTGGGCCGGCCACTGGTACCGCTTCCTTGCCTTCCGTGGCCAGCCCGGCGGGTTACCCTTTCGGGTACCATCCCCCGTCAACGCCCCAGCTAACTGCCGGGGCGTCGCCCTCACGCGGTCAGCCTCTCTGCGGGTGAAGGACTATTCCCCGGTCCAGTCACCCGCGGCCTCGGCTAGGGCGGCATTAGGCGCAGATACTCGCGCCTCCGCCGCCCCAGGCGCCGGCGACGGAGCGTCTCACCGAAGAGGATTTCCTCTCGGAGTCGCCCCGCCGCCTCCTTCCGCGAGACAACTGTCTCGCAGAAGGCGGCGACTGCGTCCCAGTTCCTGACGCTGTCGAGCATCGCCTTAGCGATGGTCGGCAGCGCCAGGTCGGCACCGATGATCGCGACGAGTTCACGGCGCTGCTCTGCCCAGGCCACACAGACCTCGAGCGTGTGCTGCGCCGTGTCCTCGTCGCAATCGCAGTGGTGGCAGGACGGTGTACTTTCCCTCCTCACGACCGTGTGCAGGTACTTGCCGAAGCAACCATGCCCCGTCAAGACCTGCACCAGTCGGAAGGAAAGGACCCCGTGCTGTCGACCCAACCACTCCATCAGCACTGGCCGGAAGGCCTCGATGGTCCGAACACCGAACCGAGGCCTTTCCAGCCGGATTGCCCAACGAGCAATAACGTCACGGCGGGCGTCGCCCCGCCAAGCGGCCATCTCACTAAGCGAGACGGTGCCGCCCCCTGCCCGCGTCGCTGACACCCGCCGGTACAGTCCGGCGAGCATTTCCGCCTCCAAGTCCCACGGAGGTGTTCCGGCCAACAGGCATGCTGCCTCCGTCGCCACCGTGCGGTATCCGCGTATGGCCCTGACCGCCATGGCCCGCTGTGGTCGCCATAGTAGAGCCCTAAGTCGGACGGTCAGGGACCCCGCCCACACGGGTGCGCCGTACAGGGCCATCGACCGAACCACCCCCGCGTACAGCAGTCGGCAATTTATTCAATACTAAATGTATTACAATGTATGTTTTTATTTGTATCATCATCTATTCATCCATCAGCCCGTAAACGTTCACTGTGGACATAGGCCTCCCTATAAGAATGCCATTCAAAACGGTCTTATACCACCTGTATTCAACGGTTTCCTGTTACCTTCAGAATGTCGTCAGTCAATCTAGTGAATGGTCGTCTTACGCTGCGTCGTCCGAATCGTGGTCGCCACTCGAGAACCTTTCTTCCCCAACGGTTATCGATTCGACGAGCGATGTAGCCTGCTCATTGCCACTCCAACGTGCTAATTTTTTGGGCTATGACGGTTACATCCATTCTTCTATGGATTTCCATATTGCGGTTTTCATCATATAGAGAAATATCGAGTAAAGCCCTCTCAATAACACGCTAAACGATATTGAGCCTTTTTATGAGACCAACATTTAGAGATCACGTTTTAGTGCCGTCGAAGTTTTAGCGTTTCAGTGTTGTGTCGTCGTTTATGCATAAATATCTATACAAAATTACAGGCATTGATTTAGTTAAAACAATATTTTAATTAAGATCCGTGTGGTGACAGAGTAAAAATACAATTCATCGCCCCCTATCTTACCTGTGGGTGATCGTAAGAGACGACTAAGAGATATAAAACGCATATAACATCTATGCAAGTGAAGGAAATAAAACTCTAAACCAACACGTCTGATCAGCGTGGTATAGTAGGTCAATTTCCCTCCTATTATGGAGGAGGTTCGAGCCCAACAGTGGGATATATATGAGCTGATATGATGAAGGTATACAGTATTTTTATTCAGTTTGTTAGAACAGTAGACTGAATGAAGAAATAGTCGAAGTATGAGAAACAATTTGTCTTATATATAAATATAAGGCAAATTATTTTACATGTGTGTGTATCCGTGTTTGGACTCACACGAGAACAATTTTACAAAAAGGTGCTTAATCTAATTGCTTTGGTCACCATTAGGTTGATACTAATTACCAAATTAGCATTGGAGATGGTGCTTATGTATTTGGGCATTATTAATCTTATGATATAATTGAATCGTTAAATATTTGTAATTCAGCAGATTTTCAGTGGTTATACCTGACATGAAATTAAACGTGTAATTAAGTATTTTAATATGAGGAAAAGACCGACGTCCTCGCCGTGGGGGGAAGGAAGTCGCTCAAGAAGAGGGTACCCCTCAGGGAGTATTCCGTCGGGTCGGCCACCGACGACAAGTTCACGCTGCTCCGATGGCTGGTCAAACGACGAAAGAGAGGTTTACGGGTGGGTCACAGTTGTGCATGCTTACGCACCTCTGTCACCCCGGACGGAGTGGTGCGAGGAGCGCGCCAACCGTAGCCCACTTCCCCCCAAAAAAAAGTAATTTAATATAATAATATACAGAGGATTACTACACTTTTTTTGGCAGGCTATGGTCTCGACACGGCGACGGAAGGATGGCGTGTGACCCCATAACCCATTGCATTCCCTTCCCATCGCCATTGGGCCAGCCACTGGTACCGCTTTCTTGCCATCGGTGGCCAGCCCGGCGTGTTACCCTTGCGGGTACCATCCCCCGTCGACGCCCCAGCTAACTGCCGGGGAGTCGAGTGTTACTACCCTAATGTGTTTACGTTAGTTGACTAATACTCTAAGAGGTTAGGTATTGCTCTTTATTTACCTCCTTTTAATCTATAAAATTTTAACCAAAAGAACTGTGCGGTGCGCCAAAAGTAGTTTTCTTCTTTCTTCAAAATATAAAATAAAAAAAGAACGCCAATAAATTTTAGATCTATATAAAGTACTGCCAATTAATGTCAATTTGATATTACAATAAATTACGTAAAAAAAAATTAGAATATGCAATATTGTCAAAATGTTTCTTATAATTTTTCCCGTCATGAATTATTTTGCGCCGAATATTCTTTATGATAAATTAATATAGTCGTTGATTGATGAAAACTTTTAACTGTAGCAACAAAGTTAAACAATTTTTCGTTCGTAATTGGATCGTAATTTATTTTATTCAATTCTTTCTATATGGAAAGTAAATTATATTAACTTTATTTATTGATATTTAGAAGTAAAATAACGAAAAAGAAATATTCTTATAGTCTAATTCTTATTAAAAAACATATGTGGTTTCCCGTGGTAGCAGTGTAAGGATGTAATTCATTATAGCTAAAGAAAATTTAGACATGTAATTATAAAACGATATTGAAGGAGAGGGCAACCCGAAAATACCTTACGTCTAAACAGCATGGAATAGCAGATCGTTTCCTTCCTATATTGGAGGATGCTTATAGTGGCCAATATATGAGCTGACACAAAAAAATAATAAAAAATTCACCTTTGTTTTAGCGGCGATGGGGGCCGCCACCCATCACGCCTTGCCCAGTTAGGCGAGTCGAGGAGAACAGAGTGCCGGGTGGGCACGTGGAATGTAAGAGGTTGTGTGGAAGGTAAGTTGCACGAGCTGATATCCGTCATGGCGGACAAACAGCTAGACGTGCTCTGTGTAACAGAGACCAAGCGAAGGGGCAGCGACGCCTGCGATCTTCCTGGTGGCGGGATGGCTCTGTGGTCTGGTGTACCACAGAGCGATCGAGCCAGCATGGGGGTAGGAGTGCTGTTGTCCTCTCGCTTGGCCTCAGGTGTGAAGGATTACGGAATGTATGATCCCAGACTTCTCTGGGTCCGTATAAAACTAGGTGTCACCAAGGTATTCATGGTTGTAGCATATGCTCCCGTAGGATCCTCGGTGGCATCAGACCTAGAGAAGTTTTGGGACAATGTTAGGGAAGTTCTGGATATGGCAGAAACCAGTGAACGCGTGATTGTATGCGGAGATTTGAACGGATGGGTGGGGACCAAGCGTCCCGACTATGAGGACGTACTTGGTCCATTTGGTGATAAGAGAGTGAACGACGCAGGTAGGCTCATAGCGGATGTATGTATGGAGAGAAACCTTATTGTGTCAAACACATTTTTCCAACATAAGGACATCCATATGTATACATGGAGAAGGAATGAACAGAAAAGCATAATAGATTTAATTTTGGTAGACAGTCGCCTCCGAAGCAAAATATTGGACGCAAGAGCCTACAGGGGCCCCACAGTCGACACGGACCACTATCTCGTTATTGCGAGATTTAGTGGTCTGTTCAGAAAGTGGAGGCACTGGCGAGAGCGTGTCCACTTCGGAGGGCTTGAAAGAATAAAGGTTGAAAGGTTGCAAGAAGAGTGTGTAAGAGAAAAGTATGCAGAGGGTGTCCGAGAACGGCTGACGATGGCAAGCCAGCCGCAATCGGACATTGAAGAATGCTGGAGAGTATTGAAAGAGAGTATGTTAGATACAGCGAAAGAAGTATGTGGAAGTTCAAAGAAGCATAGAAAAACAAATGGTGATGCATGGTGGGATGCGGAAGTGGCAGCTTCCGTAGAGCAAAAGAAGAAAGCGTGGCTGGACTATGTCTCTTCTTTGAATCTGAATGACAGTATGACTGAACAGAAGAAAGAAATATATCGGCAATGTAAGAATGACACCAAGGCCTTAGTGAAAGAGAAACGTGATAGAGCAAGTATGAGTGCAGAAGATAGGCTGACTAAAAACTTCGAGGGTAACACCAAACTCTTTTGGAGGGAGGTGAAGAAGTCTCGGGGTGGTTGGTCAGCCTTCAGAATGAATAAAATAAGGTCTAAAGGTGGAGACATTCTTACACAAACACAAGACGTGTTAAGCCGATGGAGTGAATATTTTGGCGATATGTATGCGGATGCTACGGTTGGCGCCGGTGTTGGATGTGGTTTAGTAGATCAATATTCGACAACGGCGTCCTCCGATGGCATCAGTATGGATGAAGTTGAATGGGCGATAAGAAGTTTGAAAAATGGTAAGGCAGCGGGCATTGATATGGTGTCTGCCGAGATGATCAAGCTTGGTGGCTCTTGTGTCTGGGAGGCGTTCCTGTTGCTCCTCAATTTATGTTGGAGCTCGGGAATGGTTCCCAGGGACTGGAATAGCGCAGTCATCGTGCCTTTGTTTAAAAACAAGGGTTCACGTTATGACTGCGCAAATTACAGAGCCATAAGCTTGACCAGTTTGGCAGCAAAAGTGTATGGAAAAATTATTGAAAGGAGAATGAGGATGGTGTCCGATGGTTTACTGTGTGAGACACAAGGAGGTTTCAGGAGTGGAAGGGGATGCATGGATCAAGTGTTCTCTCTGCGCAACATTGTGGAGAAGCATCTGGCTCTAGGTCAGAGGGTTTTCTGCAGTTTTGTGGATTTGGAGAGAGCATTTGACACGGTTGTACGAAAGGAACTTTGGGACATTTTACCGGAGTATGGTATTAACGGTAAACTGCTACAGGCTGTGCAGTCCAGTTACATGGGCTGTAGAGCCTGTGTGCGGCTGGATGATGGAATGTCGCCTTGGTTTGACGTCAATATCGGCGTTAAGCAGGGGTGCGTTCTGTCAGCCAGGCTGTTTATCATATATCTGGATAAATGTCTCCAAAGGTTGAACGATATGAATGTGGGAGTCCAGATGGGCGACTCAGTGGTCACTGCTCTGCTTTATGCAGATGATGCAGTCCTGCTGGCACAGTCAGCGATTGACCTGCAGACCCTAGTCGACACAATGACAGAAGATTGTAAGAAAAGGGGTCTACGCATGAATGTGAGCAAAACCAAAATAATGGTCTTTGAAAGAGATAAAACCAGAACAGATGTAAGAGTAACAATAGGTAATGATGTACTAGAGCAAGTGGATGAATTTGTATATCTTGGATGTGGATTTAGCCGAGATGGAAGGTACACCACTGATATAGAGCGAAGAGTGAATGCGGGAAATAGAGTGAACGGAGCGTTGGGGCAACTTCTCGGCAGCCACCACCTCAGCCAGAAGGCACGTGTAGCAATACATAACGCAGTGCTTGTCCCAACATTACTGTATGGAAGCGAGAGTTGGGTATGCAGAAAAGAGTATGATAGTAAAATTAATGCGGTCGAAATGCGATCTCTGCGGAAAATCTGTGGAGTTAGGCTGACCGACCGCATTCGTAACGACGACGTAAGAGAGCGAGTAGGTATGAAAGAGAGTATTGGTGTAAAGATGCGAAAGGGAATGCTCCGATGGTTCGGACATGTGGAAAGAATGCCGAACGAACGCCTGGTTAAGAAGATATACAATGCGAAAGTGGAAGGATGTAGGTACCGAGGGAGACCGAGACTAACCTACCTAGACCAGATCGGTCATGTACTGAAGGAAGGTGGAGTCAAGAGTCTCCGAAACCGGCGAGCGTGTATGAAGAGAATTATGAATGTTGAGGAAGCGAGTGAAGTATGCAGAGATAGAGTTCTCTGGCACTCTGTTCTCTCTGCCTACCCTGCAAGGGATATGGCGTGATGATATGTATGTATGTATGTATGTATGTACCTTTGTTTTTACATACTTAAAGTTCTATATAGGCCACACACTACACCTGCTTCTGAAAAAAATGTAATCCTATATTTACGATACGCAGAGACTTATCAAAAATATTATCCAAGTGGTGAACCATTACAGAATATAACAGATCCTTTATTTAGTCTTCGTGACGTATAAAATGACTAAAGGACGTAAGCTAATTGTAAGTGTAAAAGTGGACTGGAAACAAAATCCATTCAACCGACGTGATAAAGTGAAGGCTTAATTTCAATATCGTTGCGTAGAAGGCTATTAATGGGAGAGAAATTCGAGCTACTTATAGCATTGGCTATCAGGTTGCCACAGTAAATTAACTTGTGTTATAATATTCATTACTATCTCTATATATGTTCCCAAATATGTTTTCTTGTTATTACAAAATATATCTAATCATATTACTGTATCAATTTTAATCTTTGTAGCCAAATATTGAAGATTTATTATAATCATTATTCTCTTGCCAATTACTTGGGGTCGACGCTATACATACTTTTGTATATCGTATATATTGCAAAAGTTATTGGCAATTATTTTATCACCGGCTTCCTGCATGAAGTCAACCCTTATTGAGAATGTAATTGACTAAACAGTTGCAGTTGGCCCTGGTCGATATAAAGCTCTTAGTCCTCTTTTACGACCTCCACCGAAGTTAAAAATCGGGTACCGGTGGTCCGCTTGCACGGCGAAGAGAGAGGAGTTTTACGGTGGGTCTATGGGGTCACGCGCCGCCTTTCCGTCACCCCAGGCCGATTCGGCGGGGCGAGACGCATCCATAGTCCACCAAAAAAAAGTCCTCTTTTACGACATTCGCGAGCAAAGTGAGGGTTGATAGTATTCGGAGATGGCCCTGGTCGATATAAAACTCTTTGTCGTCTTTTACGAAATCCACAAGCAAAGTGAGGGTTGGTAGTATTCGTAGCCGCTACCACACAGCATTTTGAAAATTTATTATATAATTTATTTTTTATATATATACTGTCGCCGGCGGGGATACGCTTATTTTCGATTATGAAATAAATACTCTTGAGATTTTATTGGCTTATATTACAATGTTTGTATTTATACTAATTACTGTCACAAGATGGGTCCTGTTGTACCTATGTTATTTCGTTGTTAACTAGTTTCTTCTCAGCTTCCCGCTCAGCACAAATGGCTCGATTTCTTCTCAACATTGTTCATGTACTTGTTAATTCAAATTAATTTATTATATATCAATCCCGCGAGGGCTCTTCTATATTGTCAGTTTTAACATTTTAAATTAATCCAATAAACTACTACCGGATTGGAACGCAACCGATACTGAAAAGATCCGGCATAAAACTCAACGGGATTGTCTATTATTATTATATTTTATGTTTTTTTTTATAAAAAATAGTACAACATGATCGGTAAGAATTATGTGAGAAGAATATAGTAGGTATATTCTTAATAATAAAACCAACTTACAGTCGTAGATGGCACCAAATTACGTATATTTGTTTGCTCTGCCTTCCAGGTCACAAGCTTAGTTTAGGAGTCAGCAGTCCATTTTCATTATTTGTTATAAACTCTACGTATAGTTATAAGTTATTAGAAATGTATTTCTTATTGTTATTATATAATTAAATTTTGCTATCAGCAAATATAATTAAATAATTTTGAAGAATATTTTCTCCAATATAATTTTTTTTGAATAAAAATAATACTAAAAATATTTGAATATTTGTAATGTTTTTATTCAAAAAATCTGGCCTGTCTGTTCTCTCGCTTATATAAAATTTTAAGAATGGAAGTTTATCAAAATATGAAAGTACGAATTTTAACCTCAGTGGTTTTTAGTTGCTATTTATTTATCGTTATAATAATATATAATAAATAATAAAAATAACGCTTTTGTCAAATTACAGTTATACATGTAATAAATTCTCCTCTACCAGAGCGAAGACAAGAACTGTAGCAAACTGCACTGACTAATATACAGGCAAAATATAAAATAGAAATAGATTAAATTTATTTTAATTATTTGTTCTTAGGAAGATGCAGAAAATGAGACAACGCACGTGCCTTACGACAGCTGGTGGAATCCAGGAGTGCCATGGCGAGTACTTGATCACTAATGGCACAAATATTACAGATTTATACTTCTTCAACAATACTTTCCAGAACATTCTCAGTATCAACAATGAATTGGTAAGTTTGAAAGAAAATTTAATTCCTATTTTAAACTTATTTTTTCAAAAGTGATTCTTGTATAAAAAGATACTAATCAGGTATCTTAATCTCACTCGAAATATGTTAAAGAAGAAACTAGCTCAACTTGTATTTGAAGCCAAGAACTCTCTGGGGCGAGCTTTAAAATTGGTGAATGGGTCTAAGTTTAAGATTAAACATCTAAAATGAAGGAAATTACCTCAACGGGTAATTAGCCTGTAGATAAATTGCCAAGCAAGACCTATTCTTTACATCGCCTCAGTGCCATTTTTTTTATTGCTTATGTGGCAAACGAGTAAGCAGTGCACCTGATGATAAGTATTACTGCTACTCATGAATCTTTAAAAATGCAATGATACACACCCACCCAGAAAGTTGGACGTCCGGCTCTCTCGCTCACCGAACGAAGTGCAATAAGCACATTGCCACTACTCAGATGTTGATTTTATGCGAGAATATGGCTACCCCGGACGGACCGGCCCGCGGCTGTTGATAGAAAACTGTCAAGAGTGTGGCGCTACCACTACTAAAACAATTGTGTTTACCAATTGTATTTTTTATTTTTCACCAAATTATACACTAACTTGGAACGATCATTTGTGTATTGAATAAAGAATTGTCCTGTGTGGGGATCAAACTTATGACAATCGGTGTAATAAGTCAATATTTAGACTACACCGCCATCTGTGTAGTCAAATCTTAAATTCTCCGAGAGCATTAGAAAGTTCGGCGAAAAAATACAAATACCCAGAAATATCTAATTAAAAAAAAAAACATTCGGATGCTAAAACTTAATAGATGAGCAAAAATAGATGTTTTGAAAGAGCCAAATGGTATTCACATTGTTGTGCTTGTTCTACAAAGTACCAGTCCGTTCACATATTAAGTACTGCTCATATTTCTGAGTAGGAGCACGCAAATATCAGCTCAATTAGCTTCAATAGACATGCAATTTGAAATGTTGACTGTTACCATCTCACTGACAAATTGCAGCCGTTGAATCATCGGCTACGGATCTCTCTGTTCGTTCGACTCTTTCATGAAGAGTGATATAAAGAACTATTGATAGTTGTTGATTGCTAAATTAGTGTCATTATCAACTTTCTTCCATAATAATACTCCACTTCACAGTACTGTTCATTCAAAATTGGATTTAATCGTATTGCATAGGAGGGAAAAAATACAATCTTTTCTAACTCCTATAATTGAAACTGTTGTGGATCGCAAGACATTTAAAAGCGTTTCTCGAGACTGTTCGAGGTGTAATCCTCGGTTTTAACTGTAAAGACTACTGTCAAACGTGGTTCATAGGTTCTACAATAGTGGAAATGAGTAATAGAATTAGATTCATATAAAAATGGTAATATTCCTTCATACTAACTAGAAATGACTGCGCCCTCTGAGAAAGTTCATATCTCTTACAATGTTCATTATTCTCACACAAATGACGAACAAACGACTCTAAATGTACTATGTACCTACTCTAAATGAGTACCTACTCTAAATGAGTACCTACTCTAAATGAGTACCTACTCTAAATGAGTACCTATTCTAAATAGTACCTACTAGTACCTACTCTAAGTGAACCATGTATCTATTGCGAAACGTCTACCGTATTAGAAGTGCAAAGACATATCCTCCTATACTAGAGATTTTTTCTCGCAGTAGGCAACAATTTCGCTCTATCTTCGATGTTGTCAAGGTCTACGACCTGCAGTTACAATTTACCTTCAAGTAGAGCTACTTGCTAAACTTCCTTCCAAACCAATGTAAAATTGAAATAATTTGTCTAAATTAGTTATGTTTGTTATATTTTTTCTGCTGTTGAATTTAGACCACCTAATTAACGCCACTCAGAATTGTCCTGTACCACCTGCATCCAAAGATTGCCTGCGATTTTTAGTATGCCGATAGTTCAACTGATGGGAAGGTGATAAATATGCAGATATTTTTTACAGTTATTTAAATTCCTTTACATCAAATATCAAACATAAAAAGGTTTGAAATGTATACCTTCGTATAGAAATATATGTACAAACCAAATGCTATCATTGATTATAAACTTAAAAAGCTGTCAAGAAATATAAATAATAAATTAATATAAGTATTAAAAATAAGTCCAAAAATGTCCTATTACAATATGTATTAAAAATAATCTACATAATTTACTTTTAACTAAACTCATAAAATAATTTTTTCCTTTCGGTTAATTTATTCCAAAATTAAATCAAACTTTCAAAGTATTATTAAAGAAAGGCTGTATTCTAAAAAACTCATTAAGCCTTTTATAATCTTGGGGGTCTTCCGATCAAAATGGATCACCTACAGCCATCGCTATTGATTAAGTTAAATTGCAATAGTATCTGATGGCAAGTTTTTATTCGACAAAGTTAAAGTGTTAATGAATAGCAAACTTTCTTATTGTATTTCGATGACAATGGCTATCTGCTTATGTGTGCTACATCCATCGCATCGTTTGCTATCTCGATATAATGTGATAATTATGTATAGTTTTATTTATATAAAACGAACATTATAGATAAGAGTTTATTATCTTTACTAAACATAGTGTAAAAGCTTTTAAAGATAGTAAGTGAATCATACAGAGTAATACAGTAAGAATTGGGAAAGTTATGTTTGCAATTTATAAATAGTCATTATAATAACGATGACTTGATGGACGTGTGACACCTTAGTCCTCACGTGACCATGAACGCAGTAAAGTATTCGAAACTTTGGGCAATTAAAAATCAAATATAAACGATAAAATCCATAAAAACAATTATATTTTGATCAACATATCACCTATTTCAATCAATTATAATTGATTTAGGTGATTCATGGCGGAAATCCATTATTGTTAGAAAATGGAGGAAAGGAAGGAAGACCCCACTACTTTCCCATGGTTAATTAATATACCGTACACCACAAGAAAGGAAGAAATACGGAATAGGATCAAGGTGGAATAGGATATAAGAAAAACTTACACTTATAATGAGCACCCTACAGAACTTCAACTTGCAATTTTCCAAATGCGCATTTAAAGCCGAACCGTCTGGAGATGCCTCGTTTAGAGGCGAAACACGTGTCGAATCTTTATTCGAAGTTCTACGGTTTTACATAGTGTAACAAAGCTTATTTGAAATTATCAAACTACAGTAGACATGAATCAAGTTAGTACGAAATATCATAAGAAATATAATAATTTGAGATAGTTGATAAAATTATGCTATGTACGACGGAAATTAATTATTAATTGGAAATGAAAGATAGAAACGGAGATCCACTACATTCTCACGGTTATCCAATATACTGTCTACTTCTAGAAAGATAGGAACATGGTGGGACCTTGTTCCTATTATATTCCATCCAGATCATATCATCATATCATATCCAAGGTGAAATAATATATAAGCAAACTTATTTTTCCACGCTTCAACGTGATGTGCGCCAATAACGCATTCGGGACGTAACCGACTTGACTATATCTCATCCGGAAACGAAATACATATTGCATCAATATTCGTAGGTCTATAGAAAATTGTCAACTGAAATATTGGAAACTGATCTTCATATACGTGTAAAAAAATGCCGCGTAGTCTCTAAGAACACTACTTCATTCTAATAATTATTCTTTTAATCAAATAGCATTCTCTATCGCACCTATTTCACACATTTTTTTGAATATTTCCAAAGTTTTTTCCATTTATTAATAGAGTTTATTGGAATTTTAAAGCAAGTAATAATTAAAATTTTCTAAAGCCACTAAACTAAAGCCTTTTTTAGATCTAAATTTTACATAATACACAATGCAATTTATGTAACACTATATGTATATCATAAATGATTGGTTGATGTTATGTGTCATCTATATATCTATACATATAATAAATCAGTAGAAATCCCGTGTCTGTACATTTGATAAATTTATTAAAAAATGAATCTAGGCAGTAAGAAAACACTAACAGAAAACAAAAAAACATTTATTGGAATTTATTGTCTGTCTGTATGTCTGTAATCGCTAATCTCCGAAGTTACTGAACGGATTGTTTCACAGTTTTGATAAAAAGATTAAACCCAATTCAGAGCAACATTTAGTCTTTGTTTCATTGAAATCTGATGTCTGTAAAAAAAGTTATAGTCATTTAAGTTTTTTAAATCACCACACGCCTTTTAGGTCACTAGAAGGTTCAATTCAAAATAATTATTTAATTTATCTATAGTGTAAGGAAAATATTTGTATTACTTAATATGTAGTAGTTTCATGAATTCAGCTCATAGACATCCCACTGCTGGGCTCAAACCTCTTGCAGAGTTGAACGGAAGTTGACATACTATCGTTGGTCAAGTAGTTAAAATAAATATTAAATTGATTGAATTAGGCGATACATGGCGGAAATCCATTATTATTATAAAATGGAGGAGAGGAAGGAAAACCCACCACTTTCCCACGGTTAATCAATATACCGTACACCTCAAAAAAGGAAGGAATACGGGATGGGATCAAGGTGGAATAGGATATAAGGAAATCTTACTCCTGTGATGAGCACCGCCTCCAGAACTTCTACTTGCAATTTTCCGCAGAACTTCGAATAATTTGAAGCCGAACCGTTCTGAGGATGCCTCGTTTAGAGGCGAAACACGTGTTGAATCTTTATTCGAAGTTCTGCGGAAAATTGCAAGTAGAAGTTCTGGAGGCGGTGCTCATCACAGGAGTAAGATTTCCTTATATCCTATTCCACCTTGATCCCATTGCAGTGACCGCATTTTACGATTTCCTTGGCAAAGAAACAACAGTCAACATTTTGTATACATAATAATAATAATAATTTATTGCCTTTTCAGAACTTAAACTAAAAAGTAACTATTATAATAAACAAAATTAAATCTAGTAGGCAAAAGGAATTGGCTCAGCTTCTGCTGTCACAAGAACAGCGCTGATTTTCAGCCATCCCCGTGAATCTATTGTATTGTGTATGTTTATGTGTGTGTGTGCCTGCGTGTGTGTATGTGTTTATGTGTGTGCGTGTATGTGTGTATGTGTGTGTGTATGTGTGTGTATGTGTGCATGAGCGTGTGTGTGTACGTGTGTGCGCGTATGTGTGTGCATGTGCAAGTGTGTGCGTCTGTGTGTTATACTATTGAGTGTTACTATGTATGGTATAAGATAGTGCTCGTGTATATGAGTAGGCGTACTTGTAGGTATTAATATAACTATATAATGCATTATCTGTTGGGTTATTTAAATAAAATATTGTTTTAATTTCAAAGTTTTTAAATTGGTATGTCAGATTTTCCCCAGCCAATTGTCGTTTTAGTAAAGCAGATTGTATTTTGATTTAAAATTGTTCTCACTTTCTTTCTCATTGGAGGGGGTAGATCATTCCATATTTTTGCCGCTAAAAATCTGAAACCACCTTGGTAACGCGTAGATTTATATGATGGTATTTTGAGAAGATTTTCTGTTGTAGACCGATTACTTCTTGCACTGAGATTTTTAATCCAAATTATTTTCTCAAATAAGTATTCCGTTTTTTTATTGTAAATTATTTTTTTAACAGTGCATGCAAGTTGAAGATCTCTTCTAGCTTTCATGTTCAATATGCCACTTTTGTTCAAAAATGGTGTAATACGTTTCTTTTTAGGTATGTTTAGAGAAAATCTTATGTATTCTTAATAACAATACACGGAGAAATAATAAAACCACACCCGTTAAGTGGTATGTACCTAACTATTGATAGTTGTACAGTTAATGCCACTAGATGAATAGAATTTCGTTAATTTAGTTTGATTTTTCATTTCTATGGGGCTTTTTTATTTCTATCAAAACAAGTGACTCTGTGTTATTGCAACAGTGAAAGTTGCAAGACTTGCGAGACTCGCAAGAGTCTTGCATTTGGGCAACACTAATTCACATGCTTACGAATTTGCCGATGAAAATTGGAGAAAGCGTCCTCCTTGATGAAAATGGTTAAGTGGTTGCCGGAAGTACTTGGTCGAATTTTAATTTTTTAAGTTTCAAACAGGGTTGCGTAGTACAACTGAATGTCACGCGGATGAAGTCGCGGGCATCAGCTAGTTTAAAATATGAGACTGATGTTAAAAATGTTTTAGTATTATATATATAACTTAAGTTTTCCAGAAAGCTGGCACCATAAACTTTAAAAACATATAGTTGCGTGCCGTGAATATTGAACCGGAGACTTCTACGTGATAAAACTCTTGCATGGAAATTACTAAATATATTTTTGTTACAGCAACCAGTTCTTCCTCCATTCCCTCTATGGTTGGCTGCGATAATCGCTACTTGCCTTGTGTTGATCATCTTATTAACAGTCAGCGGCAACATTCTTGTACTCCTGGCATTCTTAGTTGATAGGACAATCAGGCAACCCAGCAACTATTTCATTGCATCACTGGCTGCTACCGACTTATTGATTGGTAAGTTTTGCTACCGACCTATTAATAATTTTAAGCACATTACAATGGCTCACCGTGTCTTATTTTCCTCTGGAAGTTATAAAAACTGCTTGTGCAATTATCGAGAGATTATGCAGTAGCCCTCTACTGGCAACTCATGAAACGAATTACGATCGCTGACCCACTTGGAAAATAGGATAATTATAGTAATATCACCTCTTTCGTAAAGATATTCAACAGTATATATACCTCGATAATAGTTTCTTCTTCTTTAAATATTTTGATTTTAGAGTTATGTAGGTCAGTTTGTCGTGCATTATCTAAACCATCTAACCAGTGGATATTGACAGTTGCCCTCCTATTATACAAAAATTACTAATACTTATGTTATTGTTATGAAGCATTTTTTTATGACAACACACTCGTATTAATGATAAGAAAATTAACTAAACAGTATATTTTTTTCCCCCCACTCGGTGGACTGATGACCTCATCAAGGTCGCAGGAAACCGTTGGATGCAGGTGGCACAGGACCGTTATAGATGGCATTCTCGTGGGGAGGCCTATGTCCAACAGTGGACGTCTACGGGCTGATGGATGGATATTTTTAATGTTCAATAGGTTCTTGCTTTTTTATTTCAAATAAAAAAGCTTTTTTAAAAAAATATACATTTATTGTTAAAAGCTTTCACAGAATTAATTATAATTGAAGGCTACAATCCCTTTTGGAAATTATTTATTAATTGACATTCGTTAATTAACAGGAAAATAATACTTGATTGCAGAGTAGTGACATGAGTTAGATTTCAAGGCAGGACAATTATTCGTGCGATTTATAACTAGTTTATCTAAGTCTGGATCATCATCATCATCATATCAGCTCATATATCCCACTGTTGGGCTCGAGTCTCCTCCATAATGGGAGGGAAATTGACTTACTATACCATTCCGGTCAGACGTGTTAGTATAGGGTTTCGTTTTGAGGATTCCTTTTCTCGCATAGATGTTATATGCGTTTTTTATCCCTTAGTCACCTCTTACGATCACCCACGGGTAAGATAGGGGGTGGTGAATTATATTCTTACGCCATCACTACACGGAAAGGACTACGTCTGGATGTAATAAGTAAATCAAAAACTTACCATTGATCAATCTATATAACGATAAATCGGCAAGCCAAGCCTCTTTCAAGCCTCTTCCACGGTTGTATTCTTACTTTGTCACCACACGATAACATATTATTTATTAAAAAAATATTATTCTCCCTTGTTATCAGGTACTCTATCGATGCCATTCTACACTGACTACGTTCTAAAAGGATATTGGCATTTAGGACCTTTACTTTGCGACCTGTGGCTCTCTGTCGATTACACTGTATGCCTTGTTTCACAATATACTGTTCTTCTCATCACTGTCGATAGATTCTGCAGTGTCAAAATTGCAGCCAGATACAGAGCATGGCGTACAAAGAATCGAGTTATTTGGATGGTAACTGTCACGTGGATTATACCAGCCTTATTATTTTTCACAACTATATTTGGTTGGGAACATTTCGTTGGATTCAGAGATTTACAAGAAGGTGAATGCGCCGTACAGTTTTTGAAAGATCCCGTTTTTAACACAGCTTTAATCATAGGCTATTATTGGACTACTTTATTTGTTTTGATCGTATTGTATGCGGGTATTTTCAAAACAGCTTATGATATGCAGAAGAAAAGTGAAGCAAAGCAAAGAAAAATGCAATCAATGGTTGCTTTAAGCGCTGGAGTTATGCAAGGAATGGCAGGTAGGGCAGCTGGAATGGCAAATTTATCAAAAGCTACCATTTCTAGTGAAGATCAAATTAAAGCATCTGAAACTATTCGCAAAGATTCTACATCAAAAGGCTCTCTAGCTGCTCCTTTATTAAACTTAGGAGGTTCAACTGATTCAAATTCAAGTCAAAAATCTTCAGCACATAAAAGTAGTGCTACGGTTACGGGAACGTCTACTATGAATGAATCTGACGGAGATAAGAAAGAAGATCAAGTAGAAGCTGAAAGATCTAGTAGCCCTGCCTTTGATTCCGATGATGAAAGTACCACGCAGTCCAATATCAAAAAACGACCATCAGTCGCTAATTTGGTCATGCAAACTGGTGCAATGCAGCTATTAAATAATATGAGACTAAATGGTGGTATGTTAATTAAATCAGACTTAACAAAACAATCACCAACAATGAAACATGAAAATGAAAAGACAAAAACTTCATTATCACAAATATCAGAAAAGAGTTTACTTGACACTGATAACCCTGATACACAAAGTAATGAACATACACCTGCACCAACAGTACCTCTATCTTCAGCAAGTTTAATGTCTCCAATGTCATCAGGCATAGGCACCCCATCTGATCAAAGAGAAATCTCTACAACAATTGCCCAAAGAATTATTCAACCTCCATCAGAATTTAGATGCAGTCCAGCTGTCTCCGAAAGCCCACCATCATATTCTGAATCATCCCGAGCTAGAACGGTTAGGCTTGTTAAAAGTGATGGCACGTATTATGATGTTCTTGTAGGAATGGATGGGGCAGATTTGAGATATATGGATGAAAGTTCAGTAATTTTGCCTTCACCAACATGTGAAAGTCCACCTTCTTCCATAACATTCCCTACTGCAACTGAACCCTCATCTCCACCTACATTAAATTGTGGCGTTGTTACCAATACATCATTATTACAAACAGCTTTAATTCGAGCTACTGCTGAAGCTCAAGTCCCACAACCAAAGTCTAACTTCTCGCCACCTCCTCCAGTTAAGGTTAATACCGAGGTAAGTTTAACAACGGGCGAACACTCCAAGCCAGTTATTACTCTTGTAACTTCGACGTCTTCCAATAATAAAGAATCTCAAATATCAAAACCGACCGCAGAAAAAACTTCCCCATTGAAATTAAATCCCACAATAAGTCCAGCCGTTGAAAATAGCGAAATATCAAGCACAGTAGTGCTAACTGGGTCAGGCCGCGGTGGCTCTAAGAAAGAGTTTGTCAAAAACATAGGGAAAAAATTAAAAGTTAAACGTTCAAAGCGGGATGGCCTTTTAACGAGTATCGGACGGCAGAAATCGAAATCAGAAAATAGAGCTAGGAAGGCTTTCAGAACTATATCATTTATATTGGGTGCATTTGTTGTTTGTTGGACACCGTATCACATTCTTGCTTTAGTCGAAGGTTTTTGTACTAATCCACCATGCATAAATCAACATTTGTACATGTTTTCATATTTTCTATGTTACGCTAACAGCCCAATTAATCCTTTCTGTTACGCGCTAGCAAATCAACAATTCAAGAAGACTTTCACGAGACTCCTCCGTGGAGACTTTCATATCACCTAGTCCATGTATGTTGGTCACCGTAGGACGTAATCAAACATGAATGAATAACCTACGGTGAATACCATACGCACAAATTTCATTGAAAAAAAAAAATGTTTATTAAAAGAAGACAATACAAATTTATTATGACTTCATAAAAAGCTTTCAACGTATAGAAATAAAACTGTGTAGTATACATACATTTGTAATATAGAGTAAATATAGTGATAAAGGCTTTACAAAAGCGTGTCTATGATATTATGTAAATGATTTTAATTACATGTATTTTTAAATGTTTATTTAAATGTTCAGAACTGACAATAAAATGTTAGATCGTGTATATAAAGTTGAAAAAGTCTCTTCATATTTCTAAGTAACGTTAATAATAAATAGTTATTATTAATTATTATTTGCTTCAATTGGTGTCGAAGACATTGTGGTAAGATAAATGTTTGTAGAATTAATATAGTATTAATAATTATTGCAATATAAGATTTACTTAAAATAATATGATAGTAAATGAGTATGATTTTGTACTACCAAATAATATTTTAGTTATATATATTTTTATTCTATATATATGTTTATATTTACTTAAATTTAAACATATAATTTAAATAAATAAATAAAACTTTCATTAAGTTAAAAAAAATATGCAAAAATGTATATATTTTAATTGTTTTTTTTTTAAATTTACTCACATTTAAATGTACGCTTCAAAGCTTTCAGCATTGAGCCCAGCTAAAGTTTTCCAGCGTTGAAAATAGTCAATTAAGAATAATATACGTATAATGTTAGACAAAATACGGGCCTAAGCCGTTTTAGTATTAAATATAGTTTTTGAATTATTTGTTGAATGTTTTATATAGGAGAATGTGAGATAAAGATCTTTTATTATTCATAAATTAATTTCATTTTTAATTCTAAATAAAATTTGTCATAAAATTATCTGGTTCCTTAAATTTTAATGTACATATCAATACATTTAAATGTACCCTAAACATTTATATTTTTCAAATTTAAGTATTGTATTAGCTTGCCCAATATGTACCGATTAAGCGCTTAAAATGTACTGTAATTTATTGCACCATTAATTATTCCATTTTTAATCAATTATTTAATTAAATAAATAATTCCAAAAAATAATTGAAAGACAAAAGTGAAATAAAATTAGTTAATATATATTAAAAAAAAATAGTCGTATATAGTTTTTACAAGTGATTTCTTTTAATATACCTACATTTGTAGAAACTCAAAATATTTACTGTATTTCCAATGAAAAGTAGAAAAATAAAAAATTGAAAATTATTATATAACGATATAAAAATTATTATAAGTATTACAACTAATGCCAAAAAATATTTATTATTATTTTAAGAGGAAAGATATCTCTTATTAAATTAAAAAAAAAACTAAAAGTATTATTTATTGTAAATTTTTTTTTTTAATTTATACTTTAATTATAAACACTGTAATTATTTTTTTTTATTTTATTATAACTTGCTATTGTAATAATTTTATGTTATTATTATTAAAAGTACTTATATATTATTATAAGACTCTTATGTACATAATAGACGATGAAGCAGTAATAGAACATGATCATTAAATAAAGTCAGTATTTTATTTAATAATAGTATTGAATTAGTATTCTCGCCTTAGGACAGTGTCAATAACTATTATATAAAAATTGTAAATAAGCTTTGTATAATGTCTGTTTATTTTAAGTGAATAAAATAGTGATGTAATTATTTTCGTTTCATTTCACCTTAATAATTGAAATGAAAAGTAATGAAGCTAAAGATAAGCTTACAATAGCAATGGAAACAATAGATAGGGGATGGTTGAATGGGTAGACGTTTGTGATAATATCGAGCTATTAATGGTAAAATAAAACAATTGTAAAGTATCTGAAAACGTTTATTTTTTTTTATTTGAGACATCTAAGAGAATCTGCAATGAAATATTTTCTTTATTTAACTGATCTATTCAAGTTCAAATTTATTTTATTATGCATAAAACCTGCGAGGGTCCTTACATACTGTCAGAAGTCAGTAGTAATAATTTTAATTTCATCCAATAAATTACCACCAGCTCGGAAAGAGATCGCTACTGAGAAGAGCCGGCAAGAAACTCAGCAGTGTTCGTCTATTATTGTTATTTCTTTACTGATTATTTTTAAAAACAAAATGTAAAATAAAATAGTACAATATGCTTAGTAAGAATTAGCTTCAGTGATGCCCTTCGAACTCAATAGTTTCAATACATACATACATATCATCACGCCATATCCCTTGCAGGGTAGGCAGAGAGAACAGAGTGCCAGAGAACTCTATCCTTACATACTTCACTCGCTTCCTCAACATTCACAATTCTCTTCATACACGCTCACCGGTTTCGGAGACTCTTGACTCCACCTTCCTTCAGTACGTGACCAATCTGATCTAGGTAGGTGAGTCTCGGTCTCCCCCGGTACCTACATCCTTCCACTTTCGCATTGTATATCTTCTTAACTAGACGTTCGTTTGACATTCTTTCCACATGTCTGAACCATCGGAGCATTCCGTTTCGCATCCTTACACCAATACTCTCTTTCATACCTACTCGCTCTCTTACGTCGTCATTACGAACGCCATCGGTCAGCCTAACTCCACAGATTTTTGATCGCATTTCGACCGCATTAATTTTACTTTCATGCTCTTTTCTGCATACCCAACTCTCGTTTCCATATAGTAATGTTGGGACAAGCACTGCGTTATGTATTGATACACGTGCCTTCTGGCTGAGGTGGTGGCTACCGAGAAGTTGCCCCAACGCTCCGTTCACTTTATTTCCCGCATTCACTCTTCGCTCTATATCAGTAGTGTACCTTCCATCTCGTCTAAATCCACATCCAAGATATACAAATTCATCCACTTGCTCTAGTACATCATTACCTATTGTTACTCTTACATCTGTTCTGGCTTCATCTTTTTCAAAGACCATTATTTTGGTTTTGTTCACATTCACGCGTAGACCCCTTTTCTTACAATCTTCTGTCATTGTGTCGACTAGAGTCTGCAGGTCAGTCACTGACTGTGCCAGTAGGACTGCATCATCATCGCATTCGTAACGACTACGTAAGAGAGCGAGTAGGTATGAAAGAGAGTTTTGGTGTAAAGATGCGAAAGGGAATGCTCCGATGATTCGGACATGTGGAAAGAATGCCGAACGAACGTCTGGTTAAGAAGATATATAATGCGAAAGTGGAAGGATGTAGGTACCGGTGGAGACAGAGACTAACCTACCTAGACCAGATCGGTCATGTACTAAAGGAAGGTGGAGTCAAGAGTCTCTGAAACCGGCGAGCGTGTATAAAGAGAATTATGAATGTTGAGGAAGCGAGTGAAGTATGCAAAGATAGAGTTCTCTGGCACTCTGTTCTCTCTGCCTACCCTGCAAGGGATATGGCGTGATGATATGTATATGTTATAACTAACAGTAACAGTGTTTAGAATTTCAAATACAAATCTATGTACCTAGAGATATACTACAAATTTACGAAGCATTATTAAATTTATAAACAGGCAGCTTTTATTAGGACCATATTATTGACAGTTTTTTGTGTACAGCCGTGGGCCAGTCCATCCTGGATAGTACCACACTCTTGCAGAAAATCGACGTCTGAGTAGTAAAAATGTGTTGCTGTGCTTAGTTCAGTGAACGAGAAAGCCGACAGCCCAACTTTCTGGGTGGATTTGTATTGATAGGCAAGGCCTACATCTTCATCTGATATTGCACAGGTCCATGGGCAGCGCTTACCATAAGCTATGATGCTTGCTTGTTTGCCACCATATGCAATAAAAAAGGGCTTTTTTATTGCATATTTATTTGTCTTTCCACTTTGGCCTTTGAAAAACCATTATATAAAATAATGGCCAACTTCCATACATATGTTATAGCCATTCAATCCAGTCCTAACTAAATATAGCTATTTTTTTATGTAGTAAATTCATTTGAACTCCCTTATTAAAGGCAGAGAAACTTGATTACGAGCGAAAAATTATTATCACATATGGGATACCATATATGACAACCATGCTTCGCCCGTAATCAAGTTTTTATAAATAATCAAGTATGTTAAATGCTAAATTTCAGTAATTTGAAAGGCGGAGAAGGCAAATGTAACACATGCAAATTTAATACACCCCTTAACATTTAATACAATCCTTTCTTTTTCATCTTTTCCAATTCACCTTTCTCTATGGTGACGAATTAAGGATACAATTTATCACCAGACAGGTAATCTTGTGCACGGGAATCGTAAAAGATAACTAAAGTCTATAAAATATAGCTTGATCACTGTGACACTTGTCACTAGTGCTGCACGCTTACGATGTAGTCCGTATTTTTGTCGATATAATTCCTTATTTTTTTAAGTTATTTGCTACTACAATTGAAAAACAATGTATGAAAATCTTATTGAATTTCAATCAAATGGATGGGTGAATTGATTGTAAATGTAAAACAATCTATGAAAATCTTATTCAATTTAAATCAATGGATTTTATTTAATTTAAACTAAAGCTGTTAATTAATTCTTTTTATTATTCAAAAGGAGTACATCCAAGTACATCGTCACTATTATTATCATCACTGAAGTATTCCTGTAGGTTGATGATGAGTTCCTAGTCACAGATTATTTCATGAATAATAATGTTTATTTTATAAAAAAAATTATCCTTTCAACATAAAAGAAATTGTCTTATTAATATTATAATTGATGTCTGAATACTAAATTAACACAATTTCTTTATTTTATAGCGTAACCATGTAGTTTATATAGGTAATATATTGGTTTTACTTGTTTTATATATAATCAATAAGAATGTTATCGATTTACGTTTATCGATTGTCCCATCTCTATCTTATTTTCAGTCCAGTATGACCTTGTAATTGCATAAGCATCACATTTTTATAGAATGGTTTCTAAGTATTTTATAATATATGAGGTACAAGTTTTGGTGTAAATATTCATAATTTATATTCATAATTCAGTTGAGATATAACTGTCATATACGTAAAGAATAAAAATGTAGGCAATACAAAATAAAATTGTAAACACGACGCGTATTTATAATGACTTCATCGGTTTTGTAGCTATCTGTCACAGAGATCAAGCTATATTTTAAGGACTATAAAAGACTAAATATGCATTTAAAATATATGTAAGAAGAAAATTCGAAATAAAACCTGCGATATGACCAGCTTTACGTAGTAGGTTAAATTCGCTCCTATTATGAATGAGGCTCGGAGCTTAGCAATGGGACGTATACGAGCTGAGATGATTCTAATATAGAATTTGAATCTGAGCATTCACAATTTACGGACAATATTAAGAAAATATAATAAAGAAATTATAATTTCGTCAATTTACTTAAATTTTCAATCTGTCATAAAAATCTTGCAAGCAACCTTAAAATATAAATTTGAACGAATGCAAAAAGTCACAATTTGCTAATGGCGTTCAGATATTTAGCAAGATTGCTGAAAACCATCATCGTAATTGGGGCAGCATCTTCGTTTCAATTTAATGAACATTTGGTTCAATGGGAAATGATTTTGCGTTTTATAATATATAGGTCGGGGTGAAATTTACTGCATTATAATTTTATTTTTATGACGACTAATGTACCATACAATAGTCCAATTTGCCTTTAAATTTTACAGAGCCCGAAAATAGAATAAAATCTGTTTCTATACTAATTACTGCAATTTAGCATTTAATATGCTTGATTATTTATAAAAACCTGATTACGAGCGAAAAAATATTGTCACAAGTGAGATAGGAACCCAGACCTATTGGAAATCCGTTCCAATCGTGCTATCACTTACTTCGCCGTGAACTATTAAGTAAGTAAGTAAGACATTCAATTCTCGCCTCGTACTATATTTTTGTCTTTTAAAGAGACGTGTGCCACCTACCCGACATTGTTTACACATCTATTTCTATGGTCTAAAATATATCCCTACTAATATTATAAATGTAAAAGTGAAGATCTTTAGATGTTTGTTACTCAATCATGTCTCAACCGTTGAACAGATTTGGATGAAAATTAGCATATAGATAGACCATTTCCTGGATTAAAATATAGGACTTTTTATTAATAGTCATCATTTTCAATCGCTTGGGGTTGATACAATATGTACTCTTCTTTCATAGTACATATTGTAAAAGTTATTAGCAATAGTTTTATGACCTGCCGACGACAACCCTCCTTGGGTATGTAATTGTTGACCAAACGACATCAGATGGAGTGGGTCTAGGTTGATATAAAGCTCTTAGTCGTCATTTACAACATCCACGAGCAAAGTAAGAGTTGGTAATATTCGTAGCCGCTAGCACACAGCTACTTTTTATTAATAGTATAGTAATAAAAGTAGTGGTAGGACTACGCTGTTGACAGTTTACAGCCGCGGGCCGTCCGCGGTAGTACCACACTCTCGCAGAAGATTGACATCTGAGTAATGGCAAAGTGCTATTGCGTTTCGTTCGGTGAGCGAGAAAGCCGGAAGCCTAACTGGGTGGGTTTGGCGTTTGTATTGGTAGCCAGTGGTCTAGATATACTCTTGGTATTGCAAAGGTATATGGGCGGCAGTGACACTTACCATTAGGTGTGCTGCTTATACGCTCGAGGTTTGTGCCGCTTGGGCAGAGCAGCGTCGTGAACTCGTCGCAATCATCGGTGCTGACCTGACGCTGCCGACCATCGCCAGGGCGATGCTCGACAGCGTCAGGAACTGGGACGCGGTCGCATCCTTCTGCGAGGCAGTAGTCTCGCGGAAGGAGGTGGCGGAGCGCGTGCGCGAGGAGCGTCTCCTCGACGACGCGAGCCGCCGCCGGCGACTGGGGCGGCGCAGGCGCGATTACTTGCGCCTGATGCCGCCTTAGCCGAGGCCGCGGGTGACTGGATCGGGGAATTAGTCCGTCACCCGCCGAGAGGCCGACCGCGTGAGGAAAGACCGACATCCTACCCGAGGGGGGGACGTCGGTCGAGGAGAGGGTACTTCTCAGGGGTATTCCGTCGGGCCAACCACTGACGTCAAGTCACTCTGCTCCGGTGGTTGGCCCAACGACGAAGGCGACGTCACGGGTGGGTTACGGGTGTGCGCGCTTACGCCCCTCTGTCACCCCGGACGGAGTGGTGCGAGGAGTGTGCCGACCGTAACCCACCCCCCAAAAAAAAAAAAAAAAAAAAGGTGTGCTGCTTGCTCGTTTGCCACCAGAAGCAATAAAAAAAAATTAAAAAAAAAAACAACAGGCAGTCATGGGGACTGCCGATAGAAGTGAAAACTATTAACTTAAGGCTAATTGAAATAATAATATTTTTCTAATCTATATGTTTATATACATATATAAGAGATTTCCAACTATGACTCATCACGATATCTCTGGAACCATAAGGCCTACAAACCTCAAATTTGGTAAGAATATTTCTTTCGCTGAGTAGAGGTCAGCTAAGAACGGATTTTACGAAATTATATCCCTAAGGGGGTGAAAAAGCAGGGCAAAGTTTGTATGGGACAACGTGTTTCCTTGGTCCAATCTATTTTAAATTTTGCATAAACATTCTTTAACAGAATTGATGAAAGATGTGATTCATAATTTATTGAGATTTATCTCCTAACTGGGTTAAAAAGGGGTGGAAAGTTATTTTAGGGATGATTTGCTTAAATTTGTTATCAATACTTCTTAGTGATTTTGATTTAAAAGACATTTTATTTTGACACATGTTTGAAAACTCAATTCGATTATATTAAAAAAACCGACTAAGAGCGACTCAGAGTCGTGCACGAAGGGTTCCGTACCATTATCTATAAATGGCAAAATAATCATGTTTGTTGTATGGGAGCTTAAATTCTCTATTTGTTTTATTTTAATTTAATCATTTATTTCTAAAGGGAAAATATTACTAAATATTCTGTGAATATTTCAAACGTCTAACTATTTTTGTTATCAATATTAAGCAAAAACGAACAAAAAGATTACCTTTGTCGTGTGGGGAGCCCCCCTTAAATATTTATTTTATTATTTATTAGTATTTATCGTTGTAGCGGTAAAAGAAATTCATCATCTCTGAAAATTTCAACTGTCCATCTATCACGGTTCATAAGAGCAACCTGGTGACAGACAGGTGAAGCAACGGATGGACAGCAGAGTCTTAGTAATAGGGTCCTGTTTTATCTTTTGGGTATGGAACTCTAACAAGGTTGATGTCACATAAACGTTCTTCTTCTTCTCTTTGTGTATTGGCAATCAGCTACTTATACGAGCTATTGGTGCCAGTGTCAAGTTATAATTATTTTTACGTTTTTAGTCTTTCAGGTTAGTCATTGTCTAAGTCAAAATGTTACCATCAACAGTGCTATGGCTACACTGTTAATGGTATCTTTGAAAACGTTCTAAAGCACTTTTATATGATATTCACTACATCCCAGTAGTTCCGCCGCATCATCATCACAGCCCATATATCATCCATGCACTCCTAAAGTACTTAACCGATTTTAATCAAATTTGCATAATATGTGTAGTTTGATCCAACTTAAAAGATAGGATAGCTTCCATCTCAATTTATAGTCACAATATTATTTTATTGCAAATTATTTGTCTATTATTTGACAGTCACAGTAATCTGTTATCTCCAAACGATTCTAACAGATGGTGATATCGGTTGACTGGATTGAGTAAGTATTTAATAGATGGCGCTATGTTAAACGTAGAAACGTTTCATATAAGCTACAATTTATTAGCATAACCGCCACGTGTTACTGAGACTACCTTAGCCACAGTAACGCGTGGCCGGGTCTGCTAGTTTTTATATAAAAATAAAAAATATTATCGAACATCTAGGAATCGGTTTTACCACGCTAGTAAGATAACCTTTAAACCACAATGATACTCATTTCATGACATAAAGGTTAAATATTAAAAATACAATTAAAAATAAATAATGCCATTCTTTTAAATGCAAATATTGATATGAATGGCCACTGCGCGTTCGCCAGTCTGACTACTCATAGTTATAGATATACTATTAGCATTAGAATGTCGGTGACGCGAACCTATAAGTTTTTCCCCTACAAAAACACTCAACGCGCCTAAGGAAGTTTTCACTTCAAAAATAACGCTAAAGGTGGCATTAATATATCTAAACATATAGAAACAAATCTTTTTAACAACCAAAATCTGACCTTAGAAAGGTCTTTCCCTTTATTTTCGTCAAGAGGATAATAGTTTTCGTCACGACACTGTCACTACACAAGACAAATTACAGCGATTTTTGTACAACTTTCTTTTCTATTTGCTTCTACTGATTACTTATTCTGCTTTGTTAGGTTCATGGCTGCGGTAATCTATTTCGCCTTGTTGGAAAGATTTTTCTTTGTCAATTTAGTAATGGCAAATTGTAGTGTCAAGGTTGTTGCTGGGTTAATGGTTTACCTTAATGACGGATATTGCATAATTTTATTCTCTAATGTATGTTAGATTTGATAGAGAGTATTGGTGTAAAGATGCGAAAGGGAATGCTCCGATGGTTCGGACATGTGGAAAGAATGCCGAACGAACGTCTGGTTAAGAAGATATAAAATGCGAAAGTGGAAGGATGTAGGTACCGAGGGAGACCGAGACTAACCTACCTAGACCAGATCGGTCATGTACTGAAGGAAGGTGGAGTCAAGAGTCTCCGAAACCGGCGAGCGTGTATGAAGAGAATTATGAATGTTGAGGAAGCGAGTGAAGTATGCAGAGACAGAGTTCTCTGGCACTCTGTTCTCTCTGCCTACCCTGCAAGGGATATGGCGTGATGATATGTATGTATGTATGTATGTTAGATATATATGACGTAATCTGTTTGGTGACGGAGTAAATACACAACCTGATGGTAAGTATTACTGCCGCCCTACCTTTGCAATACCAGAAGTATAGCTAGGCCACTGACTATCTACACATATCCCAAACCAACTCAGTTGGGCTTTCTGCATCTTGCTCATGAAACGAAGCACAACAGCATATTGCCATTGCTCAGAGGTCATCTGGTGCTACCCCGAATGGAACGACCCGTGGCTGTAGACAGAAAACTGTCAACAGTGTAGTCCTACTACTCCTAAAATCCTTTTTGATAATGGTCATTATTACTATTACTGATCTAGATGTCGTACAAGATAATAAAAACTACAACGATCTGAGTCAATCCACCATCCACAATTGCATCGCAACCATTCCTATGAGGATTGAATCCAGGCAAATGTTTGATCATCATTTAGCTGTATTCCACATATCTTAGTGAAAGATGATATGTTACACTAAGCCCATATAAATCATGGTGAGGATATAGAGCAATAATAATAATTAACGATTAGCAATAAATTATTTAATAATATTTAATCACAAAAAAATATATTTTAAGATGAAAATTTTACTTCACAATTTTAATTTAATGCAATAAGGTCTATATTTAATTGGCCTAATTGAATTGATTAGTGGTAGGACCACGCTGTTGTCAGTTTTCTATCTACAGCCGCGGGCCGGTCCATCCGGGGTAGTACCACACTATCCCAGAAGATCGACGTCTAAGTAATGGCAATGTGCTATTGCACTTCGTTCGGTGACAGAGAGAGCCGGAAGCCCAACCGGGTGGGTTTTGGATTTATATTGGTAGTCAGTGGCCTAGCTATACCGCTGGTATTGCAAAGGTCCACAGGTGGCAGGAATACTTACCATCAGGTGTGCTGATTCCTCATTTGCCACCAAAACCAATAAAAAAAAGGGAATAATTTCGTGCAATAAGTTGGAATCTACTGTCTAATAGCTACCGTTCCAGATATTATGCTAATTATTCAAAACTGCCGCTTTTAGTGACAGTTCAAAAATAGAAGGGATCTACGCGTGAATGTGAGCAAAACCAAAATAATGGTCTTTGAAAGAGATGAAGCCAGAACAGATGTGGATGTGACAGTAAGTGGATGAATTTGTATATCTTGGATGTGGATTTAGCCGAGATGGAAGGTACACCACTGATATAGAGCGAAGAGTGAATGCGGGAAATAGAGTGAATGGAGTGTTGGGGCAACTTCTCGGTAGCCACCACCTCAGCCAGAAGGCACGTGTAGCAATACATAACGCAGTGCTTGTCCCAATATTACTGTATGGAAGCGAGAGTTGGGTATGCAGAAAAGAGTATGAAAATAAAATTGATACGGTCGAAATGCGATCTCTACGGAAAATCTGTGGAGTTAGGCTGATCGATCGCATTCGTAACGACGATGTAAGAGAGCGAGTAGATACCTACTCGCTCTCTTACAAAGAGAATATCGGTGTAAAGACGCGAAAGGGAATGCTCCGACGGTTCGGATATGTGGAAAGAATGCCGAACGAACGTCTGGTTAAGAAGATATACAATGCGAAATTGGAAGGATGTAGGTACCGGGGGAGACCGAGACTAACCTACCTAGACCAGATCGGTCATGTACTGAAGGAAGGTGGAGTCAAGAGTCTCCGAAACCGGCGAGCGTGTATGAAGAGAATTATGAATGTTGAGGAAGCGAGTGACGTATGCAAGGATAGAGTTCTCTGGCACTCTGTTCTTTCGGCCTACCCTGCAAGGGATATGGCGTGATGATATGTATCTATGTAAGTATGTTCAAAAATAGAATATGACGCCGCCCCTTACGTTTACGTGGTAATTGTAAAAACTAAGAATAATATAACTGAGGATCACCCAAAGAATGGCAAACAGCTCTTCACTGTAAGCTTCATTACTACAAGTGAAATCGCCAATCGGCTTGACAAGTGTGCTCTTATAACAAAATTTCTTTCCTTATGGATGCAGTGGACTTTAGTAGGCTGATGGGCACATATTAAATTTAGCCGGTCACAAGCTGAGAAGATATGAATCTCGGCAGATACGTCACTCTTTAAGTTATTTTTGTTTTAAATAAAATTATATACAATACGTTTCATCTCAGCTAATATATGTCCCACTGTTGGTCTCGAGCCTCCTCCATAATGAGAGGGAAATTGACCACGCTGGTCAGACGTTAACACGTCTTATGCAAAGGTCTATGGGCGGCAGTAATACATAACCCTATACTAACGTATAGGGTTATGTTTCGAGTTTTCCATCTCTTTAATACGTTTAGTATGTCCAAATTACTGAAATTTTTAGCATTTAACATGCCTAATTATTTATAAATACCCGATTACGAAACGAAAAATGATGTCACAAGCGGGGTTCGAACCCGCACCTATTATGGTGTAAGTGGCAGCGCGGTTGGGCCGGATTCCCAATAAGTGCGGGTTCGAACCCCGCTTGTGACATCATTTTTCGTTTCGTAATCGGGTATTTATAAACGTTTAGTATGTATTAAATCTAATACTCTGTTGAAAGCTAAATTTATATAACATTTTATTTTTTCACAATGTTATATGTAAACTTATAGTTCCTCTTACCCAATACCCTCCACCTTATAGGAAAGAAGGAAGAAATCTACAACAAATATCTACCGCAAGCACAGACCTTTACAGTGATTATGACCAAAACACTACGAAATAAAATACAACAAGAAACGAGGAATACATTATTTATTCAATTCACTACATAATTACATTTCCTTAATTAGATCTCTATAATTACGATTAACGTGACTCACTATAGATATATATGTATGTACGTACACATTGTCTACACGTTCGAGTCAGCTATTTATATCCTTCTAATAATGTTATACGATTCAACAGCCACTTATAGCAGTTAAAAAAAAAATCTCGAATAAAATCTCGAATAAAATCTCGAATGGCCAATTTTGGAGTGCGATAACAACTACCTAATAAGTATTATAAATCTTGGGAATCATCATCAGATTCTGAATTAATTACTGCTGAAACATTTCCAGGAAAATTTGCACCCTCTCTTTTCAATCTTTCAAACAAAAAATATATTTTTGTCAAGACACACTTTTCTTTTTTGCGGTGGGGTATGGTTTGGTCATGCCCCACCAAAACGGTCCGGGGCAACGGAAGAGACGGCGCACGACCCCATACACCCACCCTACAATGCGCCTCTCTTCACCGTGCCAGTGGGCTACCGGAACCCGATCTTTTTCTTCGGTGTCCATTGTCAAGACACTCTGCACTAAGAAAATAGTCCTTGTATTTCGGGAGAGTTAATAAACATACAAGATAACTAACTTAGAACAACAGTCTATAGATTGCACAAAGTATTGTTCTAGGTGGGAATCGAACCAAGAACTGTCATGATAGGTCAGTATGTTAACCACTACGCCATCTGTGCAGTCAAAACAAATCGATCCACAAATAACGAAGTAATCAATGTGCATACAAAAGAATGTGGATTATTTGGTTCTTTGACACAGTCGGTATTTTTTTTCCTTATTTGCAGTCATTAAAAGATAATTTATTATAACTTAAACAAGATAACGTTCATCATCATTTCAGCTCATAATATGTGCCACTGTTGGGCTCGAACGTCCTCCGTAAAGGAAATAGACCTACTATACCAAGCTGGTCAGACGGGTTGATATAGGGTTTAGTTTCAAATTTTCCTTGTCTTGCATAGATGTTATATGCCTTTTGTATCCCTTATGCGTCTTTTACGGTCACCCATGGGTAAGATAAGCGTTGGTGAATTGTATTCTTACTCCGTCACCACACAGATAACGCTCATTTAACTATTATACAGGTTGCCGATTTAATTAGTAGAATCCTTGAAGGAGGTGTATCAGACCATGACACACTATCCAAATCAGTAAAAAAATAGTACCTAATTTTTTATTAAATTGCCCTAATGATAAGCGGTCAATACACTTTGTAATATAGAAGTTCGATGTAGGCATATACTATACACGCATGAGCGTGTGACATTGAACTAGTAGGCAAATAGTCCCGCTCTCGCTACGCTTACCGCCGCGCAGCTGGGTCGAAATGTACCTACAGGTCAATGTACGCTGGCAAACCTATTGTTTTGATAAGAAACAAATCACTTTATCTCGGGATTGGGCAGAGCTAGGAGTCTGCAACTAACTTTATTGTTTTTTATGACGTCATTCCTACACCCAGTTTAAGTTATTCTAGTAATAAAATCGGCACCCTGTATACAAGGGTTATTAGGCAGGCATCACCTTATTATTTCACCGTAGGCAAAGATCGGGTACCGGTGGCCCACTCGTATGGCGAAGAGAGGCGCTTAGCAGGGTGGATCTATGGGGTTGCGCGCCGCCTCTTCCGTCGCCCCGCACCGATTTGGCGGAGCGTGACCACTACAACATCTTATTAACTGTCATTATCTTGCACTTATCCCAGTTATACGGGGTTTACGCAAACATATTGCAAAACGAAATACACTAATATTTAATTTTATGATCAGCCGCCTACCCGTCCGGTAGGCGGATGACTCTCTACTCTACTCTGTTTGGAAATACAATTATAGACTAGACCATATTAGATGGAGTTGGCTCAGGTCAATATAAAGCTCTTAGTCGTATTTTAAAATACGCACGAGCAAAGTAAAGATTGTTATTATTGGTAACCGCTACCATACAACCAAAATAATAATAATAGAAAAAATATTATCGTCTGTAATATTTACTGATATTATTCGAAGTCTGCGATGACGTCATTAGTTCTATATTTACTCATCTTGCAATACCTACATAAATAGAGGTAGTGCAAATCGTTTAGATCCCCATATAAAACAGGCCACGATAGTCGTCATAACGCAACGACAATCGTGTTGACAGTACTCTTTGTAGTCCAAGTGAAATGAGGAGGGAGGTTTAACATATTTTCGAGCCATTTGGGGTCGAAACTCTTGGCCCTTGGGGTCCCAATGCGCGCATTTTATTTAAAGAGATCACGAAAAAATTAATCACTGCTTCACGTGATCAGAGAGCTGGCCTATATTTTGCACAAAAGATTAGCATTGCCATTCAACGTGGCAATGCTGCTAGCCTTCTGGGCACATTACCAGTGGACAGTGATGCGGAGGAATTTTTCGATGCCTGATTGCGCCTTTTGTTTCTTTTTTATTTATTTATTTTTTTATTTCTTATTCTATTTTCTTCTATTTTTCTGTAAATATTTTAATTTAAAACTTAGCTTTAATTGTACATATTAATTATTTATTTAAAATTGTAATTAATTATAGTTAAAGTTATATAATACAATTAAGATTTTCATTAAAAAAATTAGTCCATCGTCGTCCGTGTATCAATATTTTAGATATAGATATATATATATATATATATATATATATATATATATATATATATATATATATATATATATATTACTAGCTTTTGCCCACGACTTCGTCCACGCAGAAGTCATCTCTGACAGAGTTAAATAGAAAAATCATGCAAGGTGTTGAAGGTTTGTCGCTAGGACGATAATCAACAGCATCAGAAACTGGGATGCGGTCGCCACCTTCTGCGAGTTAGTGGTCTAACGGAATTAGGTAATAGGGTGGGTCCGAGAGAAACAACTCCAGGTTGACACGCTCTACCGTCGGTGCTTTGGGCGGCGAAAGCGTGAGTACCTGTATTGAGGTTCACTGCATGAGGGCTTCGACTCGATTGCGATTGCGATGGCCCGCCCGCACAACGTAGATGTACATGTACGGCGCGCGTTTGTCTATATACCATAGCCGGTCACTAAAGAAAAGGGTGGTTCAAAGTTCTATTCATTCTACAAATTATATTGCCATTAATATACTATTTACGGTATGACCATGGGATGAAAATATAATTATCGCCACCCTTTATTTGACTGTTTTGTTTCACCAGCAGAGTTGCGACCTCGTTGGATATGATTTATTATTTGAGTTATAGAGTGAACATTTTGAAGCTAAACTTACCCTGTATCTTAAATTATTAGGCAAGAACCTATTACCGTCTACTATGTGTATCATGTGAGCTCTAACGCCGGCAATGGTCGCCACAATGGCACTGGTGCGGGGTTGTTGGAGAGGCAGAGAGAAACACGTGTTTATTTATTTTTACCGAAGAATATTTGTACGTAATTTGAAAAGAATCGACAAGGAAATTTTCTCCCTATACACACTTTGCCACTTTGTTACATCCCCTTAGGGGCGGAATTCGTAAAATCCTTTCATATTGAATCTCTATGTCATAAATAAAAACGTGCTTCAAAATTTAATGTTTCTAGCTTTAATAGTTTCGGCTTGGCGGTAATGAGTCGATCAACCCGTTTGACAGGCCTAATTTACACAACCAGAGGGTGAAAATTGACAAATGCCGGATATTACCCTAGAATATGTGATTCGACTCGTAATTTGAAAAAAAATCAATAAAGATTTTTTTTCTCTCCATACAAACTTTGCCACTCTGTTCCACCCCCTTAGGGGTATAATTTCGTAAAATCCTTTCTTATTAAATTTTTACGTCATATAAAGAAACCACTGTCAATATTTCAAGTTGCCAGCTTCAATAATATCGGCTTGGCGCTAATGATTTAATGAGTCGACCAACCCGATTTCCAGGCCTAATTTATACCTCCAGAGGGTGAAAATCGCGTCGACGAGACAGGAACCCGAGAGGGTATATCGCCGGGCGGGCCACCGAAGACAAAGATCGGATACCGGTGGTCCGCTCGCACGGCGAAGAGAGGTGTTTGCAGGGTGGGTCCATGGGGTTGCGCGCCGCCTCTTTCGTCGCCCCGGCAAATCGGCCCGGATCGAATCGGATAAGCCGTTTCTGAGATTAGCGTGCACAAACGTACAGACAAACAGACAAACAGATAAACAGACAAAAATTTTAAAAATTATTGTTTTGGGTTTCATTTGTGTTGATAAAGGTCCTAGTAATATTTTTTCTCATATATCTTCCATATACAGACAGCGATCCGTTACATTTTTATTATATATATAGATATATATTTTGTAGCAGTAAATTCAAGCTGCCACGATTAGATACAATGGATTTAGCAACATTTGTAAATGCTGCCGGGGGGTCAACAGATAATACTCGTAAACCATCTAACAAGTCACCAAGTCCTCGATACCAATGGCTCGCCCACGCAGTGATAAAGAGATTGCGTGCAGCAGGTGGTTAGGCGATATATGCTTTTCCCCAAAAAATAAACACTCCGGACAGTTAAAGAGTGGTCTGTCTGTCGAATAAAGAAATATTGTTATTATTTTTATTAGTTTCTATATGAATGTCCCACATTCAGTCCAGATGGGCGACTCAGTGGTCACTGCTCTGCTCTATGCAGATGATGCAGTCCTGCTGGCACAGTCAGCGACTGACCTGCAGACCCTAGACGACACAATGACAGAAGTATTGCAAGAAAAGGAGTCTACGCAAAACAAAACCAAAATAATGGTCTTTGAAAGAGATGAAGCCAGAACAGATGTAAGAGTAAAAATAGGTAATGATGTACTAGAGCAAGTGGATGAATTTGTATATCTTTGATGTGGTTTTAGCCGAGATGGAAGGTACACCACTGATATAGAGCGAAGAGTGAATGCGGGATATAGAGTGAACGGAGCGTTGGGACAACTTCTCGGTAGCCAACACCTCAGCCAGAAGGCACGTGTAGCAATACATAACGCAGTGCTTGTCCCAACATTACTATATAGAAGCGAGAGTTGGGTATGCAGAAAAGAGCATGAAAGCAAAATTAATGCGGTCGAAATGTGATCTCTACGCAAAATCTGTGGAGTTAGGCTGACCGACCGCATTCGCAACGACGACGTAAGAGAGCGAGTAGGTATGAAAGAGAGTATTGGTGTAAAGATGCGAAAGGGATTGCTCCGATGGTTCGGACATGTGGAAAAAATGCCGAACGAACGTCTGATTAAGAAGATATACAATGCGAAAGTGGAAGGATGTAGGTACCGGGGGAGACCGAGACTAACCTACCTAGACCAAATCGGTCATGTACTGAAGGAAGGTGGAGTCAAGAGTCTCCGAAACCGGCGAGCGTGTATGAAGAGCATTATGAATGAGGAAGCGAAAAAAAGTTATAACGCTTTCGCTTATGGTTTAGATACACTTAGTTGTCAACTCAAACAATACACAGAAGAAGATATTATAAACGACCAGTTCGCTTCAATTTGTTCTGCTATTGTACAACCTAGTTCTACGGCGTTAACTTAATAGAAATGTTGTTTACAAATATTGTTTATATATATTGTTTATTATATTATTATTATACATATTTATTTTTTATTATTATGTATATATATTGTTTATTCACCATATCATAAAAATCTTATGATGAAAATCTTACTATTAATCTATTTCCCTGATGTTTCCTACTAATATTATAATTTTGAAAGTCTCTTAGAATATAAAGACGTTTGTTCTAATTTCATACTTTCCAGTTTCAAAATCATAAAACCCATGATATATAATAGCGATGTTACGGATATGAAGTCTATCTTTTCTTTTTTGAAATGAAAACTTGTTTAGCTGCGTTGTTCACTTTCTTGGGATGGGTAAAAATGACAAGTGACCTGATCGAAAATTTGTAAGGCGGAGAGAAGTAGACCATTTTTTTTTTTTTTTTGCGGTGGGCCATGGACGTCGCACCCCGCCAAGTCGGTCCGGGGTGACGGAAGAGGCGACGCGCAACCCCATTGACCCACCCTCCAAGCACCTCTTCTTCGCCGTGCGAGTGGGCCACCGGTACCCGATTTTTGTCTTCGGTGGCCCGCTCGGCGGTATGCCCTCTCGGGGTCGAGAGAAGTAGACCATGGGAGAGGAAATTTGTAAGACGGAGGGCGAGTAGACCGTAAGAGAATATTGTACTTAACCACATAAATGATAGTACTTTCATTCCAAAATATTTTTTTGTTGACGGCTCGCTATGGTATGGTCAATTTTTACACCATCCTGCACTAAGTAACTAAACAATACTATCCTGCACTAAATAATAATAGTATTGTGGAGGATTTAAGAAACATAGATTTAACACTGACAAATTACACACAGTTTACGATCTGGATCATCATTCTCCTACTCTTATCCCAATTACTTGAGGTCGATAAAATATGTACTTTTCTTTCATAGTACATATTGTAAAAGTTATTGGCAATAGTTTTATGACCGGCCGCCTGCCAGACGTCAACCCTCCTTGGAAATGTAATTGTCGACCAAACGGCATCAGATGGAGTTGACTCAGGTCGTTATAAGGCTCTTACTCGTCTTTTACGACATCCACGAGCAAAGTAAGGGTTGGTAGTATTAGTAGCCGCTGCCACACAGCATAGTTTAGGATCTGGATATGGATATTATAATAACATTAATCCGGTTTCGTATATAGTTACGGATATGAAAGTGTTTCGGATTATCTGACAGTTTTGGATAGTCTAGGTATTGGATATTTAATTTTTAGACAATTCCAAAAGGAAAGTGCTAAATGTGGTGATTTTCATTTTTTTTTTTTTTTTTTTTTTTTTTTTTATATTACTTATGGTGGCAAACGAGCAGACAGCACACCTGATGGTAAGTGTCACTGCCGCTCATGGACCTTTGCCAATGGTATAGCTAGGCCGCTGCCTACTAATACAAACCCCGAACCCACCCCAGTTGGGCTCACGGCTCTCTCGCTCATCGAACGAAGCGCAATAGCACCTTTCCATTACTCAGACGTCGATCTTCTGCGAGAGTGTGGTACTACACGGAACGGACCGGCCCGCGGCTGTAGACAGAGAACTGTCCACAGCGTGGTCCTGCCACAATTAAATATCATATTATTAACCATTGAAAAGATTTACGTTTTGGACTCAATTATACACCGACTCTATTCGAAACTATTAGATTGGTTCCGGTTAAGCTTTTGGATATATTTTTATTTCGGCTATTCGATAATTTCGGTTTCGGTTACGAAGCTCCATAATATCTCTAACATATGGCATACCCATTTTTCCGTGTGGTGACGGAGTAAGAATACAATTCACCACCCCCTATCTTACCCGTGGGTGATCGTAAGAGACGACTAAGGGTTATAAAACGCATATAACATTTATGCAAGAGAAGGAAAACTCGAAACAAAACCTTATACCAACACATCTGACCAGCGCGGTATAGTAGGTTAATTTCCCTCCCATTACGGAGGAAACCTGGGCCCAACAGTAGGACGTATGTGGGCTGCGATGATGATGACGATGATAATGGCATACCCATATATTTTTTTAACTGTTTAAAATATATCATGCATATTAAATTGTTCGATAAATAACCCTACAATGACGATTTTTTTTTTAAGCTATTGCATAGCTTCTATCGCGGGCCTTGAGCGCGGGGACCGAATCCAGAAATTCCGTAACGAAAAAACCTCACGCTCCCCACTCCGACGGGCAAGGAGGTGTGGCTTGAAGGCCGTGCATCGTCTAACGTCGTTTCAGTTCGGCAGTCTTCGACACGGCGTTATGTGCGATTAGACGTATTGTACGACTCTACGTAATAAATTTCCAATTATCTTGGCTGGCGATTTCAACATTAACTTCGCTGATAAAAAATCAGAGCGGTTGACAACTTTTCTATCAAAAACATTAAATTTGAAAATGAATAATGATCCACAAGAGTCCACAACAAAATATGGGACCACCATTGACGCGGTATTTTCTAGGTATTTAGAGGATATTAAGTCGCAAACTTATGTTTCTTATTTCAGTTATCATAAACCTATAGTTTCAATGATAAATATTCCTGAATAACCAACAGCTACTGTAAAATAATAAAACCCACACGTATTGTAAAATAAAAAAAAGTGCGTGTAACCTTTACGCGCGATTGAAGTAAAACTTCTTTGGCGTTGACGACATATATCACTGAAATGATTAAATATTAACTTAAATAAATAAACATTATATTATTATTATTGTATCTCCTTTTAATTCACGGGATCTTCCATAGGGAAGATGCCCGGTCCTTTGGGAGGCTTACATGGGGATATGGATCCAACACGCAGAGGCCTTTGGAGAAATTTATTATTTTTTATTATTACTATTGTATCTCCTTTTAATTCACGGGATCTTCCATAGGGAAGATGCCCGGTCCTTTGGGAGGCTTACATGGGGATATGGATCCAACACGCAGAGGCCTTTGGAGAAATTTAATCTAAATATTGGGATGGGACACCTACCGATGACATTCCACGTCTGCACTTAACATACGTGGAATGCCAGTAGTGAGTGTAAAACTATTGTATGATGATGGTATCTAATATATGAAATATGGGAGTGGGTGTTTAGTGGACTGGTTCATCTTAAATCTATGAATTTATAACTGTCGTCTGCCTTCAAACCCATGTTAAGAGCTGAACGGTGGCAGACGGTGACTCGCCAACTCACTGAATGGGCCCCCTAAATAGTCGCCACAGACACACTAGTCATACGGGCGACAGAGGGCAACATTGATGTAAGTGGCTAGGGGTGCCGAGCGGTGCGGCGCCGGTTTCACCATTGAGTCTGCGATAAACAAACTCATGGTTTCCCCGTAATTATGCCCTTGAAAATGACACTTCGACCCCCGAGCATATAGCTCTGGCGACCCCTCTCTGATCAGCTGTTTAAGGCAAGCCAGAGCTGAGAGTCCTTCGGGCACTCTTCGGTTTCCACTCTAGCCAGCCAATGAAGGCCAGCTGGAGACGAGTCCCTGATCGACTCTCTGGAGTATTCAGGACCGCAGTGTCGCCACTCACATTCAGCTCGCCACAAGCTGCCCTGCAGTTTATTGGCTTTCCTGTAAATCTTGTGATACATTTTTTTTTATATCAAAAGAACTTAGGGAGCCAAATAATGTTCCTCCGAGTTTTGCGTTAGCCTCATGGTGAAGTAACGACTGGCCCGGAGGTATTATTATTATTTTTGTATCTCCATTTATTCACGGGATCTTCCGTAGGTAAGATACCCGGTCCTTTGGTAGGCTTACATGGGGATATGGATCCAACACGCAGAGGCCTTTAGAGAAATTTAATCTAAATATTGGAATGGGACACCTACCGATGACATTCCACGTCTGCACATAACATACGTGGACTGCCAGCGGTAAGTGTAAAACTATTGTGTGATTATGGTAGCTAATATCTGATTATGGGAGTGGGTGCTTAGTGGACTGGTTCATCTTAAATCTATGAATTTTTAACTGTCGTCTGCCTTCAAACCCATATTGAGAGATGAACGGTGGCAGACGGTGACTCGCCAACTCACTGAATGGGCCCCCTAAACAGTCGCCACAGGCACACAAGCCATACGGGCAACAGGGGGCAACATTGGTGCAAGTGGCTAGGGGTGTCGAGCGGTGCGGCGCCGGTTTCACCATTGAGTCTGTGATAAACAGAGCCATGGTTTCCCCGTAGTTATGCCCTTGAAAATGACACTTCCACCCCCGAGCATATAGCTCTGGCGACCCCTCTCTGACCAGCTGTTTAAGGCAAGCCAGAGCTGAGAGTCCTTCGGGCACTCTTCGGTTTCCACTCTAGCCAGCCAATGAAGGCCAGCTGGAGACGAGGCCCTGATCGACTCTCTGGAGTATTCGGGACCGCAGTGTCGCCACTTACATTCAGCTCGCCACAAGCTGCCCTGCGGTTTATTGGCTTTCCTGTAAATCTTGTGATACATTTTTTTTTTTTTTTTTTATATCGAAAGAACTTAGGAAGCCGTATAATGTTCCTCCGAGTTTATTATTATTATTATATTTTATAATTTAATTATATTTATTATTCATGTGCTTTACAAAGATTATTCAAATGTTATATTAATATTATTCATTCGAAACAGGTAATTGAAGCAAGTACAGTAGATTATTATAATTTTTAATATATATAGTTAAAATTTGCAAAAATTTCTATAGCGCGATTTAGACTCTAATTTATTATTATTTGTATCTCCTTTTAATTCACGGGATCTTCCGTAGGGAAGATGCCCGGTCCTTTGGGAGGCTTACATGGGGATATGGATCCAACACGCAGAGGCCTTTGGAGAAATTTAATCTAAATATTGGGGTGGGACACCTACCGATGACATTCCACGTCTGCACATAACATACGTGGAATGCCAGCAGTAAGTGTAAAACTATTGTGTGATGATGGTATCTAATATATGAATATGGGAGTGGGTGCTTAGTGGACTGGTTCATCTTAAATCTATGAATTTATAAACTGTCGTCTGCCTTCAAACCCATGTTAAGAGATGAACGGTGGCAGACGGTGACTCGCCAACTCACTGAATGGGCCCGCTAAATAGTCGCCACAGACACACAAGTCATACGGGCAACAGAGGGCAACATTGGTGTAAGTGGCTAGGGGTGTCGAGCGGTGCGGCACCGGTTTCACCATTGAGTCTACGATAAACAAACTCATGGTTTCCCCGTAATTATGCCCTTGAAAATGACACTTCCACCCCCGAGCATATAGCTCTGGCGACCCCTCTCTGACCAGCTGTTTAAGGCAAGCCAGAGCTGAGAGTCCTTCGGGCACTCTTCGGTTTCCACTCTAGCCAGTCAATGAAGGCCAGCTGGAGACGAGTCCCTGATCGACTCTCTGGAGTATTCAGGACCGCAGTGTCGCCACTCACATTCAACTCGCCACAAGCTGCCCTGCGGTTTATTGGCTTTCCTGTAAATCTTGTGATACATTTTTTTTTTATATCAAAAGAACTTAGGGAGCCAAATAATGTTCCTCCGAGTTTTGCATTAGCCTCATGGTGAGGTAACGACTGGCCCGGAGGGAGAATATATTATTATTATATTATTATTATTATTATTATATTTTAATTATATTTATTATTCATGTGCTTTACAAAAATTATTCAAACGTTATATTAATATTATTCATTCGAAACAGGTAATTGAAGCAAGTACAGTAGATTATTATAAATTTTAATATATATAGTTAAAATATGCAAAAATTTTTATAGCGCGATTTAGACTCTAATACATGTCCTCTTAGAATCCATTAACTTTGTTACAGCGCCATCTAGTACTAAATTGTGATCCTATTTAAAAAATCTGAGTTACTCCCTAGTCGCGCCTAAAGAAGTTTTACTTCAATAAAAGTATTTTAAATAATATTAACTTTTTTTATTTATTTAATAATAGAAAAATTTGTTTTCTTATCGGTCACCACGCTCAAAAATTGTAACTTGAATTAATATCAAAGAAAAAGCAATACTGCATGAATAAAATAAATAAATAAAAAAAAAATTATAATTGCATAAGTTGATACAAAATGCTATGCAATAGCTTTACCGCGGCAGTCCCCGAGTGCCACACGTCTTTTGACGTGTGGCACTCGGGGATAGCTTATAGCTATGCAATAGCTATTGCATAGCTTCTATCGCGGGCCTTGAGCGCGGGGACCGAATCCAGAAATTCCGTAACGAAAAAACCTCACGCTCCCCACTCCGACGGGCAAGGAGGTGTGGCTTGAAGGCCGTGCATCGTCTAACGTCGATTCAGTTCGGCAGTCTTCGACACGGCGTTATGTGCGATTAGACGTATTGTACGACTCTACGTAATAAATTTCCAATTATCTTGGCTGGCGATTTCAACATTAACTTCGCTGATAAAAAATCAGAGCGGTTGACAACTTTTCTATCAAAAACATTAAATTTGAAAATGAATAATGATCCACAAGAGTCCACAACAAAATATGGGACCACCATTGACGCGGTATTTTCTAGGTATTTAGAGGATATTAAGTCGCAAACTTATGTTTCTTATTTCAGTTATCATAAACCTATAGTTTCAATGATAAATATTCCTGAATAAGCAACAGCTACTGTAAAATAATAAAACCCACATGTATTGTAAAATAAAAAAAAGTGCGTGTAACCTTTACGCGCGATTGAAGTAAAACTTTTTTGGCGTTGACGACATATATCACTGAAATGATTAAATATTAACTTAAATAAATACATATTATATTATTATATTATATATATTATATATTATATATATTATATTTTTTATATTTTATTTTATAATTTAATTGTATTTATTATTCACGTGCTTTACAAAGATTATTCAAATGTTATATTAATATTATTCATTCGAAACAGGTAATTGAAGCAAGTACAGTAGTTTATTATAAATTTTAATATATATAGTTAAAATTTGCAAAAATTTCTATAGCGCGATTTAGACTCTAATACATGTCCATCCATTAACTTTGTTACAGCGCCATCTAGTAATAAATTATGATCCTATTTAAAAAATCTGAGTTACTCCCTAGTCGCGCCTAAAGGAGTTTTACTTCAATAAAAGTATTTTAAATAAACAATATTAACTTTTTTTATTTATTTAATAATAGAAAAATTTGTTTTCTTATCGGTCACCACCACGGAGCAAATACAAAGAGGAGACGGCCTAAGTAACTGTGCACTGTGATTCTCAAGTAGGCCCTGACGTCATCACGTTAACATCAATAGTAGGCGTGGCCTATTAGTCTTCTGTCGTCGCTGCCGGTGTTCGTACGGTGCATAAAATTATATTTTTGGTGTATTTTTATGTTATTACGAAGAAAACCATGAAGTGTTGTGTTTTATCATGTAAAAACTACTCCAATAAACGTACAGATGCTATGGAAAGAATCACATTCCATTTGCAAGTATATTTATTCATAATTTATCAAAATAATTTCTAGAAAGTTCTTTTGACGGTATCATGTTCAGAAATAATTTTACTCAACGTTAGATGGCACTACTTTGCGTAATAGGACCTAGAACAACAAAAGCACATACAGTTCAAACATTTAAGATTATTGTAATAACTAATAACCATGAGTATTAAAATTTATACCCAAAGCCTTTTACCTCAACAAAAATATGAGTTTTATATGTAGTTAATAATTATTTTGTAAGCAACACGCCAGCTGTCGTTAACTATGAAGAACTATAAAAGTGTCAAAAATCCAGGGTCGTAATTAGAATATAATTATAACATTCGGATTTTTCATCAAAGAAAAATATTTTTTACACTATTTCAAATGAACCTATTATAATTAAACTGTAAATTTTGTATGTTTTAGAATACCGTCCAATGACGATGTTAGAAGCAATGGATTTCAAAAATTAATAGAAAAACTGGACTCCTACGAAATATACAAAGATTTGTTCTTCTCATTTTAACAATAAAGATTTAAAGGACTGTATTGCAACCAATAGAAACCACTTCGAACAAGCTTTTTATATTTTAAATTGTTTTATAACACATGTATTAAACTAACACATGTATTAAACTAACACTGTAAAAGTCATAAATATTTTTTGCAATAGAAAAAGGTTTTTCTTTGTTACAGTATTTAGGGCAAGACTAGGTATAGCTCAAGAAATATATGATGCAAAAGAGTATTTCATTTTTATTATTGGAGCCAATGTCACCCTTTCTCCTTTATTTATTAATAATGTAATTGCACTCGATGCAATTTCTTGATAAGATTAACGAGGTTGAGCACGTCACAAAAATACTCAAAATGGTGGTGGCGTCGAAGGTCTTCAAGTTACCTTTGGCATGGCTAAGTTTTAGATGGCCCGTGCGTCAATCAAACGGTTGCTACCAGGGGGGTCTGGTCTGCTCGCTTGAAATACTCTTTTACATGTCTTGTTCATTGACACCATTGTTGCATTATCAATTGTATAAAGCCTTATTTTAATAGAGTGGTTTGATTCTTTTTTTATATGGAAAAGACAAAAAGGAAGGAAATAATACCGTGTAACTAACATATCTACTAAAAGTCCAACTACTTTCATTCGATAATTTGTTAGAAACCCAAACAAATAATTGTATTATTTGGTCGTATGGAAAGGACACAAATATGAAGAAAAAAAGGTTTCTAAACTTCTGAGTTTATCAGAATGACAGTAAAGAAAAGATGGATTTTTCATAAAATATTAACATTATGAACAATGCTGACAAGCCTTATAAAGAAATTTTCGGTTAAAAACAGTAGTCATACAGCTATTCGCTATGCAGAATTATTTGATTATAAACATTTGTATTTGAATAGAGCAAACAGCTAATAAGATTTGTTTGTATCTTTGAAATAAAAAAAAATTAGCACTCCTTGATATAGGTAAATTCTGAGTACGTCCCTGTTACACCATACACTTACTGACATCTAATGCAAGATAGCTCAACTGCATACAATATACGAAATTAGTAGTTGTGCTAATAGCCGGTAGATGGACATAAAGGAGGGAGTGAGACAAGTACTATTACTTGTCTCACTTTCTCCATTAGCAGCGTCCCCCTCACCCCTGTAAATGACACGCATTGTTTCATAGAAAATATTCATTACAACAGCTCCTCTTTGTATTTGCTCCGTGGTCACCACGCTCAAAAAGTGTAACTTGAATTAATATCAAAGAAAAAGCAATACTGCATGAATAAAATAAATAAATAAATAAAAAATTATAATTGCATAAGTTGATACAAAATGCTATGCAATAGCTTTACCGCGGCAGTCCCCGAGTGCCACACGTCTTTTTTTTTTGGTAGGCTATGGCCCGGTCACACGTCGCCCGCACCGTCCGGGGCGACGAAAGGGCAGCGCGTGGCCCCATAACCCACCGTATTCCCTCCCCATCGCCATTGGGCCGGCCACTGGTACCACTTTCTTGCCTTCCGTGGCCAGCCCGGCGGGACCCTACAATGACGATAAGGTATTATTAGAAAATTGGTATAAATATTGTAGATAATAGTTGTGTGGTAGCGGCTACGAATACCACCAACCCTTACTTTGCTCGTGGATGTCGTAAAAGACGACTAAGAGCCTTATAACGACCTGAGCCAACTTTATCTGATGCCGTTTGGTCAACAATTACATCCCCAAGGATGGTTGACGTGCTGGGCCGGCCACCGAAGACAGAGATCGGATACCGGTGGCCCGCACGCACGGCGAATAGAGGTGTTTGCAGGGTGGGTCCATGGGATTGCGCGCCGTCTCTTCCGTCGCCCCGGGCCGATTTGCCGGAGCGCGACCACATCCATGGTCCCACCTTGCGAAGGAAAAAAAAGGAGGTTTGACGTCTAGCAGGCGGCCGGTCATAAAACTGTTTTCAATAACTTTTAAAATATAGACTATCAAAGAAGAGTACATATTGTATCGACCCCAAGTAGGCAATTGGGATAAAATTAGGAGAATGTTGATGATGAGTATAAATATTATAGAGTATAATTCTGTATGAATTTGATTATTTCGCGTAAAGACTCATGTTGTACCCCATTATCTAAAGTAATATCAATGTTAAAAATACTCATAATACATTAATCACCATATTTACCATGTTATGTCCTAACAGTTGTCATAACAACGGTGACTTCACAAAACCTTTGATATGCGATATCGCAGTGCTGTCAAATTATGGACACTGTTCGGCTTCTTTTTATTCCAACGTTATTTGTCATAGACTAGTTAGAAATATTCTCGATAAACAGGATATTTTACACAAAAAAGATTTAAAATCCAGGCTAGTTAAACGCATACTCTTACACCAATTACTTTGGGTCGATACAATATGTACTCTGCTTTCATAGTATGTATTGTAAAAGTTATTAGCAATAGTTGGGTATGCAGAAAAGAGTATGAAAGTAGAATTAATGCGGTCGAAATGCGATCTCTTCGGAAAATCTGTGGAGTTAGGCTGACCGACCTCATTCGTAACGACGACGTAAGAGAGCGAGTAGGTATGAAAGAGAGTATTGGTGTAAAGATGCGAAAGGGAATGCTCCGATGGTTCGGACATGTGGAAAGAATGCCGAACGAACGTCTGCTTAAGAAGATATACAATGCGAAAGTGGAAGGATGTAGGTACCGAGGGAGACCGAGACTAACCTACCTAGACCAGATCGGTCAGGTACTGAAGGAAAGTGGAGTCAAGAGTCTCCGAAACCGGCGAGCGTGTATGAAGAGAATTATGAATGTTGAGGAAGCGAGTGAAGTATGCAGAGATAGAGTTCTCTGGCACTCTGTTCTCTCTGCCTACCCTGCAAGGGATATGGCGTCATGATATGTATGTATTAGCAATAGTTTTATGACCGGCCTCCTGCCAGACGTCAACTTTTCTTGGGAATGTAATTGTTGAGCGAACGGCATCAGATGGCGTTATAAGGCGTCGTTAGTCGTCTTTTACGACATCCACGAGCAAAGTAAGGGTTGGTAGTATTTGAAGTCGCTACCACACAGCATTAATAATAAATTAATATTTATACTAATAAATGGTCGGTTTTTTTTGTTCGGTTATACTGAGACAATTACTGAACCGATTGATATAATACTTATACCATAAGATGCAGCGTGTTTCGGAGAAAGTTTTAATATATGATACGTCGGTGATTACTTATAAGAAAGGGAGAAGCGGGCTGGGGACAGCTATCAGCATTCTAAGTATATATTGACAAACTACATTCAAATAATTTAATTATTTAATATAGATAAATAAGAAGCATATGAAATAGCGATAAAATTACTGGCAAAAGTTTTAATTACATACTAGCTTTTGCCCGCGACTTCGTCCACGTAGAAGTCATCTCTGACAGAGTTAAATAGAAAAAGCAATGCAAGGTGTTGAAAGTTTGTCGCTAGGATGATAATCAACAGCGTCAGAAACTGGGCTGTGTTGAGGTGTTGATTCTCCGAGTTAGTTGTCTAACGGAATTAGGCAATAGGGTGGGTCCGAGAGAAAATACTCTACGTTGACACGCTCTACCGTCGGTGCTTTGGGCGGCGCAAGCGTGAGTACCTGTATTTAGGGCATCGACTCGAGATGATAACCGGTTGCGGTGGCCCGCCCTCACAACGTAGATGTACGTGTACGGCACGCGTGTGTCTATATACCATAGCCAGCGGTCACTAAAGAAAAAGGTGGTTTAAAGTTCTATTCATTCTACAAATTATATTGCCATTAATATACTATTTACGATATGATCATGGGATAAAAATATAATTATCGCCAACCTTTATTTGACTGTTTTGCTTCACCAGCAGAGTTGCGACCTCGTTAGATATGATTTATTATTTCAGTTATAGAGTGAACATTTTTGAAGCTAAACTTAACCTGTATCTTAAACTATTAGGCAAGAACCTATTGTTGTCTACTATGTGTATTGTGTGAGCTTTCACGCCGGAACTGGTCGCCACAATGGCACTGGTGCGGACTTGATGGAGGTGGAGAGAGAAACACGTGTTTATTTATTTTTACCGAAGAATATTTGTATGTAATTTGAAAAGAATCGATAAAGAAATTTTCTCGCCATACACACTTTGCCGCTTTGTTACACCCCCTTAGGGGCGGAATTCATAAAATCCTTTCATACATACATACACATACATACATATCATCACGCCATATCCCTTGCAGGGTAGGCAGAGAGAACAGAGTGCCAGAGAACTCTGTCTCTGCATACTTCACTCGCTTCTTCAACATTCATAATTCTCTTCATACACGCACGCCGGTTTCGGAGACTCTTGACTCCACCTTCCTTCAGTACATGACCGATCTGGTCTAGGTAGGTAAGTCTCGGTCTCCCTCGGTACCTACATCCTTCCACTTTCGCATTGTATATCTTCTTAACCAGGCGTTCGTTCGGCATTCTTTCCACATGTCCGAACCATCGGAGCATTCCCTTTCGCATCTTTACACCAATACTCTCTTTCATACCTACTCGCTCTCTTACGTCGTCGTTACGAATGCGGTCGGTCAGCCTAACTCCACAGATTTTCCGCAGAGATCGCATTTCGACCGCATTAATTTTACTATCATACTCTTTTCTGCATACCCAACTCTCGCTTCCATACAGTAATGTTGGGACAAGCACTGCGTTATGTATTGCTACACGTGCCTTCTGGCTGAGGTGGTGGCTGCCGAAAAGTTGCCCCAACGCTCCGTTCACTCTATTTCCCGCATTCACTCTTCGCTCTATATCAGTGGTGTACCTTCCATCTCGGCTAAATCCACATCCAAGATATACAAATTCATCCACTTGCTCTAGTACATCATTACCTATTGTTACTCTTACATCTGTTCTGGTTTTATCTCTTTCAAAGACCATTATTTTGGTTTTGCTCACATTCACGCGTAGACCTCCTTCTTCCTTTCATATTGAATCTATATGTCATAAATAAAAACGTGCTTCAAAATTTAATGTTTCTAGCTTTAATAGTTTCGGCTTGGCGGTAATGAGTCGTTCAACCCGCTTCACAGGCCTAATTTACACAACCAGAGGGTGAAAATTGATATATGCCGGATATTACCCTAGAATATTTGATTCAACTCGTAATTTGAAAAGAATCAATAAAGATTTTTTCTCTTCACACAAACTTTGTCACTCTGCTCCATCCCCTTAGGGGTATAATTTCGTAAAGTCCTTTCTTAGTAAATCTCTACGTCATATAAAGAAACCACTGTCAACATTTCAAGTTGCCAGCTTCAATAATATTGGCTTGGCGCTAATGATTTAATGAGTCGTCCAACCCGCTTTGCAGGCCTAATTTAACCCCCAGAGGGTGAAAATCAACAAATGCTGAAACACGTGTTTATTTATTTTTACTGAAGAATATTTGTACGTAATTTGAAAAAAATCGATAAAGATTTTTTTCTCCGAACATTTTTAAATTGACATAACTTTTTTTTTATAAACCAATTGACATAAGATAAAGCCTAAATGTTAAGTGAAGCTTACCACAATATATTAGTGAAAACCGTGTCTAAATCGGATAAGCCGTTTCTGAGATTAGCGTGCACAAACACACAGACAAACAGATAAACAGACAAAAATTTTAAAAATTATTGTTTTGGGTTCTATTAGTGTTGATAAAGGTCCCAGTAATATTTTTTTACATATATCTTCCATGTACAGACAGCGACCCGTTACATTGTTATTATATGTATAGATTACATTGTTTCAGTACAAGTTTAACAAATCACTAAGGATTGCGCACATTTTTCAATCCTCAAGGCATTCTTGGCATTTGTTCTATCCTAAGACAACCGCAAATTCCGAATCGCGGGAAATATTTGTAGTATTTATGAATGGAATTATAGCTTTCCGCCTTCATACTTGGAATGTTTAAATACACGAAATGTTTTATTTAATTATAATATATTTATTTATATATATATATATATTAGGATATCGGATATTAATGAAGAATATATAATTTATACTAATATTACTCCGTCCGTGTCGTGACGGAGCAAGAATACAATTCACTAACCCCTATCTTACCCGTAGCTGATTATAAGAGACGACTAAGGGATAAAGTATGCAAATAACATCTATGCAAGAGAAGGAAAACTCTAAAGAAAACCCTATAGCAAAACGTCTGTTCAGCGCGGTATACTAAGTTAATTTCCCTCCCATTATGGAGCAGGCCCGAGCCCAACAGTGGGACATATATGAGCTGAGATGATGATGATATAATATATGAGTATTATGTATCCGAAAACGAAGGAAGCAAACGGTGAACAGCTAGTTTTATAATAAGCTTTCAAATTTATGTAAATCCTTTAAAATAATAAATATACATAAAAAAACGTCATCTACTTTTTTTTATAAATAACGATCATGCAAAGCAAAACTAGATAACTAGTAGTAAATAAGGACTTGGATGGTTATGTAATTACACCTTCGCGCTGGCAGTATGTGCTCACGGCCTTCATTCACGATGGAACGATAAAGAAGATCAATATTACTCTGTGGCAACATTTTTAACAACGTAAAAATCAAGTTACAGAGCCTCGGAAAATTCAGTGTTTTTGTTGTAATATGGACAGAGACATATTTGAGATTTTGTACTAGCGAGCGTTCTTTGAAGCCAACGATCGTGGCAACATCAGAAAAGCAAAAAAAAAAAGTAATGAGCGTCTATTACTAAAGCGACGGCATACCAAAAACAGCAAAAAAACCACTCGCAACTTTTTTTTGAATTCTAAAAATGATGGTGACTACATTTCTAGCTCTTTATTTGATTTTCTAAAATATTATACGTATAGGCTGAATGGTGTAAGTACTGGCCTACGGTATTATATCATGGTTTCGATTCCTACACAAAAAAAAAATGTCTCGTATACAATTAATTATTCTGAGGCTAGATATTATTCATGTTAATTATTTGTTTGTCCTTTTTTTGCAGGCTATGGTCTAGACACACCCGGCCCGTTCCGTCCGGGACCACGAAAGAGTAGCGTGAGTTTTCATAATCCACAGTATTCCCACCCCATCCCCATTAGGCCCAGCTTATACCAATTCCTTGACATCTCTGACCAGCCTGGTTTATAGATAACGAAAGGCTGAATAATAATTAATAAAAATGATTACATTGCAATTACTCAACAGTTCAACTTAGCTCATATATGTCCCTCGATACGTCCTGGCAAGCAGCATCCAAAATAATAAGCAAATTTACCCTATACCATGCTGCTCAGCTATTGTGTTTTGTTTGGAGTTTTCCTTCTTTTGCATAGATGTTATATGTATATTAATACCTTGCTCGTCTTTTACGACACCAATGGTTAAAAAAGGGGATGATAAATTGCAATCATACTCCGTCACCTCTCGGAAAATTATTCCAATATATCTTATCATATATGCAGTTCTATTCCAATATATCTTATCATATTTTGTATAAATTCCAAGAAGGGGGTCGTCCCTGTTCCAGTAAATTATACAGCGTGCTCTATTGTTTGTGAAATCAACCCATGACAGTAGCAATTTCAATGTGCAGATATGTATGCAGTAAGTTCACATAAAAATGAAAATTCCTGTAAAGCATCTAAGTTCGGTATTTTCTTTTTAGTATTTAAAGGAATTATCCGTGTGGTGACAGAGTAAGAATACAATTCACCACCAATATCTACCCGTGGGTGATCGTAAGAGAAGACTAAGGGATATAATAAGCATATAACTGAAAAACTGAAACAAAACCCTATACCAACACGTCTTACCAGCGCGGTATAGTAGATTAACTTCCCTCCCATTACGTAGGAGGCCCGAGCCGAGCATTTAATTTCAAAGTGTAGACTCCGTATGTACGTGTGTGTTAACCTATAATTAGTTGTTGTTTTTAATAAATATTGTCACATTTGTTTAATTTAATTTGATTTAATATAATTTAATTCATTTCACGGGACTAAATTGTTTTTCTTGTTTAATATCACTTTAATATTATATTTCCAATGTGAAGCCTCCGCATGTACATGTGGTGTAAACCTATAATTAATTGTTATACTCGTTTTTTTAGTTTATTTCTGTTCTATTGTATAAGTATAAACAGTTGTTGGTTAACCTAATAAATAAATAAATATAAAATGCATATAATATCTATGCAAGAGAAGGAAAACTCGAAACAAAACCCTATACCAACACGTCTGACTAGCGTAGTATAGTAGGTTAATTTCCCTCCCATTACGGAGGAGGCCCGAGCATAACAGTGGGAATTAACGCAGACACCCAGAATGAGAACTTCTCTTTGTAGATTGTACAAAGTATATATCCTGCGTAGGAATCAAACACTGCCTCGAAAGATACACCACGCCATATATGCAGTCATAGGTGGTAAATTTCTTACACCGCCACTAAACAAAATACTGAGACAAAGTAAAGTAATACTTCTGTAATTTGATTGTATAGTAATATACACTCATAAGAACTGTACTGTTGTTTAATATACACTTTCTTATGATTTCCAAAGTTAATTAAATTCATGTCTTTGAATTACGGACTTCTTTGGTTAAGGAGAATCTTTGAGTTACGGAGCTTTCTGTTTAGTAATGGAATAAGAATACAATTCTGCTCCCTCTGTCTTGTCCGTAGATATCGTAAAAAATGACTAAGGGATAAATTACGCATATAACATCTATACAAGAAGAGGAAAACTCAAAATAAAACTCTATACCAATTTCTCTGAACAGCGTGGTACAGTAGATTAATTTTCCTTCTATTGTGGAGAAGTTTTGAGCCCAGCAAAGAGACATATTATATGATTTCAAATGATGATGATGATATCTTTAAATGTAAGACTGCAGAAATAATTCAATAGTCTAAGTAACGAATTCCTGCGTCTAGTAGTATTAGTTTGGTTTCAACTACTGCACGCTTCTTGCCTCGTGTTGAGGTCTTGCTCTACTCTCGATATATGAAAATCAAGTATTTTTTAAACCTAAAAATGATTGTATTTTTCTCACATTGCATTTATAGGATAATATTATCATATATATGTCAAGAAAAACATTAGTTTAAACGTATTTGATATTTAAAAAAAAGCAATTATTTTATTTAAAGTAAGAAAACAATCGATTAAAAAAAATATTCGAGGACGTCCGGATTAAATATTCTGAATTTGGCACGATCACGACCGTAAAAATTAAATTAACAAAATATTTATATTTTTAAAAGCTTCATAATTGCAGCGTGCTGTTCCCTTTCGAAAATGGCTTGGTAATTCTTTGTTGTTTAATTATAAATAATAAAAAACTAAACTGCTTAGTCATTGACGTTCATCACAGTGTATGTACGACTATATCTTATAAAAATTGGGTTTGTTTACATTTTTTTATTCATCCATTCGGACAAGCAAAGGAAATAAGTCCCATACAGCCTATTGTTAACGAACAGCTATATTTAGCACTACGTCGAGAAAGGCATGAAATTTCAAATGTATTTTTTTTCTTTCATTTATATTTATGGCATTGACTGACATAAATGATAAATAACATATAAATTATGAGGCGTGCACTTTTGGATTTTCCAAATTATTAAATGATTATATTCTGAATATATTCGAAGTTTAATTTTTTTCGAAGAGTATATTTAAAGCACATCATTATCTTAGCTAGTCTCCCATTGTTGAGCTTGAGCATCTTCACAATAAGGAAAATGACCTCTTATACTACGTATTGGCATAAGATTTAACATCCAGAATGCCTTCTCTTACATTCATCACTTCTATTAGCTGCGTGGTAGCGGCTACGAATACAACCAACCTTTACTTTGCTAGTGCAGGTCGTAAAAGACGACTTAGAGCCTTATAACGACCTGGGCCAACTCCATCTAACGCTGTTTGATTTTCCACACATTCCCAAGGAGGGTTGACGTCTGGCAGGCGGCTGGTCATAAAACGATTACCAATAAATTTTACAATATGTACTATGAAAGAAGAGTACATATTGTATCGACCCCAAGTAATTAAGATAAGAGTAAGATAATGATGAATGCCTTCTATTGCATTAACATTATCTGTTATTACTTAATCTTTTTTTACGACACTAACAAGTAAAAGAGGTCCTAATTAATTGTATTCTTACCCAGTTAATATTCCAATTAATACCAATATTCCATTCTCCATCATAAAACACAAAGTATTATTATATAAATACTTAGAATCGCTGTATGGTGAGTTAAAAATACCCACCCTTTATTTTCCTTTGAGGGCAATAAAAACTGACTGAAGTGGCAGTAGGATATTGAGTAGAGACATTCTCCAAAGAAACTTGTAACAGAAAATGCGATTGTCCACCCAAGCGTGGTTTAACGACATTATACTACAGGAGGGCAAACTAAACCCCATACTAAGGAACAACTCGTTATTTCGCGGGGATGAAGTCCCCATAAAACAAACGATTAACGAACGCAAAGACACCTTTTTTTTTGCGGTGGGTATGGACGTGCTCGCGCACTGCCAAATTGGTTCGGGGCGACGGAAGAGGCGGCGCGGAAGACCGCCCTGATCCCATAGACCCAACCTGCAAACACCTCTCTTCGCCGTGCGAGCGCGCCATCGGTACTCGATCTTTGTCTTCGGTGGCAACGCAAAGACATCTAGACTCAAAACAATTATTTCTGAAACATACAAAAAATTATCATACGTGGAGATTGAATCTGCTGCAATTAACACGCGAGGACCGTACGTACCACGCCGCCATATGCATTCAAAACAATATCATATACCTATAGATTAACTTTAAAAAAAGTAAACAGTTAGTATTCCAGCAATATGCGTAACAGATTTTCTCTACACATGACGACAGCTTGCTCGTACAGCGGTAATCGAGCCTCAACGTTCAATAAAAACGATATATCACTTCAAAAAACAAAAAATAAACCTTCACATTAAATAAATAAGGACTGTGGTAACTGCATAACTTTATTGATAACGTTGTCTGATACAAGTCAACAATGTTTCATCAGCGGGTATGCTATACGATTTTGTACTCTAATAAATGCTTGTTAAGGGTTTTTATTGTTAATATGAAGTGGTTTTCTGTATCATATACCGTAGTTGCAATTAGTGCATCGCTGTTGCCATTGTGTTACTGCGAGGCGGACGCTTCAAGCGGCTCATTCCATTAAGCATATAAATGTATGAAGATTAAAACCTTTCAACAGTAAGTACGTGTATTTACTATTCTATTAAAATTATCTGTGTGGTAATGGGAAAAAAATATAAGGTTAACTTATTTTTTCCAAAAGAGTCATAAAAAATTATTCTCTCTGCCTACCCTGCAAGGGATATGGCGTGATGATATGTATGTATGTATGAGGCATAAAAATTGACTTTAGGATCATTAAGACAATGTGCTATTACTCTTCGTTCGTTCGTTGAGCAAGAGAGCCGGATGCCCAACTTTCTGGGTGGATTTTAGGGTTTTCATTGATAGGCAGCGGCCTAGCTGGTAGCACCGGTATTGTATATTTACATAAGTGGTAGTAACCCTTAATAAGAGGTGTACTGCTTGTTCGTTTGTCACTATAAGATGATCTGCCATGCTGATCAGACGGATTAGTTAGGGATTTTACTTCGGGTGTTTTTCTTCTCTTCCATAAATTATATCTACATTATATTCCATACTGATCTGTTACGACACATGAGTAAGAGAGGGGCGATAATTATCGTCAATCACCTCAGCTAATATATATATCCCAAAGTTAGGCTCCAGCGTCCTCCACAATAGGAGGGTAATGTCTTTCTTTATTGAAAAACAATGTCTAGATACACGCCACCCGCACCGTCTACGGTATTGGAAAGATAGCCTACAACATCATAACCTGCCTTATTACCCCGTATTCGGTATTTGGTCTAACCACCAGTAGTCCAGTACCAATACCATGACATCAGTGGAAGTGAAATTGATGTATTATAGGGCGCTGATAAGACGGGTTGGTAATGGGGCAATATCTAGTCAATAATAAAACACTTGAGAGCACTTACGTCTCCTGAAAGTCGGTCGTCTATTATGTTAATTTAACCATTAAATTGCAAATGGCCTGCGTGGTAGATTTACAAGTTTGACTTAAATATAAGGATGAAAAAAAAAACTATTAGTGTTGGTTGATGTCTATGGTAGAGATTTACATAGAGATTATATTAAACCAATGTCTTTTATATATCATGTTTAAATCAGTTTTAGCATTAGCAAATAATTATTATAAAAAAAATCCATATCTTAAACCTAATTTATTTTGAGTTAGTTTATTATGCTTTCAAACTTAAACCATTAAACTGTTCTGAAATAAAATTATTTTTACAAATTCTATTGCATTTGTATTTATTTTTTTTAATTTCTTGATATTTCGAAAACTTTACAGAGTTCATGGTCAAGACAAAACCGTCTTCCTGTCATTAAAAATTAAATATAAACGCGATAAAATTCGTAAAAATAGTTTTATTTCAAATCTGTAATACTCGCGTAAAATAGAGAAGTGCAAGGAGCACTGACTGATGGAAAACTCATTATTAGCGAGTTACATACACTATATTTTATCCCTTTATTCTGATCAAAACGGGCACTATGTGGATGAAGCAGCTGGAATTTTCTAGTAATTTATAATTTTTATATACGTGCGTATGGTATTGATCTCCACCTAAACAGCTGAACCAATTTCGATGCCTTTTTTGCGTTCACGTGAATTCATGAATGGTTTTGATTAGCAATTGGACCAGATATATATTATGTCGCTGTGATCGAATTCAATGAATTCTACTTTTATATTTCTTTAAATTTACATATAAATAAATAGCGTTTGCTAAGTCTACTAGTGTTATGATGAAAGATATTCTAAAAACTTTTGTTGTGATAGAATTGCTATTATAAAACTAAGGTGTTTTATTTACCACGATAATCTCTGATTGAATGCCGAAAAATATGTATTGTATCCAAAAACCTGCTTATCAAGAAAAATTATAACTAGCTATAATATAAATTTACTGGGCAAGCCAAAATAAGGACCCAATATCAGTGGTCAGCCCGAATTGCAACCGAGAAATACAATATGACGGTTACAGTATGATGTCACAATCTCCATGCCACAGTCTGCGTACCAGATTGATATCAATTGGCATCCACTGCTGCGATTCTTCTGGTACTACTCTCCTTGCCAATTTTTACAATTTTCACTAGGAAGATGGTGGATAGTGACATATTGTAATCAAACTGATTATTACAAGAGAAACCACTAAACTTGATTTCCTAATGAATAAGGGGTAAATTTAATATTTAAACCAGGAATAGTTTCGCCGACTGTTCCAGTACAGAGTCCGAGGCTGTTAACTGTAAACCCCAGCCAAGTGAAATTTATTTACAGTATAAACTATTGGCTGTCTCTCAAATTAAACTTACCAAATAATTATAAAGCTGACAAATCTACTTTAAAAAAAAATATTTTAATGAGTACAAACCAATATTTTATCCCACCTTTTAACCTATTATTTTGATTAAAATGTTACGTTGGCGCCCAACGTGGGGCAAAAACTCACCACGAAATTTTATCCGTGTAGTGAGTGAGTAAGAATACAAATCACCACCCACTTTCTTACCTGGAAATGATCGACAGAATACGAAACCACTAAGAAATATAAGTGGATAATATCTTTGCAATAGAAGGAAATATCAACCCGTCTAACCAGCGTGATATAGTAGGTCAATTCCCTTTCCAGCGTAGAGGAGGCCCGAGCTCAGCAGTGTGATATATTCGCTAAGATGATGAATCCTTAATTAGTGAAATCGACCAGCTTGGCGGTTTTTATTATTGTTTCTTTTTCGTTGCTTATGGCGGCAAACGACTCTACTTGATAGAAGAGGTGTTAAAGTGCTCTTAGTGCTTATGTAGTCTTAAGAATGTCTCTTAGTCATTTTTTAAAACATCGGGGAATAAGTGATTGTAATAAATTATATTCTTACTCCATCACTACTTACATTGGGCGTTATAAAATAATGTAATTCATAAGTTCAAGATACCTTAGATATAAGATTAAATTGCAAATAACCTACATGCCCAATTTATAGCTTTGACCCGACACGAAGAAAATATGTGAAAGATAGAGGTTATCGAATATTACATCGAAATTGAGTTTTGATTAAAGTCTGCTACGCCAATTTTAAATTTACTTTATCTCTTATATAGCCATGTATACAAGATATCGCATAATTTACAGCAGCAATAAACTAAGGGATGAAAATTTGTCCCGTATAACAATTTCATTATAAATGAAAAATAATAAATCAAATTAAATCATTTATTATTCATAAGCCCCATAATAGCACTTACATATGGTCAATTTTACACATTTTTTTAAATTAATCTTCCACCGGATCGGAAAGCGACCACAAACTGAGAAGATCCAGCAAGAAACTCAGTGAGCTCGTAATTTTTTTTAATTATATGTTTTCTCAAAATGATTGGATATATGTTTATTCTATATTAACTCTAGTGAGATGCTCGAGTAAATATTGATTTTTTAAAAGTTAAATACCAAATTAAAACAAAACAAAAAAATATCAGAAATGGTTGGATCAGATTCCACAAGTGGCACCCGATCACGAGTGAACTACTAGACAACAAACCTCATAGTTGAAATAAAACTATTTTTACGGATTTTATCACGATTGTATTTGATTTTTAAGGATCTCAGTCCTCCCGTGAGCATAAACGCTGGAAAGTGTTCGAAACACCGGGAAAAGAAAGATCAAATACAAATGCGAAACGCGATATGAAATGCAAATAACATCTATGCGAGAGAAGGAAAACTCGAAACAAAACCCTATACCAACACGTCTGACCAGCGCGGTATAGTAGGTTAATTTCCCTTCCACGGAGGAAATTGGGACATTTATGGGCTGTGATAAATGTCCCAATGTCCTCCGTAATGGGATGGAGTCCTCCGTAATACTACAGTGGGACATTTATGGGCTGTGGTGCTGATGATGATGACATATTGCAATAGTTATAAGCAATAGTTTTATGACCGGCCGTGATGTCAACCGTCCTTGAGAATGTAACTATTGACCAAATGGTATTAGATAGAGTTGGCCCAGATTAAATAGAACTTTAGCTTTTAGTCATCTTGTACGATATCTACGAGCAAAATAAGGGTTGGTAGTATTCGTAGCCACTATCATATAGTATGAAGCCTAAGATTTGGCCTTTCAAAAAATAAATTAGGTCTGACCTGTTTGGACTCTTGGTATATTACGTTTGTGTCCTGTGCTTCTTGTATTATGTTCGTTAACAATTATCCCTACTAATATATAAATGTGAATGTAAGTTTGTTTGTTACGCTTTCAAGCTAAAACTACTCAACCGATCATCATGAAACATTGTACACATATTCTTGGAGGTATTAAAAGTAACAAAGGATACTTTTTATTAAAAAAAAATCAAAATTTTTATATGAAAAATAAAAAAAATTGTTTGTCAAAAAATCTCAAAATCTAGCTTCTTCAACGCCATCTAGCAGTCCAGTAATGAAGTTCCAACCCTGAGTATTGTAATACCGTTGCACTGTATTACCGACGGTCAAAAATAAAAATAGGGGATCAAAAACTTTAGGAAAGTAACCTTTTACGCGGGTGAAGCCGCGGGCAGAAGCTAGTTATTTATAAAATAGAATATTTGTATATATGATATCGCTAAACTCAGAAACAGGGCTCGAGCCTCCACCATAATGGGAGGGTAATTGACCTACTATACCACGCTGGTCAGACGTGTTGGTATAGGGTATTGTTTCGAGTTTTCCTTCTCTCGCATAGATGTTATATGCGTTTTATATCTATCTCGTACAATCATCCACGGGTAAGATGGGGGTGGTGAATTGTATTATTACTCCGTCACCACACGGCAAATTATATATATATATACATATTCACGGGGAAAGTTTATATGCTATATATACCCAATGACGTAACTTGCCACCAGGCGCTGCGATATATCGACTTTTACAAACAAACCAACGGGCTGAGTTGCTGAGTTTGCTAGTATAAGTATATCGAAACCAAAAAGTATCGCGAATTTTAAATTTCCGCGGGCTACGTGTATTTGATTTGATTTTTTGTAGCGTTATGTTGGTACTCAAGTCTCTTAATAAGAAAATAAATCAACGAAATCCATTTATGCTAACTACAACTAATATTTATATTTTATCAAAATGATGTATTAAATAAAATAAACTAAAAACAAATTAAAAGTTATCATACAACTCAATATTGGTTTAAGTATTAATCAAAAGTTTTTCGATAACACGCCAGCTGTGAGCCATTAAATTTGAGAAGCAGTTACTAATTTATTTGAAGTCTTTACAACCTTCATAAGTTGGTGAAGTCCCCAATAACACAAACATTGATTTAATCAGTGTTGAATGTCGCCTTTAAAGAATCAAAATGACTTTCTATGACTTTCTCTGAATACAATTTCAACAGAATATCAATTTCTTCACAGGATGACTGATTTGACTCAATGAACGCCCACTATTTGACTGTTTGTAGTGAAGTTTCCTTCCTTTGTCATCTTAATCCTAAATCTTGTGATATAATTATGTTTTTATTTGTATTAAAATTCTCTCTCTCTTCATTTGTGAAAATGAAGGGGTTAAATTTTGGATCATAAACCTTAGCAATACCAGGAGTATTACTGAGGTCTTTGGTCCTTTGGGTCTACTAGGGCACTGTCTACCAAAGACAGCTCTGAACCCGTCCAGAGTGTTAGGCTACCGACTCTCTCGCTCACGAAAGCACAACATTTCATTGCCACTGCTTAGACGTCGATTTTCTGCGAGAGTGTGGTACTACCCCGGACGGACCGGCCCGTGGCTATAGACAGAAAACTGTCTACAGTGTGGGCCTACCATTAATAATAGCTCAACATCCTCATATTGTGGAGAATGTTAGTATTCAAAATTAATAAATAGACAGACAAGAAGAATATGTATTAATTAATATTTATTCTTCATATAAGAAATGTAGCTGTGTAATAGCGATTACAAATACTACCAACCCTAACTTTGCTCGTGGATGTCGCAAAAGACGACTAAGAGCCTTATAACGATCTGGGCCAACTCCATCTGATGACGTTTGGTCAACAATTAAATTCCCAAAGAGGGTTGACGTCTGGTAGGCGGCCGGTCATAAAACTATTGCCAATAACTTGTACAATATGTACTATGAAAGAAGATTACATATTGTATCGATCCCAAGTAATTTGGATAGGAGTAGGAGAATTATGATATAAGAAATTCAAGAAGAGCATAAAGCTCAAAAAAATGTTTAAAAAACCGGTATAAAGAAGTTTTAAAGTAACCATTTTTCTTCACATAAGTTTTAGTCTCACGTAATAGGCGTCACAATCCCAAACTTTGTCTTAAGAATTTATTTGTGGTAAATTCAAGAAAATATTAATGTTATAATATTTGTTATTTTTATAAAGCTAAGTAGCGTTTAACTCTTTAATCTTCTATATTCATGGGATTTTCCGTGTGGTGACGGAGTAAGAATACTATTCACCACCCCATATCTTACCCGTGGGTGATCGTACGAGACGACTAAAGGATATAAAACGCATATAACATCTATGCGAGAGAAGAAAACTCGAAACAAAACACTATACCAACACGTCTGACCAGCGCGGTATAGTAGGTTAATTTCCCTTCCATTACGGAGGAGGCCCGAGCCCAACAGTGGGACATTATGGGCTGTGATGATGATGATGATGATTTATGGGATCCGTCATCAGCGTCTTAATTCATAAATATTTCACTGCTAGGCTCGTACCTCATCTAAAACAGAAAGGAAATTGATCTACTATAAAATGCTGGTCAGACGTGTTAGTTATATTTCGAGTTTACCGTATTTTACTTAGATGTTATAGGCATATTATACCTCTAGGTCGTCTTTTACGATATCCATGGGCATGAAAGGGCGTGTTGAATAATATTCTTACACCGTCATCACAAGGAAAATTACTATGTGGATAAATTATAAATTAAATGGCGGAGTGGTTGAGATACCAACCTTCCGTCCTAGTGCCACTAATTCGATTCCTAGGCAGGCCAAACTTAGTGCGATCCACAAAGTGTTTGGATGTAATTTATCTGCATTAATTTTATGTTTGTAAAGTCAATACAAGGATTATTTCCTTAGTTCAGTCCGGTGTCTTTTAAAAAAAAGAAATAAAACTAAAGTACTTTTGGGATTATACGTATGAGAAAAGCTGTGTGGTAGCGGCTACAAATACTAACAACCCTTACTTTACTCGTGGATATCGTTAAAGACGACTACGAGCCTTATAACGATCTGGGTCAACTCCATCTGATACCGTTTGGTCAACAATTACATTCCCAAGGAGGGTTGACGTCTGGCCAGCGACCGGTCATAAAACTATTGCCAATAACTTTTACAATATGTACTATGAAAGAAGAGTACATATTGTATCGACCCCAAGCAATTGGGATAAGAGTAGGAGAATAATGATGAAGTATGAGAATAAAAGAAAATTGATTCTTATAAGAAACTAGCTTCTGCCCGCGGCTTCGCCTCCGTAAAAGTTACTTTCCTAAAGTTATTCATCCCCTACTTTTAATTACCCCTTAAGGTTATTTTTTTTACAAAATATTAATGTCAAATTTATTTATATTTAATCAATAGCCTAAAAATAAGTTTCCACTTTTCATCCCCCTTTAAAACCCTTTTTTGCATTATAAAGTAGCCTATGGTCCTTTATTAGCCTCTAGTCTATCTGTGTACCAAATTTAAATTTTATCGGTTCAGCAGTTTTGGCTTGAAAGAGCGACAGACAGACAGACAGACTTACTTTCATATTTATAATATTAGTAAGAATTAGTTGTAATATTAACTAGAAAGCTAGAAATAATTCTATTAACAACAACAACTTAATAATTAGTATTAAAACTAGTTCCTACCATTCCTACTAGAATTTGTGCTTATTTTAACTTAATGTTACCATAAACGAAGAGACGATATTGAGTTCATAAAGCCTTGACATATATTATAACCTTTAATTGACATTTAACAATGGTTTCCACGAAAAGATCTCACCTTCACCATATGCCATCACGCCAATATGACGCCATTTCCATCCTCTCGCTTTTATCTCAACAGTATAAGTTAAGCAACATGTTTTATTGATCATTACTTTCCCTGTGAGATATCACATCTGTATCAGTTATTTTACATGATTGAAATATATTTAAATTATTGAAAAATTGCAGGCTCACTATGAGGTGATCGAATAGAAATACCACAGTCCTTTCCTTTCTCGAAAGTATTTTAATAATAGACATGATTTCTGTATTATTATATTTTTCCTTTTGTTAATTTTTTCGCCCTTATGGGTAATCAGTCGACCTTACTACCTTGCCTTACATATTCATTTTCTTCGTATATCATTTATCACTTCTCATATTGCGTAGCCTTAATAGTCACTGCCCTTCAGTAAATCAAGTCGTTACCATTAAATGGGCGCTGATAACCAAATTAATAATTTTTGAGAAATTTGTCAAAATATGAAAATTCACATGAACCACTAATATAACATACGAGTATATAGTGAATATGCTTCAACACTTTAACTGTATCATATTCAATATAACACTACAAAACACTAAAGAAATAAATATTACACACGAGCGTGACATAACATTTCCATATTCCCGCCAAAACTCTTTTCTGTATTAAATAATTAAAAAAGTAAATAGTTTATCGAAAAATAATATGATAAAATGATTACATAGGACATCCAGTTTTATTGTTAACATTGAGATTAATGAGATTGGCAACAAATTAAGAGTATAAAATACGGCAATCAGCCATGTTGAGTGAAACAAATTGAGCAAATGACGTCACATCTAAGTAAATCTTGAAGTGGCTGAACTTTTGTTGTGATTACGAGTTTCAATTATTTTATGCAGCATATAATCAATTTATTTGTTATTTATTCCTAATGTTTTTATAATAATCCAAAAGAAATGATGAAATAATGTTTTATTAAAGATAATAGTTGTAATTTGTCTGGAATCAATTCGATAATATTGATGGAGTTTCTGGTGTCAAATATAAACATCTGAATTTTGATATATAAAAACTTCCTCACAAATAACTAGTGTAATTGTGTCCTTTTTTTTTTTTTTTTTTTTTGGTAGGCTATGGCCCGGTCACACGTCGCCCGTACCGTCCGGGGCGACGGAAGGGCAGCGCGTGGCCCCATAACCCACCGTATTCCCTCCCCATCGCCATTGGGCTGGCCACTGGTACCGCTTCCTTGCCTTCCGTGGCCAGCCCGGCGGGTTACCCTTCGGGTACCATCCCCCGTCAACGCCCCAGCTAACTGCCGGGGCGTCGCCCTCACGCGGTCAGCCTCTCTGCGGGTGAAGGACTATTCCCCGGTCCAGTCACCCGCGGCCTCGGCTAGGGCGGCATTAGGCGCAGATACTCGCGCCTCCGCCGCCCCAGGCACCGGCGACGGAGCGTCTCACCGAAGAGGATTTCCTCTCGGAGTCGCCCCGCCGCCTCCTTCCGCGAGACAACTGTCTCGCAGAAGGCGGCGACCGCGTCCCAGTTCCTGACGCTGTCGAGCATCGCCTTAGCGATGGTCGGCAGCGCCAGGTCGGCACCGATGATCGCGACGAGTTCACGGCGCTGCTCTGCCCAGGCCACACAGACCTCGAGCGTGTGCTGCGCCGTCTCCTCGTCGCAATCGCAGTGGTGGCAGGACGGTGTACTCTCCCTCCTCACGACCGTGTGCAGGTACTTACCGAAGCAACCATGCCCCGTCAAGACCTGCACCAGTCGGAAGGAAAGGATCCCGTGCTGTCGACCCAACCACTCCATCAGCACTGGCCGGAAGGCCTCGATGGTCCGAACACCGAACCGAGGCCTTTCCAGCCGGATTGCCCAACGAGCAATAACGTCACGGCGGGCGTCGCCCCGCCAAGCGGCCATCTCACTAAGCGAGACGGTGCCGCCCCCTGCCCGCGTCGCTGACACCCGCCGGTACAGTCCGGCGAGCATCTCCGCCTCCAAGTCCCACGGAGGTGTTCCGGCCAACAGGCATGCTGCCTCCGTCGCCACCGTGCGGTATCCGCGTATGGCCCTGACCGCCATGGCCCGCTGTGGTCGTAATTGTGTCCTTGAAATGTATATCTGTAATTGTACCCCACAATTCATTGATTATTTTCTTACTGCAGGTGCCTTCTAAAAACGGAAAAAAAAAGATAACGCGTAAGATATTTCTTAATATTTATATATATAATTCTTATTTACGTGTGTTGACAGTAACCCCCTTCTGCACGGCTGGACAGATTTTCTTGAAATTTTTGTGTGTGTTCAAGGAGATTCGATAATGGTTTAGAATCACAATTATACCCGGTAGGCGGCGCCGTTGTCGGTATGTCAAATGGTTGAAGCGATTGGGATGAAATTTTGTATGTATATTCCAATGGGTCCCTGGATGATTTCAAAACACAATTGGATCCGGTAGGTGGCTCTGTGGTCAACATATCGCTTAAAACTTTTCCGGCAGGATGATGTCTGCCAGAACAACTAGTATAGTATATATAATTAAAAAAAATTTTGCACATGAATATTTAAGATTAATCCTACTAATATTGTAAATATGAAAGTTTGTGAAAATGGTTGGATGTCTGCTACTCAATTACGCGTAAACCGTTTAACATATTTGGATGAAAGTTGAAGGATACATAGACTATTTCCTGGATTAACACATAGAATACTTTTTACCCCGGTAAGGTGTTCTCTTGGAATAATTTATTGATAATATTTTATATTGTAAAATTCACTTTTTACGTCGGTGAATGCATGCAGCATATTGACGCTAGTAAATAATAATTCATTATAATACAGACAGGATGTGTCTATAAACGAGAATCCTACAGAAATATCAAGCGGCAATCCAATCTAAGGCATTAACGTTGTGCATTTCTCCATAGGCTTTGCAAGTCATATTACTGATTCGACAGACACTCTGTGCAATCAGAATACATTAACTATGAAAGCGATAAAGAGAAATGCAATGAATAATAAATAACTCTTTGAATATTTAATATTAATATATACATTTGAATACTTTAAACATTTTTTTGTACGATGTAAGAATACAATTTACTACCAAAAGACAGCTAATGGATGTGATCTCCCATAACATCTATACAAGAGAAGTAAAATGGAAATGATAGCCTGTACCAACTAACCTGCTGCCGACTTAGAGATTTATAGCCAATTCCAGCTGATGCCGTTTGGTGAATAATTATATTCCCAAGGAGGGTTGAAGTCAGGCAGAAAGCTGGTCATAAAACTGTTGACAATAACTTTTGTAATAAGAATGCTTACATATTGCTTCCACTCCAAGTAACCAGTTACTTAATATATATTAAAAATAGAAGAGTGATGATATGCAATACTCGCTTAAATATTAGAAGACATTATAAATACTTCTTTTTTGTTCATCATCTCAGCTCATACATAACCCACTGCTGGGCTCTAACCTACTCCATAATGGGAGAGAAATTGACCTACTTTACCATGCTGGTCAGATGTGTTGGTATAGGGTTTGGTTTCTAGTTTTCTTTCTCTTGCATAGATGTTATATGTGTTTTATATCTCTTAGTCGTCTCTTACGATTACCCACGGATAAGATAGAGAGTGGTGAATATATTTTATAAAAATATATAATAATATATATACTTTATGGTATTAATTATATAATAGGTATGTAAAATTTCTATAATAATGAATATATATTAGATACTAAGGCCCAAGTAATTGGGATAACAGCAGGATAAAGATTTGATATTAAACACCTCAATCTTACCATTAGCCGAGATGGACGGTACACCACTGATATAGAGCGAAGAGTGAATGCGGGAAATAGAGTGAACGGAGCGTTGGGGCAACTTCTCGGCAGCCACCACCTCAGCCAGAAGGCACGTTTAGCAATACATAACGCAGTACTTGTCCCAACATTACTGTATGGAAGCGAGAGTTGGGTATGCAGAAAAGAGTATGAAAGTAAAATTAATGCGGTGGAAATGCGATCTCTTCGGAAAATCTGTGGAGTTAGGCTGACCGACCGCATTCATAACGACGACGTAAGAGAGCGAGTAGGTATGAAAGAGAGTATTGGTGTAAAGATGCGAAAGGGAATGCTCCGATGGTTCGGACATGTGGAAAGAATGCCGAACGAACGTCTGGTTAAGAAGATATACAATGCGAAAGTGGAAGGATGTAGGTACCGAGGGAGACCGAGACTAACCTACCTAGACCAGATCGGTCATGTACTGAAGGAAGGTGGAGTCAAGAGTCTCCGAAACCGGCGAGCGTGTATGAAGAGGATTATGAATGTTGAGGAAGCGAGTGAAGTATGCAGAGATAGAGTTCTCTGGCACTCTGTTCTCTCTGCCTACCCTGCAAGGGATATGGCGTGATGATATGTATGTACGTATGTATGTGTAATCTTACCATGACTGTAAATGCTAAATTGTACACAAAACAACGAAAAAACAATTGAAATAAAAATGTAATAAAATTTTCAATAATGGCTCTATTTTTTGTAGTATATAGTAACACATTCTACAGAATAAAAGGAAACATTCCTATATCACTGCTCACTAAAGAACTTAATATATCAAGTTATTTTATACTGTAGTCTAGAGGGCAGAAAGTCTAAACAATTTGCGGATTTTAACTTAAGAGAGGCAGCTGAGGTAAGTGGGTTAATTAAAAGTGTTTCCAACAGTTCAAGCGGGAATTAAATTATTTCTCAACTTAATTTACAGAGTTACAGCACTTTTTCTTTAGGTTTTATAAACTTTAACTTTTTTTATTAACCTAATTTCAGTGAGAAATTTATTGCATCCTATGAAAAACTTTCTTTTTTACTTGGAAAAACTTTCCGTATGGTGACGGAGTAAAAATATAATTCGCCAACCTTAATCTTACTCGAGGGTGTCGTTAAAGACGACTAAGAGTTATATGAACAACATCTATGTAAAAAAAGGAAAACTCTCAACAAAATCTTGTAACAAACCACCTGACAAGCTCAGTAGAGCAGATGTTAATGAAAATTAAAGAAGTGACTACTTCAGTGAAGGAAACTCCAGCTCAGAAGCTTGACGCATATGATCTGAGGTATACTTTGATCAGATTTCATATACTTCACCTCATTCTGAGGTCCACCGATATCTACTTATATCCCTTAGCTCAGTACTTTACGATCACCTACGTGAAATATGAGACTGGTAATAATACATAAAATATATATTACTAGCAGATCCGGTCACGCGTTGCTGTGGCTAAGTTAGCCTCAGTAACACGTGGTGGTTACGCTAATAAATTGTAGCTTATATGAAACGTTTGTACGTTTAACTTAGCGCCATCTATTAAATACTTATTCAATACAGTCAACAGATACCGCCATCTGTTAGAATCGTTTGGAGATAACAGATAATTGTAACTGTCAAATAATAGACAAATTATTTGCAATAAAATAATATTGCGACTATAAATTAAGATGGAAGCTATCCTATATTTTAAGTTGGATCAAACTACACATGCTGTGCAGATTTGATTAAAATCGGTTAAGTACTTTAGGAGTCCATCGCGGACAAACAACGTGACGCGTAATTTATATATATTAAGGTTTACTCCATTACCACATGGAAAATACTTAAATCTAGTTCTTGAAACATTAAAAATGCAAGCGAAACATCTATTGCAATCGTTGCTTGAACAAGCAACAAGAGCAACTAGACCAACGAGTCTAACATAGAGCAGAAGTAGTTTGCAAACAATGCCCACTATTGTTGGCGAGAAATGAATTAAATGCACAAAGCTGAAATATAATGAACGAGAAATATGTTGAAGAATTCGTAAAACATTTTTGTTAATGAAAAACAATTATTTGCTACTTCAAACTCAATGTTTTAGTCCCTAACTAAATTTTGAGATTTTTCGAATAGTGGCCTAGTAAGAGTATAATTCACCAACACTTATCTTACCCATGGATGAGTAAGGTATATAAAACGCATATAACATCTATGCAAGTGAAGGAAAACTCGAAACAAAACCCTATACCAACACGTGATCACGGACCAGCGTGGTATAGTAGGTTAGTCTCCCTCTCATTAAGAAGGTGGCTTATGAACTGAAATGATGATGAATGATGAATATGTAGAAGGAAAACTCGGAATTAAACTCTATACCAACATACGTACTATCTTTGTTATATAGTAGGTTAATTTCTCGCTAATTGTGAAAAAGACTCGAACCCAATATTTGGATATATATAAGCTATAATGATGACACAATTGTGAAATTCCGGCTTCATATTTCGGTTCAATTTATTTTTTATTAATAAATTTGAGATTTTTGTATTTATATTGATATTGGTTTATTTATATTATTTATATTATATTGAAATTATATAAACGCAACTCGTGCTGAGAAATAAAACATTTTTCAAATATACAACTAACGGACACAAATTACACCAAGGCTCAAAATAATCATCTGTGGATCGAACAAAAATTGTTCTGCTTAGAGATCAAACCCATGACACTGCACACAAAGTTGATACTCGAGATACTCCGCAAACAGTGCAGTGTTATCAGCGGTTTATCTTTAGACTACGACGAAAGAATAGCATGGAACCAGCTGTATTCCTCCTCCACGTCTAAAGATTAGGCCACCACCATCACACACACAAATACATACACACGCACACGCACACACGCACACATGCACACTCACACACAGGCACATGCGCATACGTACGCACGTACTAATTAAGTGGATTGTATAAGTGAGAATTCTGGTCTTTGAAATATAGCATAACTATGCTAGTTTAGGGGCCAGACTGGTGTCTATCTCACGTATATGACGGTACTTCCGTTTATCGTACGTGCTAAGCGGAAGCATGTTAACAACGTATTCACGTATAAAGGCAAGCGGGTGAGTTCCGTTTGTCTGGTTGAGAGCCCTCAGCGCTCGCCCACAGTCCGGTTAAGCTGTGAAAGCCCTCTCGGCTAACAGTGAGCGCTGTGGATACGTTTTAGTGGGTATTCTAGCCCCGAGTCTAGCGAGTCCTACACTCCTCGTTCCGGGGGGTGGTGCGTAAAAGCATTTCGGACCACTGCGTAATCAAAATAAAAAAAATAAAAAAAAACTCCGTTTGTCAGTCTAAGCTCGCGAGTGGCACGGTGCACATAGTTGTCGTATATTGCATACTAACTTTCTAACGTCAGCCATGTGGGCCCCTCTCATGTTGTCACTTGTGAGAGAGTGGTGTCATGGTTGGTACGCTTGGTAGGTGGGCTGATGGTAGCGGTGGATGTTGTACGTTTCCCGAAGAAGAGCTGTTGCTCGTTCTCTTGGTGAACCCTTTGGCGATTTGGCCAAGGAATCGACAGGCAGGTAAAGGGGTGGCGCCGGTTGTAGTCTTGTCTCGTGGTTACCCGGGAAGGACTATTCTGTGTCATCCATCCATACCATATAGTTGTTTGTACAAAGACGATTGCTTGGGTCTGCTCTGTGAGATCACTTAAGATGTAAGCTGTATCACTGAAGGTAATCGTGATTACTTGCAGTACGGTCATTTGCAAGTTTATATCCGCATTTATATTCCTCATGACTGACCCATTTGTCTACATATATATTTTCTTGTCAAAAAAAACATTATTATTATTATTTTCACGCAGTAAATTTAAACTCATTTTGGAAATTTTTATATCACTATCAATGATACAGTCGTAAATCACAAATATTCCTTTAACTTACTGCTGAAAGCCCAAAGCCTACTGGAAAACTCAAAGCCTTTTTTTTTATTTGTTTTATTTTCTGCACAAGGTGGGACCATAAATGTGGTCGCCCCCTGACAAATCGGCCCGGGGTGACGGAAGAGGCGGCACGCAACCCCATGGACCTACCCTGCAAACATCTCTCTTTGCCGTGCGAGCGGGCCACCGGTACCCGATCTTTGTCTTCGGTGGCCGGCTCGACGGCATACCCTTGCGGGTTCCTCTCTTGTCGATGCCCCGACAGCTTTCGCCGTTGAGGCGTCGTCCTCACGCGGTGGCCTCACGACGGATGACCGGACAATTTCCCGGTCCGATCACTTGGCCTAGGCGGCATCAGGCGCAGATATTCGCACCTGCGCCGCCCCGGCCGCTGGCGGCGGCCCGGGTCGTGGGAATCCTCCCGGACTCGTTTCGCCGCCTCCTTCTGCGAGATGACAGCCTTGCAGAAGGCGGCGACTGCGTCCCAGTTCCTGACGCTGTCGATCATCGCTTTCGCGACAGCCGGCAGCGTCAGGTCGGCACCGATGATAGCGACGAGGTCGCGGCGCTTCCCGTCCCAGCTCGAAAATTCCTCGAACGTATGTTGCGCTGTGTCCTCGTCACTACCGCAATGGTGGCAGGCGGAGTCCACTCCCTCCACTCGACCGTGTGCAGGTACTTGCCGAAGCAACCGTGCCCTGACAACACCTGTACCAGTCGGAAAGAGAGGACCCCGTGCCACCGCTCCATCCACTCCATCAGTACGGGCCGGAGGGCCTCAACGGTAACAACACCGTGTCTAGCTCACTCTCCAGCCGCGTAACCCAACGGGCGATGACGTCTCGGTGGGCGTCCTCGCGCCAGGTGGCTATCTCACTCAACGATGGGGAGCCACCTTCGTCGCCCACTGAGGTAACCCGGCGGTAGAGGTCAGAGAACATCTCCACCTCTAGGTCCCACGGGGGTGTCCCGTCCAGTAGGCATGCCGAAAACTCAAAGCCTACTGGAAGCCCAAAGCCTATAAGAAGCAACGATTTACCTGTGCCCCTGGTATAGCAACCAGATGACCTATAAACCAGTTGGCAATAAAAAAAACTTTTAATCTTAGCTAATACAATAAATGCAAAAGTGATTTTGTTACGTTTTCTTACTTTACAAATGTAAGTTCCAACGAGTTCAAAGAATAAACTGCGAAGTTATAAAAAATAAAAGAAAGTTTTCTTTATGCGCCTGTCAACATGAACAAAGGGATATTCTGATATCAAATTTTATAAAATTTAAGTATACTGGTTGCCCGTATTAAATGTTTTAAAAATCTAATTCAATGAACTTAGTGCCTTAATAGATATCATCATCATTCTCCTACTCTTATCCCAATTACTTGGGGTCGATACAATGTGTACTCTTCTTTCATAATACATATTGTAAAAGTTATTAACAATAGGAAATAGCAAAATGAGGGTGGTGTCCGATGGTTTACTGTGTGAGACACAAGGAGGTTTCAGGAGTGTAAGGGGATGCATGGATCAAGTATTCTCTCTGCGCAACATTGTGGAGAAGCATCTGGCTCTAGGTCAGAGGGTTTTCTGCAGTTTTGTGGATCTGGAGAGAGCATTTGACACGGTTGTACGAAAGGAACTTTGGGACATTTTACCGGAGTATGGCATTAATGGTAAACTGCTACAGGCTGTGCAGTCCAGTTACATGGGCTGTAGAGCCTGTGTGCGGCTGGATGATGGAATGTCGCCTTGGTTTGACGTCAATATCGACGTTAAGCAGGGGTGCGTTCTGTCAGCCAGGCTGTTTATCATATATCTGGATAAATCTGGATAAATGCCCACCCGCCGATAGAGCCCGGCGAGCATCTCCACCTCCAAGTCCCACGGGGGATATTTATTACCGCTGATCAATTATCATAATCCAAATGAATATAATACAATTGAATGCATCAGAATCTATTGATTAGATTTAAAATAGATTTCTGCGAGATACGCAGTAAAGATTGAACGCTTGATTTAATTTATAGGTCGAGTGTAATACGTCACTCGGTTCGAACGCGACAACGTTATAATAAATGCTTAACTAATTGAAATACAACATAAAATATGTAAAACTTGTAATCCTTACTTACTAACTACTACTGTATGTGTGTCTGTCGCTCTTTCACGCCAAAACTACTGAGCCGATCTAAATGAAATTACACAAGTACACAAATAGTCTAGACCCTGATAAAGGACATAGGCTGCTTTTTAATTCAAAAAAAGGGTTGTAAAGGAGGATGAAAAGTTGTGAGGAATTATTGTCATTTTTAAAGCCAGAAAAAGCTTGAAACTTATTTTTAGGCTATTGATATAAATAAATATGACATAATAATTTTGTAAAAAAAATTACCCTTCAAAAATAGAGGATGACAAACTTTAAGAAATTAACCTTTTATGCGGGCGAAGCCCCGGGCAGAAGCTAGTATGTTATATTTTACCTATAAAATATTTGCATATCTATAAAAGAGAATATTTGTATGACATTGCTAAACTCAGAAATTATTTGACCGATCATTATGAAAATTGATATGCATATGTATTATTTCACAACAAAGGTTTATATGGTCAAAGTAAGGTTTATATCATTTATATTCCGCAGAGGTCGAAATGCGATCTCTGCGGCAAATCTGTGGAGTAAGGCTGACCGACCGCATTCGTAACGACGACGTAAGAGAGCGATTAGGTATGAAACAGAGTATTGGTGTAAAGATGCGAAAGGGAATGCTCCGATGATTCGGACATGTGGAAAGAATGTCGAACGAACGTCTGGTTAAGAAGATATACAATGCGAAAGTGGAAGTATGTAGGTACCGGGGGAGACCGAGACTAACCTACCTAGACCAGATTGGTCATGTACTGAAAAGGAAGGCGAACGTGTATGAAGAGAATTATGAATGTTGAGGAAGCGAGTGAAGTATGCAAGGATAGAGTTCTCTGGCACTCTGTTCTCTCTGCCTACCCTGCAAGGGATATGGCGTGATGATATGTATGTATGTAAAAGTTTATATGCTCATTGATTTAACTTGCCACCAAGTGGCGCTGAGATATATCGCATTTCTACAAACAAACCAACGAGCTGGGTTCGCTAGTACATTATATATGCATTCGGTACTTAAATATATATATAAAAAAAAAATATATGTATAATATCTGAACAGCCATATATATTTATAAGCATTATAAAAATAATTATTTAAAATTGTTTCGCATATATTTTTTATATCCAATTCTTTTTAATTCTTAAGTTTACTGGTATTACATCTAATTCATCATAATCCTACTCTTATCCCTATTGCTCAGGGTCTATACAATATGTACTCTTCTTTCATAGTACATATTGTGAAACCACTGTGCCACTAACTGGCAATAGTTTTATGACCGGCCGCCTGTCAGACGTCAACCCTCCTTGGGCATGTAATTGTTGACCAATCGGCATCACATAGATCAGATGGTATTAAATCTAATTGTATCTAATTAAATAATTAATTAAAAGTATGTGTGATAAATGAGTAACAATATAATTCGTGGTGAATTATTAGTATTTTTTAAAGACACCACCTTGCACTAATGAAATAATCCTTGTATTGCGAGGGAGTTTACAAACATGAAATTAACGCAGACAAATTATATCCAGACTCAGAACAACACATTGTGGATCGCACACAGTATTGTCCTGTGTAGGAATCGAACCTACGGCACTGGCACGAAAGGTCGGTATCTTATCCACTACGCCATCTATGCAATCAATATGATGTTGTGATCGGATATCTTATAAATCGCGCTCGCACCAACTTGTTACAGCACGCGCCATTCACGCGCGCTCTACGTGTGCTCAACGAGGTCTCAACACGAAGAGATTTATTCTCGTGTTCACTGAACGAATTAACACTGACCGCTATTTTAATTTTAAGTACATAGAAATAAGAAATTTGTAATGTTTAGAATTATCGTAATATATACTTATGTACTAATACTGTCTTCCGCTATCGAATTGGGTTGTATTACCTGTAATGGTAGTTGTGTATCGAAATAAATAAATAAATAAAAAAAATTAAAACAAAATAAAAATAAAATAAATACAAATGCGACACATTCTTCAGACGATGTAAATTGAAGTTCTGAAGTCTTGTTATCAAATAAAAGTAAAAGGAACATTCTTATATCATATTACATCTTGAACCTATCCCGTATTCCTTGTTTTCTAGAGGTGTGCGATACATTGATTAACGGTACGAAAGTCATAGGTCCCATCCCTTTCCTCGATATTAAAATAATAATGCATTGTTTGCCATGTATTGTCTAATTTAAGTGATGGATGAGAGACGACTGCACGTAGCAGAGATACGAATGTTGAGATGAATGTGTGGTGTGACAAGAATGGATAAAGTAAGTAATGAACACATTAGATGAAATTTGAAAATTGCGCCAGTGACGGAAAAGTTAAGGAGTGGACGGCTGACATGGTATGGACATGTGATGAGGCGGGATGAAAGTAATGCTGTGAGAAAAGTTTTAGGTATGAATGTTGAAGGCTTAAAGGGTAAAGGAAGACCAAAGAAAAGATGGATGGACTGCGTGAGGCATGACATGGATAGTCTAGGCGTGGTTACAGAGATGACGTCTGTTAAGATCGTATGGAGGAGGATGACATATTGCGTCGACCCCAAGTAATTGGGAGAAGAGCAAGACGATGATGATGATTGTCTAATTTAATTAATTATTCTATCTATATTAAAATATACAATTTCATACAATTATAAACATTATTATAACACCATCTAGTAAATCGTCAAGGTACTTACAATGTTGTGAGAAAAGATTTAAAAAATAAGATTTCCAAAAAAAAGGGTATGAACTAATAAAATATATAAATCTGTACGCCATCAAACTTGCTCTTATATTTATAGTTTAAATCGTGCCCTTTTTTAATCTCAACCCAAATTGGGTAAACGGTCAAGTCCAAAATAAACTCAGCGCTGTCAATCCATCTGTCAGTTTAGGTTTCAATACATACGTGCGTATTATAGCATCACACTCAGTGAAACAACTTTTGTATATATTTGTTAATATTATTGACTTTGAAATAGAATTACTGTTAATTACACAGTTGCAATATAATAGTCGTGTTACGTATATTCATCATCATTATCACAGCCCATAAATGTCCCACTGTTGGGCTCGGGCCTCCTCCGTAATGGGAGAGAAATTAGCCTAATATACCGCGCTGGTCAGATGTGTTGGTATAGGGTTTTGTTGCGAGTTTTCCTTCTCTCGCATAGATGTTATATGAGTTTTATATCCCATATGTCGTCTCGTACACGATCACCCACGGGTAAGATATGGGGTGGTGAATAGTATTCTTACTCCGTCACCATACAGAGAACTCTTACTAGCTACGTATATTAATAACCTTGATTTCTGTTGTTTACGCGAATATTTATATGTTTACATTTGGAATTCGAGTTATTATTACATTTGGAATAAAAAGTCCTCCCGTGACCATGAACACTGTAAAGTGTTCGAAACGTCGGACAATTAAAACTCAAATGCAAACGCGATAAAATCTGTAAAAATAGTTTTATTTCAAAATTCATGGGTGTCATAAAAGATGACTAAGAGCTTTACGGGTAGATGGTACACGTCTCTTTAAAGACGTAAATATAATACGATGCATGAATTGAATGTCCTACAATAGTTCACTGTGGTGTAAGTGTCAGCACGATTGGGACGCATTTGCAATAGGTGTGGGTTCGAATCCCACTTGTGACAAACATTTTTTTTTTCTCATAATCGGGTTTTTATAAATAATCAAGCATATTAAATGTTAAATTTCAGTAATTTGAATATCATTTTATCAAGTTGCAATTACCATTTAACCTCTACAATTCACAAAAAAAAGGATCCATCATCATCTCATCTCATTTACGGGTATATTTCATTCCTGGTTTCAAGCCACCTCCACAATTGCCACCAAAGGTAATAAAAAAATATGCATATTGAATCCCTTAGTCTTTTATAGTTTTCTTAATCGTACCTACTCTAAAATAGACTATTGTAACCTATTTTCTTTATCTCAACAGTTGCTATGACTACGGCGATTGAACAGAACACTTTTTTTTTGGGGTGGGTTATGGTCGGCGCACTCCTCGCACTGCTCCATCCGGGGCGCAAGAGGGCCTTACGCAGGCATACCCATAACCCACCCGTGAATCTGGCCTTCGTCACTGGACCTGCCACCGAAGCAGTGTTAACTTGTCGTCAGTGGCCGGCACGACGGCATACCCCTGAGAGGTACCCTCTCCTTGAGTGACGGTCTCCTCCCCCCGGGGAAGACGTCGGTCCCTTCTCACGCGGTCTGCCTCTCGGTGGGTGACGGACTAATTCTCCGGTCCAGTCACCCGCGACCTCAGTTAGGGCGGCATCAGGCGCATGAACACTTGACGCATAGTGTCACATTGTCAACAATTTTTGTCCAATTTGCTAACATTTATATATATATGATCTCCGTGCTTATTTATTGTAACATAATATAAGCTAACTTAACCTTAATTAAACCTTTCTCAAAAAATAGGTTTTCTTACGCTATAATCCCAATTATAATACTTGAGAGTAATAAGTTTATACAAAGAAGTATATAATGATTACGCGAGTACTACACATTTGAAATAAAACTATTTTTACGGATTCTATTGCGTTTATATTTGACCAGCTTTTGCCCGCGACTTCGTCCATGCAGAAGTCATCACTGACAGAGTTAAATAGAAAAAGCAATGCAAGGTGTTGAAGGTTTATCGCTAGGACGATAATCAACAGCGTCAGAAACTAGGATGCGGTCGCCGCCTTCTGCGAGTTAGTTGTCTAACGGAATTAGGCAATAGGGTCCGAGAGAAAATACTCTTGGTTGACACGCTCTACCGTCGGTGCTTTGGGCGGCGCAAGCGTGAGTACATGTATTGAGGTTCACTGCATGAGGGCTTCGATTCGAGATGATACCCGGTTGTGGTGGCCCGCCTGCACAACGTAGGTGTACGTCTATGGCGCACGTGTGTCTATATAGCATAGCCGGTCACTAAAGAAAAAGGTGGTTCAAAGTTCTATTCTATCTACAAATTATATTCCCATTAATATACTATTTACGGTATGACCATGGGATAAAAATATAATTATCGCCACCCTTTATTTGACTGATTTGTTTCACCAGCAGAGTTGCGAACTCGTTAGATATGATTTATTATTTGAGTTATAGAGTGAACATTTTTGAAGCTAAACTTAACCTGTATCTTAAACCATTAAGCAAGAACCTATTTTTTTTTTGTTTTTTTGTTGTCCGGGTTCTGGACCCGGCCCGCGAGGCCGGCACTGGGCGCCACAACGGCACTGGTGCGGGGTTGATGGAGAGGGAGAGAGAAACACGTGTTTATTTATTTTTACCGAAGAATATTTGTAAAGAAAATAAAAAAAATATTAGTAAAGAATCGATAAAGAAATTTTCTCCCCATACACACTTTGCCGCTTTGTTACACCCCCTTAGGGGCGGAATTCATAAAATCCTTTCATATTGAATCTCTATGTCATAAATAGAAACGTGCTTCAAAATTTAATGTTTCTAGCTTTAATAGTTTCAGCTTGGCAGTAATGAGTCATTCAACCCGCTTCACAGGCCTAATTTACACAACCAGAGAGTGAAAATTGACAAATGCTGGATATTACCCTAGAATATATGATTCGACTCGTAATTTGAAAAGAATCAATAAAGATTTTTTTTCACCCCATACAAACTTTGCCAGTCTGCTCCACCCCTTAGGGGTATAATTTCATAAAATCCTTTCTTAGTAAATCTCTACGTCACAGAAAAAAACCACTGCCAATATTTCAAGTTGCCAGCTTCAATAATATCGGCTTGGCGCTAATGACTTAATGAGTCGTCCAACCCGCTTTGCAGGCCTAATTTACACCCCCAGAAGATGAAAATCAACAAATGCTGAAACACGTGTTTATTTATTTTTACTAAAGATTACGATTCTTTTCAAATTACGTACACGTTGTACGTAATTTGAAAAGAATCGATGAAGATTTTTTTCTCCGAACATTTTTTAAGTTGACATAACTTTTTTATTTATAAACCAATTGACATAAAATAAAGCCTAAATGTTAAGTGAAGCTTACCACAATATATAAGTGAAAACCGCGTCTAAATCGGATAAACCGTTTCTGAGATTAGCGTGCACAAATGCACAGACAGACAGACAGATAAACAGACAAAAATTTAAAAAATCATTGTTTTGGGTTCTATTTGTGTTTATAAAGGTCCCAGTAATATCTTTTCTTATATATCTTCCATGTACAGACAGCGATCCGTTACATTTTTATTATGTGTATAGATTTATAATTTTCTAACGTTTCGAACAATTGACATGATCACTGTAAAGGATTCGAAACGTCGGGAAATTAAAAATGAAATACAAAGACGATAGAATCCGTAGAAGTAGTTTTATTTCAAAAGAAGTATCTATTCAGTTTTATCGAAGTATATGCATATAGATATAGCATGAATATTGGCAAAAATCTAGACGAAAACATATCAATCCTTTGATAGGCAACGTTTGAGATTCATAAAGAGCAAATTTTCTGAACCAGTGGATAATATAAGGTTCACAGATCGGGTTCTCAGATACCCAGCAAGACCAGCAATCATTTCATACTCTAGTGAATTTTTAAATAATAATAGCATTATCATTAAAAATGCGCATTGAAGCTTAAAAATAATTTTCTTTTATTTCAGGCCTGAAGGTATGAACATCATACTCATTATGTTGTTATAAAAGCATATAATTTTGTTTTTAAAGATACTTTTCTTATAAGTTTTACCCTTTTTTTTGTTTTTTTTTTTTTTTAAGGTGGGCTATGGACGTCGCACCTCGCCAAATCGGTCCGGGGTGACGGAAGAGGCGGCGCGCAACCCAATTGTCTCACCTTGCAAGCACCTCTTCTTCGCCATGCGAGCGGGCCACCGGTACTTTAAGTTTTACCCTACATCATTACGTAATAAGTTGAGTTAATAAATATAATATACACTATCTCGACCAGCGAGATGGTGCCGCCTGGCGGGACCGCGCCCGCCGTGATGTCATTGCTCGTTGGGCAATCCGTTTGGAATGGTCTTGGTTCGGTATTCCGATCGTTGAGGCCTTCCAGCCAGTGCTAGTGAATCGGTTGGTTCGGCAGCACGTGGTCTTTTCCTTACGACTGGTGCAGGTCTTGACGGAGCATGATTGCTGTAGCAAGTACCTGCAAATGGTCGTGAGGAGGGAGAGGACACCGTCCTGGCACCAATGCGATTGTGACGAAGACACGACGCAGCACACGCTCGAGGTCTATATAGCCTGGGCGAGGAGCGCCGTGAACTTATCGCAATCATCGGTGCCGATCTGACGCTATCGAACATTGATACGCGCACAGGCGCGAGTACCTGCACCTAATGCCGCCCTAGCCGAGGCCGCAAGGGACTGAACCAGGGAATAGTACGTTACTCGCAAATAGGCTGACCACGTGAAGTTGTTGTCCCGGTAGCAAGCCGCAGCTTTAGTGCTTTGCAATACAGCTATATTGCTGCCTACTAACCAAAAGCTCACCCAAAAAGTTGGGCTTCCGGCTCTCTCGCTTATCGAACGAAGCACAACAGACAGAGTGTAGTACTACCCCATACGGACCGGCCCACTAGAAACACATTTAATCATCATTATTAATATCAACTCGTATATGTCCCATATCCCATCTCTTGCATAAATGTAATATGCATTATATCTCTTAGTCATATTTTATGACACCCACAAATAAAAGAAGTGGTAATTTCAGTCTATAATTATATAGAAAAATATAATGCAAAGCCCGTAAAGATAAGTAATCAGGTTATGTTATTTTCTTTGATGGTCAGATCAGTTAGTCCACTTATTGTTAAGTGGCAACTGCTGATCATGGAACTCTGCAATACCGAAAGTATAGCCTGGTCACTGCCTACCAAAAGTTGAGGTTTGAACCACCGACACTCTCAATTCCCGAATAAAATACAGCAAGAAATTACTATAAGTAATTTCTTGCTGTCAGACGTTGATTTCCCGCTAAAATATGATACTATGCCATTTTATTTATGATTGCAAGCAGAAAATTGTAAACATATTAATCAGAACATCATAACATGGGTGAGACACTGAGTTCCAGGTATTTGTTCAGGTCGCGGAAGGAGGCAGCGGAACGAGTCAGGGAGGACTCCCGCGAACCGGGCCGCCGCCAGCGGCAGGGGCGGCGCAGGCGCGAATACCTGCGCCTGATGCCGCCCTAACCCAGGCCTCGAGTGATCGGACCGGGGAATTGTCCGGTCACTCTACGCGAGGCCACCGCGTGAGGGCGACGCCCCGACGGCGAAATCTGTCGGGGCGTCGACGAGAGGAACCCGCGAGGGTAAACCGCCGAGCGGACCACCGAAGACAAAGATCGGGTACCGGTGGTCCGCTCGCACGGCGAAGAGAGAGGATTTTATGGTGGGCCTATGGGGTCACGCGCCGCCTTCTCCGTCACGCTGGACCGATTTGGCGAAGCGAGACGCACCCATAGCCCACCAATAAAAAACAAAAAAAAAAGGTATTTGTTCAGGTGGATTACGTCGCCCTTTCGTCGAGACTGTTGGGCGGAGTATCGCCAGAGCGGTAAGGCCCACTAAGTCCGTTAGCAAACTTAAATCTACTAAACTATCATCAAGAAAAGAACTAGGTCAATATAATGCTGCTGATGGCCTACCCTTAGTTGGTCGGTCGGTCACTTTCTACCACAAGTATTATACCAGCGTGAGTGAGTGAATGATTATATTCTATGATGCCTAAAAATCGGTAACCGTGGTGACCTTCCCGTGGGAGGTTGCACTGTGGGCTAGGTACTTTTTGTTGGACCGAATGCAACGGAAGAGGTGTGTCTGTGTCACCTTTAAGTGTTGTAAGTATTTAAAATAAAAGAACGAAATTCGAAATAAAGTCCAATATCAACTCGTTGTCAAAAAAGCGGTCGCAGTGGCCGGTCCAATGGCGATGAGAAGGGAGTAAAGTGAGTTATTGGGGCCACGTACTGCCCTTCCTTCCTTCTTCTTCCTTCCTTTTTTCCGTGTAGTGACGGAGTAAGAATACTATTCACTACCTTGTACGGACAGGGCTATTATTAACATTACATATCTTACCCGTGGGTGACGACTAAGAGATATAAAACGCATATAGCATCTATGCGAGAGAAGGAAAACTCGAAACAAAACCCTATACCAAAACGTCTGACCAGCGCGTTATAGTAGGTTAATGTCCCTTCCATAACGGAGGAGGCCCGAGCACTACAGTGGCACATTTATGGGCTGTGATGATGATGATAATGACTGCCCTTTCATCGCACCAGACGGAACGGACTGCGTGTGTCCAAAACATATCCTGCCCAAAAATATATCAATTCGTCTGCCAGCCTGTTATAGTAGCAGCGTGCTGTTGTAGAATAAATTCTTTCATCTGGAGAAGGCCAGTGCTCAACATTGGGATGTATATAGCTTAAAATAAGAAGAAAAAATTTGCGTGTGGTGATGGAATAAGAATACAATTTAACACCACTTCACTTCCCCATGGATGATCGTGAGAGACGACTAAGGGATATAAAACGCATATAACATCTCTGCAAAAGAAGGAAATCTCGAAACTAAACCCTATACCAACACGTCTGACCAGCGTAGTATAGTAGGTCATTTTCCCTCCCGTTATGGAGGAGGCTCGAGCCCAACAGTCGGACTTATATGAGCTGTGATTATATGATGATGAAGAAGAAAAAGAATTACAACGTATATATTTTTTTTTCTGAAATGAATTCCAAATAATGCAGGAGAAAATTCCAGAAGTTATCAACGACAAACGCATAATATTTGGCAGTATTACATCGAAAATCACTTGGTACACGCTGTTATAAAATGTAATACGCGACCTTGTCGATATAGGCGCCCTACATGAGCCAATAACGATGCGGTGATAAGAGTCAAGTAAAGTACACAGGCATATAATCTTTGAGGGCAAATGTTGGCGTAAGTTTGTCAAAGACATTTAACTTGGTTGTGTGTTTGAAATACTTGAAGTATATAGTTGATAACTAAGATTGGAATATAATCTTAAAATATGTTACTTAGTTAACGAGGACAAAATACTAAAATCTTATCAAGTAGATAAACAGATTACCAGAAGTTATTCATAGAACATAGAATTTTTCTTTCTCCTTTTCTTTTTTCATCTCACTATCAAGCATCAGTCTCCTGTGAAATAGGAATAATACTTCAGTATACACAAGGATTATTTCTTTATTTTTTTTTTTATTGATTATGTGGCAAACAAGCAAGCAGCACATCTGATGATAAGTTGCAGCCCATGGAGGTCTGCTATTGCAAAGAAGGGATATAGCTAGGCCACTGCCTTCCAATCAAAACTCACCCAATTTGGACAGAGAGCCGGCTCTCTCACTCACCGAACGAAACGCAACAGAGTGGCAGTGGTGCTCGGACGTCGATTTTCTGAGAGAGTGTGATCCTGGACAGAAAACGGTCACTGTGGCTCTACTACTATTAATATTGCTAACTTTAAAATAAATGACGCTAACCCAAAAAAGGAATTATATAAAATAAAGTACCTATATCCACTTAAATTGATAAAAGCAGACATAGTAGATATAAGCATGAATCTATTCTTGAAACTGTATATTGTCCCCAAATGGCAAATATTGGAAAAATATTTACTCAGACTTTATCGTGTTAAAATATTCGCGGATGATTCTCATTCAACGCCCGTCTTGAGTTATACGTATTACCGTGGCAAAATCAATTTATAGGGATTATTGCTTTGTGATAGGTACTGTATTAAATTAGTAGGCATTCGGGATGCTTTTGTATATTTATTGTAACATATTTGACACATCTTACGGTATTGACATTTTACGAAAGAGGGTTGTGAATTGATAATTTATTTGAGCACAAAAAAAATTACAATATTGCTATTTTTGCCTACATTTTCTTCATTATTTTATAACCTGTTATTATTATGTATCTCCTTTTTTCACGGGATCTTCCATAGGGAAGACGCCCGGTCCTTTGGGAGGCTTACATGGGGATATGGATCCAACACGCAGAGGCCTTTGGAGAAATTTAATCTAAATATTGGGATGGGACATCTACCGATGACATTCCACGTCTGCATATAACATACGTGGACTGCCAGCGGTAAGTGTAAAACTATTGTATGATTTTGGTAGCTAATATCTGATTATGGTAGTGGGTGCTTAGTGGACTGGTTCATCTTAAATCTATAAATTTTTAACTGTCGTCTGCCTTCAAACCCATATTGAGAGATGAACGGTGGCAGATGGTGACTCGCCAACTCACTGAATGGGCCCCCTAAATAGTCGCCACAGGCGCACAAGCCATACGGGCAACAAGGGGCAACATTGGTGCAAGTGGCTAGGAGTGTCGAGCGGTGCGGCGCCGGTTTTACCATTGAGTCTGTGATAAACAGAGCCATGGTTTCCCCGTAGTTATGCTCTTGAAAATGACACTTTCACCCCCGAGCATATAGCTCTGACGACCCCTCTCTGACCAGCTGTTATTATTATTATTTTATTGCTTTTGGTGGCCAACGAGCAAGCAGCACACCTGATGGTAAGTGTTACTGCCGCCCATGGACCTTTGCAAAACCAGGAGTATAGCTAGGCCGCTGCCTACCAATACATATCCCAAACCCACCCAGTTGGACTTCCGGCTCTCTCGCTCACCGAACGAAGCTTATAGCCATTGCTCAGACATCGATCTTCTGCGAGAGTGTGGTACTACCCTTTTTTTTTTTTTTTTTTTTTATTGGTGGGCTATCGGTGCGTCTCGCCCCGCCAAATCGGTCCGGGGTGACGGAGAAGGCGTGACCCCATAGACCCACCGTAAAATCCTCTCTCTTCGCCGTGCGAGCGGACCACCGGTACCCGATCTTTGTCCTCGGTGGTCCGCTCGGCGGTTTACCCTCGCGGGTTCCTCTCGTCGACGCCCCGACAGATTTCGCCGTCGGGGCGTCGCCCTCACGCGGTGGCCTCGCGTAGAGTGACCGGACAATTCCCCGTTCCGATCACCCGAGGCCTGGGTTAGGGCGGCATCAGGCGCAGGTATTCGCGCCTGCGCCGCCCCAGCCGCTGGCGGCGGCCCGGGTCGCGGGAGTCTTCCCTGACTCGTTCCGCCGCCTCCTTCCGCGAGATGACAGCCTCGCAGAAGGCGGCGACCGCGTCCCAATTCCTGACGCTGTCGACCATCGCCCTCGCGACAGCCGGCAGCGCCAGGTCGGCACCGATAATAGCGACGAGGTCGCGGCGCTGTCCGTCCCAGCCCGAGCATTCCTCGAGCGTATGTTGCGCCGTGTCCTCGTCACTACTGCAATGATGGCAGCCCGGAGTCCACTCCCTGTACACGACCGTGTGCAGGTATTTCCCGAAGCACCCGTGCCCCGTCAACACCTGCACCAGTCGGAAGGTGAGGACCCCGTGCCGCCGCTCCATCCATTTCATCAATACGGGCCGGAAGGCTTCGACGGTCATGATACAGTGTCTAGGCCTCTCCAGCCGCATAACCCAACGGGCGATGACGTCTCGGCGGGCGTCCTCGCGCCAGGTGGCTATCTCGCTCAACGATGGGGAGCCACCCTCCTCGCGCACTGAGGTAACCCGCCGGTAGAGGTCGGAGAGCATCTCCGCCTCTAGGTCCCACGGGGGTGACCCAGCCAATAGGCACGCCGCCTCTGTCGACACCGTACGGTACCCGCGAATGGCTCTGACCGCCATGGCTCTCTGTGGCCTCCACAGAACCGCCCTGAGCTGGGCGTTCAGAGCCCTCGCCCACACGGGTGCGCCGTACATGGCCATCGAGCGGATGACCCCCGCATACAGCCGTCGGCCCTCGAAACTGGGTCCGCCCACATTCGGCATGAGCCGAGAAAGGGCGGACGCCGCGCCGACCAGCCGGGGAGCAATCTGTCGGAAATGCTACCGGAACCACCATCGCCCGTCGAGCACCAGACCCAAGTACTTCATATGGGCCTGGATGTTGATCTGGGTGGAGTTGACGACTAACGAGGCGCCGGTTGGCAGCCTTACGCGTGGCCCATGGAATAATAGGGCCTCCGTCTTATTTAAGGCCACCCTGAGCCCCAGCGCCTCGATTCGCCTGACCATCTCCTCGGTGCCGAGAGTGGCCAGGCTCGCCGCCTCTTCGAGTGTCCTGCCCCGGGCTGTGACGAGCGTGTCGTCAGCATAGCACACCAAGCTCAGCCCGGGGGGGAGACTCCCTCTCAACGCCCAGTCGTACCCGATGTCCCACAGAGTCGGCCCCAGAACCGACCCCTGTGGAACACCGCACGACATGGGCGTGTGGTACTACCCTGGACGGACCGGCCCGCGGCTGTAAACAGAAAACTGTCAAAAACGTAGTCCTGCCACTACTATTAGGAATAAGCCTTCTTTGTAATGGTAGGCATAGTAAGTTATGGCACGCTGGCCAGGTGGATTGAAATTGGAGTCTGTTCTTGCATTCAGGTTTATATACTTATTGGCTTTTTAAATATTAAGAAAGTATGAATAATAACATTAAAATCTCATGGATTTTACAGTTTTAATCTGGAATTCTATACTTCAAAGTATATAACTTTTTAATTGTGTAAATCATTCCAGTTCACTCCTATTGACCTGATGCTTTTTAAGTCAAGACAGAGTGCTCTTTTTTGACAAATATAGATGGAATACAATCCTATAATTTTATGTTGAGTTGTCTTCTCTTCCAGTGATGTTATTTGATTGTGACCCTTAGTCGTCTCTTTCCATCACCCAGGTAAGAAAGGGGATGGTGAATTGTATCCTTATTCCCTCACCACATGTCAAGATGAATAAGTATTGAGCAAAAAACTGTTAAATATGTATAAATCTATTTTATATGTGCCTCTTAGCAAAGACCTCCTCTAATGACTTCTTATCATTTCAATAGCTTTCAATCTTTTTCAACCCTTCTCTAAAAAATACACCACATAAATAACCTAAATTTTAACACTTATAATCATCATCATCTCAGCTCAGATATGTCCCACTGTTGGGCTCGAGACTCCTCCATAATGGGAGGGAAACTGACCTACTATACCATGCTGGTCAGACTTGTTGGTATAAGGTTTTGATTCGAGTTTTCCTTCTCTTATAATATATAAAATTATTTTTAAAACAAGCCTTACGACTGGGAACATCAGAGTAATACTAGGAGAACACTGTTGTCCATTCTTATAATGATCGCTCAGCAGATTTTTATGACTCCTATGGATAAGTAAGGTCAACCCATCAATTGTGTTACTATCGCTTTGTAAAATGGAGAATGAATCATCATAGTAATTTATTGTATATTATAATTATATTTTCTTTGTTTATACCGATAATTATAATACTCCCTTTGTCTATTTTAATTCTAAAATATAAGCTGTAAGTTCACAAGTGAGTTAACAGCTTCATACATAGCTAGACCAAAGTATTATTCAGCCATTCCATTACAAAGTTTCCAGTAACAATTTATACCAGTGTCTCTAACAATCTTCGTTCACTTGTGAAGTGTTTGATATCAATCTATTACAATTATATTTGCATTAATCACAAATATTTGTTATAAATATAGGTGTAATATGTATTAATTATTTCTATTCTTATTTATTATTATTTATATTCCCTTTCAAAAACATATTCCTTATTACACAAGCTTGTAATGTCAATTCAAGGCAATTGTACTTAGTGCAACATCTTTAAAAAAAGGTAATTTAAAAAAAATAACTTGTATATAACAGTCAAAGAAATATATAAGGATTATGTTGCTGTAATATAGATAAGAGAGATGCATAAGTTTAATAATTGGGGGGCATAGTCCGGAGCGTGCTCGTTCGCGTCCCCTGCCAGTCTAATTAGACTGCTAATCCGGCTCGAAATGCGTACCGCAATGCGGGTTAGGGCGTCCCCCGGAGGCGACGCGTACCGACCCGCCCCCGTCGGTACGAACATCGGCAGTTGCGGCGATGGGGGCCGCCACCCATCACGCCTTGCCCAGTTAGGCGAGTCGAGGAGAACGGAGTGCCGGGTGGGCACGTGGAATGTAAGAGGTTGTGTGGAAGGTAAGTTGCACGAGCTGATATCCGTCATGGCGGACAAACAGCTAGACGTGCTCTGTGTAACAGAGACCAAGCGAAGGGGCAGCGACGCCTGCGATCTTCCTGGTGGCGGGATGGCTCTGTGGTCTGGTGTACCACAGAGCGATCGAGCCAGCATGGGGGTAGGAGTGCTGTTGTCCTCTCGCTTGGCCTCAGGTGTGAAGGATTACGGAATGTATGATCCCAGACTTCTCTGGGTCCGTATAAAACTAGGTGTCACCAAGGTATTCATGGTTGTAGCATATGCTCCCGTAGGATCCTCGGTGGCATCAGACCTAGAGAAGTTTTGGGACAATGTTAGGGAAGTTCTGGATATGGCAGAAACCAGTGAACGCGTGATTGTATGCGGAGATTTGAACGGATGGGTGGGGACCAAGCGTCCCGACTATGAGGACGTACTTGGTCCATTTGGTGATAAGAGAGTGAACGACGCAGGTAGGCTCATAGCGGATGTATGCATGGAGAGAAACCTTATTGTGTCAAACACATTTTTCCAACATAAGGACATCCATATGTATACATGGAGAAGGAATGAACAGAAAAGCATAATAGATTTAATTTTGGTAGACAGTCGCCTCCGAAGCAAAATATTGGACGCAAGAGCCTACAGGGGCCCCACAGTCGACACGGACCACTATCTCGTTATTGCGAGATTTAGTGGTCTGTTCAGAAAGTGGAGGCACTGGCGAGAGCGTGTCTACTTCGGAGGGCTTGAAAGAATAAAGGTTGAAAGGTTGCAAGAAGAGTGTGTAAGAGAAATGTATGCAGAGGGTGTCCGAGAACGGCTGACGATGGCAAGCCAGCCGCAATCGGACATTGAAGAATGCTGGAGAGTATTGAAAGAGAGTATGGTAGATACAGCGAAAGAAGTATGTGGAAGTTCAAAGAAGCATAGAAAAACAAATGGTGATGCATGGTGGGATGCGGAAGTGGCAGCTTCCGTAGAGCAAAAGAAGAAAGCGTGGCTGGACTATGTCTCTTCTTTGAATCTGAATGACAGTATGACTGAACAGAAGAAAGAAATATATCGGCAATGTAAGAATGACACCAAGGCCTTAGTGAAAGAGAAACGTGATAGAGCAAGTATGAGTGCAGAAGATAGGCTGACTAAAAACTTCGAGGGTAACACCAAACTCTTTTGGAGGGAGGTGAAGAAGTCTCGGGGTGGTTGGTCAGCCTTCAGAATGAATAAAATAAGGTCTAAAGGTGGAGACATTCTTACACAAACACAAGACGTGTTAAGCCGATGGAGTGAATATTTTGGCGATATGTATGCGGATGCTACGGTTGGCGCCGGTGTTGGATGTGGTTTAGTAGATCAACATTCGACAACGGCGTCCTCCGATGGCATCAGTATGGATGAAGTTGAATGGGCGATAAGAAGTTTGAAAAATGGTAAGGCAGCGGGCATTGATATGGTGTCTGCCGAGATGATCAAGCTTGGTGGCTCTTGTGTCTGGGAGGCGTTCCTGTTGCTCCTCAATTTATGTTGGAGCTCGGGAATGGTTCCCAGGGACTGGAATAGCGCAGTCATCGTGCCTTTGTTTAAAAACAAGGGTTCACGTTATGACTGCGCAAATTACAGAGCCATAAGCTTGACCAGTTTGGCAGCAAAAGTGTATGGAAAAATTATTGAAAGGAGAATGAGGATGGTGTCCGATGGTTTACTGTGTGAGACACAAGGAGGTTTCAGGAGTGGAAGGGGATGCATGGATCAAGTGTTCTCTCTGCGCAACATTGTGGAGAAGCATCTGGCTCTAGGTCAGAGGGTTTTCTGCAGTTTTGTGGATCTGGAGAGAGCATTTGACACGGTTGTACGAAAGGAACTTTGGGACATTTTACCGGAGTATGGTATTAACGGTAAACTGCTACAGGCTGTGCAGTCCAGTTACATGGGCTGTAGAGCCTGTGTGCGGCTGGATGATGGAATGTCGCCTTGGTTTGACGTCAATATCGGCGTTAAGCAGGGGTGCGTTCTGTCAGCCAGGCTGTTTATCATATATCTGGATAAATGTCTCCAAAGGTTGAACGATATGAATGTGGGAGTCCAGATGGGCGACTCAGTGGTCACTGCTCTACTTTATGCAGATGATGCAGTCCTGCTGGCACAGTCAGCGATTGACCTGCAGACCCTAGTCGACACAATGACAGAAGATTGTAAGAAAAGGGGTCTACGCGTGAATGTGAGCAAAACCAAAATAATGGTCTTTGAAAGAGATAAAACCAGAACAGATGTAAGAGTAACAATAGGTAATGATGTACTAGAGCAAGTGGATGAATTTGTATATCTTGGATGTGGATTTAGCCGAGATGGAAGGTACACCACTGATATAGAGCGAAGAGTGAATGCGGGAAATAGAGTGAACGGAGCGTTGGGGCAACTTCTCGGCAGCCACCACCTCAGCCAGAAGGCACGTGTAGCAATACATAACGCAGTGCTTGTCCCAACATTACTGTATGGAAGCGAGAGTTGGGTATGCAGAAAAGAGTATGATAGTAAAATTAATGCGGTCGAAATGCGATCTCTGCGGAAAATCTGTGGAGTTAGGCTGACCGACCGCATTCGTAACGACGACGTAAGAGAGCGAGTAGGTATGAAAGAGAGTATTGGTGTAAAGATGCGAAAGGGAATGCTCCGATGGTTCGGACATGTGGAAAGAATGCCGAACGAACGCCTGGTTAAGAAGATATACAATGCGAAAGTGGAAGGATGTAGGTACCGAGGGAGACCGAGACTAACCTACCTAGACCAGATCGGTCATGTACTGAAGGAAGGTGGAGTCAAGAGTCTCCGAAACCGGCGAGCGTGTATGAAGAGAATTATGAATGTTGAGGAAGCGAGTGAAGTATGCAGAGATAGAGTTCTCTGGCACTCTGTTCTCTCTGCCTACCCTGCAAGGGATATGGCGTGATGATATGTATGTGTATGTATGTACAGAGTGCTTTTCAATTTGTACAATAATAATTTATTGTTATTTTCACTGTTCTGTTATCGATGTTAAGATTAGGTCAAGTTTAGACACAACGTTTTGTAATCTTAAAGAATAATATTTTATTTACATTCGAACGTCTTAGTATAACTTTGAAGGACCCTCTTTCCTTTTAAGTAGAGGTCATCATCGTTCTCCTACTCTTATCCTAATTGCTTGGGGTCGATACAATATGTACTCTTCTTTCATGGTACATATTGTAAAAGTTATTGGCAATAGTTTTATGACCGGCCGCCTGCCAGACGTCAACCCTCCTTGGGAATGTAACTATCGACCAAACGGCATCAGATGAAGTTAGCCCAGGTCAATATAAGGCTCGTACTTGTCTTTTCCGATATTCACGAGCAAAGTAAGGGTTGGTAATATTCGTAGCCGCTATCACACAGCTATAGGGGTAAGTAGAGGTATAAGAATCAAATGGAAATTTAATATCGTTTATTATGTATAATAGTGATAATTTAGATATATGATAGATAAAATTTAATATTTGAAATATGTCCAATTAACTACCACCAGATCGGAACGTGACCATATTAAAAGGTTCCGGTAAGAAATTTAGCGGGTTTGTCTATTATTTCTTTTTTTTTTATATTATATTCAACATGCTTGGAAAGTATTAGCTTCAGTATCATGACCATCGAAACAGGATATGTAATATTATGTAAAAGATTATGGCTGGACCAGATCACACGAGCGGCAACCAATCGCAAGTTAACCACTAGAGCCACCATCGCTCGACCACCTAGGGAGAAAACTGATCCAAGCAAGCAAATTTTTCACATATCATCCGTCACGTGGTCTTACGGAATATAGGCGATTATAATGACATATTTATAAGATTCCATCTTTGAAGTATCTATTAAACTTTATAGCCTCGATATTTTCATCTACTGCTCATAGATTTTAGCTATGCTAGGTGCACAGGTAATTCACCGCCTACCATAACACAGAAAGATGTAGAATTGGAGAGAAGAGAATAAAATAAGGATATAAAGGATAGGAGCGGTTTGCTTTTTCTTATTTATCACTCACCAAACTAAGTGCAACTAGGAATTTAAAACTACTCAAACGTATGATGATTTCTGGAAAAGGCATATTTATGACTACAGGTAGAAAACTATCAATGGCATTACTCATCACTATCAAAAGTAATAATACTGTAAAAATGTAATATAGCACCATCTTTAGAATAACAAAGTAAGCAACAACAACGAAGGAAAGAAAACTCACGCCATTAAATTCAGCATCTTAGATGTGATGGTGAGTTTTTTTTTTAATAATCACATATTAAGAGTGAAACTAAAAATAGTGTGAAGAAATGTGATTGTTTATATTTATGCTTACATCATTGAATACAAAAAAGCGAAGCTATGAATAAATAGTCTATGAGGAGAATGGAAGACCTTTAGGATATAGAAGCCCTGTTGCAGTGTTTTATATGTTATTAAGACAGTCTTCCTCTGTATAATGATTGAGTATGAATTTAATTCTATCCGTGTGGTGACAGAGTAAGAATACAATTCACCACCTCCTATCTTACCCGTGAGTGATCTTAAGACTCGATTAAGGCATATGAACCGCATGTAACATCGATTCCAGAGAAGTAAAACTTGAAACAAAACCCTATACCACCACATCTGACCAGCGCGGTATAGTAGGTTAACTTCCCTTCCATTACAGAGGAAGCCCGAGCCAACAGTGGGACAAATATGTGCTGTGATGATGATGATGATGAACATAATTTAGCACCCTTCCTTTTGTCTGATAACATTACTGAAATAGAAGGAAATTTAGAAATTAAATCCACCTCTACCGAAGATAAATAATTGATACTGGTAAATCGTCCGAGTGGCGATAGAGATACAGTAGAGCAGGTTATAGATTTGCACGTGGTCCATTCTGCCATCTCGAGTGATTTTGAAGAGGGTTGACTGAGCTATAACCTGAACCCGAAGACAAAAATATCAAACCCGCCTGACCAGTATAACACACTGTTGTCCTAGTTGATTACTCTCGCATTGCGGAGACAACCCCTATCAATTGTGGATTGTATGCAAACTGGAAAAGAATACAAATAGGCGACGGTAACTTCTGATGGATGGATGAAAATAAATAAAGCGTTTGAACCGCTCAATATAGAAGAGTCCTGATACATTTCTCACGCGAGCTTATTGGGTTGTATAACAACACGCAAACACGCCAACGTAATCAATAGCTTTGACTTTTACGTAATAAAGCCATTTTATTACCTACAAAGCTACCAGAGCTTTAAGCTATAAGAATACTAAACTCTCAAATTCATATAAATGAAAATATTTGAAGATGAAACTCAATAAAAGACTAATCCAAGTCTTAAAATATGTTTCACAGTCTAGACTGAACAGCTAGCACAAACAGTACGGTTATTCTATTATCTTGCACATAAATCATGAGTTGGGTTTACAAGACCTCTAATGAGCTCCATAATAAAGGCAGACGTATTAAATTTCAGTCTAATAAGATACACAATACCTTATTAAAGGATGTAGATTAACTCTGTCATAGTCATCTAATCTGAATAACATTGTCTCAAAGTCATTTTACATGATGTATAATATTCGGAATTACATGATATATATAATATAAGGAAGAAGGATGTAGGTACCGGGGGAGACCGAGACTCACTTACCTAGACCAGATTGGTCACGTACTGAAGGAATGTGGAGTCAAGAGTCTCCGAAACCAGCGAGCGTGTATGAAGAGAATTATGAATGTTGAGGAAGCGAATGAAGTATGCAAGGATAGAGTTCACTGGCACTCTGTTCTCTCTGCCTACCCTGCAAGGGATATGGCATGATGATATGTTATATTTTTGTTTGTATTATAAATATTCGCTTCATAATTAAAAGAATATTGAGTTCGCTGTGTGGTAGCGGCGAAGAATACTACCAACACTTACTTCGCTCGTAGATGTCGTAAAAGATGACTAAGAGCTTCATAGACCTGGTCCAACTCCACCTGATGCCGTTTGGTCAACAATTACATTCCCAAGGAGGGTTGACATCAGGCAGGCTGCCGGTCATAAAACTATTGCCAGTAACTTTAGCAATATGTACGATGGAAGCAGAGTACATATTGCGTCGACCCCAAGTAATTGGAATAGAGCAGGAGAATGATGAAATGATGAATTAAAAAAAAAAAAAAAAAATATTGAGTTCGAAACAGTGGAAGATATGGTTAGGGATTCTATCGCGTTTGTAATTGATTTTTTATTTGCCGATGTTTCGAACACTTTACAGCATTCATAGTCAGTTCCACTTTGTCCTTCAGTGATCAAATACAAACACGATAATATCCGTTAAAATATAATAGTTTTATTTAAATTCTGTAATACTCGGATAAACATAAGAAATCATTATAGTAGAAGACTGTTTGGAGTGAAAAGTGAGTAGTTGTTCAGTCTGGGTCCCTGAATTAGAAGAGCCCTCACATGAAGGAGTGAAGAGTGAGTAATGGGGGCAGTCCACCCTAGTTTGGGTTTAAGAAAGCCCCCAAATGGCGAGATACATGAATTTGGAAATATTTATGGTAATGATTCCTGCAAATGTCTTATGATGATGATGATTTCAACACTATGTCATTGTCATCACAATCCAGCTTTTTCTACTTTCTGTACACTCTGGATGGCACCTGAGGTTTCCCCATTTAGCATTGCTGTCTCCGGGCCCTTAAAGGAATTAACCCACTACTACTTCTAACAAATGACTGATGATGATAAAAACATTTTTAGGCACGATGGACATTTTTGGGAATGGGAAAAAGTACTGAACTAGCATATGACTAGCGCATTCAAAGAAATAAACATTTTAACTTTATCATTATCATCTCAACTCATATATGTCGCATTGTTGGACTCGAGCCTCCTCAATAATGGGAAGAAAATTGACCTAATATACCATGCTGGTTACACTAATTGGTATATGGATTAAAGTTTTACTTCTTTTTCATAGATGTTATTTGCAAATGATATCCCTTAGTCATCTTTTACGATAACCACGGACAAAAAGAGAATCATGAATTGTATTCTCACTCCGTCAACATACGAAAATAATCATCATCATCACAGCTCATAAATGTCTTCCATTGTCGGGCTTGGGTCTCTTCCGTAATGGGAGACAAATTAACCTACTATACCGTGCTGGTCAGATGTGTTGGTATAGGGTTTTGTTTCCAGTTTTCCTTCTCTTGCATAGATGTTATATACGTTTTATGTCCCTTATTCGTCTCGTACGATCACCTACGGGTAAGATAGGGGGTGGTGAATAGTATTCTTACTCCGTCACCACACGGAAATAATACTATATATACAGTTCTTTTTTTCATTTTTATATTTAATTTTATTTTGCACATAATCTGTGATAGTGGCTACGAATACTACCAATCCTTACTTTGCTCTTGGATGTCGTAAAAGACGACTGACAGTTTTACATCGACCTGGGCTAACTCTACCTGATGTCGTTTGGTCAACAATTACATTCCGAAGGAGGGTTTCCCTCAAGCAGGCGGCCGGTCATAAAATTATTGCCAATAACTTTTGCTATATCTACGAGTAAATGTTTCGTCGATCCCAATGAGCAGGGCAATGATTATAATGATGATTTGATTTTATTTTTCAAACGATTTGAATTTTTTTCAGAGTTTATGGTTACAATGTTTGTCCCTGGAGGACCTTAGCACCATGCTCAATGACCTCAGCAAGGTCTCCCAACTAGTAGGGCTGCAAATGAACATGGACAAGACGAAAATCATGTCTAATGCCCATGTCATTTCTGTACCGGTCCTGGTTGGGAATGCGATTCTCGAAGTTGTCGATCACTATGTTTACCTAGGACAAACAGTTCAATTAGGTAGATCCAATTTCGAGAAAGAGGTAAGCCGACGAATCCAACTCGGCTGGGCAGCGTTCGGGAAACTTAGGAGGATCTTCTCGTCTAATATTCCGCAGTGTCTGAAAACAAAGGTGTGTGTTACCAGCGATGACTTACGGCACTGAAACGTGGTCTCTAAATGTCGGCCTCATAACAAGGCTCAAAGTCGCTCAGCGTGCTATGGAGAGGGCTATGCTCGGTATTTCTCTACGTGATAAAATCCGAAATACGGAAATCCGTAGAAGAACGGGTGTAACCGACATAGCCCTAAGGATTAGCACGTTGAAGTGGCAATGGGCAGGCCACATCGCTCGACGAACCGACAACCGTTGGGGAAAAAGGTTCTCGAGTGGCGACCACGAATCGGACGACGCAGCGTAGGACGACCCCCCACTCGGTGGACTGATGACCTCATCAAGGTCGCAGGAAACCGCTGGATGCAGGTGGCACAGGACCGTTATAGATGGCATTCTCGTGGGGAGGCCTATGTCCAACAGTGGACGTTTACAGGCTGATGGATAGATGGATGGATGGTTACAATGGCGCAATCAGGCATCAAAAAATTCCTTCGCGTCACTGTCCACAATGTGTCCAGAAGACTGAAAGTAATACCACATTGAGTGTCAATATTAACCTTTTGTGAAAAAGATAAGGCCACCCATTGAGTTATTTATGAAAATTTAAAAACACATTACCCCATATACAATAAGCACTCCATAGAGACAATACTATAGCAAGCAATATTTCGCAATAAAAATCGATCTTATGTATTCGAAACGTGTTTCGACTATAAACAACGTATCCTCGACACAGTTTGGTTGCGAATAAGCTGTTATAAAATAAATAGGATAATAATCGAACCCGTAGTCTAAATAGTAATACATACGTGAGCCAAATAGTTTCCATAAAAGGATTTTTATTGACCTCTTGAAGACAATGGCAATGATAGACAATGGCAATGATAGCCAAGTGAGAGATAAAGAAAAGTATCGGATTTGAATCCCAAGGCACACTTTTGTGACTTTGCCAAGAATTAAAAAAAAATATAAGAAACAAAGATCTTTGTTTCATCATCATCTCATCTATGATTCATTTAAGCTCATATATGTCCCACTATTAAGCTCGAGCCTCCTCCACAATGGAAGGAAAATTGACTTACTATACCATGCTGGTCATACGTGTTGGGTTTTGTTTTGAGTCTTCCATCTCATGCATAGATGTTATATGCATTTTTATCCCTTAGTTGGCTCTTATAATGACCTGCGGGCAAGATAGGGGGTGGTGAATTGTATTCTTACTCCGTCATCATTCGGAAATCTTTGTTAAGAATTATTAAAGCCGGCCTAATGCGAGTCCGCCTCGTACATGCAGGGTTCCGTACTATTATCTATAAATACACTGATTTTTTGAACTCTATTATCAATATCGAGCAAAAACGTCTCGTCAACATCACGTTTGTTATATGGAAAGCCCCTTAAATATTTATTTTACTCTGTTTCTTAGTACTTGTTGTTATAGTTGCAAAAAAAATACATTATCTGTGAAAATTTCAATTAACTATCACGGTTCATGAGATACAACCAGACAGATAGATGGCTGGACAGCGGAATCTAAGGAATAGGGTCCTGTTTTACCCTTTAAACCTAAAAATATTAGATTATAAAGGACAATTACAATAGGTCTTATAAGTTCCTTAAAAGATTATCACTATGTATTCGCCTAGAGCCGTGTGGTGACGGAGTAAGAATACTATTCACCACCCTATATCTTACCCGTGGGTGATCGTAAGAGACGACTGAGTGATATAAAACGCATATAACATTTACGCAAGAGAAGGAAAATTCGAAACAAAACCCTTTACCAACACGTTTGATCAGCGTGGTATACGTAGGTCAATTTCCTTCCCATTATGGAGGAGGCTTGAGCCCAACAGTGGGACATATATGAGCTGAAATGATGATGATGATTTCATTTATTATAATTATTATATTGTGGCAATTTACTAGTTTATAAAACTATCAAATAAAAAGTGAACCAAATTACGTATACAATAAAAAAAAACTGAAAAGAAAAAAAAACAAGCACTTAGATGTCCGGTGGTCTAGAATTCTATAATATATTATTGAATGAATGCTACTGCAGAAAATAAAATATATTCTAATGGAACATGACAACAACAACTACATCGAAAAATGTTATGAGAAAACTAATAATGATTTTTAAATACCTATTCAACGATACCCCACTCGACATAGTTTGTTGACTTTATTTTTTTTAATTTTCACAATATGGCGTCCAGTAGTCGCCATATTAAATTTTCATTAACGTTATATCTTTAGTGACATTCGCCGGATTAAGAGGAATCGATTGATGGGTAAATTATGAAAATCGGCCCAGGCATTTGGCCTGTATAGTGCTTCAAAGGAACATACATACATACATAGACTGTTAAACACAATACCACTCCTTTGCGTCGCGCAGTCGGGTAAAAAGCTATTAAGCTACCACTGGATTTTATTTCAAATACTCGCGTAAACATTAGAAATCATTATAATATCTTCGAAATTACAAAACATGTTGGTAGCATAACATATAGGTGGCATCTTAAAGTATAATTCCATATCAAATATGTGGAATCTGCTCAGGTAAGCAGCTCACCCTTTGTGCCCAGGATCAAAGGCTCTAACGGGGTCGTCGCAGATTAATATAACTTGATTCAATAGTATATACGAAATATATTTTTACTAGATATGACTTTTTATCTATTACTTGGATTTTCTCATGCTTTTTGAAAGAAAGAAAGAAACATTTATTTTGTTCTCGTTAAAAATTAATGAAAATAGACAGAACTAAATAAAATAACATCTGGTTTGAAATAATAAACGACAAACAAAAAAGGCTATTGACTCAGTTTTGTCTATTTTTTTTTATAAAATAGTGCTGATATTTGCCCACACCTGGTATATTTAAAAAAAAAAAAACCATGACTAGTATAAAAGTGTGTGTGTGTGTAACGATGTATGAATGATTTCAATATAAGTATAACAACAACATTACATACATATATAATATAAATAAAATTTACAATAGTTAATAAATATACATATATATATATATACATATATATATATATATATATATATATATATATATATATATATATATATATATATATATATATATATATGTAAACCTTCTCCCTGAAAATATATATATTCACATCAATTTTCATAATGATCGGTCAAATAGTTTCTGAGTTGAACGATCTCATAGAAACAACAAACAACCTCTTTCATAAAGATAGATAAGAGATTGTCTTATCTAGTACTTTTATATTTGCAACGTTATGCTGAAAGCGATGTACAATTTACGAGTATTGTGCTATTTAAATAAGGGGTCTCTTTTGAAAATACATCTGTATCTTAATAGAAAGCGTATTAGAAATTTTGAAATATTAACGTATTCGTTTCCCGTTATCGCTAAATAACAACAGTCAGTAAACGGTTCATGTAAAGAGTTTCAAAGTTCTTGTTTCGACATTTAAGGAGTCTTTTAAGGCAGTGACTGCACAAATGTAGTTATTAGTGTGGTAGGACCACGCTGTTGACAGTGTTCTGTCTACAGCCGCGGGCCGGTCCGTCCGGGGTAGTACCACACTCTCGCAGAAAATCGACGTTTGAGCAATGGCAATATGCTGCTGCGCTTCGTTCGGTGAGCGAGAGAGCCGGAAGCCCAACTTTCTGGGTGTGTTTACGTGTGGTGGGTTCAGGTGATGCCTGAAACTTGCGGTGGTGAAGTCTTGGTTGGGGCATTGAGCGTGAGAGGCTGACATGGGGTACAGGGAGACCCGGTGGGAATGGTCACCGCCGGCCACCTGCCTGTCAGCAGGGGACCCGAACCCAGGATTATCCTCCCTGGGAGGCTGTCCCGCCAACCGGCGAAAATCCCGCTGTGTAGTCGTTGTGCCGGAGCAGGAAACCGGAGTGGATTACGGCGACTGTGCGCGGGGGGGCACCGGGGGCCCTTCCGTGCTTCGTGTCAGCTTCTCACAAAACTCACCCTCCAGCCATGCACTATGCCCCGCACCTATTTTTTTTGGTACCACCGAATCTCATTATACGCATCCACACTCCCTTCCTCCTCTTCTTAAAAAAAAACCCGTATGAAAAGTACTAGAAAAAAGAGAAGGTTTTCTACGGGGGTCCCCTTATCCACATTTGATGTGGATTTTTGCAATATCAGGGGTTTACATAGCAATCTCGATGCCGTTCACCACCATCTCGAGACGGCGCGGCCTGCCTTGCTCTTTTTAACGGAGACACAGATAGGCGCTCCGAATGATATTTCGTACCTTAACTACCCTGGCTACGAGTTAGAGCACTCCTTCCGTCGTAAGGCCGGGGTGTGCGTGTTCATTCGGGGTGATATCTGTTGTCGCCGGCTTCGGGCCCTCGAACACGGTGACCTGTCTATCTTGTAGTTGCGCGTAGACTATGGAGGGTTTACCCGCATCTACGCGTGCCTCTACAGGTCGCATGGCAGTGATTCGGGGTCAACTCAGTTATTTGAGAACGTCCAATGGGGGATTGACGAAATATTGGAGCAGTGTCCATCAGCGGAGGTGGTGGTTCTTGGAGACTTCAACGCTCATCATAAAGAGTGGTTGGGGTCCCGAGCCACTGACCTCCAGGGTCGACATCTCTTCAATATGGTCTCGGCCTATGGACTCTCACAACTGGTGACACAGCCCACCCGTGTCCCAGACATTGAGAGCCATGAGTCTTCTTTACTGGATCTTCTGCTGACTACACACCAGCAAGGATACCGGGTAGTGGTCGAAGCCCCTCTTGGGTCATCTGACCACTGCCTAGTCCGTAGCAGAGCCCCTGTTGCGAGGCCTAATCGCTCTATGGCGACTGGGACTCGCAGAGTCTGGCAATATAAGTCGGCAGATTGGGATGGACTTCGCGAGTTTTATGCATCCTACCCATGGAAGCGGCTTTGCTTCGCCTCTGAGGACCCTGGCGTTTGTGCAGACTGCGTAACCGAAACGATTATTATGGGGATGGATTTATTTATCCCCAATACTCAAATACCCGTCGGCGGCCGCAGCCGCCCTTGGTTTAACAAAACCTGCAGGACGGCTGCACGGCAGAAGCAGTCCACATATCGGGCCTGGAACCGGGCTAAAAATTGTCAAGACCCGAACGTCAAAGAACCCGCGAAAATTTAACGCCGCTTCCAGATCTAGTAAGAAGGCTATCGCCAGAGCCAAGGCAGAACATGTTGCCAGAATTGGCGAGCGATTAGAGAGCTATCCTGCTGGGAGCCGTGCATTCTGGTCGCTCGCCAAGGCTGCTCAAGGCAACTTCTGCCGGTCCAATCTCCCACCACTACAGAAAAGCGATAGCAGTCTGGCCTACAGCGCAAAAGAGAAGGCCGATCTTTTAGGTCAATTCTTTGCCTGTAACTCGACTTTGGATGCGGGAGCTGCCACACCACCTACCATACCACGGTGTGATAGCTCTCTACCTGAAATCCGTATCTCACAGCGTGCGGTCAGGCGAGAGCTGCGGCTTTTAGACGTCCATAAGTCGAGTGGGCCGGATGGCATCCCTGCAGTGGTCTTAAAGACGTGCGCCCCTGAGTTAACCCCTGTCCTCACGCGCCTATACCGTCTTTCGTACGATACTAATAGGGTTCCATCTTCGTGGAAGGTAGCTCAAGTCCACCCGATCCCTAAAAAGGGAGAACGGTCGGACCCATCGAATTACAGGCCGATTGCGATAACATCCTTGCTCTCCAAAGTAATGGAGAAAATCATAAACCGCCAGCTTCTGCAGTACCTTGAGGATCACCAGCTGATCAGTGATCGCCAATACGGCTTTCGACAAGGTCGATCGGCTGGTGATCTTCTTGTGTACCTTACACACCGTTGGGCAGAGGCTTTGGAGGGCAAGGGTGAGGCGCTAGCATTCGGCCTAGATATTGCAAAGGCGTTCGATAGGGTCTGGCACGGAGCCCTTCTATCGAAGCTACCGTCTTATGGAATCCCCGAGGGACTCTGTAAATGGATCGCCAGCTTTCTGGATGGTCGGAGTATAAGAGTCGTCGTCGATGGCTCTTGCTCCGATACCATGACCATTAACGCTGGCGTACCACAGGGCTCGGTGCTCTCCCCGACGTTGTTTATCCTGCATATCAATGACATGCTCTCTATAAAGAGTATGCATTGCTATGCGGATGACAGCACGGGTGACGAGCGGTATACCGAGCATCAGAATATCCCTCGGAGTATATTACACGAAAGAAGGACTCAACTTGTGTCTGAAGTCGAGCGCTCTCTGGGGCGGGCCTCCGAATGGGGTGAACGGAACTTAGTCCAGTTCAATCCCACTAAGACACAAGTTTGCGCGTTCACTGCAAAAAAGGACCCCTTCGTCATGGCGCCTCAGTTCCAAAGAGTAACTCTCCAAATTTCCGAGAGTATTGGGATCCTCGTCGTCGAACTATCAAGCAAAGTCCAGTTTGGGAGTCATTTGGAGGACAAAGCCAAATTGGCAAGTAGAAAGCTGGGCGTCCTGAACAGAGCCAGGCGATACTTCACACCGAGACAACGTCTTGTGCTATATAAAGCACAAGTCCGCCCTCATGTGGAGTACTGCTCACATCTCTGGGCAGGCGCGCCCAAATATCAGCTAGACCCATTTGACTCCCTGCAAAGACGTGCTGTTCGAATCGTCGGTGATCCCAACCTCACGGAAGGACTGGAGTCATTGGAGAGCCGGAGAGACTTTGGGTCTCTCTGTGTACTCTACAGGCTCTTTCACGGGGAGTGCTCTGAGGAACTATTTGACTTGGTACCACCGTCACCATTTTATCACCGTACCACTCGACACCGCAGCAGGGTTCATCCATTCCACCTGGAAACGATACAGACGTCAACTGTACGTTTTCAACGTTCATTTCTCCCACGTACATGCAAGATCTGGAATGAACTACCTGCTGCTGTGTTTCCCGAGCACTATGACTAGTCCTTTTTTAAACGAGGTTTAAGAAGAGCACTTTCTTCACGGTAGGCAGCGGCCTAGCTATGCCCTGGTATTGCAATAGTCCATGAGCGGCAGTGTCACTTACCATCAGGTGTGCTGCTGGCTCGTTTGCCACCACCGGCAATAAAAAAAAAAAAAAAAAAAAATGGCGTAGTGGTTAAGATACCGACATTCAATACTAGTCCCGTAAGTTCGATTCCTACGCAAGACATTACTTTTTGCCATCCAAAAACTGTTGTTTTGAGTCTGAGTGTACTTTGTCTGTGTGAACAAGATGTTTGTAAAGTTACGCGCAATACAAGAATTATTTCCTTAGTGAGTTCCGAAGTGGTGTATTTTTTTTTTAAATAAGATAATTTGGTGTGATGGCGGCTACGAATACTACCAACCGTCTCATTGCTGGTCGGTATTATAGAAAATGACTAATAGCACACAGTACTGGTCCAACTCCATCTGATGGCGTCTCATCATCATCATCATTTAGCCTTTTGCCTTCCACTGCTAGATGTAAGTAACAGTAATAGACACTCTATAAGAGCATGGTACTGTCTCCACCAATTTAGCAGACGAATTGAGGATCGCCGTGAGGTGTTATACGTTGCTCAATATAGAACTGCAGTCCGCTCTCTTTCACGAACTACGAAAACTATTGTCAAAAATGCGATAATGTACACAGAATCTATACATATTGATAAGCAGTTAGGAGCAGGCTCGTGAGGAATGATTGGTTTTATTCGTTTAAAATATCACATCTTCTATATATATATATATATGTATATATCTCTGGAACCATAAGGCCTACAGGCTTTAAATTTTGTAGAAATATTCCTTTCGCCGAGTAGAGGTCAGCTAAAAACGGATTTTAGGCAATTCCACCTGCAAGGAGGTTGCTAGGGTGTACAAATGACATTATATTAAATATAACTCCTACAGATTTTGAATTTGGTGTGGACTTTCTTTCTGCCATGTAAAGGTCAGATGAAGTAGGATTTTAAGGAATTCCTTCTCCGAAAGGAATTCTATGTAGCGAAGGTAAACTACGCAACTGAACTGACGTAACCGAAGCGAAGCGAGGGCGGGTCGCTAGTATTAATATAAAATTGACCGCATAAATGGTGAGATGCAGCATAAATGGTGAGCAGCAGCAGCCATGGACCTTCGCAATGCTGCCTACCAATACAAACCCTAAACCTACCCAATTGGGTTTGGGGTTTCTTTGTAATGTCAAAATAATTGATTGCATTTGATAGTAATAAAAAATGTGTATACATTGTCAAGTAGATGGCACACGTCTCCTTTAAAGACGACAATATAATACGAGTCGAGAATTGAATGTCATACAACAGCTCACGCTGGTGTAAGTAGTAGTAGCACGATTGGGACGGATTTCTAAAAGGTGTGGGTTCGAATTCCATGTGTGACAATCCTTTTTCGCTCGTAATTAAGTTTTTATAAATAATCAAATATTTTAAATGCTAAATGTCAGTAATTTTATATAAAAAAAAGGTTGATTTTGTATTTTTCACTATACAACAGCTAAGATTCGACTAAATCGACTTTGACGGGACCTCCATTGCCATATAGCCAGTGTTAGGACAATATAGAGCGAGTAAGTATGAAAGAGAGTATTGGTGTAAAGATGCGAAAGGGAATTCTCTGATGGTTCGGACATGTGGAAAAAATGCCGAACGAACGTCTGGTTAAGAAGATATACAATGCGAAAGTGGAAGGATGTAGGTACCGGGGGAGACCGAGACTCACCTACCTAGACCAGATTGGTCACGTACTGAAAGAAGAGGGAGTCAAGAGTCTCCGAAACCGGCGAGCGTGTATGAAGAGAATTATGAATCTTGAAGAAGCGAGTGAAGTATGCAAGGATAGAGTTCTCTGGAACTCACAATATTAAGCCAATTTATTTTTTTGAAATAAAACTATTTTACGGATTCCATCGCGTTTGTATTCGATTTTTAATTTGCCAACGTTTCAAACACTTTACAGTGTCCATGGTCACGGAAGAACTGACTGATGCACGCTATAAAGTGTTCGTAACATCGGCCCATTAAAAATCAAACATAAACGCAATAGAATCTATGAAAATAGTTTTATTTCAAATGTGTAATACTCGCGTTAACATCAAAAAACGATTTCTTTTAAAAAATATTTAAACACGCAAAAAAATAATCACAGAATCGTGAACTATTCTTATGTATTACACTTTTAATACTAAATAAAATAGATATAAGCACAGAAATGCTAGCGAATCTACAATGAAAAAACTAGATCATTGGCCCTTTGTAATTCATCATTCCCCTACTTTTATCCTAATTACTTGGAGTCGATACAATATATACTCTTCTTTCATAGTGGATATTGTAAAAGTTATTGGCAATAGTTTTATGACCGGCCGCCTGCCAGACGTCAATCCTCCTCGGGAATGTAATAGTTGACCAAACGGCATCAGATGGAGTTGACCCAGGTCGTTATAAATCTCTCAGTCGTCTTTTACGACATCCACGAGCAAAGTAAGGGTTGGTAGTATTCGTAGCCGTTACCACACAGCTTTGTAATTATAAAGAACAAATAACTTTTATCTGATATTTGAAAAATCGCATATATATCAGCTAAATGCATCATGCATTTAGCTGATATATATTGGTATTGTTACAAAACAAGTAAATAATGAGCGAAGGAAATAAGGATAATCACCATGGTAGATAACATAATGGATTGGTAGGATTAAGTAGATTTCGTAGCGGATAGATACGTCAGCCCGCGTCCATTCACGAGTAGCTATGTCAATAATATTTTATGATTTTTTTTTAGGTTATTCTGACACTATCTTCTATGAAATTTAATGTTATTATTACACGGGCTCTATACATAGATTAAATAGTCGGTGAAAGCTAGTTATACTTTATCTAAAAATGAGTGCACAGGTGGCGCAGTCTTTAAGATATTCCATGCCAGTGGCGTGGGTTCGTTTCCCATACAGAACAATACTTTGTGCGATCCACAGTGTTCTGAGTCTGGGTGTAATTTGTCTGTGTTAATTGCATTTTTAAAGTCCCCCTCACTACAAGGATTATTTCCTTAGTGCGGGGTGTTTTAAAATAAAAAGGTAAAAATGGTAGGGCCACACTTTTGGCAGTTTTCTAATTCTTTTTGCCGTGGGCCAGTCCGTTTGGGGTAGTGCCACACTCTCGCAGAAAATCGATGTCTGAGCAGCGACTAAGTGCTGTTGCGCTTCGTTCGATGAGAGACAGAACTGGAAGCCTAACTTGGGTGTATTTTAGTTCACAGACAGTGGTCTAACTATATCTCTGCTATTGCAATGCTCTACGAGCGATAGAAGCACGGTAAGTGCTTGCTGCTATCAGGTGTGATGCTTGCTTGTTTACAATAAATAAAAAATACGCAACAAAGATCATGAAATTCTAAACCAATCTATTCAAATTCTTCATTCCTTCTCATGAATAGATTTAATATTCATCATCATTCTCCTGGGAATGCTCCGATGGTTCGGACATGTGGAAAGAATGCCGAACGAACGTCTGGTTAAGAAGATATACAATGCGAAAGTGGAAGGATCTAGGTACCGGGAGAGACCGAGACTAACCTACCTAGACCAGATCGGTCATATACTGAAGGAAGGTGGAGTCAAGAGTCTCCGAAACCGGCGAGCGTGTATGAAGAGAATTATGAATGTTGAGGAAGCGAGTGAAGTATGCAGAGATAGAGTTCTCTGGCACTCTGTTCTCTCTGCCTACTCTGCAAGGGATATGGCCTGATGATATGTATCTATGTATTCTCCTGCTAGTGTCCCAATTTTTTGTGGTCGACGCAATATGTACAAGTAACATATTACAAAAGTTATTAACAATAGTTTTATGATCGGCCGCCTTTTTTTGCGGTGGACTATGGATACGAGCGGGCTACCGGTACCCGACCTTTGTCTTCGGTGGAATGACTGACCGCCTGCCTGATATCAACCCTCCTTGGGAATATAATTGTTGACCAAACAGCACCAGGTGGTGTTGGCCCAGATCTATATAAAGATATTAGTCGTTTTTTACGACATCCACGAGCAAAGTAAAACTTGGTAATATTCGTAACCGCTACCACAAAGCAAAATAGATGTTATATGTCTATTATATCCTTAATCCTCTCTTACGACATCCACAGACAAGACATAGTGGCCACCGAAGACAAAGATCAGGTACCGATGGCCCGCTCGCACGGCGAAGAGAGGTGTTTGCAGGGTGGGTCCATGGGGTGCGCGCCGCCTCTTCTGTCGTCCTGGGCCAATTTTCCGGCGCGCGACCACATCCATGGTTCACCTTGCAAAGGGAAAAAAAAAGACAAGACATGGCTTTTTTTTTGGCAGGCTACGGTCTGAATGCACGTTGCCTCCTCGTCCGGAGCAACGAGAGGACAACCTGTGACCCCATAACCAACCATATTCCCTCCTCATCACCATAGAGACGGCCACTGGTACCGCTTCCTTGCCATCCGTGGCCACAGACAAGACAGAGTATGAGAAAATATATTCAAACTCCGTCACCACACGAAAACTTAAGAGCATTTAAATGTATAGTAAAACATACACTAATTACTCAAGTTGTGTAGCTCCTGAGTGAGTGATTTAAAAGAGCTATATCACTCACATAGACACAATCTATCACTCACTCACTTGACCGCCGAACATATCAGTAGCTCACTAGCTCATCGCTCACTTCGCATCGCAGAATGTTTCACTCTCACAAGGTAACGAAAAATGAGCGAGATAGGTGCGCTGCGTAGCCCGCCGACGAGAATGATATTTCACACTGTTTTCGTATCGATATAATTAGGTTGTCAAAAGAGAATACGCTCTATTTCTTTGCACATAAAGTTTAATAATTAATATTTATTATTAGGAAATAGATTTGTATTTTTTTATTATAACCAACTCGTAATGCTTTTTTGATATTATGATACTATAGCGATAAAGTATTTTGAAATTCTTTTTATAGGTAATTAGTTGCTCCCGGGGTATCTTGAAAATACGTGACCGAGTGTTGAATAAAACTGTATATTTACTATTAGATTTTAGTTACTATTATTGGAACTGTAAAGAGATTAAATTATGTGCGTTACTGTTTATGTAGGACCTTTTTTCTCTAGTAATAGAAATCTAAATAGAATTCTCTGTATGCTTAAGTGTTTTTGTAGAACGTTATTATACATTAAAAATTAAGATTTACTATCGACAATCTGTAATTTAAAGTGCTTTTAAAAAGCAAAGCGCATCATGGGAAAATGAGTGATAGATTCGTTTGAGCGATTGATTTAAAGTGAGCGAACTTTGAAAGTGAGCTAGAGGAGTGATTTAATAATGATGATTGACTGCTGAGCTAAGTGAGCTAAATGAGCTAATGAGCTAATGAGCTAAATGAGTGATATATATCTTTACAGTGAATAGATATATATCACTCTTTTCAGCGCAGTGATACATATTGCGCATGACTACTAATTACAGTAAATAAGTTTGATAATGGCAAGTGTGGTGAACAAGTATACGAGTACATAAACGAGGCGTCCTCATTAATGGTATCTGGAAACACAAGCAACCATTCTTGTTTGTTTGTTTATTCAAATTAACACAGAATTGTACTTAACTTTATTATGAATAATGCAAAGATTTGTGTTATCATATAACGAGCTAGTACCGATTGCTGTGACATCGATTTCCACACGGCACTAATACAGAAATACTCCATGTAAATCTACAAATAATAGATATTCATTAATTTAGCACTACTATATTTACTGTTTTTCGTGTGGTGATTTAGATTTAGAATATAATTTTCCACCTATCGTACCCGTAATTTACTTGTGGGTTACCTGTCGGTGTTAGGTAGGCTAGTTAGGCAGAAAATGAAGTAGAAGAGATACACTGAGAAATAGTTTATTGCGGATAGCACAATAGTTCACACACAACACATAGGCACATAAAATAATACAGAAGGAGTGAATGAGTGATAGTTCTAAGAGGTGAAGTACAGAAAACAGTTCTAGGTAGTAAAGCACAGAAAACAGCTGATAGGTACGTGCAAGCGCGATCTTATTTGTAAGCGTTCTAAAAGCAAGCGACACAGGCTACTATGGCAAATGCTCCGTATCGACTGGTGCTTGGTACCGGCGAAAGCATAGATCATACGATCGGTCGTCGGGTAAACAAGATACCGTTATTTCTGCGCGTACACACTGCTATTTAAGTTTGCGGTTTATATATTAATATTGTAAATAATATTATATGTTTTTGTTTTGTTTAAATGTAAATATATATATGAAGAATGTAAATATATATATATATATATATATATATATATATATATATATATATAATAGAGATAGATAATGTGGATGTAATTTGAATATATGATATATATAAATATATATAAAATATGTTTGTGTATGTGTGTGAGCACGCCATATACTGTATCTTGACGGAGAAAGAATACAAAGTTTCGTCTTCTTTTTTCTCATGGATGGCGTCACTTAATCCTCATAAACGAGCTAGAGAACAAAAATGTCGTCAATTTAAATAAAACTCTATATCAGTATATAAAAGTCATTTACATTGCGTGGTAGATTAGATCAATTTTCCTCTAATTTTGGAGGAAGTTCAAGTCCGCCTGTGGTGCGCATATGAATTAATATGATAATAGATGATGATCAGATTGTTATGGAAGATAATTCTAATCTACTCTCTGGCTGCATGTCTTAATAAAGATAAACTAAAACGGGGGTTTTTGTGGAAAAGGAAGTGTAATGTGATGCTCTTGTATTATATTTAGCATCTTAATATTAAACGTGTTATATTAAGTGATTTTGATGGCATTTTATGTAACTGCGCAGAAAGTACTGAGACGTAGTTAATATATATCATCATCATCATTTCAGCCCATCGCCGTCCACTGCTGGACGTAGGCCTCCCTCATGGTACGCCACAGAGTGCGGTCCTGTGCCGTCTGCATCCATCGACGCCCAGCAGCTTTCACCAGGTCGTCTGTCCACCTAGTTGCGTCCTACACTGCGTCGTCCGGTACGTGGTCGCCACTCTAGAACCTTTTTTACCCAGCGGTTATCGGTTCTTCGAGCGATGTGGCCTGCCCATTGCCACTTCAGCGTGCTAATTCTTCGTGCTATGTCGGTTACACCCGTTCTTCTGCGAATTTCCGTATTACGGATTCTATCACGCAGAGAAATCCCGAGCATAGCTCGCTCCATAGCACGCTGAGCGACTTTGAGCTTAGTTATGAGGCCTACATTTAGGGACCACGTTTCCGTGCCGTAAGTCATCACTGGTAACACACACTGGTCGTAGACCTGTGTTTTCAGACACTGAGGTATGTTGGACGAGAAGATCCTCCTAAGTTGCCCGAACGCTGCCCAGCCGAGTTGGATTCGTCGGCTGACCTCTTTCTCGAAATTGGATCTACCTAACTGGACTGTTTGTCCAAGGTAAACATAATGATGAACAATTTCGAGAATCGCATTGCCAACTAGGACCGGTACAGGAATGACATGGGTATTTGACATGACTTTCGTCTTGTCCATGTTCATTCGTAACCCTACCAGTTGGGATACCCTGCTGAGATCGTAGAGCATAGTGCCAAGGTCCTCCGTGGATTCTGCCATAACGACGATATCGTCTGCAAATCGAAGGTGAGTGATGTATTCGCCGTTAATGTTAATACCGAGTCCGATCCAGTCTAAGCGCTTGAAGACATCTTCCAGTGCAGTGGTGAACAGTTTCGGAGAGATGACATCTCCCTGTCTCACGCCTTTCTGCAACAGGATCGGTTTCGTACTCTTATCCCGGATACGGACTGACATTGTGGCGTTCCTGTACAAACACTTCAGCACTTCGATATAACGATGATCGATTTGGCACCGCTGGAGGGACTGCAGCACCGCCCAAGTTTCGACTGAATCAAAGGCTTTCTCATAGTCCACAAACGCTATACACAGAGGCCGATTGTACTCCTCGGTCTTCTGGATAATCTGCCGAAGCGTGAAGATATGGTCTATGGTGCTATAGCCTTTTCGGAAGCCAGCTTGTTCGGGCGGCTGGAAGTCATCGAGCTTGCACGTGAGTCGATTGGTGATGACCCTCGAAAACAACTTGTAGACATATACAATATATATCATATTCACTACATTTCAGTGCTTCCTGCGGAGTTACAGCGCCTTACATACGTTTTCATTTTTCACCAAAACTCACAATATATACCTTTAACAGTGTGGCTATGGCACTTTTGAAGGCAACTATTTAATTTAAATGAACTTAATTTTTAAACAAAGATTTGGCTTAAAAGTCTTAGTAACTAACTCATAAAATCTAACAAAAAAATAAACCAAAACGTGACACATATATTTTCTATAAACATGATACTCTTGTTATAAATCGTGGCTAATTTCAGAGTGAAATAATTAATTTAAACTGTTCTGTAGCAAGTTATGAACGTTCTAGATACCTCGGTCATTAATCCAGTGAGCGCCGGCTGCTTGCTAGCGACAAACTTATGACTAATAAAGTTTGCGAGATTTTAGAGAGTAGAATATCTAGTATTTTATATGTGCATATAAGTACTACGTATTAAAATATCAAAACGGTTATACAGATAGAAAAAAGGTACAAGTATCGAAAATTATTTTTTAATAGAAAAGTCACATAGACTGTAAATGTTGATATTCATCACAGCCCATAAATGTCCCACTGTTGGGCTCGGGCCTCCTCCGTAATGGGAGAGAAATTAACCTACTATACCGCGCTGGTTAGACGTGTTGGTATAGGGTTTTGTTTTGAGTTTTCCTTCTCTCGCATAGATGTTATATGCGTTTTATATCCCTTAGTCATCTCGTACGATCACCCACGGGTAAGATATGGGGTGGGGAATAATATTGTTATCCGTCACCATACGGGAAAATGTTGATATTATTAAGTCAAAATTATTTCAGAACGGTCGTTTTACATAGTCTATTTAATCTATCTACATAGATAGATACTCAGAATACCCGAAACGACTCGCAGCAATTTTCCAAAATTGACCTAGCGCAACCTAGGTTTCATTTATAAAAAATCTCGTTTTGCAAGTGTTTTCAGTCTATAAAAATATATTATTAGAATATGAAGGTTTTATTTTTGCGACTATTACCAAGGATAAAAATAGCTCCGATAGAAAATCAAGCTGGCGCTTAATAGAATAGTCCTAGTGCGATTTTTGATTCCCCTTTTTATTTTTCATTATCTTTATCATTTTTTTACAATTATTTTTCATTTTTTTCGTTTAAATAAGCAGTTTATATTAGTTTTCCTTCTCAATCATCCTTTAATCTCTATTTACGATATTCACAAGTGAGAGTGGGGGTGGAGAAATAACTTCTAACTCGGGCATCACACGACAAACTAATATGTCAATACAAATTACAGAAATTTAGCATTTAATATGCTTGATTATTTATAAAAACCCGATTACGAGCGAATAATGGTTGTCACAAGTGGAATTCAATCATTTTTCACTATAGTTCACGATAGTGTAAGTGGCAGCACGATTGGAACGGATTTCCAATAGGTTCGAATCCCACTTGTGACAATCATTTTTCACTATAGTTCACGGTGGGGTAAGTGGCAGCACGATTGGAACGGATTGCCAATACGTGTGGATTCGAATCCCACTTGTGACAATCATTTTTCGCTCGTAATCGGTATTTTATAAATAATATATCAATATTCAAATCAGCGTTCAATTTAAATTAATTCAAAACACCTTAAGAGCTTAGAAAGCACTTTGACTTAATACATAACAATATCAGCGCAAACTTTTAGTACCTAGAACACGTTGGAGTTTGTTAGCGATATAGTCAATATCATATTTGTTTGTTGTACATCGCTCGGTAAGCCAACGCATTATTATATTAGCTCGAGTCCATCGTGGTAATAGAACTACGGATGCGGCACCAAATACCAACGTCATAATAATTACTATTAAGTGTTTGAAAGCTTCCGTAGTAGCTTTTAAACGTGCCCTTTTAGTTTTATGTTTGCGGCAAAATGGTGTAGTGCTCTTTCATTCGATACTCATATATTTTTTTATGCCATATACAGTGATTTTTTTTAAATCTGGATGTAATTTGTGTCCATAAAAAAGTGAAAAATATTACCATAATTTGTGTCTATAGAGAAGTGAAAATGATTACCAAAATACATATTTTTTTTGGAGGGTGGGTTACGGTCGGCGCCCTCCTCGCACTACTCCGGGGCAACAGAGGGGTGTGAACACGCACGCACACTCGCGTACCCGTGACATGTCGCCTTCGTTGGGCCGACTAACGGAGCAGAGTGACTTGACGTCAGTAGTCGGCCCGACGGAATACCCCCTGAGGAGTACCCTCTCCTCGACCGACGTCCCCAAAATACACTTACAATTCCTTGCGTATTGTAAACATTCGTACAAATTTATTAAAAAAAAAATTATATAACTATGAATGAACAGAAAACTATTGAAAATCCGTTTCGAAAATAAGATTCTTTTATTCAATAATTAGTTTAAAAAAATATGTATATTTTTAAAACAAAAAGTTTTCTTATTCTTAATGCATATCATATGAAGCAAACAATAATTAAATCCTTTTTTTTTGTATCAGTGACGCCCGTGTGTTGACCGAGTAAGAATACAATTCACCACCCACACTATCTTACCCGTGGGTGATCGTAAGAGACGACTAAGGAAATATAACACATATAACATCTATTCAACAGAAGGGAACGTAAACTCGAAAAAAAACCCTACACCAACACATATGACCAGCGTAGTATAGTAGATTAATTTCCCTTCCATTCGTAGGAGGCTCGAGCGCAACAATGAGAAATGTATGAGCTGAAATGATGATGATTAGTGACTATAACTGTTTTTTAGAATAAATATCATATCAAATAAAATTAAATCCAAAACTATCACGATAATTTGTAATATTTAATTTTGAAATAAGAAATTCTTAATACCAAAAAGACAAAGTAAGTAGAAGTGTTAAACAGAAATCTAAGTATTCAATTTCTAAATTTATTTACCTATTTGAAATATTCGAGTCTCATTTTACAGAGACGTATTTATTTATTTATTACTAAAAGATTTATAAGATATTGGAAACAATAAAATAATTCCGAATATTTATAGAGTATTGAAACTAAACTATTCTCATCCTTAAAATTAATTAAAAATATACCTTAATTAAAATAAGCTGATAGAACAACAAAACTCTGTATTTAATAAGAATTATTTTTAAGTATTATTATTATAAATGTGCTGTGTGATAGCGGCTAAGAATACTACCAACTTTTACTTTGCTCGTGGATGTCATAAAAGACGACTAAGAGCCTCATAACGACCTGGACCTGTCGTTTGGTCAACAATTACATTCCCAAGGAGGGTTGATGTCTGGCAGGCGGCCGGTCACAAAACTATAGCCAATAACTTTTACAATATGTACTATGAAAGAAAAGTACACATTGTATCGACCCCGAGTAATTGGGATAAGAGTAGGAGAATGATGATTTATATTATACTAGCTTTTGCCCGCGACTTCGTCCACGCAGAAGTCATCTCTGACAGAGTTAAATAGAAAAAGAAATGCAAGGTGTTGAAGGTTTGTCGCTAGGACGATAATCAACAGCGTCAGAAACTGGGATGCGGTCGCCGCCTTCTGCATAGGGTGGGTGAGAGAAAATACTCTAGGTTGACACGCTCTACCGTCGGTGCGGCGCAAGCGTGAGTACCTGTATTGAGGTTCACTGCATGAGGGCTTCGACTCGAGATGATACCCGGTTGCGGTGGCCCGCCCGCTCAACGTAGATGGACGTGTACGGCGCGCGTGTGTCTATATACCATAGCCGGTCACTAAAGATAAAGGTGGTTTAAAGTTCTTTTCATTCTATATTGCCATTAATATACTATTTACGGTATGACCATGGGATAAAAATATAATTATCGCCACCCTTTATTTGACTGTTTTGTTTCACCAGCAGAGTTACGACCTCGTTAGATATGATTTATTATTTGAGTTTTAGAGTGAACATTTTTGAAGACAAACTTAACCTGTATCTTAAACCATTAGGCAAGGACCTATTGCCGTCTACTATGTGTATCATGTAAGCTCTCACGCCGGCACTGGTCGCCACAATGACACTGGTGTGGGGTTGATGGAGAGGGAGAGAGAAACACGTGTTTATTTGTTTTTACCAAAGAATATTTGTACGTAATTTGAAAAGAATCGATAAAGAAATTTTCTCCCCATACACACTTTGCTGCTTTGTTACATCCCTTTAGGGGCGGAATTAATGGTGCCGACCTGACGCTGCCGACCATCGCCAGGGCGATGCTCGACAGCGTCAGGAACTGGGACGCGGTCGCAACCTTCTGCGAGGCAGTAGTCTCGCGGAGGGAGGCGGCGAAGCGCGTGCGCGAGGAGCGTCTCCTCGACGGCGCGAGCCGCCGCCGGCGACAGGGGCGGCGCAGGCGCGATTACCTGCGCCTGATGCCGCCCTAGCCAAGGCCGCGGGTGACTGGATCGGGGAATTAGTCCGTCACCCGCCGAGAGGCCGACCGCGTGAGGAAAGACCGACATCCTACCCGAGGGGGGATCGAGGAGAGGGTACTCCTCAGGGATATTCCGTCGGGCCGACCACTGACGTCAAGTCACTCTGCTCCGGTGGTCGGCCCAACGACGAAGGCGACGTCACGGGTGGGTTACGGGTGTGCGCGCTTACGCCCCTCTGTCACCCCGGATGGAGTGGTGCGAGGAGTGCGCCGACCGTAGCCCACCCCCAAAAAAAAAAAAAAAAAAAAGGGGCGGAATTAATAAAATCCTTTCATATTGAATCTCTATGTCATAAATAGAAACGCGCTTCAAAATTTAATGTCTCTAACTTTAATAGTTTCGACTTGTCGGTAATGAGTCGTTCAACCCGCTTCACAGGCCTTGAGGTACAGAGCATGCTGGAAAAGTGGCGCTGTAAATTGGAGAATGTAGGCTTGAACATCAAAAAACCAAAAACAAAATACATGTTCTGTGATTTCGGTGGTCTCTCCAATTTTACACCCATAACTCTAGATGGAGTACCTATCCCAGTATGCTCGAACTTTCGATACCTCGGTTCTCTTATCCAAAGCCATGATGACCTGGATCGTCCGGTGAAGCACAGAATTGATGTGGGATGGATGAAATGGCGGCAGGTCACGGATACAACATGCGACCCCAAAGTACCCCTTAAATTAAAGAGCCAAATATATAAAACCCTTATAAATTCTGTTGTACTGTATGGATCAGCATGTTGGGCGACAAAAGCGACGGATAAGAGACGACTGCATGTAAAAATAGTTAAGGAGTGAAAGATTGACATGGTATGGACATGTGATGAGACGGGATGAAAGTAATGTTGTGAGGAGTCTTAAGTTTGAATGTTGAAGTAAGCCTTCAGTAGTAAGGGAAGACTGAAGAAAAGATGGATGGACTGTGTGAAACATGACATGGATAGACAAGGAGTGACCACAGAGATGACGTCTGATAGAGTTGTATGGAAGGAGAAGACATATTACGCCGACCCCAAATAAATTGGGATAAGAGCAAGTTGATGATGATGATGTACGGAGTAAGAATACAATTCATCATCCCTTTCTTGCTGGTTGTCAAGCGTACAGACGCTTACAACGGTAGCGAATTTATTTAATACTATCTATAGATGTGGTACCGCTTTTCCGGACAGGACGAAGTCTGTCGAGTATACTAGTATATAATATAATATATGTAGGTATATGAAGCTTCGTACGATCCAGGCAGTTTTTCGAAAATGTAATTTGAAACAGAGAGCAGAAACTTCTTCATCCTAAAATGTTTGAAATGCAAACATTATTATATTCACCAACTCGTCCCGAGCGTAACTTTAATAGGGCAAACATATAAAATATGTAATATTAAAAACTGTTGACTCCAGTTTCGCGAAACGAAGCATTAGCACGTCTGTAATGTTTTCCAATGTAGCAGGTACTACATATATTTACTTGTAAAAAAGTATTTTATTTTGGAGACTATGCCGCTTCAAGCTGCTAATATATTTATGACTAAAATACTCTTTTATATCATATTCACTACATCCCAGCAGTTCTGTTGCATCACATTACATAAAATGCCATATAAATTATCTAATATAACACATTAAAATATCAAATATAATACAAGACAAGATCACCACATGATGTTTCAGATTCCCCCCAAAAGTCCTCTAAAACAGTTTTATTCCACATGCCCGCGTAAATGTCAGAACTGGCTGTTCTGTATCATGTGATTTCTTTAGCTAGATAGTTAAAATCGATTCAAATAGTAACAATGTTGCTAGAGTAAACAAAAAACTAAACGTAGATTTTATTGCATCCCATTTTATTATATATCGGTAGCAAATACAACTCGTTAAAACTACAATTTGAAATCAAGTCGTATAAATAAATGCTTAGTGAACTTAAAATGGGGATCGTATCTTGATAAAAACTTAGAGCATTCGTTTTATTTTTATTTCATTTTTATAGCTAAGTAGTACTTCTTCTACTCATAGTTTTATTTACGTAGAATCACAATGTAAGTCATATTATAAAAGCAGCAGCATATTTAATAAAAGCCTCTAACGTCCCATGTGGCTATGAAGTAGGAATACTAAATGTCCCTTCCCCCTTTCCTTCCTATAGCACCTTCGTAAACAACCACAAGGGACGCATTACATTACCACAAAAAAGAGTATAAATAAAAGCTTATACTAAGCTAATTAACCAGCTGAGTATATGATCAATTAGTTTCTGTTTATTTGCCCGCATAAAGTGACTTATACAGGATGAAATTTTATGACAAAATTATCCGAAATATTCCACGTTATCAGATGAAAAGTATCTGTTAATCTAGGAAATAGCATACAAATTTCATCCAAATCTGTTCAACAGTTTACGTATGATTAAATTATAAACATCCTATAATACACTTCTTCACAAACTTTCATATTTATAATATTAGTACGATTTTCTCTCCTCCTCGCAGCAGTGGGGCCGTACATAAGCTGAGATGATAAATATGTAAATTAATGATGATTAACTAGGTGACTTTATATCAATCAAAATATATCCCCTATGATCATCTTATAAATATGCTATACCTACATTCGGACGCCTTAATCCCAGTGAGTTGAGCAGAAGTGAAATTTATTACTATGCAATTTAGAAGGGGAGAACACTGGAGCTAATTCTTATTAAATATGTACATTTTTTGGAACGAAGTTCCTTATCGCGCGTTGTGAAAGGGGGCTAGACGGAAAAAATTCTTACGAAAAGTTGTCACGACACTTTTTGCTATAGTAAGCTATTTTAATAAGTAAATCGATAAAGGGATAATAATAACAAGCAAACCCGATTTTTGCCGATGCTTCTCAGTAACGGTTACGTTTCGATACGGAGGTAATTTATTGATATAATTTAAAATATTAAAATTGACAATATGTAAGTGCCCTCGCAGGGTTTGTACATAATAAAGGAATTTAAACTAGCATTTTCTTTGTTGTGAGAAATAGTAGAAAGTTTATTGCCATCTGCCTAGCATAACTCTATAAGTTGACCTTGTCTTAAAACTGGGCATTTATAGGGAGTTATATAGAAATACCAAACACTATTTTGCCGCAGCCACGTCTCGAATCTAGGACGTAACAAGAAGATGGATTCTTATATCCACTGAGCCACTAAAATAATATTAAAGACGAAATTTGTCAGTAATAAAACTATTTTTTCGGATTCTATCGTTTTCGTATTTGATTTTTAATGACCTGATATTCCAAATACATCAAAAATAAAATAAACATGCAAAACATCCGTATACATAGTTTTATTTTAAATGTTGAACGCTTGCGTAAACATCAGAAATAAGCAATCAAACAAATGACAAACCACGCAATAATATTCAGATTTTGATACAGCCGACTTTAAATAGCTGGCAAGGAACATTAAGTTAGCACCGAGAGGATGAATGCTAACAACCTTTACGACTTGGCGGGCTACTTAGTAATTGCAGATGATGTATTAATTACCCAGAAAGCGCTGATAACCTGTAACATGGTACTCTCTTAGCCAGTTTATATGACTCCCACAAAAAATAAGTCACAATATATTCTTAGTCCATCATCACAGGGAGGAAATAAAGACGTACACACACATACATACATATCATCACGCCATATCCCTTGCAGGGTAGGCAGAGAGAACAGAGCGCCAGAGAACTCTATTCTTGCATACTTCACTCGCTTCCTCAACATTCATAATTCTCTTCATCGCTCGCCGATTTCGGAGACTCTTGACTCCACATTCCTTCAGTACATGACCAATCTGGTCTAGGTAGGTTAGTCTCGGTCTCCCCCGGTACCTACATCCTTAAGGACGTACCTATCCTTTAAATAATCTGTTAATAAATTATTCAGAAATATTACTGAACATTTTATTATGAAATCAGAAAGTTTATAGCCCATATGTGAATACAAATATAACCATAATATAAATGTGATTCTCTATAAAAACGAAATACATATAAACTTACCTTATCCTTGCTTATAAAAATTTATAAGGTTTGGGTGTGCATATACAAAAAAAAAAAAATATTATGTAAGTCTTCGCGTATTTTTGTTATCTCTATACTTGTGAGTCCCAAGCTTAAATATGTATCATAAGTATACAAACTGCAGTTTATGTATAGTCTACTTCTTGTTATTCTGTAAACGTTTTTTTTTTAAGTTATAAATTTAGAAATCTCTAGAAGGTTTGAATACTTAGTACCTTCAAATTACTTTGTTATATTATTATCATCATCATCAACCTGCTCTTATCCCAATTTATTTGGGGTCGACGCAATATGTCTTCTCCTTCCATACAACTCTATCAGACGTCATCTCTGTGGTCACTCCTTGTCTATCCATGTCATGTTTCACACAGTCTATCCATCTTTTCTTCAGTCTTCCCTTACCCCTTAAGCTTTCAACATTCAAACTTAAAACTTTCCTCACAACATTACTTTCATCCCGTCTCATCACATGTCCATACCATGTCAATCTTTCACTCCTTAATTTTTCCGTCACTGGCGCAACTTTCAAACTTCCTCTTATATGTTCATTCCTTATTTTATCCATTCTTGTCACACCACCCATCCATCTCAACATTAGCATCTCCGCTACATGCAGTCGTCTCTCATCCGTCGCTTTTGTCTCCCAACATGCTGATCCATACAGTACAGCTGTTGTGGGTTGTTGTTATATTATTATCATGATCTTTAATATACGTTCCTGTACTGGGCTCGTGCTTCCTCCACAATAGAAAACAAATTGACCTAATACCACCTACCATGCTGGTCAATAGTGGTAGGACCAGTCTATGGACAGTTCTCTATCTATAGCCGCGGGCCGGTCCGTCCGGTGTAGTACCACACTCTCGCAGAAGATCGACGTCTGAGTAATGGCAATGTGCTATTGCGCTTCGTTCGGTGAGCGTGGAAGCTGGAAGCCCAACTGGAGTGGGTTTGAGGTTTGTATTGGTAGGCAGCGGCCTAGCTATACCTTTTTTATTGCAAAAGTCCATGGGCGGCAGTGACACTTACCATCAGGTGTGCTGCTTGTTCGTTTGCCACCATAAGCAATAAAAAAAATTGGTTGGTATTGGGTTTCATTACGAGTGTTATTTCCCTTTCTATGATGTTATATGAAGACAGCTAAGAGATAAACTGTTAGCTATTTTAATGACATCTGCAGGTAACAAAAGGGGTGTTATATTCTTACTCCGTTTCTACAATTACTGCATAAGCATTTTGGGAAAATTATAATCTTTATTAGGACTTATTTCTATATATTTTTAGGGTATATATTTATAATATTTCTCTCATCAACATTATTATTCAATACATCATTTCTTGACGAATGACGACAATCGTGAAAATATTCCAACATGAGTGGTTTCATTAAAAATACAGATTAAACTCTCTATTTTAACACGCCATCAATTTATTAATTTAAAACTGTTATTGGTAATAAAATAATATTCAAAAAAATAAATAGTGCTATATATTGTGAACGTTGTAAAGTATTCGAAATTTCTCTCTCTCTCTCGAAATTACTCGAGTAAACATCGAAAATCATAAATTGTTACAGTTTTACTCTCTCATTGCACACCGACTGACAAACATAACACAGGTAGTGTGCGACAGAGATAACGCTATACAAAGTCGAAAATAACCGAATGCCTCTTACCAAAGATCGATATGCAATATTTATTGGCTATACACTACCATATACTTTGTTGCGAACATATATAAGTCGGTTTAAATTATCGTGCAACGCATACCGATTTGGTTATAAACGTCTTAGGTTATAAGCTATTATGAGGTTTATAGCGGGTTATAAATGTTACATAACGATTATTGGTGTTCCATGTTATACTAGCAAGAACTAGGTAAGGTAAGGATTTAAATTTTCGATTTCAAAATTATTTTATGTCTATTAATCTTTTAGTTATGATAAATATAGAGTAGATTGGAATAGAGACTTTAAATAATTTTATTGTGTTAATGTTTCCGTGTGGTGACGGAGTAAGAATACAATTCACCACCCCCTATCTTACCTATGGGTGATCCTAAAAGACGACTAAGGGATATAAAATGCATATAACATTTATGCAAGAGAAGAAAAACTCGAAACTAAACCCTATACCAACACGCCTGATCAGCGTGGTGTAATAGGTTAATTGCCCTCTCATCATGAAGGAGGCTCGAGCCCAACAGTGGGACATATATGAGCTGAAATGATGATGATGATATGAAAATTTTCCAATCTATGTTATTCAATCAGTCTATCGATGTCTACTGTTTTTAGACATCACCCAAAATGTAATAAAGCTATAATAGCTATGATTAAAAGGGTTTAGTGGTCACAATCAGTGTTATAAATTGCCCAGTAGACGCTTTAACTCTTGCCATCCTGGTTATTCCTCAGCTGATTTTTACGACTGCTATGGGGTAAATAATGATTACCTCTTCATTTTTTAGTGGACATCGTGGCACATTGCCATCTTAATTTACTCGATGAACTGCCCCACTGCTTGGTTCGAAAATTCTTAAAAATAAGAGAGTAATTGACTAATTCTATTAAGCTAGTCAGGTGGGTGATCAGGCAGTTAGGATTTTATTTCGTATGTTTTAGTCTACATATCATATGTTTTAGTCTAATTTATTGCATATACATAAAAGAAAGAGGGTGATGACTAGTGTGTTTACTCCATCACCAATCCTTACTAATATTATAAATGCGGAAGTAACTCTGTGTTGCGGCAAAAATGCCTGAGTGATAGTATCATGCAAATGTCGAGGTTGTGCTAATCATCAGGCGCTTTTTACATTTAATAATTTTGTTTGTCCACTACCTACATTGATTTAATATATAATATAATTTCCATATTCATACAAGCAACACGTAGTTTTTTATTTCCACACTAATAATATCTGGATTATCCTATTCATGGTCCATCGAGCGCGGATGTGGAGTTTTGTAGTATATTAACTCCGATCAGCAATTTATTTAAGGGATTTCAAGAGAATTGGTGGATATTATAAGGCATAGCCGACCGCCAGTGAAGCCGGTCAAATCTGCTGCGTCATTTCAGAAGAATTGGAATTGGTCGTGGTCTGGATACTCAATAGCTATGAAAAGGTGTATTCTTTATTAAAATAGTCCACCCAACACTCTTTAATCAGGTATAATTAGTGTAAGTCAGCCGCAAACCACCAGGTTAGTATTATATTATATTGTCATTTATATTGATCTGTGAGTGGTTACAAATTGTAATAATTATTAGCTAAACAGTATTTGTTTTACATTATTATTAAAAGTATTATAAACATTGTAAAAGAGTAGTTATTTAAGTGCACAGTAATTACATTATTTTACTTTGCAGTGGGTAGGTACTTAGTTAAACAATTACTGTAACGGTTAGGTAATCACATAAGTTAATACAGGTAGACAATATAGATATTTGATATTTGTAATTGTTAAATTAGTACAGTTTATTGTAAATTCTAAACAATTGTTATTTATTAGTTATTTAACTAACTGTTCCTGGATTAGAGTTTATATGTTTTACAGGCTACTACATCATTGTAACAATAGTAATTAAACGTTGCTTTAAAATTAAATTGTATAAATTTCAGGTTGATAACAACAGCTAACGCAATGCCAGAAGATAAGGAGCTCATTAGGAAACGAGCTAGTATTAAGGGAAAGGTAACCGTGTTCGTGAATTATTTAAATACCTTACAACCTTCCTCCTTGAGTGATATTGAGGTAAGCGAGTTGCAATTTCGTTTCAATAGATTCGAGGCGTTATATGACCAATATGATGAAGTACAATTAGCATTGGAATGTAGTATTGACAATTTGACCAGTCAAATATCGGACCGCAGCGAGTTTGAATCTCTTTATTATAAAACTTTGTCTCAAGCTCAAAAAATGCTTGATGATAATAAGAGAGGTAGTTTTAATGATAAAAGTGAGTTAGATTCGCATTCTAGTAATCACAAGTTTGTTAAATTACCGACTATACAGTTGCCGAAATTTAGTGGACTTTATACAAACTGGCTTGAATTCCACGACACATTTGTTAGTCTTATTCATTCCAACGATGATATGAATGAAATAAATAAATTTCATTATCTGAGATCTTCGTTGGAAGGGTCTGCTGCTGTAGTCATCAACTCGATTCAGTTTTCCGCAGCTAATTACTCGATAGCCTGGAATCTTCTTTGTGAGCGATTCGACAATAAAAATTTACTTATACAACATCACATTTCAGCATTATTTCAAATTGATTCTTTACAAAGGGAGTCTTCGGTAAATTTAAAAGGATTACTTGATGTTATTAATAAAAATTTACGTGCCTTGGAATCCTTAGGTGAACCTGTTTCTCACTGGGACACTTTGCTCATTTATATTATCACGCATAAGTTAGATAATAAAACTTATCGTGAGTGGGAGGAGTACAAAGGCTGCCTAGCTAAGGATACTAAAATTACATTTAATTTGTTTATAACCTTTATTAAAAATCGTGCTGAAATATTAGAAACGTTAGAATTAGTAACTTCTACTTCTACTAAACATTCCATTACTAGTAAAAATTCTAACAAGGTTCGAACAATGATGTCACAGAATTCTACCACAAATACTACTGTTCATAATAGTGGAAACGATAGTTGTTTTTCGAACAAACCTAAAAGTTGTGTTATGTGTAGTAATGATCACAAACTAAGCATCTGTCCACAGTTTTTATCCCTAAGTAATGCAGATCGATTTAAATTATTACCAAAATATAAAATTTGTTACAATTGTTTCAACCCGGGACATTATGCTAACAACTGCAAGAAGCTTGGTTGTAAAATATGCCGACGGAAGCATAATACTTTGGTTCACGTTAACAATTCTTCGAAGTCTTCTATGTCAGGTTCAACTGATACTTTTGCTAAAAATGATAACGGGACTAGTAGTATGAATATATCTACTCAACCCATTGTTGATAGCTTGGCGCTCTCAGCGAGCGTTGACCAGTGTGACGTATTGTTGTCTACTGTTTTACTTAAAGTCACGGGAATAAATGGCCAACAGCACATTGTTCGTGCTGTGCTTGACAGCGGCAGCACTTCATGTCTTATGACTGAAAAGGTTTACTTTAAACTGGGTTTAACTGCGAAGACTGTGAACAATTCCATTTTGGGCATCAATAATGCGTCATCGTTAATTAATAAATTATGTTACGTATCAGTTCAGTCTTTGCAGAACAATTTTAGTACTAATATTAATTGTTATATTATTCCAATAATTACAGATAAAATTCCGAGTACATATATTAATTTGTCTAAAATTAAAATTCCTCCTAATGTTGGTCTTGCTGATCCCAATTTCCACTCACCGTCTCCTGTCGATATGTTGCTCGGTGCTGACATCTTCTGGGATTTATTGGGATCAGAAAAAATAAAATTGGGTGATGGACTACCGATTCTTTGTGAAACTAAATTAGGTTGGATAGTGTCGGGCCCAATTCTAAGTGTCACTTCTTCTAAGGTTTTAAAATGTAACTTTACAAATGTGCTGTCAGACTATGAGGAATTTAATTCTAATATTGATCGCCAGCTCACAAGATTTTGGCAACTTGAAGACGTTTGTACTTCATCGCCATATTCCTCAGAAGAGAAACAATGTGAAAAACATTTCACTGAAAATACTACACGATTGGATAACGGTCGATTTTGTGTCAGAATTCCTTTGAAGAGTTCACCTGATCATTTGGGTGAATCTCTATCAAGAGCCAAGTATTGTTTTTCTTCTTTAGAGCGTAAGTTTAAATGTAAAACCCAATTTTCTAAGATGTACAAGGAGTTCATGCTGGAGTATGAAGCTTTAAACCATATGTCTAAATGTAAAAATATTGAAGATAAAGCATTTTACATTCCGCATCACGGGGTTCTGCGTGAAAGCAGCGCAACCACAAAATTAAGGGTGGTATTTAATGCCAGTAGCTTAACGAGTACGGGCACATCCTTTAATAATATCCAGATGGTTGGACCCGTGGTACAGGACGACCTTTTATCGATCCTGTTGCGTTTTAGACAACATAAATATGTATATACTAGCTGCTGACATAGAGAAAATGTACCGGCAGATAGTTGTTCATCCAAGTGACAGATATCTACAACAAATTATTTGGCGTGACAATCTGTCATCTCCATTACAAGCTTATCAACTTAACACCGTGACTTATGGCACGGCTAGCGCACCCTTTCTAGCAACGCGATGTCTTCGACAGCTGGGTCTAGATTTAAAGGATATTGATAGGCAAGTCTCCGAGGTTATCATTCACGATTTCTATGTTGATGACCTTCTAACGGGAGGAGATGACCTTAATGAGGTTATAGCATTGCGTCATAAAGTTACTTCCACTCTCGCTTCAGCTCAAATGAATTTAAGAAAGTGGAAGTCCAACGAAATTCAATTGGTGATGGGTTCTGACGTGCCCCAATCTTCACTAGATTTGAATATTGGCGGATTTGAGTCAAACAAAACCTTGGGCTTAGGTTGGGATCCGTTGCCTGATTATTTATGCTTTCCGATTGGCGAGTCAATTAAATTTAATAATACCAAACGTGACATGCTTTCTATTATTTCACAGGTTTTTGTTCCTCTCAGATTATTAGCACCATATATAATTACTATGAAAATGCTACTTCAAAAACTGTGGTTAGAAAAGCTTTCTTGGGATGAGCAACTGTCACCAGATAATACTAAACTTTGGAATGAAGTTATCATTAATCTGCCTAAATTGAATTTAATACGTATTCCACGTCGAATTTTGGTTGATTCGTATGACTTTTTAGAGTTTCACATTTTTACTGATGCATCTGAACGTGCATACGGTGCTTGTCTTTATGTTCGAAGTGTTGCTAGTCATGATGAGCCTTTGGTGCGTTTATTGTTAGCTAAGAGTAGAGTTGCACCGCTCAAGCCAATGACTATACCCCGTCTCGAACTTTGCGGCGCACTGGTAGGTGTTCGCATTTATGAAAAAGTCATTGCTGCATTACGAGTCACTGCGCGGCGTATATTTTTTTGGACTGACTCCACTGTCGTTTTGGGGTGGTTGAATATGTTACCACATAAATTGCAGCCTTTCGTTCGCAACAGAGTGGCAGAAGTCTTAGATAAGAGTGGCGGCTGTGAGTGGAGACATGTCCCCACTGATCAAAATCCTGCTGATTATACATATATCTCGCGGAGTAGATATTAATTTATTATCCACGTTGGATGATTGGTGGTCAGGTCCAAGTTTTTTAAAGAAAGAACCATCACATTGGCCTTCAAAATTAATATCATTTAATCATGACATGTTACCTGAAATAAAATCTGATGTCACTTGCCATGTTTTACTTAGTGAAGAAGTGTTTAATGAGATTATCACATTTACACGTTTTTCGAACCTTTCTAGACTTCAGCGAACAACTGCCTATATTTTCGATTTATTGATAATTGTCGTGGTAAGCATCTCCATGGCCCTTTTAATACTACTGAATTAAATAGGGCTCTGAATACCGTAATACGACTTTCTCAAATACAATGTTTCAAAGATTATAAATTTCTACTTAATAATAAATCTTTACCAAAAAAAAGTGAATTAAATAAATTTAATATTTTTCTAGATGACAATAAGATAATACGTATTCGGGGCAGATTACGACAATCAAATTTTGTTTATAATAAAAAACACCCTATTCTTATTCATTCTACTCATCATTTTACTAAATTACTTTTAATTATGAGCATAAAAGATTGTTTCATGCCGGGCCACAACTACTGTTAGCATCCATACGAGAAAGGTATTGGCCCATAAGAGGTCGTAATTTGGCCAGAATGTGTTACCGACAATGTATACGTTGTTGTCGTTTTAAAGGTGAAACTGTTAGTCCAATTATGGGAGATTTACCGTCGGAGCGACTTCAGATAGGTTTTCCATTTGAAAACATAGTTTTGGATTATGCAGGTCCTATTCAATCAGCTGTTCGTCAAGGTCGCGGTTGTAAACTGGTTAAAGTTTACATAGCTATCTTTGTTTGTTTTTCCACAAAGTCAATTCACCTTGAACTAGTCGGTGATTTAACAAGCAATACTTTTATTTTAGCATTAAAGAGATTCATATCGCGTAGAGGAAAGCCAAGAAATATCTATTCGGATAATGGTACCTCGTTTGTTGGTGCATATAATGACCTCTCTAAATTTTTAAAATCGAATTGCGATTCGGTGGTTGAGAACATGGCTAAGGAGGGAATAGAGTTTCACTTTATACCGGCATATTCTCCTCATTTCGCTGGCCTTGCGGAAGCTGGTGTCAAATCAACTAAACATCATTTAGTCAGAGTGTTGGGTCTTTGTAATCTTATATATGAAGAGCTTTACACATTATTGGTTCAAATTGAAGCGATTTTGAACTCCAGACCACTGACACCGTTATCATCAAACCCCGAGGATTTGTCACCGCTAACTCCCGGACATTTCTTAATTGGACGTCCAATGACATCGCTGCCATCGCCTGATTTTCGAGATCATTCTATCAATGCCTTAAATCGCTTTAATCGCATTGAACTTCTGCGTCAGCATTTTTGGAATAGATGGAGTAAAGAATACGTATCGGAGCTTCAACTGCGAATGAAGTGGAGAGCAAGCAAAGGCTCCTTAAAGCTAAATGCTTTGGTCCTTTTAAAGGAAGACAATCTTCCACCACTTAAATGGAAGCTGGGTCGGATCGTTGCCACGTACCCTGGAACAGACGGCGTAGTACGTGTTGCCGATGTCAAGACATCTAATGGCCTGTTACGCAGGTCATTCTCTAAAATTTGTCCGTTACCAATATATCCGGAAACAGAAGATCGTGGTTGAAAGACAGGCTTTCAACGCCCGGGGGTATGTTGCGGCAAAAATGCCTGAGTGATAGTATCATGCAAATGTCGAGGTTGTGCTAATCATCAGGCGCTTTTTACATTTAATAATTTTGTTTGTCCACTACCTACATTGATTTAATATATAATATAATTTCCATATTCATACAAGCAACACGTAGTTTTTTATTTCCACACTAATAATATCTGGATTATCCTATTCACTCTGTCTGTCTGTCTGTCTGTCGCTCTTTCACGTCAAAACTTCTGAACCGATCTAAATGAAATTTGATGCACAGATAGTCTAGAGTCTGATAAGGGACATAGGCTACTTTTTAATGCAAAAAAGGGTTGTAAAGGGGGATGAAAAGTTGTAATGAAGTATCGTCTTTTTTAAAGTCAGAAGATTGACTCTTATTTTTAGGCTATTGATTAAATGTAAACAAATATGACATTAAAATTCTGTAAAGAAATTACGCTTAAGGGGTAAAATAAAAATAGGGGTTGAAAAACTTTAGGAAAGTAACCTTTTACGCGGGCGAAGCCGCGGGCAGAAGCTAGTATTTAATAATTAATCAAATACTTTTTCGTATTTCAATATAAAGGTGAAATTTAGAAACTAGCATATCTATCATAATGATTTCGTTTCATATATATATCTCACTGCTAGGCTCAAGTTTCCGCTTTAATAGGAGGATAGTGGTAAGGTCACACTGCTGCCAGTTTTCTGTATGACTTGGGCCGGTCCGTTCGGATTAGTACAATATTCTCGCAGAAAATTGACGTCTTAGTAGTGGCGATGTACTGTCGCGCTTCGTTTGGTGAGCGAGTGAGCCAGTAGCCACATTTCTGGGTGGGTAAGGGATTTTCATGGATAGGTTAGGTTAGGTTAGCTAGGCCTAGCTGTACCCCTAGTAAAGTAAATATCTATTGAGATTATAGACCATAGACTTCCAAAAACACAAACAATATTAATGTAAATATATAGTTTCCTACGAAAGACTAATAGATTTTCTAAACCAACGTAAAAAAATATGAGTAAAGATAAAAATAAGAACAGTTTAATAAACTAATAAACCGCTTGTATTTTTATCTTTATTCTATATACTAATCCAAGGTGAACCCTAAGCGCTAACTATAACAAAATCCATACAAAAAAGCAAATATTTATTTACAAACCCTTTTCGTAACTAAACCAATAACTTGTATCAAAAACGTATAAACCTGATACGAGATGCCTCTTAGAAATAAGGTAACCATTATAGAGACGTCGAACGTTCCTATAATACTTTATAACTGAGAAAGTTACCCTATCACAATTCTATTCAACTTCATAAACGCCTTATCCCAACTCTAGAAGGCACTCCTCAGGGACGCGAGAAAAATTGAATTCAATTTTCAGTATCTGAATAATATAGAAAGAGGAATCTTAAAATTATATAAAACTAGCTCCTGCCCGCGGCTTCGCCCGCGTAAAAGGTTACTTTCCTAAAGTTTGTGATCCCCTATTTTTATTTTTGACCGTCGGTAATACAGTGCAACGGTATTACAATACTCAGGGTTGGAACTTCATTACTGGACTGCTAGATGGCGTTGAAGAAGCTAGATTTTGAGATTTTTTGACAAACAATTTTTTTTTAATTTTCATATAAAAATTTTAATTTTTTTTTAATAAAAAGTATCCTATGTTACTTTTAATACCTCCAAGAATATGTGTACAATGTTTCATGATGATCGGTTGTGCAGTTTTAGCGTGAAAGCGTAACAAACAAACTTACATTCACATTTATATATTAGTAGGGATACAGATGTTATTATTTGATCATTCTTCACGTAGTGGTGTAATAAGAATTCAATTTATTAACTCTTTGTTCGTCACTAGTATTATAGAGGGTGAGTAAGTAGCTCACATTATTCTTTCATCTTTTTTTTTTGTTTTCTTTTTTGGCAGACTATTATCTATATCCCTTCCGTTCGGGATGATAGCCAGCCTCTCTGTGGTTGACGGACTATTCCCCAGTCCGATCACCTACGGCCTTGGATTACCCTTTCGTGCAGAAGAGATTCGTATTTAATAAGAGATGAATATGGGTTTGGAAAACGAAAGATTTAATATTAAGTAAAATATATTCTTATACATTCTACCTATCTTTATATATATAATTCTTATGTACGTGTGTATGTCACTGAACTATTCCTAAACGGCTGGACGGATTTTGTTGATATTTTTGTGTGTATTCACGTGGATTCGAGAATAGTTTAGATTCGCAATTGGACCCGGTAGGTGGTGCTGCGATCGAGTTGTGGGATTTTCACTTTTCGTACATTGACTGCTAGGCGGAACGAAGTATGTCGGTCCGCTAGTGTTAATATAAAACATATAGTCAAGGAATATAATAAATGAAACGGCCAAAAGAAATCATTGATGACAAGTTTCAGAGAAAAGTTATATTCTAAAAATTATATAATTACAAACGCATTAGAATATGTAAAATTGTTTTATTTCGAGTGTGTAATACTCTCGTTAATATCAGAAATCATTATAATAAATTTTTATTATAAAAGCAAATTATTAGAAAAAATAATAATTAGAACACGATTATGTATGTTCATTAAACACTGTGTTATAAATTATACATTATTAAAATATAGAAATTCATAATAATACATACATACATATCATCACGCCATATCCCTCCTTGCAGGGTAGGCAGAGAGAACAGAGTGCCAGAGAACTCTATCTCTGCATACTTCACTCGCTTCCTAATAATTCCTAATAATTGTACCTCATAACTTAGTTATTTTTTTTTTATTTTTACAATATTTTAAAACAATAACGTGCTTTTTTCTACGGTGGGCCATAGGCCAAGGAGTGATCACGCCCCGCCAAATCAGTGCGGGACGACGGAAGAGGCGGTGCGCAAATCCATAGACCCACCCTGCAAAGCGCCTCTCTTTGCCATGCGAGTGGACCACCGGTACCCATTCTATATCTTCGGTGGCCAAAAAACAATACCGTGCTTAAAGATACGCTCCGCGCTTTTGACTATCGCATTTTCGCATCTGCTTCCTTTGCTATACATTATTACTTTTGGCCGCTTCACCACTGAATTCTGTCTGTGTTATTATTTTATTATGTGCTTATAATATATTAGCTGTATTTTAAACTTTGTTCAAATATCTAATAAATTATTATAAAATATTTTAATGTTGCAATTTTCGCTCTAATTCATAACCAGATGAATAGATTACAAAAGAAATGGATTGAATTTTATTTTCTTTATTTCATAAAATATTTCAATGTTAACTTTTTAAGTGACTGAATGATTAATCATTCAGTCACTTAAAAAGGACATAATTTGACATTACTTTATTAATAACATAATTTAAAAAAAAAAATAGGAAGGCATTTAATTGAATACCAAACAAAATTACCTAATACTTATTTTGTAAGAAATAATCAAACTTTTATTAAAAACCTTAATATATAAAAAAAACCTTAATGCTAGGGATACAGCTGGTGAAAAACATAATAAAACTTTATCGATTATAACCAATCGTTTACCCTTTTGATCGGACAAATGTATATTTAAGTTATAAAGTGGATGTCTGAATAAAGTGGATAATCCTCTTTTTGGATTGAAACATTTATCCAAGCTTATTCAAAAAGCTTACGGACACTATATGTATTTCAGTGAAATACGAATGAACAGATATAAAATTTTATAAAGATTACTTCGAATGTAGCTAGCAAAATATAGATTTTTGAAGTGTAACTTCTTTAAATAAAAATTGTAACGTTTTCTGTTACGCGCCATCTTTACTTCTAAGTCACGTTGCAGGTAAAATTTTTACAGATGAAACGCAACACGAGAGACGCCGCACGAGAGAGAGAGAGAGAGAAGGACTACGCGCTATTGGTTAATGTACGTAATCAAGACTTAAAAATTAGTTTGCCAAACGTTTTACTTCTGATATATAATTATTATGTATTTTGTACGCACGCATAACTTTTTTTTAAAATAAAAATATTACATACCAATTTCTCTTCTCATTGAAAAACTTTATATCATCATAACACTTTTACTCTCTATAGTTCTCTCTTCTCTATTATTTTTATCAAAGTGATGATAGGTTAAAATTACAAAGTTTCACCATCTTTTACTTTCCTGGTAGTGTCGTAAAAACCAGCTAATAGGCACTAAATAAAAGGGGCATCAGTACTCTCCTGGAAGACTTACAAGTTACAACTGCAATCGACAAACTGCCTACTAAACCTTGTATTATAACCTTTTCTACTTTAGGGGAAGCCCATGTTCAGGCAATGAACATCATATATAGGTAGTTAGGTATACAGATGCATGAAATACCATAGCACAGAAATTGGAAGGCAATACGTGATATTTTTGAAGAAGCTACGGAAACGATCTACGCTAATTAGGGAAGCTAGGAAGAAATTTTTTTGCCTGTCATTTGATTTCTTTTGTTTTGCTGCTGCCTTTTAAAGGGTTATTGTAGGCAAATATATAGTGTCTAAATGTCACCTTTATAAAAAGGCTCAAACACTATGGAAAGTGCTATGTTCGGCATTTTTCCACATGATGAAATCTGATACTACTGCAATTAAATTCTTTTTTTTTATAGCTTTTGGTGGCAAACGAGAAAGCAACACACCTGATGGTAAGTGTTACTGCCGCCCATGGATCTTTACTATATCAGGAGTATAGCTAGGTCACTGCCTACCAATATAAACCAAGTTGGGATTCCATCTCTCTCGCTCACCGATCGAAACGCAACAGCATATTGCCATTGCTCAGACGTCGATCTTCTGCGAGAATGTACTACTAACCCGGACGTACCGGCCAGCAACTGTCGACAGAAAACTGTCAACAGCGTGGTCCTACCACTATTAAATTCGTAGAAGAACAGATGTAACCAACATAGTTCGATGAATTAACACGTTGAAGTAGCAATAGGCAGGCCTCGTTGAACCGATAACCGTTAGAGAAGAAGGGTTCTCGAGTGGCGACCATGAATCGGAGGTTGAACGATCTCTTCTAGGTAGAATGAGATCTTATATATATATAGCAGGGAGCCGTTGAATGCAGGTGGTACATAATCGTTCTTTGTGGTATTTTCATGGGGAAGTCTATGTCTAACAAGACGTCCACGTCAATGAATTGATGGATGGTTGTGTGGGAGCTACGTATATAATATGACTAAGAGCTTTACAGCGACCTGAGAAAACTCTATTTGATGTCGCTAGCCAACAATTACATTTTCAAGTAGAGTTCACTCTGGACAGGCGGCAAAATGTAATATGGATGAAAAAATATGTACCTATTACGTTGATATCAAATAATTAGGAAGCTGTGTGGTAGCGGCTAAGAATACTAACAACCCTTACTTTGCTTGTGAATGTCGTAAAACACGACTAGGAGCCTTATAACGACCTGGGCCATTGACCCACCCTTCAAGCACCTCTTCTTCGTCGTGCGAGCGGGCCACCGGTAAACAGTGTAACTCTACCACTATTATATCTATTTAAGTTTAGCTTCTGTATATGTGAGAAAATATATTTTTTATATGAAATCATCATCATCTCAGCTTATATATGTCCCACTGTTGGGCTCGAGCCTCCTCCATACTAGAAGGGAAATTGATCTACTACACCACGCTGGTCAGACGTGTTGGTATAGTTTTTTATTCGAGTTTTCCTTCTCTTGCATAGATGTTATATGCAAATTTTATCCCTTAGTCGTCTTTTACGATCACCCACGGGTAAGATAGGGGGTAGTGAATTGTATTCTTATTCCGTCACCACACATAATTTTTATATGAAATAATTACAGAAAAATCCTATGTTTTTTTTATAATTATTATTAAAAGTGGACCACCCTAGACCTGGTCACTAAAGAAATAATCCTTGCATTACATGGGACAACAAACATATAATTAACGCAGACAAATTATACCCAGAATCAGAACACTACTTTGCGGATTGCACAAAGTACGGAACACGCACGGAAGTTCGGTATCTTAACCATTACGCCATCCGTGCAGTCACACACATTTTTAACCTATATTTACTCACATTTTTTAATCTATATTTATTTACGGTTTTTTTATTGTAGTAATATATTCGTATTATCATATTTTAATCTTTATCTTAATTCACGATAGTACAGAAATGATGCATAGTTTCCATTAACGTTCTTAGTACACAATATTTATAATTTTAGTAAAACAAAAAAAAAGTACTGCAAAGTCATTATAAGCGCTAAAAGTAGCGCTTTATGTCTCATTATTTCCTAACATTTTTTGCTAATATATGCTCAGTAGCTTGATAGATAGTACGTAGTTAGCAACAAAGTGTATTAGACAGTGATCAGACTGAAGCTTATCAAGTATAGTGCGCTTACAATCATATTAGTGTGCCACTCGCACACCTGCTCTTCATTACTACAACCCTGGTACTTGTACTTTAATATAGGCAACTAAAATTAGATACATACTTCATACTCATTTATTTCGTAGAATCAATTTACATGTCAATTTTATATTTTATGTACATTATTAAATTGTTTGCTATGTGCTAACGGCTACGAATACTACCAACCCATACTTTGCTCGTGGATGTCGTAAAAGACGAGTAAGAAGCCTTTATATCGCCTTGGACCAATACTATCTGATGCCATTTCATCAGCAATTGCATTACCAAGGAGGGTTGATGTCAGGCAGGCGGGTCATAAAACTATTGCCAATAACCTTTGCAATATCTAGGAAAAGGGGTACATATTGCGTCGACCCCAAGTAATTGGGACAAGAGCAGGAGAATGATGTATTCGTACATTATAAAATTATCATTTTAGCTTAGTTCAAAAATTCGTCATAGTGTAGGAAGTTTTCTCGACCAGCCGACGCCTCAGGTGCGTCTTAAACCCAGTAAAGTTGGAAGCCATGGTGATTGTGATCCGCAGCTTTTTGGACAATTTAGTGATACAATTTTATATTATCGGAAAATAAATAGTGACTATAAAAGCGGGACGAATCCGTGGGCAGAACCTAGTGAAGTATAATGTATATACTTGTAAAATTTGTATTGATAAGGTATCGGTATAAAGGTAGGTTATGGCTGACGCAAGGACTGTCCATTTGCCCCTGATGCCAGACCGAGGATGGTCAGTTTTTCTCTATACAAGGATGTGTTACTACATACTTAATTTTTTCTAGTTTTATAAAAAAAGAACCGTATGTCTAGTTAGCACTATACTGTACTAAGCTGTACTACTAAACTGTTACTTATACTGTACTAAATTCATGAAGTGTTGCTATTACCTTCCATTTAATAGGTTCATTTTCATCTTTCCGTGTGGTGACGGAGTAAGAATACTATTCACCACCCCATATCTTACCCGTGGGTAATCATAAGAGACGTCTATGGGACAGAAAATGCATATAACATCTATGCGAGAGAAGGAAAACTAGAAAAATAATCCTATACCAACACGTCTGACCAGCGCGCTATAGTAGGTTAATTTCCCTCGCATTACGGAGGAGGCCCGAGCCCAACAGTGGGACATTTATGAGCTGTGATGATGATGATGAATAGTTTTATAACTCGTCTAGCTACATGCATTTTAAAAAATCACCATCGTCTTATAAATCAATGAACGCCAGCTGCACGCACACATACAAAAAGTACCACGTTCCGCCTGAGTCAAGCGTGCAAATGAGAGCGGCATATGCGATAGAGAAGCACGATCGACTGATTATAAAATGAAATGAAAAGTTAACATGGTTTCTGTTAATACGGGTTACGTTTGTTCAATTCACATATGCAATTTTTCATCAATGTTTTCTTATGACGTCATCACTGTTTTTATTTTGTAATTCTAAGTACCAGCCACACTCAGTTAAGGTTATATAATCCCATTAGATTACCGGTAGTCCGTATTCGCTGAATTTTCACTATAATCTTAGGAATAGAATAGATGTATCTGCCACTTTTAGCAATAAAAATAAGATGATACAGCGAAAATTTTCCCTTATAAACGTGTTTTTACAAACAAATGTGTTTTGAGACGTAAGGTTTACCGCACACCGCTATATGTGGACAGAAGCATATTCAGTATACGGGTGTAAAATATAAACTTGTACAATGAAGATAGAACTTTATTATTAAATCAACATGGTTGTTATTCATTTACAGTTGATATCGTCCAAAAAATCACGAGAATATCTAACATAGTAATTTATCATGAAACTCTGTGAATTACTCATATTTATTTTTGTTTTTTAAAAGAGTTCGCACTCAAAAAATATAAGTAGAAACATTATTGCAATTGCTGAAACATTTCTTGTATATCTACCAGGTACCAACTATTATGAATAAAATTTAATTTTAAATGTCCAATGATTTATTAAATCTCTATTCTATAGCGATAGGACTATACAGTTGATAGTTTTCTGTCTACAACCGCGGGTCGGTCCGTCTTGGGTAGTACCGCATACATACATACATACCATCACGCCATGTCCCTTGCAGGGTAGGCAGAGAGAACAGAGTGCCAGAGAACTCTATCCTTGCATACTTCACTAGCTACCTCAACATTCATAATTCTCTTCATACACGCTCGCCGGTTTCGGAGACTCTTGACTCCACCTACCTTCAGTACCTGACCGATCTGGTCTAGGTAGATTAGTCTCGGTCTCCCCCGGTACCTACATCATTTCAATATTGCATTGTATATCTTCTTAACCAGACGTTCGTTCGGCATTCTTTCCACATGTCCGAACCATCGGAGCATTCCCTTTCGCATCTTTACACCAATACTCTCTTTCATACCTACTCGCTCTCTTACGTCATCGTTACGACGATCAGCCTAACTCCACAGATTTTCCGTAGTTAGTACCACACTCTCGCAGAAAACTGACGTAAACTGAGTAATGGCAATATGTTGTTGTGCTTCATTCGGTGAGCGAGAGAATCGGCAGTCAAACTTTCTGAACGGATTTGGGGTTTTCATTGATAGATAGCAGCTTAGTTTTCTGGTATTGCAAAGTTAATAACTTAAGAAATATGCTGCTTGCTCATTTGCCACTCTCAATGATAAAAAAATATGAAGTCTTTTTTAAGGAGACAAGTTAAAATCCAGTCACACCACGCCTAAACCTCCCAAAGGGGCAAGAGAAATAACATATAATTAACGGCTATAAATTACACCTCGTATAAGTATTGTCCTGAATAAAAATAGAACTCAAGACACCTGCCACGGTAGGTCGTTTATCTTAACTACTTCACAATCTGTGCAATTAAATTATGTATTCTTCATTATTATCAGATTTTATAACAAACATAATATCTTAAAAAAATAAAACATTCCGTGTATTTAAACATTCCAAGTATGAAGGCGGCAAGCTATAATTCCATTCATAAATAATACAAATATTTCCCGCAATTCGGAATTTGCGGTTGGTTTAGGATAGAACAAATGCCAAGAATGCCTTGAGGATTGAAAAATGTTCGCAATTCTTGGCAAATTGTTAAACTTTTACTGCAACAATGTAATATGTAATTAAAACTTTTGTCGTCAATTTTATCGCTATTCCATATGCTTTTTCTTTATCTATACATAATATAAAACAGATTCGTAACAGCCATTTGTACATTTAGATTTTGTAAACTTCAAAAATATTTTAATGCAGTTCGTGAATATATATAAATAGCTGTCCCCAGCATGCTTCCTACTTGCCAGATAAGTAATCACCAACATATCATAATGGACCTTGGCTAGGGCAGCATCAGGTGTAGGTAATAGCGCTTGCACCATCTGACGCGCCTGACGGCTTGACCATTAATATATGTTTACAAATTACATTTTAAATTCTTACTTCAAAATTCATAGACAAATCCAGATTTAATGGCACCTAAACAAACAAATTCTTTTTACAAGCAATATTGAACTACTCGTAAAGTAATATTTATTAAACGCACTCTAGTGTTACAATTAAATAAAGTCCTTCGCCAATTCAAGGATTATTTCCTTAGAGCAGGCTAGTAGGTGCTTTTAAAAAAAATCAAATAAAGTGAGATTACGCTACTGTCTTTAAATTTAGTAACTTTACTATAGTCTATCTAATCTAAGAAGTACACTTTGACAGCTGTCGGAGTAAGTTGTTTAGGTATGTGAACCAAGTAATCGCAATCAAAAATATCCGATTTTAGTAAGAAATCGATATTGATTCTTTGTAATTAATAATCGATTTATATTTTTATTTTTCAAAAAGTAGATGAAAAATTAAGTGCTAAATTAATAGTAAACAAATTTAATTATCTCATCATAAAATCTATTCATCATAATTAGTAGGATTAGGTTAAGTAAAAACAAAAACTGGATTTGAAAATAGCTATTTATTCAGAATCACTACTATTACTTGAATTATCATCGTCGCGAACATTAATAATTATTTCCTTATCTATAACATTGTCGAACCGTGCATCTCTGTCAAAATCACTATTCGATTAAATATATTAATCTAATATTTTTACCGATTAATTGGATATTCGTGAATTGGAATTTGTCAAGCACTACTGGTTAGAACGTGATGACATGACATTGTAAGATCGTAATAATAATTACTATTTACCATGTTATTTTAATTTTAAATTAGTTTTACGAGTTTCAACATTACATTATTGTACAAGAAAGTCACCACCAACGTTAATTATGTAAATAACTTAAAGTTCTTTAAAATTTCAGATTTATTGTTTGCAATCATGTGTCAATCAATCATTTATTGTTTGACCAAGGTTATTGTGTATTAAAACATGCGAAACGTCAAAATGCACTTCTTAGATTAGATGAACTATAAGTACAAATAAAGACTGATAATTTAAATAATAAGAAGGAGAAAGAAAGAAAAGTATTTATTTAGTGCCACATAGGAGAGACGTTAGGAACACACAAGAAAAACAAAAATAAACCTTACAATAAATGAAAACACATAAAATCTATAAACTAAAGAAGGAGAACATAATAATAATTACATCGAGTGAACATCTCAGCTGCGGCAGAAAAAAGGATAATTGCTCAGCATTTGTTGTGATGTCAATGTAACACCACAACGCTGATTTTCAGCAATGTCCTTTTTATTTATTTTTTTCGACGTCAGACATCAAAGCCACCAAAGTGGTGGCGCATTAGAAATAAAAACAAGAAAAAAAAATTGAATAAAATAAAAAAAGTATACCTAAAAAAAATACACTCTTACTTTTACATACATGATAACACAATTAACGACAGCACAGTGTTACACTACAAAAGACGGCTAAGTCTACAAACACAATTGTTTTACTCGTTTGTTGCTTAATGTATATAGGGCAACACTAAATCACAATGGCCAATCAACAGTGAAGCGCATTGTACACACTTTCGCATTGTAGCTGAATGCCATCAAATCAATACTAATACAAAAAAGAAGTACATGATTAGGAAGATTATAAAATAAGCACTTTTATTGCTAAAAACTATACTATCTGTATAGACATTGTCTGTGTGTATAAAGCAGCTGCTTTAATACAGTCAGATAGAGTCAGTCAACTAGCTAGTTGACTGACTCATCAACGTCAAACCAAATCTACTGCATACCTGAAACATGAAATTTTAATTGATTTAATAGTCTCTTTATGATTTAGTGGAACTGTGTGGTATCAGCTACTAACAATCCTTATTTTGCTTTTAGATATAGTAAAATATGTATAAGAGCTTTATATCAACCTAAGTAACACATTATGCAATTAGTTGGTTCCTGCAACACAGTATGCAACTAGCGTAGGAGCCAGGGAACTCAAAATATTTCATGTAAAATCTTACGTCGAATAAAGAATTATTATTACTTTTAAGCCACTCCACCTGATGCCGTTTGATCGACAATTAAATATCCAAAGAGGGTTGACGTCATGCAAGCAGCCAGTTATAAAACTGTAGCTAATAACTTTTACAATATGTACGACATATTCATCATCATCATCATCACAGCTCATATATCGCTCGGGCTCCTCCGTGATGGGAGAGAAATTAACCTACTAGGTTAGACGTGTTGGTATAGGTTTTTTTTCGAATTTTACTTCTCTTGCATAGAAGTTATATGCGTTTATTCTTTTTTTTAGCATTCACTTAGTTGTCTCTTACGATCACCCATGGGTAAGATAAGGGGTGGTGATTTGTATTCTTACTCCATCACCACACGGATAATGATATATTGCGAATGATGAATAATGATTAAAAAATTTGTTTTTTGTGATGTATATACTTACTAAGATACAGTTTTTCTCACTTTTTTGGTGGCAGTCTAAGATGCACTCATGCCTCGGCCGATTCATTCGGGCAACAAAAAGGACGTTGTGCGTCTGATCCCATAGCCTGCTATTTGAGTACCTCTTTATAGTCATATGGGCGGGAAACCTGCACCCGGTCCTTGTCATCGGTCTACCAGGCAGGCGAAAGAGTATCCCTCTTTCACCATTTCGAGTCGACACATTGGCAGCTTTTGCTATTAGAGCGTCCCTCTCACGCGATCGCTCTCTCCTCGAGTGACAGACTAATCTCTGGTCCAGTCACCCGCTCACAATGCAATACTAAACGGGGTAAGACGCTGTGGCAAAATTTGTATGGAACGAATAAATATCTTTATCTATTTTCTTCAAATTAAGGATACTTGACTTAAGCTAATACATATGCAAGAGAAGCAAAACCCCAAAATAAAACTCTATACCAAACGTCTGACAAGCGAGGTATAGTAGGTCAATTTCCCTACAAAAGACTTCAATAGTAGGACGTTTTTGACCTGAGATGATGTAAGGACTTTATAAAAGCTTTTATGTGGAGCTTGTGTAGCTCCACGCCACTGATATAGAGCGAAGAGTGAATGCGGGAAATAGAGTGAACGGAGCGTTGGAGCAACTTCTCGGCAGCCACCACCTCAGCCAGAAGGCACGTGTAGCAATACATAACGCAGTGCTTGTCCCAACATGGAAGCGAGAGTTGGGTATGCAGAAAAGAGTATGAAAGTAAAATTAATGCGATCTCTTCGGAAAATCTGTGGAGTTAGGCTGACCGACCGCATTCGTAACGACGACGTAAGAGAGCGAGTAGGTATGAAAGAGAGTATTGGTGTAAAGATGCGAAAGGGAATGCTCCGATGGTTCGGACATGTGGAAAGAATGCCGAACGAACGTCTGGTTAAGAAGATATACAATGCGAAAGTGGAAGGATGTAGGTACCGAGGGAGACCGAGACTAACCTACCTAGACCAGATCGGTCAGGTACTGAAAGAAGGTGGAGTCAAGAGTCTCCGAAACCGGCGAGCGTGTATGAAGAGAATTATGAATGTTGAGGAAGCGAGTGAAGTATGCAGAGATAGAGTTCTCTGGCACTCTGTTCTCTCTGCCTACCCTGCAAGGGATATGGCGTGATGATATGTATGTATGTGTTGTGTAGCTCTGAAAAGAAATAAGTATTCTGAAAATCAACTCCTCAGAGAATATCGTTCTCTCTCAGAATGTTACAGTAATAGATGGATAATGCTTTGTTTTTTTAACCAACAACACAAATAATGAAAACTATTTTGAAAGAAGATATCACATGATTTCAACGTGGAAAAAAACTCGAGCTAAAGATAATCTGATAATAAAACAGCAGATAAACAAAATCTGTACATTGAAAATTGTGAATACATTGAAAATATTATTCTCACGGTTTTCTAATTCCTTAAAAGATGATTATGGTGACATGTACTCTGTAGTAACATTTTGAATCATATTAATCATGGAATACTTTAAATACAAAACTCGTCACAAACAGTGTCACGAGAAGAAATACATTCGGCATTCTTTCGGCATTCTTTCCACATGTCCGAACCATCGGAGCATTCCCTTTCGCATCTTTACACCAATACTCTCTTTCATACCTACTCGCTCTCTTACGTCGTCGTTACGAATGCGGTCGGTCAGCCTAACTCGACAGATTTTCCGCAGAGATCGCATTTCGACCGCATTAATTTTACTATCATACTCTTTTTTGCATACCCAACTCTCGCTTCCATACAGTAATACAGTAATATATAAGAAGAAATATATATTAAGGTATGCAAAGAAAATGTCCAAACATACTGTCACAAGCTGAAATCATAATTTTAAATAGCCCTCCATCAAATTTAAAGTTTTCACATTGAAATTTAAAGTATTTTTTTTACATTATTTTTTCATGTAAGTTGTGAAGCGATTTTTGCGATAAAACAAATGTTCGGCATGTAAATTATCTAATCGCCTCATTTCAAAGTTGTATGAATAATTGTAGAGGTTTGAATTTTAAGCAGAACAAGACTCTTTACCTCTAGATTATCAGTATACTCATGCTGTATGGTAGCGGCTACGAATACTACCAAACCTTACTCTGCTCGTGGATATCGTAAAAGACGACTAAGGCCAACTCCGTCCTATCGTTTGGTCAACAATTGCATACCTAAATAGGGTTGACGCCAGGCAGGCGGCCGGTCATAAAACTATGGCCAATAACTTTTGCAATATGTGCGATTACATATTCGTCAACCACTTTTTTTATAGGCCATGGTGTGGACACACGTTGTCCTCGTCGTCCGAGGCGACGGATGGGCGACCTGTGGACCGTCCACTGGTACCGCTTCCATGACATCCGCCGGGCTAGCCACGCCCGGCGGATTACCCTTTCGGGTACCATCCCCTTCGACGCCCCAGCCTGCGGATAAGGCGTCATCCTCACGCGGTCAGCCTCCTTGCGGGACAAACTATTTCTCGGTCCAGTCATCCGCGGCTTCGGCTAGGGCAGCATCGACCCCTAGTAATAGGAATAAGAGAAGGAGAATGATGAAGATGATCCTTATGGTCACGACAAATCTTAAAACCTATTGATGCGAGTTCTATTGCATACATGCATACATATCATCACGCCATATCCCTTGCAGGGTAGGCAGAGAGAACAGAGTGCGAGTTCTATTAAAACAATGTTTATCCAAAATATTCAGATACTACCAACAATAAAATATTTTCTATGTAATTTACTCATCCATAGTAAGTACTTTAATTTTGGAGGGCAGCAATCAAACTGTAATCATGGGCACATTATTGATTAACGCCCATTATCCTATCCATCATATCCTTGACAAGATAATTTTATGTACGTTGTTTGTTTTACTTTCAATTTACATCGAATTTAACAAATGATATATTAAACAAATTTGAAATTAAATACAATAGGCGATAATATCATTATCCTGTACTTCTTCATCATAATCATCATCTTCTTGCTCTTTTGCTAATTACTTGCGGTCGATGCAATGCAGTCCTCTTCCATCGTACATATTGTAAAAGATATTGGCAATAGTTTAAGATCGGTCGCCTGCTGACATCATATCTCTTTAGGAATGTAATTGTTGACCAAACGTCATCATTTACGACACCCATGAGCAATGTAAGCGTGCCAATCACACAGTACCTACATATATGGATCCTGTTATTATATCCTCTATATATAATCTTCTTATCAAACCGTAAAAATCCTAATGGCTGAGTATAGGATTCTCCAGACAAGTGAAATAAAACTACTATATATCGCACTAGCCTAATATTTTATTATATTTTTTCTTCTTTTACGTTTTTAGAGTTTTTATTATGAGCTATATATACATATTATAATAAATTTTAATGATAACCATATCTAGAAATGGATAGTGACATTTTTCTCCATTACAATCGCAACGATCATTGGTACCGCTTCCTTGATATCTGTTGCCGGACCCTGTTTATATTGAGTAGTTTTTAAATTATGCAGGGGTCAAAAGTAGCTCCAAATGGTTCGTGTAATATTATTATATACACGATACGGATCACCAGTTCTCTTTTCTTTGCTGAATCTTGGTTAAAAATGCTATGTCTGATTTCTGCTAGAAAAATAATCAATCGCAAATCATGAGTAGTTATATTTGTCATCACTTTTAAGCGCTTTACTTTTCTTCAGCGCAGTGATTATCACTAATAGTCACTAATTTTGACGTAATGTTGCTTTCAAATCGATTTTAATAAAGAAAATATCTATACTAATATTATAGAACTGAAGAGTTTGTTTGGTTGAACGCGCTAATCTCAAGAATTACTGGTTCGAATTGAAAAAATCCTTGAATATTAGATAGCTTATTTATCGAAGAAGGTTATCGCGTATATAAAATTACGATCAATAAAGAAAGGAGCAGCAATGAAAAATGTTGCAGATTGAGAAAATTTCTTATCTCCAATAGAATCCGTAAAAATAGTTTTATATCAAATGTGTAATACTCGCGTAAACATTATTCATCATTAGCCTCTGCCCACGGCTTCGCCCGCGTAAAAGGTTACTTTCTTAAAGTTTTTCATCTCCTATTTTTATTTAACCCCTTAAGAGTAAATTTTACAGCATGTTAATGTCATATTTATTTATATCTAATCAATAGCCTAAAAATAAGTCTCAGGCTTTAAAAATGACGATACTTACTTTATACTACTTTTCATCCCCTTTTACAACCTTTTTTTGCATTAAAAATAGCTTATTTCCTTTGTCAGATTCTTACACTATCTGTGTACCAAATTTCATTTAGATCGGTTCAGTAGTTTTGGCGTGAAAGAGCGACAGATAGACAGACAGGCAGAGATACTTTCGCATTTATAATATTAGTAAGGATTGTCATTTTCCAATTTTAGAATTTAATATTACGCGTTATTAAATTGTTTTATATAAAATAGATCTATTACTCATATAACTGTTGTTGCCTATAATAAAGGAGTTTATTTACTGATGAACTAATAGTTCTAGGCAGTTAATTTCCTGGTAAATTGCTTATGTTGTAATTGCCTGATACGTAATGACATATAATAGCGAACTGTCAAAATTTATTGCGCTCAATATAATTTAGTTTTGAACATTATGCGGGGATCGTATAAGCTATAGGCATGCATGACCTAAATATTATACTCCGAATACTTGTCACATGTAGTCAATAATTAGACCCGTCATCTATTTGTTTTATTCAGATAGTATCAGCAAAAAATATTTATGACTACGAATGCCTTTAGATTGTTTTTTAATTCTTCTTTCTCCTATTTAAACTTGATTTGATTCTCTCTATTGGTTAAAACTGAGAGTCTCCTCTAGAATGCAAGAGATATGTTTTATCAAATTTGTTATCAATTTAAACCCTAATATTAAACAAGAAAAGTACGTGTACTTATGTACGCGCGTGACAAGTTGTATTTCTTTAGCATCATTAAAAAATATTTTAAATTTTATACAAATAATTAATTACAATAAAATAATAAAAGGCTCTCGGTGCGCTAGAAATGCGCGCGCATTATAAAATTACGCTCTTATCATTTCTTTCATAAAGCGCCTAAAGAATATATAACTTTGCAGGACCTTAACTAAAACCTATTTTATCAATTTTGATAATTAAGCGAGTATTCATCATCATCATCACAGCCCATATATGTCCCACTGTTGGGCTCGGGCCTCCTCCGTAATAGGAGGGAAATTAACCTACTTTACCGCGTTGCTCAAACGTGTTGGTATAGGGTTTTGTTTCGAGTTTTCCTTCTCTTGCGTAGATATTATATGCGTTTTATATCTCTTAGTCGTCTCTTACGATCACCCACGGGTAAGATAGGTGGTGGTGATTTGTATTTGTACTCCGTCACCACATTTATGAACACATAATACAATATATTAAAATTCAGCCAGTTCAGTGATTTCTGTTAATAAACGCAAACATGGAAGTTTTACTATGACGTGCTGTTTAATGGAGTGTACTTTAAAGCAATTAGCTCTAAAGTTAGGTTGGAACACGATTTTCATGTTACATACAAGTGGTTTGCATTTAATATGTTCATATATATACCTATATATATCTATCTATTTTATATTATTTTTTACAGTTTGATTTTATGAGCTAGATTATATGAAATACTTTTGACAAACTACTACATATATACATACATATTATCACACCATATCCCTTGCAGGGTAGGCAGAGAGAACAGAATGCCAGAGAACTCTATCTCTGCATACTTCACTCGCTTCCTCAACATTCATAATTCTCTTCATACACGCTCGCCGGTTTCGGAGACTCTTGACTCCACCTTCCTTCAGTACATGACCGATTTGGTCTAGGTAGGTTAGTCTCGGTCTCCCTCGGTACCTACATCCTTCCACTTTCGTATTGTATATCTTCTTAACCAGACGTTCGTTCGGCATTCTTTCCACATGTCCGAACCATCGGAGCATTCCCTTTCGCATCTTTACACCAATACTCTCTTTCATACCTACTCGCTCTCTTACGTCATCGTTACGAATGCGGAACTCCACAGATTTTCCGCAGAGATCGCATTTCGACTGCATTAATTTTACTTTCATACTCTTTTCTTCTTTTTCAAACTACTACATTAAACTTATTCATGTTCTGTGTGGTAACAGAGTAAAAATACAATTCACTACCCTCTATCTTATCTATGGATGATCGTAAGAGCCAACTTAAGGGATATAAAACGTATATAACATATATGCAAAAGGAGGGAAACTCCAAACATAATACTATAACTGATATGTTTCACCAGCGAATTGTAGTACGTTAATTTTTCTCATTTGGAGAGGGCTCAAACCCATTTTTTTTATTGCTGATGGTGGCAAAATTACAAGCAGCACACCTGAAGTTAAGTTTTATTGCCGACCATGGACTTTTGCAATACCAAGATATTTCTATAGTTGGGCCACTGCCTACCAATACAAACCTACCCAGTTGGGCTTCCGGCTCTGTAACTCACCGAACGAAGCGCAATAGTAAATTGCCTTTACTCAGACGTCGAATTTCTGCGAGAGTGTGGTACTACCCCGGGCGGACCGGCCCGTGGCTGTTGACAAAGAACTGTCAACAGCGTGGTCCTACCACTGTTATAATTATAGTATTTGTTACTTCCAATCTTCAGGAATAACCATGGGATGAAGAGGTGAGAAAATAATGGTTTTTGCCCAGTGGGTACCGTAAAAACTGATCAATATATCTTGTGTCGAACACAACACTTGTTGTGTCGAATAGAAGGAAAACAGAAGGACAATTATTCTCATATTGTGGGGAGGTTTGCGCCTAGCAGTAGGATATAAATGAGCTGAAATAATAACCAAATAACATCATTATGAAAGAAAATTCGAAATGGAACCGTATTATGTCAATTAGTCTGGCTAGCATAGTGTAATAGAACAATTTTCTTCACCTGTAAGCTGCTTTAGCCAAATTTTTAGTATTAGAGTAATATATGGGAGGCAAAATAGGCTTTTCGTGTGGTGCCGAAGTAAGAATATTTATCACCACCCCATATCTTACCCGTGGGTGATCGTACGAGACGACTAAGGGATATAAAACGCATATAACATCTAGTGAGAGAAGTAAAACCCGAAACAAAACCCTATACCAACACGTCTGACCAGCGCAGTATAGTAGGTTAATATCCCTCCTATTACGGAGGAGGCCCGAGCCCAACAGTGGGACATTATTGGCTGTGATGATGATGAAAATAGGCCATAAAAAAGAATTACCAGTATAAGATTTAATATGAAATTCATTGATGCTGCGGAGTTTAAATCGTCTGTTATCTTATTACTCTCGCTAGCCTTGCTCCAAGGTTATATTAAGCAATAGACGCAGACGTTCAACCCAAACAGCGATTGAAAAATACAGTAAGAATAAAGCACGTAGGACTGGCGTCATTTCGGACGGTTCGGGCGAGGAATTGTTTTTTACCTTTTGGCGGCAGCCGAACAAGATGTCTACCTGATGATAAATGTCAACTGCTACTCTTGGACTCAGTGATACCAGGGGAGAGCTAAATCACTGCTTTCCGTGATAAAAGAACTCCTTCTTAAACTTCTTTGAGCATTCTTTAAACTATGTTAAGATTCCATGTCATGTGGCTTTTTTTTTTTGGGGTGGGCTACTGTCGGCGCACTTCTCGCACCATTCCATCAGGGGTGACAGAGAGGCGTAAGCACGCACACCCGTAACCTACCCGTGACGTCGCCTTCGTTGTTAAGCCGACCACCGGAGCAGAGTGACTTGACGTCAGTGGTCGACCTGACGGAATACCCCTGAGGAGTACCCTCTCCTCGACCGACGTCCCCCCCTCGGGTAGGATGTCGGTCTTTCCTCACGCGATCGGCCTCTCTGCGGGTGACGGACTAATTCCCCGATCCTGTCACCCACGGCCTTGGCTAGGGCGGCATCAGGCGCAGCTAATCGCGCCTGCGCCGCCCCAGTCGCCGGCGGCGGCTCACGTCGTCGAGGAGTCGCTCCGCGCGCACGCGCTACGCCGCCTTCTTCCGCGAGACTACTGCCTCGCAGAAGGTTGCGACTGCGTCCCAGTTCCTGACCGTTCCTGGTCGGCACCGATGATTGCGACGAGTTCACGACGCTGCTCTGCCCAAGCGGCATAAACCTCGAGCGTATGCTGCGCCGTGTCTACGTCGCAATCGCAGTGGTGGCAGGACGGTGTACTCTCCCTTCTGACGAACGTGTGCAGGTATTTGGCGAAGCATCCATGCCCCGTCAAAACCCGCACCAGTCGGAAGGAGAGCACTCCGTGCCGCCGTTCCAACTACTGCATCAGCACCGGCCGGAAGGCCTCCACGGTCCGCACACCGAACCAAGGCCTCTCCAGTCAGACTGCCCAACCGGCAATGACGTCTAGGCGGGCGTCGACGCACCAGGTGGTGAGTTCCCTCAATGAGACCACTCCGCCCTCCGCTCGCACCCCGACACCCGCCGACACAAATCGACGAGCATTTCCGCCTCCAGGTCCCACGGGGGACTCCCGGCCAACAGGCACGCTGCCTCCGTCGCCACCGTGCGGTACCCGCGTACGTCTCTGACCGCCATGGTCTTCTGTGGTCGCCACTGAAGAGCTCTGAGTCGGACGGTCAGGGACCCCGCCCACACCGGTGCGCCGTACAGGGCCATCGACCGGACGACCCCCGCGTCCAGCTGTCGGCACGTAACATCATGTGCCTAGACAATTTTTTCACAATATGAAAGAGACGCATTGTATTTTAAACTCATCACCACACGAATGTGAACAATGATGAAATATATTTAAAACGTGATGATAATAAAAAATATTAAAATACTTTGAAAATCCAAAAGTGCATGCCTCATATTTTTTTTATTATTATCTTTTACTATTAATTACCTACAAATTAAATTAAATAATGAAAAAAATAAAAAATTACCTACAAATTTACCTATCTAGACCAGATCGGTCATGTACTGAAGGAAGGTGGAGTCAAGAGTCTCCGAAACCGGCGAGCGTGTATGAAGAGAATTATGAATGTTGAGGAAGCGAGTGAAGTATGAAGAGATAGAGTTCTCTGGCACTCTGCTCTCTCTCTGCCTACCCTGCAAGGGATATGGCGTGATAATATGTATGTATGTATGTGTATGTACTATTAATTATTGCCATAAATTAAAGAAAAATAAACTTGAAATTTCACGCCATTCTCGACGTATCGCAAATTCGCTGTATGGGCTTTGTTCCATTTGCCGATCCGAATGGACGAACAGAACCAAAAAAAAAAACCTACCGCAAAACATAGCTTGCAAGCATTGTAAACAAAACTAAGCAGTTTAGATTTTTATTAATTGCAATTAAACGACAAAGAATGATCAAGCCATTTTTTCAAAAGGAAATAGCATGTTGCGATTATGAAGCTTTTAATAAAATATTTAAAGCTTTTAAGAAAACTTCGATACATATATTTTTACGGTTATGAGAGTGCCAGTTCCATCAGCCATCCAGACGTCCTCGAATATTTTTTTTAATCGACATTTTGCTTACTCTAAACAAAATAATTGCTTTTTAAAAATATCATATACGTTTAAACGAATATTTTTTCTTGACATATGTATATTAATATTATCCTATAAGTGCAGTTTAAGAAAAATAAAGTCACTTTTAGTTTTGAATAGACCTTGATTTTCTTATATCGAGAGTAGAACATCACCTCAGCGCTTATGAGGCGTGCAAAACAATTAAATCCTTGAAAATAGACTTCATTAAAAAGTTTGTCATATATATGAAAAACCTTTTCTGAGAAGTTTACAGAAATATAAACAATCCTGAACCGCCAGCTAAACAAAGTACAAATTCTACGAAGCATAATATTATGCTCTCTTTGTTCATGTTGTTAATTGGTATGTTTATTACGCAATTATAACGAAATACCTAATAGTGGTAGGATCACACTGTTGACAGTTTTCTGTCAACAGCCGCGGACAGGTCCGTCCGGGATAGTACCACCACTCTCACAGAAGATCAACGCTTGAGCAGTGGCAATATGCTGCTGTTCTCATTCGGTGAGCGACAGAGCCGGAAGCCCAACTTTCTGGATGCGTTTGGCAGTAGCGGTGTTAGGGTAGGGCGAGGTTGGGCGACCGCCCAGGGCGCCGGGTAAAAAAGGGCGCCGCAGGCCATTCTCATAGTTCGAGGTCTACTTAGTCGTCAAGTCTTGAATTGCAGTTGGAGGGCGCTGTAAAAATCTCGCCCAGGGCGCTGGTAGTGTTAAAACCGCCACTGGCGTTTGGGATTATTGGTAGACGGCAGTACTAGCTATAGCCTCTCGTATTTCAAAGATCGATGGGCGGCATTAACACTTACAGTCATGCGTGCTGCTTGCTCGTTTGCTACCAAAGGCAATAAAAAAAATATTACATGAGTATGTATATTTAGTTTTTCTTTGATATATATGTATGTTTAAAAGTTGTATGGTAGAGGCTACGAATACTACCAACCCTTACTTTGCTCGTGGATGTCGTAAAAGACAACTAAGAGCTTTATATTGACCTGGGCCAACACCACCCTTTGCCGTTTGGTCTACAATTACATTCTCAAGGAGGGTTGATGTCAGGCCGACGGCCGATTAAAACTTACGCAGTATGTATAAAGATGAGTAATTATTGCATCGACGCGAGACCAATGGTATACATCCAAACTTTCGGCAAAAGATTTCACCAAAATTAAAGAATTTTATCTACTCGTACATGATAGTATTGCCTAAGTCATATAGAATACACCTATAATTCCCTTATCTGTTCTGATAGGTAATGCAATTCTAAAAGTAGTCGAATAACTATGTTTATTTAAATGAAAAAAATCAGTTAAATAGACCAAATTTTAAGATACCAAAGAATTAATGTCCTTAAGCGGCAATAGGCAAACCATATCGCTAAACGAATCAACAATTGTAACAGAAGTAAGATTCTCAATTGAATCAGATAACAAATCAAAAGAGGTAGTGTACATAAACTCTTCATTAGATTGTATGACGATATTATCCAACAAGGGACATTGAATGCAAACAGCACCAGAACCTGTTTTCATCACATTCTTATAAGGGGATCTGTAATCTACGCGTCAATTAATAGATAGATGGCAGGATATCCGATCGATCAGACCACTTATTGATTCTGACCTTTTTTTCGTTCTTCCTTGAATTCATCCAGCAGCTTATCTACATCACTGTTTCAGACAAGAAATATAAAAAGAGAAGAGATAAGAGAGAGTAAGAGAGCGAGTAGGTATGAAAGAGAGTATTGGTGTAAAGATGCGAAAGGGAATGCTCCGATGGTTCGGACATGTGGAAAGAATGCCGAACGAACGTCTGGTTAAGAAGATATATAATGCGAAAGTGGAAGGATTTAGGTACCGAGGGAGACCGAGACTAACCTACCTAGACCAGATTGGTCATGTACTGAAGGAAGGTGGAGTCAAGAGTCTCCGAAACCGGCGAGCGTGTATGAAGAGAACTATGAATGTTGAGGAAGCGAGTGAAGTATGCAAAGATAGAGTTCTCTGGCACTCTATTCTCTCTGCCTACCCTGCAAGGGATATGGCGTGATGATATGTATGTATGTAAATATAACAAAAAAAAACGAGCCACGTGCAATGCACACACCAAGTGAAGACAGAGAAGCTGGCAACGGAAACGGGCGACAGCACCCTACCCACGACAGCAGAACACCATAAAGCTATTCACGTCACCATAAAAAAGAAAATAGTCATCATCTTTCTCTCTCTTTCTCTCTAATCCACTCTCCTTTAGTTAAATTATATTTACACAATCAACAATACATCATTTAGCAAAGCATACAAGCATAAGGGATCGAAGATACAGAATGTCTCTTAGCATGAAACAATGGCCTCAGTTCCAACACAATACAAATAAGATCCTATTGTCTTTGGACAAACACTACATGGAGAGCTATACAAACATATCGGATGTAGTTGAAGTACTTAGTACACGTGTAGGTACATCATACTTTAATTAACTATGTTAGCTTTTGACACTAAAAATATATGAACATCATCTTACGTACTTATGTGGTCTCAGATTAACTTGTGAATCAAATAGTTCAGACGTAATGGACTGCATGAATATTCTATTCTGACGTAATAGACTGCATGAATATTCAATATGTATTTTTTTTTTTGGGGGGGGCAGGTTACGTTTGGCACACTCCTCGCACCACTCCGTCCGGGGTGACAGAGGGGCGTAAGCACGCACACCCGTAACCCATCCGTGACGTCGCCTTCGTCGTTGGGCCAACCACCGGAGCAGAGTGACTTGACGTCAGTGGTTGGCCCGACGGAATACCTCTGAGGAGTACCCTCTCCTCGACCGACGTCCCCCCAATATTCAATATGTATGATGATGGATTGAAAATCGAATCAATTTTTTTTTTAATATAGTTTTGGTCCACAGACTTTTGTCCGTGCCTTTTTTATGTTTTGTATTTTAATTACTATATTGATGTTATATAATTCAAGTTTTCTTGAAGTGGCTTTAATATATTTATGATGGTTTATATGTATGCTAGCTTCTGCCCGCGGCTTCGGCTGCGTAAAAGGTTAATTTCCTAAAGTTTTCATCCCCTATTTTTATTTTACCCCTTACCAGTAAATTTTATGAAATTTTAATGTCATATTTATTCATATCTAATCAATAGCCTAAAAATAAATTTCAAGCTTCTGGCTTTAAAATGGCTATAATTCCTTACAACTTTTCATCCCCCTTTATAACCCTTTTTTGTATAAAAAAATAGCCTATGTGAAGGACATAGGCTATTTTTCAGGCTCTAGAATATATGTGTAACAAATTTCATTTAGATCGGTTCAGTAGTTTTGGCGTGAAAGAGCGACAGACAGACAGACAGAGTTACTTTCGTATTTATAATATTAGTAAGGATTGGTGCATCCGGGTGTTCTTGATGTTGTGAGACTGCATGATCTTTTGGGATTATACACTTTGTGCAGTTGCTTGATTTTGATGGTTAAAACCACTCTGTATGTTGGTCTTCTAACGTTAACTGTCCTCATCGTTTTGATGTTCTAAGTTTAGGTTAACATAATCCTTCTAAGGGATTGGGTTGTTTATAAATTTGTTGATGATGTAATCGAATCTATTACCACCTTTTACTTTTCTATAGACTCAAACGTAAATAATGTATTACATATTAGTAATATAAGGCCAATTATATATTGTCATATTTAAATTTAAATTAATCTATTAATTAATAAATTAATCTAATATATCTTATAACAACGGATTGGCACGTACCCGCAAGCTGATCCGAAGTAAATAAGCGGATCCAAAAACAATTATGGTTGGTCCAGATTCTAGAAAACATACTCGATCATAAACCTCTAGAGCAACTATCACACTTGGACAAGTATAGAGGTCCTAAAAGACGACTAGTGGATTAAATATGCATATAGTATCCATGCTTCAGAAGATAAAGTGGAAATAAAGCCCGATGACGACGAAAGAAGAGGACTGCTCAGCACGGGTTGGTTCGTCGGAGCAGCCGTTAATAGGTTTGTAAAGTTCAACTCAATACAGTGATTATTTCGATAAAGTTGAGTGTTATCTTTAAAAAAAACTTACATTTACATAGTTATTTCTTGTGGGAAAACTGGGGACAAAGTATGAATACAATATCTTTTCAGCAGGTAAAAAAAAAATATTACTCAAGAGGAACTCGCGAGGGTAAGCCGCCGGGCGGGCCACTGAAGACAAAGATTGGGTACCGGTGGCCCGCTCGCACGGCAAAGAGAGGAGAGTTGCAAGGTGTGTCTGTGGGGTCACGGGCCGCCTCTTCCGTCACCCCGAAACGACTTGGCGGGGCGAGATTACGTCCATAGTCCACCGCAACAACAAAAAAAGGTAAAAATTTATAAAATCCGATTACGAAATGAAAAATGATGTCGCAAGCGGGATTTGAACCCGCGCCTATTGGGATTCCAGCCCAATCGTGCTGCCACTACACCACCGCGACTAATTGTAGGACATGCAAATTTCACTTCGTATTATATTTACGTCTTAAGGTGACGGTATGCTATCTACCTGACAATGTTTACACATTGTTATAGGCTTAATACTTCAAACTTTACAGTTAGAATTGTATTAAACGATGACACAACCTTGTTATTTAAATTACTGAAATTTAGCATTTAATATGCTTAATGCTTAATTATTTATAAAATCCGATTACGAAATGAAAAATGATGTCGCAAGCGGGATTCGAACCCGCGCCTATTGGGATTCCGGCCCAATCGTGCTGCCACTACACCACCGCGACTAATTGTAGGACATGCAAATTTCACTTCGTATTATATTTACGTCTTAAGGTGACGGTATGCTATCTACCTGACAATGTTTACACATTGTTATAGGCTTAATACTTCAAACTTTACAGTTAGAATTGTATTAAACGATGACACAACCTTGTTATTTAAATTACTGAAATTTAGCATTTAATATGCTTAATGCTTAATTATTTATAAAATCCGATTACGAAATGAAAAATGATGTCGCAAGCGGGATTCGAACCCGCGCCTATTGGGATTCCGGCCCAATCGTGCTGCCACTACACCACCGCGACTAATTGTAGGACATGCAAATTTCACTTCGTATTATATTTACGTCTTAAGGTGACGGTATGCTATCTACCTGACAATGTTTACACATTGTTATAGGCTTAATACTTCAAACTTTACTGTTAGAATTGTATTAAACGATGACACAACCTTGTTATTTAAATTACTGAAATTTAACATTTAATATGCTTAATTATTTATAAAATCCGATTACGAAATGAAAAATGATGTCGCAAGCGGGATTCGAACCCGCGCCTATTGGGATTCCGGCCCAATCGTGCTGCCACTACACCACCGCGACTAATTGTAGGACATGCAAATTTCACTTCGTATTATATTTACGTCTTAAGGTGACGGTATGCTATCTACCTGACAATGTTTACACATTGTTATAGGCTTAATACTTCAAACTTTACAGTTAGAATTGTATTAAACGATGACACAACCTTGTTATTTAAATTACTGAAATTTAGCATTTAATCTGCTTAATGCTTAATTATTTATAAAATCCGATTACGAAATGAAAAATGATGTCGCAAGCGGGATTCGAACCCGTGCCTATTGGGATTCCGGCCCAATCGTGCTGCCACTACACCACCGCGACTAATTGTAGGACATGCAAATTTCACTTCGTATTATATTTACGTCTTAAGGTGACGGTATGCTATCTACCTGACAATGTTTACACATTGTTATAGGCTTAATACTTCAAACTTTACAGTTAGAATTGTATTAAACGATGACACAACCTTGTTATTTAAATTACAGAAATTTAACATTTAATATGCTTAATTATTTATAAAATCCGATTACGAAATGAAAAATGATGTCGCAAGCGGGATTCGAACCCGCGCCTATTGGGATTCCGGCCCAATCGTGCTGCCACTACACCACCGCGACTAATTGTAGGACATGCAAATTTCACTTCGTATTATATTTACGTCTTAAGGTGACGGTATGCTATCTACCTGACAATGTTTACACATTGTTATAGGTACGAATCCCGCTTGCGACATCATTTTTCATTTCGTAATCGGATTTTATAAATAATTAAGCATATTAAATGCTAAATTTCAGTAATTTAAATAACAAGGTTGTGTCATCGTTTAATACAATTCTAACTGTAAAGTTTGAAGTATTAAGCCTATAACAATGTGTAAACATTGTCAGGTAGATAGCATACCGTCACGTTAAGACGTAAATATAATACAAAGTGAAATTTGCATGTCCTACAATTAGTCGCGGTGGTGTAGTGGCAGCACGATTGGGCCGGAATCCCAATAGGCGTGGGTTCGAATCCCGCTTGCGACATCATTTTTCATTTCGTAATCGGATTTTATAAATAATTAAGCATTAAGCATATTAAATGCTAAATTTCAGTAATTTAAATAACAAGGTTGTGTCATCGTTTAATACAATTCTAACTGTAAAGTTTGAAGTATTAAGCCTATAACAATGTGTAAACATTGTCAGGTAGATAGCATACCGTCACCTTAAGACGTAAATATAATACGAAGTGAAATTTGCATGTCCTACAATTAGTCGCGGTGGTGTAGTGGCAGCACGATTGGGCCGGAATCCCAATAGGCGCGGGTTCGAATCCCGCTTGCGACATCATTTTTCATTTCGTAATCGGATTTTATAAATAATTAAGCATATTAAATGCTAAATTTCAGTAATTTAAAGGTAAAAATTTATTAATCTAGGGAAGGCTCGTGCCTAACACTGGGGACATATTTGAGTTAAGAAAGTTTAACTAGATATTAGTAATATAAAAGGACTTGAATGATAATTATCACTACACCCGATAGATTTGAAAGCTATATGTCTCCTGCAATAAATAAGCCATTTATAATTATCACTATAATAACGGTTTTGTAAAATACATACATATTTTTTTTCAATGGTAGGACTACGCTGTTGATAGTTTTCTGTCCACAACCTAGGGCTGGTTCTTCCAGGGTAGTACCACACTCTCGCAGAAGATCGACGTTTGAGCAATGGCAATGTGTTGTACTTCATTCGGCCAGTGAGAAAGCCGGCAGCCTGACTTTCTAGTTGAGTTTTAGATTGTCATCGGTAGGAAGCGTCCTTGATGTACCATTAGTATTGCAAAGGTCAATGGGCAGCAGTGACACTTACCACCAGGTGTGCTGGTTGCCCGTTTGCCACCATCAGCAATAAAAAAAATAGTTATCACTGTACCAGAGAGATTGAAGAGTCATCCGTATTATAAATATGCCCTTTGTAATGATCACTTAATCGTTAAATACATACATATATTAAAACAAAATTATTTAACAACTTGTTGCACACTTGGAAATCTTCCAAAAAGTTTCTTACTGGAAAGGCTGACGTTTACTCGAAAGTAGAGGCTTATAACAAATGTGTGAAAATGTTCTATAGTTTTGGATACATAATATATTGATTTTTATTATTTATTTTTTTTACTAATTAAGCATATTAAATGCTAAATTTCAGTAATTTGAATAACAAGGTTGTGTCATCGTTTAATACAATTCTAAGTGCAAAGTTTGAAGTATTAAGCCTACAATGTGTAAACATTGTCGGGTAGATGGCGCACGTCACCTTAAAGACGTAAATATGATACGAAGCGAGATTTGAATATCATACAATAGTTCACGGTGGTGTAAGTGACAGCACGATTGGGCCGGACTCCCAATAGGTGCGGGTTCGAATCTCGCTTGTGACATCATTTTTCGCTTCGTAATTGGGTTTTTATAATTTAATTCTATGAATATATAATTCAGAGATGGTTCATCATTAACTTCATGCATCTAAAAGGATTTTAACATATAATTCTCAGAAAATCTGTGTTAGCCAAAAGCCCTGACTAACCTCGAACCAAACATTGTATAAAGAAAATAATTCAGAGGACATACGAGCCACCGAGTTTGCAGATTTATTGGCACCTAAACAAATAAATCTTGTTGACAGGCCATATTGACGTACTCGTAAAGTGACTTTTACGCGCGTTCAAGTATTAAGATTGGTTAGGATTGGATCGCGCAGTTCATTTTAAGGAGTAATTTTATTACTGTACAAATAGTGAGGATTCTGATTAGAATTTGGACTTTGAGTCGTTCTTTTTTTTTTGGTTCATAAAAATGCTTTTAGGAGAGTTTAATCTTTTCTGTTACATAAAAACCATTATTTAGAGTATATACCATATTCTACAATGATACGCTCAAAGCAAAAGCATGACAGAATAAGAGATCCCAAGATAGGTATAATCAGGCAGTGGTTTACTAAAAAAAGGACTGTATACTTATCTAGATTGCTTCTGTGTAGTTATGCCATCATAATAACATTATATTAAGTAAAGTGCATAAATAGACAAAAAATTCAAAATGAGTGTGAATCTATAACTAAAGATCAGATTTGATGTCAAAATTCGCGTTGGATTTTTCTTTGACAAAATCGATAACGTCATATCCATAAATTGAATTGCTTAAATTAGTTTTCAAATTCGCTTCAAAGCTTATGTTACCAGATAAAATAAGGATAAAGGTTGACTGCATAGATGACGTAGTGGTTAAGATACCGACCTTCCGTGCCAGTCTAAACAGCTTTCTTTTTCAGGCCATCCCTCCTCATTATATGTCCATGTACACTAAGACAACCTCACACTCCTAATCAATTTCTCTATCACTGGTGGCACTTTCAGCTTTCCCCTAAACCCCGCTTTGTATATAAGGTGTAACACATTTAAATTTAAAAAAATATTGTTATTGAATAATAAAAAGCATTTTCAATATTAATAATAATATGATAATAATAATTAATTAGTTTAATTTTAAGATGAACTAGTCCACTAAGCACCCACTTTCATATTCAGATATTAGATACCATCATCACACAATAGTTTTACACTTACTGCTGGCATTCCACGAATGTTATGTGCAGACGTGGAATGTCATCGGTAGGTGTCCCATCCCAATATTTAGATTAAATTTCTCCAAAGGCCTCTGCGTGTTGGATCCATATCCCCATGTAAGCCTCCCAAAGGACCGGAAAGGAGGATACATTAATTAAATAAAAGCAAACCGAAAACAACGTAAATTGATTTTATTTTTCAGACGTTCTAAATTATTCACGTCGTCCACGGAGATGGCAGTAGATAGGTGTTATCGTATCAATTTTTTTTAGAACTACATGGTTTGATACTACGCCACAAATAGCATATTTATTTTTAAGACTAATAGTATGCAAAACTAATTATAAACATAAGCAAGATATACCTTTTTCTTTTTGGCAGGCTATCTGGACACTGTACGGCGCACCCGTGTGGGTGAGGGCTCTGAACGCCCAGCTCAGGGCTGTACTGTGGAGGCCACAGCGAGCCATGGCGGTCAGAGCCATTCGAGGGTACCGCACGGTGTCTACCGAGGCGGCATGCCTACTGGCCGGGACACCCCCGTGGGACCTAGAGGCGCAGATGCTCTCCGACCTCTACCGGCGGGTTACCACAATGCGCGACGAGGGTGGCTCCCCATCGTTCAACGAGATAGCCACCTGGCGCGAGGACGCCCGCCGAGAAGTCATCGCCCGTTGGGCTACGCGGCTGGAGAGGCCTAGACACGGTGTTATTACCGTTGAGGCCCTCCGGCCCGTACTGATGGAGTGGATGGAGCGGCGGCACGGAGTACTCTCCTTCCGGTTGGTGCAGGTCTTGTCGGGGCATGGTTGCTTCGGCAAGTACCTGCACACGGTCGTGCGGAGGGAGTGGACTCCGTCCTGCCATCATTGCGACAGTGACGAGGACACGGCGCAACATACGCTGGAGGTGTGTCCGAGCTGGGACGGGCAGCCCCGTGACCTCGTCGTTGTTATCGGTGCCGACCTGACGCTGCCGGCTGTTGCGCGAGCGATGGTCGACAGCGTCAGGAATTTGGACGCGGTCGCCGCCTTCTGCGAGGCTGTCATCTCGCAGAAGGAGGCGGCAGAACGGGCCCGGGAGGATTCCCGTGACCCGGGTCGCCGCCCGCAGCCGGGGCGGCACAGGCACGAATACCTACGCCTGATGCCGCCCTAACCGAGGCTTTGGGTGATCGGACCGGGGAATTGTCCAGTCACCCGACGTGAGGCCACCGCGTGAGGGCGACGCCTCGACGGCGAAAGCTGTCGGGGCGTCGATGAGAGAGGAACCCGAGAGGGCATACCGCCGGGCGGACCACCGAAGACAAATATCGGGTCACCGGTGGTCCGCTCGCACGGCGAAGGAGGGATGCTTGCAGGGTGGGTTAATGGGGTTGCGCGCCGCCTCTTCCGTCACCCCGGACCGATTTGGCGGGGAGCGACGTCCATAGCCCACCGCAAAAAAAAAAAAAAAAAGGCTATCTGGCCACAACACGGGGCGATGGAATGACGGTGTGTGCCCCATAATCCACCGGTTTTTTTTCCCATCGCTATTCGGCTGGCTTCCTTGACATGCGCGGCTGACCCGACAGGATATCCTATCAGGTATCATCACCATCAAAACCCCAGCAATATAATATACAACAGTGTCATCGAGGCGTCGCCCTCACGCGATCGGCCTGTGGGTGGCAGACTAATCACCGGTATTTCCATCTACGACCTCAGTTAATGCAGCATCAGGCGCAGGTACATAAATTATACCTAGAATCAAAACAACTAATTGTGGATAGCACAAAGTATTTTACACATACATACATACATATCATCACGCCATATCCCTTACAGGGTAGGCAGAGAGAACAGAGTGCCAGAGAACTCTATCCTTGCATACTTCACTCGCTTCCTCAACATTCATAATTCTCTTCATACACGCTCGCCGGTTTCGGAGATTCTTGACTCCACCTTCCTTCAGTACATGACCGATCTGGTCTAGGTAGGTTAGTCTCGGTCTCCCCTGGTACCTACATCCTTCCACTTTCGCATTGTATATCTTCTTAACCAGACGTTCGTTCGGCATTCTTTCTACAAGTCCAAACCATCGGAGCATTCCCTTTCGCATCTTTACACCAATACTCTCTTTCATACCTACTCGCTCTCTTACGTCGTCGTTACGAATGTGGTCGGTCAGCACAAAGTATTTTCTGCGTCAAAAATCAAACTCTCGATACTTGGCACAGTAAATTGGTATCTTAACCGCTAAATGTTCATGTTCATGTCAATGTTAAAAACGCTATATGTTCAGTTGGGATTTATATTTTATTTTATATGGAATTTTATATATCTATTTTATTCCCAAAATTACATTAAAATATAATGGTTGTCTGTGTTTTTCACCAAGTAAAATGAACGAGCATAACTGATTGTCATGCGTGGGACTCGAAACCACACCTATTGAAAATCTGTTCTAATCGTCCTAACGCTTAGACAAGTGTGTCAGTGGACTGTGTTATGTCAATCAGTTTTCGGTTTGTATTATTTTGTCGTCTTTATGAGAGACGTGTGCCATCTACTGGACAATGATTACATATTGTACCTATTATTCAAATTACTGAGATTTAGCATTCATTTGACAATTATTTCTTTAAACAAGTATTTATAAATAACAATATTTATATTGAATGCTCCGATGGTTCGGACATGTGGGAAAAATGCCGAACGAACGTCTGGTTAAGAAGATATACAATGCGAAAGTGGAAGGATGTAGGTACCGGGGGAGACCGAGACTAACCTACCTAGACCAGATCGGTCATGTACTGAAGGAAGGTGGAGTCAAGAGTCTCCGAAACCGGCGAGCGTGTATGAAGAGAATTATGAATGTTGAGGAAGCGAGTGAAGTATGCAAGGATAGAGTTCTCTGGCACTCTGTTCTCTCTGCCTACCCTGCAAGGGATATGGCGTGATGATATGTATGTATGTATGTAGTTAAAAAGAAACATAAATTTAAGAATAAATAATCTATTATCAAAATGAAAATGTTATATTTTTTTTACTTATTAGTTCTTTATTAATTTAAGATATTATCTTACTATTTAATTTTTGACCATTCCAGCAACTAGCCATATTTTAATATATCCACACGGGCGAAACCGTGGGAAACAGCTAGTCACTAATAAGTTTCAAAGAAAAAAAAATCTTGTAATATGAGTGCAATCTACTACGTCTAGTCTAGTGTTATTGTAGATCCAGTAATTAAGAGATTCAAGCAGAGATGCGTGAAAGATTATTGCTGTTAAAGAAACCAAAACATAATTGTATTTTTTTTTTAATTTCGTAATGTATGTGTCAAAGGATTAAAAATCCTAACAATTAGCCATATTAATAACAAGTATTGTTTTTTAATATCTAAGAAACAAGAAATAAATATTGTTTTGTTTCTTTATATATTAAAAATGTTTTATTTCCAATAGCGGTCCTTTAAATGATTTTTTTCATAATCATTATTTTTATTTATTGGAATAAGTAGTAATTTCTTGTAATTTGCTTTGTCTTCGATTATTTTATCATTTATTTTGTTACGTGCTTTAAAGGACCAAACAATTATTCACTTATTCCATATAAATAAATAATAATTTATAACCCAGAAAAGTATTAAATCTCCACTAGAGGACGCTTTGAAAAGAACAGCGCCATCTATTGAATACTTTGTGATCGTGGTGTTTTATACTACTATTGAAAACAGCGCCATCTACTGAATACTTTGTGACCGTGGTGTTTTTTTTTTTTTTTTTTTTATCCTATTATTGAATACAACCGCCCTGGGAGCGAGGCCACTGCGTGAGGACGACGCCCCGATGGTGCAAACTGTCCGGGCGTCGACATCAATGAAGATACCCGTGAGTGTAGACAGCCGGGTCGGCCACTGAAGAAAAAGACCGCGTACCAGTGACCCACCCGCACGGCGTCGAGAGGTATATTGTAGGGCGGGTCTACGGGGTCTTGTGCCGCTTTTCCTGTCGCCCCGGACGGATTAGCGGGGTTGGCTACGTACTGTAGCCCACCGCCAAAAAAAAAAAAAATATTGAATACAACACCATCTTTGGAATGTAGTACTCAGTTAAACTAAATTAAAACCTCAGTTGCACATCTATTTCTAATTTATAGTATATTATCTATACCAAATACATGCGAGCAACGGCCGGCAAAAAATGTATGAAAATCCATATCTGACGTGTTTAGCGGCCAAATAAATATATATGTAAATTCATATCTATCGTGTATTTTAAAAATGGAATTATTAGTTACTTCAAAATGTTGCAAGCAAATAGGCAACTTATCAGAGTTTTATTTAAATTTCGAACTGGCTTGAAAAAGAAGGCTGTTTTATAATGAAAAAAAAAAACAAATGAACCCTTAGCACGTGAATAATGTTGTTCGTCATGTATACAGGTCTACTTAGTAACTACTTAGTTTTAATTTCCGCGCATTATTTGAGAAAAGCACTATACAAGCCTTAGCCACAACTAGGAATTGATAGACTTACGTATGTGTGCACATTTACACGTTCGTCCATCAATGCCTCTTTTGCTGGCCGCTGCAGTAATGTACCTACTATTATTGAACACTAAATACATATGACAGTTTTATATGGATGTCTCTGTCTCTTGAATTAGGTAATATCTGTGTTTCAAGAGACAGTTCCTTTCCGAAATACATAAATCTTAAACATCGAATTATTTTACAGTAACATACATTATTCGTAATGAAAAAAAAATATATCCTCTATTTGTCTCAACAATGCAAAAAATGACATTCCAGAGGAGTCTTTTTCATTTCAGTATTTCATTAAAGTATTGCACATTTACACATTGCCTTATTTGATATAATATTAAGTGAGAAGTGACATAATCCTCTATGTATTAAAATAATTTGTATCAGTTCATTGATCCGAATAATAGCAAGCTTAATCTCCGTAGATTACATATACCGATAATTAAACACTCTCCAGCGCTTAGATAGAATGACCATTGGGATTTAATTGGAATGGAAATAATGAAGATTATTAGTTAAAGGACTTTCCGTGTGGTGACTGATTAAGAATACAATTCACCACCCACCTATCTTATCAGGAGGTGATCATAAGAGATGACTAAGAGATATGAAATGCATATAACATCTATGCAAGAGAAGAAAAACTCGAAACTAAACCCTATACCAACACGTTTGACCAGCGTGGTATAGTAGGCTCGAGCCCAACAGTGGGACGTATATGAGCTGAGATGATGAGATGATGATTAGTTAAAGGAAATGATCGTAATGGTTTAACTCCAAGAAATATTGTGGTAGGACCACACTGTTGACAGTTCTCTGTCTACAGCCGCGGGCCGGTCCGTCCGGGGTAGTACCACACTCTCGCAGAAGATCGACGTGTGAATAATGGCCATGTGCTATTGCGCTTCGTTCGGTGAGCGAACGAGCCGGCAGCCCAATTGGATGGGTTTGGGGTTTGTATTGGTAGACAGCGGCCTAGCTATACCTCTGGTATTGCAAAGGTCCATGGACGGCAATGACACTTACCATCGGGTGTGCTGTTTGCTCGTTTGCAATCAATCAATAAAAAAAAATAGTTAGGAGGGAAATTGATTAGATCTATTTCTCAATCAATACTTGTTCCCTAACTCTATATTAAGTAATAATTTCTAATTTTTAGGCGAATATTTGCATATTTGAAATAAAAGTATTTACATATATACATACATATCATCACGCCATATCCCTTGCAGGGTAGGCAGAGAGGACAGAGTGCCAGAGAACTCTATCTTTGCATACTTCACTCGCTTCCTCAACATTCATAATTCTCTTCATACACGCTCACCGGTTTCGGAGACTCTTGACTCCACCTTTCTTCAGTACATGACCGATCTGGTCTAGGTAGGTTAGTCTCGGTCTCCCCCGGTACCTACATCCTTCCACTTTCGCATTGTATATCTTCTTAACCAGACGTTCGTTCGGCATTCTTTCTACAAGTCCAAACCATCGGAGCATTCCCTTTTGTATCTTTACACCAATACTCTCTTACATACCTACTCGCTCTCTTACGTCGTCGTTACGAATGCGGTCGGTCAGCCTTACTCCACAGATTTTCCGCAGAGATTGCATTTCGACCGCATTAATTTTACTTTCATACTCTTTTCTGCATACCCAACTCTCGCTTCCATACAGTAATGTGGGGACAAGCACTGCGTTATGTATTGCTACACGTGCCTTCTGGTTGAGGTGGTGGCTACCGAGAAGTTGCCCCAACTCTCCGTTTACTCTATTTCCCGCATTCACTCTTCGCTCTATATCAGTGGTGTACCTTCCATCTCGGCTAAATCCACATCCAAGATATACAAATTCATCCACTTGCTCTAGTACATTATTCATTCAAAAGTATTTTTACGTTGGAAATATTTTTTATTCCTCCTTAGGATACTACACTCTATAAATCTAAATTTAATTGATTGAATTAGGGGATACATGGCGGAAATCCATTATTATTATAAAATAGAGGAGAGGAAGGAAGACCCACCACTTTCCCATGGTTAATCAATTTTCAAATCAAGCTTCATATGCGCATTTGAAGCCGAACCGTCCTGAGGATGCCTCGTTTAAAGGCGAAACACGTATCGAATTTCTATTCGTAGTTCTGCGGTAAATTGCAAATTGATGTTCTGGAAGTGGTGCTCATCACAGGAGTAAGATTTCCTTATATCCTATTCTACCTTGAGATGTACGGTATATTGATTAACTGTGGGAACGTAGTGGGTCTTCCTTCCTCTCCTCCATTTTATAATAATCTTAATTTAATTAATATATTTACAAGAAAGCCATCCTAGAAAGCCCGTGAATATTTGCATTACTCCTTTTCCAAAACGGCTTGACCTATTGCTTCGATTCTTTTTTGCTATTATTTAGTGACCTTAATGATTCTCATCCGCAATAGATAAAGGTAGTGTCAAGATATAAATTCTTTTTAAATATAGATTTCTTATAAACTATAATTAATTACAAAATGTCTATTGAATCATAAACTTCTTTCGATTAATAATTATTATGAAGCAAAACAGATAACAATTTAATAATATAGAAACAATGTAATACGCATATTTGTAACTGCAACTTCCTTTGTTCATCATAAAATGCAATTATTTATAAAACAAATAACTTCGATCTATAGACTATATTAAAGCAAGGTAATAGAGTAATAAAAATATACACGAATAGATAGGTATCATGTTTTATAATCTGTGTTATACAAGTAGCGAGGCGTCGTGAACAGATAATACTACTAAGAGGATTTAAAAGCTGTAAACGCCGACGGTAGTAGATTAATCGTGTTAGACTTCACTTTGTTGTACAACTTTTTATATCTATTTTACTTATATTCTGATACTGTTGTGGCGCTGTAGTAGTTATGTTTTATTTTTAAGGAACTTTATGGTATTTTTACAAAAACCTTTATGATAAGCATAATATATAAGCATAGATACTTTTAGTCGGTGTACCGTATGGGTGACCCCCATATGGCGAGTGTCTTCCAACTTACCTAGAACAACGAGCTATTCTACATACATATATACCATCACGCCATGGCCCTTGCAGGGTAGGCAGAGAGAACGGAGTGCCAGAGAACTCTGTCCTTGCATACTTCACTCGCTTCCTCAACATTCATAATTCTCTTCATACACGCTCGCCGGTTTCGGAGACTCTTGACTCCAGCTTCTTTCAGTACGTGACCAATCTGGTCTAGGTAGGTAAGTCTCGGTCTCCCCCGGTACCTACATGCTTTCACCTTCGCATTGTATATCTTCTTAACCAGACGTTCGTTCGGCATTCTTTTCACATGTCCGATCCATCGAAGCATGCCTTTTCGCATCTTTACACCAATACTCTCTTTCATACCTACTCGCTCCCTTACGTCGTCGTTACAAATGCGATCGATCAGCCTAACTCCACAGATTTTCCGTAGAGATCGCATTTCGACCGCATTCATTTTACTTTCATACTCTTTTCTGCATACCCAACTCTCGCCTCCATTCCATACAGTAATGTTGGGACAAGCACTGCGTTATGTATTGCTACACGTGCCTTCTGGCTGAGGTGGTGGTTACTGAGAAGTTGTCCCAACGCTCCGTTCACTATATTTCCCGCATTCACTCTTCGCTCTATATCAGTGGTGTACCTTCCATCTCGGCTAAAACCACATCCAAGATATACAAATTCATCCACTTGCTCTAGTACATCATTACCTATTTTTACTCTTACATCTGTTCTGGCTTCATCTCTTTCAATATTTCTTTCATATTTTCGTTTTGCTCACATTCACGCGTAGACCTTTTTTATTATACGAATTGTATTATAGGTAATAGACGCTACTAAATATTGAATTTCATTATCATCATGTGTCAGCTCATACATTTTCTACTGCTGAGCTAAAGCCTCAACCATAATAGGAGACAAATTGATCAGCTATACCACGCTGGTTAGACGGATTGCTTTCATGTCGAGTTTTCCTTCTCTTACACTGATGTCATCTTCATATCACTTAATCGTCTTTAACAACATCCACAACCGAGACGAATAAAAAACGAATATGTATTGGAAAAAGGAGAAGAAGAAATTAATAATGATTTCTAATGTTTAGTTAGTAATAGTTTTGTTTCAAATATGTAATACTCGCATTACACGTTTGAAACAAAACTATTTTTACGGATTCTATAGCGATTGTATTTGATTTTTAATTTCGAACACTTTACACCGTTCATTGTCACGGGTAGACTGGATTTAAAAATCGAATACAAATGCGATAGAATCCCGTAAAAATGGTTTATTTAAAAAAAAAAAAGAAATGAATAGCCAGTCGTAATAGTCCTAAATTACTTTAACGAAAATAAAACAACTCATTCAGCGGTTTAGGATCATTTTTATGGAGTACAGAGACCCTCAAAGTCTCGGCGAATGCTTACATTTGATTGCATATTAACACGTGAATGTTATGTCTTACGTGATAAATAAATGTTTATCTTTTCACCAAACATAAAATAATTTAAGGGAAATGTGTACTAAAATTGCTGATATGGTGCCATTTGTGTTTCGGACCAAATGAGTTTCTTTTTTTATATAACGTGTAATGTTTTATCATTTATATGCTGTTATATATTTTTTTATTTAGCTATAGAAATGTAAAGGCTCTACGACAAAATATTTTTCATTAATTTCGTTAAATTATCGCTAATCGCTAATTATATATTATATTAGCGATTCGTCGTTGCTTGGTTACGGTTTCGTTCGCATTGATTCCACCTACAAAATGTCTTATACCGTCCAAGATATTTATTTTAAAGATGTAAATGTCCATTTTAATTTACATTAAGTGCACCATATATTTAATGAATTTAATCGGATACTATATAATGCTATATTATTTAAAATAGCTTTGTAAATAATATTTTTTAGTAACATGTAAAAGATTAACGTTAACGTTAAACGTTTTTTACGATATCACATGAAATCTTCTAAATTATTGGCTTTTTTCGAATCACTCTGTCTATTCTAGAAAACCACATTAAAATCTATTACGTAATTCAAAAAATCTAAACGTAATAATACTGTGAGAAGGAATTTCGAAAATGTAGAAATATGAACTCTTCGAAGATGCTAAAAATGATTGCATATAAGTTTGCTATTATTGAATTCATTCAGAATAATTAGGGTGACATCATCATTCGCCTGCTCTTATCCCGATTTCTTGGGGTCGACACAATATGTACTCCTCTCTCTACATATTGGAAAACTTATTGGCAATAATTTTTTGACCAGCCGCCTGCCTAACGTCAACCCTCCTTGGGAATGTAAATGAATGTAAATAATGTCAAACGACATCAGGTGGTGTTGGCTCAAGTCAAAATAAGACTCTTTTTCGTCTTTTACAATATCCACGAGCAAAGTAAGCGTTGGTAGTATTCGTAGCCACTACCACACAGCTTTGTGTCGTGCAGCAGTGTGGTGACAATGAAAAATATAATTATACTTGTGCGAATCTTAGAATTCGATTAAGTGATATTATATGCAGATAGCATCTATAAAAGAATGAAACTGGCAATTCTAACCCAACCATCTGACCAGTATAAGTCGATTAATTGCCTTCTAATAGTGGAGAACGTAGTCCCTAAGTGTAGGCGTCATGAATATGCTGGCTATGCTCGTGATTTCTCTGAATAGAATCCGTAATAAGAAAATCCGCAGAAAAACGGTTCTAGCCGATAAAACACGAAAAATTAACGCACGTTGAATTGGCAACGACCAGGCCACATTGCTCGACGAACTGTTAACCAATTTTTATAAAAGATTCTCGAGTGGCGACCGAGTATCGGATGACTTGATCCGACTACTTGGTGAAGATTGCTGGGAGTCGTTGAATGTGGGTGGCACTGGACAGCACTTTAGGGAGAAATATAAGGGAGGCGTACGTGAGTGGATGACAAAGTACTAAATATATCATCATGATGATAAATAATGGAGTATGCTTTAGCTATGATGATCAAAGATGATGACTTTTTTTAAACACCACCCTGCTCTAAGAAAATTGGTCTTGTAATGCGGGGGAATTTTATAAACATGCAATTAACGTAGACAAATAACACCCAGACTCAGAATAACACTTTGTGAATCGCACAAAGTATTGTCATGCCCGAGAATCGAACCCATAGCACTGGCACGAAAGATCAATATCTTAAACACTACGCCATCTATGCAATCATCATCATCATCATCTCAGCTCATATATGTCCCACTGTTGGGCACAAGCCTTCTCCATAACGAGAGGGAAATTGACCTACTATACCACGCTGTTCAAACGTGTTGGTATGGGTTTTATGTCGAGATTTCCTTCTCTCACATAGATGCTATACGCGTTTTATATCCCTTAGTCGTCTCGTACGATCACCCACGGCTAAGATAAGGGGTGGTGAATGGTATTCTTACTCCATCACCACACAGAAAAATTAGATCTGTGCAATCAGATAATTTAAAAAAAGAACTTATATCATTAACTGCACTATCTATTAATAAAGTTGATAAGAATCATCTTGGAAAATGTCCAATGTAAAGCAACAGGCTATTTAAACATTATAGCGTTAGTTTTATAGGGCGATATTTCCGAGTTCGGAACTGTTTACTGCAAATTAAATCTTTAACGGTTTCACTATTAAATGAAACTACATTTCTAAAATGTATGTTAAATACATTTACATTGTAATAATCTTTATTTTCTTTAAATGAAAATTGTAGCGAAATTAAAAATGTATATATAATTTCGGGGAGTTTTATGTAGTAAAATTTTAAAATGTATCGAAATTCTTAATTAGATTCACTAATTTTAACAGATATAAAATTAAATGAACAGTGGCGGGAAATAACATTTTACTAAATTGTTTCTTGTTTTGAAATGTAACTTTTAATAATATCAAAACTAAAGTCAAGATATGGACCTTCAGTGCCAGTGCTATGGATTAGATTCCTACGCAGTACAATACTTTGTGCGATCCATAAAGTATTGTTCTAAGTCTGTGAAGAATTTGTTTGCATTATTTACATGTTTGTAAAGTCCCCCGCAATACAATGATTATTTTCTAAATGCAGGATAGTGTTAAAAAAAAACAAATTGGCAAGATATATAATCGTCATGCTATTTTTTTTTTTGACTTCATCTCAATGGAAGGCAGATTGACCTAACATGCCACGCTTATGTTCTTATAACCATTCATCACCTTTTACGATATCCATCAAACAGTTTAGTAAGTTGTATTCTTACTCCATTACCAAGATACAGATTCTTATACTTATATCTATTTTTTATTGCTGATAGTGGCAAATGAGCAAGCAGCACACCTGATGATAAATGTTAATGCCGCCCATGGATCTTTGCAATACCAATGTTACAGCTAAAAAATGAAAACCCCGAACACACCCAGAAAGTTAGGCTGCTGGCTATATCACCCACCAAATGAAGCGCAACAACATATTGCCACTCCTGGCGTCGATTTTCTTTAAGAGTGTAATACTACTCCGTACGGACCAGCCTGCGACTATAGACAGAAAACTGTCAACGGTATACAACTACAACTATTCCTATATATATATATATATATATATATAGTCCTACAACTATTAAACATACATACATATCATCACGCCATATCCCTTGCAGGGTAGGCAGAGAGGACAGAGTGCTAGAGAACTCTATCCTTGCATACTTCACTCGCTTCCTCAACATTCATAATTCTCTTCATACATGCTCGCCGATTTCAGAGACTCTTGACTCCACCTTCCTTCAGTACGTGACCAATCTGGTTTAAGTAAGTTAGTCTCGGTCTCCCCCGATATCTACATCCTTTCAATTTCACATTTTATATCTTCTTAACCAGACGTTCGTTCGGCATTCTTTCCACATGTCCGAACCATCGGAGCTTTTCCTTTCGCATCTTTACACCAATACTCTCTTTCATACCTACTCGCTCTCTTACGTCGTCGTTACAAATGTGATTGGTCAGCCTAACTCCACAGATTAAATATGTGTATTAAACCCGTAAACATCCGAAGTCATTATATATTCAAAGAGTTAAACTATAATACTGGTATGAATGAAATGCTGACGTATATTCCAGCGCGGTAAGCAGCGGCTATTATTTCAAACGTCTCCGCGTAGCTTTTGTTCTGAACTGGCGGCGCGGAGATAACGACTTCCCTGTCACACTCTGTATTCAAACTGGGATAGCTTTCTATTCCATAAGCGTGTCCTGTAATCCTTAGGATTGTGAGAAATTTAGTTTTCTACAGATTTACTATTAACTTATTTATTTTAAATTAATTTATTTTTGTATGTAAATCAATTTTGCTTATCTCGAAAGTTTTGTATTTATATAAGACAATTTAAAAAAAAAATAACATTTTTTTCTTTGTTTTTTAATAACGCCTTGTTAATCTTTGAAGTATTTCCAACAATATTATCATATATATTTACAATAAAATCATCATCATTATCCTGCTCTTATCGCAATTACTTGGGGTTGATGCAATATACTCCTCTTCCATTTTGTACATATTGCAAAAGTTATTGGCAATAGTTTTATGACCGGTCGCCTGCCTGACGTAATTCTTCTTGGGAATGTAATTGTTGACCAGATGGCACGACCCAGGTCGATATAAAGCTCCTACTCATCTTCTATGAAATCCATGAGCAAAATAAGCGTAGTATTCGTAGCGGCTACCACACAGCAAAATAAAATCATAAAATATATGAATAAAAAATAGTATAAGAATGTTAAAATCATTTATAAAACATATTAAGATGGTATTTAGAATTTTTATATGTTTATTCGTAAATTACAAAAGGCTCCAATGCCGAATTTCTTAAAATTTGAAATGATAGTTTTATCTTAGCTCATATATACCCACACTTCTAGTCTTGTGTCTCCTCCATAATAGACGGCAAATTAACCTACTATATCACATTTAAGCATTTAATTTCGATTTTTCCTTCTCTTAATAATTTATTCTACAATAGGACATCTTTAATCATGAAATATTAGTTAAAAAATTCACAGCGGTCGGTATCATGTGCGAAGCTGGTCTAATATAAAAATAATGTTTAACAAATGCCAATCGCCTAAATAGTGATTGTGTGAGTTTCCGCTTCAAGCTTTTTATTCATCATCATCATCTCAGCTCATATATGTCCCACTGTTGAGCTCGAGCATACTCCATAATGGATGAGAAATTGACCTACTATACCACGCTGGTCAGACGTGTTGGTATAGGGTTTTGTTTCGAGTTTTCCTTCTCTTGCATTGATGTTATATGCATTTTATATCCCTTAGTCGTCTCTTACGATCACCCACGAGTAAGATAGCGGATGGTGAATTGTACTCTTACTCCGTCACCAGGCGGATCAACTTTTTATTATCAAGTGATTATCATAAAATTTTGCTTAGACATAGTCAGTGGTACATAAAAGGAAATAGGATACTTTAGATCCTGAAAAAGTATTGTTCCTGAGAATTAGAATAAATATTTACAGGCGTTCATTCATGACGACGATTCAAATTGCTAATGAATAATTTGTATTCTAGAGTATTAATAATAGGACCTATGGTATCCTGGAAGAAAATCTGATATCCAGAAAAATATCCTTGAGGGAAAGCAGACAGAATTTAGATGTCATATTTCTTCAAAAAGGTACAATATAATCAATTTGGAATTTTCCTACAAGTGTATTCATGTAGCTGAAATGTGTTCACAATTACAAATCGATAATGAATATCGAGCAAACTTGAACATCGCATGTCAAGAAAGTCGATACAAGGTCGTAAGAATAAGGTTAGAAGGGGCTTGATGCATTTGTTTCGTATATATACCTACAAGTAAAATTCAAATACAGAAAGCCACCATACCACCCTTGACTATGTTGGTGACGGTGTGAAAATACAATTCATTCCCCCATAATCCCCATATCGTACCGGTGAGTGGCGTAATAGGCGACTAAGGGATATGATATGCATATAACATATGTACCAGAGAAGAAAAACTCGAAATAAAATCATATACCAAACTTTTTTTTTTTTTTTGGGTGGACTATGGATGCGTCTCGACCCGCCGAATCGGTTCGGGGTGACGGAAAGGCGGCGCGTGACCCCATAGACCCACCGTAAAACTCCTCTCTCTTCGTCGTGCAAGCGGACCACCGGTACTCGATTTTTGGCTTCGGTGGCTATCATATACCAAACCTTCGATCCAGCATGTTGTCATTATATACTCGAGCCCAGCAGTGGAACATAGGTACATGAGCTGAGATGATAAGTTGTACCGACCCTTAATCGTATCATGGTTCTCCTTGGAGAATAGTTATTTGAACGCTTCATAAACGATTGTTCAGAATATTGGAGTCTTTTGTATTCATTATTTTGTATGTATGTAAAGTCATTGGAGGCTCATCTACTCATGCGAGCACAGATGTCAAGGCATCAATACCAGTGGTCGGCCTAACGGCAATGGACCTCAACGGTGCCCTTTCGTCACCCCAGACGGATCATAATGGTGTATCCAGATCATAACCTATCAAAAACCTTTTTATATTTTGTTTTAAATTAAAAAAATGTCCTACATTCGGAATATGGTCGCAACTGAATAAATCTAGGCAATGACAGAACAGTTATATCTTGTGCTTTTAATGAGGTTTTTTTTTTTTTTTTATTTTTTTTTTTTTTTATATTATTTTATACAACATGTTTATTAAGTATTGGTTTTATCTAGTATGATGTGCTTCAAACCAGACTCATCATTCTCCTACCCAATTCCAAGTAATTGGTCGATAAAATATGTACTTTTCTTTCATAGTACATATTGTAAAAATTATTGGCAATGATTTAATGACCCGCCGCCTGTAAGACGTCAACTCTTGGGAATGTTATTATTGACCAAAGGGCATCAGGTGGAGTTGGCCCAGGTCGTTATAAGGCTCTTAGTCGTTTTTTACGACATCCACGAGCAAAGTAAGGGATGATAGTATTCTTAGCCGCTACCACACAGCTCAGTGTTTCAAACCAGACTATAAATATAAATAATACCCACTTGGGGTTATAGATTAATTTCTCTGCCATTTTAGAAGAAGCCGGTGTAAATAGTGGAATGTATATGAGTTTAGAAGAGAAGAAAGATTATAAATGCTATTAAAATTATGGTTCCGACATGTGGAAAGAATGCCGAACGAACGCCTGGTTAAGAAGATATACAATGCGAAAGTGGAAGGATGTAGGTACCGAGGGAGACCGAGACTAACCTACCTAGACCAGATCGGTCATGTACTGAAGGAAGGTGGAGTCAAGAGTCTCCGAAACCGGCGAGCGTGTATGAAGAGAATTATGAATGTTGAGGAAGCGAGTGAAGTATGCAAAGATAGAGTTCTCTGGCACTCTGTTCTCTCTGCCTACCCTGCAAGGGATATGGCGTGATGATATGTATGTGTAAAATTGTATTCATTTTACGTTTTTATGTATTTTATCTGTTTCTATTTTTAGGAGGACAAATTATGATCCTGTTACACACGGGGCGATGGCAGAAGCGGTATCAAACCTATGACTTAGATTACTGTAACTTTCGATAGCCGTATAAGTGGGCTACCAATATGAAATCCTTGTTGTCGCTGGCCCATCCGCTGCGTTTTTATGCCTGACCGAATTAACTGGTCATCATGATTATTTTTCTTACCTTTAGTAACTAATGAGCGAGCAACCACAATTGTATGTAAGACTCCATATTCATGGACTTCGGAGATACAGCCAGTTCATTGCCTACCACTGACTCAAGATTGTGAAGAAAGGTGATATTGATATTGAAGAAAGGTGAAGTAGATATGGACCGCCGACTACTGTTTATTCGATATTTCATTAGAGATTTTTAGCTTCTCTATTTCTCTTTCACTCTTGCAGTGATACAAAGACCGGGTTCCGATGGCCCGCTCGCTCGGCGTGAAGAGGTACATGTACGGCGGATCTATGGGGTGTGACCACTCCAAGCCCGCCGCCAAATAAAGTGATAGGTTTTGATAACTACGCAATCTTTTTTGATTATCCACGTAAAACAAATGGATAGCACTGTATTTTGTTAGATATTTTACCATAAATTACTGAAAACGATAATAATAATAAATATTACGATAATATTTAAAATTTTCTTATAACATTTGTACATATTAACTTAAAACCACCGCCAAGACTTAGTAATCATTTCGTCTTAGTGTTCCACAGTATAACAACGGCAACTTTAACTGGATTAACTTCACTAGTAAGTTAGTGGAACGACGCTGTGATATAAATCGTTGGGGGAATTTTTCAACAATCATTCATCACTAGTTTTACAACTATATTTTTTTTAAAGTACCGCAATAATTTTTATAGTTTAAAGACACTAAAGATATTACCTTACATTAAACAATGATAGGCATAGGTGTGTTTAAAAGGAAGTACTAGACTTTATGGTATATGTATGGTAGGTATCTTAATGGCTTAAGAATTGAGTTTTCACTCTATACAGGGTAAAAGTGGACCGCTCCCGAAAACAAAGACAGGAGACCCTACTAATCCTGCTTGAGATGATAGGCTAGAAAAAAATCGATACGGAAGAAAAAAAAATTTTTCACCACGCGAGGTCGTTCAACTCGAAAACATACGATCTTAAGTTTTGAATAGATTGTGTCTTTTCTCATCTGAGTAAAGTTACTTATTTTTATGGTATTATCGTTACATGGCGCTGTCCTAATATGATGGAATGTGAAAAAAAACCTAAAATTCGTTGTGAAAAAATCATTTTTCGATCCGAATCGAGTTTTTTTCTAGCCTATCCTTACAAGTAGGACTAGTAGGGTCACCTGTCTTTGTTTTCGGGAGCGGTCCACTTCCACCCTGGATATTTCGATGGAGTTTATACAGACTGGCTAAGGTAGCTCTTAACACCAACTGCGATCGCCTACCCCGCCTGTCAGGCATGATAATTATTTATTTTATTGCTTATGATTTGAAACGAGCAAACAGCACACCTGATGGTGGTGTTGCTGCCGCTCATAGATTCTTCCAATCATCATCACAGCCAATATAAGTCCCACTACTGGGCTCGGGCCTCCTCCGTAATAGGAGGGAAATTAACCTACTATACCGCGTTAGTCAGACTTGTTAATATAGGGTTTTGTTTTGAGTTTTTCTTTTCTTGCATAGATGTTATATGTGTTTTATATACCTTAGTCGTCTTACGATCACCCATGGGTAAGATAGGGGATGGTGAATTGTATTCTTACTCCGTCAGCACACGTATGAAAACTTTTGCAATACCAAGGGTTAATACATTACCAACCAAAACAATAGGTATCTACGTATTAGACATATAAATATTCTTCTTAAATCATTCTGTTTATTGATAAAAATTATAACCCATTGTGTAGTTTAAAAATCTAAGCATACAAACAACGGTGTCGACATTATGTAATGCTATGTATAGATATGTATGTATTACCTGTCATAGACACAGGTACAGTATACATAGACGGAGAAAACAAGCATTTCGTAATAAAATTATGCATTGAAAATTTTACAAAGTAAACATTTGTTCATGATTGTTTTACTTTTTGTTAAAACCCGGCTCCTTTTACATTATAACATCTATCATTGTCAACGTCTTGGGTTTTGCAAAAATGTATAGCCAAAAGCTGGGCGGGTATATGATATTGCCGCAGATTAAATGTCACTTTGCATCAACTAAATTTGAGAGCAAATAGCGTGAAGATGGAACGTTAGGAATATTTACGGTGACAGAAATGATTGGATAATATTAACTTAAATTACTGAAATTTAGCACTTAATATGCTTAATTTTATAAAATCCGATTACGAAATGAAAAATGATGTCGCAAGCGGGATTCGAACCCGCGTCTATTGGGATTCCGGCCCAATCGTGCTGCCACTGCACCACCGCGACTAATTGTAGGACATGCAAATTTCACTCCGTATTATATTTACGTCTTAAGGTGACGGTATGCTATCTACCCGACAATGTTTACACATAGTTATAGGCTTAATACTTCAAACTTTACAGTTAGAATTGTATTAAACGATGACACAACCTTGTTATTTAAATTACTGAAAATCTCTCTTTCAGTAATTTAAATAACAAGGTTGTGTCATCGTTTAATACAATTCTAACTGTAAAGTTTGAAGTATTAAGCCTATAACTATGTGTAAACATTGTCGGGTAGATAGCATACCGTCACCTTAAGACGTAAATATAATACGGAGTGAAATTTGCATGTCCTACAATTAGTCGCGGTGGTGCAGTGGCAGCACGATTGGGCCGGAATCCCAATAGACGCGGGTTCGAATCCCGCTTGCGACATCATTTTTCATTTCGTAATCGGATTTTATAATATTAACTTATATATCTATATGATAAAATTTCTAGCTGTTGTGTAATATATTCATTATGTCGGCTTATATTTGCAGACGATATCGTCGTTATGGTAGAATCCATATAGGGCCTTGGCACCATGCTCAACGATCTCAGCAGGGTAACCCAACTAGTGGGTTTACGAATGAACATGGATAAGATGAAAGTAGTGTTAAATACCCATGTCATTCCTGTAACGGTCCTAGTTGGCAATGCGATTCTCGAAGTTGTCGATCATTATGTTTACCTAAGACAAATAATCCAGCTAGGTATATCCAATTTCGAGAAAGAGGTGAGCCAACAAATCTAACTCGGTTGGGCGGCGTTCGGGATCTGCTCATCCAACATAGTTGAGTGTCTAAAAGTAAAGGTCTATGACCGAGGAAACGTTGTCCTTAAGTGTTGGCCTCATAACCAAACTCAAAGTCGCTCAGCGTGCTATGGAACGCGCTATGCTTGGCGTTTCTCTGTGAAATAGAATCCTAAGTATGGAAATCCGCAGAAGAAACGGTGTAACCGACATAACATGAACAATTAGCATACTGAAGTGGCAATGGACTGGCCACATCGCTCGACGAACTACCGCTGGGGAAGAAATGTTTTCGAGTGGCGACCACGTATCGGACGACGCACGTATGTAGGACGAACTAGGTGGTCAGACGACCTTATGAAAGTTGCTAGGTGTCATCGAATGCAAGCGGCATATAATCGCACTCTGTGGCATAACATGAGGGAGGCCTACGTCCAACAGTGGACGGCGATAGGCTGAAATGATGAAAATGATGTTGACTAAACGACCTCAGGTGGAATTGGCTTAGGTCGATATAAAGCTCTTAGTCATCTTTTGCAATATTCACCAGCAAAATAAGGGTTGGTAGTACTTATAGCCGCTACCACATAGCACCTCGAGTGTCCAACATAATGGGACGTAAATCGTTCTACTATACTGCGTCGGTTAGACGAGTTGGTGTAGAATTTTATATCGACTGTTGCTTTTCTTACAATGTACCTGTATCGATGTTATATACATTTTCTCAAACATGCTTGGAAATTTGAGCATTATTTTGACAACCTTCTTCGAGATAAATCGAAATTGCTGTACTGACCAAATTCATGCGAGCAGCGACCGGCAAAAAATGTATGAAAATCCATATCTGTCATGTTTTAGCGGCCAAATAAATATATATTATGTAAATTCATATCGGTCGTGTATTTTAAAAATGGAACGATTTGTTAATTCAAAATATTGCAAGCAAATAGGCAACTTATCAGAGTTTTATTTAAATTTCGAACTGGCTTGAAAAAGAAGGCTGTTTGATAATGAAAAAAAAACAAAAGAACCCTTAGCACGTGAATAATGTTGTTCGTCGTTTTTTGGCGGGAATCTAAAGCGTCATGTGGTGCTCTTGTATTATATTCGATATCTTAGTGTTTTAACGTGTTATATTAGATAATTTTTATGGTATTTTATGTAATATGATGTGACAGAACAGCTGGGATGTAGTGAATATCATATAAAAGTGCTTTACAACGTTTTCGTTTTCCATCAAAATTCCTACAACATACCATTAACAGTGTCACCATAGCACTGTTGATGGCGACAATTCGACTGACTGACAGACAATGACTAACCTGAAGAGATTACGAACGTGAAGATAATTATAACTCGACACTGGCAAAAATGGCTCGTATAAGTATATAGTATAAGTAGCTGATTGCCAATACATAAAAAGAAGAAGAAGAATGTTGTTCGTCATGTATACAGGTCTACTTAGTAACTATCATACTTAGTTTTAATTTCCTCGCATTATTTAAGAAAAGCACTATACAAGTCTTAGCCACAATTAGGAATTGATGGACTTACGTATGTGTGCCTCGGCCCACATTTACACGTTCGTCCATCAATCCCTGTTTTCCTGGCCGCTGCAGTAATGTACTATTTCTCAAACATACTTGGAAATTTGAGCATTATTTTGACAACCTTCTTCGAGATAAATCTAGATTGCTGTACTGACCAAATACATGCGAGCAGCGGCCGGCAAAAAATGTATGAAAATCCATATCTATAGTGTTTTAGTGGCGAAATAAATATATGTATATTATGTAAATTCATATCTATCGTGTATTTTAAAATGGAACGATTTGTTACTTCAAAATATGGAACTATATAGGCAACTTATCAGAGTTTTATTTCAATTTCAAACTGGCTTGAAAAAGAAACCTGTTTGATCATGAAAAAAAAAAACAAATGAACCCTTTAGTACCTGAAAAATGTTGTTCGTTGTTCGTCATGTATACAGTTCTACTTAGTATTACTTAGTTTTATTCCCGCGCATTGTTTGAGAAAAGCACTATACAAGCCTTGGCCACAACTAGGAATTGATGGACTTACTTATGTGTGCCTCGGTTACGCCTCGGCCCACATTTACACGTACGTTCATCAATCCCTGTTTTGCTGGCCGCTGCAGTAATGTACTAATTATATATTCTGTTATCTTTTACGTAGGTATAATTTTAATTTACTTTAACAACTAAACCCTCAATAGTAAAATGTGTCTACTCTCGTCTTATATTTCCCTCAACGGATTAATTCTATACAAATGGTGTTGAATCATAAGAGACAAACATTAGCAATAAATATAAAAAAAAATCTCAACATTTACATAAAATACTCATTATACCTTAATTTAAACAGAAATAAAACCCACCGCGCCGTTATCAACTTTATGATGAAAAACGGAGCATAAAAAATATTTTGTTTTAACTTCGTTTGGTGTTATATTTTCTGCAGACAGTGTCATTAAAATAATCTTCGAGTTTTGATAAGAACGTGAAAGCGTCTTCTAGTGATATTGAATTATATTCAATATCTTAGATGGCAGATTGTATTATGCATAAGAAGTACTAAAATGTAGTGAATATGATGATATGAATTACAGTGCTTTACATATGTTTTCATTTGCCATCAAAATTCCCAAAAGATACCCTAACAGTGAGTTTATAACACTTAAAGCGAGGATTTGACTGATCGACGAACAACGAATATAAATGAAGAGATAATTTATAAATAACAAATTGGCATAAAAGTTTTTGTAACCATGCCATAAAATTCCTTAAAAAAGTAACTTGATTGATGTTGACAATTTTATATACCAAACAAACACGAAACTAATCTTCATATTAAAGATAGTTCACTATGTGAGTTTGGTCTGTATAAAGACTCACCAATCACATTTTCTTTGGATATCCCAAAAGATTATAATCTCTGTATGATGTCTTTATATCCATTCCATTCGCCATCCTTTCAATTTTGATGGCCTGGTCCATTATGGTCCTTTTTTTGTGTTCCTTCTTCGTTTAAGTACATTTTTTTTTGTAGAATACATTAATTCAAATAATATTAAACGTAATATACTTTTTTTTTGGTAGGCTATGTTCTGAACACACGCCGTCAATGCCATCCGGGGTGACGGAAAAGCGGTGCGTGTCCCCATAACCCATCGTTCCCCTTTTTTTTGTAGTGGACTATGGATACGTCTAGCCCCACTAAATCGGTCTGAGGTGACGGAAGAGGCGGCGCGTGACCCCATAGACTCACTGTGCAACTCGTCTCTTCCCCGTGCGAGCGAGCCACCGATACCCGATCGTTGTCTTCGGTGGCCAACCCATCGTTCCCCTGCCCAACACTGGCTACTGGTACCGCATCCTTGACATCTGTGGCCAGCCCGGGAACGTAATCTACATATGCTATTTCCTAAATACTGTTAAATAATTCACAAATTGACACGACTACAGTTAGTAATTACATTAGTTTTAAAGGATAAAGCAATATAAACGGAAATTCGAAAAGCCAACAACAAAATTTAAATCGAATAACTCTATCTAACGTTGAACTTACCAGAATTTAGGTAGCTAGTTCCTGAAACTGTTAAACTAATTTGAGTTATTGACCTAACACTTTAAACTCTATCAAAGAAAAACATATATGACCATACAAATTATATTATCTTACATTACGATTATTAAATCCTTACTAATCCTTACCTCTTTACTAATATTATAAATACGAAAGTAACTCTCGTCTGTCTGTCGCTCTTTCACGCCAAAACTACTGAACCGATCTAAATGAAATTTGGTAGACAGATAGTCTAGAACCTGACAAAGGACATAGGCTACTTTTAATGCAAAAAAAGGTTGTAAAAGGGGATGAAAAGTTGTAAGGAAGTATCGTCATTTTTAAAGCCAGAAGCTTGAAACTTATTTCTAGGCTATTGGTTAGATATAAATAAATATAAAATTAACGTTTTGTAAAATAGAAATAGGAGTAAAATAGAAATAGGGGTAAAATAGAAATAGGGGTAAAATAAAAATAGGGGATGAAAAGCTTTAGGAAAGTAACCTTTTACGCGGGCGAAGCCGCGGGCAGAAGCTAGTGAAAAATAAAGACAAGGTGGATTATTATTAAAATAATACAGTTAGGATACTAATTATACCAAATTCTGATAAAAAAGAAAATAAAATATATCATTCGCACAATCCGATTTCCTACATACGTTAGAAATGAGTTTCTAATTCAACTATCAAATGTTCAAAGCAGTATTGAATAACTAATCCGTTGAATCTCTGGTAATCCCTGCCTCTTATACCAGAGAGTATGATAGGTTGTGGCCTACTTACTGCATACGAGAGAAATGGGTCTTACAATATGAAATAGATAAAATCGACGCTATGCTTAGATAAAGCCAGTAATCGAATATCAGTTAATTACTATTTCTGTTTAAACATTTTTGCTTTCAGAGTCCTTTCTAATAATTATTATAATCATCATCTTCATCACAGTACATATATATATCCCACTGTTCGGCTCGGGCCTCCTCCGTAATGGGAAGGAAATTAACCTACTATACCACGCTGGTCAGATATGTTGGTATAGGGTTTTGTTTCGAGTTTTTCTTCTCTTGCATAGATGTTATTTACGTTTTATATCCCTTGGTCATCTCTTACGATCACCCACGGGTAAGATAGGGGGTGGTGAACTGTATTCTTACTCCGTCACCACAGGGAACTTATCTTTTCTTATTAATTATAACAAATTATCATTAACCTAATATTTCACTATAAAATTCAGTACTGAAAACATAGTTTAAAATGCATGATATCAAGCGACTCACTTCCTTGGTTAATAATGCCACCTCATAACCAATTCCATCGGTAGCACCTGACTTGATTGAACATAGAACGCTGTCGTCTCCAGAGAATCGAACTTAGAGACGATGGTACTGCATAATTGAGAAGCAAGTGAAGTTCCACGGCGACATACTGAAATTTTAAAGGTGTTTGTTTAACATAGTATGTGGATTTTTTCCTATATTTTTTATTTATTATAAATCTTTTTTTCTCAGCCCTTTTATGGATAAGGGCGACTAAATAGGTACATTACGGTAGTGAATTGGGTAATACTGATGTTTATCTATTATAGGTTAATGATGATCATCATCATCATCATCATCATTTCAGCCTATTGCCGTCCACTGCTGAACGTAGGCCGTTTTTATTTTTTTCTTCGCAAGGTGGGACTATGGATGTGGTCGCGCCCCGGCAAATCGGCCCGGGGCGACGGAAGAGGCGGCGCACAACCCCATGGGCCCACCCTGCAAACACATCTCTTCGCCGTACAAGTGGGCCACCGGGACCCGATCTTTGACTTCGGTGGCTGGCCCGGAGGTATACCTATGTGGGTTCTTCTCGTGTCGATGCATCGACAGCTTTCGCCGTCGGGGCGTCGCTCTCACGCGGTGGCCTCACGTCGGGTGACCGGACAATTCCCCGGTCCGATCACCCGAAGCCTTGGTTAGGGCGGCATCAGGCGCAGAACAGCCTCGCAGAAGGCGGCGACCGCGTCCCAGTTCCTGACGCTGTCGACCATTGCTTTCGCAACAGCCGGCAGCGTCAGGTCGGCACCGATGATAGCGACGAGGTCGCGGCGCTGCCCGTCCCAGCTTGAACATTCCTCGAGCGTATGTTGCGCCGTGTCCTCGTCACTACCGCAATGGTGGCAGGATGGAGTCCACTCCCTCCACACGACCGTGTGCAGGTACTTGACGAAAAAACCGTGCCTCGACAAAACCTGCACCAGTCGGAAAGAGAGGACCCCGTGCCGCCGCTCCATCCACTCCATCAGTACGGGCCGGAGGGCCTCAACGGTAACAACACCGTATCTAGGCCTCTCCAACCGCGTAACCCAACGGGCGATGACGTCTCGGCGGGCGTCCTCGCGCTAGGTGGCTATTTCGCTCAACGATGGGGAGCCACCTTCGTCGCGCACTGAGGTAACCCACCGGTAGAGGTCGGAGAGCATCTCCGCCTCTAGGTCCTTCGGGGGTGTCCCTGCCAGTAGGCATGTCGCCTCGGTCGATACCGTGCGGTACCCATGGCTCTCTGTGATCTCCACAGAACAACCCTGAGCTGGGCATTCAGAGCCCGCGCCCACATGGGTGCGCCGTACATGGCCATCGAACGGATCACCCCCGCATACAGCCCTCGGCCCTCGAAGCTGGGTCCGCCCACGTTCGGCATGAGCCGTGATAGGGCGGACGCCGCGCCGACCAACCAGCCGGGGAGCTATTCGGCGGAAATGCTCCCGCAACCACCATCGCCCGTCGAGCACCAGACCCAAGTACTTCATATGGCCCTGGATACTGATCTGGATGGAGTTGACGACTAACGAGGCGTCGATTGGCAGCTTTACGCGTGGCCCATGGAATAATAGGGCCTCCGTCTTATTCCGTCCCGTCCGTCCGTCTCCGTCTCCTGCGCGCGAAGCTTACTCAGCGACGCGCGATACGGGCGACCCCAGGAGTCATGATCGAGACCATCCAGCATCTCCTGCCAACTCGCACCCTTGGCGGCTCGGATGGCCAGCCGAAAGGCAGTCCACGCACTGCGGTACGCCTCGTACAGCTGGCCCTACCGGAACGTAGGCCTCCCTCATTTTACACCACAGAGTGCGGTCCTGTGCCGCCTGTATCCAACGACGCCCAGCAACCTTCATTAGGTCGTCTGTCCACCTAGTGGAGGTGCGTCCAAACACTGCGTCGTCCGGTACGTGGTCGCAACTCCAGAACCTTTCTTCACCAGCAGTTATCGGTTCTTCGAGCGATGTAGCCTGCCCATTGCCACTTCAGTGTGCTAATTCTTCGTGCTATGTCCATTACACCCGTTCGTCTGCGAATTTCCGTATTTCGGATTCTATCTCGCAGAGAAATCCCGAGCATAGCCCGCTCCATAGCACGCTGAGCGATTTGAGCCTGGTTATGAGGCCTACATTTAGGGACCACGTTTCCGTGCCGTAAGTTAGGTTAATGATAATTTGTTACAATTAATAAGAAAAGAAAAGTTCCGTGTGATGACGGAGTAAGAATACAATTCACTACCACCTGTCTTGCTCGTGGGTGATCGTACGAGACGACTAAGGAATATAAAATGCATATAACATCTATGCGAGAGAAGGAAGCCTCAAAACAAAACCCTATACACTCGCCTGACCAGCGTGTTATAGGTCAATTACCCTCTCATTATGGAGGAGGCTCGAGCCCAACAGTCACAGTGGAACATATATGAGGTGAGATGATGAGATGATGAATAAGAAACGAGACGGAACAAAAATTAAAAACTCATTTATTTATTATTTTTTTAATTTTTTGGTTGCGAATTTTGAAGAAAATCGCATTTCTTAAAGATGATGTATATTATGTTACATATATACATATCATCACACCATATCCCTTGCAGGGTAGATAGAGAGAACAGAGTGCCAGAGAACTCTATCCTTGCATACTTCACTCGCTTCCTCAACATTCATAATTCTCTTCATACATGCTCGTCGGTTTCGGAGACTCTTGGCTCCACCTTCCTTCAGTATATGACCGATCTGGTCTAGGTAGGTTAGTCTCGGTCTCCCTCGGTACCTACATCCTTCCACTTTCGCATTGTATATCTTCTTAACCAGTCGTAGTACATAAATTATTTATAAAAATATAATAATAGTAATTCAATAGAAATAATAATAATAGTAATTCAATATAATAATAATAGTAATTCAATATAAATTATTTATAAAAATAATATTTTAAAAATAGTGCTTTACTCGCAGTTGGTTGGTTATAATTTTCTCAGGAGTGTGTCCAAACCATAGCAAAAAAAAACGATATCTGTACTAAGTAAATATCATATAAATATCATATATCTTTGTATTGCGGGGGACTTTACAAACATATAATTAACACAGACAAATTACACTCAGAACAACACTTTGTGAATCGCACAAAGTATGGTCCTGCATGGGAATTGAACCCACGACACTGGCACGAAAGGTCGTTATGTTTATTAATTAAATATATCATGACGAATATATAATCGTATAGGTATATGTATAGGGGTCTACGCGTGAATGTGAGCAAAACCAAAATAATGGTCTTTGAAAGAGACGAAGCCAGAACAGATGTAAGAGTAACAATAGGTAATGATATACTAGAGCAAGTGGATTAATTTGTATATCTTGGATGTGGATTTAGCCGAGATGATACGAGTACACCACTGATATAGAGCGAAGAGTGAATGCGGGAAATAGAGTGAACGGAGCGTTGGGGCAACTTCTCGGCAGCCACCACCTCAGCCAGAAGGCACGTGTAGCAATACATAACGCAGTGCTTGTCCCAACATTACTGTATGGAAGCGAGAGTTGGGTATGCAGAAAAGAGTATGAAAGTAAAATTAATGCGGTCGAAATGCGATCTCTGCGGAAAATCTGTGGAGTTAGGCTGACCGACCGCATTCGTAACGACGACGTAAGAGAGCGAGTAGGTATGAAAGAGAGTATTGGTGTAAAGATGCGAAAGGGCATGCTCCGATGGTTCGGACATGTGGAAAGAATGCCGAACGAACGTCTGGTTAAGAAGATATACAATGTGAAATTGAAAGGATGTAGATATCGGGGGAGACCGAGACTAACCTACCTAGACCAGATGGTCATGTACTGAAGGAAGGTGGAGTCAAGAGTCTCCGAAACCGGCGAGCGTGAATGAAGAGAATTATGAATGTTGAGGAAGCGAGTGAAGTATGCAGAGATAGAGTTCTCTGGCACTCTGTTCTCTCTGCCTACCCTGCAAGGGATATGGCGTGATGGTATGTATGTATGTATATGTATAGGTATCGTATAGGTATATACCTACAGTTATTATCAAGGTTCCTTATCCAACTTACTCTCAATTAAGAGAGGGGACATTGACCTATTATATATACTACGCTGGTCAGACGGGTTCATATACAATTTTATTTTATTTTTTATTTAAAAAGACATTATCCTGGATTAAGGACATAATATTTGTATTACGGAGAATATTACAAACATTAACATTACCAGAAATTTCATCCAAACTCAGAACAAGAATTTTTGACACAAGCTATTGTCCTGCGTTGGTAATCGCAACCTTTACATATTACGCTAAATCAGTATCTTAACCATTACGCTCTTTGTGCTATCAAATTCGAGTTTCCCGTCTCTGGTATAGACATCTATGCATATTATATCTATTAATCATCTTTTACAACATTTTCTCGGGTGATGCTCGTACCAATTTTCCTTCCGCATTTAATAGCGGTAGGACCACTGAATCAACAGTTCTCTGTGTACAGCCTCGGGCTGGTCCATCCGGGGTAGTACCACACTCTCGCAGAATATCGACGTCTGAGTGATGACAATCTGCTATTGCGCTGCGTTCGGTGAGTGAGAGAACCGACAGACCAACTGGGGTGGGTTTCGGGATTGTAATGGTAGGCAGTGGCCTAGTTATACCCTTAGTATAGCAAAGTTCCATAGGCAGCAGTGACATTTACCATCAGGTGTGCTGCATGCTCGTTTACCGACATAAGCAATAAAAAAAAATCCGCTCATCCGTCGAAAATGAAAAGACGAAACATATTTTAGCAAATCGACACGCTACAAGGCAATTCACTCATGTAATTTTTCTATGTCACTTTCACCATAACGCACTGTAGTCTCATAATTATTCAATTACCACTTAGTCGTTTCACTTAATAATTTCTCATATTTACGTGAGTATTATAAATTTGAAATAAAACTATTTTTACGGATTCTATCACGTTTATATTTGCATTTCGAACACTTTACAACTTTGTAAAGTGTTCAATACGACGGGTAATTTAAAATCAATAATAAACGCGTTAAAATCCGTAAAAATAGTTTTATTTCAAACACATTAGTCGTTCTTAAAGCTTTACTTCAAAAAAAATTAAAAACAACGCGCCCTTTATTTGATAATCATTAATGTATGTAAAAAGAGCGCGCATTTGTCACTTGTCAGCGTTAACGCGTGTCAATATACGAACATGATAAATATTTGGCGAACAGAAACAACCTTTTAATTGGCAAACATGATGCCCGCATTTCTTTTTTATTGATTTTTTAAATATAAATACTTTGTAAACGGTTATTTGAATACTTATAAACGCAAAATGGTTTACTATTTACTGAGTAAATAAGCAAATAATTAACTAATGTACAGGGTGTAAGGGGACCGCTCCCGATAACAAAGACAGGTAATCCTACTAGTCCTACTTGTAATGATAGGCTAGAAAAAAATCGATTCGGATGAAAAAAAATTTTTTTTTCACCACGAGAGGTCGTTGAACTCTTGAACATATATGATCGTTAGTTTTGAATAGATTGCGTCTTTTGTCATCTGAGTATAGTTACGCATTTTTCATCGAGTTATCGTTACATGGCACTGTCCTAATACGATGGAATGTGAAAAAAACTTAAAATATTTGTGAAAAAGAAAATTCCATCCTGATCGATTTTTTTTTCATGCCTATCATTACAAGTAGGACTAGTAGGGTCACCTGTCTTTGTTTTCGCGAGCGGTCCCCTTCCACCCTGTATAATATTACAACTAAATATTACTTACTTCTTTTTACATACATACATATCATCACGCCATATTCCTTGCAGGGTAGGCAGAGAGAACACTATCCTTGCATACTTCAGTCGCTTCCTCAACATTCATAATTCGCTTCATACAAGCTCGCCGGTTTCGGCGAATCTTAACTTCACCTTCCTTCAGTACGTGACCAATCTGGTCTAGGTAGGTTAGTTTCGGTCTCCCCGGTACTTTCGCATTGTATATCTTCTTAACCAGACGTCGTTCGGCATTTTTTCCACATGTCTGAACCATTGGAGCATTCCCTTTCGCATCTTTACACCAATACTCTCTTCCATACCTACTCGCTCTCTTACCTCGTCGTTACGAATGCGGTCGGTCAGCCTAACTCCACAGATTTTCCGTAGAGATCGCATTTCGACCGCATTAATTTTACTTTCATGTTCTTTTCCGCATACCCAACTCTCGCTTCCATACAGTAATGTTGGGGACAAGCACTGTGTTATGTATTACTACACGTGCCTTCTGGCTTAGGTGGTGGCTACCGAGAAGTTGTCCCAACGCTTTGTTCACTCTATTTCCAGCATTCACTCTTTGCTCTATATCGGTGGTGTACCTTCTATCTCGGCTAAATCCACATCCAAGATAGACAAATTCATCTACTGCCTACTTCTTTTTCTTTTTTAAAAAGATCATCTCACACTAAGCAAATAATCCTTGTATTGCGGGGGACTTTACAAATATACAATTAATGCAAAAAAATTACACCCAGACTTAGAACAACACACAAGATCACACAAGGTATTGTACTGCATAGAAATAGAACCCTCGGCACTGGCGCTGAAGATCGATCTCCTAACTACGATGCCATCTGTGCAGCTTACTCTAACAATTTATAGATCTTGGTGTGGTCATGCTCACTAAAAAGGTCTACGGTAGCTACGTGAGCGGGTCTCTCCCTTCCCTCGAATGTGGTTGAGGGGCGTGATGGCTGCTTTAGTAGTTAACTCGTGATCGAGTGCCGCTTGTGGAAGCTGGTCCAACCATTTCTGTTCTTTTTTGTTTTGTTCTTGTTTGTTTTTTTCTTTGTTAATGTTATATTTAACTTTTAAACAATAAATCTTTACTCGAAGGGCATCTCACTGGAGCTAATAGGGACTAAACATGTATCCAATAATATTAAGAAAAATGTAATTTAAAAAAAAATTACGAGCCCGCTGAGTTTCTTGCCGGATCTTCTCAGTTTGTGGCGGCTTTCCGATCCAGTGGTAGATTAATTTAAAAAAATATGTAATATTGACAATATGTAAGTGCCCTTTTAGGGCTCATGCATAAAAAAAAAACTATCGCACATATTTTACAAGTCGTCATCTCATCATGATTTCACCTCATATATGTCCCACTTTTGAGTTGGAGCCTTGTTCATTAAGTGGGGGTGGGGGTAGGTTAATTGACTCACTTATATCTACCACGCTAATCAGTCAGACGTATTAATAAAGGGTTTTATTTCGAGGTTACCTTCTCTTGCATAGATGTTATATGTGTTTCATATCTCTTAGTTGTCTTTTAGGTTCACCCACGGGTAAAATAGGGGGTGGTAAATTGTATTCTTACTCCGTCACCACACGGATAATTATTACTTGATCTAAATAAGTATGGCGGTGGATTTTAATAAGAGCATCTGAACTATACCTGAAAAAAACAAAATGTCTGTAACGTTTTTCATTATATTACGATTTCTACCTGACAGCTCTTGCCGCCAGCCACGATAGGGAATATACATAATGTTCTAAAAACAACATCAACTTCAGTCTTTACTATTTCTTACTGCCATATATTACTATTTTCTTTTCTTTTTTTTTTTGCAAAATAAAAGGAATAAGGCGCCGTTCATAAATTACGTAAAGGATTTTGAAGAATGATTTGGCCCTCTCCCTCCTACCGTAAGATCTTTTAAGATTGAAACTAGCCCCTCCCCTGTCCCTTAATAAGATTTTTTGTAAGAAAAGGTCCTATTGATCAAATATAACTCCGTTTATTCTGAAAATATCTTTTATTACAACCTTCTTACTACAAGTAGGTATCATTAATTCACTGCAATAACATTAATCTTATTAACCTATCACAGTTTTGATCAAAAGTAATTTTTAGTAATAGTAATTTACAATTTAATATCTTACTTAATGTCAGGTTCAGTACCCACTCCCCCCTGCCTATAGTAAGAAATTATAATATTCAGTTATCAATCAAACAAAAAAGCCTTACATAATTTATGAATGGCCCCTAATAGCTTCTATAAAATGTTTGAACTATATAAAGATTATTTATTGTCATTATTATAGCGAAGTTATACTCTTTAAGGAAATAATTAAAAATATATAATTAAATAAAGTTATGTATCGAAAAAGGTAACTAAAGAAAATCAAGATTATTTTAAATTTCGTCTATAGTTACTGATTTTTTTTTCGTATATATATTTTATTTTGTTTTATATTTTTTACCCCATCTTTACCCCGAAACGGTACTCTGGACAACATGTTATCGTCGACCATCATATCCTTAGCAACGTTTATATATAGACGTTGACAAAATCAAAAGACTGTGATAAGATTTTTTGTATGATGACAGAGTAAGATAATATTTCTTTGAAACCATTCAATGTAAACCTTTTAGTTACTAAATTCTAAGAATAGAAATATGTTCAAAAATAAAATATTACTACGAATTGATAGAGTCACTGAAGAATGAATTGTCCAGATCGTAAAAAATTTATAATAAGTACATTGATTTTTTTTATTGCATATGGTGGCAAACGAGCAAGCAGCACACCTGATGGTAAGTGTCACTGCCGCCCTTGGACCCTTTGCAATATCAAGGAAATAGCTTAGGCCGCTGCCTACTAATAATAACCCCAAACCCACGCAGTCGAGCTTTTAGCTCTCTCGCTCACAACACATTGCCATTACTCAGACGTCGATCTTCTGCAAGAGTTTGGTACTACCCCGGAGGGACTGGCCCGCAGCTGAAGAACTTGTCCACAGCATGGTCTTATCACTATAATTTATGATTAACATCAAATACTTTAGAATGTTTTAATATCCATCCTCCAAATGATAATTATATATTCCTTCAAACACTTGAATTGAAAAGGTCAAAAAGCTATTTTGAAAATCACCAATATTATTTGATATTGAAATCATTTTCGTAATCAAAGGCGCGTCGTAACACCGACAATAGATTTTCTTTTTATGCTCCTGGAGAGCTTTCGAGAACAAATCGATTATTATAATATCCACTTCGAATATAATTTAGGAGAATTTACAATACCAATCTTTGCTTCGTCTTGTACTTAAAAGATAAACGACAGAAACACTTAGTGGGACTTCTTTTTCATTAATATAATTTTAGTGTGTTGTAGAAAATATTAAAAAATAAATAATAATAAATCAATCATATTCTTTCTCTATTTTTCTCTTGCCTTTCTTCCTGTGCAAGCCACCAGTCTAATTATTTATCACTTAAGAGAGCTATTTGTATTCATACCTACGCCTAGCCTGTCTCCACCACTATTTCTGGCAGACATGTCAGATTTAATCATCCAATTGGAGGCAGAAGTCCAGGCTTTTCTCAAATACAGGGTGCGCGCGAAATACGTGTACAATACCATTTCGAGCTTATTTACTTACTTCTTTTAAAGTAATGAACTGGTCTAAGTCCACCGCCATCAAACCATGCTCATGAAGGTCGGCGATCATTTTTAACATCCATTGCATCTTCTCCGATATAGAAAACTAGCAATAATCTCCTCTCTCCCAGTTGCAAAAAAAAATTAAAGAAATTCAAATACTATACAGGGTGGAAGTGGACCGCTCCCGAAAACAAAGACAGGGACCCTACTATTTCTACTTGTGATGATAAGCTAGAAAAAAAAACGATTCGGATGAAAAAAAAATATTTTTTTTTCACCACGCAAGGGCGTTCAACTCTGGAACATATGATCGTGAGTTTTGAATAGATTGCGTCTTTTCTCATCTGAGTAAAGTTACGTATTTTTTATGGAACTATCGTTACATGACACTGTCTTAATACGATGGAGCGTAAAAAACTTAATTTAAAAATAAATATCCAAATCGATTTTTTTTTCTAGCCTATCATTACAAGTAGGACTAGTAGGGTGGACCTGTCTTTGTTTTCGGGAGCGGTCCACTTCCACCCTGTATACAATTGAAAATAATAATGGCACGAAAAAAGAAAATAAAAAAAAGACTATGCGGTGCAATAAGAAGAAAAAGACAATGAGGGTAATGTTTTATATTACGATATTATATGTGAACAGCTTCGTACATAGAATAATGCTACGTCACCCTTTTTAGTAATCCCTATTCCTTATCTCCTTACTGTTACATTCCACTTCAAAAGCCCTTTTTCTCTAATGTTAGCAGTCCTATAAACCATTGTCTACAAAGGCAGCAGATCGGCATCATGCAAAGTACCTATATATATATATATACGATAAATTCCATTTTAGTTATTGCTAACCAATAGTCCCTGACGTATATCGCTCAATATATATTTAGAAAAGCTTACTAATGTAAGCTAATTCTTAGTTATATTATAAATGTGAAAGTTTGTGAAGATGTTTGAATGTTTGTTACTTAATCATACCTAAACTGTTGAACAGACTTAAATGAAAAATGATGATAGATCATTTTTTGAATTAATATATAGGATATTTTTTATCACAGTAATGTATTTATTATCCATGTGGTGAGACGGAGTAAGAATACATTTCACCAACCCCCTATCTTACCCGTTGGTGATCGTAAGAGACGACTAAGGTATATAAAACGCATATAACATTTGTGCAAGAGAAGGAAAACTTGAAACAAAACCAACACGTCTGACCGGCATGGTATAGTGGTTCAACACAATGATTTCTAATGTTTACGCGAGTGTTACACATTTGAAATAAAACTACTTTTACGGATTCCATCGTGTTTGTATTTGATTTTCTAATTTCCCGACGTTTTGTATACTTTACAGTGATCATGGTTATGGAAGGTCCACCCGTTTATTTCAAATATATTTTTAAAGGCAAAACACTGAACGAAAGATATAATACTTTTGTTGCAAGGGTGTAACTACGACATGCCCTTCTTCAAACGAGGTTTAAGAGACTATAAATAGACAGATAAACAGCGGCCTGGCTGCGCCCCTGATGTTGTTAGGTCCATGTGTAACAGTATCACTTACCATCAAGTGTACTGTTTGGCACCATAGACAATAAAAAAAGTCTACAACCATACAATTAACTAACATAAATTACACCCAATGTCAGAACAATAATTTGTAGATTTTAAAAATTATTAGGTCCCTGGGAATCCACGACACATTACACCCAAATCCGCATCTTAACCACTATACCATCAGTTCAATTATTTTAAAACACTATTTCATATAAAAGATCATCATCATCACAGCCCATATATGTCACACTGTTGGGCTCGGGCCTCCTCCGTAATGGGAGGGAAATTGACCTACTATACCGCGCTGGTCAGACGTGTTGATATAGGGTTTTGTTTCGAGTGTTTCTTCTCTTGCATAGATGTTATATGCGTTTTATATCCCTTAGTCGTCTCGTACGATCACCTACGAGTAAGATTGGTGATGGTGAAAGGGAGAATTATATGAAAATGCAAATGGCGTTCAAATATTCACAACTTCTAAATTTAGTACAAGATTGAACATGAAAACGTATGATTGAGCAATAAAATTATAACAGCTTATCCATATTAATAATTAAAGACGTTACAATAGAAACTCTAAAGTAATAATTGCGTTTATGTCTTTTTAGAATTATAAATAATTGTCATGATAATCTGTAATGACTCTTAAAATGAAGGAACGATTTTAAGCTTTCAGCTTTCCATTACATTAATTCCGCTAACGACTCGAATTTGGATAAAGCATTGCTGTATTACTACGAGATAAAATTAATTCACTAGTCAAGGAAACACAATAGAAGATGAACGAAATGGTATCAATGCTTAATTTAAATTTATAATACTTATGTTGAGTTTAAATAGGTTAATGGGATAAACCACAGACAGCCATAAAACCACCTTTTACTGAAAACAAGTTATCATTCTCCTAGTCTTATCCCAATTACTTGGATCGATACAATATGTACTGTTCTTTCATAGTACATGTTGTAAAAGTTATTGGCAATAGTTTTATGATCGGATGCCTGCCAGACGTTAACCCTCCTTGGGAATGTAATTGTTAACCAAACGGCGTCAGAGCCATGCGTCAGGCCCAGGTCGTTAGTCCAGTCCAGTCTTAGTCGTCTTTTACGACATCCACGAACAAAATAACTTCGTTGATAGTATTCGTAGCCGCTACCATACAGCTTTTTTCACTGAAAATAAGCATTTGTTAAATTGTAAATAGTGGATTATAGCTTGCTTTGATAATCATCATCATCATCTCAGCTCCTATAAGTCCCACTGCTGGGCTCAAATCTCCTCCACAACAAGGCGGTAATTGATCTACATGCTGGTCAGAGCGGGTTTGTATAGAGTTTTATTTGAAAATGTTTAATAAAAAATATTTATAATAATAAAGGAATATTCTTGAGAAAATTATGCCTATATCATCATCATCACAGCCCATATATGTCCCACTGTTGGGCTCGGGTCTCCTCCGTAATGGGAGGGAAATTAACCTACTATACCACGCTGGTCAGACGTGTTGGTATAGGGTTGTGTTTCGAGTTTTCCTTCTCTTGCATAGATGTTATATGCGTTTTACATCTCTTAGACGTCTCTACGATCACACACGGGCAAGATAGGGAGTGGTGAATTGTATTCTTACTCCGTCACCATACGGATAAATGTCTATATGGTAAATATAAAATGATACTTGATGAATGTATTTTTATATTTTTTTTTTGGTGTAGGCTACGGTCGGCGCACTCCTTGCACCACTCCGTCCGGGGTGACAGAGGGGCGTAAGCACGCACACCCGTAACCTACCCGTGACGTCGCCTTCGTCGTTGGGCCGACCACCGAAGTAGAGTGACTTGCCGTCAGTGGTCGGCCTGACGGAATACCCCTGAGGAGTACCCTCTCCTCGAACGACGTCCCCCCCTCGGGTAGGATGTCGGTCTTTCCTCACGCGGTCGGCCTCTCGGCGGGTGAAGGACTAATTCCCCGATCCAGCCACCCATGGCCTCGGCTAGGGCGGCATCAGGCGCAGGTAATCGCGCCTGCGCCGCCCCAGTCGCCGGCGGCGGCTCGCGTCGTCGAGGAGACGCTCCTCGCGCACGCGCTCCGCCGAACTTGATGAATGTATGAAAGAAATTTGAAAAAAAATCTATATTTAAATTATTTAAATGGGTTATTTTTTATAGCTTATGGTGGAAAACGAGCAATCAGTATACCTGATGGTAAGTGTTACTGACCTTTGCAATACCAGGAGTATAGCTAGGCTGCTGCCTACTACCCAAAACTCACCGAATTTGGGCTTCCAGCACTCTCGCTCACTGAAATAAATGCAACAGTATGACGGACCGGCCCGCGGCTGTAGACAGAAAACTGCCAACAGCGTGGCCCTAACAACACTAAAGCTTCTTTAAGTAACAATATTAAGTATTTGTGTAGTGACAGATAAAAATGCCATTCATGCAAGAAGAGTGTGTAAGAGAAAAGTATGAAGAGGGTGTCGGAGAACGGCTGACGATGGCAAGCCAGCCACAATCGGACATTGAAGAATGCTGGAGAGTATTGAAAGAGAGTATGGTAGATACAGCGAAAGAAGTATGTGGAAGTTCAAAGAAGCATAGAAAAACAAATGGTGATGCATGGTGAGATGTGGAAGTGGCAGCTTCCGTAGAGTAAAAGAAGAAAGCGTGGCTGGACTGTGGTCTCTTCTTTGAATCTGAATGACAGTATGACTGAACAGAAGAAAGAAATATATCGGCAATGTAAGAATGACACCAAGGCCTTAGTGAAAGAGAAACGTGATAGAGCGGATATGAGTGCAGAAGATAGGCTGACTAAAAACTTCGAGGGTAACATCAAACTCTTTTGGAGGGAGGTGAAGAAGTCTCGGGGTGGTTGGTCAGCCTTCAGAATGAATAAAATAAGGTCTAAAGGTGGAGACATTCTTACACAAACACAAGACGTGTTAAGCCGATGGAGTGAATATTTTGGCGATATGTATGCGGATACTCGAGTTGGCGCCGGTGTCGCATGTGGTTTAGTAGATCAACATTCGGCACCGGCGGCCTCCGATGGCATCAGTATGGATGAAGTTGAATGGGCGATAAGAAGTTTGAAAAATGGTAAGGCAGCGGACATTGATATGGTGTCTGCCGAGATGATCAAGCTTGGCGGCTCCTGTGTCTGGGGGGTGTTCCTGTTGCTCCTCAGTTTATGTTGGAGCTCGGGAATGGTTCCCAGGGACTGGAATAGCGCAGTCATCGTGCCTTTGTTTAAAAACAAGGGTTCACGTTATGACTGCGCAAATTACAGAGCCATAAGCTTGACCAATTTGGCAGCAAAAGTGTATGGTAAAATTATTGAAAGGAGAATGAGGATGGTGTCCGATGGTTTACTGTGTGAGACACAAGGCGGTTTCAGGAGTGGAAGGGGATGCATGGATCAAGTGTTCTCTCTACGCAATATTGTGGAGAAGCATCTGGCTCTAGGTCAGAAAGTTTTCTGCAGTTTTGTGGATCTGGAGAGAGCATTTGACACGGTTGTACGAAAGGAACTTTGGGACATTTTACCGGAGTATGGTATTAACGGTAAACTGCTGCAGGCTGTGCAGTCCAGTTACATGGGCTGTAGAGCCTGTGTGCGGCTAGATGATGGAATGTCGCCTTGGTTTGACGTCAATATCGGCGTTAAGTAGGGGTGCGTTCTGTCAGCCAGACTGTTTATCATATATCTGGATAAATGTCTCCAAAGGTTGAACGATATGAATGTGGGAGTCCAGATGGGCGACTCAGTGGTCACTGCTCTGCTTTATGCAGATGATGCAGTCCTGCTGGCACAGTCAGCGACTGACCTGCAGACCCTAGTCGACACAATGAGAGAAGATTGTAAGAAAAGGGGCCTACGCGTGAATGTGAGCAAAACCAAAATAATGGTCTTTGAAAGAGACGAAGCCAGAACAGATGTAAGAGTAACAATAGGTAATGATATACTAGAGCAAGTGGATGAATTTGTATATCTTGGATGTGTATTTAGCCGAGATGGCAGGTACACCACTGATATAGAGCGAAGAGTGAATGCGAGAAATAGAGTGAACGGAGCGTTAGGGCAACTTCTCAGTAGCCACACCTCAGCCAGAAGGCACGTGTAGCAATACATAACGCAGTGCTTGTCCCAACATTACTGTATGGAAGCGAGAGTTGGGTATGCAGAAAAGAGTATGAAAGTAAAATTAATGCGGTCGAAATGCGATCTCTACGGAAAATCTGTGGAGTTAGGCTGACCGACCGCATTCGTAACGACGACGTAAGAGAGCGAGTAGGTATGAAAGAGATTATTGGTGTAAAGATGCGAAAGGGAATGCTCCGATGGTTCGGACATGTGGAAAGAATGCCGAACGATGCAGACGCATGGAAGGATGCAGGTACCGGGGGAGACCAAGACTATAGGTTAGCCTCGGTCTCCTAGACTAGATCGGTCATGTACTGAAGGAAGGTGGAGTCAAGAGTCTCCGAAACCGGCGAGCGTGTATGAAGAGAATTATGAATGTTGAGGAAGCGAGTGAAGTATGCAAGGATAGAGTTTTCTGGCTCTCTGTTCTCTCTGCCTATCCTGCAAAGGACATGGCGTGATGATATGTATGTATGTATGTATGATTCCACCTTTCTAAGAAGTTAGCAGGTCTAATAATTATGAGCGGCAATAGACCTGAAAAACTTGCATTATAATCACCGTATCAGCTCGCATACCCTCCTCTGCTGGGTTCAAACCTTCACAGTGGCAGGGAAATTGATTTTAGTCATTTATACGACACCCACAGACAAGATAGGGGGTAATGAATTGTATTCTTATTCCTACGCTGTCGCAATATGGAAAGCAAAAAAAGAAAACTTATTACACTACTGCAAATGTCACTTACGACGAATATATTGTATTGTATTGTATTGTTTATTGATAACAAAGTTACAAGTTATTACTTAATTACTAATTCATATACATATGTTTTTTTAATATTTAATTTCACTTAAACTTATTTACAATAATTGAATTAATTACACATTTTATGTACACAATATAAAAATAGACATACATACATACATACACATCATCACGCCATATCCCTTGCAGGGTAGGCAGAGAGAACAGAGTGCCAGAGAACTCTATCCTTGCATACTTCACTCGCTTCTTCAACATTCATAATTCTCTTCATACACGCTCACCGGTTTCGGAGACTCTTGACTCCACCTTCTTTCAGCACGTGACCAATCTGGTCTAGGTAGGTGAGTCTCGGTCTCCCCCGGTACCTGCATCCTTTCACTTTCGCATTGTATATCTTCTTAACCAGACGTTCGTTCGGCATTCTTTCCACATGTCCGGTACCAGGTCACTGGAGTTAGTTTTTAATAAATATGTTTTACTATTTATTTATTTTCCGCGTGGTGACGGAGTAAGAATACTATTCACCATCCCACATCTTACCCGTGGGTGATCGTACGAAACGACTAAGGGATTTAAAACGCATATAACGTCTATGCAAGAGAAGGAAAACTTGAAACAAAACTCTATACCAACACGTCTGAATAGCGCGGTATAGTAGGTTAATTTCCCTCCCATTGCGGAGGGGGCCCGAGCCCAACAGTGGGACATTTATGGGCTGTGATGATGATGATGATGATGTTTTACTATTTAAAAAGAAGTTAGTAAAGAAATAACAATAATAGAGAAATCCGCTTAGTTTCTTGCCGAATCTTCTCAATAGCGATTGCCTTTAGATTCGGTAGTACTTTATTGGTTTAATTTAAAATGTTAAAATTGAACATAAGTACCCTCGAAGCGTTTATACATAATAAATGAATTTGAATATTCGTAGCCGCCATCACACAGCAAAGCAAGCTGTTACTACGATCTATAAAATAGCATTTTCACTTTGACATTTGAGCATTATTGAAAAGCTTATATTTACGATATCGTGATACATCATCCTACAGGAGTATCCACTTAACTCTGAGTGTACACAAGCCATGCCCAGCCAATACATTTTTACGGCATATCAAAAGACGGCAGAGACGTGCTATACATTTTATATTTTGAAATAACCGAGGTGATAGTCTACACGTTTTTTTTTTCTTTTTTTTTTTTTTTTTTTTTTTTTCACGCTGCGGAAACGCATTTACGCGCTGCCCCTCGCCGGTGACAGACCAAGGGGGAGTGTGGGACTCGCCGACTAGCTAAACCCGATCGGAATACCCACTAAAACCACAGCGGCCCCTTCCGCGCTTTTACGGGGTACCGGAGAGATCGTCTACTGACATTCGATCCCTGGCACCCCAAGTGATAGTCTACACGTGCAAATATTGCTGATTTAATATCCACAGCTAAGTATATAACTAAAAATGAATAGCTGAAATATATGTACGCGCATAGCTTTTGAACGAGTGCACTAAATTTGATAATTCTTTTTTTCTTTGTATTCGTCATTTTTAGGAATAGTTTTGTATAAAAGAAAATTTAAAATATAAACGTTTTTTTTTTAATTCTCATAAAATATAGAGTGGGTGAATGAGATAGAAAGCTGTGAGAGATTTTTAATATATTAACAGAACACTGACAGACAGATGTATCAGTAAATTAGCCAAAAGTTGATAATTACAAAAATATTTACAGTATTGTAATTGATTTTTGATTCAAATATATTTCATCTCATCATCTCAGCCCATGTACGTCCCACTGTTGGGCTCGGGCCTCCTCCATAATGGAAGGGTAATTGACCTACTACACCACGCTGGTCAGACGTGTCGGTATAAGGTTTTGTTTCGAGTTTTCCTTCTCTCGCATAGATGTTATATGCATTTTATATCCCTAAGTCGTCTCGTACAAACAACCACGTACCACGGGTAAGATAGGGTGGTGAATTGTATTCTTACTCCGTCACCACACGGAAATACATTTATTTTGTATAAACTCTGTGAGGGATATATTTTTTAATTTCAACATTTGAAATTACCCAATAAATAACCATCGGATCGGAACGTAACCGCTACTAAGAAGATTCGGTAAACTCAACGAATTTGTCTATTATAATTTTTTTTTTTTGCTGATTTTTATAAAAAAAAAACAGTACATGTTTAGTAAGAATTAGCTCCTCAAACTACGATATAAAAATTAAATACAATGTAAAATATTATATCACGAGTTAACTACAATTATGATTGCTATTAAATCGATTATAAAATTAAATTTAATTATAAAAAATGAAATTGAAATTTAGAATTGAGAAAAAGCACACGAAGTTGCGAGGGTCAGCTGGTATTATATAAAATAATTTCACGAACCTTTTTTCTTTTTGACGTGACAACGTCTTATAAATTGGTTTGCCGGGTGACACTTCAAGAAACTGCGTTACGCTCCGCTCACGTTATGCGCTCACAATGAGAGCGAGTGAGAGGCACGCGTCCCTTCCACTCGGGCATGGTTAGCCCGCCTAAGAGCGAGAGAGACAGACATAAAAAGTTATGTTGTTAATGTATTGCAAGTTATTGTATGTATATTTGTATATAAATACGTATGTATGTGTAAAGGTAAAAATAAAATTTTGTTAATATGAAATTCAGTGCGAGATACTTTGTATAAATTAATGTTTTAAATATAATTCTTTGTATAAATAAATGTTTTAAATTGTTACTATTATTTCATCCTTCTTCCTACTATACGAATGAATATTCACATTAAAATTATTTTACCACTCAAAGTCGTTGTCACGTAAAACTTTCGCCCGTATACCGACTTTACAGGCAACCAATTTTTTTTTTTTTTTAAAGACTAACATCTGCACTAAGGAAATAAACCTTTTATTGCAGGGTACTTTAAAACAGGATAAAACGTTTCTTTTGGCCTCGTTAAAAGTTAATAACAAATAAAAATATATAAAGAAAATAACTTCAGAGATAAAATAATATTAACGTGAAACAAAAAAGGCTGTTAGCGGCCTTTACATACACAGTCAATCGCGCGCAATCGTGCGCGAAAGAGCGCGCGTATAAAGGATGTGGAAGGGAAAGGAAGAGACCTCGCGCCGCGCTTGTCAGTCGTGTGCGCAATCGTTTCCTCGGGGTACCTTTACATTATAATTCTTTCGCGCACGAGATGGTGGACATACGTACATGGAGTAAAGAATTAATCTTAGAGTTAATTGCATTGTACAAATCTTTTCCTTGCCTCTGGAAAATCGTTATAGATATATTATCAATAGTTTTCTCATAATTCTTCCATCAAAGGCATATGACAATATTGCTGTCAATACTTTTTTACCCACACTGATCGTTTCTTCTTCTTTTTGATTTGAATTATACCAGTGAATATGATAACCGCGATATCTGATAGCCATTTTTCACCGCAACATCCGCGTTCTTCAGTAAAACTGTGTGAATTGCATACAATCCAACACGCGCCAGTTTCACGCGGTCTATCCCGCACGATTAGCCTTTACACGGCTCGCTCATTCCGCTGAGGAAAACGAACGCGAGAAATCGCGCGTGAAAGAACGGGTAGCGTAAACAAAACTTACAAAGATAATCGCGCGCGAATGAGCGTGCAGGCTTTCCCGCGCGTAATCCTGTACGGTCCTAAGAACGCGCGATAGAATGTGTGTGTAAAGGCCGCTATTGGCTCGTCTTGCGGTATTTCCTTCATATCAATAAAAAACGCTATTGTCTCGGCTTGTCCTATTTTCTTCATATAAAATAGTGCTGATATTTTGCTAACACCTGGTACATTTTAATTAATGGACACAAATTTCACCCAGACTCAAAACAACAATTTATAGATCGCACAAATTATTGGCCTACATGGGAATCAAAGCTTTGCCAAGTGACACTATAAGTCGGATATTAACCACTGTGTCATTTATGCAATTTTGTCACACTTATATTTGACTTTTACTTGCGTGATGCTCCGAAAACTTTACCGTTTATGATGACAGGAAGATTAACGTATTTTATGTCTAACAAGCCATCGTTATTATAAAACTTTTTATCAACACGCTATACAGAGAAAGATCCGATAAGAACAGACAGAGAGCATAATACTAATTACTGAACATATGATAAATGGTCTTTTTTTATTATTTTGGTGGCAAACGAACAAGCATCACATCTAATGGTAAGTGTTACTGCCACCCATCGCTCGCCCAGACGGAGGCATACACAGCCCGCGCGGCCCTGACAAATAAATATCCACGATTCCGTCTCCGCCGTCGGGGTCGGAAATCGTGTCGCGTTCAAATCATAAACGTGTGTGAACCCACTATGCCAGCGTCTCCCCGAGCCGAGGTCCATACCCCACAGGAGGTGCCCTCGGGATCGGTCGCTTAACTTTAACGGGTTGAGAGCCCTCAGCGCTCACCCACAGTCCGGGTAAAGTTGTCATAGCCATCTGAGGCCAACAACTAAAACACACAAAAAAAAAAAAAAACTGCCACCCACAGACCTTTGCAATACCAAGGCTATAGCTAGACTGCTCTCTACCAATGAAAACCCCTAATCCACCCAGAAAGTTCAGCTGTCGACTCTCTCAATAACCGAACGAAGCGCATTTTCACTACTCAGACGTCGATGTTCTGCGAGAGTTTGGTACAACCCGGACGGAATGGTCCGCGGCTGTAGACAGAAAACTATTGACAGTATGGCCCTAAATATATCTTTTACAATATGTAAGAAGTAGACATGTGGAAAGAATGCCGAACGAACGTCTGGTTAAGAAGATATACAATGCGAAAGTGGAAGGATGTGGGTACAGGGGGAGACCGAGACTAACCTACCTAGACCAGATCGGTCATGTACTGAAGGAAGGTGGAGTCAAGAGTCTCCGAAACCGGCGAGCGTGTATGAAGAGAATTATGAATGTTGAGGAAGCGAGTGAAGTATGCAAAGACAGAGTTCTCTTGCACTCTGTTCTCTCTGCCTACCCTGCAAGGGATATGGCGTGATGATATGTATGTATGTAAGATGTAAGATGAGCACATATTGCGTCGACCCCAAGTATTTAAGATCAGAGCAGATTGATAATAATGAGTTCGATTATATACAAAACGATTCTTTGGATGAACTTAAAATGATTTTTTTTCGAGTCACAGTTATCGTATGTTTGTATTAAAGTCACTTACAACATAAATATTTATTTTTAATGACAAAAGGAAATATTATTGTAATAAAGAAATAAATAAATAAAGAAACCTTTGTGCGTTATTTTTTATGCTAATCTGAGCTCGATCCTCCTCCAAAATATTTTTTTATTGCTTTTGTTGGCAAACGAGCTATCAGCACACCTAACGGTAAGTGCCACTACCGCCCATGGGCCTTTGCAATACCAAGGGTATAGCTAGGCCGCGCTACCTACCAGTATAAACCCCAAACCGGGTGAGTTTGGGGTTTATACTGGTAGGTAGCGCGTAGATGGGCTTCCAGCTCTCTCGCTCACCGAACGAAGCCCAACAGCACATTGCCATTGCTCAGACGTCTACCTTCTGCGAGAGTGTACGCTACTGTACTCTACGCTGGACGAACCGGCCCGCGGCTGTAGGCAGAAAACTGTCAACAGCGTGGTTCTACCACAACTACACACTAAATAGGAGAGAAATTGACATACTACATCACGCTGGTCTGATAGGTTGATGTAGGACTTTAATTTTTTTTTTCTTTTCTTGCATGTATGTTTTATACTTACTATGTCACTATGTATCCTTTCAACACTCACGGGTAAGAAAAGAATTATACTATTATTCTATTATCACACGAAAAATACCAGGTATTATAATATAAACATGCGAGTTTTCGCCAATTGTCCGTGAGTGTTATAAAAACTGATAGGAAAAAGCACCACGTCAATGGACAGCATCGATCTCTTGTGAAACGAATAACACTACATTGTGATCGCCTTTTTTTTTTGGTAACGCAGTGGCTAAAAATGCATTTTTCGTATACCCGCCCGTACGGGGTATGTGGGACTCGCAGGCCCTGAAGGGGACACTGAATACCCACTAAAAAACCAACTGCAAGCTGTTAGCCGTAGGGGCTTTTACAGCTGAACCGGACTGTGGGCGAGCCCGAGGGCTCTCAACCCGAGACCTTGTGATCGCCAATCTGCTCACCATATTTATAGCAATAACTCTTACTCTCTCTTTCAATAAAACACCACACAATTTGATGTTTTTTGGGGAGGTTTACGGTCAGCTGTGGATGGCCAAATATCAAATGACATGACAAAAAAATATAAATTTGTGAAAACTTATATTTGACTGAAAAATTAATATATTTACTACACGTGAGCTTCAATTCTGCACCTAAATTTGAGTTTAAATCCTAAATGTGAAATCATTTTACGCTCGCTCTTATATATATATATATATATATATATATATATATATATATATATATATATATATATATATATATATATATATATATATATATATATAATTATATACATATATATCCTTTTTTGGGGGAACTGGTTTTGGGGAACATTTTTCTTCTTCTTCTTTTTTTTATTATTGGCAGTCAGCTACTTATAAAAACCATAATAGCCAGTGTCTAATTATAATTATTTTCATGTCTTTAGACTCTTCTTTGGCCGTCAGTAAGAGAAATCGTCGCCATCAACAGTGCTATTGCCACACTATTAATGGTATCTTCTGGGAATTTTAATGTAAAACGAAAAACATTGTAAAGCACTTTTATATCATACTCACAACATCCTAGCAATTCCGTCGTATCACATTACATAAAATTTCCTCAAAATTATCTAATATTACACGTTGAAACACTAAAATATCGAATATAATACAAGATCACCACATGACGTTTTCAGATGCCCGCTAAAAGTCACACTAATTGTTTCGAAATACATTAAACCACAGCATAAATGCGTAATATAATTAGCAACTGCAATACAAGTAACGTGTTCGATAGACTGCCACTTAACTCGCAATCAACAGTTTGATTGGGGTCCCGTAGGTACAGTTACCGTAAATAGATTGAGGGATGCCTATTTACAATACCTAAAATGATGAATTTTTAAAAAGTAGTAGCTAATAAATTGAATCATTATTTGCCTACCCTCATCCCACACTAAGTGGGGTCGGCACAACACGTTCTTGCCTTCCACAATCTTCTATCAGCCGTCATATCTGCACTCACAACTTTCATACACATATCCTCGTTTACACAATCCATCCATCCTTTTTTGGGTCTCCCACGACTCTTACGTCCATCCACAAGCATATTGGTAACCCTCCTTGTCACATGTCTTTCATCCCTCCTCATCACATGTCCATATCAAGACAATCTCGCGCTCCTACACTTCTCTATCACTGGTGCTACTTTTAAACTTCCCCTAATATACTCATTTCGTATCTTATCTAGTCTTATCACCCCACATATCTATCTTAAGCTAATAAATTGAATATAGATTACTAATTCTTACTTCTTTCTTTGTAGACCACCTAGTTCGATTGTTCTTCACTATGTGAATGATATTGACATAATGCGCCAAATTTAACTATCAAGACTAATACCTACTAGCTATTTACAATAAAAGTAATAATTTGAGATAAAACTATTTTTACGGATTCCATCGATTCTGTATTTGATTTTTAATTTCCCAACGTTTCTAACACTTTACAGCATTCACATGAGGATTTTATTTCAAATGTGTAATACTCGCATAAATTAGTATATTAGAATTCCAGTTTTATCCCGTTATCAGGTTCTGACTTTTAATTATTTAAATTAAAATTTCTAACAAAATAGGTAGTTGCTATTAGTACGTAACAATTATTATTTTCGGTAAATAATTAAGTCCTTTTCAACTACTAATTTATTTATTTAGTTAAAACTAATAATTTCCGTTGTTTATGCAAGAATTACACATTTGAAACAACACTATTTTTACCGATTTTACCGCGTTTCTATTTCAATAACACAAATTAAAGTAAATTGAGCAAAATGTCGCAAAATCAAACATCTAAATTATTTTAAGCGTTTATTTTAACGCAATAAAATCCGTAAAAATAGTTTTATTTCAAATATATTGTTATTGAGTCTTAATTTCAATAATCGTGACTTGGATATCATTTTAACGCTGTCGATTTCTATATTTATTTATCTTTCAGCAAAAATCATAACTTCTATCGCTATCATTATATAAATGGAGAAATAGTGTTTAAAGAAAATAACTATTTCTACTCATGTTTCTCTTGTCATTTACTATTTTATTTATATCCGGCTGATGACAGATTAACAATAGATGGTGTGACCATCTTTACGTGCCCATAGGAGCAGTATATGGCAGCTAAAGGTTCACCAAAAGAATGGCTGGAGTAACTACTTTTGTGGATAATTATAGTTATGATCGCATTATTCTTTTTTGGGAAGACCATATGCAACGGTGGACATTGATAGGCTTCAGGAAGAACAAATATGTACTACGAAAAATGAACATTTTTATTTTTGACTATTATTAACATAACTTTAATTAAACTAAACTTCAAACGAGGTTAAAGAAGAGCTCTTTCTTCTCTGTAGGCAGAGGCCTAGCTATGCCTCTGGTGTTGCTAGGTCCGTGTGAAACAGTATTACTTACCAACAGGTATGCAGCTTACTCGTTTGCCACAGTAGGCAATAGAAAAATTAAAACTTTATTTGTTTGCATGTATATATATATATATATATATATATATATATATATATATACATATATATATATATATATATATATATATATATATATATATATATATATGTATATATATATATATATACATATATACTAATAAAAATACTTACAAATATGTGAAAAGTAAAATTTAAAAAGAAAAATATTTTTTTGTGTGATGACGAAGTAAGAATAGAAATCATCCATCCAATCTTGTCCGTGGGTATCCTGAAAGACGACTAAGAAATATGATAAGCATAACATATGCAAGAGGTAGAAAACTTAAAAAAAAACATATACTAACACGCCTGACCAGCGTGGCAGGTCAACTTCCCTACGTAGGAGAGTATCAATAAAAAAGCTTATTTCATGCAGTAATTTCCTTCAAATTCACATTTGTTACAAGTTATTTAAAGGGATTTAAAGGGCAGCTTAAAATAATAAAATTTTTGTTGCAAATATTTAGGATACGTAAAGCCAATTACAGATCTTCACTATTAGGCTTCAGAACTAATAACAAAAGTGGAGTTACGCTGACAATACAGTTACCAGTATCATATTATTAATTTTTAGAAAATAACATATATCCTAAACAATCTTACATTTTGGTACAATACAATATATAACAATATGAAAAATTCAACATGGAATATCCGTTTTATCGCATCTGTCTTATAGTTAATACTTGTCTATCATTCGCTTCATATTGTATTCCTATCAAATCAAAAAACCACTAATTACGTGATAACCCTGCAAGAAACGGAACAGTTCCGACTTGATAAGGACATTGCTTGTTTGCAAACATCTTGAGATATTAGTACGAATATTGACTTGTATTGGTTTGTTAGCGGCAACAAATTATTAGTCAACTATAGTGAAGTTAGATAATGAATCACGAATGAGAATTGGCTTCAGTAATGTATGAGTTACTAAAGTAAAAAAAAAATAGTTTGTTTCAGACTCGGAAAGAAAATTACTATTCTTCTAATGATAGTTCCATAGCAGTTATTTTAGGCAATACATACAATATAGTTAAACAGAAAATTAAAAAAAAAACCATAAATACTATTGAATCCTTCCACCTATCCATAGTTAAATTTGGATTTATTCAGGAAGGTAAGCATCAAATTTTTTCCGTGTGGTGACGGAGAAAGAATACTATTCACCACCCCATATCTTACCCGTGGGTGACAAACGAGACGACTAAGGGATATAAAACGCATATAACATCTATGCGAGAGAAGAAAAACTCGAAACAAAACCCTATAACAACACGTATAACCAGCGCGGTAGGTTAATTTCCCTCCCATTACGGCCCGAGCCCAACAGTGGGACATTTATGGGCTGTGATGATGATGATGATGAAGCGTGCAAGTGCTGCTGTTCACTCTCGGCCGGCCGCTATAATAAACCAATTCTTTGTCTGCTGTATTTCATGCTAGTTTTTTAATAAGTATATGAATGGAAGAGAATTATATTTCATACGATGAACACTTCACATCTTTTCTTATTCCTTTCAAATTCAATTAAATCTATTAAGATAAAATTTTGTTAACGCTATCTGATCTAATCTAAACTCTTCGCTTGTTTATTAACTCAGATCTAAATTTACATTCAAATCCGTCGAAGAGTTATTAGGTATATTTTTCTTTCACTCATCATGTCCACTTTTTTCCCTATAGGTGTAGTAAAAGTCGACTAAAGTATATGCATACAGATAAAATCTATGCAAAAAATGGAAAACTCGAAATAAAACCTTATAGCAACGCGTCTGACCAGTGTGAACTTCCTTTCTATTTTGAAGGAAGGTCGAGCCCAGCCGTGGATCACATACAAGCTGATATGAAGATCTTTGCCTTACAGAAATATAGTTAAAAATTCATACACCATCTGTTGGCAATAGCTTAAATATTCATACGCCATCTGTTGGGTATGTGTTAATTTTAACTGTTGTCAATCTTTACTAATATTATAAATGCGAAATTAACTTTGTCTGTCTGTCGCTCTTTCACGCCAAAACTACTGAATCTATCTAAATAAAATTTGGTACATAGATGGTCTAGAGCCTAGCAAAGGACATAGGTTAATTTTTAATGCAAAAAAGGGTTGTAAGAGGGGATGAATAGTTGTAAGGAAGTATCGTCATTTTAGAAGCCAGAAGCTTGAAACTTATTTTTAGGCTATTGATTAGATATAAATAAATATAATATTAAAATTTTGTTAAATATATATCCTTAAGGGGTAAAATAAAAATAGAGGATGAAAACGTTTAGGAAAGTAACCTTTTACGCGGGCAAAGCTGCGAGCAGAAACTAGTATTAAATAAAAAACAACATTCCGGAAATTAAAATTCGCCATCTGTTTATATAACCTAATAAATTTTATCTATGATTTTCATAAAACTAACATACAAATTATGAACTAAGCAAATAGCTTCAAGTAAAGAAAAAGAAACAAAATTAATTATAAAATAAAGTATTCACACGGCTCTTTTAATTAATTCTATTTTATGTATTTAATATTCGAGTACATTTTGATCTTTAATCAAAATGTATTATAAGTACCAATACTTACAGTAAATTAAACCGCCTGCCACAAAATTGTTTGGGGGATATAAATTCAGTGACATTGTTCGAAGAGAACCCAAAGAGCTTAAATATATCGCGTGTCGACGTTACAAGGTCAGGTTCAACAGACATAGGGTTGTCTCCGTACTGATTTATTTAAAAAAAAAATAGGATCAATAATGATTTCTGATGTTTACGCGAGAAATTTATATCTACCCGCTACAGTATCAGTTATGAAAAGTTTGACCCACATTTTAATACAAATTTATTGCCAGTACAAAAAGAAAATGATTCTATATGTAAAAAAAAAGTATATTGTTTATGATCAGATTTACACTAAGTCTGCAGTCTGTGAGCACAGCCAGGACCGCGCCCGCCATTACATCAGGTTTCTTAATATTTTTACAACATGAATTAGTATAGTCATAATGTTGACTTTATGAACTGATAAATCCTTTTTGTTTCCTCTCTCTCGTATTACATAGAAGGAAAATAGAATCATTTTGTCACCTTCAGTTTAACTTTACATATATAATTGTTATGTACGAGTACGTGTGTATGTCACTGAACTCCTCCTAAACGGCTGGACGTATTTTGTTGAAGTTTTTGTGTTTGTTTAAACGGATTCGAGAATTAAATTTGCAATTAGACCAGTTGGGTATTGCGATCGAGTTGTGCTATTTTTACTTTTCTTACATTGACTGTTAAGCGAAACGAAGTTTGCCGGGTTCGCTATTTTAAAATGAAATACTTTGATACGGTTTATATCGCGTTCGATTTTTAATTTCCTCACGTTTTGAACACTTTTCAGCGTTATGGTAATGGAAAGACTGAGTTCTCAATTAAACGCGATGAAATCCTTAAAAAATATTATTTTAAATGTGTAATTCTCGTAACACCAGTATCTTTTTTTTTACAAATACAAAAATGATATTCCTTGAAAATTCTCACTCATCAAAACCATTTTGGGGTAAAGGAGATTCAATTGTGGAAAGTTTGATAGAATTAGTTGTATTAAAAGTATCACATTCGTGCATGTGTGAGTACGTGGATACATTGCTAAGATTTTTTATCCATCAAAGTAAAATTTTCCATCGGCACTTGGAAGAAACTTTTTTTGACAGCTCGTACATATTCCACTGTAAGAGACAAGCCCACTTCACAATTTATCTGAATTACAATATAGTTTTGATCATATTCTCATCATTCTCCTACTCTTATCCCAATTACTTGGGGTCGATACAATATGAACTCTTCTCTCATAGTACATATTGTAAAAGTTATTGTCCATAGTTTTACAAGCGCCCGCCTGCCAGACGTCAACCCTCCTTGGGAATGTAATTGTTGACCACATGGCATCAGATGGAGTTGGTCCAGGTCGTTATAAGGCTCTTAGTCATCTTTTACGACATTCACGAGCAATGTAAGGGTTAAAAACAGTTGTATTTCCGGCAATACTCACGCGTTAGAGTCGATTATGTCGACCCGGGTTTCGAGCATGTCCAATGCTCATCATCAGGGCGAGTGCGCAGCTGCGTCTGCGAGCCCCCGACGCGCACTGCGGCTAGCGTAACGTGCAGCACGTCGCGACACAGCTTCGGGCGGCGGGAGGGTACTGCTTGCTTCTTGAGCGTCTTCAGCGGAATCGTCCGATGAGTCCCGATCGTTACCGAAGGCATTTGATGGTCTCACAGCAAACTCGCTCCGCGTGCCATCACCCTGACATAGCACGCTGACCACGTCGCTCTCCATCCCAGACAAAACCTTGTGTGTCGAGGTGGTATTGAGTGCCGGTATCCATGCTGAAGGGAGCGTCCACCCACAGTCTCTATTAAACGTACGATGTCGGTTGATTTCTATAGCTTCACGTATTTTGCGAGGTATAAAATACTTTTCTGTGGCTAATACGGAAGCTTTGTCGAACCGAATGTAGTGTGTTGTGTTCGAGAGACTGGCGTGCTCTGCTATGGCTGATTTAGTGGTGTCCATGTTCTTAATACTCCTGACGTGTTCGGTTAGTCTGGTGGCGATGCTGCGGCGAGTTTCTCCCACGTAGCTCTTGCCACAGTCACAAGGTACTCTATAGACTCCTGGTACGCTCAGGTAGTCCTTGTCTTTGGGTGAACGTAGCATTTGTCGTACTTGACCAGGTGGACGGAAGAACGTTCGTATATCATACTTGCGTCGCAATAGGTACCCGATTTTGTCCGTTGTTCCCTTTACGAACGGTAGGTAAGTCGGAGAACGTTCCACTCTTGTTGGTCGCTTACGTTCACTAGACTTGGCCCAGCGACGACATTGTTACCAATTATACCCGTTGGCCTTTAGTACCTTTCTTACGTGCTCGAGTTCTGTCTTCACATATTGTGGGTCACATATTCGAAGAGCTCGGTTAATAAGTGATCTTGGTACTGAGGACAAGTGTGCAGGGTGATGGTGTGAACTGGCATGAAGATACCGGTCTGTGTGCGTAGGTTTACGGTGGATAGTGTGGTTAAGACTACCATCTGCTTCACGGATGACGCGTACATCCAAGAATGGTAGTATTCCTTCTTTCTCTTCTTCTACAGTAATACTGATCCTGTGATGTAAATTGTTTAGGTGATCCGTGAATTCAGCTAGGTTAGTCCTCTCCACGACAGCGAAAATGTCATCGACATAACGTCACCAGTACCGTGGACTAATTCTTGCAGTACTTAAGGCCAGGGATTCGTACCATTCCATAAAAATGTTGGCCACCACTGGGGCTATAGGTGATCCCATCGCCACGCCGTCCAATTGGAGATAGTATGCTCCTTTCCAAATGAAGTAGCCGTTCTTGAGACACAGCTCTATCCCCTCCATGCACTCAGTTGGTAAGGCAGAGTCATGTACCAAAGTGCCTATCAATTGTATAGTTTCATCAACTGGCACATTAGTGAACAGAGAACTCACGTCGAAACTTACCATCACCTCCGTGGGTTTGATTCGTACGTCTCTTAGTAACTGGATGAAGTGTGTCGAATCCTTTACAAAACTATTATGTTTACCTGTGAAAGGTGCCAAGACTAAGGCCAAGTACTTAGATAGCTTGTAAGTGGGGGAGTCTATTTGACTAACTATAGGACGTAGTGGCCAATTCGGTTTATGGATTTTTGGCAAACCATAAAACTTTGGAGGTGTCGGGTTTTGTGGGCGTAGACGGGGCAACATATTATTGTCAGTACTTTTCTGTAACAATTTTACTACTCGTGTGGTTAATCTAGGTGTAGGGTTGTAATTCACATTCTCGTAGGTAGTATTGTCACTGAGTAATTGCAAGATTTTATTTTCATAGGCCTCAACATTCACCACAACAGTGGCATTCCCCTTGTCGGCTGGCAGTACCAATATATCTTTATTGTTGCGCAAATCGTGTAATGCTGAGTACTCACCTTTCGTTAGGTTGCTTTTAGGCAGTTTCGATTTACGCAACAGAGAAGAGATGTCTTGTCTCAAACATTCCGCTTCCGTGTGTGGGATCTTATTACGCACAATCGTATCCTCAATACTCGTGACTATGTTTTCCACGGGAATCTTTTTGGGCGTAGGTGCGAAGTTTAGTCCTCGGGAAAGAACACCAAGCATATTATTATTCAAGGGATGAGAGGACAAATTTATAACGGTCCCCGACTTAGAATGTGGCGTATCAAAATTTACAATATCATTATGTGGGTATGTCTCAGACAATACGACTCCAAAGTGTTGTTGTGTAAGATTTGATAGCTATTTATTATGTCTCTTAGTAATGTTCAATCCCGTAATACTAGATCTACTGTATGTAGTGTTGCCCAAATTTAGTCTTGGTCTTGCAGTCTTGGTCTTGTTCTTGCGTTTTTGCAAGACCAAGACCAAGAACAAGACCGCGTATTTTTAGCAAGACCAAGACCAAGACTGACCGTGCAAGACTTGAGCAAGAACAAGACTAAGCCTGCAAGACTCTTGCGTCTTGCAGCTAGGACTTAGCGCTATTTCACGGAGTAGTTAGGTGTAACAGTTCGGTGTATAGGTACGCTTAGGAATTCTATGAGACGCAAAAAACTGTATCAAAGAATATGAAAAACTGGACCTATGCGCATTACGACTAATACCATAAACATACCTACATAGCGAATAAAAAAATATCCATTAAAATCAAACTGAGTGCATGCATAGTTATGTTTTAACCATCGGCACTTTGATAATGCGGCATCAAAGGTTTTGTACTTACTTCTCAAAGAAATTTGCCGCTTTTCGGAAGTACATGGTTATGATACACGCGCCGGCGGCTTCTTTTGAAATCATATACAACAATCGTTGCCGCCGCGCCGAAATCACAACATTTGACACTATTTGATTGCCGCCACAGGGCGTAGGTATACTCGTGCAAAATAATTTCGAATTTTAAGAGTACCTACAGGTGTTCCAAAGAATAAATAAGTTTCAGAGTGCTTAGAATGAAAATGAATACATTATACTGATCACGCAAGTAGTATTATGATAGGAAAAAATGTTAAGGATAGGTAGTAGATGTCATAATAATTTATTCTAGTAAGTATATATTATAATATTGATTATATGGTTTTAAACTAATTACTTAGGTACTATTATTGTACATTTAGTCATTATATTTCTTAAGTTTTTACAAGAAAACATAGCAAAAAAAGTGTTCAAATATCACCCGTTTGATAAATATTGTAGCCACTTTTAAATATACTTGAAACGTGTAAAAAAATTCTACGAAACTAATAAAATAATATAAAAAGCGTAGGTACTTACCTACTAATAAAATAAAAAGCCTGCGATAAGAGTTTTGTATTGCTTACCAGCCCGAATATCTCTGAGAGAGATGATGAGAGTAAGTATTTACTAGCAGTGCCCGCGACTTCGTCCACGAGGAATAGTAACTTTGGAGGTATAGTGACGTTCAGGATTTATTTATTTATTTTAAAACTTCTGTCATCAAACATACAAACAAACTCTTCAGCTTTATAATATTAGTATAGATAAGTATAGATGTACGCCAAAACATTCACTTATATGTAAAGAATAGTGATTGGCACTAATTCTTTACATATATTTTATTCACGCGTCGCGTCTGTACAAGTAGGTAATAATCTGTGTTTGTACGCCGCACGCGGCATCGTTTGATTTGCGGCGGCATCCTTTTAATAGAGCCGGCACGTGGCGAGGCGGCGCGGTAGAAAGCAAGGAAACGTACTATAAATAAAGGAATTATTTTAATTCCAGTCATTTCCAATTGAGCTGTGCTTCGAGTCTAACTTAATAATTGTTTTTACTAATTCTTGTTGTTTTCTAAAAACGTATCACGTGTACAATTTAATATGAGTGACGAAGATTCAAATTATTCTAGTCCGAGTAACGAGAGTTTGAGTCACAGATCTAAAAGACCCAAAAGCAAATTTGAGGAGTTTTTCGAAATAATTCATGCATCCCAAACTGCCTTGTGTAAATTGTGCCAACATAAAAAGATTGAAATAAAAATGAAAAACAGAAACACTTCAGGCTTAAGGAAACATCTAATATCTTTCCACAAAAAGGAATCACAAATATTTCTTCCTGTTAAACCAAAATTAAGTGGAGATATCACAAGCTTTTTAGTAACCGCTGGAAGAAGTGGACAGGTAAGAATATTTTTTTAACAATGGTCGAAGTTGTCGCTACGGGAATTTTAACTCCGCGTTTAGCTATTCATGCGATACTTTCAAAAACGCCATTAACTTACGTAAGTATTTTTGAGTTAGTGGTGTTTTCATCTAGGGGTGCGACATATTAAGTATGTAATTATCGTCTTAAATATTTTTTATAAACACCCATATTTTCATTTGTTTTCATAATCGGCCAGTAACAACTAAGTACTTTATTTTGGTAATATAACAAATGTCAATTTAACGATTTTCTCGATTTAACAACAACAAACCTCCTCCTCCTAAACGCTCAAACCTAGTATGTTTTAAATAATAACACAAGATTTATTGTTTTATTTCAGTCGGAAAACAGCAGTGACAACATCACGACAGCTACAGTTGATTGGGTGGTGAAAAAATATCTTCCCTTCTCATTTTTCGATGACGAAGCTACACAAGTATATTTTCGACGTATTTGCCCTAATATGGTGTTTCCTAAAAGGTCTACACTTAGAAGGAAAGTCAAAGAGCGATTTGAAGAGCTCCAATTGAATCTCAAGGAACGACTTCAACAATTATCATCTAAAATGTCGTTTACTATTGATGGGTGGACGTCAATTGCTGGTAGGAGTTACTACGGGGTTACTATGCATTATATAGACAACGAATGGAAGTATCGATCTGTAGTTCTTGATTTTATACCATCACGCGGTCGACATACTGGGGAAGATATTGCAACGATTTTCCATGAATGTTTATTGGAATATGACATAATTGATAAAATACAAGGTATCACGGTCGACAATGCAACTGCAAATACCAAATTTATGTATGAACTGGGCAAACAGCTGCCGCCACACTTTGATTCAGACAATCAACATTTCCGGTGCTTTGCTCACATTTTAAACCTTGGTGTACAAGATTTATTAAAGACCTTAGCATTACACTATGAGTCTGACACTAACGCGCAAGATCAGCAGTATGAAGACTATGCAGACGAAACTGAGGATGAGGAAGATGAAGAATATGCACCAAATATTGCTGACTCGCGTACATCTGTAACAAAGTTACGCAGTATTTCCAGTAAAATAAAAAGAAGTGAGATAGTGAAGAAGAAGTTTCAGTCTGCTTGTGAAGCAGCTGGCGTGCCATCAAATCTAAATGCCCTTCTTGACTGTCCAACGAGATGGAATTCCACACATGATATGATTGGATTTGGTTTAAAAGTGAGAGCGGGCATTAACATATTGTGCAGTTCTGTCACCGAATTGAATGATTTTCAAATCACAGCTAGTGAATGGCAGGTACTCGAAAAATTACATAAATTTCTAATAAACTTTAAACTTTTAAGTACAAAACTTGGTGGAAACAAATATGTTACATTACCGCTAGTCATTGTATCATTCAATCTCTTGCTAGATAAAATTGAATCCATGGTAAAACAGTTAGATGAGAAACCTAATCGATCAAATCACAGCTAGTGAATGGCAGGTACTCGAAAAATTACATAAATTTCTAATAAACTTTAAACTTTTAAGTACAAAACTTGGTGGAGACAAATATGTTACATTACCGCTAGTCATTGTATCATTCAATCTCTTGCTAGATAAAATTGAATCCATGGTAAAACAGTTAGATGAGAAACCTAATCGATCTGAAGTGGATGAAAGGCTCATTCTAGCTTTCCAAGCAGCTCGAGACAAAATGCTTAAACATTATAAGAAGAGCAACTGGATTTATTGTACTTCTTTAATTTTAGACCCAAGGCATAAAGCTCAGACTTTTGACCTGACAATGTGGGGGAAGCAACTTAAAACAGAAAGTCTGCGCAAGTTCAATGAACTTTATGAAGAATATAAAAGTCTACACTCACTGAACAAATCTCTGGAATTACCAAAAAAAGAAAATAAAGTATGTGATGAAGATGAAGACGTAATAGACTTTGATAAACTCTATGAATGTCCCTCGACGTCATCTGGATCTTGTCTTCAAGGCTTAGTGATAGACGAGTTGGAGGAGTACCTGAGAAAACCAAGAACTGTCAGCTCGGAAGACATTTTAGATTGGTGGAGGACGCATGAGACAGAGTATCCGACTTTATCGAAGATGGCCCGTGATTTTCTCTCAATACCTGCTGAGAGATTATTTTCTAAAGCATCATTAGTAATTAGAAAACATAGAAATAGGTTAAGTGATGAGTCAGCCAGATGGTTACTTTGTATTAATTCTTGGTCAAAAGAATTGATATAAAGTAACATAACCTAATGATAAAGCTGTTGTGTACTGTTATGTTTGATTTGTGTTGTATTTTATTTTTTATTGAAATAAATGATAAATCGTAAAACTCTTTTATTAAATTTCATATAAGTTGAGGGTTCAATCTCTTTCTAGACAGATATTGTTCTTTAAAATACAGTCAAGTTATTGTAATTAATTTGTTTTTTACATGTTTTAGCAAATGTAAGCTTATAAATCATAAATGTTTATTAAGAAACAGTTACTTCCATGGAAAACGACATATAGGTCAGTTGATTTTTCGAATTTCTTATCCTCCTCCTCAGTTATCCTCATCCTCATGTTCCTCCTCCTCCTCCTCAGTTATTTATTCTCTCAGTCTCAGTTAGTTATTTATTAATCTGCTTGATCTTTACTATGGCTTTGTTAATTCAAGCTCACGATGTTTCAATTCTAATACGTTTTTCTAAGATTTAAAGTAAACTTTAATAAATAGTAATAGACTAATAGGTAATTGCAAGACTTGCAAGGCTCTTGCTGCAAGACCAAGACCAAGACCAAAACTGGGAGCGCAAGACCAAGACCAAGACCAAGCCCAGGTGTATTGGCGCAAGACCAAGACCAAGACTGGCTAAGTCTCGTCTTGTTCTTGCATTTGGGCAACACTAACTGTATGTCATCGCATCAAATACCTCCCATAGGTCGCGTTGAATTATACGCGATAGTTGCAAATGTAAATCATACATTTTTGTATTGGTGCAATGTAGGTCTCGTCGATGCTGCGCGATCACTTTACGAAGCATTTTCTCACTCGCGACACGAAAAAACTGATCGTATCCTGGAATGCATTTCACTGGTTTTATGTTCAAAAACTTTGGAATCACGTTATTATCACGACACTTCACCAGGAACTCTAAACTACACTCAAGTTTTCTACGTTTCAGTCTTGTACGCGCAAACTCTTTTAGTTTATTAAGGCAGCGCGGAGCGAGTTTGCTGTGAGACCATCAAATGCCCTCGGTAACGATCGGGACTCATCGGACGATTCCGCTGAAGACGCTCAAGAAGCAAGCAGTACCCCCCCGCCGCCCGAAGCTGTGTCGCGACGTGCTGCACGTTACGCTAGCCGCAGTGCGCGTCGGGGGCTCGCAGACGCAGCTGCGCACTCGCCCTGATGATGAGCATACATAATCATGCATGACATAATCGACTCTAACGCGTGAGTATTGCCGGAAATACAACTGTTTTTAATATGTGTCAAACTCACGATAATTTTAATACTAAAAAAATGTAAGGGTTGGTAGTATTCGTAGCCGCTACCACACAGCTTCTGTTCTGATCGTATTCTAACTCCGTTAAAATACGGAATGAAGTAACACAACCCTAGCAATACTTAAAATCAAAGCCGTGGAGCTTTAAGCCACAAACGCCATTGCGGTCGAATAGAAAGGTAAAGTATAAAATATTGCTTCTAATACTTTTTGAAAGTTTTGTCAATGTTTCAATATTGGTTGTATTCTGTTCATGTATTGGTTCATATACAAATAATATTTTGGTTTTCAAATAACGTTGATTAAATTTCCGTGTGGTGACGGAGTAAGAAAATAATTCACTGCCCATCTTACCCATGAATGAGCATAAGAGATGACTAAGGGATTTATAACGCTTATATCATCATGTGCAAGAGAAGGAAAACTCGAAACAAAACCCTGTATCAATACGTCTGACGAGCGTGGTATATTAAGTCAATTTCCCTCCCATAGTAGAGGAGGCTCAAGCCCAACACGGGGGGCTGAGATGTTGATGATTGACTTAATTTATATATTTTAATGTAAGTTATGATTATTTATAATATAATCATGCGAAATGCGAAAAACGCTAATTTTTTCTAAATATAGAATTTTTTTCTTGCTGATATTAAATTTGACGATACTCGAAATTTTCGCACTTCAGCGGCAAATTGCAAAGATAAAAATTTGCAGACTGCTCATCACAGAAGTAAGATTTCCTTATATCCTCTTCCACCTTAATATTATCCCGTACTCTTTCCTTTCTTAAGGCGTGCGGTACATTGGACCGTAGGAAGTGGTGAATCTTGCTTTCATTCCTCTACTTTAAATTACCCTTACTGATATTTAACAATACATATTTTATTTATATATCATCATCTCAACTCATATAGTCCCACACCAAGCTGAAGCTTCGTCTATAACAGTAGGGGAATTGACGTGCTACCAGTACCATGCTGATCAGACGGATTGGTATAAGGGCTTTATTTTTAGAATTTTTCATCTCTTACGTAGATGTTGTATGCATATTATATCCCCTAGATGCCTTTTACGACATTTGCGAGATAAACTCAGCTCTCCTTATATCGCCCATGGGTGCCCATAACGACTTAAGGACGACTAAGAGATATAATGCTTCATAACATCTATGCTAGAGAAGGAAACTTCAAAATGAAACCCTATACCAGACTTTTTTTTTTTTTTTTTTTTTTTACGGTGGGCTATGGACGTCGCACCCCGCCAAATCAGTCCGGGATGACGGAAGAGGCGGCGCGCAACCCCATTGACCCACCCTGCAAGCACCGCTTCTTCGCCGTGCGAGCGGGCCACCGGTACCCGATCTTTGTCTTCGGTGGCCAAACCCTATACTAGACTGGCCAGTGTGCTATAGTAAATTTCTTTCTATTTCCACAATAGGTAAAGTTGCTGTGTGGTAGCGGCTACGAATACTACCAACCCTTACTATGCTCATGTCTATCTCTCTCATCTCATGCTGTCGAAAAAACTAATAAGATCTTTATATAGAGTTAGATCGACTACACTTGAAGCTGCTTTGGTCAAAAATTACATTTCCAAGGAATATGACATCAGATAGACTGTAGGGCATAAAACTATTGCCAATAACTTTCGTAATATGTAAGATGAAACAAATTATATATTTATATCACATATTATTACATGTTTATGTTACATCGACCTTAAGTAATTGGGATAAGAACTGAAGAATGATGATATAGAGGTATACTTCAGCAGTGATACATATAGAGTTGAAACGATAATTAGATTTAGGAACACATATTTTTTGAATTACTGAAATTTAGCACTTAATATGCTTAATTATTTATAAAATCCGATTACGAAATGAAAAATGATGTCGCAAGCGGGATTCGAACCCGCGTCTATTGGGATTCCGGCCCAATCGTGCTGCCACTGCACCACCGCGACTAATTGTAGGACATGCAAATTTCACTCCGTATTATATTTACGTCTTAAGGTGACGGTATGCTATCTACCCGACAATGTTTACACATTGTTATAGGCTTAATACTTCAAACTTTACAGTTAGAATTGTATTAAACGATGACACAACCTTGTTATTTAAATTACTGAAATTTAGCACTTAATATGCTTAATTATTTATAAAATCCGATTACGAAATGAAAAATGATGTCGCAAGCGGGATTCGAACCCGCGTCTATTGGGATTCCGGCCCAATCGTGCTGCCACTGCACCACCGCGACTAATTGTAGGACATGCAAATTTCACTCCGTATTATATTTACGTCTTAAGGTGACGGTATGCTATCTACCCGACAATGTTTACACATTGTTATAGGCTTAATACTTCAAACTTTACAGTTAGAATTGTATTAAACGATGACACAACCTTGTTATTTAAATTACTGAAATTTAGCACTTAATATGCTTAATTATTTATAAAATATACCTATAACAATGTGTAAACATTGTCGGGTAGATAGCATACCGTCACCTTAAGACGTAAATATAATACGGAGTGAAATTTGCATGTCCTACAATTAGTCGCGGTGGTGCAGTGGCAGCACGATTGGGCCGGAATCCCAATAGACGCGGGTTCGAATCCCGCTTGCGACATCATTTTTCATTTCGTAATCGGATTTTATAAATAATTAAGCATATTAAGTGCTAAATTTCAGTAATTTAAATAACAAGGTTGTGTCATCGTTTAATACAATTCTAACTGTAAAGTTTGAAGTATTAAGCCTATAACAATGTGTAAACATTGTCGGGTAGATAGCATACCGTCACCTTAAGACGTAAATATAATACGGAGTGAAATTTGCATGTCCTACAATTAGTCGCGGTGGTGCAGTGGCAGCACGATTGGGCCGGAATCCCAATAGACGCGGGTTCGAATCCCGCATGCGACATCATTTTTCATTTCGTAATCGGATTTTATAAATAATTAAGCATATTAAGTGCTAAATTTCAGTAATTTAAATAACAAGGTTGTGTCATCGTTTAATACAATTCTAACTGTAAAGTTTGAAGTATTAAGCCTATAACAATGTGTAAACATTGTCGGGTAGATAGCATACCGTCACCTTAAGACGTAAATATAATACGGAGTGAAATTTGCATGTCCTACAATTAGTCGCGGTGGTGCAGTGGCAGCACGATTGGGCCGGAATCCCAATAGACGCGGGTTCGAATCCCGCTTGCGACATCATTTTTCATTTCTTAATCGGATTTTATAAATAATTAAGCATATTAAGTGCTAAATTTCAGTAATTTAAATAACAAGGTTGTGTCATCGTTTAATACAATTCTAACTGTAAAGTTTGAAGTATTAAGCCTATAACAATGTGTAAACATTGTCGGGTAGATAGCATACCGTCACCTTAAGACGTAAATATAATACGGAGTGAAATTTGCATGTCCTACAATTAGTCGCGGTGGTGCAGTGGCAGCACGATTGGGCCGGAATCCCAATAGACGCGGGTTCGAATCCCGCTTGCGACATCATTTTTCATTTCGTAATCGGATTTTATAAATAATTAAGCATATTAAGTGCTAAATTTCAGTAATTTAAATAACAAGGTTGTGTCATCGTTTAATACAATTCTAACTGTAAAGTTTGAAGTATTAAGCCTATAACAATGTGTAAACATTGTCGGGTAGATAGCATACCGTCACCTTAAGACGTAAATATAATACGGAGTGAAATTTGCATGTCCTACAATTAGTCGCGGTGGTGCAGTGGCAGCACGATTGGGCCGGAATCCCAATAGACGCGGGTTCGAATCCCGCTTGCGACATCATTTTTCATTTCGTAATCGGATTTTATAAATAATTAAGCATATTAAGTGCTAAATTTCAGTAATTTAAATAACAAGGTTGTGTCATCGTTTAATACAATTCTAACTGTAAAGTTTGAAGTATTAAGCCTATAACAATGTGTAAACGTTGTCGGGTAGATAGCATACCGTCACCTTAAGACGTAAATATAATACGGAGTGAAATTTGCATGTCCTACAATTAGTCGCGGTGGTGCAGTGGCAGCACGATTGGGCCGGAATCCCAATAGACGCGGGTTCGAATCCCGCTTGCGACATCATTTTTCATTTCGTAATCGGATTTTATAAATAATTAAGCATATTAAGTGCTAAATTTCAGTAATTTAAATAACAAGGTTGTGTCATCGTTTAATACAATTCTAACTGTAAAGTTTGAAGTATTAAGCCTATAACAATGTGTAAACATTGTCGGGTAGATAGCATACCGTCACCTTAAGACGTAAATATAATACGGAGTGAAATTTGCATGTCCTACAATTAGTCGCGGTGGTGCAGTGGCAGCACGATTGGGCCGGAATCCCAATAGACGCGGGTTCGAATCCCGCTTGCGACATCATTTTTCATTTCGTAATCGGATTATACATATTTTTTGCATTAGAAATAAAACTACTCTAACGAATTTTTTCATGTTTGTATTTGATTTTTAATTTTCCCGAGATTCCGAGTACTACAGCGTTTATAGTCACGGAAGGACTGAAGTACCTCACTTGCAACAAGTCATCGTTATTACAGAGATTTATATCTACCTGCTACAGTATTAGTTATTAAATTTTGACCCACTGTTGGGCTCGAACCTCCTCCATAATGGGAGGGAAATTGAATTACTATACCACGCTGATCAGACGTGTTGATATAGGGTTTTGTTTCAAGTTTTCCTTATCTTGCATAGACGTTATATGGGTTTTATATTTCTTAGTCGTATCTTACGATCATCCATGTATAAGATAGGGGGCGGTGAATTGTATTCTTACTCTGTCACCACGCAGATGAATTACCAGTATAATATTGCCAGTACAAAAAGGAAATTATTCTATATATAAAACTTTATATTGTTTATGGTTAAATTTATTATTTAGTTATTTAGAATCAACTTCATTTTGTACTGGTAAACATCAGACCGTCCGTCCGACCGTCCGTGTGGTGACGGAGTAAGAATACAATTCACCACCCCTGTCTTACCTGTGCGTGATCGTAAGAGACGACTAAGGGATATAAAAATGCGTATAATATCTATCTATGCAAGAGAAGGAAAACTCGAAACAAAACCCTATTCCAACACGCCTGACCAGCGTGGCATAGTAGGTCAATTTCCCTCCCATTATGGAAGAGGCTAGAGCCCAGCAGTGGTATATATATGAGCTGAGATGATGAAACATCAGAAATTTATAAATACCCGAATACGAAACGAAAAATTATGTCACAAGCGGGGTTCGAACCCGCACCTATTGGGAATCCGGCCCAATCGTGCTGCCACTGCACCACCGCGACTAATTGTAGGACATGCAACCGTGCTGCCACTTACACCATAGTGAACTATTTTAGGACATGCAGATTTCGCTTCATATTATATCTTACGTCTTCAAGGTGACGTATGCCATCTATCGGACAATGTTTACACATTGTATAGACTTAATACTTCAAACTTTACAGTTAGAATTGTATTAAACGATGGACTTTTGATGGGAATTTGTAAACGTCATGTGGTGCTCTTGTATTATATTCGATATCTTAGTGTTTTAATGTGTTATATTAGATAATTTTGATGGCATTTTATGTAATGTGATGTGCGGAAATACTGGGATGTAGTGAATATCATATAAAAGTGCTTTACAACATTTTCGTTTTCCATCAAAATTCCCACAAGATACCATTAACAGTGAGGCCATTGCACTGTTAATGGTGACAATTTGACTTAGACAACGACTGACTTGAAAGACTAAAAACGTGAAAATATTTAAACTTGACACTGGCACCAATAGCTCGTATATGTAGCTGATTGCCAATACATAAGAAGAAGAAGTATTAAACGATGACACAACCTTGTTATTCAAATTACTGAACTTTTTAGCATTTAATATGCTTAATTATTTATAAATACCCGAATACGAAACGAAAAATTATGTCACAAGCGGGGTTCGAACCCGCACCTATTGGGAATCCGGCCCAACCGTGCTGCCACTTACACCATAGTGAACTATTTTAGGACATGCAGATTTCGCTTCATATTATATCTTACGTCTTCAAGGTGACGTATGCCATCTATCGGACAATGTTTACACATTGTATAGACTTAATACTTCAAACTTTACAGTTAGAATTGTATTAAACGATGACACAACCTTGTTATTCAAATTACTGAAATTTTTAGCATTTAATATGCTTAATTATTTATAAATACCCGAATACGAATAATTAATATAAATAATTAAGCATATTAAATGCTAAAAATTTCAGTAATTTGAACATCAGAAATCTTAAGGTTTCCATTGTACTTTATATCCAAACGTGCTTTAATATGTAAAGATAAATCACATACAACCCATTCTCTCGTTGTTTTTCTTTATTTTTTCTCTAGTTTTTACGTACGTTATAAATAAAATCGTCGTCACGAAATACTACGGATATAAGTTTTTAAAGGGTATGACTATGATAGATAGGGTAATAAACATTTTCTTGCTGGCCTTTCTTGTGAGGGATTTACATCTAAAACTACTTTTTTTTTATTGTCGATATTTATGTTTTCTTCTCAGCTTATATATGTCCCACTTTTGGACTTGAGCCTTCTTCATAATAAGAGGAAGTTTGACGCGCTTTACCATGTATTGGTAAAGTAAATTATGTCGAATTTTTTATTCTTGAATCGACGTCTACTTTTATTACCTTTTTTTTCCTTAGATGGCAGACGAGCAAGCAGCATACCTGATGGTAAGTGATACTGCTGCACATGACCCTTGGCAACACCAGGGCACAGCTAAGCCGTTGCTTAACTTGAAGAAAGTCTTCTTCTTAAACCTCGTTTGAAGAAGTATATGTCATAGCGCTCGGGAAACATAGCAGCAGGTATTTCATTCCAGATCTTGCAAGTGCGTGGGAGAAATGATCGCTAAAAACGTATAGTCGATGATCGTATCGTTTCCAGGTGAAATGGATGAACCCTATTATGGTGTCGAGTGGTAAAGTCTCACCGCCGCTCCAGCGACTCCAGTCATATTGGGATCATCATTTTATGCTCCAATATTTAGAAAGCTGGTGATCCAATTACTTAGCTTCGATAGACGGGCCCCGTGCCAGACCCTGTCGAATGCCTTCGCGATATCTAGGCTGAACGTTAGCACCTCACTCTTGCCCTCCAAAGCCTCTGCTCAACGATGTGACACAAGAAGATCACCAAACGACTAACCATAACGAAAGTGATCGCCAATATGACATTGGCGATCACTGATCAGCTGATGATCCTCAAGGTACTGCAGAAACTTGCGGTTAAGTGTTTTCTGCCTTACCTTGGAGAGCAAGGGCATGGGCTACCTTCCACGAATATGGAACCCTATTAGTGTCATAGAAAAGTTGGTATAGGCGCGTAAGGACGGGGTCAACTCGAGAGCGCACGTTTTCAGGACCACCGCAGGGATGACATCCGGCCCGCTCGACTTATGGACGTCTAAAAACCGCAGCGCCCGCCTGACCACACGCTGTGTGATGCTGATTTCAGGGAGAGAGCTTTTACACCGCGGGATGGTGGCGGCTTGACGATTCCGTGACGGAATTTTCGCTGGTTGGCGGGACAGCCTCCCAGGAAGGGTAGTCCTGGGTTCGGATCCCCTGCTGACCAGCAGGTGGCCGGTGGTGACCATTCCCACCGGGTCTCTCTGTGCTCCCTGTGCCACCGGGTCTCCCTTGCCCCTTTACCTTCAACGCCCCAACCATGAATTCACCACCGTAAATTTGAGGCACCACCAAAACTTACAAACACACCCGATAAGTTGGGCTCCGGCTCTCTCGCTCACCAAACGAAGCACAGCAACAAAAAGTTCTCACTGTTCAAACGTCGATTTTCTGCGAGAGTGCGGTACTACCCCGGCCGGACCTGCCCGCATCTGCAGACAATGGACTGTCAACAGTGTGGCCTTACCACTACTTATGGTGGCAAACAAAATGGCCTACCAACGAAAACCCCAAACCCACCCAGAAAGTTGAGCTACCGCCTCTCTCGCTCACTGAAGAAAACAACAGCAGTGTGAACCAACCGTGTGAGTGTAAGCAGTGGTAATAGCTCAGACATGGATTTTCTGCGAAAGTGTGGCACTAACCCAGACGGGCCGGCCCACGACTATAGACAGAAAACTGTCAACAGTGTAGCCTTATTACTAGTATTAGCGCATAACTGCACTAATAGATGTGTTTAAAACACATCTATGTGAATGAATTATATTCTTACTGCGTTACCCCCTTTTTTTTTTTTTTTTTTTTTTTGCGGTGGGTTATGGACGTCGCACCCCGCCAAATCGGTCCGGGGTGACGGAAGAGGCGGCGCACAACCCCATTGACCCACCCTGCAAGCACCTCTTCTTCGCCGTGCGAGCGGGCCACCGGTACCCGATCTTTGTCTTCGGTGGCCCGCTCGGCGGTATGCCCTCTCGGGCTCCGGGCTCTTGTCGACGCCCCGACAGCTTTCGCCGTCGAGGCGTCGTCCTCACGCGGTGGCCTCACGTCGGGTGACCGGACAATTCCCCGGTCCGATCACCCGAAGCCTCGGTTAGGGCGGCATCAGGCGCAGGTACTCGCGCCTGCGCCGCCCCGGCCGCGGGCGGCGGCCCGGGCCACGGGAATCCTCCCGGGCCCGTTCCGCCGCCTCCTTCTGCGAGATGACAGCCTCGCAGAAGGCGGCGACCGCGTCCCAATTCCTGACGCTGTCGACCATCGCTCGCGCAACAGTCGGCAGCGTCAGGTCGGCACCGATGACAGCGACGAGGTCACGGCGCTGCCCGTCCCAGCCCGAACATACCTCGAGCGTATGTTGCGCCGTGTCCTCGTCGCTACTGCAATGGTGGCAGGACGGAGTCCACTCCCTCCGCACGACCGTGTGCAGGTACTTGCCGAAGCAACCATGCCCCGACAAGACCTGCACCAACCGGAAAGAGAGGACTCCGTGCCGCCGCTCCATCCGCTCCATCAGTACGGGCCGGAGGGCCTCAACGGTAAAAACACCGTGTCTAGGCCTCTCCAGCCGCGTAGCCCAACGGGCGATGACTTCTCGGCGGGCGTCCTCGCGCCAGGTGGCTATCTCGTTGAACGATGGGGAGCCACCCTCTTCGCGCATTGAGGTAACCCGCCGGTAGAGGTCGGAGAGCATCTCCGCCTCTAGGTCCCACGGGGGTGTCCCGGCCAATAGGCATGCCGCCTCGGTAGACACCGTGCGGTATCCGCGAATGGCTCTGACCGCCATGGCTCGCTGTGGCCTCCACAGCACCGCCTTGAGCTGGGCGTTCAGAGCCCTCGCCCACACGGGTGCGCCGTACATGGCCATTGAGCGGATCACCCCCGCATACAGCCGTCGGCCCTCGAAACTGGGTCCGCCCACGTTCGGCATGAGCCGAGAAAGGGCGGACGCCGCGCCGACCAGCCGGGGAGCAATTTGACGGAAATGCTCCCGGAACCACCATCGCCCGTCGAGCACCAGGCCCAAGTACCTCATATGGGCCTGGATACTGATGTGGATGGAGTTGACGACTAACGAGGCGCCGATGGGCAACCTCACACGGGGCCCATGGAATAGTAGGGCCTCCGTCTTGTTTAGGGCCACCCTGAGCCCCAGCGCCTCAATTCGCCTGACCATCTCCTCGGTGCCGAGAGTGGCCAGGCTCGCCGCCTCTTCGAGTGTCCTGCCCCGGGCTGTGACGAGCGTGTCGTCAGCATAGCAAATAACGCTCAGCCCGGGGGGGAGACTCCCTCTTAACGCCCAGTCGTAACTGATGTCCCACAGAGTCGGCCCCAGAACTGACCCCTGCGGAACACCGCACGACATGGGCGTCCGCACAATGTCCCCTGCGGGGCTCGCGTAGAGGACACTGCGCCCCTCCAAATAGTCTGCCACCAGCCGCCTGAGGTACAGGGGCACTCCATGGAACCGGAGTGCCTCCCTGATGCAGCTGAATGGCAGACTATTGAAGGCGTTGGCGATGTCCAACGACACCGCCAACAGCACTCCTTTACCGGCGACAGCCTCCGCGGCCGTCTGCTTCAGGCGTAGCAGGGCCCCGATGGTCGAACGCCCCCTCCGAAACCCAAACTGAGCGTCCGACAGATCGGGCCCCACCTCCTCCAGGTGTCGGACGATGCGGGCAGCGAGGACACGCTCCAGCAGCTTACCCACATCGTCCAGAAGCACAATGGGCCTGTAGGCCGACGGCGAATCCGGGGGCCGTCCCGGCTTTGGCAGGAGAACCAACCTCCCTTCCTTCCAGCACTCAGGGAACCGTCCAGACGTCAGACAGGCGTTGAACAGTTGCCTGAGGCGAGGTTCGAGATGCTCGAGGAGCAACGTCAACACCCGGACTGGGACTCCGTCCGGGCCGGGGGCCGTGGTGGCGGAACGAATCTTCGCCACGGCTGACCCCACTTCCGACTCCGTCACGGGCGGAATACTCTCGATGGCCTCCCGGTCGTGATCTGGCGAAGCCATGACCGGGGGCGTGTGCTCCGACTGCTGCGGGAACAGCTCCTCGACCACTCTACGAAGGAGGTCGGGCTGGAGGGTCTCGGTGAGGGGGGGGCCCTGCGCGCGAAGCTTATTCAGCGACGCGCGATACGGGCGACCCCAGGGGTCACGGTCGAGACCGTCCAGCATCTCCTGCCAACTCGTGTCCTTGGCGGACCAGATGGCCAGCCGAAAGGCGGTACGCGCACTGCGGTACGCCTCGTACAGCTGGCCCTCCCGCTCAACATCGCGGCGACGCCGCCGACTGCGGGTGTAGGACCTTCGGGCACTAATGCACGCCGCACGAAGGTCCGCCAGTCTTGGGGACCACCAGTAGACCCCCTGCCTCGGAGGTAGACGCCGCACCCTGGGCATGGCCGCATCGCAGACCTGCGTTAACGCACTGCGGATGCGGACAGCCTCGACGTCCACTCCGTCCGCTGGGGGGGGTGAGGACAGCCACGTGTTCACGATGGCCGCCTCCGCCAGTAGGTCCCTATCCAGCCGCCCCACAGCCCACCGCGGAAATGCGGGAGCTCGGTCCGCCCTGTGACCCCTGCTGGGGTCCCGGAGAGGGGAGACCTCTATCCGGATGTAACGGTGATCCGACAGGGTCTCCGCCTCCTCCAGGACACGCCAGTTCCTCACTCGTGGTGCGACAGCGGGGCTAGCGAACGACAAGTCCACTATCGACCCACCCTGCTGTCGCACACACCTGTTCACTGAGCCTCTGTTTAGGACACAGAGGCCCAGTGACGCCGCCCACTCCACGATCGCCCGCCCGCGATCGTCCGTCATCGGGGACCCCCACGCCGTGGATTTGGCGTTGAAGTCCCCCAGGACCAGGACGAGGCCTGGTGCCAGTCGCCGTATCGAAGCCTCCAAGGTGGTGAGGGAGGCCCCGAAATCGTCCATTCTCCTGTTAGGGGAGAGGTAAACGCTGTACAGTGTGACCCCTCCCCAATCCGCCGCGACAAATTCCTCGCCCCTATCCAAGAGGGATAAGGACGGGAAGTGCCGCTGCGTGGAGGTGACGATTGCCGCGGTTCCGTTCCGGCTGACCACCCAATTGGGGCGATCAGGCACGACGTACGGTTCCGCGACTACGGCTGCACCGATCGACCACTCCGCCATGGATTGCAGGAGGAGATCCTGCGCACCGGCGGAGTGGTTGGTGTTGGCCTGCAGGAGGTGAGTGGACTGGGCAGCCATTAATGGGCCGTGTCCATTATCACCTCCTGGCTTGCGGCGGGCGATCGGGCCGCGCTAGGAGCTGAAGCGGCCGGAGTTGAAGGGCCGCTCCGCCCCTTTGGAGCCGAAGCCGGAGGTCTGCACGCCCCAGAGCCCATGCGGTGCTTGGCAGGCTTATTGGCCGGCCGGCAGGCCGGCGCTCCAGCACGGTGACTCGCGCTGAGCTCCAGCCCACAAGGAGCCTGCCTGAGCCGGCCAGTTGCCTGACCGACTCCACTGGGCACTGCACCCAGGCGGCACCTACGCCGCTCGGACCGGGTCGGATCGCACCAACTCGGACGGTGTCCAGGGGACACCCGGTTTTCGAGGCAATGGCCTCCCGGATGTCTTCCACCGTCACGGAGTCGTCCAGACCCGCGATGCGCATTTCGGCGCACTTCACGATTTTCACGCCACCCTCCTCGGCGAACAAACCTCGCAGCTTCGACGCCACGCTATCGGCCGTCCTGGTGCCCTCGGCCCCAGGGAACTCCAGAATCCGAGCCCCTGTCCGGGCCTTGCGGGTCCTGGCTTCGACGCCTCCTATGTCGGAGACGTCAAGCTCCCGCCGGGCTTTCCGCAGGACGGCCTCATAGCTGAGGCCCCTTTCTGCCGCCTCAGGCAGCACAGTGATCACCACTGCGGCTGTCTTCGCCGGCCGGAGCCCCTTGCGCGGCCTCTTCCTCTTCCTCCCGCCTCCTTCGGCTCCTGCCTGGGGAGCGGAGACCTCAGCGGCGCGCTTGGCTACCGCTCTCCTCCTCTGGCCGCGACTCTTCTTGCCGCGCTCGGCCACCTGCCAACCCTGTTCGGGCGCAGCGGGCATGCCAGGCGCGGGAGGCGCGGTCGCGGGTGCGCTAGTCGTCGTCGGCGGTGTTGATGCGGGCGACGACTGCGGCATGGCAGTAGCCGGTGCCGACTTCTTTTTAGGCTTTTGTTTGGGTCCAGCCGCGGCCGCGGCGTAGCTGCCCCCCACGCGGCCACCCTGACAAGGCAGCGGGGCGGGGGCTGGTGCCGCATATGGCCGCTTGTCCGCGGCGAGAGGCGGTCGAACACGTGGTTCTGGAGGCAGCCTTGCCTCCAGAACGGCCAAGCGCGCATTGACCATATTACCGATCGTGTCGATAATGGCGCGCAAGGCCTCGTCCGACACGCCCCCCACCGCGGGCAACGGGATTAGCGTTACCGGCTGGACCTCTGCCGGGGCCTGCTCTACGACGGCGACATTTGGCGGGCTTGTGCTGGTCGTCTTCGGCGCGGCGGCAACCGATGGACGGCCAGCACCTCGAGGCGGCTTCGGGGCGGCGACGACGGCGACGGTTCCTTGGCGGCCAGCATTGACCGACGGCGCAGATGGCGCAGGCGGCACGAGCCGCGCCATTTGGGCCTTTTACTGCGTTACCCCCTTGGCACATTTTTGAAGTGAAAACTTCTTTAGGCGCGTTGAGCGTTTTTGGAGGGGAAAAACTTATAGGTTTGCGTCACCGACATGCTAATACTAATAGTATATCTATAGCTATGTAAAAACTACTTTAGGCGCGTTGAGCGTTTTTGGAGGGGAAAAACTTATAGGTTCGCGTCACCGACATGCTAATGCTAATAGTATATCTATAGCTATGTAAAAACTTCTTTAGGCGCGTTGAGCGTTTTTGGAGGGGAAAAACTTATAGGTTCGCGTCACCGACATGCTAATGCTAATAGTATATCTATAGCTATGTAAAAACTACTTTAGGCGCGTTGAGCGTTTTTGGAGGGGAAAAACTTATAGGTTTGCGTCACCGACATGCTAATACTAATAGTATATCTATAGCTATGTAAAAACTACTTTAGGCGCGTTGAGCGTTTTTGGAGGGGAAAAACTTATAGGTTTGCGTCACCGACATGCTAATACTAATAGTATATCTATAGCTATGTAAAAACTACTTTAGGCGCGTTGAGCGTTTTTGGAGGGGAAAAACTTATAGGTTCGCGTCACCGACATGCTAATGCTAATAGTATATCTATAGCTATGTTAAAACTTCTTTAGGCGCGTTGAGCGTTTTGGAGGGGAAAAACTTATAGGTTCGCGTCACCGACATGCTAATGCTAATAGTATATCTATAGTATCATTATGGTTTAAAGGTTATCTTACTAGCGTGGTAAAACCGATTCCTAGATGTTCGATAATATTTTTTATTTTTATATTAAAATCAGAAAATTATTATTATTTCAATTAGTCTTAAGTTAATAGTTTTCACTTCTATCGGCAGTCCCCATGACTGCCTGTTGCTTTTTTAATTACGTCACATTTTATTATACTTTAAGTAATACACACAACATGTTTCTTATCATGAATATAATATTTTCTAATCATTCAAATCCTTCATGCTATGAAATATATTTTATGCAATTTAGATAGGTATACTTTCATTTTTCTTTTAATCCTATTTATTAAGAACTAGATAACTTTCTGAGATTTTAGAATTTATAAATATTGCATTAAAACTGTTGATTAAAAAGGCATTCTATATTTAGTTAAATTTTATGTGTAAGCAGCACATAAGTTAGTTATAATTATCCAACATAAGTTTCAGTCACCTTTTCTCCCTTCCATTTATTTCATAAAGCCTCCCAGTGCTTAAAATAATAATGTTAATGCTACTATATTATATATAACTAGCAAATCCAGCCCATTGGTTTGTTTGTAGAAGTCGATATATCACAGCGCCATCTGGTGGCGAATTACACCAATAGCATATAAACCTTTTCCATGAAAGAATATATACATACCAATTTTAATAGTGATTGATCAAATAGTTTCTGAGTTTAGCGATGTCCTATACACAAACATCCTCATTTATAGATATATATAACATACTTTTGTTTTTTATTAGTCACTAAAACACAAATCTAGTTATGACTTCTGAAATCTATGTTTAAGCAGTCATTATTATCTCGTACAAATAAACAAAATAAATTTCATATATTTATTTATCTAATAAGATAAAGACAAACAAATCTGCCTCCCTAAGAGGCGAGGATATTGAATAAATCGTAAAGATTCTGACGTTCTAGCGGAAAGCTGAAAAATTAATGTAATAGGCAGCACGGATAACGTAGTGATTTCATTAGGAATTCCTTTGCCCGTTGGCCTTGGTAGTGGGTTCATATCTCAAGCAAGACATTTGTGCATACCATAAATTACAAATTTATAATTAACCCTTAATTATAAAATAATTATTGTTTTACTACCGAATGATATTTAAGATCTAAAATAAAACTATTTTTACGAATTCTATCGCATTTGTATTTATTTTATTTTTTAATTTTCCGACCTTTCGAAAAATTTACAGCGGTCATGGTCTATGACCAGGACTGAACAAACGCTGTAAAGTATTCAAAATAAAAAATATGTAAAGTGTTCGAAACTAAAAATCAAATACAAACGCAATAGAATCGCTAAAAATATTTTTATTGCAAATGTATTATATTTTTTTCAAATATGTAAGTCAACGCTGTTTGCTTCTTTATTTTTTTAATTATTTTACATTTTCCTTGATGCTTAGTAATTATATAAAACTATTTTTTTTAAAAGGAAAGAAAAGTCCATGAGCAACTCTTTGCCAAATATTCAAATGCGAACTGTCCTACAATAGTGAATAATAAAAAAATTAAAAAAATTAAATTATAATCTCATTAGGAAAGGACAAACAACTAGAGCCAACATCAAAACGTGTCGTATTACATTTGATAACATAAAAATCCTTTATTCACAACATACATTTAAAATCTCAAACGAAACCACATTTACGAATGTGCTAAAGGAAAACCAACTCTACATTAAAGCAATAGAAGTGATGTAAAGCGAGTGTTTTTTTATCTTTAAAACTGTAGTAGAGGAGATTGCATTCTGTTCATATTCCGTTCATCTCGAGGTCGTGGACCAAAGCTAAGAGAAGCGACGACGCAAGCCACGGGCGGATATCAACAATTTCCTATAAATATCACAATTTAAATAATAATAGAAGGATACGTGATCAAGTTTAGCCATTTTGATACTCCTGTAAGCCAGGATCTACAATAGTCTATGAAATTCATGGTATATTTATGGAAGATAATACGGACATTTAACCCTCAGGCAGTCCCAGTAATAGCCCAGTCAAAATAGACACAAAAATCGGGTAAACTTACATAAATTTCGATAAAGCTGAAAATTGGTGGAGGTTTTAATTTCGTTATTACAAATGAAATGTCAGAAGTCCCCATCGATTCCACACCTGCTAAAAAAGTTATTCATGGTCAAAGGTCGAAAATTTAGATTTTTCGCCTTTTCCTCGCAAACGAAGAGCGTTTTAGTAAAAATAACCTACGCAATTAATTACAGTAATTTATGCAAGCTGAAATGCTATTTTGACTTTTTGACCACACACTGTTGCTTGTAATCAAGATTACACTTAAAAACTTGCATTTGTAATATTATAAACTTTTTTATTAATCCTTATATTAAGAGATAGCTCACACTTAATGGGAAGATGCCTGTCTTTTGTAACACAGTTCTTAACTAATACAATAAACAGTGTACTATCTGATATTTTTGTAGTTACTTATTTTTACTTTATAAAAATAAAGAAAAATCAAGAAAAATTTGTATTTTATATTCGACTGGGCTATAATGCTTTTAAATATCTTGTGCCCCATAACAGTATTAATTAAAAAGTTAAACAGAGAAGTTGTGATAGATAAAATAAAAAAAATCGAAGGTCAGTGGTCAATGAATGAAAGTTCTCTCTTTTGTATAGCATTAATGTCTAATACAGGATTTTTCGGGGGTTTATCACCCCCTATCTATCTAGTTAGGATTCATTTATAGAAAATATTATTTTATCAATACTTTCATCATGATCATCACAGCCCACATACGCCCCACTGTTGGGCTCGGGCCTCCTCCATAATGGGAGGGAAATTAACCTACTATACCGCGCTGGTCAGACGTGTTGGTGCAGGGTTTTCCTTCTCTTGCATAGATTTTATACACGTTTTATATCCCTTAGTCGTCTCTTACGAACACCTACGAGTATAATAAGGGGTGGTGAATTGTATTCTCACTCCGTCACCACACGGATAAATCAATCAATACTTTCAGAAAAATATTTTTTGTCGTTGGCTGAAATCTATTGGAATACAAGGGCAAATTTGGTCAATGTTATTGATAATAGACATAACTTAATTGAAAAATCGAGCAGTCTAATCCAAGCTGTTTTATCATTTAGTTTGTTTAATATCTAAATATATTTCCCATAAATACTAAAAAGAAATTATCGAGCTAAGCTTGATCATCCAGATATTAGTATATTAATAGCCTTAAAATTGTAGAGGAGACCTGAACCAGTAATGGGACTTATATGTTCTGAGATGAGATGAATATAAACTAATTTGATATACATAAACTAAATTTGAAGAGACATAGACTCAAAAATCGGCCAAGTGCGAGTCGTGCTCGCACAAGATAGGTTCCTTAAAACTAAAAAAAAAATCAAGATTGTTTTGTATGGGAGCCTGCCTTAAATATTTATTTTATTTTATTGTTGTTATAGTGGCAATAGAAATACATCATCTGTGAAAATTTCAACTGTCTAGCTATCACCGTTCTTGAGATACAGCCTGGTGACAGACAGATGGACGGACGGACAGCGAAGTCTCAGTAATAGGGTCCCGTTTTTACCCTTTAGGTATGGAACCCTAAAAACGATCTTCGTTACGACCAACACTTCTATAGAATCAAATTACATCATTTATGTATAATTATAACTATAAGATATCATTTACATGTAATCAAGTTTACATCGAAAGGCAGTTTCGAGCTAACAAGATCTGGTAAAAATCGAGTGCTCGTAATTTTTAAGTTCCTTTCTTTAAATAAAATTGTATAGGTACAAAATTAGAAATAAAACTATTTTTACGTATAAAATCCTTGAAAATAATTTTCGACAGCTTGTCATTTTTTGAGTTTTTTTTTCTTAATTAAAGTTATATACAAAATTTTAAACCAAACTATTTTACGGATTCTCACACTCCTCACACATACATACAGGAGTAGTCCTCGTGAGAATTAAACACTTCTGATAATTAAAAATCCAATACAAACGCGACAAAATTCGTAAATATACTTCTATTTTATTATGTGTGTAATACCCGCGTAAACATTAAATTCATTGTATATAGTTTTTAGTTAATATTAACTCAAAGCGAAATATATTTAGTTTTAATTCCTTTTTTTTCCCTTGCGGTGGACTATGGAGGTGGTCGCGCCCCGCGAAATCGGTCCGGGGCGACGGATGAAGCGGCGCGCAACCCCATAGACCCACCCTGCAAGCACCTCTTTTCGCAGTGCAAGCGGGCCACTGGTACCTGATCTTTGTCTTCGGTGGCCATTTGTTTTAATTCATGGACCAGATCCCACAAGCGTCATCCTTGTATTTTACAGCATACAAATATAAAGCAGTTGGTGTTCTTAAATGTTTAATGAAGCTACCGAAATACGATTAGATTTTTAACAGTATATAGTTATATGTACACCACACTTCTTTATTCATAACGCTTGCAGCTCTTACCTTCCACCTCGCCCATTCTATTCCAAGTACGTGGTATCGTATGAATACGAAAAGAGGCCCTTCATTCAGCCGCCAAGAAGAGAGTTCATTACGCATCTGCGCCACAAATGGAAACTTTTATCGTGCAACAGCCTGATCTTACCTAGGAGCACAAACATACCTTATTTTGAGCCTTAATGCAGTAGTTTTTATTCAACTTTAATGATAGCAATTGCATATTCTTTTTACTTGATTGCGACGTTGTTTTAAATATAGTAGTTATGTATACATTACGTTCCTCCATGTGGTGCTATCACCATTGTAGTCTTACTCTATAGTAAGACTACAATTTACCACCCCTTTCTTACCCGTGGATGATTGTAAAAGCTGATTAAGGGACACAAGAATGTAACGTCAATACATACATACATATCATCACGCCATATCCCTTGCAGGGTAGGCAGAGAGAACAGAGTGCCAAAGAACTCTATCTCTGCATACTTCACTCGCTTCCTCAACATTCATAATTCTCTTCGTACACGCTCGCCGGTTTCGGAAACTCTTGACTCCACCTTCCTTCAGTACATGACCGATCTGGTCTAGGTAGGTTAGTCTCGGTCTCCCTCGATACCTACATCCTTCCACTTTCGCATTGTATATCTTCTTAACCAGGCGTTCGTTCGGCATTCTTTCCACATGTCCGAACCATCGGAGCATTCCCTTTCGCATCTTTACACCAATACTCTCTTTCATACCTACTCGCTCTCTTACGTCGTCGTTACGAATGCGGTCGGTCAGCCTAACTCCACAGATTTTCCGAAGAGATCGCATTTCGACCGCATTAATTTTACTATCATACTCTTTTCTGCATACCCAACTCTCGCTTCCATACAGTAATGTTGGGACAAGCACTGCGTTATGTATTGCTACACGTGCCTTCTGGCTGAGGTGGTGGCTGCCGAGAAGTTGCCCCGACGCTCCGTTCACTCTATTTCCCGCATTCACTCTTCGCTCTATATCAGTGGTGTACCTTCCGTCTCGGCTAAATCCACATCCAAGATATACAAATTCATACACTTGCTCTAGTACATCATTACCTATTGTTACTCTTACATCTGTTCTGGTTTTATCTCTGAAACATCAATCAATTTAACATCAATGCAAGAGAAGGAAAACTCGAAATAAAATACTATACCAAGACGTTAATCAGCGTGGTGTAATAGATCAATTCCCCTCCCAATGTGGAGGAGGCTCGAGCCCAGTGGGACATATATGAGCTGAAATGATGATATATTAGATTAAACTTGGATCATCAAAGTCCAGTGATTGGGAAGTAATATGCTGAGTTATGAGGCTATACGTCGCTCTTCTGGTTGTGACAGGACCATGACCTATAGAACCATTCTGCCTAGCAAAAAAATGATTTAATTGTATATATACCTACATATTTGCGTTCTCATGTCCACTCGTAACTCCTCTTCTTCTTCTTCTTCTTATGTATTGGCAATCAGCTACATATACGAGCTATTGGTGCCAGTGTCAAGTTATAAATATTTTCACGTTTTTAGTCTTTCAAGTCAGTCGTTGTCTAAGTCAAATTGTCACCATTAACAGTGTGGGAATTTTGATGGAAAACGAAAACGTTGTAAAGCACTTTTATATGATATTCACTACATCCCAGTATTTCCGCACATCATATTACATAAAATGCCATCAAAATTATCAAATATAACACGTTAATACACTAAGATATCGAATATAATACAAGAGCACCACATGACGTTTTCAAATTCCCGTCAAAAGTCTTCTTCTTCTTCTTCTTATGTATTGGCAATCAGCTACATATTCGAGCTATTGGTGCCAGTGTCAAGTTATAAATAAATATTTTCACGTTTCTAGTCTTTCAAGTCAGTCGTTGTCTAAGTCAAATTGTCACCATTAACAGTGCAATGGCCACACTGTTAATAGTATCTTGTGGGAATTTTGATGGAGAACGAAAACGTTGTAAAGCACTTTTATATGATATTCACTACATCCCAGTATTTCCGCACATCACATTACATAAAATGCCATCAAAATTATCTAATATAACACGTTAAAACACTAAGATATCGAATATAATACAAGAGCACCACATGACGTTTTCAAATTCCCGTCAAAATTCCGTCAAAAGTCCTACGGTTTAATCATTTTCATTCAACGATACGTCTTTTGATTTTTTTTTTGACGGCGTGTGTTTCAATAGGGAACTAAAAATTCTTGAACTATCAAAATGGATTTTAAGCACTTTAAAATACGGGTTAAAAGAAATTCTCCAAGAGTGGTACTTATATCAAAATAAATAGTTTTAAGAAATGAAAATAGAAATGTATGCATTGTATATGGTTTTCGATCCACACATGGTTTTTTTTTTTTACTTAAAAACTGTTTATATTCATTTACTTTTTTTTTAAGCTGTGTGGTAGCGGCTACGAATACTACCAACCGTTACTTAGCTCGTGGATGTCATAAAAGACGACTAAGAGTCTTATAATTACTTGGGCCAACTCCATCTGATGCCGTTTGGTCAACAATTACATTCCCAGGGAGGATTGACGTCTGTGGCAGGCGGCCGATCATAAAACTATTTCCAATAACTTTTACAGTATGAAGTATGAAAGAAGCAATCAATTGCAGCAATTGGGATAAGAGTAGGAGAATGATGATTCATTTAAACTTTTGGACTGACTGCATTATAAAGGTTGCACGAAACCGATGGATGTAGGTGGCATAGGACCATTTTAAGTGGCATTCTCGAGGTGAGGCCTATGTCCAACAGTGAATGTTTACGGGCTAACAGATGGATGGATGGATTAAAAGACTTATGGTCTTTTCCATTACACGTTTTATGTTTTAATATAATGCAAATGTATAAACCCTAAATTTGAAGATATGTTAACCCTAAAATTTTCTGCTGTGTGGTGGCAGCTACAAATTCTGCCAGCTCATATCATTAATCGTGTTTGTCGTAAAAGATGACAAAGAACTTAACACAGATCTGGGCTAATTTCATCTGATGGCGTTGTTTAACAAAACCATAAAAAACACTATAAAATGTTCGAAACGTCGGGAAATTAATTATCAAATACAAACGCGATAGTATCCGTAAAAGTAGTTTTATTTCAAATCATAGTGCATATTAGCCATAAAGCGTGAATTGAAATAAACTATAAAAACATATTTCATTTAATATTTAAAAATAAAACTTTTCATTTAACCTCGTTGTATTTCGAATAAAAAAGAAATAACTAACCAGGTGAAACAAGATGGTATCCTATTTAAAGTCCCACAAAGAAAAGGTAGCACATTTTGTACGTCCACCTGAGTGAGCAAGTACGAACACCTCCACCATCCAATAACTTTAACAAAGGCAAACTGAAGCGTGTTCTAAGTATAAATTCAGGAAATACTAGTGTATGTACACAAAACTCTCAAGGTTTTATCCCTTATGTATTGCATGCCTTTTTTTAAAGACAAAACATTTCACACTAAGAAATAAATTTTTGTATTGGAAACAAAGTAAACTCAGACTCAGAACAATAATTTGCGGCTATATGGGTTCGAAACCCCTAAAAACATATAAAATAAAAAAGGGATAATATAAAAAAAGGTAAAACCAAAGATCGAACCGGAGATGTATGAATTAGACTGCTCGATTTTTCGATTGAGCTATTTCTGTTCTCGATGACCAGACTTAAATTTACTTTTACATTCTCTATTTCATTAACTGAAAACACTAATAAAAGACTTTTTTTTTTATTGCTTTTGGTGGCAAACGAGCAAGTAGCACACCTGATGGTAAGTGTTACTGCCGCCTATGGACCTTTGCATAACCAGGGATATAGCTAGGCCGCTGCCTACCAATACATATCCCAAACCCCCTCAGTTGGGCTTCCGGCTCTCTCGCTCACCGAACGAAGCAATATAACAGTCATTGCTCAGACGTCGATCTTCTGTGAGAGTGTGGCACTATCACGGACGGCCAGGCTCGCGGCCGTAGACAGAAAACTGTCAACAGCAGGGTCCTACCACAACTAAAATATATTTTATTTATTTCTATAGATGAAGATAGATCAATTTATCACCTCCAAATCCTTCTGTATGCTAAATTTCATGGAAATTGCTCATACCATATCCAACATAATGAGTAGCTAGAAATATACAAATATAGAAATAAACAGAAATTTCTTCTTTAGAGATATTTGATCTGAAGAACTTGTTTTGCTTAAAAGAGCTTGTTTATTTCTTTGTAAGCGTAATTCTCAGAAACATCATCATCATCATCATTCAGCTTTTTGTCATCCACTGGACGTAGGTCTCTCTCATATTTTGCCACAAATTGCGGTCCTGTGTCACCCACATCCAACGCCTCCCAGCAACCTTCACTAAGTCGTCCGTCAACCTGGTGGAGGGCGATCAACAGAAGCTATCAGTTGTATACCAAAAAAGTCTTATTGCACCAGATAGGCTTTTTATCAAGAATATAGGCTACAAATATATACATAACACTGAAAAAATTGGAGCGAGCATTTTTAAATCTTAGTAAATGAATCAAAATACAATAATAATTACTGCGAAGCAATCTGCTCTGTTGCTGTTGTTATGATAACTGCTGAGATCTCATAATTAAATTATGTTCATTTGTATAATATTCTCATTACTTATACCAGTATGCTCGAACTTTCGATACCTCGGTTTGCTTATCAAAAGCAGCGGCGACCTGGATCGTGCGGTGAGGCACAGATTTGATGCAGGATGGATGAAATGGCGACAAGTCACGGGTACAATATGTGATTCCAGTGTACCCCTTAAATTAAAGGGAATATTTACAAAACTTTAATAAGACCTGTATTGTATGGATCAGCATGTTGGGTGACAAAAGCGACGGATGAGAGACGATTACATGTAGCGGAGATGAGAATGTTGAGATGGATGTACGGCGTGACGAGAATGGATAAGATAAGGAATGAGTGAATATTTGAGCTGGTATGGACATATGATAAGACCAGTTGAAAGTAATGTTGCGAGGAAGGTTTTGAGTATGAATCTTGAAGGCTCTAGGGATAAAGGGAGACCAACGAAAAGATGGATGGACTGCGTGAAGCATGATATGTATAAACAGGAAATGATGTCTGATAGGGCTGTATGGAAAAAGAGGAGATATTGCGTTGACTCCAAGTAGTTGGGATCTCTTATCCCAGAAGAGAATGATGATGATTGTATTATTCTCATTATTATTAATATCATTAGGCGATTTGGGCGTTTGAACAAATTTATAGTAATACATGTTGTGTGGTGGCGGTTAAACGTTTTTTTTTTGTTGTGTATGACATAATTGTTAGCCGCAGATGTTTATGACAAGTTTACCCGGACCGTGGGTGAGCGTTGAGCGTTGAGCGTTATAAACGACTAAAAGCTTTACATCGACCTGAACTAACTCTATCTGATAAAATGAAGAGAATTGAACTGCCATCAGGCAGTCGGTTGTAAAATTATTACCAAAACTTTTGCTATATATATATATATATATATTATATGATGGAAGAAGAGTACATATTGCATCGACTCCAAGTAATTGGGATAAGAACAAAATGATGATGATGTTGAAGAATATTGTACTTACTCTTTCCATCCACACATACATCCACTACTCCAGAAATATACACTGTGCGGCTAATTACACTTCCGAAATAAGAAACAGAATTTATTCACGCCAATGACCAATGGAACGCATACGCAACGCATACAGTATGCTCAAATAAGAATATTACAAAGAAATAGACACACAATTTTCCGTGTGGTGACGGAGTAAGAATACAATTCATCACCCCATATCTTACCCGTGAGTGATCGTATGAGGCGAATAAGGGATATAAAACGCATATAACATCGATGCAAGAGGAGGAAAACTCGAAACAAAAACCTATTCCAACACGTCCGACCAGCGTGGTGTAGTAGGTCAATTTCCCTCCCATTATGAAGGAGGCTCGAACAGAACAGTGGGACATGTATGAGCTGAGATGAAGAGATAAGATGAGACACACAAATATCAGACACACAACGTAAGCGCCTAACGTTCTAAACCATTCTCTACAACTTTAATGGAAATGGGCGGGGCACGTAGCACGACTGCAAGAGGAGAGGTGGACAACAAGAGTGATGTCAAGGACGCTCCTGGTAGATGCTACCGAGGACGACCGCTTACGAGATGGCAAAATGAGATCATCACGACGGTTGTCCATGCTTGGATAGAAAAAACCCGAAATAGGTAACTATGGCAGTCTTTAGAGGAGGCCTTCGCCCGAAAAGTGGTTCTGGAAAATACATAAACATTCGTAGAAACTTAGAATATACTTAAATAAAATTTTATATTTACTTAAGTTTAACCCTTACTTAAATTAAAGTTAATTAAAGTAAGGGTTAAGCTTAAGTAAAAATAAATTTTAACTATGTAATATTTTCATAACACCTATAAAAAGCTTTTTTATTTTTAATTATAATTACTTACTATACTTGGCTTCTTGTAGAAAGAAGCCCTCTACCGGTAAAGATCTTCTCCAAGCAATTCTAGACTTTTTTATTTTGGACCATTTGCATCCAGCCAGGACCGGTAGCTTTGGTAATATTATCCGCTTATCTTTTGACATCCTCTGTAGCATTGCCTACCAGCGTTCTACATGAAATTGCCTTTAAGGAAAACTTCACGAAATGCCCAGCCTAATTTCACTTCAGCTATTGTTCTTAATTTTGAGAATAGAACAGTGAAGTATTTTACAGTAATTATTTTTTTTATTATTGCTTGTGATGGCAAACTACCACTGCCACCCAGCGACCTTTGCTATATCAAGGGTAGGCTATAGCAAGGCTAGGCTGCTGCCTACCATTACAATCTCCAAACCCACCAAGTTAGGCTGTCGACTCTCTCGCTCACTGAACGAAGCGTAATAGCGCATTGCATTACTCAGATGTTGATCTTCTGCGAGAGTGTGGTACTACCCCGGACGGACTGGCCCGCTTCTGTTGACAGAGAACTGTCAACAGCGTGGTCCTTCCACTAATAAATAATTTATATCCGTATTGTAATAAAATTTCAGCATTTAGACAATATTATACAAGTTATTTCTAAACTACTGCCTTTTTTTGTCTACGGTTGGCGCACTCCTCGCACCACTCCATCCGGGATGACAGAGGGGAGTAAGCACACACACCCGTAACCCACCCGTGACGTCGCCTTCGTCGTTGGGCCAACCACCGAAGCAGAGTGACTTGACGTCAGTGGTCGGCCCGACGGAATACCCCTGAGGAGTACCCTCTCCTCGACCGACGTCCCCCCTTGGGTAGGATGTCGGTCTTTCCTCACGCGGTCGGCCTCTGGGCGGGTGACGGACTAATTCCCCGATCCAGTCACCCGCGGCCTCGGCTAGAGCGGCATCAGGCGCAGGTAATCGCGCCTGCGCCGCCCCAGTCATCGGCGGCGGCTCGCGTCGTCGAGGAGACGCTCCTCGCGCACGCGCTCCGCCGCCTCCTTCCGCGAGACTACTGCCTCGCAGAAGGTTGCGACCGCGTCCCAGTTCCTGACAAAGCAAGCGGCACAAACCTCGAGCTTATGCTGCGCCGTGTCTTCGTCGCAATCGCAGTGGTGGCAGGACGGTGTACTTCCTTCCTGACGACCATGTGCAGGTATTTGGCAAAGCTCTAAACTACTGGCTAAGGACATATCCTGATTTTATAAAGCATGATTTCTAACCAGTTGCAAAAATTAATATACTAGACTCTCATTTCACCATATAATATTTACGTAGCAGCTTTTTTTGCGACAGACTATGGTATAGTAACACCGCGCCCGATCCGTCCAGGGCCACGGAGAGATACAATATCTCGTTATCCTTTTCTTTTAAGAGTACTGCCGTCCATTCTCTCTATGATCATTTAGTTTTTACAACTTCAAAATAAAAATAAGCGGGGTGATGACATATTGAATTCTCAACCCTTCACCATAAAGGGACGTCGTTCTCATTTTCATATTATTAATTTCATAGTAATTCGTATCATGAATTTCATAGAATTCCTAATCCTAAATTCCAAGCAAGCTCACCGTTTACCGCCTAAAGTTGTGAATAACAAACAAATTCATGGCAATAATTCCAGTAAGTTGGCCACTAATGAGATTCCAGTCGGGACTTGAACGTTCCGAGTGGCTTAATTGACTCTCAGCCTAATGGCAGGGCCTGCACCTGCCAGCAATTTAATGCCACGTCAAAAAATAACAGAGTTTTAACGTTTCACTTGGAAAATACGAATTAGATTTATTGAACACAATTTTTCAGCTGAAAATCTAACGAATGAAAATGATTGCATATTTAAACGATACCATATTTGTGAACATGTGAAAATCTGTTCCATTTCATTCGGATGTCGGAACAAAAAGTCATTAAAATATTTCTGCAGACTAAATTCTCAAAGAAAAGCACTTTAATATTGCGTGTCATAAAGAAGTAAAAATACAACGAATGTGCTAATATCTTGATTAACTATGGACATCCAAAAAAAGAAACAATTAATATATGTTAGTAAGTAATACCTATGAATATAAGGGAAGGAAACCCTATGCCAACTTAGAAAGCGGGATAGTAGACTAATTTTACCTCAAATAGAGATATTTTTTTATGATATAGGACCTTCATTCGCTGAGAAGAAACACTTAATTTGATACTAGATCTAATAGTAAAATGACTATAACGTACGTTCCACCTACTTTTTTGCCTATAGTTGGAATGCCCCTTCAAACTACTGTCACCTCGAATGAACTCTAGTTCATTCATCATTGTGTTCTAACACAGCAACCTGAACATTACAATCCTTCTCATCACCAACTTGCTCTTATCCCATTTTTTTTTTAATTTATTTATTATAAATCAATTTTTACATATTAATAGTACATAGATAGCCTCACAAAACCGTGTTATCGGTTTGACTGTGGGATCGAAGACTCTCTATATATATGATTATAATAAGATCTACGTAACAACTAAACACATTTTAATTAATTTTAACGTACATACATACACATGCATACACACTCCATCACACACACTCACACACACATACATAGATATACAAGATAGATGTATCGATCATGACGATATGATATTGTCATGATTGGTTCATGTAATATTTTTTAAATTTATTTTTAAAGATTACCTTATTTTATTTGGGGTCGACGCAATATGTCTTCTCCTTCCATACGACTCTATCAGACGTCATCTCTGTGGTCACTCCTTGTCTATCCATGTCCTGTTTCACCATCGGACCGGCCCGCGGCTGTAAACAGAGAACTGTAAACAGCGTGGTCCTACCACTAAAAAAGTATAGCGCTGATGTAATAATAATTATTACTCAATATACCCAAAACCTTTCCGTGTGGTGACGGAGTAAGAATACAATTCACCACCCCCTTATTTACCCGTGGGTTTGTAAGATAATTGTAAGAGACGACTAAGGGATTTAAAATGCATATAACATCTATGCGAGAGATGGAAAACTCGAAACAAAACCCTATACCAACACGCCTGACCAGCGTGGTATAGTAGGTCATTTCCCTCCCATTATGGAGGAGCTCAAGCCCAACAGTGGCACATATTTAGGCTGAGATGACGACGATGATGATGACATCCAAATTACATTCGATCCTTAACGATGTATCAATCATTATTTACAAAAAATAAATGCTAATCCATCTAACCAGCTCGGTAGAGTAATCTTTTGCTCTTCTAGTAGTCTTATGTTTTACTTTTGTAGTCACTTCCTTAAGGTTTCTCTTGCAAATCAGCTCTGTAACAAACTTATGATGCAGATGCAGCTCTTAATAGTAATCAAACTAGGCGTATATTTACCTTTGTCTAGTTTACTCTTACGTTTTTGGAAACCGTGATATTTATTTTTTCTTTCTTTCTTAAATTCTTTCTTTCTTTGTAGTTACTTTTATGATGTACAACTTTATAGTATATTATTTTGACATATCGCTTTAGCAGCTTTTGCAATGTAAACGCATAAAAATGTGTTTTTACGACATTACATTACAGTTTTTTAGTGTTACATGCCCAAAGGGTAAAAACGGGACTCTATTACTGAGCTGTCCTTCGCTGTCCGTCCGTCCGTCTGTCACCAGGCTGTATCTCAAGAACGGTGGTAGCTAGACAGTTGAGAATTTCACAGATGATGTATTTCTATTGCTGCTATAACAACAAATACTAAAAATAAAATAAAATAAATATTTAAGGGGAGCTCCCATACAACAAACTTGATTTTTTTATTGTTATTATATATAATGGTACGGAACCCTTCAACAAGAAGTCTGACTCGTACTTGTTTTTAATTCTCATCTTTCTCTTTACTATAAAATACATACAATATACGTATAAACCTTCCTCTTGAATCACTCTATATATTGACTAAAAACGCATTAATATCTGTTGCGCAGTTTCAAAGATGTAAATTTACAGACAACAGCGTCGATTTTATTTTATCATCTATAAAATTGTCAGTATAAAATTATTAATAAGAATATTAATGATAGTTTATCTTTTTCAGAAAAAAATTAGATATTATAATAGTAAAGAATAGACGAGTAATCGTCGATTTAGTTCGTTGGTTTGACTGAAGATACGAACATATTATGGTAAAATAAAAATGGCCTTTATAGAAGTACAGCTGTACTATATAAACTGCTTTCATATATTTGATTTGATTTGATTTGATGTCAAATGATCGCAATCTTAGCACAACGAAATACAAAACTACTATTGATGCGGTCTTTAATAGACATTTAAATAGATTCGAATCAAAATTGTTATATTTTTACTTTAGCTACCATAAACCTATCTATGGTATCAGTTTTAGATATTGGCGATGATGATGCTGGTAATAAATATGGTGAAAGAGTCTAATTCTTAGCCGCCTAAGAACATACGCAAAGGCTAACGCCCTTATCCCGCCGATTCAATTCGGCTTTCGCACGCAACACTCTTGCGTACAGCAAGTACATGGAAAAGTCGAGTATGCCAGTGTAAAGATACAACATAGCTATTTCACGGGTATGCTGCTATTCGATGTAGAAAAAGCGTTTGACAAAGTCTGGCATAATGGCCTTATATTCAAGTTAATCAAGTTAGGTATACCCCGTTACTTAGTTATAATAGTTAGGGACTTTCTAACCGATCGTAGCTTCCGCTACAGGGTAGAAGGTACTCTCTCCGCACCGCATTCATTAAAAGCCGGCGTACCCCAGGGATCGGTGCTCTCGCCAATCTTGTTCACGCTGTACACCAGCGATATCCCACAGCTCAAGAATGTGCAAACTGCACTATTCGCCGACGACACTGCCATCTTCTATGCAGGTCGTTCTATAGAGACAGTGATCAGTAATCTCCAACGAGCGGCTACCGCCCTAGATAAATGGTCTAGGAAGTGGAGAATTACTATCAACCCCACAAAAAGCCAAGCGATCATGTTCCACCGGTGGACGGATCGCCTACATCCAATGGCTTCCTTCCCTCCAATAAAAATGTCCGACCAGTCCATCCCATGGACCAAACAGGTCAAATATCTCGGCGTCACTCTTGACAATCGTCTGTCCTTCGGTCCTCACATAAAGCGAGTCCGCGCGCGCGCAGCTTTAGTGTTAGGACGCCTTCACAGCTTGCTGCATGCCAAAGCCAAGCTATCACTTAGTAGTAAAGTTAGATTATATACCGCTTGCGTACGTCCCATCATGACGTACGCTAGCGTTGTGTTTACACAAGCGAAACCCTTCCGGTTACACTGTTTGCAAACATTACAGAATAGGTTCATGCGCCGTGCGACGGGAGCACCATGGTATATGCGCAATGTGGATCTTCACATAGATCTCGGCCTGCCGACCATCCGGCAGTACATGAAGCAGTGCTCTCGCCGCTACTTCGACTCTGCCGTCACTCACCCTAATCCCATAGTGGTTAGGGCGTCTAGTTATACCCCATCTAAAATTTCCGTGATCCGCCCACCGCGATTAATACTCGACGAACCCGACGACCTTATTACGCTCGCCCAAACGGAGGCATACACAGCCCGCGCGGCCCTGACAAAGAATTATCCACGATTCCGCCCTCGCCGTCGAGGTCGGAAGTCGTGTCGCGTTCAAATCATAAACGTGGGAGAACCCACTTTGCCAGCGACCCCCGAGCCGAGGTCCGTACCCCACAGGGGGTGCCCTCGGGAACGGTCGCTTAACTTTTACGGGTTGAGAGCCCTCAGCGCTCACCCACAGTCCGGGTAAAGTTGTCATAGCCATCTGAGGCTAACAACTAAGACACACAAAAAAAAAAAAAAGTTGAAATTATGGATGAAAATTGATTTATCTGAGAAATAAACTTTTTAATGTAAAATAAATTGTCATATTTGTGTACGATAGCGCAATAAATGAATATTGTATTTAACCACATAAATGATAGTACTTTTATACTGACAAATAAAGCAATTCATGTGAAACTATTCCCTAACTATTCCAAAATATTTTTTGACGACTGGATATAGTATGGTCACACCTATATACCCATACACACCCTCCCTGGTGCACGCTTTTTATTAGTTGTATATGTTTTCTTTTTCATAGGTTTAAATTTTCACTTTTGTCGGCAGTCCTCGTAACTGCTTTGTGTTTTTTTTTACGAAATTACAGTACCCTAAGCACTACACCATCTGTGCAATCAAAATAAAATAGAACATGAATAAGAAGATAGCATTCTAATTTAATAACTCTAACCGATTTGTAACAGGAATATTAATGTAAATGTTTAATTGTGGAGGTAGCTAATCGCATAGCAGATCAGAGGCGAGGCGGTTAATTCAATATAGTATACACATATAATGAAGCTAACTTTCGTTTTGTTGGAATGCTTTGTACAATTGCTATAAGTAATACTCACAGAGAATTAGATTGAAAACTGTCTTAAATAATATCATATTTTCATTTATAATTCTTTTGCTATGGTCCGGCTACAAATACTACCAACTTTATTTTGCTCGTGGATATTGTAAAAGACCTAAACTGGCTCTACTTAATGTAGTTTAGTCAACAATTACATTCCCAAGGAGGGTTAACGTCAGGCAGGTCATAATACCAATATCTTTTGTAATATGTAAGGTGGAAGAGAAGATGTACATATTGTGTCGACCTCAAGTACATACATACATATCATCACGCCATATCCCTTGCAGGGTAGGCAGAGAGAACAGAGTGCCAGAGAACTCTATCCTTGCATACTTCACTCGCTTCTTCAACATTCATAATTCTCTTCATACACGCTCGCCGGTTTCGAAGACTCTTGACTCCACCTTCTTTCAGCACATGACCAATCTGGTCTAGGTAGGTGAGCCTCGGTCTCCCCCGGTACCTACATCCTTCCACTTTTGCATTGTATATCTTCTTAACCAGACGTTCGTTCGGCATTCTTTCCACATGTCCGAATCAAGTAATTGGGATAAAAGCAGAATGATAATGATTTCATTTATAATTCTTATACAACTTATTTTGGGTACGAAGCTCCTTCATAAAAGGAGATATTTAGTAAGCCGTAATATACCAACCAGCTTCGTGTATTATTTTTTAATGAAAACTTATTTTGTGTATTAGGGAAAGGTTGAAAGTGGCAACAGCGATAGAAAAGATTAGGAACATCGGATTATTTTGGATGATGAGTTCTGTGATGAGAAGATATAACGGGTGTATTATAAGAAGAGCTATTAATATAAATGTGAATAGAATTAATAATCGTGGAAAACCCAAAAAGAAATGCATGAATTTTGTGAACGAAGATACGGGTGTGAAAGCAGTACTTAAGTGCTAATAAGACAAGCAAACGTTGTGCCGACCCCAGGTATCACGAGACGAGAACAGATTGGTGATGACGTATAAAAAACTTATACCTAACAATAAGCCGAGAAGAAAGAAAAAATAAATAAAATCACTGTAGAAGTAGGAAGACTCGCTTCTCCTATACAAAAACTCTATGCCAACCTATTTAGCAAGCATGTTTTAAGTAACTTAGTTACATAAATCTTGACTATATTTATTTGAGTTTATGGCTTGGTCACTAAGACCTTTAAGCCAAATCTTTGTTTATAAATTAACTTCATTTAAAGTTATCGTCCGTCAGTAAGTCAAATCGTCGCCGTCGACAGTGCCATGGCCACACTGTTAAAGGTATCTTTTAGTAATTTTAATGGAAATCGAAAACCTATGTAAAGCACTTTTGTATCATATTCACTACACTTTTTTTGCGGTTAACTATGGAGGTGGTCACAGCTCGCCAAATCAGACCGGGGTGACGGAAGAGGCGGCGCGTGACTCCATAGACCCATCCTGCAAAATGCCTCTCTTCACTGTGCATGCGGGTCACCGGTACCCGATCTTTGTCTTCGGTGATTCATTACAACTCAGTACATTCTACGCATCAAATTATATAAAATATCATCAAAATTACTAAATATAACACGTTAAAACATTAAGATATTGAATATTATACAAGAGCACCACATAACAGTTTTCCTTTCCCGCTAAAATTCATGATATATTTACATTCACGTCAAATCTTCAAAGTTTTCACGCTCTGTTAACAAACAACGAGTATTGCCAGGCGGTTGTCCACTCTACAGGCGACAGACTAATCTCCGATTAAACCGAGGATTAGACCACAAATAATGTTAATGCTAATTAATATTTGGAATAAACTCAGAGAACATCAAATAATATGTTTTCCAACTAACGTTTTTGTATGTCAGAGATAATAAATTACATTTCGCGAAACGTAGCTCATTTGACAAAGCTGAGAATGCCTATTTGTCATCAAATACTATGTGCCCTGTATATTAAGTACTTCATAAATTCCTTTGTATTTAACTATAGCAAGTATCTGTAATAATGATTACCTACTAAAATTATTTTGTAATCTATACATATAATAAAAATGTAACGGGTCGCTGTCTGTACATGGAAGATATATGAAAAAAAATATTACTGGGACCTTTATCAACACTAATAGAACACAAAACAATAATTTTTAAAATTTTTGTCTGTTTATCTGTTTGTCTGTTTATCTGTTTATCTGTTTGTCTGTGTGTTTGTGCACGCTAATCTCAGAAACGGCTAATCCGATTTAGACGCGGTTTTCACTAATATATTGTGGTAAACTTCACTTAACATTTAGGCTTTATTTTATGTCAATTGGTTTATAAAAAAAAAAGTTATGTCAATTTAAAAAATGTTCAGAGAAAAAAATCTTTATCGATTTTTTTCAAATTACGTACAAATTATCTTCAGTAAAAATAAATAAATACGTGTTTCGGCATTTGTTGATTTTCACCCTCTGGAGGTGTAAATTAGGCCTGCAAAGCGGGTTAGACGACTCATTAAATCATTAGCGCCAAGCCGATATTATTGAAGCTGGCAACTTGAAATATTGACTGTCGTTTCTTTATATGACGTAGAGATTCACTAAGAAAGGATTTTAGGAAATTATACCCCTAAGGGGGTGGAGCAGAGTGGCAAAGTTTGTATGAAGAGAAAAAAATCTTTATTGATTCTTTTCAAATTACGAGTCGAATCAAATATTCTAGGGTAATATTCGGCATTTGTCAATTTTCATCCTCTGATTGTATAAATTAGGCCTGTGAAGCGGGTTGAACGACTCATGGTAATGAGTCGTTCAAACGTTTGGCTGTAGCCAAGCCGAAACTATTAAAGCTAGAAACATTAAATTTTGAAGCACGTTTTTATTTATGACATAGAGATTCAATATGAAAGGATTTTATGAACTCCGCCCCTAAGGGGGTGTAACAAAGCGGCAAAGTGTGTATGGGGAGAAAATTTCTTTATCGATTCCTTTCAAATTACGTACAAATATTCTTCGGTAAAAATAAATAAATACGTGTTTCTCTCTCCCTCTTCATCAACCCCGCACCAGTGCCGTTGTGGCGACCAGTGCCGGCGTGAGAGCTCACACGATACACATAGTAGACGACAATAGGTTGTTGCCTAATAGTTTAAGATACAGGTTAAGTTTAGCTTCAAAAATGTTCACTCTATAACTCAAATAATAAATCATATCTAACAAGGCCGCAACTCTACTGGTGAAACAAAACAGTCAAATAAAGGGTGGCGATAATTATATTTTTGTCCCATGGTCATACCGTAAATAGTATATTAATGGCAATATAATTTGTAGAATAATTAGAACTTTGAACCACCTTTTTCTTTAGTGACCGGCTATGGTATATAGACATATTATATTATTTATACACACGCGCGCCGTACACGTACATCTACGTTGTGCGGGTGGGCCACCGCAACCGGTTATCATCTCGAGTCAAAGCCCTCATGCAGTGAACCTATACAAGTACTCACGCTTGCGCCGCCCAAAGCACCGACTGTAGAGCGTGCCAACGTAGAGTATTTTCTCTCGGACCCACCCTATTGCCTAATTCCGTTAGACAACTAACTCGCAGAATCAACACCTCAACACATCCCAGTTTCTGACGCTCTTGATTATTATTCTAGCGATAAACCTTCAACACCTTGCATTGCTTTTTCTATTTAACTCTGTCAGAGATGACTTCTGCGTGGACGAAGTCGCGGGCAAAAGCTAGTGTTTAATATAATTAATGTTACATCTAATGAAACATTTCCCGCGGATTTAATTGTTTTTAATTTTGTTTCTGTTATTTATAGATTTGCATTAACGAGACTAAAGGCTAACTGTAAGCTATAAAGTGAAAACACGTTATGACCGATGAGACGTCAAATAGAAAAAGAAATATCAGTAACCAAGTACATACTGTCGTGAGACGCTAGTGCTGATTTATAAGAATTTTTTTTTTTTACATTCATATTGTATTATAAAATGGAGGAGAGGAAAGAAGACCCACGCATTTGAAGCCGAACCGTCCTGAGAATGCCTCGTCTAGAGACTAAACACGTGTCGAATCTTTATTCGAAGTTCTGCGGCAAATTGCAAGTAGAAGTTCTGGAGGTGGTGCTCATCACAGGAGTAAGATTTCCTTATATCCTATTCCACCTTGATCCCATCCCGTATTCCTTCCTTTCTTGAGGTGTACGGTATATTGATTAACCGTGGGAACGTGGTGGGTCTTTCTTCCTCTCCTCCATTTTATAATAATAATGGATTTCCGCCATGTATCGCCTAATTCAATCACTTATTCATATTGTAATTATTTTTTTTTATGTTTTTCATATTGTATTTTTCATTAAATGAAAACATTGACAAAACTATTTAAATAGATAAAACCGAGATAGATCAATTCATCGCCTCCAAAATCTCCTACATACTAAATTACATAGGAATCGTTTGTGCCGTTGCCGATATTTTGAAAATATAGAAATATACAAATAAGAATTACAGAGGTATTTAATCCATACAATTAAAGTTTCTGTACCAGCTAGTACAAAAATAAAAATTGGTAGTAAACATTTAGCTTAGACAACATACAAAAAATCCCCCAGTCTGGTATGAAAATGTTACTGACAACGAGTCTATTTAAAGGTTGGAACTAAAATAGAACAGTCGTTTACAGGTGCCTGTGAAAACAGACGGTTGATCGTTTGACATCACGTCAATGAACACGTAGGTGCGTCGCGTCATTCCACAGGCTTTGTGATGCAAATGTGTAGACTGGTACCATGATGCTTGCAGTCAAATTGGCGGTCTCGCCTGCCCACCAATGGGCAATTGTTTACCATTAAACAAAGGTATATTCGGCCGACTATTATCTTTGTTAGGTGTGTACACTATTGTTTAGGTAAGTTAATTAAAATAAGTAAGACCAGTTTTCCGTGTGGTGACGAAGTAAGAATATAATTCACCGCTTCTTACCTGTGGATTTTGTAAAAGACGAGTAAAGGATGCATATAAATTTTTTATATGCCTGCACAAATGGTGACGTGGTTAAGATATCGATCTATCGTGCCAATGCCGAGGGTTCGATTCCTACGCAAGACAATACTATGTGTGATCCACAAACTGTTGCTCTGAGTCTGGGTATAATTTGTGTCTGTTAAATTATGTGTTTGTAAAGCCCCCCGCAATACAAGGATTATTTCCTTAATGCTGGGTGTCTTTTTCATTTTTTTTTATTGCAGTTGGTGGCAGACAAACAATGATCATGCAACACACCTGATGGACTATGGACCTTTGCAATACCAGAGGTATAACTAGGCCACTGCCTACCAATAATCCCAAACCCACTCAGAGTTGTTATTTGTATATAACAATAACACCCAGAGTTGTTAAAATGTTACAAATTTATCAAATTTTTAATTAAAACAAATATTTTACTAGCAGCCATCATTATGTCTGTTCTTATTCCAGTTACTTGTGGTCGATATAATATGTAGAGTACATATTGTAAAAATTGAGGCAATAATTTTAAGACCGCTCGTCTGTCCGACGCTAACCCTGCCTTTTTTTTTTTTTGGTAGTGGGCTATGGACGTCGCACCACGCCAAATCGGTCCGGAGTGACGGAAGAGGCGGCGCGCAACCCCATTGACCCACCCTGCAAGCACCTCATCTTCGCCGTGCGAGCGGGCCACCGGTACCCGATCTTTGTCTTCGGTGGCCCGACGCTAACCCTCCCTGGGAATGTAATTGTTGACCAGATGGCATTAGGTGAAGTTGTTCCAGGTTAATGTAAAGATCTTAGTCATCTTATACTAGGTCTACGAACAATCTAAGGCTTGATAGTAATCGTAGGCGGCCCGCCACCACATAGCCTTTTACAAGAAGCATATTTTTTGAAATACTAAATTATAGATGCTCTAGATAACGTTACATCAAAAGATAGATTACAAAAACAATAATTTTTATTTAAGATTGTTTATAAGTTGGACTTTTGGCTCTCTAGTTCACCGAACGAAGCACAGCAGCATACTGCAACTGTTCAGACGTCGATTTTCTACGAAAGTGTGGTACTACCTCGGACGGACCGACCCGCGGTTGTAGACAGAACTGTCAACAGCGTGGTCCTACCACTTTTAATACATGCAAGAAAAAGAAAACTCAAAATATGATCCTATACTAGCTTATCTGACCATCGTGGTGGTCGATTTCCCTCATATTGTGGAGGAGGCTTAAGCTTAATAGTGGGAGTAACCTTATTTAAATATAATTACTTCTAATGTTTACGCGAGTATTACACATTTGAAATAAAACTACATTTACGGATTCTATCGCGTTTGTATTTGATTTATAATTTCCCGACGTTTCGAACACTACACAAGATTTGACCCACAATAATAGTTAAATTTTAATTTAATTAATTTTTTGTTAAATAAAGTAGGCCGCCACTCAAAAATTCAATAATAAAATTAGTATCATGCCTCCTGAGTTTTCTCGCCGGATCTTTCTCAGTGTGGCCGTGTTCCGATCCGGTAGTAGCTGAATAGTTTTTGTTAGTTTTGTAAAAATTGTAAAATTGCCACAATAATAAATATCATAAATTAAATACCTTAATAATAACAAATCATAAACAACATAAATTTTATATATAGAATCATTCTCTTTTTGTACCTACTGGCAATGAATTTGTATTAATTTTGTATAAAAATGTGGGTCAAAATTTAATATCTTATAGGGTAGATATAAATAAATTTCTGTAATAACTATGACATATTGGACGTAAGACACCTCAGTCCTCCCGTGACCATGATCACTTATATAAATAAATAAAAAAAAAACTAAATCTGATCAAGTAATAGGTGATTAGAAAAAAAATATTGCTTGTCTCCCCTTTTCCACCCTGTCCGTTCCATCCAGAGCGACAGGAGGGCAGCCTGCAGCCCCACAACTTAGTGTATGCGCGTCATTGGGTTGACTAGTGGTACTGATCCCTTGATCTGGATGGATAGTTAGCCTCCCAAAAGAGGTATAATGGTGTACCACCAAAAATAACCACTGGTCCGCTGAAATCGTAATAGAGAAATAGTATATTATAAGGTTGCACACCATCCCACTCTCAGCCCGGGTGGCTTGAGCGGCCTTAAAGAAATAGGGGAGATATATCATCATTGTCACGCTTGACTAGCGATCTAGAAGTTTCGGTTAATAAATTTTCTTGAAGATTGCTACTGCTTATGCCTCCTGTAATTTCTCGAATGGTTTTCACAATTCCTATCGGAAGGTATCACCATTTTGTTCTTGCCTGAATTACTTACGGTCGGCGCAATATTATACTCTTCTTCCATAATATAATTGCAAAAATTCTGTCAGTAGTTTTATGACCGGCCACTTACCTGACGTTAACCCTCCTTGAGAATGTAATGTTCACAAGATGACACCATATAAATTTTACTCAGATCTATCTAAAGCGCTTAGTCGTCTTTTTTTTTTTACAACACCCACAAGCAACGTAAGAGTTAGTCCTCACCACCCCCAGCGGACGGAGTGGACGCTGAGGCTGTCCGCATTCGCAGTGCGTTAACGCAGATCTGCGATGCGGCCATGCCCAGAGTGCGGCGGCGTCCACCTCCGAGGCAGGGGGTCTACTGGTGGTCCCCAAGACTGGCGGACCTTCGTGCGGCGTGTATCAGTGCCCGAAGGTCCTACACCCGCAGCCGGCGGCGTCACCGCGACGTCGAGCGGGAGGGCCAGCTGTACGAGGCGTACCGCAGTGCGCGGACTGCCTTTCGGCTGGCCATCCGTGCCGCCAAGGGCGCGAGTTGGCAGGAGATGCTGGACGGTCTCGACCGTGACCCCTGGGGTCGCCCATATCGCGCGGCGCTGAACAAGCTTCGCGCGCGGGCCCCCCCCCTCACCGAGACCCTCCAGCCCGACTTCCTTCGTAGGGTGGTCGAGGAGCTGTTTCCACGGCAGTCGGAACACACGCCCCCGGTCATGGCTCCGCCAGATCAGGACCGGGAGGACGACGACGACGAGAGTGTTCCGCCCGTGACGGAGTCGGAAGTGGGGGCGGCCGTGGCGAAGATTCGTTCCGCCACCACGGCCCCCGGCCCGGACGGAATTCCAGTCCGGGTGCTGACGTCGCTCCTCGAGCACTTCGAGCCTCGCCTCAGGCAGCTGTTCAACGCCTGTCTGACGTCTGGACGGTTCCCTGAGTGCTGGAAGGAAGGGAGGTTGGTTCTCCTGCCAAAGCCGGGACGGTCCCCGGATTTGCCGTCGGCCTACAGGCCCATCGTGCTCCTCGACGATGTGGGTAAGCTGCTGGAGCGTGTGCTCGCTGCCCGCATCGTCCGACACCTGGAGGAGGTGGGGCCCGATCTGTCGGACGCTCAGTATGGGTTTCGGAGGGGGCGTTCGACCATCGGGGCCCTATTACGCCTGAGGCAGGCGGCCGCGGAGGCCGTCGCCGGGAAGGGAGTGCTGTTGGCGGTGTCGTTGGACATCGCCAACGCATTCAATAGTCTGCCATTCGGCTGCATCAGGGAGGCGCTCCGGTTCCATGGAGTGCCCCTGTACCTCAGGCGGCTGGTGGCAGACTATTTGGAGGGCCGCAGTATCCTCTGCGCGGGTCCCGCAGGGGACATTGTGCGGACGCCCATGTCGTGCGGCATTCCACAGGGGTCGGTTCTGGGGCCGACTCTGTGGGACATCGGGTACGACTGGGCGTTGAGAGGGAGTCTCCCCCCTGGGCTGAGCTTGGTGTGCTATGCTGACGACACGCTCGTCACAGCCCGGGGCAGGACACTCGAAGAGGCGGCGAGCCTGGCCACTCTCGGCACCGAGGAGATGGTCAGGCGGATCGAGGCGCTGGGGCTCAGGGTGGCCCTAAACAAGACGGAGGCCCTACTTTTCCATGGGCCCCGTGTGAGGCTGCCCATCGGCGCCTCGATAGTGGTAAACTCCATCCACATCAGCATCCAGGCCCATATGAGGTACTTGGGTCTGGTGCTCGACGGGCGATGGTGGTTCCGGGAGCATTTCCGACAGATTGCTCCCCGGCTTGTCGGCGCGGCGTCCGCCCTTTCTCGACTCATGCCGAATGTGGGCGGACCCAGTTTTGAGGCCCGACGGCTGTATGCGGGGGTCATCCGCTCGATGGCCATGTACGGCGCACCCGTGTGGGCGAGGGCTCTGAACGCCCAGCTCAGGGCGGTTCTGTGGAGGCCACAGAGAGCCATGGCGGTCAGAGCCATTCGCGGGTACCGCACGGTGTCGACAGAGGCGGCGTGCCTGTTGGCCGGGACACCCCCGTGGGACCTAGAGGCGGAGATGCTCTCCGACCTCTACCGGCGGGTTATCACAGCGCGCGAGGAAGGTGGCTCCCCATCGTTGAGCGAGATAGCCACCTGGCGCGTGGATGCCCGCCGAGACGTCATCGCCCGTTGGGCTACGCGGCTGGAGAGGCCTAGGCACGGTGTGGAGACCGTTGAGGCCCTCCGGCCCGTATTGATAGAGTGGATGGAGCGGCGGCACGGAGTCCTCACCTTTCGGCTGGTGCAGGTATTGACGGGGCACGGGTGTTTCGGGTTGTACCTGCACAGGGTCGTGTATAGGGAGTGGACTCCGGCCTGCCACCACTGCAGGAGTGACGAGGACACGGCGCAACACACGCTGGAGGTGTGTCCGGGATGGGAGCGGCAGCGCCGTGACCTCGTCGCTGTCATCGGTGCCGACCTGACGCTGCCGGCCGTCGCGAGAGCGATGGTCGACAGCATCAGGAACTGGGACGCGGTCGCCGCCTTCTGCGAGGCTGTCATCTCGCAGAAGGAAGCGGCGGAACGGGCAAGGGAGGATTCCCGCGCCCCGGGCCGCCGCCAGCGGCCGGGGCGGCGCAGGCGCGAATACCTGCGCCTGATGCCGCCCTAACCGAGGCTTCGGGTGATCGGACCGGGGAATTGTCCGGTCACCCGACGTGAGGCCACCGCGTGAGGGCGACGCCCCGACGGCGAAATCTGTCGGGGCGTCGACGAGAGGAGCCCGCGAGGGTGAACCGCCGGGCGGGCCACCGAAGTTAAAAATCGGGTTCCGGTGACCCGCTCGCACGGCGAAGAGAGAGGAGTTTTACGGTGGGTCTATGGGGTCACGCGCCGCCTTTTCCGTCACCCCGGACCGATTTGGCGGGGCGAGACTAATCCATAGTCCACCAAAAAAAAAAAAAAAAAAAAAAAAAAAAAAGCAACGTAAGAGTTATACTTCATTTGGCGCGTAAAAAATTATGAGAATATTTTTTTACGATACGCGCGCACACCGTCATGAAAAACCGACACTCTGAAGTTAGCTATAGTCAACATTTTAGTTTTTTGTGATATTTAAATAAACTTTATTTAACTAGATAATGCGTTATAATAAAACTTTCAATGTATTAAATACCTTTTTTCTATTGTCAGTGTCGTTTTTTCTGCAAACGTAGAATAAGACGGAAGATATAATTTTTGAAAAGATTTTTATCTTATTACGCCAAAGATGTATAACTTCTAACGCGTGTACATAAGTACACACACACACACTTTTTATTTTTTAGTTTTCTTTTTTAGTTTTACTTGATTACAGTTTAATGGGATAAAACCTAGATTTTCCAACAAAATTATGCCACGACTGTTTGATTAGAATAACGTAGAGTATAAAATATAGCTACGGTAAAAGGGCTTTTTTAATTTACATCACGTATAAATCACAAGAGCCTTAAACCAAGGCCAAAATACAGAAGGTTACTTGAATTAATTAGGGAACAATTAACATATCAATTGCTTTATTTAAATGCATTAATTACAGAATAAAAGAAGAGTTACCACTTTAAAGTGGCGTTTTTTTTATTATATGTATATCTATGTTAATAACAAATATTCCTTAGTCAGCATGATCATGCCGAACCACTCTCTCACCGAAGACAAAGATCGGGTTCCGGTGGCCCGCTCGCTCGGCGAAGAAAGGCGCATTGCCGGGCGGGTCAGACCAAAGACCGCAATAAAAAAGGCAGCATCATCATGATCATTACAGCTTATAGACGTCCAACTGCTAGACTCGACCTTTCATCACAATAGGATGGAAATTGACCTATAACACCATGCTGGTCAAAGACGGCTTGACATAAAGTTTTAATTCGAATTTTCCTTCTCGAACATAGATATTATATGCATGTTATATCCCTTAGTATATATTATTTATCTATCCAACAATACTTTATATAATTTACTGCGTTTTATCAATTAATATTTAATTATTCTTTATTACAATGTTAACTTTGAGAATTAAATTTGGTCTATGTTGCATGACGTGACTGTCCGTGATCTCATCGTGGTTCTATCTGAAAACCAGCGCTGCACTGTTTCGATGTAGCTTATGCTGAGATAGGACCTCTTTCGGTCTCTGTTTTGTACTTATAGTCTATAAAATATAGCATGATCTCTGTGACAGTTCTCACTAGTGCCGGACGCTTACGATGCAGTCCGTATTTTTGTCGATATAATTCCTTATTTTTTTAAGTTATTTGCTACTGCAATTGAAAAACAATCTATATAAATCTTATTGAATTTTAAATGGATGGGTGGGGTGAATCGATCAAAAATGTAAAACAATCTATGATAATCTTATTGAATTGAAATCAATGGATTTTATTTAAATTAAACTAAAGCTGATAATTATTTATTTTTATTATTTGAAAGGAGTGCATAAAAGTTCATCGTCACTATTATCATTATCGCTACGGCATTCCTGTAGGTTGATCACGAGTTCTTGGTCACTGATTATTTCATGAATAATCTTGTTTATTTTATAAAAGAATTTATAATTTTAATATAAAAAAATAGTCTTATTAATATTATAACTGATGTCTGAATACTAAATTAACACAATTTTCTTATTTTATAGAGTAACCAAGTGGTTTATATATGTAATGATTTGGTTTTACTTGTTTTATAAATAATTAATAAGAATGTTATCGATTTACGTTTATCGATTGTCCCATCTCTATCTTTTTCTCAGTCCAGCATGACCTTGTATTTGCGTAAGCATCATATTTTTATAAAATGGTAACTAAGTAAATATTTTAAAACATATGAGGTACAAGTTTTGGTGTAAATATTCATATTTTTATATTCATAATTCAGTTGAAATATAACTGGCACGTAAAGAGTGAAAATATAAGCGATCATTCTGGTAGGACCACGCTTTTGACAATTTTCTGTCTACAGCCGCGGGCCGGACCGTCCGGGGTAGTACCACAATCTCGCAGAAGATCGACGGTTGAGTAATGGCAATATGCATTGCGCTTCGTTCGATGAGCGAGAGAGCCGGTAGCCCAACTGGGTGGGTTTGGGGATTTTATTGGTAGGCAGCGGCCTAAGCTACCCTTGGTATTGCAAAAGTTCATGGGCAGCAGTGACACTTACCATCAGGTGTGCTGCTAGCTCGTTTGCCACCATAAGCAATAAAAAAAAATACAAAATAAAATTGTAAAAATGACGCGTATTCAAAATTACTTCATCGGTTTTGTATCTATCTGTCACAGAGATCAAGCTATATTTTAAAGACTATAAGTGTTATTCTAGTATCTGTTGTAAATTATAGTATCTGTTTTTTTTATTGTTATATTTTGCAATTGTATAGTTTAATATGGTTGTTGACCTTATATTAGACAACTTTATGTAAATTTTGTGTAAGCTTATTACTCCGAGACCGAAATAAATGTATTTTCTTTCTTTATTTCTTTCTTAGTCGTCTTTTACGACACCCATTAGTGGTGAATTATATTCTTACTCCGTCACCACACGGAGAATGTTAATAATTGATAACTTTATATTATTATGAAGTTAACGGTCAAGCACTGTCAATTCTCAAAGTACATACAACCCACTCATTTCTGATCTTTACACGAATATTACACATGTGAAATGTAAAAATTTTTACGGATTTTTTATCGTGTTTGATTTCTGTTTTCCCGATCCTACGAACATTTTTCAGTGTGGATGGTCCTGTTGTGACAGATGAAAAGCGTATAAAACGTCGGGAAAATTAAACGCAAACTCGATAGAATGCCTAAAAATTGATTTTAATTCTTATATATTTCCATACCAACTCAGCTGTGTGGCAGAAGCCATAAGTACTCCCAACCCTTACATTTCTTGTGGATATCGTAAAAGATACTTGATGCTGTTTAGTCAACAATTACATTCTCAAGGAGGATTGCAATGTCAAGCAGGCGGCTAGTTATAAAACTATTGCCAATAACTTCTGCAATATGTACGATGGAATATATATAGCGTTGACCTCCCAAGTGATTAGAACAAGAGCAGTAAAATGATGATACGTGCCAAATGGTAGTAAGATTCGCTTTAGATTCACTTACCAAGTAAGTGAATCTAAAGCGAGTCTGTCGAGCGTCCGTCATAATGTCAAACTCTAAGAGTTATACATATGCCCAAAAGGTGAACTTCTGGCTCAGCGTGTATTGAGGAAGTCAGAATACAATTCACCAGAATACAGATAACGCCAATGTTTAAAGTAGAACCTTATACCATCCCGTCTTACCAACTTTGTACATTAGGTCAATTTCTCTCCAAATATGAAGGAGGCTCACGCCAATCAACGGGGGTAACATGAGGCGAGATGAACCTCTGAAATTCCATTGTTGATGGAGATACCAAGCGCTAACTTTTTTAAGGATATTCTGGCACAGTTTCATTTAGATTGATGTGCGGTACTGACCATTATTTTTTTTATTGCTTATGATGGCAGACAAGCATGCAGTACACCTGATGGTAAGTGTCACTGCCGCCCGTGGACCTTTGTAATACCAAGGATATAGCTAAGCCGCTGCCTACCAATATAAACCCCAAACCCACCCAATTGGGCCTCCAGCTCTCTCGCTCACCGAACGAGGCGCAATAGCACGTTGCTAGTATTCATACGTCGATCTTCTGCGAGAATGTGGTACTACCCCGGACGGACCGGCTCGCGGCTGTAGATAGAGAACTGTCAACAGCGTGGTCCTACCACTATTAAATTGGATTTTTTAAATTGGTGTAAGATTAACGATAAACTTTATTTAATTGTCAACAAATTACTGAAATTTTTAGCATGTAATATGCTTAATTATTTATAAATACCCGATTACGAAACGAAAAATGATGTTTATAAATAATTAAGCATATTAAATGCTAAAAATTTCAGTAATTTGAATAACAAGGTTGTCATCGTTTAATACAATTCTAACTGTAAAGTTTGAAGTATTAAGGCTATACAATGTGTAAACATTGTCCGATAGGTGGCATACGTCACCTTGAAGACGTAAGATATAATATGAAGCGAAATTTGCATGTCCTAAAATAGTTCACGATGGTGTAAGTGGCAGCACGGTTGGGCCGGATTCCCAATAGGTGCGGGTTCGAACCCCGCTTGTGACTTCATTTTTCGTTTCGTAATCGGGTATTTATAAATAATTGTCAACACTTTTTTGTTTCTCTTAACAACAACTGTAAAGATATCCAGAGTGAAAGCTATTTTTCAAAGGAAAATAAATGACAACTCTCGAAAAAGTAATATTAAAACGTAACTTCTAACCGACAAATAGAAATTTCTTTCGCGTTATCGTCAGAGAGATTGAATTTAGTTCAAATCATGCATGAAATGAAGACATGAAATAAGGAAATCAAAACCATGTTAATTTATAGCTCTAGAGGGGGATTTTAAGGGTATTTACAAACTGTAATATCCTAATTTGCTCACTAATTTGATACAAAAAAAAATACTTCTGTGAAGTAAGTTGAATCATGTCAATAAGCAGCAACTATATTTTTTTTATGGCTTTGGTGGCAAACGAGCTGACAGCGCACTTGTTGGTAAGTGTTACTGCCGCCCTTTGATATACCAAAGGCTACCAAGGGCTTCGAATAGCTAGGCCGCTGCCTACCAATACAAACCCCAAAACCACCCCAGTTGGGCTTCCGGATCTGGCTCACCGAACGAAGTGCAATAGCACATTGCCATTACTCAGACGTCGATCTTCTGCTGAGTGTGGTACAACCTCGGTCGGACCGGCTTGCGGCTGTAGACAGAGAACTGTCCACAGCGTGGTCCTACCATTAAAACTAATGTCAATAATAACTATTTTAAAGAGATTCTAGAAAATAACTTTTTAATGATGATTTGTTGTATTATATAATAAGGCTACTATATAATAATATAAGGCTGACCGATCGCATTCGTAACGACGACGTAAGAGAGCGAGTAGGTATGAAAGAGAGTATTGGTGTAAAGATGCGAAAGGGAATGCTCCGACGGTTTGGACATGTGAAAAGAATGACGAACGAACGTCTGGTTAAGAAGATATACAATGCGAAAGTAGAAGGATGTAGGTACCGGGGGAGACCGAGACTAACCTACCTAGACCAGATTGGTCACGTACTGAAGGAAACCGGGGTCAAGAGTCTCCGAAACCGGCGAGCGTGTGTGAAGAGAATTATAAATGTTGAGGAAGCGAATGAAGTATTCAAGGATAGAGTTCTCTGGCACTCTGTTCTCTCTGCCTGCCCTGCAAGGGATATGGCGTGATGGTATGTATGTATGTAATAATAATATATTTTCCGTGTCAGAATACAATACATTACCTCTTATCATGCCCGCGGGTTTAGTGAAAGACTATTCGAAATATAATATGCAAATAATATATATGTCAGAGAAGGAAAACTGTAAATAAAACACTATGCCAACCCGTAATATATGGCCCGTATACGGCTATGTAAGTGTGGTATAGTAGGTTAATTTCCCTACTATAATTTTTTTTTTTTTTTTTTTGCGTTGGGCTATGGACGTCGCGCCCCGCCAAATCGGTCCGGGGTAACGGAAGAGGCGGCGCGCAACCCCATTGACCCACCCTGCAAGCACCTCTTCTTCGCCGTGCGAGCGGGCCACCGGTACCCGATTTTTGTCTTCGGTGGCCCGCTCGGCGGTATGCCCTCTCGGGCTCCTCTCCTGTCGACGCCCCGACAGCTTTCGCCGCCGAGGCATCGTCCTCACGCGGTGGCCTCACGTCGGGTGACCGGGCAGTTCCCCGGTCCGATCACCCGAAGCCTTGGTTAGGGTGACATCAGGCGCAGGTATTCGCGCCTGCGCCGCCCCGGCCGCTGATGGCGGCCCGGGTCACGGGAATCCTCCCGGACTCGTTCCGCCGTCTCCTTCTGCGAGATGACAGCCTCGCAGAAGGCGGCGACCGCGTCCCAGTTCCTGACGCTGTCGACCATCGCCCTCGCGACAGCCGGTAGCGTCAGGTCGGCACCGATAACAGCGACGAGGTCACGGCGCTGCCCGTCCCAACTCGGACACACCTCCAGCGTGTGTTGCGCCGTGTCCTCGTCACTGCTGCAATGGTGGCAGGCCGGAGTCCACTCCCTATACGCGACCGTGTGCAGGTACAAACCGAAATACCCGTGCCCCGACAGTACCTGCACCAGCCGAAAGGAGAGGACTCCGTGCCGCCGCTCCATCCATTCCATCAGTAGGGGCCGGAGGGCCTCGACGGTAACGACACCGTGTCTTGGCCTCTCCAGCCGCATAACCCAACGGGCGATGATGTCTCGGCGGGCGTCCTCGCGCCAGGTGGCTATCTCGCTCAACGATGGGGAGCCACCTCCGTCGCGCACTGAGGTAACCCGCCGGTAGAGGTCGGCGAGCATCTCCGCCTCTGGGTCCCACGGGGGTGTCCCGGCCAATAGGCATGCTGCCTCGGTAGACACCGTGCGGTACCCGCGAATGTCTCTGACCACCATGGCTCACTGTGGCGTCCACAGCACCGCCCTGAGCTGGGCGTTCAGAGCCCTCGCCCACACGGGTGCGCCGTACATGGCCATTGAGCGGATCACCCCCGCATACAGCCGTCGGCCCTCGAAACTGGGTCCGCCCACATTCGACATGAGCCGAGAAAGGGCGGACGCCGCGCCGACCAGTCGGGGAGCAATTTGACGGTCATGCTCCCGGAACTACAATTTCCCTACTATCATAGAAGAGGCTCAAATCCAGCAGTAGCTAGTATATGAGCGGAATTTAATTATGAATCCTAAAATTAATTGTACTTGCCGCAAATAGTTGTTCCGTTTGTATTGGTTAAACCACACTGTTGGCAGTTTTCTGTTTACAGTTACGGGCTGGTCCATCCGGGATATTACCACTCTCTCGCTGAAAATCAACATCTAAGTAGTGGTTATGTGCTGTTGCGTTTCGTTCGATGAGCGAAAGAGCCGGACGCTCAATTTAGGTGGGTTTTGTTTAGTAGGCAGCGGCCTAGCTATACACCTAGTATTGCAAAGATCCATGGACGGCAGGGCAGTATCACTTACCATTAAGTGTGCTGCTGGCTCGTTTGCCACCATTTATTTTTTTCCCTCAAGGTGGACCATGGATGTGGTCGCGCCCCGACAAATCGGTCCGGGGCGACAGAAGAGGCGGCGCGCAACTCTATGGACCCACCCTGCAAGTACCTCTATTCGCCGTGCGAGCGGGCCACCGGTACCCGATCTTTGCTCGTTTGCCACCATAAGCAGTAAAATGATGAAATTCATACATTAATTGTAATGTACTTTGTACGATACACAGTGTTGTTCTGAGTCTGAGTGTAATTTGTCAATGTTACATTACATTCACATGGAGGACTCATGTCATACAGGCGGCCGTTTATAAAACCCTGCCAATAACTTTTGCAGTATGTATGATGACAGAGATATACATATTGCGCTATCCTCAAGTAATTAGGATAAGTAATAGAGAAGAAGAAGAGATAGAGAAGGAGAAGGGAAGAGATAAGAGAATGATGATAAGTGATAAGACTGTTGGATCGATGATAGATGCTGCCTTTTAAAAAGCATAAAAGGATATCTTCTAATGATTTTGGATTTTTACGCGAGTTTTACACAATTGAAATAAAACTATTTTATGGATTCTATCACATTTATATTTAATTTTAATTTACCGACGTTTCGATAAGTTTACAGCGTTCCTCTTCCAGTCCAATATCGTCCCCCCGTAACCCTGAATGCTGTAAAGTGTTCGAAACGCGGGCAATTAAAAAACAAATAAAACGCAATAGAATCCGTAAAAATAGTTTTATTTTAAAGATATCATCCAAGTCGAATACTTATCAAAATGCAACCGTATCCCCGATCAGGCGTACATAAATTAAAGTCAAAATCGATAACCAGCGGTTGAGCCAAGTTAAATGAGTTGAATACGTTGGAAACTCAGCTATAAGTAAGTTCGACTTTGAACGATCATAACTTGCCTACGAATGACTCTAGCATTTGCAATTTTCACTTACCTATAATATATGTATATTTGAAGCTCTTTGCAGTATCTGATCAAATTTAATTTAGTTATTTCAATGAATTTGAAATGAAATGAAATTGCCTTTTCAACTGTATGTAAATTTCCTTGTGAAGATGTACCTTTTTTATATGTCGAATATATTTATTTATCTTAATGCACTTATGTTTTTATTATTTTTATTGTTATAGTGGCAAACCAGCAAGTAGCATAGCTGATGGTAAGTGTTACTGCCGCTCATGGACCTTTGCAAAATCAGAAGTACAGCTATGCCATCATCATCATTAACTTGCTCTTATCCCAATTTGTCTGGGGTCGACGCAATATATCTTCTTCCTCCATACAATCCTATCAGACGTCATCTCTGTGGTCACTCCTTGTCCATCCATGTCATGTTTCACGCAGTCCATCCGTCTTTTCTTCGATCTTCCCTTACCCCTAAAGCATTCAACGTTCATACTGAAAACATTCTCACAACATTACTTTCATCCCGTCTCATCACATGTCCATACCATGTCAACCTTTCACTCCTTAACTTTTTCGTCACTGGCGCAACTTTCAAACTTCCTCTTATATGCTCATTTCTTATTTTATCCATTCTTGTCACAATGCACATCCATCTCAACATTGGCATCTCCGCTACATGCAGTCGTAGAGTAGTAGTAGTAGTAATAGTCCAGTAGTACTAGAGCTTTTTTTTTTTGCGGTGGCCTAGCTCTAGTAGTACTAGAGCTAGGCCACTGTTTACCATTCAAAAGCCAACCATACATACATACATACATACATATCATCACGCCATATCCCTGGCAGGGTAGGCAGAGAGAACAGAGTGCCAGAGAACTCTATCTCTGCATACTTCACTCGCTTCCTCAACATTCATAATTCTCTTCATACACGCTCGCCGGTTTCGGAGACTCTTGACTCCACCTTCCTTCAGTACCTGACCGATCTGGTCTAGGTAGGTTAGTCTCGGTCTCCCTCGGTACCTACATCCTTCCACTTTCGCATTGTATATCTTCTTAACCAGACGTTCGTTCGGCATTCTTTCCACATGTCCGAACCATCGGAGCATTCCCTTTCGCATCTTTACACCAATACTCTCTTTCATACCTACTCGCTCTCTTACGTCGTCGTTACGAATGCGGTCGGTCAGCCAAGTCGTAACAAAAGCCAACCAAGTTATATATAAAAGCGGATACACTAATTAAGGCATGAATATTGTTATTAATGTTTCAGGATGAAACTACAACCAATTCATTTTCTCATTATTTTTTTTTTCTTATTGCTTATGGCGGCAAACGAGCAAGCAGCACACCTGATGGTAAGTGTTACTGCTGTCCATGGACCTTTGTAAAAGCAAGGGTATAGCTAGGCCGCTGCCTACAAATAAAAACCCCAAACCCACCCCAGTTGAGCTTCCGGCTCTCTCGCTCACCGTACGAAGCGCAATAGCACATTGCCATAACTCAGACGTTGATCTTCTGTGAGAGTGTGGTACTACCCCGGACGGATCGGCCCGCGGCTGTAGACAGAAAATTATTGACAGTGTAGTCCTACCACTAAACTTATATAAGGGGTTTAAGCCAAATCATCCATTAGTCCATAGACGTGTACTGCTGGATATTGGACTCAGAACACACTATCGCCAACACCTTGCACAATAGAACAGTATCTAATATCTTTACGACACGGGCAATTCTTTTTGGCTGGTTGTAAGATCTTAGCTCGGTATAAAAACCCGATTACGAAACGAAAAATGATGTCACAAGCGGGATTCGAACCCGTACCTATTGGGAGTCCGGCCCAATCATGCTGTCACTACACTACCGTGAACTATTGTAGAACGTTCAAATCTCGCTTCGTATGGTATTTACGTCTTGAAGGTGACGTACGCCATCTACCCGACAATGTTTACACATTATAGGCTTAATACTTCAAACTTTGCAGTTAGAATTGTATTAAACGATAACACAACCTTGTTATTCAAATTACTGAAATTTAGCATTTAATATGCTTAATTATTTATAAAAACCCGATTACGAAACGAAAAATGATGTCCCAAGCGGGATTCGAACCCGCACCTTGAACGATTGGGCCGGACGCCCAATAGGTGCGGGTTCCAACCCCGCTTGTGCCGTACCGGCGTGCCTATTGACCGGAACTCCCCGTGGGACCTTGGAGGCGGAGGTGCACGCTGGTGGGTGTCAGTATCGCGAGACGGGGACGGTACTGTCTCGCCCACCGACGTACCCGTCTGGCAGGGCGTTGCCTGCCGTGACGTTCAGCTCGAGAGGTCAGGGTTCAGTTTTCGACACGTGGAGGCTTTCCGGTCGGTGCTAATAGAGTAGTTGGCGGCAGCACGGGGTCCTTTCCTTACGACAATATTGATATAATATTGCCTCAAAGAAGTCTTCAGCATTTTCTATAATTTTCCTTCATAAAGTATAATATAATTCACAAAAAAAAATCCTTCATAAAGTAAATAAGCATCTTAATGACCGGTAAGGCCGCCTTTAGATGCTTCAAAATCATTTTCTTCTATAACTTCAATAGACCTTCAAGATCGTATAACAATTTCACTAATACTTGTAAAATTTGTACTCTCTTAGCTATTTCACCACCTTAAAAGTGATTACGGACTTAATAAATAAATCATAACATCATCAATCACACATAATAATATAACTGAACACATAACCTCATTTCTAAAATCATTTTACCACAAATATTTAATTCCAAAAACATGTCGACACAAAAGGAAATTGAATACACAAAATCTTGATTGCTCAATAATTTATATGGATTATAAAGAACCTTTCTCAATAGAAATGTTAACATTAAAATTGATAAATATGAAGGACCGTATTCTCTTGGTTATCCGTGTGATGACTGAGTAAGAATACAATTCACCTTACCCGTGAGTGACGATTAATGGATATAAAATGCATATAACATCTATGCAAAAGAAATAAAACTCGATATAAAATCCTATACCAACATGTTTGACCAGCGTGATATACGAGTAGGTCATTTTAACTCCCATTATGGAGGAGGCTTCAGCCCAACAGTGGGACATATATGAGCTGAGATGATGATTGTATTGCTTCTTGTTTTTCATCTTGTTAACCCAGTTACGTTCCACTATTGAAAAGGAACTTCCTCTACGCTTGTCTACTGCTGGTTCTACTTAGAATAGAAGGCGTTGCCATCCCTCCTTTTGCCTGTGTCATACAAAATGTAATCTGTCAACATTCTGGCCTTACCAATATTTCAGTAAAAGACTTTAGTTAAAATCCATAAAAATTGTTTTATTTAAGTCCTAAGTTTTGTCACACTGTTGATAGTTTCTGGCTACAGCTGCTGGTTCGTCCGGGGTAATACCACACTCTCGCAGAAAATCGAGGCCTGAGAAATGGTAATGTCCTGTAGTGCTTTGTTTGATGAGTCAGAGAGCTAGAAGCCCAACTTGAATGCGTTTTGGTTGGCAGGCAGCATAGCTGGGCATTAACTCGTTAATCCGTTAATCGTTAATTAACGAAGTTAACATTTTGTTTAACGGATTAACTTTTAAGTTAACTTTTAAAAATGTTAACGGACACGTTAACTTCCGTTAATATGCAGAAGTCCGTTAATCGTTAATCCCATTCCTAAGGCTGGACTCATACATCCGGAATTCCTATCTAAATTCAGAGTCGGAATTCATAATTTGAATTCCGGCAAGCTGCCTCACACATATCTTAAAAATTCAGATAAATCAGTAGTCTCGTGTTTCTCAGCACAGGGAAACATCTTGGATACGGAAGAGGAATTAATACTCATCGCACTACTTTTAGCTTTAAATAATAAAAAAAAAAGAAACGCAAACGAATACATTGGATTCATCCTCCTAATGTGAACAGAGCAAGGGAAAGTCAGTTCTACATTACGGCGGGAAAATTACAACACTATCCTGGCAGATTTTTTCATCACTACAGAATGTCAGTAGCATCATTTGATGAATTACTGTTTACTGCAGAATAAAATCCGATAATTAATAAATAATTCATAATCTGATCCCGGTATGTGTGTGCTCGCGTGTTGGAATGTATAGAAACACTCGCGTTATGAAATCATAATCTTAAATATTCAGATCCGGAATTCAGAACGCTCGTCAGTATCATTCTTACAGATTGATCTGAGAAAATCCTTATCTGAAAAACTCAGAATGTGTGTAGAGCATAATTGAATTGTATGTAATTCCGGGCTTTCTGAATGAATGATATGAATTCAGATTAGGGATTCAGAGAGAAATTCCGGACGTATGAGTCCAGCCTAATAGTTACCGCACGGCACTGACAAGTGCCGGGTGGCGCGTGGCCGCAAGTAAAACAAAAACAAAACTATATATATTTAGCCTGCGCGTGCGAGTGAGAAAGAAAACTGCGAAAAGATTTGTTTCGTTTTATCATTTCTTTACTTCAAAATGTTAATGTTCGTGAAGGGGAATATGCACTTAATGCCCGACGATTAAATTACACATTTGAATTATACAAGAATTATGTTTTGTTCCTAACCTGTTAACTTCCAGAACCGGTTTTATAAGTTCACTAACGCAACGATATAAAGATGCAATTTTACACATATTAACGGATTAACGATTAACGTTAACTTGCGTTAATTCTTCCGAAATGTAATGCTTTAACGTTTAACGAAGCTAACTTTTTTTGTAGCGGATTAACGATTAACGAAGTTAACTATTTGATTAACGGTGCCCAGCTATGGCAGGCAGCAGCCTAACTGTTCTCCTGGTATTGCAAAGTTCCATGAGTGACAGTAATACTTATCTTTAGATGTGCTGCTTGCTAGTTGGCAACCATAAACAATACAAAAGAACATATCCAGGTCATCATCAATCCGTATAGGCTTGCTGTTGGATATACGCCTATTCATAAGAATGTCACTTAGAACCGTCCTTGCCACTTCATCGTGTTACTTCTTTGGGCTATGTCCATTACATCCGTTCTTCTATAGTTTTTCGTATTCCAGTTTTTATCACATAGAACTTAGAACATAGCCCTCTCCATAGCACACTAAGCGACTTAACTATGGATGAGCAAGTAATTAAAATTTTATATTATAGTTTTTATTGATTTGATAATAAGCGAGCGATAATTTGGTTACTTATTTGCCTTTGCTAACTTAATTAGTAAAGCTATTGGTACTTCTTTCTTTTTCTTTTAAATGGCAACCGGTGCCGGTTGGCACTAAGGAAATAATCTTTGTATTGCAAGGGACTTAACATATATTTAATTGACGTTTACAAATTACATCCAGACATAGAACAACGATTTTTGGATCGAACAAAGTATTGTCCTGCATGGAAATCGATCCTCAACTCGCATAGGAGGTCAGTCTCTTAACCACTATGTGATTTGTGTAGTCGTTATTTAAATGTAGATTAAATTTCCCAATAGCATTTAAAATAAAACTATTTTTACGGATTCTACTGCGATAGAATCCGTATAAATAGTTTTACTTCTTAACCATATAATTTTGCGTTCTTAAATGAATTTTATATAATTTACCTCCACAGAAACCCGATTACGAGCGAAAAAATATTGTCACAAGTAGGATTCGACCCACACCTATTAGAAATCCGTTCCAATCGTGCTACCACTTACATCACCGTGAACTATTGTAGGGCATTCAATTCTCGCATCGTATTATATTTTCGACTTTAAGGAGACACTTGTGATAATCATTTTTCTCTCGTAATCGAGTTTTTATAAATAATCAAGCATATTAAATGCTAAATTTAGACTTACTTGTGACAATATTTTGTCGCTCGTAATCGGGTTTTTATAAATAATCAAGCATATTAAATGCTAAATTTTAGTTACCTCTACAGTTTTGATACATTAAACAATCATAACATAATAATATTCTCAAAATAATCATAATTTTATAATTTACCACGCACATTAAGGCTGTGTAACGTCGTTCAAACCTTTGTAATCATTGAACATCCTCCATTACGGTTTACTGAAATTGTAATTGCCAATCGCCTCAACACAATTTTACGCGGTAAAATGGCAACACCTCAACCATTTCTTTTATCGCTGCTACATTTTATCACAGGGAAGTATAATTATTATTATATTATAACAGCTGTATTATGGCAGCTACGAATATTACTAACACTGAAATCTTTCGTGAAGACGACTAAGAGCCAGAGTTCTTAGCGCCAAAGCTAGCCTAGAGCTCTGAATTGATCCCAAATCAATGTACATTGTACTTACCAAGTTCGGTCAACCATTTCACAATATGAGTTAGCGACAGGCAGACTACTTTTAATATAATTAAATAATTGGCTTTTCGAAAAAGAAGTATTTTAAAATGTTTTATATATAAATATAAATAATATATATAATTATAATATATATAATTATAAATAATATTGATGGTTGATGCGAGTGATTGATAGTAGATGTAATTAAAAAAAAAATTAATTATATACAATTTAAATTTAATAATATTAAAAAAAAAACCACGTGACTATAAACGCGCTGCGCGTAGGTCGCCATGTTTGTGACGTCATAATGTTATAGGCGTTTCACAGATATATAGTAACATTAGTTTCTACTCATGAATTAATTAAAAATATACAAAATGGAATTGTAAAATATTATTTATTTTAATTAATTTCATTTAATAATGTGTGATAAAGGATTCATAATACATAATTCTAATAACATAACAAACGTGGATACATTACTTCTTTTTTTTGTTTTGGCAATCAGCTACTTATACGAGCCATTGTTGCCAGTGTCGAGTTACAATGTTTATCACTTTTTTATTCTCTTCGTATTATTCATTGTCCGCCAGTTAGTTAAATCGTCGACAACGTATCTTCTGAGAAGTTTGGTGGAAAATGAAAGCATTATAAAGCACTTTTATATCTAATTCACTGTATTTCAGCAGCGCCACCATCACATTATAAATAAAATGTCTTTAAAATTATCTGATTCATCTTTTCATCTCAACTCTAAGCTTCCTCCGTAGTGGGAGGGATATTAACCTACTATACCACGCTGGTCAGACGTATTTGTATAGGGTTTTGTTTCGAGTTTTCCTTCTCTTGCATAGATGTTATATGCCTTTTGTGTCCCTTAGTCGTCTCTTACGATCACCCACGAGTAAGATATGGGGTGGTTATTTGTATTATTACACTTATCCGTATGATGACGGAGTCTCATCTTAGTATTTTAATCTGTTAAATTAATGATTTCTGATATTTACGCGAATGTTACACATTTGAAATAAAACTTCTTTTACGTATTCTATCGCGTTTGTATTTGATTTTTAATTGCCTGACGTTTCGAACACTTTGCAGTGATCATGGTCACGGGAGGACTAAGATATCTTACGTCCAATATGTCATTGTTGACATATTGGACGAAGACACCTTAGTCCCATAATCACTGTACAGTGTTCGAAACGTCAGGCAATTAAAAATCAAATACAAACGCGATAGAATCCGTAAAAGTAGTTTATTTCAAATGTGTAACATTAGTGTAAACATCTGAAATAGTTAAATGATTTTCAAACAATTTCATAAAAATGATCTTCACAACAAAAAAAAACTGATGTTGTTTTTCTGTGAAACATTCAATAACATTTCTTCGGAGGTTGTTTTTGTAGTATTCATACATAGTGGTACGAAGCAAACACGACAACTCTTGAAGTTAGGCATTTTATATGTAGGTATTTACCAACAAAAAAAATCGAAAGATTAAATTAATAAAATTCGAAACACAGCTGTGTACTTCTGTGAGGAGAAATTAACATTGTGACGTCACATGCACTCGGGTTAGTTCGGATACTTTCGGCGTGTTTTCAGAAATTAATTTCTAATTTAACATATTTTTTTTATATTGTTTTGTTATATAATGTATATATACATAATCTTTTTATTTATCACAAAAAAATCTTGTTAAAATGCGAAAGTGGAAGGATGTAGGTACCGAGGGAGACCGAGACTAACCTACCTAGACCAGATCGGTCAGGTACTGAAGGAAGGTGGAGTCAAGAGTCTCCGAAACCGGCGAGCGTGTAGTAGTGTAGTGAAGAGAATTATGAATGTTGAGGAAGCGAGTGAAGTATGCAGAAATAGAGTTCTCTGGCACTCTGTTCTCTCTGCCTACCCTGCAAGGGATATGGCGTGATGATATGTATGTACAAAAAAATCTTTTAAAAAATCAATTAACTGTGTGGTGACGGAGTAAGAACAATTCACCACCCACTATCTTACCCGTGAGTGATCGTAAAAGACGACTAAGGTATAAAAAACGCATATTTAGTTAGTGAAGAAAAATTCGAAATAAAACTCTATACCTACCAACACGTCTGACCAGCGTAATGTAGTAGGATAATTCCACTCCTAATGAGGAGGAGCCTCATGCCCAACAGTGGGACATATATGAGCTGAGATGATGACGGTTAAACTCGGTCATTCAGACATTTTTTTTTTTACCTCTAATTTTAGATGTAATTTAAAAATGCTTATATCCAATATTAGAAAACTTGCGATGAATATTATAATAAAATATATATTTCAATAACCGTATTATCACCAAATACACACATTACGTAAAATAATCGTACCGTAAGGGCTATCCGTATTTGCGCAATTGCCTTCACGCTGGCAAGCGCCATACGGACCAAAATAACTTGAACCTGCCCTAGATACTATCGGAGCGTCTGTTATGTTTACAAGTTACAAGATGTGAGCATGTTTATCAATGTTTTTTTTTTAATTTTCTAACAACAGATATTATTTACTTTTAAAAGTTAAAATAATTCGCGAGTTATATCTCAACATTTTATTTAAAATCTCCAAAAGCGATCTAATTTTAATTCAATCATTTACACATGCAAAGATATAGTTCCAGTTGCCTTTCTTCCAAAAGCGATAACTAATGTTGTGCTACACTTTTATTTCACTAGAGAATTATAGTTCGACAGACGGAATCTACTTAATAATACTTTTTAATGAATACTTTAAGGTAATATAGAGAAAGTCACATTCACATTTTTTTTTAAATTTAAGTCTGTATGCGAGCCGAAGGAAGTGAAATTAGGATCTCATTCTACGCCTAGGAAGAAATGATTATTTAGTCTATTATTACATTAAAATAATAATAAAATCATTATTCTCATTTCAGCTCATATACGTCCCACTATTATGCTCGAGCCTGCTCTGCAATGGGAGATAAATTGACCAACTTACCACGCTAGTCAGACGGGTTGCTATAGGGTTTTATTTTGAGTCTTACTTCTAATACAGAAATATTGTGTATATATATATATATATATGTATATATGAAATGAGAATAATGATTTTATTATTATTTTAATGTAGTAATAGACTAAATAATCATTTCTTCCTAGGCGTAGAATGAGATCCTAATTTCACTTCCTTCGGCTCGCATACAGATTTAAATTAAAAAAAAATGTGAATGTGACTTTCTCTATATTACCTTAAAATATTTATATATATATATATATATATATATATATATATATTATATCTTTTAGTCGTCTTTTACGACACCCACGAACAAGATAGGGGGAATAGTGAATAGTATTCTTACTCCGTCAACACATGAAATTTTATTTAATAATTATCTGAAATAATTATAATAGTACATATGTACGCATATACAGACTATATCTGATCACAAAAGTCTTACCTCTTTCCTTCAGCATCCAATTTAGTTCATCCTCAAAGAACCTATATTTGACTGAAAATTATGAAAAAAAATATAAGGTAATTTTATTTCCAAACAACTGATTTAAATGACGATAACTATTTCTTAAAAATTTTGTCATTTAACCCTTTTTTTTTCGTTCACTGCTGGATGTAAACCTTCTTTATAAATCGTTACAAAGTACCGTCCTGCATTGCCTACATCCAACGACTCCCAATAACTTTCACAAAGTCATAAGTCCATACGATGGTGGATAAAAAGGTAAAAGAGAATGATATTAGTATTTATTGATATGTGCGAATAATTTACACCATTTGTTGACGATTTATAACTTTTCAACGGTGTAATTCAATAGTGGTAGGGTCACACTGTTGACAGTTCTCTGTCTACAGCCGCGGGCCGGTCCGTCCGTGGGAGTCCCACACTCTCGCAGAAAATCGACGTCTGAGCAGTGACAAGATATTACCGTGCTTCGTTTGTTGAGTGAGAGAGCAGGAAGCCAACTTTCTGAGTGAGTTTATAGTTCTCATTGGTAGGCAGCGGCCGAGCTATACCCCAAGGGTTTGCAAAGGTCCATAGGCGGCAGTAAAACTTACCATGACATATGCTGCTTGCTCGTTTGCTATCAAGAGCAATAAAAAAAAATTAACCATTCGACAGAAACAACCACCAGCAGATGGCAGTTTAAAACAAATTTTATAACAACATAATTTTTTTATTATTCAAATAATTCCTTATAATTAAAGTAGAAAATAATCTTCAAAATGGCGTCTTAAATCTTTACATTGATACAGTATTTTCATAATAACCCAAAAAAAAAACTAGTTTGAGAAGTAATAAACAGAATTTCTATAATCAACCAATTTCTTCGATGAAATTGACATATTAAAGAAAAAATAATAAAAAGTATGTCTAAATTGTCTATTCTCTTGTCACATGGGTCATACGCTAAAAAAATCCGAATATGCTGGTAGCGTCTGACCCATCTACATCGATTAAGCTGCATGAAGCCTATATGACATTGTTCACTGTATGTTCTGCTTTAAAAGCACTTTCTTGTTACGCTATTACATGGTTACAAAGGGCTGCGAAATGATACAATAAAGCTATTAAATCGCTAGATAAATGGTTTTGTCGACAAATTTTGGACAAAGATAAACAGACGCTATATACAGCGGAGGTTTATATTCTTCTGAATCATTTTAACTTTAATGAAATCTCAACATGTATTTAACAAAATAAGGAAGGTAAACCTTGTGTAATTTTGGATATAATTCAGATATGTATATTTTGACTGCTGCTACTGACCGGGAAGTTAGTAGAAGAATGAATGCAATTTGAATGAAATGGCGACAGGTTTCGGGAACAATATGTGACGCGCGGAAGCCTAAGGGGCTTAACTAGGCCTAACTTAAGGGGAAATCTACAAAAGTGGATCTGAATGTTGCGTATTGGAAAATAAAGATGACAGACGATTGCATGCTACTGAGATGCATGTGTTACGATGGATGTGTGGGGTGACAAGATTATATAAGATACAAAATGAGTATATTAGGGGAAGTTTGAAAGTAGCACCAGTGATAAAGAAGATTAGGTGCACGAGATTGTCTTGGTATAGACATGTGATAGAAGGGATGAAAGGCATATGACAAGGAAGGTTATCGATATTCTTGTGGATGGACCTAAGAATCGTGGGAGACCCAAAAAGAGATGGATGGATTGTGTAAACGAGAATATGTGTATGAAAGTTGTGAATTCATAACAATTAGTGGAGGGTAAGAACGTATTGTGCTTTTTTTTTTTTTTTTTGGTAGGCTATGGCCTGGTCACCCGTCGCGCGCACAAGAACGTCTTGTGCTGACCCCACTTAGCGCGGGAAGAAGGCAGGCAAATGATGAATGATGTATATATTGACTGCACCGATGGTGAAGTGTTTAAAATACCACACTTCCGTGCCAGCGCCGTCGATTCGAATTCTACGCAGGATAATATGTTGTGCGATCCACAGTGTTGTTCTGTTAATATTATTCTATTATATGTTTGTAAAGTCTCCCGCAATACAAGGATTATTTCCTTAGTGCAGGGAGGTAGGTACGAGTATTTTAAAAAAAAAAAATTATGTATGAAAATATTTATTGTACTAAATTAATTATTATTTATGTTAATTTAAAATTTGATATGTTTAACGGTTAAAAAAATATTTGTGAGTCTCTATCTATTGGAAATTAATTCCAACTCATCTTCTCAGCTCCTGAATGATGAAAGCTGGACTCGAATGGAATTGACCATTCCTGGGATCCAGTTTATTTCGTAACGGGCGAGGAATTGACCTACTATGTTAGCCAGACGCATTGGCATACGATTTTATTTCGAATATTCACACGTCGAATCAATATTCAATGTTCTACAGAAAATTGCAACTTGAAGCTCTAGAGGCATATTTCGTAGAAAGGAAATTGCCCTATGTTTTATTTCACTATGCTGCCATATAAATTCCTTTCTTGAGTGTTCCTGATTAACCATACTCGTAGCAAAATAGCGTCTGTACTTTCCTATCTCTATTTTAAAATATTATATGAAGCATAAAAGGAATCTATACGAGTATGTACGTAGTTTAGGGCTTCAATAACTATATTACGAAAGGGAATGCTCCGATGGTTCGGACATGTGGAAAGAATGCCGAACGAACGCCTGGTTAAGAAGATATACAATGCGAAAGTGGAAGGATGTAGGTACCGGGGGAGACCGAGACTCACCTTCCTAGACCAGATTGGTCACGTACTGAAGGAAGGTGGAGTCAAGAGTCTCCGAAACCGGCGAGCGTATATGAAGAGAATTATGAATGTTGAGGAAGCGAGTGAAGAATGCAAGGATAGAGTTCTCTGGCACTCTGTTCTCTCTGTTTACCCTGCAAGGGATATGGCGTGATGATATGTATGTATGTAATAACTATATTATCTTTGCCTTTCCATGAATGTGACCAATTATTGGCTTTATTTTAGTTAAAATGTAGAATTGACAATATATGAGTTCCCTCACAGAGTTTATCGTCATCTCAGCTCATATACATTCCACCGTTGGGCTCGAGCCTCCTCCATAATGGTAAGAAAATTTACCTACTATACCACGCTGGTCAGACGTGTTGGTATAGGGTTTTGTTTCGAGTTTTCCAACTCTTCTCACAGAGTTTATACGTAAAAATATTTAGGTCAAATCGAATTATTTACTTTCATTTTTGTAATACAGTTAATACTCGTTATTTTTGCAGACCCTAGACGATTTTATGGGAAAAGGAAACAGTTGTTCCGGGCGCTCCATTTTAAAGTTTTCCTATCTCGCAGACTTCATCGGAGATATTTTTTTTTGCTCAGTTGTCTGTTTTCCATTTAAGGGCGGTTCATTGATTTGTTGAACAGTTCTTTTTTATAGTACACTAGCATTTTCCCGCGACTTCATGCGCGTAAAAGTCGAAAATGGAAAAATTCTAATAGGATTTTTGATTGTTTTTTACGTTCTTAATTCTGTTATCACATATAAATTTTTAAATATTTGAATACTTATAAAATATAACAATCTTTATTATAGTGTAGGGATTTAAAGGTTAAAGAAACATGAAAATTAAATAAAATTTTCTTATATTTTATAAACAGGGAACTTTTTTCTTAGCATTCTTTCCGACTGAGGCGACGACAGGATATGCGGCCCCATAACCCACTGTGCGGCCCCATAACCCACCGTTTTTTAAATCGACATTGGGCTGTCCCCTAATACCACTTCCTTGGTATTCGTGTCCGGCCCAGCGGGTTACCCTTTCGGGCATCAACACCATCGACGCTCCGTCAACAAACAACAGTGATGCCGTAGTGTCGCCATCACGAGGTTGACCTCTCTGCGGATCATTCAACCCGTCCACCTACCCATAATGCTATACTAACTACAGTATTTCTATGTAAACAATATTTTTTGCTTTTCCTTCGGATGTTAGGATTATCAAACTACTCTGTGAGCTTACTCCGGAGCATATCACATATAACTGCTCATAGGAGAAGCAGTTTTCTCTCTAGTCTACTCCTACTATCTTAAACGTTTGACCTTTCTTTTTTTTTGCTGTGGGTCACGAAGTGGTCACGCTTCGCCAAATGGGTCCGAGGCGAGGAAAAAGCCGGCGCGCAACCCCAAAGACCCACCCTGCAAAGCGCCTCTATTCGCCGTGAGAGCAGGCCATCGGTACCCGATCCTGTCTTCAGTGACCACAAAGCGTTTGTCCTTGAGCTTTGTTTATGATTTGTGAAGTAGACTTTGATGGCAAACTGCACTTTCTGGAATTCGAAGGGGGTAGATTTGACGGTATTAGGTGACTCCTAGCAATAGATAGAGATTCGGCTCGAGAACAACCGTGAAGTATAGTTGCCCCAATTACATTACGATGTAATGTTTTCACTAGCAATCTGGTGGCATTGCATAATTTTGGTGGATTTATAATTGGCGCGTCAACTCTCAATTGTAATATGTACGTTGGGAGTCCGGGAGGTTTCAGTATAATCAGGAACTTGACCGGCTACTTTTTTTTTGTTGGATTATGGAGTTATTCACGCCCCGCCCAATCGCTCTGGGGCGACGGAAGAGGTGGCGCGTGACCCCATAGACCTACCCTGCAAAGCGTTTCTCTCCGCCATGCGAGCGGGCCATCGGTACCCGATCTTTGTCTTCGGTGGCAATATTTGACCCCTTCGAATAATCTCAAATATTTGCAAGTAAATGGTATAAAGAGATCAGAACGACCGTAGTAGCGCACATACGTCATAGTGTCTTGGGACCCAGCTGGTCAGCATTAACGTCCTGTCTTTCTTTTTTTTTATTGCTTTCGTGGCAAACAAGCTAACAGCTCACCTGATGGTAAGTGTCACTGTCGGCCATGGACCTTCGCACTACCAAGGGTAAAGCTGGGCCGCTACCTACCAATATAAATCCCAAACCCAACCAGTTGGGCTTCCGGCTCTCTCGCTCACCGAACGAAGCGCAATAGCACATTGCCATTACTCAGACGTCGATCTTCTACGAGAGTGTGGTACTACCCCGGACGGACCGGCCCGCATCTGTAGTCAGAAAACTGTTGACAGCGAGGTTCTACCACTACTTTCTATCGCATCTTACTGAGTGTTCCTATTATAACTCAACCTTTTAGTTTCGTTTTTGCAAACATGTTTATTAAAAACTGACTAAACAGCGAACGGAAATATAACAGATGGCGACCTTATGCTCTTTTCCTAATCATTATCTTAATATATATAAATTACGCGTAACGTTGTTTGTCCGCGATGGACTCCTAAAGTACTTAACTGATTTTAATTAAATTTGCACAGCATGTGTAGTTTGATCCAATTTAAAAGATAGGATAGCATTCATCTCAATTTATAGTCGCAATATTATTTTATTGCAAATTATTTGTCTATTATTTGACAGTCACAATTATCTGTTATCTATTGATTGAATTAAGTAAGTATTTAATAGATGGCGCTATGTTAAACGTACAAACGTTTCATAAAAGCTACAATTTATTAGCATAACCACCACGTGTTACTGAGGCTACCTTAGCCACAGCAACGCGTGGCCGGGTCTGCTAGTAGATTATAATAAAAAGTTGCAGTTGTTTAGGCTGTGCGTTGATCCATCTTTTAGGCATTTTATACATATAGATAAATAGATTAATAGGTAGCTCTTAAATTATGGTAAGTGATAATTGCCGTATTTCATCGTCATGTAATTTTAATCATCATGATTTCAGCTCATATATGTCCCACTGTTGGACTCGAGCCTCCTCCATAATGGGAGGGAAATTGACCTACTATACCACGCTGGTCAGACGTGTTAGTATAGGGTTTTGTTTCGAGTTTTCCTTCTCTCACATAGATATTATATGCATTTTACATCCCTTAGTCGTCTCTTATGATCAGCCACGGGTAAGATAGGGGTTTGTGAATTCTATTCTTACTTCGTCACTCTACGAAAATAACTTTTATAGTAAAACTATTTTATTAAACACACTATAGGTCATGTATTAGGCCAAACTCTTTGTTTGATATTTGCCGTAGTGAAATATTCTACAATATGGCATTTATAACCACTTGAAATGTATATAATCGTATTAAAAAAGAAGTAAAAAAATGTATTAAAGCCACTTCAAGAAACCTTGAATTATATAACATCAATATAATAATTAAAATACAAAACATAAAAAAGGCACGGACAAAAGTCTGTACACCAAAACTTTAATATAAAAAAAATGTACATAATTAAATAATTCTTCTGGAGCCTTCTCCATAATAGGAAGAAAATTGATCTAAGCCGATCAGAAGAATTGGTATGAAGTTTTATTTCATCTTTTCCTTCTCTTATGATAGTAGCAATACATACAAATGCATATCATATATCTTAGCCATATTACGACGCCCATGAACAAGAAAGGGGATGATGAACGATCATGATTAATTTTGCTAAAATATAACAACATATTTATTCTCTGTTAAAATCTAAACTAAAATAAAAACCATGACAGATAAAATCCCTTTATAAAAATACAAAAAAAAAATATCCATATAAATGCTTCATCAATTCAGTACGTCAGTGGTATCGATCAATGACGTTATCCGATAATCCTGAATGATGGTAAACGATTTACACCAGACCGAATTGAATGAATACCTTTTAATTTTACTTTAAAGGTATTGAGAATCAGATATAATTAAATACGATAAATAATACAACAGAATGCAAATGCAGGATTGACCTTTTAATTTGATTAATGATTAAATTAATGTTTATTTTCGACTTGTGTAGGAACAGATATGACTGCACAGATTTAATAAATAATTTATACTATCTGGTGCCTAGGACCGTATTGAGGCGAGAGGTTCCTGGTCGTCCCCTTTTCGCTGTTTCAACTTCCCGTACAAACGCTGGCGATCGCGCACCACTGCACCAAATAACCAGAAATTATAATGAACATTTTATTGATTTGGATATATTTACAATGTCTGTTAGTAGTTTTAGAAAAGCTGTAATGGAAAAACTTAAACATAATTCAAACTGAAAAAGAAATTGTCAGTTTTACTTGTACTCGACAAGTCAGCAATAACATAGTTTATAATAATATGTGGATTACGTAGTGAGCTACACATTTGTCTTATGTATGCAACTCTGTTATTTAGTAATAAGAATGTGTATCTGTTTGTTTTCCCCAAATAAATATCCAACAGCTTTCTTGTATGGCTTCATTACATATATAATGCTATAATTTTTATTTTAAAACATGAATTGTCCCGCGCCATAGAGGCCGTGAATCGAACATTAAGAGATATTCGTCGTGATGAAAAACCAATGAGAAACATCACATTACTTTTTACTGGAGATATTTTTTGATTTAGGCAAATCCTTCCCATTAAAACTTGGGGAATCAATGCTTGACTAAAGCATTCTTATCTGTAGCTCCAAGTAAATAAGCTGACTCTAAAAATCAACATATGAGCAAAACTTTGTGGCTATTCACACGCCCAAGAATTTATCAATGCCATAAGAGTTACCTAAAACTCAGAAAGACACTATGTGGCCCTGTAACTTTTAATATAAAAAATGTATAACAAGGAAAGCCAATATAATTGAGGCGAGCTTAATATGAGTGAAGACTGGCAACACTGCGAACCCGAGTGCCCCAAAGAGTCGATCAGGCATATGAGAATATTCATCTCGTCTTCATTGGTTGGTTCAGTGAAAATCAAAAAGGTTCCGCAGGATTCTCAACTATGGCGCCTCAAATGGCTGATTAGAGAAGACTTCACTAGAACAATATTCTCAACGGCCGAAGTGTCATTTTCAAGGGCATAATTACGGGGCAACATGCTGGTATCCGTTTGAACCAGCAGCGCTTCGCTGGACCCTCTAACTGCTTACACCAATACTAACCCCTGCTACCGGTGTCTTGTGTATCTATAACTACCGTTTAGAGGACTCATTTAGTAAATTAGTGAGTCAGTTTTCCAAAGCTCAAAACTAAATAATTTTGAAGGGAAAAAACAGTTATGAAATCTATAGTATTAAGTTAAAACCGTTCACTAAACACCCAATCCTATAGACAGATTTAAGACATGCTCGTGAAAATTAATTATATTATCCTTAATTTCTCATAATATATAAAATTTAACATCACGCATTAAGCAAATGAAACTATAATGGCATAGATAATAAAGGCAAAACAGTTCTAAGTATCGTCTTTTTTTTCTGAGTATTTTTCATTAAAAACTGTGTGTATAAAGCGGTCCATTCAACAACAGCCAGCCGTCCGACAATAATCACGACAATAGTATCGCATTGTGTTCTAGAGTACGGAGTTGCTGACAATGCGACTTTCGTTACGACCGCTCATACTTTTTTTTTTCGTCAGTCGAATGATGCGATTGTTGAAAGGTTTCGTTTATATGATTACTTTATTGCTATAGTTTGCGAGAATAAGAAATTTTTTAAAAGTACTTTTATCACATTTTAATTAAGTCATCATCATTATATATCTTTAGAGACTGGACCACGCTGTTGACAGTTCTCTGTCTACAGCTGCGGTTCGCAGAAGATCGATGTCTGAGTAATGGTAATGTGCTGGTGCGCTTCGTTCGGTGAGTGAGAGAGCCAGAAGCTCAACTAAATGAGTTTGAGGTTTGTATTGGTAGGCAGCGACTATCCTTGGTATTGCAAGAGTCCATAGGCGGCAGTAACACATACCATCAGCTGCGCTGCATGCTCGTTTGCCACCATAAGCTAAGCCTACTCTTATTCCAATTACTTGGGGTCGACACAATATGTCTTTTCCTTTCACATAATCCTAACCGATGCTATCTCTGCGTTCACTCGCTTTCTATCCATATAATTATATTTTATTGCGGTAAGACCACGTTGTTGATAGTTTTCTGTCTGCAGGCGCGGGTCGATCCGTCCGGGGTAGTACCACACTCTCGCAGAAGATCTACGTTTGAGTAATGGCAGTGTGCGCTGCGTTCGGTGAGCGAGAGAGCCGCAAGCCCAACTGGGTGGGTTTGGGATTGTAATGGTAGGCAGCGGCCTAGCTATACCCTTGGTATAGCAAAGATCCATGGGCAGCAGTGACACTTACCATCAGGATCAGGCTTGCTCGTCTGCCACCATAAGCAATAAAAAAAATTAAATTCACACAAGCGATCTACCTTTTCTTAGGTCTTCCCTTACCCATAAGGCCATTAACATTCATAGTAAAATTTATCTCACAACATTACTTTTCTTGTCTCATCACACGTCCATACCACGACAGGCGTTCGCCCTTTAACTTTTCCGTCACTGGCGCCAATTTCAAACTTTCTCTTTATAAAACCCGATTACGAAGCGAAAAATGATGTCGCAAGCGGGATTCGAACCCGCGCCTATTGGGATTCCGGCCCAATCGTGCTGCCACTACACCACCGTGACTTATTGTAGGACATGCTAATTTCGCTTCGTATCATATTTACGTCTTAAGTCAGCACATGACCGCCACTAAGAAGATCCTACAAAAAAAAATCAGCAGGTTTGGCTATTTTTTTTTACTAACTTTTAATATAATTTATATTAAAAAAAAACAGTATATTACAATTATAGATTTTCTTTACTGTTTTTCGTATGACGCATCCATCCATATGTTAAACTGTCTCACTAACCTTTACATTCAAGTAGGCAATCTTAACATAGGTTACGGAGTAAGAATACAATTCACCACTCCCTATCTTACCCGTAGGTGATCGTAACAAATATGCAAGAGAAGGAAAACTCGAAACAAAACCCTATACCAATAGGTCTGACCAGCGTGGTATAGTAGGTTAATTACCCTCCCATTACGCAGGAGTCCCGAGCCCTAATGGGACATATATGGGCTGTGATAATGAGACAATCTTAAAAAGTGGCTCAGATTGCTTCCTAGGGAACAAAACTGTACTGAACAATTTATAACACCAATTACAAGCCGTAATTCGCCTGCCAAACATGATGATTATGGTACTAATCCTTCCTTTTGTTTTGGGGACCAGTTTATGGAGCTACACACATCACCTAAACCATCCAAGGTGGCTGAGAGGTCATCATGCAACTCCGTAACCTTTCAATAGCCATTTGGATGGACGGTGGTCTGGTACAGCGTACTTTTCTTCGGTGGTCCGACCTACGAAGGTTTTCATCAATTTTCATCAACGTTTCGGCAAATAAGCAATCATACCGGAGCGTCGACCTCACGCGTTTATACGCTCTACGTATGAATTAATTGCCAATCTAAGCCACCCAGCACCCATTCGTTATTCGCGTCTAGTGGGATACCAGTGACCAACTGTAGACGTCTTTACACTAATGAATGAAAATCCATCCATTTGATATCCTCCTTTCTTACCTTTTAATCAATACTTCACAGAAAGTATTGATATTTTTTTTTTATTACTTTTGCCGGCAAACGAGCAAGCAGCACAGCTGATGGTAAATGTCACTGCCGCCCATGGACCTTTGCAATACCAAGGGTATAGCTAGGCCGCTGCCTACCAATACAAACCCCAAACCCATCCAATTGGGCTTCGGGCTCTCACGCTCACCGAACGAAGCGCAATAGCACATTGCCATTACTCAGACGTCGATCTGTTGCGAAAGTGTGGTACTACCCTGAACGGACCGGCCCGCGGCTATAGACAGTGACGGTCAACAGCGTGGTCCTATCACAAATATATTACCAATCCTTTTTATTAAGTAAATAAGTAAAACCACACTCAACATTTGATTTAAGCCCAAGATCCATGTACTAAGCACTCTGGCACGAACCTTGAGCTTATCTTAAAATAACTCTAGAATATATGTATCTCAAATGGTTAGACAAAATCCTTTAGATAACCTAAGTTATTTTTATAGACGGACTCATCATCATCATCACAGCCCATATATGTCCCACTGTTGGACTTAGGCCTCCTCCGTAATGGGAGGGAAATTAACCTACTATACCACGCTGGTCAAACTTGTTGGTATAAGGGTTTGTTTCGAGTTTTCCTTCTCTTGCATAGATATTATATGCATCTCATATCCCTTAGTCGTCTCGTACGATCACCCAAGGGTATATGGGGTGGTGAATTGTATTCTTACTCCGTCATCACACGGATTACGATTTTATATTTGTATATTAAGTATACGGATATAGAGGCACTGCTGCCCAATAATTAAACATTTAGAACATTTTTTCTATTTAAGCAGAGAACATTTTATTCTTAATATAAATGAAATATCTTGATCCAATCAATCAATCACACACTCCTGCATATTTTCCAATAAATGGGAATGAATTTTATTATTTTTGCGCAATTAATCGAAGTTAAGCCTGACCTACATCCTACCGCGTCAACGCGGTGCCCGTATATTATTGAATACTATTTACTGACACAGAGTAAATATGGTTAGCAGGTATACAAATTAAAATTCTTTGAAGCTCCTCTTGGATACTATCAAAGAAAAAATCGGTTCCAATGGCCTACTCGATTAGTTTCGAGGGTTTATAGGGCATTTTGTGGAGCAATACGTTGTCCTTCTATCTTCAAAAGACCTAACTTGACCAGATTCATAGCCTGTCTAAAAAAAAGACAGTTTTTTTTTTGCTGCGGTGGACTATGGACGTGGTCTCGCCCCGCCAAATCGGTCTGGGGTGACGGAAGAGGCGGCGCGTGACCCCATAGACCCACCATGTAACTCTCCTCTCTTCGCCGTGCGAGCGGGCCACCGGTACACGATCTTTGTCTTCAGTGACCCTTTATAAAGAACCTAGCATATTAAATCCTAAATTTCAGTAATTTAGAAGAGGAGTAAATAATGACTCCTAAGAACAGGAGAATTATGATCCTCCTGACTAAAAACAAGATAATTATGATGATAATTATTCTCAATGTTTTTAAAGCAAAAGCAATTATTAAAATTCTACATGAATACCTTCACCTACTCTGTGGTCGCACAAGAGTCGAACTACCAATTAAGAATTGATTAAGAATGCTAACGACTGAGATTTATATGATATACTTTAATAGAGACGGCGATAGTGCTGTGAAATTATTGATTTCTATTTAAAAAAAATCACCTTGGCAATAATAAAAATTCGTTCCGTAATAGGATGAATAATAAAGATGATATTGTGGTTGCCCGTAAGTTTGAAACACTCTAAGTCGTTAGTATCCTATTAAAAACTAAAATAAAACGCGAAAAAATCCATAAAACAAATATTATTTCTCAATTTTCTTCAAAATAAAAATTCAAATTTAATTTATCTGTCTATTTGGAATAAAACGGGCAAACTCCTATATACATTAATGCTGAATAATATTAGAAACTTTGGGTTGAGAGCCCTCAGCGCTCACCCACAGCCCGGTTACGCTGTAACAGCCCCTAGGCTAACAGCAATCGCAATGGATGCGGTTTAGTGGGTAACCTAGCCCTAGGCTAGGAGTCCCACACTTCCCATCCAGGGAGTAAGTGCATCACGCATTCCTGGACCACTGCGTTACCAAAAAAAAAAAAAAAAGTTATTAGAAACGTCAGGAAAGTGATTATCAAAAATGAACGCGTTAAAATCCATAGAAATAGTTTTATTTTATATATTTCATATTCGCATAACGCTGTCTACCAGAAAAAAACCCTAACCCACCCAGAAAGTTAGGCTTCCGGCTCTCACTCACCGAACGAAGCACAATAGCACATTGCCACTACTCAGACATCGATCTTCTGCGAGAGTGTAGTACTACCCCGGACGAATCGGAGTCCTACCACTAATAAATTACTACTTTTTAATTAAAATCAATTCATTCGATTACTTCGCAGTATTTTCTACATTTAAAAAATTATTGTTTTGAAACAGGCTGAAATTTAAACTGACAATGAAATTTGTATCTCAGTTATAAATTACAGGTGGAATAGACATCATATATGTTCAAGGGACTAGTGGTTAGCTCAATGGCGATGAGGAGGAAACGCGGTACGTTGTGTGACCACATGCCACCCTTCCATCGCTCCGGATGAAATGGGAGGGTGTATCCAGACCACGGCATACCAAAATAAGGAAATCATTGGTTCAAGTAAAACGGACCCTTATTTGTAAAAAAATCTCATAATACAAAGATTTATTCCTTCATCATCATCACAGCCCATATATGTCTAACTGTTGGGCTCGGGCTTCCTCCGTAATGGGAGGAAAATTAACCTACTATACCGCGCTGGTCAGGCATGTTGGTATAGGGTTTTGTTTCGAGTTGCATAGATGTTATATGCATTTTATATACCTTAGTCATCTCTTACGATCACTCACGGGTAAGATGATGACTTATATTAGGGGGTGGTGAATTATATTCTTACTACGTCACTTCTTACTGTACACATGTCCTTACTGTAGAAAGCATAAACCTAGTTCCCAAACATTGTTCTATCATGGCCATTTTTACACTGCCCCTTCGTGATCCACTATTAAGTGGGTAAAAGTATTTACTTTTAAGCCTATCTGGTTCCATTAGATAATTTAATACACGTTTAATAATAGTAAAAAGATTTTATAAATACTACATATTTTGGTATCGCCTATTCAGTCACTAAATTTTAGTGCGACATATGGAACTGTGACTTCTTTTTATCAAAGAATCATTAGACATATATTAGCTGTGATGATGATGAAGGAATAAATCTTTGTATTATGAGATTTTTTTACAAATAAGGGTCCGTTTTATTTAAACCAATGATTTTCTTATTTTGGCATGCCGTGGTCTGGATACACCCTCCCATTTCATTCGGAGCGACGGAAGGGTGGCATGTGGTCACACAACGTACCGCGTTTCCTCTTCATCGCCATTGAGCTAACCACTAATCCCTTGAAATTATTTGATGTCTATTCCACCTGTAATTTATAATTGAGATACAAATTTCATTGTCAGTTTAAATGTCATCCTCAGTTTCAAAACAATATTTTTTGAAATGTAGAAAATACTGCGAAGTAATCGAATGAATCGAGTTTAATTAAAAACTAGTAGTTTAATAGTGGTCGGACCACGCTGTTGACAGTATTCTGTATACAGCCGCGGGCCGGTCCGTCCGGGGTAGTACCATACTCTCGTAGAAGATCGATATCTGAGTAATGGCAATGTGCTATTGTGCTTCGGTGAGTGAGAGCCGGAAGCCCAACTTTCTGGGTGGGTTTAGGTTTTTTTTTGGTAAGCAGCGGACTAGCTATACCCTGGTACGGCAAAGGTCCATGTGTGACAGTAACACTTATCATCAGGTGTGCTGCTTTCTCGTTTGCCACCAAGAGCAATAAAAAAAGATTTTATTTTTAATACGTACATACCATCACGCCATGTCTTTTGCAAGATAGGCAGAGAGAACTGAGTGCCAGAGAACTCTATCCTTGCATACTTCACTCGCTTCCTCAACATTCATAATTCTCTTCATACACGCTCACCGATTTCGAAGACTCTTGACTCCACCTTCCTTCACAGTACTTGACCAATGTGGTCTAGGTAGGTTAGTCTCAGTCTCCCCCAGTACCTACATTCTTCCACTTTCGTATTGTATATCTTCTTAACAAGACGTTCGTTCGGCATTCTTCCCACATGTCCGAACCATCGGAGCATTCCCTTTCGCATCTTTACACCAATACTCTCTTTCATACCTACTCGCTCTCTTACGTCGTCGTTGCGAATGCGGTCGGTCAGCCTAACTCCACAGATTTTCCGTAGAGATCGCATTTCGACCGCATTAATTTTACTTTCATGCTCTTTTCTGCATACCCAACTCTTGAAATATTTATATGTATTCTTTAAGAAATATATCTACGATAAAGTTTATAAGATATTATGCCTTTATTAATCATGTTCATACAATAAAATCCGTGTTAAAATACATTACATCTTCTGACCGCCCCACAACACCTAATGCTGAGGGTAATTGAGGTTACATGATATATGAAAGCGATTACTTTCGTTTGCCCCTTGGGGATTTTCATACTGTTAGCTTTGATGTGTCTGAAACTTTTTCGTTGTTTGTTTTTCTTTTTTACCTAATATCCTTAAATGAGCAATTCCTACACATTCAGAATCTTGGTAATAACTTAATCGATTTCCTTGAAATTTACTAAGCAGTATGCTGTGGGCTTTCCATGTAGTGACGCAGTAAGAATACAATTCACCAGTCCCCTATCTTACCCGTAGGTGATCGTAAGAGACGACTAGGGGATACAAAAGGCATATAACATCTATGCAAGAGAAGGAAACCTCGAAACAAAACATTATACCAACACGTTTGACCGGCATGGAATAGTAAGTCAATTTCACTCCCATTATGGAGGAGGCTAGAGCCCAACAGTGGGACATATATAAGATGAAATGAGATGATGTTATAGGGATGATTAATTGGTCGTTTGGTTTATAGAAAACGTCGTTTCACCACCGCCAATTCACCACCCCCTATCTTTCCTGTGGATGATCGTAAGAGACGACTAAGGGATATAAAATGCATATAATATCTATGCAAAAAAAGGAAAACTCGACACAAAACCCTATACCAACACTCTTGATCAGCGTGGTATAGTAGGTCAATTACCCTTTCATTATTAAGGAGGTCCAAGCTCAACAGCGGGACATATATGGGTTGAGATGAATCTACCATCGAATTATTTATTTATTTTAAAGGAAACTGACAGCTAAAAACATCACAATGATGCCTTAAATAGCAACATAAAGCCATTTATGAGTCTCCACATATAACATTTCTTTTACAATATTTAAAAAAAGAAACCAAAAGCCTTTCTATACAAAAATAAAAGAAAAACAATAAAATATTTGAGTAAAATTATAACAATTACTTAAAGCTAGCCATACACACATAGTATATATTTCACTGCAAAATATAATCAATAAAAATATTTTAACAATCAATAACAAAAATCAGAGATTTATGGAAATAAGCCTATTTCTCAGTGAGGATATATATACTCGTGTTAAAAATATCTATGTCGTTACTACGCAATATTTGGTTAAAATTTTGACAAGAACGATACAGAAAACTGTTTTGGTGATAATTCGTGGCAACCCGGTTAGTTGAGAAGAAGGGCACCGAACGCAATGAATGACTAGGGCAATATATATTTAATTGCTGTAAAAGCTTAGGACAGTCAAGAGACATAGATGTTACAATTCGTGTTAGAAATAAAATATCAGCAATTTGACGAAGTTTTTCTAATTTTAAAAAGTGATGTTTTTGACATGTTATATTATAATCCCATACATTTGAGATGATTAGATCAATGCTGCAATCTGAGATGATCAGATAATAAGCTAAGCGGTGTCATCTAATTATTTAAGTTAATTCTGTTATATAAAATTGTAAACAACATCTTAAGTAGAATACTTACTCCAATGTGATTGCCTTCAAAACAGGATAAATATGTTATTTTCAAATTATAATACAAAATGATTATGACTGGACCAGACCTCACATTTTGTAAGCAAATGGCCTTCGTAATGATCCTTTAAATGACTTAGGAAATTGCTTTAATCTGTGAATGATTACTTTTGATTAAAGAAATATATCCGTTTGGTGATGGAGTAATCGCAGATGGATGGGCTGAGCCTTAGTCCGCCACCTACAAAGAGGCTGACCGCGTGAGGGTGACGCCCCGGCAGTGTTAATCATACCCGAAAGAATAAACCCACTGAGCTGGATATGGATGTCAAGGAAACGGTACCAGTGGTCAACTTAATGACGAGTGGGAGGAAACACGTTGGATTATGGGGCCGCACGCCGTCTTGCCGCTGCCATGGACGGAGTACGAGTACGTGGGTTGAGGCCAAACCATAGCCTGCCACTAAAAATGGGTATGAAATAAGAATATAATTCACTACCCCTATCTGGCTCGTGGGTGTCCTAAATGACCAATAAGGGATATAACATGCAAATAACATTGATACACGACAAGAAAAACTCGAAATAATATATATACGAACTGGACTGACCGTCGTGGCATAGTAGATCAATTTCCCTCCTATTTGGTGGAGGAGGCTCCCTGAGATGATGATGAGGAATCTTTAAATAGCCCTATATTTATATTTTACTAATAAAATGATACAATATGACTAATTAAACCAAATTTTATAAATAGCTTGACAGTTCATTTTGAATATCATCGCTTAACCGATGAGGCAACTCTCATAAGCATCACTCTCCTACTTTTATCCTAATTACTTGGTGTCGATACAGCATGTACTCTTCTTTCATAGTACATATTGTAAAAGTTAATGGCAATAGTTTTATGACCGGCCGCCTGCCAGACGTCAACCCTTCTTGGGTACGTAATTTTTGACCAATCAGCATCAGATGGAGTTGACCCAGGTCGTTATCTCTTAATCGTCTTTTACGACATCCACGAGCAAAGTAAGGGTTAGTAGTATTCGTAGCCGCTACCACACAGCTGTAGCTAAGGCAACTGCTATAAACATCACACGATTATTTATTTACAATAAATAAACGTTTACTGCATATTTTTAAATGATTTTTGAAGTGAAACTTAAAGAAGTAGGCATTGGAAAAAAAAATACCGTCACATTTTTCGGTTACGCGTCATCTTGAAGGGAACCTTTTTTGCGCGCATGAGGGTTAAATTTTTACAGATGAAACGCAAGACGAGGAATGCGCCACAAGAGAGAGAGAGAGAGAGAGAGTAGTTGTTGTATGTAAACGAGATTTAAAAAATAGTTTGCCAAAGTTTCACTTCTGATATGTGTACTTTGTACGCACGCATAATTTATTTTATCATCTGAATTATGAGTAAACTATATGTTAAAAAGCTTGCTAATATTCAACATTAAACGTATACTAATGCATTACTTTATTCACATAAATTACCATAATAAGTTTCATTTTTCAAATAAAAGTAAAGCAGCGAATGTAATGATTAAGTTATGCGGTTGGCGTTTTCCATTAATTCAACAACGTGACGTATTCACAGATGTAACCAAAACATACCTTACATACCAACATACTTTACAAAGAAACGAAAAAATATTACTGTAATATATTTTTTCCAAATATATTGACTTATACGATGTGTGATTTGATTGCGTCATGAATTATTTATTTACAATTGGTGGCGAAGATTAAGTAAAAGAATTCAGGTAAATGTATATTTTAGTTTTATTTTTTATTGCTTTAGATGGCAAACGAGCAAGCAGTACACCTGATGGTAAGTGTTACTGCCGCCCATGGACCTTTAAGGCCGCTGCCTACCAATACAAACCCCAAAGCCACCCTTTTCTTTTTTTTTCTTTTTTTTTCTTTGCAAGGTGGACCATGGATGTGGTCGCGCCCCGACAAATCGATCCGGCGCGACAAAAGAGGCGGCGCGCAACCCCATGGACCCACCCTGCAAGCACCTCTCTTCGCCGTATGAGCGAGCCACCGGTACCCGATCTTTGTCTTCGGTGGCCCGCCCGGCGGTATACCCTTGAGGGTTCTTCTCTCGTCGATGCTCCGCCAGCTTTCGCCATGGGGGCGTCGCCCTCACGCGGTGGCCTCACGTCGGGTAACCGGACAATTACCCCAAAACCCACCCTAGTTGGCCTTCCGGCTCTCTCGCTCACCGAACGAAGCACAATAGTACATTACCATTACTCAGACGTCGATATTCTGCGAGAGTGTGGTACTACCCCGGACGGACCGGCCCGGCCGGAGACAGAGAACTGTCAACAACGTGGTCCTACCACAATAACGTTAGTTTAACGAAAAACAAAATAGAATTTTTGGAGAATTAAAAAAATTGTTTATTCTATATAAATACACGATTCTTTAATCCTTTCCGTGTGGTGTCAGAATACGAATACAATTTACTTTTTCTTTTTATTTAGTTATTTTACCCGTGGGTGATTGTAAGAGACGACTAAGGAATATAAAAGGCATATAACATCCATGTAAGAGAAGACAAACTCGAAATAAAATCCTATATCAACACGTCTGACGAGCGTAGTACAGTAAGTCAATTTCCCTCCCGTTGTGGAGGAAGCTCGAGCCCAACCGTGGGACATGTGTGAGCTGAGATGATGATGATTTAGAAGAAAGTAAAAGAAGAATATGTATAATAGAATAGTAGTTATCCGTGTGGTGATGAAGTAAGAATTCAATTCACCAATTCCTTTCTTACCCGTGGCCAAAAGACTACTAAAGAATGCAATCAAATAACATCACTGCAAGAAAATGTAACTCGATATATATCTCTATGCCCCACCGTCTGACTAGCGTGGTATAGTAGTAGCTACAAATCCTGTCAAACTGTGGAACTAAGCAGTGGGAGCTGTATGAGCTGACTTGTGGAAAATAGTAACTGCACTGAAAGTAGCTATTCATATAGGTATTTTAAAACATATATGTAAGTCTTTATAACTTATATATGTGACATATATGTAAGGTAACTAACCTGATATACCACGCAGGCATATATGACGAAGGAGGAACGGAACCAATCATGACGCAGGAAGCACCACCATTGTATTTTTAAAAGGTGTGACGTCACCATTGCCGACGTCACTGTTGTTAGTTGCGTGGATTACTCATGGTACGGTTTTGATCTTCGAAATAAAACACCACAAGTAACTGTTTAAATGTCGTATTCTCAACGAGTAACGTTACGTCGCCCCAGAGAGTTCCGCACGGTACAAAGACTGGAACACGAATGAATGTATTACTTTTTTTTTTTTTTTTTGATAACGCAGTGGTTGAAAATGCATTTGTCGCATACTCGCTCCGGGCGGGGTATGTGGGACTCGCAGGCCCTGAAGGGGACACTGAATACACACTAAAACGTACCAACTGCGAGCTGTTAGCCGAAGGGGCTTTTATAGCTGAACCGGTCTGCGGGCGAGCCCGAAGGCTCTCAGCCCGATAGAAGTGTGTTAGGCGACATCGCCCGAGGGCTCCCCCTGTGGGAACGGACCTCGGCTCGGGGCGTCGCTGAGAGCAAGGTGGACGTGGACGTGTCCACCTTTGGATCGGTGATTGAATGTATTACGACAGTGTGTCCGTATTTATAGGGCTCGACGCACGTGCACGCGCACGTGTTTACAATTTAAGTATAGAAATTTCAATGAGAGAACTAATCGCATGTTTGTTAATGTTAATTTAACATCAAAATAATCTTTAAGTAATCAATTGATGATTTATGAAGTAATTAAACTATTCAATTAATAAGTCTAATTATTTATAGTAGGTGTATTGTTGCATTTGCGCCGATATATATATACAGTAAGATCTCTATTATCTGAACCTCGATTATCCGAATATCCGATTATCCGGGCTCACGTCATGTCTTTACTTGTTGATTTGAAAACGTTTCGGCTTTACCTATAGTGCAGAGGGTGCGGTGCACCCGGGCGATGGATGTTATGGGGCGCTGACAGAGATAGACCCTCCACTGTAACGCACCGCACTGAGCGGGCACGCCTCACGCAGCGAGTGCCTAACCATTTACAAACGTAATCGGTGTGTTATTTGTTAGGTTTGGGTGCTTTGTCGCCATGCTCACTATAATTTCACAATCCAACCCTTTACCTGTTTTCATATTAAAACAACGAGACTAAGCATGCGACAACGCATTCCAGCAAGATTCGGAGTTTAGTCCAACGTGTTGTAACTATCAACCTATCCCATTTTGTTCACGCATTTTGATACAAGAGGGCGCCAGGTTATTAATTGCACCCGGGCGCTACATGTGCTAGAGCCGCCCCTGTTCACCGCACAACGAGATATGTTAAGACAAGTTATTCGGACTTGTATAATACTACTCTAATTGTTAGCTCGATAGTGTTCGGTTTTGTTTCATTTTCATTAATATCTTTCAGCTGACAGGTTGTGTTTTATTTTTATGTAAATTTTGACACGGGAAAGACGAATCGGATTCCATACAGTTGTTATTAATGAAGCGCATTAGGGACTTGGTCAGGTCAGCAATACATAACGCAGTGCTTGTCCCAACATTACTGTATGGAAGCGAGAGTTGGGTATGCAGAAAAGAGAATGAAAGTAAAATTAATGCGGTCGAAATGCGATCTCTACGGAAAATCTGTGGAGTTAGGCTGACCGATCCCATTCGTAACGACGACGTAAGAGAGCGAGTAGGTATGAAAGCGAGTATTGGTGTAAAGATGCGAAAGGGAATTCTCCGATGGTTCGGACATGTGGAAAGAATGCCGAACGAACGTCTGGTTAAGAAGATATACAATGCGAAAGTGAAAGGATGTAGGTACCGGGGGAGACCGAGACTAACCTACCTAGACCAGATCGGTCATGTACTGAAGGAAGGTGGAGTCAAGAGTCTCCGAAACCGGGGAGCGTGTATGAAGAGAATTATGAATGTTGTGGAAGCGAGTGAAGTATGCAAGGATAGAGTTCTCTGGCACTCTGTTCTCTCTGCCTACCCTGCAAGGGACTTGGCGTGATGGTATGTATGTATGCAGAGCATACGTAGTTTGATCCAATTTAAAAGATAGGATAGCTTTCATCTCAATTTATAGCCGCAATATTATTTTATTGCAAATTATTTGTCTATTATTTGACAGTCACAATTATCTGATATCTCCAAACAATTCAAACAGATGGCGTTATCTGTTGACTAGATGGATTAAGTATTTAATAGATGCCGGTACGTTAAACGTACAGACGTTTCATATAAGCTACAATTTATTATCATAACTAGCACGTGTTACTGAGGCTACCTTAGCCACAGCAACGCGTGGCCGAGTCTGCTAGTATATTAATAAAAATTAAAAAAAGAAACCATTTCTAGATGATCTTCCTCTACTAGAAGCTTGTGCCCAACAGTGGTACATATTAACCAAAAAGAAGAACAATACATTTTTGATACAAACTAATATTGAAGCTTACTTAAAACTTATAATACGCTTAGAGTAATCGATCCGGCGTACAAGCACGTTCTACGAGTCCTAATTAAATTCTTTTTAGGCACTTTACCTCACTGCTTCAGTTATTAACTGCAAGCTATTTAAATTAACGTGTACTCACCTCGGTTAATGACCTCACTTATGCTCATGCTAACATGTTAATTTCATGCATTACATTTTACAATATCGTGCTAAGGAGAAAATAGTCGTTTTTTTTTATTTTATATTAACGAAATGATGTCCTGCATTGCCATAGAATTTATAGAGCATTTTATTTTAAAGATAATGACGTGAGCCGTCATGAGTTAGTTATCTACTCTGAAGTTCTACCAAAGTCAAAATGCAAAGTATGGTTTGAAATAAAAGCGTGCATTTTATAAAATATTCCATGTATGTTTATTCTATTTATTTTTTTTATTATTGTGTTTTTTATTTTATTTAATTATAGTTATTAGGGCTGCTATTTAAATTTTTAAGAACTTTTTAATATATTTTAACATTGTAATGTGTCCTTTCCAGGAAGGAGTAACAAATATTTTTTTTCAAACTAGCTTGGAAATTTAAGCATTATTTTGACAACCTTCTTCGAGATACATCGAAATCGCTGTACTGACCAAATACATGCGAGCAGCGGCCGGCAAGTAATATATGAAAATCCATATCTGTCGTGTATTTTAAAAAATCCGCCAAGTGCGAGTTGTACTCGTGCGCGAAGGATTCCGTACCATTATATATAGAAAAATATATGATATAACTAAAAAATTAAGGATTTTCGAATTTTTCTTTTATATGTGCTATAAAACATTGCTTCATGCCAAATTTCAAGATTCTATGTCGACTAGAAGTACCCTTTAGGTTATGATTCCCTTACGAGTAGTTGCATGTTTGAAAATATGCGACTTAAATTGCTATTTCTTTTGATTGCGTTGACACAGAAGATTGATTTTGTTAAAGCTTAAAGGTACTATAGATCTGAGTATTTGATATGAATTTCAATTTAATACCTCTACACGTTCATGAGAAAAGGGGTAGTAAGTTTAAAATTATATATAAATAATATTTTTATTGTGTGATGTAATTAAAAATTTACGGTATTCGCAATTTTTCCTTTATATGTGTTATAAGACGTTGCTTCGTACCAAATTTCAAGATTCTCAGTTCACGAGAAGAACCCTGTAGGCTTTGATTCCCTTGCGAGAGTCGAAAATTGGCGGAAATTTGCGACATAAACGCCTGTCGGCTTATTCCCGATCCAACTAACGAATATTTTAACTAACCTTTATCTGCGATTGTCATAACAGACGACCAAGCATTCTAAATGGTGGCTATCTTTAAAAATTAAGAAATAAAACCATATATCAACCCACTGAACCTGTGTGAGATACTAGACGAAAATTTCTTCCACTAAAGAGACTTGTGCTCCGCATAAATACAAATATCAACTGAATGAAGAAAATACCGAGGCCTATTTAGCCATTTACTCGGATATTGAATGATATCATACCCTGTTTTATTGTCGGAATAAAGAAAATATTTTGATTTCGTTTGTTTTCTATTCAATATTTTTATCACGTTCAGTTAAGAGATTTCATTTCGGAAAGGTCTTATTTTTTAGTCTTTGTTGATTTATTAGTTAAAAGAATTCCATTTACTCACATATTCACTTGTACCGCTCAGAAATGACGGCATAGCGCTCAGAGTTATTTTTTAATATAGTAACAGCCTTCTAAGTGTTATTACATTAGTGTTAGGTACACATTGTTATAGGCTTAATACTTAAAACTTTCATTTCATTTCGTAATCGGGTTTTATAAATAATTAAGCATATTAAATGCTAAATTTCAGTAATTTAAAATAACAAGGTTGTGTCATCGTTTAATACAATTCTAACTGTAAAGTTTTAAGTATTAAGCCTATAACAATGTGTAAACATTGTCGGGTAGATAGCATACCGTCACCTTAAGACGTAAATATGATACGAAGTGAAATTTGCATGTCCTACAATTAGTCACGGTGGTGTAGTAGCAGCACGATTGGGCCGGAATCCCAATAGGCGCGGGTTTGAATCCCGCTTGTGACATCATTTTTCATTTCGTAATCGGGTTTTATAAACTAAAAGTTTAGTTTTTGTAGACTCTTCATATGTTGCCGGGCGACAAAGATCGGGTACCGGTGGCCTACTCGCACGGCGTTTTGCAGGGTGGGTCTATAGGGTCGCGCGCCGCCTCTTACGTCGCCCCGTACCCGTCTCCGTCGTCCGATTTGGTGGGGCGTGACCACAGCATATTCCACCGCAAAAAAAAGGCTCTTCATATGTTAAAATTACTTTTTTTATATATTAAATTGTAAGTATACAGTGTGATTGCTTATGGAACTAAAATATTTTTTGTCTAAATGTTGTCTCACTGTCATATTTTTTGTCTAAATGTTGTCTCACAAGTGGCACTCACGGGTAAAAAAAAACTGCCAATCTATACTCTTACCTCATCACCACGCCAAGGATCATCATGATATCAACTCATATATACCCGACTGCTGAGATGGAGTCTCCTCCATAATGGGAGGGCAATTGACCTAGTATACCACGCTGATCAAACGTGTTGGAAAAGGGTTTTGTTTCGAATTTTCCTTCACTTACATAGATATGATATGCGATTTTATATCCCTAAGTAGTCTCTTAGGATCACCCACGGAAAGATAGAGGGTAAATTGTATCCTTTACAATGCGAAAGTGGAAGGATATAGGTACCGGAGGAGACCGAGACTAACCTACCTAGAACAAGATTGGTCAAGTACTGAAGGAAGGTGGAGTGAACAGTCTCCGAAACCGGCGAGCGTGTATGAAGAGAATTATGAATGTTGAAGAAGTGAGTGAAGTATGCAAGGATAGAGTTCTCTGGCACTCTGTTCTCTCTGCCTACCCTGCAAGGGATATGGCGTGATGATATGTATGTATTTGTGTAATTGTATCCTTACTTCATCACCATACGGAAATTCACCATACCAATGATAATTTAGCCATTGTATAAAAAAAAATAGAAAGATTGTATAAATGTACGATATTATACTACAATAGATTTAAACAGTGGGTTCAGGTGGAGGTATGTTATCGGCTTTCTGACATGTTAGAGCTCCGCATCGATTAGCACAGCACTTCAGTTTGCGAGGACAGTCAGAGTCACTAGTGCACGTGTGGGTACATACCCATGCACCACGTGGAAATTCTGGACAGGTACCTGGTTTCACTGAAAAGAAATTAATTCAATTAAATTTTCTAATTTTTTTCATATTATCATTTTATTAACACCACGATTTATCCAGAAGGAAGCCAAATATGTATAATAAACCTATCAAGTTACTTGCCCATTATCGAAGATTTTAGGAGCTCACAGTGTGGAACATTTCATCATCATCATCATCATTTCAGCCTATTGCCGTCCACTACTGAACGTAGGCCTCCCTCATGTTACGCCACAGAGTGCGGTCCTGTGCCGCCTGTATCCAACGACGCCTAGAATTGGAACATTTACAAGATAAGCACTTGCCGTCTGGTGACCGAGTAAGAATTCAATTCACCACCCCCTATCTTACCCGTGGGTGATCGTACGAGACGACTAAGGGATGTAAAACGCATGTAACATCTATGCGAGAGAAGGAAACCACGAAACAAAACCCTATACCAACACGTCTGATCAGCGCGGTACAGTAAGTCAATTTTCTTCATATTATGGAGGAGGCTCGAGCCCAACAGTGGGACATATTATGAGCTGAGATGATGAGATGACGATGACAACCACTTATCCGTGTGATGACGGAACAAAAATACAATTCACCACCATCTATCTTGCTGTGACTGTCACAAAAGGTAACTAAAGAATATAATAGATATGCATATAAAACCTGTGCAAGGTCAGGAAAACTTAAAATAAATAACATATGACAACACTACTAATTATTGTGCTGTTAATATTCGTCTTATTTTGAAGCTAAAGCCGAGATACTCGGCAGGATGTATATGAAATTAACCATTGGTATATACATTTTTTTTTTCCCGCAAGGTGGACCATGGTTGTGGTCGCGCCCCGACAAATCGTCCGGGGCGACAGAAGAGGCGGCACGCAACCCCATGGACCCACCCTGAAAACACCTCTCTTCGCCGTGCGAGCGGGCCACCGGTACCCGATCTTTGACTTCGGTGGCCCGACCGGCAACCATTGGTATATACTAACCATAGTCCACAAAATGTCTCTCCGACATGCCATCGACACACATAGCACCCCCGCATGCCGTAGGACAACACAACTTGTCATTTTCACATGAAATTCCAGGTCCACACGCTGCTTCACAAATATCCACGGGCAATGTAGGTGGACAAGAACCCTTTCTACGAGGCTTTTGACACTCACTAAAAGCCAATAAGGCCAGCGCTGAAAATCAAAATATTGTCACATTATTAATCTTTTTAGTGGAGACGAAAAAAAGTGTGTGTGTCAGCTCCGACGCACGACTGGAGTTTACTCCTTAAGTACGATTATCAAAACAGGAGCAAAAGAAAATCCTTTTTTGACTAAAAATAGTATATATATTTTTATTTACATTTATTAAAACTGTTCAGTGATGTATTATCTCACGTCAAAAAGTGAAAGGTGCGCAGAATAGGTTGCGCACCAAAAACGTAACGAGGTCATTCGATCACTAGATTTTACTCCTCAATTTTTTGTCATACCGGGCGCCTTATATGAAAATCGATTCTTAAGGAGTAAACTCCAATAATATGCATATATCATCTACGCATCTATCTCTTGCTCACCAAACAGTAGTAAATTGCAAGAGTGAGGTATTAGCCCAGACAAACCGTTGATTTCTAGCCGCAAACAAAATCTATCAGCAATCTGACTCTACCACTAAAGAATCTTGTCTTTTATTCTAAGTAGGAATGGTTTTTATCACTATATCAATTTCACTACTATGCAATAATTCAAAAAATCATTAATTTATCTACAGATTTCTGAATTTCTTAAGCTATACATGATATATAGTATTTGCAATTTGCTCTTATCCAACCGCCTAATAAACATGGCGATTGTGTCGCTATCCTACTCTTGGGCAGTCCTACTTTTAACAACGAATGTCATAGAATGTTGAATGAGTGAAGGAAAGAACGAATATTTGCCCCGTCAGAGACGAAACCAGGGGTCGGCAACCTGCGGCTCGCGAGCCACATGCGGCTCTTTGGATGTGAAGTTGCGGCTCTTTAGTTCTCACGCAAAAAAATATTTTATAAAGAAAAAATTTAAAAATGGTTCTGAATTGATTAATGAGGTTTAGGCACAAATTATTGTGGGCAAAAAAAAAATCTGGCTCTTTAAAAACCTTTATAAATTCTAATCTTTGGCTCTTCCGACTCAAAAGATTGCCGACCACTGGACTAAACCAAATATATGTTCATTTCTCATGATGTTACCGTTTCAATCACTGTACAAAACATGCAGTCAGTGTTTCAATTAAATCATTTTTATTAGCAATGCACTTTCAGATCTTTTTATTCACAATTATTTCTGTCATAAGAATAAATTCAAATTCAAATCATCATCATCATCTTGCTCTTATCCCAATTACTTGGGGTCGACGCAATATGTCATCTTTTTACATACGATCCTATCAGACGTCATCTCTGCCGTCACTCCTAAACTATCCATGTCATGCCTCACGCAGTCCATCCATCTTTTCTTTGGTCTTCCTTTACCCCTTAAGCCTTCAACATTCATACCTAAAACTTTTCTCACAACATTACTTTCATCCCGCCTTTTCACATGTCCATACCATGTCAGCCGTTCACTCTTTAACTTTCCGTCACTGGCGCAACTTTCAAACTTCCTCTAATGTATTCATTTCTTACTTTATCCATTCTTGTCACACTACACATCCATCTCAACATTCGCATCTCCGCTACATGCAGTCGCCTCTCATCCGTCGCTTTTATCGCCCAACATGCTGATCCATACAGTACAGCAGGTCTTATTAAGGTTTTGTATATTTTGCCCTTTAATTTGAAGGGTACTCTAAATAAATTCAAATTCAAATAAAATATGTATTTCTCTTATGCAAAGCTTTCATAATATAAATAAATTATTAATAACTTTTTTTTGCTGACTCATTATTATTCAAAACGTTGTATTAACAATCGCCTTGATTCGGTAGCATGGGATTTAGCAAAATTATCTACAGTGTAATCTTAGCTTATTAATTTTTTGCTTTTCTAAATATACTTCAAAGCAGGGTTTCTTAAACTTTTTGTAATCACGGACCAATGTCACAATTTAAACAATTCACGGATCCCTGTCAAAAACTATTTTTGTATTGAAAAAAAATCCTTAATTATGTATATTGATAAAAATACTTTTATTGGTATGTTCTGAGAGCACTAAGTCATTATAATCAACATTTCCGAAGATATTTAATGATAAAGTTTGTGTAATTTCAAATTTTATCGAAAATCACGTCAAATTATAAAAAAAAGCATCTTTCCTTTATTATAAAATATTAAAAAGTAATTAGTTAAGAAAGTAGTGATGGTTTCGCATAGAATTCGCCACCCAACAAAACAATGCGTCTCGTCAAGTTTACTACACAATTTCCTAATAAATATGTTTACAGACTGAGCCACTGCGAATCCCTGATACACATGCCAGGGACCCCTAAGGGGTCCGCGGACAACACTTTAAGAAATTCTGCTTTAAAGGTTTATTTTCGTGCATCGCGTTTAAACGCTTACGACTATCGCGCGCGGCCGATGCGACAATAGTCAAAGTATGAAAATGTATGGCGCCGTTTCCGAAGTTCGCGACAGTCGTAAGCGACGAATCATAAAAGCTGCTCTATATATCATACATTGGTTATTATCGCATAAGCCGCGCGCGACAGTCGTAAGGGTTTAAACGCGCGTAGCCGTGTTTAAACGCGATGCACGGAAATGAACCTTAAGGCTATTGGCAGACTTTTTTATTTATTTATTTATTATTGACTTTTTTATTACTTATTTTATTTCATTCTCTTTTTTTTTGCTTCTACGCTTGGGTGCGTGGTTTGCCGATTTTTATTTATCTTTACTATTATTAAAATTATACTACCAATAGCTTTCCGTGTGATAACGGAGTAAGAACTATTCACCACCCCATATCTTACCCGTGGGTGATTGTACGAGACGGCTAAAGGATATAAAACGCATATAACATCTATGCGAGAGAAGGAAAACTCGAAACAACACCCTATACCAACACGTCTCACCAGCGCGGTATCATCATCATCATTAATTTCCCTCCCATTACGGAGGAGGCCCGAGCCCAATAGTGGGACATTTATGGGCTGTGATGATGATGATGATGATGATCTATGGCAGTTTTAGCGGAAAAGGAAAACTATAATGTAGTGCTTTTGTATAATATAAACTACTGATAGTTTAGTGTTTTAACGTGTTATATTAATACCTTCGGCGCCAGGGTATCAAAAATGATACACCGTGTCCATTGCATTTAAGTAGTCGTGAGCGTTTGTGAGCTCACGATTTTCATACATTTCTTTAAAGATAAAAAAGCTTTGGCCTGGGCAAATCTTTTGGTCTATTTAGTTTTGGTGTGCCATAAAATTAAATAAAAATAAAAACAAAAATATGTATGATTTTGGAAATCATTCTTGGCGCCGAAGGTGTTAAGTAAATATATCCAGGCCCATATGAAGTATTTGGATCTGGTGCTCGACGGGCGTTGGTGGTTCCGGGAGCCTTTCCGCAGGATTACTCCCCGGCTGGTGTCAACCGAGATGGCATGCCTATTGGCCGGGACACCCCCGTGGGACCTAGAGGCGGAGATGCTCTCCGACTTCTACCGGCGGGTAACACCTCAGTGCGCGACGAGGGTGGCTCCCAATTGTCTAGCGAGATAGCCACCTGGCGCGAGGGCGCCCGCCGAGACGTTATCGCCTGTTGGGTTACGCTGCTGGAGAGGCCTAGACACGGTGTTGTTACCGTTGAGGCCCTCCGGCCCGTACTGATGGAGTGGACAGAGCGGCGGCACGGAGTCCTCTCCTTCCGGCTGGTGCAGGTATTGTCGGGACGCGGTTGCTTCGGCTTGTACCTGCACACGGTCGCGTATAGGGAGTGGACTCCGTCCTGCCACCATTGCAGTAGTGACGAGGACACGGCGCAACATACGCTCGAGGTATATCCGAGCTGGGACGGGCAGCGCCGTGACCTAGTCGCTGTTATCAATGCCGACCTGACGCTGCCGGCTATTGCGAAAACGATGGTCGACAGCGTCAGGAATTGAGACACGGTCGCCGCCTTCTGCGAGGCTGTCATCTCGCAGAAGGAGGCAGCGGAGCGAGTCCGGGAGGATTCCCGTGAATCGGGCCGCCGCCAGCGGCCGGGGCCACCCTAAACGAGGCTTCGGGTGATCGGACCGGGGAATTGTCCGGTCAACCGACGTGAAGCCACCGCGTGAGGTCCACATGAGAGGAACCCGCGAGGGAAAACCGCCGGGCGGGCCACCGAAGACATAGTTAGGGTACCGGTAGCCGGTGGCCCGCTCGCACGGCGAAGAGAGGTGCTTGCAGGATGGGTCTATGGGGTTGCTCGCCGCCTCTTTTGTCGCCCCGGACCGATTTGGCGGGACTTATAATGAATGACTTTAAATTAAGACTGATAAATGATGATGATGATAATGATGACTTTAAATGAAGTAAATTTAAAAACATAGATATGGCTTAAAGGTCTTAGTTACCAAGCCATAAACTCAAAAAAAAAGCACTACCTAGGTATATTTCTAATGATTATTCAAATTGTTCAGTTACGGTAAAATAATAAATTATTCAGTAGCAATCCGTTGAGCAGACCCCGACGTATAGTTGGTCAATTGACTTGATTGGATGAATCAATCAATATTTGTAGTGAGAAGGCAAATTATACCTACCACTAATTCTACTTCCTATGAGACTCTACTTCTAATGAGAAAGCTTACATTCAACGATGAATGTCAACAAGCTGATAATGTATAAAGCTTTTAATTTTAAAATGTACTTTTAAAATTTACGATTTGAGCGAATGCTGAAATATTCTCAGCAATAAGTACAACGCTGTTATTTAAATTGTATGATCTGGTAAATTTTTCGATTTCCGTCATTTCCCCGCTCAGTTGAATCAAATAGAATTTTTTCACAATTTTCACTTTGCAATCATATTTTCTTCAGCGATTTTATATTTATATAGCTGTACTCGTTTATTTAAATTAATCTTCCAATTTGCTACTTCTCACTTAATACTGACTCATCTTTATTATACTAACTGTAGCCCATGACTTCGTTGGCGAGGATTAAAAAAAATAGTTTGTTCAGTTGTTACATTTTTTTTAATTCTCGATTTAATTAACATACATACATACATACATGCTAAAAACTAATTTATGAATTTGAATTTTAATAAAGTAAATAACTACTTAATGCAAAAGAATGAAATAAATTCAAAGAAAAATAAACCACCACCTCCATAAGGAGGTGGTGGTTTATTTTAAATTAAAAAAAAAGGGTAAGATAGATGGTGAATTAATAATAATTCACCATCTATCTTACCCTTTTTTTTTCCTTGCAAGGTGGAGCATGAATGTGGTCGCGCCCTGACAAATCGGTCCGGGGCGACAGAAGAGGCGGTGCGCAACCCAATGGACCAACCCTGCAAGCACCTCTTTTCGCCATGCGAACGGACCACCGGCACTCGATCTTTGTCTTCGGTGGCCCGCCCGGCGGTTTACCATTGCGGGTCCCTCTCGTGTCGACGCCCCGACAGCTTTCGCCGTCGGGGCGTCGCCCTCACGCGGTGGCCTCGCGTCGGGTGACCGGAAAATTCCCCAGTCCGATCACCTGAAGCCTCGGTTAGGGCGGCATCAGGCGCAGATACCCCTTATCTTACCCGCGGGTGATCGTAAAAGACTATTAAGATATAAAACGTATATAACGTCTACGCAAGAGAAGGCAAACTCGAAGCAATACCCTATACCAACATGTCTGACTAGCGTGATGTAGTAGGTTAATATCTCTCCCATTTGGAGGAGGCTCAAGCCCAACAGCGGGAGGTGTATGAGCTGAGATGATGATGATGAGATGATATGACTATTGGCCAAAATAAAAATTGAAAATGATTGGTTATATGTTTATTTTTTTTGTCGCATTACACAATTTTTTTTTCCGGAATAAAAGTAGAATAAGCTATGTAAAGTTCTTGTAACATCACCCACCCGCTAGTGAAAGTCAAAATCGGCTCAAAATTTTCAGAGAACAAAATTTCAACGTTTGTACATAATTATATGAGTTTTTATTTACATTTTTGCAAAACCCTAATTTTGTTACTGAAACAAAAGTAGCTTAAGTTAATATTTGTATCATCCGGTTACATACAGGTGAAAGTCTATTTAAATCGGTCCAGCCATTTTGAAGCCAGATTATCCGGAATAAAGAGACAAAGTTTTATTTTATTCTTAACTCACGAAGAAAATAAACGGAGGAGGTTCTCAAGTCGACGCATATATTTTTTTTATATATAACCATGCACAACTTTTTATAGAGTAGTCTGATTATGATAATTGTTTTAAGATTTGTAGTATAATGATCAGACTGTATGAAGTCACTCTTTTATTTCTAGGAATGTCGTAAGATACAGAATCTTAAGTTAAAAATCAACATATCATCATCATCATCTCAGCCCATTTATGTCCCACTGTTGGGCTCGGGCCTCCTCCATAATAGAAGGATAACTATACCACGCTGGTGTAGGTATAGGGTTTTGTTTCGAGATTTCCTTCTCTCTTATTTTTTATTTCTTTTTTTTTTGTTTGTCTTAGTTGTTAGCCTCGGATGGCTATGACAACTTTACCCGGACTGTGAGTGAGCGCTGAGTGCTCTCAACCCGTCTTCTCTCCGTTATATGCGTTTTATATCCCTTAGTCGTCTCGTACGATCACCCACGGGTAAGATAGGGGGTGGTGAATTGTATTCTTACTCCGTCACCACACGGATAAAAAAATATATATCCAAAGTTATTGGCTTAAATTTATGAACAGCCGCTTGCCTGATTATTCGTCAACGGAGAGTTGGGAATGTAATACGTCCACCACAATAAGAAGAATGTTTGACTATACTGCTCTGTGCTGACAGCTTAAGGTAGTGTTTCAAGTTTGAATCTCTTTTACAAACAAGCTAAGTCTTTTGATAGTTGTGCCTTCATTGTACGTTATTCACAAAACAACGTATATATTACTTTGCTATTCCAGCGAAATAACTATTATTTTATTAATAAATGCAACATACTCACCAATTATAAATATAAAACGTCCCATTTTATAACCCACAGCACTCCACTGTTTATTATTCACACTGCGTCTAATAATTACGAGATGGCAATATTATAAAATCACTCACGGATAAAAAATATAGCGAGCTGTGCAGAGAGAAACTGGTTTAATAGGATGTTTGTCCATCTTTATCGACAAGTATTTTTTGTTTTATAAGCAAAATTACTGTATGGTTTGTAATTAAATTTTGCATAATTATTTTATTTATTTAAATCGGTGTTGTACACATTATGTCTTCCGCAAATCTACAAAACAGTTTAAACACATAAATGAATATACAGGGTGGAAGTGGACCGCTCGCGAAAACAAAGACAGGTGACCCTACTAGTCCTACTTGTAATGATAGGCTAGAAAAAAAATCGATTCGGATAAAAAAAAAAATTATTTCACAACGAATTTTAAGTTTTTTTTCACATTCCATCGTATTAAGACAGTGGCATATAACGATAATTCCATAAAAAATACGTAACTATATTCAGATGAGAAAAGACGCAATCTATTGAAAACTGACGATCATATGTTCAAGAGTTCAACGACCGCGTGGTGAAAAAAAAATTTTTTTTTCATCCGATTCGATTTTTTTCTAGCCTATCATTACAAGTAGGACTAGTAGGTTCATCTGTCTTTGTTTTCGGGAGCGGTCCACTTGCACCCTGTATTTAAGCATCCATCAGTTTCACACACCTACACATATATGTATATACCACATAGTACATACATATGTAACATGTTTATAATATGTATTAATATATACATATAAACAAAAAATACTTTTTTCTTAAATTAACTTAATTAATATATAATATAAAAATAATACCTACAAAAAATCTATTAAAATAAATTAATCTATTCATAAATATTAATTGATTCCCCTGATTCTTTTTTTTTTACATTTATTGATGTCATATTTACAGTTTTGCTGTAAAGAATTGATGAAATAAGTAAAATTAGTTTTATTTGATATGAGGTTCAGATTATTCAGTCTAAGTCATCTGTATTACTCTATACTGAGTCATCTGTATTAAAATTAAAGTGCGAATAAATAAACTTTAGATACTTCACAGTTCGATAAATTCTTTTTTTATGAGACACCACCCTGCACTAAGAAAATAATCCTTGTATAGCAGGGGATTTTACAAATATATAATTAACGAAGACAAATTACACCTAGACTCAGGACAATACTTTGTGGATCGCACAAAGTATTGTCCTGCGTAGAAATCGAACCCACGGCACTGGCACGAAAGGTCGGTACCTTAACCACGTCATCTGTGCAGTCAAAGATTTTTGACTATTTTTCAGCCAACATACCTGCTATTATTACGCGTGAACCTCACTGTTAATGAGAGAAAAATCTGCCTCAGAATGCTGTCTAAAAAGTTTGACAAAGTTATACTTATGCATCGGATTTTGGTAACCTCCCCCATAAATGAAGGGTTATCTACTTACATCCGTTAGTCGTCTTTTACGGCATCCATGTAGGAAAGGGATGATGATTAATTGTATTCTTACTCCACGCCTACATTGAGATATCTTATTTTTTTGGAAATTTTCTACCATGCAATATTTTATTTGGTCCTTTTTTTAACACGTTTGCTGCGGCAGTAACTTTTCAATACTTGCCATTCCTTCGGTACAAGGCCTATACACCTGGTAATAAAAGTTCCATTGTGGCGGCACAAGGCTTATAGACCCTATAAAATACCATTGGATTGTATTTTAATAATACACCTTAGATATATATTCATCTCTGTCCTACACCGAACCAAGTTAACGTTAGGCCTTCCGCACGGCAAGGAAGTTTTCTTAGCCGCACTGTAAGCGTAAACGTATACTAGGTGTATAGACCTGGTTTCGCAGTCAACGTGTTAATGGCGTTCAGAGGTTTTTTCAAATGATCTATTTAGATTAACAGAATACGGCATTAATAATTTAAACTCGAGAAAGTTACATTTTGATGTTACCAATTGTATTTTAATTTATTTATCGTTCGTATATTTAGTTGGTATGTGGTAGCAACTACGAATACTACCAACCCTTACTTTGCTCGCGGATGTCGTAAAAGACGACTAAGAGCTTTTATAGACCTGGGCCAACTCCATCTGATGCCGTTTGGTCAACAATTGTATTCCCAAGGAGGATTGACCTCTTTTTTTTTTTTTATTTTTTATTTTTTTTTTTTTTTTGCGGTGGGCCATGGACGTCGCACCCCGCCAAGTCGGTCCGGGGTGACGGAAGAGGCGGCGCGCAACCCCATTGACCCACCCTCCAAGCACCTCTTCTTCGCCGTGCGAGCGGGCCACCGGTACCCGATTTTTGTCTTCGGTGGCCTAGGAGGGTTGACCTCTGGCAGGCAGCCGGTCATAAAACTATTCCCAATAACTTTTACAATATATACTATGAAAGAAGAGTACATATGGTATTGACCCCAAGTAATTGGGATAAGAGTAGGAGAATAATGATGATTTAGTTGGTATAAGCCTTTAAAACTACTAAGATTTCTAACTACAATCGTAGCAATTTTTGGATAACGGTCTTACAGCTAGTGGAGTAGGTATAGTAGCCCGAAAGGCAGGCGACGGATGTCAAAGCGCTAATAGTAACACGGTGGGTTTTGGGCCCGCACGCCACCCTTCCGTCCTACCGGACAGGACGGCGAGGAGTATCCAAACCATAGCATGCCAAAAAAAGATTATAGTATTTCAATATTATTTGAGTTTATGCATTCAGCTAAAAGTGAATATTTGTGTTGTTTATTTGTTTGTTTGTTCAGCTTTCATTCTAAGACCATTAAAACAATTTTAAAAATTCTTTCATTAATGGAATTCTAAATCATCAGCGAAAAGCAGAGGTTATTTTATCCCCATGTTCGAAACGGAAACTACGAAATGAAACCACGGCAATTTGCTAGTAAATATTTAATTAGTTGGACGATTTATTTTGTTCCGTGTGTCAGTAACTTCGTGTCAGTGTGATAACATTTGCACGCACACGTCACAAGTGTCACATATATGTATTTATTTATCATCGTTATATATGTTGGTTATTTTTCTCAGTAACTGAGATGATAATAAACAACGATAATATCACGATCACAAGATCACGAAAAAATGTAATTTTTTAAAAAATTTAAAACTTTCATTGGTCTATTCTCGAAGACTCGTCAGGTGCGTGCTAATATTTCTTGAAAAAAGTTTGATATCGAGATAAAATTCGAATAAAGAGAATCGCGAGTTGCTCAGATGGTAACTACACCGAAAGATATAAACCGAATATAAGCAATCGATAAAAGAACTTGGACTCTTGACTCCACCTTCCTTCAGGACGTACTGAAGGAAGGTGGAGTCAAGAGTCTCCAAAACCGGCGAGCGAGTATGAAGAGAATTATGAATGTTGAGGAAGCGAGTGAAGTATGCAAGGATAGAATTCTCTGGCACTCTATTCTCTCTACCTACCCTGCAAGAGATATGGCGTGATGATATGTATGATAAAAGCATAACCTTCATTCGATGCCGGTAATTAAAATACAACAAGGTTGTGATTTAGACTGCACGTTGAGTGAGTGGTACCTGATATCTTTCATGCTAGTACCGTGGGTTTGATTCCCACCCAGGGCAATACTTTGATTAACAATCTATTGTTCTGAGTCTGAGTATAGTTTGTTTGCGTTATATAAAGTCCCCCGCGATACAAGCATTATTTCCTTTTTTTTTTTTTTTTGCGGTGGGCTATGGACGTCGCACCCCGCCAAATCAGTCCGGGGTGACGGAAGAGCCGGCGTGCAACCTCATTGACCCATCCTGCAAGCACCTCTTCTTCGCCGTGCGAGCGGGCCACCGGTACCCGATCTTTGTCTTCGGTGGCCCGCTCGGCGGTATGCCCTCTCGGGCTCCTCTCCTGTCGACGCCCCGACAGCTTTCGCCGTCGAGGCGTCGTCCTCACGCGGTGGCCTCACGTCGGGTGACCGGACAATTCCCCGGTCCGATCACCCGAAGCCTCGGTTAGGGCGGCATCAGGCGCAGGTACTCGCGCCTGCGCCGCGCCGGCCGCGGGCGGCGGCCCGGGTCGCGGGAATCCTCCCGGGCCCGTTCCGCCGCCTCCTTCTGCGAGATGACAGCCTCGCAGAAGGCGGCGACCGCGTCCCAATTCCTGACGCTGTCGACCATCGCTCGCGCAACAGCCGGCAGCGTCAGGTCGGCACCGATGACAACGACGAGGTCACGGCGCTGCCCGTCCCAGCCCGAACATACCTCGAGCGTATGTTGCGCCGTGTCCTCGTTGCTACTGCAATGGTGGCAGGACGGAGTCCACTCCCTCCGCACGACCGTGTGCAGGTACTTGCCGAAGCAACCATGCCCCGACAAGACCTGCACCAACCGGAAAGAGAGGACTCCGTGCCGCCGCTCCATCCACTCCATCAGTACGGGCCGGAGGGCCTCAACGGTAAAAACACCGTGTCTAGGCCTCCCCAGCCGCGTAGCCCAACGGGCGATGACTTCTCGGCGGGCCTCCTCGCGCCAGGTGGCTATCTCGTTGGACGATGGGGAGCCACCCTCTTCGCGCATTAAGGTAGCCCGCCGGTAGAGGTCGGAGAGCATCTCCACCTCTAGGTCCCACGGGGGTGTCCCGGCCAATAGGCATGCCGCCTCGGTAAAGCATTATTTCCTTAGTGCACGGTGATTCATGTCGTCAAACAAAAAAAAACATTCGAAGTATCTACAAATATTTATTTCACCTTAAAGTTATTTAAAGTCATCAGACATCGTAATTGAACTTCGCATTGCCAACGTAGACTTTTAATCTAATTGTGTATTCAGCAAATTTGAACGATGTGCTATTGTGCTTCGTTCAGTGAGCGAGAGAGGCAGAAGGCCAACTTGGGTAGGTTTGGAGATTTAATTGGTAGGCAGCGGCCTAAGCTAAACCCTTGGTATTGCAAAGGTCCATGGGCGGCAGTGACAATTGCCATCAGGTGTGCTGCTTACTCGTTTACCACCATAAGCAATAAAAAAAACTATACGTGTGTTGATGGAGTATGAGTACAATTCACCATTTTCCATTCTCCGTTTAGATATATTAAAAACAATTAAAGAATAATAAGCATATAACTTTAAATTTTCCGTGTTGTGACGGAGTACGGGTATAATTCGCCACCCATTATATTACCCGTGGGTGATCGTAAGAGACGACTAAGGGATATAAAACGCATGTAACATCTATGCAAGAGAAGGAAAACTCGAAAGAAAACCCTATACCAACACGTCTGACCAGCGTGGTATAGTAGGTTAATTGCCCTCCCGTTGTGGAGGAGGTTCGTGCCCAAAATTGGGACATATAAGAGCTGAAATGATGATGACAATAAATGATGCATCATCTATGCAAGAGAAGAAAAAAATTGGAAATCCCTGTACTAATGCGCGTAAAAATAATTTCCTTATTGTGGAGAAGGTTTGAGTCGAGCAGTGGGATATGAGCTTAGATGATAATAACATTGTCAATAGTAGGTACTTAACTTTAGTTATGTTTATAGGGTTTGAAATAAAACTAGGTCACGAGAGTCCTCCCATGACCATGATCACTGTAAAATGTTCAAGACGTCCAGAAATTAAAAATCAAATACAAACACGATAGAATCAGTAAAATTAGTTCTATTTTAAATGTGTAATACTCGAAAGTGGACGGATGTAGGTACCGGGGGAGACCGAGACTAACCTACCTAGACCAGATTGGTCATGTACTGAAGAAAGGTGGAGTCAAGAGTCTCCGAAACAAGCAAGCGTGTATGTAGAGAATTATGAATGTTGAGGAAGCGAATGAAGTATGCAAGGATAGAGTTGTCTGGCACTCTGTTCTCTCTGTCTACCCTGTAAGGGATATGGCGTGATGATATGTATGTATGTAATTCTCGAATAAACATTAGAAATCATTATGTTTGTAAGGTCTATAAGGTTATCGTCTATACAACTGGTAGTGATAATAAAACAATTCTTATACTAATACAAATTGTATAAATATTTCGCATTGTATCAAAGTCTACAATCTGAACTTTAAATGAATTAAATTTTATACATAATCGTTTACTGTCGGGATTTCATATTGAGCTGCTATTTTCACTAGATATTTGACACGATACGGAAATATTGGGGCTACACTATTAATAATTTTCTGTCTACAGCCGCGGGTCCGTTTGGAATAGTACCACAGTCTCGCAGGAAATCAATGTAAGAGCGGTAGCAATGTGCTATTGCGTTTCGTTTGGTGTGTAAGAGAGTAGAAAAGGTTTGGGTTGCTAGGCAACGGCCTAACTGTTGGTATTGAAAAGGTAACATCATCATCATCACAGCCCATAAATGTCCCACTGTTGGGCTCGGGCCTCCTCCGTAATTGGAGGGAAATTAACCTACTATACCGCGCTGGTCAGACGTGTTGACAGTATAGGGTTTTGTTTCGAGTTTTCCTTCTCTCGCATAGATGTTATATGCGTTTTATATCCCTTACTCGTTTTGTACGATCACCCACGGGTAAGATATGGGGTGGTGAATAGTATTCTTACTCCGTCACCACGCAGAAAAGGTAACATACATCAGGCAATACACCTGATGGTAATCAGGTGTGCTGTCTGCTTTTTTGAAACCATATTGTTTAAAAAGAAAAACGATATTAGATACTTTGGCATCAAAGAGAAATGCAAAAAGTTACATCAAATTTGTGAAATGACCTGTGAAATGATCATGATCTATTATTTAAACATAGCCATTTTTAATTTATGCGACTCAATTAATTCATTTATTTATACTCGCACGTATTAATCTTCAAGTGTTTAAGTAGAAATTATACAATAAATAATATATACTTGTGAAATAAAACGATTTTAAATAGGTTTATATTAACTTGGTTTGTATGCCTTTGAATGAAATTTTCACCCCCTTCCAAACGTCGGATTTATTTGAAACTGTACCTACATATATCAAGGACAGATGAGAATACAATGATTTATTTTCTACTTTACGTTACAGCATATATATCTACTGAACCTAACTTGTAAGGTCAAAACTTCAAAACAAAATCAGATTAAAACACAATAAAATTCGCTAAAAAGGTTATATATCATAAATATATAACACATGTAAATATAAAATAAAAATCCTTAAGAATATACTATAGTCACTAAAATAGTTCATTTTTCACAAATTCTAGAATCTAGATCATATTTTATAAATTTATGAAAAACTATTATTTTCTTGGTTAAATAAAAATATATATTTTCATTCTCTTGCAGTAAATGCTATCTAATAATATATACCTAAATATATGCTACCATCAGATGAACTGCTTGCTCGTTTGCCACACAAAGGCAGTAAAAGATAATTTGGAAAATCCAAAAGCGCACGCCTCATAATTTTTATATTATTAATCATTAACTGTTAGTCAATGCCATAAATGAAGGAAACAAATCCCATACAGCCATGGGTTTACCATGCTGCAAGCTTTGTAAATGAACAGCTATGTTTATAACTACGTCGAGAATGGCACAAAATTTCAAAATTATTTTTCTTTTCATTTTCATTTCATCATCATTCCTGCTCTTATCCCAATTACTTGGAGTCGTCGCAATATGTACCTACCCCTATTCCTACATATTGCAAAGGTTGAAAGGCAATAGTTTTATGATCGGCCCTTGCCAGACGTCAACCCTCCTTGGAAATGTAATTGTTGACCAAACGACATCAGATGGAGTTGGCCCAGGTCGTTATAAAGCTCTTAGTCGTCTTTTACGACATCCACTGCTGAAATAAAATATTATTGTTTCTTTTTATAGTTTTTATTGTTAAGTTTTTATGACGGTACACTTAACAAAATAAAATAAAAGTCTCTCTCTCTCTCCCCTCTTTCTCTCTCTTTCTCCCTCTCTCTCTTCCCCCTCTCTCTCACTCTCTCTTCCCTATCTCTCTCTATCCTCTCTCTCTCACTCTCTCCCTCTCTCAACCCTCCCCCTTTCTTTCTTGCCCCTCTTTACATCCTCTCTCTCTCTCTCTCTTCCCTCTCTATCCCCCTTCTCTCTCTCTCTCTCTCTCTCTCTCTCTCTCTCCCACTTTTCCTATTTTGTTCTTACTCCATCACCACACGGATAACCCTCATGCGCTTTACACTTCAAAATAAATATGGCGCGTAACAGAAAAAACGTTACAATATAAAATTTATCCCATTCATCGTTAAAAAAGTTTCACTTGAAAAAGTTAGAGAAACTAAAACAAAATACAATATTTTATGATACTGAAGTTAACAGACATGTGACAATTTTTTATTATTTTATTTATCATTTACTATTAGTCAATGCTATAAATAAAAATGTAAGAAAAAATTCGTGCCATTCTCGACGTAGTACTAAACATAGCTGTTCGTTTACAATAGGCAATAGTATGCAATCTATTTCCTTCGCCTGTCCCAAGGGACGGACAAAAAATGTAAACGAACCCAATTTTCATAAAGTATACATACACTAATGGCTAAGCAGTTTTGTTTTTTATTAATTGCAATTAAACGACAAAGAATTACCAAGCCATTTTCGAAAGGAAACAGCGCGTTGCTTAAGCTTTTAAAAAAATAAATATTTTGATACATTAATTTTTACGGTCGTGATCCTGCCAGATACAAAATATTTTGTCCGTCGTCCTCGATTATTTTTTTAATCAACTATTTTGTTACTTTAAACTAAATGATCGCTTTTTGAAAATATTAAATACGTTTAAACGAATGTTTTTTCTTAACATATGTATTATAATATTATCTTATAAGTGCAATGTGAGAAAAATACAATAATTTTTATGTTTGAAAACTGCTTGATTTTCATATGTCGAGAGTAGAGCAAGACCTCAACGCTTCGCTGTTATAAGTTAAATATATATTCGCTTCGTTTGTTATAGTTCCATCAAGTAATACTAGATGGCACTGGCAGTACGCATAGTTTGAACTAGTTAATCTTTAGGAATCAATTTTTAAATGAACGGAATAGCTCTTTTCATAATATATTATTGTTCCAACCATTAACCCGGACGTCCACTGTTAGACATAGGCCTCCCCACAAAAATGCTATTTAGAACGGTACTGTGCCACTTACATCCTACGGCTCCCTGTGATTTTTAAGATGGCGTCAATCTGCCATATATTTTTATGTTACAAATCGCTTGCCCAGAAGAATAGTGACGCAATCCAAAAAAGCTAAATTTTTCAGGAGGGTTAAAATAAGTATTTCCTTCTTTTCAGCACGGTTCAGCAGCGATTTCAAATACACAAACGTCAGCATAATATCCTTAAAAATGACGACGAAGAGTTAATAAGGAGAACTTATAATATTAACACCCGTCCACCATCAAAAATTGAAATATAATGAAAATTGTAATTGTTAGAGTTGTGACACTATTCTTCCGGGCAAGCGAAATATATGTAGTGCCATAAGTTTTTAAGCCGTAAGAAATCGAAAACCAGCTTTTCTATACAAATTACTGAAATTTTTAGCATTTAATATGCTTAATTATTTATAAATACCCGATTACGAAACGAAAAATGATGTCACAAGCGGGGTTCGAACCCGCACCTATTGGGAATCCGGCCCAATCGTGCTGCCACTTACACCATCGTGAACTATTTTAGGACATGCAAATTTCGCTTCATATTATATCTTACGTCTTCAAGGTGACGTATGCCATCTAGCGGACAATGTTTACACATTGTATAGGCTTAATACTTCAAACTTTACAGTTAGAATTGTATTAAACGATGACACAACCTTGTTATTCAAATTACTGAAATTTTTAGCATTTATTATGCTTAATTATTTATAAATACCCGATTACGAAACGAAAAAGGATGTCACAAGCGGGGTTCGAACCCGCACCTATTGGGAATCCGGCCCAATCGTGCTGCCACTTACAGCTTTTCTATATGTAAATAATAAAAACAGATAGTTAATTTGTTTATTTTTTAATATTTGCGTTTATTTCGGATTTATTCCCTATTACTCGTACATATTAGAATAAAATTCCCCTTATTTCAATAAAAATTACATAGAATCATAAATATTAATATTTAATACTATTTAATAATAATATTGAATACTCCTAGTGCCACACTGTTGACAGTCATCTGCTTACATCTGCGGGCCCGTTCGTACGGGGTACCTAAGTACCACCCGCTGAAAATCGACGCCTGAATAGTGGCAATGTCCTGTTGCGATTCATTCGGAGAACTAGGAAAGCTCAACTGGGTGGGTTTATATTGATGGGCAGGGACCTAGGTATACTCCTGGTATAGCAAAAGTCCATGGGCGGCAGTAACACTTGCCATTAGGTGTGCTGCTTGTTTGATTGCCACCATAATCAATAAAAAATAATTAATTACTGACCCGCCCAACTTTCTGGGTGGATTTGGGGTTTTCATTAGTAGACAGTGGCCTTGCCGTACCACTGGTAGCTATTGCAAAAGTCCATGGTGGGCAGTAACATTTATATCAGCTTCAGGTATTACCATATACAATAAAAAAAATCTTCTTTTCGCACTAGTATTGGACATAATATAACTGCAAAAGGAAAAAGAAATAAACAAAATTCCACCACCTGACTGAGAAAGAAAGTGACGGTCATTTAATCGCCCATTTTGTAAGGCATTTGTGGCCAAAAGTGTATTATATTGGTTTTTAGAGAAGAAAACTACGTATACCATACGAGTCAAACTACAGTCGCCTATGACTGTAGTTTGACTTTTTAATATTTAAAACAAATGCCTTATTACAATTTTCCATTTACGTAATAGCTAATTTATAAACAAAACCATTATTTACAAAATCAAATAACTTTTAAGTCGACTTCTTAGCCCCCGAACGAGTTCAGAACCCTTCAAACAAACGTCTTTTGAAACTAATAATATTCTAAAGTACCCTAAACACATAATTAGAAGTGAACTACGTCGAACTTTGGAGATAAAGCAGCGCGTTTACAGTTAATTGTTCGTCCCTTCATTACAGAGTAATCGAGATTTGAATAGATGTTTTGTAATATTACTATAATTAGTTGTATATTTGTTTAAATGAAGTGCTCCCGTTATGAACCGAAAGTCCTTCAGAAAAGCCGTGATACTAATATGTATTTTGACCAATGACACCATAACTTTTAACATAAAAATAGTTAATGATATATTCAATTCGTTATACTCAACAAAAAATTAAAAAAAAGGAACATAATAATATACCACATATTCTCGCACCTTTGAATATCTAACCTAGCAAAAGAGGTTTTGCTTATTGTATAAATGCTTCATAATTCATCATCTGATCATCATAACCACCATCTCAGCTCATATATGTCCCACTGTTGGGCTCAAGCCTCCTCCACACTAGAAGGGAAATTGACCTACTATATCACGCTGGTCAGACGTGTTGGCATAGGGTTTTATTCGAATTTTACTTTCTCTTGCATAAATGTTATATGCATATTTTATCTCTTAGTCGTATCTTACGATTACCCACGGGTAAGATAGTGGGTGGTGAATTGTATTCTTACTCCGTCACCACACGAAGACTTCATAATTAACATCCTTCATAATTCACTGATATAATTTATATCATTAAAGGTTACTATAAAGTATTATATAACAGGCTATGTCACTCCATATAGTATCCCCCTAGTATCATTATGACCTAGCGGAGTATAATCAGACAACGATAATACCACCTACTCTCCAGTGTCCTAAAAAAGAGCATGTTCTTGTCAGTCCAATACATTCCACTATTACACTCGGGCCTCTTCAATAATGGGAGGAATTGATACAGTAATTGCATTGATGTTATATGTATATCATATTCTCTTCTTCTACATCCACGGGTAAGAATACGAGCGGTGGTCTACTGCTTTGCACAGCAAGAGATTTACTCCAGTTGAAGGATGATAATTCTACAACTCAAACTTTCAAATCAAAAATTGTAATAAAATTCTCCAATGAATATACAATATGACATAATTCACTAGCATTTAGATGTACCAAATATTGAACAAAAGAAATTAACTTATGACGACCTGGGTCAACTCCATCTGATGCCGTTTGGTCAACAATTACATTCCCGAGGAGGGTTGACGTCTGGCAGGCGACCGATCATAAAACTATTGCCATTAACAAGAAGAGTACATATTGTATCAACCCCAAGCAACTGGGATAAGAGTAGAAGAATGATGATTTAGATGTACCAAATAAAATGCAAATTCGTTACAAATATAATTAATATTAAAACAAAATTTTATAAAAATATATTAATTTTTATAGAATTGATCGTCTTTAATTTTGCTGTTAGCTAAATAATTGTCCAACCATGCGTCGATCACCGGCAGATTTTCGGCTGACCACTTCGCTTCTTCTCTAATGTTTCTCATTGATTTTTCTATGATATGTTCAGCTGAACCGAATTCTCCTTGATGTGTGACATATAAATCGGTAACTAATTCTAGGCCTTCTTCAGTTGTGAATTCAGATGTAGCCGATGTGATCATGTTATCCCAAATATTTGTGCGGCTGGAGTACCTAAATACATAACAATAATTAAAATTGAGTCATCTCTATAATGCTATCACCCATTCCTTCTTTGTAAGAATCGTTAAAATTATTTAAAGATATACTCTTTGAGATGCAGATGCGAAGTATTAGATGCGAAGTATTAGATGAAGCAATATAGGAACGACACTACACCTAGTGACGACATCTTAAAAGTCGCATGGAGTCTTAGGATGCCAGTGGTACAAGACCATTTTGATAAATATTCTTGTTGTAGCTCCTATACCCAATAGTAGACATCTAAAGGCTGATAAATAGATGGATAAGGGAATGGAAAACTCTAAGTATAGGGTTTATGCCTATGTCAACCATTTTAACCAGCGTTATATAATAGATCAATTTCTTTCCTCCCGAGAAGGGGGCTCCAGCACTGGGATATATACAGGGTGCCGATTTAATTACTAGAATAACTAAAACTAGGTGTAGGAATGACGTCATAAAAAACATTAAAGTAAGTTGCAGACTCCTAGCTCTGCCCAATCCCGTGACAAAATGATTTGTTTCTTATCAAAACAGTAGGTTTGTCAGCGTACATGGACCTGTAGGTACATTTCGACCAGCTGTGCGGCAGTGAGCGCAGCGAGAGCGGGACTATTTGCCTACTAGTTGAATGTCACAGGCATGAGTATATGCCTACATCGATTTTTATAGTACAAGTGTATTGAACGCTTATCAATATGGCAATTTAATCAAAAGTTAGGTACTATTTTTTTTACTGATTTGGATAGTGTATCATGATCGGATACATCCCTGTCAAGGATTCTACTAATTAAATCGGCAACCTGTATATGAGCTGAGATGGTGATAATGATGATGATGATGATGACGATGATGAGCATCATTATGATGACGTTTAATCTAACACAATATTTTAACATAACCATACAGATTAACTATCTTCATCATTTTAACAAAAGCATCTTAATACATCATTTAATATTTTATTAATTACGTTTTTTGACTAAATTATACCTTGATTTTTTCTGTCAATCAATGTCCATATATATATTTTCGAAGCTGTAAAACTGTAATAATTATCATGTAAAATATAAGTCGTCAGGTCTTATTTCAATGGAAACTCTTCAATTTGATGACTGGATGACATTTATGAAAATAATTCTTACACTGGCTTCATCAAGTTGCCAATGCATTGCCTGTTTCTTGTCAATGTTAGACAGCTCAATGGTAAGCGTACTGTCAGCTAAGTAACCGACAACCATGACACAATTGACCTTCAAGTGTCTATTAATGAAAATCAGACGCAACATTCAGAAATGTATGCTCTTGTTAGGAACATTCATTACAAATAATAAATGATCTCTGTACATTACTAAAAGGATTTTTTTTTTGTTATTATGATGTTTATGACCAGTTCTTCGTTTCCTGTAGGTAATTGTAACACGATTGAGAGACGCAAGCAGCTAACATGCTTTAAGACATGCATTTAAGAACTGTAATTTAGTTTAGTAAGCGTCAATAAAATACTTCTCAATTGCAAAAATGGTGTAGTGGTTAAGATTTCCGTGCCAGTGCTATGAGTTTGATTCGCAAACAGTACTTACACATACTTTTTGTGACCTGCAAAGTATTGTTCTGAGTCTGAGTGTAATTTGTCTGCGTTAATTGCATATTTGTAAAGTTCCCTGCATTACAAGGTTTTTTACTTAGTGCAGGGTCAAAAAGAAAATTTTATTTCTTTCATTCTTGAAGTGATAATATTGACGTAAGCAAGAGAAGGAAAATTCAAGATAAAGCTGTATAACAATACATCTGACTAATATTTGAGCTGAATAATGATGATAATCTTTGGATAAAACCTTACCTTTCCTTTAAGAATTCCCAATTATTCTTTACGAAATGAAATAGTGTAGTGTAACCCCCAGACGATCCAGTCAGCATACTGAATATTAGGAACATATCAGTCTCCGAGAAATTGCCGTTTGCTTCCAACAGCGTTATGTTCAGGAGCTTGTTGATCTTAGTCTCGGTGTCAGGACATCCAGCCAATGTCTTCAAGAGGAATGTTCTTTCACTCTGCTTCCTCGATGAAGGGAAGTTAATTACTCTTTGCAGGCCAAATTCCCATTCCTTCATTGTTCCCCATCTAAATACTGGACAGATATACTGGTTCCTAAGGCTGTGGAATAAAGAAAATTGTTATGAATCATAGCTACTATTGTTCTGAGTTCTTATCCCATATTTTTGGGATCATTACAGCATATATTCTTTCCTATAATCCCAAGGGCAGAAGAGCAAATCTCGCTGCAGAATTTTAGCTAAGTGTCACTACCAACTGCTTATTGGTATCCATAAATTTTTTTTATGGGTCTAGGTCAATCATGTCAAAGATACCACCCGCGGGTCGCATCCGGCCCCTGGGCCGTATCAATAAGGCCCGCGATCGCTATGACTTTTAACAACTGTATATTACATACTATATAATTTACTAAATAAAATGTTATAATAATTCTGATTTTTTTTCAATCTGGCCCGCCTACAAATTTAAAATTTAATATATGACCCTCTGCAAAATTGAATTTAACACCTCTGGTCTAGGTCTAAATTGTGTCCATTATTGATTTTTTTTTGTAAAACCCGATATTTGTATTTAAAATAATAGTTTTCATACTATCTTAGACGGGTTAGTATCTACCTATATACTAACCCGTCTAACCAGAGTGGTATAGTAAAGCCCTATGGCTTAGATTCGACTTTTCACTCTCTTGCATAGATGCTCTCTGCGTTTTATATCGCTTAGTCGTTTCTTACGATCACCCACGTGTAGGATGAGGGTGATGAATTGTATTTTTACTCCATCACCATAGGAAAATTTTATATCTTGAATAAGTGAATTTGACGAGGGAACGTCGAAACTCCGATATATGAGTTTTAATTACTTTTAAACTATAAATCCCGATTACACGGCAAGCACGATTGGGCCGGAATCCCAATAGGCATGGGTTCGAATCCCGCTTGTGACATCATTTTTCGCTTCGTAATCGGGTTTTATAAATAATTAAGCATATTAAATGCTAAATTTCAGTAATTTGAATACTTTTAAACTGCCTGCTAAGTTACATAAACCTGAGTCCAAATAATAAACGGGTTATTTGCTAATACATTTGGGCAATTGATCCAATCTATTCATCATATAAATAAAATTGAAGTGTCTGTTTGTAATTTCAAATTACAGCTTATCACTAAATTCATGTAGTCTTATACACGATACTTACATAAAAAAACAATTTTAATTTTTTTATTTATCTGTCTGTCTGTTTGATGCGACTAATCTCCGAAAGAGCTGGGTAACTTTAACAGTACTTTTTGGCAGGTAGCTGATGTTATAAAGAGTTATTTAGTTTACTTTTACTTTATAAAAAAAAATAGAGACACGCGAAAACAAAATTAAATCAATGAAAGACGCCGAGTGAAACCAAGTGCGCGACTAAAGCCTAGAGAAGGACATAAGCTATCTTTATATAAAAGAAAGTTGTGTGAGTTACAACACTTATAACTCGAGAACGGCTGGACCAATTTTTATGATTTTTATGTTTTTGAGTTTGTTGTCGGCGGGAATATGATATAGGATATTACATACATGCATACGATATGTATGCATATACGATATACGATATCACGCCATATCCCTTATATATAAAATATGTATATTAGGATATTAAAATAATAATAATAAACAAAAAAAAATCATTAAATAAAACATCAGTTCTTCCTTTATTGATGATGTAACAAAACGCAGCTGACAGCTCACGTAATGGTTTGTTTGGAAATTACCGCGAAAAGTTAAAATTAAATTTGACTGGTCAATGTTCGTTTTGTGCGAGAGTTACGAATTTTTACGAATTTTGTTGTAATAAATTATATTGTCATCAACAATGCCGCGACCAATAAGATCAAATCTTTCTCGACCAAGCCGTAACGCAATTAGAATTCGAAACATCAAGAATGTAACTACGGCAGAAGAACAAGATATTGCACGGGAATACCACCGCCTTAATATGGCTCGACTTCGTGCTTTTCAATCACAAGAGCAAAGCGAGGCAGCTTGTGAAACGGCTCGATTGACAATGCGAAATCGACGAGCAAAACTCAGAGATCAACAATTAGATAATTTTCAACGCGCATGAAGTAAAATGTCGTATAACACATAGTAAACCTTCGTCTTACTGGCACATTATTCAAATACTTGTTTTTTTTTTTTTTAATTTATATATTATTCATATTTATAAGCATAATAAAAAAAAACTTAATTTGTATTAATGAAAATTTCGAATTAATCGAAATCTGTTCATTCATTAATTGTTAGGTGGAACGAAGTGTGTCGGGTCAATTGGTAAATCATAAAACAAACCCTATCATATATTCAACAAGCTTATCATTTCAATGAAGGCCGTAGTAGTCTTCTTTTGAGTTTTGAAAGAGTAGATAATAATAAACAGAATCACACGCAATATGGTTCACAAAACAGTTCTATTTCTATGTATCGTGAACCTTTTCAGAATATATAACAATATGATAAAGGGTCGCATTCAAAGTTAATTGAATGAGGCTATTTATTTAAACTTATATCACCGAATATTTTATGTTTTTATTTTGTTGAAATATTTTTTATTATTAAAATAGTTATTTTTATTATTGACATTATTAGTGGTAAGACCACACTGTTGGCAGTTCTCTGTCTGCAGCCGCGGGCCGGTCCATCCGGGGTAGTACCACACTCTCGTAGATCGACGTCTGAGTAATGGCAATGTGCTATTGCGCTTCATTCAGTGAGCGAGAGAGCCGGAAGCCCAACTGTGTGAGTTTGGGGATTGTAATGGCAGGCAGCGGCCTATCTTATAGCCTTGGTTATAGCAAAGATCCATGGGCGGCAGTGACACTTACCATCAGGTGTGCTGCTTGCTCGTTTGCCACCATAACCAAAAAAAAAAACAAAAAGAAAGTTATATTTTTATTGTTGATAATTAATCAAATTGTATTTATGAATACAAGGATTGCCTAGTTTTTCTTATTAGTAGTATTTCCTTTTCAGTTTACAATTGATCCGAAACTCATCATCGGATTTTTACATTCGGATAAACCTCTCTCAAACTAAACGTTATTTTTGTAAATCCATCCATATTATTCTCAAAGATAACAACGTACTACGAAAATAATGTTTATAAAACCCGATTACAAGGTTTTATAAATAATTAAGCATATTAAATGCTGAATTTCAGTAATTTAAATAACAAGGTTGTGTCATCGTTTAATACAATTCTAACTGTAAAGTTTTAAGTATTAAGGCTATAAAAATGTGTAAACATTGTCGGGTAGATAGCATACCGTCACCTTAAGACGTAAATATGATACGAAGTGAAATTTGCATGTCCTACAATTAGTCACGGTGGTGTAGTGGCAGCACGATTGGGCCGGAATCCCAATAGGCGCGGGTTCGAATCCCGCTTGTGACATCATTTTTCACTTTGTAATCGGGTTTTATAAATAATTAAGCATATTAAATGCTAAATTTCAGTAATTTAAACGAAAATAATGCTTCTGTTTTAGGGAACTTTACCTATATACAATTGGGCCATAAATTATATCCAGACTCAGAACAACAGTCTTTGAATCGTATCGTAGTGGGAATCTAACTCACAACCATGCCACGGTAGCTCGTTATCTTATATATTACTAGCTTCTGCCCACGGCTTCGCCCGCGTAAAAGGTTATTATCCTAAAGTTTTTCATCCCCTATTTTTATTTTACCCCTTAAAGGTAATATTTTTACGAAATTTTAATGTCATATTTATTTATATCTAATCACAATAGCCTAAAAATAAGTTTTCAAGCTTCTGACATTAAAAATGACGATAATTTCTTACAACGTTTCATCCCCCTTTGCAACCCGTTTTTGCATTAAACAGTAGCCTGTGTCCGTTGTCAGGTTCTAGAGTATCCGTGTAGCAAATTCATTTACGTCGGTTCAGTAATTTTGGCGTGAAAGAGCAACAGACAGACACGAGTTATATTGGTAAGGATCTATGCAGTCAATATATGCCTGAGCTATTACCGCACATAAATACAAACAGATTATAAACATCCAAATTGAGAACGAAACTCATTAAAAATATATTTTACTATTATCATATTATGTAGATTTATTTTTATAGGTTTTATCATGATTTTCAGCGTTCATTGTGATCGTTAGACAGATCTCCATGTTTGACCATTGACGCTAGAAAGTATTTGTAACTATATATATATTTGAAACTGTATAATAAAAATCAAATACAAACGCACTAAAAGGCATCATATATAGAAGTATTACCTTCTTATATTTCCGTGTGGTGACGGAGTAATAATACAATTCACTACTCTCGATAGCCCTTGGGCATCGTAAATGACGACTAAAGAAAATATATGCAGAAAACATCAATGCAAAAGCAATGAAACTCGATATTAAACCATATACTATATCAATCTGCTTGACCAGCATTGTATGGTAACTTAATTGCCCTCCCGTTATGCAGCAGCATTGGGAGATAAGTGAGCTAAAATAATGATGATTATGATAATGTAATAATATTAAAAATATTTTTAATACTTACGGATTTCCTTCATCGGGGTTCTTAGCTTGCATCCATTTACTATACTGTTCCTGTGCCTCCCTGACACAAGGTTTGTATCCAGCTTTACAAAGAAAAGATTTTGTAAATGAACGCAAGTTCTTTCTCCACGATTCCTCATCCTCCTTTTCGTCTTTAGCCAGTTCTTCATATAATGGACTAAGTAGAGTTCTGACGTATGCCTATAAATATGCGTCACACAAAGTTAATTTCAAAAAATGATTTAATTTAAGCTGAATATAAATATATCCATGCATCATACATCATAATTGGACGTAAACGTACGCATAGTGCCATTATTATTACGCTGAGTGTTCGCAGTTGGCGTAATAAGTTTCTTATTAGAATTCTAATGCCTATTCTTCACATATAATTTAGTAATCCTTCAACCAATTTTTGATGGAATTAGTAAAAAAGTTTGCTTTTCTTCATATAAGATTCTTACCTGAAACTTTCCTTGGAGACAATGACAGATATGTCTACCAATATGATCAATCATTGTAAATACTGGATCCCATACCAAATGGTGTCTCTCGTTCTTGAGGAACAAGCTCATATTTAATGCAGTAGCAAAAGACAACTCCCCAGCATAAGCCAAGTTCCAAGCATCGTGGAATAGCTTAGCGCGTGTTAATTCGGGCATCGTCAACCTTTTGTCGCTTTGAAGGAAGTTGGACAAAAGAATCCAGTTTTCTTGATCGTAGTTCACTGGGTAAGGTCCTAGAAAAGTAGAATTAATAATTCAGCATCATCATTCTTCTTATGCCAATTACTTGGGGTCGACACAATATGTACTTCTTTCTCCATCGTACATATTGTAAATTTATTAGCAATAGTTTTATGATCGGCCGCCTGACGTCAACCCTCCTTGGGAATGTAATTGTTGACCAAACGGCATCATGTGGAGTTGGACCAGATCGATATAAAGCTTTTAGTTGTCTTTTACAATATTCACAAGGAAAGTAAGGGTTGGTATTATTGTATTATTCGTAGCTTGCTAGTAGTAAATATGCCAAGTTCGATGAAATCATCTGATTATAGGAATTGTAGTTAAATATAATTGGCCTATATAAGTGTCTGCATAATTTAGGAGACATAAATATAGTTCATAAGAGAAAGGCTTGAAAGGATCGCATGGTATAACTAAATATATACACTATAGAGTAAGAATATGATGATCTTGCCTTCTAGTCCTAGAGACACGGACAGACTATATCATGCAAGAAATGGAAATCTCGAGATAGAACTCTTTGAGAATCTGACCAATATAACAATTGTAGGCTAATTTTCATCATTTCCACTAAGGGAGCTATATTGTCATAAATACTACGCTTCACAGGCGGAGATCGGAGGAATCGGTGGATTATGGGTACACAGTACACACGCCGCCCTTCCATCCCCTTGAATGAAATGGGCGTGGTGTGTCGAGATATGGCTAGGATGTCACCAGACCATAGCCTTCAAAAAACATAATAAAAAAAACAGACCAACTGTTTCTTGTTTAACAGGTAGGTTTCGAGCCGGTAGTAGTTTATTGAATTAATTTAAGATGTTAAAATTAACAATTTCTAATTCAATTCATCATGAAAGTATTGTTATTGCGTTAGACTTCGATAATACGTGTAATATTTATGCTAAATTTAGCTAGCTCTCTATAAATCATAATATATGGCCGCACTTCAAACGCAGACACTATATAAATTCAATCAGTTTATTCTCAGCTCTTAAAAGTTATTTTCACTATTTAAGACGCATTTGATCTATATACATATATATGTATATAAAAACGCCACTCTGTCTGTGTATCCGTTTACATTGTATTTACGCAAAATAAAAAATATTTCAAATTATTGCAACCATTATCCATATGCTGATAGAGTGGGTCACTGAAAGACAAATCCGGGTTCAGGTGACCCACCGGCACGTCGTCGATAGGTACGTTGTAGGGCGCCACCATTTTTTTTTTGGCGGGGTCTACAGAGTCTCGTGCCGCTTCCATCATTGCTCAGGATGGATCGAGTTGTAACCACATCTAAGACCACCGCCAAAAAAAAAATGGTGACGGAGTAAGAATACTATTCACCACCATATATTTCATCCGTAAAAGACAACTAAGGGATATAATATGCATTTAACATCTATGTTAAAGATGGAAAACTCGAAATATAACCCTATTCCAACCCGTCAGACCAGCGATATAGTAGGCCAAATTTTCAATAATTTTACCCAAGACATAAAAAAATGTTAATCAACAGAAAAGTTGAAATTAATACAATGAGCCTAAATGGTTTTATTAATTGACAATCCATGACTTCGTCTTCCACCTTCGAGATTTGTTATCAAAGTAGCTCAATGATACCATCACACAAAAAAGCCCATGTCCAATAACGCTGATTCGTCACAAAAAAAAAATAGGACCTATCCACAAATTCGGTAAAATTTGGCGCCAATTATTATTTTTTTTTAATTAAAGTAGGTGTTACGTTAAATTAGACCGTATTTTTTATAGGCTATTTACTCAGAATGATACTGAAACGAATGAAAAATATGGACTCAAAAATTAATTATTTTGGGTGTTATCGTGACCACATTCATTATCCGCATATACAGACAACCTGATGTCCACCGAAATATTTTTTTCAAAATAGTTTCTTTTTGTACTAGGTAGAAAAATATGGTTTTTAAAAGTGCATAAAAAGATCGGATAAAAGCAATTTAAACAGAGATAATTGCTTGACCTTGAAAGAATGAGAGCAAAGCACTATTCAAATGCTTCCCGTTATGAACCGTGCAAAAGTATACCAAATATTAAATCATATAGGTAAATGTTTTAAAGTTAAATAAATATCTATAGGACTGTTAACGAAAAAAATTTGAAGCTCTAGAACAAATATTCGTAAATTATAGTAAGAACCTACTCGATCATGTCAGCTTTCAATAAAAAAAAAACGGCAATCCGTTCGCTCGTTTAGGAGCTACGATGTCATAAACACGGCCACAGAAACACACAGTCTCGTCAAAGTAACACATTTCTTTTTGCGTCGTTGGTTAAAGAGACACTTTTGAACAATATAAAACATCATCATCATCATCATAGTCCATATATGTCCCACTGTTGTGCTCGGGCCTCCTCCGTAATGGCAGGGAAATTAATCTACTATACCTACCGCGCTGTTCAGACGTATTGGTATAGGGTTTTGTTTCTAGTTTTCCTTCTCTTAAAACATTTTTAATTTAATAATACAAAACATGTCTAACTAATACAAAAGAAAATGTGGTTTCAGCTAGTTTATCATCACATGATAATCTTGCTAAAATTGAATACTGTTTGTTGATTTACACTTTTATTTTTAAATTCATCTATGCACGAAAATAAGATATTCGTGGGACATATACCCACATCTATCGGAAATCTATTCCAATTTGTCGTTCATATTCTCACCGTTTTTCTGTATTTTGATGAAATAAGAATACAGTTTACTATTACCTACTTATCTTGCAAGTGGATATCGTAAAAGTGGGTTACGGAATATAAGATGCGTTTAACATTTATTCCAAAGAAAAGGAAACATAACCCTATACCAACACATCTGATAAGTGTGGGATAGTAGGTCAATTTGTCTGCCATTATAAAGGACGCTCTAGCCCAGCAATAAGACATATATGAGCTGAGATGATGATGATAATGATAACTCTCGTCTTTACAGAAGACGATATCTTTGCCACATTCACAAATATATTTTAATAAAAGGTTAATAAGTACAATAAGTATTACAAAAGTAACCATTAATATATTATTATAGTCCTTAAAATATAGCTTGATCTCTGTCACAGATAGCTACAAAACCGATGAAGTAATTTTGAATACGCGTCATGTTTACAATTTTATTTTGTATCGCCTATATTTTCATTCTTAACGTGCCAGTTCTACCTCAACTGAATTGTGAATATAAAAATATGAATATTTACACCAAAACTTGTACTTCATATCTTTTAAAATACCATACCATTAACCATTTTATAAAAACCATTAACCATTTTATAAAAATATGATGCTTACGCAAGTACGAGGTCATACTGGACTGAGAATAAGATAGAGATGGGACAATCGATAAACGTAAATCGATAACATTCTAATTAATTATTTATAAAACAAGTAAAATCAATACACTAGGTAGTGTATATACGTAACCATGTAACATATAGCGTAACCATGTGGTTTATCCACATGGTTACGCTATATAAGTAAATTGTGTTAATTTAGCATTCAGACATCAGTTATAATATATTATAACTGATGATTCAGACATCAGTTATAATATATTATAACTGATGTCTGAATAAGACCATCATCATTCTCCTACTCTTATCCCAATTACTTTGGATCAATACAATATGTACTCTTCTTTCATAGTACATATTGTAAAAGTTATTGGCAATAGTTTTATGACCGGCCGCCTGCCAGACGTCAACCCTCCTTGGGAATGTAATTATTGACCAAACGGCATCCGATGGGGCTGGCCCAGGTCGTTATAAGGCTCTTAGTCGTCTTTTACGACATCCACAACCACAAACGTACGATATCGGTTGATTTCTATAGCTTCACGTATTTTGCGAGGTATAAAATACTTTTCTGTGGCTAAAGCTTCCGTATTAAGTTTAATAGAGACTGTGGGTGGACGCTCCCTTCAGCATGGATACCGGCACTCAATACTACCTCGACACACAAGGTTTTGTCTGGGATGGAGAGCGACGTGGTCAGCGTGGTAAGTCAGGGTGATGGCACGCGGAGTGAGTTTGCTGTGAGACCATCAAATGCCCTCGGTAACGATCGGGACTCATCGAATGATTCCGCTGAAGACGCTCAAGAAGCAACCAGTAAAGAAGCTGTTTCGCGTCGTGCTGCACGTTACACTAGACGCAGTGCGCGTCGGGGGCTCGCAGACGCAGCTGCGCACCCCCCCTGATGATGAGCATCGGACATGCTCGAAACCCGGGTCGACATAATCGACTCTAACACGTGAGTATTGCCGGAAATACAACTGTTTAAAAGTAAGGGTTGTTAGTATTCGTGGCCGCTACAATACAGCATTTTCTCTTGGATAGATGTTATACGTCATAACCCTTAACCTTCTTTCATTGCTACCTCGAAACAGACGACGCAACGTAGGACGATATTCTCGTGGAGAAGCCTACGTCCAACAGTGGCTGTGTACGGGCTGATGGATGGATGGATAATAATCTTTTATGATACCCACGGGTAAGAAAGAGGGTGGTGAATTGTATTCTTACTCCACAACCATACGGAAATTGAGATATTTTACGTATAATGCCTGGCAATAAAAGTTTTCTTTGAAATAGTCCAATATTTATGTCATTATTTTCCGCTACAAATACTCCCGTACCATTAATGCGATAATCACTCACAAAATTAATATTATGTATGTTATTATACAAGCTCATAACATTATTAAACCCGGATTTGAATTATTTAAGTTAAGGTAATAACAAATGTAATTTAAAAAGTTTGTTTAATTTGTTTTGTGTGAATACAGATGAGTTGTTTCAAAGTTACGCAGCAGTTTGCCTCATATTTAGAAGAGTCAATGGGACTTTTTGAAACTCTTGTTTTTATTATGATCATTTTTATTAAACGCTTTATATAAAGTCCCCCCAGTTATTATTATATATATTTCAATTAAAATAAGTTTGTTTATCCACGTTATGAAAAAATATGAATCGCTTTTATAAGTATTTACTTCCTTTAGCAAGGAAACTGACTAATATACCCTGCTCTAAGGAAATAATCCTTGTATTGCGGGGGACTTTACAAACATGAAATTAACGCAAACAAATTACACACAGACACAAAAAAACACTTTGTGGATCGCACAAAGTATTGTCCTGCGAAGGAATCGAACCCATGGCACTGGCACGGAAGGTGATCTTAACCACTACGCCATCTGTGCAGTCGAATGATTAACGAATAGATAGTAAGACTTATATTTAACATTTCATATTAAAACAGCTATACTGTAAAACTATTGATTGTACATATCTACTAATTAAACATTGCTCAAGTTCTTTTATCTATTTCAGACCTGTGTGATAGAGTTATTCTCTGTCAAGTTTTTAGATGTTGAAACTCATTGGGTAAAATCAACACATTCACCAGAAAGAATATGACTTTATTTTTATTGCTTATGGTGGCAAACGAGCAAGTAGCACACCTAATGGTAAATGTCACTGCCGCCCATGGACCTTTGTAATACCAAGAGTATAGCTAGGCTGCTGTCTACCAATACAAACCCACCCAGTTGGGCGTCCGGCTCTCTCGCTCACCGAACGAAGCGCAATAGCACGTTGCCATTACTCAGACGCCGACCTTTTGCGAGAGTGTGGTACTACCCCGGACGGACCGGCCCACGGCTGTAGACAGAGAACTGTCAACAGCGTGGTCTTACCACTACTAAACTTAACGTCCTAAATCTATAATACTGGTAATTGAATTGTCTGAAACTTAGCATATCTTAAAGAATAATACGGTCCTAAATCGCTTTCAGCCAAGGTGCATCTTTAATAATTCTTGTCATTTAATATTTATTTAAATAAGGTTTCTAAAAACAATATTTACTTAAAACATTATTAAATATCCCTACGCGAGTTTTGCGAAATGGTGTAAAATTAGATTTTTTTCCAGCGAAATCATGGAGTCGATACCGGTAACTAGTCTAATAGATAATGAAGACCTAATGCGATATACTAAGAAGCCGTACGCTACCCGTTTTTTTTTTTTTTTTTTTAATTTTTTACCATGGATGTGGTCGCGCCTCGGCAAATCGGCTCGGGGCGACGGAAGAGGCGGCGCGCAACCCCATGGACCCACCCTGCAAACACCTCTCTTCGCCGTGCGAGCGAACCACCGGTACCCGATCTTTGTCTTCGGTGGCCCGCCCGGCAGCCGTACGCTACCCTGCAATATCTTTAAACGGCTCGGACGGCAAGTCTGGACAATAACTTGCCAAAAGAAAATATCCAAGTTCTTACACAAGAAAAGCATTTGTGATTTTGAAAATGTATTTTATAACTTACCGATCTCTTCTGGATTGACGATGATAAACTTATCCTTTTCAGGCATATTGCTGATCTTCACATCCTTCTTATCTTTCATCCAAATAGGGGCTTTCATGTTCTTCAAATTCAAATCATCTTCTTGAACAGTCATTATGGGTACCCACCAGGACATCTTGGCGGCATCAGGAACATCGTGAGGACGTTCGCGAAGATATACTTTCTATAGTTAAAATTTGAAATAGAATTAGTAAAGCAATGGGAAGCATGGTATTATTGGGTGAAGTTATTTGAATGCCATTTTAAAATGCGATAGCATAATTTTAACAATTTTGTAAATTAACTGATCATATCCCATAATTACACAGACCTGCGTAAAATATTTTCTACTTCTCTTTAATAAAATAAAATTATGGTTTTAATTAAATTTCTTATCATTTATTATGCAGTGCTGTTTTTTTTTTATATAGCACATCAGGCTTTTCTTTATAAATAATTAAGAAATTTAATTTTTTTTTTAATAATTTGTATGAATAAATAATATAAAATTGAATGTGTAGTATCAAAAAATAATTCAAAATAAGATTCTAGGCTGAAAGAAAATATCATAAGTCTGTGATTCATATATCTATGTAAAAAGATATATGATAATATTTTCTGCTTTCTTTAAACCAGAAAATTTAAGCCAACCAGAAAGACACTTCAATTATAACAATTAACTTGCCTTTAAAATTGTCTGGAAAATTCTATTGCATATTCCTATATCATTTCTTTTTAAAAGGCACCACCCTGCACTAAGGAAATAACTACTCATTGTATTGCGGGGGACTTTAGAAACATAATAATTAACGCAGACAAATTACACCCAGACTCTGAACAACAATTCGTGGATCGCACAAATTATTGTCGTGTGTGGGAATCGAACCTACGTCCTGGCACCGAAGGTCGGTATCTTAACCACTACGCTATATGTGCAGTCGGTCGTCAATAAAAACTCATTGCAAAGCCCAACAAACATTTTCTTTTAATTTTGCACCTATTGATTCGGTAACACACCTATAGTTCATCTAATCTAAGAAGTGCATTTTGACGTTTTACATTTTTTAATACACAATAACCTCGGTCAAACGTCTACACATGATTGTAAACACTAAATTTGAAATTTTAAACAACTATTAAATTATTTACATAATTAACATTGCGGGTGACTTTCTTGTACAATAATCTAATGTTGAAACTCGTAAAACTAATTTAAAATAAAAATAACATGGTAAATAGTAATTGTTAATGACAATCTAACAATGTCACGTCATCACGTTCTATACAGTAGTGCTTGACAACTTCCAATTCACGAATGATTCAACGAATATCCAACTAATCGGTAAAAATATTAGAATAATACAATTAATCGAATAGAGATTTTGACAGAGATGTACATTTCAACACTTTGATTGATGAGGAAATAATTATTAATGTTCGCGACGCTGATAATTCAAGTAATAGTAGTAATTCTTAATAAATAGCTATTTTCAAATCCAGTTTATGTTTTTAATTAACCTGATCCTACTAAATATGATGAATAGATTCTATGCTGAAATAATTAAATTTGTTTAGTACTAATTTAGCACTTAATTTATTTATCACCTTTTTGAAAAATAAAAAATAAACCGATTATTAATTATAAAGAATCAATATCGATTTCTCAGTAAGGTCGGATATATTCGATAGCGATTATTTGGTTCACATACCTAGACAACTTACTCAGACAGATGTCAAAATGCACTTCTTAGATTAGACAGACTATAGTTAACTTAACTTTTGGTATTTATAAACCTGTACATTATTATTAGGTATGCTATTTTTTTAATAGTTTCAACATTAAATTATTTGTGATTCTATTCAAAACATTGTAAGTCTTTATACAAACATGATATTTTTTGTGCCCTTTCACGAAGTTTACAAAGATACGAGTAAGTTGAATTATGCACCACCTATTTTGCACTCGAATTTCGAATAGTGGTAGGACCACGCTGTGGACAGTTCTCTGTCTATAGCCGCGGGTCGGTCCGTCCGGGGTAGTACCACATTCTCGCAGAAGATCGACATCTGAGTAATGGTAATGTACTGTTGCGCTTCGTTCGGTGAGCGGGAGAGCCGGAAGCCTAGTTGGTTTGGGTTTAGGGTTTATATTGGTAGGCAGCGGCCTAGCTATACCCTTGGAATTACAAAAGTCCATAGGCGTCAGTGACACTGACCATCAGGTGTGCTATCTGCTCGTTTGCCACAATAAGCAATAAAAAAAACAGTTGGTTTTTAATTTTTACCAATAAATCTCAAACAGTGATTTAATAAATAAATAATATTTTATCATTGATTTTGTATTGCATAACACAACATAAATAATTGAAATTATCTGTGAAATTGATCCATTTTCGAGAAGCTATTTAGAATAGAGTTTCTCAAAAACTTCAGAATCATTTTAACACAGCTGACAATCGTATACATTATGTAATAATTAGAAACAACAATGAATTGTAGAAAAAAACGTTTTAATATCAACAATGCTTTATAACATGGTGTAAAAAAAGAACTAAATTCTATTGTCTCTATTAAGGCAATTGAAAACAGTATGTTTATCAGTGGTGATGATGCTGGTGCAATGATGATGATGTTGATGATGATGATGATGATAAAAACCCATATATTACAATTGTCTTCCCCGGAGGTATCGTAAAATTTATTTGGAAGACTTATAAGTTAGTCCTTGTCGACGGGACGCATATATGCTGAGAAAAGAAAGCCTATACAAAAAATATAATTAAATCATAATCATCCCAATTACTTGGGGTCAACCCAAAGTTTTATGACCGACCGCCTGCCTGATGTCAAGCCTCCTTGGAAATATAATTGTTGACCAGACGACATCAGATGAAGTTCGCCCAAGTCATTGTAAAAAAAATGTTTTAATTTCTTATCAGTTACTGAATGTAAAACTAATATCAATGCCAAAAATGTAGGAGTAATTCATAAATGCGCGCCATCTAGTATCACAGTAAAGAACTACTACGAATATCAGAACGGAAATCACTTACTTGTGTAATGGTAGCAGTCTTGCTATTATAATCTCGCTGCACATTGATGAGGGGCAGTCTGTCCTTGTCGATCCAGCTTTTAGCAACCGTTTTGATATCAATTTCCCTTGGAATCTTGCCATCTTGTAATGCGGCAGTATTTAGAGCATCCCAGATATCATCTCCAGAGAAAGTTTTGAATTTGCTAAAGGGTAATTAGGTGAATCAATAGAAATGTATCGGTAATACATTATTAAGATAAAGGATGACAGAAAAAATACCACTCATTTTCCAAGGTTAGTAAAAACGCCGCCTAAGATAAGGATGGGATATCGATGGCCCACATAGTAATAGAGTAGTAATAAACGTGTGCTTCAGATTATGGGGTTGCATGAGGCCCTTTCTGTTACCCTGGATGGATCGGACCGAGTTTTACCAGACCAAAGTCTGTCCTCCAAAAAATAAAAGAGAAATAATTGGAAAGAATAATAAATAAATAAAAGGATAAAAATAAATCCATTAGCCGCGGCATTCAAGAAAGCGGTCTCGATGACCCGTTCAATAATCCAAGAGGAGAAGCACGGGGGTTATGGAACTCCAGTTTATGGAACACCATGTTAGACCATAGCCAGCCCAAAAACAAAACAATAAGGGTTGATAACGCCCAATAAATTTAAATCTATATATATATAAGAGATTTCCACCTATGTATTGACTCATCACGATATCTCTGGAATCATGCGGCCTACAAACCTTAAATTTAGTAGGAATATTCCTTTTGCCGAGTGGAGGTCAGCTAAGAACGGATTTTACGAAATTCTACCCGCAAGTGGGGTTGCTGGGATGTAAAAATCACGTTTTTTTTTAAATATAGCCCCTACAGACTTGAATTTAAGTAGACATATTTGTGTAACCAAAGCGAAGCGAGGGCGAGTCGCTAGTTATTGTATATATTATCTATTATATTATGGTATATAGATTATTGCATGCTTTGTTTTTTTTATTTGTCTGTCCCTTATATTGAAATAAGATTTTTTTGTACAAATTTGAGCACTTTTTTAACGTGCGGTGTTGCCATTACAACGGTAGTAAAGTGGTGTAATTAGCTTCCTATTCCTCTTTTTTTTTATAGGAGCTTATATATAAGAAAAGTTTTCTTATTTTTTTCTATATTGTATTCTTTTCTACATTCTTACAGAGAATTTTTTGACAAACTATGGTTGACTACATCCTATTGAGACGTCTGGAGGTGACAGCAAATTGATATAAAGATTTATAACCCCGCATGGCAACTCTATACTTATTTTGAGCGGACCACAATCACAATTGATTTGAAAAGGACAGGCTAAGCGATCGCTGCAATGCTTTTAAATACCTATTTTTACATGAATGACGTCATTATATATCCAAAGATTATTACAAAAATATAGATAACTAATAATGAGAGGTAGAAAAACTATTATGCCACTCAATTTGGTCTATTTAATTGTAAAAAGATATAATAGCATGGTCTAGAACTATAGTAATTCATCATCATCATCATTCAGCCTTTTACTGTCCATGTTGGACGTAGACCTCCCTCATACTTCGCCTAGAAATGCCGCACACTACCAAAATGAGCCCATAGGTTTTTTTTTTGTTTGTTTGTCCTAAATGTTGGGAGCTTGAGCTTACGTCTCCCCTGACGTGATCAGGGACCTTATTAAGACCTTAGAGCCCATAGGATAGTGGAGCCGCTGTGACTGAGAGCCGTGTGGTGTTACACGTATCCGGAGAGAACTGCTGCTCGCTTTCCTGGTGAGACCCTTACCCATTTTTTACGACGCCCACGGATAAGTATGAGGTGACGATAATTGGATTCTTATACCGTCGCCACACGGTGAAGTAATTCACCATCAAATAAAAATTATTAAATAAATGCTAAGATATTCTAATTTTAACTTTTTTAAATTTTATAATGAATATTAATTTAGACTAAACCTAAAGGATTCAGTGCTTTCTATATTAATATTTATTTTACTATTAACAATCAAGTAACAACCCTTATTAGCATTTTCAATATATATTTATAAGCCTCTTTACTTTTAAGTCAATAAGTAGGTATAACGATCACTATTGCCATTACTTAAGATCAAAAACATATTTTAAAATTCATATAAAATTCGATACTTACCGTGATTCCAAGAACATTCTTAATCCTTTCTTGAAAGTTTCATCCCCAAGCGTATAGTTGAACATACGAAATAGTAGCTCGATTTTAGTACAAGCAGTTTCCTGTTTCATTCCAGTGATGCGGGAGTGTGGGTAGCGTTTACTGAACTCATAGTACAAAGAGTAGAGAACTGTGATCGGCCACTTTCCTTCCATTTCTGAGCCATTGTTTATCTGAGAACGAATGCAAAGATGAGAATAGTAATAAGACAATAGAAGTACATTACTGTACATAAACTATCAAATGACTGAAGCCTTATGATTTATTAATGTTCTTATTAATTACAGTTTATAATATGTATCGTTTGCCCAAAGACGTTGTTTATACAAATCTAGAATAAAATCAATTAAATTCATTGAAATCGTAGAGCGCTATCTATTGGGTCCAATATTTAATCTAAATGTATTTTTGAATCTAACATATTTAACATACAAAAGTTTCATCAATACGTTCCAGCCTCTCCTAGGAGAAGTTCAATATTACACGTACAAAAAAGTATTATATATAAAGATATAATATAATTATACATAGTATGGTTGGAAATAGGTGGCAAAGAACCGTTCTGAGTGGCATTCTTGTGGGGAGGCTTATGTCCAGCTGTGGACTACGGACTGATGAATGAATGGATGGATCGATATTTATATTTTAAAAAATAACTTGTAGCGATCTTATATCTTTATATATAAATACCAAATTGAAGGAATCTTTCTGATATTAGTAATAGCTTTGAAGAGCATTCCAAAAAAATTTTAGAAGCAAAAATAGAAAGAGAAGAAAATTAGTTATTATTTTTTATTATTATAATATATCATAGATACCTTAAAAGCTGTTGCTGCAGCTATATATCCAACAAGAGCTTTATTGACATGTGCATCAGACCACCAAGCCGGAGTAGTAAAGGCACCCAGCCATTGATAAGAGAGCTCCTGAGCGAGTTGGAGGTAGCCACGGCTGCTTAAGTCGCTTTCCCTGAAATTAGCTATAATTATTTATCTTCATCCGATCTTTATCCATGTGCCGATGAAATAAAATAGGAATACTATGGACGACTACGGAACACTAGCCAATAACATCACTACGAGAAGAGGTAACCTCTTCTTTTAGGGGCAGGCTATGTCACACAAATCTCCCGGGATGACGGTAGGGACAGCGCATGACCCTATAACCTGCCTGCGGGTGGAATCAGTAGTGTAATATACTAGGTCAATTTCGCTTTCCCTGTGACAAAGTATCAAACCCAGCAATAAGAAGTGTATAAACTAAGATGATAACTTTTCTTCGTATACCTTATCTGTTTTATAATTTAAGTAATCCAATAAGACACGCATTCTAATTCGGATTTAAAGTAAATTTCCTTCTCTTACCTAAACACAATAAGTCCCCAGTTGTCAGCAGGCTTCACTCCTTGATAGTTGGGTAGGGCAACAATATCCAAACGACGTAGCGGTAAAGGTACTCTCCAAATATGATCTAGCTCTTTGAATACACGAAGTAGTTTCTCATTCACACCATCTAAGGCTTCTAGGAACTCTGGCCGTCCCCATACCCGGAGCTCTACAACAAAGCAAGTACTCGTACATTTACTATACTTTAAGATATTTGTATGAATCCTAAAAACAAATATGAATACTTTGATAGAGTACCAAAATATAGTGGTAGGAGCAATAGTAGCGGCTGTTGACAATTTTCTATTTGGAGCCATAAACGGGTCAAATAAACCGGATTAGAATCACACTCTCGCAAAAAAACGATGACTAAGTAGTATCAATTTACTACTGCACTTCTTTCGATGCTCAATAGAGTTGAAGACATAAACCCATTTTACGAAAAGTCGCAACTTGTAACATTTATATTGCTGAGTTCTATGAGCAGCATTTACCATTTACCATCAGGTGGTCTGCTTCTTATCTACCACCAAAGACAATAAACAAATGAAAACACTAGAATACTATCGATATGCTTTAAATATTACACCAAAAGGCTATATGATATTACTATATGTAGCTCATAGAAACTATCAATCTTACCTATCTCATTTCCATGTTCATCTTTATATATAGAAGAATTGGCTAGTTGTTTCAAATCTGCTATAACCAGGCCTAATGTGAACGTAGACATTGGTGGCGTCTTCTCAAAGTGATCACACACTGCATCAGGTTCATCAGGGCTGTATATTGAAAATTCTTTTTGATTTTCAAAAAAATAAATTATAGCATACATCTAGTCAATTATAATTTAAATGTACTCACATATTTTCAGTTCTTGCAACGGGTACATTGCTCAGAGAAATCATGCTCCTTGGTCTAACTACAGAGAGTTCAAAAGGTGTTTTATATCCAGGTTCATCAAAGCAAGGGAACATACGGCGTGCATTATTTGGACGAAGCTGAGTTGCTGCAACCACCCTGGATGTAAAGAATCATCGATCTGCTATTAATTATACTGTTGGTAGGATTTTTTTTTAAATATTTGCCATCATTTGAAACTACAAACCTTTCCACTTCTTGATCGGTCATATAAGTTGTTTTAAAGAAAGCTTCAGTAGATCCCGTTTCCATATTTCCCTTAAAGCTGAACTTTAATATACCAATTGATCCTTTCACTATAGCTCTCTCGAGGTACAAGGTTGCTATAGGCTTCTTAGGATCCATCAAAAGCTTATCAATTGCTATTTTCTTTAATACTTTGCTAAAATATAAGAATGTATTTACAGGACTATTGTATTTCTCGAAAAAAATAAGTGCAATTGGAGTTTCTATGGTTAACTAGTCTCTATACTACATCTTGCCTATAATATTGATGATCACATATGTATATATCATCATACCAGATAGGTGGTATCGCTACCCAATACAAAGTACGTCGAAGGGCAATAAATACAGTGATCTTTATACCTGAAGGATAAATTAAACATAAGATGCTCTAGTTATAGTTCACTACTGTATTCTGAATTAACTGTTTTATCAAGAATTACAACCAGGTTGCTTTATTTTATAGGCTTTCGAGATGTAAAATTATTTTAACGTAGGTGATGCCTTTTAGAAATTGTAAATAATTAATTATAGTTATTAGAACCGACTTCAAAAAAGGAGCAGGTTCTCAATTCGTCTGTATTCTTTTTTTATTTTATTTTTTATGTTTGTTACCTCATAACTTTCAACTGGGCGAAGCGATTTTAATGATATTTTTTATTTGAAAGCTGATTCTTCCCGTGTGGTCCCATTTCAATTTAGTTCAGTTCTGACAATGGCACCCATGAGAAAACCATATAAGTCTAAAATTAGCATTAAGTATGTGTGCGACAAATGAACGAGTAACTCAAGCCCCGCTACTAATAGAACAACCTATGTGTATCTTGTAACACTAAAAAATTAAAAAATAAAAAAACTACGTTTAAAAAAACCGACTTCAAAAACTGAAAAGTACAAAATAACTTAAAGTACTATCATTTGTATGTGCTATCTATTGATAGGTTTGAAGTCGGTGCCGGTGTCGGTATCTTAGTGTAGGAATTTCATTACAGTAAGTAAGCTGTTTATAATTTTGTTTAGGGCTTGGCACCGATTTCATTAACATTATTCTCATCAACAATATTAGAAATATAATAAAGTTTTAAAATTTTGAAACTACTATCCATTACCATCTTTAATATTTTATAAATACATTCTTTTTCTAGGATTCTGATTTACCTTTCATCAGGAAACTGAGCTCTCACTTCCGATTCCAAGATTTCAATTTCATGTGCGCAGTGAACATTGATCTCGTTGCCATCTTTTAACCACGTTATGTTAATGGCTACGTGTCCCTTAAAGATGGCGTCTTCAAGATATGGTTCAAGATCTAGATGATAGCCAGTAGGTTCAACAACTTTATCCAAACGTGTTTCCATTGTAAGTCCATGTGCATTGTTGAGGTCAATGCTACGAGCTTTGATTATATGGATGGGTACCTGTAAAAATTTTTACGTTATCTGGTATTATATTTATACTTTAAAATTCTTTGTTATTGCAACCTTTGACCTTTAATTATTATTAAAATAAGTGGTATTGCTTGTGAATTGAATGGTCAATCTTTACTTGATTTTGTAAACAATTTTACGCTCTTTTAGTCAATAATAAAATGTTTCAATTGAGTTTTTTTTTTTTTTTTATTTTTTTTATTAAACTTGTTATCTGAATGATATAGTGCAGTAAAAAAGAACATTAATCACAATATATTAATCCTTAAATTTCCGCCATGTTAATACATGAAAGTTATTACTTTATAAACTTGAGTTTCTTGGTTTATTTTCTATAGATATGATATTAAACTATTTTCAATTATTTATTCACAACGTAGTTTCCAGTTTTGTTTACATAGCTAAAAAAATAAAAAATAAACAACGCCAACGCTAAATATTTACTTCAACTGGAGAGTTTTCTGTTTTGAATAAATAAAAATAAAGACTTGCGAAATATATGAGGAATGCAATCTGTTTGAGAAACCATAACATCGATAACATAGTCACCGAAAAGCATTCTCATCATCATTATCATCATTTTACGTACATCCCCTATCTAGGGCTCGAGCGCATTCCACAATAATAGGATATTTCACCTACTATACTACGCTGGTAAGACCTATTGGTACTATGATGTTAATTCAAGTTTTCTTCCTTTTACATAAATTTGATATATTATATTCTTTATACACCTTTCACGATAGCCACGGGCATGATAACCTGGTGAATTGTATTCTTACTCCGTCACCACACAGAAAAGGCAACATTCTGTTATGTAATAATTTAAAATACTGACTATTAAATGGATTTTATTTCGAGTTATCCTTCTATTCGTCGATCTCTTTGCTTCAATAATGTGTTTTTCAGGTTTAAAAAAATAATTGATATATAAATGATTTTAATTATTTCATTATTCTATAATTAAATCATCTATGATTTAAATCATCTATGATTTAAATCAGATTAAATCAGATTTAAAAAAATATTCGTTGCGAAACAATTATTTTTTGTAATTTGAAAAATACTCCTCTAAAATTTCATTTTTCAAGATATCACATTATTGAAGCAAAGAGGCGATATGTAGTCATGATGATAAATTAAAAATGAATTATAATTGGTATGTTTGTCTAACTTTTCATGATAACTAATTTCACAGATAAAGTTTTATAGTATAGGTACATATAACAAACATTTTAAGCCATCTACAACTACCGATGTATTTCTTGGAATATGATGTAAGCGTAATATTTACAATCTCATGTTTTATTATAATCCAGAAGATGAAAAACTCATCGTCATTATCTATAGGTCGGCAAAAGTAAGTTTGTGTTTTCTAGACGTTTCTATTTTTTAACGTACTTAATGAATGTTGTAAAATTTTCACCAACATTTAGGTACTTTTTTTTTCTTGCGGTAGGCTATGCATGTGGTCGCGCCCTGCCAAATCGGTCCGGGGCGACGGAAGAGGCGGTGCGCAACCCCATAGATCCACCCCTGCAAGCACCTCTCTTCACCGTGCGAGCGGGCCACCGGTACCCGATCTTTGTCTTCGGTGGCCCACCCGGCAGATTTATAGGTATTTTCCTCTAGTTTTTTTCTATAGTAAACCATAGGAGAAAGATATTGAGGAGTACTATAATCCGCCATGTTTCCTCTATATAGGTTTTGCATATTCCGCCTACATCGATTTGTTGTTTCTCCTCATGTTGAGGTCCCAACTAAAAAGTGTCGTACCCTAGGACTTCGATAGTCCACGTCTTCAATGAGAAATACATTATTTTTAAATAACGTTTCAAAAATGAATTTAGAACACATTTGATGTGTGGTAGCGACAAAGAATACTAACCCTTACTTTGTTCCTGGATGTCCTAAAAGATGACCAAGAGCTTTATATTCAGCTGGGCCAATTCTACCTGATGCCGCCTGATTAATAATTACATATTCAAAGAATGTTGACCTTAGGCGGGCTTGCCACCGAAGACAAAGACCGGGTTCCGGTGGCCCCCTTGCTCGGCGTAGAGAGGTACATGTAGGGCGGGTTTATGGGCTCGCGAGGCGCTTCTTCTGTCGCCTCGGATGGATTAGCGGGGCGTGACCACTCCATAGCCCGCCGCCAAAAAAAAATGTGGAGGAGTCTTGAACCCAGCAGTAGGACATATATCAGCTACGGTGATGATGATGATGAATTTATATATATAATTCACACTACACTAAAAAGTTTGACTACTTGACAGACCCTGGACATATTCCAGTGACCCACCCGCACGGTGTCAAGAGGTATATTGTAGGGCGGGTCTATGGGTTCGTGCGCCGCTTTTTTTTTTTAATTTTTATTTCTGATGGTGGCAAACGAGCAGACAGCACACCCGATGGTAAGTGTCACTGCCGCCCATGGACCTTTGCAATACCAAGGGTATAGCTAGGCTGCTGCCTACCAATAGAAACCCCAAACCCACCCCAATTGGGCTCCCGGCTCTCTTGCTCACCGAACGAAGCGCAATAGCACATTGCCATTACTCAGACGTCGATCTTCTGCGAGAGTGTGGTACTACCATGGACGGACCGGCCCGCGGCTGTAGACAGAGAACTGTCCACAGCGTGGTCCTACCACAATAAAACACTTCTCCCGTCGCCCCAGGCGGATTAGCGGGGAGTGACCACACCGTATCCCGCCGCAAAAAAAAGACCCTGGACATATCCCGTCCGAAGTAACGGCAAGGTGACGTGAAGCTTCATAACCCACCGTGTTAATTGTATTCCCCCAATAGCCATTACGCCGACCAGTGGTACCGATTCCTTAGCATCCATGGCCGGCTCGGATTGAAATACCGATCTATCATGCCAAATACACATTGTTTTTGTGAATCTGAGTGTCATCATCATCAGAGCCCATATATGTCTCACTGTTGGGCTCGGGCCTCCTCCGTAATAGGAGGGAAATTAACATACTATACCGCGCTGGTCAGACGTGTTGGTATAGGGTTTTGTTTCGAGTTTTCCATCTCTCGCATAGATGTTATATGCGTTTTATATCCCTTAGTCATCTCGTACGATCACCCACGGGTAAGATATAAGGTGGTGAATAGTATTCTTACTCCGTCACCACACGGAAATCTGAGTGTAATTTACGTAAATTATATATTTATGAAGTCCCTTCCTAATACAAAGATTTGTTCCTTGGTACGAGTTGTCTTATTAAAAAAAAAGTTGCAAAGATTACTTTTATAGGATAGACTTTTCATAAAATTGATCATTCGTTCGCGTAACTTTTTCAACTGTGTGCTAATCTGCTAATTTTATGAGCTCATGCCAAAGTATTCTGGTTCATTACGATTGCACTTAGCGTCAGACTGTGGCATCAGCTAACAGCTAACTAATCATGAGCCATAATTAATGAACGATCGGTCAATATTTACTCAACAGCTGACCGCTTGCGATGACGTCACACTACTGGATATGCACTGCGATATCTCAAGAGGAATTTTTTCTAGAAAATTTTGGATGTTGAATGCAATAAAAATATTAGTGCAAACGCGTTTATTTATAAGGTTTTTCACACGCTTATATGAACTAGGTTTGTATGTTTAGGAATCTTTTAACGCGACCTTTTTGAACTTCATCTTAATTTAAAATTAGAACCGATGACAATGCAATAATTTAAATACTTTATCCCATTATTTTTACAAGATTTATACGCAGCTGAGATTTTGGCGTAACTCGATAGATGTCGCTATTCTTATTTTCTTCATCGCAACCACAGGAACAAAATTGATTATCTATTTTGTGAATTAAAAAGTTAAGAATAAATAATAGTTTAAAAAAATCTATTTTTTAATTTATTGTTTAATATTATTTTATATAATTTTCAATAATATTATTTTTAACTTTTTAATTTGGTTATCTACGAAAGCGTGTTTTGAAACATATTGATTTTCATTGCTTGCGGTGATAAACTAAGACTCACAATCCAATACCAAACTCCCTCATTGAACACCACATACTGCCATTCATTGAAAGGGCAATCGCCACGCTTGGCAATCGAGTTGACGATCGCATTAAGATATTATACCTACGTTTCCTAAGAAAACACTGTGGCCTATTCGTCTGGTGATACCTGAGCCGATTTTTACGACCCCCAAGTGAAGATAAGGGATGGTACCACATTTTATTCTAGCCCGTCATCACACGAAGATCAAAATAAATAGTAATCTCAAGGAAAATGCAAATGCATTTCATACAGTACAAAAAGTCGTCTAAAAGACCCATAATATTGTTTAAGTAAAGGTTAGCGAGAATTGTATTCTTATTCCGTAGACACAGAGTAGTGAAGATGGACTATTCATCAGAATAATATGTTACCACATACTCGCTGGTATTCTTAGTCCAGGACAACGAAAAGTAGCGGTGTAGTGCCGATAACCCACCGTAAAAAAGAACGCATTAACAATGCCCTTCAAAAAAGCCTTACGAGCAAGCTCTAGAGAAATGTAGAAAATTCTCGAAGTTCTTAACTAGTGAAAAGTATTTAACTTAAGCTCAAGAAAACCAAGGCCCAACTGTTTACTTTCGTACCCTCCCTTGCACAATAACATCAAGGCTGACAGATTAAAAATGAAAATTTACGTTTGAACTAGTGGATCTAGTGCTACAGATAAAAATGCGCCCGTAAAAGTCAAAGTAAATATAAAATTAAAACTAATTCTATGTATTTCTTCTTTCTTCGCATATCATATACGTCCTGTTACTGGTCATAATTTCCTTAAGAAGAGATGAAGAGAAGATGAAAAGTACATCGCATAGTAAACTATGCTACGCTGAGCAAATGACTTAGTATAATGTTTTATTTCAAGTTTTTTCTCTAGTAGTGATGTTTTCTGCTTAATTTTCTAATTTATCGATACTTTAACGTCTATTAGATGTATCCTCCCTACGAAAATGCTATGTCGAACGTCATTATACAAGGTGGAGATGTCAATACGACAATAAATGAAAACACTGGTAATACTAGTGTATATGAGTATTTTGAAACTATCTAAAAAGTCCTCACGTGCAAATTTAAAAAAAAATATTTTCTAACAAACTTTTTATCATAAATATTGAAACAAAATAGAACACCGTTTGTAAATATTAGTAATCCGACCGAATAGGTACCCTTTCATTTGCCGCGTGCTTTAGGTATTTTTAATTGTCTTATCTAAGTCTGATGACGCAGTTTATATGGATCTTATGGGTCAGGAATAAGGTATAATATGCATTAATTTGTATTGCGTTTGGCGAAGACTTTAAGTGGTAAACTGGCGATATGTAGGTACCTACCTTCATATTTGTTTATACCGATGCGGCGCGAGAGGTCTTTGATCTCTTAGTGATAGCCTGATAATTTTAATGTTTAATACAGAGTGTAGAAAATGTTAATAATACAAAGTAATGGGCTGTGGTTAAACTATACGATATATTGTATTCAAAGTTTGTATACAAGCTGGGCAAGTCATCAGATACACTAAATTAAAATTATTGTCGTATGGTCATCTCCACTCTGTATATCTTATACGATCTACGCGGGAAAGGAAGGGATGACATATGATATTTTTATTACGTCAGTACACGGAAAAAGCAATTCAATATAAACAGTTCTATTTAGATACTTTGTAAGGTGTCTATAATAACTACTCAATAGTATCACAGGCGAAGGCAGGATGTGACGTCACAAACCTTATCCGGTGGCAAGGCGCTCGCCGCAGTGAGGCACAGACACACGATCAGGGCGCGGCTGAACATTGTGTTGTCTTTGCTATTTGTACTTACACCTAAAAAAAGTAAATAGGGTTAGCACATAATTGTATATAGGTATACTCGTATTATAAGATTATTTGTGGATATTTTAAAACAACATCTATAGAAATTGTTGTGTAATTCTCATCGTATATTTTTCATTTTTTCTTTGACTGTTGAATTGAAGTATATATACTAGCCTCGGCCCACGGCTTCGTCCGCGTAAAAAGTAAGCTCCCCAAAGTTGAACTAATATCCCAAGGGTGTCTTACCGGAATAAAATGTATGCTGTGTCTTAATCTAAGAAATGGCCTATCTATGCGCTAATTTACATTCAAATCTGTTCAACGTTTTACCTGTAATTGATTGAACAAATAACCAAACACTAACAAACACAAACTTTCAAATTTGTAATATTAGTAGGATACCAAATTCGTTGAAAATTTTCATGGTTTCCAAACAAGTCATGTAACAAACGTTCTTAAAAAAACCCCTGTTCCAGTATTGTAATAATTCTTTATCACAACATTACTAATCCATCTAGATTTCACCAAGAAAAATTTTCGAAAAATGTCATAATCCACGCTTGGTAGGCTAGGTAGGATTGAAGACCGCAGTTGTGGTTATGTTACCCAGGAAAGTGCTGCTACCCACTCTCCTTTCACTTTCGTGGGAAAGTGAAGGCATCATAAGAGGAATAATTTTGCTATTAACTACCGGAAATTAAAAAAAAACATTACAATTACCTAACAAGTTTAAAGTTCTATATACTGGGGTATTTCATGTGGTGACGGAGTAAGAATACATTTCACCACCTCATTTCTCACCCGTGACTGTTGTAAAAGACGACTAGGGAGACTAATATGCATATAACATCAATGCAAGAGATGGGAATCTTGAAATAAAACCTTTTAGGGTATTTATTTTAAGTTTTGAAAAATTTACTTACTGGTCAGTCTTTTTTGATTTCTGACCAATTTCTTTCCTATTATGGACAAGGCTCATGTCCAGCAGTGGATCGTATATGAACGGAAATGATGATGATGATGTTGTATTTGAATATAAGTATATGGAATATTTGAAATAGTTCAAAAAGAATTTATAATAAAAATAAAAGAAAGATAAGTTCAATATTTCACAAAAAAAAAATATTGTCGGCGTGGCATATTAGAATCAGTTACAATGTAATTAAATTCAATAATAATGGTGAAATATAATTTACCACAGAGTTATGATCATTTTACTTCTACAACCTAACCTAAGTAAGAAAACTCCTTGCATCCCGGGTGATTTTACAAATACACAACTAATGGACTCGACTTACACCCAGACTCAGAATAAACTATTTGTTGATCGCACAAAGCATTTTCCTGCGTAGTGGTGTGCAGTCGAGTTCTATTCAAAGCTCTTTAGTTTTGTTCGCTGTTCACAGCACATAACTTTGAAATATGTGCACCTTAAAATGGAAACCAATACACTTGTTACAATGAAAATTTGCTGGTTTCCCAATTGAAGCATATTTTCACGTTATTGCCATAATTAGTTATTCACACATTTACTCGTTTATAAAAGTTTATAGAAATTAAATTCAATATATAAACTTTTATAAATGACAAAAGTGGGTCAAAATTTAATATCTTATAGGGTAGATATAAATTTCTGTAATAACAATGACATATTGGACGTAAGACATCTTAGTTCTCCCGTGACCATGATCACTGTAGTGTTCGGGAAAATTAAAAATCAAACACATTTGATAGAATCCGTAAAAGTAGTTTTATTTTAAATGTGTAACACTCACGTAAACATTAGAAATCATTAAATTAAATTCAAATTTCATTTTTATTTCTAATTAAATAAGTTATCAAAATGAAAAAAAAAAATTAACAATTTTCGTCAACCCTGAACATTCTATTATTTCTTCATAGTCTTATTCAAAATTGTTAATTAGAAATTTAAAAAAAAGAACCATACAGTTCCAATTTCGTAAACACCATATAAGACACAGATATTTCAAATTGGCGGAAAAATGTTAAAAATTAATTTAAGGAAAAATTGTTTTGCTTACCTACGGGATGGATCCAAGCCGAGGTGTAGAATACCACTGTCGTGTATCGTCGGTGCCAGACCCTCTCAATTGCCGCCAGGATATGCCTCATTTGCAATGACGAGCGGCTGTTGTAAACCTCTTAAATGGTTATATACTAATGTTATTTACGTGTCGAATTGTCGCAACAATACATTTTCAATGGTCCCATCGCGCACTATCCGTGGAAGCGTATGTAACGTGCACATCTTAAAATACTCAAATTAAATGTTAAATTACCTGCCGTATATTTTTCATTTTTTTTTTATCATTTAAGTGACAAACTAGCGAGCAGCGCACCTGATGGTAAGTGTTACTGCGGCTCGTCGACCTTTGTAAAATACTACGGGTACAGCTAGGCCACTGCCTTCCAACCAAAATCTACCTAGGAATTGGACTTTCGGCTCTCTCATTCACATAACGAAACGAAGATACAAAATACATTTTTTTTATTTTATATTCATAAATAATAACAACTAATCAAAATTTTAACATAAAAACCGACTTCAACAACCGGTAGACTAAATCAAAATGAGACCACACCGTAAACAACAGCTTTCAAATTAAAAAAGGACATCAAAATCGGATCGACCAGTCGAAGTTCTGATGTAACTAACATAAAAAAATACAGTCGAATTAAAAACCTCTTCCTTTTTTGAAGTCAGGTAAATACATATAATTGTGTGTAAATTACTTAAAAAAAAAATTATGCTGTGTGGCTACGAATACTACCAAACCTTACTTTGCTCGTGGATATCATAAAAGACGACAACGAGCTCTATATCGACCTGGGTCAATTCCATCTGCCGTTTGGTCAACAATTATATTCGCAAAGAGGGTTGGGATCAGCCAGGCGGCCGGTCATAAAACTATTGCCAATAACTTTTGCTATATGTACTATGGAGGAGTATTACAGAGGATTGCGTCTTAGGAGAATGATAATGTGTAACAATTACACTATTAAATTTGGCTTTAATTGATAATAATTTATATTGTACACTAAAAATGTTTCCATAGTCGACGAGTAATGTCTGTCTTAATCATATTAGCCCTTATATGTCCCAAAACTAGGGTCGAGCCTCCTCAACAATAGAAGTGAAAATTCCTATATCACGCTGGTCAAAGGTCAGACGGGTTGCTATAGAGTTGTATTTCGAAGTTTCCTTCTCTTGCATAGATTTTATTTACATATAATATCCCTTATTCATCTCTTACTTCATCAAGATAGGCGAGTGATGAATTGTACTCTTACTGCGTCACCACACGAATGACTCACAGTCATATTCAATAACCATAAAAAAAATGCACTGAGTTCGTAGGTAAAAGTTTTTTTAAAAATGAGTTCGATTCGTACGCAGGACATTTTTTTGTGCGATCCACAAAGTGTTGTTCCGAGTTTGGGTGTAATTTGTCTGCGTTAATTATATGTTTGTGAAATCCCCGCAATACGAGGATTATTTCCTTAGTGCAGGGTAGTGTTCAAATAAACTAGATCTCTTAAGCATGCATAATTTAAGTGTCTGTCACTTAGTGTAGTAATTCGAAGCCCAACCTTCTTCCTCTCAAGCACAAGGCAATGCGTCATTCAAGAATCACTATACGGTAAATTAGATAATGATGGTTCATTATCTCAATCAACCCATGACAGCCTTCAAATTCCCTTACGCACTTGGTTGTTCGCAAATGAAAAATTTTACTTAATTATTTGTAATAAGAAATATACATAATGATGATACGCGAGTATTACATATTTGAAATAAAACTATTTTTACGGATTCTATCGTGTTTTTATTTGATTTTTAACTTTTTACAGTATTCATGGTCACGGCAGATCCTTTGTAATCCTTTTATTTCAAAAAATAAATATACAGTATATTTATTATTATGTGTATCTCTTTTTTATTCACGGCGTCTTCCGTAGGGAAGACGCCCGGTCCTTTGGGAGAGTTACATAGGGATATGGATCCAACACACCTTTGGAGAAATTTAATCTAAAGATTGGGATGGGACATCTACCGATGACATTCCGCGTCTGCACTTAACATTCGTGGAATGCCAGCAGTAAGTGTAAAACTATTGTGTGATGATGGTATCTAATATTTGAATATGGGAGTGGGTACTTAGTGGACTGGTTCATCTTACATCTATGAAATTTTAAACTGTCGTCTGCCTTCAAACCTACTTAAGAGATGAACGGTGGCAGACGGTGACTCGCCAACTCACTGAATGGGCCCCCTAAATAGTCGCCACAGGCACACAAGCCATACGGGCAACAGGGGGCAATTATTATTGTTATATAATACGATTGTAGCAGTATTATGGGTTCGAATACAACAATTTATTCTACCCCGTAATCAAACGAGAATTAAATAAAGTTTCTAGATAAATTCAAATGCAGTCATATCTGATGACGAATCAATTTGATACGGTTTAAACAGTCATCTAATGGAACGATAATATTGTTTTGTGATAAATAAGATTGGCACGCGGAACAGTACGATGGTGTAATTTGTGTCCGATAAACTCATAAATATAATATATCACAAAGTATTTGCAAAGAACTGCGTTACAAAGAGATATTTTTAGTGTAGGTTATCTTTGCAGTGTTGACTGCATAAATATTACGTATTATCCGTGTGATGAGCGAGTAAGGATACAATTCACCACCCTTACCTCTGGATGATCGTAAGAGACGACTAAGGAATGTAAAACTCATATAACATCTATGCAAAAGAACTTCAATCCTCTTTGGGAATGTAATTGTTGACCAAACGGCATCAGATGGAGTTGGCCAGGTTACGTTATAAGGCTCTTAGTCGTCTTTTACGACATCCACGAGCAAAGTAAGGGTTGGTAGTATTCGTAGCCGCTACCATACAGCATATAAAACACAGTGCATATAAGCATCTAAAGAAATGTTCACTTTAATAAAACAAGTGTATTTCTACAACGAAGCGCGTTTAGACGCTCGTGTTTAGTGTTAAAGTTGATGCATTGCACACAAAGTGCAACTTAGTTATCTCTATAGCTATTGTTAATAAAACTAGAAACTTTCATCTTATATTTAGTTAAATGAGAAAAAAACATGGATACTATAATATGGTATTAGGAGCCAGATAGGTATTTGTCTAAGTGATGACGAAGTAAGAATACAAATCACCAGCCCTTATCCTACCCGTGGGTGATCGTAAGAGACGACTAAGAGATATAAAGCCTATGCATATAACATCTATGCAAGAGAAGAAACACACGAAACGAAACCCTATACCAACACACCTGACCAGCGTGGTATAGTAGGTCAATTTCCCTTCCATTATGGAGGCTACTCGAGCCCAACAGTGGTCATATATGAGCTGAGATGATGATCATTATTAGGAGACATCTGTCGAAAGAAATGCGCAATTTATTATATATGACCTTCTTATGCTAATTTCTTTGACTATATGCTAAAGACAAAAATTGAATACAAATAATCTAAAATCCAAAACGACTGCACAAATGGCGTAGTGGTTAAGATGACCGACCTTCCATGCCAGTGCTATGGTTTCGATTCCCACGCTGAACAATTCTCTGTGCGATTCACTAACTGTTGTTCTGAGTCTGAGTGTAATTTGTCTGCGTTAATAGCATATCTGTAAAATCCTCCGCAATACAAAGATTATTGCCTTAGTGCATGGTAGTCAAAAAAAATCATGTTATGTTATTCAAAATGCAAAGATCATATTCTGTTTCCATATTTCTAGAAATAAAAATGTAACGCCATATATGATCAGATTTAAGATTTTAAACAGAAAGGACAGAGGTCTAGTTAGCGTGTACGAATCAAAAAGTACCTACTATGAAATAAAAACACAGAATACTTATTTGAAAATCTAACATGGACTATTCGCTCTAAATTATTCTACGCTCTTCAAATACGAATAACCCAAGACTAATCTCAAAGGCTGTTTCAAATATAGTGCATCTAAAATATACGAATAACATTCCTTTGAGGCAGAAAATAAGTTTCAGCCTCTTTAAAAATAGATATAAATGTCAAATATCATTACTATTTAAACTTTCTCGTAAATTCTGGAAACTAAATAATGTTTATTGAATAAAATATTCAAACAATAAATTAGATTGTCTATGGTTTTTATTTGACTACTTAAACATAGAACACACATTTCATACTAAAGATTTCTCAAATGTAATTAGACAAAACTAGAAATATTCTATTTACGTTTAAATAATTTTATATAACAACACAGAGAAATGAAAACCATATGGTTGGCAGGCAATAAAAATATATAGATATATAAACATTTATATCAAAGATATCGCAATAAAAATTCACTCTACAATACCGGTCGCCGTCTGTTTTTATTATAATATTATTTTAGAAACTGTTTGATAGTTTAAATTTTTAAAAGTAGATCTTATAGTTTTTATCTATATCCATACCAATAAATGGAGAGCCGGTTTTTTATTCAGTTAGGTATACTGCGAAAATTACTGAACCGATCGGAATAATACTTATACCACAAGATGCAGCGTGTTTCGGAGAAGGTTTTAGTATATGATATTTTAGTGATTACTTATACGGAAGCTTTATTTTTTAATTAGAAATAATGAATTTTTACTGTAACTAAATTTATTCCATTCGTTTGTCATTTCTTTGAAATTAATATAAATTTGTTTGAATTGTAACTAAGTAATTATGTAGTATGTATGTGTACCTTTGTGTAAAATTAATTAAATAAATTAAATAAAAAAAATAAAAAATTAAACAAATATGTGTAAACAATGTCCGGTAGATAACACACGTCTCCTAGACGAAAATATAATACGATGCGAGAATTGAATGTCTTACAATAGTTCACGGTGGTGTAAGTGGTAGCACGATTGGAACGGATTTGAACGGAACGGATCGTATGGGTTCGAATCCCATTTGTGACAATTAATAAATATTTTTCGCTTGTAATCGGGATTTTATAACTAATCAAACATATTAAATGCTAAATTTCAGTAAATTTAAAATTGATATATTTATTCTATTGGTCATGTTTGTATATCAATTTGACATTTGATGAATCAGGTACTGTCAAGAATTATTTACAATAATGAATTTGCGATATATCATTAGGTACTATTCGTCATCGGTACATCAGGGGTAATTAATTATATGAGTATGTTATTTTTGTTTGTTTTTAAAAATTAATGGTGCAATAACGGTTAAAAATAAATAATAACGAATATTTTTTTTAATGAATAGTTTGTTAATAACTAAACATAAATTTCAATTTCAGTCCAGCGAAACGGGCGGAAGACAGCTATTATTCTATATAATTATCTTTTCTTTATCTTCTTTAAATAGGGGGGCATAGTCCGGAGCGTGCTCGTCGCGTACCCTGCCAGTCTAATTAGACTGCTAATCCGGCTCGATATGCGTACCGCAGTGCGGGTTAGGGCGTCCCCCGGAGGCGACGCCCGACCCGCCCCCGTCGGTACGAACTTCGGCAGTTGCGGCGATGGGGGCCGCCACCCATCACGCCTTGCCCAGTCAGGCGAGTCGAGGAGAGCAGAGTGCCGGGTGGGCACGTGGAATGTAAGAGGTTGTGTGGAAGGTAAGTTGCACTAGCTGATATCAGTCATGGCAAAGATAGAGTTCTCTGGCACTCTGTTCTCTCTGCCTACCCTACAAGGGATATGGCGTGATGATATGTATGTATGTATGTATGTATGTGTTCTTTAAATAGTATAAAACAACATTAGCTGTGTGGTAGCGGCTGCGAATACTACCAAGTCTTACTTTGCTTGTGGATGTCGTAAAAGACGACTAAGAGCTTTATAACGACCTAAGCGGTAGGCCAACTTAATCTGATGCCGTTTGGTCAACAATTACATTCCCAAGGAGGGTTGACGTTTGTCAGGCGGCCGGTCATAAAACTATTGCCAATAACTTTTACAATACCTAATAAGAAAGAAAAGTACGTATTGTATCGACCCCGTTAGCACCCGCGGCCTCGGCTAGGGCGGCATTAGGCGCAGATATTCGCGCCTACGCCACCCCAGGCGCCGGCGGCGGAGCGTCTCACCGAAGAGGATTTCCTCTCGGAGTCGCCCCGCCGCCTCCTTCCGCGATATTCACATACTGAAACAAGTTTTAAACAGTTCTGAGTCTTCTTCTCCTTCTTTTTATGTATTGGCAATCAGCTACTTATACGAGCCATTGTTGCCAGTGTCGAGTTATAATTATCTTCACGTTCTTAGTCTCTTCAGGTTAGTCATTGTCTGTCAGTAAGTCAAATTGTCGCCATTAACAGTGTTATGGCCACATTGTTAATGGTATCTTGTGGGAATTTTGATGGCAAACGAAAACGTTGTAAAGCACTTTTATATGATATTCACTACATCCCAGTAGTTCTGTCAAATCACATTACATAAAATGCCATTAAAATTATCTAATATAACACGTTAAAACACTAAGATATCGAATATAATACAAGAGCACCACATGACGTTTTAGATTCCCGCCAAAAGTCGTTCTGAGTCTTATATATATCTGTAAAAAAGTGGTACACAGAATCTTAATTCTGACTTCGAATATCGATGCAGCAGTTCAAAATATGACAACAAAACATTATAATCTGATTCGTGGCACAACTAACTATTTCTTTTGTGGAACTGTGTAATAGTTCTGAAACTAGGTGTTGTAATGGGTATGTTACTTTCGCGATTTTATTTAGCATTTGTAAAGGCTCGAGACTGACTTGACTGATGACATTACCAAGGTCGCAGGAAACCGTTGGATGCAAGTGGCACAGGACCATTGTGAATGGTATTCCTATGAATAGGCCTAAGTCCAACAGTAAACGTTTACGGGCTGATGGATGGATGGATGCAAAGCCTCGAGATATAAGAATTTATTCCTCATTTCTGTTAAAAATAAACTTCAGTGAGTCACTACATGTGAAAACATATATGGGCGAAAATTGTCCTATTTCGACTATCAAGACCGGATAAGATAGATATCTAAGGTAAGTACCGATATGCGGGTGTTGTGGTTAGTAGAATAATTTAATAGAAGCTGTGTCCAATGCACACACGTCTCGTTCAAATACCAATATGTACAACTAGCTACTGCTGATTGACTATTGCTGAAACCGGGTGAGTAATATATGAAATAAAATTATTTTTACAATAACAGTAAATGCTAAAGTGTTTGAAACATTACAAAAGTAACAATCAAGCACAATCGTTTTATAAGTAAGTAACAATCAAATTATTAGTATAGTAAATTGAAAGGAGAATGAGGATGGTGTCCGATGGTTTACTGTGTGAGACACAAGGAGGTTTCAGGAGTGGAAGGTGATGCATGGATCAAGTGTTCTCTCTGCGCAACATTGTAGAGAAGCATCTGGCTCTAGGTCAGAGGGTTTTCTGCAGTTTTGTGGATCTGGAGAGAGCATTTGACACGGTTGTACGAAAGGAACTTTAGGACATTTTACCGGAGTATGGTATTAACGGTAAACTGCTACAGGCTGTGCAGTCCAGTTACATGGGCTGTAGAGCCTGTGTGCGGCTGGATGATGGAATGTCGCCTTGGTTTGACGTCAATATCGGCGTTAAGCAGGGGTGCGTTCTGTCAGCCAGGCTGTTTATCATATATCTTTATAAATGTCTCCAAAGGTTGAACGATATGAATGTGGGAGTCCAGATGGGCGACTCAGTGGTCACTGCTCTGCTTTATGCAGATGATGCAGTCCTGCTGGCACAGTCAGCGACTGACCTGCAGACCCTAGTCGACACAATGACAGAAGATTGTAAGAAAAGGGGTCTACGCGTGAATGTGAGCAAAACCAAAATAATGGTCTTTGAAAGAGACGAAGCCAGAACAGATGTAAGAGTAACAATAGGTAATGATATACTAGAGCAAGTGGATGAATTTGTATATCTTGGATGTGGATTTAGCCGAGATGGAAGGTACACCACTGATATAGAGCGAAGAGTGAATGCGGGAAATAGAGTGAACGGAGCGTTGGGGCAACTTCTCAGCAGCCACCACCTCAGCCAGAAGGCACGTGTAGCAATACATAACGCAGTGCTTGTCCCAACATTACTGTATGGAAGCGAGAGTTGGGTATGCAGAAAACAGTATGAAAGTAAAATTAATGCGGTCGAAATGCGATCTCTTTTTTTTTTTTTTTGGCGTGGGCTACGATCGGCGCTCTCCTCCCACCACTCCGTCCGGGGTGACAGAGGGGCGTAAGCACGCACACCCGTAACCCAACCGTGACGTCACCTCCGTCATTGGGCCGACCACCGGAGCAGAGTGACTTGATGTCAGTGGTCGGCCCGACGGAATACCCCTGAGGAGTACCCTCTCCTCGACCGACGCCCCCAGAGGGATAGGATGTCGGTCTTTCCTCACGCGGTCGGCCTCTCGGCGGGTGACGGACTAATTCCCCGATCCAGCCACCCGCAGCCTCGGCTAGGGCGGCATCAGGCGCAGGTAATTCCGCCTGCGCCGCCCCAGTCGCCGGCGGCGGCTCGCGTCGTCGAGGAGACGCTCCTTGCGCACGCGCTCCGCCGCCTCCTTCCGCGAGACCATTGCCTCGCAGAAGGTTGCGACCGCGTCCCAGTTCCTGACGCTGTCGAGCACCGCCCTGGCGATGGGCGGCAGCGTCAGGTCGGCACCGATGATTGCGACGAGTTCACGACGCTGCTCTGCCCAAGCGCCACAAACCTCGAGCGTATGCTGCGCCGTGTCTTCGTCGCAATCGCAGTGGTGGCAGGACGGTGTACTCTCCCTCCTGACGACCTTGTGCAGTTATTTGGCGAAGCATTCATGCCCCGTCAAAACCTGCACCAATCGGAAGGAGAGCACCCCGTGCCGCCATTCCAACCACTGCATCAGCACCGGCCGGAAGGCCTCCACGGTCCGCACACCGAACCGAGGCCTCTCCAGCCGGACTGTCCAACGGGCAATGACATCTAGGAGGGCGTCGACGCGCCAAGCGGTGAGTTCCCTCAAAGAGACCACACCGCCCTCCGCGCGCACCCTCGACACCCGCCGATACAAATCGGCGAGCATTTCCGCCTCCAGGTCTCACGTGGGACTCCCAGCCAGCAGGCACGCTGCCTCCGTCGCCACTGTGCGGTACCCGCGTACGGCCCTGACTGCCATGGCCCTCTGTGGTCGCCACAGAAGAGCCCTGAGTCGGACGGTCAGGGACCCCGTCCACACCGGTGCGCCGTACAGGGCCATAGACCGGACGACCCCCGCGTACAGCTGTCGGCACGTAGCGCTCAGTCCACCCACATTCGGCATAAGCCATGAAAGGGCGGACGCCGCGCCGACGAGCCGCGGAGCAAGCCTGCGGAAATGCTCGCGAAACCACCAGAAATGCGATCTCTGCGGAAAAGCTGTGTAGTTAGGCTGACCGAACGCATTCGTAACGACGACGTAAGAGAGCGAGTAGGTATGAAAGAGAGTATTGGTGTAAAGATGCGAAAGGGCATGCTCCGATGGTTCGGACATGTGAAAAGAATGCCGAACGAACGTCTGGTTAAGAAGATATACAATGCGAAAGTGGAAGGATGTAGGTACCGAGGGAGACCGAGACTAACCTACCTAGACCAGATCGGTCATGTACTGAAGGAAGGTGGAGTCAAGAGTCTCCGAAACCGGCGAGCGTGTATGAAGAGAATTATGAATGTTGAGGAAGCGAGTGAAGTATGCAGAGATAGAGTTCTCTGGCACTCTGTTCTCTCTGCCTACCCTGCAAGAGATATGGCGTGATGATATGTATGTATGTAACAATCAAATATAAGCACTTTAAAAATAACAATAAGGCATAAACACTATAAAAATATCAAACAAACACGATTGCTTTAAAAGTAACAATCATGTACAAATGTTTTAAAAGTAATAATCAAGCACAAATCCTATAAAAGTAATAATCATGTACAAACCCTTTAAAAGCAACAATCAAGCACAAACGCTTTAAAAGTTATAATCAAGAAAAAACCCTATAAAAGTAACAATCAAACAAAAACCCTATAAAAGTAACAATCAAACAAAAACCCTACAAAAGTAACAAACAAATATCATCGCTATAAAAGTAACACTAAGGCGAAAAAACGCTATATAAGTAACAAACAAACACAAAAGCTTAAAAAAAGTAACAATCACACGATTGAGCTAAATGCTAAATAAATAACAAAAAGCACAAACGCTATATATTTATATATTGTTATTTAACAATCAAATACAAATACTATACACGTAACAATCAAACACAAGCACTGTAAAAGTAATAATCAAAGACGAACGCCATAAAAGTAACAATCAAGCAAAAAAATCCCTGTAAAAGTAACGGTTACGTACAAACACTGTAAAAGCAACAACCAAGCACAGATGCTTTAAAAGTAACAAAAAGTACCTATAAAAGTAACAGTTATGTAAAAACAGTAGAAACATAATAATCAAGCACAAACGCTTTAAAAGTAACAATCAAGAAAAACCCCTATAAAAGTAACGGTTATGTACAAACGCTATAAAAGCAACAATCAAGCACAAATGCTTTAAAAGTAACAGTGAAAAAACCCTATAAAAGTAATAGTTATGTACATACGTTATAAAAGTAACAATTAAACACAAACGCTTTAAAATTAACAATCAAGAAAAACCCCTATAAAAGTAACAATTGAGCAAAAAAAACCTATAAAAGTAACGGTTATGTACAAACGCTATAAAACTAACAATCCAGCACAAATGCTGTAAAATTCAAAAATCGCATAATTTATATCAGAAATCATCACTCGTAATAATTCAATGACACAAAAATTAGCATCGTTCTCTCAGGCCTCTAATACTTGAGCATATGGTGAAAAAATATAAAATATTATTATATAATTTATATATAAAAAAAAAATATTATACCACTGTTGGGTTCGAACCTTCGCTATAATGGGGTAATTGACCTACTATTTCACGTTGGTTCCACGTGTTGGTATAGGGTTGTGTTTCGAGTGTTCCTTCTCTTGCATAGATGTTATATGCGTTTTGTATCCCTTAGTCATCTTTTACGATCACCCACAGGTAAGATAGGGTGGTGAATTGTATTCTTACTCCGTCACCATACGGAACAGTTAGCTTGTATTTTAACTGTTTGCTAGTTCTGCCTTTCTCACGTGTATAGGATAGGACGATTAAATAACTTAGCAGCACGACTATCACGTTGTAGAGTCACGCGAGTCTGACGACAGGCGCGAGTAAACGTACTGACAGGTCCTTAAATGATATAACAGCGCGAGTGGCTGTCAATCTTAGTGCTTAAATTTACAACCACTTGCCCTTGAGCACTAAAGATACCTTCCACAATAGGGGACAAGTAATCGTCAAGGCCTTTATGCATCAATCAGTTTTTTTTAAACAACACTCTACACTAAGGACATAAAACACGTATTGCGGGTCATTTTATAAATACATTTCAGGGACACAAATATCACCCAGACCCGGTACAATTATCTGTAAATCGCACAAAATATTATCCTGCTAGGGAATCGAACTCGAGATATTTAGCACAATAGATCGCTATTTTAACCAATAAACGTATGTGCAGTCGAAGACCGCTATCTATTTTTTTTTTGATAGCATAGTCGTCGTCGTCGTTATCCATATGGTGACGGAGTAAGAATACAATTCACCACCCTGTCTTACCCGTGGGTGATCGTGAGAGATGACTAAGGGATATAAAACGCATTAACATTCTAATAGTGTTAGGACCACGCTGTTGACAGTTTTCTGTCGACAGCTGCGAGCCGGTTCGTCCGTGGTAGTACCACACTCTCGCAGAAGATCGGCATCTGAGCAATGGCAATGTGCTATTGCGCTTCGTTCGGTGAGTGAGAGAGCCGGAAGCCCAAGTGGGTATACTCCTGGTAAAGCAAAGGTCCATGGGCGGCAGTAACACTTACCATCAGGTGTGCTGCTTACTCGTTTGCCATCAAAATCTATAAAAAAAATAACATCTGTGCAAGAGACAAACAAAAAAACTCGAAACAAAACCCTATACCAACACATCTGACCAGCGTGGTATAGTAGGATAATTTCGCTCCCATTACGGAGGAGGCACGAGCCCATCAGTGGGACATATATGGGCTGTGATGATGATGAAAGTCGTCATCGAATGAGTCGTCCCATCAATGTTATCTCCATAATCGAACGGCAAGTCCTCCTGTCTTTAAACTTTGTTTAAATATTAAACTTAAGAATGGACCATGGATAGACCTAATATTAATATTATAAAAATCTTTTATAGCGTTTCCACTTTAGATTAACAGGATAACCTAAGAATCTCGTTCACAAGGTCAAAGTTACAATTTAAAACGCATTATGCGCGTATCAGCTGAAATTTCATACTGATGAGTGAGGAAGTCTTAATATTACCAAGAGATTATAAAATGTCTCTAACATTTGTATGATTATATATTAATTATGTCTTTTGTATGTAGCTTTTTTTTTGGCGGCGAGCTATAGAATAGTCACCTTCTTAAACCGTCCGGGGTAAAGAAAGAAGCGTCGCTAAGAATACCACTAACTCTTACGTTGCTTGTGAGTGCCGTAAGAGACGAATAAAAGCTTTACATAGATTTTGAAGAGAAATTTCTAATGCGAAGTCCAACAAGGTTGCGTTAAACGTTTAACGCAATGGCACTCCAACGTATGCGCGTAGTATACCTGTTACAGGCCAGCGCGAGCGTTAGCAACGAGCGTTCAATATTCCAACGCAAGAGGGAGAGAAAAAGAAAGATATACAAAGGTAAAAAGTAGGAGAGAAAAGAGAGTGAGTCGGTAGATCCCAAGCACATGGGCGTGGTATTCTTGCTATACAGCGAAGTAAACAGTGTGAGCGTCTTGAATTTAGCTGAAATACGTATATAATTGTTGTTCTATTTTAATTTATAATATTCAATATTTTCATAGGTTTAAGTTTTCACTTCTCTCGGCAGTCCTCATGACTGCTTTGTGTTTTTTTTTAGTGGTAGATCCACGCTGTGGACAGTTCTCTGTCTACAGCCGCAGCCCGGTCAGTCCAGGGTAGTACCATACTCTCGCAGAAGATCGACGTCTGAATAATGGCAATGTGCTAATGCGCTTCGTTCGGTGAGCGAGAGTGAGTGCGTTTGAGGTTTGTATTGACAAGCAGCGGTCTAGCTATACCCTTGGTATCGCAAAGGTCCATGGGCGGTAGTGACGCTTACCATCAGGTGTGCTGCTAGCTCGTTTGCCACCATAAGCAATAAAAATAGACCTGCGCCAACTACTTCTTATGCCGTCTCATCAACAATGACATTTACAAGGTGGGTTGACGTCAGGCAGGCGATCCGTCATAGAACAACAGCCAATAACTATTTGCAATAAGTACAATAGGTAAATAATGCGTGTATTCCCAATTAATTTCGATAAGAGCAGGATAATGATAATAATGGTGATTATATAATTAAAACTATGAAGAAAATCGTATCCTGTCAGGTCAGGTAGTGATAGAATAATAATACAATAATCACCCCTTTTGTTATATCATCAAAGACGACTAAAAAATAATGACTTCTAATGTTTACGCGAGTATTACACATTTGAAATAAAACTATTATACTTTTACGGATTCTATCGCGTTTGTATTTGATTTATAATTTCCCGACGTTTCGAACACTTTGCAGTGATCATGGTCACGGGCGGACTGACTGTCCTGATGTGTTCGAAACGTCGGGAAATAAAAAATCAAATACAAACGCAATAGAATTCGTAAAAGTAGTTTTATTTCAAACTACTAAGGAATATATCAAACTCAACGAACCGATAACCGTTGGGAAAGAAAGGTTCTCGAGTGGCGCCACATATTCGACGACGCAATGTAGGACGCCGTCTCACTAGGTAGAGAAACGATCTGGTGAAAGTTACTGGGCGTCGTTGGATGCAGGCGACACAAGACCGCACTCTGGGGCGCAACATGAGGGAGGCCTACATCCAGCAGTGAACGTCGATAGGCTGCAATAATGATGAATGATGAAGGAATGCAAACTCATAACATCGAAACAAGAGGAGAAAATTTAAATTACTGAAATTTAGCATTTAATATGCTTAATTATTTATAAAACCGATTACGAAGCGAAAAATGATGTCACAAGCGGGATTCGAACCCGCGCCTATTGGGATTCCGGCCCAATCGTGCTGCCACTACACCACCGTGACTTATTGTAGGACAAGGTAATCGGGTTTAATAAAGAGGAGAAAAATCGAAATAATAGCCAAGATGATATATCTGATCAGCATGGTAAAGTAGTTCAGTTTCCACCAATGTAGAGGAGGGTTGAGTCCAGTAGTGGTACGGATATGAACTGATATAATAAAAAAAACCGACAAATTATAACGAAATCTGATGTTTACGCGAGGATTACACATTTGATATAAAACTATTTTTTAAGGATTCTATCGCGTTTGTTTTGTGAAATCAACATTTTTCATGGTCACAGGAAGGAATCCTGTACATACAAACGCGATAGAATCCGTATAAGTAGTTTAATTTTAAATGTGTAATACTACTACGGTAAGAAAAGGGTTCACTGGCCCCTTTCTTGTTCGTAGATATCGAAAAAAAAATAAGTAATATAATTTGCAGATAACATCGATGCCAGAGAAGGATAACTTGAATTATTAAAGTAAATAATAAAATAAATTGGTAATAATGAAATATTAATAAGCAAAAGACGTATAAAAGTGCAACTTGTACTTGGACAGTAATATAAAACATAAAAGATAGTAACGTGATTATTTTTAAATACAGAATTGTTGTAAAATAATAGTGCGACTTTTGGCGGGAATATGAAAATGTCACGTAGTGGTCTTGTATTATATTCAATATCTTAGTGTTTTAATTTTAAACTGTTATATTATATAACTTTGATGTAATTTTACGTAAAATCACTTTACGTAAAATTAATAGCGAAATAACTTCTGGTACGTAGTGAATAGTATATAAAAGCTTTACAAATGTTTTCGTTTTCCCCTAAAATTCCCAGAAGATACCATTAACACTGTGACCATAGAACTATAGAAGGAGACGTCTTGAAACTGATAATTTTCAAAGAACATTGTAACTCAACACTGGCAACAATGGCTCGTATAAGTAGCTGATCGCTTATATACCAAAGAAGAAGAGAAAATAATTGTACAAATACAAAACTAGGCATTACAAGGATTATTTCCTTAGTGTATATGTATGCCTAAACAAAAATATGTAGAAAAGTAACGTGACATTACAACGCATTTTATAACAAAATATGTAAGCGCGTGAGAAGATATACTTCTTTGGCATCATTAAAAAATAGTATTAGTTAATTAAAGCAATGCATGCAAAATATTCAAATTTTATCACTACTGAATATAATTTATTAGCACATATATAAATTCTCACTACACACACACACACGACACATTACACTACACGTATTAAACACCTTAAAATTTCACTTTCATAATTATTTCATAACGCGCCTAAAGAACAGAGACGTACAAAATACCCTATACAAATTATCTGGAATACAAAATGCAAGATACTTTTAAATTATTCAGATACCAGATACAAAAGACTTTTGAAAATAGTATCTGAAATACTACATATAAAATAGGTATCTTCTAAATTCTTCTGAAGATAAAAATACTTTTGTAAAAAAACAAGATTTTATTTTAATGAATTTAAGTTTATTTTTGATAATTGACATTAATATTATTCACGAATAAATCGTGTTAATCGCTGATATGAAAGGTATAGTTTCAAAACCCTCTTATATTATTTTGATACATTATTTACATTTGTACCAAAGGAAAGATTTAAAAATTTTATTTACTACACGTCAATGCTTATTAATGTAACTTAACTCACTAAAATTTGCCATAAATTCAATCTAAAAAATAATGTTAGTTGTAAACGCCGCTAAAATAACTATAATTATTTTCAAAATCCCCTAAAATGAAATTAACCAATAAGAGCACTGCATTTGAAACACGTGACTTGTAAAACTGTATGACGATATTATTTGTTTTGAGTTGCTCGCGGATTTTAAAAGAAAGGAAATAAAAATTATGAAAGACCATACACAGTTTGTTAAAATGTGACATCAATGAGATGTTGGACTAATAATTTTATAAATGTCTCCATCCATCCATCCATCCATCAGCCCGTAAACGTCCACTGTTGGACATAGGCCTCCCCACGAGAATGCCATCTATAACGGTCCTGTGCCACCTGCATCCAACGGTTTCCTGCGACCTTGATGAGGTCATCAGTCCACCGAGTGGGGGGTCGTCCTACGCTGCGTCGTCCGATTCGTGGTCGCCACTCGAGAACCTTTTTTCCCAAACGGTAAAAAAAAAAAAATGTCAAATAAATGTCTGCTAACATATTATTGAAAATATTTTATCAGAAAAAGTATTTATAAAATACTAAGATAAGGTATCTAAATACAAAATACAAAATTAATTTTTAAATAGTATATTTAATTGTATCTACAAGATGGAAATATGTATCTTGTATCTGTATTTCAGATACTCGCATCTTAGATAAGTCACATCCCTACTAAAGAAGTATGACTTCAAACGAAATATTATTTGGTGTTCAATAGTAACAGAAGCCAGATATCGTATTGTAAGTAGATCGATTTTCCTCCCATTGTGGACGAGACCAGACTAGTAGTGAGACGAGTATAAGAGTGGAAATGATGATGCTATTTCAAGTTACATCACTACCGTTAGACCTCCCTTGGCTTTATCGGTGATGATGATGGATCAATACAATAAGCGACAATCTTTGATGTTCATTTGCGTTATTCAATGACCACACTATTTTAGTGTGATAACTGCTCTTTCGTTCATACGTGTGTTCATAAAGATAGACTAAAGGATAGTATTTGTTTTATTGCTTATGGTGGCAAACGAGCATGCAGCATACCTGATGGTAAGTGTTACTGCCGCCCATGGACCAATTTGCAATACCAAAGGTATAGCTAAGCCGCTGCCTACCAATACAAACCCCAACCGATCAACCCAACAAAATCGATTCTGTAGTTAAGACGAGAAAGTGTAACAAAAACTCCTTATTGCATTTATATCATTAGAAAAATAATAGGCACTCCCGACTAGAAATTTTTTCGTCTTCCTTAGCAGGACCGGACCGGGCATGCCCGATCTGGACCAGATAAGGAATGTAACGCAGAAGATATATCTGGACCCGATCAGGAAAACCTTATCGGGTCCAGATCAGGCATTCCTGATCGGGTCCAGATCAGGCGTTCCTGATCGGGTCCAGATCAGGCGTTCCTGATCGGGTCCGGATGAAATTTTACTGATCGGAACCAAATCAATCATCTGCGTTATATATCTTGCCTGATCCAAAACGAGTATGCCCAGTCCGGTCCTTTTAAAAAACATGAAAATCTTAAAGAACATGTTTAATATGTAAAAATATAAATTAATATATGACGTAGGCACCGAATGCAGTGCTATATTCTTATCATAGAGAGCCCCAGTGAGTCGTTCCGATTATGGCGCAACCACCAGATGCTAACGAGTAACCTGAATTTCTCATTCATGACCTGATCGATCTGTTTTAATCTGATTCGATAACATCTAATTTAATATTAGGCCATGTCATTATGCTTCGGAGAATCTTAACACCGCGATTCAAATAATGACGTCATTTTACTAACGCCATCTATTTATTATGACCCAAAACATTAAATGTTAGAATGATTGTTACAATATAATATTTCTATCTATGTTTTCAAATGTTAGGTACATTTATATATATATTATTTATTTTTGTTTTTTACTTTAAATATAAATTATTTTTATATTATTAATTAAACATTATTATTATTATTAAATACATATGATTAATTAAAGATTTCAGATTAATCTCCTATGATGCAAATACAATTTCGCCGGGGCATAAATATGACAATCATGTCACTTTTTTGAATTTTGATTGATATTTTTTTGTGTTACGAAAACTGTTTCTGGTTCTGATATACTACAAGCCTTACTATATACTTGATGATATTTCACATCAGGCTATCCTTATTTGGTCCTGATCTGGTCCTGATCCGGTATGCCTTACCATACTTGATGTTATTTCACATCAGGCTATCCTGATCAGGACCAGACCTGGTCCTGATAGGGTTTGCCAGATCCGGCATGCCTCATTCTGTCCTGATCGGGTCCTGATCCGGTATGCCTTACCATACTTGATGATATTACACATCAGGCTATCCTTATTTGGTCCTGACCTGGTCCTGATCCGGTATGCCTTACCATACTTGATGATATTTCACATCAGGCTATTCTTATTTGGTCCTGACCTGGTCCTGATCCGGTATGCCTTACCATATTTAATGATATTTCACATCAGGCTATCCTTATTTGGTCCTGATCTGGTCCTGATCCGGTATGCCTTACCATACTTAATGATATTTCACATCAGGCTATCCTTATTTGGTCCTGATCTGGTCCTGATCCGGTATGCCTTACCATACTTAATGATATTTCACATCAGGCTATCCTTATTTGGTCCTGATCTGGTCCTGATCCGGTATGCCTTACCATACTTAATGATATTTCACATCAGGCTATCCTTACTTGGTCCTGATCTGGTCCTGATCCGGTATGCCTTACCACACTTGATGTTATTTCACATCAGGCTATCCTGATCAGGACCAGACCTGGTCCTGATCGGGTTTGCCGGATCCGGCATGCCTCATTCTATCCTGATCGGGTCCAGATACATGATCTGGTTGAACCATACTTTTTTTCTAGTCGGGCTGTTGCACGCAGTCACTAAATAAAATTGTCAAAAAAAAAATAACAATGCACACAGCCGCTTGTCTACAACTAATCTCATAAAAAAAATGAATGACCAAGGTAAACAGATAGAATGCCTAAAAGATGACTCACAAAGATTTGGCCACTCAAGGAGTTTCCTCTTACAAGTCGAGAAAAAAAAACGTTGCGAACATTACCGCTCGGATTTTGTCGAAAACTATTCGTCATCAACTTTCTTAAATCGATACGGTAAAACCAAATATACATTCTTCGATTTCACTGTAATAACAATTGTTTGTAGCACGAACATTAATATTGCAAGTGCGATAATTATTAAACTGTTAATGTGATTTTTTTTTCCTTTCGTGGAGCTATTTTTCAACGGTCTTAGAACAGATTCCCGTTGGAAAAATTAAAAAGAATGTTAATTATCGTTTTGTTATTAACAATTTACTTAAGTGAAAAATTATAAAGCTAAAAAAGAAATTTAAATTATATCATAAACAACGCATTTTATTATAACAATTTTTTAAACAATAGGAAATTAAAATGATTAAAAATCATTTTTAAGTAGCTTCTGATCATAAGAAAACGGATCAATAGTAATATTGTAAAAAAAACTTTTTTTCAATATTTAATGAAGCACTTGTTGACTAAACTAATAAAATTGTTTATTGATATACACAATACTATGCCAGCTTATATACGTCCCACGGTCTCTATCTTCATCCACAGTAGGAGAAATGGATCCAGTATACCAGGCTAGTCAGACGTAGAAGGAAGACTTGATATAAAACCCTATAGGTACTAAGATAGGGTTTATATCAAGTCTTCCTTCTCTTGCATAGATAATATCTGCATATTCTGTTCTACGGCTAAGAAAGAGAGAAAACCACAAGTGTGGTGACCCATGGGTGATTGTAAGAGACGGCTAAGGGATCTTGTATCCCTCCCACGCATGTAATATTTATGCAAGAGAAGGAAACCTCAAAACAAAACCCGCCACGTTACATCGCCATAAGCAAGTTTTCTAAGTAAATAAATACTCTTGGATCTTAGTACAAGGTACATTATAAATATGTAGGTACTTGGTTAAACTTACATAGATTCCTTGTAGCAACATTTTAATTATATACCAAGCCGGATGAATGAATCATATTTCACAAATAAACATGGTTAACCCAAGATTATAATAAAATTATGAACAAAAACGCCTTTGTAGTATGAAGCTTATCGAACAAATTATTATGCCTATGTTTACATCTTCGACAGACGAAACTTCAGTAGTTTAGTTACACAAGGTCACTTGTAACTACTTTTCTTTCATTGGCCAGAGGAAATGAACTCGTGCGGTAAAATAAGAGACTATATTGACACGCCTGTGGATGGAAGTACAGGTAAATGAGGGGTCATCGTAAACTGGTATGTGGGCACGTAAATTGCGCCTACGGTAGAAACATGCATAACGCCATAGATCGGAGTCGCGCGCACAGCTCGTAGTTTGGATTATTTGAAATTCGATTTTTTTTTAAATTGTGATTCTATATTTAAACTTTGTTTTTGGAGTGATCAGTGATATTTTTAAGTTTGTATTGGAATCTTTGCTTTGCAACGGACTGTGACGGTAAGTGGTATAATTTTTTTTTTGTTCGAGTATTTAGTATATTTTTTTTTATTGAATGGTGATGTTATTTGACATTTATTTAATCTTGTTTACAACAAATGTATAATTAACTAAACTTTCGATTAAATCCAAAATTACTTCATCTAAAGTTATAAAAGTATATTATTTTTATGAGTTTTAATAATAACTAATAAAATTATAGATATAAATTTTAAAAGCTTTACGATAAACCAGAAAATCGAATGAAAATAATTATTCTGATTTTTTATATTTGTACAGTTAGTTATTCATTTAACTATTTCATTTAGATTAGAAATTATTTTCGAAATACCGACAAAAAACAAAGAAAAATGTAGCTGTGTTATTACTACTTTGATGATTGATTACCTTTGAATGGCTGTATGTTGATTTCGATACTAGACCAAAATGTCTTCAAGAATCAAAATTATACTGTTGAGAAAATTACTATAGGCAATTTTTTGGTGTTTACTGAAGCTTCCAAATGAAATTCTTGTCAGAATTCAGGGTTTAAGTATTATTATTCAAAGGGAACATGACATCAAGCCTTTTCTACCTTTTTTAAAATAATTATGCAATTGTATATAAGATGATAGGCATTTTTATATTATTCGTTCTGTTTTTGTGTATTTATTTATATTACTTATAAGTTAAAGTAAAACTGTGGTAGCAGTGACCGTAATTATTACAGATAAAAAATAAAAAAAATGTCATGTTGTTAGGATTTTTAATTGAATAACAAGTTTCAAATAGAATTTATAGATACGTAATTTAATTTTAATGATCAATCCAATGGATAGATAATTTAGTTGAGTCATCAATCTATTCAGCTATCAGCCCATCAACGCCCCCTGTTAACCATGGGCCTCCCCAAATGGGATAAATCAATCATTAAATTTTATAATCTGATAGTTACCATAACATTTTGGCGGTTTAATCTATTATTACTTCTAAGTTCTACAAAATGAAGTCAATATTTTTTTTTACCTACCTACTTATGCACCAATATAAATTTTACGGATTATATTGCTTTTTAATTTTGAAAGAGGTAAACAGAAGAGTTTGAGGGTAGGTAATTAATATTCTATACCGTGTGGTCAGCCATGATCACTACTGGAATCTTAACAATATTACACATGAATATAATAAAAGTCGACAAAGAAATCGAATTCCACCTGGTCACCAGAGAATGTTAAAGATTCTCATCATCTACATCTCGGCTCATATAAGCTCATATAAGAAAATTGACCTAATTCATCACACTGTGATCTGCATCAGACAGATTATTATAAGGTTTACTTTCGAATTTTCTTTTTTTTTTGCATATATGTTATATGTATATTATATCCCTTAGTCGTCTTTTACGACACCCATGGGCAAAACATGGGTTGGAGAATTATATTCTTATTCCAGAACTATACAGAAAATAGATTCTAATAAAGGATTTATACCAAATAAATGGCCGGTCATAAGACTTAGCCAAAACCTTATGGAATATGTTCAATCGATTTTAGAGATTTTCTTTTATTTATTTAGATTTCTCAGAGCAATGATTTGCGAATCGCATAAAGTATTATGCTGCGTGGGAATCGAGCCCGCGGCATTTGGCTAAGTGAGTATCTTAATCGCTACGCCATGTGTGTAGAATTAACAACATAACGTCGGCTCAATAGTTGCTCGACATAAAGTTACATCGAATTACTTTAGATTAAAATGTCAAACATCAATAAAACAGTCTTCTAGTGATATATCAACGCTCATCATTCTGTAAACAGTGACGGATATAGGCTTAGGCTTGCGAGGCCCGGGGCCAGAACAGCAAATTTTTAGAGTCGCTAAAATTCTGGAAATGAAGAAAATTTGACAACAATTTTTTTTATTAACTTTAAAACCAATTATTTTACTTCCTTTAAAGGTTCTGTACCCAAACGGTAAAAGGGGACCCTATTACTAAAACTCCGCTGTCCGTCCAACCGTCTGTCACCAATGAACTCTCCAATGTTTCATGAACCATGATAGATATGCTGTTGAAATTTTCACAGATGATGTATTTCTGTTGCCGCTATAATAACAAATACTAAAAAATTTAATAAAATATTTAATGGGGCTCCCATACAACAGACGTGATTTTTTTGCCGTTTTTATAAATAATGATACGGAATCCATCATGCTTGAGTCCGACCCGCACTTGTTTCCTTTACAATCTCAAAATAACAAAATATAAAACATAAATTTATTTTACTAAAAAGACTAATCATGTAAGTACTAAAATTTAAAATATCTAACAAATTCATAAGAGTTGCTAGTATTTGTAGCTACTCCACAGACTAGCAAAAAAACACGCATAGTGATACTTAGTGGAGGTTATTCAGTGTTAGGACCACGCTGTTGACAGTTCTCTGTCTACAGGCGCGGGCCGGTCCGTCCGAGGTAGTATCACACCCTCGCAGAAGATCGACGTCTGAGTAATAGTGCTATTGCGCTTCGTTCGGTAAGCGAGAGAGCCGGATGTTCAGCTGGTTGGGTTTGGGGTTTGTATTGGTAGTCAGCGGCCTAGCTATACCCTTGGTATTGCAAAGGTCCATGAGCGGCAGTGACACTTACCATCGGGTGTGCTGCCTGCTCGTTTGCCACCTTGAGCAATAAAAAAAAAATATTCTAAAGCAACAATATTACTCATAAAAATCCTATATGTTAAAATGTCACATTTATAATATTAGTAGGATTCGCATGGAATTGAATACGATTTACATCAAAGTACTACTAGAGGAACCGAACTAGAGGATGCCGAATGAACATCTGGTTAAGAAGATATACAATGCGAAAGTGGAAGGATGTAGGTACCGGGGGAGGCCGAGACTAACCTACCTAGACCAGATTGGTCACATACTGAAGGGAGGTAGAGTCAAGAGTCTCCGAAACCGGCAAGCGTGTATGAAGAGAATTATGAATGTTGAGGAAGCGAGTGAAGTATGCAAGGATAGAGTTCTCTGGTACTCTGTTCTCTCTGCCTACCCTGCAAGGGATATGGCCTGATGATATGTATGTGTATGTATGTACTACTAGAGGTCTAAGTTAATATACGCTGTTTGCTAACAAGAAAGAAAAAAAATTAAAAAAAAAAAAAATTAAATAGTCATCGTAAGCAAATCAGCGGCGTACTACTAGTAAATCAATAAATATAAATATCTACTCTTGTATTATACAGTAGGTAAGTACATATGGTAGCTTCCAATATAAATAAATCACTATTTACGTCATTATGTCGATCACGTCTGTACGTAGTATGTACTTACACTATATAGACGTAAAGTTTGTTTATCGGTTTGTTTAAAAAAAAAAGTATAGGTACATCTCCAAGATATACAACATATTATTTTCCAACTTCTACATCCAATACATTTTTATTTTTTATTTTCCGTGTGGTGACGGAGTAAGAATACAATTCACCACCCCCTATCTTACCCGTGGGTGATCGTACGAGACGACTAAGGGATATAAAACGCATATAACATCTATGCGAGGAAGGTAAACTCGAAACAAAACCCTATACCAACATGTCTGACCAGCGTGGTATAGTAGTTCAATTACCCTTCCATTATGGAGAAGGCCCGAGCCCAACAGTGGGACATATATGGGCTGAGATGATGACATTCCATACATAATCATTCTCATGCTCTTATCACAATTATTTGGGGTTGCCCAATATGTAATCGATCATACTCGTAATTGCAAGTGGCAATATTTTTATGAGAGACCGCCTGCCCGACATCAACACTAATTGTTGATCAAACGGTATCAAGTGATGTTGGCTAAGGATGTCGTAAAAGACTACTAAGAGTTTTATAACGACCTGGGCCTGATGCCGTTTAGACAAAATTACATTTCCAAGGACTGTTGAATTCAGGCAGGCGTCACGTCATAAAACTATTGCCAATAACTTTTGCAATATTCACGATGGCAAAGTAAAAATATATATAGCGACCCCAAGTAATTGAGATAAAGGCAGATAATAAAAACTACGTTTAATAAAACCGACTTCAAAAACTGAAAAGTACAAAATAACTTAAAATACTATCATTTGTATGTGCTATCTATTGATAGGTTTGAAATCGATGTCAAGCCCTAAACAAAATTATAAACAGCTTAGGTACTTACTGTAATGAAATTCCTACACTAAAGATACCAATACCGGCACCGAGTTTTTGAAGTCGGTTTTTTTTAACGTAGTTTTTATTTTTATTTTTTACTTTTTAGTGTTACAGACACACATAGGTTGTTCTATTAGTAGCGGGGCTTGAGCTACTCGTTCATTTGTCGCACTCATACTTAATGCTAATTTTAGATGGTTTTCTCATGGATGCCATTGTCAGAACTAGACCAAATTGAAATGGGACCACACGAGAAGCACCAGCTTTCAAATAAAAAAAAATCATTAAAATCGCTTTGCCCGGTCAAAAGTTATGAGGTAACAAAACGTAAAAAATAAAATACAGACTAATTGAGAACCTCCTCCTTTTTTGAAGTCGATTAACAATTATCTTTAAGCCACGCTTTACGCCACACTGCTACTGAAATAATACTGTTTGTGTGTGGTTTTCGAGGCTTCCTTCTCTTGTAGGCAGTCTCAAAATAGTGAGCGACTATAAGGTGACAAAATAAGATCCTAACTATGTCACCAAGCGGATAATTATAAACTTATTAACTTTAATACGTTCAATTAAAATAATTTAATTATAATAATACACAAATAACAGGAATATTAATAAACAAAATTGATGACGATGTAAATGGGGAAAATACTGTTACGTCATAAGTAAACAAATCGAAAACTAATATGTTTTTAATTAATGTTGCTAAGGCCTTAATAGGATTAATTAACCACATCCTAACAAGATATAAGCGTCATCGTCATCATTCTTCTCTTAGCCTAATTAGATACTTTAGTAGCGGTATGGACACTTTGTTGACAGTTTTCTGTTTACAACCACACTCACGTAGAAAATTTACAGCTGAGTAGTATTGTGTTATTGCGTTTCATTCAGTGAGCAAGAAAGCTGGAAGCCCAAATTTTTGGTTGGGTTTTAGTTGATAGACTGCAACGTATCCGTATCTTTGATATTGCAAAGATATTCATCCTCTCCATGGGGTGACGGAGTAAGAAAACAATTCATCATATTCAAATTACTGAAATTTAGCATTTAATATGCTTGATTATAATATGCTTGACAAAAACGGTTTTTTTTTTAAATAATAATAATCAAGCATATTAAATGCTAAATTTCAGTAATTTGAATAACAGGGTTATGTCATCGTTTAATACAATTCTAACTGCAAAGTTTGAGTATTAAGTCTGTACAATGTGTGAACAATATCGGGTAGATGGCACACGTCTCCTTAAAGACGTAAATATAATACGATGCGAGAATTGAATGCCCTACAATAGTTCACGGTGGTGTAAGTGGCAGCACGATTGGAACGGATTTCCAATAGGTGTGGGTACGAATCCCACTTGTGACAAACATTTTTCGTTCGTAATCGGATTTTTATAAATTCATCATATCTTACATTTAGGTGTTGTTAAAGACGACTAAGGGATAATATGCATACATCTAATTCAGAGAAGAAAAACTTGAAACAAAATCCTATACAAATACCTTTGACCAGCGCGATATAATAGGTCAATTTCTCTCTTATTGTGGAGCAGGCTTAAGCTCTTTGTGGAGAAGTATATAATAATAATAATATAATAATAATAATTCTTTATTGCACAACCAACAACAATTAGTAATCTATACTAATATTATAAAGAGGAAAGGTTTGTATGTATGTTTGTAACGAATTGGCTCAAAAAGTACTGGACCGATTTTAAAAATTCTTTCACCATTTGAATGCTTGATTGAATCACTGATTGAATCACTGATTAATATAGGCTATTTTTATTGCAATAAAAAAAAATAAGGATCCCTACTAAAACTACAATAATGTTACCCAAGGTGCAAAAATTGCCTATAAAATATCTTTCATCGCATGTGCTGCGAAAACTATTGATGGTAGAACAAAAAAATGTTCCACAATATTAAAGAACATATCAATATCTACAAAAAATGTGATAGCATATGTCTAACTATTGTAGTGATGTCACTATAAATACTTCAATATATAAATAGTTTTCAGTCATCAAGTCACGTACGCAAAAGGAGTCCGCGATACGCTATTGCTAAATACCTTATTATTTAGGTATGTCCTGCATTTCCTGTACGTTTATGCCAAAATGTTTAAAAAATAAATGTCCACCCGTGCGAAGCTGGGACGGGCCGCTAGTCAGTTATAATAAGATTCTAGTTACAAATAAGGTTTAGTAAATAATTAAATATGATCCTTGAATCCTAAACTAGGTTTAATCCCTGTGTTTTAGGAATCAGTGTTCATTCATTATAGTTGAAATCATGATAATATATACATTAACAAGTTGGTAACTAAGGCTTTATTTATTTTCCCATCTCTGGCAGAAATGTAATTACCATTCATTATAATTCTTCTGCTCTTATCCCAATTACTTGGGGTCGACGCAACATGTAAACATACATATTAGACATGCGCGAAACAGTACTTCGCGAAGTGATGTTATATGGCATTACATATTCGTGCCGAGTAATATTACATTTTACCATCACTTCAAACATCACACATGACATTTCATTTAATATAAGCCTTAATGTTCTGCAAATAGAGCTCAAAATAAATATTTATCGACCACAGGCGCAGCGCGGTCCAGTCGTTCTATCCCTCTCACTCTCCCGAAAAGACACACGGCGCGTTTGAGAGATAGATAACCATTACCAAATTACCGAACATTGCAGAAATACAGAACAGTACACGAGTGTTCGGCGTCATGTTTAATGTGATGTGTAATGTTTAATGTCATGTCATGTTTAGTCGCGCAATGTGTAATATGACAGTACGCGGTCGGGTAACATTACGTGTGATGCATCACTCGCATTACTTACACATGTCTGTCTAATACATATTGCAAAAGTTAGTGGCAATATTTTTATGACCCTGCCTGACGTGAATTTTTATTGAGAACTAGCTTCTGCCCGCGGCTTCGCCCGCGTAAATGGTTACTTTCCTAAAGTTTTTCATCCCCTATTTTTATTTTACCCCTTAAGGGTATTTTTTTAGAAAATGTTAATGTCATATTTATTTATATCTAATCAATAGCCTAAAAATAAGTTTCAAGCTTCTGGCTTTAAAAATGACAATACTACCTTACAACTTTTCATCCTCTTTTACAACCCTTTTTTGCATTAAAAGGTAGCCTATGTCCTTTATCAGGCTCTAGACCATATGTGTACCAAATTCCATTTAGATCGGTTCAGTAGTTTTGGCGTGAAAGAGCGACAGACAGACAGACAGAGTTACTTTCGCATTTATAATATTAGTAAGGATAGTAATGGATGTAATTGTTGACTAAAAAGCATCAGGTGGAATTGACCCAGGTTGATATAAATACTTTTGGTCGCCTTTTCATATCCACGAGCATAGTAAAGTTTGGTTTATACAAAAAAATACATAATGAATTAGTTATAATAGCAACTAAAAACCACTAAGGATTAAACCTGTGCTATAATAATGGGTCTACTTACAAAACATGTTTGTGTACAGTACAAAGTAGAATGCTTTTACAATATTATATACCTAAGCTAAATCAAATTTAACAAATATTGTTTCAACTTATGTTGTATTCGTAGCCGCCGCACACAGCAGATGTTATGATCATTCATACCCTTATATATTTTCACCAACAACTCCTAAATTTAGGTAACAACATAAATGCCACATAACATTAAGTTAAATTAAGATATTTTTTCATATTAATTGATGTTAAATAAAATTTAAATTTTAAATATCACCTAAAGCGACATAAATTAAACATAAAAATATCGTAATGTGTATTTAGGGGTCCCCTAAATTTTAGGGGTCGTTGATAAAAACGGGCTTTAGTTATCATTTACGACACAATGTTGCATTTATTATTACACCAGACGGCTCATCTGGTTTTGAATTATTTCTTTTTGGGTTTAAGTTATGTATTCTCTATTATGTTTATAAACGTGTATTATGACGTCACGCGTAATTATTGTGTTATCCTCATGCTAGGGCCGCACCTGCGTGTATCGTCACGAAGCTTCGTGCAATGAGACGATACACGCAGATGTGACCGGTCATTATCAGCTATCGTCGCGAACATTCGGGCTTCATGTTTGTTATTGCTTGGTTGGCGATAAGTCAAAGAGTTTTAGCGCGCTAATATATCGCGCTCTGTAGTCACACATTCATTGCGGCAGAAATTTTCGATGTGTTTAGACGCGTTCGAGGATCTCCAGTTAATCAATAAATATGGAGTGGCGCGATGAAATGGTGTTATAATTTTTACACCATTATGAAGCTGAACTCACGAAGGGATCCAAAAAAATCATTTTGTAATTATTAACATAATATAGCTATAAAAGTAAAGCAATTCGTTATCCATAGTTAATCGCATGAAAATGATTTCGGCCATCTTTAATTATTGCACGATACTTCGTGTAAAATACCGAAGCCGCTAATATGAACACAGTTTTATTGCGATAAGTTTCTAGTATACAAAACGTACGAAGCTTCGCCACACATTACTTCGGGACGATACACGCAGGTGCGGCCCTAACATCAGATGGCCATCATCTGGCTAGAGCCTCCTCCACGATAAGAAAAAATAAATGACCTACCATACCAGGCTCATTAAACGTATTGAGTACAGTGTTTTATTTTGATTTTTCTTTCTCTTGTAAAGATGTTATATTTATACATAATTATTAAATGTCTTAATGGTCTTCTACGACACCGTCGGATAACATAAGAGGTGATAAATTGCATTCTTACTTCATCACTATACGAAGAGAATGTATATTCTAGCATAATTATGCTAGAATTCTAGACGAAGCCCAACCTCGAAAATAATTTGTACATGATCTTATACATCAATATAGTTGAAAGTAAATATAGTTTGACGACTGTTTGTTTTTATGATTTACGTGTCTATGTTACATTCTAAATGGTAATATAAAACGAGGCAACGACTTCGATGTATATAAAGTCACACAATACATATATGGCTGTTGAGCATTTTTTTTTTAATTATCGTTTTCCTGTTCTTATCCTAATTACTTGGGTCGATATGATATGTACTAATCTTTCACCGTATTGTAAATAGTATTCGTAGATGACACTGCATAGCAGAGTATTTTTTTAAACACTAGTTTTTTTAAGTTAATTCTGGACAATACATCCGTCCGATACCACAACTGGTTATTCGATACCAAATCGGTCAAGTGCAAGTTGTACTCGCGCACGAAGGGTTCCGTAAAACTAAAAAAAATCATGTTTGTTGTATGGAAGCCCCCCTAAAATATTTATTTTAGTTTATTTTTACTATTTATTGCTATAGCGGCAATATAAATACATCATCTGTGAAAATTTCAACTGCCTAGCTATCACCGTTCTTGAGATACAGCCTGGTGATCGACGTACGGACGGACAGCGAAGTCTCAGTAATAGGGTCCCGTTTTTAACCTTTGGGTACGGAGCCCTAAAAACCAAATTTTATAACTGTGTATATTCGATATGGTGACGATTTTATTTTTATTGCTTATGGCAAGCAACGAACACGCAGTACACCCGCTGGTAAGTGTTACTGCCACCCATGGACCTTTGCAATACCAGGGGTATATATATATGTACCAGGGGTATAGGCTCACCGAAGGAAGCGTAATACAACATTGCCACCAAAGGACGGCCCGTGGCTGTAGACAGAAAACTGTCAACAGTGTGGGTCAACCACTATAAAATGACGACGATCTAAGAACATAGGCAGCCACCATAATTTTCTTACAAATGACTTCTATGGAAGAGAATGAAAAACTTAAAATAAAACCACAGTGGTTTTATTTTAAATTTTCGACATAGATCAGATCACGATCATCATTACGTTCCCATTATGGACCAAGCCCGAGCTTAGAAGTGAAACGTGTATGGGCTGAGCACCTATAAAAATTAACTAAAATATGGTAATGTTTTTTAGGGTTCCGTACCTCGAAAGGAAAAAACGGAACCCTTATAGGATCACTTTGTTGTCCGTCCATCCGTCTGTCCGTCTGTCTGTCCGTCTGTCTGTCTGTCTGTCTGTCAAGACTCTTTTTCTCAGGAACGCGCGGAGGTATGAAGCTGAAATTTATATCAAATACTCAGATCTACTGTCCCTTAGAGCTGTAAAAAAATCAAACTTTTAAGCTAACGCAATCAAAAGATACAGCTATTTATGTCGCAAATTTCTGCAAATTTTCGACACTCGCAAGGGAATCAAAACCTACAGGGTACTTCCCGTGAACTCAGAATCTTGAAATTTGGAACGAAGCAACGTCTTATAGCACAGATTAAGGAAAAATTGTGAAAACTGTAAATTTTTGATTACATCATATAAAAAAAATATTTTTAATCATTTTTTTTATTCTTTCCGTGTGGTGACGGTGTAAAAATATAATTCACCACCCCCTATCTTACGCGCGGGTGATCATAAAAGACAACTAAGGGATGTAAAACGCATATATAATATGCAAGAAAAGGAAAACTCTAAACAAAACACAGTACCAACACGTCTGACTAGCGTGGTATCAACATCATCATCATCTCAGCTCATTTATGTCCCACTGTTGGGCTTGCCTCCTCCATAATGAATAGACAAATAGACCTACTATACCATGCTGGTCAGACGTGTTGGTATAGGGTTCAGTTTTGAGTTTTCCTTCACTTGCATAGATGTTATATGCATTTTATATCCGCTAGTCGTCTCGTACGATCACCCACGGGCAAATAGGGGATGGTGAATTGTATTCTTACTCCGTCACCTCACGGAAATACATACATACATACATATCATCACGCCATATCCCTTGCAGGGTAGGCAGAGAGAACAGAGTGCCAGAGAACTCTATCTCTGCATACTTCACTCGCTTCCTCAACATTCATAATTCTCTTCATACACGCTCGCCGGTTTCGGAGACTCTTGACTCCTCCTTCCTTCAGTACATGACCGATCTGGTCTAGGTAGGTTAGTCTCGGTCTCCCTCGGTACCTACATCCTTCCACTTTCGCATTGTATATCTTCTTAACCAGACGTTCGTTCGGCATTCTTTCCACATGTCCGAACCATCGGAGCATGCCCTTTCGCATCTTTACACCAATACTCTCTTTCATACCTACTCGCTCTCTTACGTCGTCGTTACGAATGCGGTCGGTCAGCCTAACTCCACAGATTTTCCGCAGAGATCGCATTTCGACCGCATTAATTTTACTTTCATACTCTTTTCTGCATACCCAACTCTCGCTTCCATACAGCGTGGTATACATTAAATATAGCGTGGTATAGTAAGTTAATTTCCTTCCCTTTATGGAGAAGTCTTTGAGCCTAATAGTGACACATATATGAGCTGAGATGATGAAATGATGGTAATAATTTGTGATCTATTTGTAATATTTTGTAATATTTTTATATAACGCGATATAATCCGTAAAAATAATTTTGTTTCCTATAATTTTTGATATAAAATATTTAAAATAAAACTATTTTTACGGTATCAATCGCGTTTGTATTTGACTTTTAATTTCCCGACGTTTCAACAATTTACAGCGTTCATGGTCACGGGATGACTACTAAGTACATAAAGTGTTCGGAACATCGGGAAATTAAATACTAAATACAAATGCTTTAGTATCCATAAAATAGTTTTATTTCTAAGATGTATGCTCGTGTAAACATCAGAAATCATTGTGGTAATAATTTCAATTGATATTATTCGATACTTTAACATTTGTAAGAAGGACGGTATTTAAATGCAGCGAGCAACCCCCGTTAATCTGTGAAAAAGGAAATACATTATTGTACTGTTTAAGAATACAAGTATGATGTCACAAAGTCACGATGCAATCTTCATTATATAATTTACTTCACTTTAGATACGGTTTGATAATATTCACTTGACAAAACAAACATTTCTAAGAACTAAATATATCAGATATTCTTTTGAATTAAATTTTTGTATGGAAGGACTTTGTAGATTCGCAAACCTTTTTAACTCATTCCAAAAAAGGGAGCAAATTTCATTTCGTCTTTATTTATTTTGTTATTTTTTTATTTACGGTTGTTACCTAAATATTTTTTTTTCTAAATGAATAGAAATAAAACGAGAGGTGTCCTCTTGTGACTATAGTAGTAGCGGCTACGAATACTACCAACTCTTACTTTGCTTGTGGATGTAGTAAAAGACGACTAAGAGCCTTATAACGACCCCGGCCAACTCCATCTGATGCCGTTTGGTCAACAGTTACATTCCCAAGGAGGTTTGACATCTGGCAGGCGGCCGGTCATAAAACTATTGCTAATACAATATGTACTATGAAACCAAAGTACATACTGTATCGACCCCAATTAATTGGGATAAGAGTAGGAGAATGATGTTTAAGAACGGAATTTAAAGTAATTCAAATAGTAATATTGATCTAATCTAACTTTGACTGCACACATATCGTAATGATTAAGATACCGACTTTCAGTGCCAGTTGCGTGGATTCGATTCCTGCTCAGGACAATACTTTGTGCAATCCAGACAGTGCAAAGTTCTGAGTCTGGGTGTAATTTGTCTGTGTTAATTGTATATTTGTAAAGTCCCCCGCAGTACAAGGATTATTGCCTTCAGGGTAGTGTATTAAAAAAAAATAACAGGAAATATGGAGTGAGTACTGGAAGTATTTGGATTAAAATTGGCACATGATGATCTATACACATAAAACATAGACCATATCCTGGATTAACACATGGGATATTTATTATCCCTTAGTATAATAGTTCAACTTTGGAATACAGCGAGCAGCATCTAGTATATATGTACCCATCTAATTGGTATAACTTAATAAAGAAGCTAATTTCCCTCGTCTAAAGGACAACCTTGTCCAACAGTGGATCATATATAGTCTAAAAAGAATAAGAAGAGAAGCGTGGAAGGTCAGTATTAAGACTAATACACCATCGTTATATTTTAAAAGGTTATGAGATGTAAGTTACCTTTGCCTAACAAAACCTTTCCTTCCTTCCTATAGTTAACCTTTAATAGTAAGGCTGGAACACTATAAAAACAACAAGAGACATGCTTTTAATTTAAAAATCTAATTACAACTGCATTATTTTGTCACCTTCACTTTTCCGTATATGTGATTTGAATATATGTGATTCAAAAGCCTTCGTCATGAACGTTAAAATATTGTATTGATTCGTGATTCTTTATACTAATAATTATATCATCCTCCCCATATGGTGATGGTTTAATAGTGGTAGGATCACGCTGTTTCACAATTCACTGTCTACAGCCGCGGGCCGGCCCGTCCGGGGTAGTACCACACTCTCGCAGAAGATCGACGTCTGAGTAACAGCAATGTGCTATTGCGCTTCGTTCGATGAGCGAGAGAGCCGGAAGCTTAACTGGGTGGGTTTGGTGTTTGTATTGGTAGGCAGCGGCCTAGCTATAGCCTTGTTATTGCAAAGGTCTATGGGCGGAAGTGACATTTGCCATCAGATGTGCTGCTTGCTCGTTTGCCACCATAAGCAATGAAAAAATGGTAATAGCTTAGCGGTGGTGTAGGGAGTATTCGCGAGGCAGTCGTCTCGCCGAAGGAGGTAGGAGTTCGCGTCAGAGTATATAATATCATCAGCTACCAAGCCGAATTGTATTAATAGAAGCGATTATACTCTTTCACAAAAAGAATCAACTCAAAATTGAGAGCGTAAATAATTATTATGAAATATTTCAATATTAAGAAAGACTTATTTACGCCATTTCTAACGGTATCGGGAGTGCTATCGCAACTGCGTCTGATTAATTAGCGCCCATATTTCAACGTTTACTTCACCTCATTTCAACTACAATAGAATAATATTTTAAGCATTATTTCTTCATATCTATCTGGTTATAAAGCATCCGAGATGTTAGTATAGCAAAAACAAAATTGGACACGATAAAAACCGTAAAATTAGTTTTATTATTTACATCTAATATTCGTGTAAATATCGAAAATCATTATCGTTATTTTGGCAATACAATTGGTTTTTTTTTACGTTACTTTGCATTTAAATTACTAAGATTTAGCATTTGACATGATAAGCTATTTATAAAACCTTATTTGCGAACGAAAAATTAATACCATTTTGAAGCTATTGGACTTCCGTACTAACCGCCTCATTGGTTCGCGTCATCGCTTATACTTCTAACATAAAATGTTAGAGTAATAAATCTGTACAATATGTAAACATTTGTCGATAGATGGCGTGTTCAACGTCAGCCGTAAAAACGACAATGCGAGTGAGGATTTGGTTATCATGTATAACACCCACATTGGTCTAGTTAATAAGATGTTGGGAACGGATTGCCAATAGATGTTGATTCAAGTCGTACATGTGTCACGCATGTGGTAATACTTTTTCTCTCGCAGATAAGATTTTACTTCACGTGTGTAAATCATAAAAATTGCGTTTGGTAACGGAAATGGTGACGGACGGAATTAAGAATGTGGGGAAGAATGCAAACACACTACCACCTCATCTGCGCCACCCAATTTCCTGTCTGTAGATGATCATAAAAGACGACTAAGAAACTCAAACAGATAATATCATTGCAAGAAATGGAAAACTCAAAATAAAACCGTATTATTGTTGCAACCATACAATTTGACCGCATAGTACAAAGCAGGTCAATTTCTTGCCGATTTTGAAGGCGACTTGAACCCAGCAATGGGATATATATGATCTGAGATGATGAAACTGCATTTAAATAACCTCACTATGTATCACAATATGAATAATATGGTATAATGTTTTTTTTCAACAATTTTTTTTTTCGGACCTGTCATAAAATTTTGTTACAAGTGCCCAAAAAAAAAATTCCCTGTAAGTTTGGGCCGACGAGGTAGTACGGGACTCTTAAACTTGATTTTCCATGAAATTCGGAATTTTTCGAATTTATTTCGTGAATGACAAGAGCTACAGAAAAAATGTGAAACTTGTAGAAAATTCAATTTCCTACAAAAAAGGTTTTCAGCACCAAGTCATTAAAATCAACATTTCCGGAGATATTTAATGATAAAATTTATGTAGGTAATTTCAAATTTTAAAGGAAAATCGCGTCAAATTATAAAAATATCTTTTTTGTTTATTATCCATCACTACTTTTTTCACTAATTATTTTTTAATATTTTATAATAATCTGGGCTCTAATCTGCTCCACAATAGAAAGGAAATTGACCTACTATACCACGCTGGTCAAACAGATTGATATAGAATTTTATTTCAAGCTTTCCGTCTCTTTTTGTTTATGTTATATCATATTATATTCCTTAATGGTTAGGTATATATGACACCAATGAGTAAATTAAAGGGTGAATTATATTCTAAATAATTAGAAAATTCCATTTCACTGTTGCTGAATAAAAAAGTTTTTAATCAAAAATACAACGTGAATACCGGAACGGGGCCGCGGGCGTATTATTATTAGTATAACTCGCAACATATCGTTATCGGCCGCGAGTATTCGATACAGAGCCAATACAGGAACGCAATTGGATATAGTACGATAGTTTCTGCATGTGTTATGAATTTTATAATTAACTACGCTTTATATGGTGAATATGATAGAGTAATGGACAGAATAATAAATAAAGCTCTCGAGTTCGAATGTCGCAATGCAATTCTCCGATTTTCGATGTTATATGCGTAAAATAGTTGATTATCACTTGCTTTACACAAAAAGTACAAGCACAACTTAACAAAAAAAAATTACCGTGCTAGGCTCAGTCATCCAATTATGTATAATCGTAAATGGTTTCTTTAAAAGCGAAAACAAACCTTAGGAAGAAACCCGCATATTTATGTATCCTAAAAAAATCTTATAAATATACAAAATCCATTCTCTGGACAGCACGTAAAGTCCTAATGGATTGTATAAATTCCAATATGATGAAAATAATAAAAAGTTGGAGGAACTTCTCGTGTGGTGATGGAATTAAATTACAATTATCGCCATCATTTGTTTGCCAGTGGGAGATGTAAAAGTTGACTAAGTCCCATACTAAGGGAATGGGGAGCAACTTTTTACTGGTCATCACATAGCTTAACACTGTAATTACCAATTTGCCTGTCAAACCTGATGATTACGGTACTATGCCCTCATTTGTCAGAGAGGTCTACTTCCAGCAGTGGCTGAATAATGGTGTTTCACAATATTTTACTATCAGAATACTTATAAATCAACTGCCTTGTTACTTGTGATCGACGTAATATTCTTAGCCACACATTCTTATTAAATATCATCACTGCTTTTATCAAAATCATCATTTCAGTTCGAGTCTCCTTCACAATAGGAGGACAATTGACCCAGCATACCACGCTTATCAGACGAACTTCTATAGCATTTAATTTCGAGTTTTCCTGCTCTAGCATTGATGTTATACGCTTATTGTAGTCGTCCTTTATAATACTCACATGCAAGAAAGGAGATGATGAATTTTATATATACTTGTCTGCGTGTATATACGTTAATTATCTTTGTAAAGTCCCCCATAATACACGGATTATTTGTTTAGTGCAAGGTGAGGTCTTTAAAAAAAATAAACTGTCATTATTTCCTTGCAAGGTGAAGCCTTAAAAAAATAAACTATCACCGTATAGAAAACTCTGACTTCACTCCCTTTCTATCCATTATTCACATAATCCATCCATCCTTTCTTCACTACTACCTTCAATGTTCATACTTGCTCATAATTATCCTCAAAATATTCATTCCATCTTATCACATGCCCATACAACACCCATCACTGACGCAACTTTCAAAATGTATTTTCGCCTGCCTCATTTTCGTAATATCTTAAGATCGACCTCTAAAATATTTTACCTTGATAGTTTCCGTACCACAAATAGGGTGCTGATATAGCAAATATAGACCTTCAGATAAAAATGCATGTGTGTCATTTGTTATCAGTTGCCTGTCATGTAAGTTGTTAAGCAATTGAGTGGAATTATGCATTATTGAATTTTAATGAGCAGTCACGTATTACGATCGTAAAGTTTTGAGGTCATTTGTTACCTTATTATTTGAGTTTGCTATTAGATATTAACTTGTATATTAATGACGGAGTAAGAATACAAATCACAATCAGTTTTCTTGCCCGTGGGTAAAAATATTCATATAACACCTGTGCTAGAGAAAGAAATAAAACCCTAGGAATACTACCAACCTTTACTTTGCTCATGGACATGACGATTAAGAGCTTTATATCGACTGGACCAGCTCCATCTGATACCATCTGGTCGACAACTACATTCTCAAAAGTGTTGTCAGGTCACGACACGACCACAGGACGGCCGATCATAAAACTATTGCCAATAACTTTCCAACATTTAGTAAGAGGAGTACATATTGCTTCGACCCCAAGGTATTGGGATAAGAGCAGAAGAATGATGATGATGAGATACCCAAGTACAGCCAACCCAAGCTCAACAATGCAGCTTTTAGAATATTATAATTTAACTGGTTAATGTAGATCAACATGGGTAGTTCAAATTAAACTGTCAAAGTTCACTCTGAACTTCATTGCTTAGATAGTACAGTTCCATGTCCGATTTAACTAAAGTGTTAACAAAGGCCAATGACATCTAGACTTGGTTGCAAGTATACTGATTGATTATTTACGAAAACCGAAACTGATATATTAAATACCTAGGCATAAAATAAATCCTAAATATTCATCTGGGTTAACCCAGAGATCCCTAGATCCACCTTGGTTTCTGGACACAGAATAGCAATTTTTTCTTTTTTTTTTTTTTTTTTTTTTTTTTTAAATTACTTAAATGTTGAAGAAATTCGTAAAAATGAAAATTTTGACTTTCGGTCGACCTAAGATAATAATCTAGAACCTCCAGATCGGCCGTTATCTGCGCAAGGGGCTCCGGCCGCCGAAGACAGCCGCAGTGGTGATCACTGTGCTGCCTGAGGCGGCAGAAAGGGGCCTCAGCTATGAGGCCGTTCTGAGGAAAGCCCGGCGGGAGCTCGACGTCTCCAACATAGGAGGCGTTGAAGCCAGGACCCGCAAGGCCCGGACAGGGGCTTGGATTCTAGAGTTCCCTGGGGCCGAGGGCACCAGGACGGCCGATAGCGTGGCGTCGAAGTTGAGAGGTCTGTTCGCCGAGGAGGGTGGCGTTAAAATCGCCAGACCCGTGAAGTGCGCCGAAATGCGCATTGCGGGTCTGGACGACTCCGTGACGGTGGAAGACATCCGGGAGGCCATTGCCTCGAAAACCGGGTGTCCCATGGACACCGTCCGGGTTGGCGCCATCCGGCCCGGTGCGGGCGGCGTAGGTGCTGCCTGGGTGCAGTGCCCAGTGGAGTCGGTCAGGCAACTGGCCGACTCAGGCAGGCTCCTCGTGGGCTGGAGCTCAGCGCGAGTCACCGTGCTGGAGCACCGGCCTGCGAGGTATTTCAAGTGCATGGCGGTCGGGCACACCCGGCCAACATGCACTAATTGCTTTGACTGCGGCGAACTCTGTTTCCGCTGCGGTCAGACTGGGCATATGGCGGCATCTTGCGCCGCCCCGCCCCACTGCCCCGCGTGTGCGGCGGGCAATAAGCCCGCCAAGCACCCCATGGGCTCTGGAGCGTGCAGACCTCCAGCTTCGGCTCCAAAGGGGCGGAGCGGCCCTTTGACTCCGGCCGCTCCCGCTCCTAGCGCGGCCCGATCGCCCGCAGCAAGCCAGGAGGTGATGATGGACACGGCCCATTAATGGCTGCCCAGTCCACTCACCTCCTGCAGGCCAACATCCACCACTCCACCGGTGCGCAGGATCTCCTCCTGCAATCCATGGCGGAGTGGTCGATCGGTGCAGCCGTAGTCGCGGAACCGTACGTCGTGCCTGATCGCCCCAATTGGGTGGTCAGCCGAAACGGAACCGCGGCAATCGTCACCTCCACGCAGCGGCACTTCCCGTCCTTATCCCTCTTGGATAGGGGCGAGGAATTTGTCGCGGCGGATTGGGGAGGGGTCACGCTCTACAGTGTATACCTCTCCCCTAATAGGAGGATGGACGATTTCGGGGCCTCCCTCACCACCTTGGAGGCTTCGATACGGCGACTGGCACCGGGCCTCGTCCTGGTCCTGGGGGACTTCAATGCCAAATCCACGGCGTGGGGGTCCCCGATGACGGACGATCGTGGGCGGGCGATCGTGGAGTGGGCGGCGTCACTGGGCCTCTGTGTCCTAAACAGAGGCTCAGTGAAAACGTGTGTGCGACAGCAGGGTGGGTCGATAGTGGACTTGTCGTTCGCTAGCCCCGCTGTCGCACCACGAGTGAGGAACTGGCGTGTCCTGGAGGAGGCGGAGACCCTGTCGGATCACCGATACATCCGGACGGAGGTCTCCCCTCTCCGGGACCCCAACAGGGGTCACAGGGCGGACCGGGCTCCCGCATTTCCGCGGTGGGCTGTGGGGCGTCTAGATAGGGACCTACTGGCGGAGGCGGCCATCGTGAACACGTGGCTGTCCTCACCACCCCCAGTGGACGGAGTGGACGTTGAGGCTGTCCGCATCCGCAGTGCGTTAACGCAGGTCTGCGATGCGGCCATGCCCAGGGTGCGGCGTCTACCTCCGAGGCAGGGGGTCTACTGGTGGTCCCCAAGACTGGCGGACCTTCGTGCGGCGTGCATTAGTGCCCGAAGGTCCTACACCCGCAGTCGGCGGCGTCGCCGCGATGTTGAGCGGGAGGGCCAGCTGTACGAGGCGTACCGCAGTGCGCGTACCGCCTTTCGGCTGGCCATCCGGTCCGCCAAGGACGCAAGTTGGCAGGAGATGCTGGACGGTCTCGACCGTGACCTCTGGGGTCGCCCGTATCGCGCGTCGCTGAATAAGCTTCGCGCGCAGGGCCCCCCCCTCACCGAGACCCTCCAGCCCGACCTCCTTCGTAGAGTGGTCGAGGAGCTGTTCCCGCGGCAGTCAGAGCACACGCCCCCGATCATGGCTTCGCCAGATCACGACCGGGAGGCCGTCGTGAGTGTTCCGCCCGTGACGGAGTCGGAAGTGGGGGCAGCCGTGGCGAAGATTCGATCCGCCACCACGGCCCCCGGCCCGGACGGAGTTCCAGTCCGGGTGTTGACGTTGCTCCTCGAGCATCTCGAACCTCGCCTCAGGCGACTGTTCAACGCCTGTCTGACGTCTGGACAGTTCCCTGAGTGCTGAAAGGAAGGGAGGTTGGTTCTCCTGCCAAAGCCGGGACGGCCCCCGGATTCGCCGTCGGCCTACAGGCCCATTGTGCTTCTGGACGATGTGGGTAAGCTGCTGGAGCGTGTCCTCGCTGCCCACATCGTCCAGCACCTGGAGGAGGTGGGGCCCGATCTGTCGGACGCTCAATTTGGGTTTCGGAAGGGGCGTTCGACCATCGGGGCCCTGCTATGCCTGAGGCAGACGGCCGCGGAGGCTGTCGCCGGCAAAGGAGTGTTGTTGGCGGTGTCGTTGGACATCGCAAACGCCTTCAATAGTCTGCCATTCAGCTGCATCAGGGAGGCGCTCCGGTTCCATGGAGTGCCCCTGTACCTCAGGCGGCTGGTGGCAGACTATCTGGAGGGGCGCAGTGTTCTCTACGCGAGCCCCGCAGGGGACATTGTGCGGACGCCCATGTCGTGCGGTGTTCCACAGGGGTCGGTTCTGGGGCCGACTCTGTGGGACATCGGGTACGACTGGGCGTTGAGAGGGAGTCTCCCCCCCGGGCTGAGCGTTATGTGCTATGCTGACGACACGCTCGTCACAGCCCGAGGCAGGACACTCGAAGAGGCGGCGAGCCTGGCCACTCTCGGCACCGAGGAGATGGTCAGGCGAATCGAGGCGCTGGGGCTCAGGGTGGCCCTAAACAAGACGGAGGCCCTACTATTCCATGGGCCCCGTATGAGGCTGCCTATCGGCGCCTCGTTAGTCGTCAACTCCATCCACATCAGTATCCAGGCCCATATGAGGTACTTGGGTCTGGTGCTTGACGGGCGATGGTGGTTCCGGGAGCATTTTCACCAAATTGCTCCCCGGCTGGTCGGCGCGGCGTCCGCCCTTTCTCGGCTCATGCCGAATGTGGGCGGACCCAGTTTCGAGGGCCGACGGCTGTATGCGGGGGTGATCCGCTCAATGGCCATGTACGGCGCACCCGTGTGGGCGAGGGCTCTGAACGCCCAGCTCAGAGCGGTGCTGTGGAGGCCACAGCGAGCCATGGCGGTCAGAGCCATTCGCGGGTACCGCACGGTGTCGACAGAGGCGGCGTGCCTATTGGTGGGGACACCCCCGTGGGACCTAGAGGCGGAGATGCTCTCCGACCTCTACCGGCGGGTTACCTCAATGCGCGAAGAGGGTGGCTCCCCATCGTTTAACGAGATAGCCACCTGGCGCGAGGACGCCCGCCGAGAAGTCATCGCCCGTTGGGCTACGCGGCTGGAGAGGCCTAGACACGGTTACCATTGAGGCCCTCCGGCCCGTACTGATGGAATGGATGGAGCGGCGGCACGGGGTCCTCACCTTCCGACTGGTGCAGGTGTTAACGGGGCACGGGTGTTTCGGGAAATACCTGCACACGGTCGTGCACAGGGAATGGACTCCGGGCTGCCATCATTGCAGTAGTGACGAGGACACGGCGCAACATACGCTCGAGGAAAGCTCGGGCTGGGACGGGCAGCGCCGCGACCTCGTCGCTATTATCGGTGCCGACCTGACGCTGCCGGCTGTCGCGAGGGCGATGGTCGACAGCGTCAGGAATTGGGACGCGGTCGCCGCCTTCTGCGAGGCTGTCATCTCGCAGAAGGAGGCGGCGGAACGGGCCCGGGAGGATTCCCGTGACCCGGGCCGCCGCCCGCGGCCGGGGCGGCGCAGGCGCGAATACCTGCGCCTGATGCCGCCCTAACCGAGGCTTCGGGTGATCGGACCGGGGAATTGTCCGGTCACCCGACGCGAGGCCACCGCGTGAGGACGACGCCTCGACGGCGAAATCTGTCGGGGCGTCAACAGGAGAGGAGCCCGAGAGGGCATACCACCGAGCGGGCCACCGAAGACAAAGATCGGGTACCGGTGGCCCGCTCGCATGGCGAAGAAGAGGTGCTTGCAGGGTGGGTCAATGGGGTTGCGCGCCGCCTCTTCCGTCACCCCGGACCGATTTGGCGGGGTGCGACGTCCATGGCCCACCAAAAAAAAAAAAAAAAAAAAAAAAAAAAAAGATCGGCCGTTATGTACTTATTATGTTACTGGGACTAACAAAACAGTCATTCTATGACGCCGATAACGTGACAGTCGAGTCTTTCAGTCTCGTATTTCATTGATACAACACTCATTGTTATTCAAATGAGTACCAGATGGTTTTCAATATTATTTTTCATCTGTAAATCAAATGCAAAGCTGAACTAATTCGACAGTTTGGATTGACAGCTAATATTAACAATATTATTAGTAAACTGGCAACTATATGACAAGCTAAAACATGAGATTTTTTTTGGCGAGAACATGCAAAATGTCATGTGGTGTTGTGGCATTATATTAATAGTTTTTAGAGAATTAAAAGGAATCATTTAGCTGGTGTTTTATGTAATTTAATACAGATAAACCGCTGAAGTATAGTGAATGTTATATAATAGTTATTAACGTGTATCGTGTGTTCCTTGTTTGTCAACGCCCAATTAATGGTAACGGCTTGACTTACTGACGGATTGTTGTTATTAATAAACTACTCAATATCACGAAGCGGAGTATTATGATATAAATTACGAAGAATTTTTTTTTTCATAATTGTACATTGTTGTATTCAAAAGCAAAATGTATTCACCTGAAGTTCTTTATATCTATGTTCATAAATATTTTTGTAAGTAAATGTTTCATTTCTTTGGTGACGGAGTAAAAATAAACTTTATTGTCTGCTTTCTTTGCCATGTATTCTTTATTAATAACTTTAAAGTTAGGTCTATACTTAATTAGTAATTTACGTTGATACCTACTTATTAACTGAATTTGTACATTCTCTTATTTATTTGGGCTTATTATTTATTTGAACATACGCATGAGGGAAGTGTAATTTTCCAACTCACAAATTGTTGCGGGTTACAAAACAATTAAAAGGATTTACAGGAACTGCCTAAGGGTCAAACTCCACGGATAACTGATAACTCCAACTATGATGGCCAACTCAAGAGCCATGTATGACGATTATGAGTTTGAAAAAATTAAAAAAAAAATCTAGTTTCATTAAATTGAGATCATTTAGGCCAACGGTCGGCAACAGGCGGACCGCGGTCCGTATGCGGACCGCGAATGGTCGAACCTCGAACAGGCAAATATTGTAATGTATTGTATCATCATCATCACAGCCCATATATATCCCACTGTTGGGCTCGGGCCTCCTCCATAATAGGAGGAAAATTAACCTACTATACGCTAGTCAGACATGTTGGTATAGGGTTTTGTTCCGAGTTTTCCTTCTCTCGCATAGATGTTATATGCGTTTTATATCACTTAGTCGTCTCGTACGATCACCCACAGGTAAGATATGGGGTGGTGAATTGTTTTCTTACTCCGTCACCACACAGAAAAGATAGTTGCCCAGAGTATCCGGACCTAAAACTACGTGTTGACTTCTGATTTAGGCGTTCGTGTTCCTTTATTTTCCTTAATATATTACCATTATTATTATTGCCATAATTAATTCGACAATATTGATAATTCAGGCCTCTATATATAATTTTTTTATTGAATACTGATGATTACCTACGCGAGTACTACCCATTTGTATTAAAACTATTTTTAACCGATTTCTAAAAGGAGTAGGTTCTCAATTCAATTGGTATGTTTTTTTTATGTATTTACACCGATTACACTGAGATTTATAATCCGATTTACATGATTTCTTTAGTTAGATGCGGAATAGCTGCCATTTGGACCCATAAAAATTTAAGATAGTTTGGCCTAGTAGTTTTCATAACTTTTCATTTTATAAACCTTTTTTTTATTAAGGAACCTATTACCTATGGCGTTGGTATTTGATTTTTAATTAACCCGAATTCGAACACTTTTATGTTCATGGTCACGTTAGGACTAAAGTTTCTCACACCTATTAAGTCATTGTTATTACAAAGATTTATATCCACCTGTTGCTGTATTAGTTATTAAATTTTGACCAACATTTTTTATACAAATCCATTGCCAGTACAAAAAGAAAATGATTCTATATACAGAGTGGAGACGACCATACGATAATAATTTTAATTTAGCCCAGCCTGTATACAAACTTTGAATATAATATGTCGTATAGTTTAGCCACAGCACCTTACTTTGTATTATTAACATTTTCTACACTCTGTATTAAAAATTAAAATTATTAGGCTATCACTAAGAGATCAAAGACCTTCCGCGCCGCGTCGGTATAAACTAATATGAAGGTAGGTACTTACATATCGTCAGTTTACCACTTCAAGTATTCGCCAAACGCAATACAAATTAATGCATATTATACCTTATTCCTGGCCAATAAGATCCATATAAACTGTGTCATCAGACTTAGATAAGACAATTAAAAGTACCTAATGTATGCGGCGTAATGAAAGAATATACTCGGTATTACAGGTCAGTGAACTAATATTTACAAACGCTGTTCTATTTTATTTCAATATACATACATACATAGCTTCACGCCTGTTTCCCAGAGGGGTAGGCAGAGACTACGAATTGCCACAAACCACGATCCTGGCATACTTCCATCGCTTCATTCACACTCATAATAATAATATCAATATTTATGATAAAAAGTTTGTGTGAAAATATTTTTTTTTAATTTGCATGTGAGGACTTTTAGATAGTTTCAAAATACTCCTATACACTAGTATTGCCGGTGTTTTCATTTATTGTCGCATTGTCATCTCCACCTTGTATATACAATTTTATATTGTTTAAATAAACAATGTAAATATACTCAACGCAAATTAATGATTTGAAATAAATAAACCTTAAAAATAGTTTTATTTCAAAAATGTTTTATAACAAAGGTAAGAGGCCGTGTAAGGCACGGGGCTCAATCTTAGCATTTGCTAGCTCTTGCTACACAGCTAATCCGTAACTGGTTCGTACAGAAACGTGACTTATCATTTTGTTCGCGAGTTTTGTAAACAGTTTACAAAAAATACGTATAAATATTCATATACCTATTAAAATTTACAGGTTATATTCTTATTCCGTAACCACACGCTGCCGTTATAAGTGTTCTGAGCCGGCTTATCCAGGGTACACATGTCTTTTAAGTGTTAGTAATTTGCTATTGCACTTTGTTTGGCGAGTGACAGAACCGGAGGCCCAAACCTAACCTTACAATAACAGCGACCTGGCTATCTGTGTATTACAGAAGCTGTACATGCAGTACAGCACTTACCAAACGTGGGTCTCGAATCCAAACCTATTAAAATCCATTCCAACTATCAATTGCCGTTATGGTGGCAATAAACATTGTGCCGGGCGGATCACCGAAGACAAAGATCGGGTACCGGTGGCCCGCTCGCACGGCGAAGAGAGGAGTTTGCATGGTGGGTCTATGGGGTCACGCGCCGCCTCTTCCGTCACCATGGACCGATTTGGCTGGGCGAGACGCATCCATAGTCTACCGCAAAAGAAAATAGTAGCCATAAACATAGCGCAAACTTAAAAGACCACTTAAAATAAGTTGATGACGTAATAAGAATATAATTCATCAACCCCCTTTCTCGCCCGCTGGTATCATAAAAGACGACTAAGGAATATAAAAGATAGCAGATAACATATATCCAAGGGACGAAAAACTTGTAATAAGACCCTGTGCTAACACGTCTGACCAACGAAGTATTAAGTCAAATGCCCTCCAACAGGAGGGTACAACAGTAGATGAAAGTCGAGCCCAGCAGTGGGATTTATATGAACTAAGATGAACTAACTATGAACTACCTTGACTTATAATAAGCAGTTCTTGAGTAGCAGCGGCCTAACTGTACCCCTCGTAGGGTAAAAGTTCGATAAGCACTTACCCAAATGTGCTGCTTGCTAGTTTGCCTCGATAAGCAATAAAAAAGTTGACGATAGAGTCTGCTGATAAACACTTTAATGCATAGAGAACGTAGTGGTTAAGAAGCCAACCTTCCGTTCCAATTCCTACCCAGGATAATAGTTTATTCGATCCATAAAATATTGTTCTTAGTCTGGATATAATTTGTCTGCGTTAATTATGTGTTTGTAAAGTCCCCCGTAATACAGAGATTATATCCTTAACAGTCTTTAAAAAAACAAACAGAGCTTTGTCGTAGGGTTTCATTGGCTATTATTGCGTACGGAAACATAAGAGGGATTTATTTGCATATGTTAATCATTCTAAAAGTTTCTAAGGTGACAGGCAAGGATGAGTTAATTCAATGAATGTTTCTAGTTGTATTGTAATACTGATTTCAAACAATACAAGTAATGACTATGACATTTTTCAAGGCGATAATGACCTCGCTTAGATTGTTCTCGTAATTTGTATAATTTCGTTGTAATTTTATACTTATTTTGTCATAGTCGTAGAATAGTGACTGATCTGCCATTTATTTAGTATGATACATCTGTCATCTGTTCTACGACTAATGACGATTGATATAGAAATTAGTTTTACTAAAAATATTGGCTTCAAAAAACGCTAAAGAACTAAAAAACAGAAAATAATACAAGTTTATTTTACAATGCCTTTCTCATTTCTTAATGACTTTTTGAAGTCGGTGTCTTCTATAAACTACTGCTTAAGATAAATGGTTTCATATAGAAACCACTAATTTAACCAAAGTACCAAATAACTAATACAATCTTAGTATACGAACTTCTGTCTAAGGCGCCGACCTCCTCCTTTCTTCCTCTCCTTTTCCTTCTCCTTCCTTTCTTGAGTTAAATAGTAGCCATTTTTCTAACACTGCTTTTATCGTCTTTAATATAATACAGCACTACGGGTAAAGTTTTATATTTATAAAGATATGAAAACAACGGGTAGATGGATCAGTGATTAGTCCGCCACTCACAGAGCGGCTGACCGCGTGAAGAGACTCTAGGAGATAATATTTCGAGGAAAGTTAACCGGAACCTAGTCCGAATAATTAGCATACTTAAGTGGGCAATGATCAGGACATATCGCTCGATGAACAAGCATTTGGTAAAAGGGAAGGTTCTCGAATAGGGACCACGATTTGTACAACGTAATATAGGAGTATCATCTTTTATCATATTTTCATCTACGACATCGTAAAAATCTGGACATACGCCGTCCGTTTCGCTCGGGGCGACGGAGGAGCGGCGCATGTCACCATAACCCAACGTACAGGGAGAATCCCTCCCATCGCCATTGGGCCGGCCACTGGTACCGCTTCCTTGCCATTCGTGGCGAGCCCGGGAGGTTGTGCCACTCTAGAGAAGAAATTTATTTCCAACAATGGACATAGGCATCAATTTTACAAATTCTACCTCGTTTATTCAGTTTCTTAAATATGTTATTTATGCTTTTGACGGGCATATGAAAGCGTCATGTGGTGGTCTTGTATTATATTCAATATCTAAGTGCTTTAACGTATTATTATATTAAATATGTAGTAAATATGTAGTGAATATAATATAAAAATGCTTCACAAATGTTTTCGTTTTCCACCAAAATTCCCAGAAGATACCATTAATAGTGTGGTCATAGTACTGTTGATGGCGACGATATGACTTACTGACGGACAATATCTAATATCATCATCAACTTGCTCTTATCCCAATTTATTTGGGGTCGACGCAATATGTCTTATCCTTGCATACAACTCTATCAGACGTAATCTCTGTGGTCACTCCTTGTCTATCCACGTCATGTTCCACGCAGTTCATCCATCTTTTCTTCGGTAAAAGGGAAGGAAAAAATAATGATGAACAATATCTAATATGAAGAGACAAAATTATAATTCGTCACTGGCAAGAATAGCTCGTATAAGTAGCTGATTGTCAATACAAAAATGCGTACGGGTTGAGAGCCCTCAGCGCTGACCCACAGTCCGGGTAAAGTTGTCATAGCCATCTGAGGCTAACATTAGTTGTTACACAAAAAAAAATGCGTCAGACTAACTAAAAGTAATAAATGCGTCGAGACTATATGAAAAACAAATTTATATAAATTTTCATTTGCCTGCCTTGTTAAATTTACGGGTACGTTTTATAAATTGATCATAATTTTCAAATCATTCAGTTTCAAACAAATAAATTAAAATTATACCCTTAATCGCTATTTACGACACCCGTGGGGGGGTTTTTTGGCGGGAATCTAATACGTCTAGTGGTGCTCTTGTATTATATTCGTTATCTTAGTGTTTTAACGTGTTATATTAGATAATTTTGATGGCATTTTATGTAATGTGATGTGACGGAACTGCTAAAATGTAGTGAATATCATATAAAAGTGCTTTACAACATTTTCATTTTTCATCAAAATTCTCACAAGATACCATTAACAGTGTGGCCACTGAAGACACTAAAAGCTTGAAGATAATTATAACTCGACACTGGCAACAATGGCTCATTTAAGTAGCTGATTGCCAATACATAAAAATAAGAAGAAGAAGACACCCGTAGGATTGTGGGCACACTGATGACATCATGTTTGTGTTCTTTGAAGGGGTACTGCGTATATGAAATTACGGATTTGGATATATGTACGATATATATTCAGGTACCTAACATTATACTGGTATCGGATGCAAAATTATTTCGGATTATACGACAGTGTTGGATGGATAACTTCAGTTCCGGAACTTTAGGAGATCTAAAAAGAAATGCGTGGTGATTAACTAGACTGCACAAATGGCGTAGTGGTTAAGATACCGTCCTTCTGTGCCAGTGTCATGGGTTCGATTCCCACGCAGGAGTTTTCCTACTTTGTGCGATCCACTTAGTGTTGTTCTGATTCTGGGTGTAATTTGTCTGCGTGAATTGCATGTTTGTAAAGTCCCCCACAATATAAAGTTATTAATATTACCTTAATGCAGGTTGGTGTCTTTTTAAAATCAAAAATATATTTCCCTTTAAAATTCACGTCTCGGCTATCAGCTTGACCAGTTGAAAGAAAACCTGTCGTATGATGTCTCAAAAAAACGCCGAACCTATTCGAATTTATTCGAAATTTTCATTTCCAATTCGTTTACGGTTTTGAATAGGTTTTCACTTAGGATATCCGATAATTTTAGTTACCGTTATGAAATTCCATAACATATCTAATTCTTCCTTCGTCAGCAAATGAACAATAGGATCGGAGCTAAGAAATTATGAGTCATAAACATATGCCGCGGTCACATAATAACATACACATATTAATTATGACACAGTTACTTCGGCATGGTGTACGTCAATATATTTTTAGGGTTCCTTAACCAATAGCATATAATAATTATTATTTATTATTTCTTTATGACATAGGTAATACAAACTATATAAGTCCAATATAATTAAGGTAACACCCATTCCTTTGAGAGAGGCTGATGTCTGTAATAAGAAACCCTATGTCACATCCAGTTCACCAGGCTCTCACCTCCAGGATAAACTGCAGTGCTATTAATTTCATTATTTCATGTTTACTTTAGCGTCCTTCCTGACCGAATGGAATCCAATAACGAATATTTCTTTTTATATACATTTTTTTTAATATTAGTTTTTATTATTAATTGTTACAAACGAGCAAACAGCATACCTGATGGTGATTATTACTGCCACCCATGAACCTTTGCTATACTAGGGGTACAGCTAGGCCACTGTCTACCATTCAAAACCTACCCAAAAAGTTGTGCTTCCGGCTCTGTTGCTTACCGAATAAAGCGCAACAATACATTATCATTGCTCAGACGTCAATCTGCGAGAGTGTTATACAGACCGGCCCACGGCTGAAGACAGAAATCTGTCAATAGTTTGGCTCTAACACCAACAGATTTTGCTGGTTCTGCTGTTGTTCCGTCCACAGCCTGTCTATCTTCGGGCTATAATTGATAAACCAACATAGGTAGACTATAAAAATCATTAAAACTTTTTTTCGCGCTATATTTTTTCACGGAACACTTAATAAACAAATCCAACTGTAACTTGACCGTTTTTCTGATTACATATTAGCGTCAGTGAACAATAAAGTATAATTATATAATCCAACTATGTTAAAATGCATTTAAAATTAATAATCACCTCCATTGAGGCCACAATTGTACGAGTGTAAACGGTAGCGTGAATGTTTTTTTGCATGGAACTGATACGAATGTGTTTCCGTGCTAACTTAGCCAACACTCAATCCATGCTGATTAAATGACTAAACCGCTCCAAGTTTAGTTTAGTCGCGTTTACGATAATTAAATTCCATATAATTATTAAACCTATTCATAAAATTTTATTCGTTACGATCTGTGAAAGAAAACAGCCAGGCATTTGTACAGACTTGCGAAGGCATTTTTGCCTAAACTGAAATGACAGCGCTTCTTACCTACTCGTACAATTACTGATACATACCAAAAAAATAATTAAAAAAATCATAAACCCGACTGCGTAAAAAGCGGATTAAACTACGTACATAATAAAAAACTGAAAAGGAAAAAAAAAAGAACTTGTGTCGATGTCCGGTGGTCTAGAATTCTATATATTTTTGAATAAATACTATTGCAGAAAATAAAATATTTTTTAATAATGGAACATGACAACTGAACAGTCGGGATCCATTATTCGACAGCAAATCTAATTATAAATATGGCGTCCAGTAGTTTCTAATTTATAGTATATTATCTATGTCCAGTAGTCGCCATATTGAATTTTCACTAACGTCATATCTTTAGTGACCCTCGCCGGACTAAGAGGAATCGATTGACGTGTGAATCATAAAAATCAGTCCAGGCGTTTGGTCTATATAGTGCTTCAAAGGAACATACATACATGGACTGTTAAACACCACTTGTTAAATACCACTCCGTTGCGTCGCGCAGTCGGGTAAAAAGGTTTTAATCGCACGCAGCGCTCATAACAGAAAGGAAAGTGATGAGCTGTATTCTTAATCCGTGAACACACTACCTAATAAAAACTCTTTCAGAATAAAATATTCAATTTATATTATTTCTATAACGTAATACTATATCTATAACGTGAAACGTAAATAGTATTACAAATAAACTCATTTGCAAAAAAAACGGGTGGTTTTGATTTTCATTCATATTTAAAAAGATACAATACCAAAAAGGTTTCAATCGTTTGTACACGTTACTGGCCGGTTTTAAAAATGCTGTGGTATTTAAAAAAGTACGTTCTAAATTCAATTTTTCATTTGATGTTCATTTTTACAGAAAACCCCTTTTTATCCTACATTTTTGGCGCGAAGTTCCAGAAGTTAACATCGACTTTCATAACTTTTATTCAATTTTTATCGATTAATTTCATATCCTTGACTGTCAAAGCTTTATTTAATGCTGTTTGGCTGTATCAAAAATGGTAGATAAAGTGGTAAAAGCTACCAAAATTATCGCGCTGCTTGAAGAGGGTTGCAGCCAATGTTTCGTGGCTAGGAGGCTAAATGTTAGTCGCTCGACAGTCCAAAGGACCTGGCAGCGATATCAGGAGACTGGTTCCGTCGAGAGAAGGCCTGGTTCTGGAAGAAAACCATGTACCCAACCACGGGATGATCGTTTTCTTGTGAGTCGCGCATTGAGAAATCGCAAATCTTCGTATGTGGATCTTAAGAACAACCTCCAAGAAGTAAGAAATGTGCATATTAGTCTATGGACGGTCAGGAGGAGGCTTCTCGCTGCCAATATACGCAGTCACCGCCCGGCCCGCGGCCCCAAATTACTCCGTGAGCACAGAGTTCACAGGCTTAGGTTCGCTAGAAATTGTGAATCATGGACTCAAGACGATTGGAATAGGGTTTTGTTCTCTGATGAAGCCAGGATATCTCTGTTCGGTGAAGATCGACGTCGGCGAGTGCTAAGAAGACAAGGAGAACGCTTTGCAGAGGCATGTTTCGAAGAAATCACACCTTATGGTGGGGGCTCTGTTATGTTTTGGGCAGGAATAAATTCAATGGATCGTACAGAGTTAGTCTTCATTGAAAACGGCTCACTGACTGGGCATCGATACATAACGGAAGTTCTAATTTCTCATGCACAACCCGCATTGGCCGCTCTAGGTGAAGACTCGATTTTTATGGACGACAATGCTCGCGCCCACCGATCCCGCGATGTTAATGCGTATGTGCAAGAGGTCGGCATTCGTCGTTTGGATTGGCCAGCTCGAAGTCCCGACCTCAATCCCATAGAGCATGTCTGGGACGTTCTGAAACGGCGTGTGAGATCAGTACACCCGGCTCCGCAGACCATCAGAGAGCTGAAGAATGTGATTACTGCGGAGTGGGAACGTATTCCGCAAGCAAGTATCCGGGATATACTCGCTAGCATGCCCAGACGAATTCAAGCTGTGATTTTAGCTAGAGGGGGTCACACTCGATACTAAACATTTATCTGCTTTTACTTTATTAAAGAAAAACAAACAAAAAAACTTTTTTATTTTTACTTCATGAGCATATGCACTACTAGCGAATATACACTACTAGCGAGGTTTAGCATTATTTCCCATAAATTGTATCTAAATTTTATGAAATACTGATGAAAACGATTATTTTCTTATTAATTTACCAAATTGTGTGGATAAAACTACCTAGAATTATCAAACAAAGAAATATTAACATTTGAAATGGTTCATTGCTTAGGTGCCCGTTTTTTTTGCAAATGAGTGTATATGCTCCTATATACCTTATCTTCAAAATGTTATTGAAACACGAAACATTTATTATGAATTAATTGAGTGCCAACATCGCGTGAGTAATGAAATAATTTCACTTGTTACCTTTTATGTAGAAAAAAAAATGGAATGTAGCTGTGTAGGTACTTTTTTTAACAGCTAGAAGCCTACCACAGAGCAATTAAAATTGATAGCTGCAAGCTGGATGATTTATATTTAGAACAACAAACAAATACCTATATCTCACCATATTTTATGTCATTCGTAGATAAATGCAAAAACTTTTAATTAAACAGTGATATTGTAACACTATGGCGTATATTGTATTAAAAGATATCAGATATCTAAATTATGTTTACACAAATATATTGTGTGGGGGACTCAAATATCTGACACTCTGTACAGAATCATATATATCGTGTACAATCAATTAATTCGTTAGGTAGGTATATAAATATTTTCCCTACGTCATCATTATTATACCAAAACTCCTAGTAGGCACATTGTTATTTTAGTAAATTCATAATTGTTCAAAAGATAATACGAGTTGCGTAAAAACAAATCATTCATGATAATAATTGTGTCTAAAGACTGATTTACGTTCACTTTTCAAGTTGAATCATTAGTCACGTTTCACGTCTAGTTTGAAAGGTGTAGGTAGTATAATTAAAATTAACTCTAAAGTACTCTTCTAGCTACTACACTAAATAACTGTCTTATCCAGACCAGATACATTTATTTGCAATAATATTGATAAAATCTTACTTCACTTCAGGATAAATAAAGATACACTTGCATTTAATTTGTTAAAACAGATTAAAAACATAATGACTTCTAATGTTTACGCGGGTATTACAGATTTGAAATAAAACTACTTTTACGGATACTACGCGTTTGTATTTGATTTTTATTTTCCCGACGTTTTGAACACTTTACAGTGACCATCAGCCTCCCGTGACCTGACATCACTGTAAAGTGTAAATTGTTCGAAACGTCGGGAAATTAAAAATCAAATACAAACGCGATAGAATTAGTAAAGGTACCTAGTTTTATTTCAAAATATTAAAAACAGTAGGTAAATGATTTATTTTGCACTTCGACCGTCAACTTTTTGTTTAAGGTTTTTCTTTTGCAATTATCGATAGACAAAATTTTGATCTTTCGTATTCTCGAATATTATTCTTAAATAATCTGTTTTGTATTACGTGCCCACTTGGGGGAACAAATTGAATTGAGATCTACATTGGGGAGCACTAAACAGGTTTGAGTTAGTTTTAACTCTAAGTGCAAGTATATTTTCAAAAGTATGAAAAGCTAAAATTTCTATGGTATCGATCGAAATCAACGAATAGAAAACCAGAAGGGCTCTATAAATTTGGATTGGTGACTTTTGGCGGGAATCTGAAAACTTCATGTGGTGCTCTTGTATTATATTCGATATCTTAGTGTTTCAACGTGTTGTATTATTATAAGATAATTTTGATGGCATTTTATGTAATGGGACGCGACGGAACTGCTGGGATGTAGTGAATACGATATAAAAGTGCTATACAACGTTTTCGTTTTCCATCAAAATTTCTATTAAGTGTGGCCATAGCACTATTGATGGTGACGGTTTGTTTTACTGACGGACAATAACTAACATGAAAATATTAAACACGTAGTGATACATATTTTAACTTGACATTGGCAAAAAAATGTTTTTTTAAGTAGCTGATTTCCAAGACGGAAAAAGAGAAGAAGAAATTAGGAGAGGGATCAAATCCATACGCTGTACAGCCTGCTTGCTTCTCTTTAAAGCAAGAAATAAGCACCGTAAAAATTGATTTGAGTGGATTTTTATGACATTTATTCCAATGATGCGCTATTAATTACCTTCAAGAGTAACAAGCAGTACGAAATCGATCTCAAATCTGATTTATCGAGTATCAACCAGGTGCTCTTCACATTGATTGGCTTGATTTTGTTTTAGAATTGTACTTCTTGTGTAGTGATATCTTCTGTTTACATTATTTACTCGTCTTTTTTTAATATTCACAGGCAATACAAATGGTAAAATCTATTCTTACAGCGTCTCCACACTGTTTTTTTTTTATTATCTAATATAAAATGTACATACATACATATCATCACGCCATATCCCTTGCAGGGTAGGCAGAGAGAACAGAGTGCCAGAGAACTCTATCTCTGCATACTTCACTCGCTTCCTCAACATTCATAATTCTCTTCATACACGCTCGCCTGTTTCGGAGACTCTTGACTCCTCCTCCTTCCTTCAGTACCTGACCGATCTGGTCTAGGTAGGTTAGTCTCGGTCTCCCTCGGTACCTACATCCTTCCACTTTCGCATTGTATATCTTCTTAACCAGACGATCGTTCGGCATTCTTTCCACATGTCCGAACCATCGGAGCATTCCCTTTCGCATCTTTACACCAATACTCTCTTTCATACCTACTCGCTCTCTTACGTCGTCGTTACGAATGCGGTCGGTCAGCGTAACTCCACAGATTTTCCGAAGAGATCGCATTTCAACCGCATTAATTTTACTTTCATACTCTTTTCTGCATACCCAACTCTCGCTTCCATACAGTAATGTTGGGACAAGCACTGCGTTATGTATTGCTACACGTGCCTTCTGGCTGAGGTGGTGGCTGCCGAGAAGTTGCCCCAACGCTCCGTTCACTCTATTTCCCGCATTCACTCTTCGCTCTATATCAGTAGTGTACCGTCCATCTCGGCTAAATCCATACATCATTACTTATTGTTACTCTTACATCTGTTCTGGCTTCATCTCTTTCAAAGACCATTATTTTGGTTTTGCTCACATTCACGCGTAGACCCCTTTTCTTACAATCTTCTGTCATTGTGTCGACTAGGGTCTGCAGGTCAGTCGCTGACTGTGCCAGCAGGACTGCGTCATCTGCATAAAGCAGAGCAGAGACCACTGAGTCACCCATCTGGACTCCCACATTCATATCGTTCAACCTTTGGAAACATTTATCCAGATATATGATAAACAGCCTGGCTGATAGAACGCAGCCCTGCTTAACGCCGATATTGACGTCAAACCAAGGCGACATTCCATCATCCAGCCGCACACAGGCTCTACAGCCCATGTAACTGGATTGCACAGCCTGCAGCAGTTTACCGTTAATACCATATTCCGGTAAAATGTCCCAAAGTTTCCTTCCTTTCGTACAACCGTGTCAAATGCTCTCTCCAGATCCACAAAACTGCAGAAAACCCTCTGACCTAGGGCCAGATGCTTCTCCACAATGTTGCGCAGAGAGAACACTTGATCCATGCATCCCCTTCCACTCCTGAAACCTCCTTGTTTGTGTTGCCCAAATGCAAGACCAAGACTCGCTGCAAGAGTCTCGCAGTGCTTCCTTAGACAGTATTTTACGATTCCTTTGGCAAAGAAAGGATTGTCAACGTTTTGTATTCCTAATACCAGTACACGGAAAAATAATTTGATGTTATTTTAAACAGTCTTATGATAGATAGGTGTGATTATAGCCCCCACTCCTGTTATATTGTATCTACCTAATTATTGATAATTGTACAGTTAGTGCCACTAGATGAATGGAATTTCATTAATTTAGTTGGAATAATCATTTTTATGTAGATTTCTCATTTCTATCAAAACAAGTCACTCTGTGTTATTCTAACAGCGAGAGTTGCAAGACTTGCGAGACTCGCAAGTCTTGCATTTGGGCAACACTACTCCTTGTGTCTCACACAGTAAACCATGGGACACCATCCTCATTCTCCTTTCAATAATTTTACCATACACTTTTGCTGCCAAACTGGTCAAGCTTATGGCTCTGTAATTTGCGCAGTCATAACGTGAACCCTTGTTTTTAAACAAAGGCACGACGACTGCGCTATTCCAGTCCCCGGGAACCATTCCCGAGCTCCAACATAAATTGAGGAGCAACAGGAACGCCTCCCGGACACAGGAGCCACCAAGCTTGATCATCTCGGCAGACACCATATCAATGCCCGCTGCCTTACCATTTTTCAAGCTTCTTATCGCCCATACAACTTCATCCGTACTGATGCCATCGGAGGACGCCGTCGCCGATGCCGATATAAAATGTCAACCATGTTTATTAGATACTTGATGATTTAATTGTGAAATATAAAAACCTTATCGATTAATAAGATTCACATACTTATTAATAGGTAATCATTTACTAAAAAGAATAACTATGAAACAACTCTGTCATAAGATAACTCAACTATGTCTTATCATAAGGTTATTTCATGCACACTTCCAACATACGAGTACCTACCACCGTACCCAACGAGGAAATATGTGTAAACATCACTGAAACAAATAAATCTACCTACATTTTTACCCTTATAATCATTCATCAGGTCAAGGTTATTAAATAATTGCATTAATATTAGGTAATTGGTGTGTAGAAGTCGACTCGATGAATTATGTACGCATTAATGCTTATGTAACCTTTAACAGGTATTTGAAAAATACTTTGACTTTAATCAGCATTTTTTTTTTCAGAATGAGGTAGCAACATGACCCTTTCAAATAGCCGCCAGCAATTTCTGGCGTATGAATCTCAAGCACCCGAGGACATTCACTATGGAAGAAAAGGCGGCATTTTTGTTTCCAACTGCATCTGCGCGAGTTTTATTATTTTTGCGATAATTTCAACTGTTATAGTCGGCGTCATTGTGCATTTTGTCACTTACTTTAAGGTGAGCGAAAATTTCATCATTACATGACATTCATTAATTAATAATAAATAGGCACCTGTCTATCATAATTTAGAAGACTTACTATAATTGATGTAACAAAAATATGTGTAATTCAACTAAACCAACAATTACAAGCCCTTTAGAAATATTACTAAAATTATAGCTAAAGTATTATTATTATTGCTAGCAATCTGTTTTATAATAACATGAATATATGTATGTCAACTATTTGACCTATACGAGGTCGAGTGATGATACTTCTTTTGTTACAGGCTTTTTAGCTTATCTATTTGAAACACTGGGCAGTTTGAAATACCCTTACCAGTTTTGTCCAATAGCATGAAAAACATTATTTAAAAATTACACATCATGATTTTTAGATAGTTAGTCAGAGTAGATATCTAATATTCCAACAGATAACTAGTTTTATCTGTTCTAAATATGTAGGTACATGACATCACTAGGTCAAAGTAAATTAATACTGAGACATTATTTGTTTATATATGGTATATTATCTTGTAATAATATTCGTTATCGCTTTCAATTCAAAGCTGCCGTCTTTTGTAGGATTTTTATCAAACTTAATTCCGCAGTTACGCATTATCACCGTTTGCGGTTGAAATGAAATCATAAACTGTCCTTCGGGAACGCAATGTTTCGAGTCAATTGAGTACATACTTTTTAAATGATAAAACGTTGAAACGTCAAAATGACAGTAGCTTCTGAAATAAATCATTGTATATGTATAAATTTAATTTAATTTCATCTTAATGAAAACTGTGTGCTATATTCATAATGTAATGTTATCTTTAAGTGATAGCTAAATTTAAACATCCAAACTAAACATTTGTTTATGTTCTAAGAGTGTGATTCAATATGTTAACGCAAAAAATGTCTTTGAGACTATTTATTTTTTTATATATATTTATTGGCCATATGGTGTATGGATATAAAATCGTGAGTATTCAGCATTAATGTTCAATTATATTACTACCAATTTGTGACGAGTCTCGTAATATTTGTGCTTCACAACAAGAAAATATTGCTCCTTACATATGCATTATATTTTAAAATAAATTTCTAGTCGCATTTATTAAAAATATCTTTAAGATATACAGAATAAAGTAATCTTTTAAAAAATATCTCATTTTACATTTAATTTTTATGTGAGGTGTACCAAGAGAACATGACTAAATACATGTTTGATATAAATAAAAAAAAATAATTTAATAGTTCATACTCTATATTAATATATAATGTTCAGTATGAACTAAATATTAATATATAATATTGTGTATGAACTATTTTATTCTTTATAATATGAAATTACTAATTATATAATAGAAATTAAAGTATAACAAATACAATCTCTTTACTCATTATATTCAATCAATAATCACAAGACTGCACTATAATAGGAGGGTAATTTGGCCTACTTAGTAGCTAGATAGCACAGAAATACTTATGAGATTTAATTTTCATGGTATCTGATTAGGGAAATCCATTGTCTCACCAGCAGGGAAGATGTTGTAGTGACTATATTCTTACTGTCAGAGTATTAAATAATACAATTATATTTATATAAGATATTATTATATTTAAAAAAGTATCTTATTAATCAAATTTTAAGCCTCAAAAAAAATTTCAAACCATATTTTTGAAATCTTTTATATATATGTTGATGTATTAAAATTAATATTTTTGTGGTTTTATCATCAATAATTTATAAATCGTTTTTTTTTTCTTTTTTTTTTTATTGCTTATAGTGATAAACGAGCAGGCAGTATACCTGATAGTGTGTTACTGGCTGCTCTTAGACCTTTACAACATCAAGGGTACAGTTAGTCTTCCAGCTCTTTTGTTCACCTTAAGAAACATATCAGTACATTGCCACTGCTTAGATGTTACATACATACATACATACATATTATCACGCCATATCCCTTGCAGGGTAGGCAGAGAGAACAGAGTGCCAGAGAACTCTATCTCTGCATACTTCACTCGCTTCCTCAACATTCATAATTCTCTTCATACAAGCTCGCCGGTTTCGGAGACTCTTGACTCCACCTTCCTTCAGTACCTGACCGATCTGGTCTAGGTAGGTTAGTCTCGGTCTCCCTCGGTACCTACATCCTTCCACTTTCGCATTGTATATCTTCTTAACCAGATGTTCGTTCGGCATTCTTTTTAGATGTTAATATTCTGCAAAAGTGTGGTACAACCTTGCATAAATCTGCCTGTAGCGGTAGACAGAAATCTATCAACAGTGTTTACATAGCACTACTAAACCTACCACTCATTTATGATAAACCTTTGTATAGTAATTATAATTCATATATCTCATTTGTGAGTCTGTCATTATCACTATGAAAAAATATAAAATTAGATGTATAAATAAGTGGAATTGCAAAGTATGTTGACCATAACTGAGTAGTTAAAAATAAAATTAGTGGACATGGTATTAAGTCAGTGTTAATATTTATCATCGTCATCTAAGATTATCATGTCCTACTGCCAGGGTTGAGCTACGGCCTCGGATGTCAAGTGAGTGATACCGGTGGCCAGCCCAATGGCAATGGGGAGGGATTATGGATCCACACACCGCCCTTCCGTCGCTCTAGAAGTAGTGGATGGCCGGATAGTCTGTGCCCAGGCCAAAGCCTACCACATAAAAAAAAGGTTTGACCTACCTCTACAATATGAGAGGAATTGACCTATGCTATCCGTGTCAAATGAATTGGTATAGGGTTTTAATTGGAGTTTCCCCTGTCTCACACAGATGTTGTATGAATGTAATATCCCATAGTCATCTTTTTAGTTTCAAGAGAAGGAAAACTCAAATGAAAACCCTATACTAACACGTCTCACCAGCATAGTATAGTAGGTAAATTGCCCTTCCATTATGTAGGAGCCTCGAGCCCAACAGAGGGACATATATGAGCTGAGGTGATGATGATAATGATGATGATGATAGTCGTCTTTTACGACACCCACATGTAATATAGAAGTGGTGAACTATATTCTTATTCCGTCACCATACGGAAAATTATTTAATTAATATTATTTCAAACTAAAGAAATAATATATTAAAATCTTTCACAAATGTACTAAAATATAAAATGTTCATTTCAGCTAGCACAAAAACCAATTGCTTTCTGGGATGAGACAGAACCATTTGGACAATCGTCAGTACCATCAGCTGATCTCCGACTTCCCACATACATAGTGCCAAGTTATTACAGATTAAAATTAAAAACAGACTTAGAAAACTCAACATTCTCTGGTGATGTATTCATAACTTTAAGAGCAAACAAAGGTGTCAGAGATATAATTTTGCATGCAAAAAATCTCAGTATTAGTAGTAGCAATGCTAAACTTACAGAACAAATATATGAAAAGGTTGAAACATTGGTTTCATCTAAAGTGAAACGGGACGTAAGTGATGTTAATATGACCGAAACACAAAATATTACAAGCCCGTCCAATGAAACAAACGCTATGATATCAGAAGTAATTAGTGTAACCAATAATACAAATAATAATGTGACTGAAATACCAAGTTCTACAACTCCACAGCCTATTAAAGAAACTGTTAATACAGAAATAACTCATAGTGCCGTACAGAATATTGAAATACTCTCTATAATAGCTGGTACCGGTGATAGAATTATCATTATGCTGGAATCTGCACTTAAGACAGATGTGGACTATATATTGCAGCTATCATTCAACGGTTCTATCTCTAATTCCCTAACTGGTTTTTACAAGAGCTCATATACCAACAGTCAAGGAGAGATCCGGTGAGTAAAGTTGTTATTTTTCTTATCATATAGCTTTTAAATATTAGTTCTGCAGAGTGGAGTAATGATTTGTGGCAGCTACGAATATTACTAACTCTTACATTGCCTATTGGTATCATCATTCTTCTACTCTTATCCCAATTACTTGGGGTCGATACAATATGTACTCTTCTTTAATAGTACATATTGTAAAAGTTTTTGGCAATAGTTTTATGACCAACCGCCTGCCAGACGTCAAGTCTTCTTGGGAATGTAATTGTTGAACAAACGGCAACAGATGGAGCTGGCCGAGGTCGTTATAAGGCTCTTAGTCCTCTTTTACGACATTCACGAGGAAAGTAAGGGTTGGTAGTATTCGTAGCCGCTACCACACAGCTACATTGCTTATTGGTATCATAATAGACGACTAAGAGTTTTGCGTCGACCTGACTCAATTCTGTTGCCATCTAGTTAACAATTACATTCCTTAGGAAAAAAAAAGATAGACGACCGATCATAAAACTACTGCCATAACTTCACTATATATGATGGAAGAAGAGTGCATATTGTGTCGATCCCAAGTAATTGGGATAAGAACAGGATGATGATGATAAGATGATTAACCATTTATCTCTCTGACACTGTTAATAGATTTTTGTTATGGAAAATTTTGATATGGCATTATTTCTTTAATGTAGATATCTGCTATTTATTGTTTACATACGACATCCTGCACTAAGTAATAAAAAGCGCGATATTGTCTTGGTATGGACATGTAATGAGGAGGGATGTAAGGTATTTGACAAGGAGGGTTATCAATATGCTTGTAGATGGGCGGAAGAATCGTGGAAGACTCAAAAAGCGATGGATGGATTGTGTGAAAGAGGATATGTATTTGAAAGTTGTAAGTGCAGATATGACGGCTGATAGAAGCTTATGGATGGCTAGAACATGTTGTGCCGAACCCATTTAGCCTGGGAAGAGGGCAAGCAAATGATGATGATGATCCTGTAATAAATTCGCGTCGTCGCGGTAATATATGCTAATATACAATAAACGAACACAAAGAACGCAATGTGAATCGTGCAAAACTATTATTTTTTGGGGAAATCAATCACTGTACATGAGAGGCCGGTAAAACCGTTACAAAAAAATCGTCAAATTAGAAATGTGTACTTACTCTAACATCACACAAATAAATCTAATATATGCCATTATTTGTTGCCATCCATTTCATTAATAAAATAATGAACAAAAAAATCCTATATATATTTACCTATAACCTTCCGTGTAGTGACGGAGTAAGGATACAATTCACCACCCCCTATCTTACTCGTGGGTGATCGTAAGAGACGACTAAGGGATATAAAACGCATACAACATCTATGCAAGAGAAGAAAAACTGGAAATGAAACCCTATACCAACACGCCTGACCAGCGTGGTATAGTAGGTCAATTACCCTCCCATTACGGAGGAGGCTCGAGCCCAACAGTAGGACATTTATGTGCTGAGATGACCTATAACCTTAGTAGATTCATGATAGTTGTGTATAATAGATATTTATGTTATAAACGTAATTATTTCTGTAGAGGAAGACTTGCAAATATGTGCTCTTTTCCCGTACAGGATTTTTATGCGATCAACAAATGATTATTCGGAATATGTTATTTTCTGTTCGCTTACTAGATATACTCTACCTCCAAGGTAATTAAGAAGAATAATGACTGCTCTAGTAGTTCACTCGTGATCGAATGCCGCCTGTGACGGATCTGGCCCAACCATATTTTTGGCATATATTAAATTTGAAAATTGTATTAGGTATAATCTTTCCGTGTGGTGATGGAGTAAGAATACAAATCACCACCCTCTATCTTACCCGCGGGTGTTCGAAAGAGACGACTAAGGGATACAAAAGGCATATAACATCTATGCAAGTGAAGGAAAACTCGAAACAAAACCCTATACCAACACAATCAATTTCCCTCTCATTACGGAGGAGTCTCTAGCCCAACAGTAGGGTATATTATGAGTTAAGATGATGATGACGATGATTAGGTATATTGTGATTGCGTATTTGTAATTGATGCCCATCGGTCATCACACTAGAATGAATACTTATTTAATATGTTATATACCTACATCTTTATATAAAATAAATTAGTAAAAAAATAGACAAACCCATTGAGAGTTTTGTCGGCTCATTTAATGACGGCCGCGTGCCGTTCTTGTGGTAATTTATTATATTAATTTAAATTCAAATATTAAAATTAACGAATATGTGAGTGAACCTGCGGTTTTTACACATACTTACAACTAATAAATGATTTTAAATTTGCATATATTTGTAAATTGGGCTTTAAATTTTAATCTGTCAGAATTCAAATTTGCTATAACCATAAGTGGCAGTACCACGTTGTTGACAGTTTTCTGTCTACGGCCGCGGACCGGTCCGTCCGGGGTAGTACCACCTCTCGCAAAAGATCGACGTCTGGGTAATGGTAATGTGCTATTGCGCTTCGTTCGGTGAACGAGAGAGCCGGAAGTCCAACTGGGTGGGTTTGGGGTTTGTATTGGTAGGCAGCGGCCTATCTATACCCCTGGTATTGCAAAGATCCATGGGCAGCAGCAACACTTACCATCAGGTGTGAGGCTTGCTCGTTTGCCACCATAATCAATAAAAAAAAACCTCGTCAATTTGCTCTTATTTTTCTGTCTTCGTAGAGTTCAGTCTTACAATAAAAATTATTAAATTCAATAACCATTGAACTTTTGTACTCCTGTTGATAACAATAACTACCTAAATACATATCAAAATGTTTAATCATAGACAATATCTAAAAATAGAACTGTTTCATAAGCATTACTCAATCTTTAGTGTTATGACGCTAAATGTTATGCTAAACATTTATATCATGACAATTTAACTGCACAAATTGCATATTGGTTAAGATATAATTATATAGTGGTAGGATCCCACAGCCGCGAGCCGGTCAGTTCGGAGTAGTACCATACTCTTGCAGAAAATCGACGCCTCAGCAGTGGCAATATGCTGCTGTGCTTCGTTCGGTGAGCGAGAGCCGACAGCTCATCTTTCGGGGTGGATTTGGGATTATTGGTTGGCGGCGGCCTAGCTGTACTTTTGGTATTGCAAGGGTCCATTGGCGGCAGTAACACTTACCAACAGGTGTGCTGCTTGCTCGTTTGCCACCAGGAGCAATAAAAACAATTATATCGGCCTAAAACTTGAAAACTGTAATAAAGTAAGAACCTAGTGTCGGCAACCATTCCATTGCCTTCATTACTACCTCTTCTTGCGATGTAACTAGCTTAGATTTTGAATTTTATTATTATGTTGAGCATCCTATCATCATCATCGTCATCATCATCTCAGCCCACATATATCCCACTGTTGAGCCCGGGCCTCCTCCGTAATGGGAGGGAAATTGATCTATTATACCGCGCTGGCGCTGGTCAAACGTGTTGGTATAGGGTTTTATTTCGAGTTTTCCTTCTCTTGTAGAGCATCCTATACCTATTTCATATTATTGTGTCTCTTATTTTCTCTTCTCGTCTCTAAATAATTACCACAATAACCTAATTTACCGACTGTAGGTCTGTCGTTCTGTGGTAGCGGCTACGAATACCAACCCTTACTTTGCTCGTGGGTGTCCTAAAAGACGACTAAGAGCCTTATAACTACCTACTAGCCTCGCCCTGGTATCATTCTACTGTGAGAGAAAGCGCGCGCAGTGTCGGCGCCGGCTTCCTGGTCGTCGCCTGCGCAGCGTGTCGGCGGCGGCATCTGCCTCACGCTGTCGTTCCGCAGCCTCCTTGCGCGACATCACAGTTTCGCAAAAAAAGGCCACGGCCGACCAGCATGGGCCACTGTCGAGCATTTTGCCGATGACAGCTTGCAGTGACAGATCTCCTCCGATCTCATTCACCAGGGCGTGCCGATTTGGACCCCAGGCGGAGCATATCTCAAGAGTGTGGCGCTTATCGTCAATTGATGCGCCACACTCATGGCAGCCGGGGGTTGCCTCTCGCCTGGCAATCTGATGCAGGTACTTACCGAAACATCCGTGTCCAGTAAGTACCTGCGTCAGCCTAAAACTCAGGCTACCATGTCTCCTCTTCAACCATCGGTGGAAATGAGGACCAACCGCAGTCACTGTATCTCGACCAGCTGCAGGAGAGCTGAGGTCTTCATTCCATCGATAGATTAAGGCCCGCTGGGCCGCCGCTTTTATACTGTCCAACTCCCCGTGGGTGACCCGCTCGCTCTGAGCCTGCATCGAGGTGCGGAAACGGTAGACCTCTGCCTGTAGCTCCGCCTGCAACTCCCAGGGCAGATCGCCCGCTAGCAGTGTTGCTGCCGTCCATGACACCGTCCGATAAACCCTGATAGCTCTTACCGCTATTGCCCTTTGCGGTTTCCGCAACAGAGCCTTGTTGCGAGTTGTGAGCTTATCCGCCCAGATAGGGGCACCATACAGTGCCATGGACCGCAGGATTCCAGCATATAACTGTCGGCAAGATGATCCCAGTCCTCCCAAATTAGGCAGAAGTCCTCCTATAGCCCCAGCCGTCTTTAGAAGCCTTGGAGCTAGTTGTGCGAAATGTGGCCCAAAGGCCCACCTCCCATCTAGAAGCAAGCACAGATACCCGTACTGGCACATCAATTCCCTGCACGTGCGTGCTCCACGAGGGGGACCCCGGCGAGGGCCATGGAAAAGAAGAGCCTCTGTTTTGTGTACGGAGACCCTTAGGCCCAGCATACCAATTCTGTCAACCATGAGCGCAGTTCCGACTTCCGCCAACCGAACCGACTCCTCAAAGTTACCACCCCTCGCCGTGATGAGAGTGTCATCTGCATAACAAATTAATATCCCGGGAAGAAGAGCACCTCGAAGGAGCCAGTCAAATCCGATGTTCCACAAGGTTGGACCCAGCACAGAGCCCTGTGGAACACCGCACTCCATGTGACGCCGGAACAAACGCCCATCGCCCCCCTCCCAGAGTACATACCTATTTTCAAGGTACGCCCCTAACAGCCTCCGGAGGTACGAAGGCACTCGATGGTAACGGAGCGCTTCCTTCAAGGTCTCATAAGGGAGACTATTGAAGGCGTTACTGATGTCAATTGAGACTGCCAGTACCACCTGTCCTGCAGCCACCGCTTCCGGCCTGCTCTGAATCTGAATTGCGCATCTGATAGCTTGGGACCGACTTCCTCAAGGTGCTGAACGAGACGCCCAACGAGGATTTTTTCAAACAGTTTGGCCGTCTCATTCAGCAACATTAGTGGCCTGTAAGCAGAGGAAGAATTGGCTGGGCGACCCTCTTTTCGCAATAGACATAATCTGCCGTTTATCCAAATTGCCGGAAACTGCCCGAACCTCAGACATAGGTCAAGTAGTTTTAGTAGCCCCTCTTTTATTTCTTGGGCGACGATGCCAATTACTAGTCCCGGTACACCGTCAGGACCAGGTGCCTTTTTCTTTTCGCGAAGGCAAGTAAGGGCCCTATCCAATTCCGCATCAGTAACGTGAGAGATTATCATCTCTTCCTCCACCACCGATGGGGAACTCATCATAGGAGGCGTATGTCCTATTGACTGAGGAAACAAATCCTCCATTAGCCCTGACACGTAATCCGCATTCATCGTCTCAATGACAGGGATACCGTAGGAGCGTAGCTTGTTACGCGCCTGTAGATAAGGACGCCCCCATGGATTCCGGTCAAGACCTCTCAATAACTCCCCACGGGCGTCGTCCTTGGCTTGTTTGATGGCTAACTGCAGGGCCTTTTTCCTGCTGCGGCAGTGCTGCCACAGCTGATCCTCCACGACGGCATCTCTGTGTCGCGACCTACTACGGCACCGTACATAGACACGCCGCGCCCGGTTACAGGACCTCCGAAGATCAGCAATCTCCGCCTTATAACGACCTAGGCCAACTCCATCTGATGCCTTTTGGTCAACAATTACATTCCCAAGGAGGGTTGACGTGCGGCAGGCGGCCGGTCATAAAATTATTGCCAATAACTTTTACAATATGTACTATGAAAGAGGAGTGCATATTGTATCGACCCCAAGTAATTGGGCTAAGAGTAGGAGAATGATGATGATGACCGACTGTAGATCTAATTTGTATCCGTTAATATTATTTTAGATTTATTCATTGAATGACGAGAGGTCATGTTAAGGGTATGTGTAATGAAGACTGTTATGAGTGTGAATGAAGTGATGGAGGTATGCCAGGATCGTAGTTTGTGGCAAACTGTAGTCTCTGTCTACCCCTCTGGGAAACAGGCGTGAGGCTATGTATGTAATTGAATGATTTGCCACTCTATATATATAAGGTTTATTACTTTATCTAGATCGTCTAAGAAAAAAATCTAACTTGTGCGTTATTATTATGAATATAAAAATAATTTATGATATAATTATTATATATTTAGTGCAAATATCAAACCAGGAACTAAATGTGGTATCTTGTAGGAATCTAGGGGTCACTCAGTTCGAGCCGACGTCGGCACGTTCGGCGTTTCCTTGTTTCGACGAGCCCGCCTTCAAGGCCAAGTTTGAGATCAGCATTGCACATCCGCAAAGCATCACAGCGCTTTCCAATATGAAGACGGTGGCAGAAGAACCCATGTAAGTTAAATGTGGGGTTAATATTCATGACTTTGTCTGCGCAGGATTGAGCGGAGGTATAAAGAGGCCCGTATTTGTTACTTATGTGTTATATAGGTACCTACACATTTATAAATACCCGATTACGAAATAAATAACTAAGCATATTAAATGCTAAAAATATTTCAGTAATTTACCTACTCATTTTCAATACCTATCACAGGTACCAGTGATAAAAAATCTGTTTCTCTATTTCAAATTTTCAAATCTACTATCGATTTGAAATTTTCAAAATCTACTTTTGATGAAAATGAGTTTTGTCAAGGAAATAAAGGCTCTAGAATAATAACACAGAAACCTCGCACAAAATGTGTGCCACTAAATTGGTGACGAAAATGTCACCCCACGCCAGCCCGTTTCGTAGTGTGCAAGGTCATTGTGTTCCACTTTATAGTAGTGTGTATGTATACTCGTGTAATATTCCTTGCACACTAACAGGAATTTGGGCCTCACTTTTTTAAACACTAAAAATACCGTACTATCTTTTTATGTGTTTTTATTCTAAAGGTAAAAGCATTATTTCATTACGATATTTTAAATCTCATTTAGGTATAGTGAAAATTACCGCTAAGTGGCCAAAAGGTCCCAAATTTCTAGTTTTGTATTGAGAATTTTGTAGGTAAACTTTGTTTTCTTAGAATTTTGTTTTCCATCCGACAATACGGGCGCCATTTCTAATAGATAAAATTGCGAAGTGAAGCGAAATATAAGTTGCCAGCGCATCTAGCCAGTATATTATACTTCATTTCCATTTTATATGAGTCTCTGCTCTGATGACTTACCTCTGCATAGAAGAAAGAAAATGTGTATAATTTTTTTTCCCAAATATTATATTTTGCATATTGGATACACAGGCACCCAAATCATTCAAACTATAATAATTAAGGATATCTGATGTTTTCAAAATTATTTTTAACGCGAGTAATAGTCGCGTAAAACTACATTATTTTGACCCATAATTTTCATACAAATTCATTGCCAGTACAAAAAAATTATAACTGATACTGTGGCTGGTAGATATAAATCTCTGTAATAACGATGACTTGTTGGACGTGAGACACATTAAAAACTATAATAATTTCTATAAAAGTTAATCTTAATATTTCATTTTCTATTTACAGAACCGAAAAACCTGGCTGGCAATGGACCCATTTCGACAGATCTGTCAAAATGTCCACATATTTAGTAGCGTACGTACTCTCCGATTTTAAATCGTTAGAGACAAGTTATACCAACAAAAAGAACATTACAATACCAATTAAGGTATGGACCAGACCAGAACTGATATCAAAGGCCAAATACGCTATAAGCATTACACCTAAACTGTTAATGTACTACGAAGATGTCTTCGGAGTACCCTATGAGCTGGATAAAATGGATCTGATTGCTATTCCTGATTTCTCGAGCGGAGCAATGGAGAATTGGGGATTGGTTACGTTTAGGTAAGTTCATTTTCTCAATTAAATGAAGAAAATATGAAATATTCTAACAAGCCAAAACCATACCAGATAGCTTTTTAATTGTGACTTGATATGACTTTTACATAATAGCTTGTACACTTCGAATACAGTTTGCGTCTAAAATTCACTATAAGATGAATCTGCCTGATAAATTTCAGGTGTGCTCAATACGTATCTTCTATAATTTTTCTTTACGAGCTTATGCAGAATTCCTCCTACACTTCTGGACCGACCTTTTGATGATAGTGGCGTACGAACAAGCAGCACACCTGATGGTAAGTGTTACTGCCGCCCATGGACTTTTGCAGCAGACCAGCGGTAGAGCTAGGCCACTGCCTACCAAACAAAATCCCCAAATCCACCCAGAAAGATAGGCTGCCGACTCTCTCGTTCACCGTAGGAAGCGCAACAGCACATTGTCGCTGCTTAGACGTCGATTTTCTGCGAGAGTATGGTACTACCCCGGATGGACCGACCCGCTGCAGACAGAAAACTGTCAACAGTGTGGTCACTGTGGTACCATTATAACAGTGGATTCAAGAATAGTTTATATTATGTTTATCATGATATATCAATATATCGTTACTAGGTTATAGTTATAAACGTAATAAGTCGTCTATTAACGGCGCAGGGTGCCAGACGGGTCTTCCTGTATTATTATATTTTTATATTCTATTAAATAAAAATGGAAACTAATTATTGGATTCGCATCGAAAATGTATTGATGTAATTGATATTGTTATAAATAGCTTCCAAATAAAAACATAAACTGATAGAAAACAGCCAACGTGCCTATAAGTAATATAGAAAATAAATAAAAAACCGACTTCAAAAAACAGTACTGTGAAAAAATGCACTAAAATTAAAAAGTAATTATGTTATTTATTTACATATACAATATTTGTTATTTTTGGCCAGAGAAGTTTAAAAACTACACGTTTATTACATAAGTACCTACTACTTTTAACTTTATCTTACTTATAATAAATAAAGCATAAAAAAAAAGAAATTATACTTATTAAAAATAAAAAAGAAATAAAACAAATAGAATATTTTATATTATTAATAATTTAAAATGAATTTTTATCATATTTTTGACTAATTACTTTATCTTATTACGGTAACTTTCATTTTTCTTAAAGCGCCTAATCCAAAATTCACGAAATAAAACAAGAGAATTGAGAATCCTCTCCTTTTTTGAAGTCAGTACAGAACAAGCAAAGCTAGTATACGTAAGATTGTTATAATGACACAGTCTTAACATGTTTCTAACCTAAATTTACTTAAAAAACATTCCAAAGATGTTTTATTTGAAAACTCTACTTCTAAAATGTAACTCCTCAGAGAAACAACTCTACTATTCGATGAAGCGGAGAGCGTGCCACGTGATAAACAGAACGTGGCCATCGATATCGCACACGAATTAGCCCACCAGTGGTTTGGTAACTTGGTCACTATGCGTTGGTGGACTGACCTCTGGTTAAACGAAGGCTTCGCAACCTACATCGAATATGTTGGTGTTGATCGTGTGAGTATGAAATCTTTACGTTGCAGATGTTCCGTTAGTTCCAAGAGTTTATTATCATCTCAGCGTCATATGTCTAGTGAGACATATGACGCTGAGATGATAATAAACTGGACTGGATTCGAGCCTTTTTTATATCATCATTCTCCTGCTCTTATCCCAATTACTTGGAGTCGACGCAATATTTTAACATACTTATTGCAAAAGTTACTGGCAATAGTGTTATGACCAGCCGCCTGACTTACGTCAACCCTCCTTGGAAATGTAATTGTTGACCAAACGGCATCAGGTGGAATTAGTCCAGATCGATATAATGCTTGTAGTCGTCTTTAACGACATCCACGATCAAAGCAAGGGTTGGTAGTATTCGTAGCCGTTACCTCAGGGCAGCCAGCACACCTGATAGTAAGTGCTACTGCCTCCCGTGGCCCTTTGCAATATCAAGGGTATAGTTAAGCCGCTTTCTACCAAATCCCAAACCCACCCCAGTTGGGCTGCCGGCTCTCTCGCTCACCGAACGAAGCGCAAAAGAACATTGCCATTACTCAGACATCGATCTTCTGCGAGAGTGTGGTACGACCCCGGACGGATCGGCCGGCGGCTGTACACAGAGAATTGTTCACAACGTGGTTTTACCACTTTCGAGGACTATGAAACTTTGTCGGATTTGCGACTTGTATTTACACTTCAATTTATGCTGTTGAGGATCCATCCGTCCATCCATCAGCCCGCAGACGTCCACTGTAGACGTAGGCCGCAAGAATACCACTCAAAACGGTCCTATGACCTTCATAATGCCGTCAGTCCACCTAGTGGGGGTCGTCTTAGGCTGCGTTTCCGTTTAACTTTTTGAGGCTAAAAACCTGAATATATAATAACAAGTTCTTTTTTACAGATTGAACCAGAATGGAACATGTTCGAGTCTTTCTCCCGTGATAAAATGGATCTCCTAAGATCTGATGCTCTCAAAAACACATCACCAGTATCACGTAAAGTCGTCGACGCATCGGAGATATCGCAGAAGTTCGACGAGATATCATACACAAAGGGTTCCAATCTAATCAGAATGTTGAACCATACTATATCTGAAGAAATGTTTCATAAAGGATTGGTTATTTATTTGAATGATTGGTGAGTATTTTTTTAATGTTTATGTTGCTAAACTAGTAAGCAGCACACTTGATGGTAAGTGTCACTACCGCCCATGGATATTTGTAATACATCTAGGAAGCTAGGCGGGCCACCGAAGACAAAGATCGGGTACCGGTGGCTCGCTCGCACGGCGAAGAGAGGAGTTTGCATGGTGGGTCTATGGGGTCACGCGCCGTCTATTCCGTCACCCCGGACCGATTTGCCGGGGCGTGACGCGTCCATAGTCCACCGCAAAAAAAAAAACAAAAAAACGTACAACTAGGACGCTGCCTATCAATGAAAATCCCAAAATCATCCAGAAAATTCAGCTTCCAACTCACTTGCTTATCGAACGAAGCACAGCAGCACGTAGCCACTGCTCAGGCGTCGATTTTCTGCGAGTGTGTGGTACTACCCCAGACAAGTATTTTTTTTTATATCGCCCTCCACTAAGGAAATAATCCTTGTATTGCGGGGGACTTTACAAACATATAATTAACGCAGACAAATTACACCCACTAAGAACAACACTTTGTGGATGAAACAAAATATTGTCCTACGTAGGAATCGAACCCACGTCACTGGCATGGAGGGTCGGTATCAGTCATCGCACGGATAAATCTCTATGAGTGCAGGCTCTATAAGAAGAAATAGAAGTCTTTGGCGAAGTGTATACGTTAAAGCTCCACGTTAAAGATCATTCGCACAAGTTACTAATCTGATTCTATCGCTTCAAGGAAATACTCGAACGCTGAAGAAACTGATCTATGGAAGTCCATGACGAAAGCGACGCAATCCGATCCATCACTCAAGGACGTGTCTGTCGTGGATTTTATGAACACTTGGACTAAACAAGCTGGATACCCTGTGGTCAATATTAACAGGAACTATGAAACTGGCGCAATAGAGCTTGAGCAGGTAAGGTCTTCATTAGGCGACCTACCTCCAATGATTTATCTAATAAATTAGCAAGGATTGCCACTAAAATATATGGACCTACCGTACTTGCTGCCGCTTCAAAATTCCACGGCCCCGAATGTCATAAATAAGGGGATGGATATTACAAATTCTCATTAATTATACAAATAAATTATTAATCTTTTTTCTGTCTGATGACTGAGTAAGGATACAATTCACCACCACAATACATCTTACTCGTGGGTGATCGTAAGAGACGACTAAGGGATATAAAACGGATATAAGATAGAGAATGAAAACTCGACACTAACACGTTTGACCAACGTAGTATGGTAAGACAATTTCCGTCCCATTACGGAGAAGAATCGAGCCTAACAGTGCGACATACATATATGAGTTGAGATTATGATAATGATGATGATTAATCATTTATAATATTGTTCTCCATTAATTTGGCGACGCGTACCGACCCGCCCCCGTCGGTACGAACATCGGCAGATGCGGTGATGGGGGCCGCCACTTTATTGTGTCAAACACATTTTTTCAACATAAAGACATCCATATGTATACATGGAGAAGGAATGAACAGAAAAGTATAATAGATTTAATTTTGGTAGACAGTCGCCTCCGAAGCAAAATATTGGACGCAAGAGCCTACAGGGGCCCCACAGTTGATACGGACCACTATCTCGTTATTGCGAGATTTAGTGGTCTGTTCAGAAAGTGGAGGCACTGGCGAGAGCGTGTCCACTTCGGAGGGCTTGAAAGAATAAAGGTTGAAAGGTTGCAAGAAGAGTGTGTAAGAGAAAAGTATGCAGAGGGTGTCCGAGAACGGCTGGCGATGGCAAGCCAGCCGCAATCGGTCATTGAAGAATGCTGGAGAATATTGAAAGAGAGTATGGTAGATACAGCGAAAGAAGTATGTGGAAATTCAAAGAAGCATAGAAAAACAAATGGTGATGCATGGTGGGATGCGGTAGTGGCAGCTTCCGTAGAGCAAAAGAAGAAAGCGTGGCTGGACTATGTCTCTTCTTTGAATCTGAATGACAGTATGACTGAACAGAAGAAAGAAATATATCGACAATGTAAGAATGACACCAAGGCCTTAGTGAAAGTGAAACGTGATAGAGCAAATATGAGTGCAGAAGAGAGGCTGACTAAAAACTTCGAGGGTAACACCAAACTCGTGGAGGGAGGTGAAGAAGTCTCGGGGTGGTTGGTCAGCCTTCAGAATGAATAAAATAAGATCTAAAGGTGGAGACATTCTTACACAAACACAAGACGTGTTAAGCCGATGGAGTGAATATTTTGGCGATATGTATGCGGATACTCGGGTTGGCGCCGGTGTTGCAAGTGGTCTAGTAGATCAACATTCAGCACCGGCATCCTCCGATGGCATCAGTATGGATGAAATTGAATGGGCGATAAGAAGTAAGGCAGTGAAAAATGGTAAGGCAGCGGGCATTGATATGGTGTCTGCCGAGATGATCAAGCTTGGCGGCTCCTGTTTCTGGGAGGCGTTCCTGTTGCTCCTCAATTTATGTTGGAGCTCGGGAATGGTTCCCAGGGACTGGAATAGCGCAGTCATCGTGCCTTTGTTCAAAAACAAAGGTTCACGTTATGACTGCGCAAATTACAGAGCCATAAGCTTGACCAGTTTGGCAGCAAAAGTGTACGGTAAAATTATTGAAAGGAGAATCAGGATGGTGTCCGATGGTTTACTGTGTGAGACACAAGGAGGTTTCAGGAGTGGAAGGGGATGCATGGTTCAAGTGTTCTTTCTGCGCAACATTGTGGAGAAGCATCTGGCTCTAGGTCTGAGGGTTTTCTGCAGTTTTGTGAATCTGGAGAGAGCATTTGACACGGTTGTACGAAAGGAACTTTGGGACATTTTACCGGAGTATGGTATTAACGGTAAACTGCTACAGGCTGTGCAGTCCAGTTACATGGGCTGTAGAGCCTGTATGCGGCTGGATGATGGAATGTCGCCTTGGTTTGACGTCAATATCGGCGTTAAGCAGGGGTGCGTTCTGTCAGCCAGGCTATTTATCATATATCTGTATAAATGTCTCCAAAGGTTGAACGATATGAATGTGGGAGTCCAGATGGGCGACTCAGTGGTCACTGCTCTGCTTTATGCAGATGATCCTGCTGGCACAGTCAGCGACTGACCTGCAGACCCTAGTCGGCACAATGACAGAAGATTGTAAGAACAGGGGTCTACGCGTGAATGTGAGTAAAACCAAAATAATGATTTTTGAAAGAGATGAAGCCAGAACAGATGTAAGAGTAAAAGTAGGTAATGATGTACTAGAGAGCAAGTAGATGAATTTGTATATCTTGGATGTGGTTTTAGTCGAGATGGAAGGTACACCATTGATATAGAGCGAAGAGTGAATGCGGGAAATAGAGTGAACGGAGCATTGGGACAACTTCTCGGTAGCCACCACCTCAGCCAGAAGGCACTCACACACGCAAGGGTTCCTCAACCCTCAAGCGAGTGAAGTATGCAAGGATAAAGTTCTCTGGCACTCTGTTCTCTCTGGCTACCCTGCAAGGGACATGGCGTGATGGTATGTATGTATTCTCCATTAATTAGGCTTATATACAGTAGTGAACGTGGATGGGAAAACATAAAATAGAGACCTTAAAAGAAAGTGTCTTTAAAAGGTTATCTGCGCGTCGCAATTAGTTTAGGCTAAAGAAGGACCCTAGCCGAGGTAGCGGGTGACCGGAACGGGGAATAGTCTAGTCGCCCTTGGAGCGAGGCCACCGCGTGAGGTCGACGCCCCGACATCGTCGAGATGACGTCCTCCCGTGACCATGATCACTGTAAAGTGTTCGAAACGTCGGGAAATTAAAAATCAAATACAAACGCGATAGAATCCGTAAAAGTAGTTTTATTTCTAATAATTTCTTATATTTTACAGAGACTTTTCACTACAGCTAAAGACCCCTATCAGACTATGGTTGATCAACTCTGGCATATACCGATTAGTTATGCCGTGTTAGGTTCATCAGTGGATCAATGGAGCACGAAACCAAAGACATGGCTTAAAGGAAGAATCAGTGTTGTCAATATACCTATGAATGCAACTCAGGCGTTATATGTCAATGTTGAAGCTATTGGTAAGTGTCATCGTCTATTCATTACCCTGCTCTTACCCCCAATTCCTTGGGGTCGACGCATAATGTCCTTTTGTTCCATACAATCCTATATAATGTCATAAATATGACACAAATGTGTTCACTCCCTTTATATCTATATCAGGGATGTAACGGAGGTAATTTTATCGGAACCGAAGACGGAGTCGGAGTTTTTAAATTTGATTTAAATCGGAGTCGGAACCGGAGTCGGAACCGGTGGCGGAGGCAGGGTCAGAAGTGGTGGCAGGAGAGAATTTTTTTATTTAAGGACAAATAACACATTATTCAGTAAATTTTTTTCATTTTAATATTTTGATTATAAAATAAAACACAAATAATGAAAAAAGATTGGTATGTTTCCAAATAAACAAGAAATTAAAATAAATGAATTAAATCTCAAAGTTGCATATTATATTAAATGAACAAAAGCTTTGAAAGATATTAAATCAAATGAATTCAAAAGATGGGAGTCCAGATGGGCGACTCAGTGGTCACTGCTCTGCTTTATGCAGATGATGCAGTCCTGCTGGCACAGTCAGCGACTGACCTGCAGACCCTAGTCGACACAATGACAGAAGATTGTAAGAAAAGGGGTCTACGCGTGAATGTGAGCAAAACCAAAATAATGGTCTTTGAAAGAGATAAAACCAGAACAGATGTAAGAGTAACAATAGGTAATGATGTACTAGAGCAAGTGGATGAATTTGTATATCTTGGATGTGGATTTAGCCGAGATGGAAGGTACACCACTGATATAGAGCGAAGAGTGAATGCGGGAAATAGAGTGAACAGAGCGTTGGGGCAACTTCTCGGCAGCCACCACCTCAGCCAGAAGGCACGTGTAGCAATACATAACGCAGTGCTTGTCCCAACATTACTGTATGGAAGCGAGAGTTGGGTATGCAGAAAAGAGTATGATAGTAAAATTAATGCGGTCGAAATGCGATCTCTGCGGAAAATCTGTGGAGTTAGGCTGACCGACCGCATTCGTAACGACGACGTAAGAGAGCGAGTAGGTATGAAAGAGAGTATTGGTGTTAAGATGCGAAAGGGAATGCTCCGATGGTTCGGACATGTGGAAAGAATGCCGAACGAACGCCTGGTTAAGAAGATATACAATGCGAAAGTGGAAGGATGTAGGTACCGAGGGAGACCGAGACTAACCTACCTAGACCAGATCGGTCATGTACTGAAGGAAGGTGGAGTCAAGAGTCTCCGAAACCGGCGAGCGTGTATGAAGAGAATTATGAATGTTGAGGAAGCGAGTGAAGTATGCAGAGATAGAGTTCTCTGGCACTCTGTTCTCTCTGCCTACCCTGCAAGGGATATGGCGTGATGATATGTATGTAATTCAAAAGATTGATACTCCAACAGTAGTAGTATAATACTTCATGAACAAAAGCTTTGACGCTTTGTCTCCGTTCAATCTATTTCTTAACGAGTCGTAGATTAGGCCAGCGCCACTAAAAAGTTGTTCGCTAGCTACCAAGCCGTAGACACGACAAATATTGGCAGGCAATTGAGTCAAGGGGCTGGAATTTTGTATTTCCATTTACTTTCCACCACAGTTAGGGATCATCACTAATACTTATACGTCCCCGCGCGATATGTATGAACCTGTTCATAACAGTCGAGTCGCAGGCCGCCGCCGCTATGTTATGCTTCGACCTCCGAATGAAACCTCCGATTTAAAAGTGTCGGAGCCGAAGTCGGAACCGAAGGTGTAATAATAATCGGAAGTTCCGACTTAACGGAGTCGGAGTCGAAGCTCCGTAACATCCCTGATCTATATCATGTTTCACGCAATCCATCCATCTTTTCTTCGGTCGTCCCTTACCCTAAACCCTTCAAAATTCATACTTAAAACTTTTCTCACATTATTACTTTCATCCCGTCTCATCACATGTTCATACCACGTCAGGCGTTTACTGTTCAACATTGCCGTCACTGTCGCCATTTTCTAAAAATCAAAAAATTATCCACAGAGCGACTGAACTCTGGCAATCGCTACCATTGTTAAAGATATACTAGAAAAAAAACTTTTGAAGTATACGACCACACAGATGGCATAGTGGTTAAGATACCGAGCTTCCGTGCCAGTAATATGGGTTCGATTCCCACACAAGCCAATACTATGTGCGATCCAAAACGTGTTCTTCCAAGTCTGAGTATAATTTATCTGCTATATTGCATGTTTTTAAAGTCAACCGCAATACAAGAATTTATTGTCTTAGTAGCAGGGTGGTGTCTTTTTCAAAACAGAAAAGAAATTGCAGTACCTCTAGATTTAATTAAAAAAATTAACAAATATCTATTCACAGGCTACTACCGTGTAAATTACGACCAAACCAATTGGAGACTGTTAAGTGAAGCTTTAAAGGCTGGTCTTGTTAAATCACCCATCACCAAGTCTCAATTGATAGACGATGCTTTCAATCTGGCCAAGGTGTCACGACTCAACTATAGTTATGCACTTGGTCTTACCACCTGTGTTATAAATGGTGAAGATTCTAAAATGGTGTGGGACCAACTATTGAACAATATGGCGTTCCTTAGACACAATTTGAGATCTACGTCTGGATATTTGTATTTTCAGGTAAGAATTCCAAATTCTTATATTGGGAGATCCTGAAGCCCAACTGGGTGGTTTGCGGTTTGTATTGGTGGGCAACGGCCTAGCTATACCTTTGGTATTGCAAAGGCCCATGGGCGGCAGTGACACAACCATCAGGTGTGCTGCTTGATAGTTTGCCACCATAAAAACCACCACCATAAGCAATAAAAAAATGCCAATTTTTTTTTAATACTAATCACCCTTCCCCATATTATCCGTGGGGGTCGTAAAATACGACTAAGAGATATAATAAGCATATATCATATATGTGCAGCAGAAGGATAGCTCTAAATAAAACTCTATTATACCAAATACAACTTATCAACGTAATATAGTAGGTCAATTGCCTTCTCATTGTGGAGCAAATTTGTGCTCATCAGTGCCATATCTATGAGCTGATATGACAAAAAAATTATATAGAAATCGATTTCAATGTTTTTTTTTTTGTTTTGTGTTTTTGGCGCAGGCTATGGTGTGGTACACCCCATTAACTCCGTCCGGGGTGACACAAATAACGGCGCTCAACCCCATTAATCAGCTCTACATTCCCGTCACCCCGGACGGATTAGCGGGGTGTGAACCAACGTAGCCCGCCGCCAAAAAAAAAAGGATCCGCTCTACATGTATCTAATTAAGCCGTGGGAGTGTGCTACCGGAACCCGGTCTTTGTCTTCCCGACGGTTTACCCTCACGGGTATTCTCTCTGGTCGATTCTAGTCTTTATGGGAGACGTTTTACTTCGCTATCCATAAAATTAATTACAAAATTAATTAACGTAATTTATACACCATCGTTGTCGTCTTTTACGACATCCATGGGCAAATTGAGGAGATTATATTCTTACACTCTATCCGTGTGGTGACGGAGTAAGAATACAATTCACCGCCCCCTATCTTACCCGTGAATGATCGTACGAGACGACTAACGGATATAAAACGCATATAATATCTATGCGAGAGAAGGAAAACTCGAAACAAAAGCCTATACCAACACGTCTGACCAGCGTGGTATAGTAGGGTGATTACCCTTCCATTGTGGAGGAGGCCCGAGCCCAACAGTGGGACATATATATATATATATATGGGCTGAGATGATGATATTATCACACGGAACAAGTACCAACAATTATGCCCCTGATGAACTAGGATAGAAAAATGATAAAAGCGTCGCAGAATACCTGAATATGTTCACCATCATGGCTCATAGATTATTAAAATCTAATAATAATATTATTTACAGGACTACATGAAGATAATTCTAGCTAAACAGTTAGAAGTTGTTAACTATGGACTAAACAAGCCGAAGGATGATAACGAAGCGTTCCTGATAGAGAATCTCGTGATGTGGGAATGTTATGTAGAGTCACCGAGGTGCCTTCAATGGGCCAACGACCAGTTCCAGAACTGGACCAAGCAAGCTGATATCAATAATAACCCGTGAGTATTTGAACTATCAATACTGCACCTAAGTTTCATGCAGGTTTAGTCCGAAACTTAAATTTGAACTCTGGTCCGGAATCAAACTTAGCTACACTTTAATTAAGAATACGATGGTCACTGCACATTTCTCTTATGTATGATACATAAAATTGATTAAGGATTCTTTATAATACAACATCCTAAATTAAGGAAATAATCTAGGTATTATCGGAGACTTCACAAACACAATTAACGCAAAAATAATCGCGCAAAGTTTTGTCTTGCGTGGGAAACAAACCCGCGACATTTGTCATGGTAGGTCGCTATCTTAACCACTATGCTATCTGTGTAACAGTTTCAACATTAAAATAATATTATTCAATCAGGAAGGATTTTTTTGTCCATGTGTTGACAGATTAAGAATACAATTCACCACCCCCTCTCTTGTCTGTGGGTATCGTAAAAGACGATTAAGGGATGTAATATTTCTTTGGCATCTGTGCAAGAGAAGGAAAACTCGAAATAAAACCCTATATCAACACAATTGACCAGCGCGGTAAAGTAAGTCAATTTCACTCTTACTGTGGAAAAGACCAGTGTGCTGAGTGTGAGTTTTGTCGTTAACATGACGCGTTCTACAGCGAGCGTGTAGGCATGTCATTTGTATGAAGATATTTAGTTTCAAAAACGCGCCGCTAGTGGCGCTGTACATTTCTTATGTATGTGTGTATGTGTATGAAGAAATGTACAGCGCCACTACCGGCGCGTTTTTTAAACTAAATTTCTTCATACAAATGACATGCCTACACGCTCGCTGTAGAACGTGTGACCTTAAGTTACATTCAAGGCCATGAAAATAATGATTTATTCTTGTTAGGGGCGTCCATTAATTACGTGAGTTATTCAGAGAGGAGGCTAGTCGAGCCGAATCTTACAAAATCTCACAATGGGTTTGGTCTTGGCAAATATCGCGTGATTTTCTTTGTGTACATTCTAAAAAATCTGCGTGAAAGTTATATGAAAGTAAAAAATCTATATACCAAAGTACAAGTTTTGAAAAATCTCACGTGAGATTTTGATCGAGACAAATCTTACGACATCTCACCAAGGCGGGAGAGGAGGTCAAAAAATCCTGAAAAATGCCTCACGTAATTAATGGAAGCCCCCTTATTATTAAGCGTCTCACTGTTGAGCGAATACGTATTCCTATTGAGCAAAATTAGTCTGCTATACTATCCTTATGGTGAAGGAGTAGGTATACTATTCACCACTCCTTAATCTTGACCCGTGATTGTCATAAAAAAATGACTAATGGATATATTTTTATATTGCTAATGTTGGTAAACTAGCAAGCAGTACACCCGATGGTAAATGTTACGGCCGCCCATGGCTCTTTGGAATACGAATGGTACAGATAAGCAACTGCCTATAAATCGAAGCCCCAACCATACCCAAATTTGCCTGTCGACTCTTTCGCTCACCGAACGTCCCAGATGTCCATTTTCTGCGAGCTATTATAGATTTTTATTATTAATTTTGGTTCTCGCAGTCATGTTTTTGAACCGACTTTAAAAAAGAAGAGATTCTCTATTCAACTGCATTTTTTTATGTTTGTTACCTCAGAACTTTCGACGGAGTGAACTGATTATGATGATTTTTTTTTATTTGAAAGCTGGTGCTTCCCGTGTGGTCCCATTTCAATTTAGTCTACTATAGTCCTTAAAATATAGCTTGATCTCTGTGACAGATAGCTACGAAACCGATGATGTAATTTTGAATACGCGTCATGTTTACAATTTTATTATGATTTTTTTTATTGCTTATGGTGGCAAACGAGCATACAGCACACCTGATGGTAAGTATCACTGCCGCCCACGGACCTTTGCAATACCAAGGGTATAGGCTTAGGCCGCTGCCTACCAATAAAATACCCAAACCCACCCAGTCGGGTTGCTGGCAGTTCCGCCTCTCACGCTCACCAAACGAAGCGCAATAGCACATTGCCATTACTCAGACGTTGATATTCTGCGAGAGTGTGGTACTATCCAAGACGGATCGGCCCACGGCTGTAGTCAGAAAACTGTTAACAGCGTGGTCCTACCACTATGATCGCCTCTAGTTTTATTCTTTACGTGCCAGTTATATCTTAACTGAATTATGAATATAAAATATGAACATATACACCAATACTTGTACCTCATATGTTTTAAAATACTTAGTAACCATTTTATAAAAATATGATGCTTACGCAAATACAAGGTCATACTGGACTGAGAATAAGATAGAGATGGGGCAATCGATAAAAGTAAGTCGATAACATTCTTATTAATTATTTATAAAACAAGTAAAACCAATACATTACCTATATAAACCACTTAGTTTCTCGATAAAATAAGAAAATTGTGTTAATTTAGTACTTAGACATCAGTTATAATATTAATAAGACCATTTCTTTTATATTAAAAATATAAATCTTTTTATAAAATAAACATGATTATTCATGAAATAATCAGTGACCAAGAACTCATCATCAACTACAGGAATACTCCAGCGATGACGATAATAGTGACGATGATCTAGTATGTACTTCTTTCGAATAATAAAAATAGTTAAATAACAGCTTTAGTTTAAATTAAATAAAATCCATTGATTTAAATTCAATAAGATATTCATAGATTGTTTTCCTTTTATGATCGATTCACCCATCCATTTGATTGAAATTCAATAAGATTTTCATACACTGTTTTAAATTGCAGTAGAAAATATCTTTAAAAAATAAGGAATTATATCGACAAAAATACGGACTACATCTTAAGCGTCCGGCACTAGTGAGAACTGTCACGGAGATCATGCTATATTTTATAGACTATAGTTACTAGTTAAAGTCGGTTTATTTATGTTTAAATTTTGATTATTTAATCATTGATCTTTACGATATTTCTGATGCAGTATTCCAAGCTATCTTCGCTCCCTGGTATACAACATGGTATTGAGGCATGGCGGTCGTCGCGAGTTTGAATTCCTATGGAACGTGTTCATGAACTCCACAGACCCGACAGTGAAGACTCTCATCATTACCAACCTGCCCAGCGTTAGAGAGGAGGCCATCATTACTATGTGAGTATATTTTATTTTTATATGTTTTTTTACACAACTCCCTTCACTAAGGGGCCATTCATAAATTACGTAAAGGATTTTGAAGAATGATTTGGCTCCCCTCCCCCTACCGTAAGACATCATAAGATTGCAACTACTCCCCCCTGCCCCTTAATAAGATTTTTTGTAAGATAAGGGCCTATTGTTCAAATATAGCTTTTCCGTTTATTCTGAAAATATCTTTTATTACAATCTATCATTATCATTACTACAAGTATCATTACATATACATACATACATATCATCACGCCATATCCCTTGCAGGGTAGGCAGAGAGAACAGAGTGCCAGAGAACTCTATCTCTGCGTACTTCACTCGCTTGCTCAACATTCATAATTCTCTTCATACACGCTCGCCGGTTTCGGAGACTCTTGACTCCACCTTCCTTCAGTACATGACCGATCTGGTCTAGGTAGGTTAGTCTCGGTCTCCCTCGGTACCTACATCCTTCCACTTTCGCATTGTATATCTTCTTAACCAGGCGTTCGTTCGGCATTCTTTCCACATGTCCGAACCATCGGAGCATTCCCTTTCGTATCTTTACACCAATACTCTCTTTCATACCTACTCGCTCTCTTACGTCGTCGTTACGAATGTGGTCGGTCAGCCTAACTCCACAGATTTTCCGCAGAGATCGCATTTCGACCGCATTAATTTTACTATCATACTCTTTTCTGCATACCCAACTCTCGCTTCCATACAGTAATGTTGGGACAAGCACTGCGTTATGTATTGCTACACGTGCCTTCTGGCTGAGGTGGTGGCTGCCGAAAAGTTGCCCCAACGCTCCGTTCACTCTATTTCCCGCATTCACTCTTCGCTCTATATCAGTGGTGTACCTTCCATCTCGGCTAAATCCACATCCAAGATATACAAATTCATCCACTTGCTCTAGTACATCATTACCTATTGTTACTCTTACATCTGTTCTGGTTTTATCTCTTTCAAAGACCATTATTTTGGTTTTGCTCACATTCACGCGTAGACCCCTTTTCTTACAATCTTCTGTCATTGTGTCGACTAGGGTCTACAGGTCAGTCGCTGACTGTGCCAGCAGGACTGCATCATCTGCATAAAGCAGAGCAGTGACCACTGAGTCGCCCATCTGGACTCCCACATTCATATCGTTCAACCTTTGGAGACATTTATCCAGATATATGATAAACAGCCTGGCTGACAGAACGCACCCCTGCTTAACGCCGATATTGACGTCAAACCAAGGCGACATTCCATCATCCAGCCGCACACAGGCTCTACAGCCCATGTAACTGGACTGCACAGCCTGTAGCAGTTTACCGTTAATACCATACTCCGGTAAAATGTCCCAAAGTTCCTTTCGTACAACCGTGTCAAATGCTCTCTCCAGGTCCACAAAACTGCAGAAAACCCTCTGACCTAGAGCCAGATGCTTCTCCACAATGTTGCGCAGAGAGAACACTTGATCCATGCATCCCCTTCCACTCCTGAAACCTCCTTGTGTCTCACACAGTAAACCATCGGACACCATCCTCATTCTCCTTTCAATAACTTTTCCATACACTTTTGCTGCCAAACTGGTCAAGCTTATGGCTCTGTAATTTGCGCAGTCATAACGTGAACCCTTGTTTTAAAACAAAGGCACGATGACTGCGCTATTCCAGTCCCTGGGAACCATTCCCGAGCTCCAACATAAATTGAGGAGCAACAGGAACACCTCCCAGACACAAGAGCCACCGAGCTTGATCATCTCGGCAGACACCATATCAATGCCCGCTGCCTTACCATTTTTCAAACTTCTTATCGCCCATTCAACTTCATCTATACTGATGCCATCGGAGGACGCCTCTGTCGAATGTTGATCTACTAAACCACATCCAACACCAGCGCCAACCGTAGCATCCGCATACATATCGCCAAAATATTCACTCCATCGGCTTAACACGTCTTGTGTTTGTGTAAGAATGTCTCCACCTTTAGACCTTATTTTATTCATTCTGAAGGCTGACCAACCACCCCGAGACTTCTTCACCTCCCTCCAAAAGAGTTTGGTGTTACCCTCGAAGTTTTTAGTCAGCCTATCTTCTGCACTCATACTTGCTCTATCACGTTTCTCTTTCACTAAGGCCTTGGTGTCATTCTTACATTGCCGATATATTTCTTTCTTCTGTTCAGTCATACTGTCATTCAGATTCAAAGAAGAGACATAGTCCAGCCACGCTTTCTTCTTTTGCTCTACGGAAGCTGCCACTTCCGCATCCCACCATGCATCACCATTTGTTTTTCTATGCTTCTTTGAACTTCCACATACTTCTTTCGCTGTATCTACCATACTCTCTTTCAATACTCTCCAGCATTCTTCAATGTCCGATTGCGGCTGGCTTGCCATCGTCAGCCGTTCTCGGACACTCTCTGCATACTTTTCTCTTACACACTCTTCTTGCAACCTTTCAACCTTTATTCTTTCAAGCCCTCCGATGTGGACACGCTCTCGCCAGTGCCTCCACTTTCTGAACAGACCACTAAATCTCGCAATAACGAGATAGTGGTCCGTGTCGACTGTGGGGCCCCTGTAGGCTCTTGCGTCCAATATTTTGCTTCGGAGGCGACTGTCTACCAAAATTAAATCTATTATGCTTTTCTGTTCATTCCTTCTCCATGTATACATATGGATGTCCTTATGTTGGAAAAATGTGTTTGACACAATAAGGTTTCTCTCCATGCATACATCCGCTATGAGCCTACCTGCGTCGTTCACTCTCTTATCACCAAATGGACCAAGTACGTCCTCATAGTCGGGACGCTTGGTCCCCACCCATCCGTTCAAATCTCCGCATACAATCACGCGTTCACTGGTTTCTGCCATATCCAGAACTTCCCTAACATTATCCCAAAACTTCTCTAGGTCTGATGCCACCGAGGATCCTACGGGAGCATATGCTACAACCATGAATACCTTGGTGACACCTAGTTTTATACGGACCCAGAGAAGTCTGGGATCATACATTCCGTAATCCTTCACACCTGAGGCCAAGCGAGAGGACAACAGCACTCCTACCCCCATGCTGGCTCGATCGCTCTGTGGTACACCAGACCACAGAGCCATCCCGCCACCAGGAAGATCGCAGGCGTCGCTGCCCCTTCGCTTGGTCTCTGTTACACAGAGCACGTCTAGCTGTTTGTCCGCCATGACGGATATCAGCTCGTGCAACTTACCTTCCACACAACCTCTTACATTCCACGTGCCCACCCGGCACTCCGTTCTCCTCGACTCGCCTAACTGGGCAAGGCGTGATGGGTGGCGGCCCCCATCGCCGCAACTGCCGATATTCGTACCGACGGGGGCGGGTCGGTACGCGTCGCCTCCGGGGGACGCCCTAACCCGCATTGCGGTACGCATTTCGAGCCGGATTAGCAGTCTAATTAGACTGGCAGGGGACGCGAACGAGCACGCTCCGGACTATGCCCCCCTAAGTATCAAGTATCATCATATAACAAGTATCATTAACTCACTATAATTAATCTTATTAATAATCTATCACAGCTTTGACCACAATTAGTAATTTTTAATTTAATAACTTACGTCACTAACTTATATCAAGTTCACTGTCTCCCTAAACTACGCCTATAGTAATATGAAGTAATCCTTGTTTTTGGGAGATTTTACAAATTTATTATATTTTTGCAACGGAACAAGTTACACCCAAATTGAGGACAACAATTTACAAAGTATTGTACTGCGTGGGAATCTAACCCGCTACACTTGGCACAGTTGGTCGCTATCTTAACCGCTACGTCATCTGTGCAGTCATTTTAGTTTATTTTAGCCATTTTTGTCTAGCGTTCTTATGTCATCTCCTCTGTATCCGATACGATGTCCAAACGTACGGTTTTTGGACTGGGTACCTGACTTTGATCTAATCCCTTCGATATCTTGGCAATATAGCGGCAGTACGTCATCCTCAAATGCATAACGACGTAAGATGCGTCCATTAATTACGTAAGGCATTATTGAGGAATTTTTGACCATTTGGTGAGATATCGTAAGATTTCTCGATCCCCTCCCCCTTCCCCAATCTCACGTGAGATTTTTCAAATTTGTACTTGGGTATAAAGGTTTTTTTTACTTTAATTTAACTTAACTTTCACGCGGTTTTAAACCATTTTCTGTTAAAAAATAATTACATGATTTTTTCCAAGACCTCCCTTCCTCTTTCCCAAGTGAAATTTAGTAAGACTCGACTAGTGAATACCTCACGTAATTAATGGACGCCCCTAACCTTCACAAGAGCTCAATTAAAAGAAAACTACTTGTTTTGCTTGCAATTGTTCACCACATCTCGCTCATAATTCTCTATCTCTTACAGGTTACTAGAAAAGAGTCTATCTGAGATCCCGAAGCAGTACGCGGTGGCTGTGTGGTCAGTAGAACCACCTATAGGTACGCGTTTGGCTCAGGATTTCCTGGTACAGAACTTCGATCGTGTGTACAATAAATTCAACGATATAGATGCCTTCATGTTCCCGGCTGTCGTTAGCGGGGCTTTTGGGTTCATCACCACTGAGGAAGAACTCACTCGGGTATGCAGTTTTTCATAATTGATATCTTTTTATATTATGAATAGCAAACCCAGCCCGTTGGTTTGTTTGTAGAAGTCGATATATATCAGCGCCACCTGGTGTCGAGTTAAATCAATGGGGATAGCATATAAACCTCCGTGAAAAAATACTTATACATACCAATTTTCATAATGATCGGTCAAATGGTTTCTGACTTTAGTGATGTCACATCATATATTATATAAACATCCTCTTTTATAGATATTGATTAATCCTCTACTTCTAATGGTGCGAAATATTCATCAGCGCTTTTGTAATTCGTCTGGTCATCAAATTTGTTTAATATATTGAAAAATATTATACTTTCCAGTTAAAATCATTCGCATTGGAACACAAACAGCAGTTGCTGCCGATGTCTCAAGTACTGCAGAAACTGGTCGATACGGCGACTTTTAGAATCGAATGGATAAGGAAACACGTTCCCGGCATTAACAAGTGGTTCAAAGACTACGTCACTGGTAATATACATTTTATCTTCTGAATTTATTGTGACAAAACATTAAATATATTTTCTCATTTTTTAAGCGAAATTTCGCCGTAAGAAGTAAGAAGATTCACCGTCCTCTATGTTACCCTTGGGTGATTATAAAGTCATCGCCCGTTGGGCTACGCGGCTGGAGAGGCCTAGACACGGTGTTTTTACCGTTGAGGCCCTCCGGCCCGTACTGATGGAGTGGATGGAGCGGCGGCACGGAGTCCTCTCTTTCCGGTTGGTGCAGGTCTTGTCAGGGCATGGTTGCTTCGGCAAGTACCTGCACACGTTCGTGCGGAGGGAGTGGACTCCGTCCTGCCAACATTGCAGTAGCGACGAGGACACGGCGCAACATACGCTCGAGGTATGTACGGGCTGGGACGGGCAGCGCCGTGACCTCGTCGCTGTCATCGGTGCTGACCTGACGCTGCCGGCTGTTGCGCGAGCGATGGTCGACAGCGTCAGGAATTGGGACGCGGTCGCCGTCTTCTGCGTGGCTGTCATCTCGCAGAAGGAGGCGGCGGAACGGGTCCGGGAGGATTCCCGTGACCCGGACCGCCGCCCGCGGCCGGGGCGGCGCAGGCGCGAGTACCTGCGCCTGATGCCGCCCTAACCGAGGCTTCGGGTGATCGGACCGGGGAATTGTCCGGTCACCCGACGTGAGGCCACCGCGTGAGGACGACGCCTCGACGGCGAAAGCTGTCGGGGCGTCGACAGGAGAGGAGCCCGAGAGGGCATACCGCCGAGCGGGCCACCGAAGACAAAGATCGGGTACCGGTGGCCCGCTCGCACGGCGAAGAAGAGGTGCTTGCAGGGTGGGTCAATGGGGTTGCGCGCCGCCTCTTCCGTCACCCCGGACCGATTTGGCGGGGTGCGACGTCCATAGCCCAACGCAAAAAAAAAAAAAATTGGTGATCGTAAAAGGCCCTAAGGTATACATATGCATATAACATCTATGCAAGAGAAGGAAATCTCGAAATAAAACCCTATAACAAAACCCTACAACAAATCTGGCTAACGTGGTGTAGAAGGACAATTTCCCTCCAAGTGTGGAGAAAGCTTGGGCCCAGCAGTGGAACATATGAGCTGAGATGACGATGATTAGATGAGTTTTTATCTGAGAAAAAAACTAGTCTATGAGTAAGGGGAATGCCTTAATAGTTGTTGCGTTAAAAGGCTGCAATATGTTCCTAAGTTCTGAACAATGCTAATTTAATATTCGGGTTCCGTCCAAGTATCACGCTAGAATATCACTTACCGCCAAATGACGCATATTGTGTTCAGACAACCCAAAATTCGAAACATCCTTATTTATTAATCTATAATCGTTAGTGTATAAGTGGACGGATGTAGGTACCGGGGGAGACCGAGACTAACCTACCTAGACCAGATCGGTCATGTACTGAAAGAAGGTGGAGTCAAGAGTCTCCGAAACCGGCGAGCGTGTATGAAGAGAATTATGGATGTTGAGGAAGCGAGTGAAGTATGCAAGGATAGAGTTCTCTGGCACTCTGTTCTCTCTGCCTACCCTGCAAGGGATATGGCGTGATGATATGTATGTATGTATAATAGTTATTAAAACTTTTAAAAAATATTGTAGGAAAAATGCTGGAGAATTCAACGACGACTGTGTCACCATTGATTACCAACGTCACTGTTATTAGCAATACCAGCGTTAGTAATCTCACGAAAATTGATACCACAACACCGATCAGCACTAATTAAACCCACACAAGCCCAAGACGCTAAATAAGTAGATTAATTGAATTATAATAAGATCAAAATAAAAATAGGAATGCAATGGTTATCTATAGATTACAGCTGGTTAACCCCCTACTAATACCAACTAATTTATCACTCAAAAATACAGTTATTATTAAGATTACGTGGATTACATATTTATTTCATTTTGCGTCGGCTGTACTATCACCACCGAACTAATTCAATAATGGTACCCAGTTCCTGGGATCCCATAACTCGTATTTAGGTGTAGCCAAAGGGGTCTATTGAGTGGGTGGTTCACTAAAATCTATTCCTAAACTTCGATGCCTCTTTCGGGTACCGTCAACGTCGCGGGCAAAAGAATTGGGACACATCGCCCTATGAGCTAATATAATAAAACTCAACGCGATATCTATGTACAATTTCTTCAATTCGTAATCGAATATTAATTTGCTTCATTTAAGAAATACTTATGACTTATTTTATCTTTAAAGCAATACCTCAAAGAAAAGTACTTGTGTAGTAGACTTATAGCTATATAATTAACGAACACAAATTTTATAATTAATTACTCTGTATGGTAATAGTAGTTACACATTAATCTATGTTTACAAATGACAGTTGACAGATAAGTTTGACATTCTTATTCTTATTTAGATCTTATATCTGTAATAGACCGACACGTATTTATTAATATTTATTTGTGTTATATTTAATTAATCATAATTAACTCGTTAAAAACGTTATTATTATGCTTAACATTTAATTTATAAATGGGCCGATTAGTCTATGAATATGACAGTAGAACCACAGATTATTTTAAATGTGCCGTCTATTCTTTTTTATTTGGCTTTCATCACGCGGCCGTTTTAACCTTTTTTTGTTGTTATTGTTGAATTTTGATGGCCATAAATTAATGTCAGTTGACGTCGCGTTTTAACAATATTGCTTTTGAAATGTATTTTTATTTAGTAATAAAATAAAAGACCTAAGAAGCGATCTAGTCGCTAATCGATATAACATTTTATCAATACGTAAGTTTACGTTGAATAAATAAAAAATACCAAACATTTGATCTAATATGCCAACACCGATATCCATCAGAGCTTATTAAGAAATTAGATTTTTTTTCTGAATACGTGTATTTTCTCTCTGGCTATATTGTATCCGTGGTGTTACCAAATTTAAGGCAAATTTTTGTATTGTCAAATTCTCGTACTGTCAAAGTATTATTTATTTACGTAGGACAGTAGCGATGAGATTTGACAACGAACATAAAAATTAGTAAAACTCGATTTTAATGTAATACTGAAATGGATAACAGTAATCTTAATAATACATAGATTAAAATTGATAGGATAGATTTAGTTTTATATAATTAAAAAAATATATTGCGCAGCTAATTTTATTATATATTTGTATGTATCTCATATTTGAGGCTCTCGTTTATTATTTATAAGCTTTTCTAAATTATAAATTTACTTTTTATATTTATAGCTAGGCTAAATTATATTCTATCTTTTAAAAACCAAAGGTAATTGTCTCAAAATGATATTTTAGATGAAATTATTGTACTTATTGATTAGTATTTAGTAGTATTGCCATTACCAAAAATATGAAGCATCACATGTAATGTTATTTTTTTTTTTCAAAGCAGCTACTTTATATTGAGAGCTACTCTATAAAACTTACGTTCCAGCTAGTTCGATTTTATATATTTACAGCTTATAGATGCTATTCTTCTTTCATTTTGACAATCAGCTATTAACTAAGTCTTTGTTGTGCCTAGTGAATTGGTTTCTTAAGTTTATTTTGCACTTATTTTTAAAGTCTGTTAGTAAGTTGTCACCTTTAATAAAACATGAAAGCATTGTACGTAAGGTGCACTTTAGCATTTTCTCTGCATTACGTTATAAAAATGAAAATTATTTATTATAACAGGCTGAAACGCTAACATGTTGAATATAATTTAAAATCACAATATATTTTTTTATTTTCGCGCCAAACTTCTAAAATATTGGTAGGTTCTTTGAAAAAAAAATATATTTTGTAATTTATGTTACCATAACAAAAAAATGTGTCCATTTAAAATTCGTCGTATTTGAATATAAGAGGGCATACATTTAGTATAATTAGAATTAATATTACTGTAGTCTGTTTTTTTTTCATATAATTAAGGAGACTGGCAGTTTGCTTTTTAAAACAACCTAACATAATTTAGGCATCAAAACAATCTCCATAATTAAAAAAGAAAACAGATATCAATGTGTGTATGTGTGTATATGTGCTTCTTGTAAGTGTTGTTTAAATAAAAGTTATATGTATTTTATTAAATAATGTATATTCCGCGAGTACACGCTGGTCGTGTCTCATTTGATATTTGTAGAGTTTTTACTGATTAGGAATATTTAAATTTAAAAAAAATAATTAATCCTAATGTTGGCCATATTGAATTTATAGGACAACTTTGTCCATTTTTAAAAGAAATATATTTCAAAACATGTGTAAAATGGTTCTTTACATTCCTTTGTTGTAATTTATGTCAAAATATAGACAGAATATAGAAATAGAAATATATACAGTCGGCAATAAAATGTAAACAATATCCTAACTGTATTCAATTTAATTAACCTAAATGTTGACATTTGCCACCGATGACTGGACCTGGTACCCAAAGGTGAAATAGAAATAGAGATACGTACAGCAGGATAAGGAGTTTCTAACATCACCCCGGATGGATCAAGCGTTGAGTGCACCATAGCCTGCTATAAAAAAAAATGTAGCTTAATTTTCTCAAGTTTGATTTATTAAAGTTAACAACGACCAAATTAATTGTGATTTTTTTTAACTAAATGAAGGAAGTGTGATTCCTATATAAATCATAAGGAAGTCCATTCCGTAAAAAATTGTTGATTTTTCACCGTCTTATAGTATTTTTTGTAAAAAAGATAAATGTTTTTGCGGGCTGTACATATTTTACGTAGTTGTTCCTATTTGTTATTTTAAAACTATTCCAATTTAGATAATCATATTTTGTTATAATTGTATTTTAAATGTTTGCATGTTATTGTGAAAGCTTCATGTTTAATAAATAATTCAATTGTCTTTCGTCTCTATTATTTAATTTCTGTTCATAATTCTGTACGTGGGTATAAAATAATTATCGATATAGACACCGCTGATTTGTCCAATATCAACCCATACCATAAGGACTCATCAGGAAACAAAATAAGTTTTTTTTTAAAGACACGACATAATCCTTGTATTGTCGGGGACTTTACAAACATATAATTAACGCAGACAAATTACACCCAGACTCTGAACATTACTTTGTGGATTGCATAAAGTATTGTCCTGCATAGGAATCGAACCCACGGCCCTGGCACGTAAGGTGAAACTTAACCACTATTTAATTTTAAAATTAGCAATGATCTACATAACTAAGATTTCTGTTTCTTTATTTAAAATTATATAATGTTATTATCAATATAGAAATGTATTGTATCATATTAACTACACTTTAGTACTTTTTATGTATTACCTAGCTATATTTATAGCGGCACGCCGACAACGTCGCCCTGTTTACGAAATGGTCAATAGAACTCGTAACTACTCGCTAACCATATATTACTCGATGATACTGATCCAGGTCGCCTATGCCGAGAACTGTGGTAATACACCAGAATTATAGATATATGCCACCATTTAGCGTCAGATAGGGCATCAAACGTTTGTGTTGGAAAAATGGATATGGGTGTTTTAGATTTGGTTATTGTTTTAGATTAGGTCGGGCACACATTTGTGATCACTGTCTCAGCATTGCGATGCACAGATTGATAGACTACCCGCCTTCCACAGAGAAGCGCCGTAGAATTGCTGTTGCAGTTAAGGCGGAAAAAGTTTTTAAGCCAACTGCCGCCATTCTTAGGCGTAAGTACTGGCAGTAAATGGAAGCTATAAGACCACCACAAGACTGTAAGACACTGAGTACGTATTGTATAGATTTGACCTACAATAATAGTACATCATTTTATCACACTTTAGTAAGTTAAATAAGCCGCCTCTTAAAAGTCAATAAATAATATTATGTCCTAGGAGTTCTCTTGCTGGATATTTTCCAGTGCGACCGCGTTAAGATTCGATAATAGCTTCATTTGTTAGTTCCAAATTAATAAATTGTCATAATATAATAATTACCATAACTGATACCAAAAATAAAATATATTTTTTTTATGGAATTATTTTTCTTTTACACTGGTAATGAATTTGTATCCAAAAGTATGGGTCAAAATTTAATAACTAATACTGTAGCGAGAAGATATAAATCTTTGTAATAACGATCTGTTAGAATTGGAAATAGAAATCCTTTTTTAAAAAATAAACTTTTATTCGACCCTTTAAATACAATGGGTTTTAATAGTGAAATAAGGAAAATTCGATAAACGTCCAACTGTTACGGCTGTCTGACCCGAACTGAGGCACTCCCCGCGATCGTCCCCGGCGACTGATGGGAAGAGTGCTGACTCGGCAACAGATAAGCTTTTATATGAACAGGCTAGGGATGTAACAACCCCCCCAACAAGATGAAACTTATAATATATTGTTTATAAGTTTCAGGATATTATTCGAAGTCTGGGGACTGGAATTTCTTCCAGCTCTTGACCTTCATTTGATGTATTATTAGGCTCAAATGTGTTACTATAAGTAGGACATTTACCGAATTTTTTACAAAATACACTTACTATTCTATAAGATACAAAAATTAATATTAATATGATTAAACAATAGGTAAGAATAGGATAGTGCGACTCATATTTAATTAATGGATTAGGTTCATTAATAATTTTATCAATGTTAGACAAGACCTGATCATTTGATGTGGTGATGAGCTTTTCTAAATGCATATCATATAATTTTAGAGGTTTTAATTTCGATTTAATTGAAACAAATTTGTTTTTATCGCAACAAGGATCATTAATAAGATTAAAGTCAGAGATAACAGGTGCTGTCGTTATATTGTAGCTAGGCCTAGAAGAAAACTCTCTATCTCTGCAATAAGCTTTACAACCTGGCTTTACATAAATAGTGCCAGTACCTAATAGCTTATATTCCGATGTGTGGGAATCACACTCAAGAGTAAGTTTGGTTGGTTCTGATTTCACAAATAACCATTTGTTACCTCTTAATTCTTGCCAAGTATCAATGTTGCCATGAATTAACCTGGTTTCACATTGTTGAGGTAATTTATTAATAATTCTACATAACATTTCTGTTTCGCAGATAGGCATGTCCTGGACTGAGAGTGGTTCAAGATCATTACAAATATAAAGTTGATTAATCATTTTGGAACATTTACTTATTTCTTTAAGGCATACATACATTAGCTTATCTCTACTTATAGCTATATGATTACAATATGGTATGATCATAGCGTAAGAATTAGGCTGTTCTTTATCATGTGGAACAAGTACTGGTATAGACTTATATACTATATATTCTGACTTATGTACTAGTGGAATTTTAATAACAAAAACTACTTTATTGTCACTAACATAACATGATAGTTGAGCTATATCGCTCAGAGCATGGATATTATCTAAATTTAAACTAATAGGTAATTCGCTATTTTTTGATAAATCTTTGATATTACGCATTAGTTCGTCGTAAAGTTCCTTAGGAGTTAATACAGATGGATGTATAGAGTGACTCTTTGTGAATAAGATGGCGTTTATAATGTTCTCAAGATTAAATGATAATGTCATTAAACTAGAGGACAGTTCATTATATATTTCATTCATCTTAGATTCTATATATAGTTCCCTAGGGAGGTTAGACATATTATTTATTATATTTGAAAGTCTTTCTATAGCAATGCTCATTCGAGCTTCGTTAACTTGAATTACGTATAATGTTTTGTTATACCTTTCTAATGCAGTATTAGTCATTAAAATGTTATCTTTAAGAGAAGATGATAATTTTTGTCATTATTTTCTAGATGTTGGATAGCAGCATTATACTTAACCGCGTCATCCTCATCCATTGTGCCAATTAACTGTTTAAAGATAGAACCAATACCAGCGAACCACGCAGATCTCTTCTCTCTATCACGAATCAGATGTGACATGGCACTGTAAGCTCTTAAAACGTTATTTAGACGGGATGTTAAGGGTTGTAAGAAATTATGACACTTGGAGATACTTAGTTCATTTTGTTGACAAATAAATCTAGCGGTTCCTAAAGCCGTTTTTATATTGTCCAAGTGCGGTTGTATGTATCCTATATCGACGGGTACCAGAATATGAAGATAGCTATTGGAAATTTTCAAAGTTCCCGCTGGATCAAAATAAATTCCTGTATTCTCCTTAATAGGTTCTATAACATTGGTTGTGACAACGGAGATGCACGTTGCGGTGATTCTGGAATAGTATGACATAATATCCTAAGTATGTTTTTAAACTAAATCTACTAAAATTATATAATTGTATAATATGTACATCTTGTAGGTAACTTAAGCTAATTTGACTTCATCATAGTGGTATTTTATGTGACGTCGATTTATTAGCAAGGTAAGAGTATGATTGCCGTTTATTCGGACAACTTTATAGGGTCCCTTCCAGATAGGTGATAATGCTTTCCGAAGTCGCAAATGATTTTTGACGTATACCATGTCGCCGGCTTTATATTTTATTGATCTAGTATGTCGGTCATAATATGTTTTGGATATTGCTTTTGATTTTAATATATTTTCTATAGCTCCCTCTCTGGAAAACCGTAAACGTTGTTGTAGTACTTTAACGTAACTATTGTACGTTGATTCTAAAGAGGTATCGTAGATAGAAGAAGGTATTATGGCTTTGTGATCGAAAACTAACTCATAAGGAGTGAAATTTGTTGTGGAGTGGACTGTTGTGTTATATGTTAACATGGCTGTATAGACATATCGGTGCCAATTGTTTTGGTTGTCGTTTATGAATGATTTCAGATACTCTTTTAATGTTGAGTGACTCCGTTCAAGCGCTCCTTGAGTTTGCGGATGATATGGAGTACTCCAAAGTTGTTTTATTTTCAGAAAACTACAGGTTTGTTTGAATAGTTCAGCTGTAAAATTTGTACCTTGGTCAGTTATTATTGTCTTTGGAATACCGAATTGAGCAATAAAGTGTATTAGGCATTCAGAGGTTTCTTCTGCTGTAGCATTTGATATAGGATAAGCAGCAGAGTATTTCGTAAGGTCATCTTGTAATGTTAAAATAAATCTCAACTTTATATTGCCAGCTTCGGGGAGAGGGCCCACGATGTCTAGAGCAACACGTTCAAATGGTTGTTTTGAAGTTGAAGTGATTTGCATTGGTGCTCGGTTAGTTTGACGTAATGCTTTATTTGCTTGACAGGAAGTGCAGTTACGGACGTAGTTTTCAATGTCTTTTCGCATGCTTCGCCAGTAGTACTTTTCTTGAATTCTGCTTAACATTCTATTAGAACCTAGATGCCCTGAAATAGGGATGTCGTGGTTCTCTCTCAATATTTTGGTGATTTCACTCATGGTCGGATACATTATTATATTTTTATAAATGTGTATATTTATGTTAGTGCTGTGAAATAAATACATTATTATATTATATATTTTAGTAAAGGAGTGACTGTCAAATGGGTTGCTAAAATCAGTTATGCTAAACTCTGTTACCTCTTCTGATATAAGGAGTCTTTTCAGATTCCTCAATCCTTTAAAAATATCATCGTAATTGGCTTTGTCATAATGGTAGACTTTAATAAATAGGAAATAGTATTTGGTGTTGTCTTTTTCAATTGTCAAGAATGAGTGCAAAGTTCTTTCTAATGCTGTAAATTCTCTAGAGTTAGAAATATTATCCATTATTTCAGGTACATAACGATTCGATTCGTCAAGATCGATAGAGGTAGGTATTATTATGTGTTTTACCTTTGATTTTAATAGGTTTTCGTTATGCTCAAAGATCTTAGTATCAAAGGTACTTGATTTATCGTTTATTGCTTTTAAACACTTTGAATACATTTCATCTTCATTAGCTACTTCAATGGGTGGTGGTGTAGGTATATCAAAGTCGTCAGGTAGGTCGAGATCCTCAGGAAGAACAAAGTCGTCTGGTAGATGTAGGTTTTCTGGGTTTAGTTGCTGAGTGTCTTCTGTTTGATCTTCAGATTCTCCTTGTAAGGGATTTATCGGGTATCGTGAAAGAGCATCTGCATTAGTATTGGTTTTCCCTTTTCTGTATTGAATATCATAATTGTACTCTTCAAGTTTAAGACGCCAACGTACTAGTCGGGATCCGGGATCTTTACAATTAAATAACCAGTTCAGCGGTTTATGATCTGTTATTATGGTAAATTGACGGCCAAAAAGATATGGACGAAATGTCTTGGTTCCGTAAACAATGGCTAGACACTCTTTCTCTGTAACACTATAGTTACACTCCGCTTTATTAAGAGTTCTAGATGCGAAAGCTATCGGTCGGTCTTTGCCAATAACACCTTGTGATAAAATGGCAGAAATAGCGTAATTCGAGGCATCGCAGGTTAAAATAAAAGGTTTCGTGAAATCCGGATAAGTAAGAACAGGTGCGGTTACTAGCTGGTTTTTTAGATGTTCAAATGATAGCTGCTGAGTATTAGTCCAATCAAAAGGGACGTCCTTTTTTAATAGAGCTGTAAGAGATTTTGCGTATCTAGAGAATTCTGGTATAAATCTTCTATAATACGATGCAAGACCCAAGAACGATTTTATATCTTTTGCACATTTGGGTACAGGAAATTGTGTAACTGCTTTTACCTTTTCAGGATTAGGTTTAACACCATCACCGCTAATGACATGACCTAAATAGGCGACTTCCTTTCTTAGAAATTCGCATTTATCTGGTTGAAGTTTGAGTTTAAATTTTCTGAGCTTGTCAAATACGAGATTAAGTTTTTCCATGTGTGATAATAGATCAAATGAGTAGACTACAATGTCATCTGGGTAGACGAAGCAGTGAACTCCCTGTAAACCAGATAACACTGTGTTCATGGTTCTCTGAAAAGTGGCTGGTGCATTTTTCAGGCCAAATGGCATTCGATTAAATTGGAAATGTCCCTGAGGGACACTAAAAGCTGTTTTAGGTGCGTCGGCCGGCGCCATTTGGATTTGATGAAAACCGGAAGCTAAATCTAAGGTGGTGAAATATTTGCTTTGACCTAATTGGTCCAGAATTTCGTTAATTTGTGGTATGGGGTAATTTTCGCCAATAGTGATGTCGTTTAGTTTTCTGTAATCTATAACTATTCGCCACTTTTTCTTGCCGGAAGCATCTTCTTTTTTCGGCACGATCCAAATAGGTGAAGACCATGGGGATTTCGATGGTGTGATTATTTCTTGTTCAAGCATTTTATCTATTTGGGATTTGACTTCTTCTTTATGTATTTCAGGGAATCGGTATGATTTCACATTGATTGGTGAAAGTGAGTTAGTCTTTATTTCATGCTGAGTTACATCTGTGGATGTTAATTGGTCTCCTGGTAGATGGAAAATGTCAGAATATTGATGACAGGTTTCGTTGAGGTAGCTCAGTTCTTCGTCATTTAGGTGTGAGGTTCGTAAGAGACCGGATAGTGTTTCAGCTCTTTCGAGGCTATTAAAAGATTTATTATGTTGTATCAGAGCATTCTCAGTGGCATCAATTGGACTTAAAGTGAGCATTAAATTAGAGTTTAGGTGGACTTGTTCACCAGATACATTGAGAACTGTTAGATTTACTCTACTATTATTTTTTACTCTAACTAAGCAGTTGGATACCAGAATGGATTCCGAGATGTGTTGGTCTAGTATAATTCCCTCTTTTAATTCTGGATTTTTAACTGAACATTCTATTATGGTTTCAGTACGAGGTTCAAGAACATATGATGGTTCATCAAAACATAATTTAATACTTTGTTTATTTATTTCTAGGCATTCTGATTGATAATTAATTCGACACTCGTTCTGTAAAAATAGATCATTGCCTATTATACCATCATAAGGTAAATCTATATCTTCGAATATGTGAAAGGTATGTGTCATCTTTAATTCTTTATTAAATTTCAGCTGTAGCTTCAAACATCCAACGCTTTTCAAGGTGCCATTTTTTGTGTCTATACCTTTAACCTTAATGATGCTCTCCTGTAATTGTATGGCGTTCTTGATGGCTTCTTTTTTCATGACACAGATAGATGCTCTAGAATCTATTAAGAATATTAGTGGGTTTGGGTTCACAGATGTGTATATTTTGATGTGAGGTAAATATTTTTTTTGGATAACTATTTGGTATACTTCAACATTCTTTGAACTATTCATTATTTCATTGTTCAGACCTTCCTTATGGGGCTGGTTACCCTGCGGCTTGGTCCTACTGTTAATGAGGTTCAGACCTTCCTTATGGGGCTGGTTACCCTGCGGCTTGGTCTTGATATTAATAACTTTGGTATCGTCTTGGGCGAAAGGGACCTGCCCCGTGCGATACCCATACAGGACATTTAATAGTTTAAATTAGGGTTATCATTAGAATTCTCTGTGTTATTCCCATCTTCATCTTCACAGTCGTTGGTGATATTTACGCGAGCACCAGGCTTGGAATTTGCGTCTCTAAAATTGGATGATGGTATACGAGAAGGGGTAAATGGTTCGGCCCCGTTTGAGAATCTTTTATTATTATATTCGCGGATTCTGCAATTTTCGAGAACATGTCCTGACTTTTTACAGTATCTACAAAACGAAGGATTTCTGTAGGAAGGACTTGGCTGACTATAATTATTAATATATGGTCTTGGTTGAAACCTGTTACCTAATTCAGTTCTTCTAGGAAAAGTTTCGATAGGTTTTGGTTTTACGAAACCGTTACGAAAGGAAAACTTTTGAATCTTCTCTTCTGATATCGCAGCGTTAATAGCGTCATTTAGAGTTTTATGATCTCTGCTTCTGACAATGTTGGCAATTCTGGGATGTAATCCTAACATAAATGTGTGAAGAGCGAGGTCTTCCATGGCTGCTAGTCGGCCGGCAAGCTCGCTCTTCTTTGAGTTGGAAACAGTGACTTCAGTAAGGAGTTTCTGCAAGCAAGTCTCAACTCTAAGCGAAAACTGGGTGATAGTTTCTTGGTTTCCTTGTCTACAATCTTGCAAGTCTGTGAGTAGGTGTGCATAATGTTTACGTTCACCGAATTGATTTTTCAGAAATTCTTTTAGTGATGGCCACGATTCGAAATCTTTTATAGAGCACGCGGTCTCGGCTTTGGCTTCTAGTTGGCTCAAAATGTATCTAAAAACGATGTCTTCTTGTTGAGGAGACGCTAAGCCTATGGCACTGTCGCAGTTCCTTAAAAAAGCGGTCAATTTGTCCCTATCACCATTAAAGGATTTAATAAATTTTAAAACTATATTTAATGAGATTTCCTCTTCACCTTTCAACTCCTTAGCATCCTTTTTACTCTCGGATTTAGCCATTTTGTAATTAATTTATGAAATAATTAATTAATAAAGAAACTCGCGTGATATCGCTTGTATAGTTTAGTATTGAATTACTTGGTACGGATAAATGCGTGGGCGCCCCCAGTAGTGACGATGTTTAGTCTCGACGCTACTGATAAGGATGACTAAGATTGAAGTTTATGCTCTTTACAATGTTGCTATGAACTATGCTTAGTAGTTACAATAATAATATTGTTGAAATTGAATTTTAAAATTAAGTTATAAAATATTAAATTATGATATCATATTAATAAAATAATAATATGGAATTAAAGTCAATATGCACTAGATAAAACACGACACTAAACTAGATTCACTGAATAGAATAATTTGCACTTACAGCATCAGCTTACAGGAACACTTCATTATGAATTCGGGATCGGCTAGATGTCTATCTTAGGCTTAGTTGATGATGATCACCACGAGGTCGGCGCTGGATACTGGGTAGGTCGGGCACAATTGCTATTGCTCGACTCTGGTAACTCTTACTGCGCAGTGGACTCGAGGTGGTGGACCCACCAGGTAATTTATATGGCTTGTACTACGGCGAATACACTCAGCTTTAGATGGATGGAGTTCGGATCGGGACGATTATCACTCACTGAATGTTCACGGATGTATTCACTATGTCCTTGAACTTTTAACTGTTGTTTCAATGTCTTGCACTGGGATATATTCTCATCCCACCGCTGCCACCAAATGTTAGAATTGGAAATAGAAATCCTTTTTTAAAAAATAAACTTTTATTCGACCCTTTAAATACAATGGGTTTTAATAGTGAAATAAGGAAAATTCGATAAACGTCCAACTGTTACGGCTGTCTGACCCGAACTGAGGCACTCCCCGCGATCGTCCCCGGCGACTGATGGGAAGAGTGCTGACTCGGCAACAGATAAGCTTTTATATGAACAGGCTAGGGATGTAACAGATCGCTTGTTGGACGTGAGACAGCTTAGTTTTTCTTTCCTCCTTAGTCCTAACTATTAATGTTGTAGTATTCGAAACGTTGGGGAATTAAAAATCAAATACAAATTCGATAGAATCCGCAAAAATAGTTTTTTCTTCAAACCGCTAATATATAAATATCAGAAATCATTAATGGAAGCTATAGTCAGGAGTTAGAATGGATGAAATACCATCGCCTGCTTTGTCAAAGTATGCATTAGATGGGATGGAGCAAAAAGGAAAAGACCACCAGTCTCCAGTCCCGCAGAAGACACACTGGGCGCCAAAAGGCTGATGATGGTCAGATCTGTTGATCAATTTGACAGAAATAACCTCGAGCTGTGCGATGACAGCAAAGATCGATATCTTTGAGAGCAGGTTCCTTCAAAATAGATGTGATTGCTAAAAATAACGACCAAGGCCAATATGAGGGGTAAAAAATTGCCTTGTCTCGAATATGTAAGTAACTAAAAATAATTTCTAATAATGGATTTTGCAAAGAGACGCCAGCTCTATTTATTTTAGTAATAAAACTATGACTCCTTAAAACTGCTTGAAGAAAAAATGTTCGTGTAGTGACGAGCTGAGAATACCATGTATGACCACTCCTCACCTTCTATAGGAATCGTGAAAATAGAGAAATCGCCAAAAGAATGGGCAGTAAGACTCTCCCGGGAAACTCATTCCCCAGGATCCCTATGTCCAATGGCGAATATAAATAGGCTGATGGATGAATGGAAATAAAGAATTCGTCATCCTATCAAATGAAGTCGTGATTCGCATAACAATAGGTAAAATTCAAACATAAATGAATAGCGACCTAAATTGCCATTTGGCATTACATAAGATTTATGATTACTCCGTGTGGTGACGCAGTAAGAATACAATTCACCCCCTATCTTACCCGTGGTTGATCGTAAGAGACGAGTGAGGGATATAAAACACATATAACATCTATGCAAAAGAAGAAAAACTCGTAACAAAATCCTATACCAACATGTCTGACCAGCAGCGCGATATATAATGTGATTTAGTAAGTCAACTTCCCTTCCATTATGTAGGAGGCTCGAGCCCAACAGTGGGACATATATGAGCTGAGATGATGATGATGGAGATTTATGAAACACTAGTTCTAAAGAAATCTATAAAAATATATGATAATAATTATATTAAATTAGACAAAAGCAAACGTGCCTAGGTACTTACACGGAAATTATATTTCTTCAATTCCGTTCTAAATTTTTTTTTCCTATTGAAGAACTGTAATATTATGCGTAATAAAATTATAAGGAAATAATAAATTATTATTATTTATTTCAAGTAGGTACAATAAATAATGTATCATATAGTAACGCATTTATATTTACTATGGATACAAACTACATATACATACTTTAGGGAGGGCATAGTCCGGAGCGTGCTCGTCGCGTCCCCTGCCAGTCTAGTCCCCTGCTAGTCAGTTGAGCCAGCATGGGGGTAGGAGTGCTGTTGTCCTCTCGCTTGGCCTCAGGTGTGAAGGATTACGAAATGTATGATCGCAGACTTCTTTGGGTCCGTATAAAATTAGGTGTCACCAAAGTATACATGGTTGTAGCATATGCTCCCGTAGGATCCTCGGTGGCATCAGACCTAGAGAAATTTTGGGATAATGTTAGGGAAGTTCTGGATATGGCAGAAACCAGTGAACACGTGATTGTATGCGGAGATTTGAACGGATGGGTGGGGACCAAGCGTCCCGACTATGAGGACGTACTTGTTCCATTTAGTGATAAGAGAGTGAACGACGCAGGTAGACTAATAGCGGCTGTATGCATAGAGAGAAACCTTATTGTGTCAAACACATTTTTTCAACATAAGGACATCCATATGTATACATGGAGAAGGAATGAACAGAAAAGTATAATAGATTTAATTTTGGTAGACAGTCGCCTCCGAAGCAAAATATTGGACGCAAGAGCCTACAGGGGCTCCACAGTCGATACGGACCACTATCTCGTTATTGCGAGATTTAGTGTTCTGTTCAGAAAGTGGAGGCACTGGCGAGAGCGTGTCCACTTCGGAGGGCTTGAAAGAATAAAGTTTGAAAGATTGCAAGAAGACTGTATAAGAGAAAAGTATGCAGAGGGTGTCCGAAAACGGCTGACGTTGGCAAGCCAGCCGCAATCGGACATTGAAGAATGCTGGAGAATATTGAAAGAGAGTATGGTAGATACAGCGAAAGAAGTATGTGGAAAACAAATGGTGATGCATGGTGGGATGCGGAAGTGGCAGATTCCGTAGAGCAAAAGAAGAAAGCGTGGCTGGACTATGTCTCTTCTTTGAATCTGAATGACAGTATGACTGAACAGAAGAAATAAATATATCGGCAATGTAAGAATGACACCAAGGCCTTAGTGAAAGAGAAACGTGATAGAGCAAATATGAGTGCAGAAGATAGGCTGACTAAAAACTTCGAGGGTAACACCAAACTCTTTTGGAGGGAGGTGAAGAAGTCTCGGGGTGGTTGGTCAGCCTTCAGAATGAATAAAATAAGGTCTAAAGGTGGAGACATTCTTACACAAACACAAGACGTGTTAAGGGTGTAGATCGTGAAAATCACCGAAAAGAGTGTTACGATTTTTCATATTTAACCTATTTACATATGATTGATATCAATGATAATTTGTATATATTACAATCAAAGACCAATAAGTATGTTCATGCTTATATTAAACTCTTAAACCTAATAGTTGTTATATAATAAACGTCAACAAACGCACAAAATTGAGTAAAAATGCAAAAACATGACTTCGTATTTTTCAGATTTAACCCCATAAATCAACACAAATTGATAAAAAGAAACACTTTTTGAACACTGAAGAAACCAATAAGTATAGCTGTATACTTCTTTTTATACCTTTACAAACAAAGACTTCCTCTTTTAAAGCCCTAAAATCTAGATATATTTTAAGGTAAATTTTTCATACACAAATGTATGGGATAAAGCGTTCGTTTCATTCGTGCCATCTCGGTGGTCACTAACGGCAGTTCCTTTCTGTAAGTGAACGCGACACCACGCTTGTCGGCTGCAGACAGCAGAATTACGTATTGTGAATTTGTGTTTTTTGTAAAAAACTGTAAGTATAACATTTTTATAATTAATTTATTTTCAGTTAGTAGAAAGTATCGATATAATGAATGTCTGAAAGAAAACCATGATGGAACTAGATATAAATCGTAAAAAATACAATATCTACACTAATAGGTATTATAAAGAGGAAAGATTTGGATTTTTGTATGTAATAATTCTTTTATCATTCGAAAGCTACATTATCACTGAGTAACATAGGCTATTTTTTTCGCAGGACTGATTGAATTTGAGTGTCATGCCAGGGAAAAGAAAGTTTTGTACGCATTATAAAAATATGAAAGCCAAAAGATCTCGGAATAAAATGTAAGTTCCTCCCTACTTATTTATTATCGCATTTGAACAGGGTACATTACAAAGCTAATACAATATGTCATATGATTTAGATCGCCCGATTCAGACATATACCTACAATAACATGTAAATATTGGTTTGTATTATCTATATCTATACTGATAAATAAAATTGAAGTATCTGTATGTAATATCAAAATAATAGGATTTTTTTTAAAAAAAAAGGCGATACGGAGTTCGCCGGGTCGGCTAGTATTGTCTAAATATCAAATTGTGGAAGTAGGTAGTAACCTATACCGCCAAACAGACGCGAGGCGCCTAGCGTCTGGCTTAGGGTTGTACAAAATAAATAAAAAGTGGATAATATTGATGAATAATATTTCCAGTATTGAAAATAAAGAAAACCTTGGGGCCGAGACTCTGAGCAACAATGCTACGCGCTGTATAGAGGTAAGTTGTTATACGTAATTCTTGTAGACTTGTTACATAAATAAACAAACTACTTAGTTAGTGATGGGCGAAGACAAAATCTCAATACCTACCTATAGATTTTTTCTTGCAATATTTATTATTTTCATCGAGAGACAAACACCTTAGTACCGAAATACTTCTCAATTACTTTCTCAAAAGAAAATTTACGTTCAAATAGGTGACGTCATAAAAAAACAATACCTAATGCGTAAAGAAATTATAATTTCTATTCATCAGGAACCTAATATTGTATTAATTCTTTTGCATTTTTTTAAATTTTTAATTATTTTTTATAAAAAAATCAAGCCATTATCTTTCTTTACAGGAACTAGTTATTGAAAACGACCAAGAGGGAAAGGTGGATGAAATGGAAGTTGGGGGTAGAGTTGTAGACGTTTCTTTTTTTTTAAAGCTCTTCAGGCCATAGGGGACCACGGTCCAATGGATTGTAAGTTAAGTTACCTCAGTATAATAGGTGAAGTAAAAGTTGGTCTGGACTCAAAACTCATCATGAAATGTAGTATGTGTAGTATGAAATTTACTGTGTGTTTGATTGAAAAGAAAGAAGATAGAATGGAAGTGAATCATCAAATTGTATCTGGTATCATATCATCTGGTGGGAGCTACTATCAGTCAAAAACATTAACTGCCGCAGTAGCCCTACCAATCATGTCACCTTCATTATACAATGAAATTAATAATACGGTTTGCGATTGGTGGGAAAAGACAGCAGCACATTCCATGGCAGAAGCTGTCAAGGAAGAAGCGGAGTACGCAGTGTCTATAGGTAGTGTTGATAAAAATGGTACACCATTAATATCTGTTGCTGTTGACGGTTGTTGGAGCAAGAGATCTTATGGTAAGAATTTTTCCGCCTTGTCTGGCGCAGCTGCGATAATTGGCATTAAAACTAATAAAGTATTGTTTATTGGAGTTAAAAATAAATACTGCGTAGTTTGTGCACGAGCCGCAAAGAACGACAGTCAGCCCTCGGAACACCGTTGTTTCAAGAATTATTCAGGATCGTCTACCGGTATGGAATCGACCATAATAGTTGAGGGGTTTAAACGTTCCATTGTTGATCACGGTGTAATTTATAATAAATTTATAGCAGACGGCGATTCCAGTACTTATAAAAAAATATTAGATTCGCGACCGTACGGTAATTTAACAGTAGAGAAAATTGAATGCAAAAATCATCTTTTACGAAACTACTGCAATAGCTTGGAGAAACTGTCGAAAGACACTAAGTATCCTTGCGAATTGCAGAAATTCCTAAAAGAAAGGTATTTGCGTTTAAGAACGGGTGTAAAATGCGCTATTAAATATTGGGGCGATCAAAATCAGTCACTCGAAGAAAAAATAAAAAATCTTAGTGAAGATATCCTAAATGGTCCACAACACGTATTTGGTAATCACCAATATTGCAAGGAGTATTTCTGTAGACCTGATACTCGTCGAATAGAACCTGTTGGGTTGCTTCCAGCAATTGTTGGATGCGAATTAATGGACGCGGTACACATTTTAAGTAAAAGACTGTCATATCATTCTAGAAGTTTAATTCATAATTGTACAAGTAATATAGTTGAAAGTTTTAACGCAGTGATTGCCAAATTAGTAGGGGGTAAGCGTGTAAATTATTCTTCCCGTGGTTCTTATGCGGGCCGATGCGCAGCTGCTGTTGTGTCTTTTAATACAGGATCGATTCATAGTAAAACTCATGAAGTAATATTTAAATCTAGTCCTAATCCTTTGATCGCGAAAGTGAAAAATTGTAATCGTAGAATCCGTTTAATTGCTAAACCTAAATTAAGATTGAAAAAGAGCCACAGCGCTGTATCGAAAGACGCTCACTATGGACCAAACTGCGAAAAACCTGATCCGAGTCCAGAATTATATGAGAAAGCCAAGTCATCTTTTTTAGCCGATTTAAAGTTGTCTTGTGCTGAAAGAGAGGAGCTTGAAAGGTCCACCCATTTGCAAAGAAGTAGTTCTGAGTGGATGAGTACAAGGAGAAAATTACTAACCTCATCATCGTTCGGGGAAGTTTGTAAAAAACGAGAGAGCACAAGTTGTGCTGTTCTTGTTCGTAAAATCGTTTATGGTAGTAATATCTCCAGTTTGCCTGCTGTACGGTACGGTATCGAAAACGAAGAAACCGCAATTAAACAGTTAGAAATTCAAGAGAATATTAGTATACAAGGTTGCGGTTTGTTCGTCGACGATCAATATGAATTTCTTGGTACTACACCAGATGGCATTTATGCAAACGGTTTAATTGAAATTAAGTGCCCACATTCTTTAGCTGGCATGACTCTTGATGAAGCAATGGCCAAACATACCTTTTGGGTTAAGGACAAGGCTTCCAAGGGTTATGTCATAAATAAAAATCATAACTGGTATTTCCAAATTCAGGGACAGGTACATATTACTAAAAGAAACGTTTGCATGCTTGGCATCTGGTTTGGTGCTACTGTACCTATGAAAGTTTATATTATAGAAAAGGACGACAAATTTTGGGAGGAGAAAATGGAGATGAAATTAGTTAGGTTTTATTACGATTGCCTACTTCCAGAATTAGTTGATCCTTGGCAGTCACGAAGCATCCCCATTCGTGAAGCGCCCAGTATCATAGAGGCTATGAAAGAGAGGAAAGAAAGAGCTTTACGTGTTATGAAAGAGAAGAACGCCTAATGATTTTGAAAGATACAGGTAACTTAACTACCCAGCCAGTCGATTCACGTAAACACGCCAGTCCAAAAGTCGTTTTAACTTAGGAACTTAGAAATCGCCTTTTGGTTTTCTGTTTTAAACGCACTTACTTATCTAGTCTTGGATTGTCATAAATCTTCCAATAGCTCAATTACTATACAATTTCTGAGTTACCTGGTGTAAAGAATCATAAAAATTGGTTCAAAAATACAGCGAATTGAGAATTCTCCTTTTTTTAAGTCGGTTAAAAGGGCTAAATTTGCAAAAAACGAAGTGACGTCACTGCGCTACGGTTTTTATTACTTACGTGAATCGGGCAGCTGGTAACGTTTTCATTCTGTTCATTCTGATAGGCTTTGTGATAGCCATTGATTTTATCATCAAATTAGCAGAAATCAGAACTTGATCCGTAATCGAATGAAAAAACATTAGAATTTTGAACTCATATTTCGTTATTGTTTAATTACATGCTTTTAATTAGTATATTAATAATTTACAAACTTCTGTTAAAATTAGTAAATAAATGAATTATTTACTAATTTTTGTACAACCCTAGCACGCTTTTGAGATAGCGAGTAATGGCGACTCATATTTGTTATTGTGTAGTAAATAAATCATTTTTATACTTGTGTTTCATTTATTGACATTTTTTTTAAAACCCTAGGATTTTTTTTAGATATCGACGAGGTGATCGTAAACAAAAAGTAAGTATTTGAGTTTACGCAATAGGCACATTTCCTTGCGTAGAGATAAACACACTTCCTACTGAATTTGCAATTATTTTATTGAATGAATATTTTACGAATTAGAATAAATTTTGGTAGTGAAATTACAAATAAATACATAGTTGGAATTTTAGGTAAGTAGAATACAAAAATGTCAGTCCGGACCTGCTCTTGATTGTATATTATATTTAAACTAGTAACCCGCCCTCGCTATCTTCGCTATCTTCGGCAATATTCACTTAAATTACATACTATAAAAAGCATATTGATCTATAATAAATGCACAATTTATTTAAGGTACTTAATTGGATAAGGATTAATCACTTAGTAAATAATCATTTTTTAGTAGAGGATAAAAAATGGTTATGGTGGGTTATCCCTAAGAGATAGACATATGCCATCGTGGACTTTTTTGTTGAACTTTTAAAGATGGATAATACTGTAGTACATTATTTTGGTCTATCTCGTAGGGTTCAGCCAACGTTTGCAATATAAGCGCAAAAAAACGTGCTTATTTACGACATCACATTAGAAACCTCTAAATTAATCAGCGTTTCTCTACTATATTATTCATGTATTATACATATAAACCTTCCTTTAAGAATCATTCTATTTATTAAAAAAAAACTGCATCAAAATCCGTTGCGTAGTTTTAAAGATCTAAGCATACATAGGGACAGACAGACGGCGGATAGCGACTTTGTTTTATACTATGTAATGTAATGATAGAAAAACATAAAAATTGTGTCTCAACTACTCTTATTAATCTATTAAAAAGAATCAACAGCTAGTTTCCAAAAATTCAACGTTATTGTTATGCTGTAAATATTCAAGTTCAATAACAATTTCTCAACGTGGAACGTTTGTTGTAAAACATTTTGAAAATCGCGCTCTCTAGGTCATTCATCCGCCCCGTCGGATGTTACATTAAACTTTGGCGCTGCGGTCGCTCGAAATCGAGATCTCAGGCCAACAATCTACACCCTTAAGCCGATGGAGTGAATATTTTGGCGATATGTATGCGGATACTCGAGTTGGCGCCGGTGTCGCATGTGGTTTAGTAAATCATCCGATGGCATCAGTATGGATGAATGGGCGATAAGAAGTTTGAAAAATGGTAAGGCAGCGGGCATTGATATGGTGTCTGCCGAGATGATCAAGCTTGGTGGCTCCTGTGTCTGGGTGGCGTTCCTGTTGCTACTCAATTTATGTTGGAGCTCGGGAATGGTTCCCAGGGACTGTAATAGTGCAGTCATCGTGCCTTAGTTTAAAAACAAGGGTTCACCTTATGACTGCGCAAATTACAGAGCCATAAGCTTGACCTGTTTGGCAGCAAAAGTATACGGTAAAATTATTGAAAGGAGAATGAAGATGGTGTCCGATGGTTTACTGTGTGAAACACAAGGAGGTTTCAGGAGTAGAAGGGGATGCATGGATCAAGTGTTCTCTCTGGGCAACATTGTGGAGAAGCATCTGGTTCTAGGTCAGAGGGTTTTCTGCAGTTTTGTGGATCTGGAGAGAGCATTTGACACGGTTGTACGAAAGGAACTTTGGGACATTTTACCGGAGTATGGTATTAACGGTAAACTGCTACAGGCTGTGCAGTCCAGTTACATGGGCTGTAGAGCCTGTGCGCGGCTGGATGATGGAATGTCGCCTTGGTTTGACGTCAATATCGGCGTTAAGCAGGGGTGCGTTCTGTCAGCCAGGCTGTTTATCATATATCTGGATAAATGTCTCCAAAGGTTGAACGATATGAATGTGGGAGTCCAGATGGGCGACTCAGTGGTCACTGCTCAGCTCTATGCAGATGATGCAGTCCTGCTGGCACAGTCAGCGACTGACCTGCAGACCCTAGTCGACACAATGACAGAAGATTGTAAGAAAAGGGGTCTACGCGTGAATGTGAGCAAAACCAAAATAATGGTCTTTGAAAGAGATGAAGCCAGAACAGATGTAAGAGTCACAATAGGTAATGATGTACTGGAGCAAGTGGATGAATTTGTATATCTTGGATGTGGATTTAGCTGAGATGGAAGGTACACCACTGATATAGAGCGAAGAGTGAATGCGGGAAATAGAGTGAACGGAGCGTTGGGGCAACTTCTCGGTAGCCACCACCTCAGCCAGAAGGCACGTGTAGCAATACATAACGCAGTGCTTGTCCCAACATTACTGTATGGAAGCGAGAGTTGTGTATGCAGATAAGAGCATGAAAGTAAAATTAATGCGGTCGAAATGCGATCTCTACGGAAAATCTGTGGAGTTAGGCTGATCGATCGTATTCGTAACGACGACGTAAGAGAGCGAGTAGGTATGAAAGAGAGTATTGGTGTAAAGATGCGAAAGGGAATGCTCCGATAGTTAGGACATGTGGAAAGAATGCCGAACGAACGTCTGATTAAGAAGATATACAATGCGAAAGTGAAAGGATGTAGCTACCGGGGGAGACCGAGACGAACCTACCTAGACCAGATCGGGCATATACTGAAGGAAGGTGGAGTCAAGAGTCTCCGAAACCGGCGAGCGTGTATGAAGAGAATTATGAATGTTGAGGAAGCGAGTGAAGTATGCAAGGATAGAGTTCTCTGGCACTCTGTTCTCTCTGCCTACCCTGCAAGTGACATGGCGTGATGGTATGTATGTATGTATGTATGGATACAAATATGGCTTTTGATCGCAAAGGTATGACATGAATAGGCAGGGAGTGACTACCGAAATGACGCCTGATAGGACTCTATGGAAGTAGATGACATATTGCGTCGTCCTCAAGTAATTGGGATACGAGCAAGATGATGATGATGAATCAGGCGTGCAGGCAGACGTAACACATAATAAAAACTGTATGGTGCATGTTCTCCTCCTCTCCCGTTGTATTTTAGGAAGAAAATTTGGTATAATCACAATTTATCAATTAGTGTAAGAACAAGATAACACGAAATTAATTGTAGTATTTTGTCAAATGATCCAAATCCTATTTCAACAAGATACTAGCCCTCTACTGAATACATACAGGGGCGTGTCGTCAATGTGCACAAGGCCGTGTGGGCAAAATAGTGCCAAAGCACGAAAGGCGGTGTCAAGTTAATTTATTTATTACAAAAAAAAATTACATAAAATCAAATATTATTTATCAATAACTATACTGCAATTTCATAACAAAATCCTTATAACGACCTGGGTCATCTCCATCTGTTGCCGTTTGGTCAACAATTACATTCCCAAGAAGGGTTGACGTCTGGCAGGTGGCCGGTCATAAAACTATTGCCAATAACTTTTGCAATATGTACTATAAGAGAAGAGTATATACTGTATCGACCCCAAGTAATTGGGATAAGAGTAGGAGAATGAACTGTACTGAAATGTCATTATCTGCCATCTACGTTTTCGCCTGGCCAGATCGGTCGTGAAATTGTACTATACTTCTTTAATTAGTATTCAAGTTCAAGCTTGCAAAATGTTTAATTTATTAAAACACTTTCGTGATGCAGGTTCATTAATTTTTAAAATTTTGTAGTTATGACGTTGAAATTAACGAAGTTATATTTTTGGAAAAAGCACCTTATCCAGTATTTCGCACAATGTTGCAGTAGATTCTAGAGAGCAGAGATCGCCAGGGCGATGCTCGACAGCGTCAGGAACTGGGACGCGGTCGCAGCCTTCTGCGAGGCAGTAGTCTCGCGGAAGGAGGCGGCGGAGCGCGTGCGCGAGGAGCGTCTCCTCGACGACGCGAACCACCGCCGGCGACTGGGGCGGCGTAGGCTCGATTACCTGCGCCTGATGCCCTAGCCGAGGCCGCGGGTGACTGGACCGTGGAATTAGTCCGTCACCCGCCGAGAGGCTAAACGCGCGAGGAGGGACCGACGTCCGCTCCGGGAGGGGGGGACGTCGCTCAAGGAAAGGGTACCAGGGGGTATTCCATCGGGCCGGCCACTGACGACAAGTTCACGCTGCTCCAGTAGCCGGTCCAACGACGTAGGCGAGGTTCATGGGTGGGTTACGGGTATGCGTGCGTACGCCCCTCTGTCGAAGAGCGCCGATCATAGCCCACCCCTAAAAAAAAAATGGGCTATAAAATCACGCTACTACTAAAAGGAGCGGTGTATTAATGAAAAATGTTGCAAAATTGGGAAAAAATATATCTCGTCCTTACGAGTTTTCTTGATTTGCATAATTCAATACAATTATGTTGGAGTATTATGTATTTAACTTTTCTCAGGGCCACGCCTCAGCACCAGTGGTCTGTCCAATGGCGAAAGTGAAATAATAAGGTAGATTATGGAGCCCCACATCGTTTCTTTGTAGCCCCAGACTAATTGGACGGGGTGTCTCTAGACCATAACTTGCCACAACAAATACAATCCTAATGACAAACAGACTATCAAACAAAAATGTTTTTTATCTGACTTACATATTTTTATTGTTTATGGTGGTAAACGAGCAAGCAGCACACCTGGTAAGTCCGCTACCTGCTAATGGAAAACACCAAACGCTTCCAGAAAGTTGGGCTGCCGGCTCTTGCTCACCGAACAAAGCACAACAACACATTGCCGTTGCTCAGACGTAATTTTTTTGCGGAAATGTGCTACTACCCCGGACAGACGGGCCCCCGACTGTAGACAGAATACTGTCAACAGTGTGGTTCTGCTACAAAAAACATTCCGCGTGATCCTTGCGTCCACAGATAAATAAACAAACGTTTCAGCTATTATAAAAAATATTGATAATACAGATTATCATTCATTGAAATATGGATGTTATCTTTTTTAATATTTAAAGGTATATAGATAAAAAAATATTCCGATAAACTTTCATTCAGGTAACGACATCGTATGTAAAATTAGAACTACTTGATATTTCACGGCATCACCTCCCTACTTGGAAATTTATCACTCAACTTTTATAAAGAACATATCATCAAAATCGTCATCATCGTCGTTATCATTCATCATCATTATCATTATTTCAGCTAATATATGTCCCACTGTTGGGCACGAGCCTCCTCCGCATCATCATCATCATTCTCCTACTCTTATCTCAATTACTTGAGGTCGATACAGTATGTACTCATCCAAATTACTATCCGATATGTACTCTTCTTTCATAGTACATATTGTAGAAGTTATTAGCAATAGTTTTATGACTGGCCGCCTGCCAGACGTAAACCCTCCTTGAGAATAATAATAATTGTTTATTCGTCTTCATAATTTAGATTCCTCAACCACGCAAAAGCTATTTTCTTGAATGAGTAGTTACTAAGATGCCTTATCTTATGCAGTTTCGTAAATTGGTTGTAAATATATGGAGCTAGAAAATTAAAGTGATTTTGTTCAAATGTTGTTTTTAAGCGAGGTAGCGGACATCGCTTCCCTCGTTTGCATGTCATAGGCAAATTTGGTACGTGTTTTTTGTGATACCTGCGTAGTAGCTCATAAATGTATATTTACCTCACAGATAACACACCCGATCTCTCATAGACACTAGTTGTGGGATGTCTGTACGGTAGACTCATGAGAACCTTTAATACGGCACCCTGTGCTCTTTCTGCACAAACTAAATTTGTTTTGGCTGCACCACCCCAGACGCAGACACAATATCTCATCAAACATTCGCACATCGCTTGGTATGTATTAATGAGAAATTTCAAGTCTTCGATTGGGCGTAATTTTTTGAAGATGTAGATCATTCTCCTAATTCTTGTTGTTGTTATCCTTATATGTTCATTCCAAGAAAGGTGTTCATCAATAATTACACCCAAATATTTAATGGACGTTACCCGGTCAAGTGTAATACAGTCACAATTTTAGCTATCGACCGTTCGGTTGCATGGGTATACATGTATTTTGAGATTATAGTCCATTGGGGGTTTACCTGACGTCATTTTGCTAAAACATATATACTTAGTTATTTTAGTATTAAGTGATAGTAGGCTGTTCTCCATCCATGCTGTTATCTTAGCTAGGCCAACCTGTGCCTGTTCATGTACATCTTTCCAGGTTTTACCATGAAATAACAAGGCAGTATCATCAGCAAACATGATTGTATCTAAGCCAGATGATGCGATAGTTCTACACAATTCATTTACATAGATAAGAAACATAGTTGGGCCCAGCGTGCTACCTTGAGGAACGCCAAATGTAGTTGCAGAACAGTCACTTTCTATACCAGCAACCCTTACATACTGCGATCTGCCCTGTAGGTAATCTTTGAACCATTGCAATACCACACCTCTCATGCCAACGCTCTCAAGTCGCGTTAATAAGATTGGCACAGATACCGTGTCGAACGCCTTTTGTATGTCTAAGAAGATCGCTAAACACTTATTTCTTTTATCTAGGTAGGATACAATATTATTTGTCAATGCTATAACTGCATCTTCGGTGGATTTTTTCACTCTAAAACCGATTTGGCATTGACTTAGTACTTAATTTTTCTCTAAATAATTTGTAATTCTTTTGTTAACAAGCTTTGCCAATATCTTTGCTAGCGTTGATAAAAGAGAGATAGGCCGATAGTTGGATGGTTCAGTTCTCTCACCAGACTTATAAATTGGGCAAATTATAGCTCTTTTGAATGAAGCTGGAAAGGTGCCCGTTGTTAGACTAAGATTACACAAGTGTGCAATTGGTCCAGCAAGACTGTTAATATTAATCTTTAAAATTTTAGTAGTAATTCTATCCCAGCCAGGCACACTATCCGATCTCATAGCCAGCACTACAGAATGTAATTGTTTACCAAACGGAATCAGATGGATATTTTTTTTTTTTCTTTGTGTTTTAGTTGTTAGCCTCAGATGGCTATGATAACTTTACCCGGACTGTGGGTGAGCGCTGAGGGCTCTCAACCCGTAAATCAGATGGAATTGACCCAGGTCGTTATAAAGTTCTTAGTCGTCTCTTACGACAATCACGAGCAAAGTAAGGGTTGGTAGTATTCGTAGCCGCTACCACACAGAGTGCGCCTTAGAGCCTCCTCTACAATGGGAGGGAAATTAACCTACTATACCAGTCAAACGTGTTGGCATAGGGTTTTGTTTCGAGTTTACCTTCTCTTGCATAGCTGTTACATGCGTTTTATATCCCTTAGTCGTCTCTTACGATCACCCACGGGTAAGATACGAGGTGGTGAATTGTATTCTTACTCCGTCACCACACGAATAGCGTTATCATTGTCATCAAATAATATTAATGTAATATTTCCTGATAGTACGTGATTATATCACACCAACGTTTCTCTTAATTTTTTACTCCCATCAACTTGATATCGACTTTCAAATTACTGAAATTTAGCATTTAATATGCTTGATTATTTATAAAAACCCGATTACGAGCGAAAAATTATTGTCCATCGCACTTGTGACAATCATTTTTCGCTCGTAATCGGGTTTTGATATTGACTTTCATTAAACGATCTTTTTTTCTTTTTTTGGCGCCGGGCTATGGAGTGGTCACAGCCAGCTAAATCTGTCCGGGGCGACAGAAGAAGCGGCGCGCGACCCCATAGACCTGCCCTACATGTACCTTTCTACGCCGACCATTAAACGATCTTGGAGAATGATCTATCTATCGTGATTATTGCCGCAATGATTACATTTGGCAGATGGATTGGCCATTGGTGGTATAATATTCCCAGAGTCCCATTTACCATTCTCCTAGTGATCCTTTAGTCCCATTATCTTAGTGATCCTTTAGCCTTTAACTCCCATGGGCGAGTAAGGGGGTGGTAACGTATTATATTCTTAACTAATCAGTGCATGATGATCTTTGCTTAGTAATTCCATGTGCTACACTACACAGATGTCTAACTATTGACCTTTTGTGCCGGATGTCGTGGTTTCGATTCCCGCGTAAGACGGTTCTTTGTATGATCTATAAATAATATTCCTTAGTCCAGACTACAGTGTAATTTGTGTCCGATGATGGTTTTTTTTTTTGTTTTGTACAAGCCTACTAAGAAAATAATAAATGTATCGCGTTTGACTTTACAAAATAAGAAATAGAGACAGAATAACAATATATGGATCACCAATGTATTATCCTGCATGGGAATCGAACTTATGACACTAGGCTCGATAAGTTGGTATATTAACTACGCCATCTCTGCAGTCTCTTTCTAAAGTCTGTTATGAAGTTAAAATTGTATATTTAAAATGTCCCCGCAACGTAAGGTTTTAGCCCTTAATGCTGTCTTGGCCATTGGTGACAAACAGGAGACGGTAATAGTCCCACCCAAATGGCGATAGAAAGGACGGTAAGTTATGGGGCTGCATGCCATCCCTGCCGTTGAAGGTCGTGATGAGACCAAAACATAGGACTAAAAAACAAAGGCTGTTAAAAATTATGTCTTAAAAGTAATATTAAAAATATACTCAGAAATAGCATTCTATCTCGCTTTAGATGGCGACTGCACAGACGGCGTAGTGGTTAAGATACCGACCTTCCGTGCCAGTGCCGTGGGTTCGATTCCCACGCAGGACATTACTTTGTGCGATTCACAAAGTGTTGTTCTGAGTCTGGGTGTAATTTGTCTGCGTTAATTGCATGTTTGTAAAGTCCCCCACAATACAAGGTTTATTTCCTTAGTGCAGGGTGGATCTTTAAAGAAAAAAAAAAAAAGATTGTGTGCGCGAAATAAACGAGATATCTCGCATATTATTTTTGCAATACGTGCTTTTCGGATGCATGAAAGCTTCGACGCAATCAGGTTCAATATGTATGCATCGGCGCAGTAGGTACCCTAGGAATAATAAATACAACGCAATAGCTTGGAACTTGACCTTGCATCAGCCTCCAGATACACTGAAGCTGTGAGCGAAGCTCCACTTCTGTATCACGTCGTTCCGTATTCTGTGAAAAAAAATCAGTGTGTCACCAAAACATAGAAAGAATAAACTTAGCAACGTGGTAACTTCAATAAAAGGAAGAAGTTTCAATGAAAATAAACATTGGAGGCGTTATTAAAATTTAAAAATGAAAAAATTAGATTTTAGTAAATTTACCCCAAAATGGTGATGTAAAAGTGAACTATTTTTTTCTTTTGTTTGAATTCAAATTCTAGTTTAAATTTTAATCATTTTAGTTATTTTGCAAGTGATTTAATAATATGTTTTTATTGTGAAATAGCTATTTTTATAAACAATTTTAAATAAATATTCGCCGCCAAAAAAAAAACTAAAAGAGCGTAATATTTCTATTGTATTGGGTTGAATGTGTTTTGGCGGTAAAAATAAATTATTATGTATTTCAGTTTAATAAGCCAAACAAAAAATAATAATCTACTATATGTATAATATTAAATTAATTCGCTAATTATAAATCTAGTTTGTTAAAAATATACTTTAAAATTTATTAATCATAAAAAATATGAACTTTATTTTGTTTTTTGTTACGTATACGCTGTAATATTGTTTTATGTGTAATAGCATTTTTTCTGTACTAATAAAAACATGTAATATAGCTTTAACATATTATTATCCATTTTTTAAACAATATCTTCAACTATGCTCATCTACGCATGTCACATTTTGTCTCTGTCGCGCGCAATGGCGGCATAGAGGCAAAAATCAATAGTCTGCTTGTAAACAAGCCATAGCCAGATGTAGGACAAACAACACTAGTTTTAACGATTTTTATACTGAACTGTTATTTTATTGTATATTATATTTGAAACTGGTGGATTATTTTTGTTTTTTTAGGGAATCTACAAAAGCTTATAAAATGGATAACGCAAATGTTGGATACTCTTATCATTTGCCGTCCGGCGGCTGGAATTACAAAATTCGCACTACATTGTCACAATTTAGTGATTTGTTTAGCGAATTTAATAAATACATCGCTCCGGCATATCATCATGATCGATGTGAAAGGTAATGAATTTGAAAAATTCAATTTGTTTATTAAAAGAAAATATAAAAAAATATATATTGTGTTGCGCATATGTTTTTGCTGCCAATTGTCGGTTATTGAAAAAAATTGGTTATAAAAGTGATGTTTTATTTATAGGTCCGTGCCAATGAGGATTTATTCGATGCACAAAGGCGAATGCGTGATGGTCTTCTTCGTGTTTTTCGCAATATATGGACTGGGAATTTTTATTGGACTCGCAGGTAAATTATATAAAAAAAAAAAACATTTCATACTTAAATAAAAAGGGTTTAAATTTTAATTTAAAATTGCATAGTAGAGATCCGAGTCTTAAATTATTGGGGTTACTATTGAGAATATAATTTGTCAGTTTGCTTTTCCATTAGAGACATAAAAAACGACTAAATAATAAAGCGAGAATTATTAATATTACACGGCGAGAATGAAAATTTTCCAATAGAACCCTTTGAAAAGATCTATTTGTTAAATACGATTTAATAAACAGATTTTGCTCCCACTGTAGAGGTCACTTTTATGCAACACTGAAGAAAAGAGTTTATATAAATTCATCATTATCTCAGCCTCTACACGTCCCACTGCTGGGCTCGAGCCTCCTTCACGAAAGGAGGACAAATGACCTACTGTACCACGCTGATTAGACGGATTGATATATGGTTTTATTTTGAGATTTCCTTCTCTGCTTAGTATATGCATACAATAACTATGTGGTAACACTTCAGATACAAAAACGTAACTGTGGTATAAATGTGAAAGCATTAAAATACATTTAAACTAAAAATTTAGCACCTTTTCTTTCTTTGTAAAATTATAAACACAACAAATCATCATTCTCCTACTCTTATCCCAATTAATTTGGGTCGATACAATATGTACTCTTCTTTCATAGTACATATCGTAGAAGTTATTAGCAATAGTTTTATGACCGGCCGCCTGCCAGATGTCAACCCTCCTTGGGAATGTAATTGTTGACCAAACGGCATCAGATGAAGTTGGCTCAGGTCTTTAAGGCTCTTAGTCGGCTTTTACAACATCCACGAGCAAAGTAAAGGTTGGTAGTATTCTTAACCGCTACCACACATAAACACAACAAATATAGCTCATAATATTAAAAAAATATATCGAAGAGGAACCGGTTTCTGAGACCGGATGGGCTACTGGAGGAATGGGCGAACATTGTAAATGCAGCAGATTATAAGGCATGGCATACTTCCGTTACCCCCGGGCGATGGCGATGCATCCAAACCATAGCCGTCTGGAAAACAGAAAATAAAAGGTTTGAACTGTGAAAGCTGTGATCTTACAGAAGAAGAGTGTGGAGCAGGCTGGGGAAGACATTGTTTAAGTCAACCATAACAGTCGTATAAGACAGAGGCAAATATTTGTGCTTGATGTCCATCCAGTCGAGACAGTAGTTAATCAGACATACCACGTAGATGGGACTACGATGGAACGTCACTTAGAAATAATCGATACATTATCAGCAGTCGCCTCAAAAAGCGTCGAGAAATCAAAGGACAGTAAATGGATCTTAATGCAACCAGTTATTTGCCCTAACGGCTTACAGTCCAACTATACTCTACTAAAACGGATAAGTTATTCTCAGTCTTATTGTTGTTGATTTTCTAGTTTAGCTCGAAAGAAAAGACGACTTTTCCACGACTGAAATGTGACGCCCAAAAGGATACTCTACGGTTACTCTCGATGTTAAAATATTTTAGGGTACTATCCCCATATTAACTTTCATATAGATATATTTGAATTCATATAGATTGTTTGAAAAATGGTAAGGCAGCGGGCATTGATATGGTGTCTGCCGAGATGATCAAGCTTGGTGGCTACTGCGTCTGGGAGGCGTTCCTGTTGTTCCTCAATTTATGTTGGAGCTCGGGAATGGTTCCCGGGGACTGGAATAGCGCAGTCATCGTGCCTTTATTTAAAAACAAGGGTCCACGTTATGACTGCGCAAATTACAGAGCCATAGGCTTGACCAGTTTGGCAGCAAAAGTGTATGGTGAAATTATTGAAAGGAGAATGAGGATGGTGTCCGATGGTTTACTGTGTGAGACACAAGGAGGTTTCAGGAGTGGAAGGGGATGCATGGATCAAGTGTTCTCTCTGCGCAACATTGTGGAGAAGCATCTGGCTCTAGGTCAGAGGGTTTTCTGCAGTTTTGTGGATCTGGAGAGAGCATTTGACACGGTTGTACGAAAGGAACTTTGGGACATTTTACCGGAGTATTAACGGTAAATGGTATTAACGGTAAACTGCTACAGGCTGTGCAGTCCACTTACATGTGCTGTAGAGCCTGTGTGCGGCTGGATGATGGAATGTCACCTTGGTTTGACGTCAATATCGGCGTTAAGCAGGGGTGCGTTCTGTCAGCCAGGCTGTTTATCATATATCTGGATAAATGTCTCCAAAGGTTGAACGATATGAATGTGGGAGTCCAGATGGGCGACTCAGTGGTTACTGCTCTGCTTTATGCAGATGATGCAGTCCTGCTGGCACAGTCAGCGACTGATCTGCAGACCCTAGTCGACACAATGACAGAAGATTGTAAGAAAAGGGGTCTACGCGTGAATGTGAGCAAAACCAAAATAATGATTTTTGAAAGAGATGAAGCCAGAACAGATGTAAGAGTAACAATAGGTAATGATGTACTAGAGCAAGTGGATGAATTTGTATATCTTGGATGTGGATTTAGCCGAGATGGAAGGTACACCACTGATATAGAGCGAAGAGTGAATGAGGGAAATAGAGTGAACGGAGCGTTGGGGCAACTTCTCGGTAGCCACCACCTCAGCCAGAAGGCACGTGTAGCAATACATAACGCAGTGCTTGTCCCAACATTACTGTATGGAAGCGAGAGTTGGATATGCAGAAAAGAGTATGAAAGTAAAATTAATGCGGTCGAAATGCGATCTCTGCGGAAAATCTGTGGAGTTAGGCTGACCGACCGCATTCGTAACGACGACGTAAGAGAGTATTGGTGTAAAGATGCGAAAGGGAATACTCCGATGGTTCGGACATGTGGAAAGAATGCCGAACGAACGTCTGGTTAAAAAGATATACAATGCGAAAGTGGAAGGATGTAGGTACCGGGGGAGACCAAGACCAACCTACCTAGACCAGATCGGTCATGTACTGAAGGAAGGTGGAGTCAAGAGTCTCTGCCTACCCTGCAAGACATATGGCGTGATGATATGTATGTATGTATGTATGTATATTACCGTCGTTACTGAGTGCTTAACGTGCCCTCAGAGGCACTGATGATTTATTTCGAGATTTCGAGATCGTTAGATTTATTTTATAAAATTCTTAGATATACGGAGAATTATATCGTAAATCAAATCAAATCATTTATTTTGCGAAATATGGGTATAAAATATTAGTTATTACAGGTATTCAATGTATCACCATATTTGACCGTCAAGCGGCATGCAAAAGAGCTAATGCCCTCAGAACAAATACAATATGTTTAGCCAATTGAAATAAATTACTTAATTATATAGTGTCAACAATAATAATAATAATAATGTCAACAACAATAATAATGTCAACAATAATAATAATAAAAAAAAATAATAATAAAAAAATAATAATAAAAACCTCCGGGCCAGTCGTTACCTCACCATGAGGCTAACGCAAAACTCGGAGGAACATTATATGGCTCCTTAAGTTCTTTTGATATAAAAAAAAAATGTATCACAAGATTTACAGGAAAGCCAATAAACCGCAGGGCAGCTTGTGGCGAGCTGAATGTGAGTGGCGACACTGCGGTCCTGAATACTCCAGAGAGTCGATCAGGGACTCGTCTCCAGCTGGCCTTCATTGGCTGGCTAGAATGGAAACCGAAGAGTGCCCGAAGGACTCTCAGCTCTGGCTTGCCTTAAACAGCTGGTCAGAGAGGGGTCGCCAGAGCTATATACTCGGGGGTGGAAGTGTCATTTTCAAGGGCATAATTACGGGGTAACCAAGTGTCTGTTTATCGCAGACTCAATGGTGAAACCGGCGCCGCACCGCTCGACACCCCTAGCCACTTACACCAATGATGTCCTCTGTTGCCCGTATGACTAGTGTGTCTGTGGCGACTATTTAGGGGGCCCATTCAGTGAGTTGGCGAGTCACCGTCTGCCACCGTTCATCTCTTAACATGGGTTTGAAGGCAGACGACAGTTTATAAATTCATAGATATAAGATTAACCAGTCCACTAAGCACCCACTCCCATATTCATATATTAGATACCATCATCACACAATAGTTTTACACTTACTGCTGGCATTCCACGTATGTTATGTGCAGACGTGGAATGTCATCGGTAGGTGTCCCATCACAATATTTAGATTAAATTTCTCTAAAGGCCTCTGCGTGTTGGATCCATATCCCCATGTAAGCCTTCCAAAGGACCGGGTATCTTCCCTACGGAAGATCCCGTGAATAAATGGAGATACAATAATAATAATAATGTCAGATAATTAAATAATATAAAACAAAAACATTACAACAATAAAGCAGTAATTACATATCAGTCAATACAATTTATCATTTAAATAATCATTAATTGAGTAATAAGCTTTCTCTAGAAGTACCTTTTTTATTTTATTTTTAAATATAGTAATATTAGTAATTTCCAGAACAGATTTAGGCAAATGGTTATATAGACGCGGGGCCATGCAAAATATACTTTTATTTAACATTGCCGTCTTATTTCCTGGTGTACAAATTTCAAGGCAACGTCTTCTACTATTTAAATTCCTAAATAAATCCATATTTTTACGGATAAATACTACCACTTCCAGAATATATATGCAAGGCAGCGTTAACAGTTTTAAGTTTTTAAATATAGGTCTGCAGCTGTATGTTTGTTTCACATGACAAAGCGCTCTTACACATCTCTTTTGGGCAAAGAATGCACTGTCCCTATCAGTAGAATTGCCTCAGAATATAACACCATATCTTAAAAGAGGGGAAACATAACCATGATAAGCTGTTACTACAGTAGGCATGCTCACACTTTTTCTGAGCATCTACAGTGCATACGAATATGTATTCACTCTAGAGCAAATTGATTCAATATGTTGCTTCCAGTTTAATTGATTATCTATAATAAGACCAAGGAACTTTGACGCTTCCGTTTCATTAATTTTTTGATTATTTAAATTAATATTCATATCATTTAATTTACTTATTCTATTTCTAAATGTCATAAAGTTAGATTTACTAATATTAATACGTAAATTATTCAATGTCAGCCAATTATTGATATTTTCTAATGTCGTGTTTATATCTAATTCTATTAATGATTTGTCTATACCGGTGAATATAAATGTGCTATCATCGGCGAATAATATAGTTTTATTATAGTCTATCTAATCTAAAAAGTGCACTTTGACAGCTGTCGGAGTAAGTTGTCTAGGTATGTGAACCAAATAATCGCGAACGAAAATATCCGATTTTAGTTAGAAATCGATATTGATTCTTTGTAATTAAAAATCGGTTTATTTTTTATTTTTTTAAAAGGAGATGAAAAATTAAGTGCTAAATTAATAATAAACAAATTTAATTATCTCATCATAAAATCTATTTATCATAATTAGTAGGATTAGGTTAAGTAAAAACAAAAATTGGATTTGAATATAGCTATTTATTCAGAATCACTACTATTACTTGAATTATCATCGTCGCGAACATTAATAATCATTTCCTTATCAATAACATTGTCGAAACGTACATCTCTGTCAAAATCACTATTCGATTAAATATATTAATCTAATATTTTTACCGATTATTTGGATATTCGTGAATTGGAAGTTGTCAAGCACTACTGTGTAGAACTTGATGACATGACATTGTAAGATCGCTAATAATAATTACGATTTACCACGTTATTTTTATTTTAAATTACGAGTTTCAACATTACATTATTGTACAAGAAAGTCACCCGCAACGTTAATTATGTAAATAACTTAATAGTTCTTTATAATTTCAGATTTATTGTTTGCAATCACGTGTATACGTTTGACCAAGGTTATTGTGTATTAAAACATGCGAAACGTCAAAATGCACTTCTTAGATTAGATGAACTATAGTGGTTATTATTGGGAGATCATTAATATATATAATAAAGAGCAGCGGTCCGAGCACACTACCCTATGGTACTCCAAAAGTCACCTTTCTACTTGCCGATGAATAGTCTAGTACTCTTTTTTTAAAGTAAAGAAACTCGTATTTCTAAAAATTTTAAAATTAAGCAAGTAATAATAAAATGATATTTTTTTCATTTAATACAAAGACTTTTTCTGATTTTTTTAATGTTCAAATACGACATTTATTAATAAGATACAGATGTTCTACAACGGAAGAGCCTCATCTTTAATGGAAGCCAAATTGACCCATAATCGTGACCGATGGTTTAACATATGATTTTATTTTTGACCGATTTTCCCTGGCAATAAAAAAAAGAAAGGATGAAAAGTAATTAAACGAAATTGACAATGATAACTGTATTATAATTTCGCCTCATTGATTAGTCTAATACTTTTTTTATTATTCATAATATGCCGTGCCAAATTGTACGCATACAATCAACGAGCAAATAAAATTATTTAGGGTATGATAAAGGGCGTGCTTGCATGACGTGTCCTTGGCGTTGAACTTAGTGAATTTAGCGTGATGTCATCATCGGCTACGCTATAGATGAGTAACATTTTTAAACATTATTTTGATATCAACTTGTATTTACACGCCCAAGTTAGTAGTATAGATAAAATATGTACCTACTCTGTACTGCCGCGATATTTAATGGCATTTAGTTATGGGCACAGATAACATTAATTAATAAAATTAAATTACTCTATAGATACATTGTCTGTGTGACGACAGAATAAAAATACAATTGTCATTATCCCTTACTTGCCGTGGGAGCTGAAAAATCTATTAAGGGTCTCTCACAGAATAGTGTACAGCAGCTCTATCCTGGCAAACATATTATATAACACCTCAATGTAATTACCACCCTGTTTGATAAGCGTGACGATGATGCCAGTATCTCTTCATTTATAGGGAAGGGCTACGTCCTTTAGTGGACGGTGAAAGGCTGAATTATCATGATATAGATATACAATTACATATTTGAATGGTTGCCAGATAGATATTCTTTGTATTATTGAACAAAGGCTTAAAGTTTATTAATTAATGTTAAATTATCCTAATCACCAGGTTGTCAAATTATTTATAATAATTAATAATACATAATTAAGAATATTTGTTATTAATGATATAATTAATAATTATTATAAATAATAATATATTATATAATTAATAAATAATAATTTATATAATAATATGAAAAATTATAAATAAATTGATTAATTTTGAAGAATTAGAATTATATTGTGGGTCTGTCTCTTGAACGTGTATTAGTTTTGCAGACTCAACGTCTACAATTCATTATTATGTGTATATAATTATATAAATATCTGTTTATACAGAACTCTGTGTTCAAATTGCGGTGATTTTGAAAAATACGTGAAGGACATTTTGTACAAAACTTCTGCTACAAATAAAATATTCTATATCAAATTTGAAGCAGAAAAAGCAATAATAAAATTGAATAAGAATAAGAATCATTTACTTGCTAAAAAAACTTTATATTCTTCTAATTTATTAACGAATTGATATTTTATTTCAAATTTCTTTTATGGCCTCTTATTACGGTTGCTGCGTGAAAATATCACTTAAAATTAATTTTTAATTCATTAAATAATTCATCTCGCTATAAGAGAGATGATACTATGGATAGGCTACTTTACTAGTTGAGCTTGTGGTCAGGTGCTTCTTGTAAGATTGATCCAGCCAGAATCAATTGGATTAACGTTTTGATTACATTTAGTTAAACATGAAGTTTAATTTGCAATTATAAATAATTTTGAATAAAATCTATAATTATATAAGATTATATATAATAAATCTGAATTATTAATAATATAAGATAAAAGCTTCATCATCATCATCATCACAGTCCATATATGTCCCACTGTTGGGCTCGGACCTCCTCCATTATGGGAGGGAAATTAATCTACTATACCGCGCTGGTCAAACGTGTTGATATAGGATTTTGTTTCGAGCTTACCTTCTCTTGCATAGATGTTATATGCGTTTTATATACCTTAGTCATCTCTTACGATCACCCATGGGTAAGTTACGGGGTGATGAATTGTATTCCTACTCCGTCACCACACGGATAAAAGCTTATATACAATATATTTGAAAAATTTGTATTCTTTGCTTTCACAGCGATAGATACCTGACACTATTTCTGGTAACTTTGTCTGATTCGCAGCATAGAGAATGAAATGAAACACATGAATGCCGTAGAAGCCTACTCTATTTCGACGAATCTTCACAGAGGAAACTGCGTTCCGATCCGGTGGTAGTTTTAGATATAAGATATTAAGTAAAATTGTCAATATGCAAATGGGACTTTTACGTAGGGCTTATGCATAATAAATCATTTGAGTTTGGAACTTCGTCTTTTTGTCTATTGTACTACTTAATCATGTATATCAAATTCATTATAAACATATGTTATTATTTACTCCACATTTTCAGGACCACCCCCCACAATGACGACCTCAATGACAGCTTCCAGCGTGATAACCAATACTAGCACGATGTACGAAGGACCTTATCATCTACATAGCCCAGCTTTAGGCACACGAGCACAACGATTGTGGCTGTTTGTCGAGATACTCACCGACAATGATGACGGTACGTTGTAGTTTTTAAACTATTTTTGATGCAAAGGTGCGCCAAAAACCAAAGGGAAAATTTATAAAACAATACTCATACAAAGTCTCCAATCAAACTCTATTTCTTTCCAATCAAACTTTATTCGAATCGAAACTCTATTTTAATCAAACTCTATTCCAATTAAACCCTATTCCAATCAAACTTTATTTCAATCGAAACTCTAGTCTAATTAATTCTATTCTAATTAAACTTTATTCCAATCGAAACTCTATTCTAATTAAACTCTATTCCAATCAAACTTTATTCCAGTCGAAACTCTATTTTAATCAAACTCTATTCTAATTAAACTCTATTTCAATCAAACTTTGTTCCAATCAAAACTCTATTCCAATCAAACTTTATTCCAATCGAAACTCTATTTTAATCAAACTCTATTCCAATCGCAACTCTATTTTAATCAAACTATATTCTAATTAAACTCTATTCCAATCCAACTCTATTCCTATCAAACTCTATTCCAATGAAACTCTATTCCAATCAAACCCTATTCCTATCGATGATAAATTGAATTTTACCGTTACCTACTCATGAAAATTGTACCTGGGATTTAATTTCTTGACTTAAATTTGAGTTGTGAAAGTGGCTTTCGTGACATGTAAAGAATGAAAGTAATATTGCTAGGCGACCAACAGATATATATGTAGAAGATTCTAAGGGTTAGTGAAAAGGCAAAGAAAAGATAGGTCTCACCATGTGAAGGATAATATTAACAGAGAGAAGAAAACGTATCATCGCTCGAAAAATCGACAAAGATTGAGGAAATTCTGGAATGGCAACGCAGCGTAAGACGAATTCCTGTCGGATGCATTTGGTCAAAAGCTAAATAAAGGACTTGGCCAAAAGGATGAAACGGCTGCCAGCGAACTGTAGTGTGTATGACATGCAGTAATGTAAGGCGAAGGGATAATAGATAATTTTAAGGAGTGTAAGTAATCTTCCAACAGAGAGTTCCACCGCGTGAATGACGATCCAGCGCTTTGTTACCAGGGCGTCGATGGACGTCGGTAGAAAGGATTTTTATTATTCTTTCTTTTTGTTGCTGATGGTGGAAAACGAGTAAGCAGCACACCTGATGGAAAGTGTTACTACCGTCCATGGACCTTACTAGGCCGCTGCCTACCAATAAAAACCCCAAACCCACCCAGAAAGTTGGGCTACCGGCTCTCTCGCTCACTGAACGAAGCGCAACAGCATATTGCCACTGCTCAGGCGTCGATTTTCTGCGAGAGTGTGGTACTATCGCGGGCGGACTGGTACGCGGCTGTAGGCGGAAAACTGTCAACATTGTGGTCCTACCACAAATAATTTCCTTTATTATAGTTCATCTAATCTAAGAAGTGCATTTTGACGTTTTGCATTTTTTAATACACAATAACCTCGGTCAAACGTATACACATGATTGTAAACACTAAATCTGAAATTTTAAACAACTATTAAGTTATTTACATAATTAACATTGCGGGTGACTTTCTTGTACAATAATCTAATGTTGAAATTCGTAAAACTAATTTAAAATAGAAATAACATGGTAAATAGTAATTGTTATTGACGATCTAACAATGTCACGTCATCACGTTCTATACAGTAGTGCTTGACAACTTCCAATTCACCAATATCAAAATAATCGGTAAAAATATTTGAAAAATACAATTAATCGAATAGAGATTTTGACAGAGATGTACATTTCAACACTTTGATTGATGAGGAAATAATTATTAATGTTCGCGACGCTGATAATTCAAGTAATAGTAGTAATTCTTAATAAATAGCTATATTCAAATCCAGTTTTTGTTTTTAATTAACCTAATCCTACTAAATATGATGAATAGATTCTATGCTGAAATAATTAAATTTGCTTAGTACTAATTTAGCACTTAATTTATTCATCACCTTTTTGAAAAATATAAAATAAACAGTTTGAAATAAAACTACTTTTACGGATTCTATCGCGTTTGTATTTGATTTATAATTTCCCGACGTTTCGAACACTTTACAGTGATCATGGTCACGGGAGGACTGAGGTGTCTTACGTCCAATATGTCATTGTTATTACAGAAATTTATTTACATCTACCCTATAAGATATTAAATTATGACCCACATTTTTATACAAAATTAATACAATTCATTGCCAGTACAAAAAGAGAATGATTCTATATATAAAATTTTATTTTGTTTATGATTTGTTATTATTAAGGTATTTAATTTATGATAATTATTATTGTGGCAATTTTACAATTTTTACAAAACTAACAAAAACTATTCAGCTACTACCGGATCGGAACGCGGCCACTCTGAGAAAGATCCGGCGAGAAAACTCAGGAGGCATGATACTAATTTTATTATTGAATTTTTGCGTGGCGGCCTACTTTATCTTACTAAAAAATTAATTAAATTAAAATTTAACTATTATAAAATAAACCGATTATTAATTATAAAGAATCAATATCGATTTCCCAGTAAAATCGGATATTTTCTATAGCGATTTTTTGGTTCACATACCTATAGTCTGTCTAATCTAAGAAGTGCACTTTGACAGCTGTCTGAGTAAGTTGTCTAGGTATGTGAACCAAATAATCGCTATCGAAAATATCCGATTTTACTGAGAAATCGATATTGATTCTTTATAATTAATAATCGGTTTATTTTTTATTTTTCCAAAAGGTGATGAATAAATTAAGTGCTAAATTAGTACTAAACAAATTTATTTATTTCAGCATAGAATCTACTCATCATATTTAGTAGGATTAGGTTAATTAAAAACAAAAACTGGATTTGAAAATAGCTATTTATTAAGAATTACTACTATTACTTGAATTATCTGCGTCGCGAACATTAATAATTATTTCCTCATCAATTAACACGTTCGCTGCATTACGAGATCTATCAGATCTCTTGCAGGACTTTTGTATTGTGCGTTGAATATGATCGTGTTGTTTCACTCCTTGCGGGAGGATCTAACTTGTAAAGTTATTTAAGTATGAGTAAGACAAATATACATATTTGCTTCCTACTTAAAGGTAAATTCAATGACATTAAAAAAGAAATTAGAGATGGATTAGGTCCCTAACGCATAGTACTATAATTACTTTCATTCCTTGCGTTAGGAGATATGTCGATACTCGTGGAATCGCACGCCTCGTAGACGCAACAGAGGGAGAATGGGTGGCGCGGGCGCTGCGTGACTCGTTTTAGTGTTGCTCTAGCATCGACGTGGGAGATCGCACGCACGTTTTGGAATGAAAATTTGACTTTTAAATATCCAAAAAGTATTCAGTTAATGCTTCTGTACTCCCTGTTTAAAAATGGTCATTAATTTAATACCACCATATATTTTTTTAAAGCAACAACAGCCTAAGAACAAAAATATAGAATAAAACACTCGATAAATTTTCACTATTAGAAAAACTAATAAAATTAGATTCTATAGCATTTAATTCACTGACGTAGTTGCATGCTGTTTATTTATATAATGCATTTATTACAAAACTCCCTGAAGGAAGATGTACAGATCATGTTTTCCAACGTGGTGACAAAAAAGACGTTGTGTGGGTTGTTATGAAAAATTACGACGCACATTAAACAGCATTGACACTTATAAATAAGCTAAAAAATTGTTGTCATTTGCGCGCAATGCAAACAATCAATTGGCTTACCATTTTTTAATGAAAAAGTTTTATTGAAGACGTTTATGTTTATTAACTATGCAAAGTGTGCATAGTTAATAAACAATATCTGGAGGACCGAGCCTTGCTCGGTATTTTCTTATTAGTGTGTTTTGGAAGATATATTTAAATATAATTAAAACAATGAAAAAATAAATTAAAAAGGCAAAAGTACAAAAATAGAAAATAAATAATGTATCGAGCAAAAAGGAGCCAAAATCACGTTTGTCGTATGGGAAAGTACACCTTAAATATTTATTTTATTTTGTTTTTTAGTATTTGACGTTATAGCGGCAACAGAAACACATCATCTGTGAAAATTTATGTCTGACTGATGTCTAACTATCATGGTTCATGAGATACAACCTGGTGATAGACAGATGGACGGACGGACGGACGGCGAAGTCTTAGTTATAGGGTGCCGTTTTACGCTTTTGGTACGGAACCCTGAAGAGTTTGAACTCACATAAAAGCTTGGTACAATGGAAATACTCTTTAAAATTGAAATGTCTCAAAAGTCACAATCAAACAAGTTTCTAAGCTATAAAGAGGTCATACACTTTTAGGACAAGGCGTCATACGAACGTAGAGTTTGAAATTTTAAATAGTTGGGCAGAAATTTTCTAAGCCGAATATTGTAATTGAGAGAAATGATAACACATTGCATCGTATAACTGAAATCCATCGCTCATAAGATATATTACCCATTTTAATTTTACTCTGGCGAGGGTATTTTTACCGCATAATGATTAGTAAAGAGAGATAGTCATTTTCTATATTTTTTCGCTGTTTAGTCAGGGTTTAATCAACATTTTTGTAAAAATTGAGACGGAAAGGCTATATATCGGTATATTAGGAACAATCAGTAAGATACGATAGGGAGACAGGATGTTAATGCTGATCAGATTGGTCGCAAGACGACATGACCTAACTATGTGCGCGACTATGGTCGTTTCGATTTCTTTATACTGTTTACTTGCAAATATTTTAAATAATTCGAAGGGGTCGAATATTAAAATAAACTCACGAATAAGTTAGGGGTTTATACCCCAAGTCCGACAACCGGTCGAGTTCCTGAATACTCTGAAGGCTCCCGGTCTCCCAACTCACATCTTAAAATTGAGAGCTGGCGCGCCAAATTATACAATGCCACCAGTTTGCAAGAAAAAACATTGCATTGCAATGTAATCAGGTCATCTATACTGATCGGTTGTTCTTGAGCAGAGTCTGTATTTATGCCTAGGATTCTCCAAATGCCGTCAAATTACTCCTTCGAATTTCAGAGAGTGCAGTTTGCCATTAAATTCTGCTTCGCAATAACCATAAACAAAGCTCGAGGTCATATTCTTAAGGTAGCGGGAGTAGACTTGAGAGAAAGCCCCTTCTCCCATGGGCAGTTGTATGTGACATGCTTCAGAGTAAGCTCACAGAGTAGCCTGGTAACTCTAACATCCGAAAGGAAAACAAAAGATATTGTTTACAAAGAAATACTGTAATAGGTGAAGTGTCGCGGGTGGGCGGGGATGTTAAAGAAGTGGTACCAGTGGTCGGCTTAATTTCGATGGAAAAGACGGTGGGTTATGGAGCCGTACACTACCCTCCCGTCGCCTCGGTCGCAATTAGCGCGTTGTATTAAAAACATGGCCTGCTAAGAAAAAGCCTGGTGTCCATAATAAATAACAAAATTTCATTTGATTTTTATGTCTATTAAACCTTCCCTACACTATAACAAAGATTATTATCATCATCATCATCATCACAGCCCATATACGTCCCACTGTTGGGCGCATGCCTCCTCCATAATAGGAGGAAAGTTAACCTACTATACCGTGCTGGTCATACGTGTTGGTATAGGGTTTTGTTTTGAGTTTTCCTTCTCTTGCATATATGTTATATGCATTTTATATCCCTTAGTCGTCTCTTACGACTTGTATTCTTACTCCGTCACCATACGGATAAGATTGTTATACTATATAAGAATACAAACATTTATACATAATTATCTATAAATAACATTAAAATAATAACGTAAAAAACAAACAAAAATCCTATTAAAACATTATCGACTTCTACGCAGATAAAAATGCGGGCAAAAGATAATAATTAATAAAATAATAAAAAATAAGCCCAAAAAGTAAATAAGAAAAAGTAAGGATCCGAACCGAGCTCCGGTTTGTATGGATTAGACAACTCGATTTTCCAACTGAGCTAAATGTCTATTCTTAATGACAGCGTCAAAATTTGAAAATCTTTATATTCTAATAGTTTTAGTACAACGAAAAATTATATTTTTGTTGCCGAAATATACTGACAAAATAATATTTTCTATAAATGAAACCTAGCTAGATCGATTAATCGCCCCCGGGACCCCTTGTATGCTAAATTTCAAGAAAATCGTTGGAGCCGTTTCCGAGATTCAGATTACATATATATATATATATATATATATATATATATATATATATATATATATATATATATATATATATATGTAATCTGAATCTATATATACAAGAATTGCTCGTTTAAAGATATAATGAGATAAACGTCTTTAATAAAACTTTTTCAATCGACAATGGAGATATTATTTTATTCCCATCACTACTTACTACACATGATGAACTATCTTCGGTTGCGGTACGAGATACAATCGATATCTAATTTTTTTTGGTATTTGTAGTTAATTCTAATGTACATAACTGCGTGCGAACTTAGCAAAATATAAAGCAATAGACTATCTTTTACTCACAAAAACTTCAAAATATACGTCATTGGTTTTTAGAAGATATAAATTATTTTCTAAACTGTATCTTTAGGAGACTGATTAGGTCTCAAACGCACCAAAGGGTAGGTTAGTTTGGAGATCTTTTAGTTCTCCAAAGCACCAGCTGAAAGTTCTTTGAAAATGATGGCGCAGGGAACGTGTTAAAGTGTCGAAATGTACATCTCTGTCAAAATCTCTATTCGATTAATTGTATTTTTCTAATATTTTTACCGATTATTTGAATATTCGTGAATTGGAAGTTGTCAAGCACTACTGTATAGAACATGATGACGTGACATTGTTAGGTCGTCACTAACAATTACTATTTACCATGTTATTTCTATTTTAAATTAGTTTTACGAATTTCAACATTAGATTATTGTACAAGAAAGTCCCCCGCAATGTTAATTATGTAAATAACTTAATAGTTGTTTAAAATTTCAGATTTAGTGTTTACCATCATATGTATACGTTTGACCGAGGTTATTGTGTATTAAAAAATGCAAAACGTCAAAATGCACTTCTTAGATTAGATGAACTATAGACAACTTACTCAGACAGCTGTCAAAGTGCACTTCTTAGTTAGATAGACTATAGAAATAAAAGTTGGAATTTTGACGGGAATTTGAAAACGTCATGTGGTGCTCTTGTAATATATTCGATATCTTAGTGTTTTAACGTGTTATATTGGATAATTTTGATGGCATTTTATATAATATGAAGCGGCGGAACTACTGGGATGTAGTGAATATCATATAAAAGTACTTTACAACGTTTTCGTTTTCCATCAAAATTCCCACAAGATACCATTAACAATGTGGCCATTGCACTGTTAATGGCGACAATTTGACTTAGACAATGACTAACTTGAAAGACTAAAAACGTGAAAATATTTATAACTTGACACTGGCACCAATAGCTCGTATAAGTAGCTGATTGCCAATACATAAGAAGAAGAAGAAGAAATAAAAGTTTATTAGTTTCACCTGTATGTTTATTTGTTTGTAATCGACTCCTTTGAATTCCATTGATTTTGATGATCCACTTTAAAAGGTCACATTTCATTTAAATATTGTAGACTTATCAAGGACCGGTGGCAATATTTATTTATTTATTTATTGCATCAAAGAAACATACAGTAGTATAATTAATTATAATAAGAAAAAAAATTAAAATAATTAACACTGTCACCAATGAAGTTTCTAATATTAATATAATAATATTAATAATATAATAATCTAATATTAATAAAATATATAATATCTAATAATCTAATATTAATAATATAATAATTCGATAAGATTATCAAATTATCCTCTTTAGAATCCGCCGATATAATTAATAGACTTCTCACAGATCCTTTGCGTGAGAGCGAGAAAGATATAGAAAGCGCGTGATTTGCGCATGCGTACCTCTTCGTATTTACTATCCGATTCAAGCACTCAAAATAAAGCTTAAAAAGCGCCGCAAATAAAAACTTGTTGGATAAATACAGCTTAAAAAGACAATAAACGCACTTTGATAACAAATTAAACTAAATAGTCAAAAATAAATAAATATAGATTAAAAAACTACAAAAAAAAACGGTTTAAATGATAAATCGAATTAAAAAGTGAAACATATTTTTGAATTATTACTATATAATAATGAACTAAAAGTTTTAATATTATTGTGAAAAAAAGTATTGGGCCCTCAATAAATCAGGACTCGAAAATTTTCGATTGTAACGATTAGTTCGAAAATGGTAAGAAAGTTATGATACAAAGCGCTCCACGCTTTTTCCACAATAATTTTTAGTTCAATTTATCATTAAACCGTGTTTTTATTTTTTTTTAACTATATTTAATTTAGAGATAATATCTGTATAACGTACCTTAGTCACTTTTTACGAAAACCTTCAAAAAGAAAGCATATTGACACGTTTTATTTTTATTCTGTACGTACGTATTATAAAAAAAAAATACTATACTTTATCAAAAAGTAAGACATCTTGTTAGTTACAAACAAAGGGAAAAACTGGAGACATAAAATTCCTATCGGCAATGACATCAACAACATACAAAAATCACAGTTCACAATCCGCACTAAAACAGGCCATCAGTTGTGCAGTAATTTCATTTCACCATAACTGCGAGGTCATTCCTCCCATTTGCGCCATATAATGAAGAGTACCTATATAAAAATCTGTACAACTCGAAGTTTGATAATCATGCAAAAATAAAGAAGATTTTATAGCGCATCAGCATGAATAACAATAATATTAGTGATAAAATGATAAACGTATTGTTGATAATAAATATGTTATAAATTTTATTATACAATAATTGATATTTTTATTAACAGTAATCGCACATTCCCTTCATTGTAACTTTTAGAAGGTAGGAAGGAAGGAGCTATTATGGTTTCTTTATGTTATAACGAATTCAACGAAAGTATAAGCAAAAAAAAATATGCAAAGTTGTACCACTTGAGTAAAATTGACTAATCAGTCAATAAACAGGAAGATGTAGGAACAGCTAGATCGAGCGCACGGTACCGCATGCGAATGAACTTAAGAGGCACTTAAGAGCACGGATGCGAATGAACTTAAGAGGCCTATATGTGAGGCTTGTGTCTAGAGAGACCACATAACAGAAGTGGCATAGCTAAAGGAATATAAACTTTCTTGGGTTTCATTTAGATCCATATAGTTCACTACTCTAGACGTGACTTGCGAGTTGTCAAACATAAGGCGAGTTGTCTAATACTCGTGACGCCACAGACTACACTGCCAGATCATCTTCTGGCGGTGTAGTCTGTGGCGTTACTAGACATCGTTAAGCGGTTATTATTCATATCAAATCAAATCAAAATCAAAAATAATTTATTTGTCAGAATATTTTCATAGTATGATAATACTAACTAATAGTATTATCATACTCGTAGTTTACAAACAAATTTCCTACTTTATGAAATCATAATGTCAATATTCTAATTTCAATCGAACGGAATTGGAAAGTACCCTAATATATTATCACGCTATCTTATTATTATCTCATTTTTAAATTTTATACAATTAATAAATTCAAATTTATAAAAATTGTATACAATTAAAAAACTTTTAATTATATTTAAAATGTGAAAAAAAATACAAAAAAAATCGTTTATGTAAATTTTAATAGAACATCGAATCTACTAGTATGATATACGAAATATCTGGACGACCGGTATTTTCTTTTTAGTGTGTTTTAAAGATATATTTAAATATAATAAAAATAAGTAATTAAATAATAATAAAAAAATTAGTGGTCTGTTCAGAAAGTGGAGGCACTGGCGAGAGCGTGTCCACTTCGGAGGGCTTGAAAGAATAAAGGTTGAAAGGTTGCAAGAAGAGTGTGTAAGAGAAAAGTATGCAGAGGGTGTCCGAGAACGGCTGACGATGGCAAGCCAGCCGCAATCGGACATTGAAGAATGCTGGAGAGTATTGAAAGAGAGTATGGTAGATACAGCGAAAGAAGTATGTGGAAGTTCAAAGAAGCATAGAAAAACAAATGGTGATGCATGGTGGGATGCGGAAGTGGCAGCTTCCGTAGAGCAAAAGAAGAAAGCGTGGCTGGACTATGTCTCTTCTTTGAATCTGAATGACAGTATGACTGAACAGAAGAAAGAAATATATCGACAATGTAAGATTGACACCAAGGCCTTAGTAAAAGAGAAACGTGATAGAGCAAGTATAAGTGCAGAAGATAGGCTGACTAAAAACTTCGAGGGTAACACCAAACTCTTTTGGAGGGAGGTGAAGAGGTCTCGGGGTGGTTGGTCAGCCTTCAGAATGAATAAAATAAGGTCTAAAGGTGGAGACATTCTTACACAAACACAAGACGTGTTAAGCCGATGGAGTGAATATTTTGGCGATATGTATGCGGATGCTACGGTTGGCGCCGGTGTTGGATGTGGTTTAGTAGACCATCATTCGACAGCGGCGTCCTCCGATGGCATCAGTATGGATGAAGTTGAATGGGCGATAAGAAGTTTGAAAAATGGTAAGGCAGCGGGCATTGATATGGTGTCTGCCGAGATGATCAAGCTTGGTGGCTCTTGTGTCTGGGAGGCGTTCCTGTTGCTCTTCAATTTATGTTGGAGCTCGGGAATGGTTCCCAGGGACTGGAATAGCGCAGTCATCGTGCCTTTGTTTAAAAACAAGGGTTCACGTTATGACTGCACAAATTACAGAGCCATAAGCTTGACCAGTTTGGCAGCAAAAGTGTATGGTAAAATTATTGAAAGGAGAATGAGGATGGTGTCCGATGGTTTACTGTGTGAGACACAAGGAGGTTTCAGGAGTGGAAGGGGATGCATGGATCAAGTGTTCTCTCTGCGCAACATTGTGGAGAAGCATCTGGCTCTAGGTCAGAGGGTTTTCTGCAGTTTTGTGGATCTGGAGAGAGCATTTGACACGGTTGTACGAAAGGAACTTTGGGACATTTTACCGGAGTATGGTATTAGCGGTAAACTGCTACAGGCTGTGCAGTCCAGTTACATGGGCTGTAGAGCCTGTGTGCGGCTGGATGATGGAATGTCGCCTTGGTTTGACGTCAATATCGGCGTTAAGCAGGGGTGCGTTCTGTCAGCCAGGCTGTTTATCATATATCTGGATAAATGTCTCCAAAGGTTGAACGATATGAATGTGGGAGTCCAGATGGGCGACTCAGTGGTCACTGCTCTGCTTTATGCAGATGATGCAGTCCTGCTGGCACAATCTGCCGACTGACCTGCAGACCCTAGTCGACACAATGACAGAAGATTGTAAGAAAAGGGGTCTACGCGTGAATGTGAGCAAAACCAAAATAATGGTCTTTGAAAGAGATAAAACCAGAACAGATGTAAGAGTAACAATAGGTAATGATGTACTAGAGCAAGTGGATGAATTTGTATATCTTGGATGTGGATTTAGCCGAGATGGAAGGTACACCACTGATATAGAGCGAAGAGTGAATGCGGGCAATAGAGTGAACGGAGCGTTGGGGCAACTTCTCGGCAGCCACCACCTCAGCCGGAAGGCACGTGTAGCAATACATAACGCAGTGCTTGTCCCAACATTACTGTATGGAAGCGAGAGTTGGGTATGCAGAAAAGACTATGATAGTAAAATTAATGCGGTCGAAATGCGATCTCTGCGGAAAATCTGAGGAGTTAGGCTGACCGACCGCATTCGTAACGACGACGTAAGAGAGCGAATTGGTATGAAAGAGAGTATTGGTGTAAAGATGCGAAAGGGAATGCTCCGATGGTTCGGACATGTGGAAAGAATGCCGAACGAACGCCTGGTTAAGAAGATATACAATGCGAAAGTGAAAGGATGTAGGTACCGAGGGAGACCGAGACTAACCTACCTAGACCAGATCGGTCATGTACTGAAGGAAGGTGGAGTCAAGAGTCTCCGAAACCGGCGAGCGTGTATGAAGAGAACTATGAATGTTGAGGAAGCGAGTGAAGTATGCAGAGATAGGAACTCTATCTCTGGCACTCTGTTCTCTCTGCCTACCCTGCAAGGGATATGGCGTGATGATATGTATGTATAAAAAAATAAAAGTCAAAAAGTAATAAAAAAGAGAAACAGGATGCGAACCGGCCTCTCATTCTCATTACACTGCTCGATTATCGAATTGCGGTGTCTTAATGACAGCGTCAAAATTTGTCTTCATATTTTAATAGTTGTCAGCCAACGCAAAATTATTTATTTTCATTGCTTGGAAATATTGACAAAACAAATTTTCTGCAAATGAAACTTGGCTAGATCGATTAGCCGTCCCCGGCTCCCCCTGCTTGCTAAATTTCAAGAAAATTCTTGGTGCCGTGTCCGAGATTCAGAAAATACGAGTATATATATTATTTACAAGAATTGTGCGTTTAAAGACATTAGATAGATATATAGATGTATACTGACTGACATTAATTCATGGTTCATCGTAACCGCAGACTACGTAATAACTGGTGCTATGGTTGTAACCGAACACCGTGACGTACAATTTAGTATTATTAGCCCATGTAAATCGAGCATACCATGACGCCACGCCCTCAATATTGTAAGACACGAATAGCTTGACAACGTATTGAGATCAGTTTTCTTAAAATAATGATCATTTGCTATTCTCAAAATTAACGTCATAGAAAATATACGTAAACAAAAACCGCACATTATAATGTGGAAAATATTTATTTAAAATTATTACTGGAAAATATAACGATATTTCTTTTGCTATATAAAAGTATATATTACTTTTAAACCATATTACTTTTATTTTATTCAATAATTGGCATAAATTCCATTTTATTTGTAGATTCAAATCATAATCAATCTGAACTATACTTGACCATAACATGACGGGTTATACAACGGACTACGAGTACATCATGCTCCTAATTTTACTCATTGTAGCTTTAAAATACCTACTCATGTACTATATAATTATGTCTAGTGAACGGTAAAATACTTTTTAATTGTGTGTGTTTTAAAAGCTACAGAAACAATTGGTCTTTATCACAACGCCGAATACTCATTAAAAATATAGACATGAATCTATATTTTTATGAATTTATTTATTTTGATACTCGTATTATTCAGTATCTAAATTGCAAATTTCTAATATACAGAGATATATGAACGAAAAAAAGTCAAACGTAAAACTGACAAATAAAAGTAGTAGTACCAAAAAAATAGGCTGAACGCACGAAGGCGAAGCCATTGCAGCAAATAATGTTGGCGGGGCGTCGACAAGAGATGGTACACGGAAGGCTAAATTGCCGAACGGACCATCGAAAACGGTCATCGCTCCCGATGTTCTGCCTTAGTAGTGATAAAAAGTTATACGTACAGTTATACGATAGCACATCATCCCTTCCATTGCTCCGGATGGATGGGATGGGCTGTAACCAGACCACAACCTGTACTTAAAAAAAGACCGTTTTCGTACATAAAACTTAGACTTACTCTTTATTATAATATTTTATTTATTTTCAGAGGAGATATTTGATAAGAGCTTCCAAGTAAGCATCTCAATAGAGGGTGTTCTTGAAAACCATAGTACCACCAGCATCGTGTCTCAAAATGATGCTCCCAATAGGTGAGGCAAGTTTTGATACTTAGTAAATTGTAATTTTCTGTGCGGTAATCTTACATATACTTAAAAAAGGTTAGATTTAATTTGATTTGGTGACCAATTGTATAGAATAGAATACGTTTATTATAGCAAAAGGACACTAAGTAAACAAATCATGGCTTTAGATATAATTATTCAAACTAGTGGTCGCCCAGTGGTCGAATTTGGACCATAATTAATTGTAATTATAATTTTTAACATTATTAAGGTAGCAGAACCTTCGTCCGTCCGTCCAAGACTATTATCCCATATTTTGGCAAGGCTACATACACTGAGTATTTGCCTATTTTTTCAAACAAATTATATGAAATTTAAATTTTAATAAATCAAAAAAAAATTAAAATAAAGAAATTATTTAATTTCTATTTTATTGAATTTTTTCACAAAATTATTAAGATTTTGCACTCCTTCTCCATATAAACTATAAGTAAGGGAAATTTCCTACTACTACTCCTCCCTCCGCGCAATTTTCGTAGAAAGGGGTACAACGTTTTTGCTTCACGTATTAATATATAGATAATACAAAGCAAGCATAGTGCCTATTTTTACCACAACCCGGTTCTAACTCAAATAATGAAATTGAAATATGTTGGCTATAAGTATTTTAATTCTATAAACCACAGGCGGTATACTTACATCTCCATTGCCTATTACAGAACCCAACACTTGAAGTGCATGAAACGGCAATGCGACGAGCTACAAGTTCTACACATCGCTCTATTAAAATACACGCATTATGTGCTGAATGTTAATTTCTACGGCCTCAAGGAGTTTCATAAACGCTATTTTATTAGAGATGTCATTTTTTATGTTAGTATTTAAACTTTTAATTGCTGTGTGACGGCGGCTACGAATAATACCAACCCTTACATTGATTGTGGATGTTGAAATGATAAAGAACTTTGCATGGATTTGGTATAATTAGAACTGATGGCGTCTGATCAACAATTAAATTCCCAAAAAGGTTTGACGTCAAGTAGGCAGCCGGTCATAAAAATTTGCCAAAACTTTTGCAATATATATGCTCGAAGAAAAGTACGTAGTGTGTTGACCCGAAGTATTTGAAATAAGAGTTGATATGATGATGCATTTTATTTTTAATTATATTATTTATCCAACAATACGAGATAAACATATACTCCTCATAAAAAATACATATTGGCAACCCTTTTTTTATTGATAAACTGAGGGTTCGGTCGCATTTGGCCTGAACCGTTTGAGGCAACAGAAGGACGGCGTATAGCCCCATAATCTGTCTTGTTTCCCCCTCATCGCAATTTCAGCTGACCGGTACCAAGTCTTCGTCTTCGGTAGTCTTGCATTGCAGTTATAAGTATTTAATTTCACACTTTTATTTGAATGGTGATTTTTTTGCCAACTTGTCAAGGTCTTATTGCCACACGAGTACTGATTACATATCAAAAAAGCAGAAAATAAAATGAAATAAAATAAATAATGTACCATATTTTTATAACGGACTAATAAAATAATAAAATCGCTCAAGGTTGGAAACGAAAACCATGGAAATCATGCATGAAGTAATTGATAATACGACCCAATTTTGTGGTTGCCAATCTTTAAAAAATATATTTTAAAATCAATTACAAAATACGACTCAGACAGACATACGAGAAAGCGAGTTAATAATGACATCATCATTCTCCTGCTCTCATTCCAACTGCATCCAAATATCATATTTAATGTTATCATATTGCAAAAGTTTCTGGCAATAGTTTTATGACCCAGGTCGATAAAAGCTCTTAGTTTTGGTAGCATTCTTCGTCGCTATAACACAGCAATGCAAGTTAATAAAAACATGATAATAAAATATGGTAATATAGATAAATATGTATAATTATTATGCTTTATTAACTACTTCTTAATTAATCTATACAATAAAACCTTACATTTCTCTTCCAGTTCAAGACTTACAATCCGGGATTTACACAACTGGAATTATATTTTAGATTTACGTTCGTTATAACTTGCTTCTTTGCTGTTGTAAGTATGAAAATATATTGTTAACATATATTTTATTCAGTTCTCCTATTAGTTTATAAAATGCATGATATACTGACCCTTCATTTAGATGATATTAGGAGACTGATTATTTGAACATCACCTCTGGTTGCCTTGTACAAGATTAGCAAGTAATATAAATAGATATGTGACAGATATCAATAAACTAGTAAACGAAATCATTCTCTTTTATCGTGTTACCAAAGCCTCTAAAGAGCGAAAAGACGTTAATTTTAAACTAACCTCTCATTCGGTATGTAAACTAGTCATATACAGTTAATATTCGCCTATTCTTTACTATAAAGTGGATTTTAATTTTATTTGCCACTCTTCTAATATTAATCAACAGTTTAAGTTACAATACCCGGTAATAAATTTTGCACATCGAATCTTGGTAAGAAACTAATTTCGGCCTTATAGAGAACTGTCCCTTTCGCACACTACCGGTGTAACATTATAAAGAGCACTGACAGTTTGATATCTATTAGGAGCATGGAAGTAATAAGTACTCTGTACAACAGGAATGAGCTGTTGTCGCAAAATTGAAGCCGAGCGAGAGCTCAGAACTGTACCTTTTATCCCTCTCTGGCGATGGTGACCATATTGAAATATGATTTAAGGACAATAATTATAAAAAATATTTGTGATCTGACGTCAGCAGATCATTGCTTCAGATGGATTTTAATCGAAGATGCTAATTATAAACTTGTCCTTTGTGGCACTATACATTTCCTGTTTTTGCTTGCTTTTTACACTCGCGTCATATAGGTAGGTACTTATCTACTGGTCCTTGTGGGACACGACATGCAGCTGGACTGAGATAAAATTACGATAAGGTGGTGTGTGGTATATTTAATTAAGAAAAAACAGTTAAGTTTACATTTAAGTTTAATTCTAAATCAGACATTGCTAAATAAGACAGTCTTGTGAAGTTTCTGCCGCAAACCCAGCTTATTCCTTATATGTTTCATTGATTCTAATTTTGCATTGAGTTAAACGTAAATTGAGATATGAATTCGCTAACGCCTTCATCAATAGAATATGATGTGGATCTTCAAATATAGATTGAGGAGGATGTGCTGATTCTAACGATGTATGTAGTTTGCTATAAAATTCCCGGACGACATACCTACATGATAGTTTTATTTTTGTTTACGTTTTTTAACGATTGATTTAATAATGTAATAAACAGTGTTCTATGGTGTTGTGATCCAATAACACCACACAATTTGAACAAGAAATTTTGTGAATCATCCCATTCACGATATATCCAGCAATATAAAAAATAATGTTCAGTTTAAAATCTGAAACACAAGCGTTATCTACGAGATCTAACAAATCATCTATTGATGTCGATCATGTCGACTGCTCTTTATTACATTCTTCCACAATAGCTTTCTTTTTGTTCCTAAAGTTTCTAAAGAACTTAATGTTAGGGACATTAAGATCTTTAGGAAATTTGAAATCTAAACAAAGTTATTTTCATAAAAAAATAAAAGATACATAGGTATTTAAGTTATTTGTTCTTGAACTAGGATTGAATAGTCATGCATGGTCACCGTAATTCTTCACTAACAAATTATGTTATTATTTTTATTTACGATTTCATGTGGGGTTGTCAGGTCAGGTGTCCGTATTTCATACATATAAAAGAAAACCTATACCCCAATCGCAAAATGTTTGCGTTAATAAGGTTTTACACTTAGCAACAAATAATATTGCTTTAATATGTCGGTAATAAATTATTATTTATATTTAAAAACATTTTAGAAGTAAATGTTTTTACTTCATTACATTACATCAATCGCATATTTTTCTACCAACAAGGAAAGGATTGAAATCAACTTAACTATGGCAATTCTAAGTCCACTGTTAGAACGGGACACAGGGTACACTGGTTGCCCTCTCACTCGGCTTCATTTTTATTTTGCGCGCAACAAGACTCTTACTACCTTAGCATAAGGTTTTATTTTCTTTATTTTTGCTGCAAGATGCACAGATAGAGCTCATTCCTGTTGTACAGAGTACTTATTACTTCCATGATTAGGAGTTGTTAAGACAATTATGGGACTTTGACGGGAATTTGAAAACGTCATGTGGTGCTCTTGTATTATATTCGATATCTTAGTGTTTTAACGTGTTATATTAGATAATTTTGATGGCATTTTATGTAATATGAAGCGGCGGAACTACTGGGATGTAGTGAATATCATATAAAAGTGCTTTACAACGTTTACGTTTTCCATCAAAATTCCCACAAGATACCATTAACAGTGGCCATTGCACTGTTAATGGCGACAATTTGACTTAGACAATGACTAACTTGAAAGACTAAAAACGTGAAAATATTTATAACTTGACACTGGCATCAATAGCTCGTATATGTAGCTGATTGCCAATATATAAGAAGAAGAAGAAGACAATTATGACTTTTCTGATTGGACACAACTGTACACTCTTGTACGTGTACAACGACTGACAAAATGTTACACAGGTAGTGTGCGATAGAAACAACGCTCTACAAAGCCGAAATGAACCGATCGTTTGTTTTCAAAGACCGATGTGCAAAATTTATTACTACTGTACACGTTTGATCTTATCATTGCTTATAAAAGCAAAATACAATGTTTTTATTTTCAGTTGTGGTTTTTATACAGTTTGAGGCATTATCATAGAGATGACTGGACTTTAGAGCAGCGATGGGTGCTTGTATTGATGGTATCACTTATGTTTGCTAACGGTTCGTATCTAAATTATGTATTTATCTTATTAGCCTGTTGACATCCACTATTGGACGTAAAAAATTCTTAACCATTACCTAATATCTTTTATGTAAATCTAATTTTAGAGCCTACTTACCCTCTTCGGCTATTGGCAGAGAACCGTTTTGCGACTTTAATGAGTGATATATCTATGACTCTTTTCTTGGGAACAATGATGCTATCATGGCTGGAACTATACCATGGTATACGACAGGTTGGTTATTATTATTGTTATTCTATTATTACAGCCCCTTCAATAATATAGTCTTAAATAGAGCTCATGTATCTACTTGAAATTACCAAACCATAGTCAAGTTAGAATTTCTAGAATTTGCACTTAAAATAACAGAAAAAAATTGTCTATTTTTTATTAATTCTAACTGAATAAGTTTAAGGACTTCTCCGTGTGGTGATGGCGTAAGAATACGATTCACCACCCCCTATCTTACACGTGGGTGATCGTAAGAGACGACTAAAGAATATAAAACGCATATAACATCTATGCAAGAGAAGGAAAACACGAAACAAAACCCTATACCAACACGTTTGACCAGCATGGTTTAGTAGGTCAATTTCCACCAAATAATGGAGGAGCCCAACAGTGGGACATGTGTGAGCCCAGGTGAAACTTAAAGACTTGGCTAAGTGGCATCGATAGATCTCGTTTTTGAAGAAACCCAGTGACCTGGTTGGCAAGCGAACTACAGCATTGCTACATATAACCTAGAAAATAACGATTCAAATTGCTAACTTTCAAGTCGGCAGTTACGTCGGTTGTTGGTACGTTACGCATTTCATTGAAAGACAATTGGAACTGCGGTGGGAAGTGCATTTTGAACCCGTAGTTTTAGAATCTTAAGCGTTAATTCTAATGTAATCGATTCAAATCTTTCGTTCATGGACTAAGCAATATTAAAGCATAATCAAACCGCTGAGAGGAAGAAAGAAGACACTCGCTCTTAAATCACAATCAGTATCTATATATGGTTTCCTTTAACTAAAATTTATTCAAATTACTGAAATTTAGCATGTAACATGCTTTATTATTTATAAAACCTTGATTACTAGCGAAAAATGATTGTCATACATGGGATTCGAACCTACGCATATTGGAATGGCGTTCCAATCGAGCTACCACTTACACCAGCGTAAGCTGTTGTATGATATTCAATTTTCACCTCGAATTATATTTTCGTCTTTGAAGGAGACGTTTGCCATTTACCCGACAATGTTTACACATTATACAGATTTAATACTCTAACTTTGAAGTTAGAATTGTATTAAATGGTGACACGACCCTGATATTCAAAATACTGAAATTTATCATTTAAAACATGCTTGATTATTTATAAACATTTATGTTGATATTTCAGAATAACAGACCCTTTACTAAATTCTATTTGATGAAGCAGTCAGTGGTCCTCGTAGTAGTTATGCCGGCGTTTGTTATGAGTTATTGGCAAAAGTATGTCTGTATCTATGATCCTACTTACAACTACAGATTGAATTGGACCTACCCTGTAAGTATTCTTACTTGTATCGTTATATATACCGAAATCATTCACACAGCTCAATGGAATCATGACAATTAATATGACAATTAATACGACAATTAATACGACAATTAATACGACAATTACTATGATGATTGTATAAGGATTTTCTTATGTTTACGCGAGTATTACACGTTTGGAAAAAAGCTATTTTTACTGATTCCTTCGCGTTTGTATTTTTATTATTAATATCCCGACGTTTCGAATACTTTACAGCGTTCATAATCGGAAATATTATGAAACTAATACAAACGCAATAAAATCCGTAAAAATAGTAGTATTTCAAATGTATCAATCTTTTTTTTTTGGGCTAGGAACCCTAATGATAGGTGAGAACTATTGCTCGAGGACTTTTACAATATCCAGAGTACACTAAGGTTTTGGTAAGGTTTTGGCCTTGGGGTCTCTCGCTCACCTGACGAAGCGTGGTAGGTACTAATTAGGTTATCCTACAATTCTATATACTAGTGTGGTACTACTCCGGAAGGACCCATCCATTTATGGTTGCAAACAGAAAACTGTCAACAATGTGTACACTGAAGTCAAGACGTTCGTAACCGGTGGTCAGCCCAATTGGCAATGGCGTCTCCTCCTTTCCATGCAGCAGAATATGGCCGAACGTCACCCTATCATTATTCCGGATTATTCGGGCGGAGTATCCAGACTGTGCTGTGTTACCACACAGCTACAAATACTACCAACCCTTACGTTGCTCGTAGATATCGTGAAAGACAAGTAATAGCTTTATATCAACCTGAGCCAACTCCACCAATTGCTCAACAATTACATTCCCAAAAAGGACTGATGTAAGGCAGACGGTGGGTCATAAAATTATTGCTAATAACTTTTACAATATATACAATGGAAGAAGAATACATATTGCGTCGAACCCAAGTAATGAGGATAATAGCACGAGAATAATGACGTGTCCAGATGGCCTATTAAAAAAAAGATAAAAACACTACAAACCAAGTATTCAATTACGGCAATAATAATGATGACTGTTATATATACTATAGTATATAGTATTTATACTTAGTATTAATATTCATTTAATCATGAGAATGGTATGTGATCACGGTGCTATCCGCCCTCATATCAGACAATTGCATAAACACAAAGTTATGCGATTCAAATAACACTCATCTTATTTTCCTTACTATATATTATTCTTATTGCTAAAACATTGTTGCTCATCTCGCTATAAATGTATCCGTGGGTCGGTATCAAAATAATAGATATATATATATATTTTTTTTATGGCATTCGGCTACTAATACAAGCCCATTGTTGCCAGTGATAGCGCGCGGCCGCGATGAGCCGTGATGTACGAAAATGAATCTTAAAGAAACTCCTTAAATTTTCGCGGCATTTTATTATATTCAATATTTTAAGGTGTCTTAATCTATTTTAATGTTTTATATAAAATAATTTTGATGGCATTTTATGAAGTGACACGGGCGAACTGCTGGGGTGTAGTGAATAGTATATAACAGTGCTTTACAAATGTTTTCGTTTCAAAATTCACAGAAAATACAATTAACAGCCATGTGACCTATAAGGTGATTATTGAAATTGCCTGATGAGCAATGTTTAATATAAAAAAACTAATAATTTGTGAAATAAAAATTGTAACTTGACACTGGCAACAATAGCCTCGTAATACTAGCTGATTGCTAATAAAAAAAGAAAATACGAAACTGCTTCGCCGATATTTTATAATTCACGTATTTTAAGTAATGCATTCCTAATATACTATCTACTAATTCAGAGAAAGACATCATTATACAATATTGTTAATTTAGGCTAAAAAGAGTCTGCAATTTTCCTGTTTTGTTACTATCAGAGTTGCCATGTTCATTTGTGATCAAATCTTCGTGATTTTATCACAAATGAACATGGCAACAGTAATAAATGAAAGAAAGATGGTTCGGGAAATTGCTTACAACCTCAATTACCCCATATACCGTAGCCGTTAAAATATCTTTTAAGTACTAAAGTGATAACTCGTTCATGGACCAAACATTTAATACGTAGTTTCCAATAATATATTAATTACAATGTTTCACATCAACCAAGCGTTTGTGCCATGTGAAAGTGATAATTTTATTTATTTTCAGATTATGAAGGCAATATTCTTCAGTGCTCTTACAATATACTTCCTGTATTTAATGATTCTGATATTAAAGGCTTACAGTGATTTGAGGAACATGCCGTATTTTAGTAAGTTCTTAAATAAGATATATGTTTAACCTCGAATTCGTTGTGAATCAGCGCTTAGTGCGATAATTTCTTTCTGAGTCGTAAAATTCATTATAATTATATATATTCTATTTATCGAAAGCAGATTTTTATATAAACATCCGCGCCATAAAAAGAAAATTCTTAATAAAAATGCACCTTCAGTGTACTCAATTGTAGGACTCCGTATTCAATTGTAAGACTTTTATAAGCTGAATAAGAAAGAGAATTATTGATAATTGTTAATAATGAAAAACATAAAGACTCCTTTAAATACGTATAATACAAATACTATTTACATACATACATACATATCATCACGCCATATCCCTTGCAGGGTAGGCAGAGAGAACAGAGTGCCAGAGAGCTCTATCTCTGCATACTTCACTCGCTTCCTCAACATTCATAATTCTCTTCATACACGCTCGCCGGTTTCGGAGACTCTTGACTCCACCTTCCTTCAGTACCTGACCGATCTGGTCTTGGTAGGTTAGTCTCGGTCTCCCTCGGTACTTAAATACTATTTAATTTCAAATAAGTTTTAAATTTCATAAGACAACAATTATTTATAATCTAATTCTTCCAAATATCAAGTCAGCGCTTCAAGGCAAATAGCAAAGCAATAAGGATCTAAATACTACGAACTTAAATGTCTTTTCCAGCCCATCTCTCATTGAGGAAACCTCGATAATTACGTCGCAATTAAAACCTTATTTTCTTTGAAAAATAATTTAGAATCGACACAAAGTATCTACAATTGGCTAAGACCTCTGATCCTTGCCTACAATTCTATTTTCCACCCAAATTAAACGATAATTTAAATCTTAGAAGGTGATTATTAGAATCATCTAATCGTGTCTTGAAAACATTTTTTTTTTTCAATATTGCTGTCTTTATTATAAGTATAGCTACCCCATAGCCTATCGACGTGTATGGTTGATCCTTCATTCTCCGCAAAGGGTCAAATTCGCTATGCTTGGTAAGAGGGTTGGTCACGGCAATTTATGTTGTAAGTTTTCCAGGAAAGTACTGGTGCCAATTCTCTTGGAAATCCTTCAACTATTTTTGATGGTTCTAAGCTTTTTTATCACCTTCAATAAAATGTCTGCACTCCGTGTCTTGGACTCGCTTTTAATCGTTAGCTTTCGTTAATACTCGGTATTCTCCGAAAGCATAAAACGCTCTTATATATAATACTTTCATAATTTCTCTTTATATATTCATAAATGTATATATTATTTTAGCAATAGTGAATGATTAATGCGAAATCCTGTTTTTAGACTCAAGACTCCGTTGCACATCATTGATGTTAGGCACAGTTGTAACGGTAATCACCATACTGGCGTTTCAAGGTTGGGGTCCAGGCGCTCTGCAAGACCATTGGGCCAGTGAACCTCAAACGCATTTCGACAGTTCAGCACCATTCATGGCGATGTTGGGATTGTTCAATTTTAAATTGTACGTTCTTGCATATTTGTTCTCGCCCGGTGGTAAAGTTGTTCATGGTAAGATATGGAGCCTACCCAATATTGTTCAGTATAGAAAGTCCTGTACCTACCTATCACAAATTATCCAAAATAACAATCCAAAATTTCTATCTCAAAGTTTTACATATTTATACATCAATATCAACGTAATACTTGTTACTTACTCTGTGCATTATTATATCTGCACAGAGTATATCACGCTTTTGCTTTTATAGTCTAGATTGTCTTTGTCATGTTTCTCATATTATATAGAAGCGTGTCACGAATCATTTTCAGCATACAAGTCATGAAGTGTTTCATATTCTTCTCCTATTAGGTGACAGTGGCGAAATTGTGATTGCCTTCATTTAAAAACTATTAGACAACAATGGAATTTACAATTTTCTATCACGTTCTGTGTAGCTATCAAAAGAAATTCATTTAATATTTGAAGAAAACTTAATTTATTAAAGCAAAAATAACATCTAAAACAAGTACAATTACAATGTGCGGCGAATATATTAGATGGTACCTACCCTCCGATTAAAAATGATCATTTATAACTTAATTTTAAAACATCTTAAACTTAAACAATTAATTACTTTATAAAATTTATATATTTGCTTAATTTCCATAAACATCTTAGGGTTACTTCTGAGCTCGTGGCCTATCGGACCGGAGGCCCCTATCGGTTCGGATATCCGTGGCAATTTACCACCTCAGCCATCCTACAGTTACGCCATTAATCTGAAGGCCAATTCATAATTACCAATTCTCCCGGTTCTCCCACTCAAAATCTCAACTTAGTCGTTAAGTATTAGTTATACCTAGTTACTCTGTGCCAATTTGATTAAGTATTAGTTATACCTAGTTACTCTGTGCCAATTTGATTAAGTATTAGTTATACCTAGTTACTCTGTGCCAATTTGATTAAGCAATATTTCAATTAAACCCGTTATGTGTGATATTTATACTCGCAATTTAGCAAATCGATGATCAATTTTATACTTATATTAGTAATTTTAATTACCTTACTTCTTATCTAATTTTGTACGCGACATTGTATACACTTAATAATGTAGGAAGCAGTGGTTAACTCCTTATCCAAATAGAATTTTTATAGCATATAGAAGACCTCGAAATGATGTTTTCATAATAATATCATTAATTCTCTTGTTCTTATCCCAATTACTTGGCGTCGACGCATTATATACTCGTACATATTGCAAAATTTATTGGCAATAGTTTTATGACCGGCCACCTGCCTGACGTCAGCCCTCCTTGGTAATGTTGACCAAACGGCATCAGGTGGAGTTTCCTTAGGTTGATATAAAGACCTTCCGACCTTTCGTCGATATAAAGACCCGAAGTTTACGATATCCACGAGTAAAGTAAGGATTGGTAGTATTCGTAGCCGCTACCACACAACAAAGCAGTAGTTTTTATAATAGTACTGTAAAAAATAATTACCAACCTGACCTAATTCATAATTATGCAAAAACATTCTGGATATGAAAGTTATATTGAATTTCTAATGCCGTGTTGTAATCTTTGTTACGTTTTAATAGTGCAATGCTCTGTGTCTTCACTAATTATACTATTACCTACCTACAGATAAAATTCCAACGACACGGCGTTTATGAATACCACGACGTCGTCTGACAATAACTTGAATATAATTCTTTTTTAGTTAAAAGACATAGATTAATTACGTGAGGGGATGGGAGGGGAGTTCACTAAGCCGAACCTCATTAAATCTTACATGGAAATAGAGGAGATTTTAGCAAATACCACGTATTTCTTTTCGGCCAAAACTTTTAAAAAGTTTGGGGATATCAGGTTACAATCTCAAATACTAGTCCTTACTACTCTTAGGGATCGTACCTATACTATTTGACATGATTGGGAAGTGGAGGATATTTAGAAGTACCACATTGGAACACAATTTATCTTGGCCGCATACTCTACGGGCGGTCACCGACGGGGAGGGTCAGAGTTAAAACTTGTAAAAAAAGCTTTGTAATTGCATACACAAAATAGAAAATTTTGAAGGATCTCATGTAGTTCTGAGGCCAATTTCACGACATCTCATCATGCAGGTAGAAGAAGTGAAAAACGCCTCACATAATTAATGGAGGCTCCCGTATTATTTGTTGATATTTGCAGAAAATTGTTAGAATTTTAACTTCGCAATTTACACTGTCACTTAATACTGTTATTCTCTTTGATATATACATATTTCTCTTGGCAGTATCATACACGTTCTATTAACCTTAATTTGCATTTTTAAATCTCGAATGATGATGTTCTTAATTCAAATTTTATAAATGTAAAATATTCATAGACAACGGCGACCTAATCTGTTGTTACAGAAATGACGATAACAAAAGACAATCCAGCTTTCTCCATGATCAATGATTCAGACGAAGATGTTATTTACGGATCGGATGAGGAAAGCCGCCAGCCACTTAACTCCCATCATAAAATTCCCGACGAAGATATATGAGTAATATTGATTCTTATACATTATTTACGGAACGGACAAGGAAATCCACCAGCTACTTAATTCAAATCATAGAAATACTGACGAAGATATATGAATAATATTGACTCCTTTAGATTGTTTATGAAACGGACTAGAAAGTCCGCTAGCCACTTAATTCCTATCATAGAATTACTGAAAAAAAAGTTATATTAATAGAATTAACTCTTTTAGGTTATTTACGGCTTTAATAAGAAAAGCCGCTAGCCACTTAATTCCAATCATAGATTAATTGACGAAGAAATATGAATCAAATTAACTCTCTTAAACTGTTTTCCTTAATTGTAATTTTTGCTCGTTATAAAATTCTAAGTATAAATGTCAATTCGTATTTTATTTCAACACCAGTAATTTTATATCCGTGTGGTGACGGAGTAAGAATACAATTCACCACCCCCTATCTTACCCATGGGTGATCGTAAGAGACGACTAAGGGATATAAAATGCATATAACATCTTTGCAAGAGAATTAAAACTCGAAACAAAACCCTATACCAACACGTCTGACCAGCATGTTACAGTAGGTCAATTTTCCTTCAATTATGGAGGACGCTCGAGCCCAACAGTGGGACATACATGAGCTGAAATGATAATGATGATAAATAATGAATAATCCATGTAATGACGAAGTAAAAATAAATTTTGGTTAGCCCTAGTCCCTTCCTCTCCCATGAAACCCTATGCCAAACCGTTTGGTCAGCGTGGAGTAGCAGGTTCATTTGACTTATATGGACCAGCGCTCAACAGTGGAGCATGACTCAAAATAATTTTATCTACAATTTCATCAACTCGTATACGTCCCACTGTTAGGCTCAAGACTTCTCCATATTTGGGGCGGCGTAGGCGCGAGTATCTGCGCCTAATGCCGCCCTAACCGAGGCCACGGATGACTGGACCGGGGAATAGTGCTTCACCGGCAGTTAGCTGGGGCGTCGACGTAGGATGGTACCCGAAAGTACCCTTTCGTATACCCGCCGGGCTGGCCACGGATGGCAAGGAAACAGTAACAGTGGCGGCCCAATGGCGATGGGGAGGGAATATGATGGGTTATGGGGCCACACTACCCTTCCATCGCCCTGGACAGAACGGGCGGCGTGTGTGCGAATAGCCTACCCAAAAAAAAAAATATCAATGGCAGGGCAATTGACCTACTATACCACGCTAGTCAGATGCGTTAGTATAGGATTTTATTTTCAGCTTTCCTTCACTTGCATAGATTTTATCTGCATATAATACTCCTTAATTATCTTTTACAACACCCACAGGCAACGGGCACCACAAGGAAGACATACAATTTACTTGCTAATTAATATTACGTAATAAAAATAAGTAACCATTGTTGGCAAAATCATGATAGTGCTTAAAGATATGCAATATAAGGCCCGACGTTTCCAACTTTGCATTGTGCATCTGTATATGCATTATACGATATTAAATGCATTGCACGCGCCGGGGCCTTGGACGGAGCACGGTATGCTAAACTATCGTCCATTTTAGCCAGCAAGTCTTTGTCCTTTTACAATAGCTGTAGCGATGCTTTGCTTAAAAAAATGATATTGACGAGCAGCATTAGAGAAACTATACACATACGTTTTTTTTTTTATTTGAAATAAAACTACTTTTACGGATTCTATCGCGCTTGTATTTGATTTTTAATTTCCCGACGTTTTGAATACTTTACTAGTAATCATGGTCACGGGAGGACATGGTCGTAGTTTTATTTCAAATGTGTAATACTCGCGTATACATCAGAAACGCTTTTTTATGTTTATATATACGAAAGTACGGGGTGACGGAAAGGCGGCTCGTGACCCCATAGACCTACCGTAAAAACTTCTCTCTCTTCGCCGTGTGAGCGGACCACCGGTACCCGATTTTTGACTTCGGTGGTCCGCCCAGCGGTTTACCCTCGCGGGTTCCTCTCGTCGACGCCCCGAAGATTGTCGGGGCGTCGCCCTCAAGCGGTGGCCTCACGTCGGGTGACCGGACAATTCCCCGGTCCGATCACCCGAGGCCTCGGTTAGGGCGGCATCAGGCGCAGATATTCGCGCCTGCGCCGCCCAAGCCGCTGACGGCGGCCCGGGTCGCGGGAATCCTCCCGGACTCGTTCCGCTGCCACCTTCCGCGAGATGACAGCCTCGCAGAAGGCGGCGACCGATCGCCCTCGCGACAGCCGGCAGCGTCAGGTCGGCACCGATAACAGCGACGACCTCGTGGTCACGGCGCTGCCCGTCCCAGCTCGGACATACCTCGAGCGTATGTTGCGCCGTGTCCTCGTCACTGCTGCAATGGTGGCAGGCCGGAGTCCACTCCCTATACGCGACCGTGTGCAGGTACAAGCCGAAGCATCCGTGCCCCGACAACACCTGCACCAGTCGAAAGGAAAGGACTCCGTGCCGCCGCTCCATCCACTCCATCAGTACGGGCCGGAGGGCCTCGACGGTAACGACACCGTGTCTAGGCCTCTCCAGCCGCGTAACCCAACGGGCGATGACGTCTCGGTGGGCGTCTTCAAGCCAGGTGGCTATCTCGCTCAACGATGGGGAGCCACCTTCGCCGCGCACTGAGGTAACCCGCCGGTAGAGATCGGAGAGCATCTCCGCCTCTAGGTCCCACGGGGGTGTCCCTGCCAGTAGGCATGCCGCCTCGGTCGATACCGTGCGGTACCCGCGAATGGCTCTGACCGCCATGGCTCTCTGTGGTCTCCACAGAACAGCCCTGAGCTGGGCGTTCAGAGCCCTCGCCCACACGGGTGCGCCGTACATGGCCATCGAACGGATCACCCCCGCATACAGCCGTCGGCCCTCGAAGCTGGGTCCGCCCACGTTCGGCATGAGCCGCGAAAGGGCGGACGCCGCGCCGACCAGCCGGGGAGCAATTCGGCGTATATGCTACCGGAACCACCATCGCCCGTCGAGCACCAGAGCCAAGTACTTCATATGGGCCTGGATCATATTGTTCTGTGGCCTGGATACTGATCGGGATGGAGTTGACGACTAAACCCATTTCTTGCCTATAGGTGCCGTAAAAGGGCATTTCTGCAATATTGAGTTATTTGGTTGATCGCTCTGGACTTTTCAAATACTGATATTTAATGGCATTCACATATTTTTTATTCAAAAGAGATGCCTAAATAAGGTTTAGGCATCTCTTTTAAATATAAGTATTTGAAAAGTCTAGAGCGATCCACTAAATAACTCAATATTGAAGAAATGCCCAAAAAAGACGACTATGAGATATAATATGCTTTTAACATCATAGTTATAAGAGGAGGGAAACTCAAAATAAAACTATATCAACCCGTCAGACCAGCGTGGTATAATGAATTAATTTGTATCCTATGGCAGCTCGAGCCCAAGAATAGGACATATATATGCTGAGATGATGAAGTTAGAACGAGATAGATAATTCTTTACCTAGAACCAAACCTTGAAAATCAAAATAAACAACCATAGTCATAGATTTGTTTATTTTGATTTCTACTTCTCATATTTTATTTATCGTTCATATTTACGTTTCATTACCATTTTTGGTTGGGTAGTAGATACTTAAAAATATGTTGTATGCATATGTCTCTAATTATTTATCTATGGTTGTATGGTAGCGGCTACGAATACTACCAACCCTTACTTTGCTAATGGATGTCGTAAATGACGAATAACACCTTTATAACGACCTGGGCCAACATCACATGATGCAGTTTGGTCAACAATTACATCCTCAAGCAGGATTATCGTCAGGCAGCCGGTCATAAAATTATTACTAATCACTTTTACAATATATTCGATGAAAAATGAGGACATATTAATTGCCCGACGTTTCGAACACTTCATCGTGCAGTTTACACAAGTGTTCGAAACGTCGAAAAAGTAAAAATCGATTACAAACAAGATGAAAACCGTGAAAATAGTGTTACTTTAAATGGCCATATTCCTTTCCATTTATAATAGTTAAAATGACTTTAAGTAGGTAATAATTTTAGGTCACTTCAAGCGATAGTATGGTGCGCTTAGTGTTTCTTTTGGTCTGCGATCAGTGCTCCACAAAAACTATTACTATTTTATCCTAAAGTTTTTTTAAGGGATCTAGGTCATAACAGTAAGTATTAATGCATGATTAAGCCTACGTGATAATTGGACAGGCTGTTGCGGAATAAACAAATACAAAATAATGTATTAGTTTATTTACTACTAATAAGCATGACGGCACTTCCGTTTATCGTACGTGTTAAGCGGAAACATGTTAAGAACATGTTCACTGACCACGCCACTTAGCGCGTCATTCACTCAACGCAAACTTATTTTAAGCCACGCCATAAAAGAAAGCGAGCGCGCTGCGTTTGGCTAATCTTTTTTCCGGGTTGAGAACCCTCAGCGCTTACCCATAGTCCGGGTTAAGCTATGACAGCTGTCCGCGGCTAACAGCTAAAAGACAGACACAGAAATATAAAATGCGTTTGGAAGTCTATGCTCGCGAATGACACGGTGCACATGTCGTACCTATATCGTACATACTGACTTATGATAGCCATGTGGACCTGGATTCCACGGTCACCTAAAGGGGTGGGTGACGGTTGTGCTAGCTTTGTTGTTTGTACAAAGACGATTACCTAAGTCCTTGTGGGTTCACATAGTGTAAATTGTTATGAAAGTAATTGTTATTTACTTGCAGTACGGGCATTTGCAAGTTTATATCCGCATTTTTGTTCCTCATGACTGACCCATTTGTCTACAGGCATTTAAAGGAAAAGCTTTAAACACAGACTACTTATCAACATAAAACACGCTCTGATTTCTGATGTGTACGTGAATATTACACATTTGCAATAAAACTATTTTTACGGATTCTATCGCGTTTGTATTTGATGTTTAATTTCCCGACGTTTCGAACAATTTACAGCGTTCATGGTCACGGGAGAACTAAAGTGTCTCTCACGTTCAATAAGTCATCATTATGCAACAAGCACGTTCGTTTATAAACATAAGTACATTTTGTATAAACTAAATAAAGTATTTATAAGCATTTTCAATAAAATAAATAATATTATAAATGCTTATAAATACTTATATACTCGTATTAATGCTTAAGTTTAAGCTGCGTTATTAAAATGTGTTTATTAGAAAATTAATGGAACTATAAGTTAGTTAATATAAGTATTAGTATAAGTTATAGTTATCAATGGTGAGTTTAATATCAAGAATCAAAGAGTTCTGTGGCATTGTAGGTACAATAAGAAGGGGTTACGAAGCAACAAAACGATTGCTTTTTGTAATGTTTTAAGTGAAAAGCTTTTTAAAAAGCGTACATATACATAAAAGCACAACGTTTTAAGCATTGTCGTAACGAAACCGGTTATCCCACTACTGCTTGCGTTATCGCTGCTAATGGTGTTGGTGACTAATATCTAATCTGTGGATATTATGTGAGTAGATGAATGTTTTTTTTTAATTTCTTTGGATTGATCCAATCTCCCGATCCCCCATGTACAATGGGATTTGTTTCAGTTTTCTTTCTCTTGCATTAACACTGTTTGCTTACGTGCTGTGTGCTTATTCGTGTTTCATTGTATATCTTGGATGTGGATTTAGCCGAGATGGAAGGTACACCACTGATATAGAGCGAAGAGTGAATGCGGGCAATAGAGTGAACGGAGCGTTGGGGCAACTTCTCGGTAGCCACCACCTCAGCCAGAAGGCACGTGTAGCAATACATAATGCAGTGCTTGTCCCAACATTACTGTATGGAAACGAGAGTTGGGTATGCAGAAAGAGAGAGTATGAAAGTAAAATTAATGCGGTCGAAATGCGATCTCTGCGGAAAATCTGTGGCGTAAGGCTGACCGACCGCATTCGTAACGACGACGTAAGAGAGCGAGTAGGTATGAAAGAGAGTATTGGTGTAAAGATGCGAAAGGGAATGCTCCGATGGTTCGGACATGTGGAAAGAATGCCGAACGAACGTCTGGTTAAGAAGATATACAATGCGAAAGTGGAAGGATGTAGGTACCGGGGAGACCGAGACTAACCTACCTAGACCAGATCGGTCATGTACTGAAGGAAGGTGGAGTCAAGAGTCTCCGAAACCGGCGAGCGTGTATGAAGAAAATTATGAATTTTGAGGAAGCGAGTGAAGTATGCAAATATAGAGTTCTCTGGCACTGTTCTCTCTGCCTACCCTGCAAGGGATATGGCGTGATGATATGTATGTATATCATGAAATCAACGATAAAGGAACAATTGAATGGTATTATTACTCTAACACCAAATGAAAATTATTTTTGTTAATTATTTGTACCATTTATTTACGCTACATGATGTATTGCCAAGATAAGATAGAGAAAGAGTGATGGCGCCTCAAATTAACTTAAGACATTATAGCTACCGGTGTGTAGTATAAAATTACAACTAAAAATATTAACTAATCCTTTCCATGGAAGTTATAAACACCAACTAAGTAACAGTAGACAATGCTAGGAGAGGGGGCCAACACCATAGCCACCGAAGACAAAGATCGGGTACCGTTGGTCCGCTCGCACGGCGAAGAGAGGTACTTGCAGGGTGGGTCTATGGGGTTGCGCGCCGCCTCTTCCGTCGCCCCGGACCAATTTAACGGAGCGTGACCACACCATAGCCCACCGCAAAAAAAACCATCCCTGTGAAATTTACAAACACTAATCGTAATCGCCAACAAGACTCCCAAACGCAAGAGTCTTCAACATTATGCTCAAACCATAAAATTATAAAAATGTAAAACTAGAACGGTCTCCAATCGCAGCTGCTTTGGCATTCCATGGGCACAAAGGAGCTCCGATAACGGTAGGACAAAAAGACGCAGAAAATTGGAAGCGGGCCGCAACTATACTCAGAAGCTAAGCTGTTACAAATAAACAGAATAGGGATATTTTTTAATTTTTTAGTGGTAGGATATCTATACCATAGTGGCAGGACCACACTGTTGCCAGTTTTATGTCTACAGCCCCGGGCCGTTTCGTCCGAGGTAGTACCACACTCTCGCAAAAAATCGACGCCTGACTAGTGGCAATGTGCTGCTTCCTCGTTTGCCGCTAAGAGCAATAAAAAAAATTTGCAGTGTAGGTAAAGGCCCCCGTCTATTAGACTCGCCGAGCCGAGTTGAATCGAATCGCAAAAAGTCGCCTCCTATATTTACTCTATGAAGTCAGCAACGAGTCGCGACGCCCCGAATTGAATCGCCCGCGCGAATTGTTTGACAGGCGAATTTCTTCGCCGATGCGATTCGGTTCGACTCGGTGCGCCTCAGTCGACTCGCAGAATGCATAAACCAACGTATTTTTATCATTTTTTAAGTCTGTATTTTTTCTTTTCTGCAGTCTGTATAAAAAAAATTAACAGTATGCCTTTTCAAATCTGGATATAAATGATGAAATTCGCCATAGTTATTTCTTTTCATATTAATGTCGTGTGCCCAATATTAGGGGCCAGCCGTTTCTTTTTTTATTCTCCTCTTCTTCATCAAAAAGTATTTGAAATAAAAAAATCTTTTCATCCGAGCTGTCCGTGGCGCAAAAACGTCCCAATTTGATGAAAAGTTGCGATGAAATAACAAATTGATTTGATTTTTCAGAGATGGACGCACTAGGAATAAATGCGACTCGCATCGACTCGACGCGTTTCTGCTATAGTCGACGCCAGGCTTAATACTTACGTCTTGCCTTCAGTGTTCCTCTGATATGTAGATACATAGAACACAACAATTAGTCTGACCATTGCGTAATAGAAATAGGTAAGTAGATGACAAGTCATCCTCAGATTTCACACATATACCTACTATTAGCGTTAGAACTAAGTGAATTTATTTTTAAAGGATAATTAAAGTATCAGGATACTAAATTTCGGATTGATGAAATAATAAAAGTTGCTTCAACGACTATAGTGGGACTGAAGATTAAAACAACGTGGATTTTTTAAAACAGTTAAAAATAAAGGGAACCAATAAATAACTAAATAAAACCCAGTACCAACCAGGTGCAGTAGGTCGGTTATCTTCCCATTGTGATTAGGTGCCATTGTGGTGTTCAGTGGGTTTGAGCCCAGCAGTAGGACATGTATAGGCTTATATGATAGCTATGAACACTTTTGATAAAATCACTTTCAAGGTAAGACCACACTGTTGCAGTTCGCTGTCTACAGCAGCGGGCCGGTCCGTCCGGGTTAGTACCATACTCTCGCAGGAGATCGACGTCGGTGTAATGGCAAAGTGCTATTGCGCTTCGTTCGGGGAGCTAGAGAGCCGGCAGCCCAGCTGGTTGAGTTTGGGGTTTGAATTGGTGGGCAGCGTCCCTAAGTTTCATGAGCGGCAATAACGCCTATAATCAGGTGTGCTGCTTACTTGTTTGCCACCAAAAAAAGTAAAAGAAAAAGGAAAAATAATTCAAACTTGAGTTAATTTTTTTTTTATAATCTACAATGCCACAAACACAAAATTACGTTAATCCAAAATTCCATAACGTTTCTTTTGCATTGGGTATCTATCAAAAAATAAAGAGTGAATGAAATGAGCAAAAATCAGCGTATCGATTATAAACTGCGAAGAATGCGTGGAAAGTAGATTAATTACAAGCTACCCTACTTCCAGTTACAATTAGTATTCTACAATGAGAAATATTCCCACATACAACGTAACTACAGCAGAACTGCAGATTTTTTGACATTTCTGTCTTTGTAAATTGTATACGCAACTTTTATAACGCAAATTTTAACGGAACTTTGTGACGCTTAAGTGGAAAATGTTTCCCAACCTATCCATCATCTAGATTACTACGAGTAAATATGGTCAAATTACTGTTTATAAAATATAACTTCTCTTTGCTTAATTTTAAATATTAAACTCATTGACTTTTTTTTTAAAAACGAACACTCTTTTTATTGTATTGTGACACTCGCTTCGGCATCCGTTTGCGATTTTGTTACCGCTAATTTATACTTTTTTTATTTATTTCCGTTACGACACTTCCGTTGCTCCACTTATAAGTATCGTACTTATTCCGTTTTACACGGGAATGTCTTTTCTAATGTTTACGTGAGTATTACACATTTGAAATACTTTCGTTCTCACGTGACCATGAACGCTGTAAAATGATCGATACGTTGGGAAATCAGAAATCAAATACAAACGCGATAGATATAGAATAAATGATTGATTAATTGATTGATAGAATCCGTAAAAATAGTTTTATTTCAAATGAGAATGTCTTGTTTTTGAGTGTGACACCCGTATTGTAAAAAAGAGTAAGTATGTAATTCATCGCCCTTCTTTAATGTCTTAGGCCTCTTCATGAACCAATCGACATAAATAATGTGTAATATCTTAATATATTTATAAGATAAACCAATGGTTGAAGTTAAAGATAATTACATATATTTCAAGAAAGATCTCTTCTTCTTCTTTTTAGGGAAGATACCCACCGGTACCAGTGGTTCACCCGTACGACATAGAGGTACGTGCACAGCAGGTTATGGAGTCATTCACCGTCCCCTCCGTCACCTCAAACTTATCGGACGGGGCGTGACTATGCCATAGCCTGACACCAAAAAAAAATAAAAACACGGGAAAGGTAGCAACACTATTTGGCCTGATTTTTTACAATTTTAACCTCACTTCAGTGTTGAAAGACCTTCAGATAAAAGAAATTAGCCCAATACACCGCGCTATATCATAATCATAGTTTGCCTGCTCTTCTGTGATGTTCTTATCACATCCATTAATTATTTCTGACAACACACTCTGCAAATAAAAAGATGACCATTTTACTTTCGTCATCACAGATACAAAGTAGTACAACTACTAAAAACAGTTTTGTATTTCTAGTAAATTGCAATATAAATGATAATGAGGTCGCTTTATCGGGTTTTTTTTCTGAATGGCGTATTTGCGATAAGCAGCTGATATATTTGTTTTATTATGTATAATATCAGAACAAAGATAAGGCATACATATCTGAACAAGTGATTTGTCATAAAATGCATTGGAATTTCTCTAAGCACTAAAACCATGATTAGGACGATGCATAAAATGAACAAAGTATCATATACGAAAAGATTAAATTAATTGCCGATCGGATCAGAGTGCCACTTGTTTGCTCGAAAGACAGAGAGCGGGAGGTCAATCTGAACAAGACGAGGTAATCAGCCGTTTTTATCTGGAAGGCATATATATAGTCTGGACACATTTCATTAATTCCGTCAGGAATGATGGAAGGGCAGTGTGCGGTCCAATTACCACACTCCTCATCGCCATTGCCCCGAACATGTTTTTTCTTTTTGGTAGGCCTGGACACACACCGTCCTTTCCATCCGGGGCGATGGAAGGGCGGCCACTGGTACCGCTTCCTTGACATCCGTGGCCAGTCCGGCGGGTTACACTTTCGAGTACAATCCCCTGTCGACGCCACGGCTGCTGATGGAACTACCGGGACCTCGCCTTTACGCGGTCAGCTTCTCGGCGGGTGACGGACTATTCACCGATGCAGTCACCCGCGGCCTCAGCTAGGGCGGTATCCAGTACAGGTACTCGCGCCTGCACCGCTCCAGGCGCCGGCGGCGGAATGTGTCGCTGAAGAGGATTTTCTCTCGGACCCACCCCGCTGCGTCACAGTTCCTAACGCTGTCGAGCATTTGCGGTATCCGTGTATGGCCCTGACTATCATGGCCCTCTGTGGTCGCCACTGAAGAGCCCTAAGCTGATGCTAGACCGACCACGGACCGATTCCTTGACATCCGTGGCCGGCCCGGTGGGTTGCCCTTTTGGGTATTATCTCCATCGACGCCCCAGCAACAAACAATTATTGTGTTGCTGGGGCGTCGCTCTCACTCGGCCGGTACCTCTGCGGGTGACGGACTAATCCGCGGTCCATTTACCCAACAGTAATACCCCTGACACACACGAGTAGCATAGGAGAAAAGAAAAAAAAAGGAGCAAGAAAAGAAGCTAAAGGCGCGAGTCAAAGATCTGACAATACGAGAATTTCGTTCTATTGTATTGTATGCACAGCGACCGTGCTTGTACAATTTCCACATCCATTGTACTGCAAAGACAAAGGACATAGCGTAGGGTATCGAGATTAATTGTTTGAGTGGATTATTGTGTGGGCTGAGAGTGCAACGTCACGCCAACGTGAAGACTAGGGTGATGCGTAGCGCGAGAAGCATAGAGTGGTTAAGCCATAAGACTCTCACAGACATCATTATCATCATCACTACATCACAGAGGCCAGCAACATCTATAAGTAGAAGGGTTTCGCCAACAACAAGACCACCAGCGCCAAGAAGAAACCCCAAAAGACATGTTGTCGCTCAACATCTGTGGCACATGAATTGCGCTCTTCAAGCTTTAACCAACTGTAATAAAGCCACTTCAAAAACATTAATTTTATAAATAAACCACCATAACAATTAAATCAAACATAAAAAGAGCACGGACAAAAAGTGTGTGGAATGACATACTCATCATAAAAAAAGCCATAAGACTCTTCAATGTGATGAGTTGTTTTGGAACCTGCAAAAATGATCAACCTCATTTTATTTATGGTCAAGGAGTAAGATTACAATATTGGCCGTAGTCATTGTAGAAAACGAATAAAGAATATTAAGTATATGCATATAACATCTATGAAAGAAAAAGAATACACGAAATAAAATACTGTACCAATCTGCCACACGAGAAATGATGTACCAAGATTACTTATTATAAATTCACCTTTTTTTGGCAGGCTAAGGCACACGCCGTCCTTTCCGTCCGGTGTGACGGAAGGGCGGCGCATGGCCCCATAACCCACCGTATTCCCTCTCCATCGCCATTGGGCCGGTCACTGGTACCGCTTCCTTGACATCCGTGGCCAACCCGGCGGGTTAGCCTTTATCCTCCATCCTCCGTTGACGACCTCACGCAGTCAGCCTCTCTGCGGATGACTATTCCACGATCCAGCAGCTAAACACAGCTTACTGATAATTTAGTTTTTTACTTTTTACCTTTGACTAAGTTACTTAATAAACTTACCCTTTTAATCAGTCATTATATTCCAGACAAAATATAGCTATCATCATCATCGCAGCTCATATACGTCCCACTACTGGGCTCGATCCATCTCCTTGACTGAAAGGAAATTGACCTATTATACCACGTTGGTCAAACTCTCCAAGTTCAAGACTGTCTGCTGTGAAAGTATGGTCTTGCGTTATTAAGTAAAAGAGGCACCAATTTCTCCATAAATTTATTTTTTTTTTTTTTTTTTTTTTTTTTTTTATTGCTAATGGTGGCAAACGAGCAAGCAGCACACCTGATGGTAAGTGTCACTGCCGCCCATGGACCTTTGCAATACCAAGGGTATAACTAGGCCGCTGCCTACCAATATAAACCCCAAACCCACCCAATTGGGCTTCCGGCTCTCTCGCTCACCGAACGAAGCGCAATAGCACGTTGCCATTACTCATACGTCGATCTTCTGCGAGAGTGTGGTACTACCCCGGACGGACCGGCCCGCGGCTGCTGACAGAGAACTGTCAACAGCGTGGTCCTACCACAATAGTTTCATACCTTTATATTATGTATCTAAAGTAATAAGTAGGTCATATGGTAATAAAATATGAATAACCTGTGATGACATAGGTCATAGACCACCAAATAGTTATAGTTGAGTTTGCTAGGGACAAGTTTATGCTTTAGGCATCGCTTAAGTAGGCCACCGAAGACAAAGATCGGATACCGGTTGCCCGCTTGCACGGCGAAGACAGGCGCTTTGCAGGGTGGGTCTATGGTCGACCACGGCCACTCCCGCTCCTAGCGCGGCCCGATCGCCCGCCACAAGCCAGGAGGTGATAATGGACACGGCCCATTAATGGCTGCCCAGTCCACTCACCTCCTGCAGGCCAACACCAACCACTCCGCCGGTGCGCAGGATCTCCTCCTGCAATCCATGGCGGAGTGGTCGATCGGTGCAGCCGTAGTCGCGGAACCGTACTGTGTGCCTGATCGCCCCAATTGGGTGGTCAGCCGGAACGGAACCGCGGCAATCGTCGTCTCCACGCGGCGGCACTTCCCGTCCTTATCCCTCTTGGATAGGGGCGAGGAATTTGTCGCTGCGGAATGGGGAGGGGTCACACTCTACAGCGTTTACCTCTCCCCTAACAGGAGAATGGACGATTTCGGGGCCTCCCTCACCACCTTGGAGGCTTCGATACGGCGACTGGCACCGGGCCTCGTCCTGGTCCTGGGGGACTTCAACGCCAAATCCACGGCGTGGGGGTCCCCGATGACGGACGATCGCGGGCGGGCGATCGTGGAGTGGGCGGCGTCACTGGGCCTCTGTGTCCTAAACAGAGGCTCAGTGAACACGTGTGTGCGACAGCAGGGTGGGTCGATAGTGGACTTGTCGTTCGCTAGCCCCGCTGTCGCACCACGAGTGAGGAACTGGCGTGTCCTGGAGGAGGCGGAGACCCTGTCGGATCACCGTTACATCCGGATGGAGGTCTCCCCTCTCCGGGACCCCAGCAGGGGTCACAGGGCGGACCGAGCTCCCACATTTCCGCGGTGGGCTGTGGGGCGTCTGGATAGGGACCTACTGGCGGAGGCGGCCATCGTGAATACGTGGCTGTCCTCACCACCCCCAGCGGACGGAGTGGACGTTGAGGCTGTCCGCATCCGCAGTGCGTTAACGCAGGTCTGCGATGCGGCCATGCCCAGGGTGCGGCGTCTACCTCCGAGGCAGGGGGTCTACTGGTGGTCCCCAAGACTGGCGGACCTTCGTGCGGCGTGCATTAGTGCCCGAAGGTCCTACACCCGCAGTCGGCGGCGTCGCCGCGATGTTGAGCGGGAGGGCCAGCTGTACGAGGCGTACCGCAGTGCGCGCACCGCCTTTCGGCTGGCCATCCGGTCCGCCAAGGACGCAAGTTGGCAGGAGATGCTGGACGGTCTCGACCGTGACCCCTGGGGTCGCCCCTATCGGGCGTCGCTGAACAAGCTTCGCGCGCAGGGCCCCCCCCTCACCGAGACCCTCCAGCCCGACCTCCTTCGTAGAGTGGTCGAGGAGCTGTTCCCGCGGCAGTCGGAGCACACGCCCCCGGTCATGGCTTCGCCAGATCACGACCGGGAGGCCGTCGAGAGTGTTCCGCCCGTGACGGAGTCGGAAGTGGGGGCAGCCGTGGCGAAGATTCGTTCCGCCACCACGGCCCCCGGCCCGGACGGAGTCCCAGTCCGGGTGTTGACGTTGCTCCTCGAGCATCTTGAACCTCGCCTCAGGCGACTGTTCAACGCCTGTCTGACGTCTGGACAGTTCCCTGAGTGCTGGAAGGAAGGGAGGTTGGTTCTCCTGCCAAAGCCGGGACGGCCCCCGGATTCGCCGTCGGCCTACAGGCCCATTGTGCTTCTGGACGATGTCGGTAAGCTGCTGGAGCGTGTCCTCGCGGCCCGCATCGTCCAGCACCTGGAGGAGGTGGGGCCCGATCTGTCGGACGCTCAATTTGGGTTTCGGAGGGGGCGTTCGACCATCGGGGCCCTACTACGCCTGAGGCAGACGGCCGCGGAGGCTGTCGCCGGCAAAGGAGTGCTGTTGGCGGTGTCGTTGGACATCGCCAACGCCTTCAATAGTCTGCCATTCAGCTGCATCAGGGAGGCGCTCCGGTTCCATGGAGTGCCCCTGTACCTCAGGCGGCTGGTGGCAGACTATTTGGAGGGGCGCAGTGTCCTCTACGCGAGCCCCGCAGGGGACATTGTGCGGACGCCCATGTCGTGCGGTGTTCCGCAGGGGTCGGTTCTGGGGCCGACTCTGTGGGACATCGGTTACGACTGGGCGTTGAGAGGGAGTCACCCCCCCGGGCTGAGCGTTATTTGCTATGCTGACGACACGCTCGTCACAGCCCGGGGCAGGACACTCGAAGAGGCGGCGAGCCTGGCCACTCTCGGCACCGAGGAGATGGTCAGGCGAATTGAGGCGCTGGGGCTCAGGGTAGCCCTAAACAAGACGGAGGCCCTACTATTCCATGGGCCCCGTGTGAGGCTGCCCATCGGCGCCTCGTTAGTCGTCAACTCCATCCACATCAGTATCCAGGCCCATATGAGGTACTTGGGTCTGGTGCTCGACGGGCGATGGTGGTTCCGGGAGCATTTTCGTCAAATTGCTCCCCGGCTGGTCGGCGCGGCGTCCGCCCTTTCTCGGCTCATGCCGAACGTGGGCGGACCCAGTTTCGAGGGCCGACGGCTGTATGCGGGGGTGATCCGCTCAATGGCCATGTACGGCGCACCCGTGTGGGCGAGGGCTCTGAACGCCCAGCTCAGGGCGGTGCTGTGGAAGCCACAGCGAGCCATGGCGGTCAGAGCCATTCGCGGGTACCGCACGGTGTCTACCGAGGCGGCATGCCTATTGGCCGGGACACCCCCGTGGGACCTAGAGGCGGAGATGCTCTCCGACCTCTACCGGCGGGTTATCTCAATGCGCGAAGAGGGTGGCTCCCCATCGTTCAACGAGATAGCCACCTGGCGCGAGGACGCCCGCCGAGAAGTCATCGCCCGTTGGGCTACGCGGCTGGAGAGGCCTAGACACGGTGTTATTACCGTTGAGGCCTTCCGGCCCGTACTGATGGAGTGGATGGAGCGGCGGCACGGAGTCCTCTCTTTCCGGTTGGTGCAGGTCTTGTCGGGGCATGGTTGCTTCGGCAAGTACCTGCACACGGTCGTGCGAAGGGAGTGGACTCCGTCCTGCCACCATTGCAGTAGCGACGAGGACACGGCGCAACATACGCTCGAGGTATGTTCGGGCTGGGACGGGCAGCGCCGTGACCTCGTCGCTGTCATCGGTGCCGACCTGACGCTGCCGGCTGTTGCGCGAGCGATGGTCGACAGCGTCAGGAATTGGGACGCGGTCGCCGCCTTCTGCGAGGCTGTCATCTCGCAGAAGGAGGTGGCGGAACGGGCCCGGGAGGATTCCCGTGACCCGGGCCGCCGCCCGCGGCCGGGGCGGCGCAGGCGCGAGTACCTGCGCCTGATGCCGCCCTAACCGAGGCTTCGGGTGATCGGACCGGGGAATTGTCCGGTCACCCGACGTGAGGCCACCGCGTGAGAACGACGCCTCGACGGCGAAAGCTGTCGGGGCGTCGACAGGAGAGGAGCCCGAGAGGGCATACCGCCGAGCGGGCCACCGAAGACAAAGATCGGGTACCGGTGGCCCGCTCGCACGGCGAAGAAGAGGTGCTTGCAGGGTGGGTCAATGGGGTTGCGCGCCGCCTCTTCTGTCACCCCGGACCGATTTGGCGGGGTGCGACGTCCATAGCCCACCGCAAAAAAAAAAAAAAAAAAAAAAAAAAAAAAAAAGGGTGGGTCTATGGGATTGCGCGCCGCCGCTTCCGTTGCCCCGGACCGATTTGGCGGGGCGTGACCACTCCATGGCCCACCGCAAAAAAAAGGCATCGCTTAAAAAGGCCTTTAACCACGCTGTTGCCAACAGAATAAAAGCGTTTTTTGACGAAATCTGTAAAAATAGTTTTATTTCAAATGTGTAATACTTGCATTCCACGTGCCCACCCGGCACTCTGCTCTCCTCGACTCGCCTGACTGGGCAAGGCGTGATGGGTGGCGGCCCCCATCGCCACAACTGCCTAAGCTCGTACCGACGGGGGTGGGTCGGTACGCGTCGCCTCCGGGGGACGCCCTAACCCGCATTGCGGTACGCATATCGAGCCGGATTAGCAGTCTAATTAGACTGGCAGTGGACGCGAACGAGCACGCTCCGGACTATGCCCCTTTGCATGCTCCGATGGCTCGGACATGTGGAAAGAATGCCGAACGAACGTCTGGTTAAGAAAATATACAATGCGAAAGTGGAAGGATGTAGGTACCGAGGGAGACCGAGACTAACCTACCTAGACCAGATCGGTCATGTACTGAAGGAAGGTGGAGTCAAGAGTCTCCGAAACCGGCGAGCGTGTATGAAGAGAATTATGCATGTTGAGGAAGCGAGTGAAGTATGCAGAGATAGAGTTCTCTGGCACTCTGTTCTCTCTGCCTACCCTGCAAGGGATATGGCGTGATCATATGTATGTATGTGTGTATGTAATACTTGAGTAAACATCATTATATAAACCAGTACAGACTGGAAATTGCCAATTAAATGATGACACCTTAGTCCTCCCGTGATAGGGATAATCGATATACATCGATGCATCGAAAACATCGATGTTTACAATGCGATACATCGAATCGATCCGATATTTTGAAAAGCTATCGAAATACTCGATGTATCGATGTTTTTTCATAAAACATCGAATCGATGATAACCAGTTAATGTCACAAAAACTCAAGTTTATGTAATAAATTACAGTTTTATAAGGGATTGGAATAGGTATAAATGCCACAAAAAAGAACTTTTTTTTTTAGAAATCAGTTTTGTAAGGGATTAGAATAGGTCTAAATGCCACAAAAAAAGTCCTTTTTTTTTTAGAAGTATCACTTTTGATATGACTCTAGCTTTGTAATATATTTTAGAAAAAGTACTCGATGTTTTCATCCGATACATCGAATTGCATCGATGTACAGTTTCGATTTATCGAATCGATAAAAACATCGATGTTTTTCAAAGTGGACACCCCTATCCCGTGACCATGAACACTGTAAAATGTTCGAAACGTCGCGCAATTAAAAAAATTAATACAAACGCGATAGAATCCGTAAAAATATATTTATTTCAAATGCGTAATACTCACGTAAATATCAGAAATCACAATTAATGCCCTGAGACCACCATTCCTTTGTATAAAGTATAAGGTTTATTCAATATTCTCTGAGCCAAGTACAAGATAAAGGTATACTTATCTCTTCGCATTTGCAACAGGAAATGTTAATACCACCAATATCCGCCATTTGTTTTTACATTCTTGCTAACACGTTCCCCGCGGCACTGATTCATCTGTACTTTCTATGAGCGCGACGCAAGGCGTTTTAGACTTGGTTATAACTTTCGTTGTGATGACACAAGGCGAGTCAGGCACTGTAACTCGCTAGTAACTCATATCCTATTTTAGCTTCTATATAAAATAGTTTATAGTATAAAAAGTTTGAGTTTCGTGCTAGGTTAAGATAACCTTTTATTAAGAAATGAATACTATGCACTTTAGATGCTGAACCAAATTGATGTTATACTTTCCGCACCACAAAGTCTACGATTTTCTTGGCCGCACCACAGGCAAAAACACGGACAAAGTAATTTAAACCTAGTTTTGAATTAAACATGTTATATTTAGGTATAATTACCTAAAAAATACTGTCACATTTGCTAATATTAAAAGGGAATATTCTAGTCTATCTATATGTCAATTTTCATCAATATCTCTTAAACAGTTTACGCGTGATTGCGTAATAAATATAAACCAAACATACAAACATCCAAACATCTTCACAGAGTTTCACATTTATATTTTTAGTAGGATTTTTCAGTAATTGAATGTCAAATCAAATTATTTCTTACGTATAAGCCTCATAAAGGCAATTACATAGTACTATTTTTACGTTTTGTTTGATGTTTGAAATCAACCTAATGATCTACCACCGGATGAGATCGTGGCCACAAGCTGAGAAAATCCGCCAACAAACTCAGGGATCCCCTGAGTTTATAATTTTTGAGTTACTCCTATTAAATAGAATTATAAACAATAAGTTTAGTCAGTATTAGCTCCAATCTAATGCGCTCATGTTAAGACAAGCGCGTAACACTCATTATTTTCCTACTCTTATCCCAATTACTTGGGATCGATACAGTATTTACTCTTATTTCATAGTAGGTACATATTGTAAAAGTTATTGGCAATAGTTTTATGACCAGCCGCCTGCCAGACGTCAACACTCTTTGGGAATGTAATTGTTGACCAAACGGCATCAGATGGAACTCCATCGGCCCAGATCGTTATAAGGCTCTTTAGTCGTCTTTTACGACATCCACGAGCAAAGTAAGGGTTGGTAGTATTCGTAGCCGCTACCACACAGACATAACACTATAACAAGAAAAAAGAAATTAAAAATATCCTTAATTTCCTTAAGAAATTCATAGACATATCTTTGTTGTTCGATAAAATATTAGTTTGCTTAACGTTTAGTTTTATCGGTAATGCTGTGTCTAAGGCAGGTAGTTATGCGCAAGCGAATACCAGAGATGTACGCGAATGCACAGCCCTGTCATCAAACTACTAAGGTCTAAAAAGGCACTTACAATTCACTTACCACTCATGTTTAAATCCAAATATATGTATAGAGAAGCTATCCCGAATAAATATTTTGTTCCATTTTGGTAACAGTTAAACTAAAGTCCGCTGCAGCGCTAAAAGAATAAATAGGCAATCTAACGCGAACATTGAAGCACACAGCGCTAGATCGCTTTATTGTTGTAATTTTCTCGCGACCAAAACGTCGTAAGATGTAGGCATTTCATGCGCACTTACGCGTTTCGTTCAACGTTATGTAACAAAGTGTCTTACTATAGATGTTACACCGCAGAAGTGACACAGTTTTTGTACCTACAAACATTCATTAGAATTTATACAGCATACTCTATTTCAAAGTGTATTATTCAGTAGTTAAATAAATAAAAATAATAGTAAATTATAAAAGAAAATGAACTATTATATGTTTATATAAACTTTGCTTTAACATACGACAATAGTTTTGAATATCCGTGTGATGACGGAATAAGAATACAATTCATCACTACCTGTCTTGGTCGTGGATATCGTAAAAGGTCGCCTTTAAACGATATAATATGCATATACTACTATACTATCAAGAGAAGGAAAACTCGAAACAGAACCCTATACCAACCTGTTTGATCTTTGACAAATAAGTATCAACTGATAACACAAACTAAAGGAAAAACAATATAAATAATCAAAATACTTTCTAGACACTACGTCAAGTCTGTGTTTAGTCACACATTTTTACCTCCAACCAGTGTAATTGAACATCTGCGGGCTTTAGTCTATATCAAAGATGGCGTGACATTTAAATGTAGAATTTTTTTTTTTATTGTGCTAATTCGATATTATTACCTATTTGTACACTTTAAGTTTAACAACAAAACATTTTACTTAGTTAAATAAAGAATTTTTTCACATCCACATGTGCAAGTTTTGATTGGTATTATTCGAATTATCGTATTAACAACGCTGCTCTGTATACACCTACAGTCCATGATGGTCGCAGTCACACTAAAGTGAGGTGTACGGATTGCAGTACAGCTTAGTCGAACAAAGCAAGTGTTCGGAACGCGAAATCTAGTACGTAGTAGGTACATATATATCGATGCAAATACTGCATTTGTTCATCCAAATTCTGTATTGCATTACACATCATATATTATGTGTATAGCTAAATGCTTCGTCAAAATATATACTACTTCCTACTAATATTATAAATGTAAAAGCTTGTGAAGATGTTTGTTACTCGATTATGCGTAAACAGTAAAACAGATTTTGATTAAAATCATGGCACATAGATAAAACAATTCCTGGATTTACACATAGAAGTTTTGTCCCGATAATGTGTTCCCTTGGGATAATAGTTTAAATTTAAGAAAGTTACTCTTTTCGACCGCGAAGCCTCGGGCATAAGCTAGTTAACTATAAATAAATATTCCCTTGATTACAAACGAATAGTCTATATTACTATTATAAAACTAAAGACTTTGTTTGTTTGATCGTGCTAATCTCAGGAACTACTAATTCAATTCCAGAAAAGCTTATGATATTAAATAATTTGTTTATCAGTAAAGTTTTAAGGCTATATATATAGTTTTAAGTTTTAACACTGTGACATATAGGAGCCGAGCAGTATCTTTAAATATTAGTAAATTGAGCAAAATATAGTAATAATGTACGACACTTTCTGCACAGACTCCACCGTCATAACAATAATTGCTGATATACCTAAAATGGTAATTGATATATTATGGATATTATTTATGTTGATATTATTATTAATAGGAAATATGCATGCATTGTTTGTATATTCTATTTACTTATAAAATCAATCTACTATAATGAAAAATACTATATATGTATAGGTACCTGCTATTGGCAATATTCATATTAATTTTTAAAATGACACTGGCAATATTGTTAAAATTTGAACTGTTTGGAAGGCGCTATTTTCCAAGTCTTGGATGACGTCATATGCCACGTTCGGTATTTGTTTACTATTATGGATATACCTACGTAAAAATCCTTTTTATGGATATTTTCTTGTACCTAAATGTAATAACACTATAAAGAGTATAACCAATGAAATATGTATCCTATCCAAGAGATGGAAAACACAAAAATTTTGAATCTTAAAAATACACTAGTTAATGGGAAAAACACAGATAAAAACTCTCTCCGTAACCCTTGCAGTACACGGTACAAATATCGGTGTCGGTAAATGACAGAACGTGGAACGTGACGTCAGGTTTTGTTTCGACCAATAGTAATCCGTTTTACTAATTTGAATTTCTTTCGTTTATTTTGCATATTATATTTAACATTTATTGCAATTAAAGACAACGTAAATAAGATAATAATTGTTTAGATATATTATCTCGACAAGACAACGTGTTCAATCTGGACAATATTATTATTTATTGCTTCTGGTGGCAAATGAGCAAGCAACACACCTAATGGTAAATGTTATTGTCGCCCATGGACATTTGGAATACCAAGGGTATAGCTAGGTCGCTGCCTACCAATACAATCCCCCAAACCCAACCAGTTGGGCTTCCGGTTCTCTCCCTCACCGAACGAAGCGCAATAGCACATTGCCATTAGGTACTCAGACGTCGATCTTCAACGAGAGTGTGGTACTACCCCGGACGGACCGGCCCGCGGCTGTAGGCAGAGAATGAGGAATATGCATGATTTTTTTAAATTTTTTTAAACGTTTCTAATGCTGGGGCTACATTAGCGGGCTACGGCGAATATACGTGTTAACGCGATAAGTGTGGCTGGGTAGATCGTTACAACGCGTAGTATTCGGATGAAGACGGTGTAGCATCGGGTCACTGTCGGTAAACTGGCGCGCATCAAAAGGATTTATCGCGACAATATTCGCTTGGGTGGCTACACCTACACCATTTCAGTTAGAGATGCGAAAAACGGCTCACTGAAAAGAAAAGAGAGATATAGCTCTTTTGATCAAAAGAGCTATATCACTCTTTTAGTTCACTTAGCTATATTTATTTTTATTAGATAACTATTATTATTATTGAATATAGTTATTCAAAGATGAATATTAATGTTTTAATTATAACTTTATATTTTTCAAACATTTTTTTTTGTTGAACATATAACTTGTATGTAGGCGCGGCCCAAGCACATGTAGCGCCCGGGTGTAATCAATAACCTGGCGCCCTCTTGTACCAAAGTGGGTGAACAAAATGGAATAGGTTGATGGTTACAACACGTTCGATTAAACTCCGAACCTCGCTGGAATGCGTTGTCGCATGCTTAATCTCCTTGTTTTGACACGAAACCAGGTAAACACGATCGGATTACGAAGTTACAGTGAGCATGGCGACAAAGCAACCTACCCAAATAACGCACCCGCTAAGTTTATAGATGGTTAGGCACTCGCTACGTTCGGTGTGCCCACTCCGTGCGGAGCGTTACAGTGGAGACTCTATGTTGCCCGAGCGGCTCTCGGCGCCCCCTAACACCCGACACCCGGGTGCACCGCACCCTCTGCACTATAGGTAAAGCCGGCCCTGCTTGTACGTTTAGTGCTCGCAATAGTCACAGTGCATATCGGAACATGCTCAATACTTTTTCTGTTCGGCGGTGATCGGCATAGATCGGGCACGTTCGATCGTCGCTTGCTTGGCCTGCTTGCACGATATGACGACGCGAGTAAAAGAGCCGATTGAGCCGTTGAACTATTAACTGAGATACTGAGCTAATGTGAGCTAGATTGAAATCAATGAGCTAGTTCATTTGTAACTCTCATTCATTCATCATTTTTAGCGGGATAGACGTGCTTATGTTTTTTTGTACATTATGGAGTGGAGTAATGAAAAATTACTATATGAATCCAAGAAACCCCGATCACAAAAAGAAACATTTAGTACATTATGCGTGAGTTAGAATTAAAAATAAACTCAGTAGGCCTACCACATTAGATGAAATGAAGAATAAAAAGGATTCTTTGATGTCTTATTACAGGGTCCACCTCAATAAAATTAAGAAATCGACAACACAATCCCTACAAGAACATTAGGCCAAGCGCCGGGTTATTTTTTTTTTGCAACGTACGGGACCTGGTATTTTTTTTTGGAAATATGTTTAAGGTCGTCCCCTGAATGTAAATCCAAGTGGGCGCGGCGGGGGGTCGTTCACTTTAGCCGCCATCTTGGAAAACACGTTTTATTGAATATCTCGCGAACCGCGCATCGTACGACAAAAATTGCAGAGATCATTATTGTAGATAATAATATTTGTCATCTTTTTTATTTGAAACTTTTTTTTGTATAACGCATAGGTTTTTAATTATAGCGAATCAAACTTTTTACAATATGGTTTTTACTAAATATTTATTCAATGGTCAATGATAAATTAAAAATAATGGTAACTGAATTGTAGAGCATGAAATTATCTATACATTTTATACGAAACTTTTTCTCGTAGCATTTATAGTTTAAGAGCTATAACGCTGTAAATGCGCTGTAATAATGATGATAAATATAACACATTCAAAATATAAACCATTAAGCTAAAAAGAAATGTTTAAAATCACTATCATTTTTGGGTGATTTAAACGCGGCTATTATGGCGCGCTTCTGTCATGTCAGAATACACACATAAGTTGGATGTCAACAACGAAATGTTTGGTTCACGAAGTTATTGAAATTTAAAAAAGTGAGTGTAAAGTCAACTTATTACCATGGAAAAGAACAGAAAACCATATTATAAATATTGTATCGTTCCTATGTGACAAAATATTATCAAAACTGCACCTAACAAAGTATATTTTCTTATGCCGAGAAATGTAATAAATATGAAAAAAATGGTGCAAAGCGATGAGAACAGACAATGTGTCGTGTTTGAGCAGTTTATACTGTTGCGAAGATCATTTTACCGTAAGTAAACACATTAGAGAAGTGATGAAGTACATAAAAGAATCATTTTTCCTTAATTACATGCACATACTAGTTTTGTATACAAACTTCGACGTACACATACCTACCTAGTTTACGTAAAGTTCTTAAAGATAATTATATTCTCAATATCTAATAGGTACATAGGTCTTTATCCACAAGAGTAATATATGTTTAGTCATCTCATGATACCTATGAATGAAAATTGAAAACATGTAACTTATTAGAGTAATTCTAGGGCCGCACCTGCGTGTCGTCACGAAGCTTCGTGCAATGAGACGATACTCGCAGATGCGACCGGTCATTATTGGCTATCGTCGCGAACATTCGGGCTTCGTGTGTGTTATCGCTGGGGTGGCGATAAGTCAAAGGGTTTCAGCGCGCTAATATGCCGCGCTCTGTGATCAGACTAGCGTTTTTCATTTCGGCGGAAATGTTCGGTGTGTTTAGACGCGTTCGAGGATCTCCAGTTAATCAATAAATATGGAGTGGAGCGATGTAATAGTGTTAGAATTTTTACACCATTATGAAGCTGAACCCATGAAGGGATCCAAAAAAATCATTATGTAATTATTAGCATAATATAGGTGTAATATAATGACTTCTAATGTTTACGCGAGTATTACACATTTGAAATAAAACTACTTTTACGGATTCTATCGCGTTTGTATTTGATTTATAATTTCCCGACGTTTCGAACACTTTACAGTGATCATGGTCACGGGAGGACTGAGGTGTCTTACGTCCAATATGTCATTGTTATTACAGAAATTTATTTATATCTACCCTATAAGATATTAAATTTTGACCCACATTTTAATACAAAATTAATACAATTCATTGGCAATGAATGTCCTCCCGTGACCATGATCACTGTAAAGTGTTCGAAACGTCGGGAAATTATAAATCAAATACAAACGCGATAGAATCCGTAAAAGTAGTTTTATTTCAAATAGGTGTAATAGGCAAGCAACTTGTCATCCATAGTTAAACGCATCGAAATGATTTCGGCCATCTTTAATTATTGCACGATACTTCGTGTAAAATACTGAAGTCGCTAGTATGACCACAAAATTATCGCGATAAGTTTCTAGTGTACAAAACGTACGAAGCTTCGCCACACATTACTTCGGGACGATACACGCAGGTGCGGCCCTAGCATAAGAGAAAAGTTCGAAATTATTTATTACTTATCTTTCTATTAGGTTTCAGATACAGATAATTATATGCAATACAAAATAATGGCATTAGAACAGGGACAAAAAGTGACGTTTGTTAAGTCTCTCATTCAAAAGGATTAATACTTGAACGCAGAAAACTAATAACTCATGAAATAACTGGGTAACGACAAAATAATCACTAGAAACACCTTGATACCAGAAGACTCGAGTGTACGATGACGCGTGACGTCATCGTACACTCTTATCTTTGAACAACCAATCGCATCGCGTTTTAGAAAGTTGCGAGCGAATTTCAAAAAAGTCGGTTTTTGATAATTAAATTTCACTATTAAATAATGATGAATTTCAAAAATAATTGTATAGGTATGTTTTTCAAGCAATAAAGATTACAAATAAAAATATTTTGTTCATTTTGGAGGCACGTGCATATTCCCTATTGTGAACAGCGTGGTCCTACCACTGCCAAATATATTAAATATCTCCAAGCACAACTAGTTTATTAGAATTAATAAACTGTAGGTAAATTGAGTAACCTACAAAATTAAATCTCTTTAGACTTCAAAGAAAGGACAATGGATAGCAACTGCGGCAATTAACAAAACCTACCTATTGCAATTAAGTAGACATGTGTAAGTAATGCGAGTGATGTATCACACGTAATATTACTCGACCGTGTACTGACCCATTACACATTACGCGACTAAACATCACATCACATTAAACATCACACATCACATTAAACATGACGCGAACACCCGTGTACTGTTCTGCATTTCTGCAATGTTCGGTGTCTGGCAATTCAATATTTATTTTGAGCTTTATTTTCAGAACGTTAAGGCTTATATTTCTTGACGCCGCCCGCCGTATGTATAGAGCGCTATCGCATTACGCATCACACATGACACAAAATGTCATGTGTGATGCGTAATGAAATGTCATGTGTGATGTTTGAAGTGAAGGTTAAATGTAATGTTACTGGGCACGAAATGTAATGCCATATCACATCACTTCGCGAAGTACTGTTTCGCGCATGTCTACTATTTAGTTACTTATAATATGTAGTAATGATCATTCTTACCCAGTTTCAACTATAAAGTCGGGTCAATATTTACAACGAAGCTAGAATAGTAACGTTATAAATTTCTGTTCCCAGGAAAAACAGCCTATATACAGAGTGGAAGTGGACCGCTCCCGAAAACAAAAACAGGTGACCCTACTAGTCCTACTTGTAATGATACTAATGATAGGCTAGAAATAAAATCGATTCAAATGAAAAAAACAAATTGTTTTCGCAACGAATTTTAAGTTTTTTTCACATTCCATCGTATTAGGACAGTGCCATATAACGATAATTTCATAAAAATACGTAACTATACTCAGATGACAAATGACGCAATCTATTCAAAACTCACGATCATATGTTCAAAAGTTTAACGACCTCGCGTGGTGAAAAAATTTTTTTTTCATCCGAATCGATTTTTTTTCTAGCCTATCATTACAAGTAGGTCTAATAGGGTTACCTGTTTTTGTTTTCGGGAGCGGTCCCCTTCCACCCTGTATATATATATTAATATGATCAAGTGTAAATTAATGAGAATGGTGTCCGATGGTTTACTGTGTGAGACACAAGGAGGTGTCAGAAGTGGAAGGGGATGCATGGATCAAGTGTTCTCTCTGCGCAACAGTGTGGAGAAGCATCTGGCTCTAGGTCAGAGGGTTTTCTGCAGTTTTGTGGATCTGGAGAGAGCATTTGACACGGTTGTACGAAAGGAACTTTGGGACATTTTACCGAAGTATGGTATTAACGGTAAACTGCTACAGGCTGTGCAGTCCAGTTATATGGGCTGTAGAGCCTGTGTGCGGCTGGATGATAGAATGTCGCCTTGGTTTGACGTCAATATCGGCGTTAAGCAGGGTTGCGTTCTGTCAGCCAGGCTGTTTATCTTATATCTGGATAAATGTCTCCAAAGGTTGAACGATATGAATGTGGGAGTCCAGATAGGCGACTCAGTGGTCCTTGCTCTGCTCTATGCAGATGATGCAGTCCTGCTGGCACAGTCAGCGACTGACCTGCAGACCCTAATCGACACAATGACAGAAGATTGTAAGAAAAGGGGTCTACGCGTGAATGTGAGCAAAACCAAAATAATGGTCTTTGAAAGAGATGAAGCCAGAACAGATGTAAGAGTAACAATAGGGAATAATGTACTGGAGCAAGTGGATGAATTTGTATATCTTGGATGTGGATTTAGCCGAGATGGAAGGTACACCACTGACATAGAGCGAAGAGTGAATGCGGGAAATAGAGTGAACGGAGCGTTGGGGCAACTTCTCAGTAGCCACCACCTCAGCCAGAAGGTAAGCGCAGTGCTTGTCCCAACATTACTGTATGGAAGCAAGAGTTGGGTATGCAGAAAAGAGCATGAAAGTAAAATTAATGCGGTCGAAATGCGATCTCTACGGAAAATCTGTTGAGTTAGGCTGATCGATTGCATTCGTAACGACGACGTAAGAGAGCGAGTATGTATGAAAGAGAGTATTGGTGTAAAGATGCGAAAGGGAATGCTCCGATGGTTCGGACATGTGGAAAGAACGAACGTCTGGTTAAGAAGATATATAATGCGAAAGTGGAAAGATGTAGGTACCGGGGGAGACCGAGACTAACCTACCTAGACCAGATCGGTCATGTAGTGAAGGAAGGTGGAGTCAAGAGTCTCCGAAACCGGCGAGCGTATATGAAGAGAATTATGAATGTTGAGGAAGCGAGTGAAGTATGCAAGGATAAAGTTCTCTGGCACTCTGTTCTCTCTGCCTACCCTGCAAGGGATATGGCGTGATGATATGTATGTATGTATGTGATCAAGTGTAATAAATAGCCTCTAATAATTTTGGCGAGAGTTCTAGGAAATAGGAAAAGTGGCGTAAATAACTGTGATACATTATAAAAATGTGTAATTAGTTGCTTTGAAGTAGATCTCTCTCAATCTAATACGATTAATCTTCATTAGAAGCGAGTGTCCCTTATAATAGGAGGAAAAATAGAATCAATATATACTACGCTTGGTCATGCGTATTTATATATAGTTTCATTTTTGAGTTTTCCTTCTTTGTTGTCTGCTTAGCTGTCACTGCCAACATCCTAGAAAAGATAATATATCATATATTGCATTCTTAAATTGTCATCAATAATACTCGAAATTATTTTTTTCGTGTGGTGACGAAGTAAGAATTCAATTCACCACCCCCTTTCATAAAAGTGGGTGATCGTAAGAGACAACAAAAGTATATAACACGCATATAACATCTATGCAAGAGAAGTAAAACTCAACACAAAACCCTAAACAAACACGTCTGACCAGCGTGGTATAGTAGGTCAATTGTCCTCCCATTATAGAGGAGGTTAGCGCCGAACAGTGGGACATATATGAGCTAAGATGATTTTGATAAAGAATACTTGAAATTGATTTCCATAATCAGATGCGAAACGTATTTTTTTCGGGCATCTAAATGTTTTTTGTTCGGGTATCAGAATGTAATAGACGGAGGCATTCTTTTCGCTGCGTAATTGTACTTAAGAAACTGTAGGTACTGTTGTAGGCGTGGTATAAAAGTATTCACACACCGCCTTTTAGCTTTGATTTTATTTCCTTCACTACAATCAGTAAATGACCAGGGTATGACTCAACGCACAAATTGTGTATTATGGCAATATTTATACGACAAATTAAAACCAAAGGGTAATAAGGTAAACAACAAACCAGTACTGTTTATTATATTAAGTATATATAGTTAGGGTTGGCACGTTTCAAGAAATAAAGTTTATAAAGGATCATCATTCTCCTAATCCTATCTCCATTACTTTGGGTCGATACCATACGTACTCTTCTTTCATAGTACATATTGTAAAAGTTATTAGCAATAGTTTTATGACCGGCCGCCTGCCAGACGTCAACCCTCCTTGGCAATGTAATTGTTGACCAAACGGCATCTGATGGAGTTGGCCTATAGTCATCTTTTACGACATCCACGAGCAAACTAAGGGTTGGTAGTATTCGTAGCCGCTACCACACAGCTATAAGTTATATATATAAAGTTTATAAAGGATATTGACAATTAATATAATTTAGAAAAGTGCACAAAATAAATATTTTATCATACTATTATGATGTTTGTGACCAGTGAAGGGTTATTTTTATATTTTTTATAAAAAAATTAAATCAATATTAGAGCGAGACGTGAAATAACAACCAATAACAGACACTTGGCGAAATAGCTTCCTTATACCGATTTACAAGGGGAAAGATAAGAAGGGGATATTAGGGACTGCGGCAACTATAGAGCTATAAAATTAATGTCACATACACTTAAAATTTGGGAACGAATCTTAAATAACAGTTTAAAGCAAATCATATCCCTGACCCCAAACCAGTGTGGATGTAACAGGGCAAACCTACACATAATTTGAAATAAAACTACTTTTACGGATTCTATCGCGTTTGTATTTGATTTATAATTTCCCGACGTTTCAAACACTTTACAGTGATCATGGTCACGGGAGGACTGAGGTGTCTTACGTCCAATATGCCATTGTTATTACAGAAATTTATTCATATCTACCCTATAAGATATTAAATTTTGACCCACATTTTTATACAAAATTAATACAAATTCATTGCCAGTACAAAAAGAGAATGATTCTATATATAAAATTTATGTTGTTTATGATTTGTTATTATTAAAGTATTTAATTTATGATAATTATTATTGTGGCAATTTTACAAAACTAACAAAACTATTCAGCTACCACCGGATCGGAACGCGGCCACACTGAGAAAGATCCGGCGAGAAAACTCAGGAGGCATGATACTAATTTTATTATTGAATTTTTGAGTGGCGGCCTACTTTATCTTACTAAAATTAATTAATTTAAAATGTAAATATTATTGTGGGTCAAATCTATACAATAAGTGCTCACAGTATCTTGCAGTCTTGTGGTGCTCTTCTTAGTTTTATTTTTAATTAAGTGAATAACAGGATCCCAGCTTGATGATAATACCCAGCCATCCTACCTATTGAAATTTTTTGTTAGTATTGTAAAATTGTAAAACTGCCACAATAATAATTATAATAAATTAAATACTTTAATAATAACAAGTCATAAACAACATAAATTTTATATATAGAATCATTCTCTTTTTGTACTGGCAATGAATTTGTATTAACTTTGTATAAAAATGTGGGTCAAAATTTAATATCTTATAGGGTAGATATAAATAAATTTCTGTTATAACAATGACATATTGGACGTAAGACACCTTAGTCCTCCCGTGACCACGATCACTGTAAAGTGTTCGAAACGTCAGGAAATTAAAAATCAAATACAAACGCGATAGAATCCGTATAAGTAGTTTTACTTCAAATATGTAATACTCGCGTAAATATTAGAAGTCATTATGCTACACATCATTTTTATAGATCTAGAAAAAGCATTCGATCATGTTCCACGCGACATAATCTGGTAAGCACTCAGACAGCAATTGATACTGGAGCGCTACATAAACCTCATACAGGATATGTACAAAGCCGTTATCACACAAGTTGTAAGCCCCGCAGGCCGAGGCAGCTTGTTTGAAATTAAGGTAGGAGTACACCAAGGTTCTGCTCTGAGTCCACTGCTTTTCAATATTGCAATGGATTACGTAACAAAACTCTGCCGAAAACCACTGCCTTGGAACATCCTATATGCTGATGACGTTGTGCTGATATCTGAAACTGTCCAAGATATTCTGCGGGATTTTATGTACTGGATAGAGGCACTAGAGGCAAACGGCCTTAAGATAAGTCAAAATAAGATTGAACACATGCCCTGTATCTTTGATAACCTCACTAACCCAGACAACATAAAGATTTCAATAGGAAATATCTTTCTGCCTACGGTCACGCAATTTAAGTACCTGGGATCAATAATCAGCAACGACGGGCAAGTCGAAAAAGATGTTACTCATAAAACAACAACAGGATGGATGAAGTGGAGACAACTCACAGACATATGTGTGATAGGAAAGTTCAGTGGAGTAGCGTGAGTCACTGTCGCCCGGGGCGGAGTCATAATTTGCCGCCCTTTTCACGTCGTAAAAATAATAATGTTGGTGTTGCTGAGAAAAAATGTAACAAAATGAAAAAAAATAGTGAAAAATATTTATTTCAAAACAATGTCCATGTATAAGTAACATGACTGTGTTAAAAACATTAACAATTTACACTATAAAATAAAGTCTAAACAGTCCAGAATTCTACTTTTCGGGACTTACGAGCAGCGAAATCATTTATAACTTCGTCAAAGTTAATATCGTCTGTCACACTATGTTCTATCGACAAAATGGCTAAATTACTCAATGTTATGGAGCTCATGGTAGACCTTAAGTATTTTTTTTATTAATTTCAGCTTTGAGAAGGTAGGTACGTTCACATGAAGCAACACTGATAGCTATATTAGTATTAAAATTATCGTGAGTTTGACAAATATTAAATAGTTGTATTTCCGGCAATACTCACGCGTTAGAGTCGATTATGTCGACCCGGGCTTCGAGCATGTCCGATGCTCATCATCAAGGCGAGTGCGCAGCTGCGTCTGCGAGCCCCCGACGCGCACTGCGGTCGGGGGCATAATCGACTCTAACGCGTGAGTATTGCCGGCAATACAACTGTTTAATACTGATAGCTATAGTTAAAAAAATTCGAAGCATTATTAGTATTATTACGATATTAGGTACGCAGATACCATAGTTGCATTGCTGAATAAATTCTAAAAGCTCGAGCGATCCTTTCTTGGCGTTGTTTTGAGCTTTAGCATCAGCCAAAGCAATGAAATTGCATAACCACTTCCTCTCAATTTCGATATCATCCGTATCGATATCATTGTGCTCTTCTTCAAAATTACACTTGTATTCTGGATTCAGTAAATTAGTTGGTGTGAGAAAAGAGTACTTGACATCCAGTTCGTGCAGTTGCTGAAATCTTGTCTTGATTTCTTGTATAATTCTATCCACCGATTCGAACATTTCTTGCCTTAACCGATTTTCATAAGTTAAACCAGCATCAGCAGCGTTTTCGCCAGCCATATTTTTTATCTTTCTTGTTCATCGAGGAGTTATTTTAATTCCGAGATCTTCACATATATTTTTAGCATAATCAAGTCCATCATTGACCAGAACATCTCGATTGTCAACTAGAAACGATTCCAAAGCATGAATTTTCATAGCACATTGGTGCACGTTCAGTCCTTTGGTCTGAAGATATAATTGTGCACCATTTACTTCGCGAAGAGATCGACTCCATAGCCCAGGAAGGCCAAAAATGATAGCGACTGGAGAGCAGTAAGCAATAAACCAGCATCTGATCTTGTCGCTACATTTTCCGCTATGTTTCCTGAAAGTGATTCCAACACTTCAAGGATCTCACTGTAATGGGTCTTCATGATACTCAATATTGCGCATAGCTTCTTCCACGACGTTCACGTTCCAGCATAAACATAAAAAAAGAGTAGACGCAGTACTGAAGTGAACTATACGACAATGAGGCTCGACGCGTTTTCTCTCACTCACTCTGGACTTTTCAAGTATGTGCCGTACTCCCTCTCGCTTACGAGTGACGCGACTACCGCGACAAAAAATGTGAGGTAGTACATTTTGAAACGCTAAGCCGCTCTTACATTTTGACGTCATGTACGGGACAAATGTATTGCCTCTTGTGTGTCTTACTCAACACTACTTCGCACACAGGGGCGGCGCGGGCCTGTTTACAACAATTGTTTTCGGCGGGACATTTAATATGTGCAAGTGGGTAAAAGCTAACTTCTTGAAAAATTAATTGTGTGACTGACCGCCACCAGTGACTGCATAAAACATTTATTTACGATTTTGCCGCCCTTCTAATGGTGGTGCCCGAGGCGGTCCGCCCCTCCGCCCCCCCCTTGCTACGCCACTGTGCCAAGTATATCTAGCACGTTTAAGTAGAGTTTACTAACGTAATAACTGCGACCGAGCTGTGACTTTTCCATATTCAGATATGGCATTATCCAAAGTGGATTTGCTTTGCCCTAAAAAAAAGTTCATATTTTAGACTCTTATAAATCTTATTTTTCTGACAAATTCTGCTTATATCCTAAAACCTTTTAATAATATTTTTTAACTTTTACTGTAGATGCTTTCACATTCATATAGGCTAGGCGGTTGGAGTAAAATATTCGCAATATTTTTTTGGTGTTTATATGACATTAAAAAACCGCTACACAATCGTCTAAAATATTTTTTTGAGAACTCACCATTCAATTTATTGCTGGCGACATCGCTCTATCTCATGGCATCGTATTGGGTCGCTCGTACATTTATACCTGCGGCACTCCATGCGCATCTCAGTAAAAACCGCTCGCATTGCCGCCGAGAGCGGTGACTTGTGGCGTCCCTGAACATTTTAGTACATTTGTACTCACCACACGCCGCACCGCACTAGCATAGTGCGGTGCGGCCGCTGACAACGGCGTATTCGTGACCAAGCTGTAAGGCGTGAGCCTTAATGGGCCTATATGTGAATATAAGCCCATTAAGGTCCCCCGTATACGAGGTGTACCACTGTGCTTATCGCATTTCTTAATTGGCTGTCTACTAGTCAATTTTTCTTCCTGTCGCCCACATTGCCTAGGACGGACTGTCTTTTCCAACTACTCATCTCTAACTTTTCTAAATAAATTTGTTGCGGAGTCCCAAAGCAATTAAAACCATCTGTGGGACCGCCGGAAGGTCAAACCATGAAGTTATTTATGGAGACCATTGTGGATTCTGGGTTACAGAATGAGTTACAATGGTGGGAATATGTGGTGGAATTCGACGTCGCACCCCGCCAAATCGGTCCGGGGTGACGGAAGAGGCGGCGCGCAAGCCCATTGACCCACCCTGCAGGCACCTCTTCTTTGCCGTGTGAGCGGGCCACCGGTACCCGATCTTTGTCTTCGGTGGCCCGCTCGGCGGTATGCCCTCTCGGGCTCCTCTCCTGTCTACGCCCCGACAGCTTTCGCCGTCGAGGCGTCGTCCTCACGCGGTGGCCTCACGTCGGGTGACCGGACAATTCCCCGGTCCGATCACCCGAAGCCTCGGTTAGGGCGGCATCAGGCGCAGGTACTCGCGCCTGCGCCGCCCCAGCCGCGGGCGGCGGCCCGGGTCACGGGAATCCTCCCGGGCCCGTTCCGTTGCCTCCTTCTGCGAGATGACAGCCTCGCAGAAGGCGGCGACCGCGTCCCAATTCCTGACGCTGTCGACCATCGCTCGCGCAACAGCCGGCAGCGTCAGGTCGGCACCGATGACAGCGACGAGGTCACGGCGCTGCCCGTCCCAGCCCGAACATACCTCGAGCGTATGTTGCGCCGTGTCCTCGTCGCTACTACAATGGTGGCAGGACGGAGTCAACTCCCTCCGCACGACCGTGTGCAGGTACATGCCGAAGCAACCATGCCCCGACAAGACCTGCACCAACCGGAAAGAGAGGACTCCGTGCCGCCGCTCCATCCACTCCATCAGTACGGGCCGGAGGGCCTCAACGGTAAAAACACTGTCTAGGCCTCTCCAGCCGCGTAGCCCAACGGGCGATGACTTCTCGGCGGGCGTCCTCGCGCCAGGTGGCTATCTCGTTGAACAATGGGGAGCCACCCTCTTCGCACATTGAGGTAACCCGCCTTTAGAGGTCGGAGAGCATCTCCGCCTCTAGGTCCCACGGGGGTGTCCCGGCCAATAGGCATGCCGCCTCGGTAGACACCGTGCGGTACCCGCGAATGGCTCTGACCGCCATGGCTCGCTGTGGCCTCCACAGCACCGCCCTGAGCTGGGCGTTCAGAGCCCTCGCCCACACGGGTGCGCCGTACATGGCCATTGAGCGGATCACCCCCGCATACAGCCGTCGGCCCTCGAAACTGGGTCCGCCCACGTTCGGCATGAGCCGAGAAAGGGCGGACGCCGCGCCGACCAGCCGGGGAGCAATTTGACGAAAATGCTCCCGGAACCACCATCGCCCGTCGAGCACCAGATCCAAGTACCTCATATGGGCCTGGATACTGATGTGGATGGAGTTGACGACTAACGAGGCGCCGATGGGCAGCCTCACACGGGGCCCATGGAATAGTAGGGCCTCCGTCTTGTTTAGGGCCACCCTGAGCCCCAGCGCCTCAATTCGAATGACCATCTCCTCGGTATTTAACAAGGACCCTAGAATTGCGAACTACAATATAGTTCGTAACGATAGGACAACCTGACCTATGGCAGGAACGCTCATCTACTACATAAGGTCGTTGCATTGCACACCTGTAGATCCGCCCCCTCTGGCGTATATTGAAGCCTCTATATGTCGGCTAGCTCTCACTGGCCATCAGCTAATAACAATAATATCTGCATACTTGTCTCCGGAAAGGAATTCGAAACACTTAATCGAAAGCGATCTCAAAGCATTGCTTGACTTGGGTGGTGCCGTCATTATTGGCGGTGACCTAAATACCAAGAATACCTCATGGAACTGTCATAGTTCCAATAATAAAGGCAGGGCTTTAGAGATTTACACTGACCGACTAGGATTTGACGTCTTAGCCCCACTAGAGCCGACGCACTTCCCATATACAGTTTCGCATAGACCGGACATACTAGACATTGTTCTTCTCAAGAATATAAACCTACGTTTATGTTCAATAGAAGTCCAACACGAGTTAGACTCAGATCACCGCCCGGTGGCTCTGGAACTCGCCTCCCACTCTCCCGGCCCTTCAGGCCAAAACAAGGAAACGACAAGGCTGACCACCAACTGAGTTCGACTGCCGAAAGATCTGCAATCGACCTCTTCGGCCCACCTTGATCTGATTCCTAAGGACATTAGGTCCAAGGAAGACACCTCAATCGATTCTTTCACAAGTCACGTGCAGTCGATAGTCGACGGCTGCTCGCGGCCGGTGCCAGATACGAGTGATCGTAGATGGCGCCTGCCGGACGACGTCCATGACTTGTTGACATGTAAGAACGCCGCCACCCGTGCTTATGACCGCTATCCTACGGAGGACAACCGCACTCGACTGCGGTCCCTACAAAGGGTCGGTCGTACCACTATTTCGCGATCTAAAGTAAACGACGATCCAGACGAGCCTATCCCAACAGTGACCACCGACGAGGTCGTATCGCTAGTCAAGGGTCTACACGCTAGGAAAGCCCCTGGTTCGGACGGTATCTCTAATAGAGTTATTAAATTGTTCCCCGCGCACCTCATTACTATATTGTGCTGCATTTACAATGCAGCACTCAACAATAACATCTTTCCCTCGCAATGGAAAGAGGCCGTGGTAATCGGAATCCACAAACCCGACAAGCGACGTACCGAACCAAGTACTTACCGCCCGATAAGTCTACTGAGAGGGTTAGGCAAAATTTACGGACGTGTAGTCCTCAGTAGACTAAGAACATTCGCCGAGACTAACAACCTCATCCCAGACTCGCAATTTGGCTTTCATGGAATTGAATGGAAAGAACTACCGCGAATAGCAAAAATGTCAAAGGCTGGAATTTTAGAATGTTGCGCAATAGAATTACTCAATTACAAGCTTGTTGTTGTTTGTGTCTATAGAGTACCAAAAACAAATAATCTCTATGAATGTTTTGCTACATTAGAAAAGATTATACGTGAATCAACAAAAAGAAAAGACAGAAACATAATTTTAGCAGGAGACTTTAAAATAGACTTGTTGAAAAAAAACTTACAGTCAAATGAATTCGAAAGTTTGTTACTGAATTTTAATTTAAAACTTGCCTTAAATCAACCTACCCGAATTAAGAGTGGAACCTGCATTGACAATTTTGCTCATAACCTCAGCAGGCCTTGCGAGGCTACAGTATTAGAATTAGCTTTATCGGATCATACGGCTCAGATAATAAAGTGTCCAATTAGAGCAGTAGATGCTATTAATCGATGGCGTACCACTAAAAGAGATTATAGCAACGAAAATATTTTGAAATTTAAAGGTCATTTGAGCAGTATCTCTTATACAGACATATATAAAGCTGTCGACCCAAACATGGCTTTTAACGCTTTTATGGAAATGTTTTTGCTGTTATACCAATTATGCTTCCCAGTGGTAAATGTTTACATTAATATTAACAAAAAACAAAAATGGGTATCACGGGGTATTAAGTTATGTAGCAAAAAGAAAAGACAACTGTTATGGCAGTATAGGCTAAACCCTTCCACTGAGACTAAAAAACGTTTTAAAAATTACTCTAAATTGTATAAAAAGATTATTAATATGACAAAACGGGCACAAAATAATTATAGAATAAAGACATCATTAAATAAATCAAAAACAGTGTGGCAGATAATAAATGAAAAGAAATTAAATATACCTAGAAATAACATAAATAAATTAAAAGTTAATAATAAAATTATGACAGACCCTAAGCTTGTTGCTAACCTGTTTAACAATTACTTTATTGATAAAATTCAGCCTATAACTAGCTTCAGTGACAATATCACAAAATACATTGTTAGTAAGAAAGACTCTATGTTTATGGCACCGAGCACACCATACGACATAATGAAAATCATACTTAAACTAAAAAACACAAATAGCGTTGGGTATGATGGTGTTTGCACAAAAGTAGTTAAAGCAGTAGCTAATCAAATATGCAGCCCGTTGAGCTATATAATGAATTTGAGTATAAGTGAAGGTAAATATCCAGATGCTCTAAAAACAACAGTAGTTAAGCCACTTTTTAAAAAACAGGATAGATCGTCATTAGAATGCTACAGACCCATTTCTCTGATTCCTATTTTTTCAAAGGTATTTGAGAAGTTTATGTATAAAGAACTAAATACGTACCTTGAAAAACATAATATTCTCTGCAATGAGCAGAAAGGATTCCGAGAAAACAGAACGATTAATATGGCAATATATGACTTTTTGCACATTATTATGACAAATATGGATAAAAAAACGCCAGTAAGTGCGATTTTTTGCGATATGACGCAAGCTTTTGACCACGTCTCACATAGCATATTAATAAAAAAGTTAAATGCTTATGGGGTAAGGGGAAACGTCCAAAAGCTTTTTCAATCATATCTTCATAGAAGAAAACAATTTACAGAAATACATAACGTAAACACTGTCACTAAACGGAATGAAGTCTATTCATCCCAAGATCGTACAGTTAATAACGGCGTCCCACAAGGAAGCGTTCTGGGACCTCTACTCTTCACAATATATATTAATGACTTTCCTAGATCTGTAGAGCATCCAATGACACTCTTTGCTGATGACAGTACGGTTATAATACCATGTAGAAGTAAGGACACATATAAACGTGATATTAATAGCACATTGACGAGCACCGTAATATGGTTAAACAACAATAATTTAAAAATTAATTTTAATAAAACTGTAATTATGCATTTTAATCAACGATTATTACCATTTGAATTTGACATTAAGCATAATAACCTTACCATTCAGGCAGTTAATGCCACGAAATTTTTGGGACTTACAATCGACAGAAATTTGAACTGGAAATCCCATATAGACATCACAAGTAAAAAAATTTGTAGTAGTGCATATGCGTTATACACATTATCAGGAGTAATAAATACAGATGCGATGCTTGCTGCTTACTATGGTTTAGTGGAATCCACACTCAGGTACGGTATCATATTCTGGGGTAACTCGACTGATAGAAACATTATCTTTAAAGGTCAGAAAAGATGCCTTAGAAGCATGTTTTTATTAAAAAGTACTGACAGTTGCGTACCTTTCTTCAAACAGTACAAAATTCTAACTTTGCCCTCGCTTTACATACTGGAAATGGTGCTTTTTGTTAAAAGCAATCCAAACTTATTCCCTCGCTTAGATGATACCGTAGTCCGAAACAGACGAGACAACACAAAACTGCGATTGCATTCATCAAGGACTGCACTTATGGGCAAGAGTATCTTCTGCATGGCTCCCATAATTTATAATAGATTGCCAAAAAAGTGGAGGGAATTAAGTACAAATGACTTAAAGGTGAAATTAAAATCATATTTAACTGGCAAATCATATTATGACATAGCGGAATTTCTGGGAGATCCAAATTTAAATTAAACATTGCTTGTATTACTATTTTTGCTTAATGACTTCTAATGTTTACGCGAGTATTACACATTTGAAAATAAAACTACTTTTACGGATTCTATCGCGTTTGTATTTGATTTATAATTTCCCGACGTTTCGAACACTTTACAGTGATCATGGTCACGGGAGGACTGAGGTGTCTTACGTCCAATATGTCATTGTTATTACAGAAATTTATTTATATCTACCCTATAAGATATTAAATTTTGACCCACATTTTTATACAAAATTAATACAATTCATTGCCAGTACAAAAAGAGAATGATTCTATATATAAAATTTATGTTGTTTATGATTTTTTATTATTAAGGTATTTAATTTATGATAATTATTATTGTGGCAATTTTACAATTTTTACAAAACTAACAAAAACTATTCAGCTACTACCGGATCGGAACGCGGCCACTCTGAGAAAGATCCGGCGAGAAAACTCAGGAGGCATGATACTAATTTTATTATTGAATTTTTGAGTACTACTACCTACCTACCTACCTACTTTATCTTACTAAAATTAATTAAATTAAAATTTAACTATTATTGTGGGTCAAATCTATACAATAAGTGCTCACAGTGTCTTGCAGTCTTGTGGTGGTTTTCTTAGTTTTATTTTTAATTAAGTGAATGACAGGATCCCAGCTTGATGATAATACCCAGCCATCCTCCCTATTGAAATTTTTATGTTTTTTGATTTCAATAGCCTCGCGAACCATTCTAGGAAGGTATCGGTGTTCTTTTGCGAGGATTTGTGGTTTATCAAACCTGATATAATGGCGGGCGCGGTCCTGACTATGCTCACAGACTGCAGACTTAGTGTGACGGCGGTGTTTCACATCAGCTATGTGTTAATTTTGTATAAAAATGTGGGTCAAAATTTAATATCTTATAGGGTAGATATAAATAAATTTCTGTAATAACAATGACATATTGGACGTAAGACACCTCAGTCCTCCCGTGACCATGATCACTGTAAAGTGTTCGAAACGTCGGGAAATTATAAATCAAATACAAACGCGATAGAATCCGTAAAAGTAGTGTTATTTTTGCTTATATAATATATTAACTTATTTTGACTTGTACATACATATATTCTAATTGACCTTACATTGACTATTATGTTGTTTTATTATGCTATTATATTACTTGACAATTGCTTATTATTATTATTATTCTGTTTGCATTGATTATTATGTTTTTATTTGATATTCATATTGGCTGTTATTATTTTGACCACTTTGTTTAATTCTATTTTTAATACCTAGCCAAAATATTATGATAAGTACCTACATTTGTACGCCACACAGTCGGCAAACATGTCTGAACATCTCAACTGTAACATCTTGCATGCACATTAATGTTTGTATGTATACACATGTTTCACAAATAAATTTTTACTTTACTTTACTTTACTTTACTTTATGCTGGGCACAGTTGTGTGCAGCAAGTTCACAGAGTAGTAGAATACATAAGTGGTCAGTCCATTATGAACAGACCCACGGCTGTAATTTTCCTAGATGTAACGAAGGCATTCGATAAAGTGTGGCACGAGGGCCTGATTTACAAACTTTATCGTCTTAAGATCCCCGACTATCTAATTTTAATCATATATGACTACTTAAGTCATCGCAGCTTTCGCTACAGGGTGGAAGGGTCGTTGTCTACCTCCCACCCTATCAAGGCCGGTGTCCCACAGGGCTCGGTCCTCTACCCTTTTCTATTTACGCTATACGCTAGCGATATGCCCAAATTTAATAGAGTTCATAAAGCGCTTTACGCTGACGACACCACACTTTTCTGTACAGGTAAGATCCCGACAACAGTAGCAAAGACTCTCCAAACAGCGGTTACCGCCATAGCCAATTGGTTTAGGAAGTGGAGAATAGAAATCAACCCCGATAAGAGTCAGGCGGTCATGTTCACACGTCGAAATGCCCGTACTTACTCTATCGATAGCATTCCGCCCCTTAAAATGTTTAACATGCCTGTTACTTGGAGCAGGCAAGGCTTTCGTGATGGGACGCCTCCATAGTTTAATAAATGCTAGGTCTAAATTAACCTTGAGCAGCAAGGTCCGATTATACACCGGGAAGTCCGTCCGCTTGCATACGGCCAATCATGACCTATGCTAGCGTAGTGTTCGCGCCTGTTAAGGCACACAGGATCCACAGACTACAGACACTTCAAAATAGGTTCATGCGCCGAGCTACGGGAGCACAGTGGTTCATAAGAAACGTTGATCTTCATGTCAAACTCGAACTACCGACCATCAGGCAATTTATGAAACTGTGCTCCCAGAGCTACTTTGACTCTGCCATGACACACCTCAACCCACTAGTGGTTGGGGCGGCTTCCTACACGCCCTCTCGTAATTAAAAAATCCGACGTCCGCGGCACGTCATCGACGATGACGACGACGATATCACACTCGCTCAATTAAGAGCTTACACGGCCCGCGAGGCCATTACACATAAATATCCGCGGTTTCGTCCTCGCCGTCGAGGTGCGAAATCGCGACGTGCAAAAATCATAAATCCAAACGTAGGCACGCCCACTTTGCCACCAGCGACGCTCCAAGCCGAGGTCCGTTCCTCACAGGTGGAGCCCTTGGGCGATGTCGCTTAGCTTACCTCAATCAGGTTGAGAGCCCTCAGCACTCACCCATGGTCCGCGTAAAGCTGTCAAAGCCATCTGCGGCTAACAGCTAAAAACACACAAAAAAAAAATCACATCTACAATTTGTTACCACTGAGTCATGCTTGTATTCCAATCCAATTAGTCAAATTTAGAATTAAGGATCCTTCAATGTGTGAGTTTGTGAAGGGATTGTTTATTATATTTTTAAACTGCTTAAAATTGCAATATTTACTGTCCTATTCTTTCTTCTAGAATTTCTTGTCCTACTTCCGCAAGAACACTTTTTATTTCTTATGTTATCCCCATTGTCGCATTTTATATACATTCATAAATAGAAGAAATGTAATAATTAATAATTCCAGAACAGATGTAAGAGTAAAAATAGGTAATGATGTACTAGTACTAGCAAGTGGATGAATTTGTATATCTTGGATGTAGTTTTAGCCGAGATGGAAGGTACACCACTGATATAGAGCGAAGAGTGAATGCGGGAAATAGAGTGAACGGAGCGTTGAGACAACTTCTCGGTAGACACCACCTCAGCCAGAAGGCACGTGTAGCAATACAAAACGCTGTGCATGTCCCAACATTACTATATGGAAGCGAGAGTTGGGTATGCAGAAAAGAGCATGAAAGCAAAATTAATGCTGTCGAAATGCGATCTCTACGGAAAATCTGTGGAGTTAGGCTGACCGACCGCATTCGCAACGACAACGTAAGAGAGCGAGTAGGTATGAAAGAGAGTATTGGTGTAAAGATGCGAAAGGGAATGCTCCGATGGTTCGGACATGTGGAAAGAATGCCGAACGAACGTCTGGTTAAGAAGATATACAATGCGAAAGTGGAAAGATGTAGGTACAGGGGGAGACCGAGACTCACCTACCTAGACCAGATTGGTCACGTGCCAAAAGAAGGTGGAGTCAAGAGTCTCCGAAACCGGCGAGCGTGTATGAAGAGAATTATGAATGTTGAAGAAGCGAGCGAAGTATGCAAGGATAGAGTTCTCTGGCACTCTGTTCTCTCTGCCTACCCTGCAAGGGATATGGCGTGATCATATGTATGTATGTATAAATAGAAATTACATTAAACTGTAAATATGTATCATTCAAATAGTTGATTTTGGTATTTCAACTTATTATAATTTGATTTAATATATTGACCGCATAGGGCATTTGGCATAATGTCCCTAGATAAATCATCAAATCATCCTAGCTGATGTTTTCTCAGAAACACCGATCCAAATCTTAAGCAACTCTCCATCTTACGCTTATATTTAGTATCACTAACGTGAACCGGACATTTGCGGGATTGTATCAAGCGCAACTACACGAGACATTTTAAAGTAAGAAATCAAGTCAAGGAATGATACTTGAATGAATTTTACCCCGGTTTTTAAGTTCCAAACTACTAATAAGAAAACCACTTCTAGCATTTGCCATTCAAGACTTCTCATTCTTATAAACCTATTTCTCTTGTCAACCTCAAGATCAGGAGACTGGTGAATGAGTTTTGGATGAAGATGTTAATCACACTTTTTTTTAAGTAAAAACTTTTCAGCGGCGTAGTGCACTTTTTTGGGATGGATAAAAAACGTTAAACTCGCGTAAGGACACGTGACTTGATCGAAAATTCGTAACACGGATGTAAGACGTAGATATCCCCCTCTCTTTCTACCACGCGGCAAAATTGTATGCCTGGTCCTGCTGTTTCGTTTAAGCGGCGCAAGGCGCTTGCGCGAGTGTGCGTGTTTATCTATTAATTGAATTTTCCCCTTTGGAGATTTTTCTGACAAATAAAGCTGCGGAATAATTCCCTAACCACTCCAAAATATTCAAAAATATACAACGTTAATGTTCAAATTTTCACTTCTGCCGGCACTCCCGGAGTGCAATTTAGGTTTTTTTTGTATTATCTATTGTACTAAGTTTTAGCTTAAATTTATCACAATCATTACTCTGGTCAATAAATTTTGTCAGTAATATAAATCAGCAAAATTTTCTAGCTACTCTGTTCTGTATAAGATACCACCATAACAGAAATTGACCTAATTGCGAAAACTAGACGTCTAGTAACTAGTATTGCCATAAAACGAAGATGTGAAATGAGCACTTTTAGCGGGAATATGAACGCGTCATATGGTGGTCTTGTATTATATTCAATATCTTAGTTTTTTACAATGTTATATTAAAAAATTTCTATGGCATATTGTGTAATGTAATGTGGATGAACTACTAGGATGTAGTGAATATCAGAGCTTTTCTGTGGCGTCCACAGAGAATCATGGCAGTCATAGCCTTACGCAGTTACCGTACGGTGGCGAACGAAACGGCGTGCGCATTGGCCAGAACTCCCCCGCGGGAATTGGAGTCGGAGATGATCTCCGATCTCTATAAGCGGGTGTCGTCAGTACGCGACGAAGGCGGCTTCGCGCAGCCAGCTGGCCACCTGGCGTAAGGGCGCTAGCCGCGACATCATTGCCCGTTGGGTTACGCGGGTGGAGAAGCCTCGATACGGTGTCCGTACCGTTGAAACCCTCCGACCCATACTGATAGAGTGGATGGAGGGGCGGCACTGAGTCCTCTCTTTCCGTCTGGTGCAGGTCTTGTCGCGGCATGATGGCTTCGGCAAGTACCTGTAAACGGTCGCAAGGAGGGAGTTGACTCCGTCCTGCCAACAGTGCGGCAGTGGCGAAGACACTACACAGCTTACGTTCGAGGTCTGTACGACCTGAGCTCGACAGCACCGTGGCCTCGTCGCTGCAATCGGTGCCAACCTGACACTGCCGGCTTCGTGACAGCGATGGTCGACAACGTCAGGAACTGAGACGCGGTTGCCGCCTTCTACGAGGCAGACATCTCGCAGAATGAGACTTTCTCCACGGGGACTCGGGCCGCCGCCGGCGCAATGTGGGCTGAAAATTGCGTTTCATAGACGTAAAAACTTAAGTTATTGTGTATGATTTTTTGTGTGGAAATAGGTTCTCCTAATCATCACCACTATAAAAAAAGGTTCATTAAATGAAAACTACTAGGCCAAACTATGTTAAATTTTTATGAGACCAAATGGCAGCTGTTCCGCATCAAACTAAAGAAGAATCATGTAAATCGGATTATAAATCTCAGTGTAATCGGTGTACATACATAAAAAAAATATGCCAACCGAATTGAGAACCTCCTCCTTTTAGAAGTCGGTTAAAAATATAATATGAGATAATTTGGTCAACAATTGCACGAGTTATATTTTTTTTAGAAAAATGTGTTCGGTCCGAACATGAAAAATGAGGACATCTATGAAATCGCAAGGTTGGTCGTTATATGTATCTACGGAGACATATATAGTAATAATTGTTTATGATCTTTTGACATACTTCGTATTCAACTTTTTAAATTTTTAATTTCGTTGATAACTATAATACTTTTACTTGTACTTTTATTTAATAACTAGCTGACACAGCAGACTTCGTACTGCCTCAATCGATAAATAAAACGCCTAAACATTTGTAATTTTTGACAGGAAAGAATTTATTTTTTAAATTGTCCTTTTTATTATTGTTCTCGCAATTTTTCGATATTTTGTCACCATATAAACCTTCCCTGGACTTCCACAAATATTTCAAGACTAAAATTAGCCAAATCGGTACAGCCGTTCTCGAGTTTTAGCGAGACTAACGAACAACAATCAATTTTTATATATATAGATAGATAACGTTTAAATTCTTCAAACATGAATGTATTAAGATCTAGCTTACACACAAAGAAGTGTAAGAAATCACGTTAGTCCGTTGTTTTATTGAAACGCTCAATAAAACTACGCGGTAATAATAAATTATCCTTTGAATGTAACCTTTTTTTTTGGCGGCGAGCTATGGATCACGCACCTCGCTAAATCCGTCCGGGGCAGCAGAAGATGCGGCACGCGACCCCATAGATCCGCCTCACATGTACCTTTCTACGCCGAGCGAGCGGGCCACCAGAACACGGTCTTTGTCTTCGGTGGTCCTTTGAATGTAAGCTAGTCATCTCTAATTCTTAGGTAGTATTACTTAATGACTTCGCAGTAGCTAATCACCTTGAATATCATTAAGTACCATCATTTTACTTGCGAAATTGCTTAGTAAAACATAAAAGACAAACACACACAAAAGAAATAATAGAGTGTTGTTAATTATGCAATTAGGTAATGTTACGAGTACCATGTAAGAAGAGTATTATTTTTTCCTTATTACCCTCTAAACTATCTTATACGTGTGGTGACGGAGTAAGAATACAATTCAGCACCCCCCTATCTTACCCGTAGGTTATCGTAAGAGACGACTAAGGGATATAAAACGGACATAACATCTATGCATGAGATGGAAAACTCGAAACAAAAAACCCTACTAACACGTCTGACCAGCGCGGTATAGTAGGTCAATTTTCCTCGAATTGCGGAGGAGGCTTTAGCCCAACAGTGAAACATATATGAGCTGAGATAATGATGATGATGACCCTCTAAAACATCAATAACTCAATAGCAACAAATAGTCAAAATTGAAATCGTAATTTTAATTCATTTTGAGTATTTCTACCGCTAACATGTTTTAATATTCTTGTAAGTTGTGATTGTGAATAATGGAAATTGTAATTACAAACTTGGAATTGTTTGTTATCCTGAGTAGTCAGGATACTATTTCCTTTGATCACGAAGTATTATTCAATTCACTAATAGTTGGGTTTGGACGATTGGGTTCTATGAAGCCTTGGCCTTTCTGATAAAGACAATGTTACATTCAAGGACTTTTGCCAAAGATTTACACGAGCTGTTCAGAAGATGTGGTTGAGACCCAAACGTAATTCTGAGAAATTTAGACGTGACTACTCTAATTGACCTCAGAAAAATATTGACTGGCCGAGCTGTGCGCAAACGAATTTACTCTTCCAACATACGTTCAAAGAAAATGTGAGTGCTGAACCTTTACCATCAACGTCAACGATGACATATTTTGAAGATCTATGCAACAAGCAGAAGAAAAGGTCTAACGAACATAACGGCGAAAAACCTTTTAAGTTAGCATATTCAGCTGCAGCAATCTTGAAAGAAGATGGTCGTAAAGATATAGCATCCGTTATTGCATTAAGAATATGCTCATTTCAGAGATATCCTCATTTTTCATGTTCGCTTCATACCAGGGTTGGGCAAAAACTGATTTTTATTAAAAAAATCAAAAACCATTGATTTTTTTTAAAAAATCATTATTTGATTTTTTAAATTTGAACATTTTGATTCTTTGAAATTATTGTTAATTATTTTAATGTATAAGTCTAAAAATTATAATACAATTTGCGCCTCAAAAACTTGTGACAACGCATTTGTCGCGCTTCTTGCTTCTTGCAAGAAAATTCTTGTCGCGATTTGTTTTCCTTCTGTCCTATACACTCACTCACCATACAGTGCCGAGTGAGGCACGAACGCGTTTGTTGTGCTTTTTGCAAGAATATTCCTGTCGTGTCGTGTCGAGGCTTGTTTTCCTTTTCAACCTATAAATTGACATTCGCGCATTTCGCTAGTTTAGTTAAGTTATTTAAGTGAAGTGAAAACATATAAATAAAGTAAAATGAGTGGAAGAAAAGAGGACCCAATATGGCAGTTCTATATTAAGAAAACAAATCCAAATAAATTGGGGTGTAGGGCTATTTGTAGAAAGTGCAAGAAAGATATTCAAGGGTTAGTCCAAAGACTTAAAGCACACCACGATGTTTGTAATTATCAAGAGAGGAATACAGGTAATTAAATTATTAATTTTATTTTATTTATATTTTAGGCATATATGATTTTTTGTTTTTAAATGTTAGGTGAAATCTAACACGTGGCGTGGCCTTTAATGTAACTTTTTTAACGCAACCTTTCCCAGGTTAATTATTAAAGATTATCTTTACTCTTCTATACCTACTTCATTTTTAATTTTTTAAACTTAAAAAAATAAATTTGCTTTTACATCTCTATTGAACATTTTAACTTTATTTTAAAATCAATAATTCAATACTATATCAATATATGATCAATTATAATTAATCAATATCAATTTTCAGTTATGTTTTTTTCTCTTTCCAGAGAGTCGAATGTCGCTTGACAGTTTTGCTAGCACATCATCTGCCTCAAGTTGTAGTTCACTCATGACGAAAGTACCAACACCAACAAGTCCAACAACTTTTGAGCCAGTCCAAAAAAAGAAAGCAATCGAAACTCAGCCTACCATGAGTACCATGAGTAGTTTTGTAATGCGGACTTCAACTGCTGAAAAACATAAAATTGACAAACAAATAGCAAAGGCTATTTTTGTTACTAATTCGAGCTTCAGATGTATTGAGAATTTAGAGGTGAAAAAAGCCATTCAGTTATTAAGGCCTGGTTATACACCGCCCTCGAGAAAAACGGTAGCAACAAGTCTTTTGGACGAAATCTATGAAGAGGAAGAAGAAAAATATTTCTCCTCCCTTTCAGGACAGTCCGTAAATATGTCAATTGATGGGTGGTCAAACGTGCACAACGAACCAGTGATATGCGCAACGATAACCACTGAAGATGGACAAGCCCTCCTATACGAAACTATAGACAGATCAGGAAATCCACATACCTACTTCAGAATATTTAACTCAAATAGTTTGTGACCTGATTTCTTCATGTGAATTAAAATACAAGTGTACCGTAAAATCTTTTGTGACAGACAATGCCGCAAATATGACACTTATGAGAAAAACATTAGAAGAAAAAACGAACGCAAAAGTTATAACTTTTGGCTGCTCTGCACATATTTTTAATTTACTGTGCAAGGACTTTCAAGTTAAAGACGTTATAAAACATGTGGTCCAAATTGTTAAATATTTTCGAAATAACCATTTGGCTAGAGCTAAATTCAGTCAAGCAGGAGGCAGCGCTTTAGTCCTTCCAAGCGATGTGAGATGGAATAGCCTTGGTAACTGCTTAGAGATGTATGTCACTCAGTGGGACATCATATTAAAAATCTGCGAAGAAAATAAAAACGAGATTGATTCCACTATTTACCGAAAAGTTTCAAATATTGCGATTAAACATGCAGCGCAAGATTATTTAAACATTTTAAAACCTATATCAGTTGCTCTTGATACTGTGCAGAGGAAATGTTGAATCCACAAAAAACAAAATACCAGTTAACACCAGAAGAAAAGAATATAGCTTTAGAAACAATTAAAGAGTTACATGAAAACAATGGACTGTTACCTTTAGTAATAAAGTTAAATGCCCGCAGTGCTCCATTTAAGTAAGTTATGTTTTCGGACGAAGTAATAAAAAATGTAAACTGACTACAATGGTGGTTATCACAAAATGATGAGCCGGAAATCTTGAAACAGTTGCCAATAATAAAACAGTTCCTGTGTGCAACTGCTTCTTCAGCTTCAGTAGAACGCGTATTTAGCTCTTTTGGTCTTGTACACTCGGATATTAGAAACAGATTAGGCATAGAAAAAGGAGGAAAACTCGTGTTTTTGTTTAAATTGTATAACGAAAATGAATAGACTGAAAATATACGGTAATAAAATTTAGGTGTTACGTTTAGTTGAAGAATTTGGAATTATGTACTCCAGATGGGCGACTCAGTGGTCACTGCTCTGCTTTATGCAGATGATGCAGTCCTGCTGGCACAGTCAGCGACTGACCTGCAGACCCTAGTCGACACAATGACAGAAAATTGTAAGAAAAGGGGTCTACGCGTGAATGTGAGCAAAACCAAAATAATGGTCTTTGAAAGAGATAAAACCAGAACAGATGTAAGAGTAACAATAGGTAATGATGTACTAGAGCAAGTGGATGAATTTGTATATCTTGGATGTGGATTTAGCCGAGATGGAAGGTACACCACTGATATAGAGCGAAGAGTGAATGCGGGAAATAGAGTGAATGGAGCGTTGGGGCAACTTCTCGGCAGCCACCACCTCAGCCAGAAGGCACGTGTAGCAATACATAACGCAGTGCTTGTCCCAACATTACTGTATGGAAGCGAGAGTTGGGTATGCAGAAAAGAGTATGATAGTAAAATTAATGCGGTCGAAATGCGATCTCTGCGGAAAATCTGTGGAGTTAGGCTGACCGACCGCATTCGTAACGACGACGTAAGAGAGTGAGTAGGTATGAAAGAGAATATTGGTGTAAAGATGCGAAAGGGAATGCTCCGATGGTTCGGACATATGGAAAGAATGCCGAACGAACGCCTGGTTAAGAAGATAGACAATGCGAAAGTGGAAGGATGTAAGTACCGAGGGAGACCGAGACTAACCTACCTAGACCAGATCGGTCATGTACTGAAGGAAGGTGGAGTCAAGAGTCTCCGAAACCGGCGAGCATGTATGAAGAAAATTATGAATGTTGAGGAAGCGAGTGAAGTATGCAGAGATAGAGTTCTCTGGCACTCTGTTCTCTCTGCCTACCCTGCAAGGGATATGGCGTGATGATATGTATGTATGTATGTATGTGTATGTACTTCTTTTTTGTTGTTTTTGCTAAAAGCAGATACTTCTTTTGATTTTTGAGAAAACTTTTATGTTGTTATCTGGTTCTGAATAAAAAGGAAAAAAAATGATTTAAATCATGATTTTAATTTTAAAAATCAAGCGATTTAAATCATGATTTTAATCGTGATTTTAATCACTTGATTTTAATCAGCCCAACCCTGCTTCATACATTTTTTCTAAGAAATATATATAACTCGTTCAATTGTTGACCAAATTATCTCATATAATATTTTATAATGTAGTAATGATCAGGAGAACCCATACAAAAAATCATACTTAAGTTTCTATGTCTACGAAACGTGATTTTCAGCCCACTGGGCAGCGCCTTGGGCAGCGCAGGCGCGTGTATTTGCGCCTGATGCCGCCCTAGCCAAGGCATTGGGTGACCGGACCGGGTATTAGTCCAATTGCTCGGAGTGAGGCCACCGCGTGAGTACGATGCCCTGACGGCGCAAGCTGCCGGGGCATCGACTCGAGAGCAACCCGCGAGGGTAAACCGCCGGGCAGGCCACCGAAGACAAAGACCGGGTTTCGGTGGCCTGTTCGGCGAAGAGAGGTACTTGCAAGGTGGGTCTACGGAGTTGCGCGCCACTTCTTCTTCTTCTGTCGCCCCGTACTGTTCGTCCATTCGGACAGGCAAAGGGATCAAGCCCATACAGCCAAGTCTTATTTAATTATTTCTCATATATTGTTCATCATTTCTTCATATTATGTAGCCTTAATAGTCATTGTCTGTCAGTAAGTCAAGTCGTTACCATTGATCGGGCGCTGATAACCTAATCAATGATTTTCTTTGGGAATTTTGGGCAAATATTAAAATACACGTAAACCACTATTATTCCATATTCACTACACTTCAGCACTTTAACTGTATCATATTGCATAAAATACCAGCAAAATTATTCAATATAACACCACAAAACACTAAAGAAATGAATATAATACAAGAGCGTGACATAGTACAAGCGTACAAGTACATGACATTTCCACATTCGCGCCAAAACTCTCCCCGAACGGATTTAGCGGGGTGTGACCAGACCATAAAAAAGCCCGCCACAAAAAAAGGGTGTAGTGAATATTATATAATAGTAATTTGTGAATAAAATTATAATATATACTTGTAATTTGTGAATAAAATTGTAACTCGACACTGCCAACAATAGCTCATATAAGTAGCAATTGCCAATACAAAAAAAAATCGGCCAAATGCGAGTTGTACTCGCGCATGGCAAAGAAAAAATGTGATGTAACTAAAAATTTAAGGTATTCTAAATTTTCCATTGTATGTGCTATAAAAAATTGCTTTATGCCAAATTTCAAGATTCTAGGTCGACTGGAAGTACCCTTTATGTTTTGATTCCCTTGCAAGTTGCGAGTTTGAAAAATTACGCCTTAAATTGCTATTTCTTTTAATTGCGTTGACATAGAAGTTTAATTTTGTTACAACTTAAAGGTATTATAGACCTGAGTATTTGATATGAATTTCAATTTAATACCTCTACACGTTCAGGAGGAAAGAGGTAGTAAGTTTAAAATTATTAAAAATATTTTTTATATATAATGTAATTAAAAATTTACGGTTTTCATAATTTTTCTTTTATCTGTGCTATAAGATGTTGCTTCGTACCAAATTTCAAGTCTGAGTTCACGGTAAGTTCCCTGTAGGTTTTGATTCCCTTGCGAGTGTCGAAAATTTGCAGAAATTTGTAACATAAACAGCTGTATCTTTTGATTGCGTTAGCTTAGAAGTTTGATTTTTTCACAGCTACAAGGGCAGAGACCGGAGTATTTGATATATATTTCAGCTTGATACCTCCCCTCCACCCGTCCCTGAGAAAAACTGTCTTGACAGACAGACAGAGGGACAGACGGACATACGGACAGACGGACGGACGGACAACAAAGTGATCCTATAAGGGTTCCGTTTTTCCCTTTCGAACCTTAAAAATAAAAAGTGAAATGATTCGTAAAATAAGGAAAGTTTCATGACAGGAACGTGAAAGCGTCCTGTAATCTTGTATTATATTCAATATCTTAGCGTTTCAACAGGTTATATTTGATAATATATGTGTGGCCATTAACAGTGTGGCCTTAGCATTGTTGAAGGCGACGATTTGGCTTACTAACGGACAATGACTAATTTGAAAAACAAAGGTGTGAAGATTCTGATAATTTGTGAAAAAAAAATGTAACTCGACACTGGCAACAATGGGCCAGTATTAGTATCTAATTGCCAATACAAAATAAGAAATAAAATAAATTGATCTTTCTTTTCCAAAAAAAAAAAATATAAAATGGTGAGTTGGTGAAACATCTAGGAGTGAATAGCTTAAATTTTTAGCCACTATTTTATTAAAATTTTATAAGCAATAAAACAAGAAATCAAGTCATATAACTAAAAACACCTTTTAACGTATTTACGATTTTTAAATAAAAAAAAGGAACTGTAATATTGTCAGTAAATTGTAAATTTATTATTATTAGTTGTGCCAAGTGAACTAGTGAAGCCGGGTTCATTCCGTTTAAGTAACCGACGCGGAGGCATCGCATTTCATACTAAGCAAGTCAAATTACCCGTATTTCACATACCTATATATTATAAAACCAATCGAAAAATCAGACGATCATTTCTTACTGGTTGGAAACAAATTGACCAACATTTAATCAAATAAAGTTTTATAGATATATATAAGCTTAACTATTACAAAGTAATAACATTAAAAGTAAAATTTCACGGCGCAACAAACGGCGTCCATTTCATGAGATCGTTATTTTACAAGTATGCCAGAAATTATTGTAATTTCGAAATGAGAAATGGCTTTTACGTATGAAACCATACTTTTACAAAGTATTCTAATTATTTCTCCACTATTTGGCAAGAGTTTTTACATATTTTATTTTGTTGAGACCTAACGGTTTGTTTGCAATTATGTAAAAGTAGCCTCAAATTTATTCACCAAGAGTTTTTGCCAGATTTCAATTTTGTTTTCACAATGATCATTCTTCATCATTCCATTCACCCAACTGCTTATCATATTCACTATTGGTCATAGACTCCCCCTTGAGAATGATAGAAATAACCTGGTGATTTTTAAACCAGTTTTTACAATTTCCACAGGAAGTATCAACGATAGAGACATATCATATTCATAGCCATTGCCACACCAGGTATTAACTCATTCTCTCTAATTCTTTCTCATTTACCTTTATTTATTGTTTTACAATTATTAAGCAGAAAAACCAAGTCTTCTAGCACCTGGTTAAAATCCTATTAGAATTGATTCAGATGTCATAAGGATTAGTGCAGGCAAATAGAACAATTAAAAATATGATTTTGCATTTTCAGTGCAATCCATAAAATTTAATTTCAGTTTTCATATTGAAGACAATTTCTTCAATTTTAGTAATTTATTTGCAGATCTTTTCCAGCAAATACAAGAAGAAATCTTCTTAGTATTAGGTACAAAAAATGTCACCAATAAATCTTTTCCAGGCATTCAGAGCCAACTTCAAAATAAAACCCATTGCCAATCTATTAGACAAGTATGTACAGCAGGCCTATTTATCTAGCCCCCTGAATGCATGCATATATGACAAAACAGTTGAAACAGCAAACCCTGATGCTGAACAATATAAGTAGGTGACAATCCTAGACAAACAGATTCTTTGTGTGATCCACAAACTAATAATTCAATTGTTTTATGGTAATTGAATGTTTGTCATGGACACGACACAATGATTTATTCTTTAGTGTGGCACTACATGAAAATACCCTCATATTTTAAGAAAAATAATTGTGAAGGTGGCTTCTGTCTATTAGTGGAACATACGTCAAAGTTAAAGAATAAAATCTTGCCCAATATTCTAAAAATTAAAATTACTCTTTGCATAAAAACTTTTAATGATGAAGGAATAATAAATAATGATTAGCAACAAACCTAATGATAATTATGAAGAAAAATTCAATCTAAGGATATAGTTTGTAAATTATTTAGAGTATGTGCAATTAGTATGACAGGATGTGGCTGGAGAATGGCAGAAGTCAGAGGGCGCTGACGTGCGCCACAAGGTTCTGCCGGTAGTGCCTGCGGGGTGGCTGCTGTGCGTCGAAGCACCGCACCTCCGCGCATTACACACGTTATTCCAGCACGTGGATCACAGTTTTCATTTACACTAGGGGTTTCGTCATCTGAACACAAGTCTATTACTTCACACACATCAGCACGTTTCAATGGGTCTAAAATTTTCATATCTGCATCGGTAGGTTGATCACAATCAAAACCATCCACAAACTCTATATCTTTGTCTTCCATGCATTGTTGTCTCAACTCTGCTTCCTTTTTCAAATTTTCTATATATTGCTCTACAGCTTCCATAGACATTCTCTCAATCTTAACAGAGATCGGTTTACACTTTAAAAGCAGCAATTGTCCTTTAATATCAAGTATTTTTTTATTTCTCTGGTTCGGAAATACATGTCTCCTTTGCCAATAGTCAATAGGTCTTCTATATCTTATAGGAAATTGTTGATTTTTACTCTTGATATAACATTGTTTATTAACTAGATTTGTCATGCAGCAATACCGTTCTACTCTATCTCTTGCATATGTCATATCACGTTGTACATTGGATTTGACATTTCTCATGTAAGCCAATGATGAAAACGGGTATGGGGGACCACGATCAACATTAGCCGCATATCTTACATTTTTAGGTTTTAATTCATTGTCAGTATTTACAGGTGATGTAGCTTCGATCTCATGTCCAAGTGGTTGTAACTTTAACGCTGCAAGAAACTCAGGTAAACCACCTTTACATGGTATAGTAGTTGATGGGACGTTGTCATTATTACAGAGACGTTCATGTACTTTTAAAACATCCAAGTTATCAAAATGGCTGTCACAATTATCACATAAATATATATCTGTAGATTTGAGTGGAATTTCATCTAAATTATTACAGCTAGACTTATCTTTATCATAGAATAAGTTCTCGTTTCTGAATGTCACTAAGAGTCTACCGTTGGGTCTATAATACAAAGATGTGGTATGATCTCTATTATCAACATACCTGAGTCTGTTGCGCGGATATCTTGCCAGTTGTGCTGAGAACACCAACAGAAACGCGCTTTTATGATACTCATAACATTTTTTCACAAGATTCTTCAGCTTTACTTCCCAATCCATTGGTACCTCACAGGGCCTGACGAACGGATGTGAAAATTCGACGTCTTTAGGCCACCATGGCGGCTGCCGAATATCTTTCGCGGTATCGTGTCCCCAAGAACATGTCACCATAAATGTTATGAACTTCTCCAACTCAGCAGATGTGGTCTTCGAGAGCGCTGTTGGGTTGCCGTTGGCAAATAACAGTGGCAAGTTGGCGATCATGACTCCGCTGTTGGTAATGGTCATCGAAACCTGATGGAGACCACCGCTTGTGAATCTTGCGATGTTGCCCTGCCCGGATTCATCATAACGGTTAATACGCTGCAAGCCATTTTACAAATCCTATAAGACTCTATCACACATATGGTTCATTACATACGCAAGAATACTATAAACAGCATCACAATACCGTTTATTAAAATCAAAATTCACAAAAACGTAGAGTGAGAACACTTGTTATACTAAAAAGAGAAAGACCCATAGATCCACAGACTTCATAAACCTTTGTTACGACGCTTTTCTATAGTCCGTTACCTACTTTCTGAGTAATTCTAAACGGTAGGTAACACAAGCGAGCAAGAGGTGACACAAAGCGATTATGGATGATTCGATATATATAAGTACTCGATAATTTTTTTTCAATAGGTACTGCAGTATTCACATTACACTATGTAATAATCGAAAGAATTTGTATTTAATCGATTTGGTGTACGATATTAATATTTCGAATTATCATTATCCATCTAATCAGTCTTCAGAATTATATATCATTCCAGAGATATCGTGATGAGTCAATACATAGGTGGAAATCTCTTATATATATATATATATATATAGATAAAAACAAAATTGTCCTGATGCTTAGCAATTAGTTACAGAACCAATTATAAGGTTTTTTTTTTCCTTTTCTCCACCCCACATAGGGATTGGAATTGGCATCGTCTCATTTGCCAGTGTCAAGTTCTTAATTAAAAGGTTACCCAATTATATCAGTGGCAGTCATATATAGAATAGAATAAACCCTTTATCTGGTGCCCTTAATTTTTTTTTATATTTTAGTATTTTATAATGATATATTGATTTATTTTGCTATTAATTTTATGTAATGTAATACAGAAAAATACTACAGTAGAAAAAAACGATATAACAGTGATTTACATGTATTTTTATGTTCGACCAAAATTATGAAATCACACATTGGTTGTCAGTGCCCAATTAATGGTAATGCTTTGAAGAAGAAGTGTAATATAATCACAAGACTTATGAATTTTGTAATTGGGTTTAAATTGATGGTTACATTGCATAATAAAAAAAAAGAAAGTTTCATTTCCATTTTTGCTGCCTATAAAGCAATTCGTCATCCATAGTAATTAATCGCATTCAAGAAAATGTGATTTCGGCCATCTTTAATTATTGCACAATACTTCATGTAAAATATCGAAGTCGCTAATGTGACCACAGTATTATCGCGGGATTTTGACGGGAATTTGAAAACGTCATGTGGTGCTCTTGTATTATATTCGATATCTTAGTGTTTTAAAGTGTTATATTAGATAATTTTGATGGCATTTTATGTAATGTGATGGCGCAGTACGGGAATATAGTGAATATCATATAAAAGTGCTTTACAACGTTTTCAGTTTCCATCAAAATTCCCATAAGATACCATTAACAGTGTGGCCATTGCACTGTTAATGGTGACAATTTGACTTAGACAATGACTAACCTGACAAGACTATAAACGTAATAATAATTATAACTTGACACTGGCACCAATAGCTCGTATATGTAGCTGATTGCCAATATATAAGAAGAAGAAGAAGTATTATCGCGATAACTTTTTAGTGTACCAAACATACGAAGTTTCGCCACATGACTTCAGGACGATACACGCAGGTGCAGCCCTAGCATAATAGTCACTCTTGGAAATTGATTAAAATATGTAAGAAAAGAAATCTCGTATAATAAACCAGTAGTTAATATTAAACATCTTATATAACTTTACATTACAGCTATAGACATTTTTGCTGGATCCAATCTAAGATTTAAAAAAAAAAGAGTATGGTAGCCCCAAAGAGTAAAGTTATTAAACTGAAAAAGAGTGGCAACTCGATGATAAAATATGCATGTATGGAAAGTGCTGCTACCCAGAGTTTAAGCGGTGAACTAAAGTTGAAGTGATATATATACATATCTACATGTGTATGTGTAATTATACAGAATATTCTTTTACTATGAGATCTACCCTGAAATATAAAAAAAAACATATCAGCTGATATCGAAACAATAATAATATAAGTTTAATAATGAAAATTGATATAATTTTCAGAAAGTACATCAATAATCGAAAATAGTTCGATGACAATAACTACCTACACTATGAACAAAAAATAACAATTCTCAGTTGTCAAACGTTTGACAGACAGGACAAAATGGCAGCAGCTAAGTTTGTACAACCAGTCTGTAGGCGGCGCGACGGTCAGTAAAAAAAAGTAATGTTTTAAGTGTGCCCCCCCAGGGTAGCCCTCAAGGATAATTGTTCAATTTTGGATCAATTATTTGAGTTGTTTGATAAAAATCACGAAGTATCACAAGAGTTTGTAATAGGATATCACGTGTATATATATTTTCGTAAAACGCTGAGATTTCTAAACTGAAAAGTGTCATGCAGTGTGATTTTGACTTGCCGATGCCATAGGATAGGTGATAAAGACCTTTTTGCAAAGTATAACCAAGCGCAAAAAAAAATCTTTTTCACTGTATTTTCTACACGTGTAAATTGTGAGTAATTATGAAAAAAAGACACTGTTTATACTATCCGAGTTTATAAAAAACTAATTTGAACTTTATTTCTAAGATTTTTTGAAGATGTTACAAAATAGACAAATTCTTTGCCCGCATGGAGTCTAGAGTATAAGGAGAACTATCTCATATGGGAGACAAGTTGAAAAAATGTCCAGCTGTATGCTAAAAATAACAGTTCAGAAACCTTCCACAATCGCGCTGGTGTAGCAAACGCTGTGGTATGAATATAGCAGTATGATTCTTCTTCTTCTTCTTTTTATGTATTGGCAATCAGCTACTTATACGAGCCATTTTTGCCAGTGTCGAGTTATAATTATCTTCACGTTCTTAATCTCTTCAGTTTAGTCATTGTCTGTCAGTCAGTCGAATTGTCGCCATCAACAGTGCTATGGTGACACTGTTAATGGTATGTTGTAGGAATTTTGATGGAAAACGAAAACGTTGTAAAGCACTTTTATATGATATTCACTACATCCCAGCTGTTCTGTCACATCATATTACATAAAATACCATAAAAATTATCTAATATAACACGTTAAAACACTAAGATATCGAATATAATACAAGAGCACAACATGACGTTTTAGATTCCCGCCAAAAGTCCAGCAGTATGATTATAGTTGTAGATGAACTGAAGTATGCCGAGTTAAAAAAAAAATAATATCATTTATAACCTTCAATAATTATTACAAGAAAACGTACACCTAGAGTGATTTTATTTCTTAAACTGTAAATAGTAAGCTTATTTGATTTATTAATTTCCTTTTCCGCTTCCTTTCAAATTTAGCCTGACGCTAATGTGGCGCCACTCTTATTTAATACATTTCAACGGACACTTTTCATATACACAGATGATTCTGCTTACACTCCAGTCTCCATGTTTTCCCGAATCCTAATTACTAAAAAAAGTATTCCAATAGGGATGCTTAATATAAAAATCGATATTGAAGTAATCGATTGTATCAAAATGTGTTGGGAATCAAAAGGCCGGATTTTGAAAGATAAGAATGTCCACCAATAAGTAGGTACATTTGTAGGTATGAAGAATGTAAGTATAACTGAAACAATAACAAGAACACTCCTTCAGGTACTCGTAAAAGATATTCAGTGAAAGTTTTGATTTCTTACAACGAGACATTATTTAAACGTGCAAAATAAGCAAATCAAACAAATAAATGGTGTTAGCATAATGAATTATGAATATAAGTATATAAATGTTTTATAAATCGATTTAAATTAAATAAAATCGACTATTTATAAATCGTGTTTAAGTTCTGTACTAATTGATACTTATTGACATTTGACAGCGAAAGAACAGTATATTAATGTATAATAAATGTTTTACATTCTTTGGTTGTCTTGTCTACTATACGTGAATTCTTTTAGGTACCTAGGAACTGAATTGTTCAAAAAATTATTTTATTATTTAAACGAATTACTCTACAATCGCAATTAAATACAAAGTAATTTTAATTATCAAGTTAAAATAATTCATCAAGCTCACCAGTGATCACAGATTATCACCAATTTTCGTGTCAATATAGTACCAACGGTAATGTTATCACAAATATCAATGAATACATAAACTAATCAAATACAATTTACAGACTTTCACTGAAGAGTACCTACTGATTTATAATGTACTAAATGAATATTCTTAAAAATGGTAAGTATTTGTACGGAGTTTCATTGCTTTAACTTTTTATAAAATGTGATATTTAGACTTATTAATTTACAGGATCATAATAGTGCTGATAGCTCCCCAAACTCACCATCAAAAAGCTATCAAGAAGTTGCAGATTACCAGTAAGTAACATTTGTCATATCTTGAATTAAAACATTAAATTTTTTTTTAGTTTCAAAGAGCTTTAGCAATAGCATATAACAGTAGTCTAGTTTTAGTAATATTAAATCCTCTATTGTAAATGTCATAATATTTTGAAATAAATGTAATGAGATATACTTATTTAAATAAACTGCTCATATTGTAGACAATATTAATAGTGTCCTCAGAGTTGGTTGATAACTTAAAAAGTAAATTGTTATATTGCTTAAAAATTTGGGTTTTTTGTAGTCCCCAGTTGCCATCTTTCTTATAAGTAACCACAGTGTTAAGTATAATAAAATACCATAACTAATTTTCATTATCTCACAAGTTTATTCCCTTTACTGGACCTACATATAAACTTCAAGTTTTCTATTAAAATTCTATATACCTAAAACTATAAATAAACCAAAAAGAGCTAACTCACTCCAAACTCGAACCTAAGAATGTGATTAGCAGGTGTAGGCTTTGTCACTCAACCAATACAGTTAATATTTGTCTAAACTGTACCTGACAAAAGAGCCCTACTTAGAATGTTTTTAATTGGTTACTTGATATCTTTAGCAACAGCATTCTCAAGAAGGATTATCATTAGAAGGTTGTTTAGTTTAAATTTCTTAACTAAAATCCTTTTAATAATACTTTGGTCTTTTTTTTGATATGCATAGAGTAAATGCATGTAACCTATAGGTTACACATAGTATATATGTGATATGCTCAGAGATTGGACAGGTTTTCAAAAACGAAATTGTGTACGGACTGTATACTGAATGTAATCACCGATAGGGAGGGGTTAAATATTGTAAAAAACGTGTACATAATGTGGGTATTTTCCCTCATCAGAAATGATCCAAGTAGTATATTAAGATAGCTGTAGAAGGATAAATAAATATGTATTTTGAAGTTTATAATAGGGTAAACCATAATTGTTATCCTCATTATAGCTCAGAGAGCAAGTAGGTATGAAAGAGAGTATTGGTGTAAAGATGCGAAAAGGAATGCTCCAATGGTTCAGACATGTGGAAAGAATGCAGAACGGATGTCTGGTTAAGAAGATATACAGTGCGAAAGTGGAAGGATGTAGGTACCAGGGTAGACCGAGACTAATCTACCTAGACAAGATTGGTCACATACTGAAGGAAGGTGGAGTCAAGAGTTTCCGAAACCGGCGAGCGTGTATGAAGAGAATTATGAATGTTGAGGAAGCAAGTGAAGTATGCAAGGATAGAGTTTTCTGGCACTGTGTTCCCGCTGCCTACCCTGCAAAGGATATATTTTATCCAGTCATCATAGTGAAGCTTATGCCTATCAGTATGGACTGCGTAATGCTATGCTCTACTAAATTGCTAAATTCGGATTAGTGTGTCTAATACAAAATGAAAGCCTTCATAATATTTTTAGTTGTATGTATAATAGAGATACCTCTCGCGCACAAACAATTAAATGGTTAACATATTGTAATTTATGCATATGGAGTAAGGACTTTACCGTAGTGTTGTTAAATAATAAAAGTTTTGAATCTTTGAATCTTTTTAACTTAAGTGAGTTAGTTTTTTTTTAATAGTCCACCCTGTACTAAGGAAATAATCCTTGTATTGCGGAGGACTTTACAAACATATAATTAACACATACAAATTACACCCAGACTCGGAACAACAGTTTGTGGATTGCACAAAGTATTGTTCTGCGTAAGAATCGAACCCAAGGAAAGGTGGTATGTTAACCACTAAGCTACCTGTGCAGTATTTAATATTAATTTATGGGCATACTAAAATGAAAATTTAGAGAGTATTAAAACTTGATTATAAAATACATGCAAGTATATTTATAGGTTTCCGTGTGGTGACGGAGTAAGAATACTATTCACCACCCCATATCTTGCCCCTGGGTGATCGTACGAGACGACTAAGGGATATAAAACGCATATAACATCTATGCGAGAGAAGGAAAACTCGAAACTAAACACTATACCAACACGTCTGACCAGCGCAGTATAGTAGGTTAATTTCCCTCCCATTACGGAGGAGCCCTGAGCCCAACAATGGGACATTTAGGGGCTGTGATGATGATATTTATAGCCTTTACAATAAATAGTTTCAATCAGATAATTCATATGAAATTATATATACAAAGGCTCTGCTGTGTGGTAGCGGCTACGAATACTACCAATCCTTACTTTGCTTGTGGATGTCGTAATAGACGACTAAGAGCCATTTAATGACCGGGGCCAACTCTATCTGATGCCGTTCGGTCAACAATTACTTTCCCAAGGAGGGTTGACGTCTAGCAGGCGGCCGGTTATAAAACTATTGCCAATAACTGTTACAATATGTGCTATGAAAGAAGAATACCTATTGTTTCGACCCCAAGTAATTGGGATAAGAGTAGGAGAATGATGATTATGATATACAAAGACTCATCATCATTATTCTGCTCTTATGCCATTACTTAGGGTTGATGCATTATGTACTCCACTTCCATTGTACATATTGCAAAAATGATTAACATTAGTTTTATGACTGGCTTACCTGCCTGACTTTTTTTGGGAACATAATTTATAAAATCCGATTACGAAATGAAAAATGATGTCGCAAGCGGGATTCGAACCCGCGCCTATTGGGATTCCGGCCCAATCGTGCTGCCACTACACTACCGCGACTAATTGTAGGACATGCAAATTTCATTCCGTATTGTATTTACGTCTTAAGGTGACGGTATGCTATCTACCCGACAATGTTTACACATTGTTATAGGCTTAATACTTCAAACTTTACAGTTAGAATTGTATTAAACGATGACACAACCTTGTTATTTAAATTACTGAAATTTAGCATTTAATATGCTTAATTATTTATAAAATCCGATTACGAAATGAAAAATGATGTCGCAAGCGGGATTCGAACCCGCGCCTATTGGGATTCCGGCCCAATCCTACAATTAGTCGCGGTAGTGTAGTGGCAGCACGATTGGGCCGGAATCCCAATAGGCGCGGGTTCGAATCCCGCTTGCGACATCATTTTTCATTTCGTAATCGGATTTTATAAATAATTAAGCATATTAAATGCTAAATTTCAGTAATTTAAAAAAAGGGAACATAATTGTTGATAAGATGGTATCAGAGTGAGTTGGTCCCGTTCATAAAGCTCTTAGTCGTCTTTTACAACACCTACAACGAAAATAAGGATTAGTCCACATAACAGTGCATATACATAGATATAATGAATTTAGCTATGTGGTAGCGGCTACGAATACTACCAACCCTTACTTTGCTCGTGATTGTCGTAAGAGACGACTAAGAACCTTATAACGACCTGGGCCAACTCCATCTCATGTTGTTTGATCAACAATTACATTCCCAAGGAGGGTTGACGTCTTTCAGGCGGCCGGTCATAAAACTATTGCCAATAACTTTTACAATATGTACTATGAAAGAAGAGTACATATTGTATCGACCCCAAGTAATTGGGATAAGTGTAGGAGAACGATGATGATGAGACATAATGAATTTAATTGATTTTACCAGGTTAGAAATACCGACATGGAGTTTAGAGAATCTGAAGACAATAGCAATTCAGCAGAGGTTGCCACGGCCACGGAGCTTGGCGTGGGGCATCTTACTTAATGCCTTGCCGCCTCCAAATATGGATATTCTTTCAAGGTGAAGTTGTTATAATTTACATATTTTATAATGTTCCCTGGTATTGCTAAGGTCCATGACTGGCAGTAACATTTACCATCAGGTGTGCTGCTTGATCATTTGCTACCATGTGCGTTGACAGAGCAAGAATACAATTCACCACTCTTCCTTCTTACATATGGATGTCGTAAAGGATGAATGAGGGGCAAGATAAGGAAAATTTCTTATATAGAACCATATGCCAATGCGTTCGATCAGAGTGGTAGATCAATTTCCCTCCCATTATGGAGACTGAGACCCGAGCATAAGTATGTATATGTCGGCGTTTCGCCAGGAAATTGGGCGTCCATAATAAAATAGCGAATATGCAATTCATGGTATTTATTTAGGAATGACTGCCGGAGAACTCGGTGAAGTGAAGTGAACAGAATTTTATTCCAATCTTACAACTTTACAATGAAATGGTCACTGTCTTAGTAACTACAACTACTTTTAATAACAAACGAATAAATCTTCTTTAACATAATTATCGAAATATATCTAAATAATAATGACAAACATTTTAATACATTTAAAATTATTCCAATTAGTCTATTTTACGCAATTTACATTCGTGTAATTAAAGGAAATATTATTCTTACATATTGTTCAACAAATGGCGCTGTGAGTAGAAATAAATTGAGATGTTTATTACGTAAAAACCAACTAAACATAGTTACAAATAATTACATTAATATTTATAGATTTATTTTGAACATTTACATAATAATTTTAATATTTAAACAATTAAATCAAACATTTCTAGAAAACAGTCAAAACCAAAGAGTATGTAACACTACGTATTAAGAGTCCGAACTCCATACATCGCTTTCAGCTACACGCGGCAGCAAAGTATTACCAACCATACAAATCACTTTTTTTGTTATATGTTGGCTAGTCTGTAAATTGTCTGTTGCCTAGCAACGTCATACTAACGTCATTATATACTTTAGTGCTGCGCACATATCGACAAACATTCACGATATAGTAGTGTTGGGATTCTAATTTATTATCGATACATTTTCCCAGGGTCCATTTATTATGGTCGTTCATAATATTTAAGACCTCGGATTGGAATACACACAAGGGAATTTCGAATCAATAAATAAAACCATTTCATCATTGCTTAATTTTATTAATTTGTCATGTAATATTGTTACTATTTATTTTTCTGACAGAGAAATTTTTACATATTATAGGATTATATATCATTTTCACATTCGAAATTAAATTCTACTAGACATCAAATTAAAATCTGCATCAATAATTTTATGCACTATATAAAACAAAAATGTAAATCTAACATAATAGATTTAATTCTATCAGATCACAATTCACAATTAATAGAAAGCCCTGTAACTAAACAAAACTATTCGAACTGGCGATACTGGCGCGTAAACCATCATGATTTTAATAAAGCAAACATGTCAAACTTTTAATACTCCCTTAATAACTTGTCATTTACAAAAAGTATTTTGCTGAGGACCCAAACCGGGCATATATATTTTGATAATTTTAAGCTATTTTACGACTTCTTTCCATTCAAGATGACAGTTTATAAAATACAAAGAGGTCTAAATGGGTTTCTACAGGTATAAAAATATGCACTTAAAAGACTGAACCCTTTTAACTGAACAAATTTGACTGCACAGATAGCGTAGTGGTTAAGATACCGACCTTCCGTACTAGTGTCGTGAGTTTGATTCCCATGCAGGACAATATTTTGTGCGATCCACAAAGTGCTGTTCTGAGTCTGGGTGTAATAGGTCTGCGTTAATTGCACGTTTGTTAAGTCCCTCACAATACAAGGATTATTTCCTTAGTGCAGAGTATTCAGGGTAGTATAAAAACAAATAGTATAAAAAAAAAGAAAGAAATTAAAAAAAAATGTAAAAATATAATAATGATAGTAGATATATCAATAAAGCAATAATTATAATAATTAGCAATCCAGTCCAAATGTTTTCAATAATTATTTTGTTGACAAAGTCATACCAGTGTCAACTAGTAGCAAAATAATGACTATCATTTTCACAGTCAGAGAACCAATGTTTATGAGACCTGACCTGAGTACATCATTCAATATTAAAATAATTACAATTCAATTAGCAAATAGTAAGTGTAGGTTATGACGGCATAACAACAAAAATAATTAAACTCAAATAAAACATTCAAACCACTAGTCATATTATTAATCCAAGCCATGCTGTCTTGTGAGTACATTGCCCATGTAGGATAATTCTTTGTATAATCCATAAATGATTGTTGTGAATCTGGGTATCCTTTGTGTCTGTTAATGGTATGTTTGTGAAGTCTAGAACTCCCCCGCAATACAAAGACATATTTTATAACTCTTTTTTTCAAAATAGCTTTACAAATATACCTTTAAGCAAAGTTTAAGTAGAATTTTTTTTTATTGCTTATGTGTGACAAACAACCAAGCAGCACATCTGATGGTGTGTCACTGCCGCTCATGGACCTTTGCAATATCAAGGGTATAGCTAGGCCGCTGCCAACCGAAGTAAACCCCAAATCCACCCAGTTGGACTTCCGGCTCTGTCGCTCACGGAACGAAGCGCAATAGCACATTGCCATTACTCAGATGTCGATCTTCTGCGAGAGTGGTACTACCCCGAATGGGCCGTCCCTGCCTGTAGACAGAGAACTATCAACAGCATGGTCCTACCTTTCTAGAAAGAATTTGAAGAAAATAAAGAATTTGAAACAGAAATGATAAATGCAAGTTATCCTTAAAAGAAAATTTAAGCCTAAAAAAGAGTTGTTCTTAAATTTTGTGGTACCATAATCATTGAAGCGAAGCATGCCAAAGAAGTTCTCAAGATTTTCTCTTTTAGTAATATTTTACAGTCAATTCATGAGAAAGTTGAGGACACCATTGTGTTCTTACTTCATCACCCTATGAGTAAATTATGCAATTTCTAATAAACCACCTAAATTATTCATCATCATCATCACAGCCCATAAATGTACCACTGTTGGGCTCGGGCCTTCTCCGTAATGGGAGGGAAATTAACCTACTATACCGCGCTGGTCAGACGTGTCGGTATAGTTTTGTTTCGAGTTTTCCTTCTCTCGCATAGATGTTATATGCGTTTTATATCCCTTAGTCGTCTTGTACGATCACCCACGGGTAAGATATGGGGTGGGGAATATTATATTCTTACTCCGTCACCACACGGCAAATTATTACTATTATAAAACATGTGAAATGATGAAATATCTAAACTACACATCATCATCATCATCACAGCCCATAAATGTCCCACTGTTGGGCTCGGGCCTCCTCCGTAATGGGAGGGAAAAAAATCTACTATACCGCGCTGGTCAGACATGTTGATATAGGGTTTTGTTTCGAGTTTTCCTTCTCTCTATCTAAGCTACACAAAGCCTGTTAATAGGATATTTACACCACATGACTCATTAGATAACGGCCATAAAAGTGTAGTAACTATTTTCTTTTTCATGCACTATGTTATTGCGACACTGTTGAGTATGAACTCACAACTCATGCTCTATTTCTATTATGTGAATATTATGTACAGAACGGTGGGAGTATACATCTTTACTTAATCCTTTGGAATAATAAAGTGTAATAAATATAGTTATATACTAGCAATCTACCAATTCTCATTTTATAACAATGCTCATCTTATTGAACTTTTATTAATACTATAATGGCGGCAATTAATCATACTTACTATGTCTTAGATATTAGCCAATATGTAGTGGCAAATCCACAAGAGTCTTCTAATGGCTTTAATGGTAAATTTAAAGCTTGGTTTATGTACTTGTTTAGTAAACTGTTATAATCTTCTTTAAAATATAAATTACACACATACTTAATTTCATTTAGTTTTTCTATGATTAAATACATATGACCTTTCTGGCTTATCGCTTTTACAAACCACGATATCTAAAACAAAACGTGCCATTAGAATTATTTATATCTTTTCAAAATATAAAAGCTACTCACATATATGAAGATAAGTAAGACATACATATCTGATCCAGTGGTGTTCTTGTTAAATATACATTTGATGCCGGTACCGGTATATATCTTTTTTCAGTTTGTAATTCCTCCCAAATAGCAGGTTTATCCATTTTAACGAGATCACTTATTATAACTTTCAAAAACAACAATTTCATCCAATACCAATGTTTTATGTAAGAAAATAGGCGTTAAAAAGTTTCATGCCCTTTATCACAGGAAGGTAATAACTGCACATCCACTTAGAATGTTTCACATAAATCTAAACGCTATATTATTAAAACTATTCAAAATCAAATACTATTAAATGTAATATTACTCTTATTGTTATTATAAAAACTTTGAAATAAATTCTCAATACCCTGTGGCGCCAAATATGCAGAAAAGAATCTGCAGCCAACACACAAAATTAAAAAAAACTGTTGTCATGTTGGCTGCACACGCTGTGCTAACATTTTTTTTTTTGCAATGAAACCTACTGCATCGGAATAAGGTTTAAAATTGCCTGAATTTCTGTCATAAAAATAATATGTCCTAGAGTGACGACGCACTGGTCAAAACAGTATCTTTTATATATCATAGCTATTAGTAAATAGCAGTGTTGTCATTACAAGTAATAATATAATAATCATTTAAACTATAATTGGCAACACAGACCAATAATTGACAAGCACTGCCGATAGAGGGCGTTTTGCGCCCATATATACTACGCGTTCACTTCGAGATTGCCGTCGGCGACCGTTACGACGTCACAGCTGTCGACACTGTTGACAAAACAATGAAATTATTGTTGGATTTTGTTACACAAAAATGCTTGGCAAGTTGATAAAATAAAATACTATGCTTATCCATACAAATGTTATAAATGCAAATGTGAGTTTGTTTGTTATTCGTATGTTATTATAGTCTATAAAATATAGCATGATCTCTGTGACAGTTCTCACTAGTGCCGTACGCTTACGATGCAGTCCGTATTTTTGTCGATATATATCCTTATTTTTTAAAGTTATTTGCTACTGCAATTGAAAAATAATACACGAAAATCTTATTGAACTTCAATCAAATGCATGGATGAATCGATTATAAATTTAAAACAATTAATGAAAATCTTATTGAATTTAAATTCATGGATTTTATTTAATTTAAACTAAAGCTGTTAATTAATTCTTTTTATTATTTGAAAGGAATACATCCAAGTTTATCGTCAGTATTATCATCATCGCTGGAGCGTTCCTGTAGGTTGATGATGAGTTCTTGGTCACATAGTATTTCATGAATAATCATGTTTATTTTATAAAAGAAATTATCTTTTTAATATAATAGAAATGGTCTTATTAATATTATAACTGATGTCTGAATACTAAATTAACACAATTTACTTATTTTATAGAGTAACCATGTGGTTTATATAGGTAATGTATTGGTTTTACTTGTTTTATAAATAATTAATAAGAATGTTATCGACTTACGTTTATCGATTGCCCCATCTCTATCTTATTCTCAGTTCAGTATGATCTTGTACTTGCGTAAGCACCATACTTTTATAAAATGGTTACTAAGTATTTTAAAACATATGAGCTAATAGTTTTGGTGTAAATATTCATATTTTTATATTCATAATTCAGTTGAGATATAACTGGCACCTAAAGAATGAAAATATAGGCGATATAATCAATTGTGGTAGGTCCACGCTGTTGACAGTTTTCTGTCTACAGCCGCGGGCCGGTCCGTCCGGGGTAGTACCACACTCTCGCAGAAGATCGACGTCTGAGTAGTGGCAATGTGCTATTGCGCTTCAGTCGGTGAGCGAGAGAGTCGGAAGCCCAACTGGGTGGGCTTGGGGATTTTATTGGAAGGCAGCGGCCTTTGCAATACCCTTGGTATTGCAAAGGTTCATGGGCGGTAGTGACACTTACTATCAGGCGTACTGCTTTCTCGTTTGCCACCATAAGCAATAAAAAAAATACAAATTAAAATTGTAATAATGACGCGTATTCATAAATACTTCATCGGTTTTGTCGCTATCTGTCACAGAGATCAAGCTATATTTTAAGGACTATAGTTAACTCGACCCATTATAAAGAAATTTATTACAAGTTATTATCATTATTAGATGTTTCAACAATACAGAAAAGAACAAAGGATATATTTAAGACTATATTAACATACCACACGTGCAAAGTTACTGGTGGAAACTACTACTTAATAAATAAAAAACAAACATCAAGAATTTGTTCGTTTAAAATGAATATATATATACAATAGCGTTGCTATCGATACTAAGCGGGCGATGTTGGCGGCACGAGGTAGGGATCTGGGACGGGAGGTAACGGCAATCTTGAAGTGATCGTGTAGTAAAAGGGTACATAGGCTCTCGCTGCAAGAGTCTCGCAGTGCTCCCTTACACAGCATTTTACGATTTCTTTGGCAAAGAAAGGATTGTCAACATTTTGTATTCTCAATACCAGTACACGGGGAAATAATTTGATGTTATTTTAAACATTCTCATGATAGATAGGTGTGATTATAGCCCCTACTCCCGTTAAGTGGTATGTAAGTACTTAATTATTGACAGTTAGTACCAATAGATGAATGGAATTTCATTAATTTAGTTGGATTTTTCATTTCTATCAAAACAAGTGACTGTGTTATTTTAACAGCGAGAGTTGCAAAACTTGCGAGATTCGCAAGAGCCTTGTATTTGGTTAACACTAGTTTAGAAGTAGTAATAGATACATGTCTATTGTCTAATGTATTTGTTCGCAATAAAAACAAAATATACAAAGTTACAAATAAAAATGAGATGAATAAATTATAGATTAAATAATTAAGTTTAGTACAATATAATATATATCAAAGTCGATGAAGGTCTCTGAACTGTATTATAAATTTGACGCAGCAGGTCTGAACCTGAAAATTAAAAAAAAAATATTAAATTGTTAAGAAATTTCTTTAGAGAACTGTAAGTATATATTGGCTAATTTGTTTTGTAACTTTATATTTAAATGTACTAATTAAGTGTGATAATAATGACCCAATGTTTAATTTGTAAATATTTGAGAACCAATTCTTATAATGAGGTAGATTCCGATATAAAAGTTTCGAATAAATTCTGATAAAGACATATTTCGATAAAGACACGTTTACGTTTTATTTATCAAACGAATGTTAACCTAGAAATTAAGTCAAATTGTTACTTTGTTGCTATTTTCCTTTTACAATATCCTAAAAAATATATATGTATATGAAACATTATTACATAGTTTGATATAACTAATATTACTGTAACGGCCAGCAAAAGAGGCATTGAAAAGAACGTGTAAATGTGGGCAGAGGCGAAGCCGAGGCACACATACGAAAATCCATTAATTCCTAGCTGTGGCCAAGGCTTGTATAGTACTATTTCTCAACAACAACAAGCATGTTTAAGAAATATATATATATATATATATATTTATTATTGCTTATGGCGGCAAACGAGCAAGCACACACCTAATGGTTAGTGTTATTGCCGCCCATGGACATTTGCTATACCAAGGGTACAGCTAGGCTGCTGCCTACCACCGACCGAAGCACAGCAGCACATTGCCACTGTTCAAACGTCGATTTTCTGCGAAAGTGTGGTACTACCTCGGACCGACCCGCCTGCGACTGTAGACAGAAAACTGTCAACAGCGTGGCCCTGCCTCTATCAAAATATAGTAGATATCCGTAATGGTATTTGGAACTTAGGTATATATTTCACCTGGAATTTTACATTCTACCTAGAATAGTAGAATATTGACTCCTTACCGAACGTACCCCATACATATACCCATTTTTACAATTTTTAATCCCCTGCCCTCTTCATCGGTGTACATCCGTAGTACGCGGTCAGGACCCAACTTTCCCTAAGCGTAGTAGTTTGGAAAACTCCCTGTACAACCTAAATAGTCATAATATGCGACGTTCCCTTACTTTAAATGGAAGTCTTCTAAAACAGAAATCACTAATAGAAAATAAGATCTCTGAGAAGAACACTGATATTTATCACTCTTTTAGAAGTTGTAAGCATATTGCAAACTTCGGATGGATATAAAATATTTTAATAAATGTGCCATAAGAGTTACATTCAAATATCTTAATATATGGTCTAATCTTAAAATATGCATTTGGCACATCGACAATTTCTCTGTCATAAATGATATTCAACCAAATCTAATTATTTCAAATGGGCAATAAGCAGTTAGATTGGTTATTGGCAATTCGAAGTATATCTTATATACTATTTTTCTTGCCTGTGTTTATGTCGGATCGCGAGATTTTCCTTCATTTTAAACGCTTATCGTGTCAGTTAACGATGAGAAATAGACCACTGTCTAAAAATGTCTCTTTTTTTTTTAATTTGAGATATAAAATTATTTAAGAAGAGATCTTTTAACGGATGCGTCGATTTTGCAATAGAAATCAAATCTTTCTATTCTACTTCAAAATGTCATGTTTAAAGAATGGAAGGCCACGTAAAAAGAGTTGGTGTACTCCCTACGATTCTGCAGTTTAATTCCACTGGTCGACTAGGAGTATAATTATATTAAATAGTCTTTAATTTTTTTTTAGTCTAAAATCTCATCGAAATTTCTACAATGACCTGAAGCAAAAACTGTCAATGGATCCGCGAGCTGTGGTTGGTGATGATCCACTTTCACAGAATGATGAGGTACTTCATATATTAATTATAGATTCAATGGTATTTTTTGTGATTTCATCCATCCATAGCTTGTAGAGCTCCACCGTTGGACATAGGCTCACAAAAATAATTTTATTATGTATAAAAGTTGCGAGGGCACTTACATATTGTCAGTTTTAACATTTTATATTAATCAAATAAGCTACCACCGGATCGGAACGTAACCGCTACTGAGAAGATCCGCAAGAAACTCAGCGGGTTTGTCTATTAATCTTTTCTGACGTTTTTATAAAAAAAAATAGTATAACATGATCAGGTAATAATGAGTTCCAGTTTGATGCATTTTGAACCGCAATGTAATGTAAATTTTAAATACAACGTAAAAGATTATGGCTGGACCACAAGCGGCACTCGAGCACGAGTTAACTACTAGAGCAGCCATCACTCCCCTCAACCACTACTCGGAACGTTCCTGTTCCACCTGCATACATGTCGGCTAGTGCTGCAGGCCATGATTAGAGTAATAGCTGGCAACATCAGTAACTAGAACGCTATCGTCGCATTCTGTGAAAGAGTTCTAAGAGTTTTTATTTCGATTATTCCTTCTTTTGTAATGATATTTGCTTGCACCGATATTAGTTGTATTTTCGACTGTTACGTGATAATCAGGGGTGTCGTTACATGTCTCAAACAGCTGGCTATGAATTAATTATATCGCTTTATAATTCCAGAGTGTATGGAAGCAGCATTTTTGTGATAACGAACTGAAAACTTTGATATTGCAAGATGTAGTAAGGACCTTCCCAGACGAACTATACTTCAGGGACAAAGATGTTCAAGATTTAATGGTGAGACTTTTACGTATACCCTATAGGATTTTTTTATCTCGTTAGTTCACAGACATAAGTATATGTAAGATATATGTATGTCCCTCTGTTGGGCTCGAAGGACCATAATGGGAGGGAAATTGACCTACTATACCACGCTGGTGTTGGTATAGGGTTTTGTTTCGAGTTTTCTTTCTCTTGATAGATGTTATATGCATTTCATATCCTTTAGACGTCCCTTATGGTCACCCACGGGAAAGACGGTGGTGAAATGTATTCTTACTCCGTCACCATACGGAAATAAGTAAGCATACAATTACCAAAAAAGATGCCCCAGGATCAGTAAAAATAAGTCGTTTTGATGTTTTTTGCTGATTTACTCGAGCACTTCTGAAACTCATTCAAGTTTGGTATGACCTTGTAATGGCAATAGGCTCGAATAGGCCCTGAAATGACCCAATTCTTTTAGGGAATATATGTAAATAACATCTGTGCAAGAGAAGGAAAACTATATAAAAGCCAATACCAACATCCCTGACCGGCGCGGTATAGTAGAATAATCTACCTCGTATTATGGATGAGGCTCGAGTCCAGCAGTGGGACATACATATGATATGTTAGTTAAACACACATCATTCTCCTACTCTTATCTCAATTACTTGGGGTCGATACAATATGTACTCTTGTTTCATAGTACATATTGTAGAAGTTATTGGCAATAGTTTTATGACCGGCCGCTTGCAAGGCGTCAACTTTTGTGATTGTTGACCAAACGGCATCATGTGGAGTTGGCCCAGGTCGTTATAAGGCTCTTAGTCGTCTTTTACGACATCCACGAGCAAAGTAAGGGTTGGTTGTATTCTTAGCCGCTACCACACAGCTATTAAACACTATACAATAGAAATAGTACATAAGAACTTTGTATCCCACAGCACAGATTCTGTTTGTCTCTGTCACATATGATTTCTTTGCGGACAAACCTCAACCTAAGCCTAATTGCCGCGGATTATCGAACCGGTGATCAGTCTGTCCCACTCGGAGAGAGGCCGATCGCGTGAAAGCGACGCCCATAGTAATAGGAAAAGGGCAACCCGTCAGGCTGGCCACGAATGTCAAGGTATCAGTACGGCCCAATGGGGATGGGAAACAAATACCGTGGGCTATGATCTAACGAACAAACGTGGCCTGAATAATGGCAAAAACTGATTATTAATAAAATTTAAAAATTATATTTTTAGGTGCGTATATTATTCTTCTGGGCCCGTTCACATTCCACTGTCGGTTATCGCCAAGGTATGCATGAAATCCTGGCGCCTCTACTCTTCGAGTTGTATCTAGACAGGGCTTTTGCTTCTAGCAACGTTAGGTAAGTCATTATCAGTCATTTATGCTATAGCTGATATCCTTCTAACGGCTGGACTAGAGCCTCCTCTGCATTAGAAAAAATATTGACCTATTATACCACGCTGTATAGACGAATTGGTATAGTGTTTTATTTCAAATTTTCCTTGTCTTGCACAGATTGTGTATGCCCTTAGTCGTCTTTTGCTTCACCCAAAGAGAAGAACGGGAGTGGTGAAACAAGGCAAACTGTATTATTAACTGTACATAATTCGTCTTCTCCCGTCCGAGTGGTGATAAATTTACAATATAATGTGTCATCTTCCTTTTATGCAGATGTCGTCAGAGATAACTAAGCAAATACATTTTGTGTGGTGACAGAGTAAGAATAGAATGCATCACGAAAACTTTACAAAAACTCTGTATCAACACGTCTGATCGGCGTCTTATATTGGGCCAATTACCCTCTCTTTTTATTATAGAAACAAAACAGTACACCTGTTATTACCGCCTGTTATTGCCCAATTGTTACTGCCGTCGTAGACCTTTGATTGTTACTGCCGTCATAGACCTTTGTAATACCAGGGCTATAGCGAGGCCGCTGTCTACCAATAAAAATCCACCCAGAAAGTTGAGATTTCTTCTCTCTCGCTCACTGAACGAAGCGCAGCAGCGCAATGCCCATTGGTGAGAGTTCGATCTTCTGCTCAGTGTGGTACTACCCCGGACGCACTGTCCCGCGACTATAGATAGAAAACTGTCAACAGTGTGGAAATACTACTATATATTAAAGATCTTTTCCGTGTGGTGACGGACTAAGTATACTATTCACCACCCCATATCTTACCCGTGGGTGAACATACGAGACGACTAAGGGATATAAAACGCATATAACATCTATGCGAGAGAAGGAAAACTCGAAACAAAACCCAAACTGACACGTCTGACCAGCGTGGTATAGTAGGTTAATTTCCCTCCCATTACGGAGGAGGCCCGAGCCCAACAGTGGGTGGTTTATGGGCTGTGATGATGATGATTAAAGATCTCATTGTGGATGAGTCCCAAGCCCAACAGTGGGGCATATATGAGCTGATGATAATTAGCTATATAAATATTGATAACTATATTTTATTTCAGTGACAAGCTAAAATATATATTGGATGATAATTATTTAGAGCACGACAGCTAGTAAGTACTTTTTTATACTTATATTTATGTACTTTTTATATTATATACTTATATATCCTATTAGCTTAAAGATTTCTGATGTTTATTCGCGTATTACGCATTTGAAATGAAAACTATTTTAAGGATGTTTATGGTCACCGGACTACTGAGTCAGGTTAATTCTCCCGTGACCAAGAATACTAAAAAAGTAATCGAAACGTCGAGTTTAATTAAATCGATGGATTAGTGCTGAAGTCATAGGTTCGAATTCCACTCATCTTTCGATTCCGTAATCGATAAAAGTCTGTTATAAGTTTGGTGCTTTATATATAAAATTTATATATTGTTAAAATTTCTATAATAATAAATATATTGTTAAAATATCTATAATATATAAGTTATACAAACTTTAATAACTTATTTTTTTTTTGTATAATATCAATTATTCAATTAATATATAATATCACTTGTTAAAACTATATGATATCATTTGTTAAATTTACCATATGATATCATTTGTTAAAATTGTATCGCTTATTAACTTATAATTTCTATATATAACATTTGTTAAAATTTCTATGAAATTCATCATTAGTTAAAAAAATGTATCATATCACTTGTTAAATTTGTTATATCATAAAACTTGTTACAATTTCTATATTAGATCACTTGTTAAAGTTACACTATTATTATTGTAAAGTTTTCGTCATCATAACATTTTATTATTAATTCTATCACTTGTTAAAATTTGCTATATCATATCAATTGATAAAAATTGCTGTACTATATATCTTTAGATTTGTTGGCACTTAGTCGATTATTTACATATATAGTTTTGCCGTGAATTTAAATATCTTTTTGCTACTTAAAACTGTACAAAGTAGCAGAATATTGAATTGCTACAATTTTACTTGTTAAATTTGTTCTTTTTATATTAAAATAAATGATTTTCATTCCAGCATGTTATTCAGTGCCATTATGAAAGGGTTAGAGAAGTTCTACACGACCGGTGACGTGGTCCCTTCATCTGTGGGAAGATTACCTATTTCTAAAATAGCACACGTAAGTAATCATTTTAGCATTTCGCTTGCCACCGCTAGACGTAGCCCTCCCATAGAATGCCACATAGGGCGAGTCATTCACTTCAAGGCATTATTGCCATTGGCAAAAGATGCTGCCAATTATCTTGCTGCACTCAGCTTGTTTTTACGACTTGTACATTGAATTCTTAATCTGTAACCACATTATTATCCACAGATATTATTTCATTAGTTTTCTTCTCTTTCTTAGAAAACATTAATACCAAATACGACCAACACTGCGACGTCCGATACGCGGTCGCCACTTGATAACCTTTCTTTCTCATCTATTGTCGGGTCGCTAAGCGATGTGGCCTGCCCATTGCCACTTCAGCGTGCTAATACTTTGTGCTATGTCGGTTACACCCATTCTTCTGCTATATGTAGAATGATAGATTGCATTAAAAATATAAATTAAAAAAAATAACATAACGAATTAAAATACTAAAATATTAAATATAATACAAGTTGACGCTTTCACTTTCCCGCCAAAAGCCATAACATTTTCTTTATTATTTTGTTGTAGAATCCTAATGAAGTGGTGAGATATTTGGACAAAGTACGCGACGAGTTCCTCTTGCCTCTCGATCTGGAATTGGCGACGCATTTAGCGTCATGCAACATTTCTATGGAGCTATTTGGAATGTAAGTTTCATTGTACCAGTAACTTGCTTCGTTCTTAACCTAGAATATTCTAACTAATAATAGGCGAGAACTTAAGAAAAATCTAAGGTAATAAAACTGAATTTCATGCAGATGAAGGCTTAAGCATCAACTAATATTTAAAATGGGTTCAATTTTTGAAATTAGTCTATGATGATTTGTCTAAATCTGTATTTTTATGTATTGCGTTGATAGGTCTGTCAAGAATATAGCTGTGTGGTAGCTACAAATACTACCAACCCTTACTTTGCTCGTGGATGTCGTAAAAGACGACTAAGAGCCTTATAACAACCTCGGCCAACTCCATCTGATGCCGTTTGGTCAACAATTACATTCCCAAGGAGGGTTGACGTCTGGCAGGCGGCCGGTCATAAAACTATTGCCAATAACTTTTACAATATGTACTATGAAAGAAGAGTACATATTGTATCGACCCCAATCAATTGGGATAAGAGCAGGAGAATGATGAATGAGGTCTATTAAGAATATCTCATAAATACCTCTGTTGCTCGAGCCTCCTATACAATGGGGTGAAATTGACTTTCTACACCACGCTGATTAGACGTGGGTTTTATTTCGAGTTTTCCTTATTTTTTTACAAGACAACGCCCGGTTCTATGTAGATAATCCTTGAATTGTGGGAAACTATAAACTTGTGAGGGAATGCAACCATACCACGTGAATCATGGTTTACAATTTTTAAATTTGACCTATTATACCACGCTGGTCAGATATGTTGATATAGAGTTTAATTTTGAGTTTTCCTTCTTTTAATTAGATTTTATATGCCTATTACATCACTTAATCTTCTTATACAACACCCACGGGGAAGATATGAGTCATATCTCACAAGAGCTTTTGTGGCAAACTAGAGTCTGAACAACCCCATCTGATCCGTTCGGGGCGACGAAAAGGCGGCCTCATTCCTTTCTTTACTTCAGAGACCAATATTAAAAGAGCGGACGCCGTGTCCGGCATATATAATTATTTTTGGTAATTTTTTTTAGCCGATGGCTGAGACTGCTATTCGGGCGGGAGTTTCCACGTTCAGAAATCGCCAATCTTTGGGGTTTCCTTTTCGCCGATGGACCAATGTTACCTAACTTGCAGTATGTCATCGTTGCCATGTTAATATCAATGAGGAAAACACGTGAGTATTGAATTATGATAAATGTTTCTATTATTTATTTTTATAACTCTTGGTGGCAAACGAGTAAACAGCACACCTGATGGTAAGTGTTACTGCCGTCCATAGACCTTCGCAATACCAGGAGTATAAGTAGGCCGCTGTCTACCAACTAAAACCCACCCAGAAAGTAGGGCTGTCGGCTCTCGCTCACCGAAAGAAGCACAGCAGCAAATTGCCACTGCTCCGATGTCGATTTTCTGCGAGAATGTGGTACTAAACCGGACGGACCGGCCCGCGGCTGTAGACAGAAAACTGTCAACAGTGTGATCCTATCATTATTTAAAATTTACACCATTATTAAATGTAATTGTGGACTAAAAGTGAATTTGTCGAATATAACAAATTCTAAATTCTCATATTTATTTATTTTATTTGTTTATTTATTTGGTTTGCTAACAAATGTAACAGTAATACATCCACTTATTTCTAGTTTTACAGATTTATAAAAGGTTACATTATATAACAAGCAAACACCACATGCATATATCTATCTATAGTATTTTAAGAGAGAAAGTAAACAAGAGTAATTCTAGACAATTAAAAAAAACAAAGCCATATTATATTTACAATAAAATCAACGTTTGTACAATTTTACGAAAGCGACTGAGAGAATCTGAAAATACATCTATAGAGTCACAATACTGATTCAAAAGCTTACTCAAACGAGGAATTGGAGAAGTGCAGCCTAATACGGTTCTTCTTAGTGGTGGATAGATAGGAGTGATTTGTCCTCGAGGGAATTTATGCGGCACTCTAAAATTAAGCCTTGCCAGCAACTCTGGACAATATATTTTATTACGAAGAAGTTTGTATAAGAACATTAGATCTAAATATTGTCTTCTTTTTTCAAGTGTGTCCATTTTAAAATGTATAAGTTTATCATCATACGACATTTTTCTTATATTTAATGTTCTAGAATAAGACAAATGCCAGAGGAATCGCTTTTGGATTCTTTCTAATCTTAATATATGAGTAGCATAATGCGGGCGCCAGACCACACTGCAATATTCCAAACCACTTCTTACAATACTATTGTATAGTTTTAATTTTGTTTGTATGTCGCGAAAAACCTTTCCATTTCGTATAATGAATCCTAGAGCCCTAGATGCCTTTTTAATTGTCACTTCAAAATGAGCTGTAAAAGTTAGTTTTTTGTCCAACAAGATTCCAAGATCCGAAACACAATCACTTTCCATTAATTGAATATTATTTATTTTATACACTGACTTAATTTCATTTATTTTACAAGTAAACCTAATAAACTGATATTTTTTTGCATTTAATAAAATACCATTTTTGTGACACCACTTAGACAGTAAATTTAGGTCCTCCTGCAGCAAATCAATGTCGCTATGTGATTCTATAGTTTTATAGATTTTTAGGTCGTCTGCAAATAAAAGTGGTGTAGCATATAGAAAGCAATTGGGAAGGTCATTTATAAATATATTAAATAACAGGGAGCCCAAGTGTGAACCTTGAGGCACGGCTGAAGTTATTAAATAATTAGCCGATTTAAAACCATTGAGGACTACATTAAAAAGACGATCACTTAAGTATGATTTGATCCATGAATACATAGAACCCGCGAAGCCATATGCGTCCAACTTATCAAGTAGCATAGAATGAGAAACCCTATCGAAAGCTTTGCTAAAATCAGTGTATATTACATCCACCTACTTATGACTATCCAGAGCTTCCGATAGGGTCTCTACGAAAGCAGTTAGATTTGTACAAGTGGAGCGGGACCTCACGAAACCATGTTGATAGTCAGACAAGTAAGGCCGGAAGTATGACTCTATATATGTATAAACTAAAGACTCAAAAAGTTTGGCTATACATGATAGTATAGATATTGGTCTATAATTAGTTACTATGTGTTTGTCACTGGATTTATGAACTGGAACCACATTAGCAACTTTCCAACACTTTGGGAATGATCCACGTTTTAGAGATTCATTATAAACTCATTTGCAAAAAAAAACGGGCGGTTTTGATTTTCATTCATATTTAAAAAGATACAATACCAAAAAGGTTTCAATCGTTTGTACACGTTATTGGCCGGTTTTAAAAATGCTGTGGTATTTAAAAAAGTACGTTCTAAATTCAATTTTTCATTTGATGTTCATTTTTACAGAAAACCCCTTTTTATCCTACATTTTTGGCGCGAAGTTCCAGAAGTTAACATCGACTTTCATAACTTTTATTCAATTTTTATCGATTAATTTCATATCCTTGACTGTCAAAGCTTTATTTAATGCTGTTTGGCTGTATCAAAAATGGTAGATAAAGTGGTAAAAGCTACCAAAATTATCGCGCTGCTTGAAGAGGGTTGCAGCCAATGTTTCGTGGCTAGGAGGCTAAATGTTAGTCGCTCGACAGTCCAAAGGACCTGGCAGCGATATCAGGAGACTGGTTCCGTCGAGAGAAGGCCTGGTTCTGGAAGAAAACCATGTACCCAACCACGGGATGATCGTTTTCTTGTGAGTCGCGCATTGAGAAATCGCAAATCTTCGTATGTGGATCTTAAGAACAACCTCCAAGAAGTAAGAAATGTGCATATTAGTCTATGGACGGTCAGGAGGAGGCTTCTCGCTGCCAATATACGCAGTCACCGCCCGGCCCGCGGCCCCAAATTACTCCGTGAGCACAGAGTTCACAGGCTTAGGTTCGCTAGAAATTGTGAATCATGGACTCAAGACGATTGGAATAGGGTTTTGTTCTCTGATGAAGCCAGGATATCTCTGTTCGGTGAAGATCGACGTCGGCGAGTGCTAAGAAGACAAGGAGAACGCTTTGCAGAGGCATGTTTCGAAGAAATCACACCTTATGGTGGGGGCTCTGTTATGTTTTGGGCAGGAATAAATTCAATGGATCGTACAGAGTTAGTCTTCATTGAAAACGGCTCACTGACTGGGCATCGATACATAACGGAAGTTCTAATTTCTCATGCACAACCCGCATTGGCCGCTCTAGGTGAAGACTCGATTTTTATGGACGACAATGCTCGCGCCCACCGATCCCGCGATGTTAATGCGTATGTGCAAGAGGTCGGCATTCGTCGTTTGGATTGGCCAGCTCGAAGTCCCGACCTCAATCCCATAGAGCATGTCTGGGACGTTCTGAAACGGCGTGTGAGATCAGTACACCCGGCTCCGCAGACCATCAGAGAGCTGAAGAATGTGATTACTGCGGAGTGGGAACGTATTCCGCAAGCAAGTATCCGGGATATACTCGCTAGCATGCCCAGACGAATTCAAGCTGTGATTTTAGCTAGAGGGGGTCACACTCGATACTAAACATTTATCTGCTTTTACTTTATTAAAGAAAAACAAACAAAAAAACTTTTTTATTTTTACTTCATGAGCATATGCACTACTAGCGAATATACACTACTAGCGAGGTTTAGCATTATTTCCCATAAATTGTATCTAAATTTTATGAAATACTGATGAAAACGATTATTTTCTTATTAATTTACCAAATTGTGTGGATAAAACTACCTATAATTATCAAACAAAGAAATATTAACATTTGAAATGGTTCATTGCTTAGGTGCCCGTTTTTTTTGCAAATGAGTGTATATTATATGAAGTGGAGTGACCAAACTCGTCGCGCATGAAACGACAAAGTGAGCAGGGATGCCATCGGGCCCAGCTCCCTTTGTCGAGTGAAGTTGCTTAAGTTTTTTAAGTATTTCCTCAGGCTCAATGTACAACGACGTGAAACAGCTTTTATTTCCTAAAACATTGTCAGATGGTAGAATATTGGAAAGAGAAGCGTTATCTATAGCGTTTGTGTACGTTGATACAAAATATGAGGTAAACATGTTACTTATTTCCTCGTCGTCATTACTTTTACGTAATCCATCCGACATCAAGGAAGGATATGGACTAGATCGGTTTTTTTTTTGCTTTAATATAGGACCAAAACCCCTTATCGCTTTTTGAAATGCTGTCCTCAATTTGGGTAATATAATTACTGTAGCAAAGTTTACTCAGTTTTCTGCAGTCTGCGGTTAAAAATTTTAGTTCAATTTCATCTTTATTAGGGTTTTTATAAATTTTAAGTCGACGCCTTATCTTTTTTATGAAGATTGCGTATCAAACATCGGTTAAACCATACCGGATATCTGCCGCTTCTAATCTTACGTTGAGGCACATGACACTGTATAGTCTCATATAAAATGTCGTAAAATATCTGTGTCATTTCATCAACATCCTTGTTATCTAAAACTGTATATAAGCCCCGCGCGTTGATATTGCGATGGAACCTTGTCACAATAACAGCTGCGTGACGTCATCCATAGCAAAAAAATACAGATAGCAAAAAAAAAATTTCATAAAAAGTAAATGCTATAAATACCTACATAATAATTATACTTATTGTTGATGTGTAAATATAATTAATATATTGTGTGTATTATAATATAAATATTTTTTAATTAATGTCTGGGTTATGTGATTATAAATTATAAATAAAACCAGGCTGGTATGTTAAAAATTTATGTTTATTTAAAATCTTAACCTATTTCTTCAATCCCACTCATATTGTCTTCCGAATCAGAACTACTTTCGGTGTCAGTTGTTTCAAATTCACTGTCGTCTGCCGTATTTATTATAAATAACTCGTCAGTCATTCTATCTTTCTGCCAATATTCCTCTTCAAGCCTTTTCACGTGGTTTACTTCTTTTCTCCAGTCATCTGGAGTTATTGATGCCAACGCCTCCAACGTCAGAGATTCAATTCGACTCTCTAACTGCTCCACATTCTTTTCTGACACCCTCATTTTTACTAGGTTCCAGATGTACTCAATAGGGTTGAAGTCGCAGTTGTACGGTGGCAATCTAACGACCTCATGGCCACTGTCAGCTAATAACTTGTCGATTTTATAATTTTTCGGCGGTTTGTGCTGTTTAATTAATAAATATAATTCCGGTTTTGTACTCTCGCTGGGAAATTCGATGTGGTGAGCTTGTAGCCACTCAACCATTACCTGTTTTCTATTATTCATGTTTGGTGGCTTATTCTCTTCCTTACTGTGATAAGGGGCGTTGTCCATCACAATTATGGAGTTGCGTGGTATATTAGGCAGTAATTTTTCTGTAAGCCACTTTGTAAAATTTTCGGCATTCATTTGGTCGTGATAATCCCCCGTTTTGGTGTCCGCCTTAAACATTAAAAGGGCATTGTTAACAAAGCCAGTTTCGCTTCCCGCGTGAACTATTATCCATCGGCGGCCGGGGCAGTCGTTCCGTCTCACTCCTCGGTCACACATCGGTTGCTGTTTGCCAACATTTTTTCACTGTGTAGTGCGCGTGTATCCACGTTTCGTCGAGATAAATAACGGGTCTTTTGTTAGCACCAAGCGAGTCATTCTCTTTCATACGGCGTAAATATTTAGCCCTCCACGCTTGTATTTGGGGTCTTTCAATTAGAGCCAGTCTTTTTTGGTAACAACGTTTAAATTGGTAGCCTAAATCAGTTTTAATTATTTTTCTTAGTGTAGTTTCACTACCAGTATAATTAAGGTCTACTTTTGCAGCCGCCAAGATTTTGCGCATTGTAGGAATTTCTTTTCTCACCGTATACATTGAATGAATGATATTTCTTAATGCTGTTAGTGAAAATCCGTCGAAATATTCCTTCCTTTGCCTTTTTGCTTTGGTAGGAGTTCTCATTTTGCTGCCACTTGCTGTTGCTGATTCATGCTCTCGTCGTAATTTCGTCACAGTATTTTTTGCAACGCCTGTGGCACAAGTCACACGTTCCGTGACTTTGGTAGAATTTTGTAAAATATTTAAAATGTCTTTTACCAGTTGCTTCGACATTAAAATGTCCTTGGTAGTGTCCGAAGCACTTTTTAAGACACGGTTTATATTTTGAATAACTAACTTAGAGTCCTCTCTCTCTTTTACAAAATAATTGTCCACTTTAATAATCATTTCACGAGCACGACTGTTAATTAATTTCTTACTCATTTTAACGGGTAACAGGTAACAAAACTCAACAGTAAAACAGGATAACAAAAACAAAAAGCTATAGTTAACAAGTACTCGATGCGCGTAAGCACGTAAGCGTGGGCTGACCTTGCGAACGGTACTGACGGTGCGACTTCGACTACGTCACCAAGATGGCCGCCAATCGCAATATCAACGCGCGGGGCTGGTACCAGTCATGTTCATCTAGACATTTACATATTATAGTATAATCGGCTTTATAATAATCGATTCTATTAGTTCTATGCAGTTTTAAAGTGGTCATATTTTCAATTGGAATTGTTATATCTAAAGCTGGATGGTAGGGATCCTCTGGACATAAAATATCCGTCGCTTTAGAAATAAGATACGATGGAACATCAGTCAAGACTAAATCCAAAATTTTACCACTATTATTTTGAATATTATTAATTTGTTGTAAATTATTCACATAAGAAAAGTCTATGAGTGATTCACAAGCTGCAGGCAAGGATAACTTTCTTTCATTATTATTTATTACACTCCAGTCAATAGAACTCAAATTAAAATCTCCTATGATACAAGATTTGGAAGTCCATTTTTCATAGAAAAGATTACATTGTTTGATAAAGTGCTCCAGTGTAGTTTTATGCACCGGTGATGGCAGATAAACCGCACAAAATGCTATCTGTTCGATTTTTTTATTGGCTTTTAGTATATCAATAACAATCCAAAGCTCCTCGCAGTCACTTTCATTCGAGTGTAAACGTACAGAATTATATATTTTTGAAACGGCAACCAACACAACTCCACCGTTTTTTATTTCTCATATGGCGAATCTATATGTATGTGTATGTATGTATGTACAAACTTTAAAAATAAAATATTAAGGAAAAAAAAGAAACAAAAAAATATTCAAAAAATTGCATTAAATTTATAATATTTAATATTCGAATTTTTTTCATAAATTTACTCTTTTTTAATAACATACATACATACCATCACGCCATGTCCTTTGCAGGGTAGGCAGAGAGAACAGAGTGCCAGAGAACTCTATCCTTGCATACTTCACTCGCTTCCTCAACATTCATAATTCTCTTCATACACGCTCGCCGGTTTCGGAGACTCTTGACTCCACCTTCTTTCAGTACATGACCGATCTGGTCTAGGTAGGTTAGTCTCGGTCTCCCCCGGTACCTACATCCTTCCACTTTCGCATTGTATATCTTCTTAACCAGACGTTCGTTCGGCATTCTTTCCACATGTTCGAACCATCGGAGCATTCCCTTTCGCATCTTTACACCAATACTCTCTTTCATACCTACTCGCGCTCTCTCTCTTTTTAATAACCCCACGCAAAAACAAGAAAGTATTATGTGTGTATGTGTATGCAAATATTTACAACCTTTGAAATGTTTGTTTAATACCCGTGCGAAGCCGGGACGGGCTGCTAGTACGAAATAAAATTATTTATACAGTTTTTATCGTATTTCGTATTCAATTGTTAACAATGAAAATGATTTTTGAAAATCGCTGTAAAAATAAAATTCGAATACAAATGCTATGTTTAAAAAATAGTTTTAAGTCAGATGCGTAATACTCGCGTAAATATCTGAAATAATTATCTCATTTGGCGGGCTATAAATACAATGTTTCGCCACATCCTACTTTCTCGTGGTAGTCGAAAAAACTGCGTAAAGATATAATATGACAGTAGGTCATAGTTCTCTGCAGAGAAAGTCATTAGTCGCAAATGCGATTACCAAACCGAAATGCGTACCGCAATGCGGGTTAGGGCGTCCCCCGGAGGCGACGCGTACCGACCCGCCCCCGTCGGTACGAACTTCGGCAGTTGCGGCGATGGGGGCCGCCACCCATCACGCCTTGCCCAGTCAGGCGAGTCGAGGAGAGCAGAGTGCCGGGCGGGCACGTGGAATGTAAGAGGTTGTGTGGAAGGTAAGTTGCACGAGCTGATATCCGTCATGGCGGACAAACAGCTAGACGTGCTCTGTGTAACAGAGACCAAGCGAAGGGGCGGGCACGCCTGCGATCTTCCTGGTGGCGGGATGGCTCTGTGGTCTGGTGTACCACAGAGCGATCGAGCCAGCATGGGGGTAGGAGTACTGCTGTCCTCTCGCTTGGCCTCAGGTGTGAAGGATTACGGAATGTATGATCCCAGACTTCTTTGGGTCCGTATAAAACTTGGTGTCACCAAGGTATTCATGGTTGTAGCATATGCTCCCGTAGGATCCTCGGTGGCATCAGACCTAGAGAAGTTTTGGGATAATGTTAGGGAAGTTCTGGATATGGCAGAAACCAGTGAACGCGTGATTGTATGCGGAGATTTGAACGGATGGGTGGGGACCAAGCGTCCCGACTATGAGGACGTACTTGGTCCATTTGGTGATAAGAGAGTGAACGACGCAGGTAGGCTCATAGCGGATGTATGCATGGAGAGAAACCTTATTATGTCAAACACATTTTTCCAACATAAGGACATCCATATGTATACATGGAGAAGGAATGAACAGAAAAGTATAATAGATTTAATTTTGGTAGACAGTCGCCTCCGAAGCAAAATATTGGACGCAAGAGCCTACAGGGGCCCCACAGTCGATACGGACCACTATCTCGTTATTGCGAGATTTAGTGGTCTGTTCAGAAAGTGGAGGCACTGGCGAGAGCGTGTCCACTTCGGAGGGCTTGAAAGAATAAAGGTTGAAAGGTTGCAAGAAGAGTGTGTAAGAGAAAAGTATGCAGAGGGTGTCCGAGAACGGCTGACGATGGCAAGCCAGCCGCAATCGGACATTGAAGAATGCTGGAGAGTATTGAAAGAGAGTATGGTAGACACAGCGAAAGAAGTATGTGGAAGTTCAAAGAAGCATAGAAACACAAATGGTGATGCATGGTGGGATGCGGAAGTGGCAGCTTCCGTAGAGCAAAAGAAGAAAGCGTGGCTGGACTATGTCTCTTCTTTGAATCTGAATGACAGTATGACTGAACAGAAGAAAGAAATATATCGGCAATGTAAGAATGACACCAAGGCCTTAGTGAAAGAGAAACGTGATAGAGCAAGTATGAGTGCAGAAGATAGGCTGACTAAAAACTTCGAGGGTAACACCAAACTCTTTTGGAGGGAGGTGAAGAAGTCTCGGGGTGGTTGGTCAGCCTTCAGAATGAATAAAATAAGGTCTAAAGGTGGAGACATTCTTACACAAACACAAGACGTGTTAAGCCGATGGAGTGAATATTTTGGCGATATGTATGCGGATACTACGGTTGGCGCCGGTGTCGCATGTGGTCTAGTAGATCAACATTCGGCGACGGCGTCCTCCGATGGCATCAGTATGGATGAAGTTGAATGGGCGATAAGAAGCTTGAAAAATGGTAAGGCAGCGGGCATTGATATGGTGTCTGCCGAGATGATCAAGCTTGGTGGCTCCTGTGTCCGATGATGCAGTCCTGCTGGCACAGTCAGCGACTGACCTGCAGACCCTAGTCGACACAATGACAGAAGATTGTAAGAAAAGGGGTCTACGCGTGAATGTGAGCAAAACCAAAATAATGGTCTTTGAAAGAGATGAAGCCAGAACAGATGTAAGAGTAACAATAGGTAATGATGTACTAGAGCAAATGGATGAATTTGTATATCTTGGATGTGGATTTAGCCGAGATGGACGGTACACATACATACATACATATCATCACGCCATATCCCTTGCAGGGTAGGCAGAGAGAACAGAGTGCCAGAGAACTCTATCTCTGCATACTTCACTCGCTTCCTCAACATTCATAATGGATGGACGGTACACCACTGATATAGAGCGAAGAGTGAATGCGGGAAATAGAGTGAACGGAGCGTTGGGGCAACTTCTCGGCAGCCACCACCTTAGCCAGAAGGCACGTGTAGCAATACATAACGCAGTGCTTGTCCCAACATTACTGTATGGAAGCGAGAGTTGGGTATGCAGAAAAGAGTATGAAAGTAAAATTAATGCGGTCGAAATGCGATTTCTTCGGAAAATCTGTGGAGTTAGGCTGACCGACCGCATTCGTAACGACGACGTAAGAGAGCGAGTAGGTATGAAAGAGAGTATTGGTGTAAAGATGCGAAAGGGAATGCTCCGATGGTTCGGACATGTGGAAAGAATGCCGAACGAACGTCTGGTTAAGAAGATATACAATGCGAAAGTGGAAGGATGTAGGTACCGAGGGAGACCGAGACTAACCTACCTAGACCAGATCGGTCATGTACTGAAGCAAGGTGGAGTCAAGAGTCTCCGAAACCGGCGAGCGTGTATGAAGAGAATTATGAATGTTGAGGAAGCGAGTGAAGTATGCAGAGATAGAGTTCTCTGGCACTCTGTTCTCTCTGCCTACCCTGCAAGGGATATGGCGTGATGATATGTATGTGTGTATGTATTACCAAACCGCTTGCCAAACGTGGCGGTTGTACCATCTCCTTTTGGGGAGGCTTAACTCCGTCGACGAGAGGAACCCGCGAGGGTAAACCGCCGGGCGGGCCACCGAAGTTAAAATCGAGTACCGGTGGTCCGCTCGCACGGCGAAGAGAGAAGGTTTTACGGTGGGTCTGGGGAGGCTTAACTCCATCAGTAAATATCAATAGGATGATATATGAGATGTATAGTTTGTAGAATAGCAATTCGGAATAACCAGATCAGCCGATTGAATTGTCGTGGCAAGAATGTATGTGTGAAAAAAACAATAATGCCTGTTCACGGCCGACCCCTAAATTGAAGGAAAAGTAATATAAGTGACGTATAACATTGATATTTTATCCATATGGTGATTGAATAAGAATACAGTTCATCACCTTACCCTTGGGCAGTGCCGCATTAACCCAGCGCGGGGCCTGTAGCAAAATCTGTCAAGGGGCCCCTGATTTGCTTTAGGTAAGGTAATTAAAGGTTAGTAACTAAATAAAACAAACTGTTACAAATGAACTTTTCTAAATTTAATATGGGCGAATTTAGAGCTAATACTTTCAATATTGACTTTTTTAAGCAAATCATGCTCTATATTCATTAAAGTGAGATAAAAATATTTTACACTCCTATTTAAATTGAAATTTTTTTACGGTTAGACACCCGCAGTTGGAGTGCGGGGCCCGTAGCATTTGCTACTGTTGCTATGTGGCTAATCCGGCGCTGCCCTTGGGTGATGGTAAGAGACGACTAAGGGATATAAAACGTATATAATATAAACAAGAGAAGGAAAACTATAACAAAATCCTATGCCAACAGATCTGATCAGCGTATACCGACTATACTTAGGTCAATCTCCCTCCCATATCCTAGGTGCAGCATAAAGAAAATATGAAGGAGGCTCGAGACCAACAGTGGGACATATATGAGCTGAGATGATGATAACATTGATGTTTCTGTAAATAAAATACAAGTATACTTGATATTGATAATGATGATTTGATGATGCTTTGTTTATCACAGTGCTGGATCCAGATCCTGGTGTGATCTTATCGGCGTTGATGCGTCCGGTTTGTCTATGCGTGGGCTACGTGTGCGCACTGGCGTTACATCTGAGGGCACCCTTAGAACATCCACGGCCACCAACTCCGCAACGGCACGACAACGCCGTACTACACAAGTTTGTATTTGTTGATTATCTTATTATTGAAGCGAAAAATGATTACCACACGTGGAACTCATCCCTATCTATTGGAAATACAATTGTAATCTGACTATATTTTTTATATTTAGATTTCCTTATATATATTTTATATACAGGGTGGAAGTGGACCGCTTCCGAAAACAAAGACAGGTGACCCTACTAGTCCTATTTGTAATGATAGGCTAAAATTTTTATTCACAAATATTTTTTAGTTTTTTTCACATTCCATCGTATTAGGACAGTGCCATGTAACGATAACTCGATAAAAATACGTAACTATACTCAGATGAGAAAATACGCAATCTATTCAAAACTCACGATCATATGTTCAAGAGTTCAACGACCTCGCGTGGAGAAAACTTTTTTTTTCATCTGTATCGTTTTTTTTTCTAGCCTATCATTACAAGTAGGACTAGTAGGGTTACCTGTCTTTGTTTTCGGGAGCGGTTCCCTTACACCCTGTATATATCATATAATTATTGTTTAACATGAAGAAAAGAAAAACTAGAAATAAAAGCCTTTAAAAATCCGTCCGACCGGAGGGCTATAGAAGCTTCCTATTATGCAAAAGGCTCGAAATGATGATGATAATAATGGCATTATATCCATTAGTATACATATTATTTATTTTATTATTGTATAACATATAAAATTACATATATCAGTGCTATGTTGTAGGGGCTACGAATACTATCACCCCTTATTTTGATCGTGGATGTCGTAAAAGACGGCTAAGAGCTTTACCATCTGATGCCGTCTGGTCAACAATTACATTCCCAAGGAGGTTTGTCTGGCAGGCGGACGGTCATAAAACTATTGCCAATAACTTTTGCAATATGTACGAGTGCATATATAAGTCTTTCAATATATTTTACTCTTAGGTCTCTTAAAAAAAAGGACATATTTGCACTTAAAAAAATCTTACCGTTATCATAGCAACACAGCTGAAAACAAAGCCCAGCAATGGAACATTGAACAGCAGATATCGGATTCAAGTGTGTCCATGGGTGGTGAACCGGACTCCGGCTCGGAAGGCGTGGCTGAAGGCGCCGATGTAGCCCGAGAGCTGGCTGCCTTGGCGTTGCTGCGGGCTCAACTACCAGCTGCTGCCACGGCGCTGGCGAGAGCATTGCCTAAACCTGCACCTGATGTACAACAACCTTTACAACAGATATTACAGGTAACAAGATCTATACATCTTATTTATTAATTCTTTCTCTACCAGCTTCATCCTCATCAGCTTATATACATCCCACTGCTGGACTCGAACTACATCCACAATAAGAGTGAAATTGCCCATGTGCCACAATGGTCAGACATGTTGGTATATTATATTTCAACATTTCCTTCTCTTGCTGCATATGTTGCAGTTATCATGTTATCTGCATATTATATCCATTAATATTTTTTTACGAAATCCATGTATATATAAAGGGTGTGGTGAATTGTATATTTGCCCAGATCCTTATAAATGATACCAAAAAAATCGGCCCTGGTAACACACAACGTTCGGACGCTTAGGACCGACGAGAGGGTCATCGAACTGGAAGAGGAATTGAGCAAAATCCGATGGGACATTGTAGGATTATCAGAAGTGCGAAGAGAGGGGGAGGGCACGATAATCCTCCGGTCTGGAAATTTGCTCTTCTACCGGGAGGGAGATCACCCATCCCAAGGTGGTGTAGGGTTTATCGTTCGTAAGTCTCTCGTAGAGAACGTGGAGAGGATCGAAAGTGTGTCAACAAGGGTAGCGTACCTTATACTCAGAATTACCAAACGGTATTCGTTGAAGGTCATACAGGTTTACGCACCGACTTCGACATACTCCGACGACGTAGTGGAGGCCTTATACGAGGATATCTCGAAAGCCATCCACACGTCCAAAACCCACTTCACGGTAGTTATGGGAGACTTCAACGCAAAACTAGGCAAAAGGACAGACGATGAGTTGAGAGTGGGGCAATATGGATTTGGACAGAGAAACCAAAGGGGCCAAAAACTGGCAGACTTTTTGGAGAAGGAAGGCCTCTTCGTGATGAATTCCTTCTTCAAGAAACGGCCACAAAGGAAGTGGACCTGGATTAGCCCTGATGGATCCACTAAAAATGAGATAGACTTCATCTTGACGGACAAACGACAAATATTCAATGATGTCTCTGTGATCAGCAGGATTAAAACTGAGAGTGATCACCGGATGGTTCGAGGCACATTGAATCTTCGTACGAAAGTCGAGCGGTCCCGCTTGATGAAGTCTACACTCCGACCTACACCTGTCCAATACCAGAACCCCGATAGCTTTCAACTCGAATTACATAATCGCTTCCAATGCCTTGAAGAGTGCGAATCTTCGAACGATATGAACAACAGGTTCGTGGAAACTGTCCACGCGGTCGGGTCAAAATTCTTTAAAGCCCGTCGCGCTACTAGAACAAAAAAGCTTTCTGACCAGACTTTTCAACTCATGGAGAGCAGAAAGGAAATGACGGTACAGTCTTTAGCCGATTGGTCCGAACTCAGGCAGCTTAATAGACAAATCTCTAAATCTATGCGACGCGATATTCGCCGATTCAATACACTGCGTATTGAAGAGGCGATAGAGCGAAATCGAGGCTCCAAAGTGTTCGCACGAGATTTGTCTATCGGGCAGAGCCAAATGACTAAGCTGAAGACCGATAACGGTACTGTCATTTCATCTCAGAGTGAGATCTTGGGAGAGGTCGAAAGGTTCTATGGGCAGTTGTACAAATCATCCCTGAATCCTGTTGTCAGCTTGGTCCAAGACCCCAGATCCAAGCTAACTCGGCACTATACCGAAGAAATCCCGGACGTCAGCTTGTACGAGATCAGAATGGCTCTAAAACAATTAAAGAACGGAAAGGCACCGGGAGATGACGGAATTACCACAGAGCTCCTGAGGGCAGGCGGCAAGCCAGTTTTAAAAGCCCTACAGAAGCTGTTTACTTCTGTCATTCTCGGGGGCGACGTTCCAGAGTCGTGGACCAGGAGTGTGGTGGTGCTGTTTTTCAAGAAGGGCGATAAAACGCTCTTAAAGAATTACAGACCCATCTCACTCCTGAGCCACGTGTACAAATTGTTTTCAAGAGTCATTACGAACCGACTCGCGCGCAAGCTAGACGACTTCCAGCCGCCCGAACAAGCCGGTTTCCGAAAAGGTTATAGTACCATAGACCACATCCACACGCTACGCCAGATTATACAGAAGACCGAGGAGTATAATCGGCCTCTGTGTCTAGCGTTTGTGGACTATGAGAAAGCCTTTGATTCTGTCGAAACTTGGGCAGTGCTGCAGTCCCTTCAGAGGTGCCAAATTGACTATCGATATATCGAAGTGCTGAAGTGTTTGTATAAAGACGCTACTATGTCAGTCCGCATCCAGGATAAGAGTACGAAACCGATCCAGCTGCAGAAAGGCGTGAGACAGGGAGACGTTATCTCTCCGAAACTGTTCACCACTGCGCTGGAAGATGTCTTCAAGCTCTTAGACTGGACCGGACTCGGCATCAACATCAATGGCGAATACATCACTCACCTTCGATTCGCAGATGATATCGTAGTCATGGCAGAATCCCTGGAGGACCTTGGAACCATGCTCAATGACCTCAGCAAGGTCTCCCAACTAGTAGGGCTGAAAATGAACATGGACAAGACGAAAATCATGTCTAATGCCCATGTCATTTCTGTACCGGTCCTGGTTGGGAATGCGATTCTCGAAGTTGTCGATCACTATGTTTATCTAGGACAAACAGTCCAATTAGGTAGATCCAATTTCGAGAAAGAGGTCAGCCGACGAATCCACCTCGGCTGGGCAGCGTTCGGGAAACTTAGGAGGATCTTCTCGTCTAATATTCCGGTGTCTGAAAACAAAGGTTTATAACCAGTGTGTGTTACCAGCGATGACTTACGGCACTGAAACGTGGTCTCTAAATGTCGGCCTCATAAAAAGGCTCAAAGTCGCTCAGCGTGCTATGGAGAGGGCTATGCTCGGTATTTCTCTACGTGATAAAATCCGAAATACGGAAATCCGTAGAAGAACGGGTGTAACCGACATAGCCCGAAGAATTAGCACGTTGAAGTGGCAATGGGCAGGCCACATCGCTCGACGAACTGACAACCGTTGGGGAAAAAAGGTTCTAGAGTGGCGACCACGAATCGGACGACGCAGCGTAGGACGACCCCCCACTCGGTGGACTGATGACCTCATCAAGGTCGCAGGAAACCATTGGATGCAAGTGGCACAGGACCGTTATAGATGGCATTCTCGTGGGGAGGCCTATGTCCAACAGTGGACGTTTACGGGCTGATGGATGGATTATAAATGATAATTTACAATATCAATTTGTCGATAAATTGTGCTTAGGTGAACTGTATTTTCAGTGAATTCTGCTTAGGTGAACTGTATTATCGATAAATTGTGCTTAGGTGAACTGTATTTTCAGTGAATTCTGCTTAGGTGAACTGTATTATCGATAAATTATGCTTAGGTGAACTGTATTTTCAGTGAATTCTGCTTAGGCGAACTGTATGACCGATAAATTGTGCTTAGGGGGGACCTGTATTTTCAGTGAATTCTGCTTAGGTGAACTGTATTTTCGGTAAACTGTGATTAGGTGAACTGTATTTTCAGTATATTATGCTTAGGTAAACTGTATTTTTGGTGAAATGTGCTTCTTTGAACTGTATTTTCAGTGAATTGTGCTTAGGTAAACTATGTTTTCGATAAAGTGTGCTTAGGTTAATTGTATTCTCAGTGAATTGTGCTTAGATGGACTTTTTTATTTGGGACTAATCCCACCACACAGAGAGAGTGAGTCAGCCTTTCCGTTGAATTGTTTTGTCGTCAGCGAAGGTAACCTTAAACTAAATTAAACTTAAAATGCTGACCGACATGCTGTTCAACATTATTGTCAGACATTTTATTTATTTTTTATAGATTTGATAAAGATAAATCTATGCAATATTTATACAAATATTAGCTTCTGCCCGTGGCATCGCCCGCGTAATAACTGACTTTCACATAGTAAAAAAATTACATCTAAATAATTAAATGATAATTTTTATTATGTGAAAGTCTTTTTATTACGTGAAAAACACATGCGTTACTTTTTATCCGGGTATTGTCTCCCCTTATGAGTACATAAGGGGAAACAATACTGGTATAAAATGTAACGTGTGTTAATTCATGAAATGATTTACTTATGCGCCAATTTTCATTCAAATCTGTTAGCGATTTACACGTAATTGAGTAACATAGATCTAAACATGAAAACATCTTCACAAACTTTCACATTTATAATATTAGTATTAGTAGATTAATAGAATTTTATTTACAACATAAAAACTTGAATATTTCAAAATATGTTTTACCAAAAAAGAGTTTCATTTTAATTTGAAGTACCCACATGATACTTTGCCGCTCTAAAATGGCAAAAATCATAACCAAAATGGCAACAGTGGTTAGTCAAGTGATCACAGATAGTGTTTATAACTCTTTTAGCTGGGGAAGTACTCTCCACTCACCTGGTCGTTCCCTTCGCCGACATTTACGTTTCCAACAAAGAGGGGGTGATGAAATCATTATTTCTAAGGTCGGTACTTTTTTTGGTTTATTGGCTTGGTTACTAAAACCTTTAGGCCAAAACTTTGTTTAAAAAGTAACTTCAGTTAAAGTCATCGCTAGTCAAGTAAAATCGTCGCCTTTAACAGTGCCATGGTCACACTGTTAAAGGTATCTCGAAAGTCATCACTACATGGAGAATTACCTTCAAAAATTTGGTTAACCTCTTATTCTTGTATTCACAGTTGGCAGCATTGCTCCAATGTCGTAACCACGCCCTAATCGATGTAGAGACCGCCTTAGAAGCCGCGGAAGGTCAAAATACAGATAAGGTCGGTAAGAGACTTCTTGTGCCCGTCACCGTAATGAACAGGCGTGGCATGAAACCTGTGATGAAACCGATGAACAAAGTGAAAGAGGTACCATTACAAGTGTTTCATCAAGCCGAGTGTGTTGCAACTGACTTGCCTTGTATGGACCCGCTCAGGTTAAGGACAGAATGACTAAGAACTAAGCTTATGTTATACAGTTTTTACCATTAGCTTATTTGTATTTCTAGAATTATCTATTATGACATAATTATTTTTAATGTGAATCTTCTTATATAATAACTTTGAAACGCTGATCCGATACCATTTTTTGCGAGAAAAAGTGGTGGGAGTAAATTCTGAATCGGATAGAGTGGGAGCAACGCTCTTCACGCTTTAATAATTATTTTATGTAAATAAATAAATCAACGATAAACAACATTCAAAAATGATTGACAAACATTTAAAAACTTTACATTTAATGCAAAAGTGTTGACTTCTATTACGTGTGTATTTACGACATATCCTGTCTAGTTATTTATATCTCCTAATAACCCATTTTTAGGGACATTTAATAGTCACGTCACTCACGTCTTATGTATACGAATAGTAAAGGCATCTAATGAAAATTCTCACTTATATTTCACTAAACTTTTAAATTATCACCAAATTTATTTAATATAACTTTGTAAATCACTATAAAATTGCATATAATTGAAGAATGCTACGTAATAGTTTCTTATTCCCGCCAAAACCAATTAAGAAAGACATCGCCGTCAGAGTTGTCAATTGAGCGACTTTCCCGCCAGAAATGACGAGTTATGCTTCTCTTTGCTAATACTGAAAATAGTGACTGTTTGCACTATGAGCCTTTTTAGTCATTTATATGGCCACAATTAATTTAATATAATTTAGTTATTCGTGTAATAGAAATTTTAATTGTCATTCATACTTGCACCAATGAGTTTCTAACAGGAAAATGCACTTTACGCAAATACAGAGGTCTCTCCTTAGAATAATAACGCACAGAAACCAATTCCGCGCACAATATTTGACGCTATTAAATTGGTGTCAGAAATTTCACCCTACGCCGGCCCGTTCCGTAGTGTATAAGGTCATTGTGTTCCTTTTTACAGTAGTGTGCGTGTATACTCGTGTAATCGGTTGCAAACTAACAAAATTTTTGCCTTCACTTTTTTAAACACTTAAAGTACCGAACTATCCTTCTATGTGTTTTTATTCTAAGGATCTCTCGTTGTATAACGTACGCCCTCTCGTTAAGTATAACTTATTATGTTGAACTACTAAATTCAAAAGTTATAAATAATATATAATATTCTCATTAACACCAAAATTTAACTTGCATGAGAATAATAGTAGGGAATATGCACGTGACACCAAAATGAACAAAATATTTTTTTTGTAATCTTTATTGCTTAAAAACATACCTATGCAATTATTTTTGAAATTCATCATTATTTAATGATGAATTTAATGAGAATTATGAATGTTGAGTAAGCGAGTGAAGTATGCAAGGATAGAGTTCTCTGGAACTCTGTTCTCTCTGCCTACCCTGCAAGGGATATGGCGTGATGATATGTATGTATCATAATTTAATAGTGAAATGTAATTATCAAAAATCGGCTTTTTTTAAATTCGCTCGCAAATATCTAAAACACCACGCGGTTGGTTGCTCAAAACGTGACGTCATCGTACACTCGAGTCTTCTGGTATCAAGGTGTTTCTAGTGATTATTTTGTATCGTTACCCAGTTATTTCATGAGTTATTAGTTTTCTGTGTTCAATTATTAATCCTTGTGAATGAGAGACTTAACAAACGTCACTTTTTGTCCCTGTTCTAATGCCATTATTATGTATTGCATATAATTCTCTATATCTGAAACCTAATAGAAAGATAAATAATAAATATTTTCGAACTGTTCTCTTACTCTAATAAGTTACATGTTTTCATTCATAGGTATCATAGATGACTAAACATATATTACTTTTATGGATAAAGACCCATGTACCTATTAGATATTGAGAATATATCTTTAAGAACTTTACGTAAACTAGGTAGGTATGTGTACGTCGAAGTTTGTAAACAAAACAAGTATGTGCATGTAATTAAGGAAAAATGATTCTTTTATGTACTTCATCACTTCTCTAATCTGTTTACTTACGTTAAAATGATCTTCACAATAATATAAACTGCTCAAACACGACACATTGTCTCTTCTCATCGCCTTGCATATTTTTTTTCTTATTTATTACATTTCTCGGCATAAGGAAATATAGTTTGTTAGGTGCAGTTTTGATAATATTTTGGCACATAGGAACGACACAATATTTATAATACGGTTTTCTGTTCTTTTTCATGGTAATAAGTTGATTTTACACACACTTTTTTAATTTTCAATAACTTCGTGAACCAAACATTCGTTGTTGACATCAACTTGTGTGTGTATTCTGACGTCACAGAGGCGCGCCATAATAGCCGCGTTTAAGTCACCCAAAAATGATAGTGCTTTTAATATTTTTTTTTAGCTTAATGGTTTATATTTTGGATGTGTTATATTTATTTTTGTTAATGTAATAACTAGTAGAAACGTTTAAAAAATAAAAAAAATCATGCATATTCCCCATTACTAAAATAGTTAAATCAATTTGGGTACAAAGTTTTCTTGAATACTCAATATTTTTTTAATCGTATTTAGAAATGTTCTTTTAATGCAATTAGATTTAAACATGGTAAATTAACTTACATTTTTTATATATGAACGTAGTTTCTTGTATAGTTGTGCTCATTCAAGTGTTTTTTATTTTTCATAACTTGTTAGTGCCTTTGGCAGAGCCAATAGACTAGCTTGACGAGTACTGCATTTTTTTTTCGAATTTATGGCTTGGTTACTTAAGAGTATTGAGTTTTGTGAATTATTTGTTAAAGTCTAAACTAATATTAATGTGTTTATATTAATTCATATCTGAATAGTAAAATAAAATCAGCTAGAAAAAAATCGCGACTGCAACGTTGTGTCTATAGGACTTTGGTGGGCGCTGACTATATAAAAAATATTATTATGCATTTATTACAACATTAGTCGAAACTAACTATCAATAACATTAGTCGAAATTAAATAATACAATATATATATATAAATAATTGGCATGTAAAAATATAAAATGTGTTAATTCGTGCAATAATTTTATTATATTGGTAATTTTTAAATATTAAGGAATTGGAATTTTATATTATGATAGTTTTAATAGTTTGTGCGCACACGAATTTAGTTTTATTACTACTATTGTTACAATTGAGTTTAGGAGTTGTTAGTGATCCATCCAGGCTCTTTTTACCTTTCATATATAAACCAAGCTCCAGACAGATGAAAACTATTCAATAATTCTTGAAAATGCTTTTTAAAAAGTATTGAATTTATTCTGAATTTTGGCATTGTATCCAACGGTAAATGTTTTTAAATATTGCAATAATTAAAATTGTATGTCTTAATATACCATTATTAATTAAAAATGTACATATGATGTCTTAGGTGTTCAAGGTTTGGACCAGCCATGGATGTCAAGGAATCGGTACCAATTGTCAGCTCAATGGCGATAGAAAGCGAACATAGTAGGTTATGGGGCCACATACCGCCCTTCCATCACCCAGAATGGAATGGTGGGATGTGTCTAGACCGTAGCTTACCAAAAACAAGGTGTTCGATATTCATTGAGCTCGAAACAAACTATGTAGATACTTTTAGACATTTTGAAATTTGATCCCTATTAGAATTGATCTGAAAACTTGAATCAATGCTGCGGTTCTAATATAATTGCGATTAAAGTAAATATGTGAGAACTACTTCATCTCCATTATAATCGAGAATGGACAAATATTACGAATTGGATCGCTTGACCTATTTGTTTCTTAAGTAGAGTGGGAACAAGGTCTGGCTTGCCTTTAGGTATCGAAGAAGAGGGACCGTATGTTTCCCCTCCTCTCGCTTTTGTAAATTTATGTACATAAACTACATAATGACTTCTAATGTTTACGCGAGTATTACAAAATTGTAAATAAAACTATCTTTACCGATTCTATCGCGGAATACAGGGTCACGGGAGCAGTCCTACCGTGTACATGGATGCTGTAAAGTGTTCGAAACGTCGGGCAATAAAAAATCAAATACGATAGATTCTGTAAAAATAGTTTTATTTATATTAATTAATAATAAACTCAATCTATGATATTCAATAATGTTAAAGTAAAAAATATTTTTCTTTTATATAAAACTTTCACTCCTGTCATTTTTACGACATTTCTGTCTAGTTTTTTTTTACTTGTCTTTATTACTTAACATATATAAATTTATAATTATATCACTGTAAAATTATTTGATGATTAAGAGTTTATGTATGTATTTCGAGAAGAAACATTCTCTTGAGACATGGGTAGTACCTAATTCAAGACGCATAGACAACCATTTAAAAGTGTCAAATGTATTTGGTTTTCAATAAAGATTATTGTTATTATTATATAAATTAAGATCTATTTTTTTATGTTTAAATAAATAAGTTATTTTATAAATGTTAGCGTTTCATGAGTCATCGTTTTAAACGTCTTGTATTTTCATTAAGCCCGTGTAACAATGATTGCACAATTATCACTGACATGTAATGTATTATTATAATTAATGAAACTGCTTTGATTATATGTATCTTAGGATATTGTGATATAATTTTAGATATTAAGTATTTTAAACAAATATGCTGGCTGTTATATATATATTATATATGTATAGATATGAATGTACAATGAATATTAAAAAAAAATGTTTTAAATGCTGTTTAATTTTAGGCCAAAGAACGAGGATATTGTAATTATTATAAGTAATATATTATGTATATTGAGCGATTGAAATTAGAAAAAAAAACATTAAATATATTTTTGTCTAAATCTTGTTTTTTTTTTTCATTTTGAAATATCTTTATATTTCAAACCATAGAGCATACCGTATATTACTATTTATTTATCAGGAGAGATATATACAGATCGTATACTATCATACTAACCATGTTCATAACCGATAAACGTCCTAGGTTCGCTTGCCGCCTTTGAAACGAATCTTTGGTGTAACTTCGGTAGCCCGCGAGTTATCTCGTCGTTAAAGACATCACAATTTCCTTCGCCACCGAAGACAGATCGGGTACCGGTGGCTCGCTCGCACGGCGAAGAGAGGAGCTTGCATGATGGGTCTATGGGGTCACGCGCCGTCTCTTCCGTCACCCTGGACCGATTTTGCGGGGCGAGACGCATCCATAGTCCACCGCAAAAAAAAGGAAGTAGAACGATACGAATGGTATATAAATCACGATTTTAATGTTAGACCACGGTTTTTGTAGTTTTCTGTCTACATACACACATAAACCGAGTAAGTCCGAGGTATTAACGCACTCGCGCAAGAAATTAACGTTTGAGTAGTATTTATTTGTTCCTGCGCTTAGTTTGGTGAGCTAAACCTCTTCTCTCTTCCTGTCGTCGTTCTATTCTCTTCAATCTTTTCTCTAATTACAAGCAGCAATGTGCCTCTAGTGTTGCTGAACTCATGATGAGAGACAATTTATATTTAGTAGTAAGCTGCTTGATCATTAGCCTCCAAAGGCCAAAAAAAAATTTTATTTAGAAAAGTGTACAGTACTACAGTTTGCCTAAAATGACTACATTTCTAATATATTTTTAATACGTGGCTTCGTTTGTCTCTGCATTAGTATTTCGAAATAGACCGACTATAGACTGCAAGTATTTTTTTTTTTATAATAGGCCTCCACCACCACCCTGCACTATGGAATAATTCTTGTATGTGGCGGACTTAACAAACAGATAAATAACGCAGACAAATTGCACCCAGACTCGGAACAAGACTTTGTGGATCGTACAAAGTATTGTCCTGCGTGGGAATCGAACCCATGGCACTGGTATGGAAGGTCGGTATCGTAATCGCTACACCATCTGTGCAGTGCGTTGGTATAGTTATAATAGTCCAAATTCTCGATTTGCTATCGCGCTAAATATTATTTGTAGGAGTCTAGATATACTTTGTGTCCATCCATATCTTGATCAGTAAGTCACTCGCGGTCAGGCATTTTTGGCGGCAGTGTTGGGTTGGTTGGCAATTTGGGTACAAAGTTTTCTTGAATACTCAATATTTTTTTAATCGTATTTAGAAATGTTCTTTTAATGCAATTAGATTTAAACATGGTAAATTAACTTACATTTTTTATATATGAACGTAGTTTCTTGTATAGTTGTGCTCATTCAAGTGTTTTTTATTTTTCATAACTTGTTAGTGCCTTTGGCAGAGCCAATAGACTAGCTTGACGAGTACTGCATTTTTTTTTCGAATTTATGGCTTGGTTACTTAAGAGTATTGAGTTTTGTGAATTATTTGTTAAAGTCTAAACTAATATTAATGTGTTTATATTAATTCATATCTGAATAGTAAAATAAAATCAGCTAGAAAAAAATCGCGACTGCAACGTTGTGTCTATAGGACTTTGGTGGGCGCTGACTATATAAAAAATATTATTATGCATTTATTACAACATTAGTCGAAACTAACTATCAATAACATTAGTCGAAATTAAATAATACAATATATATATATAAATAATTGGCATGTAAAAATATAAAATGTGTTAATTCGTGCAATAATTTTATTATATTGGTAATTTTTAAATATTAAGGAATTGGAATTTTATATTATGATAGTTTTAATAGTTTGTGCGCACACGAATTTAGTTTTATTACTACTATTGTTACAATTGAGTTTAGGAGTTGTTAGTGATCCATCCAGGCTCTTTTTACCTTTCATATATAAACCAAGCTCCAGACAGATGAAAACTATTCAATAATTCTTGAAAATGCTTTTTAAAAAGTATTGAATTTATTCTGAATTTTGGCATTGTATCCAACGGTAAATGTTTTTAAATATTGCAATAATTAAAATTGTATGTCTTAATATACCATTATTAATTAAAAATGTACATATGATGTCTTAGGTGTTCAAGGTTTGGACCAGCCATGGATGTCAAGGAATCGGTACCAATTGTCAGCTCAATGGCGATAGAAAGCGAACATAGTAGGTTATGGGGCCACATACCGCCCTTCCATCACCCAGAATGGAATGGTGGGATGTGTCTAGACCGTAGCTTACCAAAAACAAGGTGTTCGATATTCATTGAGCTCGAAACAAACTATGTAGATACTTTTAGACATTTTGAAATTTGATCCCTATTAGAATTGATCTGAAAACTTGAATCAATGCTGCGGTTCTAATATAATTGCGATTAAAGTAAATATGTGAGAACTACTTCATCTCCATTATAATCGAGAATGGACAAATATTACGAATTGGATCGCTTGACCTATTTGTTTCTTAAGTAGAGTGGGAACAAGGTCTGGCTTGCCTTTAGGTATCGAAGAAGAGGGACCGTATGTTTCCCCTCCTCTCGCTTTTGTAAATTTATGTACATAAACTACATAATGACTTCTAATGTTTACGCGAGTATTACAAAATTGTAAATAAAACTATCTTTACCGATTCTATCGCGGAATACAGGGTCACGGGAGCAGTCCTACCGTGTACATGGATGCTGTAAAGTGTTCGAAACGTCGGGCAATAAAAAATCAAATACGATAGATTCTGTAAAAATAGTTTTATTTATATTAATTAATAATAAACTCAATCTATGATATTCAATAATGTTAAAGTAAAAAATATTTTTCTTTTATATAAAACTTTCACTCCTGTCATTTTTACGACATTTCTGTCTAGTTTTTTTTTACTTGTCTTTATTACTTAACATATATAAATTTATAATTATATCACTGTAAAATTATTTGATGATTAAGAGTTTATGTATGTATTTCGAGAAGAAACATTCTCTTGAGACATGGGTAGTACCTAATTCAAGACGCATAGACAACCATTTAAAAGTGTCAAATGTATTTGGTTTTCAATAAAGATTATTGTTATTATTATATAAATTAAGATCTATTTTTTTATGTTTAAATAAATAAGTTATTTTATAAATGTTAGCGTTTCATGAGTCATCGTTTTAAACGTCTTGTATTTTCATTAAGCCCGTGTAACAATGATTGCACAATTATCACTGACATGTAATGTATTATTATAATTAATGAAACTGCTTTGATTATATGTATCTTAGGATATTGTGATATAATTTTAGATATTAAGTATTTTAAACAAATATGCTGGCTGTTATATATATATTATATATGTATAGATATGAATGTACAATGAATATTAAAAAAAAATGTTTTAAATGCTGTTTAATTTTAGGCCAAAGAACGAGGATATTGTAATTATTATAAGTAATATATTATGTATATTGAGCGATTGAAATTAGAAAAAAAAACATTAAATATATTTTTGTCTAAATCTTGTTTTTTTTTTTCATTTTGAAATATCTTTATATTTCAAACCATAGAGCATACCGTATATTACTATTTATTTATCAGGAGAGATATATACAGATCGTATACTATCATACAACAGACATCATCAACAACAGACTAACCCGCTGAGTTTCTTGCCGGATCTTCTCAGTAGTGGTCTACTTCCGATCCGGTGGTAGTTAATTGAATTAATATAATATGTTAAAACTGACAATATGTAAGTGCCCTCGCAGGGCCTATGCATAATAAATGAATTTGAATTTGAATTTGAATTTGCATACTAACCATGTTCATAACCGATAAACGTCCTAGGTTCGCTTGCCGCCTTTGAAACGAATCTTTGGTGTAACTTCGGTAGCCCGCGAGTTATCTCGTCGTTAAAGACATCACAATTTCCTTCGCCACCGAAGACAGATCGGGTACCGGTGGCTCGCTCGCACGGCGAAGAGAGGAGCTTGCATGATGGGTCTATGGGGTCACGCGCCGTCTCTTCCGTCACCCTGGACCGATTTTGCGGGGCGAGACGCATCCATAGTCCACCGCAAAAAAAAGGAAGTAGAACGATACGAATGGTATATAAATCACGATTTTAATGTTAGACCACGGTTTTTGTAGTTTTCTGTCTACATACACACATAAACCGAGTAAGTCCGAGGTATTAACGCACTCGCGCAAGAAATTAACGTTTGAGTAGTATTTATTTGTTCCTGCGCTTAGTTTGGTGAGCTAAACCTCTTCTCTCTTCCTGTCGTCGTTCTATTCTCTTCAATCTTTTCTCTAATTACAAGCAGCAATGTGCCTCTAGTGTTGCTGAACTCATGATGAGAGACAATTTATATTTAGTAGTAAGCTGCTTGATCATTAGCCTCCAAAGGCCAAAAAAAAATTTTATTTAGAAAAGTGTACAGTACTACAGTTTGCCTAAAATGACTACATTTCTAATATATTTTTAATACGTGGCTTCGTTTGTCTCTGCATTAGTATTTCGAAATAGACCGACTATAGACTGCAAGTATTTTTTTTTTTATAATAGGCCTCCACCACCACCCTGCACTATGGAATAATTCTTGTATGTGGCGGACTTAACAAACAGATAAATAACGCAGACAAATTGCACCCAGACTCGGAACAAGACTTTGTGGATCGTACAAAGTATTGTCCTGCGTGGGAATCGAACCCATGGCACTGGTATGGAAGGTCGGTATCGTAATCGCTACACCATCTGTGCAGTGCGTTGGTATAGTTATAATAGTCCAAATTCTCGATTTGCTATCGCGCTAAATATTATTTGTAGGAGTCTAGATATACTTTGTGTCCATCCATATCTTGATCAGTAAGTCACTCGCGGTCAGGCATTTTTGGCGGCAGTGTTTTCTTTTCAAAAATGTCTTATTGCTACAAGCGATGTCTCTACCGAGAAGTACCAGAGTTATTTACGTAATACGACTCGTAATTAATGCACTTCGACTATCCACAAGTTCATAATATAAGCGCTCAATAAAACGTCTTTTTGATTCCTAATTCTTGTTTTTTTTTTACAATAAGAAGTTCCAAAATTAGTTTACTTTAACCTCCGTCCAACACTGTTGCCGTTATGTCATGCCTTCATTGGCAGATGACGCTTTAATATAATTTATCCATTACCTCATCACACCGGAAGCCCAACTGGGTGGGTTTGTAATGGTAGGCAGCGGACTAGTTATAATACCCTTGATATAGCAAAGGTCCATGGGCAGCAGTGACACTTACCATCAGGTGTGCTGCTTGCTCGTTTTCCACCATGAGCAATAAAAAAAAGAAATCGCGCAGATAGCGCATTGGCAAACATGCCGACCTACCACACCAATGCACGGGTTCGATTCTGTGCCGAACAATACTTTGTGCGATCCGCAAACTGTAGTTCTGGGAATAATTTGTGTCCAATAATTATAGGTTTTTAAAGTCTTTCGCAATAGAAGGATTGTTTTCCTAGTGCCGGGTGTTATCTTTTTAAAAAAAATATGGTCGACGCAATATGTTATTTCTATATCGTATGTATTTCTAAAGTTATTGGCAATAGTTTTATGACCGGCCGCCTGCCTGACGTCAGCCCTCTTTGGCAATTTATTTGTTGACCAGACAGCATCAGATTGGAATTGGCGCAGATGGATGTAAAGTTCATAGTTGTCTTTTACGACAACCACAAGCAATGTAAGGGTTGATTGTATTCTTAATCGCCACCACAGGTAGTATTCGTTGCCTAAATAAATAAAAATAAATAAACCATAAACTATCAATTTAAAATTCTTCTGCATTCATATGGGTTTTTAACAGATGCAAAAAGTCTGTGCATAAGTACACATATTTTTCTTCGTCATAAGTAATATTTTGTATCAGGGTAAGGAAATGCCTGCAAACAAACGATACTGCGATTCAGTGAAACCCTACATCGCCAATCGAGCTTGATTTCCATTAAAAAAAAAAAAACATATTGCTTATGACGCCCTCCAGGAGAGAGGAGAAATTATATGATTAAGTTACACACCGGCTATGATAACTATTTTATTCATTAGAATAAGGACAGAGATGAGGACGTCTCTGTGATTGGGTTGAGAGCCCTCAGCGCTCACCCACAGTCCGAGTAAAATTGTCATAGCCATCTGAGGCTAATAACTAAAACACAAAAAAGTCTCTGTGTACAAAAAGTGTGTGTTTTAAAGCATTAAATTGAAGGCGTTGTTTTATCAAGTAGCTATAATATAATTTAAAACCAAGCCGTAATTATTATTCTTTTTTTAATTTTCGCCGACTTGCAATCTTTTCATTCCATAAACTTTTTTCCGTTACTGTTTAATAATTTTATTCAAATTTTATAACAGAATGATTAATATTAAATTACAAAATATTAATATAAAATTATTAATAAGTAAATAACGTACAATCTGCGGTACTCCTCTTACAACTGCCATATTCATATCATTCCCGTGACTTATCAGGACCTCTCGAGACACGGATGAGACCTGTTACGGAGGATCAGTAACCCTCATTTCTGCGCTGTACAGAGTTCGGTATGAACCGTGACAGAGAAAGCTGCGCGTTAACGACCCATGTAGAAAGGTAACGGCAATGCTGGCGATATATTAGCTAGGACTGGATCCTGAAGGGGAGCCCTGATGGCCACCTTCATAATGCGCGGAACACTTTTGTCGCCCATTAATTTTACTTTCATACGAAACGAGACCTATGTCCCGACCGTGACTGCCCGTCGCACCAGTAAAATACGATCAATCCGAGGATCTCAGTAAATAGCCACCGGTATCTTTTACCGCATCGTGTCTTTAGCGCGATAGATGAACACCCCGAAATCAGACTAAGTACTATAAAATCCCCGTATAGGTGGCTCTGTTGGCGAGGCCGCCAAATGCAGGTGTATGACCTCTAGGCACGTATGCACGCTTCATAAAGGTTCGCCAGCTCGTGAAAGAATCAATAGCCTCCATTCTACTGGTCAAGAGTGTGCATGCAGGGTATGACCGCTTCGCAGATCTGCGTAGATAACTACCTATAGATATTATTAGACTCACAAGCAAGAAGTAATTCTAGCTTTGATAAATCCCATTGTGTATTTCCTTAATTGTTTACGATTAAACAGTATTGTCTGATTATAATTAAATAATTTGATGACTAATTCGGATACATGTGTAGAGATTTTGTAGTAGCACTTTCATAACCCCATCGGTCATTGACATTGGCAAGCAGTAGGTATTTTGCATTATCAGCAGCTTCATTACAGATTACACTACAACAATAATTGCCACTCTTAAAAATCGAAACGCAGATTGCGAATTATTTTATTTTATTTATAGAGCATGCAAATATTATGTATTTGTATATTGAGATTCTGTATTAAAAATATATCGGCAAGATGAGTATAAATATCTGCAGATGCATTTTGATGTAAAGTTAGATATTTATAAAATAAATAAACATGCAAAATAATGGCAACATTACTATATTTGCTATTTGGCGTCCATCTTTAATCATTTGATGTGTTGTGTTATTTTAAAGTAAATTGTATTAAAATTGTTACTACGACATTAACAAAATTAATACACAAATTGTGTATAAGAGATATATTTGAACTATTTGCATATATTTTAGCTTGGTATGATGTGGTTTGTTATATTTTTATGGAAAGTGTTACAGTAGTATCATTATCGTTTGTTCTAAAAGTTTCACTGTTCGTTGCTATTGACCTAGGTGCTAATTAAACGACCAACCTTCAAATGTTTTCATTAGTTATCTTATAGCTGATGAAGCGTCTTAGTGAAACATTTAAAAGGTAAACAATAATTTTACTCTTGTCACAACAGATGAAGTGTGCAAATGGATAGGCTGAGCCAGTTGCGGGATAAGGCAGGGGGCGCGAGTGACTCCACACTGGACACCTCATCTCCGCCGAGTGAAGCCTACATAACAGCCAATTTGAGCACCTCTAAATACTATTCTCTGTCAGAAGTTGACTCAACATTTGATATTTCCACTATAAAGGATGATATTTCTTCAATTAAAGATGTATCACTACCTAGCGCCTCTACGGAAGCTGAAGGGACCATGACGAATACTGATGAACTTATATCAAACTTATCACCAATTAGAAAGAAGAGTGACATTTTAGATAGTTTTAAAATTGATACGCAGATAGAAGCGGCTAACATATTGTCAGGTGGAGTTGCTATATTCGATGACAATGATAATTCCTATGACGGTGATGAGCTGGTGATTGATGATAATGTGGATGATGATAAATCTGAAGCAAAGCAAACGGAAAACTTGCAACAGTTTAAAACAAGTGAACAAATTGAGTCAAGTCTTTTGAATGAAGAGATGGATATTGGAAGTAAAGATACTGAAGTGGTGCTACAAATTGATGGTAAAAATGTTGATGCAATAGATATTGGCAATGGTTTATACTTGTATAGAAAAGCTGGACAGGAGGAATTGGCCGCTGTCCAGATAATTGATGATGAAAGGCAGCAACCTAGTTTTAAGTTCCTCAAAGTGCGGTAAGTTTCTTTAATGTATTTTAGATGTAGTAAGTATGATATTTTGCATGTACTTTTATACTATTGTATAAAATTGTATATAATTTGCTGTTACCTTTTTGATTTTGAACTGTTTCTTGGTACCTTAAAAATCAACATAGTAACTTAGCACCTTAAAAGTACCCTATACTTATTTTTTGTTTGAGTTATTAATTAAATTAGCATCTTGACATAAATAAGACTCTTTATCTGTATTTTTATATATTTTAACTAAACAAAACTACTTACTTATTTAAATATATTGTATTAAAAATATAACTTGCATAATATATTATATATTATTATAATACATATAATATATAAATAACCTGTTTCTTAACCTACTTAAATATTGTTTTATAAGTAAAATGATTTGATATTGAGGGTTATATAAATATAAACATTGGTCATAACTGATATTCTGCTAATTATTTTGCCTCTACTAGTTTTCTAGCAGTTTTTATTCTTATAAAACCTGTAAAATTGCTTATAAAAATATAATTATGATATTATTAACTGATGGAAGAAACATCTCTTAGACGGAGATATAGGAAGCTGTTTTATTATTAACTAGCTTCTGCCCGCGGCTTTGCCCGCATAAAAGGTTACTTTCCTAAAGTTTCATCGCCTATTTTGAATTTACCCCTTAAGGGTAATTTTTTACAATATGTTAATGTCATATTTATTTATATCTAATCAATAGCCTAAAAATAAGTTTCAAGCTTCTCGGCTTTAAAAATGACGATACTTCCTTACAACTTCTTTCTTGCATAAAAAAGTATCCTATGTTCTTTATCAGGCTCTAAACTATCTGTGTACAAAATTTGATTTAGATCGGTTCAGTAGTTTTGGCATGAAAGAACGACAGACAGGGTTTCTTTCGCAATTATAATATTAGTAAGGATTAATCCAGGCAAGCACAATATATTCAATTTTAAAATTAAATATCAAAATTTGTAAATAAAAATATCAAAAATATGTGTGTGTACAGAGTACACATATCAGAAGTGAAACTTTGGCAAACTATTTTTAAATCTATTTTACATACATCAACCAATAGCGTGTACTCTCTCTCTCTCTCTTTCTGTCTATCTATCTCTCTCTCTCTCTCTTTCTGTCTATCTATCTCTCTCTCTCTCTTTCTGTCTATCTATCTCTCTCTCTCTCTTTCTGTCTATGTATCTCTCTCTCTCTCTCTTTCTGTATATCTATCTCTCTCTCTCTCTCTCTTTTTCTATCTATCTCCCTGTCTCGCTCTCTCTCTCTCTCGCTCTCTCTCTTTCTATCTATCTCTCTCGCTCTCTCTCTTTCTATCTCTAGTGGGGGGTCAGACAGTGCGGATGCTACGAAGAGTCGCACAAAGAGGAGACCGAGAACGTCTAATGTATTCTATCTCATTCTCTCGCCGGCTGAATCCTATACATTTATGTGTTTGTGTCTCTATGGACTTATTTTTTCGTTTCATCGATCGATCGATCGATTCTAAAGAAGTTTCACTTCAAAAAGTAGTGTGGTTTAATAAAACCATGATGCAAGTGAAACTTATTTCGAATAGTAGCCATTTAATTGAAAATATTTAAAAAAATATACGAATTTGGCTATTAAAAATCGTGTTTTTAGTGTTAATAATTCGAAAATGGGAAATCAATAGTAGACAAGACATTTAACAAAATATTTTAATTTTAATCTGTGTATTAGAATACGGACAACAACATTTACAATATCAATGATGAAAACACAATTACCGTGGAGCACTTGCACGAACAATTAAGAAAATAAATGCTACATGGTCAGCTGATGCGAGCCATTGGCGCCGTCAGTAATATCAAGTAATTAGTAATTACTAATAATACAACAACTTTTTTCCTATTTAGTTTTTATTTTGAGTTGAACGTTGGTAATTAATAGTAGCTAATGGTGGTAGGACACAGTTCTCTGTCTACAGCCGTGGGCCGGTCCGTCCGGGGTAGTACCGCACTCTCGCAGATGATCGACGTCTGAGTAATGGCAATGTGCTATTGCGCTTTGTTCGGTGAGCGAGAGAGCAGGAAGCCCAACTGGGGTGGATTCGGGGTTTGTAATGGTAGGCAGCGGCCTAGCTATACCATTGGCAAAGGTCCATGGGCGGCAGTGACACTTACCATCAGGTGTGCTGTCTGCTCGTTTGTCACCATAAGCAATAGAATAAAAAAAGGTATGAAACTAGAGAGAAAATAATTTATTTTGTCAAAAATCTATATGTATATTTATGTATTTATTTGTTCATAGTGTTATCACATACATATATGTTTTATGAATTCTATTTTTACATGACAACTGTTCATTTTATACAGCAGCATTTGTGTACAACGTTAATAGTTATTATAACTAAGAAACATTTTTACAGGTTTTTTTTCACTGTATTTGTTAAAATGGTTATCTGAAATCTGTTAAATGATTTCCATTACTGATTGAGTTCTGTGCTTCTTTACTATGAAATGGGTAGTGCAAAGGAGAATAATCCCAATGAAAATCTACCAGGAAACTATAAATTCTTCTTGGTCACCTCCATATATGAGTGGGCCATTCACCTACGTTATCAAGCTGGGTAAATTATATGACATAGAAACTGCTCAATTGCAAGCTTTTATTCTCTTGCAGTTATGCTATTTGTCCATGTCCCTACCTCATCTTTTTTAGATAAAAACTATAGGACGTGTGTTGACATTCTGTGTACACTGTCTGTCACCACACAAAAAACTACCTTACTCTTGGAGCATTGTTTTTTTATACTAACGCCAACACGCCACAGGCCTACACGCCCTGACTAAGGTGACCACCGAAACATACTGCGTAGGTTGGGATTTTTTCGTGGGACCTCAAAGTGTAAGCACTTGCAGGATCGGCGGCGGGTGTCGACGACGTAGAGGGACACTATTCAAACCATACATGGGGTGGCAGTCCTTCCCTTTTGACAGGTGCAGGTAATGTCGGAGCTTCATGGTTGCTATGGCAAGTGTAAGCAATAAATAACCTTCATATGGTCGCAAGGAATGAGATGACTGCCGCCCCCAGTGATTACAGTGAGGATAGGGTGCCACATAAGCTCGACGCCTGCATGACTTGGGCAAAGCAGCGTCGTGACACAATCTGTCGCTGCCGAGCTCCGTTAGTTACCGTTGATCGGGCAGAAATTACTCCTCATATTTCAAAGAGTCAGACCGCGTAGGGTACCGCCACTTTTTGACGAGAGGTACCCAAAAGTACGGTTACGGAAAGGACTTGTTACGGAACTCAATCAGTTTAGAAGTTTATGAGACTAAATAATTAAATACTTTTGTGCGTGTAACGTAACATAACAGGAGTCACGGGTATATGGCCGTGCTTAAAAACAATAATAATATTTATTTACTTCTGATGGACATACCCCACATAGCGAGGTTTTACATCACTTGCATCGAATGCGTCGCGGCAACTTTAACTTTTACACTACATCTCGCCCAATCTATGGTCACTGCTCCGGAAACTCCGATTGTCATTTTTTGTCCAGCGACACTTATTTAATAATACTTTTGTCTAATACATGATTATACTAGTATTTATTATAACAAGAACAAATGTATTTTGTATATTTAACCATACTATATGAATGATAGAATGAATTTCAATTTCCAGTGAAAATGCTGAAGGTAATCTAGAAGTTTATGAAGAAATAGAAATAGAAGTACCAAAAGAAGTGGTAAGATTTATATTAAAGTTATAGTTTTGTGTGTAATATATTATCATTTAAACTTTATCATTTAAAATTTAAACGGCCCTCGTAAAAATTTTTTGATAACTGATTGGGCATTAATGAATCCTTATTCCATTTTATTAATCGAACATATATTTCAGCCTGCCAAGGAGGGGAAATTGGCTGATAAGAATACATCTCATGTGCCTATAAAGGATATAAATAGGGTAATTACTGAATCAACATGTAATAAAGTTAGTGATGTCAGAAATCCAAAAAAAGAACTAACTTCAACTATTATAGAAGCAGAAGTTGAAAATAAAGAAACCTCTCCTCCTACAAAATCTGAAGTTAATTTAAATGGAAAAATGATGAAATTTAGTGAATCAAGAAAATCACCTGTTATCGGCACTTTCACTCCAATGACATATCATTCAACTCCTAATAAAGAAGGTATACCATTAACCAAAATTATGGTAGACCAACAACTGCATACTAACAGGCATTCAGATGTATCTAATATTAAAAAAACTATTGAAGTTCACACAGAAAATTGTAAGCTTAAATCAACTGAAACTAATAAAAATAAAGAAAATGACGACAATAAAGTGAATGAGGTAAACAACACAGAAAAAGAAGCTCTGGCTGTTGAATCAAACAACAAAAATATTATTATTAAGGACAAAGATTCAAAATTAGTAGATATTAAAGAAAATAGTGATGTAATTTCTGATACTACTATTGAATCAAATAAAGCTGTTGACATTGATGATTTGAATAAAATTATTAATGAAAATAAAGAGAGCCCGTTACAGCTAGAAATTGTGTCTGGTTTAACTGACAATAATATTACTACAGAAAAAACAGAAGTTATTCTACATATTGATGATAATAATTTAATTACTGTTCATGAAGCGCAATTTGAAGATAATGTGCAAGTTGTAAATATTGAAGAAAGTAAGAAAATTGTGCAGGTTAAAAATACTGATGAAGATATAATGCAAATTAATAAAAATGAAAATAAAAAGACTGGGCAAGTTGAAATTACTGTAGAAAACAAAGATGAACTGGCGGTGCTTATAGATAATACCAATGAAAAGATAGATAAAAAAGTGTTACCAACTGAAGACGTAGGAGAATCTCTATTTGAAAATGTAAATCATATGAAAGATAGAAAAGCCAAGAAACACAAGGTTGAGGTAGCTCAGGCTGAAAGTATTGAGAGTAATAAAATAGAACAGTCAGAAATCGCCACGGAGATGATTCCTTATGATAAGATATCTACTACTAATATAGAAGAGGAAAAACATGAATGCGAAGTTGTACCCATGGAAATTGATACTTGCATTGAATCATCAATTCAAATAACTGCTACCTGTACTGAAAAAGATAAAATTGCAGCAGACAATAATATTCAAAGTCAACAAAATGTAAAAAACATTGCTAATACAGATATTCAAAAATTAAATGAGCATATAATCATTGACGAAAACGATATCAGTATTGTCAAAGATCATGTCGAAGAACATAAAGAGAGATTCATACAAAATGAACTAAATATTAACAGTCGTAAACTTGACTTCGAAATTACTCCAAATGTTGTAAAAGGCAATGGCAAAGACGATGATGTTACTACAAAAAATAATAGGCCAAAACTAAAACTAGGAAGTCCAAATGTGTCCAATATTCAAAATCAACCAGAACCCAAAGAAGATATATTACTGTCTGAACAGTTGGTCAAAAAAGGTGATGAAGTTATACGTGAAAACTCAAACAAATCTAAGATATCAAATATATTTATGCCTATACAAGAAGAATCTATAAAGAAAACAGAAAGACATCCTGAAATTATTGTAGTACAGCAAGGCAATATAAATAAGTCATCTCTTAAAGTACCAAAAAGTGAACTTCCTCAAATTGTTGACAACAAAAAAGATGGAAAGCCAATTGAATCCCTAGATTTAAAAGAGTCTACACTAAAAGAGGATCCCCTATTCACTAGTGCTCATATTAGTAAACCAACAATATTAGGACAAAACCAAAGCCATTCTGAAGTTACCGTAGCAAAGTCAATTACGGCGGGCAACCCAGGCAAATCTACACTTAATAACCTAAATCCTGCTAACGAAACGGAGATTAAAAAAATTGATAGTAATGTACTTCAAAAATCACCTCGAAAAGAAACTATGAAAGACATTCAGGCCATTTCATTTCCTCCTGTTGCCAAATTAAATAAATCTCAAAGTGAATTAAGTACCGTAAAAGAAAAAACTATACCAGAGGCAATAGATAAAGTTCAAACATGTGACATAAAATCTCCACCAATCATCCAAACTGATAATAAGAAAGATTTGAAATTGCCAATACCTATTACTAAGGAAAAATGCTTGGTCGCAAAGAGTATTGAGATTAATAAAATGCCAAAACCACAACCAAATAAATGCAATCTTACTGATAAAGAAGGTATATGTAGTACATCTAAAATTGTAAGTCAGAGCCTAAAGAATACGACTGAGCTAAAGGAAAAAAATGACACGTTGAAACTTGCTGAATCTAAACCCATTAATAATAATAATGCTGCAGTGCCTTTCGGTAAATGGACCGAGGCGAATCGCCAAGAATTTTTGAATAAATTTAAAACTAAGACGCTTGTTACCTCATCCAGTAGCAATCAGCTAAAGAATTCAAATGACTTAAATAGAAGAGATGTGCTTAAGAAAATTGACAGTCAAAGGCAATCCAATAATGCTCTATCAAAAACTCAAGAACCTAATAAGCTTATAGTAAAATCAGATACTACTGCTTTTTCGAATAAACAAAACCCAAATATCAAAGAATGTTCTTCCGCAGATAAAGCTTTAAAGAGTGACGTACATGAAATTAAACTCAAATCAATATCTCCTAAAGATCCAGCGACGGTAGAAACAGCACCAAAAATTCACAGTAAATCATCCCACCCAACCAATGTAACAAATTTGTCAAGGAATGAAGTATGCCAGAGAACTGGAGTTGTACAAAATTTGATTGATAAAACTATTGAAGGTATGATACATAGAAATATACCAGTTTTGAAAGCACAAGATGACAAAAAACAGTCGGTTAAAGAAGCAAGTGCGTCGTTACCTGTTAAACGGCAACAGACGTATCAAGAAATGGAGCAGGGTACTCTAGATGAAATAGAAATGAAAATGAATGAGTTACACGGAATTCCATTCATTGAAAGACCGCCACATGAATTGCCGCAAGTTAATAAGCCTGAACCTAAAAGTTATTCCAAAGCCGAGAAAGAAAAATTGACAGTTACTAGTAAAACAAAAATACCAAATCTTCTACCATTCCCAAATAAAAATCAACAAAAAATTGTTCCTGAAAATGTAATAGAAGTAGACTCTGAAGATGAAGTAATCGAACATGAACCTATTACAGGTGATATAGATGTGAACAAAAAAAGCCATATAGTTAAACCTTCAGTTAAAGAAATGTTACCTTCTATGGTCAACCCTCAAATACAAGATAAACTGGTTAGTGAGAGTGCCAAGCGAGAAGCAATCATAACAGAAAAAGATTTTGATAAATTTGCTCGAAGGAACTCCATAACATATGAAAATCGTATTACAGTAAATTTTGATGGCAAGGAAACTCATAATGTAATTCAAACAGTGATAGAAAAAGATTTAAGCCCCAAGAATTTAACAAAGAAAGAGCATGGACAACCTGATCAGAAAATTAAGGGACCAAAATACCAAAATGTTCGTACTAGTACACAACCAATTAAAATTCAGCCTGTTAACAAATTTATGTCAGGTCATGACGAAGCATCTAATAGGAATCAGTCTAAGTTACAGAAAGCTTATCATTCAGTTTTAACGGCCAAGCGACAAATGGCTGCCGAATGTCCTATAACGATTATCGAAGATAAACCTGTTAAAGTGGTTTTTATGGAAAGTGTTGATTACATTCCAAGTCAGTTAAATGTACAAGGTCAAGACCTATCCCCAACAAAAAAAAATATATCTGATGCTGATATCACAGCTAGCGCAAGTGGTTCCCTAGATTCAGACATAATGGACACTATCGATGACCTGAAATCACAAGATGATATAAAAACTAAGACCAAACACCAAAGAAAACAAGTTTTGACTCCTGTTGAGGCACCTGACCTAGAACTTATTCAACCAAGCGAATTGGGCATTGAGGTATCTCCTAAAAAGAAACGGAGAACTGATGAAGATAGTCGTGATAAAAATTTAAAATATCCAACGCGCAAAAAGTTGTATCTTCTTAGTTCTAATGTCGTCACAGAAGAGAAATCAGAGAGAAATCTTATGGAAATTGAGAAAAAGTCATTAAAACAAACGATCAATAATACTGACAATGGTGTAGCGCACAAGAATCCCGTCTCTGCTTTAGATAGTCTTGTTAAAGCAGCTGAGTTAATTGAAACCCAAACAGATAATATTAACACAAATATTGTAACAAATCCTGATAGCCAGACAAGTACTCCAGTAAAAAGGGGAAGAGGCCGCCCTAGGAAATATCCTCTGACTCCCGATGGAGTAGTCGACAAGAGTAAAGCGACAACAGTTAGTCCTCAAAAGAAACCACGATTAATAGATGCTCAAACACTGAAACGTGATATTAGTACAGACGATTCCGATAGTGACTCAGGAATAATTAAAGAAAATTGGACAATGGGTAAAATAAACGAAAATATTGTATGCCCTATTTGTAATAAACTTTTTAGGACTGAAAACGTGGTTTTCAAGCATGTCAAACATTGTACGGGTCCATCACCCAGCAGATCTGATTCAGACAAGAGAAGTCCGAGGAGGGTTAGAATTTCTCAAGATTTTGACACTAAATCACAGAATAGCAAGTCCGACATGGAGGATGATAAACCATTAATTACTAGATTAGACACTGTCAAGAAGCTTAACTCCAAAGATTCTATATCTCACGTAAAACCCGAAGAAAACGATGATATTATAGTGATAGAGGATACACCTGTAAAAGAAAAACCTGAAAAAGAAAAGAAGGTTGAAATACGAAAACATGAATCTAGAAAACCAAAAAGTAAAATTCCGCAGAAAAATGATTTAGTTTGTGAATTTTGCGGTAAAACATTTAGACAATTGTCTTATCTAATCAGTCACAAGATCCAACATAAAAAAATTGAAAAAACAAGACCAAAGAAAGTCTCTAAGGATACTTCAGTTGCAACTAAATCAGTGTATAGTTGTGAAGTGTGCAAAAAAGAGTTTAGAAAGTTGCATCATTTAGTTCAACACCGTATTATACATAATCCGAGCACAATACCGGCAAAATCTTCTAGGAAGACTTCTTCAGAACAATCAGATAGCAAAGTTGATAAAGAAACGATTGCCCAGAAGCAAGGAGAGGATCAAAGTGCGGGCTTCCGATGTGAGCCTTGTGATAAGTCGTTTAGAAAACTACATCATTTAGTAGAACATAGAGAAACCCATGATGGTATAAACCGGCAAAAGACTAGCACTTCGCCCACAATTAAAGAAGAAAAACTTGTTGAAAAATCTGTGGTCATGCATTATTGTGATATTTGTAAGAAGTCATTCAGAAAATTACAAGATTTAAATGACCATAAAGAAGAACATGCTGAGACAAGTTCTGAAAAAACCGTCACTGTTACCGATATTATACACGAATGCTCTATCTGCTATATGGTATTCCCTAATGAACATTCATTAAATAAACATACCATCATTTGTCAAAGAAAAAAGAGGCAATCTAAGCAACAAAAACCAGCAATTGATTCTGAGAATGTCGACGAGATAAAGTCTGAAAGTGAAGAAAATCTATTATCCGAAAAACAAGTTGAAAATATAAACAGTCCAACAAGTCTAATTGAAGATATCATTGAAGATGGTGAAGACGAGATAGCGACAGAAAAACTAGAAATATTTGAAGATGATCACGTAAAGACGACGACAAAAGAACTAGAAGCACCTAAAGAAAACCGTGTAGAACCCAAAAATGAACCGAACGTATTAAGCCAAAAATTGGTAGAACACAAAATATCAGAAGTTGAAGAGAAGGAACCTGATAAGAGCCATGAAACACCGAAAAAGAAAACACCCGCTAAGGAAAAGTCTTTGAGTGCAACCAAACGACTTAAAACCAACACTAAACAAGACACAGTGGATGTCAAACCGGCAATAGAATCAAGTGACGACGATGAAGTACGTTACATGTTAAATCCAAACTTTAAAACTGAAGATGTAACAGTCGAGAAAATATTCATGAAAGTTAAAGCAAAAAAACGCAATTCCCTCCAAATAGAACGGCCAAATTCCAAGGAATTAGTGAAAAGAAGAACATCATTACAACATCCACCTAAAATACCGCGTCTTAAGCCAAAAGCTATTGAGCCAACAACTGCAGTTAAAAAACCAACGAAACCTATATTAGAACCAAGCGTTTCAACGGATTCTGACGATAGTGAAACAACAAAATACTCTTTTCCAGTCACCATTCCAGTAAAACCTACTAAAACAGTTCAAAACCGAACGCCTAAGAAATCAGAGAGAAAAACACCGAAAAAGACTTTAGTTGATAAACGAAAGTCATTAAGTGCGATAGCGAAAAGAAAATCTATGGGGAATTCGGCCACTGCGAAACCTAAAGCTTCGCCTTTGAAGCAAGTTAAGAAAAGTGAGTAATTTTATTTAATTCATTGGCCTAATTATTCATATTCAATTAATTCATAACAGTATAATATTACGTGTAAGTTTTATAAACAATTATAACTGTTTACAGAATAACATTAACTATAAGAAATAAAACATTTTTTTTTCGAATTTTATCACGCTTGTATCACTGCACATGTGGCGTAGTGGTTAAAATACCAAACTTCCGTGCCATTATCGTGGCTTCGATTCCCATGCAGGACAATACTTTGTGCGATTCACAAAGTGTTGTTCTGAGTCTGGGTGTAATTTGCTAACGTATATTGCAGGTTTATAAAATCCCCGCAATAGAAATATTACTGACTTAGTGCAGGCTGGTGTTTAAAAAAAAAATTATGTGTGTGTACACATGTCAGAAGTGAAACTTTGGCAAACTATTTTTAAATCTATTTTACATACATCAACCAATAGCGTATACTCTCTCTCTCTTTCTATCTCTAGAGGGTGGTCAGATAGTGGGGATGCTACGAAGAGCTGCACAAAGAGGAGACCGAGAACGTCTAATCTGTTCTATCTCATTCTCTCGCCGGCTGAATCCTATACATTTATGTGTTTGTGTCTCTATGGACTTATTTTTTCGTTTCATCGAGTTTGAAATCACAACGATTCTAAAGAAGTTTCACTTCAAAAATATTTCGCGACGCTTCCAATACTTTATTAGTGTTGAAAGTTTCGAATATGGATCATTGGAGGACTATGAACGTTGAGAAGTGATTAAAATTTCTTCATTAATTCTAATAATTATTTTCATTAATTCGAGATAGCAAAAAATATTAAAAACTAGCTGACCTGCGTAAAGTAATAATAGTAATAAGTAAAGAAACTTAACTTCAGTGGCGGACTAACAGGGGGTCGGAAGGGGCGTCCCGCCCCGGGCCGCTGGTCTTGGGGGGCCCCGAAATGCCTCCGCGTTCACCTGACCAAATTCTAAACAAGACTTTAAAAATGTGCTTAGTAGCTTCATAATTTCAGCAAGATCAAAACACTATAGCCGACACAACATTTTCAAGATCCATCAAAAGCAAATCTAGATACAAGATCAGGAGCAAGCCTGCTCCTACCGGCTGTTTGTGGTTTTAGCTTTCTAACCTATATACAATTCTGGCTTTCTATACTTTTTTTTTGGGTAGGCTGTGGTTCGGACACACGCCTCCCGTTTCGTCCGGAGCAACGAAAGAGCAGCGTGTGGCCCCATAAACCACCGTATTCCCTCCCAATCGCCATTACGCTAGCCACTGGTACCGCTTCCTTGCCATTCGTGGCAAGCCCGGCAGGTTACCCTTTCGGGTACCATCCCTTTTCGATGCCCTGACTATTCCTCGGTCCAGGCACCCGCGGCCTTAGCTAGGGCGGCACCAGGCGCAGGTACTCGCGTCTGCGCCGCCCCAGGCACCGGTGGTAAAGCATTTCACACAAGAGGATTTCCTCCCGGGGCCGTGCTGCCGCCTCCTTCCGTGAGACGACTGTCGCAGAAGGTGGCGACCGCGAGCGTGTGCTACGCAGTGTCTTCGTCGCAATCGCAGTGGTGGCAGGACGGTGTCCTCTCTCTCCTCACGAGCGTGTGCAGGTATTTTCCGAAGCAACCATGCCATGTCAAGATCTGTACCAGTCTCTCGTTCTCTGTACTCTTCTCTCTCGTCTCGTTCACATACATCAACCAATAGCGTGTATTTTTCTCGATCTCCCTTACTTTCTCGCTCTCAGATGAGGGACGTCTCGCTCCATGGCCATGTGCGTTATGCGACGTTCCCCCTATCTTACTCTCTCTCAATCTTTCTCGTTAACTCTCTCCCACCTTTCGCTCCATGGCACTGTTCGTGATGCGATGTTAGCTCTATCTCACTCTCTCTCTCGATCTATCTCACTCGCTTGCTCCCTACTCTCGCTCAATGGCTTGTGCTTCATGGTATGTTCGCCCTTTCTCACTCTCTCTCAATCGGTCTCACTAATATTGCGTTACATCTGTAAAAAATTTACCCTCATGGCGCGCAAAGAAGTTGCACTTCCAAAAAAAGCTTGTAAAATTACATTTTTTTTAAGCTGGGGGGGGCCTCATTCATCTTTGCCGCTCCGGGCCTCTGACAGGGTTAGTCCGCCACTGCTTAACTTTATTACGTTCCGATTCGGCGTTAGTTTACTTTAAAATGCTAAAGATACCACTTACATATTATATTGATAATATATGTAAGTGCCCTCGCAGGGTTTATACATAATAAATGAATTTAAAATGTTATCATCATCTCTGCTCATATATGTCCCACTGTTGGGCTCGAGCCTCCTCCATAATGGGAGGGTAATTGACCTACTACACCACGCTGGTCAGACGTGATGGTATAGTGTTTTTTTTCGAGTTTTCCTTCTCTCATATAGATGTTATATGCGTTTTATATCCCTTAGTCGTCTCGTACGATCATCTATTACCTACCCTTGCAGGGTTTATACATATTAAATGAATTGAAATCAAAGTACTGTCAATATTTTTGAAGTTATCAACTGCGGGCTCATTTACTGAAACGTCAATCTGTCAATATATTGAAAATCTCACACAGCCTTCTATCTCATTCACTCACTGTACATATATATGAGTTTAAAAAACAGTACTGGTAGATTTTTTAATATTATTTTAATTTTATAACCTTGTCCTGACAATAACGAACAGAAAAAATAAAGATTTATCCAATTTGGTGCACTCGTTCAGAAGTTACGCTTGTATATACATTTCAGCTATTAATTTTTATATATATAAAAAATACAAACGCGGTATAATACGTGAAATTAGTTTTATGTTATATGTGTAATAATCGCGTAATTGAATTCATAACATTAACTAGTCGATTAGATGACCTAATATAAATAAATATTACTAACCATTATAAAAAATATCAGTCATACACATACATACATATCATCACGCCATATCCCTTGCAGGTAGGGTTGCCACCTTTTTCTTTGCAAATAAAGTACATTGGTTATTATGGGTAAGAAAAAAAAAGTACACAGTATCAAAATAAAGTACAATTTATTATTATAATTTTTTATTGCTTTTTGCAGCTTGCTTTTATATTTGTTGTGTGGATCAATAATTGACCAATCACCGTGTTCGATTTCCCACTGATTTTTATATTTCTGCAATTGTTTATTTTGTTTAATTTTTTAAACATTTTTTTGGTTTAACATATTCACTATCTATTTGCTCCGTTTTACTATCGAAGTTGTGTTTGAAGATGTATGAGGAGTATTCTTGTCCATGAGTTACCATGGCATAAATGTATGAAACTTTAAATTGTATTCTTAGTGCACTCAAACTGTTTCGCACAAAAGCATCAAGAAATTGACATTTGAGGTTAAATTGCATTCAGAAATTATTAAAAACGAGTGCTTAAGTGATGTGGCGCTGGCGACTGGCGGTTAATTTCATTAATGAAAATATACCTACGACGTAACATTACAAAATCACAAAGAATTCATATCATACGAAATAAAGTATTTTTATATACTTTATTGTTCTCATAAAGTAGAGTACATTTATCCGAAATAACGTACAATACTTTATAATAAAGTACAGGTGGCAACCCTACTTGCAGGGTAGGCAGAGAGAACAGAGTGCCAGAGAACTCTATCCTTGCATACTTCACTCGCTTCTTCAACATTCATTATTCTCTTCATACACGCTCGCCGGTTTCGGAGACTCTTGACTCCACCTTCTTTCAGCACGTGGCCAATCTGGTTTAGGTAGGTTAGTCTCGGTCTCCCCCGGTACCTACATCCTTCCACTTTCGCATTGTATATCTTCTTAACCAGACGTTCGTTCGGCATTCTTTCCACATGTCCGAACCATCGGAGCATTCCCTTTCGCATCTTTACACCAATACTCTCTTTCATACCTACTCACTCTCTTACGTCGTCGTTGTGAATGCGGTCGGTCAGCCTAACTCCACAGATTTTCCGTAGAGATCGCATTTCGACCGCATTAATTTTGCTTTCATGCTCTTTTCTGCATACCCAATTCTCGCTTCCATATAGTAATGTTGGGACAAGCACAGCGTTATGTATTGCTACACGTGCCTTCTGGCTGAGGTGGTGGCTACCGAGAAGTTGTCCCAACGCTCCGTTCACTCTATTTCCTGCATTCACTCTTCGCTTTATATCAGTGGTGTACCTTCCATCTCGGCTAAAACCACATCCAAGATATACAAATTCATCAGTCATAATTGTTAAAAAATAAAAATATGTAATTCATAATGACCAATTAATACAATTTATTATTAATTTTAAATGAATAATATGGGCATATGTATTACGATATTTTTAGTTTATATATACCTATAACCAAGAAACCACTGACATAAAGTTATGTACTCTTAAGTTTCTTTAAAAAAAAATATCTCATCTCGGTCCATATACCTCTCACTGTTGGACTCGGGCGTGGCCCAAAACGAAAGGCAAATTGACTTACTATGCCACGTTGGTCACAAATACATGCAAAATTCAGATTTTTTTGCGAAACGTGAGGGTTGTACCCACAATATTCGGTACTGGAGGTTGCGTAGACAGCTAAGCCATATATGCAGACATTACCTATTAAAATAATTTAATTATTTTATTTTTCAGGGACATTGAACGTTGAACACCGCTGCGATTGTGGACAATTATTTAGCAGCGCAGCGCTTTTGTCACGACATACAACTCTGGCGCACACACCGCCGAGGATACGGCGTAAAAGATCGCCACCTCCAAAACCCAAACAGACCACTGCGCCCAGAAAATTAAACGCATCTAACACATCACCTCCTAATCCAAAAGTGGACAAATCGGACGCACATTCTAGTGTTAAGCCAAGGAGATCGACCGCCCATCGCGGCGTACCAGTACCAGAAAAAATGAGAAAACTTATGTTGAACAACAAATGATCACGCATTGTTTGAGATTTCTCACATAATAGCGTTTAGTGTAACTATTTGCGATTCTTAAAAGAATGTGGATGTGCTTTAGAATGGTTAAGTACACCCCTAACTGCGTAAATATATTTTTCTAAGACAATGCTCCTTATTGAGGACAAACATGTAGTTAACGCACACACAGACTCAGGACAATCATTGTGGATCGCACAAAGAATTGTACTATCTAAGGGTCGAACCCACTGCTATCTATGCAGTCAATTTTTTCTACTGTTACCTTCAAAATTTTGAAATACAATAAATAAGCGTGTATCATAGATCTGTATTTATAATTTCTTTCAGTATCTAAGAATTGAGTTCCATTTTTAAAATCAAAATCGTTTATTTCGAAATAGATTTTATATTAACTTTAGTAATAAAATTTAAAAAAAATCTATATATAATGTAAGAGGGGGTGTCTACCTGGCAACTATGCACTTCCACTTCTATAAAGATCGGCATGTACTTGTATTTGAGGAAACTCACGAATAGCTGATGAGATGGACATTGATTATCGATCGTCATCATTGCCCATGGTAATGAACTCTGTTCCTTTACGTGATATCATAAAAAGAGGAATATAGTGATCAAACAATATCACTGCAGAAGAAGGAAAAAATGAAACGCAAATCTAGTAGGGTTAGTTTGGCCGGGCCAAACTTACTTTTCTAATTCAGCAACTTTAAATAATAACTTTATACTGTAGTGATATTTCATCGTGAGTTTTATATACCCATAGATTGGTTCGTGTTACGATGTTTGACTGAATCGTGTTCTAATAACATTTTGAGTGATAAATTAATCGCTAGTTTGATAAAAAAAATAAGAAAAAAAAAACACGGAACATAACCGCTCACAATAACGTAACAGACGGACCATTGTTAAATAAAAATATTTTTACACGTTCGATGCGTACGATAATTGCATCAAATAAAATATTTTGTAACGTAAAAGCCGTAGGCGTTTGAACATTGTCTATATGTAAATGAGATATAAATAAAATATATTTTGTCAATTTGTTCTCGAGTTTAGGTATTATGTATGCAAAAAGAGGTAAATATTTAAGTTTATTATATTTTAGGTTATAAGTTCTCATTGGTTATGTCACCGATGTTATGAAGCATACCTTGGAGCTTTCATTTAAACTGTTATCGCAGGTACGTATCTCGATAATGGGCCTTTCGAGCCTAAATGTTGTGAGAAAGTACGAACTTATAAAAAAAGTAAGCTTGTATCGGACTTTTAATAATAATAATTGGATTTGATAAGCTCTATTGGTTTAGTTTTTTTTTATGTATTCGATATGGGAGAACAGTAATGTTATAATACAAATTAATAGAGCTTCCCATAGATTATTTAGTGCTTCATGTTGTACTTTTATTATAATAATTATTATACAATTAGAGAAATATGGGTTACATTTTTTTTTAAGATACTCTGAATAGTAGGCGAATAATACCGACGTATTTAATACTTTATTTATAGTCCAATTCCGCATTACCATACAATGTTGTTGAGATTTATACAATTGTTTTATCAGTATAAGTGATTTGGCGCTTATTTAAAAAATGCTCATCTGTTAAAATGTTGACACATTATTTGAACATCACAAGTCGCCGGTAAAATGTTCGCGATCATGTTTGTTTCCATATTGTAAGGTGTTGATAGTCTTGGGTATTCATTCAATGGTACTCTCCAAAATTTTATAGTGAACTAGGACCAAAATATATCAATTTTCTCTATTATATGTTGTTTTTAATTTTAAATAATGTTTATTCTACTCTTGTGACTAACAGTGTAAAATGTAATTAATGCTAAAATTAAAAAGAGTAGGCTGTATTGTGAGATTTATGTTTTAGAAGCATTTAACATTAAATTTTATATATGTAGATGATGTCATTATTTTTAATATGATGATGCAATTTTGATTAATGGGTTATAAATAAATTGTCTAAAAATTATTTATATTCATTTATTTATTTTCCTACTTAGATATACATATAAATACTATGTTACAATCCTCTATATATATCGCTGGCCCACAAGAAGTAACGCAACTAGAAAAAACAAATTTTTTCAGGAGGGTCAAAATAAGGATTCCTTTTTCATCCTTCTGGAAATACGATTCCAAATGCACGAATGTCTGTATAGGTACCATTCTTAAGAGTGACGACGAAGAGTTGATAGAGAGAACTTGTAATATTAACCTCCCCACCATCACTAAAAAATTTAAAATAAAATGAAAATTATTTTTTTTTGGAGTTGTGTCATTTTTCTGCGGGCCAGCGATATACTATAAATATATTACATACTATCCTCTCTCACATATAATGTCTACGATACTTGGTTCCATTAACTGCGGATCGACGCATCTCAGTTGTGCCGAAGCAAGTGCGTCTTCCAATAGCGCATTCAACAGTCTTTCATCATTGCCCATACATGATAATCTCTGTTGCAAGAAATGTACATCAACTTGCAATTGTTGTAAACCATGTTTGCCGAAAGTGCGCAATCTTACACATTCAACTAAAGCTTTTAATGCTACTTTCAATGCACCATTGGATAGGGCGGCTCTATCGGCACCAGCTGGGCTAAAGACCTCAATTCTTTCTGAAAATATCCTATTTAGAGGCGAGAAAGAGGATGGAGCTCGTGACCAAATGGTACGGCGACTAGAATCACTTGATGGTTTTACGCTAGTTGGGAAAAGTTGTGAAGCAGCACTGTCAGCACTTGCTAATGTTTCTACAACTCGTCTACACACAGCCCTGGGTCCACGAGGCTCTGGTGCCCTTAACCAATCCCTGGCTAATACTGATACCCTTAACATCTGTGCTGCTGTCTGCCCTATAAAGACTACCTCTGAATCTAAAGCAGATTGAGCAGCAGTAGATAAATGTACCATAATACTGTTGGTCTCTCTACTTTCTACTGTAAGACCAGGTGCAGACTCTTCTAGAAGTTTTAGAAGATGAGTATGTAATGTTGTAACACCACTTTCTTGCATCTCTAAACATAGTTTAGCTAATATTAATAATAGTTCAAATGGAATGTTATTAGAAGTTTGGAGGCAAGCCATCTTCTTTACCATGTCCGACAAGTTTACCATAGTTTCTGTTATTACTTTCCAACATGCATCTGCAACAGCTTTAGCACACCACGGCTTGAGACCAAAAGAGAGATTATTTTGTAGGAATGCCATCAAATCTAAGAGTGATGCTTGGATTTTTTGCATCAAGTATACTTGTAAAGAATTCAAAATATCTTTAAGGTCTGAAGTATCAGTTCCTTTACTAGCCAATGACTGTCTCACTTTTGTTAAACTATCTTTGAATTGTGTTTGTATTAATTGATACTGAATTGTAGCCTTATAGTTGATGCATTGTGTAACTACATCAATAGCTTTATTAGACATAGTATCACTTGAAATAATCTCTGTCATTGCTTGAAGCTTCCTAAAGAATTTGTCTAGCCCTCTAATTAGTATTTCCGTCCCTATATTGTCAGGTCTTTTGGCAACATCTTCAAATAAATGAAATACTTGTAACATAATTTTGTCAGCAAAACCTGGTATATTAGCACTGTCTTTATCCTGAAACATTTCATGGTAACATGATATAACAATACCCAAGTCTGCTAAAAGACTATTGTTACATTTTTCAACCCATCCTAGAATATCAGTAGTCTCCACCATAGCACTCAAGACTTGTAAGTGCTGGTCTATTCGACTTTCGGCACAACTGAGGAATATGTCCTGAAGAGAGGCATCAGTTTCTTGTAACTGTCTTAACAATCCAACACTCTCAGCTAATTCTGATGCTGATGTATCTGGGCTTAACAATCGTTCTCTTAATGTTTTTTTCAGTCCGTAAATAATTTCTGAGCATTCTGTCTGAATGCTTTGGAAAGAGGGTTGGTTGCCATATTTCTGAAGCACTCTTTGCGCGTGAGTATAGTCGTGGACTGCGTCAACATATCTACCTTCTTCAATAGCTTTATTCAACTGTGACGGTAATAAAAACAAGAATTGCAGTTTATCTAATAATTGCCTAGTTCCACATAATCTGCTCACATTGTTACCACTTTCTCTCAAGGAATCAGAGATTTGGGCACTAAAAGAGGTAATTTTATTCATATTTTCACTCAATTTATTCATTTCCTCTTGCATTATTTTGAAATCCGTTCTCATTTTACGGACAGTTTCCGTGGCTGAGATAAACTTGTTATAATTCTCATACACCAATGTTTGCATTTCTGACTGAAGAAATTGACTTTGCGTGACTATTTCTGCTTCTTTATCCATAACTTGCTTCAATGTGGCACATTTTAGTAAACAATCTAAGTACATATCGGCATTAAAGCTGCTTCCATCGATATCTAAAGGGTTCTCTTCCTTTTCTTTAGGTTCAGCCATAATTAATAAACACTTACTGCACAGTAAATGTCAAATACGCCACTTTTTTAAAGTACTTTAAAAATTATAAATCTTGTTTTATTTTCATAGTGTAGCGCACGAAGTATAGATCTATCTTCTTCTTCTTCTTATACATTGGCAATCAGCTACATATACGAGCTATTGGTGCCAGTGTCAAGTTATAATTATTATTACGTTTATACTCTTGTCAGGTTAGTCATTGTCTAAGTCAATTGTCATTGTCATTAACAGTGCAATGGCCACACTGTTAATTGTATCTTGTTGGAATTTTGATGGAAAACGAAAACGTTGTAAAGCACTTTTATATGATATTCACTATATCCCAGTACTGCCCCATCACATTACATAAAATGCCATCAAAATTATCTAATATAACACGTTAAAACACTAAGATATCGAATATAATACAAGAGCACCACATGACGTTTTCAAATTCCCGTCAAAAGTCCAAGTATAGATCTTCTTCTTCTTCTTATGTATTGGCAATCAGCTACATATACGAGCTATTGGTGCCAGTGTCAAGGTTAAATATTTTCACGTTTTTAGTCTTTCAAGTCAGTCGTTGTCTAAGTCAAATTGTCACCATTAACAGTGCAATGGCCTCACTGTTAATGGTATCTTGTGGGAATTTTGATGGAAAACGAAAATGTTGTAAAGCACTTTTATATGATATTCACTACATCCCAGTATTTCCGCACATCACATTACATAAAATGCCATCAAAATTATCTAATATAACAAGTATAGATCTATACTTCGTGGTGTATAATTATAGCGATTTGGATTTTTATCTGCCACAATTTTTTTTTGTTTCTGTTCGTCCATTCGGACAGGCAAAGGGATCAAAGCCCATACAGCCAAGTCTTATTTAATCTTTTTTCATATTAAGGTCCCTGATCATGTCAGGGGAGATAGTAGCCCAAACATACGATAGTTTGGAAAAAATAAAAAAAGAAAAAAAAAAAAACATGCTAATGCACTAAAACAAATGAATCAAATTTAAGATCGCTACATGGTATTTTAATGTTTCTAAAGTGCCGCCAAAACTTCGAGAAAGAAATTCATTATGTATTTGATCTTTTGTTTGACTGGCTATTAATGTGTTAATGGCTGTGTAGCTTAATTTTACTTAACCTACCACGCGTAACTGAAAAAAAAACCCTGTCATTTGATTTGAATAAAACGTTTATTTTTCTTACGTGATTACGTAGGTAAACGCTTATTATAATGTTTAAAGAAACACAATAATAATTATAGTGTTTAAAGAAACACAATAATAACTAATATTGACCATTAATTTTCTGTCCGTGTTTTATTGTGCACTGTGCAATCTTTTAATGGTCTAGAACAATTTACCTGTGACTGACTTGCTGGAATTGTGGTGAGAAATTCTAAATAGAGATAATGATAAAAAAATATTTAGGAGCGTGCTAGAAAAGGAAAATTTGTAATAAAACCTTATGCTATCTGGCTAGGCGTAGCGTCTAGATATGCAGTAGGTTAATTTCTCATTTGGAGTATAAATTCATGTCCTATAGTAGTAATAGGATTTTGAACAAGTCTGGTCTGAGAAACATATTTAGATATGATCCCTTTAACGTTATTTTTTAAAATAGTTATTGAACGAGTGACCTGCTTTGTTTGTCATTAACTACTACATAATTGTTTACAGGGATAATCTAATATACAGAATGGCACCCCGTGATACTCCAAAGCCTTTGACAAAGATGCAACGCAAGGTGAAAGATACTCCTGCAAAAAGCCAAGCTTCACCGGCGAAAGTGATAAAGAAGACTGCACTTTCTAAAAATACAGTGGAGAAAACTTCTCTAAAAAGTAAGTATAGAGTAGATTCCTGACATTATTTTGGGTTTTTTTTCTTGAATTTTAATACTGATGTGTATAGTATACCATCATCATCATCTTCCTGCACTAATCCCAATTCCTTGGGATTGAACACCATATGTTCTCTTTTAGACTACACTACAAAGAACGGAACCAAAATAAGAAGTCTAATGTGTAACAGTCAGTATGGAAGTATAAGTATACTGTAAAAAAGAATTTTAATACAGTGGTATTACTCGTTTTTATTGCTATTTAATTTAATAACATGTTTAAATAATTCTTTAAACAAAATAAAGACATATAATTTACAAATGGCCTAACTAAAGCTCAAGTTGTTCTGTGGTCTCATTTATCCTATACTAGAAAAATATTTTTATGATTTGCAGTTACTTTAATTATGTCATAGTCTTTTCCAAGAAAATGATTTGTGCTAGAGTGATGATTAATATTTTATTAAAATTATATGTTCAGTAAAATGACTATTAAACACCAATTTTCAGTTACCAATTCATCAAAAGAACTCAGACCAATTAGACAACGGACCAGTACAGTTCCAAAAGTATTTACACCAAAGCCAATGGAAAAGACTGTACCAATACCTGCTAGTGAGACTAAACATGCTGAAGTATCAAAATTGAGAAGACGCCCTAAACAAGCCCATTCAGGAGTGCCAGTCCCAGATAAGATGAAAAAATTAATTGAGAGGCAGCTATTGAATACAAAAAGAATTTTGTAGTAGTATTTAATATCTTGCCGTGCCATAGTAGATATATTTTTAAAATATTTATAAGTACCTAATGACAGCAGTCATGCTAGAGAAACTTAAATAAGGCATTAGTTTAATGTGTTTATTAGATTAATTATGTAGTTGACAAACTAGTTTTTAGTTGTTTTAGTATTTTTAATAATTCTTTTTATTTTGTTAAGTTCTTAATGTTTTAAGTTTGAAGACTGATGATATCCCACTTGCAAGACGAAAATAGCTTCTTAAAAGTTGGGATAAAATTATTTCTGCGAATAATGCAGAATTTGAATGTGAATTTCAAAATTAGTATCAATAGAATTGTTAGTTTTAATATTGATTGTACAAAAGCATTTACTATTTTTAAAAATAATAATTTAGACAAATGTCATTTATGCATTATGTCACCAGATTATTTTCACACATTTGTACACACCAACCACCAACATAGCTTATGATAAGTATATGCAATGTTTTAATTGGAATAAGGCTATTTGTACTACTAGCAAAGCATACTGCCTTTGAAAGGTTGTTTTTGTTGCCATACTGTTTGACGTGCCTTTCTAATGTTGTCTATGTCGCCATATTATAGAAAGTAAGTTGAGAGAATTAATAGGGACTTTTGACGGGAATTTGAAAACGTCACGTGGTGCTCTTGTATTATATTCGATATCTTAAGTGTTATATTAGATAATTTTGATGGCATTTTATGTAATGTGATGCGACGGAACTACTGGGATGTAGTGAATATCATATAAAAGTGCTTTACAACGTTTTCGTTTTTCATCAAAATTCCCACAAGATACCATTAACAGTGTGGCCATTGCACTGTTGATGGTGACAGCTTGAGACACTAGACAATGACTGACCTGAAAGACTAAAAACGTGAAGATATTCATAACTCGACACTGGCACCAATAGCTTGTATAAGTAGCTGATTGCCAATATATAAGAAGAAGAAGAGAGTTAATAGTAATATGAATCTTAGATGAGTAGATAATTTATAACATACCTACTTTATATTACGTTACATACGTACTTTGTCCGCGTTATATTTATATAATATAGAACGAAAGAACGACACCAATAAAGGTTTTTCAGCTGATTGAGGACAAGTTAAACAGGCAATAGAACACATAGTATAACAGCTTTTTTATCAGGCACCAAAGATATTTAACTTCATTGCATTGTAATTAAAAAATGTAGCAGCGAATTATACTACATAGCGACCATCCATTAATCACGTGAGATTTGAAAGGGGGGAGGGGTTTGACAAAAATCACGAATAATCACAACGGGGAGGGGGGTGTTGTAAGATATCACGTGTATTTTTTTTTCGTCAAACATTGCGATTTCTAAACTGAAAAGCGGCGTGTAGTGTGTCTTTGATTTGCCGTTGTCAGACAACGAATGAAGTTTAAAGTAGGTGATATGTATAAAGATCTTTTTGCGAAGTATAAAAAAGCAAAAAACCGAGAATATAATGAGCTGTGGGCTACTTCTTTGTAGGTACTAAAATTCACGTGATGTTCATAGTCTTAAACCTCACCAAGTATCACCCAGGGGGAGGAGGGGTTTAAAAAATGCTTAGAAAAAGATCACATGATTAATGGACGTCCCCATATGTATAATGTATTCACCGGCCCTTTATTTATTATTTTGTACCATAGAATTTCCTTCGTTTGATGGGCTATGTAAGAGTTTACATGACATTGACGAAGTTGCGGTCAACCGCTAACAGAAGCTATTCATCAAGAAATTAGTTACCAATAATGTAATTGTTTTACATTTGATTTCTGAAAATCACCCTAGATAGCTTTGATAAGACTCTAATACATTGATACACAGACACATTCGCAGTAAGCACCAATTGAATTTGCTTGCTTCTCAATTTGTCAGCTTATTTTTTAAAGTGATAAGTTTTTGTAACCGTTTTGATTTGAAACTTTAAAAAGGGACACTAAAAAAAGACTAACATATTGATACAATTAGCCCTTGTGAGAATAAGATAGATATACCTAGTTAATTTTATTTATACGAGCATTATTTCTATAATTTAGTTACCAATCGTGATGTCATTTATTTAAATTGACTATACAGTTTTTGTGTGTATCTTTAGCTTGAGATCGATGAATCCAAAATCTAGGCTGATAAGAGACAAACATATACATCTGTGACAAACTTCGCGGGAACGAGACAGAATACAAAAAATATAACATTTGTCTATTAAGCTTTGCACCTGTGTGCCTACTTCTGTGTACATACACGATTCACTTCTACCACGTAGAAGCAGGTGTTTTCTTTAACATAACTGACTTCATAATGAAATTCTCGAATGTAACAGACCGTAAATTCAAAATTGGATATTTTATAGAATTATACTTATTTAATATACATTGCTGTATTTTTCTATGAAATAGTTTGTACTTGTATAAATTTGTTATATAGTAAATATTCAGAATAGTCTGTACTCGACAATTTTAAATACACTAGCATCTAACTCGTATATAGCTTTTATCTAATACCGTACATAACTATAACTTGCATCATTTGACGACGTAACGACCAAACCACTTAGTGGATTCTATACAACCTACATAGCTACTAATATGGGGGAACTGCAGATCCATGCGCTAATATTTCTTCTTGGACACTATTCCAAAAGAATCACGACTATCCGAATCAATTAAAAATAGGGGTAGTCCGACTAAACCCAAACTTCGAAAATAGGTTTTATTGACGTGATAAAGTCTTGATAAATCGATGAACGCCGGTTGCAAGCACGAAAAAGTATCATGTTCCCCTGAGCCGAGCGTGCAAGCGAGAGCGTGGGACAAACGATAGAGAAGCACGATCGGCCTAGGCCTTCGGCTTGTGACGCATCTATCTCTCTTCCAATCCATCGGCCGATGCGTCCGAGTAGATTGGTTTCCATTGTTTATTAAAACAATTGCTCCAAAAAAATTAATAATGAATTCTTGTATTTTAAGAATTTGACGTGAACTATTTAAAAAGTGAAGTGAAAAGTTAATGTGGTTTCCATTGTTTATGTTTGTTCAATTCATAAAAGTATGCAATTTTTCATCAATGTTTTCTTATAACGTTATCATGTAAAATTTTCGTCCACAAATTGACTTTATAGACAACCATCTGTCTCTTCATAGACAACCATGTGTGTTTTATTATAATACACAAACATTATTGGTATATTTAAATTATATGTATAAAATGTATAATTGATGCAATATTGTATTTTTTTTTAATTACATAACTTGTCACGTATCCAAAATCGGCTATATGGAAAATAAACAATTAGAGATGAGATATTTGGTGTTGGATAACCGGGATTTTACCATATCCCAACCACTGAGGATGGAATGACATTGTATGGTTTATATTATATAAACAATGATTATTTTTTTATTCTTATTGCTGCGTAAAAGTTAATAAAACTTATAAAACAATTTATTGGTCTATTATTTACCTACTATTTCAAGCTTCAGTTTAATTGTGTTAACTTTTACTGTATTTTTCGTTGACGCTATCTAAAACAGAACCTCCTCCTTTTTGAAATCGGTTAAAAATGCATTTGTTTATTGCGCTCAAAACGCTAGCCCCAACTATACTACGATAACTTATCGATTGAAATTGTAGTTTCTGCTTTTCTTACTATTGAAAATTATATTTCCCTGTCCACTTCAGAGAGCAATTGAAACTGAGATTGTCATTGTACAGCACAAACTACTCTTTTTAAAAAAGTATTTGTTGCTCCTTGAGGCGGCCTATGTTGAATATCGGACGGTTTTGAAAATCCAATGGATGGATAGATTTTTATTTATTTATTGCTGACGGTGGCAAACGAGTAAGCAGCACTCGCTTTTCTATATTAAATATTTAAAATACAGAAGCTAAAGTTGGATAACCCTCACTAAGAATTTTAATAAAACCACTAAAACTTGGAGTGATCAAATCATAACAGTAAATCAACTGAGATCTTAATATATAGGTATTTATTATTTTGACAGTTACAATAAATTCGAAATAAAACTATTTTTACCGATTCTATCCCCTTTGTATTTGATTTTTAAGGTCCCGACGTTTTGAATGCTTTACAGCATTCATGGTCACAGCAGGACCCCGAGGACGGTCCTCACCCAACCATATATGAAGCTGTACAGTGTTCGAAACGTCGGGAAATTAAAAATCAAATACAAAGGCGATGGAATCCGTAAAAATAGTTTTATTTCCAATGTGTAATACTCGCGTAAGCATCAAAAAACATTAAGTTACAATAAAAGGAGACTTAGTTTTTAGTAAACTTAACTGGATAAATTGGATTACTCTACACTGGTAGCAGTTCAGTCCTAATCCAACTCTATGAATGTTCTAGTAACATAAAATAAGCGACTACAAAATTGACGTGTATTTTTTAAAAAATATTGGCTATTTTTGGCGCGTAATTTTAGCGACGGACGTCATGAATGTCATGATGCAGATACCGCTGCACGTTGACACTGCTGCCCTCTTTACGAAGTGGTTACCTACCTAAGATGTGATATTATCGTAATTATATTAGTAGATACAAATAATAATTCGCTGCTCACGCTTCTGAAGTTAAACACCTAAGTTTTTCAGTAGCCATGTCTAGGGATGTGAGGTTACTGGAAAAAATCTATTAAATAAAAATCGTTATTTTTTAAATTTAATATTAATCGATTTGCCAAAAATCGATTTTAATCAAAATAAATAATCGATTTTTACGAAAATATCGTTTTTTTTTCTATTATTTAAAAATGTATATACTTTTCATATTTCAATAATAAATCTAAGAGATTCATATTAACAATTTATCAGATTAAAATCAAATAAAATTATATGAATAAAATATCAACCAATTCAAATCTAAAAATTCATCAAAGCGAATATTCCTTTAAATTTTTAAGGTAAGGAATAAGGAAACCAAATGTAATTATTGACACATTTTTTTTATTATCATAAATATGAAATGATGAGCATCCTAACAAAATAACCTTATTGTCTCAGAAACTAAAATATAAATCACAACAAAAAATGCCATAAATGTTCAGTACTATTTTACATTTAGGCCTACGTCTAGCAGTGGACGGCAATAGCCTGACACGATGATGATTTTACATTTGACTAGTTTTAAAATGAGATACCTAAAACAAGAATTAAAAACTAAACGACTATGTTGTGATCTCAAAAACAAAAAAAATAACCTAAATCTCATGTTGCCTGTAAGACATTGGAATGTTTTCGTTCCATATGCTGTTTTAAATTTGTAGTATTACTGCAAGTTTTTAGCTCTTTGGAACAGTACTTGCATATTGCTGTATGTTTCTTATGCTTGGCCCTAGCATTAATCGTAAAATATTTTCGCCAACCGCTTTTAGATGTTTTACTATTGGAAGACATTTTTATTGTTTACCAACAACTACATAATATTATGGCACTCTTAACTTGTAAATAATAATGGATTTACTTCGAGTTTTATTTATCCGTTCCATAGATGGCGCTTTTCATAAAAATCGATTACAACGCATAACTTATATAATCGATTTTTTAAAAATCGATTAATATTACTATAAAAATCGATTATAACAATCGATTATTAGAAAAAAATAATCGATTAAAATAAAAATCGATTATTTTTAACATCCCTAGCCATGTCTTCTGTCACCGCGTGCGGTCAGAAAATGACGCGCCACCAAAAAAGGCATACAACAACTATTTATATGTATATATAATCATGCCTATGTATAGTTACTAACTATACATGCAAGATAATTTATTCTACCTTACAGCAATAATCAACGAAAATTACGTCATTTCGTCTGAGTATTGTCATCAATAAATTAAGTTCAAGTGATTTACGACTTTGCCTTAAACTTGATCTTTTGTCACACATTCAAATTTTATACAATAGCTTCATCTAAATATAATAAAACCTTAAGGCGATGTTTATTGTTAAATAGATTTTATGTATCCAAAGGTATAGGTTAATACTCAAATTGCAATTTATAATTAAATATAAGGGCTCGGTTGCGAGTCGAGAAAATAGTGTTATGGAACGCTTTTTTGCGCAGAAAGTCTTACTAAGACTGAAGAACTATGGCTGGTATAAGAATGCATAGGCTCACCACTGTTTCTTGGATTCAAAATATAGAGCATTCGAGTCGAGTTGTTAATTATATATCTAGATTACACAGAGCATTCTTGCTATGTGGTAGCGAATACTACCCAATCCTTGCATGGCTCGTGTTTGACGTAAAAGACGATAAAGAGCTTTATATCGACCTTGGCCAACTCCACCTCATGCCGTTTGGTCAACAATTACATTCTCTAGGAGGGTTGACTTTTGGCAGGCAGCCGGTCACAATATTATTGCAAATAACTTTTGCAATATTCACGATGATAGAAGAATATGTAGTGGAAAACCCGGAGACTTACCCAGGTAGGAGAGTTGAGCCACCTTTTAAAATTGTATTTAAATTTAGCGCGAACGAAACATCAAAGCGTTCATTGGTCGCACGCGAGAGGCCAATCATAAGTATGCAGCCGTTTTGCATCATGGCAGCAGTGTTGCATAAAAATCGATAGTTTGACTATCGATAGTTAACCTCAAAAAGTATTCATACTATCGATAGGACTATCGATAGTATCGTACATATCAATACTATCGAGACTATCGATAGTATCGATAGCTCTCCACGAGCAATACTATTAATAACGGCGATACTATCGATAGTGATTCATTCGATAGTATCAATACTATCGATAGTATCGTTAATACCATTAGTTTTAGCGTAAAACTATCGATACTATCGATAGTATCGACTATTTCGGGCTATCGATTGCCAGAAAATTTTCAATAGTATTGCTTAAAAATATAAATACCGTAGTTGTGTCCCTGTTGCTTGTTTTCAGTGAATTTTGTGGTGACTTTTCTAGCAGTAACGTGCATTTGCGTTCTTACTTTGAAGCCCAAGTTAGCTAATAATGGTTAAGATCAATAGCCATTGAAAGTTGAGTAAAATTATAATGCTGCGAGACTTCTGGACAATTGGGTCGGAATGTGTGAATGAATGTAAGTGGTACCTTGTACTTGTATCACCCTGTTGACAGTTTTCTGTCTACAGCCGCGGGCCGGTGGTTCCGGGGTAGTACCACACTTTCGCAGAAGATCGGCGTCTGAGTAATGGCAATGTGCTATTGCGCTTCGTTCGGTGAGCGAAAAAGCTGGCAGTTCAACTGGGTGGGTTTGGGGATTTTATTAGTAGGCAGTGGCCTAAGCTATAACCTTAGTATTGCCAAGCTCCATGGGCGACTGTGACACTTACCATCAGGTGTGCTGCTTGCACGTTCGCCACCATAAGCAATAAAATGAAAAAAAAATGGTTTGTTCCAGTATACTAATGAAACTCAGAATGTCTATTACTATAAAATTTTAGTGTAATTATTAGCTTTGAAAGTTTCAGTTAAACAAAATTATGAAAAACATAATCAAGAATTCTGAGTTACAATTCTACACAGAATTATGGCCGTAATTAGTCATTAGATTTGTTGTATTTTTAGCGATATTAATCTAGCGAAGTATATTTAACAGGGTCCGAAAAACATAAGTTCTCTGTATGCTCGATTGCAATGTGATCCATCTAGAAGGCTCTATTAAAAATATGCTTACATATATGTAACTTCACATTATAGGGATATAGAAATATATATCTAACTGAATCCAGAATATTTTTTTAATTGTATATTATATACAATTGAAAATGAAATGAGCGAGATGCAACGTTGACATCAAAATTCCCGAATTGAAAACATTTAAACCATTGTGTTACTCTCTCTGACACCACATTAGGTCCATAAACGTCACAATTTGTTCACAGCTTGCGTTGCATGTATCTTTTTTGTAATAAAGTTTTAAAATATGTCGAATTTCTTCATAGGATTGACCCATTTTAATAAAAAGAAAAAAAAATGTGTGCGTGTAAACCTTTACGCGCGATTGAAGTAAAACTTCTTTGGCGTTGACGACATATATCACTGAAATGATTAAATATTAACTTAAATAAATAAATATTATATTATATTTATATATATTATTCATGTGCTTTACAATGATTATTACATTACAAATGTTATATTAATATTGTTCATTCGAAACAGGTAATTGAAGCAAGTACAGTAGTTCATTATAAATTTTAATATATATAGTTAAAATTTGCAAAAATTACTATAGCGCGATTTAGACTCTAATACATGTCCTCTTAGAATCCATTAACTTTGTTACAGCGCCATCTAGTAATAAATTATGATACTATTTAAAAAAATCTGTGTTACTCCCTAGTCGCGCCTAAAGAAGTTTTACTTCAAAAAGAAAATAAATAAATGAAATAATCCAAGAATATGACATAATACTTCCACATTCCCACCGAAACTCAAGAAATATTGACAGCAGCAAGTATTGCTATTATAATTGTTTCACTTTGTTAGTATCACAAATTTAATGTTATTCACCTGACTAAAATTTGTTCTACTCTTCTTCTTCTTCTTATGTATTGGCAATCAGCTACATATACGAGCTATTGGTGCCAGTGTCAAGTTATAAATATTTTCACGTTTTTAGTCTTTCAAGTCAGTCGTTGTCTAAGTCAAACTGTACCATTAACAGTGCAATGGCCACACTGTTAATGGTATCTTGTGGGAATTTTGATGGAAAATGAAAACGTTGTAAAGCACTTTTATATGATATTCACTACATCCTAGTATCGCCGCACATCACATTACATAAAATGCCATCAACATTATCTAATATAACACGTTAAAACACTACGATATCGAATATAATACAAGATCACCACATGACGTTTTCAAATTCCCGTCAAAAGTCGTCTTGTTCTACTCTATGATGACGCAAATTTAAATAAATTTCTTTAATAATAATGTCAGTACTTGGCTTACCACATAACATAACTTTAGACAACAATACTATCGAATAGTTGCTTGCTATCGATAGTCCAAAATAGTCGATACTATCGATAGTATCGATAGTTTTGAGTTAAAACTAATGGTATTAGCGATACTATCGATAGTATTGGTACTATCGAATGAATCACTATCGATAGTATCGATAGTATCGTTGTTATTGATAGTATTGCTCGTAGAGAGCTATCGATACTATCGATAGTATTGACGTATTACAATACAATCGATATACTATTGATACTATTGCTTATACGTAAACTATCGATAGACAATTGATTGTCTATCGATAGTAGACTATCGATATGCAACACTACATGGCAGTGTTGTTCGTCAAAGACAATGTAAGACGTGTTTTTAGTGCTGAGGAGCATATTTTTTTTTATTTAAGTAGTTTTATGATTGCTGACGTATTTATTAAGGTACGTATCGTATGTTGCTATTATTATATTACCAGACAAATGTAGTTTGACGTGTGCTAAGTGTTTTTTCTCTACGATCGGAGGTTTTTCTTTATCATCAACCTAAATGGAGAATTAGTGTGAGCGGGAGAGTTGCACCAGGGTGGTTGTGGAAGACTTGCTCAGTGGTTCATGTCTCCCTTTGTAAAGAAATAATACTTATTTTTATTTTATTTTTGTCTTAATATAATTTATTGTATTTGCAGTGCCTACTTGTACGATGCCTTTTCAATACAAGCCTCCTGAAAATGCACCTAAACGAAAAAACACAAAAATGGAGTTGCGAAATGCCATAGATGAAATTAAGGAAGGCACTTCTATTAGAAAAATTTCAACTAAATATTGCGTAGATAGAAATACTTTGAGACGATATATAAAAAAATAAATTAAGTCAAATTCATAAATTGGAAAGAAAAAACAGCCAATACAAAGCATCACAGATATTTACAACAGCCAAGGAAAGGCTTCTTGTTAATTATTTGTTGACATGCAGTAAAATACATTATGGTTTGACAAGAAAACAAGCAATGCAGTTGGCATTTGAATATGCGACAGTAAATTCAAAGAAATTTCCTGACAGCTGGACGAGGAATAACTCCGCCGTGAAAGATTGATTTCGAGGTTTCCTTTCCCGAAATCCTAAAATAAGTTTAAGAACTCCCGAAGCCACAAGCTTGTCTCGGTACACCAGCGTTAAAAAAAATGTGGAGGATTTTTCGCAAATTTTAGGACAGTTCTTGAGAGATATAAGTTTGAGGCTCATAATATGTATAATTGTGACGAGACTAGGTGCACAACCGTACAAAACTGTCCAAAAGTGATATCCAATAAAAAGTCTAAACAAGTCGGACAAATTACATATGCGGAAAGAGAAACTACTGTAATCCTTTGTTTTACTGTTAATGCGATTGGAAACGTGATACCTCCTTTCTTCGTGTTTCCAAGGGTTAGGTATCAAGACTATTTCGTGTCTGAAGGACCAGAAGGGTCAGATGGAGATGCTCATTCAAGCGGTTGGATGACTACTAAGAGTTTCAGGAAATTCCTTAGCCATTTACTAAAATATTATATAGTGCCTCCAAGACCAATCGCGTGCTCTTAATACTAGATAACCATGAGAGTCATGTAAGTGTGGAGTCAATTAATTTTGCCAGGAATGACGGAATTATACTGTTAACACTTCCTCCACACTGTAGCAATAAATTACAGCCCCTTGACGTTTCCGTATATTCCTCATTTAAATCTCGATACAATACAGCTATGAGCAACTGAATTTTATTCCATCCAGACAAGACCTTTACAATATTCCAGGATTTATTACGGCTATTATGTCTGAAGCATTCACCTAAAGTAACATCTTAAGCGGGTTCCAGAAAACTGGCATTCATCCATTTAACCCAGAAGTTCTTAATGACGACGATTTTATGTGTTCTGCTGTCACAGACAGAGATTTACCTCAAGAACAAATTTATTGTATAAGATACGATAATAAAACTATGATTGAAGCTGAAAATGACTCTTATTTTCCACAAAAATAATATGGTTAACTCTCCCCATACCCTGGTTCAAATGTCCCTACTGGTGGGGAGACTTGATTCATATCTCATTTTTTATTAAAATGCCAATAAAATTTTACCTGCGCATTTATTAGCTATACAATTAAGCACAAATGTACCTACTAAAGTTAGGCATCGCATAAGTGTATAATCGATTCTCTAAATCCTATGAACAAGTAATTATGATATTTTATATTAACAGGGGTTCAACTCTCCCGGACTCCCCCTACATACCGTACATATTGCGTCGACCGCAAGTAATTAGGACAGGAGCAGGTGAATGATAATTACATAGCGCATTAGAGTCTGATAACTTTCTGAATCGACTTTACACAAAGTATGATAATTTCATTAAATTATTATAATTCGTCTAATGTGAAGTAACACTCGTTTATTTAAGCGCGATTAAGAGATGATTGAATGTAACGGCAAAACGGTTTGGCGATGATGAATGGATTGGTGACGTATGAACGAATGGACCGAAGTGTGTTGAATTATATTTAATTTTGTATACATATATTACTGTAACTTTAGTTACCTGTAGGTATAACTAAATGTAATATATATATATATATATATATATATATATATATATATATATATATATATATATATATATATATATATATATATATATATATATATATATATATATATATAGTAATATATATATATATATATATATACATATATACATATACATATATATATATATATATATATATATATATATATATATATATATATATATAATGTAATGTAAATAATAATACTGAAGCCGTGGGGGCCTGGCACCTATAATTTCTTTAAGAAGTTAAATAAGCACCTCAATGCGGGCCTTTACTTGGCACAGAAATTAAGCATTGCCATTCAATGTTGCCAACATTCTGGGCACGTTAACCACTGACGGCAGATTATTTGAATAAGTTATACAAAGAGTAAAGTTATTAAATTGAAAAAGAGTGGCAACTCGATGATAAAATATGCATGTATGGAAAGTGCTGCCACCCAGAGTTTAGGCAGTGAACTAAAGTTGAAGTAATATATATACATATCTACATGTGTATGTGTAATTACATAGAATTTTCTTTTACTATGAAAGCAACCCTGAACTATAAAAAAAAAAACATATCAGCTGATAATTAAACAATAATAATATCAGCCTAACATTGAAACTTGAGATAATTTTCAGAAAAATATCAATAACGAAAATAGATCGATGACAATAAGTACCTACGCTAGGAACAAAAAATAACAATTCTCAGTTGTCAAACGTTTGACAGGCAGGACAAAATGGCAGCAGTTAAGTTTGTACAACCAATCTGTAGGCGGCGCGACGGTCAGTAAAAATAAGTAATGTTTTAAGTGTGCCCCCCCAGAAGTTATATAAGTTTAGTTAAGTTTTAGGTTTTACTATTTTGTCTAGTACATATGATATAAGTTCTTTTAAAAATTAAATACAACACTTAAAAGCCCTTTAAAAAAATAGTCTCAAATATATTACTAAATAAATGTTATATGATAATCTGTACATCTATACATATAAATATAATTGAAAGTATCTGTTTGTAATTCTAAATAAACAGCTTTTCACTAAATGGATATGACAGTAGGTACCTATACATGGTACCATTTAAAAAAAAAACAATTTTAAAATTTTTCTCTGTCTGTCTGTGCCGGCTAATCTCTGAAACGGCTGGACCGATTTTACCGGGATTTTCACCGGCAGGTATGTGATGTTTTAAGGAGTAGCTTACACTACTTTATAAAAAAAAAAGAGAGTTCCACAAAAACAAAATTAAAGCCATTGAGAGACGCTGAGTGGCACAGAGTGCCCTATTAAAGCCTGACGAAGGAGCTACCTGTTTATCAACAAACCATGCGAGTGAAGCCGCGCCCGAAATGTAGTCCATTATACTAATAGATATTATAAAACCAAAGAATTTGATTGAATGCGCTAATCTCAGGGACTTCTGATTTGATTTGAAAAATTATATTAGTATTGAACAGCCCATTTATCGTGGCAAGCATATAACATCATGCTTTGACTAATAAGGGCGGAGGGCCGATGATAAATGTTCTAAAAATGGAGAAAATTTAATTTTTTCGTGACAACGTCTACGTCGTCGACGTCATCTTGTACAAATCGATGAACGCCGGTTGCATGAACGAAAATGTGTCACGTTCCGTCTGAGCCGAGTGTGCAAGCGAGAGCACGGAACATACGATATAGAGGCACGATCGGCCTAATATGCCAAATTTCGTATGACCTCTAAGATTCAAACGTTCGTTTAAATCTTGTTTGAAACCGTCTAGCCGCTTGCTTCAAACCAAACGAACGACAGTCACCATAGATAATATACTATTAAAAAGGTAGACAGTCACGCTGCAGAGGTAAGTGCAGATGCACGTGACGACATTTTGCGCGTGAGCAGACAGAACGCGATCGTGATGTTTTTACTCAACTTCTCGAGTTATACAAAGACTTGCCCTGCCGTTGGGACTTAAATTGTGAAGCTTATAAAAATATTACATAAAAAAGAAATGCGTTGGATATTTTAGCAAATAAATTTTTCCTCAAAAATTGTCAAGTCTTTTCTCAATAAATTGTGTAAAACACAACATTCCAATACAAATTTTCAAGATTTAAATTTAACGGTTGTCTTAAAACTCGAAAACGGGACGCAAGAATGCCGAAAGCGAAGCGTTCCAAAAGGCATATGGTACAGATATATTTTAGAGCGAGATTCTTCTGTTGCCGCGGACGGATTTAGCGGATTGATGAAAAAAAAAATGTAGGCTTTAGGTAAATGCAATTCATTGTTCGTAAGCTTTGAATAAAATGATGTCTCCTTGAATATCGTACCGACTGGCTCCCATTTGAGCCTTTGAACAAAAATTTGGAGTAACCATTTTTTTGTTGTTTTGATAGGTAAGGCGCCATGACGTCATTGTAGTGAATATATGGTACGCGAGCGTAAATACGTCATATCCGCGCCACGTTCTCTTAAACACTGTTTGTTTCAAACTACTCTTAAACCATGTAGCCAGAAAAGCGCATTTCTGTTTTTTCTGTTTCAAACCACTGTTTGAAACCGTGTAGCGCATGCGTTCTTGCATTTGACTTGTACTGTTTCGTCAACTGTTATAGAGTAAAATTAATATGGTTTCCATTGTACATGTTTGTTCAATTCATAAAACTATGCAACTTTCCATCAATGTTTTCTTATGACGTTACCACGGAAAATTATTTTCCGTAAACCGACATTACAGACAAACATCAGGTTTTTGAGAGCTTCCATTGCGAGTGCTGCACATAGGTGCATTAAGTGCAAAAAAAACCATCAATAGTATAATATGTAGTGCTCAAAAACATTTCTTTACACGGTAACTGAGAAAAATATTGAATTGATGCACAGAGTGTGCCTGTGTATTTGTCGCCAAGTCATAAGTCGATTCGTATGCAGGACAATTCTTAGCGTAATCCACTGTCTGTTTGTAATTCGTGTCTTTTTAAAATCATTCGCGATACAAATTAATTATTATAAATGTAATTTCCAAAATAAAAAAAATATATAAAAAAAAAATATTCCCAGAAAGGCAATCATATAATACTTTTTTTTTTAAAAAAACTACACCCGGTGCTAAGGATTAATCTTTGTATTGCAGGAGATTTTACAAACATACAATTAACATTCACAAAATTAGGTCCAACATCAGAACAAGTTATGGATCGCACAAAATATTATCCTGCTCGGGATTGGAACTCATAACACATGAAATGGTATATTAACCACTACACAATCTATCTAACACTCACCGGGTTGAGAGCCCTCAGCGCTCACCCATAGTCCGGTTAAGCTGTCAAAGCCCTCTCGGCTAACAGCGATCACAATGGATACGTTTATTGGGTATTCTAGCCCCGAGGCTAGCGAGTCCCACACTCCCCATTCCGGGGGGTGGTGCGTAAATGCACTTCGGACCACTGCGTTATCAAAAAAAGAAAAGGTCTAACACTTAAATAAAATACGGCATGAAAATATTATAAATAATAAAAGACTCCATATTTAATGATTACGTGAAGGCGCCCCTTTTTGTTTTTTTCTTGGCCATAGTCCGCTTTGTCCGCGCTATCTATCTACAACCTTAGCAGGTCAGTATAGGGCCTTAAAAACACCCTGCAACAGTTCTCCGTCTTTTAAGTAATTAGTTACTTTTTTGCTGAATACGCAACACGTGCCAGCTGACGCATACCTCTTGCGATTAATACACACGCAATTGCTACAGGCGCATACGCACTTTTTCTTTATGATGTTAGATTTATTCGCATTTCTTTCTTCTCTACTATTTCGTGTGTATCTTGCTTTATTCATTCGATGACCCAAATACGTACCTACCCCTTACGTCTAGCTAACATTATTTAGTATAAAACACATATAAATAGATAAAAGATTTTTTTGTACTCACTGATTGAAAATAGTATGGCGTATTTTCTAAACTTTCACAGTCACAAAACACTTATTATATTTCTTGTAAATTAAAATAAATCGGTGAAAAATTTTGCACGTAATGCGTTGTAATAGAAAACAAATGCAGAATGATATGTCAGTGACGCGACATTTCATGTAAATAACTTCACATCTACGAACGAATTTGAATATTTTTTTCATACATTTATATTTCCATACCTACAATAATACCAAAATAGCGATTTAAAAAAGGTGAGCGGGGTCGGAATGTTGAAAATACTTTACGACTTATGCACACACCTACTGAATATACGTAAAATAATTCATTAAAATGGGTCAAGCCGTTTCGGCAAACACCGTATCACCAGATCTTTTTATATAAATTTACTAGCGGACCCGGCACACTTCTTTTCGCCTAACAGTTAATGAATGAGCAGATTGCGATTAATTCAAAATTATTAAGTTATTTTTTTATTATGATAATAAATATGAATACTTAATATATAAACTTAAATAAAAAGTCAAGTATTTTAATAACCTGCCAGCAAGACGAAAAAGTACCTTGTGTTATACGACCTTTTTCTTCATGCGCGTTGTAAATTCTTTAATTGTTGATCTCTGAGATTTACTCGACGATTTCGCATTGTCAACCGAGCCGTTTCAGGGTCTGCCTCGCTTTGTTCTTGTGATTGAGAAATACAAAGTCGGGCCATATTAACGCGGTGGTCTTCCCGTGTTGTTTTTTTGTCATGGTTACATTCATGATGTATCGAATTCTAATTGCGTTACGGCTTTGTTGGGAAATATTTGATCTTATTGGTTGATAAGAATATAGACACTGATTTATTATAACAATATTCGTAAAAATTTGTAACACTGGCATAAAACGAACACTGACCGGTCAAATTTAATTTCAACTTTTCGCGGTATTTTCAGGACAAATATTTTTTTAAAAATTTATTCACCCTTATAGGTAGGCTATAGTCAGTCTACCTTACTACTTTGTCTTACGTGAAAATTATTTTTCATATATTATTTATCACTTTTTCGTATTGCGTATTGCGTAGCCTTAATAGGTTGCTTTCCATTTAGTTAACACAGAGGGACTCTGCAGTACATTGTGAAACACTGCCAAACACTGTGTAAAAGTTTAAATGAAACAGCTAGTTGTCTCAAAATAAAACTAGAGTGCATCAATATCGCAAAATTCTGAGCGTTGTGTACCTAAATGCAAGTTCCTTGACAAAGTCTTGGCTCAATAATTTATAAACATAACCACATTATCAGGGCTCACTTCAATAGTGCAATATTTATATTTGAACATTTTATTTAATTTTAATTAGCAGTAAGAGACAAGCTCAATTTAATAATCTCAAATAATACTACTAGAATATGCCGTAAATAAATTGCGAGGTTAAGTAATGATACTTAATTCAAGCAAAGTAGTACCTATATATTTAAAGTACTCTATGAAAGCAGGTAACCATGTGTCAAACACCACTTTTTCGAGTGTCAAACAGTGTATGGCTGTGTTCAACAGTGTCGTTAATGGAAAGCGCTTTATCGAACACTGCGTTACACTGCGTCACTTTTTGTATTAAATGGAAAGCACACATAGTCACTGTCCGTTAGTAAGTTAAGTCGTTACCATTAATTGGACGCTGATAACCAAATCAGTGATTTTATTGGGAATATTGGCAAAATATGAAAGTAAACGTATACCACTATTATACTATAGTCACTACACTTCAGCACTTTAACTGTATATATATATCATATTCCATAATATACCAGCAAAATTATTCAATATAACACTACAAAACACTAAAGAAATTAATATAATACAGGAGCGTGACATGACATTTCCATATTCGCGCCAAAACTCCCCAAGCAAACCATTACGTGAACTGTCAGTTGCGTTTTGTCACATCATCAACAAATTAACGCTTAGAACTGATGTCTTTTTAATGTTTTTTTTATTTGTTTTTTTTTTAATATCATATTTTATATCCTATATCCTATTCCCGACGACAACAAACTCAAAATCATAAAAATTGGTCCAGCCGTTCTCGAGTTATAAGTGTTGTAACTAACACAACTTTCTTTTATATATATAGATATACAAAATATTAGCTGCAGCATGAAGCTCCGCGAACCACGTTGTATTTTTGTTTTCAAAATATTTTGGCCATAGATTAAGAACCAGATCCCATAATCAGCGTCCGATCACGAGTTTTACTACTAGAGCAGTATCATTATTCTTAAACATATTAGAGTGAAAGGAGAACTCGTAAGATTCCCTTCTTTTTGAAGAGTGCGATATTGTGGTTCACCTCGCACTTTACCGGTAACTGTCTTAGAATTTGGCTCAGCGATTTTACAAAGCGACTAGCGGCAGCAAATTTCTGGACAACTTATAGCAAAACTGTGATTGCCGATATGCATGCCCAACCGTGGTCACAGAAATATTAATTAACTTAGAAGGATCATTGGTCTTATTTTGTATTAAAACTAATGTCGTCGCTTTTCTCCCTCCGTTTAATATTAACACATAAGCAATGCCTATGCTTACAACTGTTTCGCACACAAACACATTAGGTATACACACATAGATCTCGGCGCTACAATTCGTTCACACACTAACACAAACTTCGGTAGACAACATATACTCACACAGGAAAAACTTTCATCTACTAGCGTGCTTAGATTAGGTATTAATATTTCTGTGGTTATAATGCTATTGTTTCTTCTTGAGGATGTCGATAGGTTAGGCTGGATAGTATTATTAGACCGAGTCGGAATAATACTGGGCTTGTCTTCCTCTTTTCTCTTCTCCCTTCGAAATAATTTTAATTATTTTGGGGCATCGACTCGAGAGGATACCCGTGAGAGTAAACCGCCGGGTGGGCCACCGAAGACAAAGACCGGGTGCCGGTAGCCCACTCGCACGGTGAAAGTGAGGTACATATACAGCGAGGGAGCTCTGGTGTCGCGTGCCATTCTTTCTGTTGCCCCGGATGAAATTAACGGTATGAGGCCACACAATAGTCCGCTGCCAAAAAAAAAGACCTAGGGCTAACTCCATCTGATACCATCTGGTTAATAATTACATTCCCAAGGAGGGTTGATGTGAGGCAGGTCAACAAACTAATGTCAAATTGTAATGCGTACAATGTAAGAAGAGCAGTCGCGGCGTAAGACCTAAATTTGCAGTGGGCAAGATTCATTTTGCGGGGCCCTCTGCTAGTGCAAGAAGACGGATTGTATAAAATGAAAAAAAAAAGAAATGAAACACTTGACATTTAGAAATTTTCATTCGTGCAAAACCAACACCAAAAAATAAAGATCAACCATTAGTACCAACACCAAACAACATTGCCAAAAATATTAAAGAAACAGAAATTTGAAATTTTTGGCAAAAAAATGTTTTTGGCGCGTTCGTGGCTTTTAAGTAATGCATTTTTCGGGACACGAGGCCCCCTGGGTCGCGAGGCCGTAGGCGGTGGCCCACGTCGTCCACGCCTTACGCCGCCACTGAAGAAGAGCACATATGGCGTCGAGTAATTGGGATAAGTGTAGGATAATGGTGATAAAGACCTTTATTATAGAGACCTTTAAACAAAATAATATCAAGAAATATATAAGTAATCCACGCAAGCAAAGGCGCTGGCACAGCCAGTCGGAAGTAAGTTTTAAATCGATTAATTAATTAGTATTAAACAATAGCAATAGGTACTTGAAAGCGGATTACTATTTTGAAAACAGGCTGGTATAAAGTTATGTAATTATGTCTTATTAGAATACTGTTACATGTTCTTATTACCCGTGAGAATTGTAAAAGGCACTTATGAAGGAAGGACGGGAGATCACTCATGTTTGAATCTTATTTCACTTTGTATTGCGAATGATATATGCTCTATAGAGAGGAAATAATGATGTTTTGTAGCAAGACTAAGAAAAAGCGCGAATTCTCCATTGTGGGTAAAATGGCCATAGCCGTAACCTTAATAGACATATGACATCGTATTTCCACGCTCATTGAGATCGATAGGCTGATAATATGTGAATTCCATTGCCTTAATAAAAAAAAGTACCAAATAAAAAATCATGCGTGATTGTGAATGCAGCGATTTAAGTAAATACTTTGATGTATTCAGAATTACGCAAGTCTTAATTATTTGGATTTTACGCAATATGTACTCTTCCATTGTACATATTGCAAAAGTTATTGACAGTAGTTTTATGACCGGCCGCCTGCCTGTTGTCAATTCTCCTTGAGAATGTAATTGTTGAGCAAAAGGAATCAGATGGAATTGGCACAGGTCGATATAAAGTTCTTAGTCTTCTTTTACGACATCCACAAGCAAAGTAAGAGTTGGTACATACATACATATCATCACGCCATATCCCTTGCAGGGTAGGCAGAGAGAACAGAGTGCCAGAGAACTCTATCCTTGCATACTTCATTCGCTTCCTCAACATTCATAATTCTCTTCATACACGCTCGCCAGTTTCGGAGACTCTTGACTCCACCTTCCTTCAGTACGTGACCAATTTGATCTAGGTAGGTGAGTTTCGGTCTCTCCCGGTACCTACATCCTTCCACTTTCGTATTGTATATCTTGTTTCTTGTTCTTCTTGTTCGGCATTCTTTTCACAATGCCGAACCATCGGAGCATTCCCTTTCGCATAAGAGTTGGTAGTTGTTCGGTACAATACCAGCACGAAGCATCGCACCATCGCGAGCCAATCAGTATGCGTTGAAGTGACGCGATATGCTCTCTGATTGGGCCACATAATGTCATAGACCATAGTAATATTTCTCTGTTTGCCCTCTGCATTGTAATTATTAATATAGAAATATACGTTGTACATACACAAGACTGAGTACTAATTTATTGGTATACCTTGAAACCAGGAAGCTGAGATTACGCACAAACAGTAGTATTTGTAGTCCCTACCACACAGCTTATGAGCAGGATAATGAATGAGATATAAATTTTACTATATGCCTAGATGATTTGTCTGCAATAATATCTATTTATAGACATAATAAATTGTATAAACAGTCGCTAAACTGTGGTGGTCTATGATCAGATTTGAGATAAGATAACATCGACGACGCGACGTCTACATTATTATGAAACATTAAACATTGTCTTTGATTCTATATGTCTGTGTTTAGCATACAATATAATATTAGGAGGAATTAATAGTAGTTATCTATTTTAGATTCCTTTTATAGGGGGGGGGGGGGGGAAATAGAAGCTAAAAAACGTATATTTAAGGGAAAGAACTTCTGGTTTTTAATGTTTACGCGAGTATTACACATTTGAAATAAAACTAGTTTTATAAATTCTATCGCGTTTGTATATGTTTTTTCATTTCCCGACGTTCAGAAAACTTTATAGAGTTCATGGTCACGGGAGGATCAGTCCTCCATTGTTCTCATATACATACAAACACGATAGAATCCGTATAACTAGTTTTTTTTTAAAGAACTTCTGTATGTAAAAGAAATGTTCGTTTTTCTTAATAATTATTTTTTTAGCAAGTAATGCGTACCTATTTTACATTCATGATCTCAGTTCGTATAGGTCCCACTGCGAGGCTTCAGTTTTTTCAACAATAGGTGGAAAGAAAACCTATTATTTTTAAAAGGTTTTATTATGATTTTTCTTCTTTTGTAGTAATTTTATATGCATATTAGTCTATTAGTATCTCTTAGTTATCTCTTAGTTGACTTTTACGACCCTCAAAGGCAAAATAGTTGGAGGTTAGTGTTGCCCAAATGCAAGACCAAGACTTGCAACAAGAGTCTCGTAAATGTTTCTACTTTCGCTATTAGAATAACACACAGTCATTTTTTTTTGAGCACTTGCCATATATGAAATGAAAAATCCAACTTAATCAATGAAATGCCATTCATCTAGCGGCGCCAACTGTACAATTATATATAATTGGGTACATATCACTTACCGGGAGCGGGGCTATAATCATACCTATTTATTATGAGACTGTGTAAAATAACATCAAATTATGCCCCCATGTACTGGGTATTAAGAATACAAAGTGTTGACAACCCTTCCAGTCAAAGTAGTCGTACAACGCTGTCTAAGGGAGACTATAAGATTCTTGCTCCAAATCCTGATCTTGCATTTGGGCAACACGATTAATTGTATTCTTACTCCGTCACCACATGGGGAGTTTCGTTCTCTTTATCTTAGTATAAACATTATGTCCATGTGCCCCGTGTGCCCATCGGCGCCTCGTTAGTCGTCAACTCCATCCACATCAGTATCCAGGCCCATATGAGGTATTTGGGTCTGGTGCTCGACGGGCGATGGTGGTTCCGGGAGCATTTTCGTCAAATTGCTCCCCGGCTGGTCGGCGCGGCGTCCGCCCTTTCTCGGCTCATGCCGAACGTGGGCGGACCCAGTTTCGAGGGCCGACGGCTGTATGCGGGGGTGATCCGCTCAATGGCCATGTACGGCGCACCCGTGTGGGCGAGGGCTCTAAACGCCCAGCTCAGGGCGGTGCTGTGGAGGCCACAGCGAGCCATGGCGGTCAGAGCCATTCGCGGGTACCGCACGGTGTCTACCGAGGCGGCATGGCTATTGGCCGGGACACCCGTGGGACCTAGAGGCGGAGATGCTCTCCGACCTCTACCGGCGAGTTACCTCAATGGGCGAAGAGGGTGGCTCCCCATCGTTCAACGAGATAGCCACCTGGCGCGAGGACGCCCGCCGAGAAGTCATCGCCCGTTGGGCTACGCGGCTGGAGAGGCCTAGACACGGTGTTTTTACCGTTGAGGCCCTCCGGCCCGTACTGATGGAGTGGATGGAGCGGCGGCACGGAGTCCTCTCTTTCCGGTTGGTGCAGGTCTTGTTGGGGCATGGTTGCTTCGGCAAGTACCTGCACACGGTCGTGCGGAGGGAGTGGACTCCGTCCTGCCACCATTGCAGTAGCGATGAGGACACGGCGCAACATACGCTCTAGGTATGTTCGGGCTGGGACGGGCAGCGCCGTGACCTCGTCGCTGTCATCGGTGCCGACCTGACGCTGCCGGCTGTTGCGCGAGCGATGGTCGACAGCGTCAGAAATTGGGACGAGGTCGCCGCCTTCTGCGAGGCTGTCATCTCGCAGAAGGAGGCGGCGGAACGGGCCCGGGAGGATTCCCGTGACCCGGGCCGCCGCCCGCGGCCGGGGCGGCGCAGGTGCTAGTACCTGCGCCTGATGCCGCCCTAACCGAGGCTTCGGGTGATCGGACCGGGGAATTGTCCGGTCACCCGACGTGAGGCCACCGCGTGAGGACGACGCCTCGACTGCGAAAGCTGTCGGGGCGTAGACAGGAGAGGAACCCGAGAGGGCATACCGCCGAGCGGGCCATCGAAGACAAAGATCGGGTACCGGTGGCCTGCTCGCACGGCGAAGAAGAGATGCTTGCAGGGTGGGTCAATAGGGTTGCGCGCCGCCTCTTCCGTCACCCCGGACCGATTTAGCGGGGTGCGACGTCCATAGCCCACCGCAAAAAAAAAAAGTATAAACATTATGTGATTAGATACATATGTAGGGCCGTGGAAGAAAAGGACTACTAGGACTAGGATACACGGTCCACTGAAATAACAATAACTCTCTATCGTTGTGTAGGAGATGAGGTTGTACGCCTTCCCGGGTGGTTTGGGAGCGATGTGACTGGACCACAGACTGTCCATAACAAAAGGTATGTACGTATATTTTGTTAATTATGTTGCATTGAGGGGGCCAATATCTGTAGCTAAACTGAAAAATGTTGTAATGTGTGAAAAACTTATTTCATACTTATTTATCCATAAGTCATAGTGATGGTCACATCGTCTCAGCTCATATACATCCTACTGTTGGGCCTGAGTCTCCTTCATATTGAGAGAGATCGTCTACTGACATTCGATCCCCGACGCCCCAAGGTGAATTAGACCTAGTGTACCATGATATAAGGTTTGAACTTTGAGTTTCCCTTCTTTTGTATTTATCAGCGCCGCCTTAGACTATGCTGAGGCCCAATTTATGGCTATAAAATTAATAGTGTTGATAACTATATATGCAGACTTTAATTGAATTACTATTAATTCTTATCATCATTTTATTTTGGGACAGCAGTAATCGCCGTTCAGAAATTACCAAAATTAATTTCAGGGTACAGGGCTAGTCTGCTCAGATTCATTCATTTCCAAATTATTTATTTAATTTTCTTTAATTGTATGAATTAATTTCTTGTTCTAATTTACATTTAGGTCGCAAAAGCTGAGACCTAACCTGCATTTCCCGGCTGGTCGGCGCGGCGTCCGCCCTATCGCGGCTCATGCCAAACGTGGGCGGACCCAGCTTCGAGGGCCGACGGCTGTATGCGGGGGTGATCCACTCAATGGCCATGTACGGCGCACTCGTGTGCCCAGCTCAGGGCTGTTCTGTGGAGTTCTTACCGGCGGGTAACTTCAGTGCGCGACGAGGGTGGCCCCATCGTCTAACGAAATAGCCACCTGGCGCGGGGACGCCCGCCGAGACGTCATCGCCCGTTGGGTTACGCGGCTGGAGAGGCCTAGACACGGTATTGTTACCGTTGAGGCCCTCCGGCCCGTACTGATGGAGTGGATGGAGCGGCGGCACGGAGTCCTCTCCTTCCGGTTGGTGCAGGTATTGTCGGGGCACGGTTGCTTCGGCTTGTACCTGCACACGGTCGCGTGGAGGGAGTGGACTCCGTCCTGCCACCATTGCAGTAGTGACGAGGACACGGCGCAACATACGCTCGAGGTATGTCCGAGCTGGTACGGGCAGCGCCGTGACCTCGTCGCTGTTATCGGTGCCGACCTGACGCTGCCGGCTGTCGCGAAAGCGATGGTCGACAGCGTCAGGAACTGGGACGCGGTCGCCGCTTCTGCGAGGCTGTCATCTCGCAGAAGGAGGCGGCGGAACGAGTCCGGGAGGATTCCCGTGACCCGGGCCGCCGTCAGCGGCCGGGGCAGCGCAGGCGGGAATATCTGCGCCTGATGCCACCCTAACCGAGGCTTCGGGTGATCGGACCGGGAAATTGTCCGGTCACCCGACGTGAGGTCACCGCGTGAGGGCGACGCCCCGACGGCGAAAACTGTCGGGGCGTCGCCATAAGAGGAGCCCGCAAGAGTAAACCGCCGGGCGGGTCACCGAAGACAAAGATCGGGTACCGGTGGCCCGTTCGCACGGCGAAGAGAGGTGCTTGCAGGGTGGATCCATGGAGTTCCGCGCCAACTCTTCTGTCGCCCCGGACCGATTTGTCGGGGCGCGACCACATTCTAGGTCCACCTTGCAAAAAAAAAAAAAGTGTGTGTGTCAGTTCCGACGCACGGCTGGAGTTATCCTTACGCGGTGAGCCTTTTTACGCCGATGTAATCGCATATGAACAGCTACAGAACTGATTTACGTAGAAACTGACCCAGTGTACGGAACAGCTACGGGAGTAGCTGTTCCGCCACCTTCTTCCATAAGAACGCTGCCTCGCAGAGTACAGGCTGAAGCCTGGTTGGCAAACGTTACTTAGACTAAATAGCCAGTTCGACGCTAGATGGAGGCCATTGCATCCATACTCTATCATAGAACGAACAATTCAGTGACATACAATCAAAATCAGTTTAACTAATTCATAAATTTTTAACTATTATTGTTTAATAACAGTTAATTTTTCAATGTATTTGCACAATGCTGTCTGTCTGTGGATATTACCGTTAAGTTTACACACATCATATTGTATTTTAGCGCAACGTCTCGACACCCAGACCGTTGTAAATCTATCAATATCATCAAAGGAAGTTATTTTCTCTTATTAGATGAATTTTTAAAGCTTAGAGTAGCAAAGGAGTAGGCAGCACACCTGATGGTAAGTGTCACTGCCGCTCATAGACTTTTGCAATACCAAGGGTATAGCTGGGCTACTGCCTACCAATATAAACCCCAAATCCACCCCAGTTGGGCTTCCGGCTCTAACGCTTACCGAACGAAAAGCAATAGCACATTGCTATTACTCAGACGTCGATCTTCTGCGGGAGTGTGGTGCTACCGCGGACGGACCGGCCCGCGGCTGTACACAGAGAACTGTCCACAGCGTGGTCCTACCATATCATTTTATAAACTATAATCTTCGAAATGCAAGCTTGAAATCCTCTGACGCTATTATATAGGCGCGGGTGTATTAAGTATAAGTTTACTTTAGTGCCTCGTCTTTGAAATATTTTATATGAAAGTTAATAAAACCCAGACAAGTCTCAATCCTCCTTTTTAACGAGTAACTTTAATACATCAAAATTAAAGGATATTTAATAAATGACTTTATACAAATTACTGCAAAATTTAGCATTTAACATGCTTGATTGATGATTAGATATTTATAAAAACTTGATTATAAGCGAATAATGATTGTCACACATTGGATTTTTCGCTCGTAATCATGTTTTTATAAATGGCTTTATAGTTTTTACTATCTAATTTAATTGGCTGTGTGGTAGCGGCTATGAATACTACCAACCCTTACTTTGCTTGTGGATGTCGTAAAAGATGACTAAGAGCCTTATAACGACCTGGGTCAACTCCATCCAATGCCGTTTGGTCAACAATTACATTCCCAAGGAGGGTTGACGTCTGGTAGGCGGCCGGTCATAAAACTATTGCCAGTAATTTTTACAATATGTACTATGAAAGAAGAGTACATATTGCATCGACCCCAAGCAATTGGGATAAGAGTAGGAGAATGATGACTATCTTATTTAATTATTCTTTTTTAACAACGGAAACTTTTCGAAAACAATATTTTTTATTGTAATTGAATAGCAATTTGATGTCAAGCAGATACTCCAAACCCAGCTAAAACACATACGCATACCGAGAAGTGAAATCAGAAGTTTTTGCAGGAACGTGAAAGCATCATGGTCTTGTAATATATTTAATATCTTAGTGTTTAATATTAAATATTTTAATGGTATTTTATTTAATGTAATGCGAAGGAACTGCTGGGGCGTAATCTACTATATAAAAATAAGTCGGGTTTTCCTTCCTGACGCTATAACTCCAGAACGCACGAACCGATTTCCACGGTTTTGCATTCGTTGGAAAGGTCTCGGGCTCCGTGAGGTTTATAGCAAAGAAAATTCAGGAAAAATTGCAACAGAAAAGCGGGAAAATCATTTTTCATATACAGCGCCATCTCTGATACATAGTATGTACTACAAACCAATATTTTAAGTAGATGGCGCCGGTGCGTGATACATTGTTTGACAGCTACTCATTGTTCTCTGCTCAGTTAATTTCATGTGACAAACCGGTATTGTGTTCACTGTGAAATTGTGAAAAAAAAATAAAAAAAAATAAGTTATTCGTTTCCTAACATTTCAATTGGAAACCATCAAATCAATCACGTGTATTGTGCAAATTTTTATTCAATTTCAACAGTAGGCATTTGTCTTTAAGGTGGTAAGTTGAACTGTGTAAATTATGTGGATCGTGCATTTGAAGTTAAATTCACCACTCTGTCCATAGTCCAAAATGCCTAGAGGACGACGTGCGAACATCGGCCGCCGCACAAGACATGCAAGCCAGCAACAAGTGTATTCACAGAACTTAAGCGAAGAAAGACAAAATATAATAAGAGAAAATGCCCGATTGAGACAACGCGTGAGCACACGAAGATCATTAGCATCATACAATCGCTTGGCATTCCAATATGATCCCACTGCGAACTACAGTGATGATGAAAATTTAGATATTGGACCAATGAAGACTATATGCCGATATTGCAATGCGTTAAAGTTCAAAAGAGAAACGGCTGGATTGTGCTGCGCAAGTGGAAAAGTCAAACTGGATCCATTACTTACACCACCACAGCCACTGAAACCATTGTTCGATGGAAGTGATCCCGATTCCAGCCATTTTCTTCAACACATCCTTGAATACAATAACTGCTTTCGCATGACTTCCTTTGGAGCTAATATCATTCGAGAAGGCGGTTTCATGCCGACTTGCAAGGTAAAAGATACAACACACATAACCAATCACTCACACCAACACAATGAATTGCAACACATAACAACTACATATACACCACACACTACACCATCACACGATCAGAAGTTACACCGTATTCTTCAACAAATGATTATTTGCAATTACAGATACAAGGACAAATATATCATTTGCATGGTTCAATGGTGCCAACACCAGATGAAACGCATCAATTTCTGCAAATATATTTCATTTCGTCGATGGTGGATCAGCTGAATGTGCGGTGCAATATACAGGGAACACAAAAGTTAAAGAGACGAATTATTGAACAGTTGCAAGCATTTTTTCACACTAATAATGCTGTGGTTAATATGTTCAAAACAGCATTGGAACGAATGCCATCGGATACGCACAAATTTGTCATAAGAGCGGATTGTACCCCAACAGGTGAACATGTGCGAAGATTCAATGCACCCACCGTTAATGATGTTGCTGTAATTATTGTTGGCGATCCAACTAAATCGCGAGACATAGTCGTTCAGCGAAGAAGCAATATCATGCATCGTGTAAACGAGACACATCGTTTGTACGATGCGTTACAATATCCAATCATTTATTGGCAAGGGCAAGACGGATACGACATCACGTTGAAGATGGTCGATCCAATTACAGGTACAATATTCACACACTAATTATTGCTATTATTGGTTTCCATTAACAATTCATTTAATTTTGCATTTTCAGGCGTATCAACGAATAAAAATCTAAGCGCAATGAATTACTATGCGTATCGTATGATGATTCGTACACATGAGGAGAATGTCATTCTGAAGTGCCGTCGGCTATTCCAGCAATTCGCTGTCGACATGTATGTCAAAGTCGAGACCGAACGTTTAGCGTTCATCCGATTCAATCAGGCAAAGCTACGATCTGAGGACTATATACACTTGCGTGATGCTATTAATTCAGATGGTGATGTTCAGAATATTGGACGTCTGACGATTCTCCCATCATCTTATATCGGAAGCCCCCGCCACATGCACGAATACGCTCAAGACGCTTTGACGTACGTGCGAAATTATGGAACTCCGGATTTATTTATTACGTTCACATGCAATCCGAAGTGGACGGAAATTGAACGTGAGTTGGAACCGGGCCAAAAACCGCAAGATCGCCATGACATAATCGCCAGAGTATTTCAGCAAAAACTCAAGGTTATGATGGATGTGCTTACTAAGTATCGAGTTTTTGGTGACACACGTTGTTATATGTACTCGATGGAATGGCAGAAGCGTGGACTACCGCATGCTCATATCCTAATTTGGTTGCTGAACAAATTACATTCAAATGAAGTGGATGACATCATATCAGCTGAAATTCCTGATCCAGTCACTGATCCCCATCTACACGACATTGTGACGACACAGATGGTGCATGGACCGTGCGGTGCATTAAATCTATTATCGCCTTGCATGGCTGATGGAAAGTGCACAAAACGATATCCGCGACCGTTAGTTGCTGAAACAGTCACAGGGAACGATGGATACCCAGTTTATCGTCGGCGTTCAAAAGAAGATAATGGTCGAACTATCAAAGTTAAAGTTCAAAATCAAGAGATTGAGATCGGAAATGAATTCATTGTACCATATTGCCCGCTGCTATCACGAATTTTCGAAACACATGCAAACGTTGAGAGTTGTCATTCGGTCAAATCAATCAAATATTTGTGCAAGTACGTCACAAAAGGCAGCGACATGGCTGTGTTTGGTATTGCGTCGGAAAATGCAAATGACGAAATCAGCAACTTCCAAATGGGCAGATACGTCAGTACTAATGAAGCACTGTGGCGATTATTGTCATTTCAAATTCATGAAAGATATCCCACAGTTGTACATTTAGCAGTGCATTTGGAAAATGGCCAAAGAGTTTACTTCACTGAGGCTAATGCGGCACAACGAGCTGAGAGACCACCATCGACAACATTGACTAGCTTCTTTGCAATGTGTGAAGCAGATCCATTCGCAGCGACGCTGATGTACGTTGAAATGCCCAAGTATTACACTTGGAATCAATCAACAAAGAAATTCCAACGTCGCAAACAAGGAACCCCAGTCCCAGATTGGCCGCAGGTGTTTTCCACTGATGCACTAGGTCGCATGTATACTGTTCATCCTAGAAATGATGAATGTTTTTATTTGCGACTGCTGTTGGTAAATGTACGTGGACCAAAATCATTTGCACATTTGAAAACTGTGAATGGCCACCAATGCCAAACATATCGAGAAGCATGCCAACTATTGGGTTTGCTGGAGAACGATTCTCATTGGGATTTAACACTTGCGGATTCAGTTGTTTCATCAAATGCGTACCAAATACGAACGCTGTTCGCAATTATCATCACCACATGTTTTCCTTCACAACCAATTCAGTTATGGAACAAATACAAAGACGACATATGTGAAGATATCTTGCATCGCTTGCGCATTCAAACGAATAATCCTGACATCCAAATAACCGATGAAATCTACAATGAAGGATTGATTCTGATTGAGGATCAATGCTTGACTATTGCAAACAAGCTACTGATTGAAGTAGGAATGATTGCACCAAATCGATCGATGCACGATGCATTCAACCAAGAATTAAATCGAGAGCTGCAATACAATGTTGATACATTGCAGGAATTCGTTCGAAATAATGTGCCGTTGCTGAATGAACAGCAAAAACAAGTATACGAAACATTAATGCAAGCGGTGGACAATAATACTGGTGGTCTATTCTTCCTGGACGCACCTGGAGGAACAGGGAAAACATTTGTCATTTCATTGATTTTGGCCACTATTCGATCAAGATGTGACATAGCTTTGGCGTTAGCTTCATCTGGAATTGCGGCGACTCTTCTAGATGGCGGTCGTACTGCACATTCTGCGCTTAAGTTGCCACTCAATTTAAATACAATTGATACTCCAACATGCAATATTGCCCGATCCAGTGCAATGGGAAAATTGTTGATGCAATGCAAGCTCATTGTTTGGGATGAGTGCACAATGGCACATAAGAAATCACTTGAAGCACTTAACTTCACACTGAAGGATCTTCGGCGAAATAACAACATCTTTGGCGGCTTGATGATATTGTTGGCAGGCGATTTCAGGCAGACGTTGCCAGTAATTCCCCGTGGGACGCCTGCAGATGAATTGAATGCTTGCCTGAAGGCATCACCTTTATGGAATAACGTAAAAACATTATCGCTAACCACTAATATGAGAGTTCAACTTCAAAATGATCAAAGTACTGCACAATTTTCCAAACAATTGTTAGCTGTTGGAAATGGAAAAGTCCCAGTTGATGCGACATCTGGATTAATTACTCTTACCAACGACTTTTGCCGATTTGTAGACTCTCAAATAGCTCTTATTGAAAATGTTTTCCCAAACATTAGTGAGAATTATCAGAATTATGCTTGGTTAAGTCAACGAGCAATTCTTGCCGCAAAGAATAATGATGTACACGCACTGAATTTCACCATTCAATCAAAAATTGCTGGCGATTTGGTGACATACAAATCCGTTGACTCCATAACAAATCCCGATGATGTAGTAAATTATCCAACGGAGTTTTTGAACTCTCTGGAGTTACCAGGATTTCCACCACATAACTTGCAACTCAAAGTTGGTACAGTTATTATGATATTGCGTAATTTGAATCCACCGCGACTTTGCAACGGTACTCGAGTTTCAGTAAAAAGACTTATGCCGAATTTGATAGAGGCAACCATTATTAACGGAAAGTACGCAGGTGAAAATGTATGTATTCCTCGAATACCAATGATTCCGACTGATCTTCCGTTTCACTTCAAACGATTGCAATTTCCAGTTCGCCTTGCGTTCGCAATGACAATTAACAAGTCGCAAGGCCAATCGCTTAGTGTTTGCGGGATAAATTTAGAAAATCATTGTTTTTCACATGGGCAGTTATACGTTGCGTGTGCACGAGTTGGGAAACCATCCGCTTTGTTTGTGTTAACGTCAGACCAAAAAACAAAAAATGTGGTTTACCAAAGAGCACTTCAATGAAACGGATAATTTGCGGACACGTATAACGCTTCGATTCAGTATTTACTTTGGATTCACTTTCATTTACTTAGAGAAGTTCAACTAAATAACACTTCATTTTTGTAATCGAAATGAATTCATTACTGTTGTGAAATGAAATAATTTTTTTCCTTTTCAAATATAAAACAAAAAAAAAATTTTCTTCATCTTTTAATCACCAAACGAAATGTTACAAAAACGAAGCCATTTGGTGGCGAAACGGAGTTCGCCGGGTTTGCTAGTGAATATGATATAAAAGTGCTTTACATATGTTTTTGTTTTCCACCACAATGCCCACAAGATTTAATACTATTGAAGGCGACAATCCGACTTATTGATGGACAATGACTAATATAGTGTGCTTTCCATTTAATACAAAAAGTGACGCAGTGTTCGATAAAGCGCTTTCCATCAACGACACTGTTGAACACAGCCGTACACTGTTCGACACTCGAAAAAGTGGTGTTTGACAGATGCTTACCTACTTTCATAGAGTACTTTAAATATATAGGTACTACTTTGCTTGAATTAAGTATCATTACTTAACCTCGCAATTTATTTACGGCATATTCTAGTAGTATTATTTGAGATTATTAAATTGAGCTTGTCTCTTACTGCTAATTAAAATTTAATAAAAATGTTCAAATGTAAATATTGCACTATTGAAGTGAGCCCTGATAATGTGGTTATGTTTATAAATTATTGAGCCAAGACTTTGTCAAGGAACTTGCATTTAGGTATACAACGCCCATAATTTTGCGATATTGATGCGCTCTAGTGTTATTTTGAGACAACTAGCTGTTTCATTTAAACTTTTACACAGTGTTTGGCAGTGTTTCACAATGTACCACAGAGTCCCTCTGTGTTAACTAAATGGAAAGCAACCATAAAGAAGTTAAAGATGTGAAGAAACTGATAATTAATAAAAAGCAAATCTCGACTCTGGCAGTAATGGTCTCTTAGTAGTAGCTGATTGCCAATACAAAAAAAAAGAAATAAATTTATGAAGCTGTCTTTCTTATAACTTTGTTTGTTGTAACATGATTTGTAATGTATTTAAAATTGTGAACAGTAGTTCCGTGTGTTGACGGAGTAAGAAAACAATTCACCACCCCCTATCTTAGCCGTGGGCGATCGTAAGAGACGACTCAGGGATATAAAACGCATATAACATATAGGTATGCAAAGAGAAGCAAAACTCGAAACAAAACCCTATACCAACACGTTTGACCAGCATGTTATAGTAGGTCAATTTCCCTTCTATTATGGAGGAGGCTCGAGCCCGACAGTGAGACATATATGAGTTTAGATTAGCTCATTATGTTCTCTATCTACCTCAGATTCAGTAGTTTTATTTTTAACCGACTTCAAAAAAGGAGAAGGTTCTATGTTTCATTGTTATTGTTATTTTTTTGGTAAATCAGTTAGCAGTTATTGCACTTTGTTCAGCAAGAGGAAGATAACTGAAGACTGAGATCCCACCTAACTGTACTGACCTGGTTATGTCTTGAATATTGCAGTGTATAAGCAAGAATTACTCTTACAAAAGGTAATAAAAAATAGACTTATCTGTCCAGTGCGGTATACCATTCTAATTTCTTACTCATCAGCTGAACTTATAGGTATCCGCTATAAAAAAATGAAGTACAATATCTAGCAATGCTCTTACTAAAAGAAAAATTCAAACAGCTTCAATTTAGATCCAGTATTAAACCTCATTATTATCAACTCAACTTATAGACATCCTACTTCTGAAGTCGAGCCTCCTCCATAATAGGACGGAATGAGAAGACTAAGGGATAAAATATGCAGTTAACATCTATAGGTACTGTCTGCATATTATATCTTAGTCTTTTACGAAACCAAAGGTTGAGATAAGGCGTGATTAATTGAATCCTTTAATTACGAAAATACTGCCATCACCTGTATTAATATATCTTTTTCTCAAACATTATTTTGACAACCTTCTTCGAGATAAATCGAAATTGCTGTACTGACCAAATACATGCGAGCAGCGGCCGGCAAAAAATGTATGAAAATCCATATCTGTCGTGTTTAGCGGCCAAATAAATATATATGTAAATTCATATCTATCGTGTATTTTAAAAATGGAACGATTTGTTACTACAAAATATTGCAACCAAATAAGCAACTTATTAAACTTTTATTTAAATTTCGAACTGGCTTGAAAAAGAAACCTGTTTGATAATGAAAAAAAAAACAAATGAACCCTGTAGCACATGAAAATGTTTATAGTCCAATCGAATTGTCATTGGACCCAAGAAGAATTATAAGTAGAATTTTCCCTTCGGAATATATAGCATATTTAATTTCAAACAACTTTAGAAATGACAACGTTTCGTGTAAAATTAATACTAAATGAGTTATTCGACAAACAAAAATTCCACCCCCTCCTTTCGGATGTTAATCGAAAAATATCGATCCTACGAAAAAATTGATAAGGGCAGAAATTGTAGGAAATTCAATTTCAAACAACTTTGGTAATAACCATTTTTCGCGTGAAATTGCAAAAAATGTGATAATGCAATAATAAAATTTCACCCCCACCTTTTCTCTGGCGTATATCGAAAAATATCGATTCTACAGAAAAATTGATAAGAACAAAAATTGTTGGAAATTTACTTTCGAACAACTTCGGTGATGACCACCAATAAATCTTCGTGTAAAATTGAAAAAAAAAGAGTTATTCAATAAACAACAAATCACACTTTCTTTTCGGGTGTGAATCGAAAAATATCGATCCTATGGAAAAAATGATGAGAACAAAAATTGTAGAAAATTTAATTCTGAACAACTTTAGAAATAACCATTTTTCATGTAAAATTGAAAATAAACGAGTTATTTAAAAAACAAAAACCACCCTTAAAATCAAGATGGCGGAAAATGCAAGACCACTGGCAATTCGAAAACCGAAATGTAGACTCCCAGTGACTCCCTCTAACGAATTCCGAAGGAAAAATTCTACTTATAATTTTCTTGGGTTTGGTCCGTTTTTCGTCTAATTCGATTGGGCTATTATCGTTGTTCGTCATGTATGCAATTCTACTTAGTAACTACTTAGTTTTAATTGCCGCGCATTATTTGAGAAAAGCACTATACAAGCATTGGCCACAACTAGGAATTGATGGACTTATATACATACGTTATACGTTCGTCCATCAATGCCTCTTTTGCTGGTCGCTGCAGTAACGTACTATTTAATCATATTCTAACATTAAGGATTAACATTGCGTGGGAAGCGAACACGCTACATTTGGCGTTGTATTTCGTAATCTTAACCACTACGACATTTGTTTAGTCATTTAATACTAAAATAAGCAAAGCACGAGCACACTAGCAAGCACTAATTTATTAGGATAATTTTTTAGTATTAAAATTGTCTCTTTTGTGTGGTGACTGAGTAAAAATACAGTTCACCAGCCCCTTACCTGCGTATGGGATATAATAAGCAATTAACAATCTTATAGCAACCCATCTGACACAAAGTAGAAAACCCCAAAGGAACATGCAAGCATACAACATTAAGGACGCGCCAATATACATATAAACCATCATAAATGTATTCAAGCCACTTCAAGAAACCTTGAATTATATAACATCAATATAATAATTAAAATACAAAACATAAAAAGGCACGGACAAATGTCTGTGGACCAAAACTATATTATATAAAAGAAAAACCATCTGAACAGCTTAATATGCTATGCCAATTTCCCTCGCAGTATGGTGAACGCTCCACAATCCACTACACCCACTCTTGCCCATAGGTGTCATAAAAGACGATAAAGAGATACTATGCATATAACGTCCATTACAAGAGAGTGCAAACTTAATGTCCTATAGCAACACGTCTAGCCAGCGTCATATATTTATTATTTTCCTTCTATTGTGGAGATATTAAGAAGATATACAATGCGAAAGTGGAAGGATGTAGATACCGGGGGAGACCGAGACTAACCTACCTAGACCAGATTGGTCACGTACTGAAGGAAGGTGGAGTCAAGAGTCTCCGAAACCGGCGACAAACAAGGGCATATCCCTTGATTGCGTAATGATATGTATGATATGTATTGTGAAGAAAGAGCCTAGCAGTAGGTTAAAATTTTAACAAAAAAAAAACGACTTCAACTAGTAACCAGTAGACTAAATTAAAATGGGACCACACGGGAAGCGTCAGCTTTCGAATAAAAAAGAATCACCAGAATCGATCCACCCAGTCGAAATGTCTGAGGTAACAAACAAAAAAGAAAATACAGTCGAATTAAGAACCTGCACCTTTTTTGAAGTCGGTTAATAAAAGGATATTTAATCTGAATATTGAGTTGCATGGATCATCATATGGGTAGCATAAGAAGTACACTTTTGTGCGTAGGCGTCCCGAAGGGAGAAACGCCAGTCGCTACGTCTGGAAAGGGGGTTGGCTATAGCAATTGATATTATTTGTTTCCCAGTAGAGCATAGCTGTCCAGGAAGGTAACTAAGGTAAGGAGTGGTGCCATGCTATTCAAATGAGTGATCATACAATTTTCTATAAAAAAGATAGTATAAATAAGCAAAAAAAAAAACAATCCGCTATTTCTTAATTTATTAATTTAATATCAAATATTAAAATCCTAATAATATTAAAAATGTGAAGATGTTTGGAAGTTTGTTGTTCAATCACGCGTAAGCTATTGAATAGATTTGGATGAAAATTGACACATAGATAGACCATGCCCTGAATTAGCACATAGGATCTTTGATCCCAGTAATGTATTCCCTTGGGCTAATTAATAGTTTAATTTTGCGACAGTTAATTTTTAGGCGCTTGAAGCTGCGGGCAAAAGCTAATTGAGAATATAGTGCCCTCGGCTTTTTTTAAATTAATCAATAAAAAAAACATAGAACTATTGTATCCAAATTATAACTCATCACCATCTCAGCACATATGTATATATATATGTACTGCTGTTGGGTTCGAGCCTTCTCCATAATGAGAGAGAAATTGATCTACGACATAGTATCGTAGATCAATTTCTCTAGACGATTAGACGTGTTGATATAGGGTTTTGTTTCAAGTTTTCTTCTTTTGCATAGATGTTATATGATAATATATCACTTAGTCATCTCCTACGATCACCCACGGGTAAGATAGTCGGTGGTGAATTGTATTCTTACTCCGTCACTACACTGATAATGATAACTAGTCATCCACATTTCATCAGCAAAGTTTTATAGTACTTAGTAGTACTTAGTTTTATAGTACGTAGTAGTCTTGTTCTTCAATGAATGCTGTTAACAAATCATCATCATACTTCAAATACGTCCTACTGCTGGGCTCAAGCCTCCTTCATAATAGGAGGGAAATTCACCTACTATATACTACGATGATCAAACGTAACTACCTAGGTACTGGTAATGCGTTTTATTTCAAGTAGCTGGTTAAACGTGTTGGTTTTATTCAGGGCCGGCTTTACCTATAGTGCAGAGGGTGCGGTGCACCCGGGCGCCTGGTGTTAGGGGGCGCCGATAGCCGCTCGGGATACATAGAGGGAGTTTAGTCGAACGTGTTGTTAGTATCAACCTAGTCCATTTTGTTCAACGCATTGTGATACAAAAGGGCGCCAGGTTATTGATTGCACCCGGGCGCTACATGGGCTAGAGCCGCTTCTGGTTTTATTTCCAATTATCTTATTTTGCAGCCATGTTACAGACATAGATCTTTTAGTCATCTTTTACGACACACATAGGCGAGATATGTGGTCAATTGTATACTTATTTAATCACAACACTGAAAATTTTATATATTTAAATCAAATAAATTAAAAATTGTCCTATATCAAATGCGCCTTAACAAAACTTAGATGCGCCTTGCGAATTATTTTATTCTTACATCGTCTGGCGCCAAGACGTGGGGTACATGCAAATTTAGCCCGCATAATATATTACATCTTTAAGTACTATATTGTATATCTTAAATAACCACTAGTAGATTTCGATAACCGTCAATAATATAATTATTCAGCTTATTACCGACGTAAGTCTTAGTAATAGGTAGAAACGTACATGACACATGGCTCAGTCATTCATGGAAGGCGTTATTGTCTTAATCGCTACGCTTGGACAGCGTATTGGTGATCGTAGTCATCATCAACATCATATATGTCCCACCACTGTCTTATACATTTTATAAGTTTATTCGTATCAAATCTATCTTCAATGCACTGTTCAGATTAAAGTTATATTTTAGACATATAATTTGCAAAACCAATAATAGCACTTCTGATATTTATGTATCAAAAAATAATCCTATTGACCTTGGTAATTAGAGACCCTTCCATATGTTTTATGAATGTGATTATGTTGTCAAAATAATATAGACTCTTATACAGTAAACATCTGCCCGGGATATAGATAACTAACTATACAAGTACGAGGTATACGCATACTCTGTGTTTCAACTGTTTCAGTTGTTAATATTAGTTTTAACCTTTTAAATACCTGATTTTAAAAATTTCTATTAAAAAAAATAACATAACATATCATCACGCCATATCCTGGTATCCCTTGCAGAGAACAGATTGCCAGAGAACTCTATCCTTACATACTTCACTCGCTTCCTCAACATTCTTAATTCTCTTCATACACGCTCGCCGGTTTCGGAGACTCTTGACTCCACCTTCCTTCAATACGTGACCAATCTGGTCTAGGTAGGTGAGTCTCGGTCTCCCCCGGTACCTACATTCTTCCACTTTCGCATTGTATATCTTCTTAACCAGACGTTCGTTCGGCAAAAAAAAATAGCAACTCTTTTAATATTATTACATTCCATTACAAAATATTGACTTTAGTTTTCTCTACGTGATAAAATCTGGAATACAGAAATCCTTAGAAGAACGAGTGTAACCGGCATAGCACAAAGAATTAGGACGTTGATGTAGCGACAGGCAGAACACATCGCTCGTCGAATCAACAAGAGTTGGGGAAGAAAGGTTCTCGAGTGGCGACCACGAAGCGGACGACGTAGCGTAGGACAACCCAAGGTGGACTGACAACATCTTGAATCGCAGGAAGCCGGTTGGCTCCAATGGCACAAGACCGTTCCGAATGGGGTTCTCGCGGGGACGCCTATATCCAACGTGGACGTCTACGGGCTGATGGATAGATAACTTTAGCTGAAAAACAAACCCTTAAACGTAATAAGGGATTCTTAAGTCAGATAACTAATAGTAGTAAAAATTAGTACCTACTTTTTTTTTTGGCGGCGTGATCCCGTAGACTCGCCCTACATATACGTCTCGACGCTGTGAGAGTGGGTCACTGGGACGCGGTCTTTTTCTTCAGTGACCCACCCGGCGTCTTCCTCTCTTGTTGACGCCCCGACAGTTTGCACCGTCTCGTCCTCACGCGGTAGCCTCGCTCCATGGGCAACCAAACTATTTCCCGGTCCGGTCACCCGCTGCCTAGGCTAGGGCGGCATGAGGCGTACCTACTACCAATAATTTCACAATATCCTACATTGTAAACAAAATAATTAAATACAATTCTTATAACCAGTTAAAAGACTAAGGTAAAATAACTAGTTTTAGTATTCAATTAACTTTGGCGAATTACATTGTATCTTTTATGTGTAAGTTGAAGTTATCTTAATTATAAATCTAATAGATACGTTCTTATTTACTATTTACAGGCGCCATTAGGTTTTTGCTGATACCCTTTTAGATGGTTAACTTTAAATTAGTATAATGTTAACTGCTCCAATGATGACAAGTCCTCATATGTAGGACAATTCTTTTTGCGATCTCTCATACGTTTTTTTATTGCTTTTAGTGGCAAACGAGCAAGCAGCACATCTGATGGTAAGTGTTACTGCCGCACATGGACCCTTGATACACCAGGAGTATAGCTAGGCCACTGCTTACCAATATAAACCGCAAGCCCACCCAGTTGGGCTTCCGGCTCTCTTGCTCATCGAACGAAGCGCAACAGCACACAGCTACTGCTCAGACGTCTATCTTCTGCGAGAGTGTGGTAGGTACCCCGGACGGAGTTGCCCGCGGCTGTAGACAAAAATTATCAACAGCGTGGTCCTACCACTATTAAGTGCGTGCAAGATCTGAAATGTACTATCTAATGTAGACATGCGCGAAACAGTACTTCGAGAAGTGATGTGATATGGCATTACATTTCGTGCCGAGTAATATTACATTTTACCATCACTTCAAACATCACACATGACATTTTATGTCATGTGTGATGTTTATGACATTTTATGTCATGTGTGAAGCATAATGCGATAGCGCTCTATATATACGGCGGGCGGCGTCAAGAAATATAAGCCTTAAGATTCTGATAATAAAGCTCAAAATAAATATTGAATTGCCAGACACCGAACATTGCAGAAATGCAGAACAGTACACGGGTGTTCGCGTCATGTTTAAGGTGATGTGTGATGTTTAATGTGATGTGATGTTTAGTCGCGTAATGTGTAATGGGGAATTACACGGTCGGGTAATATTACGTGTGATACATCACTCACATTACTTACACATGTCTAATCTAATGCTATGTTTCTTCAGCGATAGAACGTGTACTTTCAACGAGGTCTAAGAAGAGTAGTTTCTTCACGGTAGTCAGCGGTCTAGCTGTGTCTTTGGTATTGCTAATTGCGTATACTGAAAAAATGTATAACCGACCGGCCGCTTGGCTGGCGTCATCTTTGGAATGTAATTGTTAACCAGACGTCATCAGATTAAGTTGTAGTCGCTACCACATAATCGATAATATAAAGTTGTTTACATAATATATTAATATATACATAACACGTATATATATATGCTATTAACAATTAAGTTAAGTTGGCATACAGATTTATTACAGACTAAAACCCGCCTGTCACATGTGATCGATGCCGGTAGTTTGACACGTATGATGAATTTTGATATGGCGTTTGGTTTAAGTGATAAGAGGCGAATGGCTTAATAAACTTTTATATAGGAAAGCGAATAACAGTACAATATGTTTTTTGTACGCCATTTTTTTCAAATATCAACCTAATTAGGTACAATTTTTTTTTTAAATATCAAACTCATTAATTACTAAGGAAATATAATCCTTGTATTATGGCTGACTTTACAAACATGCAATTTACATATATATATATCATCAATAGAAGCACTGCGTTATGTATTGCTACACGTGCCTTCTGGCTGAGGTGGTGGCTACCGAGAAGTTGTCCCAACGCTCCATTCACTCTATTTCCCGCATTCACTCTTCGCTCTATATCAGTGGTGTACCTTCCATCTCGGCTAAATCCACATCCAAGATATACAAACTCTAGTACATCATTACCTATTGTTACTCTTACATCTGTTCTGGCTTCATCTCTTTCAAAGACCATTATTTCGGTTTTGCTCACATTCACGCGTAGGTCCCTTTTCTTACAATCTTCTGTCATTGTGTCGACTAGGGTCTGCAGGTCAGTCGCTGACTGTGCCAGCAGGACTGCATCATCTGCATAGAGCAGAGCAGTGACCACTGAGTCGCCCATCTGGACTGGCTGACCGAACGCACCCCTGCTTAACGCCGATATTGACGTCAAACCAAGGCGACATTCCATCATCCAGCCGCACACAGGCTCTACAGCCCATGTAACTGGACTGCACAGCCTGCAGCAGTTTACCGTTAATACCATACTCCGGTAAAATGTCTGAAAGTTCCTTTCGTACAACCGTGTCAAATGCTCTCTCCAGATCCACAAAACTGCAGAAAACCCTCTGACCTAGAGCCAGATGCTTCTCCATAATGTTGCGCAGAGAGAACACTTGATCCATGCATCCCCTTCCACTCCTGAAACCTCCTTGTGTCTCACACAGTAAACCATCGGACACCATCCCCATTCTCCTTTCAATAATTTTACCGTACACTTTTGCTGCCAAACTGGTCAAGCTTATGGCTCTATAATTTGCGCAGTCATAACGTGAACCCTTGTTTTAAACAAAGGCACGATGACTGCGCCATTCCAGTCCCTGGGAACCATTCCTGAGCACCAACATAAATTGAGGAGCAACAGGAACGCCTCCCAGACACAGGAGCCACCAAGCTTGATCATCTCGGCAGACACCATATCAATGCCCGCTGCATTACCATTTTTCAAACTTCTTATCGTCCATTCAACTTCATCCATATTGATGCCATCGGAGGACACCGGTGCCGAATGTTGATCTACTAAACCACATGCGCCAACCGTAGTATCCGCATACATATCGCCAAAATATTCACTCCATTGGCTTAACACGTCTTGTGTTTGTGTAAGAATGTCTCCACCTTTAGATCTTATTTTATTCATTCTGAAGGCTGACCAACCACCCCGAGACTTCGTCACTTCCCTCCAGAAGAGTTTGGTGTTACCCTCGAAGTTTTTAGACAGACTATCTTCTGCACTCATATTTGCACTATCACGTTTCTCTTTCACTAAGGCCTTGGTGTCATTCTTACATTGCCGATATATTTCTTTCTTCTGTTCAGTCATACTGTCATTGAGATTCAAAGAAGAGACATAGTCCAGCCACGCTTTCTTCTTTTGTTCTACGGAAGCTGCCACTGCCGCATCCCACCATGCATCACCATTTGTTTTTCTATGCTTCTTTGAACTTCCACATACTTCTTTCGCTGTATCTACCATTCTCTCTTTCGATACTGCACAGATGGTGTAGTGGTTAAGATACCGACCTTCCGTGCCAGTGCCGTGGGTTCGATTCCCACACAGGACAATACTTTGTGCGATCCACAAAGTATTGTTCTGAGTCTGGGTGTAATTTGTCTGCGTTAATTGCATGTTTGTAAAGTCCCCCGCGATACAAGGATTATTTTCCTTAGTTTGTAAAGGATTACATTCTGTAATCCTTTACACTTTACATCTGAGGCCAAGCGAGAGGACAACAGCACTCCTACCCCCATGCTGGCTCGATCGCTCTGTGGTACACCAGACCACAGAGCCATCCCGCCACCAGGAAGATCGCAGGCGTCGCTGCCCCTTCGCTTGGTCTCTGTTACACAGAGCACGTCTAGCTGTTTGTCCGCCATGACGGTTATCAGCTCGTGCAACTTACCTTCCACACAACCTCTTACATTCCACGTGCCCACCCGGCACTCTGCTCTCCTCGACTCGACTGACTGGGCAAGGCGTGATGGGTGGCGGCCCCCATCGCCGCATCTGCCAATGTTCGTACCGACGGGGGCGGGTCTGTACGCGTCGCCTCCGGGGGACGCCCTAACCCGCACTGCGGTACTCATATCGAGCATCGAATACAATTTAATGGACATAAATTAAAATTAGACTCAAAACAACAAATTTTGGATCGAGCAAAGTATTGTCCGACGTGAAAATTTATGTCCTAACCAGTACGAAATCTGTGTAATCAACTTACAAGAAAAAAAATAATATTTAAACATTGGTCCTATTAAGCAGTTTTACCTCTTACAACAATGTCTCATACAAAAAAAAAGAATGAGTTTTAATTAGCAAGGGCAAATGGAGTGTACCAAAGCAATCATTTGTGAGCGAAAAAGTCATTAATATACAATATATCACAGATATACATCCATCGTAGTATACATATAGTACATATAAATATCCATAAATTAATGACTCAATAAATAACCTAACCTAAAAAACCTAATATTTATTATTCCTTATTATTTTTGAGCATTACATGAAGTTATTCAATATTATAAAAAGCTAATCAAATTATGAGGTTGCATGTCAAGCTAATTAACTCGTTTGATTGAATAGGCCCATGTGGGTTGCGAATCTCGTAGGCAAATGAAAATAATATTAACAAATGTTATTCATAACCCACCACCATTTAGAGCATAGCCATGATCGTAACTAAAAATAAAGTATGTCAACACCCCATCTCTTTTCGTACGTGCCTTTTAAGATAATTAAGCCATGTAAGCAGATAACATTACGTATCTTAAGATAAATAAAAGGCATAATAAAATTCTAAGCGAATCTATTTGGTCAGCGTAATATTGTAAATCAATCACACTCTTTGCAGAAGATTCTCTTGCCCAACAATGGGAAACATATGACCTAGGAGGCTAGGAAGAAGAAAACGCTATGAACTTCACTCTTGAACCACACAATAGCTATTGACATCATTGTATTAAAATATGTACGCGCACTGTTTATTACACTGTTAAATTACTTAATGGTGGCGCTTTTGTTGTATTTGTCGTTTTTTAATCGAAGCAAGTAATTAGTATTGACAATATACCCACTAGGGGCCGTCCATTAATCACGTGAGGTTTGAAAAGGGGGGAGGCGTTTGATAAAAATCACGAAATATCACAAGGGGGAGGACCACACTGTTGACAGTTTTCTGTCTACATCCGCGGGCCAGTCCGTCCAGAGTAGTACCACACTCTCGCAGATAATCGATGTTTGAGCAATGGCAATGTGCTATTGCACTTCGTTCGTTGAACGAGAGACCCAAAAGACCCAACTGGTTTTGGTTCGTATTGCTAAGGTCTATGAGTAACAGTAACACTTACCATCAAATGTACTGCTTGTTCGTTTGTAGTTTGCTTGTCATAAGTAATAAAAAAAAAAAAATATGATAAAAGAAATGTTAAAATATATTGTATTATGAAAGGTCAGTGCTTTATGTATATTTTCTTGTTCTGACCGAGAGTTAATCTTTAATAGTTTAACCATCGCTTTGGCTTACTGAACAGTCAAGTATTTTATAGTTATGAGCAAAAACGTCTTAAAGCTTGCTCGAAAGGCATCTTACTGGAGCTAATACTTACTAAACATGTATTCAATCATTTTGATTAAAATATATAACTTAAAAAATTACGAGTCTGCTGAGTTTCTTGGGGGATCTTCTCCGTTTGTGGCCGCTTTCCGAACCGGTGGTAGATTAATTTGACTATTTTAAAAAAATGTAAAATTGTAAATAATATGTAGGTGCCTTTATGGCTCATGCATAATAAATGATTTTATTTACTTCTTCTTCTTCTTCTACTGGGGGGAGGACCTCGCTCAAGCAGAGGGTATCCCTCAATGGGTATTCCGTCGGGCCGGCCACTGACAACAAGTTCACGCTGCTCCGGTGGCCGGTCCAACGACCAAGGCGAGGTTCACGGGTGGGTTACGGGTGTGCGTGCTTACGCCCCTCTGTTGCCCCGGACGGAGAGGTGCGAGGAGCGCGCTAACCGTAGCCCATCCACAAAAAGAGGGTCCATAATAAAACATACATATTTTTTTTATTTTTTTAACGAGACCGTTAGCTGATAGGCACATCACAGGATAGACCAGACGAACAATGGAGACTTAATAATACCTTTGACACTCTTAAGTTCACATCCATGATCATCATGCCAACTCTTACGTTACCTACCGCTTGGCTTTTTACCCGACTGCGCAACACAAAGAAGTGGTATTGTGTTTAACAGTCTATGTATGTATGTATGTTCCTTTGAAGCACTATATAGACCAAACGCCTGGGCCGATTTTTATGATTCGCACGTCAATCGATTCCTCTTAATCCGACGAGTGTCACTAAAGATATGACGTTAATGAAAATTCAATATGGCGACTACTGGACGCCATATTGTGAAAATTAAAAAAAATAAAGGCAACAAACTATGTCGAGTGGGATCCCGACTGATCAGTTGCCATGTTCTATTATTAAAATATATTTTATTTTCTGCAACAGTATTTATTTAATAATATATTATGGAATTCTAGACCACTGGACATCTAAGTGCTTGTTTTTTCTTTTCAGTTTTTTTATTATGTAGGTACGTAGTTTTAGTTACTTTTTATACAGTCGTGTTTTTGATTTCTTTAATTATTTTCTTTTTGCTTTTGTATTTTGGTCTAGAGCTAGACACTACTAGGTTAGAGCTTCCTCCACAATAAGAAATAAATTGACCAGCCATCTTTTATGACATCCATGGGTAAGATAGGTGGTGAATTATATTCTTACTCCATTAATACACGGATAATTTAGTTTTCTTACACATTTGTGATAAGAGGAGGAAGGCGGTAATGCCATATATATAAATGTATAAAAACAAAAAGATCAAATTGGAAAAGTCGCGAGTAAAATTTTTGCATGTCATGATAGCGCGATTGGTTACCCATTTTGGTATTTAAAATGACAGCCATGCATACTTTACGCGCGATCCGAGCTGTCTCGTAAAATGTGCATTATGACGTAGTGCAAAATAATTGAAATTTTCTACATAATGACCTCATTGCGTAGAAATACAATGGTCATCATCCTTCCTTTCTATGAATATAGAGAATTTAGTAAAATAACCTACAGGGAAAACTAAATGTATAAACTAAAATTTTTGCTTCATTCAGAATTCCAGGCTCGTAGAGACAAAATTTTTTTTCTTCCCTGCGGTGGGCTATGGATGTGGTCGTGCCCCGCCAAATCGGTCTGGGGCGACGGAAGAAGCGACGCTCAACCCCGCAAGGACTCCTATTTTCGCCGTGCGGGTGGGCCACCGGTACCTGATCTTTGTCTTTCCGACTAAGAATACAATGTGTAAAACACCGTCCTCTATGGCACAAGACATAGGCAGATAACATAATTATAAAAGAAGGAGCTCGTTCAAAAACCCAATATTACAGTGTCTGATCAGTCTAGTATAAAATACCAATTTCCTTCCCATTTCTGAGCAGATTCATATCAATGTGACGTATACGAATCGACGTCATTGAAATCATCATTTACCATTTATGGTCATAATAAATGTCTGTTCGTAATAAGTGTCTTTGTGACCGAAAAATAGTAATATTATAGTAGTAGGACCACGCTGTTGACAGTCTACAGACGCGGGCCGGTCCGTCCGGGGTATCACACTGAGCAGAAGATCGACGTCTGAGTAATGGCTATGTGCTATTTCGGTTCGTTCGGTGAGCGAGAGAGCCGAAAGCCCAGCTGGGGTGGGTTTGGGGTTTGTATTGGTAGGTAGCGGCCTAGCTATATCCTTAGTATTGCAAAGGTCCATCGGCGGCAGTGACACTTACAATCAGGTGTGCAGCCTGCTCGTTTGCCACTATAAGCAAAAAAAAAACACAAAAGTTAATAAAATATTCTTATATGTATATTAATATTATTGTGATTTATGAAAGATGAGTGTGATGGTAATTTCAATGTCTTCAATGACTAATACAGAGGCAAATTTCAATTTACCTATATTGTAGGTACATATAACGGGTCCATAATTAATGTAATAGGGATATTGTTCTACGTGTTTATTTATCTAGAACTTAAATATTTAATCCGTACTAATATTAGATATAAATGCGAAAGTAACTCTGTCTGTGTCGCTCTTTCACGTTGTAAGGAAGTATCGTCATTTTTAAAGCCAGAAGCTTGAAACTTATTTTTAGGCTATTGATTAGATATAAATAAATATGACATTAAAATTTTGCAAAAAAATTACCCTTAAGGGGTAAAATAAAATAGGGAATGAAAACCTTTAGGAAAGTAACCTTTTAAGCGGGCGAAGCCGCGGTCAGAAGCTAGTTATTAATATAGGAATATAATGAAATATATAGTTTTCCGTGTGGTGACGAAGTAAGAATACAATTCACCACCCCCTATCTTACCCGTGGGTGATTGTAAGAGACAACTAAGGGATAAGAAAAAAGAAAACGTATATAAAAGCTATGCATGAGAAAGAAAACTCGAAACAAAACCCTATACCAACACGTCTGACCAGCGTGGTATAATAGTAGGTCAATTTCTCTCCCATTATGTAGGAGGCTCGAGCCCAACAGTGGGACATATGTAAGCTGAGATGATGATGATGATAGAAATATTATATAGGTTAATAAAATATTAATATTAGTCCTAGTATAATAATATTACGATCGCTTAAAACATTACTAGTCGCGATTACATAAAAAAGACCTTATTTTATAAAAAAAATTAACACTTGAGTCTAGAAATCTGTGATGAGTGTAAATGAAGCGATGAAGGTATGCCAGAGCGGTGGTTATGGCAATCCGTAGTCTCGGCCTGCCCCTCTAATAAACAGGCGTGAGGCTATGCATGTATGTATTTATGTTGAATTTACAAAAAAAAAATCTGTACAATTGATGTTGCTTACATAAAATAACAACGTTTCTTAAATAAAAAAAATATTAATGCTAATATAAATGATATCACAATTTTAAATAAAACAATTTTTATGGATTTAATCATGTTTGTATTTAATTTAATTTCTCGACGTTTCGAAAACATTACAGCGTTCATGACTGTGAGTCTGTTCTCCTGTGATTACGAGAATAGTTTTATTTTAAATAATGTATAAATATTATAATTAGACGTCCACGTCTAGTCAAGATCACTTAGTTTATAGGTTTGAAATAAATCTACGTCAAAAATACCACGATCGATTATAGTAAAGTATTTTTTTATATTAAAAAAGAAAAGGTTTGGCAATATTTTCGAAATAAAAAAATAAAAAGACTTAAAAAATATGTTTTTACACAAGATAGAAGTCAAACTTTCAAAAGTGTGAACTCAAGAGCGCTGAAAGAGCTCTCTTATTTAAAATTTCGACCACTTAATTTACCCCAAAATTAACTTTCAATATACAACGCAGCCATACACGAGTAAATTTATACTTTCAAAGTACTTTAAGAGTTCTTTCTGAATTGCGAATTTACTGATTCTAGCAGAGAACACAACTAATAGCTCCTTGTGAGTTGAGAAAAAGAGTTTTAAAGAAGTTAAAATTAAAGGCTCTTACTGAGGTCAGAGTTATTATTTGTCATACCATAGAACTATGAACTATGAGATGACAAACGTTAGGTTAAACGCTAATTGTATGGTGGAATGAATGTTTTCAGATCTGAAAGTAATAAAAGATGTGTGTGGATATAGCATTAAATGCTTTAGTTATGGAATCTGAATTGTTACGATCAATTGTTTATAATGATATAATGGATAATTTTGATCATATTTATAATTTACGATAAAGAATATTTAAGACTTGGAAATAATGTTTTTGTTAAAAGAAATTAGTTAATATTAGTTAGGTTTACTTAATTGCTTATATTCCATAGTCCATGACGGAGTGAGAATAGAATTCACTACCCTTGCCTCTGGGAATCGTAAAATACGACTAAGGGGTACGATTAGAGAGGATACCCGCGAGGGTAGACCGCCGGATGGGTCACTAAAGAAAAGAACGCGTTCCAGTGACCCATGACCCACCCGCACGGCGTAGAGAGGTATGCTGTAGGGCGGGTCTACGGTGTCGTGCGCCGCGTCTCCCGTCTTCCCGGACGGGTTACCGGGAAGTGACCGCACCGCAGCCCGCCGCCAAAAAAAAAAAAAAACAAAAAAAAGGAGTACGATATGCATGCATATAACATGAGTGAAAGAGATGGAATACACAAAACCTCTGAACATGGTGTAATAGGTCAATTTCTCTTATATTGTGGAGGAGGTTCGAGCGAAGCAGTGGGTCGTATATGGGCTGAAACGCTGATGGTGATGATACTATAGTCATTTCACATTACATCCACGCAATAGGAAGGGATAGCGGCTAATGCCCGTTTTCACCTACGAGCCCCCAAATTTTAGGTGACACCTATATAAATAAACACGTAACATTTGATGGATCAAGTTGTTTGTTGTTAAAACAATTTAATAAAAACTTAAATTATAGGTAACACCTATGGTGACATATTTGACACGTAACACTGGCTTTATGTATGATTTAAATTGACTTAGGTGGTACCTAAAATTTAGGTGTCGTTGTTGAAAAACGTCACTAGGGAATTATTGCCGACCGATAGTAATCTAACGCTCTCAATAATATTTACAGACTTTTACTGAAGACTTTTCTTATTTATAATTATGATTCTCTTAATCAATGGCAATGTTATGAATGTTTGCCTTTTTATTACCATTAGAATCGTCTAATATTATATTCTATTGTTTTAAACATTCGTTCAGTTAGGCTTTTTGCTGTTAACACTTTAAATGAAGCGGAATATTTCAATTAATAATGTTAGTGGATGGTCTTTAATACCCCATAGCATTAATTATTAAGCTATCCTACTTTCCACCCAACCGTTATTTCATCGATGACTGTTGAACAGAGGAAGTCACGAAGGAGGATAATACCATGCCATAATCGCCATTTCAAATTCCAGATTGATTATAAAAATATCGTCTTTCTTAAAGAGGATAATGCGAGTTACAATTTGGTTGTCATACTGGTTTAAACGATAAGGCGGTTAGAATGGATTTCCAATAAGTATGGATCTAGGTCACACGTGTCGTAATAATTATTCCCTCACAAATTAGTTCATTTAATCCATTATAAAATCTATGGTATATTCAGTACTGGTAGGACCACACTCGTCTACAGAAAATCGACGCCCGAGCAGTGACAATGTGTTGGTAGACACCAGCCTAGCTATAGCCCTGGTATTGCTAAGGGCCATGGGCGACAGCACCATTAACCATCAGAAGTGTTGCTTGCTCGTTTCGCTTGTCTTTCGATCCACAAGCAATAAAAAAATAGTTATTTGCTCGTTCACTATTCACCACTGTTGGTATACAGTATAATAATTTATTCTTATACATTCATGTTTGACTAGTATCTAGTCGCGTTATTGTTCGAAGAGAACACATTACCAAGATAAAAAGTATCCTATACATTAATCTAAGAAATGGTCTATCTGTGTGCCAGTTTGCATCCAAATTATTCAATGATTAACGCGTGATCGAGTAACAAACATCCAAATAATATATCATCACAAAGTTACACATTTATAACATTATTTAGTAGGATATAATGTGTATATTTGGTACCATTAGAAATAAGATGTAGCAAACGCAGTACCACCAACTATCGCCTACTTTTTATATTCTTTTGTTATTTAGAATTACTTGAAATTATAAACTAATATCAACTTCTGTCCGCTATTTCATTTCCTTTGGCATTACTGAAGTAAGTTTAAGATTTTACTCAGTTGCTTTCTGGTTCATAATAATTATAAATAGGTAGTTTATCATTTTATGTGCATTTAGTCTCGACTGCACAGAGAAATTAAACACTACGTTTACTCGATTGGAGAGATTTTTTTAACAAATGCAATAAAACATCAGGACAGAATGTTACCACTTACATATTTTGAGAATATAGTTACAAATTTATTTACGAGTCGGTGACATATTAACAATTCACAAAAATGTCCGTTCACTAAACTCTATTGAATGCAAGTTTTACATTCAGAATACGTATAACGCATTATTATGCAGATCCTAAAATACAAAATATTTATCAGTGAATATATATAAGTTGTAAAATATGTAAGTTGATCAACAAAGACATAAATCCTTTATGTTAACATTTTCATGTTATGTTATTCTTTTGCCAGACGCTTTTGATAATTAATTTTAGTAAGCCTATTGAACATAATTTAAGTGCATTTAAATTGTAATTAAAATAACTAAATCACTGTTAAAATAAAATGAAATTTAAAACCCGTAGGTGGAATTATTATTATAGAAATCGTATGGACTATATATTATAAAATTCGTAGAAAATATAGCTAGTCCTCCTTCAGGGCCGTTGATAGAGTAGATAGGCTGACATCGCAGGATCTTTTACTTTAGATTGATACAGGTATTTTATCAGATCACGGTTGTTTTATGCGTTTGTTAGTTCGTTGCGGTATGCGTTCGTTAGGGAAATCACCTCGAGTTATACCTAAATACAGTAATTCCAGCGAGCTCACGCAGAAGAACATGCTCGAACTCTGTGTGGCCTGACCGGAGCAGTTGTTGGAGCGAGCGTAGCTGTGATGCACAGCAAGAAAAACTAGATTATAAACGCCAACTTCTACTAGAATATTACCTCGAAAAATCAGCGGAGTACCTGCGCCTGAGATTTCTTTTGTTATTACTTATGGTGGCAAATTAGCGAGCAGCACACCAGATGTTAAGTGTTAGTGCCACCCTTTGGACTTCGATGGACCTTTGCAATACCAAGGATACATCTAGGCCGCTGCCAACCAGTACAGGATAAAGCCGTAGAGTCCAAAACTTGATCGGTGCTCCAGGTAAACGTGTTATTTTTTTTTTTCATATGTCTTTGCTGTGTGGTAGCGGCTACGAATACTAACAACCCCTACTTTAAATTACTGAAATTTAGCATTTAATATGCTTAATTATTTATAAAATCCGATTACGAAATGAAAAACGATGTCGCAAGCGGGATTCGAACCCGCGCCTATTGGGATTCCGGCCCAATCGGATTTTATAAATAATTAAGCATATTAAATGCTAAATTTCAGTAATTTAAATAACAAGGTTGTGTCATCGTTTAATACAATTCTAACTGTAAAGTTTGAAGTATTAAGCCTATGACAATGTGTAAACATTGTCGGGTAGATAGCATACCGTCACCTTAAGACGTAAATACAATACGAAATGAAATTTGCATGTCCTACAATTAGTCGCGGTGGTGTAGTGGCAGCACGATTGGGCCGGCATCCCAATAGGCGCGGGTTCGAATCCCGCTTGCGACATCGTTTTTCATTTCGTAATCGGATTTTATAAATAATTAAGCATATTAAATGCTAAATTTCAGTAATTTAAATAACAAGGTTGTGTCATCGTTTAATACAATTCTAACTGTAAAGTTTGAAGTATTAAGCCTATAACAATGTGTAAACATTGTCGGGTAGATAGCATACCGTCACCTTAAGACGTAAATACAATACGAAATGAAATTTGCATGTCCTACAATTAGTCGCGGTGGTGTAGTGGCAGCACGATTGGGCCGGAATCCCAATAGGCGCGGGTTCGAATCCCGCTTGCGACATCGTTTTTCATTTCGTAATCGGATTTTATAAACCCGTACTTTGCTCGAGGAGGTCGTAAAAGACGACTAAAAGGCTTATAACGACCTGGGCCAACTCCATCTGATTCCGTTTGGTCGACAATTATATTCCCAAGGAGGGTTGACGTCTGGCAGGCGGCCGGTCATAAAACTATTGTCAATAACTTTTACAATATGTACATTGTAGAGTACATATTGTATCGACCCCAAGTAATTAGGATAAGTGTAGGAGAATGAATGACGATATGATAATATGTCTATCATATATTCATTCACTTTATCGACCTGCCATTATTAGACATATACCATATAGCATACCCTAAGCTAAGTCGTAATACAATAGTCACTACGCTTAGAAAACCTGCTGACGATTGCAGTTAGTTGCAGTTATAAACCCGGGAAACTTCACTTCACTTCTAGGAGAGTATTGTGTTTAATGTTGTTGTTGTTAAAAATTTGTTGTTGGTATGCCCAGCAGGGCACTCTAGAAAAATATCTAGGGTAGTAAAAATATCTACTTAGTATATTTGAAATTATGCATTTATTGTCTTTTTGTACATACATACATACATACATATCATCACGCCATATCCCTTGCAGGGTAGGCAGAGAGAACAGAGTGCCAGAGAACTCTATCTCTGCATACTTCACTCGCTTCCTCAACATTCATAATTCTCTTCATACACGCTCGCCGGTTTCGGAGACTCTTGACTCCACCTTCCTTCAGTACATGACCGATCTGGTCTAGGTAGGTTAGTCTCGGTCTCCCTCGGTACCTACATCCTTCCACTTTCGCATTGTATATCTTTTTAACCAGACGTTCGTTCGGCATTCTTTCCACATGTCCGAACCATCGGAGCATTCCCTTTCGCATCTTTACACCAATACTCTCTTTCATACCTACTCGCTCTCTTACGTCGTCGTTACGAATGCGGTCGGTCAGCCTAACTCCACAGATTTTCCGCAGAGATCGCATTTCGACCGCATTAATTTTACTTTCATACTCTTTTCTGCATACCCAACTCTCGCTTCCATACAGTAATGTTGGGACAAGCACTGCGTTATGTATTGCTACACGTGCCTTCTGGCTGAGGTGGTGGCTGCCGAGAAGTTGCCCCAACGCTCCGTTCACTCTACCCGCATTCACTCTTCGCTCTATATCAATGGTGTACCTTCCATCTCGGCTAAATCCACATCCAAGATACACAAATTCATCCACTTGCTCTAGTACATCAATACCTATTGTTACTCTTACATCTGTTCTGGCTTCATCTCTTTCAAAGACCATTATTTTGGTTTTGCTCACATTCACGCGTAGACCACGCGTTGTCTTTTTGTTCTTCCTTTTAATATGATTTTCACCGTTGGACTTGGGCCTCGACCACAATGGAAGAGAAATTGATTATGCTGGTCAGTTTACATTGTTATGTGGTACAGTTAGGCTCATAATTTAGCTTCGTTTGCTACCAGGTCTTTACACCAATGATTTGGGGATCACGGTTGGGAATAAAATAGCTAATTAGCAGTATAAGTTGATATTTTTAGATTACCAATGCAGGTGAATATTATTATTATCTCAGCTCATATATCTCTCAGTCTTGGGCTCGAAGCCTCCTCTATACTATGAGGGAACTTGACCTGCTACACTACGCTGGTCAGATGTGTTGGTTTAGGGTTATATTTCGAGTTTTACTTCTCTTGTATAGATGTTATATGCATATTTTATCCCTTAGTCGTCTTTTATGATCACCCACCGGTAAGATAGACAAAATAATTAGAAATAAAAATAGCTTATTTTGATGTACCTTACGTAATGAATTGTCTAATCCGTCGAACGCAACTAATAATTTTGTAGTTATTATCCTGCTGTCTTCATATGCTATTAGGTATATACAAAACAATAAAATAAAAAATAAAAGGTATTATTTTGAGAGATTGTTGTGTATATCATGTAAATTCATTTCCTTTTTTTAATGTAGATATATCTACTATCTTTTTTTAATGGATTCAATATGAAACTATCCACCATGTTAAGAAAATATTCTATTATTTGCAATTATACACAAACAACAACTAATCAATTGAAAATACCTTGTCAAACTTAATATTTATAACAGTTTTTATTCCATATGCCTAATACTCGCGTAAACGTCGGAAATTGCTATACTTGTATTTTGACAATGGCGGCGTATTTTACCTCAGTGTCGTTACAAGGGTTAATTCTCATGTATGACGCGCTAAACCATTGAAAACGCAGTGCTCAAGATGTAGATGTGTAGTATATAAACTGCGGGCTGACTGACAGGAAGCATTCAAGTGTCCAACACTAATTATTTCAATATTTAATAATTTAATTAATTTTGAAGAGTGAAAAATGACGTCAGCAGTACTAATCGTATTCGCTATATTGGTTGCAAACGGTAAGTCGAAAAAAAAAACACAAATGAATTAATTAAAATAAAATTATTTCTTATATTTATTTTTTAAATAAATAGATGATCAGATATTGCAAAATTAATAATAATTAACGATTGTTAAAAATTTGTTCTTAAATATCAACTATATCGTGTCATAGGAACATGTTGTATACTTCCAAAACATTAAATATAAATTAAATTTGTTAATAAAATTCATACGTTCATTATCATCCCACTGCTGGGCTCTAAGCTCCTTCGAAATAGGAGAGAAATTCATCTGCTATACCATGCTAGCATAGTATAGCAGATGATGATCTGATCGTACGGGTTGGTATAGCGATTTATTTTGGGTATTTCTTTTCTTGCATATAATATATATCGATTAGTGGCCTTTAAGACATCAACGGGCAAAAAAAATTGTGGTGAATTGTATTGTGACTCCAACACCTCACGAATAATTCCGTTAAAGCTTATACGTTTAAAAATCGTTAATTATACGCAACTCAACGGCGTAATGCTCATTAAATTGGCGTTATACAGTACCTTCAATCTAAAATTGTATCAGTTAGTTGTACAACTAGATTAAGGTCACATAATTGTAGTTATTATATACATATATAAGTACGTGAATATAATTCAACAATGAAATAATGAAAACATGCGAAAAATGCAGTCTTCCTCTGCAATGTCGGAACATTGCAAACATCCGATGATCAATAATGGCAATGCTTGTTTTAAGCGTAAATAATAATTCGTACATTCTACGCTGAAATTCTGTATTTTATAATGTTTATTTTTTTATTACTCATAAGTGTAATTTCTAGTGATGGTATTAGGTTTTATAGTGACCCAGGTCCAAGTTAATATATATCATTTTAATTTATTAACTTATATTATTAGTCATTTTAACGAAATAATTTTGCTTTATAAATTTTGACTTCTCAAGGTTGTAAAAATAGGAGAATATATTAAAACAGTCTTACAGTTAATAAAAAATAAAAACGGTTTAAAATTTTCACCACTTCCAAAAGTTTGGTGCCTCTAAAAATTTGCTACCCTAGACCCAGGCCTCGCGGGCCTGCCACCGAAGACAAAGATCGGGTACCGGTGGCCCGCTCGCACGGCGAAGTTTGCAGGGTGCAGGTGCAGTTTGCGACGGTGTTTGCAGGGTGGGTCCATGGGGTTGCGCGCCGCCTCTTCCGTCGCCCCGGACCGATTTGCCGGCCGACCACACCGATTAATCCTAAATCGGCCACTAATAATTTGTTTAAGTTATTGTATCTTTGTGAAGTCCCCAACAATACAAAGGTGTTGTTCCCTTGAAAAAAAAAGGAAAATGAACTCATTGTAAATACATTTATATACTAAATATATTGCTTCCCGTGTAGCAACGGATAAGAATACAATTGTGCCTCCCTTTACTGTGGGAGTATTAAAAATTAGCTGACGGTGCACCAGGAGGATAGCCAGCAACGTTCTCCTGGAATACGTGTAACACTTTAATGCGCTCGTCAACCTGATTGTCTTACGTGGCAATTATGACAATAATATCTAAGGATTATGGCGTGATATGGCATTCTATGGAGGAGGCATATCTTCAATTTTGAATAGCGTAAAGCTGGTCGACGGCTATATAGACATAGCAACCCTGAAATATAATTAAAACAATGAAACATAGAACCTCCTCCTTTTTTGAAGTCGGTTAAAAAATACTTTGTAATATACTTCTGGCTTTCACGCGAGTAGGTATTAGACATTTTTTAAGATATAAAACTAGTTGCACGGATTTTGCATTTTTTTTTTATTATCACATCTTTTTTTGTTATTATTTAGCATTCCCAGTCACTGTGGTCAGTGCCAGATTTATGTTTGTTGTCGCCCTAGGTACCGCGAAATTCTTATCACGCATTTTAATATTTCTAACGCTCCTTAAATTTAGAAATTCTGCATAATTTGACGCCTCTAAGATTATGTCGTACAGGTTGGGGCTAAATCTGCCACTAACTGGAGAACGGGAGATGTCGAAAAAATTCGACCACGGCGATATTCGTAAAAAAACCCCTTTTTATTATATATGTCTAACCATATTTGTAATAATATGTTATGAAATTTATATTTAAAGCAAAGAATGATTAATATTAATCTAAATTATTGATTATTATATAGGAAAAGTTAATTGCTATATAGTAGTGGCTACAAATACTACCGACCATTACATAATTCGCGGGTATCGTAAAAGAAAACTAAGGTAGTAATATTCCCAATAAAGGTTCACGTCAGACAGGAGGTCGGTCATAAAACTGATGCTAATTACTTTTGCAATATGTACGATGGAAGAGGCGTACATACGTATACATACATACGTCGACCTCAACTAATTGGGATAAGAGGTAGATGATGATGATAGGCAATATAAAAAAAAAAGTTAAAAAGTAAACGCCTAATGTAATAAGACGTCATGAGAATAATGTTGCAAGGAATGTTTTTACGTTTTTCTTTATTACTTATTCACGGTAAAAAAAAAGTATAAGTAATTAAAATCATAATTACAAAAACATAAAAAGTGAACACAGACGTAGATATACATAAGATCTTTGAAATCCTCTTAGCGAAGGAAAAAAGGATAGCTGCTCAATATATTATTGTGGAATTTACTACCAAAAAATAGTTTCATTACTGTTATTTTACAAAGTTTTGCAACGTTCATAAGCAAATAAATTAGTTATTAATTCCGAAAGCATAACGGGTAATTGACAACTAAAAAAGAAAACATTTTGAATCGACCCCGAATTATTTGGGTAATATAAATATTTTGATTATCATATAATAATAAATTAAATTTAGCGAATCTCGTGATATTTCTTATTTTTTTTAATTTGTTTCTAACAGTTACTTATAGAAGCCATTGTTGCCAGTGTCGAGATATAATTTTCTTCACCTCTCTAATCTCTTCAAAATCGTCGCCATTAACAGTGGCCAACTATGGCTACACTGTTAATGGTATCTTCAGGGAATTTTGATGAAAAAGGAAAAACGTTGTCGAGCACTTTTATATCATATTCCTCCCAGTAGTTTCGCCAAATCAAATTACATAAAATGCCATCAAAATTATCTAATATATGTACTTAATATGTTAAAAGATATTAAATATACGTAATACCACCACATGACGTTTTCAGATTCCCACCAAAATTCCTGATAAATATTTAATCACTATTCTATTTTTAGAATTTCGAATTGGTAAAATCAAACATTTATTTTTCAATTTAAGGAACTCGACCAATAATTTTCAATGTCAGGTTATCCTAGCATTGCTCATATTAACCGTTATAATCCAAAGTTGACCTCAAACCTAACTTAGATAATCTCTTAAAGGCCGCCGTTATTTATACATACAATTTTATCCCAAGTGCATTAGTGGGTGATAATTGAATTTAATAATAATTCATATATGAATTCCGTAATTCATGTGCTAATAATATTAGTAACTACCTTGTACCAAACAACTGATCTTTAAGATCTAGTTTTTTTTTATTATTATAATTAGTACTAATTATCATAACGTATGCGACAGACAACAAAAAAACAATGTAATTTGTGTTAGCTATCAATATAATGCCTATAACTGGCTTATAGTAGGTAACTGAAATATTATATATACTTGTATAAACGATATCTCTATACATAATTCGCACTCACCCTTCCGTCATCTCTAATTCATGCTAGACAGTTCTTTGTGTAATCCACAACTATATAGTTGATCCAAGTTTGAGTATCATTTTAGAGGGTTATTATTTCTTTTTTTAACTTAACACCCCCGCATTAAGGAATAAATACTAGTGTCGTAGAAGACCTCACAAACATACACTTTCAATTTGAGCGTAGTAAAATTGTACTGCATCGAGTTGAAACTACGGGACTCAAATTATTAGTACTCAGACCCATATGCTTTTAGTTACTACTGTATAGAAGTAAAATCTTCACCTTAAAGCAAAGTGTTGTCTCTTTAAAAAAGAAAGAAAGACAGGGCTTATTAGGAACAAACCCTCCTACTAACCTATCTGGCTAATATTCTCTATTAAACGGATTTTGTGTATAAGAATGAACATATTTCACTTGAGCATAAAATAATCGAATTAAAAACTATACTAACCAATCTGATAAGCGCGGTAAAATTTTCTTTGTCACTGTAGACGAGGTTCCCGCCCAGCAGTGGAACGTATATGAACCGAGATGATGATAATAAGAACAAAAGAATAAAAAGAAATATTCCTATTATGATACACGTTCGTCTTTGACCCAAATAACGTTGTTTTATACTTTAAATAGATGTATATAAATTAACACAAAAATAAAATCATTATTCATTTGATTAGTTAAAACATTTTATTATTCTGTGGCGCTTAGCTCATAAAGTATTTAAATTTGTTCGTTTGATTGACATCCTAAGAAATGTCCGGCATAAGTCAATTGGTTATGTACAATTGCACGTATTAAGCGATCGCTTTTGCATATATCGGCATTCTTCTATTTAAAAAAATATGTGCTCGGAACTATAGTTTGATTGTCCCGCTCGCATTCAGAATAACGAATTAGTTTTTAAAATTTATTGACGCTTTTAATGTTTGTATAATGATATCATTTGTAAGCAAAATACAACCTATCTAGGTATTGTTGTTGAAATGCAAATATATTGAAGGATTAATTATTATTAATTTGTAATTATAATTAATTTACCAATACTGAAAATAAAAAAACAAAAATGGAACTCAGTCTTGAATTTTATAGGTACTACTTATATGAATTCATTTTTTGATTTATTTAATTTGTGCGTACATGACAAAAATATGATCGATACTGAACTAAGTATTTTTAAATAAATTTATCATTAAAATAATTTAATGATGCTTGTGATGCAATGAACTATACATAAATACAAAAATGGAATTCCATATAGGTACATTTTTTTTAATTAGTTTGAATAATATAACTAGGATACTTTATATAGCTTCTATTTTAGAGAACATATTCGTACTCTTATTTCAAAGGGGTAGAGATATAATGTACCCAGATTAGCAGGGCTATAAAGCACCTGGATTAGCCAAATTTTAGGAGCACGCAATAATTTAGGCGATAGCCTATTGAAAACACCAGTAAACAACCACGTAAAGATCCTTAGTTTAAACCCATTTTGCGAATCTATGACCACCTTGGTGGATTGCGGCATAAATAGAATCCTGTCAGTTTGAAACCTGTGCTATTAGAGTAGGCTTCTATATATCTTCAACTATACTGAACACGTTGAAGAAAACTATAAAATATTATCTATGGATGAAGAAATTATTCACAAAGAAAATATTATAAATATTGCTATTTACATCACTTCTTGTTATTGTAGATTAAGAAACAATATAATGATATTATTAAAACATTATCTATATAAATTAATGAGATAATCAAATTATTAAAACAATCAACTCTGTTGTTTTAATAACATCGGTTCTTTGCGTGAATTATCCCCTGAGAAAGTTATTGTTCGATGGTATTTAAAAATAAACAAATGCTTCGATACTTCTCTATTCAAACATAAACTTGTATTAATAAACTGATTTCAATCCTGAGAACGATCTCAAATACATTATTTGCTTATTAAAGATTGTTTTCAACATTCAGATTGGTTTATTAAAATTGACTTCAAACTAGTTTGAATTTAGACCAGAGCTTGGAGTAAAAAATAATTTATTTTCAAGTCGTTTATCTATATTGCTTAATGAAGCTGAAGAATCTGTTCATTTGTTTGCATTCACTAATATTAAGATCTAAATATATTTTTTTCATTGGATAACCTGTTTATCCAGAAAGGTTACCGGCTGAATAGAATGCAGCACGCTATAGCAATCGAGATGTTAAGATATTGAGAATAAATAAAAGACATTGCAATTTTTATTCATTTTATTTTCAGTGTCATGTGCCTTTGGTTGGGGTTACCGAGCATCTGATCAGAGAAGATGGGCAGTACTCCACCCTGCCTGCGGTGGTCGCCAGCAATCGCCAATAGCTATCGCAGCGAGACAAGCGATCCCTATATCTATACCAGCGATGGAACTTATAGGCTATCAAAATCCATTACCTGGACCGCTTACTACGACTAATAATGGTCACTCAGGTAAATATTTAGGAGAATCTTGTGGTAGGTACCTTACAACAGGTTGGTTAGGCATCTTGTCTTACGGGTATTGGTTCTACGACCAGCCGCCTTTCTTCACAGGCCTAAATTGACATTACCGAGTCTAAATTACTGAAATTTAGCATTTAATATGCTTAATTATTTATAAAACCCGATTACGAAGCGAAAAATGATGTCACAAGCGGGATTCGAACCCGCGCCTATTGGGATTCCGGTCCAATCGTGCTGCCACTACACCACCGTGACTTATTGTAGGACATGTAAATTTTACAGAGTCTCCTCTATTGACGATTGATGTACTTTATTACGTTGCTCATATAAGTGAGTAAAGAATTCGATTTAGTCTATAGTTTAGAGTTATGCTATAAAGTTCTTTAATCGCCCGTTATAAGCCCAGCCGTCACAGCAACAGATTGTATTCTTACTCCATCATCAAGCAAAATTTACTAAATATAGAACAAAAGTAATTTATTTCGTATGGTGACGGAGTAAGAATACACTGCATTATTGCTGGCATTTCTATGTCGTCATCCTCATCAGCCTGGCATAAGACTAACTTGGTAGGTACTAAAATTCAATAAAGAGCTTTCGTTAGATTCTTGAAGTTACTCATCGCTTTGCCTTTTCATTGTCTTTCTTCTGGACTTTAGTTCTCTTAACTAACGGGTAACAGGTGTGACCAGACTCTCATTTCCCACAACTACACTAATGAGAAAAAGTTAATAAAAAATTAGTCAAACAATTTAAATTATGTATCACTGCTTTGAATTTCTGATTAAATCAATGTGAATATTTTAATTACGTGATGTAAAAAAAATACACTTATCTCTTATTTAACGACGTCCAAAAAATACACGAACGGGGCGCAAAATCAAATAACACCTATTTTTTTAAAGTGGGGGCGCCTGCTAGTGCTAGCTGTTCAACACAGGGCCGAAGGGACAAAAGTGGAGGGGGACAGGTTGATCGCGGGATGTTTTCATATTTAGTTGGGTATCTACCCAACCGACATATCTAAGTCGGTGACTCCCATTACCCTGTCTTCCCCTACTAACTTTTCTAACCAGCGTAGTATACTAATTTAATTTTCCGTCTATGATACAGGAGACTCGAGCCTAACAATGATACGTATATGAGCTGAGAAGATGATGATCCATTATCCTATTCCATTTTTAAGATCTGTGATCAAAATTTTAATCATTTTATTTTTATTTACAGTGGCGTTAACCATACCCAAATATAGTTCTGAAGAAGAAAAGAAAGGATTCCGTCTTCCTTACATTTTTGGAGGACCTCTAGATAATGAGTATGAGATTGAAGGTCTGCACTTCCATTGGGGTGATAAAAACAATCGTGGTTCGGAACACACCCTCAATGATATGCGTCTGCCTCTTGAAATGCACATAATCCACAGAAATAAGAAATACAGGAGCTTGGCTGAAGCTCTTCAACATCCTGATGGTCTCTGCGTACTCGCCTTCTTCTACCAGGTAATCATTGGAAATCCAAAAACAAAAGGTATACTTTGCTCCTTTACACAACCTTGAATTTATCTTATGAGAAAGTCCTGAGCGAAATTCTGACTCAGCAACTAGTGTTATAGTACTGTGGAAGACATATTCCATAACTATGGAAGATATATTCCAATTCGCAAATATGCTCGTAAACACTTGTGTGATTGCACTCTGTCATCTCACTCTCATAATCCAGCAGGACCACACTACAACAGAACTGGACAGTTATAAGGCAAAAGACATATTTTCGAAAAGTACTGCGTACCATGAATTAGAGTGACTTGATTAAGTGTACGAACTCCTATAGCTTAATATTAGCAGATCTTGGTCTAACTATTAACTATAATAATAGGTGCTTGTATTTTTACTTAAGGATCATTAGATAGGCACGCAAATGAATCTTAGGTTAATGTGTCGAAACAAACAGAGCAAGCTTAATAAAAATCTATCAATGATACATAAATATTTAAATTGATTTTATTTAAATTACTGAAATTTTTAGCATTTAATATGCTTAATTATTTATAAATACCCGATTACGAAACGAAAAATAATGTCACAAGCGGGGTTCGAACCCGCACCTATTGGAAATCAAGCCCAACTTGATTGATATAGTTGCAATCCTTTGAAAAATCAAAACGTTTAGGTTGAACAAATAGAATATCTAAGCACACATATAACCGGGTATTATCGGGTATTTATACACACATATAACATTAATATTTACATTAACATTTATATTAGCTCGAAATGCGTACCGCAATGCGGGTTAGGGCGTCCCCCGGAGGCGACGCGTACCGACCCGCCCCCGTCGGTACGAACATCGGCAGTTGCGGCGATGGGGGCCGCCACCCATCACGCCTTGCCCAGTTAGGCGAGTCGAGGAGAACGGAGTGCCGGGTGGGCACGTGGAATGTAAGAGGTTGTGTGGAAGGTAAGTTGCACGAGCTGATATCCGTCATGGCGGACAAACAGCTAGACGTGCTCTGTGTAACAGAGACCAAGCGAAGGGGCAGCGACGCCTGCGATCTTCCTGGTGGCGGGATGGCTCTGTGGTCTGGTGTACCACAGAGCGATCGAGCCAGCATGGGGGTAGGAGTGCTGTTGTCCTCTCGCTTGGCCTCAGGTGTGAAGGATTACGGAATGTATGATCCCAGACTTCTCTGGGTCCGTATAAAACTAGGTGTCACCAAGGTATTCATGGTTGTAGCATATGCTCCCGTAGGATCCTCGGTGGCATCAGACCTAGAGAAGTTTTGGGACAATGTTAGGGAAGTTCTGGATATGGCAGAAACCAGTGAACGCGTGATTGTATGCGGAGATTTGAACGGATGGGTGGGGACCAAGCGTCCCGACTATGAGGACGTACTTGGTCCATTTGGTGATAAGAGAGTGAACGACGCAGGTAGGCTCATAGCGGATGTATGCATGGAGAAAAACCTTATTGTGTCAAACACATTTTTCCAACATAAGGACATCCATATGTATACATGGAGAAGGAATGAACAGAAAAGCATAATAGATTTAATTTTGGTAGACAGTCGCCTCCGAAGCAAAATATTGGACGCAAGAGCCTACAGGGGCCCCACAGTCGACACGGACCACTATCTCGTTATTGCGAGATTTAGTGGTCTGTTCAGAAAGTGGAGGCACTGGCGAGAGCGTGTCCACTTCGGAGGGCTTGAAAGAATAAAGGTTGAAAGGTTGCAAGAAGAGTGTGTAAGAGAAAAGTATGCAGAGGGTGTCCGAGAACGGCTGACGATGGCAAGCCAGCCGCAATCGGACATTGAAGAATGCTGGAGAGTATTGAAAGAGAGTATGGTAGATACAGCGAAAGAAGTATGTGGAAGTTCAAAGAAGCATAGAAAAACAAATGGTGATGCATGGTGGGATGCGGAAGTGGCAGCTTCCGTAGAGCAAAAGAAGAAAGCGTGGCTGGACTATGTCTCTTCTTTGAATCTGAATGACAGTATGACTGAACAGAAGAAAGAAATATATCGGCAATGTAAGAATGACACCAAGGCCTTAGTGAAAGAGAAACGTGATAGAGCAAGTATGAGTGCAGAAGATAGGCTGACTAAAAACTTCGAGGGTAACACCAAACTCTTTTGGAGGGAGGTGAAGAAGTCTCGGGGTGGTTGGTCAGCCTTCAGAATGAATAAAATAAGGTCTAAAGGTGGAGACATTCTTACACAAACACAAGACGTGTTAAGCCGATGGAGTGAATATTTTGGCGATATGTATGCGGATGCTACGGTTGGCGCCGGTGTTGGATGTGGTTTAGTAGATCAACATTCGACAACGGCGTCCTCCGATGGCATCAGTATGGATGAAGTTGAATGGGCGATAAGAAGTTTGAAAAATGGTAAGGCAGCGGGCATTGATATGGTGTCTGCCGAGATGATCAAGCTTGGTGGCTCTTGTGTCTGGGAGGCGTTCCTGTTGCTCCTCAATTTATGTTGGAGCTCGGGAATGGTTCCCAGGGACTGGAATAGCGCAGTCATCGTGCCTTTGTTTAAAAACAAGGGTTCACGTTATGACTGCGCAAATTACAGAGCCATAAGCTTGACCAGTTTGGCAGCAAAAGTGTATGGAAAAATTATTGAAAGGAGAATGAGGATGGTGTCCGATGGTTTACTGTGTGAGACACAAGGAGGTTTCAGGAGTGGAAGGGGATGCATGGATCAAGTGTTCTCTCTGCGCAACATTGTGGAGAAGCATCTGGCTCTAGGTCAGAGGGTTTTCTGCAGTTTTGTGGATCTGGAGAGAGCATTTGACACGGTTGTACGAAAGGAACTTTGGGACATTTTACCGGAGTATGGTATTAACGGTAAACTGCTACAGGCTGTGCAGTCCAGTTACATGGGCTGTAGAGCCTGTGTGCGGCTGGATGATGGAATGTCGCCTTGGTTTGACGTCAATATCGGCGTTAAGCAGGGGTGCGTTCTGTCAGCCAGGCTGTTTATCATATATCTGGATAAATGTCTCCAAAGGTTGAACGATATGAATGTGGGAGTCCAGATGGGCGACTCAGTGGTCACTGCTCTGCTTTATGCAGATGATGCAGTCCTGCTGGCACAGTCAGCGATTGACCTGCAGACCCTAGTCGACACAATGACAGAAGATTGTAAGAAAAGGGGTCTACGCGTGAATGTGAGCAAAACCAAAATAATGGTCTTTGAAAGAGATAAAACCAGAACAGATGTAAGAGTAACAATAGGTAATGATGTACTAGAGCAAGTGGATGAATTTGTATATCTTGGATGTGGATTTAGCCGAGATGGAAGGTACACCACTGATATAGAGCGAAGAGTGAATGCGGGAAATAGAGTGAACGGAGCGTTGGGGCAACTTCTCGGCAGCCACCACCTCAGCCAGAAGGCACGTGTAGCAATACATAACGCAGTGCTTGTCCCAACATTACTGTATGGAAGCGAGAGTTGGGTATGCAGAAAAGAGTATGATAGTAAAATTAATGCGGTCGAAATGCGATCTCTGCGGAAAATCTGTGGAGTTAGGCTGACCGACCGCATTCGTAACGACGACGTAAGAGAGCGAGTAGGTATGAAAGAGAGTATTGGTGTAAAGATGCGAAAGGGAATGCTCCGATGGTTCGGACATGTGGAAAGAATGCCGAACGAACGCCTGGTTAAGAAGATATACAATGCGAAAGTGGAAGGATGTAGGTACCGAGGGAGACCGAGACTAACCTACCTAGACCAGATCGGTCATGTACTGAAGGAAGGTGGAGTCAAGAGTCTCCGAAACCGGCGAGCGTGTATGAAGAGAATTATGAATGTTGAGGAAGCGAGTGAAGTATGCAGAGATAGAGTTCTCTGGCACTCTGTTCTCTCTGCCTACCCTGCAAGGGATATGGCGTGATGATATGTATGTATGTATGTATAACATTAATATACAAAATATATATTAGCCAATATAAGTTTTATTGTAAATCTAGCTTTTCATTGGTGAAAAGGATATACCCATCTTCTTTCCATCGTCATCAATTGAATGAAATCGGTGAATATATGTGCCTCAGTAAGTTGGAGACTGATAAGAACTGCGTAATTTCATTACTCCAAATTTGTTCCAATATTGATCTCCAAAACCACGTGGTTGCTTACAAGCTTAATGCCAGCATGATTTAGAAGCTCTATTTAAAAAAAGTTATGATAACTTTATTTCTTTAGCCATATCTCCTGGTAGAAATCATCCGATGCATTATTAAAACTAAATATATCTGTTCCAGGTTGTTGAATTCGACGCAAAATTGCTCACGCCTATTGTAAAGAATCTATCTGCTATCGAGAATTATAACACTACTATGCAACTGCCTCATACTTTCTCCCTGTCATCTATCCTTTCCGGCCTCGACTCCGAGAGGTTCTACACTTACAAAGGATCTTTAACAACTCCTCCTTGCGCTGAAGCGGTCACATGGGTTGTCTTCTCTGACTACCTTCCCATTTCAGTCTACCAAGTAAGAACTTATATTTTTTTCTGACGTAAAAATAGATACAAGGCATTTTGTGCTTGGTTGCGAAAATTTTCATTTTACTAAAACAAGGTTTATTTTCGCCAAGTGCTCGGACTGGATTAATTAAGTTGAGTTACTTTGGTTACACTTTAACTAAAATCTTGGAGACAAATAAACAACATTAAGCTTATTGAATAAGGATTCAAACGCATTTATAAGTAATCCTCTTCTAATATATATGCAAGGGGTATCAAGGTGTTAGGTATCCACTTGTAATACCTAATAGTCCAATTAGGTTACTATGTAATAATTGTTACTTATCGTAACGTTGCTTGTCAAATCTTGAAGTGAACTGTTAGTATTAAAAAGTTCGCTATACAAACAGCCTAAGGGACTGCTATATCGCGTAATTTAATAATAATTACACAGATGTTTCCCTGTAACATAAAAGTTTTTTTTTTTTTTTCTGTTTTATCTTGAGCCTGTATCTTTACGTTAAGTCTGGTCTATATTGATTTTTTTAAGCCTTCCATTTATGACAAATGTCTTCGGACGATGCCAAAAAAAAAAAAAAAAAAAAGTGAACTGTTAGTATTAAAAAGTTCGCTATACAAACAGCCTAAGGGACTGCTATATCGCGTAATTTAATAATAATTACACAGATGTTTCCCTGTAACATAAAAGTTTTTTTTTTCTGTTTTATCTTGAGCCTGTATCTTTACGTTAAGTCTGGTCTATATTGATTTTTTTAAGGCTTCCATTTATTAGCGAGGGTTGCAAATGGTTTTTAATTTAATATAATAATTATCGTTTTACAGATGGACAACTTCCGTGGACTTCTATCCAACTTGAACCTACCACTTGTCGACAATTTCAGACAGTTACAACCACTATTTGGGCGTCGCATCTTCGTTCGTATTACCTCCAAAAATCCTAAGTTCAAGAAGACCAAACTCCATTACTCCAAGTGGGATTGGGTTGGACATAAGAAGGCTGAAAATGATATCGCCGAATTTGATGATTAGAAACCCTCCTTTTATACATTAAGTGAACTACGATATTACATTACGGGTACCTACTCTTTAATAGCTTATTATTATAACTATCATCACCAAATAATTGGCAAATTTACCAATATGTTTTGTTTTTTTTTAAATTTAATTATAGCTATATGCACCATATTATTATGTAGACATGTGACTATAGTATAAGACTGTTAATAATATTTAAAATAAATGCAAAAAGAACATAAATGTTTTTAATTTTATATTAATACACTTTCACAGATACCAATATCGATAATTTCAGTAAAGACGTAATATTTATATTTCAATTTTTTTTAAGTAGCGTAGTTTTCGGCACCAAACATTGACTGAAAAAATAAATGATAATAATTAAGAAAAAATGCATTTGAAATAAATACAGTTATATTTATAAAAAATACTCACTTATATATTGCGCAAAACACCACAGCACACAACTCAATATCGATTAGTTATGACAAAAATACCCAATCACTTACACAATATTTTTTTTGATATAGCAACAATGTTCGATGGATGGTTCTTTTTACAAATGTGTATGAATATTCACACACCACAGCGGAACTTGAAAAAAATACACACTGCTTTAACACAATACATGCTTCCTAGACATATTCCTATTATCCTAGGTAAAACCTAAACTTACGTTACCTATACTAGGTACCAAAATAATTCTGTATATTATCAGTCTGTCAATTAATATCTTTTAGCAAATAAACATTCCAGGTTAGAAGACCTTCGGGTGGATAAACCGAAGATTAATCCACCACCCACAGAAAGGTAGACCGCGCAAGGGCGGCGCCCCGCTAATACTGTTTGTTGCCGGAGTGTCAATGGAGATGTGCCCTTCTGTCGTCCCAGGTGGAATGTACGGGATGTGTAGAGTCAATAGCTTGCAAAAAAAAGTTTAGACCTTCTAAATAATTTTCTTTTCTTGTCTGTTAGCAGTCAGTCCCTATTTACTCATCTTTATCAATGTACATATGTCGTATGACATATAAACTAGTTCTGTCACGAATCCTTTAATAGCTATGTTAGTTAAAAGCATACCAGACAAACTCAGAAAAACAAAAATAAAACAACCTGGCGTTTTTCAATTCTATAATACAATTTCAACAATATCTAAACAAGTTAATAATCTGTATTAATTATTATAATAGGCTGGAATTGCAGTAAAGCCAGTTATACATTTGTATCAGAAACAGGATGAGGGTAATTATCAATTATATTAATGGCAACACAGTTATAACTGTCTTTATTGAAATACTAGCCTTACATGTTGTATAATAATATATCACGATAAATATTGGTTATAGTAGTAGCATCTAGTAATAATTCAATTTTATTATTTCTGGGAAATGGAATGTATTAGTAAACTGCTTTCATTTTTAAATAATTGCACACTGAAGAGATATAACGTGATAATAGTCACACTTTAATGTTAGTTGGCAATCAACAGATGGCGGTATTTACAATTGCCAGCTTGCAAAACAATAAGATCATGCAATATATATTAGTTTAGCGTACCAAATCTTCTGGATTGAACATTCCCTGAAAAATAAAAAAAATATATACTTGTTAATAAAATGTGCATACATATTAATTTGCCATGTGGCGACAGTTTAAGAATACGATAGATTAATCTAACTTCGAATATATAATCAGCAGATCAAAATATGTCGGTAAAGTATAGTCTGATTCGTTTTGAAATACATTTAGTATCTAATTTTCTTCATAATTCTCTGGAAACAATGATCAATAAATCTCTGTCATACCGATTCATCAACGAAAAGTGATAAATATCTGGTAATATTGACTGAATATTGTTGGGAGAGTTTTGGCGCGAATATGGAAATGTCATGGCACACTCTTGTATTATATTAATTTCTTTAGTGGTTTCTAATGTTATATTGAACAATTTTGCTGGTATTTTATGGAATATGATACAGTTAAAGCGCTGAAGTGTAGTGAATATGGTATAATAGTGGTTTACGTGTATTTTCGTGTTTTCCCAAAATTCCCAACGAAACTATTAATTAGTTTATCAGCGCCTAATTAATGATAACGACTTGACTTACTGATGGACAGTGACTATCAAGAACTAATTACAATTTGAAGAAGTGTTAAATAATATATGAAGAAAATTAATACGGAAGACCAGGCAGTAAGGTCGACTGACTCATAGATTATAGCCTGCTCATTAGGGCGATAAATTAAAAAATATATATATATTGTTGGTACAATATTTTTATTACTATAATAATAGCAGATGTCAATTTTGGATTTCACTATTAATTTTTCTGTCTGGCAATTCTCAGAAAAGAAAGAGAGAAAGAGTAAAGATGCGAAAGGGAATGCTCCGATGGTTCGGACATGTGGAAAGAATGCCGAACGAACGTCTGGTTAAGAAGATATACAATGCGAAAGTGGAAAGATGTAGGTACCGAGGGAGACCGAGACTAACCTACCTAGACCAGATCGGTCATGTACTGAAGGAAGGTGGAGTCAAGAGTCTCCGAAACCGGCGAGCGTGTATGAAGAGAATTATGAATGTTGAGGCAGCGAGTGAAGTATGCAGAGATAGAGTTCTCTGGCACTCTGTTCTCTCTGCCTACCCTGCAAGGGATATGGCGTGATGATATGTATGTATGTATGTATGCAATTCTCAGAAATAGCATAGAATAGTGCAGTGTAGACGGTAATGGGCACCCTTCCTATTACATTTTATATATAAAAACACATATTCATTTCTTTAAAGTGTATATGTGTAAGCATGCGATATAGCAGGTGATGCAGTAAGAATACAATTCACCACCCACAATCTTATCTATAGGTGATCAGAAGAGACGACTAAGGGATATAAAATGCATATACCATCTATGCAAGAGACGGAAAACTCAAAACAAACCCCTATACCAACACGTCTGATCAGCATGGTATAGTAGGTCATTTTCCCTCCCACTATAAAGTAGGCTCGAGCCCAACAGTGGGACATATATGAGCTGAGCTGAGATGATGATGATGAAGAATTTCAAAGCTTTGCATAAAAGTATCATTTGAATTATGAAAGAATAGCTATACCAAGCTGAGGATTATAATAAAATTTCATAAAAATTTACCTTAGCGCGACGCAGAATAGAGTCCTTGCTGGCATCATATGGGTGGTCCTTAGAGGGGATCTCAAGCACTGAGGGCACAGGAGCTGAGTGAGCGTCGATAACATGTCTGATCAGTTCTGCCACATTCTGGTTGATCAGGATGATGTCAATGTCATCGCGCTTCACGAAGCGCTTGAAGCACTCCTCTATTTCACTTACAGGAGTATCTAAAATTATTTATATAAGCTTCTTATAGAATATGTATAGGGACTACTATAAGCAGACCTTGAATCCACATATATTTGAAATCTATTTTAACTGCTTTATCATTTAAGGGTATGCAGGTATTGACAAAATAGCTAAAGTTATAAAAATTTATATTATCTAGATTTTATCACATTTGTGTTTGATTTTTAACTTTCCTAACATTTGGAACACTTTACAATGTTCATGGTCACGGGAGATCCTTCCGATCCTGTTCTTTTATTTCAAATGTAATACTCACAAAAAACATCAGAAATTTTCAACTGCATTTGAAACTAAATATATTAATATAATTTAGAGAAACTGGCTATTCAAGAGGTAGCTGACTAAGAAATCAAAAAGAAAATACTATGAATATACTATGTATATAATGTATTAATATAAACCCTATATTAATACATTTAACCAACATAGTATAGCAGATTAATTTGCTTGCCATTTTGGAGGAGAGTCAAGCCTAATAATGGGACATATATGGACTAAAATGAGTATTTGCAGAAAGAAGGCATCGAAAACTATATATACTCACTTTACTGTAAATATTGTACTGAATTTGTGAGATAGACATCCCAAGTGTAGAGATGTAATTCACTATTCAGAAGTTTGTCCTTTACAAAATAGTTAATCTAGATTAAGGGAAGGCCATTTGCATTTATTTATCAAGTAAACCTGGTTGAAGCTAAGAGATTACTTCTCTATTTTTTTATAGTTTTAAAACCAAATCGGTCTGAGGGACAACATAAGTATTACATACTTGAATAATGCTTTGTGCGAAATTAGATTTAGTATACTTAAAATCTAAGTTTCATTCTTTTGGAAGACACTTATGGACTTAGAATTTGTTTTTGTGAATAGCATAGAAATTCGCAAGTTAGTTTAATTAGCTAAATGAGTAGGTACTTACTTTTATCAACTACCATGAAATTGGGATGTCTGTTCTTGTTGATTTCGCCAATCCCGCCTAGCAGGAAACCAACACATGTGTCCTGGAATGAAAAGAAAATCGTATGAATAATCACAAAAAGGCAAACGCTACATGTAAACTACAATTTATCGCAACATAAATTTATGAGGTTCTTTTTACTACCTCATCGCCGATGACGCTGATTAATTTGCCCTTAACTGCTGCGTGCAAAGCCATGTTTAATTTAGTAGATTTTCTTTGTTTTTAATAAATTTATACTATTTTTTAAAATTTAGGCTGTCAGCAGGGCTCGTCACCTGACTTATAGATTTTAGATGATGAAGTTGGTAGCATTGGTAGGCACAGATTAAGTAGAGATGCTACGCATTGGTAGGCTCACGAAGTATGTATCTATACTTCGTGGGTAGGCTTGTCAAATCTTTCAAACAATTTTCCATAGATAAGATGAGGCTACCCAAACATGCTCAACAAAGTACTATGATGGGCATGCAAATTACATGCCGATCATAATACTTTCAGCCTATTTATGAACACTTGATTAAAGAAATAAAAATATCTATTCACCACATGTAATATTTCCAGCTTGTAAGATTCCCCATAAGTAGTGGTAAATTCTTTTATTTTTACAAATAATCAGATTCACAACAAGCATTTGTGATTAAATTATGGAAAGGATAATAATTAATAGAATGATTGAATAAGTTTTTTTTTACTATTTTGGATATTAAAATGAGTGATTAAAAGATGAACTTAAAAGTTTAATTTAAAATGAGTGACAATATTTTATCATATTTAAAAACACAAAATACTATTTCTTCTTCTTCTTAATGAATGGCCTCTGTGAGTGATTAACCACAACTTAGCCATTGTCAAATAAAATAAGTTCAAAAAATTATACAGTAAAAGCTCTTTATTCGTGGGGTATGTGTTCCATAAATATGCCGCGAATACAGAAACCGTGAATATGGAACGGTAATTTATATGGGATTATAGGGGATACGTTCCTAGGTGACGAAATAAAATACAAAAATATATGAAAAATCAATTTAATTGAAGTTTTTGAACATTTCGATTATAATTATCTTAAGGCTTCCTAAGCCTTTCTTGCTTGAGTTTTTAAAAGCTCCTTCAATTCAGACGCAGCAGTCGCATTAGCAATTTGCCTATTAAAAATAAGACTTCGTAGGCAAAATTATAATAAGATCTATTTTACTTTTTTATTAATCCATTTGACGGCATTTACAAAGGATACTGGGTTGGATACCTATTAGTATCCTTTTATTTTTATGTATGTACTTACTAGATCCGCGAATAAAGAAATTTTCAGCCGCGAATATAGGAATTGAGTTGCATTTTTTTAATCCGCGAATAGTGAAAACGCGAATGAAGGAAGCGCGAATAAGTAGCTTTTACTGTAATAGATTTATATTTTAGTCGTCAGTCATGTCGGTTCATTCCAAAATACTATTCTCAAACGTAAGTCAATGCGTCATTAGTAAACTCGTTCCATATTCATCACTTTTCAGAAATATTACATAAAATATATTGTTTTACTTCTTTTTCTAGTACTGATTGCTATTCTTTATCTTATTTGGAATTAGTTCGTTAACTACTTTACTGACACTCTGACGGCATTGTCACAACAATCCGATATAAAAGTACTATATAATTAATAATGCAGTGACTATTATTGTGTTGTCTATTTAATTAAAATAGAGTTTATATCTACTAGAATAACCTAATTATTTATAATTCAGATAGATAGTTCGCATAATGTTGAATATAAAAAATTACGGTAGCAGTTCAGAAGAAGAAGATGACAAGGATACGGATGGAACATTAGAAAACAGTAACGAGAGATTGTTGACACATTTAAAACCTGTTGATTCAAATTTTTCTGTTGCTAAATCATTGCAAATATGCGCTGCACCAGTTGTTATGCCCACGGTAAATATATCTAACTTTGCAAAATACTTGTTAATCAAGTTGTTGCAGGTAAAACAGACTGAGCAACCACTTCTCAGCCAAAGGAAGGGTGAAGACAAAATAGGTAACACATTGTAATCAAACTTTTCATCAGATGGAGAATCATTATATTACCATACCAAAAATTAATTTGATTATATTGTGAAATAGGCATCTTTCTCCTTTAATCATCATCATTCTCCTACTCTTATCCCATTTACTTGGGGTATATACAATATGTACTCCTCTTTCATAGTACATATTGTATAAGTTATTGGTTATTAATAGTTTTATGATCTGTTGAGTCTGCTGACTGCCAGACAACCCACCTTGGGAATGTAATTGTTGACCAAACTGCATCAGATGAAGTTGGCCTAGGTCATTATAGGGCTCTTAGTCATCTTTTATGACATCCACAAGCAAAGTAAAGGGTTGATAATATTCGTAGCTGCTACCACTTCGCGTATCTTTCTCCTTTCATCATCATCTCAGCTCATATATGCCCTACTTTTGGGCTCGAGCCTCTTTCATAATGGGAGGGAAAATTGACCTTGCTATACCATACTGGTCAGATGTGTTGATATAAGATTTCGGTTCGAGTTTTCCATCTTTTGCATAGATGTTATATGCATTTTATATCCCTTAGTCCTCTCTTACGATCACCCACGGGTAAGATAGGGGGTGGTGAATGGTATTCTTACTCCGTCACCACTCAGAAAGATTTACTATATTTATTTATTATTATCTTTCTCCTTTAATGATAAATAATTAAATCCTTTAATAATTCCAGAACGATGATGACACACGAGTACTAATCAAGAGTAATGAAGAATTAATGCATAATCCTAAATATGAAGAACTGTTTGCACCAACCTTTGGCCCTGACAATCCATTTCAAACTCAACAGATGAAAGCAAATCGTAATATTCTCTCTGGTTATGTTGAAAAGGCACACATAAGTGATTTTCAATTTGAAAATCAGAGAAGAACATTTACTAGTTACGGATATGCTGTGGATCCTTCAACTGAAAGTGATGTAGGAAATAATGATGCTATTGTTGGTAAGACATATATATTTTTAGGAACATAATTATCATTATTACCTGATAAATATATTCATCTACTGGCCTCATGCCTTTTCCACAAAGTGAAGAAAATTGAACAACTACTATAGAGAGTCAGTTGGATTGGTATAATGATTATTACCCGACAGTGCGACACAAAGGAGTGGTAATGTGTTTAACAGTCTATGTATGTATGTTTGTTTCTATGTTCCTTTGTAGCACTATACAGACCAAACGTCTGGGCCGATTTTAATGATTCACACATCAATTGATTCCTCTTAGTCCTGCGAGTGTCACTAAAGACATGATGTTAGTGAAAATTCAATATTATGACCACTGGACACCATTTAGTACCGCAACATGCATGTAGTAGTACTTTTAATTCAAATGCTGCACTGATGACGTAGTGGTTAAGATACCGACCTTACATGCCAGTGCTATGAGTTTGATTCCTATGCGGAACAATCCACAAAGTATTGTTTTGAGTCTGAGTGTAATTTGTCTGTATTAATTGCATGTTTGTAAAGTCCCCCAGAATACAGAGATTATTTCCTTAGTGCAGAGTGGTGTCTTTAAAAAAAAAAGAAAAATAGATGATAATCTTTTTAAAAGAACTGAACAAAGGCAGGTTTTATATTTGTAAGGATTGTAACTGATAACCCTGACTAATTCAGAGCTGTCAATTACAATCCTGTGTCCAATACACTATGGGGTCTTAAAGAGATTAACTCTTGTATCAGCTCTCACAGATAGATCACACTGCTGAGTATAGGCCCCCTCCAGATGACAAAAAACTTACATTAAGATAGATTGACAGGGAGTTTTATTTTTAGTTCTTTTTCTCTTGCTATGTATCCAGTTATATTTCTTAATAGATTTTTTATGATAATCATCAGGAAAGAAAGGGTTTTAGTAAAAATGCTATTTTCAGTTCATTGTAACAAAATCATTTTTTTATTATTTACAGTGTCAGCATTGGTAGCACCACCTGAAGAGACAGAAGGAAAATCTGTATTTGAGACCATCAAGAAGAGGCCACTTGACAAAAAGAAAAGGAATAGAAATGACAATCCAGAGGATGTAACTGGGTTTTTAGGTCCGTGGGGTGGATATCTGGGTGAACAAAGGTTTGTATGTATTTTGTGTATAGATAATTGTGTTAGGTATTCTATTAAAGAAAATATAGCACTGTTATGAATAAATCATCCTGTGGACTTTGTTAATATTCCTATGGGTTGAGAGCCCTCAGCGCTCACCCACAGTCCGGGTAAAGTTGTCATAGCCATCTGAGGCTAACAACTAAGACACACAAAAAGAAAAAAATGTTAATATTCAATTAATATTACACCTAAATTCCGAACATCAATTTGTGGATCACACAAAGAACTGTTAGGCTAGTAAAGCTAGGCCACTGAAGACAAAGATCGGGTACCGGTGGCCCACTCGCACGGCGAAGAGAGCCGCTTTAAAGGGGGGGTCTATGGGGTCGCGCGCCGCCTCTTCCGTCACCCCGGACCGATTTGGCGTGACCAGCTCCATAATTCACCGCAAAAAAAAATGCCAGTTAAGTTAAGCTGTAAGCGATATGCCGACGGCAGCGCCACCTATTGGGTTCAATTGTGTTTTGAAATATCCAGGGACCCACATAAAAAATTTCAAGAATATCCGTCCAGCCGTTAAGATGGAGATCACTGTCAACACACATACAGAAGAATTATATATATCTCACTATATATTTAAACGAGCAATTCTTGTATATATATATATATATATATATATATATATATATATGTAATCTGAATCTCGGAAACGGCTCCAACGATTCTCTTGAAATTTAGCATACAAAGGGTTCCGGGGGGCGAATAATCGATCTAGCTAGGTTTCATTTATAGAAAATATTGTTTTGTCAGTATATTTCGGCAACAAAAATATAATTTTTCGTTGTACTAAAACTATTAGAATATGAAGGTTTTCAAATTTTGACGCTGTCATTAAGAATAGACATTTAGCTCAGTTGGAAAATCGAGTGGTCTAATCCAAAGAAACCAGAGCTCGGTTCGGATCCTTACTTTTTCTTATTTACTTTTTGGCATTATTTTATTAATTATTATCATTTGCCCGCATCTTTGTCTGCGTAGAAGTCGAAAATGGTTCTAATAGCATTTTTGGTTGTTTTTTACGTTATTAATTTTATTGTAATTTATCAATTATTATGTGTAAATGTTTGTATAGGTACTTATATAGTACAATAATCTTATCCACGTGGTGACTGAGTAAAAATACAATTCACCACCCTCTTTCTTACCCGTGGGTGATCGTAAGAGATGACTTTCTAATTTATAGTATATTATCTATGGAGATGACTAAGAGATTTTATATGCATATAACATCTATGCAAGAAAAGGAAAACTCGAAACAAAACACTATACCTACCAACACGTCTAACCAGCGTGGTATAGTAGTTTAACTTCCCTCCCATTATGGAGGAAACCCGAGCCCAACAGTGAGATGTATATGGGCTGTGATGATGATGATGATGCTAACGATGTTTATTATAGTGTAGGGAAGGTTTAATAAAGATGAAAATAACGTGAAATTTTGTTACATATTATGGACACGACGCTTTTTTCTTAGCAGGCTATGTTTTGAACACACCGCGCCCATTACGACCGAAGTGACGGAAGGGTAGTGTGCAGCCCCATAACCCACCGTCTTTTCTATCGAAATTAGGCCGACCACTGCTGCCACTTCTTTGACATCCACCCGCGATACTACACCTATTACAGTATTTATTTGTAAACAATATCTTTTGTTTTACTTTCGGATGTTAGAATTACCAGGCTACTCTGTGAGCTTACTCTGAAGCATGTCACATACAACTGTCCATGGGAGAAGCAGCTTTCTCTTAAGTCTACTCCCGCCACCTTAACAATATAACCTCGATATTTATTTATGCGAATCAGACTTTGATGGCAAAATACACTCTCTGAAATTCGAAGTAGTAATTTGATGGTATTTGAAGAATCCTAGGAATAAATACAGACTCTGTTCGAGAACCACCGATCAGTATAGTTGACCCGATTACATTGCAATGCAATGTTTATTCTTGCAAACTGGTGGTATTGTATAATTTTGGCGCACCAGCTCTTATTTTTAAGATGTGAGTTGGGAGACCGGGAGCCTGCAGAGTATTCAGGAATTCAACCGGTTGTTGGACTCGGGGGTTTATCACTTATTCGATATATTTATTTTGATATTCGACCCCTTCGAATGATTTAAAGTATTTGCAAGTAATTGGTATAAAGAAATCGAAACGACCGTAGTATCGCACATAGGTAGGTAATGGCGTCTTGCGACCAGTCTGATCAGCATTAACATCCTGTTTCCCTATCGTATCTTACCGATTGTTCCTAATATAACTCAGCCTTTCCGTCTCGATTTTTACAAATATATTGATTAAACGCTGGCTAAACAGCGAACCAAAATGTAGCAATTGACTATCTCTCCTTTCTAATCATCATGCGGTAAAAATACCCTCTCCAGAGTAAAATAAAAACGGGTAATACATCTTATGAGCGATGGATTTCAGTTATTCGGTACAATGTGTTATCATGGCTCTCAATTACATTATTCGGCTTAGAAAATTGCTGTCCAAGAATTTAAAATTTCAAACTCAACGTTCCTATGACGCCGTGTCCTAAAAGTGTTTGACCTGTTTATAACTTAGAAACTTTCAAATGTGGCATTAATACAGTGTTGTGACTTTCGAAACACTCTAATTTTAAAGAGTATTTCTATTGTACCAAGTTTTATGTGAGTTCAACCTTTTCAGGGTTCCCATACCCAAAGCGTAAAATGGGACCTTATAACTAAGACTTCGCTGTTCGTCCGTCCGTCTATCTGTCTATCACCAGGATGTATCTCATGAACCATGATAGTTAAACAGTCGGACAGAAATTTACACAGATGATGTATTTCTGTTGCCGTTAAACCGACAAATAACTTACTAAAAAACAAAATTAAATAAATATTTAAGGGATGCTCCCATACAACAAACGCGACTCTGGTTACTTTTTGCTCGATATATTTTTTTAGTTTCTATTTTTACTTTTGACTTTTTATGTTTTTATTATATTTATTATATTTAAATATATCTTTCAAAACACACTAACAAGAAAATACCGAGCAAGGCTCGGTCATCCAGATATTATATATATATATATATATATATATACCTCTTAGAATTTTGCAACAATTATAATTGTTGCAAAATTCTAAGAGGTTTTCTTGTAATAGCGCCATCTAGCAATTTATACTAATAATTATGACTAGTTATATAATATGACTAGAAGAGCATAACCTTAATAAATAGCAATAATGCAAATTGTTTAAAAAATTACAAGGTGGCAGTATAAGAATCGCTCTTTTTATAGTATAAGGAAGACACTAAAACAAAAATTTCATAATATAAATTTAATTTCTGATACTCGGCATAACCTTCACAATTTTTTTATGCCCAATAATGTTGCGTAAAAGAAGAAACCTCTTCGACCAAAATGTGATAAGTCACTCACTTAAATCAAACTACATCTTTACTCAAACGCTAGTAGCACAAGAATAAATAATTCGTAGCACTGTAATATATGTATTTCTTTCCAACGCATTCTAATAAAGGAGTTAAAGTAGGACAAAGTTATTATTTCGTAGCAATTTATTAGTTGCTTCTTTTTCTCACGGATATGATAACATGCGTCAAAACGAGTAAGAGCTAGTAACTCGCACCGTAGCACTAGCCACATCCTTTTCGTATCTAGTCGTATTATCTAGTCGTATTTCAATTCAATTTTTTTATAAGTTTGGCTCCATCGACGACCGATGATTTTGCCAATGTCAAGGTGGAGAGAGTAAAGATAAATAAATAAACCGAGTATTTGTGACATATGATCGGTCTTCTAGCAATCGTTTCTCTTGCGAGGGCTGAAAGAGACGTCACAAATTGTTAGTATGTATTAGTAAACATAAAATATATACACAACTTTATAATTCAGAATTAAAAAGAGTAGGTATGTACTAAAGGAAAGATAGAAAGAAGGCAGAAAAAAAAGGTCTATAATTTGATTTTATTTTGTGAGATAAATTTGTAAAGTATTCTAACAAACGGTGTGTGAGCTAGTGTCAACAAGTAAGGCAAGTTAACAGGTCGAGAAATAGACTTAGGAAGGAGATCATACAGAGGCAGCAATAACTTGGGACAAAAGAAGAATAGATGTTCCAATGTACCTTCATCCAGCCCGCATTCACAGAGAGAATGGTCCTTAACACGGATTTTCGCTAAGAAAACAGGGGAGCACACAAATCTTAAACGTAAACGGGGAAAAGTAGCCTGGATAGAGCCATAAAACTTTCCTTTATTTAATTTAGATACTTGCCACAAGTCATTCCAGGCTTTTATTAAAGATGGTTTAGCTAAGGATCGTAGATCACGCGGAAAACAGTAGTTGTGAGTTTCTAGACCCATGTGGACAGCATTTTTGGCACAGGAATCTGCCATTTCATTACCTGCTATACCTAGTAACTATAAGTAGTAACTCGCACCGTAGCACTAGCCACATCCTTTTCGTATCTAGTCGTATTATCTAGTCGTATTTATTTATATGAGTGAGAACGAGATAAACTTAATTTTTCGTAGCAATTTATTGGGTTCATCTCTTTCTGATGCGTTGAGTTCAATGGGAGAGGAAATAAATATATTTTAATGAAATTCTTTATTTCTTTAGGGTAATGAGACCTGAAGGTGAAGAAGCTAAAGAATTGGCAGAGATTGTTGCTAAACGGCAAAAGAAGGGCAAAGTTGATGACGACAAGCCATTGGAGGAAAAATCTATATTCCATAGTGAGTATTTTACATAAGTACACAATTTTCATGTAGATGAATGGATTTAAATTAAAAGATCTGACCACTTTCATTTACACTGTAGCCTTGGCAAGCGGCGTTAGTCATTGTTTAAAAGGACCAAAAATGATTTAAAACATCTATCCATTCCAATCTTTCGCCGTTTCATATTACTGCCAACTCTCGTGTTTTCTTTAAAAAAAAACTGAGATGTTGTCAGGTAATAGATTTTTATTATAAAAACATCATATTGTGTCTTTTTCAGTCGACAATGCAACAGACTACCAGGGTAGGTCGTGGGTAGAACCACCTCGCAGCGAGACTCAACTCCGAAGTGATACACCGCCTGACAAGTGCTTCCTACCCAAAGTATGTCTATTAATATTAATTAATATTATAAATTCTGTAGTGTATAAGTTCCACTACCACTATTCTTGCCCGTGGATTTCGTAAAAGATTGGTAAACTTTTATGCAAGAGAAGAAAGCTCCAAAAAAAACTATTATAACACTTCTGACCAGCATGGTGTAATAGGTCAATTTTCCTCTTATTGTGAAGGACGCCCGAGCCCAAGTCCTGTGTGATGGCAGTTACGAATACTACCAACCCTTACCTTGTTCATGCGTGTCGTAGGACGACTAAGAACTATGCATCGACTTGGATCTACTTATTCCTAACTGTACGCTTGTTCTTGGCTCAATAAGTTAAAAAAAAAAACTACGATTGATATTGTCTGGTCAATAATTACATTCTGATTGAGGGTTGACGTCAGGCAGATGGCAGATATAAAACTATTGTCATTTTCTTTATGTAATATATACGATGGAAGAAAAGTATATATTTCATTGATCATAAGTAATTGGCATAAACAATCAAACATTAAAATTAATCCAGTATTATGGCCAACATTTTTATTGTCAAAAAATGACTTTCACAAATAATATACGAGTATACATATATAATATGGACTTTTGACGGGCATTTGAAAACGTCATGTGGTGCTCTTGTATTATATTCGATATCTTAGTGTTTTAACGTGTTATATTAGATAATTTTGATGGCATTTTATGTAATGTGATGTGCGAAAATACTGGAATGTAGTGAATATCATATAAAAGTGCTTTACAACGTTTTCGTTTTCCATCAAAATTCCCACAAGATACCATTAACAGTGTGGCCATTGCACTGTTAATGGTGACAATTTGACTTAGACAACGACTCACTTGAAAGACTAAAAACGTGAAAATATTTATAACTTGACACTGGCACCAATAGCTCGTATATGTAGCTGATTGCCAATACATAAGAAGAAGAAGAACCGACATGACTGATCAAAATGCCATCAAAATTATCTAATAGATAATTTTGATGGCATTTTATGTAATATGAAGCGGCAGAACTACTGGGATGTAGTGAATATGATATAAAAGTGCTTTACAATGTTTTCGTTTTCCATCAAAATTCTCACAAGATACCATTAACAGTGTGGCCATTGCACTGTTAATGGCGACAATTTGACTTAGACAATGACTAACTTGAAAGACTAAAAACGTGAAAATATTTATAACTTGACACTGGCATCAATAGCTCGTATATGTAGCTGATTGCCAATATATAAGAAGAAGAAGACATATATAATATGGCATATATGTATTTCCGTATGGTGATAGAATAAGAATACAATTCTCCACTTCGTCACTTGCCCGCGAATATCGTAAAATAGTTTTTTTCTTTGGTAGACTATTGTCTGGACACACGCCGTCCTCTCCGTCCAGGGCGACGGAAGGGCAGCGCGTGGCCCCATGACCCACCGTATTCCTTCCCCATCGCCATTGGGCCAGCTTCTGGTACCGCTTCCTTGAAATTCGTGGCCAACACGAAATCGTCAAAGACTAAGGGATATAAATGTGCAAGTAAAAAAAAAACTCGATATAAAACAACCTGTCTGACTGACGTGGCATATGACGTCCACGTTTCCATCTTATTTTAAAAGGCTTCAAGGCGAGCAGTCGGATTTATATGAAATGAGATGATAATAATCATGTTATTGTATTGTCAGGCTCATATTTTCACGTGGAAAGGTCACACGAAAGGCGTTGCCACGGTGCGATGGTTTCCCGGTACCGCGCACCTCATGCTCTCCGCCGGGATGGACTCCAGAGTCAAGGTCAGAAACTTTTTTTTTGCCAGTGAGGATACATATTGTTACTTTCATTCTCAGCACGCGATATTTGTCAATTGCCTTCACGGTACGTAAGAGGCCCGTAGCTAATAGTGTTTTTATATTTGTTGAAAAAGATATAAGAAAGTTGATTTTTTGAAGATGTCTAGAGTACTAGTAAACGTAGTAGCTACTAGCCTATAAACGTAGTAGCTATTTGCTACTACGTTTACTTTATTAAACAAGGGAGTCGAAGGCTCAACGTAAAGTTTACGCGACCTGACTGTGCCTCTAATATTGCAGTCCATGAGCGGCAGTTACCACTTACCGTCACGTGGGTCGCTTGCTCGGCTTCCACCAGAACCAAAAATAAAAAAAAATCTTATAGAAAGCTTTTCCGTGTGGTGACGGAGTAAGCATACAAGTCACCACCTCATTTCTCGCCCCTGTTTATAGTAAAAGACGAAGGTATATATAAGGTATATAATATGCACACAAAATCCATATAAGAGAAGAAAATACATACATACATACATATCATCACGCCATATCCCTTGCAGGGTAGGCAGAGAGAACAGAGTGCCAGAGAACTCTATCTCTGCATACTTCACTCGCTTCCTCAACATTCATAATTCTCTTCATACACGCTCGCCGGTATCGGAGACTCTTGACTCCACCTTCCTTCAGTACCTGACCGATCTGGTCTAAGTAGGTTAGTCTCGGTCTCCCTCGGTACCTACATCCTTCCACTTTCGCATTGTATATCTTCTTAACCAGACGTTCGTTCGGCATTCTTTCCACATGTCCGAACCATCGGAGCATTCCCTTTCGCATCTTTACACCAATACTCTCTTTCATACCTACTCGCTCTCTTACGTCGTCGTTACGAATGCGGTCGGTCAGCCTAACTCCACAGATTTTCCGAAGAGATCGCATTTCGACCGCATTAATTTTACTTTCATACTCTTTTCTGCATACCCAACTCTCGCTTCCATACAGTAATGTTGGGACAAGCACTGCGTTATGTGTTGCTACACGTGCCTTCTGGCTGAGGTGGTGGCTGCCGAGAAGTTGCCCCAACGCTCCGTTCACTCTATTTCCCGCATTCACTCTTCGCTCTATATCAGTGGTGTACCGTCCATCTCGGCTTAATCCACATCCAAGATATACAAATTCATCCACTTGCTCTAGTACATCATTACCTATTGTTACTCTTACATCTGTTCTGGCTTCATCTCTTTCATAGACCATTATTTTGGTTTTGCTCACATTCACGCGTAGACGCGTAGAAGAAAATACGTAATAATAATTTATGTGAAGGTCGTTTAACCTTGTTATAATAGGCCAATAGGAGGGTACTCCTATTGCGGAGGAACCTAGATCTCGATAGGAGAACGGATAAGAGGTGAGGTGATGGTTATAAAATCTTAGTTTACTGAAGAGACGTCATGAACAAACAAATATAAACTAATTTCATTAGAAAAAAATCAGAGCTCTAAATTATTTTACAAAATTATGGGTTAGTCAGAGTTACACAGTTAATCATTAGAAATTAAACTCTGGATGCTCGATGAGTCGGTCTGAATTATACGGGTGGCTATTATGTGGGTCACACTGAAAGTTTTTAGAATAAGCCATTAAGAAAAGCAGGTTAATAAATTTTATTTAAATTTTAAATTAGGAACTCGTTGATTATGTCTAGACTATGTCATTCATTCATACGCCATTTGTATTTACAAAATGGCGGCAATTTAAAAATAAGTGGTACCATGCTATTCCATCATTAGTTTTATATTTTCTCAAAGCTTTAAATGTTACCTCCATACTATTATTATTTAAGGCTGCTAACGAAAGGAGTGGTAGCACACGCAATAGTAAACACGCTGTCAGCATTAGAGCTTTAGTTCAGGGGATGTAGCAGTACTGTGATAGCATTTCCACACATTTTTTTTTTAGATAAGGAAAACTCGAAATAAATCTGTGATATATAAGAACAATTGATCCTATATTGGATAATGGGTCATCCAAGAGTTAGATAAATATATGAATAGAGTTTTTTTTTAAATTTACAGATTTGGGAGGTGTATGGCGAGCGTCGCTGTATAAGAACATATTTTGGTCACAGACAAGCTGTCCGAGATGTTAATTTCAACAATACTGGAAAACAATTCTTATCTGCAGGTATTCATTATACTTCTGCTCTTAATCAAATATCCATAAAGTTAGCAAATAGTTATTGTTTTTTTTTCTAGACACAGCGGAAAAGTAAAAGAGATTGTCAAGTCTTTTGCCTCTGTGCCTTTTTAGGTACGATGAGTAAGAATACAATTCATCACTCATCCTTTTACCCATGAATGATCCTAAGAGATGACTATTTATATACGACGTTATTTGCTTGAATACCTTTCAAGCAAATAACTTCACAGCAAGAGAAAGAAAACTTGAAATAAAACCTTATTTATACTAACGCATCTGACCAGAGTTTTATATAAGGTCAATTCTTCTCTCCATGTGGTGTAGGCACCATGGCAGTGGCATTTGTATGAGTTAAGATGTACCTTGCATAAACTACTGATCCAGCCTGACCACCCTCGTTCAACCATGTAAAGTGACAGATGATTAGCGTGGGGTTCCATTGCTCACCGTATTTTACTTCTCCACCTATTTAACACACCACTCAGATGAAAGTCTTAACTTCTGTGGACATTTATTGATACCATTACTTGAGAATTCTTAGTAAAAAAAGGTATACCTTTAAATGGCAAAATCTAACGTAATCATGTCAAGTTTTGTAAACTTTGCCCATATCTAATGTCACATTCCCTGTATAGTGATGATATAAGAAAGAAAAATGTCACCACACATTTCCTTCGTGGACTTATAATAACCGTCTGAAGGCTGGACCAAGTGAAAGGGCAGCAGCATTCTCTTCGGCGACTTATAAAACTGAGATAACCAAATAGCCTGCTAAACAAGGCGGAGTCAAGAGTCTCCGAAACCGGCAAGCGTGTATGAAGAGAATTATGAATGTTGAGGAAGCGAGTGAAGCATGCAAAGATAGAGTTCTCTGGCACTCTGTTCTCTCTGCCTACCCTGCAAGGGATATGGCGTGATGATATGTATGTATGTATGCCTGCTAAACATAGTGATTGTGACATTATCTGCCTTAGTGGTGATCTAACGTCGATTGCTTGATGGGTTTGTCCTTGCTGCCTTAACATTGGTTGCGGCGTGGGTAAAGTGGTCCGTATGGTGACGAAGTAAGAATACAATTTACCACCCCCTCTCTTACTCGTGGGTCTCGTAGAAGACTAGAAAGCTATGAAAGAGATGATAAACTCCTCGAAGTAAAACCCAATGCCTACCTGTCTGACCAGCATGATATAGTAGATCAATTTACCTTCTATTGTGCATTTGGTCGAGCCGAGCAGTGGGACGTATATGAGCTGAGATGATGATGATGATCACGTTTTTTTTTCACAGCATACGACCGTTATATAAAGCTATGGGATACAGAGACTGGAGAGTGCATATCTAGGTTCACATCGCGGAAGGTTCCATATTGTGCCAAGTTTCATCCTGACGAGGACAAGCAGAACCTATTCGTAGCTGGTACATCCGATAAGAAAATTATATGTGTAAGTTTTTTTTTTTTTCTTTCTGTGTGGTGATGGAATAAAAATATAATTCACCGACCCCTAGCTTACCCGTGGGTGTTAGTAAAAGACGACTAAGGGATAAAAGATGCATATAACATTACGAAGGAAAACTTGAAATAAAACCCTATACCAACACGCCTGATCTGCGTGGTGTAATAGGTTAATTTTCCACTTAGTGTGGAGGAGGCTCAAGCCCTACAGTGGGACATATGTGAGCTGAGATGATGAATGTCAATAGCTCAGCGATCGTTGTCTCTATAAAAGATTAAGGATAGAGTGTATCAAAAATATCTTTTCTTCCTCCATCGTCATTTTAGATTTTAAAAGAAAAGAAACGCAAGCAGCATTCATCATAACAAGAAAAGAAAAATTTAATTAAAATAAAACTGAAATACAGTAGAATCCAGTTATAATGACATTGAAGGGAAAATTCGTCATACTAAGCGGACGGAAAGTCTCAGAAAATGCAAAACTTTCTAGTTTTGTTAGGTACAGAGATCATTTTGCTTTAATAAACGGAACAACTGCAATATTTTTGGAGGTCAACGAAAACGGGCGAATAGATTAGGATTAGGAATCATGTCGGTCACTATAACCTGCCAAACTAGGTTGTGTAATAACGTCATATTAAGCGGTTGGTCAATATAAGCGGCGTCATAGTAAACGGATTCTACTGTAGTACTATTTTTATATGTCTCGTCAAAAGAAGGAGATTATATCGACCTCGAGGAACACCGCAGCATGTATTTTACTCGTCGGTCCGCCAGCAAAGTCGAATAATCATTTTTTTTTTATTTTTTATTATGAGTATGTTATTCCATAGACTTTTTGTCTGTGCTCTTTTTATGTTTAATTTAATTGTTATGGTGGTTTGTTTATAAAATTAATGTTCTTGAAGTGGCTTTATTACATTTGGATAAAGCTTGAAGAGCGCAATTCATGTGTCATAGATATTGAGCGACACATGTCTTTTAGGGTTTCTTCTTGTCGCTGGTGGTCTTGTTGTTGGTGAAACCCTTCTATTTGTAGATGTTTCTGTCCTCTGTGATGTTGTGATGATGATAATGATGTCTGTGACGTTTTATTTTATGATTTGTTTAATTTGGAAGTCTATGTCTAGGTTGATTTTTTTTTTTTTTTTTTTTTTTTTATTGCTTATGGCGGCAAACGAGCAGACAGCACACCTGATGGTAAGTGTCACTGCCGCCCATGGACCTTTGCCAATGGTATAGCTAGGCCGCTGCCTACCAATACAACCCTGAACCCACCCCAATTAGGCTTCCGGCTCTCTCGCTCACCGAACGAAGCGCAATAGCACATTGCTATTACTCAGACGTCGATCTTCTGCGAGAGTGTGGTACTACCCCGGACGGACCGGCCCGCGGCTGTAGACAGAGAACTGTCCACAGCGTGGTCCTACCACAATAAAAATGATGGTAATTGACTCCACGCTTGTGTTGACTTTAGTTTATTGGGGTAGTAGACCAAGCTCTTTCATTACCCTTTCGTCTCTATGTTTTACCGCCATCTTCTAGATGTATTCCAGTCGAATAATCGATTCAGGTGGCACGCTTAGTAGGCGAAAACAGGTAATGCGGCAGCAACTCCACGCTGCCTTTGCGTTTTCGCGGACGGATTGGCCAGAGTGTGGTCAGGCGTGTCCTGGGTGGATGGACTGGGGTTTAATCCTCTACCAGTAGAGGGCGATGGACACTTATTTGCTGATGGGGCTTTAATAGAGACAGTACCCGAAAGGGTAACCCGCCGAGCTGGCCACCGAGATCGAAGAATCGCTACCAATGGTCCATATAGACCATATATGGTATATAAATAAATAAAAAATAGTTAACTCCAGAGCATACACATACATGAAAGTAGAGAAGAGTAGACGCAAAGAATCCATAGTTTTGTTTTTTAATCTCTTTTCTTATTTTGCTAAACAGTGGGACATTCGGAGCGGTGAAATAGTTCAAGAGTATGATCGACACTTGGGAGCTGTCAACACCATCACATTCGTGGACGAGAACAGGAGATTCGTCACCACTTCCGACGACAAGAGTCTTAGGGTATGGGAATGGTAAGAGTCACATTATTGTATCCACCGCTGTAATCGCCACATTTGGGAGCCGGATTGGGGAGCACAATTAGTGTTATTAGTTTCTTTGGCAATTGCTGTATGTTGGCGGCTACAATTACTGCCGATCTTTATACTGCTTCTAAGCGTCGTAAAAGACGAATAAAAACTTTACATAAATCTGGGGTAAATACATCTGATGTCGTTTAACTAAATTCTTAGTGCCCGAGATAAATAAACGTAGTCAACCAATCCGAGATAAGGCTAGTTAAAGAAACAAGCAAATTTTTCAGTTTTATAAAGGTTCCTTGAATTAACGGACAACCGTTCTCTGCAAATAAAAAAAAAAAAACAATTTACATCGATCGTAGCGCCTTCTACCCGGTCCTAATATATTATTTTTGTGGTGTAAACCCATATTCACATTATTACCTGTGATGGATAATTGAATTGAATGGTAAATCTATAATATACTATAGACATAAGGAAAACAATTTTTGTGCTGATGTTTCTACAAAAAATCATTCCTGCTTCCCAGAGGGGTAGACTAAGGCCAATGATTATTACTGATTACCAATTACCTACGATCTAATAGTGGTAGGATCACGCTGTTGACAGTACTCTGTCTGCAGCCGCGGGCCGGACCGTCTGGGGTAGTACCACAATCTCGCAGAAGATCAACGTCTGAGTAATGGCATTGTGTTATTGCGCTTCATTCGGTGAGCGAGAAAGCCGGAATCCTAATTGGGTGGGTTTGGGGTTTATATTGGTAGGCAGTGGCCTAGTTATACCCTTGGTACTGCAAATTTCCATGGGCGGCAGTGACACTTACCATCAGGTGTGCTTGCTTTTGCTGCTTGCTCGATTGCCACCACTAACAATAAAAAAAAAAGATCTTGATGTACCTTTCTTTTTAATGTATTTGTTAAATGAATGGTTTGCAAAAGAAAATGATTTCTTCATCATAGCCGTTCGGCCTTTCGCCTTGCACTACTGGACTTTGACCTGTTCTATAAATGAGGGCATAATACTCTTATCGCAATGCTTGGCAGGTGTGTTTCCTAACCGCAATGAGGTTTGAGTCGATTTCTACAACACCCTACTTTTGGTAGGATTTTACTTGCGGTAGGATCACGCTGTTGACAGTTTTCTGTCTACAGCTGCTGGCAGGTCCACCCGGGGTGGTACTATACTCTCGCAGAAGATCGACGTCTGAGTAATGGCAATATGCTATTGCGCTTCGTTCGGTGAGCGAGAGTGCCGGCAGCCCAAATGGGTAGGTTTAGGGTTTATATTGGTCGGCAACGGCCTGGCTATACCCTTGATATTGCAAAGGTCCATGGGCGGCAGTGACACCTACCATCAGGTGCGCTACTTACTTGTATGCCACCATAAGCAATAAAAAACCCATGGCAAGTCAGGAGTGGTAACATTGTATTCTTATCTCGTCGCCACTCGTTAAATATATTATTTTTTATTTTAACAGGGATATACCAGTAGATATGAAATATATAGCCGATCCGTCGATGCATTCATTGCCAGCTGTAACTGTTTCACCTAACGGCAAGTGGCTCGCTTGCCAGTCGATGGACAATAAAGTGATCGTGTTCAGTGCATTGAACAGGTTCAAGATGAATAGGAAAAAAACTTTTAGTGGACATATGGTGGCCGGTTATGCTTGCTCTGTGGACTTCTCACCGGATATGAGGTATGTATCAAAAGAATTTTTATTGTACTTACCAAGTTAATTCCAGAAAACTAAAAAATTATACAGGTACGCCTTATTATGCCCAAATTATCCAATGACTTCCAAATTTTAGGCAACACTTAATGCGATAAAAATGACAACATTGAGGTATATTTTTTATCGATATTCATTTAAGGTAAGGTGTATAACAATCGAGTATCCGTGTGGTGACGGAGTTAGAATACAATTCACCACCCCCTATCTTACCTGTGGGTGATTGTACGAGACGACTAAGGGATATAAAACGCATATAACATCTATACGAGAGAAGGAAAACTCGTAACAAAATCCTATACCAATACGTCTGACCAGCGTGGTTTAATTTCTCTCCCATTACGGAAGAGGTCCGAGCTCAACAGTGGGACATATATGGGCTGTGATGATAATGATGATGAATGACAAATAATGTCCACGAAATGTGTTATTTATAATGCCTCATTCGTTATCTAAACTTTTGGGTTAGTTTGAGAGAAACGATATCTATAAGGAAAATACAAAATATGCATATGTGTACTAGAAGAACCATGATTTTTTTTAATTTATTTATTACACAATGGTATCTTATTTACTAGTACATAATTATTCTTGCCAAACGTAATTGTTTAACGGCGAATACATCTTACCTTTGGGGTGGGATAATTATTACGTATATTACTGTAACCTACTAACGACATACCTATTTAGCACTTTGATAAACATACACCCTCAAAACAAATTGTTTTTTAATTGATAACATTAATTTTAAAATACCCTTTTTTGCGTCATTAGAGATGAAAATAATGTTTAAAATGGCGTATCAAATAAATAATATTAGTGTAATATTATAGAAGTTATAGAAGAATATTTCCGTGTGGTGACGGAGTAAGAATACAATTCACCACCCCCTATCTTACCCGTGGGTGATCGTAAGAGCCGACTGAGGGATATAAAACGCATTAATATCTATGTGAGAGAAGGAAAACTCGAAATAAAACCCTATACCAAAACGTCGGACCAGCGTGGTGTAATAGGTCAACTACCTTCCCATTATGGAGGAGGCTCGAGCCGAACAGTGATATATATGAGCTAAGATGAAGAATATTATAGGTATTTTATAAAAATGAAAAAGCATTTATAAATAATATACAGAGTTGCAATACCAACACTAAATAAATTAAGCTAGCTTAATGCAAAATAAGTCTATGAAAAAATAAGTCTATGATATGAGCATATCATAGGAGATAGAGAAAATCTTACGACATCTTACCAATGGTGGTCATAAAATTTAAAAAATGCCTCACGTAATTAATGGACGCCCCCTTATGTGGAAGCATGAGCCCAGCAGTGGGACGTATATGAAATGAGATGATAATGACGCTGCCGATAAAACTATTTGACGATTTCAACAAATACATTACACGTGTCCTATTAATACAATTCTATACAATGACTAGGTTAAAAATATTAATTAAGTACACGTACTTTAGTATCACCACTTTAACACTGAAATAGTCTTTGTATGGAAATTAGAATTATATATTTTCAATGTGAAATTTGCCGTACAATAGTAAATTTAAATTCAAAATAATGTATTATGCAAACTCTGCAGGGGCCACTTGCTATTGTCAATTTTACACTTTAACTTAGGTTAATCCAATAATCTACGACCGGATCAGAATGCAGACGCCATTGAGAAGCTCTGGCAAGAAATTTACTTGCCATTTTATTTTTTCTAACTTTATGAATTTTTTTTTAATCTTTATATTAAAACATAACCGGAAACTAATTGTTATAGATAGAGTCGGTGTCTGTATGAAACTCGTTACTAAGATTTTCTTCCAGATTGACAGATTTTCAGCCAAACTGTCAGCCTAAACGTAAACTTCTCTAAAAAGGAATAATACGATAATCACCACACTTAGCATTTACCTTCTAAAATTTCTTAAATATCCAATATCCGTAATTGATAGGACTACACTGTTATACCACAATAGTGGTAGGACCACGCTGTTGACAGTTCTCTGTCTACAGCCGCGGGCCGGTCCGTCCGGGGTAGTACCACACTCTCGCAGACAATCGACGTCTGAGCAATAGCAATGTGCTGTTGCGCTTCGGTCAGTGAGCGCGAGAACCGACAGCCCAACTTACTGGGTAGATTTGGATTTTCATTGGTAGGCGGCCTATCTGTACCCCCTAGTCAATGGGCGGCAGTATCAGTTTCCATCAGGTGTGCTGCTAGCTCGTCTGCCACCATAACAAATAAAACGAGTCTCATAAAATGACGAGGAGGTTCATATTTAATTAACTATTTGAGCTGTATTAATAAAAATGGGGATAAAAATTTATATAGTTGGTCTTAATATACAGGGTGGAAGGGGACCGCTCTCGAAAACAAAGACAGGTGACCCTACTAGTCCTACTTGTAATGATAGGCTAAAAAAAATCGATTTGGGTGAAAAAAAATTGTTTTTCAACAACGAATTTTAATTTTTTTTATACATTCCATCGTATTAGGACTGTGCCATGTAACGATAATTCCATAAAAAATACGTCACTATACTCAGATGAGAAAAGACGCAATCTATTCAAAACTCACGATCATATGTTCAAGAGTTCAACGACACCGCGTGGTGAAAAAAAAATTTTTTTCATCTGAATCGATTTTTATTCTAGCCTATCATTACAAGTAGGACTAGTAGGGTTACCTGTCTTTGTTTTCGGGAGCGGTCCCCTTACACCCTGTATATTATAATATATGTCTAATATATGTCCCTGCAAAGGACATGGTATGTCCATGTATGTATGTAATATATATTCTAACCTTAATATATATTATTATATTTTGACTTATAAAGGGTGCAAAAGTTTCGCTTAAGGTTCGTGTAAAATACACTCGATGCGCGACTCACCTGTTCTATTTGCTTGAACACACATCACCACGTGACTACATAACACTACACCGGCTTCGGATACGTTTACGGATATGATATTACTTCGGATTATCCGATAGTTTTCATTACGGGTATTGGATTTTTGGAGCATTTTAAAAAGCAAATGTTAAGAGTAGTATTCCTCTTTGGTGTGGCTTACGTTTAGGCTGTCAGTTTGTCATAAAAACATCTACCCTATTCGAAATTTTTATATCGGTTTCGATTACTGTTTCAGATATTTTATTATTTCAGATTTAGACAGAGTTTTAGGCACGCTTACAAAGTTTTTCTTTGTGTGTCTTAGTTGTTAGCCTCAAGTGGCTATGACAACGTTACCCTTTTTTTTTTTCTTTTTTTTTTTCTTTGCAGGGTGGATCATGGATGTGGTCGCGGCTCGACAAATCGATCCGGGATGGCAAAAGCGGCGGCGCGCAACCCCATGGACCCACCCTGCAAACACTTCTCTTCGCCGTGCGAGCGGGCCACCGGTACCCAATCTTTGTCTTCGGTGGCCCGCCCGGCGGTTTACCCTTACGGGTTCCTCCCGTGTCGACGCCCCGACAGCTTTCGCCGTCGGGGCTTCGCCCTCACGCGGTGGCCTCACGTCGGGTGACCGGACAATTCACCGGTCCGATCACCCGAAGCCTCGGTTGGGGCGGCATCAGGCGCAGATATTCGCGCCTGCGCCGCCCCGGCCGCTGGCGGTGGCCCGGGTCACGGGAATCCTCCCGGAGTCGTTCCGCCGCCTCCTTCTGCGAGATGACAGCCTCGCAGAAGGCGGCGACCGCGTCACAGTTCCTGACGCTGTCGACCATCGCTTTCACGACAGCCGGCAGCGTCAGGTCGGCACCGATGACAGCGACGAGGTCACGGCGCTGCCCGTCCCAGCCCCAACATACCTCGAGCGATGTTGCGCCGTGTCCTCGTCGCTACTGCAATGGTGGCAGGACGTAGTCCATTCCCTCCACACGACCGTTTGCAGGTACTTGCCGAAGCAACCGTGCCCCGACAAGACCTGTACCAACCGGAAGGAGAGCACTCCGTGCCGCCGCTCCATCCACTCTATCAGTACGGGCCGGAGGGCCTCGACGGTAACAACACCGTGTCTAGACCTCTCCAGCCGCGTAGCCCAACAGGCGATGACATCTCGGCGGGCGTCCTCGCGCCAGGTGGCTATCTCGTCACACGATGGGGAGCCACCCTCGTCGCGCACTGAGGTAACCCGCTGGTAGAGGTCGGAGAGCATCTCCGCCTCTAGGTCCCACGGGGGTGTCCCGGCCAATAGGCATGCCGCCTCTGTCGACACCGTGCGGTACCCGCGAATGGCTCTGATCGCCATGGCTTTCTGTGGCTCCACTCCACACAACCGCCATGAGCTGGGCGTTCAGAGCCCTCGCCCACACGGGTGCGCCGTACATGGCCATTGAGCGGATCACCCCCTCATACAGCCGTCGGCCCTCGAAACTGGGTCCGCCCACATTCGGCATGAGCCGCGATAGGGCGGACGCCGCGCCGACCAGCCCGGGGGCAATCCTGCGAAAATGCTCCCGGAACCACCAACGCCCATCGAGCACCAGACCCAAATACTTCATATGGGCCTGGATACTGATGTGGATGGAGTTGACGGCTAACGAAGTGCCGATCCAGCCCGCCTTACGCGGGGCCCATGGAAAAGAAGGGCCTCCGTCTTATTTAGGGCCACCCTGAGCACCAGCGCCTCGATTCGCCTGACCAACTCCTCGGTGCCGAGAGTGGCCAGGCTCGCCGCCTCTTCGAGTGTCCTGCTCCGGGCTGTGACGAGCGTGTCGTCAGCATAGCATATCACGCTCTGCCCTTTGGGAGAAACTCCCTCTCAACGCCCAGTCGTAACCGATGTCCCACAGAGTCGGCCCCAATACCGACCCCTGCGGATCGCCGCACGACAGCCGCCTCAGGTACAAGGGCATTCCAAATAGACCCGTATTATTTAACCTACGATATAAGCACTTGCGCATTTAAATTGCCAATTTGCCTTTGTCAAAGGGTGGATAATCTATACAGGTGTTAGAAGCTTGTCACTTTTCTTATATACAGTGATTATTTAGATTTCATAAAATTTGGAGTGCTTTTTAGTTGTCCTTATGATTCATTTAAACAAAATAAAAATAGTTTTATGTCATACACAAGAAGATTCAAATTACAAACTAATTAGAAATGCTTTTCAATCCACTTCAAACGGATGCTCCTTGAATGTGGAGTCGACTTTTCAACTTTTTCATATTCCATTCAGATATCTACAAGACCATTCAAGTCTTTCCGTCGTACGAGCGTTGACCTTTGATGACCGTTATTGAATGACCTCAATACGAGAATTGTTTACGTTTTTTTTTTTGCTAGTCTGTAATGAGTTGTATTTTTTTTTTATTATTGTTAGTGTTATATAAGATTCGTTATTGATTATATGGTGACGAATTAATAATATAATATGTCATCCCTTCATCTTAGTTCAAATATGTTCTATAGCTGGATTTTCGCCTCAACCAGAATTTGACCTTAATGTACCGAGCTGGTTGGAAGGATTGGTAACGTTTTATTGCGAGTTTTCCTTCTCTTGCATAGATGTTATTTGCATATTATAATCTTAATCGGCTACCGTTTTGCCTATAGACAAGAGAGCCGGTGGTGAATTGTATTTTTTAATTCTTCACCAAACGCAAAATCTCTATTAATTATGGAAAGGTTTGCTCGTTGTGTTATAATAGTACGAATCTTCAAAACATAATAGTGCAAATTTTAATTCCAAAATAAGAAGACATTTTATGCAAACTTATATGTCATCAGCACTCCTTGGGAATGTTGTAGGTAACCAAACAGCGTCAGATGGAGCTGACCCAAGTCGATATAAAGCCTTTAGTAATCTTCATAAGTTTATAGTATATACGCAGTACGCTGTCAATGTCGCCAATCACAGTTCCCCATGTGATATTTCGCCTTGTGTACGCGTCGTGTTGAATAAGCACAACTTTCTCTGTTACGACCTCGCGGCCTCGCGCTATGGAACGAAACGGTTTTTTGTTCTAAAACGACGTATGTTATTACTGCATTGGTTCTTACGCAATCGTGTGTTCATTCCTTGTGATTCTTTTCAGAAAGATTTCTGTATGCATTTTGTATTTATCCATCCATCCACCGATCAACATTATACATGTTGGATATAGGTCTCCCATGACGGATATATATTGTGGGTGGCTCGCGATTACATTTGGAATTATGAATTTCCTAGGACAAGGTTGTAGATAATTTTGGCGATGATTACCCAGTCGCTTTTTAGAACTCCAATGTTTTGGAAATTTCTTAACCCGTCACCATATGGTGAACTTTGTATTATGTTTTCTTTTTTATTTCTTACCGATGTCAAAGGAAGATGTGAGTTTTTTTTTAATAGTGAACAGCCTTTTTATTGGGCTTTAATAGGCTATAGTGTGGTCTGACCTCGCCCTATTCGTCCGAAGCGACGGATACGACAGCGTGATACAACACGGCAGACTTAGAGAGATGTTAAAAATATAAAAAAATATTTGATTTTCTTTCGTACCACTATATTTTACATACATACATACACATACATCACGCCATATCCCTTGCAGGGTAGGCAGAGAGAACAGAGTGCCAGAGAACTCTATCTTTGCATACTTCACTCGCTTCCTCAACATTCATAATTCTCTTCATACACGCTCGCCGGTTTCGGAGACTCTTGACTCCACCTTCCTTCAATACATGACCGATCTGGTCTAGGTAGGTTAGTCTCGGTCTCCCTCGGTACCTACATCCTTCCACTTTCGCTTTGTATATCTTCTTAACCAGACGTTCGTTCGGCATTCTTTCCACATGTCCGAACCATCCGAGCATTCCCTTTCGCATCTTTACACCAATACGCTCTTTCATACCTACTCGCTCTCTTACGTCGTCGTTGCGAATGTTGATGCGAAATACTATATTTTAATTTTGTATAAAGTAATTTGTAGAAATAACACAAACAACTATATGAAATAATTACTAATTTATTTAAGCTAAGTTTAATGAAACACAAAAAAAAGTAAAACAAAAAAAAAAAATTACAAGAACGAATGTTCTTTTTGAAGACTTTAAAGCCTAAAGAAATATGCAGAAATTTTCTGCTGTCGTTGTATCCATAACTTTGCTAGAAAATGATAAAAATATATGACACGTCAGGATTGTGTGGAAGTAAGTAGAGGTCGTCGGGTATTTCGAACGCAAGTAATTGGGATAAGAGTACACGGGTGATGTAATATTTCTTAATTATTTCATAATATTTTAATGTCGGTGGTTTTAATTGGTTTCATATTTATCTTAATGTTATCAATTATAAATTTCTAGTAGTTAACTCGTAATTGGGTGCTGCTTGTGAGATGGTAAAGAAGAATCAAGTAAACAAATGAGTATTAACTGTGTGGTATATATATATATATATATATATATATATATATTAAGAATACTACTTTTACGGATTCTATCGCGTTTGTATTTGATTTTTAATTTCTCGACCTTTCGAACACTTTACAGTGATCATGGTCAAGGGAGGACTGAGGTGTCTTACGTCCAATATGTCATTGTTATTACAGAAATTTATATCTACCCTACATACAGTATCAGTTATTAAAAGTTTGACCCATATTTTAATAGAAATTCATTTCATCATCACAGCCCATAAATGTCCCACTTTTGGGTTCGGGCCTCCTCCGTAATGGGAGGGAAATTAACCTACTATACCGCGCTGGTCAGACGTGTTGGTATAGGGTTTTGTTTCGAGTTTTCCTTCTCTCGCATAGATGTTATATGCGTTTTATAAAACGCGGATATATCCCTTAGTCTGTTAAACACAGCCGTACACTGTTCGACACTCGAAAAAGTAGTGTTTGACAGATGCTTACCTACTTTCATAGAGTACTTTAAATATATAGGTACTACTTTGCTTGAATTAAGTATCATTACTTAACCTCGCAATTTATTTACGGCATATTCTAGTAGTATTATTTGAGATTATTAAATTGAGCTTGTCTCTTACTGCTAATTAAAATTTAATAAAAATGTAGAATGTAAATATTGCACTATTGAAGTGAGCCCTGATAATGTGGTTATGTTTATAAATTATTGTGCCAAGACTTTGTCAAGGAACTTGCATTTAGGTATACGACGCCCATAATTTTGCGATATTGATGCACTCTAGTGTTATTTTGAGACAACTAGCTGTTTCATTTAAACTTTTACACAGTGTTTGGCAGTGTTTCACAATGTACCGCAGAGTCCCTCTGTGTTAACTAAATGGAAAGCAACCATGCAGAGAATAAAGACGTGGAGAAGATTATAGCTCGACACTGGCAACAATTGCTCGCATAAATAGCTGATTGCCAATATAAAAAAAGAAGAACAAGACTCCATTGATTTATTTGTGGCGTTACAATGATTGCGCAATGGCCATATTGTACAGTATAGATTATAGATATCTATATATCAGTAACTATATCGATATATTAGATTAGTTGTCAATCTATTCAGCTATATGGCGGATGAATCCTTATCAATTCCGGTGGTGCTTTAATCCAGGGACACATATGTTTAGTTCAATTGTTATCCTTATAAGGATTAAGGAAGGCTATAAAAATAATAAATATATCTATCGTTGCATGTGTTCACCGACCTCAGTACCACTTGTTAAAAAGTATTGACTTTTTTTTACAACAATATCTACACACTAAGGCAACTTGGGCTCTAGGAGACCTCAAACTTATTTTAACTTAATCTACTCCCGCGCTATGTTTGATGAGTGATAGAGCAGGCGATTTTACAGCAGGTACCGCTCTGGCTGTCCCCTGATATTGCGTAAGTCTATGTGGCAATTACCCCTTACCAATAAATGGGCTGTCTACTCGCCTGCCACAAAAAAAAATTATTTAAAAAATATCTTGACATAATAAAATCCGGCATACGGCAAACCTGTAAAAGAGCAGATGTAATCAACTTAGCGCGAAGAATTTGCATGTAGCTGTATGAAGTAGAAAGACCCACATCACTTATTTAACCGACAATCATTGAGGAAGAACGGTTTTTGAGTGATGATCACGAAATGGACGACATGAATGCAACGTAAGCCTTGAAAGAGTCTTTATATAATGTGAATGGATATTTATGTATATGATTTTCTTTACGCATGTGTGAGAATGAACTCCTAAAAAGGCTGGACCGATTTTGATAAAATGTGTTGATTGACAATTAAATGCAATAGGTGACGCTACAATCGATTTCAAGGAATTCTATTCTCTTTTTTTTTAATTTGTAAAGAACAGATGCTGTTTGGTTAGTAAGTATTAATATAGATTTATTGTGAGTTGATCTTCTATGCTCTTCAAAAGTGATCGTTATATATTGATAATGTATTTTTCATGACGATGTAAAATAATATTGCAGTATACCAAATCAGTCGTACGTGCGTCCGTTTTTCATAAATATTAAGCACGTATTTTGTTTGTGCTATTGGTAGAAGGAATATAGATTCATTGTATATTTATAAAGAGATATGTTAAATATTCTGTTTTTAGGGTCGCGCAAAAAAAAGAAATATGTATACTTCATATGAATCTCCTTTGTATTGTTACAAAAATATTTTTAATAGCACAATGTTATGCTGCTTTTCAACGTATCTTATTCAGCCTCGTAGTGTTTTATATATCCAGTAACTGATTTAATAGATGCCGTTCTGTGCAAATCTTAGAAAAGTAAAAGCTAACACCTACGCAGTCCAATTGTCAATCTAAAACTATTCTTGAATACATCTGAATACACCCAAAAAATTATTATCAGTGCGGGTATTTAGAAGGTGTTCAGTCATATACAGGGGTGCAGAACATTTATATATTATGAATATATCCATCTGAATACACGCACAAAAATCATCAAAGCCGCTTTGGAGGTGCTTCGTCACATATATAGGTACAGAAGAAGTATATAAATAAATACTATATGAGATAAATATTTGATTGTTTAAGTTGAGCTCATTATGCAAAATATGAACCTAGTCTCAATTGCTCATAGTTTATTTAAGAATTGCAAAAAATATCAGTATCAGGGTCAGGCTTTGAAGCTATCCAATCTGTGTCCCAAACCGTTTTCATTAGAAAGGCGATAATTGAAAAATGATTTTAGACCATTAAAATAATGCATAAAGATGCCATACGTGGCGATTTCAAGAATTCATTTTTAATTAACTTGTAAAAATCAGCAACTGTAGAGTCAGCTCAATGAGGATATAAATCAGAAATTTTGCATTAATCGCTGACCAGGAAGTCACTATTCCGCGTAGGTATGTAAGTTTTTAAAAGTCATAAAAATAATAATTCCTCATAAAGTTACTTTGTGAATTTTATAAATACAAAATCATTTTCGATTTGTACCATCATGTTAGTTTATACAGCATTGGTTCAGACAATCTGCATCGCACCTTATCTCAGCACATAAACGTCTCACTTTTGGGCTCGGGTCTTCAACTATAGGAGAGAATTTGATATACTATACCCCACTCGAAAGCGGTGAATTGTATTCTTACTCCGACACCATATGAAAAAGTCACCATTTTTTTTTCCTCGCAAGGTGGACCATGAATATGGTCGCGCCCCGGCAAATCGGCCACCGGTACCCGATCTTTGTCTTCGGTGGTCGCCCTCACGCAGTGGCCTCACGTCGGGTGACCGGACAATTCCCCGGTCCGATCACCCGAAGCCTTGGTTAGGACGGCATCAGGCGCAGATATTCGCGCCTGCGCCGCCCCGGCCGCTGGTGGTGGCCTAGGTCTCGGGATTTCTCCCGGACTCGTTCCGCAGCCTCCTTCTACGAAATGACAGCCTCGCAGAAGGCGGCGACCGCGTCCCAGTTCCTGACGCTATCGACCATCGCTTTCGCGACAGCCGGCAGCGTCATGTCGGCACCGATGACAGCGACGAGGTCGCGGCGCTGCCCGTCCCAGCTCGAACATACCTCGAGCGTATGTTGCGCCGTGTCCTCGTCACTACCGCAATGGTGACAGGACGGAGTCCACTCCCTCCACACGGCCGTGTGCAGGTACTTGTCGAAGCAACCGTGCCCCGACAACACCTGCATCAGCCGGAAGGAAAGGACTCCGTGCCGCCGCTCCATCCACTCCATCAGTATGGGCCAGAGGGCCTCAACGGTAACAACACCGTGTCTAGGCCTCTCCAGCCGCATAACCCGACGGGCGATGATGTCTCGGCGGGCGTCCTCGCGCCAGGTGGCTATCTCGCTGGACGATGGGGAGCCACCCTCGTCGCGCACTGAGGCAACCCGCTGGTAGAGGTCGGAGATCATCTCCGCCTCTAGGTCCCACGGGGGTGTCCCGGCCAGTAGACATGCCGCCTCGGTCGATACCGTGCGGTACCCGCGAATGGCTCTGACCGCCATGGCTCTCTGTGGTCTCCACAGAATAGCCATGAGCTGGGCGTTCAGAGCGTGTGTTTGTGTGTGTGGGCGAGGACACGGGTGCGCCGTACATGGCCATCGAGCGGATCACCCCCGCATACAGCCGTCGGCCCTCGAAGCTGGGTCCGCCCACGTTCGGCATGAGCCGTGATAGGGCGGACGCCGCGCCGACCAGCCGGGGAGCAATTCGGCGGAAATGCTCCCGGAACCACCATCGCCCGTCGAGCACCAGACCCAAGTACTTCATATATATCATATAAGAACTGAACTGAAAATTAGATTTGCTGTCGAATAATGGATCCCGACTGTTCAGTTGTCATGTTCCATTATTAAAATATATTTTATTTTCTGCAATAGTATTCATTCAATAATATATTATAGAATTCTAGACCACCGGACATCTAGGTGCTCGTTTTTTTCTTTTCAGTTTTTTATTATGTACGTAATTAAGTTCGCTTTTTACGCAGTTGGGTTTTTTGATTTTTTAATACATTTTTTTTATTTATTGTTTCGGCTCATATATGTCCCAGTGCTGGGCTCGAGCCTTCTCCAGAACAGGAGAGCAAATTGACCTACTCTACCACGTTGCACAAACGTGGTATAGGGTTTTATTTCTAGTTTTCCTTCTCTCATATAGTATTTTAACGATATTAAATTATTATCTTTTATTTAAAAGTTTTTGTTATTAGCTATGGAACCCTTTAACTGAACAATGTTGATTCAAACTTGATCCACATCCATCGATTTTGTTATCCAGTTTATTTAGGACGTTTCATAATAGATTCTGCTTATTTGAATTACATTGGGAAGAGTGCAAACTGTTTCTGGTCTGCTAACGGAAATTGAAATTTTGAGTATATCAAAACAGCATTACCAGAATGTAGGCTATATCTTCTATGTGGCTGAATGCATGAGCAGGATATTTTTTTTACGATGTATACACGAAAATTTGGGTTTGGTTTTTACTACCTCATACCTACCTCGTACTTGTATTATAAAAATATCTCAATCTGTCATATATTTTTGGGACATTGAAAATGTTATTTTGGGATTCATTTTTACCTAGTTTAATCCTGTCTTCAGGTTTCTCGATTTTAGAACCAAAATGCTTGCCTCAAAATTTTTGTTAGGCAATTTATTGTTGAACGGACGAACGAAGTGCGAATGCGAGAAATATTTTTCATGAAATGATTGTATTAGGATGCCAGAAAGTGAAATCTATTGATACAAAGTCCGCTGCTGAGCATAATAACCTTCCTAAAGAAATAAGCTCATAATCACTACGCTTAGCGGATGGATGTTGTAAGATTCCCAGGACCGTGTTGTTGTGCATTCTCATGGTGATCGCTCAGCTAGGCCACCGAAGTCAAAAATCGGGTACCGGTGGCCCGCTCGCACGGCGAAGAGAGAAGGTTTTACGGTGGGTCTATGGGGTCACGCGCCGCCTTTTCCGTCACCCCAGACCGATTTGGCGGGGCGAGACGCATCCATAGCCCACCAATAAAAAAAAAAAATGGTGATCGCTCAGCTGATTTTTACGACACTAACGAGAAATTAAGAGATGATTATTAATTGTATTCTTGGAATCCTATTTCGGGTTTTAAATCTGGAAATTGTTCAAGGCTTGACATTTCTTTTTCGTTAAAAAATCTTACGCATTAGATTTTATTAATCTACGTGTCTAAGACTTAATATTTCTTTTAGGATGTCTTGCAGAGGACTTTAATAATATGCAATTAATTGACTTAAAATTAGATCCAGAATCCAGAGCAAGTATTTGTACAACGCACAAAAATATCCTTTTTTTTAAATACCCCGCTATATCGACAGACGAAGCGGCACGTGACTCCATAGACCCGCTCCGCAATGTTCCTCTCCACGCCATGCGAGTAGACCAACGGAACCCGGTCTTTGCCGCCGGTGGCCGCACAAAAAATAAAATATGCTACGTAGGAATCGAATACAATAAAGGTTTTTTTTTAATTGCTAATGGTGGCAAATGAGCAGGCAGCACATCTGATGGTAAATGTCACTGCCGCCCATGAACCTTTGCAATACCAAGGGTATAGCTAGGCCGCTACCTACCATTACAAACCCACCCCAGTTGAGCTTCCGGCTCTCTCGCTCACCGAATGAAGCGCAATAGCACATTGCCATTACTCAGACGTCGATCTTCTGCGAGAGTGTGGTACTACCTTTTTTTTTTTTTTTTTTTTTTTTTTTATTGGTGGGCTATGGGTGCGTCTCGCCCCGCTGAATCGGTCCGGGGTGACGGAAAGGCGGCGCGTGACCCCATAAACCCACCGTAAAACCTTCTCTCTTCGCCGTGCGAGCGGACCACCGGTACTCGATTTTAACTTCGGTGGCCCGCCCGGCGGTTTACCCTCGCGGGTTCCTCTCGTCGACGCCCCGACAGATTTCACCGTCGGGGCGTCGCCCTCACGCGGTGGCCTCACGTCGGGTGACCGGACAATTCCCCGGTCCGATCACCCGAGGCCTCGGTTAGGGCGGCATCAGGCGCAGGTATTCGCGCCTGCGCCGCCCCGGCCGCTGACGGCGGCCCGGGTCGCGGGATTCCTCCCGGACTCGTTCCGCCGCCTCCTTCTGCGAGATGACAGCCTCGCAGAAGGCGGCGACCGCGTCCCAGTTCCTGACGCTGTCGACCATCGCTCTCGCGACAGCCGGCAGCGTCAGGTCGGCACCGATAACAGCGACGAGGTCACGGCGCTGCCGGTCAAAGCCCGGACACGCCTCCAGCGTGTGTTGCGCCGTGTCCTCGTCACTGCTGCAATGGTGGCAGAACGAAGTCCACTCCCTACACGCGACCGTGTGCAGGTAAAAGCCGAAGCATCCGTGCCCCGACAACACCTGCACCAGTCGAAAGGAGAGGACTCCGTGCCGCCGCTCCATCCACTCCATCAATACGGGCCGGAGAGCCTCGACGGTGACGACACCGTGTCTAGGCCTCTCCAGCCGCGTAGCCCAACGGGCGATGACGTCCCGGCGGGCGTCCTCGCGCCAGGTGGCTATCTCGCTCAGCGATGGGGAGCCACCTTCGTCGCGCAGTGAGGTCACCCGCCGGTAGAGGTCGGAGAGCATCTCCGCCTCTAGGTCCCACGGGGGTGTCCCGGCCAGTAGGCATGCCGCCTCGGTCGATACCGTGCGGTACCCGCGAATGGCTCTGACCGCCATGACTCTCTGGGGTCTCCACAGAACAGCCCTGAGCTGGACGTTCAGAGCCCTCGCCCACACGGGTGCGCCGTACATGGCCATAGAACGGATCACCCCCGCATACAGCCGTCGGCCCTCGAAGCTGGGTCCGCCCACGTTCGGCATGAGCCGCGAAAGGGCGGACGCCGCGCCGACCAGCCGGGGAGCAATTCGGCGAAAATGCTCCCGGAACCACCATCGCCCGTCGAGCACCAGACCCAAGTACTTCATATGGGCCTGGATGCTGATGTGGACGGAGTTGACGACTAGCGAGACGCCGATTGGCGGCCTTACGCGTGGCCCATGGAACAATAGGGCCTCCGTCTTATTTAGGGCCACCCTGAGCCCCAGCGCCTCGATTCGCCCGACCATCTCCTCGGTGCCGAGAGTGGCCAGGCTCGCCGCCTCTTCGAGTGTCCTGCCCCGGGCTGTGACGAGCGTATCGTCAGCGTAGCATATCACGCTCAGCCCGGGGGGGAGACTCCCTCTCAACGCCCAGTCGTACCCGATGTCCCACAGAGTCGGCCCCAGAACCGACCCCTGTGGAACGCCGCACGACATGGACGTCCGCACAATGTCCCCTGCGGGACTCGCGCAGAGGACACTGCGCCCCTCCAAATAGTCCGCCACCAGCCGCCTCAGGTACAAGGGCACCCCATGAAATCGGAGCGCCTCCCTGATGCAGCTGAATGGCAGACTATTGAATGCGTTGGCGATGTCCAGCGACACCGCCAACAGCACTCCCCCGCCGGTGACAGCCTCCGCGGCCGTCTGCCTCAGTCGTAACAGGGCCCCGATGGTCGAACGCCCCCTTCTAAAACCGAATTGAGCGTCCGACAGATCGGGTCCCACCTCCTCCAGGTGCTGGACGATGCGGGCAGCGAGGATGCGCTCCAGCAGCTTACCCACATCGTCGAGGAGCACGATGGGCCTGTAGGCCGACGGCGAATCCGGGGGCCGTCCCGGCTTTGGCAGGAGAACCAACCTCCCCTCCTTCCAGCACTCAGGGAACCGTCCAGACGCCAAACAGGCGTTGTACAGCTGCCTGAGGCGAGGCTCGAGGTGCTCGAGGAGCGACGTCAGCACCCGGACTGGTATTCCGTCCGGGCCGGGGGCCGTAGTCGCGGAACGAATCCGCGCCACAGCTGCTCCCACTTCCGTCTCCGTCACGGGCGGAACACTCTCGTCGTCAGCCTCCCGGTCTTGTTCTGGCGAGGCCATGACCGGGGGCGTGTGTTCCGACTGCCGTGGAAACAGCTCCTCGACCACCCTACAGAGGAAGTCGGGCTGGAGGGTCTCGGTGAGGGGGGGGCCCTGCGCGCGAAGCTTATTCAGCGACGCGCGATACGGGCGACCCCAGAGGTCACGGTCGAGACCGTCCAGCATCTCCTGCCAACTCGCACCCTTGGCGGCTCGGATGGCCAGCCGAAAGGCCGTCCGCGCATCGCGGTACGCCTCGTACAGCTGGCCCTCCCGCTCAGCGTCGCGGTGACGCCGCCGGCTGCGGGTGTAGGACCTTCGGGCTCTGATACATGCCGCACGAAGGTCCGCCAATCTTGGGGACCACCAGTAGACCCCCTGCCTCGGAGGTAGACGCCGCCGCACTCTGGGCATGGCCGCATCGCAGATCTGCGTTAACGCACTGCGGATGCGGACAGCCTCGGCGTCCACCCCGTCCGCTGGGGGCGGTGAGGACAGCCACGTGTGAACGATGGCCGCCTCCGCCAGTAGGTCCCTGTCAAGACGACCCACAGCCCACCGCGGAAACGCGGGAGCTCCGTCCGCCCTGTGACCCCTACCGGGGTCCCGGAGAGGGGAGACCTCCATCCGGATGTACCGGTGGTCCGATAGGGTCTCCGCCTCCTCCAGGACACTCCAGTTCCTCACCCGTGGTGCGACAGCGGGGCTAGCGAACGACAAGTCCACTATCGACCCGCCCTGCTGCCGCACACACGTGTTCACTGAGCCCCTGTTAAGAACACAGAGGCCCAGTGAAGCCACCCACTCGATGACCGCCTGCCCGCGGTCGTCCGTCATAGGGGACCCCCACGCCGTGGATTTGGCGTTGAAGTCCTCCAGAACCAGGACGAGGCCCGGTGCTAGTCGCCGTATCGAGGCCTCCAAGTTGGTGAGGGAGGCCCTGAAATCGTCCATTCTCCTGGTAGGGGAGAGGTATACGCTGTAGAGCGTGACCCCTCCCCACTCCGCCGCGACAAATTCCTCGCCCCTATCCAAAAGAGACAAGGACGGGAAGTGCCGCTGCGTAGAGACGACGATTGCCGCAGTACCGTTTCGGCTGACCACCCAATTGGGGCGATCAGGCACGCAGTACGGTTCCGCGACTACGGCTGCACCAATCGACCACTCCGCCATGGATTGCAGGAGTAAGTCCTGCGCACCGGCGGAGTGGTTGGTGTTGGCTTGCAAGAGGTGGTGCATGGATGGTGTAGCCATTAACGGGCTGTATCCATGACCTCCCCCTCGCCGGCGGGCGATCGGACCGCGCTAGGAGCGGGAGCGGCCGTGGTCGGAGGGCCGCCCCGCCCCTTTGGGGCCGAAGCTGGAGGTTTGCACGCCCCAGAGCCCATGCGGTGCTTGGCGGGCTTATTGCCCGCCGCACACGCGGGGCAGTGGGGCGGGGCGGCGCAAGATGCCGCCACGTGCCCGGTTTGACCGCAGCGGAAACACAGTCCGCCGCAGTCGAAGCAATTTGTGCACGTCGGTCGAGTATGTCCGACCGCCATGCACTTATAGCACCTCGCAGGCCGGTGCTCAAGCACGGTCACCCGCGCCGAGCTCCAGCCCACGAGGAGCCTGCCTGAGCCGGCCAGTTGCCTGACCGACTCCACCGGGCACTGCGCCCAGGCGGCACCTACGCCGCCCGGACCGGGGCGGATGACACCAATCCGGACGGTGTCTATGGGACACCCGGTTCTCGAGGCAATAGCCTCCCGGATGTCTTCCACCGTCACGGAGTCGTCCAGACCCGCGATGCGCATTTCGGCGCACTTGACGGGCCTGGCGATCCTGATGCCACCCTCCCCGGCAAACAAACCTCGCAGCTTGTCAGCCACGCTGTCGGCCGTCTTGGAGCCCTCGGCCCCGGGGAACTCGAGGATTCGAGCCCCTGTCCGGCCCTTGCGGGTCCTGGCTTCGACGCCTCCAATATCGGAGACGTCTAACTCCCGCCGGGCCTTCCTCAAGACGGCCTCGTAGCTGAGGCCCTTCTCAGCCGCCTCAGGCAGCACAGTGATCACCACTGCGGCTGTCTTCGGCGACTTGAGCCCCTTGCGCGGCCTCTTCTTCTTACCGGCTCCTGCCTGTGGAGCGGGAGCGGGGACCTCAGCGGCGCGCTTGGCCTCCGCTCTCCTCCTCTGACCGCGACTCTTCCGGTCGCGCTCGGCCACCTGCCAACCCTCGGGTGCAGCAGGCGCGACAGGTGCGGAAGGCGCAGTCGTTGACGCGCTGGTCGTCGCTGGCGGTGTTGTTGCCGACGACGACTGCGGTCCGGCAGGAGCCGGTACCGTCCTCTTCCTTGGCTTTGGCGCGGGCCCCTTGGGCCTGGGCGCCGCCGCGGCCGCGGCGTAGCTGCCCCCCACGCGGCCACCCTGACAAGGCAGCGGGGCGGGGGCTGATGCCACATGCGGCCGCCTGTCCGCGGCGAGAGGCGGCCGGACACGTGGTTCCGGAGGCAACCTTGCCTCCAGAACGGCCATGCGCGCATCGACGAGTTTTCCGACTGCGTCGATGATTTGGCGCAGGGCCTCGTCCGGTAGGCCTCCCACCGCAAGTATCGGGGTCGGCTGGGCCTCTTCGGGGGCCCGTTCCGCAGCGTCTGGCGGCTTTGGCGCCGCAGGGACGCTAGCCGGCGGCATGCGGTCCGCAGCGAGAGGCGTCATCCTCACCACGGGGACCAGTTTCGCCGCGGAGGCTGGGCCAGCGCCAGCCAGCGACGCGCGCTTCGCAGCGGCTGGCGTCTTTCTCGCCATGGGCACGGGTGTTACCGTCACACCAGTGCCCAACGTCGTCGGCACCGCGGCGCGAGGCGGCTTTGGCGCTGCAGCGGCCGCTGAGTGGCCGGCCTTGGCCGGTGGCGCAACTGGCGCACGCGGCGCGAGCAGCGCCATTTGCGCCTTTAGGTCGGCCACGTCCTTTAATAACTGGCGGTTTGCCCGCCGCATCCCCGCCAGCATATCCCCCAACTGCCGGTTCCGGGTCCGAATGGCGGACATCTCGCCATTAAGGCGGGCATTTTCGGCCCGCAGGTCGGGGGGGTCGCCGTTGGCGCGGGCAGCAACCGCCGCCGCCCTTTCCTCTCCCGAGGCCCCTCGCCCTCTTCGGGAGGCGACCTTAGGTGGCGGCATGTTGGCCACGCTCCCTTCAGAGTCGGCACCCGAGCTGCCACCCTTACTCAAGCGGCGCTTCCTCTGCGAGGGGAGGGCCTTCTCCTTGGTCGTCAGCGTTGTCGCTGTCGGCGCCGGGCTCTTTGCCACAAGACGCGCTGACGACCTGGCAGGGGCTTCAACAGCCGGCCTGCTATCCTTCTTGGACGGCCCTGCGGGAATGTCACCGCCCTCGTCCATTTTGGCGGTAGAACCGCCACCCCCGTCTTCTCCGGACGGCTCTGCGACATCGCTGTCGCCCTCGTCCGTCGACGGCTCCGTTTCGGCTCTACCGCCGTCCTTCCTCGCTTCCGCGGCGGCAGCCTTTCTGCGCGCTCGCCGCTCCTCCAAACGCCGTTTGAAGCTGGAGGTCTTCCCCCGGCTCCTCCTGGGCGACCTCCGCTTCGATGTTGTTTGGGCCTCTGCATGTTGTGCCGGACCCTCGGCGGACGCCTCGAGTCCCGAGGACGAGGCGTCGTTTCGGTCAGTTTTCCGTTGGCATGACCGGGCCTTGAGGTGGGAATCACTATGATCCACGTAGTTAATGAGTTTTAATTTTAGAGTATCCATAATGATCCCACGAGCATGGGAGATACTATTACGTCGACCCGGGCAGAGATCCCTGTACCCGGGCAAGCCTACATTTACCAACCAGGGGGGCAGCCGGTACCCTGGCTGGAGCGTGCTAAGAACAGAACAACCCATCTGCCATGCATCTTCTCGCCGCACGCCAAAACTTAAGATTGTGGGTGATTTCCGAATTCGAATGTACATTCGAAATTCTTTATAGAGGTTGTCTTCCTCGCGGTCCGGGCGGTTAAGCCAAGACCCTCGCTCCTGAAACTAAGACAAGCAAAGAATCAGGTTTACGATTTGACGACGGTGGCGGTGGCACATGCCTGCCCAGCCCTCAAATGAATGAGTGACTGAGCCCGTCGCGGATTCGCGTCCGGTCACCTTCTACGGATAGAAGGCTAGGAGCGAAGCGCCAGATATTCGCTACGGACGACAGTACAACAGAAGAACTGGGGACCGCCGTCCGCACCCAGGGTACACCGCGTGGAGGTTTCTGACATCGTACCCCAGTGTGGTACTACCTCGGACGGACCGGCCCGCGGCTGTAGACAGAACTGCCAAAAGCGTGGTCCTACCACTAACAAATATAACTGTGGACAAGAATAACACATATGGACACCATATAGGATACCAATTATTTCAAATATTATCAAGTTACATCCAAATCGCAGTATAGTCATGATTTGCAATTTTATAGTACCTATGACGTGCAAGCAAATGCTACAAAACTTGTTTAGAATGCAATAGGATGTGTGCGAAGGCTGTGACCTCAGCGTCACATGACCATTTCAGAGATATGTTTTGGATCTGTTCTTAAAACTCTCTGTGTCGTTATGAACACATGCCACCATTGTGGTTAGTTCATCTTTTAAATACTTTTATCGACTATTTATCATTTTAACTAGCAATGTTAACAACTTTGTATACATGGGTTACTTACATGTAAATGAAAACTGACTACGTTCCGCATTATTAGTTATAATATAAAACATTTACAATGTTTGTTATGTCAGCAGTTGTCATGACTCATTGCTTGCAGTGTTACTATATTTTGCTAATATGTAAAGAAACTCCTTCATTCCTGTTTGTCATAGCGTTTCATATAGAGTAATCTTTCTTCAGCCTTAGCTTATGTAAGTTGTAACCGTGCTAGATAAATAGGCTATGTACATTTTTTTTTGTTGAAACATATTATTTCGTTTCAGAGATTATAGAGTTTCAAGAAGAAGAAAAAGATTTCATATTGAATATCATCATATTTATATAAAAAATCTTCATAATTGTAATATTATAAATTCTATTAAAAACAGGTATTCCTTGTGGGTAGTGGTAAACTGCTTTCAAAAGTCAATTAGTCGAATTTACACTCGGATTCTTTTCGACGGTACTGTTATTCCCTTAAGCCAAAATATAAAAAGAGGTTTAGTTATTGAGTCAAATTTTAGTTGGGATTCGCAGGTTCAGGATGTGAGTCTGAAACTGTTTGCTTCTGTAGGTATTAGATTTTTTTTGATTCACGCTTTTCAAGGTATAAAGGTGGAGACATTCGTACACAAACACAAGTCGATGGAGTGAATATTTTGGCGATATGTATACGTATACTACGGTTGGCGCCGGTGTCGCATGTGGTTTAGTAGATCAACATTCAGCACCGGCGTCCTCCGATGGCATCAGTATGGATGAAGTTGAATGGGCGATAAGAAGTTTGAAAAATGGTAAGGCAGCGGGCATTGATATGGTGTCTGCCGAGATGATCAAGCTTGGTGGCTCCTGTGTCTGGGAGGCGTTCCTGTTGCTCCTCAATTTATGTTGGAGCTCGGGAATGGTTCCCAGGGACTGGAATAGCGCAGTCATCGTGCCTTTGTTTAAAAACCAGGGTTCACGTTATGACTGCGCAAATTACAGAGCCATAAGCTTGACCAGTTTGGCAGCAAAAGTGTACGGTAAAATTATTGAAAGGAGAATGAGGATGGTGTCCGATGGTTTACTGTGTGAGATACAAAGAGGTTTCAGGAGTGGAAGGGGATGCATGGATCAAGTGTTCTCTCTGCGCAACATTGTGGAGAAGCATCTGGCTCTAGGTCAGAGGGTTTTCTGCAGTTTTGTGGATCTGGAGAGAGCATTTGACACGGTTGTACGAAAGGAACTTTGGAACATTTTACCGGAGTATGGTATTAACGGTAAACTGCTACAGGCTGTGCAGTACAGTTATAGGGGCTGTAGAGCCTGTGTGCGGCTGGATAATGGAATGTCGCCTTGGTTTGACGTCAATATCGGCGTTAAGCAGGGATGCGTTCTGTCAGCCAGGCTGTTTATCATATATCTGGATAAATGTCGCCAAAGGTTGAATGATATGAATGTGGGAGTCCAGATGGGCGACTCAGTGGTCACTGCTCTGCTCTATGCAGATGATGCAGTCCTGCTGGCACAGTCAGCGACTGACCTGCAGACCCTAGTTGACACAATGACAGAAGATTGTAAGAAAAGGGGTCTACGCGTGAATGTGAGCAAAACCAAAATAATGTTCTTTGAAAGAGATGAAGCCAAAACAGATGTAAGAGTAATAATAGGTAATGATGTACTAGAGCAAAGTGGATGAATTTGTATATCTTGGATGTGGATTTAGCCGAGATGGAAGGTACACCACTGATATAGAGCGAAGAGTGAATGCGGGAAATAGAGAGAACGGAGCGTTGGGACGACTTCTCGGTAGCCACCACCTCAGCCAGAAGGCACGTGTAGCAATACATAACGCAGGGCTTGTCCCAACATTACTGTATGGAAGCGAGAGTTGGGTATGCAGAAAAGAGTATGAAAGTAAAATTAATGCGGTCGAAACGCGATCTCTACGGCAAATCTGTGGAGTTAGGCTGACCGACCGCATTCGTAACGACGACGTAAGAGAGCGAGTAGGTATGAAAGAGAGTATTTGTGTAAAGATGCGAAAGTATTCCCTTTCGCATCTTTACACACGCTCCGATGGTTCGGACATGTGGAAAGAATGCCGAACGAACATCTGGTTAAGAAGATATACAATGCGAAAGTGGAAGGATGTAGATACCGGGGGAGACCGAGACTCACCTACCTAGACCAGATCGGTCATGTACTAAAGGAAGGTGGAGTCAAGAGTCTCCGAAACCTGCGAGCGTGTATGAAGAGAATTATGAATGTTAATGAAGCGAGTGAAGTATGCAAGGATAGAGTTCTCTAGCACTCTGTTCTCTCTGCCTACCCTGCAAGGGATATGGCGTGATGATATGTATGTATGTATGTAAAATTCTACTTATAATTTTTCTTGGGTCCAATCAACAATTCGATTCGGACTACGTTGCGGTTTGTGTAACGGGGATTCACAAAATTTTGATTATAAGCGATTTTTTTTAAATAACTTAGCATGTTAACTGCTAAATTTCAGTAATTTGAATACAGAATTAACACACAATTCACACCCAGATTCGGTCTAATAATTTATGAATTGCATTAATATATTATTATATGCTATCCGTGTGGTGACGGAGTAAAAATACAATTTACCACCCTATGTCTTACCATGTGATCGTAGGAGACGATTAACGGATATAAAACGCATATAACATATATGCAAGAGAAGGAAAACTCGAAACAACCTTATATCAACACATCTGACTAGCGTGGTATGATGGGTCAATTGCCCTCCTATTGTGGAGGAGGCTTGAGCCTAATAGTGGGATGGGACATATATGAGCTGGGATGATGATGATGATTAATATATTCTGCGTGGGAATCAAATTTCAAAAAATATCTATCAAATAAACAATCTGTGCAGTTATTATAATTTATTTCCTTATCAGTCAAGTTTGATTTATTTATTTGACTTATTTTTGCCAAACCAGCCAGACGATTAGGAATATTTGTTTCGAATTTTCCTTATTTTGCAATATTACTTGTGAATGTGTCTTAGTCACATCTTACTACACCTATGTCGATCAAGGTTGATATATTGTCTTCCTATTTGAAACTTACCACACGTATATGAGAAAGAAGTAAAATAAATATTTAGTAAAATTGCTTCAATAAGCTTTTCAATATTTGGTGATATCATTAAGTTCTTCATCATGTCATTCATCTCAATTCATATACTTCCCATTGTTGGGCACGAGCCTCCACAATAGGAGGGTAATTGACCTACAATAGTTCTTTTTAATGTCTTTATGTAATGCAGTAATGTCGATGTGTTTTTTTTTTTGCTGTGGGCTATGGACGTGGTCGCGCCCCGCCAATGTCGATGTACAGTAATGGCTAGTCCTTATTAACTTTATTTACAATCACGAGAAAAGAAGGAGAGAGTCCTATTTCCAATACCATACGGACAAATGTCCAGCTGTTCGATTCCAAATTTACATGTTTTTAATTCTACAAAGCGGTAAAAATACAGAAATAATTTGTTTGCAATAAATTACATGTTTTTTTTCATATTGTACAAATATATGTATTAATTTATATGTTGATGGTAAATAGTTATAATTAATATTCTATGTAACTATTAAGTTTGTTTGTTTGAACCTGTTAATGTTAGGATTGTTAGGTACTAACTAGGTGGCCGTGGTAACTAGGTTACCCTTGTGGTGACGGAGTAAGAATACAATTCACCACCACCTATCTTACCCGTGGGTGATCGTAAGAGACGACTAAGGGATATAGAATGCATATAACATCTATGCAAGAGGAGGAAAAGTCGAAACAAAACCCTATACCAACACGTCTGACTAGCGCGGTATAGTAGGTTAATTTCCCTCCCATTGCGGAGGAGGCCCCGAGCCCAACAGACGAGTGTGGGACGTGTATGGGCTGTGTTGACGATGAACTACGTGGCCACTGACGACAAAGACCGGGTTACTGTGGCCCACTCGCACGGCATGGAGATGTACATTATGGGATGGGTCTATGAGGTCGCTGCATCTGTCCCCCCCCCGGACGGGTTAAGCGGGGTGTGACCAGGCCATTGCCCGCCGCAAAATAAGCTACTAATTAGGTGCGGGAAATTAAAAAAAAACATCCTATGAAAGTCTGAAAAAAAAAAACATCCTATGGAAATGGTCTCTACCATTATATCGAGAAAGTTTTTAATCTATAACGATAAATAAAGGCAGCAATTCGGATAAAATTTGATAACTTTACGTAGTCACCGTTGTCATAACAACCGCTGAGATAAAAAAAATGTATTTTGGATTAAGTAGAAAATATTAAGTAAATATTTAATACACGCAAGGCGAAGCTGCTAGCACATCTAGATGTAAATGAATTCATGTTTCAATATTTAATGTTACCTACCTATTGTTTTATAAGTACATAGGTGTACTTGTGTTGAGGTTTCGTGTTCCAAATTGTAGTAAGACTACGTTGAGGTTTTGTGTTGCAATACGTTGATACCTAAATGTCGAATTTATTGATATTTCGTTATCTAGAAATTAGTTAAATAGAACTTTTGTGTTAAGCAAGTAATGTCAATATGTATATAACTCAATCCTTTCTATAAATATACTGTATGGTAGTGGCTACGAATACTACCAACCCTTACTTTGCTCGGGGATGTCGTATAAGACGACTAAGAGCCTTATAACGACCTGGGCCAATTGCATCTGATGCCGTTTGGTCAACAATAACATTCCCAAGCAGGGTTGACGTCTGGCAGCCGGCCGGTTATAAAACTATTGTCAATAACTTTTACAATATGTACTATGAAAGAATAGTACATATTGTATCGACCCCAAGTAATTCGGCTAAGAGTAGGAGAATGATAAATCCTTTCTATAAAACTAGGCTAATAGTGCAATAATTGAACCGTATTAAGTTGCCATAAGGCCAGCGTAGGACGATCACCGCAAATTCGACTGACATCTCAAAAATAACAAAAAGCCGTTAAATGCACAGGATCGTTTCAGTGGTATTCTCTACGGGTTGAGAGCCCTCAGCGCTCACCCACAGCCCGGGTAAAGTTGTCATAGCCATCTGAGGCTAACAACTAAGTCACACAAAAAAAAAAAAAAAGAACAGTGGTATTCTCGTGGAAGGTATATGTCCAACAATAGACGCCTATCTATAGATGTATTGCAATTGCGGTTTATAAGTTGAATTCACAAGCGAAGTGTTCTACATTCGATACCCATATAAAAGAATAGGTGTATTTTTTTTAAGACAACACCCGACATGATGATGATGATGACATATTTACGAGAGAGGGAAAACTCAATATAAACCCCATACCAACCTGTTTAACCGACGTGGTATAGTAGAACAATTTCCCTCCCATTGTGTATGAGACTCGACTTAGCTGTGTGGTAGCGGCTACGAATACTACCAACCCTTACTTTGCTCATAGATGTCGTAAAAGACGACTAAGAGCTTTATAGCGACGGGAACCAACTCCACCCGATGACATTTGATTGATAATTGCATTCCCAAGCAGAGTTAGCGTCAGGCAGGCGACCGGTCAAAAAACTATTTCTCAGATTTTTTTTGCAACACGTTCGATAAAATTGGAGTACATATTGCGTCGTCCACAAGTGTTTGGGATAAGAGCAGGAGAATGATGATTAATGATGTATAGGAAATTGGAACTTATTAGTAGGGTGGAAGTGGACCGCTCCCGAAACCAAAGATAGGTGACCCTACTAGTCCTACTTGTAATGATAGCCTAAAAAAAGTCGATTCGGATGGAAAAAAAAAATATTTTTCTCAACGAATTTTAAATTTTTCACATTCCATCGTATTAGGACAGTGACATGTAACGATAATTCCATAAAAAGTACGTAACTTTACTCAGATGAGAGAAAACGCAATCTATTCAAAACTCACGATTATATGTTCAAGAGTTCAACAACCACGCGTGGTGAAAAAAAAATTTATTTTTCATCTGAATCGATTTTTTTTCTAACCTATCATTACAAGTAGGACTAGTAGTAGAGATGGGCGTTTTCAGATTTTTACGCAAACCGATACAAATTCGATTTCTGATATTTAAATCGATTTTAAAAACCGATTTCAGAAATCGATTTCCAGAGCGGTTGACGGAGCGGGTTTACTTTAGTTTCGATCGATATTCGATGTTTTTAGTTATTTTAGCGTAGCAAACGAAAAACGCAATCGAACGAACGCATTCAAATAATTTTTCTATAATTTCTTTGTTGATTGGATTTAGGTGTACGATTTTCCTTCATGCTTTATCTAGGCTTAACTAGAGTACTAGACTAGCAAAAATGTTTTGTTTTGGATATGATACAAAACTTTCTTGCGTATTTAAAAATCGTCATATTTACAATGATTTCATGATTAGATTATATAATGTACATTTTTTTTGTATGGTTTTTTTTTATTAATCTCGGGATTAATAAAAAAAAACCATACAAAAAAAATACGAAGCGAAAATCTTACCTTTTTACATTAAATAGTTATTTCTTATTTATCATCAAATCGTATGTATGATACTAACATACGTTAGTATAGTATTGAATCGTAAAATACCTATCTAATTATATAGTTCACGAGATCACAAAAATAACATTACGCGCACACCGCACGTGTCACCAAGGTCAAGTGTGCAAAAACTCTCCCATAATTCAAAAATCTATTTAACAAACACAAAACTTAAACTACTATCATTAAGTATTGTGTAATATTATCATGGAAGTAGTTGCATTCTAATATAGATCTTATTCCCTGACTCTTGTAATTCTGTTTCGTTTCCATCTGCCATTCTGAGTTTCTTAGAAACCGCCAAATTCCAAAACAGATGACAATTCGCTTTATCTCTTTCAATGCACTAAACGATCGCTTAGTTAGAATGAAAGGAGGCGAATTTTAATGAAATTCGCTTTTTCTCATTCTGACTAAGCGATCGCTTAGCGGAGTGAAAGAGATAGTTAGTAAGTTTTCATATATTGGTTTGGTTTGCAAAACTAGCAATAGAAAACGATTGCGCGATGATTAGATTTATTATTAGTTTGCGTTTTCGTCGTTTTGTTTTGATATGTGTTGATTTAGTTTCTGCCGAATAACGTTTTCTAAAATCAGTTTGTATAGTGTTGAATATCGATACGATACGATTTCTGACTGAAATCCGATTTCAGATTCGTTTTGATATATCGGACGCATACCTAACTAGTAGGGTTACCTGTCTTTGTTTTGGAGAGCGGCCCTTTCCACCCTGTATGAGCTAATATGATGATGATTCATACTGCGGGAACGGAGGTTACACGGAAAATGAATGATAGTAAAGCACCCACTTGTCATGATTATGTCAGTCTCGCACTTGTTCGGTTTTATACATTGTAAATAAGATGAATATCCTTATCATGGTGACATTGTACTTTATAAGTTTGTAGCCGTGTCAACATGATGATAACAGTTTTTATATACAAAAGTGTTGTCACGGTGATAGAGTGATGAACCAAACTTATAATTGAATCATCACAATAAATAATCATTAAATAATAGAACTGTATACATGGCGTAATCGTTGAGATACCGTCCTGCAGTACTAAGTATGCCCGATGACAAACACTGGGTTCCGGTGCCCCTCCCACATGGCGCAGAGAGGTACCTATTCGGAAGGGTTATGGGGTTGCGTGCGTAGGTACTTGCATCTGCGCTGCTACAGATCGAACGTGAATCAAGTCCACAAGGATTCTATGCTGCCATCCAACGCCGCCTTTTGCAAATCAGAGTCTGGCAGAAGGTGCCAATCGCTTTCCATTTTGACAAATTTCCTTCCGTATATCATAGGTTCGATTAAAGTGCAGGACATTATTTGGTACGCTAGTATTTATGTACGTTCTATTAGTTTTGCAACAGCTGACCAAACTTTAGACCTCAAAAACGTAAGTATGGATTACATTGGAGCTTATACTATTTAAATAGAATTCCATTGAAAATTTAAATTTTCATTAAAACCCTTAATAATTTTCTGAAATTATATTAACTTTTATTAGCCCCTATAATATAAGTTATATGGCAGGAAAGTATCGTTGAATTGAAGCAGCCGTTTGAAAAATCCGACGATATACGAGTATAAACAGATTTTCTTAGGAATTGTTTTTTTTTTATAATAAATGGCAGACCTTTCATTTTTTGACAAGCTTATAGTCTTAACACACTTCTTCCCAACCAATCTGCCGTATAATTTTTCATTGCCAATTTGGTTGACAGCTCATCAGTACCAATACCTTGATTTCAGTGGACTCGCTCAGCGAGTAAAAGACAACCTATAGTGGTATTATCTGCCATTTTTTTTTTTTTTTTTTTTTTTTTTTTTTATTGGTGGGCTATGGGTGCGTCTCGCCCCGCTGAATCGGTCCGGGGTGACGGAAAGGCGGCGCGTGACCCCATAGACCCACCGTAAAACCTTCTCTCTTCGCCGTGCGAGCGGACCACCGGTACTCGATTTTAACTTCGGTGGCCCGCCCGGCGGTTTACCCTCGCGGGTTCCTCTCGTCGACGCCCCGACAGATTTCGCCGTCGGGGCGTCGCCCTCACGCGGTGGCCTCACGTCGGGTGACCGGACAATTCCCCGGTCCGATCACCCGAGGCCTCGGTTAGGGCGGCATCAGGCGCAGGTATTCGCGCCTGCGCCGCCCCGGCCGCTGACGGCGGCCCGGGTCGCGGGACTCCTCCCGGACTCGTTCCGCCGCCTCCTTCTGCGAGATGACAGCCTCGCAGAAGGCGGCGACCGCGTCCCAGTTCCTGACGCTGTCGACCATCGCTCTCGCGACAGCCGGCAGCGCCAGGTCGGCACCGATAACAGCGACGAGGTCACGGCGCTGCCGGTCAAAGCCCGGACACGCCTCCAGCGTGTGTTGCGCCGTGTCCTCGTCACTGCTGCAATGGTGGCAGAACGAAGTCCACTCCCTTTGCGCGACCGTGTGCAGGTAAAAGCCGAAGCATCCGTGCCCCGACAACACCTGCACCAGTCGAAAGGAAAGGACTCCGTGCCGCCGCTCCATCCACTCCATCAATACGGGCCGGAGAGCCTCGACGGTGACGACACCGTGTCTAGGACTCTCCAGCCGCGTAGCCCAACGGGCGATGACGTCTCGGCGGGCGTCCTCGCGCCAGGTGGCTATCTCGCTCAGCGATGGGGAGCCACCTTCGTCGCGCAGTGAGGTCACCCGCCGGTAGAGGTCGGAGAGCATCTCCGCCTCTAGGTCCCACGGGGGTGTCCCGGCCAGTAGGCATGCCGCCTCGGTCGATACCGTGCGGTACCCGCGAATGGCTCTGACCGCCATGACTCTCTGGGGTCTCCACAGAACAGCCCTGAGCTGGGCGTTCAGAGCCCTCGCCCACACGGGTGCGCCGTACATGGCCATAGAACGGATCACCCCCGCATACAGCCGTCGGCCCTCGAAGCTGGGTCCGCCCACGTTCGGCATGAGCCGCGAAAGGGCGGACGCCGCGCCGACCAGCCGGGGAGCAATTCGGCGAAAATGCTCCCGGAACCACCATCGCCCGTCGAGCACCAGACCCAAGTACTTCATATGGGCCTGGATGCTGATGTGGACGGAGTTGACGACTAGCGAGACGCCGATTGGCGGCCTTACGCGTGGCCCATGGAACAATAGGGCCTCCGTCTTATTTAGGGCCACCCTGAGCCCCAGCGCCTCGATTCGCCCGACCATCTCCTCGGTGCCGAGAGTGGCCAGGCTCGCCGCCTCTTCGAGTGTCCTGCCCCGGGCTGTGACGAGCGTATCGTCAGCGTAGCATATCACGCTCAGCCCGGGGGGGAGACTCCCTCTCAACGCCCAGTCGTACCCGATGTCCCACAGAGTCGGCCCCAGAACCGACCCCTGTGGAACGCCGCACGACATGGACGTCCGCACAATGTCCCCTGCGGGACTCGCGCAGAGGACACTGCGCCCTTCCAAATAGTCCGCCACCAGCCGCCTCAGGTACAAGGGCACCCCATGGAATCGGAGCGCCTCCCTGATGCAGCTGAATGGCAGACTATTGAATGCGTTGGCGATGTCCAGCGACACCGCCAACAGCACTCCCCCGCCGGTGACAGCCTCCGCGGCCGTCTGCCTCAGTCGTAGCAGGGCCCCGATGGTCGAACGCCCCCTTCTAAAACCGAATTGAGCGTCCGACAGATCGGGCCCCACCTCCTCCAGGTGTTGGACGATGCGGGCAGCGAGGATGCGCTCCAGCAGCTTACCCACATCGTCGAGGAGCATGATGGGCCTGTAGGCCGACGGCGAATCCGGGGGCCGTCCCGGCTTTGGCAGGAGAACCAACCTCCCCTCCTTCCAGCACTCAGGGAACCGCCCAGACGCCAAACAGGCGTTGTACAGCTGCCTGAGGCGAGGCTCGAGGTGCTCGAGGAGCGACGTCAGCACCCGGACTGGTATTCCGTCCGGGCCGGGGGCCGTGGTCGCGGAACGAATCCGCGCCACAGCTGCTCCCACTTCCGTCTCCGTCACGGGCGGAACACTCTCGTCGTCAGCCTCCCGGTCTTGTTCTGGCGAGGCCATGACCGGGGGCGTGTGTTCCGACTGCCGTGGAAACAGCTCCTCGACCACCCTACAGAGGAAGTCAGGCTGGAGGGTCTCGGTGAGGGGGGGGCAGTCCAGCATCTCCTGCCAACTCGCGTCCTTGGCGGCTCGGATGGCCAGCCGAAAGGCCGTCCGCGCATCGCGGTACGCCTCGTACAGCTGGCCCTCCCGCTCAGCGTCGCGGTGACGCCGCCGGCTGCGGGTGTAGGACCTTCGGGCTCTGATACATGCCGCACGAAGGTCCGCCAATCTTGGGGACCACCAATAGACCCCCTGCCTCGGAGGTAGATGCCGCCGCACTCTGGGCATTGCCGCATCGCTGATCTGCGTTAACGCACTGCGGCCACAGCCTCGACTGCTGCCACAGCCTCGGCGTCCACCCCGTCCGCTGGGGGCGGTGAGGACAGCCACGTGTGAACGATGGCCGCCTCCGCCAGTAGGTCCCTGTCAAGACGACCCACAGCCCACCGCGGAAACGCGGGAGCTCCGTCCGCCCTGTGACCCCTACCGGGGTCCCGGAGAGGGGAGACCTCCATCCGGATGTACCGGTGGTCCGATAGGGTCTCCGCCTCTTCCAGGACACTCCAGTTCCTCACCCGTGGTGCGACAGCGGGGCTAGCGAACGACAAGTCCACTATCGACCCGCCCTGCTGCCGCACACACGTGTTCACCGAGCCCCTGTTAAGAACACAGAGGCCCAGTGAAGCCGCCCACTCGATGACCGCCCGCCCGCGGTCGTCCGTCATAGGGGACCCCCACGCCGTGGACTTGGCGTTGAAGTCCCCCAGAACCAGGACGAGGCCCGGTGCTAGTCGCCGTATCGAGGCCTCCAGGTTGGTGAGGGAGGCCTCGAAATCGTCCATTCTCCTGGTAGGGGAGAGGTATACGCTGTAGAGCGTGACCCCTCCCCACTCCGCTGCGACAAATTCCTCGCCCCTATCCAAAAGAGACAAGGACGGGAAGTGCCGCTGCGTTGAGACGACGATTGCCGCAGTTCCGTTTCGGCTGACCACCCAATTGGGGCGATCAGGCACGCAGTACGGTTCTGCGACTACGGCTGCACCAATCGACCACTCCGCCATGGATTGCAGGAGTAAATCCTGCGCACCGGCGGAGTGGTTGGTGTTGGCTTGCAAGAGGTGGTGCATGGATGGTGTAGCCATTAACGGGCTATATCCATGACCTCCCCCTCGCCGGCGGGCGATCGGACCGCGCTAGGAGCGGGAGCGGCCGTGGTCGGAGGGCCGCCCCGCCCCTTTGGGGCCGAAGCTGGAGGTTTGCACGCCCCAGAGCCCATGCGGTGCTTGGCGGGCTTATTGCCCGCCGCACACGCGGGGCAGTGGGGCGGGGCGGCGCAAGATGCCGCCACGTGCCCGGTTTGACCGCAGCGGAAACACAGTCCGCCGCAGTCGAAGCAATTAGTGCACGTCGGTCGAGTATGTCCGACCGCCATGCACTTATAGCACCTCGCAGGCCGGTGCTCAAGCACGGTCACCCGCGCCGAGCTCCAGCCCACGAGGAGCCTGCCTGAGCCGGCCAGTTGCCTGACCGACTCCACCGGGCACTGCGCCCAGGCGGCACCTACGCCGCCCGGACCGGGGCGGATGACACCAACCCGGACGGTGTCTATGGGACACCCGGTTCTCGAGGCAATAGCCTCCCGGATGTCTTCCACCGTCACGGAGTCGTCCAGACCCGCGATGCGCATTTCGGCGCACTTGACGGGCCTGGCGATCCTGATGCCACCCTCCTCGGCAAACAAACCTCGCAGCTTGTCAGCTACGCTGTCGGCCGTCTTGGAGCCCTCGGCCCCGGGGAACTCGAGGATTCGAGCCCCTGTCCGGCCCTTGCGGGTCCTGGCTTCGACGCCTCCAATATCGGAGACGTCTATCTCCCGCCGGGCCTTCCTCAAGACGGCCTCGTAGCTGAGGCCCTTCTCAGCCGCCTCAGGCAGCACAGTGATCACCACTGCGGCTGTCTTCGGCGACTTGAGCCCCTTGCGCGGCCTCTTCTTCTTACCGGCTCCTGCCTGTGGAGCGGGAGCGGGGACCTCAGCGGCGCGCTTGGCCCCCGCTCTCCTCCTCTGACCGCGACTCTTCCGGTCACGCTCGGCCACCTGCCAACCCTCGGGCGCAGCAGGCGCGACAGGCGCGGAAGGCGCAGTCGTTGACGCGCTGGTCGTCGCCGGCGGTGTTGTTGCCGACGATGACTGCGGTCCGGCAGGAGCCGGTACCGTCCTCTTCCTTGGCTTTGGCGCGGGCCCCTTGGGCTTGGGCGCCGCCGCGGCCGTGGCGTAGCTGCCCCCCACGCGGCCACCCTGACAAGGCAGCGGGGCGGGGGCTGATGCCACATGCGGCCGCTTGTCCGCGGCGAGAGGCGGCCGGACACGTGGTTCTGGAGGCAACCTTGCCTCCAGAACGGCCATGCGCGCATCGACGAGTTTTCCGACTGCGTCGATGATTTGGCGCAGGGCCTCGTCCGGTAAGCCTCCCACCGCAAGTATCGGGGTCGGCTGGGCCTCTTCGGGGGCCCGTTCCGCGGCGCCTGGTGGCTTTGGCGCCGCAGGGACGCCAGCCGGCGGCATGCGGTCCGCAGCGAGAGGCGTCATCCTCACCACGGGGACCCGTTTCGCCGCGGCGACCGCGCCAGCGTCAGCCGGCGACGCGCGCTTCACAGCGGCAGGCGTCTTTCTCGCTGCGGGGACGGGTGTCACGGTGACGCCAGTGCCCAGCGTCGTCGGCACCGCAGCACGAGGCGGCTTTGGCGCTGCAGCGGCCGCTGAGTGGCCGGCCTTGGCCGGTGGCGCAACTGGCGCAGGCGGCGCGAGCAGCGCCATTTGCGCCTTTAGGTCGGCCACGTCCTTCAATAACTGGCGGTTTGCCCGCCGCATCCCCGCCAGCATGTCCCCCAACTGCCGGTTCCGGGTCCGTATGGCCGACATCTCGCCATTAAGGCGGGCATTTTCGGCCCGCAGGTCGGGAGGGTCGCCGTTGGCGCGGGCAGCGACCGCCGCCGCCCTTTCTTCTTCCGAGGCCCCTCGCCCTCTTCGGGAAGCCGGCACCTTAGGTGGGTGGTATTATCTGCCATACACATTTAGTAAAAAAACAGACACTTAAATTTTATTGATCAGTACTACAGATGAACAAATACGCTTATCAGTGGCCTGATAATGGACCGACTTGATTGTAATATCGATAATTATTCATAATAATATTAAATTGAAAAGTATTTTTAATCCATTTGTAACATTGAGGGTCACGACCGAGACACGGAAGTCTGCGATATGACCTAGTTTTCTCAATGTCGGTTTTACAATTGTAAATAAAATCCAAAATAATATTATATTAACACGAAAAAATATTTATGTAGGCCTACTGTTACATATTTTTTTATGTATTGACTATTTTTTAGTTCTCTGCTCTAACTGAACCCAAGATAGTTGACGCAGGAGACTAATACGTAGTTTATTATGGGTATTATTCTCTATGTGGTGACGGATTAAGAATACAATTCACCACCCCCTATCTTACCCATAGGTAATAGTAAGAGACGACTATGGGATATAAAACGCATATAACACCTATGCAAGAGAAGGAAAACTCGGAAGAAAACTCTATACCAACATGTCTGACCAGCGCGGTATAGTAGGTTAATTTCCCTCCCATTACGGAGGAGGCCCGAGCCCAACAGTGGGGCACATATGGGCTGTGAGGATGATGATTATATCGCCTTTTGTGGAGGCCTATGTCCAACATTTAACATGAATAGAAGCTCAAATTTATAAATTTCATACACATTACTAAACGAGTCATTGTCAAATATGCAGAAGACAAAATATTTAGATCAATAAATTTGATAGAAAGTTACGTTTAGTAGCAGAATGCGTTTTCGTACTAAACTTTTAAAATCATCATCCTACTCTTTTCGCAATATGTGCTGTTCCATAGTACTTCAACATATTGCAGTAGTTTTGGCTATAATTTTATAACCGACCGCATGCCTTACGTCAGCTCTCTTTAGAGTGTTGAGACGACATCAAATAGTGTTGGCCCAGGTTGATTTAAAGTTCTTAAAGGTCTTTTACGTTACCAAACGTACCTACTAAACTTATAAATAATTTTAATATATTTTTACATGGAAATTTTATAATTATTCTTGGAACAAAGTAATAAAAAAAATGATACAATGTAATGATGAGATATCAAATATTAATAATGTTTTTCAACTTAAATATTTTTGTTTTAATTTGTGAGTTTATCGCTACTTCATATCGCAAAAAAATACGGTCCCTGCTGAGATAACGCTTTTATTTTTGTTGTTATTTTTACGTTTTCCTCAATCTACAATTTACTCATTCTTCAATAACATTAGTAAATGAAATTGTTTACCCACGCTAGCTAGACGTGTTGGCATAAGATTTTTTTTTCAAGCTTACAAACTGCCTGTGCGATGCTATCTATTTAGTTCCGTTAATTGTTTTTTATGACACTCACATTAACCAAAAAGGTCGGTGTATTGTTCTCCTAGTCAGCTCAAGTAGGTGTCTTATGAACTACAAATTCGCCGTCAACTTCTGAACGTAGCCTCTGTATCCCCCACAAAAGAAGAGATGATGCCGATATCGTTACGCTTGGTAGGGGAGTTAGAAATCACAGTGAGGTATTAAACGTACCCCAGGAGAGAGTTCATGCTGATTCTTCTAATGAACCCGTAGTCGCTTTTTACGACTCCTACGGCAAATAATGGGTGGCAACAATTCTATTCTTAAACACTTATCTACGAACGATTATTACTACACGTTGGAATTTTAGGTGCAACTTAGAAGTGTATTAAATGATGACGTGACCCATTAATCTAAATTGCAGGGCTTTAGAATTTATTGAATTGATTCCAGCAATTTTTGTCTGTCTTTAAGCTGTTAACCGCAGATGGCTGTCACAGCTTAACCGGATTATGGGTGAGCGCTGAGGCCACTTAACCCGGTAAAGATAAAAGATATTAATTGGAGCAATAGAGTTAGAGTATTTAACGTTGTTACAATAGGAAAACATTTTCTGGTAAGTAAGGAGTAAGTGGCGTAAAGATGATAATGCGAATCATAATTTGGTTCCCATACGTCTGGCCTAATTGGTAACGCGGTTGAAACTGATTTCCAATATATAGTAGTTTATTACTGGTAGGGCCAAACTGTTGACAGTTTTCTGTCTACAGTCGCGCGCCGATCCGTTCGGGTTTATACCCGTGCGGTGTGTGTGGTTATCCACACACGCAGAAAATCTACATCTGAATAGTGGCAATGTGCTGTTGCGCTTTGTTCAGTGAGCGAGAGAGTCGGAAACTCAAATTTCTGGTTAGATTTTGTTTGATAGGAGCGGCTTAGCTGTGTCCCTGGTACTATAAAGGTCCATTAGCGACTGTAACACTTACCATCAGGTGTGCTGCTTGCTCGTTTGCCATGATCAGTGTAAAAATAAAGACATGGATTCGAGTCTCGTGTGTTTTTTAATAACTTTTCACATGCAGAACCGAGGTCGCCAGATGGAGGCCCAAGTGCCATCGCAATATTTTAAAGTGTTTAATACATACATACATACATATCATCACGCCAAATCCCTTGCAGGGTAGGCAGAGAGAACAGAGTGCCAGAGAACTCTATCTCTGCATATTTCACTCGCTTCCTCAACATTCATAATTCTCTTCATACACGCTCGCCGGTTTCGGAGACTCTTGACTCCACCTTCCTTCAGTACATGACCGATCTGGTCTAGGTAGGTTAGTCTCGGTCTCCCTCGGTACCTACATCCTTCCACTTTCGCATTGTATATCTTAACCAGACGTTCGTTCGGCATTCTTTCCACATGTCCGAACCATCGGAGCATTCCCTTTCGTATCTTTACACCAATACTCTCTTTTATACCTACTCGCTCTCTTACGTCGTCGTTACGAATGTTATTTACAATATTTTAAAGTGTTTAATGCAGATTATAAACCTGTTTAATATAAAATATATTCAAAAGAGTTCACAGAATTTTACAAATAAAAAAAAAAAACAAACTAAGCAGTAGTTTTTACTGTCATTTACATAAATAATAAAATTAAAACCTGAGTCATGTTTTTTACAACTTGCGAGTCACGTGCTATTGTTTACCTATGTTTTTTTTTATAATAAGCATATATTATATTTGGCTTAGATAATAATAATATATCATATTGCTAAAGTTTGGGCGTTCATTCATTACGTGAGGCACATTTGAGGTTATTTTTTTGAACAGCCCTTCTGGTGAGATGTTGAAAATTCGTTCACCAATCGCTACATTATCAGCGGATAACATAAGCTATATTTTATCGACGTATTCCCATCATCATCATTATCATCACAGCCCATAAATGTCCCACTGTTGGGCTCGGGCCTCCTTCGTAATGGGAGGGCAATTAACCTACTATACCGCGCTGGTCATAGGGCTTTGTTTCGAGTTTTTTTTCTCTCGCATAGATGTTATATGCATTTTATATCCCTTAGTCGTCTCGTACGATCATCCACGGGTAAGATATGGGGTGGTGAATAGTATTCGTACTCCGTCACAACACGGAAATCCCATTGTAACTGAAAATACGTGGTTGACACCGCTGCAATTTCTTAGTAATTAATATTTTTACTGCAACATATCGTTATGTGATTTTATAACCAACTGCTACAATGTACATACATACGATTTCACACATTTTAAACTACACTATTGAATCACGTCTGCATGTTTTCGAAGGTTTTTACAAATGAATTCCCGCGCAAACTCGACGACTTTCAGCCGGACGAACATATAGGTTCTTAAAATCATATTCACACGCTGCGCCAGATTATACCGAAGATCAAGGAATATAATTGGCCTCTTTGTCTGGACTGTATGGATTATGAGAAATTCTTTGAATCCTGAACAGCGCTGCAATTTTGTCAGTGTTCCCAAATCGACTAAATCATTATCATTCTCCTACTCTTATCCCGATTACTTGGGGTCGATACAATATGTACTCTTCTTTCATAGTACATATTGCAAAAGTTATTGGCAATAGATAATGACCGATCGCCTGCCAGACGTCAACCTTCCTTGGGAATGCAATTTTTGACCAAACGGCATCAGATAGAGTTGGCCCAGGTCTTTATAAGGCTCTTAGTCGTCTTTTACGACATCCACGAGCAAATTAAGGGATGGTAGTATTCGCCGCTACCACACAGCTATTCAAATCGATTAAATAAAGATAAGAAACTTAATTAAAGTACATAATACTAGTCTACACTATAAATTGGTTTACAAAAATTACCTAGATTTGGAGTGCAGACTTTGAACCGTGACTCTCAAAACGTTTTTTTTTTGTTGATTATATAACGCATAAATAATTACTAATTAATTATACTTCAAATAGTTAACAAAGATGGGTTCCTTTAACATTATATTTATTTTTAATTCTAATAACACATTTAATGATTAATTTTATAGCATACATAGTAATATACCTTGACTTATAACAAGTAACTGGCTGTAACTAGTTGTTTATGTGTTATAACTAGTTCTTGTAGACAATGTTGTTTGCACAAGCGTTAGTTACTTTTAAACTACCATATAGACACTTAAAGGTTAAATGTCAGATTGTCAGAACAATCTTTTACTCTTATATACCGGACTTAACAAGTTTCCTAGGAGAGTTCGACTACCCATTCTTCTAACGATCCTGTAACCACTTTTTATGACTCCCATGAGAAATTAAGTGGTGGTATATCTTGTATTCTTAGCAATAGTGGTAGGACCACGCTGTGGACAGTTGTCTGTGTACAGCCGCGGGCCGGTCCGTCCGGGGTAGTACCACACTCTCGCAGAAAATCGATGTTTGAATAATGGCTGTTTGTTATTGCACTTCGTTCGGTGAGCGAGAGAGCCGGAAGCCCAACGGGGGTGGGTTTGGGGATTGTATTGGTCGGCAGCGGCCTAGCTGTACCCTTGATATTGCAAAGGTCCATGGGCGGCAATAACACTAACCATCAGGTGTGCTGTCTGCTCGTTTATCATCATAATCAATAAAAAAAAACATCGTCACCACACGGAAAATAATTAATAAGTAATAATAATTGTTAGGCGATAATTCCTAATAGTTTTTAAATAGCGTGGCAGTGATATCAACAGAGTCTATATTTATATAGAATTGTACATAACTATTGAGGAAACCATTGTTTATTTCCACGTAGAGGTAATCATCTGTCTTTCTGATTATCCTCATTGCGAATCACGTGCAAATATTATATATAGTGCCCTTTCGTCGTTAACGTTCAACAAACATGTTACTTATGTAAAAAGTTAACATTTTTATGATAAGATTGTGAAAACAAAGTCGATAAAGACTTTGTTTTCACCGAAATACGAGACAGTGAAGTAATAAATACAGATAAATAAATCCATACATATTCAGGGGCGGGTCTAGCACGTGTAGCGCCCGGGTGCAATTAATCACCTGGCGCCCTCTTGTATCAAAATGCGCGAACAAAATGAAATAGGTTGATAGTTACAACACGTGCGACTAAACTCCGAATCTCGCTGGAATGCGTTGTTTCATGCTTAGTCTCGTTGTTTTGACACAAAACCAGGCAAACGCAATCGGATTATAAAGTTACGCTGAGCATGGCAACAAAGCAACCTACCCAAACCTGTCAAATAACGCACTACGTTTATAAATGGTTAAGCACACGCTGTGTACGGTGCGCCCGCTCCGTGCGGAGCGTTACAGTGGAGGCTTTTTATGTCCCCTGACACCCGGCGCCCGGGTGCACCGCACCCTCTTCTCTATAGGTTAAACCGCCCCTGTATTTGTTTATAAAAACTTGAATACGAGCGAAAAATGATTGTCGCACATGGGATATGAACTCACACCTATTGGAATCCGTTCCAATCGTGCTACCATTTACACCAGCGTGAGTTGTCGTATGACATTCAATTTTCGGCTCGTATTATATTTTCGTGTGCCATCCACCCGACATTGTTTACACATTGTTCAGATTTAGTACTCTAACTTTGCAGTTAGAATTGTATTAAACGTGACACGACCCTGTTATTCAAATTACTGAAATTTAGCGTTTAACGTGCTTGAATATTTATAAAAACTCCCAAATGTGACAATCATTGTTCGCTCGTAATCAAGTTTTTATAAATAATCAAGCATGTTATATGCTAAATTTCAGTAATTTGAGTAAATTTGCTGTTTTTACATTGATGCCCATGTTTTCTGTTTCATTCCTATTTTTTACTGTTTTTCATTTAGCGTTCATCACCACCTATTACTATGCAAATATTTTATGTTACCACTTAAATATATAGTTATGGAATATAACACAGTAACATTAGATTACAGTATCAACACCTGTCGAAATTCGAGGGAATTTCCAACGACAATCTGTGATTGACAGTCATATTTGTACGCAAGGAGAATACCCAGTGCAAGAATGAGCCGAGAATACACTTCTATAGTACTGTGGGTTGTATTTTATTTATTAATATCACTTCAGCAAAACTGTAGCAATATAAATATATTGAATTACACATACATACACACATACATATCATCACGCCATATCCCTTTGCAAGGTAGGCAGAGAGAACAGAGTGCCAGAGAACTCTAATCTTTGCATACTTCACTCGCTTCCTCAACATTCATAATTCTCTTCATACACGCTCGCCGGTTTCGGAGACTCTTGACTCCACCTTCCTTCAGTACATGACCGATCTGGTCTAGGTAGGTTAGTCTCGGTCTCCCCGGTACCTACATCCTTCCACTTTCGCATTGTATATTTCTTACATTACACACTAAAATCAGAAATAATTGATTGCTATTCTTATGAAACAGAACTAGACCTTTGAGACTTTTTACCTAAGAGCTGGAGCAATGGAACATATATTCTTAGCTCCTGATTGTACACGCTTCACGCTTCTTAGCTCCTGATTGTATACTGTATGGTTATAACAGCAGCTTATGTGATTAAAACATACCAGAAGAACGGAAAAGTACCTTGTACGTATAAAAATATTTAAATACTTGAAGTTGCTTGCCGATCAGTTTGTTTTGTAATCGGCAAATGACCTTTGTGACTATTTTGGTTAAAGTTTGATTGTTATTTCTGCAGCGTTATTCTTGGCAGTAGTACAGACACGTGACTCAGGCGTGAATCCAAATATTGTGACCGCGTAATCCGTTCAGAATCAATATGGAGTTTGTTTTTATTAATATAATGTGTTGCGAAGCGTTGACAGTCTTGTTGACTTAGCAATTAGGTTAACGGTTGCCACGTTGCGACTGACGTTTATGAGATCTTGGGCAGAAATCCTGTGTGTCTATGAAACTCGAATGAAACCGGGTTTGATAATCCTAAATCCAAAATCTTTTGAATTTAACGATCCATTTGAAACTTGACAATTGGCACGTTTGATTACAATGACCTTACTACCATCTTTTAATTACATTTTGAACTCGAGTGATACTTCGCTATACATTCACCAATAGAATTGGCTACGATTTCAATATAAAAGATTTGAATTGAAATGTTTTGGTGGCACGATTTTAAACGATGATTGACGAGCGGCTGTTCGGATCCGAAAAGTTCACTTTCGGCTTGTTATAGTTTTCAGCAGTTTTCGACTCTTCGTTTTCGATCTTGAAGGTGATCACGATCTCTTCGCATTTTTCTCCGCTTTTAGGCTTATGTATTAATATGGTAATACGTCATCATTTTCCTACTCTTTTCCCAATTACTTAGAGTCGATACAATATGTACTCTTCTTTCAGTACATATTTTGAAAGTTATTGGCAATAGTTTTATGACCGACCGCCTGCCAGACCGTCAAACCTCCTTGGGAATATAATTGTTGATCAAACGGCTTTAGATGTAGTTGGCCCAGGTCGTTATAAGCCTCTTAGTCGTCTTTTACGACACCCACGAGCACAGCAAGGGTTGGTAGTATTCGTAGCCGCTACCACACAGCTTCGTTATATGGTAATACGTGTGCCAATTAAATTATTTTACTACTTTCGCTAGCCATATAGCTGTTCATTTGTTAGTTTATCTGTCAATTAGTCTACTCCGTGATCTCATAACGTAGATAATTAAAATTCCCGCAGTGTGTGTTTTTAATGCCATTATAACATTAATAAAAATAAGTCAATATTACATGCATTCTCATACAAGAGACGTCTATTTAGCGCTTTTGCTTTTACGTATTTAAAAAAGTAAATATTTATATTACCTTTCGTGAGCCAGTCCAACTCGCACTTGCCCAGTTTTTATTACCATTCCAAATACTTAGTATTGCATTTATGCATTATTACCAAGAATCCGTTAGCTTGCATTAAATAATAGTGTTAATTAATAAAGGTTAACTTTATTATTCCACTCATCAGAGACCGGTTGTTAGTCATTATGTTTTGTATTTTCCTTTTCTTGCGGGTATTTAATTGGTATACTTCAATTTGTTTCAACTTTTAGGCTCGTAATTAAGTTTTTTATAAATAATCTAGCTCGTTTAATGTTAAATCTCAGTAATCATCACTATCACCATCATCCCAGCCCATATATGTCCCACTCTTGGGCTCGAACCTCTTCCGTAATGGGAGGGAAATTAACCTTGTCTCTTACGGTCACCATACGGTAATTTGTATAATAAATTCTAATTGAACAGTTAGAGTATTAAATCGGTACAATGTGTAATCGTTGTCTGGTAGATGTCACGCGTCTCCCATAAAGACGTCAAAGTAACACGAGCTGCAATTTGGTTGTCATACGACAGCTCACACTTGTCTAAGTGGTAGGGCGATTCAAACAGGCATGGCGCGTCCCACGTGTGGAAATTATTTTTCGCTCGTGAACAAGTTTTAGAATAACCACTAGGTTAAGACCTTACTAATGTTAAATGCTAAATCTCTGCAATTCTACATTAGTCATTACTACTTATTTAGTACATTACTAATGTTAAATGCTAAATCTCTGCAATTCTACATTAGTCATTACTACTTATTTAGTACATTACTAATGTTAAATGCTAAATCTCTGCAATTCTACATTAGTCATTACTACTTATTTAGTACATTACTAATGTTAAATGCTAAATCTCTGCAATTCTACATTAGTCATTACTACTTATTTAGTACATTACTAATGTTAAATGCTAAATCTCTGCAATTCTACATTAGTCATTACTACTTATTTAGTACATTACTAATGTTAAATGCTAAATCTCTGCAATTCTACATTAGTCATTACTACTTATTTAGTACATTACTAATGTTTCTCTGCAATTCTACATTAGTCATTACTACTTATTTAGTACATTACTAATGTTAAATGCTAAATCTCTGCAATTCTACATTAGTCATTACTACTTATTTAGTACATTACTAATGTTAAATGCTAAATCTCTGCAATTCTACATTAGTCATTACTACTTATTTAGTACATTACTAATGTTAAATGCTAAATCTCTGCAATTCTACATTAGTCATTACTACTTATTTAGTACATTACTAATGTTAAATGCTAAATCTCTGCAATTCTACATTAGTCATTACTACTTATTTAGTACATTACTAATGTTAAATGCTAAATCTCTGCAATTCTACATTAGTCATTACTACTTATTTAGTACATTACTAATGTTAAATGCTAAATCTCTGCAATTCTACATTAGTCATTACTACTTATTTAGTACATTACTAATGTTTCTCTGCAATTCTACATTAGTCATTACTACTTATTTAGTACATTACTAATGTTAAATGCTAAATCTCTGCAATTCTACATTAGTCATTACTACTTATTTAGTACATTACTAATGTTAAATGCTAAATCTCTGCAATTCTACATTAGTCATTACTACTTATTTAGTACATTACTAATGTTTCTCTGCAATTCTACATTAGTCATTACTACTTATTTAGTACATTACTAATGTTAAATGCTAAATCTCTGCAATTCTACATTAGTCATTACTACTTATTTAGTACATTACTAATGTTAAATGCTAAATCTCTGCAATTCTACATTAGTCATTACTACTTATTTAGTACATTACTAATGTTAAATGCTAAATCTCTGCAATTCTACATTAGTCATTACTACTTATTTAGTACATTACTAATGTTAAATGCTAAATCTCTGCAATTCTACATTAGTCATTACTACTTATTTAGTACATTACTAATGTTTCTCTGCAATTCTACATTAGTCATTACTACTTATTTAGTACATTACTAATGTTAAATGCTAAATCTCTGCAATTCTACATTAGTCATTACTACTTATTTAGTACATTACTAATGTTAAATGCTAAATCTCTGCAATTCTACATTAGTCATTACTACTTATTTAGTACATTACTAATGTTTCTCTGCAATTCTACATTAGTCATTACTACTTATTTAGTACATTACTAATGTTAAATGCTAAATCTCTGCAATTCTACATTAGTCATTACTACTTATTTAGTACATTACTAATGTTAAATGCTAAATCTCTGCAATTCTACATTAGTCATTACTACTTATTTAGTACATTACTAATGTTAAATGCTAAATCTCTGCAATTCTACATTAGTCATTACTACTTATTTAGTACATTACTAATGTTAAATGCTAAATCTCTGCAATTCTACATTAGTCATTACTACTTATTTAGTACATTACTAATGTTAAATGCTAAATCTCTGCAATTCTACATTAGTCATTACTACTTATTTAGTACATTACTAATGTTAAATGCTAAATCTCTGCAATTCTACATTAGTCATTACTACTTATTTAGTACATTACTAATGTTTCTCTGCAATTCTACATTAGTCATTACTACTTATTTAGTACATTACTAATGTTAAATGCTAAATCTCTGCAATTCTACATTAGTCATTACTACTTATTTAGTACATTACTAATGTTAAATGCTAAATCTCTGCAATTCTACATTAGTCATTACTACTTATTTAGTACATTACTAATGTTAAATGCTAAATCTCTGCAATTCTACATTAGTCATTACTACTTATTTAGTACATTACTAATGTTAAATGCTAAATCTCTGCAATTCTATTTTCTTAACAGCTTTTTATCCGTTTTGTTAAAGAAATGGCTATATTTCTTATTTATAAAACAGAGTCTTGAATTGACTGGTAAATGTTAATGGTGTAACCCTCCGCATCTGTCCAGATGTCTCTGATCTGTCAAAAAATAATGAAATGAGTCCAATTTCATTATTTTGTTTTCATCGCAACTGTTGAGATAACAAAAATGTGATTGATATATATTATAAATATTATTGGTTTATGCCGTTGCGTGACGTGCGAGTTATAAATAAGCAAACCACGCAAGTGAATGTGCTTTAACAGATTCAAAAAAGATACCAACGGTATTTTCCTTAAGTGCAAAGTTAAAATGTGTCAGATCAGCTGATCGAAAGATTAAATTTATTGGACAGATATCTGTCTGTCGTATTTTATGTAACTAGTGTGAATTACAAGCTTAGTGGTGGTTGGCAATAGGGAATATGCACGTGACTCCAAAATGACCAAAATATTTTTTTTTGTAATCTTTATTGCTTAAATAACATACCTATACAATTATTTTTGAAATTCATCATTATTTAATAGTGAAATTTAATTATCAAAAACCGGCTTTTTTTGAAATTCGCTCGCAAATTTCTAAAACGCAACGCGATTGGTTGTTCTTGAACAACCAATCGCGTTGCGTTTTAGAAATTTGTCGTCTTGACGTGACGTCATCGTACACTCGAGTCTTCTGGTATCAAGGCTTTTCTATAGTGATTATTTTCTATCGTTACCCAGTTATTTCATGAGTTATTAGTTTTCTGTGTTCAAGTATTAATCCTTGTGAATGAGAGACTTAACAAACGTCACTTGTTGTCCCTGTTCTAATGCCATTATTTTGTATTGCATATAATTCTCTGTATCTAAATACCCAATAGAAAAATGAATAATAAATAATTTCAAACATTTCTCTTACTCTAATAAGTTAGATGTTTTCATTCATAGGTATCATAGATGACTAAACATACCTATATTACTTTTAGACCCTATTACATATTGAGAATATATCTTTAAGAACTTTACGTAAACTAGATAGTGTATGTCGAAGTTTGTTAACAAAACAAGTATGTGCATGTAATTAAGGAAAAATGATTCTTTTATGTACTTCATCACTTCTCTAATGTGTTTACTTACGTTAAAATGATCTTCACAACAGTATAAACTGCTCAAACACAACACCTTGTCTTTTCTCATCGCCTTGCATAATTTTTGGAACGAAGTTCCTTATCGCGCGTTGTGAAAGGGGGCTAGACGGAAAAAATTCTTACGAAAAGTTGTCACGACACTTTTTGCTATAGTAAGCTATTGTAAGCTGTGCGGCGTCGCTCGTCGGCTCTCTTATAGAAAGCAAGCCAGATATTTTCATTTCTATTTCGCATTGAACAGTGTGGTGTCGCGACGATTTTTTTTATAGATAGAGTGATTCAAGAGGAAGGTTTATATGTATAATATATGCATAATGTACTAGAGAAACACTGATAATTTTAGAGGTTTCTAATGCGATGTCGTAAATAAACACATTATTTTGCGCTTACATTGCAAACGCTGGCTGAACCCTACGAAATAGATCAAAATAAAGTACTACAGTATTATACAGCTTAAAAAGGCCTACAAAAAAGTCCGCGATGGTATATATCTATCTCTTAAGGATAACATACTATATCCATTTTAATACTTTAAAAAATGTTCTATTATAAAACGGTAATTGAAAAGCTATTTACACAAATACTGTATTAATCCTTATCATTTTAAATACATTAGTTGGCTTGAGCATTTCATGAAGATATTTTTTTTCCTTCAGACCATGCAAATTAAATCAATACCTTAAGAGATATAGCAAAATCAAAATAATGCGCAACGAAATTATTTTCGCCCGTGACCGGGCCGCGTGGCCGGCTCGCGTTCGAGCTCGGGGCCGAAAAGTTTTGGTAGTCTAGTGGAATTGTATATCCTATTATTAATATTATAAACGTGAAAGTTTGTAATAATGTATGGATGTGAACATGTTTGTTGCTCTTTCACGTAAAAACTACTGAATGGATTTTGATGAAATTTATAGTAATATAGCTTGCACATCAGAATAACACATAGGCTATAATATATAAAGATATTTTGCAAATTGGCTAAAATATAACGATAAAAATCGCTTAAGGCAGAATAAAATTATATAATTAAAATAGAACTTCGTTCCATCCGGGTGTCCCTTGACACCTCCGGTTTTTTTTTCTTATTTATTACATTTCTCGGCATAAGGAAATATACTTTGTTAGGTACAGTTTTGATAATATGTTGGCACATAGGAACGACACAATATTTATAATACGGTTTTCTGATCTTTTCCATGGTAATAAGTTGTCTTTACACTCCCTTTTTTAATTTTCTATAACTTCGTGAACCAACCATTTCGTTAATGACATCCAACATGTATGTGTATTCTGATGTCACAGAAGCGCGCACTAATAGGCGTTTTTATCGCCCAAAAATGATAGTGATTTTAATAATTCATTTTTTAGCTTAATGGTTTATATTTTGGATGTGTTATATTTATTTTTGGTAATGTAATAACTAGTAGAAACGTTTAAAAAAATGAAAAAATATCATGCATATTCCCCATTGGTCCAAGTGTCACATTTCGCAGACTCAACTGTGAAATAATTGGTACTCTTTTTATTTAAAAAGAAACTTGTTTACCAGCGAAATATGATTGCTACAATTGGGGCGGGAAACCTATTGGCAATCCGTTCCAATCGTCCTACTATTTAGACAAGTGTGAGCTATCGTGTAACAATCAAATTCTGGCTCATATTATTTTGTCGTCTTTATGGGAGACGTATGCCATCTATCGGATAATGATTACATATTATACCGATTATCGGACACACAACTATACATTGTATGTACACTTTTATTCTATCAATGTCATACGCGACCACTATGGAGTGTCTTTGAGGACTGTTCGTTGTCTTCGTTTCTTTTAGTACACTTACGAACCAGAAAGTCGGTGTTGAATTCTTAATCCATCACCGCATTCTATAACTTCCCATCTATTTAAATATTTTTGTGTGTGTTTTTTGCTAAGTGACTGCACGGATGGCGTAGTATTTAAGATACCGTATACCTTCCGAGCCACTGCCAAGTTTCGACTCCTACGCAGGACAATAATTTGTGCGATCCGCAATATGTTATTCTGAGTCTGGGTGTAATTTGTCCGAGTTAATTGCATGTTTGTAAAGGCCCCCGCAATACAAAGAATATTTCCTTAGTGCAGCGTGGGTCTTTGAAAAATAAAAGTGAAAAAAAAGGTGACGGGAAAAGAATGACTTTGTAATCAAGTTGTTTTAATTTTATATGCTAGATATGTAAAGCTGGAATGGAGAAAGAGTTAGTTGATTGACAGAGCGAAATCTTATCATTAACACATTCTTTTTGGTTATGTATCTGGTTTTATCTTAAATACCTATCGATAGATATATGTTGTACCAGCTCAGTATAACAAGAGAGTAAAAAAATGATTTTACCTATGCCCACCAAGCTATCTGTCCAGTCAAAAATAAAACCCCGAAGGCTATAATTATTAAAAAAGGTCCGGAAACATTGTTGGTGAATATAAATAAATTTGCAGTCATTAGCCGAATGACCTTTAATATTTTGAATTTGTCTTTTAAATTATTTTTCTTGAAAACTTATTTTATATTTTATATGCATGTTTGTGTGGTGATATATTGTATTTTAGTCCAATCCTACACGAAAGAGCTTATCATACACTGAGTCAAATCGTGAAATGTGTTATATAATGTCACGAAAACGAACTGGCAAACTTAAGTCTTAAATTTTCGTACAAATTACGACAGCATTCATATTTTTATTCAATATTTTTCTCATAGCTCTATTAAGGCAATAAGTCTCAACAAAAAGAACGAAACATTATTATTCTCTTATCCCAATTACTTGGGGTCCATACAATATGTACTCTTCTTTCAGAGTACATATTGTAAAAGTTATTGGCAATAGTTTTATGACCGGCCGCCTGCCAGACGTCACCCCTCCTTGGGAATGTAACTGTTGACCAAACGGCATCAGACGAAGTTGGGCCACGTCATTATAAGGCTCATAGTTGTCTTTTACGACATCCACAAGCAAAGTAAAGGTTGGTAGTATTCATATCCGCTATCACACAACTTAACAAAAAGAACGAATAACTTCAAATAATTAACTGTAGATCCCACATACATAGACTGGCTGGAATCCAACGTAAGAGTTCATTGCTCTAAATACTCTTAAATTATCATTTACTATGTCAAAAGTCAGATTTGCTTATTTTAGTTTTCAAGAAAAAATGCCTATTCTTGAAATTGTTTTTAATTATACTCTATTAGCTTATTTTACACGGTTCCACGCCGGTTAAAATACCTTTCTGACATGCACTATACTTATTGCTAAACCTTTAAATTTTATTAGTGTTTATACTTTCTTAAAAAAACAACGACGTCATCATCATCATCATTATCATCACAGTCCATATAAGTCCCACTTTTGAGCTCGGGCCTCCTCCGTAATGGGAGGGCAATTAACCTACTATACCACGCTGGTCAGACGTGTTGGTATAGCGTTTTGTTTCGAGTATTCCTTCTCTTGCATAGATGTTATATGCGTTTTATATCCCTTAGTCGTCTCGTACGATCACGCACGGGTAAGATATGGGGTGGTGAATTGTATTCTTACTCCGTCACCACACGGAAAAACAACGGATTAAGGACTAAAACATTGCATCCGAAAACAATACAAGACTACCTATCTTTATCTTATACTATTTAAAATATATCCTGACTCGTAATTTATAACGCTTGCAAGATAAATATATACATTGAAGGGTATTGTTTCGAGTTATATACTCTTGCGATGATGTTATCAGCTTAAATTCCTTAATAGACACATTGTATTCTTATTCCATTACACCATTCATATATTTAGGATCATTTTTATAGACCGATAACCTTTCTTGATAAGCGAAAATATTTTTCCATTAGAATTGGTAGTTACTAGTTCTTAATATTATCGTTTAATTAAATTAGCTTCATAATAATTGTAGTTTTGCGGAATAGTAAGATGTTACCACCCATACCTTGCAATCATAAGAGACTTTATGGAACGTATAGGTTTATCTTCCTAATTATGGAAAGACTTAAAATAAAACCAATATGAAGAGAGATCACTTTTTTACCTAACATATGGGCATATGGCCCATTCTCGTATTATAAGATAGGATACGTTTGTTGATCTACTTTCAGCGGGACTTCCTAAGCGCTTTAACATATCTTTCCTTAAACAAGCATCGAATTTGTAAATACGATATCAGCTTAGGACATTATCATTAAAACTTAAGCTCAGAGTGGACTGTGGACTAGCCATTCGCCATAAGATCTATCAGAAATATATAACATCCTTAACATTCAACAAGCCTAGTGGCATATTAATGTACTCTGATGAATAAGAAGTAAAGTTAAAATTAAATACATGCACCAGCGGTCATAAAGCAGGTTCCGAATCAACGCCAAAGAAACGCTACAGTCGACGAACTGTGCAATTGTATCAAATAAAGTTTTCCGTTTTATAAAGATAACATTAAAATTGCTAAGCAATTTTCAATCAATTCATGCTCAAAAAATAAAGCGATACGAGAGCCAACTGGTAAGAGTTGCTTGTAACTTTCCATAAACTTTGAATCGAAAAGTATCAACATCAAGCTTCAAGTGATTTTATACATATACACTACCGTCCAAAAGTTTGGAAGCACACCTGTTTTCAAACAAAACAAATAAATGCCGACTAATAGCGGTAAAAATTAGCAATAATCTTAAGTTTTACAACCTTTTACGACTGTCTACACAAACACAAAAGGATTATTATCCTACATTCATCAAGTTTTATGGAATTCCTTAATATTGACGAAACACGTGTTTTATGACTTAATCCGTCGGCTACTTTATCCTATGCAATGGTGTAGTTTTATTGATAATGTTTGCTGGTTTTAACTTTTTTAGACCTTATTCAGTCGCATTTGAGCATTGGCACGTGAAAGTTGTGATATTAACATTGTCTGTATTCGAAAGATATCGGCTACTACTTTGACCGTATTTTTTCTTCTGAAAATGGCAAAACGCAAGCAAATCACGCTTGAACAGCGAAGCGCTATTTGCACTCTACGCGAGGAAGGATACAGTGAACGTCAAATCGCAGAAAGGCTCGGAATTTCTTGTAAAGGTGTCCACTATACCCTTGCTAGAAAACAAGAAACGGGGAAAAATGAAGATAGAAAGAGATCTGGTAGGCCCAAATCCACAACAAATCAAGAGGACAACTTCATTAGAGTTCTTTCTAAACGGAATCGACGCTTAACTGCACCACAGATCACTGCAGCTCTGAATGATACGCGAGAAACACCCATTTCAACAACTACTGTTAAAAGACGCTTACTGTCTGCGGGATTAAGAGGATGTGTTGCTGCTAAAAAACCCAAACTAACAAATCGACATAAGAAAAATAGACTAGAATGGGCAAAAGCGCATAAAAACTGGACTATAGAACAATGGGAAAATGTCCTTTGGAGTGACGAATCAAAATTTCAGATTTTCGGATCCAATAGACGTGTCTTTGTACGCCGGTCAAAAGAAGAGAGGGCTTCAGAGGCATGTACAGTGCCTACCATCAAACATGGTGGTGGTAATGTCATGGTTTGGGGGTGTTTTGGCAACAGTAAACCCGGCAATCTTGTGAGGATAACCGGAAAATTAAACAAGGAAGGCTATTTAAAAATTCTCCAAGATTCTGCCATACCCAGTGGACTAAGTCTCATTGGTTCTGGATTCATTTTTCAACAGGATAATGATCCTAAGCATTCGTCTAAATTGTGCCAGAACTTTTTAAACAAGAAAAAAGCTGAAAACATTTTAAACATCATGCAATGGCCATCTCAATCCCCTGATCTTTCTCCCATTGAACTTGTTTGGGATGAACTTGACAGGAGGGTGAAAAGTCGTTGTCCTACGAGCTCAGAACATTTGTGGCAGCTATTAGAGAACGAATGGAACAAATTAGATAAAGATTATTTTAAAAAATTGATTAATAGAATGCCCAGAATATGTGAGAAGATTATAAAGGAGAAAGGTGGACACTTTGATGAAGCTAAAATTTAATCTAATTTACCATTGTATATTATTTTTTTATTTTGTTTAAGTTAGTTTCTGTTTGTTCTTTATTTTTTTATCAATACATTTAAATTTAAATGACTTAGTTTGGTTTTATTCGATTTTACCTTGCTGCTTCCAAACTTTTGGACGGTAGTGTATATACAGCTTCATTTAAGAATAATGATGTTGTCCGGGCCTTTCCAAACGACAAACATGCACATATTACATTGGCATGCGGAAAATCTTTTCGAAATATGTATTATTATGGTTTACCTTCAATATTTATTGTCTATTTTTAGTCAAAGGAAGATCAGTAATAATATAAATATTAGAATAGTGCCTGTACATTACAAAGCTAATTACTGGAGAGGATATAGTGGTTAAGGAAAATAAAGCTAAAACTTAAACTGAATTTAACAACGAACAAGATTACGGCGCTAAACTGGATATTTTTTTTAGAAAGACTATATAATTGGAACAAGACTAAAATGTTGCGTCATTTGGGATAATTATCCAAAAAGGTTTTGGGTATGAAGAACCATTGAAGCTGAATATGAATAGATTTTTGTAACCAATTCAAAATGCGGACATTGGGTATATGACAGATAATGAAATCCTACACGTCCTGGGGCGGCGTGGAGATGTGATGAATGGGACGTTTGATGATGATGATCTATCAACTATTGACGTCCACTGTTGGACAAAGACCACACTTCAACAGAAGACGTAGTGCTAAAATCACCACGCTTGAGAGGCGAATTAGTGATTGCAGTTGATGTTATAAAGAGATCTGCTATCCATTCTATGGGAGCAAAAACCGATTAAAGGAGTACCTTTAAACAGTTTTTAATGTGCGTAATTGAACTCAAAATCATTCTCGAGCTCGTTGGTTATATAAACATGGACACTTAAATATAATATACTGTTGTATATATATTTGAAAGGTTCTTGACAGATCAAATATTTAGGAAGCGAAACGATAACAATGGAAATAGAGGAAGCATTGTCTTTAATCGCTGGCCAAAATATCCTGTTATATTATCGTAGGACTTTACTATGGCCATTTTGTTTATACTTGACAAATAGTTGATATTATTACAGTTAATTTTCTTTTTTAATTTTGTTACATACATACATATCATCACGCCATATCCCTTGCAAGGTAGGCAGAGAGAACTGAGTGCCAGAGAACTATCTCTGCATACTTCACTCGCTTCCTCAACATTCATAATTCTCTTCATACACGCTCGCCGGTTTCGGAGACTCTTGACTCCACCTTCCTTCAGTACATGACCGATCTGGTCTAGGTAGGTTAGTCTCGGTCTCCCTCGGTACCTACATCCTTCCACTTTCGCATTGTACATCTTCTTAACCAGACGTTCGTTCGGCATTCTTTCCACATGTCCGAACCATCGGAGCATTCCCTTTCGCATCTTTACACCAATACTCTCTTTCATACCTACTCGCTCTCTTACGTCGTCGTTACGAATGCGGTCGGTCAGCCTAACTCCATAGATTTTCCGCAGAGATCGCATTTCGACCGCATTAATTTTACTTTCATACTCTTTTCTGCATACCCAACTCTCGCTTCCATACAGTAATGTTGGGACGAGCACTGCGTTATGTATTGCTACACGTGCCTTCTGGCTGAAGAGGAAGAGGTGGTGGCTGCCGAGAAGTTACCCAACGCTCCGTTCACTCTATTTCCCGCATTCACTCTTCGCTCTATATCAGTGGTGTACCTTCCATCTCGGCTAAATCCACATCCAAGATATACAAATTCATCCACTTGCTCTAGTACATCATTATCTATTGTTACTCTTACATCTGTTCTGGCTTCATCTCTTTCAAAGACCATTATTTTGGTTTTGCTCACATTCACGCGTAGACCCCTTTTCTTACAATCTTCTGTCATTGTGTCGACTAGGGTCTGCAGGTCAGTCGCTGACTGTGCCAGCAGGACTGCATCATCTGCATAAAGCAGAGCAGTGACCACTGAGTCGCCCATCTGGACTCCTACATTCATATCGTTCAACCTTTGGAGACATTTATCCAGATATATGATAAACAGCCTGGCTGACAGAACGCACCCCTGCTTAACGCCGATATTGACGCAAACCAAGGCGACATTCCATCATCCAGCCGCACACAGGCTCTACAGCCCATGTAACTGGACTGCACTGCCTGTAGCAGTTTACCGTTAATACCATACTCCGGTAAAATGTCCCACAGTTCCTTTCGTACAACTGTGTCAAATGCTCTCTCTCTTTACTTTTGTTAAAGCTAGATATCAATTGTATTTTATTGTATCAAGTTTACTACCACGGTGCTTGCACGAACTGGAATGTCTGCCACAGGCAATAACGAATAATCTGCCTAGAAATGACGTCCTAGACTACCCTAGCAAACAGTCTAGATGATAAGTACCTCAAGTTTGCTATATAGATTGCTAATATCAAACACCCAAGGGCGATAATGTCATAATCGCTACGCTTGATAGGAAGGAGGGTTTGCGATCGCAGATGGTGCTGTAGCTTCCCCAGGAGAGTGAACATTTTTTTCTCAGGAGAGTAAACATTATTTTGGTAACCCTTCAGTCTGTTTCTGTTTGAAACTAGTAAACAGAATTAAGCTAATAATTACGATTAATTTAAATAATTTTATAATCGTTCGACGATATCCTTGGCTTCCTTGCATGAAGATATTAATTATTTGTATCCTCAATTGGCATGCTGCGATCAATTATTCAACTTCCTACAGCGTATTAAATACACAAAAAAACAGTGGTCTGTGCTGGGTGTTCTACAAAGATTTTCCAACGTATTTTTACCGCTGAATACGAATCTGAAGTCAAAATTAGGGGTCAAACTGCAAAAAATGGAAAAAAATATGATAGAATCTACGATTTAATAATTATTGTTGTATATTTTTTTTTATTTTCTGTGTTTTTTGAGGTTTGACCCCCAATTTTGACTTCATATTCGTATTCAGCGGTAAAAAATACATCTGAAAATTTTTTTGTGGACCAACCACTTTTTTGTGGACCTGTGTTATCATGCAGAAAAACTGATTAGAGCGTAAAATTTCATTGTTTTTTTTTTTATTTTTCTCCGTTTTTTGCAGTTTGACCTCCAATTTTGACTTCAGATTCGTATTCAGCGGTAAAAAATACGTCGAAAAATCTTTGTCAAACACCCAGCACACACCACTTTTTCTTTTGTGGACCTGTGATATTATTAAGATATATTTTATAGAAATTATCATCAAAGAACATTCTTAGTTAGTAGTTATACTAACTAACTAAGAATGTTAACTACCTAACCTAACCTAACTTTTCGTTAGGTCGTACCATCATATCCTGCTCTTATTCCAATTACTTGAGGTAGATGAAATATGTCCTTTGCCATTTTTATAGTACATGTTTGACATGGATACAATTCATCCAACTTTTAAAGTGTAACTTTTTAGGAAGGCTTTGAAATTCTGATCCATATTTTTTTTCTATGACGAATTGTAGTGGGGGGTGTATCGGTCAGAGTAGAACCAGTGTCTCGCTGGCCTTCGGGTATCGGAGTAGAAACTATCTTCTATCGCTTTCATAATCTTATACACATACATACATACATATCATCACGCCATATCCCTTGCAGGGTAGGCAGAGAGAACAGAGTGCCAGACAACTCTATCTTTGCATACTTCACTCGCTTCCTCAACATTCATAATTCTCTTCATACACGCTCGCCGGTTTCGGAGACTCTTGACTCCACCTTCCTTCAGTACCTACATGACCGATCTGGTCTAGGTAGGTTAGTCTCGGTCTCCCTCGGTACCTACATCCTTCCACTTTCGCATTGTAAATCTTCTTAACCAGACGCACAATACTCTTGTGTTAAAATTGATACTCTGAGTTGGGGTGTAACGGACACAAGTCCGTAAATTGAAAGTTTTGTAAAGTCCATCCGCAGTGTGCTTGCTTTTAAAATAAATATAATATTATTGAATTACTGAAATTTTGCAGTTAATATGCTAGGTTATTTATAAAAACTTGTTTAAAAGCGAAAAATCAATTTCACATGTGAGGACCACCCACCCACGCCTACTGGAAATCCGTTCCAATCGTCCCACCACTTAGACAAGTGTGGGCTGACGTATGACATTCAATTTGCGGCTCGTATTATTTTATCGTCTTTCATGGGAGACATTTGCCCTCTATTCGACAATGTTTACACATTATAGATTTTAATATAAACTTCATAATCTTATGAAATATATAAATGATCAACACAACCTTATGTTATTTAAAAGGGATTAATAATCAATTGTTTCTCTATAGTCCAAAGTTCGACCTCTACTTTGTCTTTAAAAAGCACGCTATTGTTTTGTTTATATTGCTTTGGGTGGCAAACAAACATGTAACTCACCTGATTGTAAGACTACCGGGTCGCTGCCTACCGTAAATTTGGATCTCCTGCTCTCAAGTTCATCGAATGAATCGCAATAGTAAAATTTTACTACGCTGAAGCTTTTCTACGAGAGTGTGAAATTGATTGAGTCAACCAATTAGTGGCTGCTGACAGAAAACGGTTAGCAATATGTCCCTAGCATTATAAATCTTCGTTATTTTATCTCTGAGACCTTCGGTATTCACTCTCAAACATTCCTTATATCATCACATATTCTTACAAACAATAAATGGATTAACCTTATGTAGTAAGTAGTTATCTAAACAAATTGCGGGGATCAAAATAACCTGCTTATCTAGGTTTATAACAGGTATATCTATTCTATTTCTATACTGCACGTCTGGTCTTTTTAATCAATTTCTGTTTTTTTTCGAGCATAGTACCATACGTGGTATTGTATTTCTTACGTTACTGACACTTCTTAAATAAAGATGTCGACTGATTTAGAATTAATGCGATCGAGTCTTTAAAATAAATTAATATTGTTATTCAATCTAATTTACTTGATTCATGATTTGATCTGTGTGAAATGATTTAGTTCAAGAACCCACCTTAAATGGCCTCTTAAGACGCTCTGTTGACGATGAGACGTCCTGAACGTTGGTGGCTCTTGCCTAACAGAGAAATGGTACGGATTGTATTGGTGTCACAAGAAATCTGTCCTATTGCGGGTGCAGTATTTCAATGAATGCCAACAACCATTATTATGCAGCAATAGTGACGAATGTTTTGTAAGATATAAACATTTTGCGTCAGATTTCAAAATGCGTAGGTATTGAGTGAATTTAAGTCAATTGCTGGGTAAGCAGAATAAATTCTCACCCATTTTCTTCTCACCGGACTTACATTGTACTGTGGGCCATGATTCGTCTCCACAAGGACTTGGGGTCAATTGACTCTACACTATTGGTATTTGTTTACTTGCCATAGTCTTACTCTTATGATGACCATCAACGTGCTTTTATCCCTAACTACTTAAGGTCGACGCAATATGAACTCTGCTTCCATAGTACCTACACATTGCAAAAGTTTTGGCAATATTATTATGATTGACTGACTTCCTAGCAACAATCCTCCTTGGGAGTGTAAGTTTTGACCAAACAGCATCAGAAAGATTTGATAGATATATGTACATTTCTAAGTCTATTACGACAACCATAAGAAGCGTAAAGGTTGATAGTATTCGTAGCCGTCACCTCTCAGCACTAATAATACTCTAGATAGGGAAGAGAAACATGGCACGGTAACATTTTGTATTCCAATTCCATTATGCGGCAACTATTTCACATTATCTAAGACCTAGTTAGTTCTTGACTACATTACATTTGATGGTTTGTCATTTTGATTCTTTGTAGACAGTATGCTAACTTTAAATCTAGGGTTATATTTATTATAATACTACCAATATAGTGCCCCTAATAGAGACGAGCACAGTGGGAGGCAAATTTACCTGTAATACCAGACTGACTAGATGAGTTGAAGGTTTATTTTATGTTCTACTTCTCTTACAATGGTATTTATTATCTGTGTATATACCTGATTCATCTTGTACGAAACCTATAGGCAAGAACAGCGTATTCACCAATAAAATCGTACTTCTATTGTGTTCTGAAAATTAAGTATCTGTTATAGTTATGTTATCTGTTATTAAATTCTCAAGGTTTACAGGATACAAAGTATACAGGATGTATCTCGTTATGGCGTATACTAAAGGGGACCACATTTTATTAAATTATAAACTCTAAATTGTTTTGGTTTCATTCATGATATTTCTTCTTCGTTGCAAAATTATCATTAATAAGACTACGCTGCTAACAAAATGCTATCTGCAGCCAACGGTTGTTTCGGTATAGTATTCTCACACTCGCAAAAAATCGACGTCTGAGTCGTAGCAATTTCGCGTTGCGTTCCGAATACGGTGAACGAAATCCCACCGTTACGGTAGGCAACGAACTGACTTCGCGGTTGGATGGATCACGGATTAATCCGCCGCTGAAAGGCCAACCGTGTAAAGGCGACGCCCGAGCAACATTTTTGTTTGTTGACAGGGACGTTATCCGAAATTGAAACCCGTCGAGCTGACCATGGCACAGACGAACTCTATTTGTTTTGTGAAATAGTTGAGAGGAAAATAGAGACTTTAAAATTGTCCTAAAGGATTAGATAATTATAAATATGCATTGCTTTTCCTTATTTACTTATATTACAAATTCATTGTTTTAATAAATCTATCGCCATAACACAGAGATATAGGAAGCATATAATTATTGGGCACCAAGTATGTAATTGGATACGCTTAAAATCGAAAACTGACCACATTAAAATAGGATTGTTTTCTTTAAGATTATATGTAAATCTCTATTGCCATCTCTGCTATCATGCCCAACTTGACGGAGTGCTCGTATCAATCCATTTACATTAGTGAATATAGTCTGTTGGTGTAATTATTGTGTATTTTAAAACCTATAGAAGTTTTCTGCCATAATAAATATATTTTATTTGCTGTATGGTAACGGCGACGAATACTGCCACCCCTTATTTCGCTCGTGGATGTCGTAAAAGAGGACTAAGAGCTTTATACCGTCCTGAGTCAATTTCATCTGATGTCATCAGGTCAATAATTACATTCCCAAGAAGGGTTGATGTCAGGCAGGCGGCCGGTTATAAAGCTATTGTCAATAGCTTTTGCAGTATGTACGATGGAAGTGAAGTCCATATTGCGTAGACACCAAGTAATTAAGATAAGAGTACGACAATGGTGATGAGTGAACTTCACATCACAGCCCATATATGTCCCTCTGTTGGGCTCGGGCCTCCTCCGTAATGGGAGGGAAATTAACCTACTATACCGCGCTGGTCAGACGTGTTGAAGAATCAGACGCGTTGGAGAACAGAACTCGAAACAAAACCCTATAGGTTTTGTTTCGAGTTTTCCTTCTCTCGCATCGATGTTATATGCGTTTTATATCCCTTAGTCGTCTCTTACTCCGTCACCACAGGGATAAACCTCATAATAAACTTATTATGATCTAGTGAACGGAACTGAAGAAACAAAATAAGAACTATTTAATTTATATGTTCATTAACTTGACAATGTTAGTTGTTTGATTTTCTTTACCTTCCAACTTCATGTCCTTCTTCAACTCGCCTAAACTAACACTTAAAATTAACAAAATAAACATTAAAATGTAAAGTATATTTTAAATTAAACTATCTTAACTGCAAATAGGTTTCGCATAAAATTTAGAATTCAATTTTAATTTAACGAATCGTCTTGGAGAGGCTATTAATGAAGCAAGCTTGTTTTCACGATTAAGTTATTTACTTTGTTCGTTATATTGTACATAAATAGATTTTCAAACGACGCTCGTCAATGTTAATCGAGGTCATTCTATATGTCTGTAGTTAATTAAATACCACATTTTATTAGTTATCTTTGTTATTTTGTTATCACACGAAAAGAAAGCGATGCTTTCGTTATCAGGTTAGCTGTCTTTAGTTTTGTATTTTCGTTATCAAAGTTTTTAATGAATTCTACAGAAAAATCACCATGATGCGTGATGACGAAGTAAAGTATTATATTCATCATCATCATCTCAGTTCATATATGGCCCATTTGGGCTCGAGTCTCCTCCATAATGTAAGGCAAATTGGCATACTGTACCACGCTGGTCAGACGTGTTGGTATAGGGTTTTGTTTCGAGCTTTCTTCTTTTGCGTAGATGTTATATGCGTTTTATATCCCTTAGTCGTTTCTTACGATCACCCACGGGTAAGATAGGGGGTGGTGAATTGTGTTCTTACTCCGTCACCACCCGAAAAAAATCCACTATTGGATACAATTGCTGTGTGATAGCGGCTACGAATACTACCAACTCTTATTTTGCACGTGGATGTCGTAAAAGATGACCAAGAGCCTAATAACGACCTGGGCCAACTCCATCTGATGCCGTTTGGTCAACAATTGCATTCTCAAGGAGGGTTGACGTCTGGCAGACGGCCGGTCATAAAACCATTGTCAATAACTTTTACAATATGTACTATGAAAGAAGAGTAGGTACATATTGTATCGACCCCAAGTAGTTGGGATAAGATTAGGAAAATGATGATGATGGAGTACAATTAATAATTACATATATAAAATCGTAAAATAGATTATCGTCAACTCAACTCATAAGTCCCACTGCTGGGCTCGAGCCTCCACAATATGAGGGAAATTGATCTACTATACCAGACTGATCAGACGGATTGGTAAAGTTTTAATTCGAGTTTTCCTTCTCTTGCACACATGTTATATGCATATCATATCGTCTTTTACGATACCCATAGCCAAGAGATGGTGATGAATTGTATTCTTATTGCGTTGCCATACGGAAAATACTATGAATAAATTAATTAAATTGTTATAGAGAATTTCCTACGAAACGTGCTCACTATTATTGTTATTCAAATCAGTATCTATGAGCCTCTTTTTTTTGCCGTGGGCTATGGATGCGTCTCAACCCGCCAAATCGGTCCAGGTTGATGGAAGAGGCGGCGCGTGACCACCATAGACCCACCGTGCAACTCCTCTCTTCGCCGTGCGAGCGGGCCACCGGTACCCGATCTTTGTCTTCGGTGGCCGTACCTATGAGCCTCGAGGACGGGGTTGCAAGGCAAAATACGTGTTAGGAGAAGTCACAGAGACTTCGTCAGAAGCACCATTGTAATTGCAATCAGTACATATTATTGTCTTGAGAACGGGGTTGTAAGACAAAGTACGTTTTAGGAGAAGTCATAGTGCCTTCGTAAAAAGCGTCAGTGTGAATTTTGTAGCATGAACTTTTGAAGCCGCGAACCAATGGCGAGACATTTACATTAATGATATAAATTTTCGTCGATGTTTTGAAGCTTAAAGCGATAGTAAACCTGATGCCATTGCGATTCAGCTCCTAGTGACGGCAATGAGGATGTGTGTGTAGATTTTCCCCGCCATTAAAGTCCGCGCGATGCCGAAGTAACGGCATAGTGACATAAATACATAGTTAAACATTTATATTTTAATGTTAAAAATAACCTTGAATCATTTCATAACAACAATATTTTATCGTTTTAATGTTCTGTTTTCATTCTTGAAGATCAATACCACGTAATAGGGGTCATCATTGTGTTGGCGCGTGGCAAACAATGTTGCAGACCACTTTCTACTATTAAGTATTACTGGGTAAAAAAAACGTATTTTTTTATATACAACATCTCGTACAAAATAATAAATCTACAAACGTACAAAATTGAAACACATACTCTGAATACTTTGTGGATCGTATAAATTGTCTTGCATGCAAATCGAACCCATTGCATCCGGCACGGGAAGTCGGTACTTATTCCATTAGCTTGCTGAATACTGCATTCATAATTTTGTCTGATGCAAAATTTGTATCCCTATGCCATTTGACCGATATGTACCTATAACGCCTAAATAGTTAAGGCGGGAACAGTAAGTTGCCCATGGGTGTCGTAGAAGCCCATTCAGAATCCCTTCCCATCCATATGCAGACAATATCAACACAAGAGAAGCAAAACTCGAAATAAAATGCTCAACACCCACCCGTTTGACCACTGTGTAGAAAGAAGATCAATTCCCCTACTAGTATGGAGAAGGTCGGACTGGGCTCGAGTCCAGTGGAGCATATGAATTAAGATAATGACAATAAATTAACCATGAGCTATTGGGTTAAGGCTAGCGTTTATCACCACTTATAACTTACGATACTCGTGGGCATCGTAATTTTACGAAGGGAGCGCTAGGGGAGTAGGCAACAGAGTACACATGGAATACTCATAACACCCTTTGTGAAAAGACCTATGTCTAGTAGTGGAAATAAATGGTTTGGTAAAATGAAAATAGGTAAATAAACAAGATCCTAAATGGGGCATTAAGTATGCGTAATCAGCTGATTTGAATTTATAATAGCCAATAAACTGCCTGTGTGAGGTATATAATATGTAAAATTAGATAAGCTGGACATTGGATTTATGATAAAAACATTTACTTAGAATCATATTTGTTATATAACATCTTGTTTGTTGGTTACAGCTACCTAGTGAGTGGTGATGCAGACGGAAAATGTTACATATGGGATTGGAAAACAACGAAACTTTACAAGAAATGGAAAGCGCACGACGGCGTATGTATTAGCTCGTTATGGCATCCACACGAACCAAGCAAACTACTAACAGCTGGTTGGGATGGACTAATCAAATATTGGGATTGAAAAATAAAAGAATTTACTGCCAAGAACCATGTTTTAATTAAAACTATAACATGAACCACGAACCGCAATAGAATAACATTACATATATTTTTATAAATTGTATTTTTTTTTTACGTTTTTTATTAATTGCCCCCAATTGTCATGTTATGTTGAAGAGATTATGCCACCTGCATGGGATATTTGTAAGGTTCTTCGTAAGCGATATCAACCTTGTACTCCATGCTACATTCACGACAGGCGCCATTCTTTATGAATTCATTGAAACTTATATTATTCTCATGGAATGCTTGAGTGAGTGCAGTGATGAGGCTGTCGATCATCTCGGGCGTGTGATAGGGTCCTGGCGCGAACCGCAGACGTTCCTCACCACGTGCAACGGTGGGATAGTTTATTGACTGCACGTAGTGACCACGTTTCATCAGCGACTCGGCGACTAATGCCACCTTATCTGCGCCCTTCACAGGAACAGGTACAATGTGACTGACAGACGGCAGTTGAGGTAAACCAGCCACCAGTAGCGATAGTTTCAGGTAACGAACTATCGCTTGGTGCTTAGATCGCAAACTTCTTCCTTCCTCACTAGCGAGAAGTCTAATAGCAGCCAGTGAACCTGCTAGTACTGGTGGGGGTAGCGCCGTAGTAAATATAAAACCAGGAGCCAAAGACCTCACCGTATCCACCAATAAAGTGGAACCAGCAATGTAACCTCCGACATTACCAAATGCTTTTCCTAATGTGCCGGAGACAATATCTATTTTATGCTGTAAACCTCTCTCCTCTCCTATACCAGCACCATGCTTTCCATATAATCCCACAGCATGCACTTCATCCACAAATGTTAAAGCCCCAAACTCGTGTGCTATATTACACATTTCATCCAGGGGACATATCGCTCCACTCATTGAGTGGACAGTCTCAAATACGACTAGCTTCGGAACACCAGCTGGTGAATGAGCTAATAGCTCTCGCAAATGATTGGGGTCATTATGCCTAAATATTTGCTTAGAAGCTCGGCTATTTCTAATACCTTGTATCATTGATGCATGATTGCCAGCATCGGAGAAAATCAAACAGCCTGGTAATATCTTGGCTAATGTTGATAAAGTTGCATCGTTTGCAACAAAGCAGGAACTAAAAATTAATGCTGCTGGCTTTTTATGTAGTTTGGCTATTTCAGCCTCAAGCTTCTCGGTCATTTGAGAATTTCCAGCAATATTTCTAGTACCTCCAGCTCCAGTACCATAGGATTTAATAGAATTGATTGCAGCGTCTTGGACGACAGGATGACGAGAAGCTCCCAGGTAGTCATTAGCACACCAAACAGTAACTTGGCGATTTTCAGCGCCCTCCAACGCTTGGGGATACATACCGTCGGCGGCTAAACGCGACACTTTTCTGAAGATGCGGTATGAGTAATCCTTCTTCTTGGCGCTGATTTGTTCATGGAAGAACTTCTCGTACTGGTATGGTTGAACGGGCTCCATGATGTCTTCGGTCATTTCCTTAGGAGCCTCCGAAATAATAGAGTTCTGCTGAATGAAGGGACACTTGGTCTCGTCATTGCCGAGTGAGCGGAAACCTCGATTGAGTACAGGACAAAACTTTCCGTATTGTTTCATAAGGTTCGGCCCATAATTCTTCACGAACGCCTGGCTGAATGATCCTATAAATGGGCAGGGCATTTTTACTTTTTATGTAATCAATGATACAAGAAACACTTGCAACACAATGTACAGTAGCGTACTTTAACAATATTCGAGAAATTTGGAGCGTTGGCTCGCACTGTAGCCGAACGCGGTATTTGGTCAACTGCTTGCCCGACCAAAGGCACCTTTCATTTATAAAGTTGGTGTCGTCATATCGATTATAGTATGAATATATACTTCATTCACATTGAATTTTATCTCGGTTTCATAATAAAATTGTTGCCAAACTAAATAACATTTTGACATCTTGCCAATAGGGTTTCACTCAAGGTATTTTTTAATCATCCTTATTTATGACTATAGATACAAAGTCTTTCAATCGAATACACCATTACAATATTCTACATGATTTATTGAGTATCTTATTAAAAATCCCTTTCCCTTAGTAAATAAAGATAAACCTTTAACTGAAAACTAACCACCCAGTAAAAGGTATCCCTGGCAAATACCATCTTTTCCCTAATAAAATTGGTTAGAATAGGTTTATATCTTCTTCTTCTTAATGAATGGCCTCTGTGAGTGATTAACCACAACTTCGCCAATGTCAAGTAAAATAAGCTTAAAAAATTATAATAGATTTATATTTTAGTCGTCAGTCATGTCGGTTCATTGTCTAAGTGTAGGTTTATATCATATTCATTATATTTCAAGATATCAATACTTCATAATTCTTCTGTCATTTACGCAATAACTTGAGGACGATGCAATATGCACTGAAATGCACTCGTCTTCCATCGTACACTTCGCAAAAGTTACTGGCAATAGGTTTAAGGCCAGCCAGACGTCAACACTTCTTGATAATGGTAGTTTTCCAATTACAGAGCATTATGCGACTCAGTGGCGCACAATGCCGAATTATGCTGATGCTTAATTGAAGGGCCCAGTTCCAAAAGTCCCTTAGTCCAAAAACGACATTTTCGGATAATGAGCACCTTTGTACAAAAAATATTCTGGAAATATGTTTTCCATTAAGTTAACATAAAATCAAACATCTTAAATGTAATAAAAAAATAACCTTTATTCTCTATACGTAGACATCTTGTTAATCATATAAATGATTAAATAATTAACATTTTTTTTACATGGACTTATGTTCTACAGTAAAGACTTAGCCACTTTTTCTTACATTTCTAGGACATAGGAACTTTTAGTAGTTGACAATAGAGATCACTTAACTATAATATATGGGGAACTAAATAATCAGACTTTTCAAAATATATAAAAAACTATTGAACATTATTCAACCTCCTCGTCAGAGTCAACTACTACATTATTAGACAGTATATTAACATTATTAGTAATAACATCTTCGTAATAATATTTTTCAATATCGGGTACAAATTTTAATAGATGTTAGATATCCTTAAGTTTGCCTGGTTTCAAAGGTAATGCCGTTTCAAATTCAAAGGTAATGGTAAGTAAGGCCTTCATAGGCATCTTCTGGCTCAACACGAAAATTTCGCCCCACACCAACACGATATAAAGCAAAGGACTTGAATGGTCCCGTCATTGTGTTTTTCAGTGATGGACGATTTATCTTACTGAACATTACCTCGCGCGTTTGGGAAATGCCAGAAACTGATTTAACATAATTGTCAAACAAATCCTTGTAATTCTTAACTTTAATAATTCTTTCATCAGCCTGGCTTCTTCTCAGATTTTTTTTCTACGAAAACTGTGTCGAAACGTTGTTTTACTCTACTATTTTTGATTAAGTTGACATAATATTCAGGTGAATAAATAGTTTGCTTTTTAAGCCGTTTCCTTTCAATTTGTGCAAAATCCCTGTCTATTGGCATCATAGAATGTCCTGGAACTGGGTAAATTACATTCACTGTTGCAAATATACCTTTAGAACAGAGCTGATCTAAATAAGTAAACAGATATTTATTTTTGTTCTGGCTGAAACAGTTATCGCAAAAGAGGGCTAATTTTTTGTATTAACCTCCTTTAATTTGGGACAAATAATCATCTAAACAACTTATCACTTCATTAGGCCCCTTTGTGGCATAGTTTTCTGTGTAGAGGTACATAGTTGCGGTACCATTTTTAATATTGTGTATTCCAAAGTTATGAAGCCACAGCTGCCTTCTGTAGTATTCGTCCTGAATACTACAGAAGGCAAGGTCTTTTGAATGAGTTTCTATCATCTTCAGTTTATCAAAAAATACCTCTGCCTTCCTAAGATGTAATTCTTTTTTCAGAAGCAACTTTTTGGCTCGGTTCTGATTATTATTAATTTTAGAAGATTCTACATCAACCTTTAACTTTTCACAAACATTACAAATGTCTTTGCGAGGGACCCCAAAGCTAAGATTAAAATCGCAATTGAATACTTCCCTCATTTTTTCATATGAGACCACATTTTTGAAATCTGGATTTGATTCAATAAACCTTCTGTGCAGTTCAGCAACAGATAGATCAGCGTCTAAGTATTTACGGAGCTTATTATCAGTTCTTGAACAGTGAAACATTAATGGGGGGGTCCGGAAATAAAACTGCTAATATAATATATAATGCTGCTGCATAAAGCTTTTTATCTCATAAACAAGTGACTTAGGGATTTTTCATGAAATAACTTTGGACTAAGGGATTTCATTCCATTTAGGGACTTTTGAGTTCAAAATCATTGAAGTGTCAAAAAATAAAGCTACATTTTATATCACTTGGGTTCTTTTTATTCTAAAATCGAGGTTTATGTCTTGAGTGTTCTTTTACGTAGAATTAGAAAATGTTAACAGACAAAAAAATCCCTAAGTGGACTTAGGGACTTGTGGAACTTGGCCCTTCAATTGGAACGTGAATTAGTTTTTAAATGAACCAAAAGAGTGCGCTAAGTTCAGCGTTGAAAAAAAAAATCTCAGAGTTAGCAATAACCTAAATTAATCTATAAATAAAGTGGTATACATAATAATTGGTTGCAAACTATTTACGGTTATTTTAAGTAATTTAGATTTTGATTATTTAATAAACATTTTTTTGTTTGAGTAATTTTTTAAAATGAGTTCTATAGTGCCACAAACTTATCTGACCCGGTGGCAAATTGATGAACTAATGATGCTATTTTGGAATGACATTAAACGTCAACTGGCCTTCCATATTCTGATATTTTAGTTGTTGGTTGTTTATTTAATTTATTGTGCTTTTAAAATGCTGAAAACTTCAAAAAGTGATGCAAGAATTATTATATTACAAGGTTTAAGTTATATGAAGGAAGAAAGACATCTTCAGGCATAATTAATACCTTTTGAAAAAATATATGAGCGATCAAAGGTTAGTGTTGTCAGTCTTTGGATGCAAAAGAACACTATTAATAAATATTAAATATAGTTCGTTGTGTTAAATATAATGAATTGATTTGCTCTTAGAGTGTAATTATATTTGAATATGATTATATATTTATACAAATAATAGAATAATATTCTATTTATGCAAATTTAATTGTAATGAATATGGTTGATTATTATTAACTGCAACATAATTTTCTTGTTAGTACATAGTTAGTATATATATATATATATATGTATCTCTGTGTATATATATATAAATGTGTATTTAATATAAAAACATTGTTTTAGGGGTTGGAGATCGATTTATAAGAAAACTTGTAAAGGAAAAAGAGCAGGCCAATGAGAGCGGAGTAAAAATTTCTACACCAGGAAGAAGGCGGAAGAGGATGAAAGCTCAAATTGAAATCAATGATTTTGATTTCGGCGTCATTAGATATGTTTCACATACATCAATTTTCCAGTGTGCGAAAAGAAATGCCGACAATACCAAAGTGGGCATAGCGTGTTAAGCTTACCGCCATACCATTGCGATTTAAATCCAATTGAAATGATTTAGAGCTCAATGAAACGAAACATAGCAGAGCAGATTATTAAAAACTCTAATTCCAAAACGCCTAAATTAATTGGAGAGGCTATCAATAAAATAACTGTAAACGAATAGAAAATCACCAAAATCATGTAAAAAAAATTGAAAAGGAATACAGAAAAAGGGATACATACACATTTAGATGAGCCTTTAATTATGACTTTAAAGAGTGACAGTGAGACTGAAAGTGATGATTCATATGATGAAGTGACTGACGATTCAAATGACTTGGGCACACCTGGAATATGTCCATTACAAAAAAATTGCCTTATACTTGTAGATTATAATTATTGTGTTGAAATATAATTATTTATAAAAACTACATTTTTGTTTCTCTAGTAAGCATAATATAATGTCTTCATAAACATTGATGCTTGTATCACATTTATCTACTTCCCATCCGCGAGCAAACGGGTGAAAATGCTATAATTCCATTTTTTATGATTTCCACAGAAAATTCTTTAGTATTGAATATTGTTTTCTAAAACCGTTACCACATGGGGAAGTACTTACCGATTTTATTGAAAACCGATTCTACTGGCAACACTAAATGCGATAGCAGCGATGCTGGAGTTTTGGCGCGAATGTGGAAATGTCATGTCACGCTCTTGTATTATATTCATTTCTTTAGTGTTTTGTGGTGTTATATTGAATAATTTTGCTGGTATTTTATGCAATATGGTACAGTTAAAGTGCTGAAGTGTAGTGAATTGGTATAATAGTGGTTTACGTGTATTTTAATATTTGCCCAAAATTCCCAAAGAAAATCATTGATTAGGTTATCAGCGCCCGATTAATGGTAACGACTTGACTTACTGACAGACAATGACTATTAAGGCTACATAATATGAAGAAATGATGAACAATATATGAAAAATAATTAAATAAGACTTGGCTGTATGGGCTTTGATCCCTTTGCCTGTCCGAATGGACGAACAGAACAAAAAAAAATGGCAGCGATGCTGTCACCGGGTCAGATAAGTTTGTGGCACTATAAAAGAATTAAATACTTTTTAATTGAATCATCCTTCGTGGAATCATCTTACCCCATGGAAATAATAAGTACTCTGTACAACAGGAATGAGCTGTTGTCGCAAAATTGAAGCCGAGTGAGAGCTCAGAACTGTACCTTTTATCCCTCTCTGGCGATGGTGACCATATTGAAATATGATCTATGGACAATAATTATAAAAAATATTTGTGATCTGACGTCAGCAGATCATTGCTTCAGATGGATTTTAATCAAAGATGCTAATTATAAACGTGCCCTTTGTGGCACTATACATTTCCTGTTTTTGCTTGCTTTTCACACTCGCGTCATATAGGTAGGTACTTATCTACAGGTTCTTGTGGGACACGACATGCAGCTGGACTGAGATAAAATTACGATAAGGTGGTGTGTGGTATATTTAATTAAGAAAAAACAGTTAAGTTTACACTTAAGTTTAATTCTAAATCAGACATTGCTAAATAAGACAGTCTTGTGAAGTTTCTGCCGCAAACCCAGCTTATTCCTTATATGTTTCATTGATTCTAATTTGGCATTGAGTTAAACGTAAATTGAGATATGAATTCGCTAACGCCTTCATCAATAGAATATCATGTGGATCTTCAAATATAGATTGAGGAGGATGAGCTGATTCTAACGATGTATGTAGTTTGCTATAAAATTCTCGGACGACATACCTACATGATAATTTTATTTTTGTTTACGTTTTTAAATATAATGTAATAAACAGTGTTCTTTGGTGTTGTGATCCAATAACACCACACAATTTGAACAAGAAATTTTGTGAATCATCCCATTCACGATATATCCAGCAATATAAAAAATAATGTTCAGTTTAAAATCTGAAACATAAGCGTTATCTACGAGATCTAACAAATCATCTATTGATGTCGATCATGTCGACTGATCTTTATTACATTCTTCCACAATAGCTTTCTTTTTTCTTCCACAATAGCTTTCTTTTTGTTCCTAAATTTTCTAAAGAACTTAATGTTAGGGACATTAAGATCTTTAGGAAATTTGAAATCTAAACAAAGTTATTTTCATAAAAAAATTAAAAATACATAGGTATTTAAGTTATTTGTTTTTGAACTAGGATTGAATAGTCATGCATGGTCACCGTAATTCTTCACTAACAAATTATGTTATTATTATTATTTACGATTTCATGTGGGGTTGTCAGGTCAGGTGTCCGTATTTCATACATATAAAAGAAAACCTATACCTCAATTGCAAAATGTTTGCGTTAATAAGGTTTTACACTTAGCAACAAATAATATTGCTTTAATATGTCGGTAATAAATTATTATTTATATTTAAAAACATTTTAGAAGTAAATGTTTTTACTTCATTACATTACATCAATCGCATATTTTTCTACCAACAAGGAAAGGATTGAAATCAACTTAACTCGTGGCAATTCTAAGTCCACTGTTAGAACGGGACACAGGGTACACTGGTTGCCCTCTCACTCGGCTTCATTTTTATTTTGCGCGCAACAAGACTCTTACTACTTTAGCATAAGGTTTTATTTTCTTTATTTTTGCTGCAAGATGCACAGATAGAGCTCATTCCTGTTGTACAGAGTACTTATTACTTCCATGTCTTACCCAGATGATAGTGATGATGATTTATCAAGTACTCCGAGTTTAAATCAATTAATTAGTTCATTAACAAGTGATATATTTATTGAAGATATGTGTGATAATGTTTAATTTTAAATGTGGAATATAAAAAAAAGTCAATGTTTGTACCTATATATTTTTTTTACACAGGTTGACAACTTTGTTTATTTCCAAAAAACTACAACGAAACGAAAGCTTTAAAAAAATTTTCACCAATAAATAATATGGAAGAAGATGACGGGAATTTGAAAACGTCATGTGGTGCTCTTGTATTATATTCGATATCTTAGTGTTTTAATGTGTTATATTAGATAATTTTAATGGTATTTTATGTAATATGATGTGACAGAACAGCTGGGATGTAGTGAATATCATATAAAAGTGCTTTACAACGTTTTCGTTTTCCATCAAAATTCCTACAACATACCATTAACAGTGTCACCATAGCACTGTTGATGGCGACAATTCGACTGACTGACAGACAATGACTAACCTGAAGAGATTAAGAACGTGAAGATAATTATAACTCGACACTGGCAAAAATGGCTCGTATAAGTAGCTGATTGCCAATACATAAAAAGAAGAAGAAGAAGAAGAAGATGACGGGAATTTGAAAACGTCATGTGGTGCTCTTGTATTATATTCGATATCTTAGTGTTTTAATGTGTTATATTAGATAATTTTAATGGCATTTTATGTAATATAAAGCGGCGGAACTACTGGGATGTAGTGAATATCATATAAAAGTACTTTACAACGTTTTCGTTTTTCATCAAAATTCCCACAAGATACCATTAACAGCGTGGCCATTGCACTGTTAATGCCGACAATTTGACTTAGACAATGAACTTGAAAGACTAAAAACGTGAAAATATTTATAAATTGACACTGGCACCAATAGCTCGTATATGTAGCTGATTGCCAATATATAAGAAGAAGAAGAAGAAGATAAATAATATTACTATATAACGATACTATAAATAAAGCATTTCGATCAATATGTCAACTTAAAGAATTATTATGGCAATTTAAAGAAAAAACATTGTTAATTTTCAGTCACTAAGTTGGTAGGTATCGATTGCACGCGTCAGACGAAAGCACTACTTTTAAGAGTGCTCGATTGTGCGAAGCGTTGCTGTAGTTGGAACATTCAACGTTAAGCATTATGCCGCATAATGCGCTCTAGTGCCGTAATTGGAAAACTACCAATGCAATTGTAAACCAAACGACAACAGGTGGAGTTGGCCCAAGTCGATATAAAGAGGTTTACATCGTCTTTTATAACATCCACGAATAAAATCAACAATGATGTAATATGATACTTTAAAAAAATGCAATTTATTTTGTTTTTTTTTTTGCTTTTACTCCCATTAGTAATTACTGGATTGTATGATATCCGAGAGCAAAAGAATTGGCTGGTGACCTGGTAAAGTAGTTACGTATGATATTGTTAGAGCATTGTGGTTCAACAACAACAACAGTGTTAATTGAATAGCGTTTTAAAGAAGAAAGCTATGCTTGGCATTTTTGTAAAATTTAAAATCTAGAACAGTTCTTTTATCTCATAATATATGTTGAGAATTAAGTGATATTTTTTGCAATTCAATGCTGGAAAAGTAAAAATTGTAGTCAATAGGAAATCAACTCTGTTTTGATGTGTATTCAAGGATTTCAAGGTATGAATTAAGAATTCTTAATATGAATTCTAATAGAAAATCAATTTCTTTATTTTATCATATAGAGTTGATATTTCACAAAAAATACTATTAATAGTGTGACTTTATAATATTGAAAGCACCGGTTTAACTTACTGACGGACTATAGAAAGTATTACTGAGTGATTGATTATTACTATAAATGAAGTGATATTTGATAAAGACTAAAGGCTTTATGCCTTGACTTGACTTAACAGACTTTGTAACCAGGTCATAAATTTGTTACAAAAATTTTTCTTTATAGTATAATACTGACAGAATGACAGCCCGATAAACCGATAATGAATGACTGATAAGTCAAAACAGAAAGAATATTTAATGAATAAGTTTTCTTAATGTTTTGTGATTAAAACAAATAAAATAGCTATGTTTTCGTTACACAGTGACTTGGAGTTAAGGAGAATAACAATATCTAGTTTGATAACATGCATTTATCTACCTAGTATTATCACAGTTATCTCATATAAAGGATTACTTTACTCCGTTGGAAACGCGTCGTCGTTTTATATTTTAGTATTAATATTCATAGCAGAATTACTAAAATCATTCTATTTGAATTCTAACAATGATATTCAAGGGAAAAAGACAAAACAGAGCAAAAACAAAGTTGGCGATATATTCATGTCTCTCATGTTTCTACTATGTGTCATGTTTTGTTTCTTTATTGGAATAATATTATTCGGAGCACCTGTACTTGAATACCACGAAGAGACGTTGATGTTATCTTCATTGCTTACGTTGCTGACAGTATTTCCCTTGCTTGCTCATACTGGCATGGAAACATCATTGCAACTGCTATTTTGCATGAAACACTTCGGTAAGAATACGATTATGCAAATGCTAGTGAACAATGCGTTATTGGCGATTTGTGGAGCGTGGTTGGGAGCTATAGTTATACCTCTAGACTGGAATACACCTTGGCAAGTGTGGCCAATACCTTGTTACCTTGGAGCCATTGCAGGATTTTTGTTAGCTAACTTAATAATAGTTATAAAAGTCGCTCTCATGGTGGCGGCCCAAGTACATCCTGTATTAAATATACTAGTCTATCTTTTGGATAAATTACAAGTAGTGTCCAAATGATATGTTATATTTTTATCGTATTAAAATAAATTAATTGAACTATTTTCTTGAGTTTTATTCAACAATGAGCATTTGTTGTAAGTCACATCATAATTCCTTTTGAAAGTTTGATGTTCATAACTTTTTTATATTTACACATTATTGACAGATTAATTTTTACAGAGTATGCTATCACTCATTATTCTTCTACTCTTATCCCAATTACTTGGGGATGATACAATATGTACTCCTCTGTAATAGACTCATAGTACATATTGTCAAAGTATTGGCAATAATTGTATGACCGCCTGCCAGACGTCAACCCTCCTTGGGAATAGAGTATGCTATATAACTATATGTACAATATGTATTAAATAGACCTCAATGCAAATGCACTATAGGTGTTGTGGATTTTTTGTATTTTATAAGTTATAGGTTTTAGTGGTTGGTGTCTACCAGTCCCATGTTCACACAACAACTTAACATCTAAGTTTTTTGAGGATTTTTTTTTATTATTTTTGGTTGCAAATCAGTAAGCAGCAGACCTGATGGTAAGTGGTTACTGCCACCTATGAACCTTTGCAATACCAGGGGTAAAGCTAGGCCATTGTCTACCAATAATCCCAAACCCACCCAGAAAGCTGGGCTTCCGGCTCTCTCGCTCATGGAGCAAAGCATAGCAGAGCATTACCACTGCTCAGATGTTTATTTTCTGCGAGAGTGTGGTACTACCCCGAACGGACTGGCCTGTGGTTGTAAACAGAGAACTGTCCACGGTGTGGTCCTAATACTATTAATGAGCACATACTTGTATCATGTGTGCTCATACTTGTTTGAAATATTTAATATGTAACTTTGTACATATTAAATAAAATAAATAGATTACTGTAATTTTTTCTCTAGCAAAAAGACAATAAGAGTAGACATTGTTATTTGTGTGCAATATTGCAACATTATTACATTTAAGGATTTTAAATGAGACTTCATTGAAGGATTATGTACTTTTAAAACTGTGAAGAAACACTTGTTCTAAATGACAGCACCTAATGTTAAATAGCAGATAATTCATTCATGAAGGGAATTTCTATGTGGGTATAATTTACGAATATAATTTTCTTTTCTTTTTCTTAAAGATTTCCATTAGATATTTATTTCATTTTCATAGTGCAGGCTGGTGAACCCTGCACTAAGGAAATGAAAAAATGAATAATCTTTGTATTGCGGAGGACTTTACAAACATATAATTAACGCAGACAAATTACACCCACACTCAGTACAATAGTTTGTGGATCGCACAAAGTATTGTCTTGCGTAGGAATCGAACCCACGGCACAGGTACGGTGTCTTAACCACTATGTAATTTGTGCAGACAATACAATATCATGTATTATCAATTCTTTCTCCTCGGGTATTAATACTTATTAATACCCGAGGGGGGGACGTCGGTCGAGGAGAGGGTACTCCTCAGGGGTATTCCGTCGGGCCGACCACTGACGTCAAGTCACTCTGCTCCGGTGGTCGGCACAACGACGAAGACGACGTCACGGGTGGGTTACGGGTGTGCGTGCTTACGCCCCTCTGTCGCCCCGGACGGAGTGATGCGAGGAGTGCGCCGACCGTAACCCACCCCAAAAAAAGGGATTAAGTATTAATGTAAAAACAGACATAGCGACTGCTGCTCCTATAAAATGTATAATATCAATATAATCGCCAACCCGAATGTTAAGGGTGGCGCTAATAGCATTATCTCCTCTTGGTGACTTATATGTCTCACAGGTACAGATCCTCTGTCAACTAACGAGTAGCCGATCGCGTAAGGCGTTCGACTCAGAACGATGGCCAAAAGGGTAACCCGCCGGACGGGCCACTAACGACAAAGACTGAATTCCAGTGGCCCGCCCGCACGGCGTAGAGAAGTACGTTGCAGAGCAGGTTATAGGGTCGCTCGTTGTCCCGGTGGTGTCTTAGGTCGTACTCTGTTGTATTACACCTATCAGCCAATTGATCAGGTCATCGGAACCGATTTTTGACTTTGATGGCCCACCTGGCGAGTTACCACTTTGAGTACCTACTTATACCGTTTATGCCAGGGCAACAAAGTACCGTCTTTAAGATCGATCTAGTGCAGATGCACACGTGTCGAATTAATATTCGAAACTGTTAAAATCGACTTTAAGAGGCCTTCAGGCCAAAATCCCAAGATTTTCTCCCAAATTTCTCATTCTACCTTGAACCTCAGTAGTGGTAGGACCACGCTGTTGACAGTTTTCTGTCTACAGCCGCGGGCCGGTCCGTACGGGGTAGTAACACACTATCGCAGAAGATCGACGTCTGAGCAATGGCAATATGCTGCTGTGCTTCGTTCGGTGAACGAGAGAGCCGGAAGCCCAACTGGTTGGGTTAGTATTGGTAGGCAGCGGCCTAGCTACATTTATATTATTCCTCGCACGAAAATATCAGGCAAAAAAATATTATTTACATTGAAAGAATCTAGTGGCCTTTTGGTGACGAAGTAAATACAGTTCACCACTATTTTGAGAGAGCCGGAAGTCCAACTGGGTGGGTTTGGGATTTGTATTGATAGGCAGTGGCCTAGCTATACCCTTGGTATTGCAAAGATCCATGGGCAGTAGTGACACTGACACTTATGTGCCATTTTTACTATAAGGGTTCAAGTCATCCATACCCAGGGCTCCAACTCTCTTAAAAGCCCCGTAATGTATGTATGCACTTTCTTTTTGGTGCGGGTTACGGTCGGCGTACTCCTCGCACCACTCCATCCGAGGCGACAGAGGGGCGTAAACACGCACACCCGTAACCCACCCGTGGCACATCGCCTTCGTTGTTGGGCCGACCACCGGAGCGAAGTGACTTGACGTCAGTGGTCGGCCCGACGTAATACTCCCTGAGGAGTACCCTCTCCTCGACCGACACAATCGGGAAGGATGTCGGTCTTTCTTCACGCGGTCGGCCTCTCAGGCGCAGGTAATCGCGCCTGCGCCGCCCCAGTCGCCGGCGGATTCTTGTATGCCCAAAGCAGTGCTTAGTTTATGATGGTCTTGAGGGTTGGTATAAAGCTTTTTACGAGTTTCTCTTCACTTGCACATACGTTATTTACATATCACATCTTGTAGTCATTTTTACGACACCCGCGGGTAAGAAAGTTTTTTTTTACTGCATATGGTGGCAAACGAGCAAGCAGCACACCTGATGGTAAGTGTCACTGCCGCCCATGGACCTTTGCAATACCAAGGGTATAGCTAGGCCACTGCCTATCAATACAAATCCCAAACCCACCCAGTTGGACTTCCGGCTCTCTCAAAATAGTGGTGAACTGTATTTACTTCGTCACCAAAAGGCCACTAGATTCTTTCAATGTAAATAATATTTTTTTTCCTGATATTTTCGTGCGAGGAATAATATAAATGTATACAAAAATGGTTTAGTTGGCAACATTTTTATGATTTTTTTTATGCTAATTCGATAAAATAAATATATGAAATAAAACAAAATTTTAGTAAATTAATAATTTTATTTTATATTTGTTAGATATTTACATAGCCTATTTATGCTCTATTTAATAATAAAATATGAAACTTAACCAACATTTGCTTGATCACATTTTATTTATATAACCACTATAATATTACCGTTAGCATTACAAACGGTGACATCACAATTTATTATCAGCAGCAAACAACTTCGCAACACAAATATATATTTCTCACTAAAATTATTGGCCTCTGTAAAATGGAAAGCAAGCGTTAACAAAAGTCAATGTAATATTTTACTCATTCTAACACTACGATGACATGTTTAAACTAGTGAATAACTTTAGCTATTGTTTAACTTAATATTGCAAATATGTTTATAATACGTCACAAAAATGGTGATATTTGTCTAATAGAAATTAATAATTATTATTACACTTAAGGCCTTAGTTTTTAGTGCAACAACAAAATACAAATCTTCACAACACAGATTAAAAGAAATACATGAAGTGCACCACACTATCGGTTCAAGTATTTTCTCCTTCTTTTGTTGGAGCATGGATCTTAGCTTCAGACGGCTGTTATATCCTTAGAAGTAGTGGTGAGCGCAGAGGGCTCTCAACCCAAAACATTCAAGCATCGAGGGCCAAGGCCACCCCATGTGGGATACGATAGTTTGGGGCGTTGCTGAAGGCAATGTGTGTGTTCCCGCGTTATGTGTATTTATTACTGACACGATTTGAAGATTCGCGAGAACGGGACTGTGGTTTTGTATTTGTCATAGCCTCGCGGGCGGTGTATACTGTTATCTGTGCTGTAGTTTGATACTAAATAGCAAATGAATACCTTTAAAAGTACTCCAAACTAGGCAGTGTATAAGCATAGTGAGAAATAATTAAATGAAATGACACGTTACTGATATATTAAATATATAATATAATTTCATATGTACCTAGGTAATACGATTGTATTGCATTAATTAATTTTTCAAAAAATAATTTCTATAATGTGTTTTGGCGCGCTTTATTTTTTATAATCTGTGCGTAATTACAGATATGAAATTTAGTTGCACCAATCTTATATAGTAAGCAAACTTACTGCTGAGGAGTAACAATTAAGTATTAACTATTTCTATAGCTAAATATCACTAGAGTAGCTCTTAACCAGTATTGATGCTGGCTTGCTAGCGAATGTAGTAACTAGGGATGTTGCGGTTATGAAGTTTCGGATATAAATACGAATTTTAAAATAACATTATACCGATTTCAGTTATAATTTTTTTTGGCTTATCTGCCAGTTTTGAAAAATGATTATGAATTTCGGTTATAGAATAAAAGAAATTTTTAGGACTTGGGAAATACTGTTATGGTACATACGTAGTGACTGTAGATTCCCATTAGAAAGAGGCTTACGTTTACGCTCTCAGTTCATCCGGTTGAAAGAAACCTGTCATAAATTTATTACATACCTACAGACCTCGACAATGTCCGAAATTATTCTAAACTTTTATATCAGATTCGCTTACTGTTTCAGATAGATTTTCATTTCAGATCCGAACATCCCTAGTTATAACTATCTATATAACTCTTCATCACAATATTATAAATCTCTAAAACCATGAACAACGAAGCATCACAATTCACAATATACTTGTCACACATCACTACATATCTCGACGAGTATCGAATACTACAACAATTTTATTAAAAATATTTGTATTAAAAGGTTTATATTTTGTAGTTCGGTTGACTGGAATAAAGAGTATTCAATTTCAAAAGCCTCTCTATAATATTGTTTCAGGGATGTCAGATATATAATTTCGAAACACCCTGCCCCATCTAAGTGGTATGGTTGTATTGTTAATCGTGGTACAAAAATATGTGGCACACTCTTATCTTTAAGTCTAGCAAATATATAGCAATCCATTTAAAAGCAGGTAATTTTACAAAACTACACTTTTATGAAGAAGTTATTACTGTGTTTAAAAATATGAAGTTTATTATTTGAGTGGCAACATTTATTGCAAAAATGTTCGTTTAATCACCATTTGTTGCGTTACGTAGCTAACTATACTCGCCTATTTGTTAGGGCAGGTTGCAACGGACTTTTATTAGATGTGGGTTTCAAGTCCCGTATGTAGTATTAATTTTTTTTTGCTTACAAATATTTTTGATTACTGTTTTTAACATATTTTGCAAATGATAAATTGTTATAATTCCCAGAGAGGATGCGTACAATATGACATAAGTATGGCGCGTGGTTTGTGGTGATCTGTTATTATTTCTTATAATGCACACGATTCCCGTCCGATGCTGGTCATGAACTGCAGGGAATTTAGTTATCGGGCAAAATTATGCTATTGTGTCTTAAATATAATATCGTATATTCCCAATCGCGTAGTTAGTTAGGTTTTGAGGTCGGCAACGGATCGAGGCGTGAATTACAATTGAATGATTAAGTCCAAGCCGAGCTTCAGTGAGCTAAATCTATATGACTTGCATATTTTATTCCAGTGCCTATTTATAATATTCAACACTTTTCTTATAATACGTAGAGCAAATGTTTTAAAATTATGGAGGCCCGTATCTAAATGTACGTAAAACAAGTAAAAACTTCGTTAAAAACACTTGTTAAATATCTGTAATTATAATTAATTACTAATTGTTTATTTGTGTGAAAACCAAAATCTTATTACAAATGAATTACACTAATTCAATTATGTATCAAAATTAAAAAAAAAGAAAAAAGAATCATGTGGAGGAAGAAACAGGGCGCTCATTAAAAATCTTGTAAAGTTATCAACAGCATACATTATATACATTCTTCTAGTATTATATACCGTAAGGCTATATTAAAATCTACTATGTAAAAAATTAAAATCTCATACTTATGCAAAAATCATTAAGCACCTTTTTATGATGAAATTAATTGTTAATTTATTGAACTGTTTTCTATATTATGTATGTAATCGACCAATCTACATGGATTCCTTTAGATTACGCATGTTAGCCGCTACTCGCTAAAGAAATACCCTGTGACGCAGGTTGTATAATAAGAAAATATCCGCAAGACAACTTTATTGGGTAGTAATTAATTTAAAAAATACAATGTGTTAAACATTTAAAAATATTTTGGCTTTTTTATGATTATTCACAGATAATACAGAGCATAAAGAATACATTTAATAAAAACACCATTTTATATTAATTATATTCGTCTATTTTGTGAAAATATAGATTATAAAATTAGCACACATTTGCGTAACTATACACAGATAAAAAAATTAATACTAATTACCGTACCGTACAGACATCGCGGGGTTGCAAGAGTTTAAAATACATACAATAAGAACATTTAACGATTTCATAATATGTCTTATAGTATTCATTATAATTAAATAATATAAAATGCACCTCTAATACTAGAACTATCAGATATACTTTCAACAATTTCAAAACATTTTTTTCTGTGGAATTTTTATTCAAGGAAACGATGTTTAATGATTTCTTTGGCAAACAATGATAAGATTTTTTAATATATATATAATTTTTAAGCTAAACTTACTTAAAAGTAAGTTTCAATGCCGTGCCAAGTGGTAAAACATAGTAATTTCGTGTATGGATTCCAGATAGTATCATACCAGAATACAACTATCACTTGGCTTTAGTTTAATTTTTAATGAAGTAGAGTATCTATAAAAAACACAACTAAATAGTATCTGATGAGGTGAATAATAAATTAATACATTTGTTCCGATGTGAATTTTTATAAAAGCTTTTGATTTAGTACCATGTCATATGAGTCTACATCTAATGAGCTCCTGGACCCAACAGTACTTTTGATATGTCACTAATAGGAATCAAAAATGTTATACAGCTACAAGTTCTTATGCCAATATTCAATGAGAACAGTCCGCCGATTTAGTACATATACCGATAAAGTTCAATATAAGAGATTCTTTATTTATTTTTAACAATAAATAAAAATCCCACAAAAATCTATAACAGCGGCCATATTAAATATCGAATTGCCATTGTTTTAAAATTGCAAACAATTTACATTTTCAAAACAGCGTATTCAAATTCAAAATAACAATGTTGCCAGCATTTCTATGTGAAATCAAGTAGTTACCAAAAGCTTTATTTATGACTTCTCTGCCGATTATTTTATACCCAATTTTATCAATCCTTACTTCACTAGATTTTGTCCACGGTTTCGAACCCTTCTCGAGACATAATTGCCTGGGATAAAATATAAACATAATATAATTAGTAAAGATTGAAATGAAGCTGGATATATGAGGAAATGTAAAATTATCTGAACTTCAATTCTCAAAGATCTTTTATTAATATTTAGCGATTTGAAGCTGCAGATTTACAAGTCCAAGTAATTCCTATCGGCAGAAAAAGCATTGCACCAAACTGGTGCAAGTTTTGGTTACGTACTGATAACCTCATTTACACTACTCAAAGCTCAAGTCTGACAGAGAGATGTTGGCAACCCGCAGCCGATCGAGCCTATATGTAACAATGTAATCCTAAATCTAAAACAATTACGTGTTGCTCGTATCCGGTTGGAAGTAATGCAGACCATTTATCTGGAAATAAAAAAAAAATAAAATTAATTTATGAAATGATTGAATAATGTCGTAATAAATATCATAATATTAGGAGCAAGGAAACGCCTTCATTATAAACTAACATAAGTAGCACAGATAAAATAAACCAAGGTATCTCAGTATCGTCGTATCAGTCGACACAATGACAGAAGATTGTAAGAAAAGGGGTCTACGCGTGAATGTGAGCAAAACCAAAATAATGGTCTTTGAAAGAGATGAAGCCAGAACAGATGTAAGAGTAACAATAGGTAATGATGTACTAGAGCAAGTGGATGAATTTGTATATCTTGGATGTGGATTTAGCCGAGATGGAAGGTACACCACTGATATAGAGCGAAGAGTGAATGCGGGAAATAGAGTAAACGGAGCGTTGGGGCAACTTCTCGGCAGCCACCACCTCAGCCAGAAGGCACGTGTAGCAATACATAACGCAGTGCTTGTCCCAACATTACTGTATGGAAGCGAGAGTTGGGTATGCAGAAAAGAGTATGAAAGTAAAATTAATGCGGTCGAAATGCGATCTCTTCGGAAAATCTGTGGAGTTAGGCTGACCGACCGCATTCGTAACGACGATGTAAGAGAGCGAGTAGGTATGAAAGAGAGTATTGGTGTAAAGATGCGAAAGGGAATGCTCCGATGGTTCGGACATGTGGAAAGAATGCCGAACGAACGTCTGGTTAAGAAGATATACAATGCGAAAGTGGAAGGATGTAGGTACCGAGGGAGACCAAGACTAACCTACCTAGACCAGATCGGTCAGGTACTGAAGGAAGGTGGAGTCAAGAGTCTCCGAAACCGGCGAGCGTGTATGAAGAGAATTATGAATGTTGAGGAAGCGAGTGAAGTATGCAGAGATAGAGTTCTCTGGCACTTTGTTCTCTCTGCCTACCCTGCAAGGGATATGGCGTGATGATATGTATGTATGTATGTATCTCAGTATCGCGGTAAGTAAAAATCCGTAGTCTCTGTTTCATAGAGACTGTTTACTCTGTGGAGAAGGCAACTGTTAATGCAATATAATGCCTCTTAGGCTGCGGGACGTGAAAGCATCTTCGTTGTTTTTATTTCAATGTATACTTTGCATTTATTTGCTAGTCAGTCAGTCGCGGTTATAGCATTACCTTCAATTCGTTGGGATATCTAAGTCCAACAGTGGACGTGTGATATAGTTGGATAGAAAAATAGTTTATGCACGTTCCTGATATTTGATATATATGTACTAGCTGAGCCATCAGACGCTGTTCTGTCATTATCATCACCCTGCTCTTATTCCAACTATTTGGGATCGACGCAATATATACCCTTCTTCCATGGTACACATTGTCTCCAAAACGTTTAGAAATAGTTTTACGACCGGCTGTGTGCTTGACGTCAACCATTCTTGTCAAATTACATTCCTATTGATGACCAGATGGCATCAGATTGGGTTGGCTCAGGTCGATATAAAGCTATAAGTCGACTTTTACAACACGCACCAGCAATGTAAGAGATGGTAGTAATTGTAGCTGTCACTACACAGCGAACAAAATAAGAAACAGTTACTCTTATGTACAAATCTAAAAAAAATCAAAACGGAACTCCTTGATCGATCAAAGCACCACCTACCAGGTTTAATTGTCTTACACCATTCTTGAATCTACTTGTTCAAGTAGATGTGTGGTTGTTCACATGTAAACAATTTTATGAAAATCGGTCCAGCGGTTTAGGAGTTCAATCACATACACACCATCACATGTACAGAAGAATTATATATGTACATACCGTCATATCATACTCTGTGACGAAGGCGGGCACCTCGAGCTGGTCTCGCGCCATCACAGAGTACAAGTACTCAACACCGGGCAGGTTGTGCACCTTGGCTTTGATGGCTGGCGCCATGAACGTCGTGAACCACCACGTCATCATCTGATAGTAGAAGAAAATGTATAATATATTGTCTGCTGTCAGTAATATTACATATATTCTACGCTGTTCCGAATATACAGTCTAATTCTATATATAGTCTCGACGCCTTTATGCCCAAAGGGGTAAGAGAAGAAGTGCAACACATAGATTTCAGTCAGCCAGTTACAAAACTCATCACTGAGGCTAATGAGAAATTCCTTAAAAATTAAAGAAATGAAAGCTCCAATAGTTTTTGCACAAACAACGTTTGGTACTCCAGACTGTCAATGTAAAGTCATATATTATGCCACTGGACTAATGAAGCAGTCAATCAGTAAGGCAATAGGCAAAATCTATAAGGCATACCTATGAACCTTTCAAAGTATTCACTGTTAGTCATTGTTCTCTAATCTATATTTTGCTATTATTAAAAATCATATTGTTATAATTGAAAAAAAAGGGTCTTGGAATGAATTTTTATTTCACCCTACGGAAAATGCATTTATTCATTTCCACTACACATTATGCCAAGGGGGAATGTATGACGCCGAATATAGGATGGCGTCCGAATACCAGTTAAAAACTAACAGCAACCCCATTTCCACGTCCATTTTGGGACTGTCAGAAGATCGTCTAGAAATGGAGATGGAATGGGGTGCCGGAATATCGCCTAGAAGTAAAATCAAATTTACCTTTGTCCAAAATGTGGGGTGTACAATGTAGAATGCTTTCAAATTCTTCTTGTACCTGGAAACAAACACATTTTATTACTATAAATAGCAGATTAGACATAAAATTTGGATAAATCTCCATGAGAAATTTTAAGAATCATAATTGTTTGCACGTTGATTGTTCTCAGTGCATAAATGTACCAATAAAAGGCACTTCTCTAAGAGAGAGATTGCACTATTATACCAGACTAATCAGACGAGTAGAGATTGATTTATAATTTACTTCCCTTACAGCGATATCTGCTCATAATTCTTAGTCGATTTTTCGACACCTGTATAAAGATTTTGGTAATTTTATTACGTAATCGTTTAAGAAAATTCAAAACAAATATTTTGCAAAACTTTCAAACTGCTCTTCAGTAAAAGTTACTTTTTTTATGATCATTCATTCAGCCAGCGTGTTACTACTAAATTAATTGTGTGACCAATTAAAAATCTCATTGCTATTTTAATGCTAATTGCTATTTTATAACTCACACGATAATCGAATAAAACACTTAATTATTTGTTGTGTAACCTTTTGAAACTACTGATGGAATTTTAAGTGGAATAATTTTTATTTGTATCAATTTTTTTTTATTATAACTATAGATATTTTATGTTAGCCACTTTCAAATAGTATTAGTATGATTTCATAACTGTGCTTTGGAATTAATGTTTATTTGTTATTCTTATAACGATTTTTTAAATCATTTAAAATTAAATCCACGACTAAGACTCATATAAATTCCGTTGCATTTTCATCTTAAACGCGGAGCACGAATCTCCATTGCAATTGGGCGGCCCACAGAAATATTAATTACCTTGGGTAATATTTCTCAGTTCAGTAATATTTCTGTGGGGCGGCCATTAACATACTATGCATGAATTCTATTCCATCTACAGCCACCTACAGCCTAGAAGTATTTCTTGGAGTAATCATATTTTCTAAGTCCTATAGTCGTTTCTTATGATATCGGTAGATGAAAAAAGGGTTTCATTATTGCTTATAATGGCAAATGAGCAAGCAGCACACCTGATGGTAAGCGTTACTGCCGCCCCTCTGTCTGCTGTGACTATTGATATTATTTATTACCACTCTCACCGGATGGTTTTCAAATGTAATAATAGCATTATTTATGTAGGTAATAAATATGACTGTACAGATGGAGTAGTGGTTAAGATACCGAGTTACTGTAGCAAGTGTCGCGGGTTCGATTCTCACAAACAATTGTTCTTAACAAAAAACAGGTTATTTCCTTCATTTAAAGTGTTATATTATAAGAAAAAAAAGCTAACGGAAATGTCAACACAATGTAAAGATGAAGCTATGCGAATATACTAACTTGTAAGGCAGCACGGTGTAGACCTCCTTGAGCCAGGAGAACGGTGGGTGATTGTTGGACGAGGCGAGCGTGTGGAAGTATGCGATAACGTAATCACCACGCACGATAGGGTCCAACAACTTAATCAGGTACAACAACGCCTGGAATACAAAAACAACAATCTGTAATCATCATCATCATCATCAACTCATCTCATATATGTCTGACTGAGCTCAAATCCATAATAATGGAGATTTTGTCTTTTATTATACCACGCTGGTACGTATTGGTATAAAGTTTTATTTCAAGTATTCCTTCTCTTGCACAGATATTATCCGCATATTATCTCTTTTTCTTCTTTTTTTGGCGGCGGGTTATGGTATGGTCACGCCCCGTTAACTCCGTCCGGGGCAACAGAAAGAACGGCGTACGACCCCACAAATCCGCCTACACGTCTCTTTGCCGTGCGAGCGGGCAACCGGCACCCGGTCTTCGATGGCCCGCCCGGCGGTTTACCCTCACGGGTATCCTCTCAAGTCGATGGCCCAGCAGCTTTTGCCGTCGGGGTATTGCGCTCACGCGGTGGCCTCTCCCCAGGCGACCAGACTAATCCCCGGTCTAGTCCAGGCGCAGGTATTCGCGCAGGCCGTGCGTGTCACCATAGAGTTCCTCACAGACCCGCTCCACTGCCTCCTTCTGCGAGATGACTGTTTTGAGTCGTCTTTTAGGTTACATCCACAAGCAAAAAAGGGAGTGGTGAATTGTACTCTTATTCTGAACCACACAGATAAACCCTCGTTTACGTGTGATTTTAATAGTTATACTAAAGTAATTCAGATATATTACATCTCTGCTTATATATAGAGATATATATAGAGACAAAAATATTCGAAAACATATCTACAGTTTGCATTTTAAAACAGCCTTCAGTTTTTTTGATAACTTTTATAAACAAAAGTTAATTATAATCAACGTAGGAAGTAAATACTGTATGTTTATACATATTAGTTAAAATTATATTTTTACCTTGTCGAAAGTCATTTACAAGGATGTATATAAGTTTTGGGTATAAATAATATAAATATTTATTTTTCCGTGTGATGATGGGCTAAAAATACAATTCCACATACTCAGTCTTAGCGTCGTAGCTCATTTATACAACACCACTCCCAACCGGCAAAATACTGTTAATTGAAATGTGAACTTTTGAGCGTCTTTTGTAGACACACTTTACATTGACAACACAAATTAGCAGCGAGCTGTAAGTGAGCAGGCTACTAACAGTATTTTGCCGAGTGGGAGCGGTGTTGTATTACGATTCTTATTCGTCGATGACGAACTTTTACGTGTGCTTAGTGGTCTTTACCACTAAACACATGTACGCTATATGATATATAGATAACAACGATTCAAGAGAAGAAAAGCTCGAGTAGAAAAATCGTAGTAAAATGTCGATTCAGTCACATATGAAATAATATTTAAATCTTAGGTTTTATCATGTGGTGAGGCCTCTACAGGAATATAACGGTAATCAACCGGTTAAGTAAGGGATTAGAGACGACTGCATGTAGCAGAGATACTAATGCCGAGATGCATGTGTCATGTAACGAGATGATGGACATGATTAACAAATTACAAGCTTAAAAAAAAAGTTTATTTTTTTATACTACTAGTCTATACTGATGTCATCATTTCATAAGGATCATCATTTCGGAAGGATCATTTCATGTATTTTTAACATCATCATCATTACGGTTCATATACGTCTCACAACTAGGCTCGAACCTCCTCCATAGTGGGGTAAGAAATTGACCTACTATGCCCCGCTGGTCAGACGGTTTGATATATGGTTTTATTTCGAGTTTTCCTTCGCTTATATAGATGTTATTCGTATATCATATATCCCTTATTCGTCTTTTATGACAATCACAGGATGGGATGATAAATTCTTACTTCATTATCATAAGGAAGATGCACCACATATCATGTGTCTTTTTACCTTATCCAAATCAATATCTCCAATGGGGAACCATTTCCCTATGAACACGACGACAGGCCGGCCGAGTCTGTCCACGCCGCTCTGGTACAGGCATCCGATACCAGACACCTCACTGAGATCCTCTGTACGAGCGCGACGAAGAAGACGTTCATATCTATAACAAAAAAAAAGTTTCATAAACAAATGACACACTGCACCAGATCTCGTAGTGATTAAAGTACAGAATGTAAATGTTGACCAGACGGCATCAGATGGCATTGGCCCAGGTCCATATAAAGCAAGAGTAAGGGTAGTCAGCCTCCGTAGAGAAGCAGACCGCAGGAAGGCGATGCCCCGGCAAACTTTGTTGTCGACGGGGACGATACCTGATAGGGTAACCCGCTGGGCCGGCCACGGATGTCAAGGAAGCGGTACTAGTGGCCGGTCCGATGGCGATGGAGAGGGGAAACGGTAGGTCATAACCTATAAGGCCCCATAGGACCCACGCTGGCCTGCCCTCGCCCCGGACGGAATGTGTCTAGATCAATATCCTCCCCCAAAAAGAAGGTCGATGTAAAGCTCTTATTCTTCTTGTACGACACCTACGAGCAATTGGTAGCATTTGTAGCCACTATCGCATAGCTGGAAAAAAAGGTCTTATATACATATAGTATAATTCTATAATGAGGAGAGTCTGAGTAATCTATCAACGTACCGCCGAAATTGCTGCCACCAGGCATGTGAAATTTTGCATAAGACTTCCTTTTATGACGTAAGCAAGCATTGTGAAAGGATATTTGGCAATTCAAATAGGATGTGAATGCGCACAGTCGAAAGTAACGATATTAGATGCATAAAAAATTGCGCACTTCTTTCTCTTATTATTTATACATACAAGAAATGATTTTATGGCAATTCTACACCCAAAGAGGGTGAAAACGGTGAGATATAGTTATGTATGGCAAATTTAAATCTTCCAAGCTAAAGATATAAAATATAATAATAATAAAGTACGTTTCTTAATTAGTTACTTATCATTATTAACGAAATGAATTTGTTTTTGTTTCGAGAACTTTAAGTTTTCACATGCATGAAGTTGCGAGCGAAACCCAGTAATATTACAGATTTAACATAGGCCTATTTATCCATCCATCAGACCGTAGGCGTCTACTGTTTGATATAAGCCTTCCCACCAGAACGTCACTTAGAACGGCCTTGTGCCGTCTGCATCCAACGGTTTCCTGCGACTTTCGTAATGTTGACGACATTCCATCTAGAAGAGGGGTCCTCTGATTCGTGGCCGCCACTCGAGCACCGCTTGTAGGTTTGACGTACGATGTTGACTGCTCATTGCAACTTCAACGTGCTAATTCTTCAGGCTATATTCGTTACACCCGCTCATCTAAGGATTTCCGTATTCTGAATTTTATCACGTAGAGAAATGAGAAATACCGAACATAACCTTTTCCATAGTACGCTGAGCAACTTTGAGCCTTTTTTCGAGGCCGATATTTAGAGACCACGTTTCAGTGCCGTAATTCATCGCTGGTAACACACACTGGTTATAAACCTTTTCTTTTCAGACTGCAGAATATTACACGAGAAGATTCCTCACAAGTTGCCCGAACGTTGCCCAACCGAGTTGGTTTCGTCGGCTGACCTCTTTCTCGAAATTTAATCTACTTAATTGGCCTGTTTGTTCTAGATAAACATAGTCATAGTTTATAAAATCCGATTACGAAATGAAAAATGATGTCGCAAGCGGGATTCGAACCCGCGTCTATTGGGATGCCGGCCCAATCGTGCTGCCACTGCACCACCGCGACTAATTGTAGGACATGCAAATTTCACTCCGTATTATATTTACGTCTTAAGGTGACGGTATGCTATCTACCCGACAATGTTTACACACTGTTATAGGCTTAATACTTCAAACTTTACAGTTAGAATTGTATTAAACGATGACACAACCTTGTTATTTAAATTACTGAAATTTAGCACTTAATATGCTTAATTATTTATAAAATCCGATTACGAAATGAAAAATGATGTCGCAAGCGGGATTCGAACCCGCGTCTATTGGGATTCCGGCCCAATCCCCAATAGACGCGGGTTCGAATCCCGCTTGCGACATCATTTTTCATTTCGTAATCGGATTTTATAAATAATTAAGCATATTAAGTGCTAAATTTCAGTAATTTAAATAACAAGGTTGTGTCATCGTTTAATACAATTCTAACTGTAAAGTTTGAAGTATTAAGCCTATAACAGTGTGTAAACATTGTCGGGTAGATAGCATACCGTCACCTTAAGACGTAAATATAATACGGAGTGAAATTTGCATGTCCTACAATTAGTCGCGGTGGTGCAGTGGCAGCACGATTGGGCCGGAATCCCAATAGACGCGGGTTCGAATCCCGCTTGCGACATCATTTTTCATTTCGTAATCGGATTTTATAAATAATTAAGCATATTAAGTGCTAAATTTCAGTAATTTAAATAGTCATAGTTAATATAGGTCACTATATTATAATTATGTAAAGAGAAATAAACTCTTACGTACATTATAATATTTATTTACTAAATCAGTGGTTATAAACGAAATTATGAGTTAAAATATAAAAATTATTTGCGTAGAATTATTATTAGAAGATAATGGAACTTGGTGGTATTTCAACCTTACTATATAAACTAGCTACACATCGCTGCTTCGTCCTGTCCAAATTTCATTTTATCGCGTTATTAAAAAAATATAACATAATATGTTATATTTTTATGTCATGTAACTTGTTTATGTTTTACATACCAGTAATGAGGAGAACAATATCAATGCGAATACTTAGTACTATTATAAAATTTGGATTTAGATTTTTTAAACGGCGTGTCGTAAAGACACGATAAAAGTGAAACTGGAAACTTTTGGCGGGAATTTGAAAGCGTCATGTAGTCATCTTGTATTATATTCAATATGTGTTTAATGTGTTATATTAAATAATTTTGATGACATTTTATAAGTGATTTACAACGTTTTCTACCAAAATTCCCAAAACATCATTTAACGCCACAGCAGTGTCGAAGGCCATAAATTGACTTGATAGCGGACAATGACTAATACGAAGAGACTAAATACATGAAGAAAATTGTAACTCGACACTAGCAACAATGGTTCTTATACGTAGCCGATAGCCAATATAAAAAAAGAAGAAAAAGAAATGAAACTTTCATATTACAGGCAACTTACATTATTAATAAAATAGTATAAATTGTGTTTATTATTCATTTATTTACATATAATTATGAAAGCGAGAAAATAATACGTTTCATTCTTCTAAGTTCGCAAGAAAAAGGAAAGACTTTTCACTTCAAAGTGTATGACAAATGGGCAATAAAGAAACTGTTTTAGCTCTTTTTCTGGGGACCTTTTCGTCACACAAATATGGTCGAGGATTAGGTACAATTTCAAAACTATAGCAAGTATTTAATTCATAACTAGAATTCCAACTAAATCTATAAAAAACACGTAAAAATAATTTTATATACTTAATATACAGAATACTAAACGATGGATATCTGCATGTTTTCTAACCAAATATATCGGCCATTAAATAAACATAATAGTAAATGTAAGACTAATAAAATAAACATTGCTATTTTATTTCAGGGTGCCCGTTTCGCCCTTGGCCTAAATAGTTACTCGCGCGTCCAATATTCTAGGAGCTTCAACCATCAACTAGCTTAGTCGAAAAACTAAACTATTAGATGTCAATAAAGAATGGTTTATGTATTCGTATGGATAAACAGGGATTTGACTGACGTAAAGAAAATACTATTAACTAGCAGCTGATACCACATACGCAGTTTTGTGTAAATTTCAATCAATATGTTAATTCTTTTGTAATGTTTCCGGCTTTTAAGATTATTTATTTTTGTTAGTTTCACTTATATATCTCTGTAATGTATCAAAGCAACAAAGTATTTTAATAATTATTAAACATTTTCAATATAATATTGAAGTCATTTGCATACAATACAATAATACTTGTTATCAATCATCATTCTAGGAGAATCTCTTATCCCAATTACCTACTTGGGGTCGATACAATATGTATTCTTCTTTCATAGTACATATTGTAAAAGTTATTGGCAATAGTTTTATGACCGGCCAACACTCCTTGGGAATGTAATTGTTGACCAAAAAGCAACAAAAATAAAAACTAGTTATACCCGCAGATTAAAGTGCTGTGTGGTAACGGCTACGAATACTACCAACCTTTACATCGCTCGCAAATGGCGATTAAGAGCTTTATATTGACCTGAGGTAACTCCTGATGTCGCCCTGTCAAAAATTACAATCCCAAGGAAGGTTGACATCAAGTAAGCGGTTTGCCTTAAAACTATTGCCATTTTTGCTATATGCATGATGAATGAAGAGTGGATATTGAGGAAATCTCAAGTGATTGGGATTGGATAGGCGTCAATAGTTCTGCGCAGTCACCGTTATCATGACAACTGCTAAGAAAACATAATTATTATTGATGTATACAGTATACGATTTATATTATCACTACTGTTCGAGGAGGACGTGGGTTTTCAAATACAATAATACTATTAATTCATCCATAGCAACGAAATTGCTGGCACAGCTGGCTTAATACATTCATAATTAAAGTATTCTATTAGGAATCCAGTAATCCATAACCAGATTTTGTTAATACAGTGGGTATTAATAAAATCTGGTAAGAATAATATCGATATAAATTACGCTAAAAGTTTAAAACTTATTCACCATTATTTATAAAATTCGACGAAGAATCGACTGATATTTACAGTATCTTTCGACATAGGAAACAATACGCCATTATCTTCAACCTACACATTTATTTTATTGATTGAAAATATTTATGACGAAAACAAAAGTCAACAATACAATTCATAATTTGAACGCATCAATTTCATCCTGATACGTCAATGTCACTTAATAAAATTAAAACGGGGACTTTTGGCGGGAATATGAAAATGTCATTTGATTGTGTTGTATTATATTAAATATTCTCTCCATGTGGTGACGGAGTAAGAATACAATTCACCACCACCTATCTTACCATGGGTGATCGTAAAAGACGACTAAGGGATGAAATACAAGAGAAGGAAAACTCGAAACAAAACCCTATTCCAACATGTCTGACCAGCGTGGTGTAGTTGGTCAATCTCCCTCCTAGTGTGGAGGAGGCTCGAGCCCAGCAGTGGGACATATGAGCTGAGATGATGATGATGACGATGATATTAAATATCTTAGTGTTTATTAAATAAGTTTGATGGCATTTTATTTAATGTAATGCGAAGAAAATACTGGGATGTAGTGAATATGATATAAAAGTGCTTTACAATGTTTTCGTTTTCTACCAAAATTTCCCGAAGATACTATTTAATAGTCTGGCCATAGCACTGTTAATGCCTACGATTTGAGTTACTACCGGACAATGACTACTATGAAGAGACTAAAGACGTTAAGACTTTTGTAACTCGATACTGGCAACAGTGGCTCGTATAAGTAGTTGATTGCCAATACAAAAAAAGAAGAAGAAATTAAAGCCAACATTTATAGTAAGAAGACGATATGTAAATGATCCGTTACATTAGCAGATAAGGTTAGCATATACTGGAAAAATATGTGCCACAGGCGACAAATGAAATGACGTCTTTGTGCTAACTTCGAGTTGCTTTAATCTTAGAACAATTTCGCGTTTTTATAAGTAAATAATGTAATAATTGCCACATTTGCGGGTTGGCGATCGCCATTAGTATTATAAGTTTATCAAGAAAGTACTGTTGCTCATTTATCTGTTGATCCCTTTCCTGATTTTTACAAGTGCCATAGGCAAAGTATACGGGCGGTGACATTTTGTATTATTCTATTATAACCCGTTAACTACAAGGGTTGAAACATAATATTTTTTTTTAAATATTAGATAAAAAAATAATTGTAACAAATATTTATAAATTGGCTAATTAAAAGTGTAGTTTTCCTTTAAATATCATTGATTTAGTTTCTAGTTTAAATAAAATATATTGAAATAATGTATCTGGCGTTTTTATTATGCACGATGTGCACATTCGAAAATGATGCAATTAGTCTTATTTTTTTATAATATTATTATAATGAAAGTTGTAACAATTATTTTAATTTTCAGATAATCTTTGTTCTAGTATCATTATTTTCAATCTATCACCATTACTGGAGGTGGACGCAATATGTCAGAAGTTATATGTCCGGCTGCCGGCCGGACGGCAACCCTCCTTCGGAATGGAATTGTTGACCAAACGCATCAAATGGAGTTTACCCAGGTCGATATAAAGTTCTTAGTCGTCTCTTACGACATCTACGAGCAAAGTAAGGGTTGGTAATATTCATGGCCGCTATCACACAGCTATATTAGTTCTATTATATTACTATGAATAAATGTCAACTATTATTTGTGGGGATTTGAACTGTAAGCCGAGATACAGGCTTGTCTTAGTTCGGCTACAGTGGCTACTATAATTATTACATTTATATATAAACTTAAGTCTTGACTTGTTATTTGTAACGTTAGATTAAGATTTCTATATAAATATCCACAAAAAGTTTTATGTTAAACTCGTTCGAACGTAGATACATTTTTTTTTATATATATATTAGTACAGATATTACACATAGCAAGTGCGCAGATGGCTGTGTTAATATTTAAACAACAATTAAAGTATTTTGTTAGTTATCACATATTATGACAACGGTACCGCATTGCAGTGCGTTTGAAAATATATCTTATGTTAAAAATAAATATATGTGACGCAGTAGTTCTAATATAATATTAGGGGACGTCCATTAATCACGTGATCTTTTTTTTTAAACATTTTTAACCCCACTCCCTCTTGGTGATACGTGGTGAGGTTTAAGACTATGACCCCCCTCCTCAACCAACATCACGTGAATTTTTAGTACCTACAAAGAAGTAGCCTACAGTTCATTATATTCTTGGTTTTTTGCTTTTTTATACTTTGCAAAAAGGTCTCTATACAGATCATTTACTTTAAACGACTTCGTTCATTGTCTGGCAACGGCTTTTCAGTTTAGAACTCTCAGCGTTTGACAAAAAAATAAATACACGTGATATCTTCCTACACCCTCCCTCCCCCTTGTCATATTTCGTGATTTTTGTCAACCCCTCCCCCCTTTCAAACCTCACGTGATTAATGGACAGCCCCTTAGTTTTCTTTTTTATATAAACATTTTTGTAAAGAACATTTCGAATGTGAATACAGACTCTCAAACATGGCAGGCATTAAATTAGTAATTTCCTTTTTAATTTTTAACCAGAGGAAAAACGTTTTAAAAGGGTCAATCATATTATAAGTGTTGGTGAAATAACAACGCTATTTCATAAAAACGAAGTATCACAAGCTGAACCAACAGCGATTTTAGTCTCTCGTTAAAATTATATTATGTCGGAAGTTTTATATGATTTAGTTGTTTTTAATTACACTTTTTTATATTAAAAATTGTAAAATAAAAGAATATTTTTATTTCTTTCTTTTACAATTTTAATGATATAATATTATTTATTTGTTTGTTTTTAATTACCCATTTTTTATATCACCAATCTCGTTTTAATAAATTGTTTAACAACCATATTAAAGGGATAATTTGAAGACATTGCGTTACACTATCACTATTAATAGTACGGAAGCATTTTTTTATTGCTTATGGTGGTAAACGAGCAAGCGGCACACCTGGTGGTAAGTGTCACTGCCGCCCATGAACCTTTGCAATACCAAGGGTATAGCTTAGGCCGCTGCCTACCAATAAAATCCCTAAACCCACCCAGCTGGGCTTTCAGCTCTCTCACTCACCGAGCGAAGCGCAATAGCACATTGCCACTACTCAAACGTCGATCTTCTGCGAGAGTGGGGTACTACCCCGGACGGACCGGCCCGCGGCTGTAGACAGAAAACTGTCAACAGCGTGGTCCTACCACTATTGAAAGTCCATATAGTGAGAGACCAAAAATATTAGATTAGAATATAAACTCAGAAAAATGGGAGAGTGAATTTATCAGTCACCATCTCCACGAAAGGAACAAAATGAAAGGGTTTAAAAAAGCTGGTAAAAAGATGTTTACAAACTATACGGTATATGCAACGCAGTCGAATTTTTTTTTAATGAAAGGTTAGTTAATATTAACAAATCGGAAAATAAGTTTCATCCGGGTAAAAATTAACTTACCCAAAATTTAACTATTATCCCAAGAGAATATAATACCGAAATTAGAGTATCATCATCATCTCAGCTCATATATGTCCCACTGTTGGCCTTGAGCCTCCTCCATAATGGGAGGGTAATTGACCTCCTATACCACGCTGGTCAGACGTGTTGGTATAGGGTTTTGTTTCGAGGTTTCCTTCTCTCGCATAGATATTATGTGCGTTTTATATCCCTTAGTCGTCTCGTACGACCACCCACGGGTAAGACAGGGGGTGGTGAGTTGTATACTTACTCCGTCACCACACGGCAATTAGAGTATATTATCCGTTAATCCAGGAAATGGTCTGCCTACGTTACAATTTTCATTAAAATTTGTTCAACGGTTTATGCGTGATTGAGTAACAAACATCCAAACATCTTAACAAGCTTTCACATTTATAATATTAGTAGAATAAAATCTGTAAGGGCACTTGTATATTGTCAAAATTAGATTTGATGTGAAATTAAACTAATAATCTACCGAATCTGGACAACAACTTGGCGTGATCGTTATTTTTCAAGTCTACTTGCCTTTGAATAAAATTGTACACTATCCGCCTTATTACAAAACGTGGTCTAAGTTATGGTTTAAACCTAGACTAAAAAGTCTAGGTTTGTTACGGTATTAAAGTTTATACAAGCAGTTAGTCTTGACTTTATTAGAAATCAAAGACTAATCCAGGATCAACTGATACCAAAGATAGTCCCTGGATCAAATAATTTCCACAGATTCTATACAAAATTGTTAGTTAATTTTGACGATGTCGTTCCTTTTCATTGCAATAATTATTTAAAATTGTATTTCCGATCGAAAATAAAACGTTATTACTTTCAAAACCGTTATATTTGATGAATTATTAAGAAATATTACATAATTTATAAACAAAAATTATATTTTACTCAACTTTATAATCAATATTTTTATAAGCTACAACACGTAACTGCGAGGATCGGCACGTTAAAATGTGTAATTTTAGGCGCCTAATTTGAGATTCTACAAACAATAAACTACCTATTATTAGTTTGATGTATAAAAATTCTCAAATTATACACGTGTCGGTACTTCAACTTGTTTAAGACTGCACATTCAGCACATTAGTTAAATAAACTCTCAGTCAAGTCAACGTCTCATTACAAGTGCCTAGTGTGCTGTAATTCAGACCTATCATTAATAATATATTTATTTATAACTTTCATTATTTATAAATTTATGTTGGGTATGTATGGTTTATTTACATAAACCTATATTTATTTCGAAAATCTTCATCATCGAGTTCAAATGGATCCACCCTTACCCGATGTTTATTCGGCCGGCGGACTGTCTCTTATAATTCTAAATCTTCAATGTCCAATAAATCGAGAGAATCTGTATCCATTTTAATTGATTTTACAATAAACTAAAAATCGGGCGGGGTACTTTAATTAAAAGTAAGTAAAGATTATAATCAAACAACGAATAAGTTAACCTCAAACTAGAAAACAAACAAGTGTCCCTCACACTAGTACCATAGTTAAACTAGGCTCGGCTGTGGTTTATTTTTAGTACCATAGATGATCCACGATTTAGCGATAAATCTCGTTTTGTAATAACAATTCTTTTTGATACCTGGTTTATTACCGGTACTTTAGTTAGTCTACGTTTTGTAATAAGGCTGAACATGTTTAGAACGTATGCCCTTCGAACGCCGTGACATAAAAGTTTTATTTTGAGCTTCTATTAAAATAATTTTATTTACGTACCCTAGTTACCACTAATATGAACGACAAAGGAAGCGGGGGTGACGCATTATATTCTTAATATGTCACCATATGGATTTCGTTTCATCATGACCGATATCCGTCATAAAAGAAAACAAATATTATTTTGGAAGGTAAGTAGCTACATTACTAAATATATCTTTAGTTCTATTCAAAGAAATTCATTGAGAAATAATTGAATGAAACAACAAATGACTCATAACACACATATTAAATAGTTAGTGCAAGGTTAAGGGATTATACTCATACCACGTGATCTTTTAACGGTCTTAAAAAGGGCACATCACATCATCACATCTCAGCTCATATATGTCCCACTGTTGGGCTCGAGCCTCCTTAATAAGAGTGAAAATGACCTACTATACCACGCTGGTTAGATGTGTTGGTATAGGGTTTTATTTCGTGTTTTCCTTCTCTTGCATTGATGTTATATGCGTTTTAAATCCCTTAGTCGTCTCTTACGATCACCCACGGGTAAGATAGGGGGTGGTGAATTGTAGTCTTACTCCGTCACCACACGGATTAAAAAAAAAGGCACGCTGGAACAAAATTGGGTTTTGACCTCTTTAGTACTGGTGGTCGCCGAGGAAGGAGGAGCAAAATGGATCACATACGTTCGAGTACGTTCCTTAAACTGTATTTTCTTAATAAAAACATTTATCTTAAAATACTTATTTGACGTCATTAGAATGGAAAATAATCTTCAATATTGCGTCAAATATCAATGTTGATTGAATACTATGAGAAATATTTCATAATAATAAAACAACTTTCAGAAATAATATCTAAAACATTTTTATTCGTAGTACTCTGTAACCTTCGCTGATGTAGTCACAAGTTGCTTCAAGTGTATATACTAACTAACTAAGTATTACGTCATAATGCATATAACATTGACAATGAAGAGAATATTTTGCTCAGTTCATAACTTTAATACACCGTAAATTAATTAGTGTTAAGGAGTTCTTCTAATCTAGAGGCCTGAATTATTGGCGATCTTTAAAGTACCGCAAAATAAAGTCAAATTAATATTTTTACCATACATTCTTTTATGAGTTATTTATTAACATTACAAGAATACAGGAAATAATTAAATAAGTAAAAACCTTGAAAATTCAAAAAGTTAGCAGCTGATAAAGTGGGGGGCCTCAAAAAAATGGCACGTGATCATGCCCTCGATTCCAACCCTCCTAGCAATATGAAAAAAAAAACATTATTAGTCTAGAGTAATGCAGCTATGTCCGGAATTAGGGAAAAGGTGTAAATTTTTTTTCACAAAACAGCCGCTGCCTGAAAAAAAAGCGATATTTGTACCACTGTTTTGACATTTTCGATTTTTTTTAAAAATAGTAAAAATTTAAATGCGGCTAGTGCCGGATATAGCGACATTACTCTAGACTAATAATCTTTTTTTTTTCATATTGCTAGGAGGGTTGGAATTGTGAAATACAGGGGGTAATAAAGGGGGTCAAAACGATAATCGAGTCGGGTCAAATTTTCTTTAAAGAAAATTCTATACAATTATAAATATTATGCTCTTTAATAAATACGCCAATACAGTGCAAAACATTAATGCTGTACTAGAACTCACAAACGGCACCCTATACGAGTTAACTATTAGAGTAGCCATCACTCCCTCCGATACGTTACAGAAGCAGACTAGTAAACAGCATTCGTAAGCGCGTTGTTATATTAACAACTAATATATCAATGTCCCCCGTGGACATGAGGGGTTGGCGTAGGGGGTAGGTCAGTCTGACGTCGCGACGTCTTGCCGCCGTTGTCACCGCCTCCACATTGACGAGTGACGTCACGGCCACGCCTTCGCACAGTTTTAACACGCGCTTAGTAATTCATTGAAAGGTTTATTCTTAGACCTTAGATACATACACTACCGTCCAAAAGTTTGGAAGCAGCAAGGTAAAATCGAATAAAACCAAACTAAGTCATTTAAATTTAAATGTATTGATAAAAAAATAAAGAACAAACAGAAACTAACTTAAACAAAATAAAAAAATAATATACAATGGTAAATTAGATTAAATTTTAGCTTCATCAAAGTGTCCACCTTTCTCCTTTATAATCTTCTCACATATTCTGGGCATTCTATTAATCAATTTTTTAAAATAATCTTTATCTAATTTGTTCCATTCGTTCTCTAATAGCTGCCACAAATGTTCTGAGCTCGTAGGACAACGACTTTTCACCCTCCTGTCAAGTTCATCCCAAACAAGTTCATCAAGTTCAAGAATATAAACTCAGAAAAATGGGAGAGTGAATTTATCAGTCACCATCTCCACGAAAGGAACAAAATGAAAGGGTTTAAAAAAGCTGGTAAAAAGATGTTTACAAACTATACGGTATATGCAACGCAGTCGAATTTTTTTTTAATGAAAGGTTAGTTAATATTAACAAATCGGAAAATAAGTTTCATCCGGGTAAAAATTAACTTACCCAAAATTTAACTATTATCCCAAGAGAATATAATACCGAAATTAGAGTATCATCATCATCTCAGCTCATATATGTCCCACTGTTGGCCTTGAGCCTCCTCCATAATGGGAGGGTAATTGACCTCCTATACCACGCTGGTCAGACGTGTTGGTATAGGGTTTTGTTTCGAGGTTTCCTTCTCTCGCATAGATATTATGTGCGTTTTATATCCCTTAGTCGTCTCGTACGACCACCCACGGGTAAGACAGGGGGTGGTGAGTTGTATACTTACTCCGTCACCACACGGCAATTAGAGTATATTATCCGTTAATCCAGGAAATGGTCTGCCTACGTTACAATTTTCATTAAAATTTGTTCAACGGTTTATGCGTGATTGAGTAACAAACATCCAAACATCTTAACAAGCTTTCACATTTATAATATTAGTAGAATAAAATCTGTAAGGGCACTTGTATATTGTCAAAATTAGATTTGATGTGAAATTAAACTAATAATCTACCGAATCTGGACAACAACTTGGCGTGATCGTTATTTTTCAAGTCTACTTGCCTTTGAATAAAATTGTACACTATCCGCCTTATTACAAAACGTGGTCTAAGTTATGGTTTAAACCTAGACTAAAAAGTCTAGGTTTGTTACGGTATTAAAGTTTATACAAGCAGTTAGTCTTGACTTTATTAGAAATCAAAGACTAATCCAGGATCAACTGATACCAAAGATAGTCCCTGGATCAAATAATTTCCACAGATTCTATACAAAATTGTTAGTTAATTTTGACGATGTCGTTCCTTTTCATTGCAATAATTATTTAAAATTGTATTTCCGATCGAAAATAAAACGTTATTACTTTCAAAACCGTTATATTTGATGAATTATTAAGAAATATTACATAATTTATAAACAAAAATTATATTTTACTCAACTTTATAATCAATATTTTTATAAGCTACAACACGTAACTGCGAGGATCGGCACGTTAAAATGTGTAATTTTAGGCGCCTAATTTGAGATTCTACAAACAATAAACTACCTATTATTAGTTTGATGTATAAAAATTCTCAAATTATACACGTGTCGGTACTTCAACTTGTTTAAGACTGCACATTCAGCACATTAGTTAAATAAACTCTCAGTCAAGTCAACGTCTCATTACAAGTGCCTAGTGTGCTGTAATTCAGACCTATCATTAATAATATATTTATTTATAACTTTCATTATTTATAAATTTATGTTGGGTATGTATGGTTTATTTACATAAACCTATATTTATTTCGAAAATCTTCATCATCGAGTTCAAATGGATCCACCCTTACCCGATGTTTATTCGGCCGGCGGACTGTCTCTTATAATTCTAAATCTTCAATGTCCAATAAATCGAGAGAATCTGTATCCATTTTAATTGATTTTACAATAAACTAAAAATCGGGCGGGGTACTTTAATTAAAAGTAAGTAAAGATTATAATCAAACAACGAATAAGTTAACCTCAAACTAGAAAACAAACAAGTGTCCCTCACACTAGTACCATAGTTAAACTAGGCTCGGCTGTGGTTTATTTTTAGTACCATAGATGATCCACGATTTAGCGATAAATCTCGTTTTGTAATAACAATTCTTTTTGATACCTGGTTTATTACCGGTACTTTAGTTAGTCTACGTTTTGTAATAAGGCTGAACATGTTTAGAACGTATGCCCTTCGAACGCCGTGACATAAAAGTTTTATTTTGAGCTTCTATTAAAATAATTTTATTTACGTACCCTAGTTACCACTAATATGAACGACAAAGGAAGCGGGGGTGACGCATTATATTCTTAATATGTCACCATATGGATTTCGTTTCATCATGACCGATATCCGTCATAAAAGAAAACAAATATTATTTTGGAAGGTAAGTAGCTACATTACTAAATATATCTTTAGTTCTATTCAAAGAAATTCATTGAGAAATAATTGAATGAAACAACAAATGACTCATAACACACATATTAAATAGTTAGTGCAAGGTTAAGGGATTATACTCATACCACGTGATCTTTTAACGGTCTTAAAAAGGGCACATCACATCATCACATCTCAGCTCATATATGTCCCACTGTTGGGCTCGAGCCTCCTTAATAAGAGTGAAAATGACCTACTATACCACGCTGGTTAGATGTGTTGGTATAGGGTTTTATTTCGTGTTTTCCTTCTCTTGCATTGATGTTATATGCGTTTTAAATCCCTTAGTCGTCTCTTACGATCACCCACGGGTAAGATAGGGGGTGGTGAATTGTAGTCTTACTCCGTCACCACACGGATTAAAAAAAAAGGCACGCTGGAACAAAATTGGGTTTTGACCTCTTTAGTACTGGTGGTCGCCGAGGAAGGAGGAGCAAAATGGATCACATACGTTCGAGTACGTTCCTTAAACTGTATTTTCTTAATAAAAACATTTATCTTAAAATACTTATTTGACGTCATTAGAATGGAAAATAATCTTCAATATTGCGTCAAATATCAATGTTGATTGAATACTATGAGAAATATTTCATAATAATAAAACAACTTTCAGAAATAATATCTAAAACATTTTTATTCGTAGTACTCTGTAACCTTCGCTGATGTAGTCACAAGTTGCTTCAAGTGTATATACTAACTAACTAAGTATTACGTCATAATGCATATAACATTGACAATGAAGAGAATATTTTGCTCAGTTCATAACTTTAATACACCGTAAATTAATTAGTGTTAAGGAGTTCTTCTAATCTAGAGGCCTGAATTATTGGCGATCTTTAAAGTACCGCAAAATAAAGTCAAATTAATATTTTTACCATACATTCTTTTATGAGTTATTTATTAACATTACAAGAATACAGGAAATAATTAAATAAGTAAAAACCTTGAAAATTCAAAAAGTTAGCAGCTGATAAAGTGGGGGGCCTCAAAAAAATGGCACGTGATCATGCCCTCGATTCCAACCCTCCTAGCAATATGAAAAAAAAAACATTATTAGTCTAGAGTAATGCAGCTATGTCCGGAATTAGGGAAAAGGTGTAAATTTTTTTTCACAAAACAGCCGCTGCCTGAAAAAAAAGCGATATTTGTACCACTGTTTTGACATTTTCGATTTTTTTTAAAAATAGTAAAAATTTAAATGCGGCTAGTGCCGGATATAGCGACATTACTCTAGACTAATAATCTTTTTTTTTTCATATTGCTAGGAGGGTTGGAATTGTGAAATACAGGGGGTAATAAAGGGGGTCAAAACGATAATCGAGTCGGGTCAAATTTTCTTTAAAGAAAATTCTATACAATTATAAATATTATGCTCTTTAATAAATACGCCAATACAGTGCAAAACATTAATGCTGTACTAGAACTCACAAACGGCACCCTATACGAGTTAACTATTAGAGTAGCCATCACTCCCTCCGATACGTTACAGAAGCAGACTAGTAAACAGCATTCGTAAGCGCGTTGTTATATTAACAACTAATATATCAATGTCCCCCGTGGACATGAGGGGTTGGCGTAGGGGGTAGGTCAGTCTGACGTCGCGACGTCTTGCCGCCGTTGTCACCGCCTCCACATTGACGAGTGACGTCACGGCCACGCCTTCGCACAGTTTTAACACGCGCTTAGTAATTCATTGAAAGGTTTATTCTTAGACCTTAGATACATACACTACCGTCCAAAAGTTTGGAAGCAGCAAGGTAAAATCGAATAAAACCAAACTAAGTCATTTAAATTTAAATGTATTGATAAAAAAATAAAGAACAAACAGAAACTAACTTAAACAAAATAAAAAAATAATATACAATGGTAAATTAGATTAAATTTTAGCTTCATCAAAGTGTCCACCTTTCTCCTTTATAATCTTCTCACATATTCTGGGCATTCTATTAATCAATTTTTTAAAATAATCTTTATCTAATTTGTTCCATTCGTTCTCTAATAGCTGCCACAAATGTTCTGAGCTCGTAGGACAACGACTTTTCACCCTCCTGTCAAGTTCATCCCAAACAAGTTCATCAAGTTCAAGAATATAAACTCAGAAAAATGGGAGAGTGAATTTATCAGTCACCATCTCCACGAAAGGAACAAAATGAAAGGGTTTAAAAAAGCTGGTAAAAAGATGTTTACAAACTATACGGTATATGCAACGCAGTCGAATTTTTTTTTAATGAAAGGTTAGTTAATATTAACAAATCGGAAAATAAGTTTCATCCGGGTAAAAATTAACTTACCCAAAATTTAACTATTATCCCAAGAGAATATAATACCGAAATTAGAGTATCATCATCATCTCAGCTCATATATGTCCCACTGTTGGCCTTGAGCCTCCTCCATAATGGGAGGGTAATTGACCTCCTATACCACGCTGGTCAGACGTGTTGGTATAGGGTTTTGTTTCGAGGTTTCCTTCTCTCGCATAGATATTATGTGCGTTTTATATCCCTTAGTCGTCTCGTACGACCACCCACGGGTAAGACAGGGGGTGGTGAGTTGTATACTTACTCCGTCACCACACGGCAATTAGAGTATATTATCCGTTAATCCAGGAAATGGTCTGCCTACGTTACAATTTTCATTAAAATTTGTTCAACGGTTTATGCGTGATTGAGTAACAAACATCCAAACATCTTAACAAGCTTTCACATTTATAATATTAGTAGAATAAAATCTGTAAGGGCACTTGTATATTGTCAAAATTAGATTTGATGTGAAATTAAACTAATAATCTACCGAATCTGGACAACAACTTGGCGTGATCGTTATTTTTCAAGTCTACTTGCCTTTGAATAAAATTGTACACTATCCGCCTTATTACAAAACGTGGTCTAAGTTATGGTTTAAACCTAGACTAAAAAGTCTAGGTTTGTTACGGTATTAAAGTTTATACAAGCAGTTAGTCTTGACTTTATTAGAAATCAAAGACTAATCCAGGATCAACTGATACCAAAGATAGTCCCTGGATCAAATAATTTCCACAGATTCTATACAAAATTGTTAGTTAATTTTGACGATGTCGTTCCTTTTCATTGCAATAATTATTTAAAATTGTATTTCCGATCGAAAATAAAACGTTATTACTTTCAAAACCGTTATATTTGATGAATTATTAAGAAATATTACATAATTTATAAACAAAAATTATATTTTACTCAACTTTATAATCAATATTTTTATAAGCTACAACACGTAACTGCGAGGATCGGCACGTTAAAATGTGTAATTTTAGGCGCCTAATTTGAGATTCTACAAACAATAAACTACCTATTATTAGTTTGATGTATAAAAATTCTCAAATTATACACGTGTCGGTACTTCAACTTGTTTAAGACTGCACATTCAGCACATTAGTTAAATAAACTCTCAGTCAAGTCAACGTCTCATTACAAGTGCCTAGTGTGCTGTAATTCAGACCTATCATTAATAATATATTTATTTATAACTTTCATTATTTATAAATTTATGTTGGGTATGTATGGTTTATTTACATAAACCTATATTTATTTCGAAAATCTTCATCATCGAGTTCAAATGGATCCACCCTTACCCGATGTTTATTCGGCCGGCGGACTGTCTCTTATAATTCTAAATCTTCAATGTCCAATAAATCGAGAGAATCTGTATCCATTTTAATTGATTTTACAATAAACTAAAAATCGGGCGGGGTACTTTAATTAAAAGTAAGTAAAGATTATAATCAAACAACGAATAAGTTAACCTCAAACTAGAAAACAAACAAGTGTCCCTCACACTAGTACCATAGTTAAACTAGGCTCGGCTGTGGTTTATTTTTAGTACCATAGATGATCCACGATTTAGCGATAAATCTCGTTTTGTAATAACAATTCTTTTTGATACCTGGTTTATTACCGGTACTTTAGTTAGTCTACGTTTTGTAATAAGGCTGAACATGTTTAGAACGTATGCCCTTCGAACGCCGTGACATAAAAGTTTTATTTTGAGCTTCTATTAAAATAATTTTATTTACGTACCCTAGTTACCACTAATATGAACGACAAAGGAAGCGGGGGTGACGCATTATATTCTTAATATGTCACCATATGGATTTCGTTTCATCATGACCGATATCCGTCATAAAAGAAAACAAATATTATTTTGGAAGGTAAGTAGCTACATTACTAAATATATCTTTAGTTCTATTCAAAGAAATTCATTGAGAAATAATTGAATGAAACAACAAATGACTCATAACACACATATTAAATAGTTAGTGCAAGGTTAAGGGATTATACTCATACCACGTGATCTTTTAACGGTCTTAAAAAGGGCACATCACATCATCACATCTCAGCTCATATATGTCCCACTGTTGGGCTCGAGCCTCCTTAATAAGAGTGAAAATGACCTACTATACCACGCTGGTTAGATGTGTTGGTATAGGGTTTTATTTCGTGTTTTCCTTCTCTTGCATTGATGTTATATGCGTTTTAAATCCCTTAGTCGTCTCTTACGATCACCCACGGGTAAGATAGGGGGTGGTGAATTGTAGTCTTACTCCGTCACCACACGGATTAAAAAAAAAGGCACGCTGGAACAAAATTGGGTTTTGACCTCTTTAGTACTGGTGGTCGCCGAGGAAGGAGGAGCAAAATGGATCACATACGTTCGAGTACGTTCCTTAAACTGTATTTTCTTAATAAAAACATTTATCTTAAAATACTTATTTGACGTCATTAGAATGGAAAATAATCTTCAATATTGCGTCAAATATCAATGTTGATTGAATACTATGAGAAATATTTCATAATAATAAAACAACTTTCAGAAATAATATCTAAAACATTTTTATTCGTAGTACTCTGTAACCTTCGCTGATGTAGTCACAAGTTGCTTCAAGTGTATATACTAACTAACTAAGTATTACGTCATAATGCATATAACATTGACAATGAAGAGAATATTTTGCTCAGTTCATAACTTTAATACACCGTAAATTAATTAGTGTTAAGGAGTTCTTCTAATCTAGAGGCCTGAATTATTGGCGATCTTTAAAGTACCGCAAAATAAAGTCAAATTAATATTTTTACCATACATTCTTTTATGAGTTATTTATTAACATTACAAGAATACAGGAAATAATTAAATAAGTAAAAACCTTGAAAATTCAAAAAGTTAGCAGCTGATAAAGTGGGGGGCCTCAAAAAAATGGCACGTGATCATGCCCTCGATTCCAACCCTCCTAGCAATATGAAAAAAAAAACATTATTAGTCTAGAGTAATGCAGCTATGTCCGGAATTAGGGAAAAGGTGTAAATTTTTTTTCACAAAACAGCCGCTGCCTGAAAAAAAAGCGATATTTGTACCACTGTTTTGACATTTTCGATTTTTTTTAAAAATAGTAAAAATTTAAATGCGGCTAGTGCCGGATATAGCGACATTACTCTAGACTAATAATCTTTTTTTTTTCATATTGCTAGGAGGGTTGGAATTGTGAAATACAGGGGGTAATAAAGGGGGTCAAAACGATAATCGAGTCGGGTCAAATTTTCTTTAAAGAAAATTCTATACAATTATAAATATTATGCTCTTTAATAAATACGCCAATACAGTGCAAAACATTAATGCTGTACTAGAACTCACAAACGGCACCCTATACGAGTTAACTATTAGAGTAGCCATCACTCCCTCCGATACGTTACAGAAGCAGACTAGTAAACAGCATTCGTAAGCGCGTTGTTATATTAACAACTAATATATCAATGTCCCCCGTGGACATGAGGGGTTGGCGTAGGGGGTAGGTCAGTCTGACGTCGCGACGTCTTGCCGCCGTTGTCACCGCCTCCACATTGACGAGTGACGTCACGGCCACGCCTTCGCACAGTTTTAACACGCGCTTAGTAATTCATTGAAAGGTTTATTCTTAGACCTTAGATACATACACTACCGTCCAAAAGTTTGGAAGCAGCAAGGTAAAATCGAATAAAACCAAACTAAGTCATTTAAATTTAAATGTATTGATAAAAAAATAAAGAACAAACAGAAACTAACTTAAACAAAATAAAAAAATAATATACAATGGTAAATTAGATTAAATTTTAGCTTCATCAAAGTGTCCACCTTTCTCCTTTATAATCTTCTCACATATTCTGGGCATTCTATTAATCAATTTTTTAAAATAATCTTTATCTAATTTGTTCCATTCGTTCTCTAATAGCTGCCACAAATGTTCTGAGCTCGTAGGACAACGACTTTTCACCCTCCTGTCAAGTTCATCCCAAACAAGTTCATCAAGTTCAAGAATATAAACTCAGAAAAATGGGAGAGTGAATTTATCAGTCACCATCTCCACGAAAGGAACAAAATGAAAGGGTTTAAAAAAGCTGGTAAAAAGATGTTTACAAACTATACGGTATATGCAACGCAGTCGAATTTTTTTTTAATGAAAGGTTAGTTAATATTAACAAATCGGAAAATAAGTTTCATCCGGGTAAAAATTAACTTACCCAAAATTTAACTATTATCCCAAGAGAATATAATACCGAAATTAGAGTATCATCATCATCTCAGCTCATATATGTCCCACTGTTGGCCTTGAGCCTCCTCCATAATGGGAGGGTAATTGACCTCCTATACCACGCTGGTCAGACGTGTTGGTATAGGGTTTTGTTTCGAGGTTTCCTTCTCTCGCATAGATATTATGTGCGTTTTATATCCCTTAGTCGTCTCGTACGACCACCCACGGGTAAGACAGGGGGTGGTGAGTTGTATACTTACTCCGTCACCACACGGCAATTAGAGTATATTATCCGTTAATCCAGGAAATGGTCTGCCTACGTTACAATTTTCATTAAAATTTGTTCAACGGTTTATGCGTGATTGAGTAACAAACATCCAAACATCTTAACAAGCTTTCACATTTATAATATTAGTAGAATAAAATCTGTAAGGGCACTTGTATATTGTCAAAATTAGATTTGATGTGAAATTAAACTAATAATCTACCGAATCTGGACAACAACTTGGCGTGATCGTTATTTTTCAAGTCTACTTGCCTTTGAATAAAATTGTACACTATCCGCCTTATTACAAAACGTGGTCTAAGTTATGGTTTAAACCTAGACTAAAAAGTCTAGGTTTGTTACGGTATTAAAGTTTATACAAGCAGTTAGTCTTGACTTTATTAGAAATCAAAGACTAATCCAGGATCAACTGATACCAAAGATAGTCCCTGGATCAAATAATTTCCACAGATTCTATACAAAATTGTTAGTTAATTTTGACGATGTCGTTCCTTTTCATTGCAATAATTATTTAAAATTGTATTTCCGATCGAAAATAAAACGTTATTACTTTCAAAACCGTTATATTTGATGAATTATTAAGAAATATTACATAATTTATAAACAAAAATTATATTTTACTCAACTTTATAATCAATATTTTTATAAGCTACAACACGTAACTGCGAGGATCGGCACGTTAAAATGTGTAATTTTAGGCGCCTAATTTGAGATTCTACAAACAATAAACTACCTATTATTAGTTTGATGTATAAAAATTCTCAAATTATACACGTGTCGGTACTTCAACTTGTTTAAGACTGCACATTCAGCACATTAGTTAAATAAACTCTCAGTCAAGTCAACGTCTCATTACAAGTGCCTAGTGTGCTGTAATTCAGACCTATCATTAATAATATATTTATTTATAACTTTCATTATTTATAAATTTATGTTGGGTATGTATGGTTTATTTACATAAACCTATATTTATTTCGAAAATCTTCATCATCGAGTTCAAATGGATCCACCCTTACCCGATGTTTATTCGGCCGGCGGACTGTCTCTTATAATTCTAAATCTTCAATGTCCAATAAATCGAGAGAATCTGTATCCATTTTAATTGATTTTACAATAAACTAAAAATCGGGCGGGGTACTTTAATTAAAAGTAAGTAAAGATTATAATCAAACAACGAATAAGTTAACCTCAAACTAGAAAACAAACAAGTGTCCCTCACACTAGTACCATAGTTAAACTAGGCTCGGCTGTGGTTTATTTTTAGTACCATAGATGATCCACGATTTAGCGATAAATCTCGTTTTGTAATAACAATTCTTTTTGATACCTGGTTTATTACCGGTACTTTAGTTAGTCTACGTTTTGTAATAAGGCTGAACATGTTTAGAACGTATGCCCTTCGAACGCCGTGACATAAAAGTTTTATTTTGAGCTTCTATTAAAATAATTTTATTTACGTACCCTAGTTACCACTAATATGAACGACAAAGGAAGCGGGGGTGACGCATTATATTCTTAATATGTCACCATATGGATTTCGTTTCATCATGACCGATATCCGTCATAAAAGAAAACAAATATTATTTTGGAAGGTAAGTAGCTACATTACTAAATATATCTTTAGTTCTATTCAAAGAAATTCATTGAGAAATAATTGAATGAAACAACAAATGACTCATAACACACATATTAAATAGTTAGTGCAAGGTTAAGGGATTATACTCATACCACGTGATCTTTTAACGGTCTTAAAAAGGGCACATCACATCATCACATCTCAGCTCATATATGTCCCACTGTTGGGCTCGAGCCTCCTTAATAAGAGTGAAAATGACCTACTATACCACGCTGGTTAGATGTGTTGGTATAGGGTTTTATTTCGTGTTTTCCTTCTCTTGCATTGATGTTATATGCGTTTTAAATCCCTTAGTCGTCTCTTACGATCACCCACGGGTAAGATAGGGGGTGGTGAATTGTAGTCTTACTCCGTCACCACACGGATTAAAAAAAAAGGCACGCTGGAACAAAATTGGGTTTTGACCTCTTTAGTACTGGTGGTCGCCGAGGAAGGAGGAGCAAAATGGATCACATACGTTCGAGTACGTTCCTTAAACTGTATTTTCTTAATAAAAACATTTATCTTAAAATACTTATTTGACGTCATTAGAATGGAAAATAATCTTCAATATTGCGTCAAATATCAATGTTGATTGAATACTATGAGAAATATTTCATAATAATAAAACAACTTTCAGAAATAATATCTAAAACATTTTTATTCGTAGTACTCTGTAACCTTCGCTGATGTAGTCACAAGTTGCTTCAAGTGTATATACTAACTAACTAAGTATTACGTCATAATGCATATAACATTGACAATGAAGAGAATATTTTGCTCAGTTCATAACTTTAATACACCGTAAATTAATTAGTGTTAAGGAGTTCTTCTAATCTAGAGGCCTGAATTATTGGCGATCTTTAAAGTACCGCAAAATAAAGTCAAATTAATATTTTTACCATACATTCTTTTATGAGTTATTTATTAACATTACAAGAATACAGGAAATAATTAAATAAGTAAAAACCTTGAAAATTCAAAAAGTTAGCAGCTGATAAAGTGGGGGGCCTCAAAAAAATGGCACGTGATCATGCCCTCGATTCCAACCCTCCTAGCAATATGAAAAAAAAAACATTATTAGTCTAGAGTAATGCAGCTATGTCCGGAATTAGGGAAAAGGTGTAAATTTTTTTTCACAAAACAGCCGCTGCCTGAAAAAAAAGCGATATTTGTACCACTGTTTTGACATTTTCGATTTTTTTTAAAAATAGTAAAAATTTAAATGCGGCTAGTGCCGGATATAGCGACATTACTCTAGACTAATAATCTTTTTTTTTTCATATTGCTAGGAGGGTTGGAATTGTGAAATACAGGGGGTAATAAAGGGGGTCAAAACGATAATCGAGTCGGGTCAAATTTTCTTTAAAGAAAATTCTATACAATTATAAATATTATGCTCTTTAATAAATACGCCAATACAGTGCAAAACATTAATGCTGTACTAGAACTCACAAACGGCACCCTATACGAGTTAACTATTAGAGTAGCCATCACTCCCTCCGATACGTTACAGAAGCAGACTAGTAAACAGCATTCGTAAGCGCGTTGTTATATTAACAACTAATATATCAATGTCCCCCGTGGACATGAGGGGTTGGCGTAGGGGGTAGGTCAGTCTGACGTCGCGACGTCTTGCCGCCGTTGTCACCGCCTCCACATTGACGAGTGACGTCACGGCCACGCCTTCGCACAGTTTTAACACGCGCTTAGTAATTCATTGAAAGGTTTATTCTTAGACCTTAGATACATACACTACCGTCCAAAAGTTTGGAAGCAGCAAGGTAAAATCGAATAAAACCAAACTAAGTCATTTAAATTTAAATGTATTGATAAAAAAATAAAGAACAAACAGAAACTAACTTAAACAAAATAAAAAAATAATATACAATGGTAAATTAGATTAAATTTTAGCTTCATCAAAGTGTCCACCTTTCTCCTTTATAATCTTCTCACATATTCTGGGCATTCTATTAATCAATTTTTTAAAATAATCTTTATCTAATTTGTTCCATTCGTTCTCTAATAGCTGCCACAAATGTTCTGAGCTCGTAGGACAACGACTTTTCACCCTCCTGTCAAGTTCATCCCAAACAAGTTCAATGGGAGAAAGATCAGGGGATTGAGATGGCCATTGCATGATGTTTAAAATGTTTTCAGCTTTTTTCTTGTTTAAAAAGTTCTGGCACAATTTAGACGAATGCTTAGGATCATTATCCTGTTGAAAAATGAATCCAGAACCAATGAGACTTAGTCCACTGGGTATGGCAGAATCTTGGAGAATTTTTAAATAGCCTTCCTTGTTTAATTTTCCGGTTATCCTCACAAGATTGCCGGGTTTACTGTTGCCAAAACACCCCCAAACCATGACATTACCACCACCATGTTTGATGGTAGGCACTGTACATGCCTCTGAAGCCCTCTCTTCTTTTGACCGGCGTACAAAGACACGTCTATTGGATCCGAAAATCTGAAATTTTGATTCGTCACTCCAAAGGACATTTTCCCATTGTTCTATAGTCCAGTTTTTATGCGCTTTTGCCCATTCTAGTCTATTTTTCTTATGTCGATTTGTTAGTTTGGGTTTTTTAGCAGCAACACATCCTCTTAATCCCGCAGACAGTAAGCGTCTTTTAACAGTAGTTGTTGAAATGGGTGTTTCTCGCGTATCATTCAGAGCTGCAGTGATCTGTGGTGCAGTTAAGCGTCGATTCCGTTTAGAAAGAACTCTAATGAAGTTGTCCTCTTGATTTGTTGTGGATTTGGGCCTACCAGATCTCTTTCTATCTTCATTTTTCCCCGTTTCTTGTTTTCTAGCAAGGGTATAGTGGACACCTTTACAAGAAATTCCGAGCCTTTCTGCGATTTGACGTTCACTGTATCCTTCCTCGCGTAGAGTGCAAATAGCGCTTCGCTGTTCAAGCGTGATTTGCTTGCGTTTTGCCATTTTCAGAAGAAAAAATACGGTCAAAGTAGTAGCCGATATCTTTCGAATACAGACAATGTTAATATCACAACTTTCACGTGCCAATGCTCAAGTGCGACTGAATAAGGTCTAAAAAAGTTAAAACCAGCAAACATTATCAATAAAACTACACCATTGCATAGGATAAAGTAGCCGACGGATTAAGTCATAAAACACGTGTTTCGTCAATATTAAGGAATTCCATAAAACTTGATGAATGTAGGATAATAATCCTTTTGTGTTTGTGTAGACAGTCGTAAAAGGTTGTAAAACTTAAGATTATTGCTAATTTTTACCGCTATTAGTCGGCATTTATTTGTTTTGTTTGAAAACAGGTGTGCTTCCAAACTTTTGGACGGTAGTGTATATCTTTGTGTACACGAGCCTACTACAGAAGAAAGAAATTTACATTAGGCCAGACAAAGGGATTTTAGTTTCGAGTTTTCCTTGTTTTTCAGACGTTTATATGGCGATATGAGTTTCAAAGGAAAGCTTTTTTTTAGACACCACCCTGCACTAAGGAAATAATGATTGTATTACGGGGGACTTTACAAAATATAATTAACGCAGACAAATTACACCCAGACACAACATTTTATCGATCGCACAGATTATTATCCTACGTAGGAATCGAACCCGCGACACTGACACGGAGCGTATCTTAACCACTACGCCATGTGTGCAGTTTTGCTATTCACCATTATTTTGTTAAGCTGCAAATTATCATCTCAGTTCACACAGTCATAGTGTTGGACAGGGATCTCCACTACAATAGAAGGAAAATTGACCTAATGTACCACGCTAGTGTCAGCATCGGTTTTAATGTTATATTTTTCTTGTCACACATCGATTTTAATCGTCATATCAAGAGAGAATTTGGCGAAAAGTATTATAATTGCGTCACTACATGGAAACTCCAAATCTTATACATCAAATATACGTTTTTTTTTGCGGTTGACTATGGAGGTGGTCGCGCCCCACCAAATCGGTCCAGAGCGAAAGAAGAGGCGGCGCGCAACCCCATAGACCCACCCCGCAAACACCTCTCTTCGCCGTGCAAGCGGGCCACTGGTACCCGATCTTTGTCTTTGGTGGCTACACCAAATATACCTAATATTACTTATCCCGTTGAACGATATAAAGCTTTCAGTTAAACTTAATCTTTTTAACTATCACCCAATCTTGTGAACTGCCTTGAACTGACCTTAACCTTCGCATTTTGACCTTGCGATTCCTTCGCAGGACAATATTTTGTGTAATCTACAAACTGTTGGTCTGAGTCTTAATGTAATTTGTTTGCGTTTAATTATAGGTTTGTAAAGTCTCCCGAAATACTTTTTTTTTTTGGTGGACTATGGATGCGTCTCGCCCCGCCAAATCGGTCCGGGATGACGGAAGAGACGGCGCGTGATCTCATAGACCCACCATGCCAACTCCTCTCTTCGCCGTGCGAGCGGGCCACCGGTACCCGATCTTTGTCTTCGGTGGAGTCTCCTGCAATACATGGATTATTTTCTTAGTGTAGGTCATGGATTATTTTCTCAGGTAGTTTCTTAGTGTGGTGTCTTATAAAAACAATCTTTATCACTGCTCATTCAATGTATAATATAAAAACTAAGCGGTCTTTGTTGTTTTTTTTTCTACAAAAAATACTACATTAATTGAACGTATGTATAGTACCTACCTGTAATTACTACGATAATTAATTTTAAATTCACATAGCACATAATTAAAATTAAATATACAATTATAATTAGTTATTTAGGATGTTGCAATGTTTCCCTTTATTTCAAAACGTTTGAATGGAGTTTAGAGTAGGAATTTAGTGGTTAAAACTAGTGATTGCAGATTATTGTATATGGGTCCTGCCATATCTTTTTTGCATTACTCTTTGATGACGAGCCGGTTGGTTTGTGCTTTGCCGAATTTTCCCCGCTTGCGGCTGAGGTGGTTATAGTGTTGGATTATTAAAAAAGCCGGAGCAGTTGGAAAATTTCACTTCTCTCCTATACAAAGCCTAACTGGGTGGGTTTGGGATTTTATTGGTAGGCAGCAGCTTAAGCTATACTCTTGGTATTGCGAAGGTCCATGGGCGGCAGTGACACCATCAGGTGTGCTGCTTGCTCGTTTGCAACCATAAGCAATGAAAAAAAAGAAAATTCTCAATATAACTACAAAAAAAAATCAAAAACCTTAGCATAATGCTATATTAATATACAAGCCTATATTTGTATGTACAAAAAGCTTCACATTGTTGAATTTCTCGGCGAAAGCTCGACACTTGCCAAATAATGAGCATGGATAGGGTTGTCAGGAATTGATTCTAGACAATAATATAAATAAAAATAGTATAAACATTTCTAGAAGAGAATCGAGTATTCGGTACCAGTGGCCGGCCCAATGGCGATGGGCAGGGAATACGGTGAGTTATGGAGGCCACGTGCCACCTTTCCGTCGCCCCGGACGGAATGGACGGCGTGTGTCCAGACCATAGCCTGCCAAAGGCAAAAAAAAAGAAAAGAAAGCGAAACTGGTGTGCAAATAATTTCACAAAACGTGTTAATATTACACCACTATATATATCAGATAAAATATGACTACGTGTCTTATTAGTCATAGTAGTAGTATTCATTATAAAATGACGACAGAAACGTTACGACACATTTGGACGATAATTTTTTTTCCCAAAAAATTCAATAGTACCCTGTGCTAAGAAATACTTCGACTTTACAAATATACAAATTAAAGGACACAAATTATACCCAGACACAAATAGTTTGTAAAATGCACATAGTATTATACTGCGTAAAATATATGTGTATGCCAAGCGGTCTGACCAGCGTGGTATGTAGGTCAATTTATCTACCAATCTGGAGGAGGCTCGAACCCAGCAGTGAAACGAATATCGTTTGAAATGATGACTATGACCAGTGGTACAATTAAGTGTTTCATTTTAAGTAATTAACCGGTGTTAAAATGTGCGCGTGTTAAAATTGCACGTTTTTATTATTTTAAATATAATTAATTATTAATGGCCATCATAATGAACATAAAAGGAACCTTTCATCTCATCTCAGCCCACATATGTCCCACTGTTGGGCTTCGGCCTCCTCCATAATGGGAGGGAAATTTGACCTACTATACCATGCTGGTCTGACGTGTTGGTATAGGGTTTTATTTCGAGTTTTCCTTCTCTTAAAAGGAACCTTTAAATACTCTAATTGTAAACGTAGCTATACTAACGGCCCGTTCACGACTTTGCCGCTGTCAGCGGCGGCTAAGCGCGGGGCGGCGAGCGGTAAAATCAAAAGTATAAAAATGTTTGAAGCACGCCACGAGACGCCGCTCATAGCGAAAACGCGCGCGATATTTTTCGAGCGAATCTCTGCAGCGGCGCGCGGTGTGGCGAGATGCGTAAACAAAAGTACTAATGAATGAGTGCGACGCCACGAAACAGAGCGGCGTAGACAGCGGTATAGGAGGGACGTAATCAGCATCGTAAATAAAAATAAACAATTTTAGACGATTTTGTGGCGGTAATAGATACCGAGGCATTATATGTATACTTATATGTGCTGCAGAATATAATCAAAAGTTTGCACGCTCATTCTTGTCTACTCATAAAATGGAGCGTGTGCCAACCCTAACACTCAGAAGAACGTCTCATAGAAATTGCGTTCATGTTTAGAATTAACTATGTATCCATATAAACGTTTGGGAGCATAACCTTCATTATGTTCATATTTAAAGCAATATATTATCCCGTGTGTTTTTTAATCTATCATGGGTTAAGAACATAATACGTCACCATCCCTTTAGTTATACGTAAAAGTCGTAAAAAGCGACTGAACGATCACCAAGAAAATTGACAACAGCACTTATCTGGACCAATTATAACTAATTACTATCTAAGATAAATCCCCGAGTTTAGTGATGATGGTGTTATCGACTTTCTTGGGAAGGCCTGTATCGAACTGTGGGCGTTTGATATGCTGATGATGAAGAGGAATAATTTTACTTTATTATTATCATATTCCATGTGATGATAATTTAATTAAGAATATAATTCACCACCTTATTTTGCCCGCGGGGTTGTAAAAGATGACTAAAGTATGAGAATAACATCGATGCAAGAGAAGGGAAACTCTAAATAAAACCTTAAGCCAACCCGTTTGATCAACGTGGGATAGTATTTCAGTTTTCTTCTCACTGTGTCAGGTCATAGCCCAACCAAGTACTATATATTAGCTGACGAAGAAATTGTTAATTATTAATAACAATGTTTTTGAACTAAAATGTTCTAATAATTAGAGCTCATAAAGCTCGGTCATTTTATTCTTAAAGCCTTTTAGTGCAAGAATTAAGAAAAAAATAAAAAAATACTAAGCAATTAATTTTCAACAAAAGACTTGAGAACAACTGTGATAAGACCACAGAAAGATTTCAAACAAAGGAAAGTTAATATAAAAAGCGAATGTAGGATGTCGGCTGCACCATTTACAGGACGGTGTACTGAAATTGATGACGTCATAAACCTAATAACAACTTTATTTGTCTAGCCTCCCCGGCTCTTTGACGAGACCTTGTACTAGCATAATATTCAATAACGTATTTTAAATTATAATCAACATCGTAATTCAGCATTTCACCATCCACTGTTGAACTTAGGACTCTATCATAAAATACCAAATGGAGTGATCAAGCAGTTTGATGATCGTAGTGACAAGTACGTTTCCCAGAAGAGCACTGCTCCTTATTCACCAGTGCATCTTCAGTTTAAATTAAATGCATTGAAAATCTATGTGCGGTGCACCAAAATAAGTTTTCACTTCAAAATTTATTTTCCACTTTTTAGTTTTGTTATTTCTAATGTTCTTTTTTTTTTAAACTAGTATTTGTTAATTAAATTGTAACAATAGCTTTTCATACAATGCGAAGTACCTACCTAATACAAATGATGTTTGGTTCTTTGATCAAAGGCAAGATAAGATTTTATGACCAGATTTATAGGCATCGTAATTTCCCTAGCATGCTACTGATCAATTTTATTATAGTTTATAAGAGACAAATATATCGTGTAGTTTGACCTTTTGTATATAAATGTAACGAAGAATACAAAATGTCAACGAGGTATATTGTATCAAGTCAATACCAACCCGACTACTAAGCGTGGCATTTGGTTATTGTGGTATTATCACCCTTCTTGAGAGAAAAATGTTCAATAACAAACGTCGCTTGACTGTTGAGTAAACATGAGCAAAATAATTTACTGCAGTTTTTCGAATTTAGAATTTTCCTTCTCTTGCATAATGTGTTTAACGACATCCATAGACAAGATAGATAGCAAATTGTATTCTTACTCTGTGATCATACAGTTCCATTGCCACAAATGAATCCTTACATTTTAAATATTAATGATATCTACACAGTAATTGTAAACAGTCTCAACCGTGGCGGGCGAATATTTTGTAGGCTAGGAGTCCAGTCCAATCATCTAACTTTATATACAGTGTGGAAAAAGAGGTTTCAATATGGTAATATATTCATCATCATCATCATCATCATCTCAGCTCATTTATGTCCCACTATTGGGCTCGCGCCTCCTCCATAATGGGAGAGCAATCGACCCACTACACCACGCTGATCAGACGTGTTTTTGTTTCGAGTGTTCCTTCTCTAACATAGATATTAATGCGTTTTATATCCCTTAGTCGTCTCTTACGATCACCCACGGGTAAGATAGGGGGGTGGTGAATTGTATTCTTACTCCGGTAAGTACAAGTGTGGTTACACCACACGGTAATATATTCAATTCAATAATATTAAGGGCTTTCCAAAGGGAATTCCAAAATACTTCTGAATAGCCACCTGAATCGGAATATAAGGAAATGATTTAAAGGCGATTTGTATATTAAAATTTTCTAAATCCCGAAGTGGATTTCGCGATTGGGGAGCTCTTCTTGATCGTGGGCATAGAGTAATAGTCTGTCACTGAGTCTGGATGTTACCTGTGGGCAACAGGATAAAAATACCATTCTCACCATCCTCTACTTGCCTACGGAAGTCATAAAAATCGATTGAGGGATCACTATGAGAGTGAGAATAGAGAGATAGCGAGGTCACACATTTTATTGTTTTAATTAATGACTTCATATTTTTTATCGCTAATTATATTTATTGAGTACTTTCAACAGTAAATATACAATACGAATTAGTAATTGTAGTCACGTAATTAATTCTGACAGTAACTATATTAAAAGCGACCTTGTCAGGGATTAAGTTTTAATTAACTTTCAAACAAGATCTAGACTGTGAATTAATAGTAGATAAATCTGATTTCAGGTAAATAAATCTATTGAAAATCTTACGTAGATGATAATATATTCATTGCCAACGAGTAAATTAAATAGTCTTTTATAATATAAAAATAAACACGGTTCTAATTATAAAATAAAAAAAAACCCTTTTTATATAAAACAAAATGCAGATTTTACCATGTGTGTAAAGAATGCTTGTACTATTTTTTTTAGTAATTTAAATGGCAATGAGAATGTTGGCAGAATATGAAAATTATCGTTAATTATAGCATATTTTTTTTTAATATAAATAGATGTTAAAAAAGCCATCTGACATTACCAAATTCCCGCCAAAATTCTAATGCTGGTAATAGTTACGATATTGATGTAGCAAATACTCACTTCTCTTCGGAGGTCTCTTCAACAGGTGGTTGTGGCGTATGCGTCGTCAGATCCGGCAATTCTACAGTCATTGTGTCCATTGCCATAATTGCACAGAGTAATTTACACTTGGGTCCTTACAATCATGAACAATTTCACCGCGTAAATGTCACTACAGCTGCAGATTATTATTTTTTAATATCAAGATCAGGTTTCAGAGCGTTTGTTATTTAAGAAATTAAATGATATGACAATAGATTCGATTGTTTGTCTAAATACAAAATTTAGATTCGTTGAATACTAAATTAATTTTTGGATTAGTTTTAAAAACGACAAATGAGAAGCCTAGAATTGTTTGTAATACGCCAGGTAATTTTTTATATGTATTATCTTTGTAACTTATTAGTAGTTTACATTACGTACGTTTTCCATATTAAAATAAAGACTGCAATATAGTCATATACACAGATGTGTAGCGGTTAAAATACCGAACTAACATGCCAAGTGTAATAGGTTTGATTCGCATGCAGAACAATACTTTGTGCGATCAACAAATTGATGTCCTGAGTCTGGATGTAATTTGTGTACGTTAATTGTATATTTGTAAATTTACCGCAATTTAAAGATTATTTACTTAGTGCGAGGCGATACTTTTTCAAAAATAAAAAGTAAAAATTATTTCTTACATCGTCGTAAAACTGAAAACGATCAATAACGGGGCTATAAAGAAAAAGTAAGGATATCCTTGAAATATGCAAATGACGAGTATGACTGATCCATAGGTAATCGAAATATGCGTCAGGGAACCGTTCTACGTGGTATTTGCTTGGGAAAACCATCAGTTGTTACACCTATAGACTCATATGTATAACTGGCAGAGGATAGATTTTGGCATATTATAATTACTGAATACCCGCAGATGAATAGTATAGGTAGAGCGGGGCTAGTTGAGCATAGGTGCTAGTTGAGCAATCGAAATATCTCGCAAACTATTCAATGTACGCATAAGCATCTTATGGTGGACCCCCTATGGAGGCCCTTCTTGCCTGCGGAAGAGGCAATCATCGGGCGATCGCTAATGGCGGCTTAACGAACGAGTGAAGCGCCCACGCATTTTGTTTCTTTTGTGACATAAAACTAAAAAAATCGATTATTGCAAGTTTTTGTCTGTATTAGTCAGATGTCATCTATTTACAATAAGATAAGTGTTAATCTTCTATAAAATTATTGTACTTTTGATATATAGAGACGTTCTGGGTATAATTCTTACGGGTATTTTATAACATCACTTTTGTTTTAAAATTTCGGGTTGGGGTTAGTTGAGCTATAGTTGCTTAACTTACCCCACGACTCAAACAACTAAAATAATGAATGTTTTATACGGACGGAATGATACGGACTTACAAGAAAAAGATTACAAGATGTTCTTACACCAATGAAGATTTAAATAATGCTACAAAGCTGTCAACGATGAGGAAAATAGTGGGGATGCCGCCGCCAAAGAATTTGGTAATAAACAGATGACTTTGACAAGAATTTTAAAGAAATCACATGAAGGTGGTGATTCACCCATGAGCTATGGTACATCGAGGCATGTATTTTCTCCCACAGAGGTGGACTCTTTGAAAAAATTCTTGAAAATGGTATCAATGTTTTATAGATATTCTTCAAAAGACGTCCGTCGCCTTGCCTACTCATGTGCTGCTAAATATGGCATTAAAACTCCACCCAGCTGGAAAGCAAATAAGATGGCCGGAAATGAAGGGTTCACAACAGTGTTTTTAAAACGAAATCCGGCGATATCCATTCGAGAACCAGAAGAAAAAAGTATTGCATTGCTGCTCAAGAAGCATGGCTACGAAACAACCCGGGAAAATTTTAAGATACGTTGATGTTTTTACAGAAAATTACTTTAAGCTTTGTTGTAATGTCGCTAAAAGATCATAAATGAAAAGCTGTTTTTCAAACAGATATTTTATTTCATCTCCAGTTAATATTGAACCTATCGTTTGGCTAGATATTCTTAGTGCTCAACTTGCCTCATACGCTTGCTCAACTTACCTCACCTATGGGGTACGTTGAGCATGTTGGAACTTCTGGACATAAACAGCTGTAGCTCTTAAGTCTGACTTATTAACAAAAAATGACTATGGACATTTTTGTTAAGCGATAAATTACTAATCGATCAGGGCGTATAACAACTCGTTGAGACTTATCATTGAAGAGCTATATACGCTCAAGTGAAAAGTTGCTCAACTAGCCCCGCCCTCCCCTAACTATAATAAAATGTGGGTGTGACATTTAGCCGTCGTTATACATAAATATAAAAATATCTGCATAGAGCTGTTAAGATCCCAAAAAATTAGTAAAAAAAAATCTAGAATATCTATTTTGTTTAAAAACAAAAAATCATAATTATTTGATCAGTTATTAGAATGTAAGTGCATCGTGCGACGTTATACAGAGTGTGCGACAGGGACAATGCTCTAAGTCGAAACTAGTCGCGCATCTCTTTCAAAGCCTCAAAGTACAATATTTTCGAAAGCTATATTGGATTGCACAGATAGCTTGGTAATGAAGATTCGTACCATACTTAGTGTCGCTTCTTCCAAATTTTCTTAACAAATCTATATTAATGGTTTTATTATTATAATGGCGTTTTTATTAATAATAACGACAGATAAGTTTTTATAATGCCATCTAATGTATGAATAACAATGACATACCAAACAGATTTTTATGAGCGTAACAAAAAGAAAAATAACAATGGTTGTGCATGACACGTCAAAAAACTACAAGTATTTACTGTCCGAATAATTTTGTACATAATTAAAACTAATAATGTTAATATGTGTGGTGACGAGAGTAAGAATATAATTCATCGCTCTCTCTCTTGCTTGTAGGTATTGTAAGAGACGGCGTATTATCATCCTGCTCTTATCCCAATTACTTGAGATGGATACAATATGTACTCTTCTTTCATTGTACATAGGTATTGCAAATAATTATTGGCTTGGTTTTATCCACGGCCGCTTGATGTCAGGTTTCCTTTTATATTTACACTTTCGTTTGTAACTTTTACATATTAAAATACAAAGTTATCTAAGCTTGCAATTATACGCCATTTTATGATGCTAAGTTCAAATTCAATATTAACGCAATATGAAAAATTTTTTTTTTATATATTTTTCGATAAGACAATGAAACTGTATTTATCTATGTAAACCTAGATCTAATAGCAAAATAAATTCCATTCAGTAATTATAAACGAAAAACTATAACAAAGATCTACGACGCGTAAAGTTTTTACGAAAATATACCACTAACGTAAACAGTTCTGTTTATTGCATAAATGCGCAGTTAGTAGCATGAAGCCCAGTTGAATAGTACCACAGGGTTGCCAGTAGGAACATTATTTTATAAACAAAATCATATTATACAAAATTGAATCTTTCATTCAGTCAGACTTTCGTGGTCCACTGTAGGCTTCTCTTACAAATTAGGGTATAGTGCAGTAATCGCCACGCTTGACAAACGGGTGGGCGATCGCAGTTGGTGTTTATACTTCTCATCTTTACCCTTTTTTGATGTTATTTAACGTCCAAATCATCCGGAGCGGCGGTTTGTTACGACATGCAGCTCCACAACTGCCGTATTATTCTTCTCTGTCGCTTTTGGGCTGGTCACCGGTATCGGTCCTTGTCTTTGATGGCCCTTGTGTAACCACGGACAAGAAGGAGGAGGCAATAATTGTATACTTACCCCACTACACGAGAAAGGTATTTAAGACAGGAAAGAATACATATATAGTAATATTATATCATTTTTTTATCCAATTAGATAATCTAGCAACCTTACAATGCTACTGCGCAAGCCGCGCACGCATCCAAAACCAATGTTTACTAGACTATAAATAACATTACTACGGTTATAGCATAACTGGCGCGTTCCAGGAATACTCGTTTGTATATTTTTACAACAAACTGCGCTTCAAGGTGCGGTATTCGGAAGTCCGTTTAGTTTATAGTTTCATTCATATTACAAATACATGATTCATCTTAAGTACATCGATAATATAATGTTTCAAGTCTATAATTTTCAAGATCATTAATTGGATAGACGGACAGGATTAATTTTAAAAGATCCACAAAATTTTCCATAAATTAAGTAGTCTGAAGAGAGCAAAATTACTTTTACTAATGCTCCTGGACTGCCCTCATAGCTTTATATCCTTTTTTCTGAGATTTGACCTTTATGCAAATTTATATTTGTCGAAGGCACATATTTGTCATATTGATAAATTCTGTTGGTTGAGAGAAATAAAAGCTGACTATTACGAATGTAGCATTAGTTTTAGTAAACTTTCCAGCGATTCAGTCGTCACTAGTACTACAAAGATAATTCTATAACAAATCTAGTGAATGAACAAAACACGGAAAGCGATATAATGTCGAGATCGCACCGATACTATTGTGACAACAAAAAACATCATTTTCATCACCTTGACCATCATTGGACATGATTATTTATACGTCATGATTTATATTGTTAGAAAGGAAGCTGGCGGTTGAGTGGCGGCTTATCAACGAAACTGTGTCGAATATTGTACATACATTTATTTAGTCCGTTTCCGTCCGCTTTCCATGTGGTGACAAAGTAAGAATACAATGTGGTGACAAAGTAAGAATACAATGTGGTGACACATTTATTTCATTAATTGTGTAAAACAATTATAGGTGATTTTAGCTTAGTCAAAAGGACACACACTGGTCAAAAGAAATAACATAAGAATTTAATTTCGAGTTTCCCTTCTTTTGTAGCAATGATATCTGTCTATATTTTCATAGCTGATGATCTGTCTATATTTTCTTATAATATCCACGGGCAAATAGGTGACGTACAGCGAGTCCTCTAGTCTCGGTCACTATAAGAAGACGTTCTTAGAAGTCATGTTGGTCTTTGCTATGTAATTAAATATCATTAACAATGACTAATCTGCCATTTGAAGTAGATTCAGAAGTATTATTCACATGATTTGCATTGTCCATTCAAAAGTTCTCCGTGTGGTGACGGAGTAAGAATACAATTCACCACCCCCTAGCTTACCCGTGGGTGATCGTATGAGACCACTAAGGGATATAAAATGCATATAACATCTATGCGAGAGAAGGAAAACTCGAAACAAAACCCAATACCAACACGTCTGACCAGCGTGGTATAGTAGGTCAATTACCCTCTCATTATGGAGGAGGCTCGAGCACAAAAGTGGAACATATATGGGCTGAGATGAGATGATTTAAAAGTTGAGATAATGTTAATGTTATCGGGATTTAAGAATAGCTGTATTGGAAACTCGTTAGGGGAATAAATAAAAAAGAAACCTTTTAAGAAAAAGGAAGGGTAATTTACTGAAGTATGCTATTACTGTATGCTATTAACGTTTATTTTTTTTTCGATTGCCTCGTTGGACTGCTGTGCGATCTGAATGTTGATTATAAAACCTCTGTACACTCGGTGGGGTGAATTGGGTAAACATTTCTTCTTCATAGACCCACCGTAAAATCTTCTCTCTTCGCTGTGCGAGCGGACCACCGGTACTCGATTTTAACTTCGGTGGCCCGCCTGGCGGTTTACCCTCGCGGGTTCCTCTCGTCGACGCCCCGACAAATTTCGCCGTCGGGGCGTCGCCCTCACGTCGGGTGACCGGACAATTCCCCGGTCCGATCACCCGAGGCCTCGGTTAGGGCGGCATCAGGCGCAGGTATTCGCGCCTGCGCCGCCCCGGCATAGAGCTGCAAACCTCGTGGTAAATGTGTTTCTAGGAGAAAAAAAAAAAAAAAAAAAAAAAAACAAGATTTCTCTCTACCCGGGATGCGAACATTTCTATGTTCGCTGAAACTGAAGATGCAAACTAGATCATAATTTCAGCTCTAATGCGTCACTTTCAGCTTCATTTACAATGAATGTAAATTCACCTATACCATTCTGGTTAAACGTGTTGGTATAGAGATTTATTTCAAGTTTCTCTTCTTTTGCTTAGATGTTGTATGCATATTATAGTTCTTAGTTGATTTTTTACGAATTTAATTCTTAGTTCGTCACCATACTAAAAGTTTAGTATAGGTACAGAATCTGTAGTAATTTACTAACACGTTTTATCGTACTTCGGATTTATTTTTTGTTCCTATTAGTCAACTTTTTTATTCGCATTTCGGAGGAGATAAATAAAATCTAATTTTCCAAGCCCTGTTTATCTTTTCTAATGAAATTGTTTACGGATTCCAAAACAACTAAAAAGGGTCCGGGAGCTTCCTCAAGCTCGGTACACACTGGAACTATTGTGGATCTTGGCTAACAAGAATCATAATAGCGAAAATGAAAAGGGCAAACGAAACGTCATAACCAAATTGCCTATTAAACTTTCTCATATTCTAATCAAGTATTTTGTGTAATATGGAAATATTATGTAGTAATAGTAACTATAGCTATATTATATACATAATATGTAACTAATTACAACATATAATCTAATATATATTGCATTTACCAATTACTTAAGTTATGAATAATATAAATAAAATAATCAACGGTTCGGGTTTACGCGGGCGAAGCCGCGGGCAGAAGCTAGTTCGTTATAAATTTAAAATTTGTTTAAAAATTCAAAGAATAATAAGAGATCAAACTGAAGCTCGCTTTTCGCATAAGATTTCCAATACGCTCCGTAGCAGCAAGCTACTGACTTTTTAATACCGGCGACGGCAAAAGGCGACAAAAATATCAACGATCAAACTTTACAAATTCTTGAGCAATTTTCCAACGCTCTCTAGACAGCTTTTTAGTATAGGTTTTAAAGCCTTGAATATTAATTCTGACATGATCCTAATGTTCAGGCTTATGTCTGTTACTTTAAATAGAACTTCATTGAATAATAAGAAGGTTCTTCATTTAATTTTTACCCGACTGCAAAGGAGTGGTATTGTGTTTAACAGTCTATGTATGTATGTATGTTTGTATGTTCATTTGAAGCACTATATATACTAAACGTCTGGGCCGATTTTTATGATTCGCACGTCAATCGATTCCTCTTAATCCGGCGAGTGTCACTAAAGATATGACGTTATTGAAAATTCAATATGGCGACTAATGGACGCCATATTGTGAAAATAAAAAAAATTAAAGTCAACAAACTATATCGAGTGGGGTATCGTTAAATAGGTATTTAAAAATCATTTTTAGTTTTCTCTCAACATTTTTCGATTTGACTGGCCGTTTAGGATCTATATCGATTTAAAGTTTCGTAACAACCTTTCTCACATATAGGTTTTTTAGACAGTAGAAATTTACGATGAAAAGACGAAAAATTCATATAACTAGATGTGGATGGACATATACTGAAGTATCTAGTAGGTATATTGTCCAATATACCATAGGTAGTCCTACCTAAAGTATCTAATGTCTGACTCGGTCGCTCATCTCCAATTTCTAACGATTTAGTACTCAACTTCAGTCGAAAAACTATATATGGTTAGGTACTTACCTACTTATTAATAAATAAGATAACTATAGCTAATATATAATATTTATAACTAAAAAGTATAAAATAAAAAAATTGATTAAAAAAATCAAAAAACCCGACTGCGTAAAAATCGTCCCAAACTCGTCACCAAAACTACGTACATAATAAAAAAACTGAAAAGAAAAAAACAAGCACTTAGATGTCCGGTAGTCTAGAATTCCAAAATATATTATTGAATAAATACTATTGCAGAAAATGAAATATATTTTAATAATAGAACATGACAACTGAACAGTCGGGATCCTTTATTCGACAGCAAATCTAATTTTTCAATGGATCCCCACTGTTCAGTTGTCATGTTCTATTATTAAAATATATTTCATTTTCTGCAATAGTATTTATTCAATAATATATTTTGGAATTCTAGACTACCGGACATCTAAGTGCTTGTTTTTTTCTTTTCAGTTTTTTATTATGTACGTAGTTTTGGTGACGAGTTTGGGACGATTTTTACGCAGTCGGGTTTTTTGATTTTTTTAATCATTTTTTTTTACTACTGTTTATTTATTATTTTGAATTTATACAAGGAACTTTATTGTATAACGAAGCCGCTATGAGACCCTGGTCAAATGTATGCGTTTTATGTCGAATCTTCCATCTCTTGCATGGATGTTATCTTTATATTTATATCCTAGTCATCTTTTACGATAAGATACTCACGAATAAGATGGAGTAATGAATTGTATTCTTACTGCGTCATCACAGGAAAACTGATTTTTCGTCGAGCTAATTTCGTAGTAATTGATGACTTCGTAGCAATGAATGAATTGATGATAATGATGACTTCACAGGTAATGTAGTGGTTATGATATTGATCTATAGTGTGTATCTATAGGTATCACAGGTTGGATTGTCACGCAAGACAATACTTTGTGCGCTCCACAAATTGTTTATTGGTTGAAATTTGTGTCTGTTAATTATATTTGTAAAATCCTCCGCAATACAAGAATTAGCATAGTGTTTTGTTTTCAAAAAGAGAACTATTAATGTCTGAATCAAATTTGAGATTTTTAATGCAAATTTAATAGCAAGCGTAATCATTTTTAATATCGAAGAATTATTATAACACGCACCCGCTAATAAGATGGTTATTTATAAAGATATAGTTCACACAAGCAAAACGAGGTGCAATGTATGCCACAATGAACATTTATTCTTCTATGAAATCGTTTCAATACACATTTCACACATGAGTTAGTTATAATGTGTGAACATTATAAGTAATAGAGTTCAAGCATTAGAAATTTTACGGTTTCAATTTGATACACAGCAAGTGAACCAATGGAAATTACCATCTACTAGTTGCTTTAAATTATGGTAATGATTTCTGATGTTTACGCTAGTATGAAATAAAAGTATATTTACTGTTTGATTTTTAGTTAACCGATGTTTTGAAGAATTTGCAGTGATGATTGAGTCAATCCTCTTGCGATGTTTTATTTTAAAAGGATATTTTTATAGCCATGTTAACTTTTATATGACTAATATATGTTATATATATATATATTAGTCTATTTTTGTCTCGTGTCTCCCTAGCTTCGCATAGGAGGGAAATGGATTCTTTTTTCTAACCTAGGAGATGTTAGAAAAAAGTTTTTCTTTTCTAATTAAATTTTGGAAAATTAAAAGCGTTTCCCGGGATTTCGTGAGGGTTAAACATGGGTCTCTTTTAGGGAGATCATTATGGATCTTGGCTCACAGTGGTGGGATTAGTGGCAATTAAAAAATATTATATATAATCCACCCATACATCTGATTGTATTTGTCTGTCTGTCCGTCCAACGTTGGAAATATGCCTATTCACGAGAATATCATTCAGAGCGGTACTGTTTCAACTTTATCCGAAAATCACTAAATCTAAATTTTAAGAACACAGTCCACATGATTTCGTGCTACCCTTCATCAACAAATATCTTTATATATTCTTCAGTACTCGCGTATGTGATTGAATGTCCTACTAAGCGGCTGGACCGATTTAGATAAAGATTCAAGAATGGTTTAGATCGATTTTAGGGAATTCTATATCTCTTTTGGAAATTTGGGTCAGCTAGTATGATTAATAAAATTTTAACTACCTAACCCAAGTATTAATAGATACTTTGTTGTATTTTATAGGTCAAGTATAAAAGATTATTACAATGGAAGAGCTCTCACTCGAGAAGGTAATGTGATTTGTAATTTCATCGACGAAGTTAAATTCAAATGAGATTTTCCTCATAGTTTTCCTATTGAGTTCGTTGTAATATAATCACAAATTTCCATAATGGACGTTGTGCCAAGATAGGGTACGGCCGAAGTGACCTAAAGCTGTCATAAACATTCAAATTTATATTAAAACGTGATGTGGGTTTCATCAATTAAAATATTTCGACAGTTCGTCTAGAGGTTGTTCTTTGTCACTCTCTAGGCTTCCTTTTTTTTGGGATTTACTATGGACTAGCTACACCTAACCCCGAGAAGACCGCAAGGGGCGACACTCAGCCCCAAAGCTTTCTGTAAATTATTTCTCTACTTTCTCTGATATATAGGCGCGCGACACTGATACCTCCTTCTTATCTTTAGTGATTCTTCTCTATACAAGATTATCTGATCCAATCCATAAAGAACGAAAGGTACGGCGTACAGTCCCATAGCCGTCTGTCTTTCTCTAGCGCTGTATAGGCAGACCGCGTTCTTGTCTTCAGTGATTCTTCTCTAGACAAAGTTAACCTTCATGCATTGCTTGCAATAGCTCATTTTCTTAAGTTCGTCTTTGTAACGTGTATTTATTTATTATTGTATAACATAATCTATTCGATTGGTTATTTAAATTTGCGTGACAGATGTGTAAACAGCAAAGACCGCCTTAAAATATTTTAGCGGACATTCAACGATTAGTTTAGTTTTCAAATACTTACATTATTCTTAAATGTTAGCAGCGTATCGCGAAAAGGTACTTTTTAGAATTTAATCCTGTTTGCTTATAGTTGTTTATTTAATTATTTGTTTAGGATTACGACTATTGAAGTGGTAAGAATATAATGCACCACCTTGCCTGTGGGTGTCTACATCTATGAAACAGAGGGTAATCTTGAAATAAAGCTCCTATACCAACACATCTAATTATTAATCTACTATACGTAGATTAATTTCTCTCCTATTATGGAGAAGACTGTAACGCAGCATTAGACGTTTTTCAATTGAGATGATGATTTTTTTCTTTAAAGACAATAAACACCCTGCACTAAGGAAATAGTCCTTGTGTTGTGGGGGACTTTACAAACATATAATTAACGCAGACAAATTACACCTAGATTCAGAACAACACATTGTGGATCGCACAAAGTATTGTCATGCGTAGTAATCGAACCCACGGCATTGGCACCGAAGGTATCTTAACCACTACGCCATCTGTGCAGTCTTTGAATTGATACATCAATATAGTATATCAATCAATACATGTAACATAAAATTTAAACTAAATACTCAATCATGGCGTGCATAGAAATGGTAACAAATTAAAGAAAGTGAAGAAATAACTGCACAGATGACATGGTTAAGATACCACAATACTGTGTGCGATCTGCAAATTGTTGACCTGCATCTGTGTGTAATTTGTGTCAATTAATTATATGTTTGTAAAGTCCCCCGCAGTGTAGTAATTAAGTTTTACTTAGCGCAGGATGTTAAAATGAAAGAGTAAAGTCCTTGTATTAAACGAGATTTTGCATACAATAAACAGACACAAATAACATACAGTTTCGGCAAACCATTTGAGGTATGAACAAACATTTTTTTCATGGTGGAGAGTTCTAAAAAGATGATAAATTAAATAAAACATTGAAAAATATTATCTCGTCTGTAAATGGAATCATAATACGACAATCATTTGTGTAACGTAAGCGGTTAAGATACCGACCTACCGCGCTTCGATTCCTATGCGAGATAATACTTTGTGCATCAAATGTTGTTTTGCGTATGGACGTAATTTGTGTCTGTTATTTATGTTTGTAAAGTCCGCCGCAAATACAATAATTATTAGCTTAGTAGGTGCCGGGTATTCTATTAAAAAAAAAAAACAAATAATAAATAATACTCGGGCGGGAAATCGGTACTTCTAGAACACTATCTGTATAGTTTAAGTCGTACATACATACATACATATATATCATCACGCCATATCCCTTGCAGGGTAGGCAGAGAAAACAGAGTGCTAGAGAACTCTATCTTTGCATACTTCACTCGCTTCCTCAACATTCATAATTCTCTTCATACGCGCTCGCCGGTTTCGGAGACTCTTGACTCCACCTTCCTTCAGTACATGACCGATCTGGTCTAGGTAGTTTAGTCTAGGTCTCCCTCGTTACCTACATCCTTCCACTTTCGCATTGTATATCTTCTTAACCAGACGTTCGTTCGGCATTCTTTCCACATGTCCGAACCGTCGGAGCATTCCCTTTCGCATCTTTACACCAATACTCTCTTTGATACGTTTCTTTCGTTTAAGTCGTAATTAGATAAAATAAACATTGCCTCATTGGTTCTATGATACTTAGCAAAAAAAAAATTCATGAATATTTTAAACAATTTAAAACAGCAAACGTGGTATGTAGCACTAATTACTTAGATTAAGTGATTCAATCTCGTTTGTTTTAAGGAAAAATATATCAAAAATTATATAATTAAAAGACCAGTATGGCTTTTCCGCAAATGAACATTTTAATTAAATTCATTTTCATATACATAATTATGTTAAGATTTTTCAGTTTTTTTTCTTATGCTAGTGGTGGCAAAAGAGCAAGCAGCACACCTGACGGTAAGTGTCACTGCCGCCCATGGAACTCTGCAATACCAAGGGTATAACTAGACCACTGCCTACCAATATAAACCCCAAACCCACCCAATCGGGCGTCCGACTCTCTCGCTCACCGAACGAAGCACAATAGCACATTGCCATTACTCATACGTCGATCTTCTGCGAGAGTGTGCTACTACCTTGGACGGACCGGCCCGCGGCTGCAGACAGAACTGTCAACAGCATGGTCCTACCTATCAGATTAATATTAAATAAATATTAGTGAATGCCATTTCTATGTGGTGGAGGAAAAATACAATTCATCATCACCCTTCTTTACTCTGGTTATGATAAAAAATAACAAAGGAATATGATAAAAAAAGGAAAACTCGAAATTTTATACGAATCTATCTGACCAGCGTGGTACAGTAGGTCAATATCCCTCTCATTGTGGAGGCGGCTCGACCCCAAGACGTATATGAGCTGAACTGATGACAAGAATATGTATTTTTTTTGAGAAATAATCATTGTGTTTTGGAGGACTTTACAAACATAATTAATAGACACAGATTACACACAAACTGGGAATATAATTTTGTGGATTGCACAGAGTACTGTTTTTAGTGGAAATCTAAGCAAGACAAGTCGGTATCTTAACTGCTACGCAAATGATTGTGTTATAATTCCATATCCGAATGATTCCATATGCAAAAGAAGATATTCTTTTGTAATATTTTAATAGTTCATCTTTCAGTCGTTTACTTTTAGACGTAGATCTCTGCCATATAATTCCACATGCCATGGTCATTCCTTGCAGGAGTTATTATCATAATCGCCACGTTTGACAAGCGTATTGACCACCGCTAAGTTTCCTGAGAGAATACTTAACCGTTCTTCGATAGGCTGAAGTTTAAAAAAAATAAAAAAATAGACGGTATATAGAGTAGTAATTGAAGGATCAAATTAAAATAACGTAATGAGAAGTATTTCATAATGAATATACGATAAAATATAAGCGAAGATTTCGCAACAACTATTTGGCTGCTTACGTACATATAATACCTACATATGTACCAGATACATATAAATTAACCTAATAAAACATTAAAAACGTATACGACCAATTAAATTTTAAACAGAATACCACATTTATAGCGTTTGATTACAGTTTACGAATACTATGAGTAAACATTATCAACAGAATGAAATTATCTGCAAAATTATATTCAGTTTTGAAATTATGCACATTTTACGTTTTCAATTGACATCTGACATTCAATGAATCACCAACATATGTTCGCATTGTGTTCCATAGAACAACAAAGCTTTTTTGTCGTTAGAATTAAATTTTAATAATATATATAATAAGAATTTAAAAAAAAAAATCGCGATATTTTCGATCTATTTGTATCTGTGAATGAAATATAATTTGGTAAAATTTTCTTTAAATACCGCTCGGTGACTGGGATATTGCTATTTTAATAATTAACACTGGCGTAAAACGAACGTTTCCAAACGAAAGTATTAATAAAAAAATATATTCAATGAACACATTATTACACTTCACAATCACTTGATAGAAAATAACAGTGGTTAATTATAAAACTGTTGTATATACAAGCACGTTTCTAACACACATGCAAACGACGTTGAAGTCGCGACGAGACTGAGGGAGAGAGGGCGCAGAATTCTGGCGTCTAGCTAGATGCGCGTCACGACTCACGACACGACGCCCACCCCGTGGGGTAAATTACCACATATTGTGGGTAATCTATAATTTTACAGCATATTTTGGTTTTGTCTTTCAACGTCGATTATTTTTGATATACAATCATAACTTTAAAAGTGAGTTATACGCAGTGGTTTCTATCTATCTCAAAGCTAACACTACAAAAATAGTTCTAACCTTCCATTAGATTGCACATAGCTCATAAAAAAATCAGTTTCGAACAAATGAAATGACAGATCTTTGTCGAGTTAGGGTAACTTGCAAAAGCAAGGGACTGTCATGCAAAGTACTGAAAAGTCATGTCAGAGTGACATAAATCTGTCATTACCTAGGCACGAGTTTGTAGCGTGTCATTTTTCACTAAACTTGGAGATGGACTGCATATTCATTTAAATTAAAAAAATATTATAATTACTATACAGTAATATTTAGATGTATTGGTATTTTATTCAACATTAAGTTCCTGTGTTGAATTTCAAGCGATACCATCGGGTATACAATAAATATTTTCAGAATCTGTTCATGCCAATAAATGTCATAATCCTTAATTCCCAAGAACAATAAGGGGTGGGTGGTAACATCGTAAATATATTAGAGAAATTGTTGTAAGGTGGGCCACCCCAGGGCGGGCCGCACCCCGTCTACATGACGGTCGAGATCGTCCGATCGATCCGCAGATGTGGAAAATTTGTCAGATCCATCAATCGACTAGTTGTACGATAAGGGCCTACGTCATATAAATTCAAATGCTTTGTGGGTAGCTTGTACTTTTGTTTTGTTTTGTCAACTAACGTTCAAATCGATAATAGTCGTCGTAATGAGATTTTTGCTCCAATACTTACATGAATAAAAATATCGTTGATATTGCAGTTAAAGATCTGTGACGTGCTATAAAGTTTGTTATGAGACGGGATGAAAGAGTTGTGAGGAAAGTTTCAAGAAGGAATGCCCTCTTAAGGAATAAGGATAATGAAGAAAAGATGGATGGATTACATGAAGCATATACTTTGGATAGAAATGTAGAGAACATAGAGATCACATCTGATGCGATTTTAATAGAAAAAAAGGATATATTGTTTTGATAACAAGTAAATGGAAGAACACGATGATAATCATTTAGATATTTTTGTTTTGTTTTAGACATAAATTTTTAACGTAATTGAATTATGTAAATAATAGGAAATTTTCCGTGTGGTGACGGAGTAAGAATACAATTCACCACTCCCTATCTCACCCGTGGGTGATCGTAAGAGACTACTAAGGGATATAAAACGTATATACATATGTATGTATGTATGAGAAATAGAGAGACAGAAATAGATTATATATTTTTTATAGAACCCTTTTTTTATACTGGCAATGAATTTGCATCAAAAATGTGGGTAAAATTTAATATATAATATATTAGCAAGTAGGTAAAATCTTTGTAATAACAATGACTTATTGGACGTGAAATACCTTAGTGGATGCATCCCGAGACCAAACACGTTGAAGTGTTTGAATGTATCGAGAAAGTAAAAATCAAATAGAAACGCGACAGAATCCATAAAAATAGTTTAAAACGAGTCCAAAAAAAAGCTCAGTATGACAATCCCTCTTTTAAAAATAGGGTAAGCATTAAAAAAAGAGTGTCCTAAAAATTGACTCAGATATGACAAACCCTCTTTTAAAAAATAATACGTTGACGTACTTTAAACTAGAACATCGACTCCGATTCCATTAGGATCAATAATGGTATACAGTTTCATAAAATGCATTCACTATATTGCCGTGACGTTTTCATTAGTGAGACGTCACTCATTTCCACATCCCCTTTCATTTCATAAGCTATGAATCATGAAATACAAATACAGACGCGTATTGAAGCGTTATAATTAAGAACACAGGACTAATTATAATAACGTGTTTGCGTTACACTTCATCGTCATAATCTCAAAGTATTTGAATTTTAAAATTGAATTTGACTGCACAGATGGCGTAGTGGTTAAGATGCCACCTTCTATGCCAGTGGATTCGATTCCCAAGCAGGACAATACTTTGCGTGATCCGCAAAGTGTTGTTCTGAGTTTGGGTGTAATATCTATAAAAAAAAACAATTTATTTAAGAGTAGGATGTTTTTATCCCAACTGCTTTTGGTCAACGCAATATCTACTCTTCTGCCACGGTACATATTGTAAAAGTTTTGGCATTAGTTTTATGACTGATCGCCTGCCTGACGTCAACCCTCATTAGGAATGTAATTGTTGATACTATTTACCCAGGTCGATATAAAGGTCTTGGTTTTCTTTTACGACATTCACGAGCAAAGGTTAGTTTCATAGCTGCCACCACACAGCAAAGTAGAGAAAACTACATATTAGTATAATATTTTATAAAGATGTTCGTCCCTCTTACTTGCCCTGTGCGTAGCAGATTTCATAATTATCACATAAAAAATGTAATTCTTAAAAGCTTTTATGTTATGGAATGCAATAAAAATTCAGATGTGTATTGTACGGTATGGAAGAAGAGAAGAAACATATTGCCTCGACCCCAAGTAATTGGGATAAGAACAAGATGATGATGGTGATGTATTTTGAAATAAAACTATTTTTACCGATTTATTTGTCGTTTGTATTGTATTTGTAATTTCACGACGTTTCTTACATTCAGAAGGCATGTTCAGAGGAGCTCAGTGATTAAAAATCCTTTAAAAGTTATTTTCTGCCTTCTATCATCACCATCATCATCATCTTTACAGCCCATAAATGTCCTACTATTGGGCTCGGGCCTCCTCCGTAACGGGAGGAAAATTAACCGACTATACCGTGCTGGTCAGACGTGTTGGTATATGGTTTTGTTTCGAGTTTTCCTTCTCTCGCATAGATGCGTTTTATATACTTTAGTCTTCTTGTACGATCACCCACGGGTAAGATATGATGTAGTGAATAGTGAATAGTATTCTTACTCCGTCACCACACGGAATATGCCTTATATAGTAGGTAGGTAAATATCATATCTACATAAGTGCCTACATTCTGAAACTAATCCAAGTGGTCCCGTTTAGATCCAGTCATTCAAATTCTAATAAAGAATAAAAAAAATTGATCTATAAAAAATACATTGTGTTATGTTATTGGGTAATCATCAGAGGACCTCTTAGTCCTCTCGTCAGCATTAACGTTCTTAAATGTTTGAAATGTTTCAAATTAAAAATATACTGCTTAGTCCGAGTCTCCTTCGCAATAGGAGGTATATTGGCTGCTACAATACATGGACCAGATGTGTTGGTATATGGTTTAATTGCGAGTTTTCCTTCTTTTGTATAAATGTTATATGCTTATTATAACCCTTAGTCTTTTACAACACTCACGGACAAGATAAGGGGTGGTGAATTGTATAATAATATTAATATATACAATATAATAATATACAAAATCGCGATAAAATCCGTAAAAATAAATTCAATTCAAAAGTTTAATACAGCGTAAACAAATGGGTAAAAATAATTTCATTTCAAATGTGTGATATCGCTGAAATAAATCCGTAAAAATAATTTCAATTCAAAAGTATAATACTGCGTAAACAAATCTGTAAAAATAATTACATTTCAAATGTGTAATACCGCGTAAATAAATCTGTATAAATAATTTCATTTTCAATGTATAATAATTACGTAAACATCAGAAATCATTATGATGTGTATTCTTTTAAAAGTACTATGCGATTATATTATAATATTTGCTTTAAGACAATACACGGTACGATCTAAGGTTACAGTGCACGAGTAGCATACACAATAGCGTTGACACAAGAATTATTTTTAAAGATTATATTTTACCTTATTGATGTAGTGTGTAATTTAATAGTTAATTGAGTTTGCGAGTCTCGTGTTAAGAATTTTAATATCGTGACAATTTTTGTATATCTGTATATATATATTTTTTTTTATTGCTTGTGGTGGCAGACGAGCAGACAGCACACCCGATGGTAAGTGTCACTGCCGCCCATGGACCCTTGCCAATGGTATAGCTAGGCCGCTGCCTACCAATTGAAACCCCGAACCCCTAGTTGGGCTTCCGGCTCTCTCGCTCACCAAACGAAGCGCAATAGCACATTACCATTACTCAGACGTCGGTCTTCTGCGAGAGTGTGGTACAACCCCGGACGGATCGGCCCGCAGCTGTAGACAGAGAACTGTCCATAGCGTGGTCCTACCACAATATCATCATCACAGCCCATAAATGACCCACTGTTGGGCTCGGGCCTCCTCCGTAATGGGAGGGAAACTAACCTACTATACCACGCTGGTCAGGCGTGTTGGTATAGGGCTTTGTTTCGAACTTTCCTTCTCTCGCATTGATGTTTTATGCGTTTTATATTCCTTAGTCATCTCGTACGATCACCCACGGGTAAGATATAGAGTGGTGAATGGTATTCTTACTCCGTCACTACACAGAGATCTGTATATATACCTATATATAATTCTTCTATACTGCGTCTTCTATATTCTATATGTGACAGTACTCTTCCCTAAAAAGCTGGATCAATTATGATGACTTTTTATGTGTGTTCAAGTGGATTCAAGGATGGCTTAAACCGAGTTCAATTATTAATTGGGGCGCAACGGTCGATTACATGAAATTCTATTGATTTTTCAGATTTGTGCACAACCCTAATCAGCTCATTATTATCACATAATAATATCTGTTATTTTTTAATGTGAATTGGCTCTAAATAGATAGGTGGCGCTACTGGATTTAGGGGTTAAATATTAATGTTAGATTAGATTTTTATGTGGTGCTGAAGCATTTATATATACAATGAAACGTAATATTGCTTTTAGTTATTGTCAAAGCTGTATACATATGTGGTGAGTAACAATACCTACCCCTTATCTTGTTTTGGTGTTAAAGACAACTGAAGGATATATATATATATATATATTTATATATATATATATATATATATATATATATGTATATAAATAGTGACAAAGATCAAAAAGAGTATGCTGAGGTGGTTTGGACACTTAGAAAGAATGAGTGAAGAGAGGTTGACGAAGAAAATATATAAAGCAAGCGTGAGTGGGACGAATACAAGGGGAAGACCTCGTCATAATTTTCTGGATCAAATTAGCGATGTATTGACGAGAGGTCATATTAAGAGTATGCGTAATCGTAGAGTATGCATGAAGACTGTTATGAGTGTGAATGAAGCGATGGAAGTATGCCAGGATCGTGGTTTGTGGCAATCCGTAGTCTCTGCCTACCCCTCTGGGCAACAGGCGTGAAGCTATGTATGTATATATATATATATATACATATATATATATATATATATATATATATATGTATATATATATATATATATATATATATATATATATATATATATATATATATATATATATATCAGAGATTTTAAAATCTCGATCGCGATCTCTGCGGAAAATCTGTGGAGTTAGGCTGACCGACCGCATTCGCAACGACGACGTAAGAGAGCGAGTAGGTATGAAAGAGAGTATTGGTGTAAAGATGCGAAAGGGAATGTTCCGATGGTTCGGACATGTGGAAAGAATGCCGAACGAACGTCTGGTTAAGAAGAATGTGTAATGCGAAAGTGGAAGGATGTAGGTACCGGAGGAGACCGAGACTAACGTACCTAGACCAGATCGGTCATGTACTGAAGGAAGGTGGAGTCAAGAGTCGCCGAAACCGGCGAGCGTGTATGAAGAGAATTATGAATGTTGAGGAAGCGAGTGAAGTATGCAAGGATAGAGTTCTCTGGCACTCTGTTCTCTCTGCCTACCCTGCAAGGGATATGGCGTGATAATATGTATGTATATAAGTACATAGAAATAACAAGGAGATTCGCATATATGTATAAAGAAACGTAATCTAACCCGGATATTATTCCAATATATAATTATGTATATATCCAAAAATAAGTGCAATACAAAAGTTTTCCTCAACGTATAAAATAATTCAAGAAACAAAACATAGACGCTAGCAGATAAGGTTGTATCTATTAAAAGAGTAATTTTAAATACCCCAGCTACATTAATAGATGCGTTTGTAGTTACAATTTTCTAGGAATTAAAAGTTTTAAAGCGAATTAGTTTTTAGAGAATGTAAACTGCGTATGTATATTGTACGCTCGTAATTTATTGGTCTCGTCAAGAACTTTATTTGTTCACAGAGCCGGATACTTCAAGAATATTTTATGTTTAAAAATATTAAAATGCCAACATATCCTGTCTAAATTCAGATGTGGTTTCGATTACAGTTTTCTCTTGCAGTTATCTGCATAATGTTCTTTTTAAATCAATCGTTTCATTTGTAATGTTTGTTAATTGATTTGTTCTGATCAATTCTTCTGGTGAGCTGAATTATAATCAGGTTTTATAAAGTTAGAACTGCAAATTTGTATGCTTCTACTGAACAAAATGAAAATAAAGGAAAACGTCAAATTTAAAAATGACTGTCATAAGTAATAGATAAATTACCTCTTATGCTTAGGCATGCGTATTCTTTGTTTAGTATTATGATAGAGTAAGACTACCAATCATCATATTATTTCTCTTCTGTGGTTGTCTTAAAAGACGACCAAGGACTATGATACCTATGAAATATGAGAAGAAATGTTTGACATAAAATGCGAATACGTTTGAACCTCTTAGGTATAGGTAGGTGATTAAAGTCCTTTCTTATAGAACACTCGAGCCCAACGGTGGGACGTATAAGGGCTGTGAAGTTCTCACCTGAGAAAATATATGGATATTGCAAAAGAAACCATAGGCACGTATTATTTTAAAATGCAAACTGAGGGAACAATATTTTAATATTATCTTGTCTCATACGGGGTGATGGCGGCAACGAATATTATCAACACTTAAACTAATCGTTGGTGTTGTAAAAGAGAACTAAGAGCTTTATATAGATTTGGGTAAACTTCATCTGATGCCGTCTGGTAAACGTACCTTTCCGGTTCGTTCTTCCGTGTGGTGACGGAGTAAGAATTAGCGATGGGCTGTAGCGGGTTATTTGGTTAACGAAACGAAACTATCTATCGAATGCCAATAGCGGTTTTTGAAACACGCTATTTCAATAGCGGGTTTTTTTGCTACTATACTAACGTGCACACGAACGGGCGAGCGTCGCGGTCAATATTTCGGTAACATATTCGGACTACCTATGTGTATTGAATCGTATCTACTATCTATATAAGCGAAATATTCATTGCATAGGTATATCGTTAATGTATCTGAACTTTTCAATTAAAATAGTGTGACAGGAACATAATGTAAAAATTAAGATCGCAGCGAGCCGCTGGATGCAGGTGGCGCAGGACCGCGCGCTGTGGCGTTCTTTGGGGGAGACTTATGTCCACCAGTGGACGGAGAAAGGCTGATGGATAGATAGATAGATAAAAAATACCCAGACGCAATACAAATAACTGTGTACATCATACAAATAATTGTACTGTGTGAGTATACTCTGGGACTATCAAATTTAATATTTATACTCAAAAGTAAGCGACACGTCTATAATACACAATGTCGCTAAACACGTGAATTAGATAATGACAAGAATACTATTCACCATCCCATATCTTACCCGTGGGTGATTGTACGAGAAGACTAAGGGATATAAAACGCATATAACATCTATGCGAGAGAAGGAAAACTCGCAACAAAACCCTATACCAACACGTTTGACCAGCGCGGTGTAGTAGGTTAATTTCCCTCTCATTACGGAGGAGGCCCGAGCCCAACAGTGGGACATTTATGGGCTGTAATGATGATGATGATGAAACGTTCCTAAGGAGAGTAAAATCAGACACGTGGCCGATCACAAAACTATTGCCAAAACTTTTGTAATATGTACGATGGAAATAGAGTACATGCTTATATTGGGTCGACCCCAAATAATTAGGATAAGAAACAGGATGCTAGTGATGGTTTGTTTCTTACGATATTTGCGAAATAGTGGAAAGGCAATGCTAGTCACACACATTATTTCCATCGAAAGCGATGGGGTCGCACGCCGCCCCTTTCGTCGCCCCGGAAGGATTTGGAGGAATGTGACGGAACCATGCATGTGCCCAAAATAAAATTGATGATTTTAAAACAATTTTTAACAAACAAAATAATTATTTTTACACACGCTACCGCATTTGTATTTTACTTTTAATTACGTGACGTTTTGAACATTTTACAACATTCATGGTCATGGGAGGACATTTAATCTGTCACCATATATAGAAGCAAGGAAAAAATAGATGGATTATGTGAAGTTAATGCCAGGTAATTCTTTTTTTTTGCGTTGGGCTATGGATGCGTCTGGACCCGCCAAATCGGTCCGGGGTGACGAAAGAGGCGGCGCGTGACCCCATAGACCCACCGTGCAACTCCTCTCTTCGCCGTGCGAGCGGGCCACCGGTAGCCGATCTTTGTCTTCGGTGGCCCGCCCGGCGGTTTACCCACGCGGTTGCCTCACATCGGGTGACCGGACTATTCCCCGGTCCGATCACCCGAGCTAGGGATGCCAGGTAATCCTGGCTACAAAGGGAGTGAACACAGAGATGGGCTGGGTTCAGGAAGAAAAGGACATGTTGCATCGAGCTCAAGTAATTGGGATACAAGCAAGCTGTTGACGATGATATACCAAGAACAATATTGACGCATATATTGTACCTTAAGCCTATAAATATGTATTTAAATAAATCCCGCAATATTTACATAATCTTCTTTGTTTAACTTTAGCTGTGCGCTAGTTATTTATTTACATATTAAATATATGTAAAACGTGATTAAAATTATTTACTATAAAAGCAAATAACAAGTATTGGGGTTGACGATCTAAACGTTAGAGGAATTATGTTTTATGGTCAGGTCGAAAAATGTTTTTTTTCTATATCTAAAGAAATAATTCATATATTGCGGGCGATCTTACTTACATACAAATTAACTGACACAAATTACACCCAAACTCAGAACAAAAATCTGTGGATCTAACAAAGTATTATTTATTATTTAAGTATGATGGGGCATCGAACCTTTGACATCGGCACAATAGATCGGTATGTTAACTACTAGGTTATCTCTACAGTTTTAGATCGCTTATATTATTTGCGCTCACGGGATATATGGTTCATGCGCTGTATGGCAACAGCTCCAATACTACCAACCCTTACTTTGCTCGATCAATATCTACCTGGGCCAACTCCATCTGATGCCGTTTGGTCAACAATTACATTCCCAAAGAGGGTTGACGTCTGGCAGGCGGTCGGTCATAAAACTATTGCCAATAACTTGTGCAATACGTGTACATATGATGTATGACCGCAAGTGATTGAGATAAGAACAGGATAATGATGATGAAGAAAGTATAATGGTTCATCTAAGTACTTCGAGTTACGGAGAGCAAATATTTCTTCATTAAGTCGAACTGCTCTATTCAATTATATTTATATTATTTAAATCATATTAGTTCACTAACTATGGTTAGATTATTTAATATTATTATTTTATTTAAAAACAGCAATCCTGTCAGATACTATTAATAAACATTAATATTAAAATATCCTTAATATGATCGATTAATAATTTTTCGCTCGTCATCGGGGTTTTATAAATAATCAAGCATATTAAATGCTAAATTTCAGTAATTTGAATAACAAGGTTGTGTCAACTTGTGTCATCGTTTAATACAATTCTAACTGCAAAGTTTGAGTATTAAGGCCTGCACAATGTGTAAACATTGTCGGGTAGATGGCACACGTCTCCTAAAAGACGAAAATATAATACGATGCGAGAATTAAATGTCCTACAATAGTTCACGGTGGTGTAAGTGGCAGCACGATTGGAATGGATTTCCAATAGGCATGGGTTCGAATACCACTTGTGACAATCATTTTTCGCTCGTAATCGGGTTTTTATAACTTAATAATTGTGGATACAAATACTCAACACATATTAGAACTTTGATCAAACTATGTTGATACAATCTAAAGTGTATATAACTTGTATCATGAAAGTCATGTGACAGTTGATGAAGGTGATAAGGGTGTTGTCAGACCAGCAAGCTATTCTTGTAGAGAACATTATGTTATCATTGTTTGTTCTTAAGAATGTATGACATGTTTGAACATAGCTTTATTTGTCAAGTACGAAATATGTAGGACAATGACAAATTGGGTCGGTGGACATTTTGTTTGGTTCTATTCTGATAATTGCGTTTTTTTTCCTGGGATATTTTTTATGTGATAGTAATTACGGATGTGGCGTAACAAAATATTACAATTAAGACCTGAATGCTTACTCTTTTATACTTAGTTTTAATTTTACGTGGCCATTTGGGGATGTAAATGGAATTGAGATTGGATCACTGGCATTAAGGGGTATTCTGATGTAGAAATAAAAATTGTTTTTTTTTTAATATTTCAAAGTTTTAAAATCGGGAAGGAAGCTACGATTTATGCAGCAGGGATGGCAGATTGAATAAATATAAGTCTAAAATATCATTTCATGACTTAAACTGCGAAAAACTTGACGCGAAACTTTTTCTGGAAACTGTCTTTTTGAAAACCATACCCCGATTTCTCAAGTTCTACGGGATCGATTTACCTGACATTTTTTGAGAGTCTTCTTTGTAGATTTCTCTATATCTGGCACTATCCTCATCCCCAAAGTTCAATGGTTACTATTTAAAAAAAATAGGAAACATTTAAAAAATTGGTAAAAAATACTATCTTTTTTCAGGCTGTCCTCATTTTGAGTAAAAAAAAATATTTTTCAAATTTTCCGTAGTTCCAGACGTTACGACATTACTCTAGATTATTTTTATTTTTTTTTGTTTTATTTTGCTAGGAGGGTTGGAATTGCGGGTATGGTTACGTGCCAATATTTTGAGGGCCCCCCACTTTATGTGAACCGTCTGGGGCTACGGAAGGTCAAGTTGCGGGCCCATAACCGGCCGTATTAACTCCCGATCCTCAATTAAGTTCAGCGCTAGCGATTCCTTGATTTCAGTGGTCCGCTCATTAGTCTCTTCTTTTGAGTAGCATTCCCAGAAGAAAGTGCCGAAACGAACGTTTTATAGTAGTAGTATTTAGTAGTAGGTGCATTGAATATCAATTACTAATTAAATATAATAGTTTCTCAAGCAATAAGTTACAGCGCATTCACAGAATAAGATTTAGAGTTCTTAACATCATATATCGTAAATCTTTATTACAGTAGTTAATATGACACTTTACGTTGTTATAATTTATAACGATTATAATATTTATTACAGGCGGCACAGGACCGCAATCTGTGGCGTAAAATGAGTCAGGCCTACGTTCAGCAGTGGACGGCAATAGGCTGAAATGATGATGATGATATTTATTGTTGTAGTTAAAAGTTATTTAATTTAAAGTTAAATTTAACAGTTATAATTATTCATGATCACCTCTAGTTAAACCTGGGTGTTGAAATACGCATTTGAGGACTTTTAAGGGGAATCTAAAACGTTCTATGGTGCTCTTGTATTATATTCGATATCTTAGTATTTTAACGTGTTATATTAGATAATTTTGATGGTATTTTATGTAATGTGATGCGACGGAAGTGCTGGGATGTAGTGAATAGCATATGAAAGTGCTTCACAACCTTTTCTTTTTCAATCAAAATTCCCACAAGATACCATTAACAGTGTGGCCGTAGCATTGTCGATGGCGACAATTTGACTTACTGACGGACAATGACTAATCTGAAGATACTAAAAACTTGAAGATAATTTTATTATAACTCAACACTGGCAACAATGGCTCGAAAAAGTAGCTGATTGCCAATACATAAAAAGAAAAAGAAGAAACACGCACTAGAGAACTTTTGGCGGGAATCTAAAAACGTCATGTGGTGGTTTTGCATTATAATCAATATCTTAGTGTTTTAATGTTAAATAATTTTGATGACATTTTATATAATATGACACGAATTAAATATTTGGATATAGTGAATATGATATAAAAGTGTTTTACAACGTTGGTTTATGGTTTCCACCAAAATTCTCGCAAGATATTACTAACAATGTGGCCATAGCTCTATTGATGGCGACGTTATGACTTACTGACGGACAATAACTAACATGAAGATAATAAAGAAAATGTGAGGAAAATTGTAACTGGATACTGGCAACAAAAGCTTGTATAAGTAGCTGATTGCCAATACATAAAAAGAAGAAGAAGAAACACGCAGTAAGTTGTTATAATATTCCTCCTTGAATAACAATGTGTGTTAGTCATTGTTTATCGATAAATTCTATATACAACTTGCCAGATTATTTTAAGGTAATTCCATTGTAACTTTAGTTTCCTGCGCAGTTTACTCATCACGATAAACATATCCATAGAACTTCTTACTCTATAAGTATTTTCAAAGTTTATATATTTTTAACGTTTTCTTGCGAAATTACTCATGAATGACGCAGTTTGAAGACAATATACCATACCATATTTTAGCTAATATATTAGAAAAATATTAATTCCAATTAGATATACTGCTTCATTCGTTTAGTTATTTATGGAGCTATTTAAGATTTTTTTAAGGTTCTTTACTCAAAGGTTTAAACGGGCGCCTATTACTAAGACTTGGCTGTACATCTGTCTGCCTAGTACCAGGCTGTGTAACTAATGAACCGTAATAGTGCCACAGTCGAAATTTTCACAGATTATGGTTTCCTATTGCTGCTATAACAACAAATAACTAAAAAATAGAATGAAATAGCGATTTAAGGGGGCACCCACACAACGAATGTCATTTTTTTCTCGTTTTACTGGATAGTGATAATGAGTGTTTTCCAATTACAGCACTAGAGCGCATTATGCGGCATAATGCTCAACGTTGCTATTGACAAAAAACGTTGAGCATTATGCCGCATAATGCTCTCTAGTACTGTAATTGGAAAACACTCAATAGCGTTAAAAAAAATCGGCGTTTTATTATAGATAATGGTACGGAAACCTTCGTACGCGAGCTCGACTTGCACTTGCCCGGTTTTCTTTTTTTTTATATAAATCCATTGTTATTTTTTATTATATTATTATTTATGTATCTCCTTTTTTCACGGGATCTTCCATAGGGAAGATACCCGGTCCTTTGGGAGGCTTACATGGGGATATGGATCCAACACGCAGAGGCCTTTGGAGAAATTTAATCTAAATATTGGGATGGGACATCTACCGATGACATTCCACGTCTGCACATAACATACGTGGACTGCCAGCGGTAAGTGTAAAACTATTATGTGATTATGGTAGCTAATTTCTGATTATGGGAGTGGGTGCTTAGCGGACTGGTTCATCTTAAATCTATGAAATTTTAACTGTCGTCTGCCTTCAAACCCATATTGAGAGATGAACGGTGGCAGACGGTGACTCGCCAACTCACTGAATGGGCCCCCTAAATAGTCGCCACAGGCACACAAGCCATACGGGCAACAGGGGGCAACATTGGTGCAAGTGGCTAGGGGTGTCGAGCGGTGCGGCGCCGGTTTCACCATTGAGTCTGTGATAAACAGAGTCATGGTTTCCCCGTAGTTATGCCCTTGAAAATGACACTTCCACCCCCGAGCATATAGCTCTGGCGACCCCTCTCTGACCAGCTGTTTAAGGCAAGCCAGAGCTGAGAGTCCTTCGGGCACTCTTCGGTTTCCACTCTAGCCAGCCAATGAAGGCCAGCTGGAGACGAGGCCCTGATCGACTCTCTGGAGTATTCGGGACCGCAGTGTCGCCACTCACATTCAGCTCGCCACAAGCTGCCCTGCAATATTATTATTATTATTATAAAGTTTAAATGAATTATGGTAACGTTTATAAACAAACGTGGAACCTTATAAGTACGTTGTGTTTAAAGCTTTTCGTTTAAACCTCCGTTATTACTAACTGTTTTGTTGTGTAATATTCTCAAAAGTACTCCAGGTGTCCACTAGAATGAAATCGCTGTTTATGGCGGGTATTTCGTCGTACTAGGCAATGGAATAAATACAATTGTCTACATTTCCCTGCCTTAATTCGATTGTACATACAATATTTTCAACTAAAATGAATGAAGACGATGCCGCAGACAAATTTTCATAAAAACTAATTTACGTTGAACAGTTTTTTCTTGTGACAAAGAATCAATGCAACTATATAAGCAAATTTGATACTTCTATCTGTATTTGCCGCGTGCTGATGAAGTAAGACTACAAATTACCACACCTTTCTTCCCTGTAGTTTTCGAAAAATACCACTAAGTAATAATTCGAAATAAAGACCTTTATCAATACATTTAACCATTTTGGGGTAGTATACTACACGGACCTTGTGGCAACACGCGAAAATTTACGTGTGTTCAGCGCTTCTGCCATACCTACTAATGTAATCAATTTTAATGGTCACATATAGGACCCATAAATTCTGTCACATCCGTGATGCTTTACTGCTGTGTTTCACGTATCAGTACATCCTGTTATCTTTTGGTTTGCTGGACTATTTTTCTTTTGTGATTAAATTAGTTGCCAGTCCCGAAATAATTGGAAGCGCTGCCTGGGAATTCCTGAAGGTTAGAACTCCGTATCTTTTAAGGAGACCATTGTGGATACTGGCTTACAGCAGGGATTGTGCGGTAGGATTAGTCCCAATCAAAATCCATTTAACCTGCGCGATGCTATAATGTATAGAAAATCAATTTCTCCTTCCGTTATGAAAGAGTCCCGCGCTCAACAGTGGCAATTGCGGATTAAAGAAGCTTCTCGAACTTTATATAATGAGATAGTCTTCATAAAGCGAAAGTAGATTACATTAAAAAGAAATAAATATAGTACTCACTGGTCGTGATTGTCAGTAATGCGCGTGCGTCGTTCGTATGGCTCCCGAGGGTGTGCCGGTGCTAGCAGTCTCTGTGTATCAGGGGCGCACGCTCGAGCGAAAGCGGCTGCCGCCTCGACGGCTGCATCGTCATCGTAAGTGGAAGTATCATCCTCAGCTGTACACAAAAAAAAAACCAAATGCATTATTTCATTTTTAACAACTAAGGAATAAATTTTTTTGTTGCTAAGGGGTTTTAAGTAGGTATATATATAAATATTGGACTCAAATTACATCCAGACTCACAAAAAACATAATTATTATGTGCATCGCACAAAGAATTGTCATGCTCGGAGATCGATTCTGCAACATTCGGAACGAGAGATCGGTACCTATTTTTTTTTTGGGTGCGGGCTATGTTATGATTACAACCCGTGCGATCTGTCCGGGGTGACAGAAGGAACGGCAAGCAACCCCGAAGATCCGCCCTTCAATATACCTCCCAATGCCGTGTAGGCGGGTCAGTTTAGACCACCCTTTTCCGGTCACCCGGTTCGTGGCGACGGAAGAGGCGGCGCGCGACCCCATAGACCCACCATGCAGAGCACCTATCTTCGCCATGCAAACGGGCCACCGGTCTTTGTCTTCGGTGGCCCGCCCGGTAATTTAGACCATCCTGCCGTAAGCGCAAGCGAAGTTAAAGCTCTTGTGTAACGATACTTCCTCCCCATATTAACAGCGAATAAATAAACATGTTCCTTACTTTACTATCCCTGGTGACTATGGCTTTTTAGTCAAAATACAATAATAAATAGATCGTAACATTACTTTGGGACTGATAAAGGGTACAATTTAACACCTTTTTGCTCATGATTGTCGTAAAAAATAAACTGAAGAATATAGTATGCAGGTAAGAGCTATGCAAGAGAAACTGGAAATAAAAGCCTATAGCAAGCAGCGTGTAAATCTATTGCCCTTCTATTGTGGAAGAAATCGGGGCCAGCTGTAATAAAAACCAAGTCAAGCAGCTTGTAAATTAATTGTACTCCTATTGTGGAGTAGATTGGGAACAGCAGTAGGATGTATATGAGCTACTGGGCGGGTCACCGAAGACAAAAATCGGGTACCGGTGGTCCGCTCGCACGGCGAAGAGAGAGGAGTTTTACGATGGGTCTATGGGGTCACGCGCCGCCTTTCCGTCACCCCGGACCGATTTGGCGGGGCGAGACGCATCCATAGTCCACCAAAAAAAAAAAAAGGATGTATATGAGCTGAGATTATGATGAAATATTAGTATATTCTATGATTTTTTATCCTAACATAATTATGACATCTTCAAGAATACGTCATGTCAGGTTTGTCCTGTCTATAGATCAAGTAAAGGCTCTTAGTTTCCCGCGGGAACAATAAACACCGGCTAAGGGATTACAAGCCTCACTGGGGTCGAGGAATCGATGCCAATGATCAGCCAAATGGCGATGGGAACGTAATACTCTAGCGATTAGGTTATGGTGCCGCACACCATGCTTCCTTGGCCTGAACAGATTGTATGAGGTAAGTCCAAATAGTAGCCTACCGCAAAAATGTATTTATCATGCGAATTAAAATAATTCAAACATATTCGAGCTATTAGAAATTAAATCTGATTTACAGTTAAAGCCAAGTACATACACATCAAAACATAAAAATCTGCAATGCGTCAGAATGCGATGATAAAAATAGTAGTGGCTTTTGTTATCACACAATTACGTCAGTGATAAGATATAGTTACATCATAATTATCATTTCAGCTCATATACGTTCCAGTGCAGGTCTTGAGCCTCCTTTACAATGGGTGGGAAATTTATGTACTTCACCACGCTGGTCGGACTAGTTGGTATAGGTTGCCATTTCGTGTTTACCGTCTCTTGCACGGGATGTTATCTGCATATCATATGCGTTAGACGTCTTTTACACATCATCTTCACCCAGCTCTTATCCCAATTACTTGAGGTCGACTCAATATGTATTCTTATTTCATAGTAAGTACATATTGCAAAAAAATTGGCAATGTTTTTATAAATGGTCGCCTGTCTGAAGTCAACTCTCATTGGAAATTAAATTTTTGACCAGACGGCATCAGATAGCGTTGGTTCAGATATAGTAATAGACTAATATGCATATAACATTCGTGCAATAGAAGGAAAACTCGAAATCAAAGCCTTTATCAACATGTTTAACCAGCGCATCTATTAGGTCAATTTCCCTCCTATTACGGAGGAGGCTCTAGCCAGTAGTGGACCGTATATCAAGCTGAATGAATGGTTATTAAATGACGTATAATCAAATATACGGCGGATTCAAGAAGAATACCTAGCCTTTACCGTTGATTGCAGAACTGAGTAGAACAATAGACAGATAATTACAGATTAATGACATTAAATCTTTAATCACAAGTGCCATTGTAATGGCTTCATATGTCGTGGAAAAATATCACTTAATGCATTTTTGTATCGTTTTAGCTTTTGTATAATAATAATCATAGATTATCATTATCAATATTATATAGAACTATTTATATGCTAAAAAGTATTCGAAAAGTCGAAAAAATAAATATTAAATAAAAAAGTGATAAAATACGTAAAAATAGTTTTGTTGTATATGATTAATATTGCCACAAATATCAGATGCAATTACTAATATGATATCCCTTAAATATGTTGGATACATGACTTCTCAATACATAAGTTTGCAGAATATTAGTATAGTACAAATGAAAAATAGTGAGAAAGGTCATTCTAACTTCAAAATCAACGTCTAATGTCAAACTTACGATCGTATTCAAATGCTTCGTTGTACATCGTCCTTATCTGTGACAGTTTCTGAACGCATAAACAATGCAATATGGCGTCCCCGTTCTGGCGGGAAACAGATGTCACTATCTACGCTGTTTTGGGTTTCAACACTTTAAAACAATGGTTTGTTTTACATGTCATATTAATTTAAATCTTGCATGTTATTAATTTTTAAATTCACAGTATTATTATTATGCGTGTATGAAGAAATTAAATAATATATTTTTAAGTTTATTTCGTGTAATTATCACAACGTTTTGATATCATTGGGTGTTTAATTAAAATTGTAAGTTTGCACATCCTAAGTCACTATGTTTAATTTTATGAATAGATGGATTATATTACTGTTTATACAATTGTTGAATTTAATTACAATACAAACCGGCTACACTGGTTTTTAACGTATTTTAAAAATTTTTCAAGATCGTTTTAAGTACTTAAGTTGGTAAATGTTCTTCAAACATCACTGTCACTGAATATAATCAAATTTGTTTTAATCAAACATCACTAGGTATATTTTTCATATAAACATTTTTAATTTTCTTTTACCACAGTATGCAGTAGCAGGCAAATGAAACAGCGTGTATAAGGAAAATATATATTGCCAATACATTTTATACGCAAATACATAAATAAAATCAATTATTCAAACCACTGTCACTTTATCGTTGTACTAAACAAGTGCTTTAATGCGAATGAGTCCAAATTGTTAAAATGTTTGTATACACTGATACGGGCACTTTCGTGTCTATCTAGTATTATATGGATAAGTATGTGTGTATAGCGAATTGCGACGACGATTTTACGTTACTCTTTTATTTTTTTCTATTGATATATTTACCGCGTGGTGACGGGACGAAAACGAGAGAGGGTGTGTTAACCCTTCGGATTTTCCCGTTGTCATTAATCTTGCTAACAGTGCTGGACCATCGCTCCCATGCGCTTGGACTGCTAATTACCAGTCCGACATCAATTTTAACATTGCTCCTTGTTACCGATAAAAATCGACTAAAAGCTCTACACTAATTAAGTCGAATTCCTACTTCTGCTGTGGTGTTAATGTTTATTTGTCAGAATTTCCAATAACAATTAACGTCAAGCAAAATGCAAAGCAAATTTTTATTTAGTTTTATGTTGTCTTGTCCTACCTATCATCTCAACTCATATATGTCCCACTGTTGAGCTCGAGCATCCTATGAAATGGGAAGGAAATGGATCTACTATACTAGGCTGGTCAGACGTGTTGGCATAGGGTTTTGTTTCGAGTTTTCTTGCTCTTGCACAGATGTTATATGCCTTTTGCATCACTTAGTCGTCTATTACGATTACCCATGGGATGAGATAGGAGGTGGTGATTTGTATTCTCACGCCGTCATCCCACAGATATCTTCTCCTACCTATATCACAAGATATTTTCTAAAGAAAAACCCTGCACTACGAAAATAATACTTGTGATGCCTTTAAAAAAATACAATTAAAGGACAAAAATTACACTAATTCTCGGTATAACAATTTACAGTTCGCAATAAATAATGTTCTGTGTGGGAATTTTATCCACGAAACTGGCACTGTAGGTTATGCTAATCACTACGCCGTATGTGATATCAATGTTATATTTATGCCTTCTACATTAGCAAAAATATCAGGAGCAGAAAGAAGACTGTTTATGACTATTCAGATCAATGAACCTGACTAACAATTTAAGAAAAAGTTGAGCATGACTCAATGACAAGGTTATCTATAAGACAATAACTGCAGATATAATGCGATAATGGTTGCATTATATTTTCCGTCTAGTGACTAATCAGGAATAGCGTGTCATCAATTGTTATTCTAAGTCTAGGTGTAATGAATGTTTGTAAAGGCTCACGCAATATAAGGATAATTGCCTTAGTGCATGAAGTTGGCCTTAAAAAAAGCTACTTCGCGTGCGTATTTGCGTGCATGTTTATGTGCGAGCGTGTGCGTGCGTGTGCTATTAATATGGATATTGCGTAGTTGACGTCACCGTATTGTATTGTTGTCTCTTTATCTAATTATTAAAATTTAAATGCTTGCAATTAGTTCAATATGAAAATAAATACTATGTTGTTATCACAAATTAGTATAGTTTTTAAACTATTTTACATAGGAAAGGGGAAATAAAATGCAAGGCAAGGCTAACGGATTAACATATTTCGAGTATTTATTTTCTTGCTCTGTTTTTACCTGCTTAAATACATTAACTATTATTTACGTTATCTCAGACAAAGTAAGGTCTGTATCATTGTATTCTTATTCTATCACCATTAAATATATTTCTTTCGCTTTTGAATTTACCAAATTATATATTTTAAAACCTAAAAAGACAAAATCCGTAGAAATTCGCAGAAGAACGGGTGCAATGGACATAGCACGAAGAATTAGCACGCTGAAGTGGCAATGGGTAGGCCACATCGCTCGACGAACCGATAACTGATGGAGAAGAAAGGCTCTCGAGTGACGACTACGTATTGTTGGTCGTCCTCAACCAGGTGGACTGACGACCTGGTGAAGGTTGCTCGGAATTGAAGGATGCGGGCGGCACAAGGTCGCACTTTGTGGCGAAATATGGGGGAGGCGTATATCCAGCAGTGGATGACAAAAGGCTGAATGATTATGAATAATGATATTTTAAAACTTTAAAAAAATGAAGGTTACACAGATGGCATTGTAGTTAAAAATCCGAACTACCGCGCCATGTGTAGTGCACGCGAGCCATGAAATGTTTTTCTAAGTCTGTGTGTAATTTGTGTACATTAATTGTATATTTGTAAATTTCCCTACAATAGAAGGATTAATACATACATACATATCATCACGCCATATCCCTTGCAGGGTAGGCAAAGAGAACAGAGTGCCAGAGAACTCTATCTTTGCATACTTCACTCGCTTCCTCAACATTCATAATTCTCTTCATACACGCTCGCCGGTTTCGAAGACTCTTGACTCCACCTTCCTTCAGTACATGACCGATCTGGTCTAGGTAGGTTAGTCTCGGTCTCCCCCGGTACCTACATCCTTCCACTTTCGCATTGTATATCTTCTTAACCAGACGTTCGTTCGGCATTCTTTCCACATGTCCGAATCATTCGGAGCATTCCCTTTCGCATCTTTACACCAATACTCTCTTTCATACCTACTCGCTATTTTACGTCGTCGTTACGAATGCGGTCGGTCAGCCTTACTCCACAGATTTTCCGCAGAGATCGCATTTCGACCGCATTAATTTTAATTTCATACTCTAGGATTAATATCTTGGTAAAGTGATTAATCTGTGTCGACATAATGCGGACACACTCATAGATAGGAATTAACGACGGAAATTAATATCACATTGCAATATTGAGCTGTTTACCAAGATTCATATCGGTAATGCGAAAATCATTGACCCAATGAGGAATCATTTCTAAGATAAGAAAATATTAATCTAAGATAGCAGTACAATAAACAACATATTTTGCCGTCTGGTGATCGTAAGAGACAACTAAGGGATAAAATATGTATATAACATCTGTGCAAGGGAAGGAAAACTCGAAACAAAACCCTATACCAACAAGTCTGACCAGCGTGGTATAGTAGGTCAATTCCCTCCCATTATGGAGGATGCTCGAGCCCAACAGTGGGACATATATGAGTTGAGATGTGAAACAACAAATTTATATAAGTCACGTCTTTGTCCCATAAGATTTAGTATTCACATTTCTCTAAACAACTTTTACTCCTAACTTAATAGAGGCGAATCTCTCGAGTTCTGGCAGACATGCTTTCAGATTTCAATCAGACGATGAGAGATTAAAAACAATGTATTACGACTCCTAGCTTTGTTGCGGGCTGTAAGATTATAAGAAGGGCTATATGATACAATCAACAGGGCGTCAGCAGTTATTGACAACTGTAAGAGAAAGAACGAAACAAACCTAACGCCAACCCGATCAGGCCGTTTTATAAAAGCCCAATTTACTTAAAACTGCTACGGACAAAGGACATGATGGGGCTTATGCAGTAATTACGTTAGCTGATTACAGCCCTTTGTAATTTAATAATACATAATAATAAATTATATTCAATTCTATTTATTGGGTAAACATTTTTCAGTAGTTGTTAATAGATGGCGTTGGAAAATATAAATTAACGACGTTTAAAAATGTTTTTAACAGGCCATATTATGGATACACACGGGTACCTCTACCTATCACCATGAATAGCTCAGGTGAGATGAGAAACAACTTGTTAAAAAGAAGGTATATAAAATACACTGGTTCTGTATTCGCTATGAAAAAATAAACTGATAATGGGTCCCGGAGCGATATCTACGTCAAGTCGTTGCTATAACAAATCTTGATATTGATTTCATTATATAAATAATATTTTCAGAGGATTTTCGTTAGTATAGTTAAAAGAAAGATGTCTATTATAACGCCAAGTGCCTAAGCCATAAATAGAGTATTACTTATCTATGGTTTAAAAAGAAAAATGTAAAATAGACTTATAGCTATATTTTTAATTATAAATGATGGTTTCATTTACCTACCGTTAGGACGCACTTTTAATTCCACATTCACTTTTGATTCCACTTCCATATTTATCAAATGTAAGTATAATCAGAACGGAACCACAATCGAATAATGATCGATACCGAATGAGTCGACACGGCGATAACGCATATATATACTTAGTATTATCTACGATAAGCTAACTTTAACGATTATTTACATTAACATGTATATATCGGATTCAGAGCCTACAACTATGTATCATTCAAGAGTATGTAATAGTAATAATCTTTAATGAAAACCAAATACATTTAGAACTTTCACATACGAGTAGATGTGTCTTAGGTGGTCCCTGTATCTCAAAAGTCAGTATCTTCGCGAAATATATGTATAAATTACAATCATCAAATTATTTTATAATAACGGAATTATCATCATCATTCTCCTACTCTTATCCCAATTACTTGGGGTCAATACAATATGTATCTACTCTTCTTTCATAATACATATTGTAAAAGTTATTGGCCATAGTTTTTTGACCGGCCGTCTGCCAGACGTCAACCCTCCTTGGGAATGTAATTGTTGATCAAACGGCCTCTGATGGAGTTGGCCCAGGTCGTTATAAGGTTCTTAGTCGTGTTTTACGACGTCCACGAGCAAAATAAGGGTTGGTAGTATTCGTAGCCGCTACCACACAGTTATAATTTTATATATATGTTAAAGGTCTTAAAGAGTAATAAAAACTATTAACATTTTACACGAGTGCGTGTATGCTTGCCTGCGTGCATGCTTGAGTACGCGTATATGTGTGACTGTTTCTTTACGAAGCGCAAGTCACAGTCCAGACTATCAAATATTTAACTAAATATTTTTTAGCAATATTTTGTCTGTATAATAACGGGCTAAAAATAAAATGGTTCAGCAGCCCTTTGCAAAATCGCTGCAAGAAAAGGAAATATCAAAATAATATCAGTCAAGCTGTATCGTTCTATACATATGTAAAATATTATATTATAAGTTAACATAATAAATATAAAACACACATTTTTATTTATTTAATAGTATCATTTGTCATTGATAGGTCATTATAAGTCCATTTATTTACCTATATGGTAAAAAGACTAACTTTGGTATTGTACATTCAATCTTGGTCTTATTCTTGCAGCGAGATTTTCTTGCACTTTCGAGCACATGACATGTGAATGAAAAATTCAATCGAATTATTGAAATAAACTAATTGATTAGACAAAGACCATTTTTGGGCAATGATGATTGATGTTCGCCAGCAGAGGTTCAAATGCGACGTTAAAGTACGGTGAATAAATGTAGGTAAGGGAAGGAATGCTCGAAATTAAAACCCCATGCTTTCGGTTAACGTGGAATTGTAGGCTATTTTCCCATCATCTCAGCATCATATATGTCCTACTACTGGGCTCGAGCTTCCTCCATACTAAGAGACTGCGCTGCCGACCATCGCTAAGGCGATGCTCGACAGCGTCAGGAACTGGGACGCGGTCGCCGCCTTCTGCGAGACGGTTGTCTCGCGGAAGGAGGCGGCGGGGCGACTCCGAGAGGAAATCCTATTCGGTGAGACGCTCCGCCGCCGGCGCCTGGGGCGGCGTAGGCGCGAGTATCTGCGCCTAATGCCGCCCTAGCCGAGGCCGCGGGTGACTGGACCGGGGAATAGTCCTTCACCCGCAGAGACGCTGACCGCGTGAGGGCGACGCCCCGGCAGTTAGCTGGGGCGTCGACGGGCGATGGTACCCGAAAGGGTAACCCGCCGGGCTGGCCACGGAAGGCAAGGAAGCGGTACCGGTGGCCGGCCCAATGGCGATGGGGAGGGAATAAGGTGGGTTATGGGGCCACGCGCTCCCCTTCCGTCGCCCCGGGCGGTGCGGGCGACGTGTGACCAGGCCATAGCCTACCAAAAAAAAAAAATACTAAGAGGGAAATTGAAAATTGAAATTTTCCCTCATCTAGATGAAGCCTATATAAAAGTGAGTGGTCTATGAGCTAAGAAGAGAAGATGGTATGTGGCAACATTGCATCATGGTATTAGCAATGCAATGAGTCAACGAATTATTTGTTATTTGAAGTATATATCTCTCTGGGAATCATCGAAGCTATTTCGAGAACATAAAAATACAGATTAGATAAGTGGATAATTATCTGAGTAGGCGATCGGATAACTCATTCACATGTGTTATGTAGGTTTTACGCATAACGTATATTTTGAATAGTAGGGCACTATGTCGCATTGTATTCGTTTTAAATTCTTATTTTCTTAAGCTCGTGGGTAATCGTAAATGACTATTAAGAAATGCAAGCAGATATTATAACAGCAAGAGAAAGTACGCTCGAAATAAAACCATATACCAACCCGTCTCACTAGAAGGATGTACGAGAATTTCCCACACATTTTAAAGAAGGCTCGAGTCCAGCAATCACTATCATTATCTCAGTTCATATGTGTCGCACTGCTGGGCTCAAACCTCTTCCACAATGGGAGTAAAATTGACCGACTACACCACGCTGGTCACGCGTATTGGTATAGGGTTTTGTTTCGAGTTTTCCTTCTCTTGCATCGATGTTATCTGCATGTCATATCTCCTAGTCGTCTTTTACGATACCCACGAGCAAGAGAGAGCGTGGGGACTTTAATTCTTAATTTGTTAGCACACGGAAAACGGCATATCATTAATTCTCCTACTCCTATCCCAATTACTTGGGGTCGATACAATATGTACTCTTCTTTCATAGTACATATTTTAAAAGTTATTGGCAATAGTTTTATGACTGGCCGCCTGCCAGACGTCAACCCTCCTTGGGAATGTAATTATTAACCAAACGGCATCAGATGGAGTTGACCCAGGTCGTTATAAGGCTCTTAGTCGTATTTTACGACATCCACGAGCAAAGTAAGGGTTGGTAGTATTAGTAGCCGCTACCACAGAGCTTTACACACGGAAAACGGCATATAACCTGAGATTATTATGATGATAAATAAATAATTCCTATTAGGCGAAATGTGACGGTAATTCATCACTTAATAACCAGACACCATAGAAAGGAAAGAATATGGGATAGAATCGAGGTGGTATAGGATAGAAGATATATGTGAGAAGTTCTCAGATTCTCCCCTGTTAGTCATTTTTTTGTATATATATATAAATATAATATATATAATACTAGCAGACCTGGCCACGCGTTGCTGTGGCTAAGGTAACGTGATGGTTATGCTAATAAATTGTAGCTTATATGAAACGTTTGTACGTTTAACATAGCGCCATCTATTAAATACTTATTCAATTCAGTCAACAGATACCGCCATCTGTTAGAATAGTATGGTGATAACAGATAATTGTGTCTGTCAAATAATAGACAAATAATTTGCAATAAAATAATATTGCGACTATAAATTGAGATGGAAGCTATCCTATCTTTTAAGTTGGATCAAACTACACATGCTGTACAAATTTGATTAAAATCGGTTAAGTACTTTAGGAGTCTATCGCGGACAAACAACGTGACGCGTAATTTATATATATTAAGATTACATGTAATAATAAACATTCAGGTCAAATCTCAATAATGGTGCCGAGTGCTCCTCCACAATAGGAGTAAATTAACCTAATGTAACGGCGCTGGTTAGATGTTTTGACATAGGATTTCATTTAAAGGTGTCCTCCTCCTGCAGTGGTGAGTTTAAGATACAGACCTACAGTGCAAGTGTTCTGGGTTTTTTTTTAAATCTTTATTTTTGAAAAGGGGCTTTGTCACTCGGTGACTATGTCACCCCAAGTGTTCTGGGTTCAATTCTCATGGTGCATAATAGTTTATGCGAATAACAACTTGTTATTATAGTATCTTATGTCCGTTAATATGTTTGCAAAGTACTTCGTAATATAACGATTACTTGTTTAGTGTAGGTTCACCTTTAAAAAAAGAAAGTATTATAAACTTGATTGCATAGATGGCGGAGTGTTAGAAGTACCGATTTGAAATGAGATAGATTAGAACTAGATAGAACATCTTCGCGCAGGACAATCCTTGTCATCATCATCATCATCTCAGCCCATGAATGTCCCACTGTTGGGCTCGGGCCTCCTCCGTAATGGGAGGGATATTAACCTACTATACCGCGCTGGTCAGACGCGTTGGTATAGGGTTTTATTTCGAGTTTTTCTTCACTTGCATAGATGTTATATGCGTTTTATACCCCTTAGTCGTTTCTTATGATCACCCACGGGTAAGATAAGGGGTGGTGAATTGTATTCTTACTCCGTCACCACACAGATAATCCTTGTGCGTTCCAAAAGATTCATCCGAGTTTGAGTATAATTTATGTCTGATTGTATATATATATATATATATTACCAGCAAAATAAGAAAATATTCTTTTTTAGTATTGAAACTTCGGCAATATGGCCTATATTAGAAATATATATTAATTACAATAAACTCACGCGCTAGGATCAATGCTTTTTGCAAGCCAAGGGCTCGCAGACACTACTACGGGCTCGTCCTGATGATGGCAATCGGATATGCTCGAAACCCGGGTCCACGTAATCGATAACACATGTGTTTATTGCCGTAAATATATAAAAAAAATATGTATAATAAATACCAGTGTCAGAGTTGTGGGAGTGTGGATTATGTATGATGCGTATCCGACGGTCGTGGTAGTTGGGTTCCAGTGGTAGGCGCCATCGAGCAGCGTCAGCCTCCCTGGCAGACCGCGGGAAGTAGAGCGGTGCCAACGCTGACAGAAGCGCACCGTCGGCACCACAAGACGTGCACAGAACCACCAGCTGCGGTAGACGATACTGCTCCAAATGTCGACGGATTGTGCCTAGAGGATATTAATATTTTATTATTGTTGATTTCAAAATTCATCACCATCATACTGCTCTTATTCTCTCTTATAACTAATTCGGATCGACACATTATGTAAACTTCTTCCATTGTACATATTGCAAATAGCTTTATGACCGGCCACGTATCTGACGTCAACCCTCCTTGTAAATATAATTGACCAGACGGTGTCAGATGGAGTTGGTCCAGCTTTACGTTGAGTTCTTAATCGTCTTTTACGACAAGCACGGGCAATGTAAGGATCTATTTATACCATATTACTTCTACATACATACATACATATCATCACGTTATGTCCTTTGCAGGGTAGGCAGAGCGAACAGAGTGCCAGAGAACTCTATCCTTGCATACTTCACTCGCTTCCTCAACATTCATAATTCTCTTCATACACGCTCGCCGGTTTCGGAGACTCTTGACTCCATCTTCCTTCAGTACATGACCGATCTGGTCTAGATAGGTTAGTCTCGGTCTCCCCGGGTACCTACATCCTTCCACTTTCGCATTGTATATCTTCTTAACCAGGCGTTCGTTCGGCATTCTTTCCACATGTCCGAACCATCGGAGCATTCCCTTCCCCGCATCTTTACACCAATACTCTCTTTCATACCTACTCGCTCTCTTACGTCGTCGTTACGAATGCGATAGATCAGCCTAACTCCACAGATTCTCCGTAGAGATCGCATTTCTACGAAGTATTTCTATCGGAATTTCTATTACTTCTAATTGTGCATTTTCCCCGTTTTGGTGACGGATAAAGATAACAATAAATCACTACCTTTCGTTTTCCAGCGGGCGTCGTAAAAATTTTTTAAGGAAGCACTTGGGGGTTAGTCAGCAGAATTGGCATGGACAACTTACTCTTGACGATACAATTTTACTGCACAAATAATGTAATGGTTATGATACCGATCAACCATGCCAGTGTCTCGCAGGACATACTTTGTGAAATCGACGAGGTGATAGAAAAAAAATTAAAGTTCACCACCGCTTGCTTTTCCATGGTTGTTGTAAAAGATCACAGAGGTAGATATGCAGATAACATCACCGCAAGGAATGCCTAATTGGAAACAAAAAAAGGAAACCCACTTAGCTAAGGCGGGAAAAAATTGTCCTTCCCATAACAAAGGTGATTTAATCTTTTTTCAATGCTCTCTCCTTAAACAATATCGAGATTTGATACTCGGGAAGTCCTAGGAATCCTAAATAATCAAACCATAAATATAATATAGTATAATATAACCATAATATAATATATACATAATAAAACCTTTAATAATCCTGAAATCTACAACAGATTTAATAAAAAAAGAGAAACAGGTGTTGGGAAATTCTACTTCCCTCTTATGTAAAGCTAAAAAACATGAAGCTAAATTTACTATCATTCTTCTACTCCTATCCCAATTACTTCGGGTCGATACAATATGTACTCTTTTTTTCATAGTACATATTGTAAAAGTTATGGCAATAGGTTTGTGACCAGCCGCCTGCCAGACGTCAACCCTCCTTGGGAATGTAATTGCTGACCAAACGGCATCAAATGAAGTAGGCCCAGGTCGTTATAGTGCTCTTAGTCGTCTTTTACGACATCCACTCGCAAAGTAAGGGTTGGTAGTATTCGTAGCCGCTACCACACAGCCGTTGAATGAAGCTAAATATACTAATAAGCCCGTAAATAATTCAAAAATGCACAATTACGATAACTGTAACAGTATAGGACCATGTATACGACAGAGCTACAGTAGTTTAGGTCATATAAGAGCCAGAGTCTGGCAGAAACGCTTGAACGCAGGCAAATCCTATTGCTGCAACGGCTGTGTAGTACTACTCCAGACGTGACTTGCAGCCTGTCTAACATAAGATCGCAGACGTCACACCAGAGATTGCACTTCCAGAGGATTAGGACTATTTGTTTAAAATCGGAGTTATCCGTAGAACATTGACAAAATGGTGAAGGTACTAGTGGAATTGAGTTGAAGAAGATATATATATATGATTACTTACGTAAAGCGACATGCGCCGCCAGGTCCGGTGGGAAGTTCTTGTGGGGTGGAGACAACGCGCACAACGCCAGGGAGCGCACTCCTAGCTCGTGGGCTTTGCACAACACATTCCTGTAACATCATCAAACGGTATTAATTACATGTATATTTGTCTTCTTATGAGAAAGTAAACACGATACAAAACCCGTTTGACCTGCGTGGTATAGTAAATCAATTTCCCCATTCTTATAGTGAACGTTAAGACGATTTCCATCTATCCCACGGGCACGTAAAGGGTAGGTAAGATGACACATTACATTCTATCAAGTCATCGCATCAAGGATTTTCAATTATTTAATTGTGTCTCACTTTTCAGGTGGACTGACGATTTGGTCTTTGAAGACGCTATAGAATGCAGGAGGCGCAGCACGGTGCTGCGGTTAAATTTTATGGCATAGTACTACTATGTTCTTTGTTGTGTGGTAGTGGCAAAGAATAATACCAACTCTTACTTTGCTCGTGGTTGTCGTAAAAGACGACTAAGAGTCTTATAACGCCCTGGACCAATATCATCTGATGCCGTTTGGTCATCATTTACATTCTCAAAAAAGCTTGACGTCAGGCAGGCGGCCGATCATAATACTATTGCCAATAACTTTTGCAATATGTATGATGGAAGAGTACATATTGCGTTAACCCCAAGTAATTGAGATAAGAGCAGAAGAATGATGAGTACGAGTATATTCTTTTTCTCCTCTTCAGCTCATATACATTCCATTATTGGTCACGAACCTCCTCCTGGGAATGGATTTGATTCAATACTACATTAGTCAGACTGGATGGAATATTGTTTTATTACAAGATTCACTTCTCTTGCATTAACGCTAATTTGCATTACTTAGTAGTGTTTTACGTTACCCACGCTAAAAGATCCGAAATAATACCTTTCTTTATTGATCTCTGAGTTGAATTAGAATTATAATGGTTGCCATTTGTATGAATATAAAACCAATGTACATACATACATACATATCATCACGCTATATCCCTTGCAGGGTAGGCAGAGAGAACAGAGTGCCAGAGAACTCTATCCTTGCATACTTCACTCGCTTCCTCAACATTCATAATTCTCTTCATACACGCTCGCCGGTTTCGGAGACTCTTGACTCCACCTTCCTTCAGTACATGACCGATCTGGTCTAGGTAGGTTAGTCTCGGTCTCCCTCGGTACCTACATCCTTCCACTTTCGCATTGTATATCTTCTTAACCAGACGTTCGTTCGGCATTCTTTCTAAAACCAATGTGTTTAAATAAATTACCTGTAGCAGTTATGCAAGGATGTCTCGGCGGCAGTGTGATATTTGGAGACGTATTTCGGGCTCACTGTGTGTATGATGTGACGACAACGAAGACCGAATCCAGGGGTCACAACCACTTCACCAGTACGGCACTCTGTAAAGTAGTCTTTTTATCTGTTACCCGCCTTTCTTAATATTTTTTTTCAAGATGTATATAGTAGATTAGACTTCCGTTGTGCTAATGCCAATTTCCCTCATTATCATCAACAATATTAAAGCTGGACGTAGACCTCACCCATATAAACACCACGGAACCTACGCGACAATCTAATGCAATAGTAAAAAAAATAAATGGCCTTCATATGGACCCTATATCACGAAAAGGCCACTGCTGAAAATTAGCATTGCAATTTATTACAACTGTTCTGCAGCCTTTGTTGGGCCAGTTATTGGAAAACACAACAATTAAAAAAGAAATAAAAATTGAATTTGTTGTAATCGATTGCAACGCCATCTACTGGGTCCTAATGCATTTTATTTTTTTAATGAAAATATGTAGAAACATTTTTGTGGTTTATATATATATATATGTATGATTATGCTGAACTTTAGTTTTTCAACCGGTAGCGGATACAAATACTACCAACCCTTACTTTACTCATAGATGTCGTAAAAGACATTAAAAACTTTATAGCGACCTGTGCCAATTCCACCTGATGCCAATTGGTCAACAATAACATACCCAGGGAAGGTTGACATCAGGCAAGGGTCAGTCATAAAACTTGGCAATAACTTTTGCAGTAGGTATATGATGTATATGTTATCCGTGCGGTGAAGGAGTAAGAATATAATTCAATAATCTTACCCGTGGGTGATCGTACGAGGCGACTAAGGGATATAAAACCAATATAATATCTATGGAGGAGAAAGAAAACTCGAAACAAAACCCTATACCAACACGTTTGACCAGCGCGGTATAGTAGGTTAATGTCCCTCCCATTATGGAGGAGGCCCGAGCCCAACAGTGGGACATGTGGTGTGATGATGATGATGATGTTTTGCAAAGAGGACATATTGCATCGACCACAAGTAATTGAGAGAAGAGCAGCAGAATGATGATATGAATAATGTATTTAAAGTTTTAGTATTTGGCATACTGAGATATTTATAAAAAGTTACTAGCGAGCGCAAAACTATTACCTCTTTTCCAACTGCCTTAGTAATCGAGCCAAAGTGATTAGGTTCGTTATGATATTGAAATTATGGTTCGCATTATCGTATTTTATTTATCCGTGTGGTGACTGAGTAAGAATAAAATTTACCACTCCCTATCTTACCCGTGGGTGATCGTAAGAGACGACTAAAGGATATAAAACGCATGTAATATCTATGCAAGAGAAGGAAAACTCAAAACAAAACCCTATACCCAACACGTCTGACCAGCGTGGTATAGTAGGTTAATTTCCCTCCCATTACGGAGGAGGTCTGAGCCCAAATGTGGGACATATATTATATGGGCTGTGATGATGATTACCGTATTTGACGAAGAATTTTTACAACGCCATCTATCAGAAAATGTTCACACATTGTTCCTTTTTCATACTCAAACGATAAATATTACAAAATAAGAAAAGAGATAAACTCTTTTCTTATTTTGTAATATTTATCCGCGATTGCGTATTTTACATATGTTGACAGAATAAGTATACAGTTCACCATCTCTCTTTCTTGCCCGTGGGTGTCGTAAAAAACGGCTCGGGAATACAATATGAATATAACATATCTTATTTTTTTTTTTTGGTGGACTATGGATGCGTCTCGCCCTGCCAAATCGGTCCGGGGTGACGGAAAGGCGGCGCGTGACCCCATAGACCCACTGTAAAATAACTCTCTTCGCCGTGCGAGCGGGCCACCGGTACCCGATCTTTGACTTCGGTGGCCAGCCCGGCGGTTTACCCTCGCGGTTTCCTCTCGTCGACGCCCCGAAGATTGTCGGGGCGTCGCCCTCACGTCGGGTGATCGGACAATTCCCCGATCCGATCACCCGAGGCCTCGGTTAGGGCGGCGCAGGCACAGATATTCGCGCCTGCGCCGCCCCGGCCAATAAATATAACTATAGCAAACCATCCGACCAATTTGGTATTGTAGGCCAATTTTTTTTCTATTGTGGAGGAGTCTAGGACTCCTCCACAATAGAAAAGACTAGGAAGGACTAGGACTAGGTCCTAGTCCCATGAATTTGATTTTTAATTATGTGGGCTGAGATAATGATGGCTCTGTATGCGAATAAATGGATTTCCTTCTAAAAAGTTTGTAGACATATAGCTTGGTGGAAATCGTCATTGGATGCGGGCAGTACAGGACTTCTACTTATAATATTCCATGCGAGAGGTTTACCATCAGCAGTGGAAAGCAAAAGTCTGAATGATAATGATAAATTTCTGCTCTGAAATTCAATGTACCTAAGGCCTCGATTCAGCTATTTGCTATGACAAAACCATTTTAATGCTCATTGCTTATTAAAATGTGCTTTTTTTGGTGCATGAATCATCATTATTATATGGCGATTGTGAATCATCGCGTTTGTGAAATAATTGTAATATTACCGTGTCCTCTAGTGATGACCTCTTCCTTGAGTTTCGGTCCAGCAATTTGAAGTATGCGTTCGTTAACTGTGTTACATTCAGTCAAGGTCTCATCCGTGGTGTTTGTGATGGCATCGGCTTCTAAAGTGGAAAGGTCGCCTTGCCTGGAATTGATAAATTCAAGTATTAATACATTTTATTTCATACTGGCTGTCACCAATTGTTTATGGTATCTTCTGGCAATTTTGATGAAAAACGAATTTATTTGTAAAGCACTGTTTTATGTGACATATACTACATTTCAGCACTTTCTCTGCATCACATTACATAAAATGCTATCAAAATTATTTAATAAAACACTAAAATGTTGAATATAATATAGACCACATGACACATTGACATCCCGCCAAAACGTCCATTAACATATTTATCCGACACGATGCCATGTAAGTATTCATGGCAGTGAACCAATGCAGCAGTATGTTCGTTGCGACGAACATGGCTCTTACAACTTTGCCCGGATTATGGATAAGTGTTGAGGACTGTCAATACGTTGAAAGTAAACTAACCAATATTGCATTCGGTCATCTTCTGGGTTCTCAGTTGGGTGTCGTTAAAACCAGAGATGTGACTTATCTAAGATACAAGTATCTGAAATACAGATACAAGATACGTATTTCCATCTTGTATCTAAGATACTTTTTAAAAATGTATTTAGTATCTTGTATTTAGATACCTTTTGTTTGGTATCTTAGTATTTTATAAATACTTTTTCTGATAAAATACTTTTAGTAATACAACATTTATAAAATTATTAGTCCAACATCTTATTGATGTAACATATTTTAACAAATTCTGCTAGGTCTTTCATAACTTTTAATGCCTTTCTTTTAAAATCCGCGAGCAACACAAAACGAATAATATCGCCATACAGTTTTAAAAATCATGTGTTTCAAATGCAGTGCTGTTATTGGTCAATTTCATTTTAGGGGACTTTGAAAATAATCCTGGTTATTTTAGCGGCGTTTGTAACTAACATTATTTTTTAAATTGAATTTATGGCAAATTTCAGTAAGTTACATTAATAAGCATTGCCCTTACATTACATAAGCAATTTTGCATTTACATATACATAAGCAATTTTGCATTTACATATACATAAGCAATTTTGCATTTACATATACATAAGCAATTTTGCATTTACATATACATAAGCAATTTTGCATTTACATATACATAAGCAATTTTGCATTTACATATACATAAGCAATTTTGCATTTACATATACATAAGCAATTTTGCATTTACATATACATAAGCAATTTTGCATTTACATATACATAAGCAATTTTGCATTTACATATACATAAGCAATTTTGCATTTACATATACATAAGCAATTTTGCATTTACATATACATAAGCAATTTTGCATTTACATATACATAAGCAATTTTGCTCGTGGATGTCGTAAAAGACGACTAAGAGCCTTATAACGACCTGGACCAACTCTATCTGATGTCGTTTGGTCAACAATTACATTCCCAAGGAGGGTTGACGTTTGGCAGGCGGTCGGTCATAAAACGATTGCCAATAACTTATACAATATGTATTATGTGCATATTGTATCGACCCCAAGTAATTGGGATAAGAGTAGGAGAATGATGATGATGACAACATTAATAAGCATTGACTAATAGCAAATAAAATTTTAAAGATCTTTCCTTTGATGCAAAAATTTAAAAATGTATCAAAATCACTTTAGAGGGTTTTGAAACTATACCTTTCATTTCAGTGATTAACACAATTTATTCCTAAATAATATTAATTCTAATAGGTGTGTAATTGTGATAATCATTTTTTTGCTCGAATCGGGTTTTTATAAATAATCATGCATATTAAATTCTATATTTCAATAATTTGAATAACAGGGTTGTGTCATCGTTTAATACAATTCTAATTGCAAAGTTTGAGTATTAAATCTGTACAATGTTTAAACAATGTCGGGTAGATGGCACACGTCTTCTTTAAAGACGAAAATATAATACGATGCGAGAATTGAATGTCCTAGAATAGTTCACAGTGGTGTAAGTGGCAGCACGATTGGGACGGATTTCCAATTGGTGTGGGTACGAATCCCACTTGTGACAATCATTTTTCGCTCGTAATCGGGTTTTTATAAATAATCATGCATATTAAATGCTAAATTTTAGTAATTTGAATAATATTAATGTCAATTATCAAAAATAAACTTAAATTCATTAAAATAAAATCTTGTTTTCTTACAAAAGTATTTTCATCTTCGTATTTAGAAGATACGTATTTTGTATCTAGTATTTCAGATACTATTTTCAAAAGTATTTTGTATCTGGTATCTGAAATACTTAATTTAAAAGTATCTTGTATTTTGTATTCCAGATACTTTGTACAGGGTATTTTGTACATCTCTGGTTAAAACAAAGAAGTGGGTCGTTTCACATTCGGATTACTGATTTTTCGACTGAATTCCGCATCTCGACGGCGAGGATTACATCCCTTAGTTGTATTTTACGACACTCACGGGCAAGAAAGAGGGTGGTGAGTTGTATTGTTACTTCGTTACCACACGGGTCCATGTTTAGTGATCGTCATAAGTAATTGTTAACGGCGTCAGATTACAATGCAGTAGTCGTGGTATGATACTGACCATATAGCGATACGGTTGTTGATGTGATCATCGTGCAGGTACACTGTGTGAGTGTGTATAGGTGCAACGTGTCTGGCGTAGTCGGTATGCGGCGCGGGAGCAGAGTGCGACCAACGGGACACGCCCCCCGCGCTCACCGCACCGACCGCGCCAGCGCCCGGCGCGCGCATCACGCACACACCCGCCTCTGTAAAACAACAAATTATTGATACTTTAATTAAGATAATATAGTCCATTTGTTGACGAAAAAGATACATCCATCATGTAAAATTTCAGTGTTAGACATAAGCTTTCTCTCATGAAAGAAGGGCTCCGTCAAAAAAAAAGGATCATTGGTGTAGACATTTTCTGATAGATGGCGTCTTTTTTATATTAACGCATTAACGCCGATATGATCAGAATTTTTAATAACTTTTCAACGTGTTTATTTATTATGTTATCGGACCAAAAAATAATTCAATACGTCTATTCTTACGCGAAATTTGATGCTCTTTCAGAATCTGAGCTCAAAATTTCGATTAGATATTGAGAAAAAATTATATGGCTGATTTCATGTGAAAAACGTGAACATTTTCTAAATAACACTATTTTCGCATTTTTTTTCGCAAAGATACCGCAGAGGTATAATTTTTCTCAAAAAATCCTTTTAATGTTCGAGTGCCATGATCACCTTTGATTATAGTAAAAAGTTGTGTTTTGCATTGTGAAAAAAAAAGGGGAAAATTTATTTTTCGAAAATTTTCACGTTTTTTACGTTTAAATCGGCCATATATTTTTTCTGGGTGTCTAATCGAAATTTTGAGCTCAGATTCTGAAAGAGCATCAAATTTCGCGTAAGAATAGGTATTGCATTTGGTCCGATAACATAATAAATAAACAAGTTGAAAAGTTAGTAAGAATTCTGATCATCTCGGCGTTAATGGTTTAAAAGTGACGTATAATTTTAAGAAAGAAAATTAAGTGTATAGATGCTGTATAATTATATACGATAGTAGCCATTAACGTGAATGTGGTAGGTTTAATGGACTTCCTTAGTAGTACAGAAATCAAATTAGCTCCGGTGGATAAAGTGGACTCCCCGCTGTGGGTTAGCTGTAACGGTTCAATTCCCATCGGTCCAATTGAAACGAAAAGTCAATTAACGTTACAAATGCCTTTACATTTATTTTAGTAGAAGTAGAAACGATTTTATTGTTAATTTCACCTACTTTTCTTTATACATATATACTAACGCCTTGCATGTTGACTCATGAAAAAAACTATTACATACCTACATTTTCAAGGCACATTGTCGAATAATATTGAGGTCATAATCAGCTTATCAAATCTTTACTATTGGCTATAAGGTTTCTCCACGAAGGACGATAATACCACAATTACCACTTTTGATAAACGGGTTGGCGATTGCATTTTATGTTACAAAATTTCGCAGAACAGTGCTGCTGCCTGTTTTCTTAGTTGCTGATGAGAAAGCAAACGGCGACAAATTCTATTTTTTTTTGTACATATTATATTTTTTTTAATTAGCTGTGTGGTAGCGGCTTCGAATACTGCCAACCCTTAATTTAGTCGTAGAAGTCGTAAAAGGCGACTAACAATAAGAGAAATTTTACTGGTTGGTAACAAAGACTCCCAACATGTTCCAAATTTGACTCCAGTGTGTAACAAATTTGACTCCAGTGTGTAACACAGAACACTATTGACTCCAGTGTATAAGTACGCGATATAAGTAGTAGTCGCTCAAAATGTTTCGAACTTTTTATCACGCAGAACAATTGCAAATCAGGAAATTTTAAGACCTTCCTATAAGACATTACATTTTAAATATTGCAGACGTATTACTAGTAGATCAAATAATGAAACCAAGTTATACAAAGCATATTAATTCATTAACTATAAAGGCAATAGAAGGACACGGGTTCAACTTATATGGGTTTAACTAATTGAATAGCAAAACAACGTTACGATCAAGGCCATTAATTGAGTCCGCTTGTTACGTAAGCCGATATGACAGACTTAATATCTAGTTGTGTCGAATAGTGGTTTATTTTGAGACACGTCGACTAATTCAATCGATAAAAAACACGGCCGTCTAGTCTTATATAACAAAAAAATATTTAATTTGTTATAAAACCACAATATGACAGAGAGCTACAATAATGAGTCACTTTACCCCTTCTTTTTCTGAGGGTATTGATGTCGTTTTTCTTCGATTAGGAAGAGTCAAACTAAAAGCCTATATATATATATAAAGCTGTTGGCACTAAATACATTGTGGTGGACGTAGCCGCGGTGCTGTCTGTTAGCCCGTCACCACATAGTAAGATATAATAAATCCTCTTGTAGTGACAGAATTGTGGCGCAAATCTTTATTTTCTATTCATCATCATTATCCTACTCTTATCCTAATTATTTAGGGTTGACGTAATATATACTCCACATCGTATACATCAAATTAGCTGTAATTTTTTGACCGACTGCCTCGGCTTGACGTCAACCCTCTTTGGGAACATAATTGTTGACAAGACAACATCAAATTGAGCCAAGGTTTTTTTTTTTTTTTATTGATGGGCTATGGGTGCGTCTCGCCCCGCTGAATCGGTCCGGGGTGACGGAAAGGCGGCGCGTGACCCCATAGACCCACCGTAAAACCTTCTCTCTTCGCCGTGCGAGCGGACCACCGGTACTCGATTTTAACTTCGGTGGCCCGCCCGGCGGTTTACCCTCGCGGGTTCCTCTCGTCGACGCCCCGACAGATTTCGCCGTCGGGGCGTCGCCCTCACGCGGTGGCCTCACGTCGGGTGACCGGACAATTCCCCGGTCCGATCACCCGAGGCCTCGGTTAGGGCGGCATCAGGCGCAGGTATTCGCGCCTGCGCCGCCCCGGCCGCTGACGGCGGCCCGGGTCGCGGGACTCCTCCCGGACTCGTTCCGCCGCCTCCTTCTGCGAGATGACAGCCTCGCAGAAGGCGGCGACCGTGTCCTAGTTCCTGACGGTGTCTACCATCGCTCTCGCGACAGCCGGCAGCGTCAGGTCGGCACCGATAACAGCGACGAGGTCACGGCGCTGCCGGTCAAAGCCCGGACACGCCTCCAGCGTGTGTTGCGCCGTGTCCTCGTCACTGCTGCAATGGTGGCAGAACGAAGTCCACTCCCTTTGCGCGACCGTGTGCAGGTACAAGCCGAAGCATCCGTGCCCCGACAACACCTGCACCAGTCGAAAGGAGAGGACTCCGTGCCGCCGCTCCATCCACTCCATCAGTACGGGCCGGAGAGCCTCGACGGTGACGACACCGTGTCTAGGCCTCTCCAGCCGCGTAGCCCAACGGGCGATGACGTCTCGGCGGGCGTCCTCGCGCCAGGTGGCTATCTCGCTCAGCGATGGGGAGCCACCTTCGTCGCGCAGTGAGGTCACCCGCCGGTAGAGGTCGTAGAGCATCTCCGCCTCTAGGTCCCACGGGGGTGTCCCGGCCAGTAGGCATGCCGCCTCGGTCGATACCGTGCGGTACCCGCGAATGGCTCTGACCGCCATGACTCTCTGGGGTCTCCAGAGAACAGCCCTGAGCTGGGCGTTCAGAGCCCTCGCCCACACGGGTGCGCCGTACATGGCCATAGAACGGATCACCCCCGCATACAGCCGTCGGCCCTCGAAACTGGGTCCGCCCACGTTCGGCATTAGCCGCGAAAGGGCGGACGCCGCGCCGACCAGCCGGGGAGCAATTCGGCGAAAATGCTCCCGGAACCACCATCGCCCGTCGAGCACCAGACCCAAGTACTTCATATGGGCCTGGATGCTGATGTGGACGGAGTTGACGGCTAGCGAGACGCCGATTGGCGGCCTTACGCGTGGCCCATGGAACAATAGGGCCTCCGTCTTATTTAGGGCCACCCTGAGCCCCAGCGCCTCGATTCGCCCGACCATCTCCTCGGTGCCGAGAGTGGCCAGGCTCGCCGCCTCTTCGAGTGTTCTGCCCCGGGCTGTGACGAGCGTATCGTCAGCGTAGCATATCACGCTCAGCCCGGGGGGGAGACTCCCTCTCAACGCCCAGTCGTACCCGATGTCCCACAGAGTCGGCCCCAGAACCGACCCCTGTGGAACGCCACACGACATGGACGTCCGCACCATGTCCCCTGCGGGACTCGCGCAGAGGACACTGCGCCCCTCCAAATAGTCCGCCACCAGCCGCCTCAGGTACAAGGGCACCCCATGAAATCGGAGCGCCTCCCTGATGCAGCTGAATGGCAGACTATTGAATGCGTTGGCGATGTCCAGCGACACCGCCAACAGCACTCCCCCGCCGGTGACAGCCTCCGCGGCCGTCTGCCTCAGTCGTAGCAGGGCCCCGATGGTCGAACGCCCCCTTCTAAAACCGAATTGAGCGTCCGACAGATCGGGTCCCACCTCCTCCAGGTGCTGGACGATGCGGGCAGTGAGGATGCGCTCCAGCAGCTTACCCACATCGTCGAGGAGCACGATGGGCCTGTAGGCCGACGGCGAGCCAAGCTCAGATCGACGTAAAACTCTCAGTCGTCTCTAACCTACTCCTACGAGCATATTAATGATTAGTATTGTTAGTTGCCCCCACTACAAATTGAGCCAAGCTCAGATCGACGTAAAACTCTCAGTCGTCTCTAACCTACTCCTACGAGCATATTAATGATTAGTATTGTTAGTTGCCCCCACTACAAATTGAGCCAAGCTCAGATCGACGTAAAACTCTCAGTCGTCTCTAACCTACTCCTACGAGCATATTAATGATTAGTATTGTTAGTTGCCCCCACTACAAATTGAGCCAAGCTCAGATCGACGTAAAACTCTCAGTCGTCTCTAACCTACTCCTACGAGCATATTAATGATTAGTATTGTTAGTTGCCCCCACTACAAATCATTTTTTTTTTTTAATTCTTATGGTGGCAAACGAGCAGCACACCTGATGTTAAGTGCCACTGCCGCCCATGGACCTTTGCAATATCGAGGGTTATAAGTTAGGCCGCTGCCCCCCCAATACTAATCCCAAACCCACCCAGATGGCCGGCTGTCTCTTTTCCTGGTTAGAGTAGTAAATATACGAATCATTCATCTAAACAGTGACCTACATTCTCCATTCGAGTACCTATTAGATTCGCAAAATCAAATCAAGCGTAAAATTACTACAAAATATCTGTACAAATATAATCATTCGTGCAATAATAAACCTTATCCAATGCAATTAACGTGGCACGTAAATGCATATATATTTTGGGTAGTAAGGAACAATGAGATTGAAGACTGATAAGTAGGTCACGTTAACTCCTGTGACGTCATAGTGCAGCATCTCGCTCGCACGTCATTGAGCAAAAACATGGCGTATCCATTGATATTTGTACACAATAGAAATAATTTGTATGACTAATACACGAGTAGTTTTTCGTATTGGGTTTGAATAATAACCTACTACTAGGCATAAAAGTATAACACCTACTCGTATCAGTTAGAAATTTACATTCAATTCAAATCATGATTTCATCATATCAGCCCATAACTGACTGCTGTGCTCGAACCATCTCCAGATGAGGAGGGAAATAGACCTACCACGCTAATCAGATGCATTGGTGTACGATTTTATTTCGGCTATTCCTTCTTTTATATAGATGTATATTATATCTCTTACTGGTATTTTATGAAAACAAGGAAGAAAGGGAAATTGTATTCCTACTCTGTCCCCATACTGATAATTTCAATCCACTCATTTCTTTTTTAAATTCTTAATGGCGATCCTGCTAATTAATAATCATAGTATAATTTTGAGACTATTTTGCTCTAAGTAATAGACATGTAAGGATCTTAGTATGTTGATAACCATGGAATGGCTTTATAAAAGTAAGTAAATAATATGTATTTATTTATTTATTACGAGTAGGTATGAAAGAGAGTATTGGTGTAAAGATGCGAAAGGGAATGCTCCGATGGTTCGGGCATGTGGAAAGAATGCCGAACGAACGTCTGGTTAAGAAGATATACAATGCGAAAGTGGAAGGATGTAGGTACCGGGGGAGACCGAGACTAACCTACCTAGACCAGATCGGTCATGTACTGAAGGAAGGTGGAGTCAAGAGTCTCCGAAACCGGCGAGCGTGTATGAAGAGAATTATGAATGTTGAGGAAGCGAGTGAAGTATGCAAAGATAGAGTTTTCTGGCACTCTGTTCTCTCTGCCTACCCTGCAAGGGATATGGCGTGATGATATGTATGTATGTAAATAATATTTTAAAGATTTATAGAATTTGGAGTTTGTTTTCTTGAACAAAAGATAGCATATACATATTTATATTTGTGCATATTATATATGCTTTTGATTTTGATATAAATTATCACAGACCTTTTGGCATAGAGTAGGTCCTGTCAGAATTAATAATTTTCAATACTCTGTGGAATGTGTGTTGGCATACAAAAGCGGCGAGGAGATATTTAACATATTAAAATTGTTTTAAAACATTGTACTGTAAAAAAAAATAATTACATTTGTTTATATCAGTTTGATGACGGAAAAAGTATATAACTCATCCCCCCTTCTCTTCTAGAGTCGTAAAACACGAATGAGGGATATAAGCATACATTATGACAGCCTTAATGGGAAAATTCGAAATCAAATGCTATAGTAACCAGTCCGACCAGCGTGCTATAGGAGGTCAATTTACCTTCCGCTGTGTAAATAAAGTGAAAGAGAAGAAAGCACTAAAAGCAAACTCTTTTCAGTATGTATTTTTAAGAGACCAAAACGCCTGCACGAAAGATAGTAATTAAATATTACAGTGAATAATGTTATTATCTTTATAGTAGGATATTAGGTAAATCAGTATAAAAATGTAAATTCTATACGTTTTGAAACTGCGTCGACTATAAACTATAGGTCTATCATATACTTTTTTTTCTTTCTATTTTGGGCCGCTCGGTTTGAAAATATCTTATACTTTTCTAACCTAACATTTTAAACTAGTATTGAATATCTATATGTATACAGATTTTAATTCTAAATATGTTAGATTTGCGCTCCATTAATCTGTCAATCTAATGACCGTTTTCACTTACAACCTAAACTTTAGGTAACACCTAAGACAATATATATTGATGTTAATTACATATAAATTGATGTTAATTAGCTGTGTGGTAGCGACTAAGAATATTTACTACCAATCTTTACTTTGATCATGGATGTCGTAAAAAACGACTAAGAGCAATATATCGACCTGGGCCAACTCGATGCTTTTTGGTCAACAATTACATTCTCAGGGTTGACATCAGGCAGACGGTTGGTCATAAAACTATTGGAAATAACATTGGAAATATGTACGAGCAAATCTGGCGTTGACCACAAGCTGATGTTAATTAAATATAAAAAAAAAATAGGTAACACCTCATTTTGACATATTTGACACGTGAGTGGTCGTTGGTTCAAACAAACATAAGTGACTTATATACTTGCAACGTTAAAAAAATCTCAGAAGCTTCGGTGTATATACTATAAACAGAAATATCTATATAAGTACAAATGATCTGTTTTTAACACAAGGACAAGGAAATCATTTAAATTCGTTAAAAGCATCAAAAAAGACAGATTTATTTATTATTAAAATAAAACGATAAGAATAGTACGGGCACAGCGTATTGTTTAGTGAGAAAATTACTGGATCTACTCTGTCTGAAATTAAATCAATTCTGCGACCAATTAACCGCTGTAAAAACAAACTCTAATTCTGACAATTGAATTATATAGTTGTCCCTTGGGCTTTTGGATGTCGTATACATATTTTATTTTCACTTCAGGCGGGTCAAAAAGTTCAATTTTAGTGTTAAAGGTTAACGAACGAAAAGGTAACAAACAGACTAATTATTCATAATTTATTCATGCACATAAGCTAATTATTTATAATTACTTTAAAGTTGTGATGTGAAATAATTAAGCTTTATAACTACAACAAATATCGCCCCATAAAAAGGAAAGCTCGCATACATTTAAAAATAAATCTTATTATTATTTAAAAGTATAAAATCCTTTTTTTTTTTTTGCGGCTGGCTATGGAGTTATTATGGCGGGCTTATGGCGGGGCGGGACCACGTCCCGCCCCGCCAAATCGGTCCGGGGCGACGGAAGAGGCGGCGCGCAACCCCATAGACCCACCCTGCAAACACCTCTTTTCGCTGTACGAGCGGGCCACCGGTACCCGATCTTTGTCTTCGGTGAAAGTATAAAACCCTGCACTAAGGAAATAATCCTTGTATTGCAGGGGACTTTCCAAGCATAATTAACAGACATATATTACACCCAGAATCTTATGCTTTATTTATATCAAATATATAATACTAGCTGACCCCCGCCCGCTTCCCGCCTTTCCAAATAAATAATCATCAAGATATATATTAAAACCTTCTCCGAAACACGCTGCATCTTATGGAATAAATATGATTTCAATCGGTTTAGTAGTTTTCACAGTATACCCGGACAAAAAAAGCGCCTGTCCATTTATTAGTATAGAAGATAATTTACTAATCTGGCTGGCCTACGTAGCTAATTATCTTTTTTTTCTTTTTCTTGCGGTGGATTATGGATGTGATCGCGCCCCGCCAAATCGGTCCGGGGCGACGGATGAGGCGGCGCGCAACCCCATAGACCCACCCTGCAAACACCTTTCTTCGCCGTGCGAGCGGGCCATCGGTACCCAATCTTTGTCTTCGAAGGCCCGCCCGGCGGTTTAACCTCACGGGTTCTTCTCGAGTCCCGACAGCTTTCGCCGTCGGGACATCGTGTGGCTATCCTTCAGATACGGAGTAACATCGTGCCTAATATAGGAACATTTAAAAGCTAAGATAAGAAGAGGAACGTCCTGACCAATTTACATAATTACTTTTCAGATCATCAAAATCATCATTTAGCCTTCGCCGTCTACTGCTGGACCTTTTCCACAAATGAAGAGATTTTACCGCAATGTCTCGGTGCCTTAGGTAGGTTAGGTAGTAGTTTATAGGAGGCACTGACTTCATAAACTGAATTATATTTTATATTTTAGTTCCTCGGTGTTTTAAAAGGCGGCATTTTAATTAAAATAATTTGTTAATACTTTTTAGGGATTACATCACATTGAGGTATGAAGGAATGAAGACACATATTTTAGTACACAGATTAGAGAAAGTGCCACATTATGGGGACTATACGCAAATCGTTTAGATTAGGCATATACAATTTGAATAAAATCCTTAAATTTTTCAGGATCTCATTCATCATCAGGTCAGAATCCTGGCATCATCTGCAAAGTATAACCTATCAAACAAAAAAAGAATTTTCCAAATCGACGACTTTGAGTAATCGGTGTACAAAAAAAAAATAAAAGGTACCGACGCATTGAGAACCTCCTCCATTTTTTGAAGTCGGTTAATATTCGATCATAAACGATCATTACATTACGTTAATGTTTATTTAATGGTCTTACATAATTACATTTGTCAAAACAATTTATTGTCATACTAAAACATTCATATCGTGATGTTGAATCATTAGCAATAGAAATTTTTATAAAGCGTAAACAGTTTCTGTTGAGGTAGCATTACAATATTTTTAAATAAAAGCACAGAAAAAAAACCTTGTAATAAGTCCTGTCATGGTTTACACGCAAAGATGTCAAAAAAGGTTTTATATATTCTGCCTACGTGAGCGTAATTTGCTGGGTTACAAGGTCGTACTTATGGTAAAAATGTATTACATAAGCTAGCTGAAAATATTACTGAAAATATAAAAAAATCACATTTTATATTATAAATATACATTTTAAAACCTAAAAGATATATTGTATCACTAATTTATTTACTGCCTGCGATGAGCTAAAAATACTAAGTCTTTACACACCTTCCTTTTATGTAGATGTTGTAAGAGAAGTGTACAAGAAAAGGTAACTAAACAATATCGCAAGAAAAGGTAACTAAACAATATCGCAAGAAAAGGCAAGATTTAAATATGTTAACTAACCTATCTGGGCCAGTGAGGAAATAGACAGATTTAATTTCTATTGTAAACTTTTGTATCTAAATGCGTGACAGGCATTTTATACGTTGATAAGATTTATTATAAAGAAAAAATCTCACCTATAATAGTCATATCCGTCACTAAAATGTAATCACAAAAAAATCACTCGTTGATATTAAAAATTAATGAGACACAGACGACCGAATCGTGTGGAACGCGGGCGGCATATGACCTCCAACAGGCAGGAAGAGAACACACCCCCGGGGGTTACGTGACGGGTAGAATTGAGGGGTGGGGCGCCAGCCGTGACGTCACACGGTCGTCGACCCACGGAAGTGGGTCAACGGGCTGGTCGATCTGCCAACAATTTTGGTAGAGCCTTTCGTAATCGTCATTGCGTTATGTCATTACTGTAATTTGCGAAGATTTGCCGCTGGATGTGAGTAGAAATGTGTGAGGCCTCATTGATCCAATAGTCAGCGGGCGCTACTTACGAGTACGTGGTTTTAACTTCAAATCAACTAAAGTGTTATTACGTATATTGTTTTCGTCAAAAATTTCTTTACAACTTTAAACCTATTATCCTGAGATGGTGACTCTCGTCCTCTATTATGTGAGTCTAAACCTGGGATATAAGGCACGACAGCTGTAACAATATACCTGGATGATTAGTGATATTGTAGCAGTCACGAAAACTAACAAAATTATGACTGTTAAGAGCTTTTCATAGAACTAATAACGCCCAGCATACACTTTTCCATATAATAGATTATATATCCCATACTATCACATTTCTTGCAATTTTTTAACTCCCTCTCTTCCACAGGGAAGGTGTAACTACTCGCAGTATACAAAAATGCCCAAATTTGTTAAAGCATAGTATTTTTAAAGACCTTTTTTTTTAATTACCTCTTGAACGAGTCCTTTCGTTGCCTAAATCCCACATTAGACCAGGGCCTACGTCGCAACGAGAGGGATAATAACGTAGAATCCCTTAGGTTCCAATAGGATTTTGTTCTTATTGCCTTTTATTTGTGCTGCTATATGTGTTCATATTTTAGTCGTATTTTACAATAGCCTCGAGAAATCGCGCCCATTCCTCCATACATCAGCCTTATTCACTTTTACTGTTGCACTAAAAGTCCAAGGAGGTATTTTGCCATTAACGCCACGTTTTGGGGGCGGGTTGGGATCACATTTGATTATAAAAACAGCAGTAGATGGGCTGCAGTAGTTTCTCAGGAGAGTGCTGTTATTTATCGTCTAATCACTTCTAAGTCAATTTTTGCGACTGCCATGGGCACGGGGAAAGTAAGGGTTAGCGAGACATTGTATTTTTCACTCATCATATGGTCAGAAATAAATTTTAATATCAATCGTTATTATATAGTATAGGGATACTATATAATAACGATTGATATTAAAATTTCTTGCAATATATTTATGCTGTGTGATGGCCGGTTACGAATGCTACCAACCAGCACTTTACTCGTTGGTATCGTAAAAGTCAACTCGGACGACGGTCAACAATTACATTTCCAAATATGGTTAACGTCAGGCAGATGGTCGGTCATAAAACTACTGGCAAAACTTTTGCAATATGTATGATGGCAGAAAAGCACATTTCACGTCGGCCCTAATTAATAGGGATAAGAGCAGGATAATGATGTAATATATTCAGCTATTCCTAAATAACAAATAAAAGTAGAAAATATAAACAGGCGAAGAATTAGAGATGATTAAAATGGCGTATAAAATATTGCAATATCAATATATAATATGTGTAACGCCTAATTCATTTCACTCGAGCAGACGTGTCGTATATCATCATCTTGCTCTTATCCCAATTACTTGGGGTCGACGCAATACGTCATCTTCTTCCATACAATCCTATCAGACGTCATCTCTGTAGTCACTCCCTGATTATCCATGTCATACCTCACATAGTCCATCCATCTTTTCTTTGGTCTTCCTTTACCTAAAGACTTCAACATTCATACTTAAAACTTTCCTCACAACATTACTTTCATCCCGTCTCAGCCGTTCACTCCTTAACTTTTCCATCACTGGCGCAACTAATATGTTTTTTATTCACTCTTGTCACACCACACATACATCTCAACATTAGCATCTCCGCTATATGCAGTCGTCTCTCATCCGTCGCTTTTGTCTCCCAACATGCTGATCCATACAATACAGTAGGTCTTTTTAAGGTTTTGTATATTTTGCCCTTTAATTTAAGAGGTACTCTGGGGTCGCATGTTGGACCCGTGTACAGAGACGTGTCGTATAAGTAGCCTGGTAATGCTATTATAATAGGGTAAGGCCTAGCGCATACACAACTTTTGTATCGACTAAACTGTTTAGAACGTCAATTTATAGACTTTCTTTTTTGTAGTTCTGTTCGTCCGTTCGAACAGGCAAAGGGAATAAAGTCTACACTGATAAGTCTTATGAACTTTTTTTAATTAAATAAATTACTTCACATCTTTAGTTCTTCATATTACATGGCTTGTTTCAAGTTAGCCAGGGCTTCACATATTCCTTAGTAGCTTCAAGCATAAATAGGAGATTTTTATTGTATTTCGTGTTATTTACTATAAAAAAATACAAACGACTAAATCATTTAGTAGCGACTAAATGATACAGTTGCATGGAATTTTGCCTGTGGTGACGGAGTAAGAATAAAATTAACCAGCAGTAAGATGTTGTCCGTGGGTATCGTGAAGACAACTAACGGGTATTATATGCATATAACATATATGTAGAATAAGAAAATCTCAAAAAAAAAACATATTTCAATTCGTCTCACCAGCGTGGTATTGATCAAGTCCCGCCTGGAAGTATGTATATATGGGTATGTAGTAGATGTATAGAATTTACAAAAAAAAAAATAGAATTCTACTACAAATTTAAACTAAAAATCGAAAACTAAACAATTTAGTAGATAGGAAAGTTTTATGTATGCACTAGGCTTAATACAGGTCAAACATACCATGAAATTAGCAGGACCTCGTCAACTTTACGATGTACATCATAAGATTATAAAATACGCTTGTTTAAGCGATGAAGCCGCGATAAACACGCACCACTCGAGTTACGGTAAGCCTTAAGCAAACGTTTCATGCTAATCAGTAGATTACTAAACTTGGTTAATTTCGTCTATATTATATTATAATTTTAAATTGGGAAATCTTGTACATATGTATATGTAAATATATTTCTAATATTTCGATAATGTTTGGATAAAATTGGCTTTTTTATTGCTTATGGTGGCAAATATGCAATTAAAACATCTGATGGTAAGTGTTACTGCCGTCCAAGGACTTTTGCAATACCAAGCGTATAGTTAGGTCTCTCTCTACTAACCCTAACCCACCCAGAAAGCTCGGCTTCAGACTATCTCGCTCGTCGAATAAAACGCTACAGCATATTACCATTGTTAAAACGTCAATATTTCGCGAGTGTGGTACTACTACCTCGGACAGACCGGCCCGCGGCACAGAAAACTGATCAGAAATTGTCAATAGTGTGGCTCTACCACTAAACATACATATCATCACGCCATATCCCTTGCAGGGTAGGCAGAGAGAACAGAGTGCTAGAGAACTCTATCCTTGCATACTTCACTCGCTTACTCAACATTCTCTTCATACACGCTAACCGGTTTCGGAGACTCTTGACTCCACTTTCCTTCCTAACACTAAAACTGGTTTTATTTCTCTATATATTTTAAAACTTTCATAGTTTTGTTATAAAACTTAAGTATATATGTTCGTTATATTTATCACAAAAAAAAATCTTTCAAAAAGCTAATTAAGGTTATGTATATATGTATAGATAGTGAAAAATTGCGTCTTAGTATTTACGAACGTCGCTTTTTTATAACATCTCGTGGATTCATGCGTAATAATATATGGGTTAACAAAGATTTGAACTCAATTTACTGCATATTATGGCGTAGTGATTAAGAGACCTTCGGTGCCAGTGACATGGGTTCGATCGCACGTCGTTCGATAGTGCGATACACAAAGTGTTGTTCGGAGTCTGGGTGTAATTTGTCTGCTTTAATGATAACCGTGTAGTGACGGAGTAAGAATCACCACCCTATAACTTACCCGTGGGTGATCGTAAGAGGGATACAAAAGGCATATAAAATCTATGCAAGAGAAGGAAAACTCGAAACAAAACCCTATAGCAACACATCTGACCAGCGTATAGTAGGTCAATTTCCCTCCCATTACGGAGGAGGCTCAAGCCCACAAGTGTGACATATTATGAGTTGAGATGGTGTTGATGAATTATATGTCTGTAAAATCCCCCGCAATACAAGGATTATTTCCTTAGTGCAGGGTCGTGTTGAAAAAATATGTCACCTGTCAATTCATGTAACAATTGACAGTTAAAAGTATACAGTATAATTGAGTGAACATTGACCTCTTGAATGAATGAATGACACGACTAACATTAGATTAGCGGTCAAAGTACAATAAAATTTAAGTGGTGGTCATCAACAATTCGTACGCGTTTCCTGTAGCGGGATGATTTATTAACTGTCAGATTTGAATATAGAGCCTTACGTTAATGGTTGAATAATATGTACGATAAGATATATAGCATTAAATTGCATGTTATTCACACCTATTTTTCGTTGAGTAATGACGAATATACAAAATTTAATAGTATGCGTTTCATAATATTTTTTTTACCTAATATTTTTTTTTTTGTGTTTGTCTTAGTTGTTAGCCTCAGATGGCTATGACAACTTTACCCGGACTGTGGGTGAGCGCTGAGGGCTCTCAACCCGTAAACCTAATCATTAACTCTTACCTTCTTTTTATTGGCAACAGTAAGTAAACCTTTTACCCTTCTTCCTCTCAATGGTATATTTCATAAATCTCGAAGTTTTTGGAACGAAGTTCCTTATCGCGCGTTGTGAAATGGGGCTAGACGGAAAAAATTCTTACGAAAAGTTGTCACGACACTTTTTGCTATAGTAAGCTATTGTAAGCTGTGCGGCGTCGCATGTTTCTCTGTCTGTCTCTCTCTCTCTTATAAAAAGCAAGCCAGATATTTTCATTTCTATTTCGCATTGAACAGTGTGGTGTCGCGACGATTTTTTTTATAGATAGAGTGATTCAAGAGGAAGGTTTATATGTATAATATATGCATAATGTACTAGAGAAACACTGATAATTTTAGAGGTTTCTAATGTGATGTCGTAAATAAACACATTATTTTGCGCTTACATTGCAAACGCTGGCTGAACCCTACGAAATAGATCAAAATAAAGTACTACAGTATTATACAGCTTAAAAAGGCCTACAAAAAAGTCCGCGATGGTATATATCTATCTCTTAAGGATAACATACTATATCCATTTTAATACTTTAAAAAATGTTCTATTATAAAACGGTAATTGAAAAGCTATTTACACAAATACTGTATTAATCCTTATCATTTTAAATACATTAGTTGGCTTGAACATTTCATGAAGATATTTTTTTTCCTTCAGACCATGCAAATTAAATCAATACCTTAAGAGATATAGCAAAATCAAAATAATGCGCAACGAAATTATTTTCGCCCGTGACCGGGCCGCGTGGCCGGCTCGCGTTCGAGCTCGGGGCCGAAAAGTTTTGGTAGTCTAGTGGAATTGTATATCCTATTATTAATATTATAAACGTGAAAGTTTGTAATAATGTATGGATGTGAACATGTTTGATGCTCTTTCACGTTAAAACTACTGAATGGATTTTGATGAAATTTATAGTAATATAGCTTGCACATCAGAATAACACATAGGCTATAATTTATAAAGATATTTTGCAAATTGGCTAAAATATAACGATAAAAATCGCTTAAGGCAGAAAAAAATTATATCATTAAAATAGAACTTCGTTCCATCCGGGTGTCCCTTGACACCTCCGGTTTTATTCTTGAGAATTATATTCTTATTCTTGAGAAGCTAGTTGTTAAATTAATAAGAATTTTATCGATTATAGAGAATTTTTATATTTATTTCAGAAGAATCTACATTCTTCCTAGGAATACCCACGTATTCCTACACATATGTATATATGCATCAAAATTTATTTAATGTTAAAAAGAAAAAAATCAATAATAAATATTATTTACCTAATAATCAATCAGAATCCGTTACTTATGTCATCAAAAATATACACAGAAAATACTCCATAGGCCTCTTTGATCTTTACGTAATACAACATTGAAAGACCTCTAATAGCAGTAACAACATATTTCAACATAAGTTTCAAGAGACAGGCAAATGCGATTATGATTAAGTGTTCTCGAATAGGCTGTTAGATGAATATCATTATAACTGTAGTCATAACTATAACAGAAGATACATGTGTGCGTGCGTAATTTTGCTTTTATAGTAAAGACTTATCTTTAAATATTCATTTTTTTAGTTTTCATGATGTTTCAAAAACAATTGGACCTTGCAGCAAAAGGGAAGCAGCTCCAAATTTCAAAATTTTTGGGTATGCAAATAAATCGTGTCTAAAAATTAATTGTTACACTTACGTCTTATAGTTAAATTTTATAATATAAAATATGCATATTTACATATTTTAATAAAGATTTTAAGGTAAATAAATAAGTTTTAGAATAACTACGATTTTTTTAAAGTTTGCATCTGCCTCCGTTATGCACCAAAATTAAAGAAAAATATAACCTTATTTTGTATTATAGGTAATAAAATAAACAAATATAAGTGTCTTTATTTCAAGAATACTAATCAGCACATGGATGGTTAAACGATCAAAAAAAAAACGAACGAATGTTTAAAACAAATAACAAATGTATGCCACTTTTGGCGCCAAACAAAATAGAGTGGCAGATCCAAATTTTGATATAGGGCGCTTGTTTATTATCGGATCTATCTCGTTCTTGCACCTAACAATAGCCCTAATTTTTATTCAAAATGTAGGTGAAAAAAAGAAGAACGGCTAAAATGTGAATCTGCCCTTTTGCTGCAAGGTCCTCAATTTTAGCAGTACTTGTTCAGAAATTGAAAACTTTAAAGATATTCTTGAATAAGTAATAATTTATTGTAAAAGAGCTTAAAAAAAGGAGGAAAGGCATCTCGTATAGTTGCAATTTAAGAATATAGTAATTTAACATTTCTTACTTTTCTATAAGAGTTGAAAAACTTGCTGGAGATCATGAGGATTTAGAACAATGAGCAACAGGACTCAAATGTAAAATCTTTAACAGTAACGTTTATGGTTCTAGTCCTTTTTGAAACCTATATCCAACAATGAAAGTCTATAAACTGATGGGTGGTTAAAAACATTGAAGTAAGAATTCAATACGACATTTGTTGCATATGAATATAGTTGAGACAATATAATCAAACAAATCAAAAGCAAACTTGGGATAGAATTTGGAAATAGTCCCAATATAATTTTCGCTGCCTCATTTATTCATACTTATAAATATTTTATCCTTCATATACTGGACATTGAAAATTAAAATATGTCTCCAAGTTCCTGACAAAAAACCGTCAGCATTGATATAAATTAAATGGGGACAGGCAGCGGAAGGGATCCAAAGGTTTCCATAAAAAGCTGACCCTTCAAAGCTGTTTGAATTTACGGAATTTCAAACTGGAATTAAAAAGGACTGGGTTTGATTATGATATGTATTAACGGTCCCCTTATAAAATGGTACAGTACTTTTTGTATTACATAGCAGATATATTTAAAATATATCCAAAACATTCTTTAAAAGTTGATAGAATGTTAAAAATATCCATTTTTAGCAAAGAAAACTTCACCTTGTGTTGATTTGTTTGTATGCTACATATGTTCCAAATCTTAGATCCCACAAAATCAATCAAAACCGGCTTTTTCTTTCTAATAAAGAATAATAACAATTTTTTTTCGACACTAAGCACGATAGCCCTGTGGTAGCGGCTTCGAATACTACCCTTACTTTGCTCGTGGATGTCGTAAAAGACGACTAAGAGCTTTATAACGACCTGGGCCAACTCCATCTGATGCCGTTTGGTCAACAATTACATTCCCAAGGAGGGTTGACGTCTGGCAGGCGGCCGGTCATAAAAATATTGCCAATAACTTCTACAATATGTACTATGAAAGAAGAGTACATATTGTATCGACTCCAAGTAATTGGGATAAGAGTAGGAGAATGATGACTAAACACGATAGCTCCATACTTAGACAGTCAGAATTAGTTTAACAAAAAAGTTATGAATCGTTTTTGAATTGAGGCGAAAAAGACGTAAATAGGTACTAGGTATCTATTTAAAACTTCTATATAGAACTGTACGGTAGATGTAAATTAAAATCACCTACTTTGGTAAGCTAACCCGAAATGGAAGTGCAAAATCTTTCAACATTTTCTCAATAGACACTTGATTGTTGAAAGCGAACTCTCGAATATTATTAAATTCGATATTCCATCAATTTCTGCGGCAAATTCTTATTATTTTTACCAGAACCAGCCTATGTAGGGCATCACTGGGTCAAAATAGAAAGAAACAAAAGCAAAACTAATCTGTGGGAATATTGTTATAAGATTGTGAAATTATTTGAATGATGAACCTTGAGTTTATAACAAAAAAAAACACACACACACATACGAGAAAAGAACAAAGCAATCATAAAAGAGTCATTGTAAACAGATAACAATAGGTTCAATGGATAATCTTAAATTACACTTTGTTTGCTACGTTTGTTTATGGTTGACAAGATGGAGACGTCTTTATTATATCGCATTTTTTCAAATGTGTTGATCGAGAAAAGACTTTGATGAAGCATTTTATTGTATAAATTATAGTGTGAGGCGTATAAGTTTGTTTTGTTGTAAATTAGTCATCTTTAAGTGGTAACAATTCCAAGAGGCCAACGAGGTAGTCTACTCAATACTATAAAATTAGGTTACAATCTTAAAGTTGTTTAGATAAAATTCACTTTAAAATCATTGATGTCCCATTTTTTACCCGACTGCAAAGGAGTGGTATTGTGTTTAACAGTCTATGTATGTATGTTCCTTTGAAGCACTATATATACCAAACGCCTGGGCGGATTTTTATGATTCGCACGTCAATCGATTCCTCTTAATTCGGCGAGTGTCACTAAAGATATGACGTTATTGAAAATTCAATATGGCGACTACTGGACGCATATTGTGAAAATTAAAAAAATTAAAGTCAACAAACTATATCGAGTGGGGTATCGTTAAATAGGTATTTAAAAATAATTTTTAGTTTTCTCTCAACATTTTTCGATTTGACTGGCCGTTTAGGATCTATATCGATTTAAAGTTTCGTAACAACCTTTCTCACATATAGGTTTTTTAGACAGTAGAAATTTACGATGAAAAATTCATATAACTGGATGTGGATGGACATATACTGAAGTATCTAGTAGGTATATTGTCCAATATACCATAGGTAGTCCTACCTAAAGTATCTAATGTCTGACGCGGTTGCCCATCCCCAATTTCTAACGATTTAGTACTCAACTTCAGTCGAAAAACTATATATAGTTAGGTACTTACCTACTTATTAATAAATAAGATAACTATAGCTAACTAGGTATTTATAACTAAAAAGTGTAACATAAAAAAAAAGGATTAAAAAAATCAAAAAACCCGACTGCGTAAAAAGTCTTGGTGACTTTTTACATAATAAAAAAACTGAAAAGAAAAAAACAGGCACTTAGATGTCCGGTGGTCTAGAATTACATAATATATTATTGAATAAATAATACTTGTTTTTTTTCTTTTCAGTTTTTTTATTATGTACATAGTTTTGGTGACTTTTTACGCAGTCAGGTTTTTTGATTTTTTTAATCATTTTTTTTATTAAATCTATTAATACTTTCAACAAATTAACCTTCCATATTATATATTAAAATATATTAGCGTATATTAACTTCTTTTTTTAAAATTCACGTTAAGTTAATTTTTGTCAAATCTAAAAGTTGTATTTATACTGTTCGCATTGAAATGATGTATTTGCTCACTGGTATTCTTGTCCTCAATCGAGTTAGAATTGCGATTAACATATAAATGAATTAAATATACACCTGAACAAATTACAACAAAGCATTCGTAATTATTATTAAAATGTTAGAATAATAGTCAAGTAAATGTATATTAGAAATCATCATGTTTTCAAAAAAGGAACGAACTTTTGGAACACGTACACAATTTAAAATCTGAATTATCATTTTTACGGTAATTTCAAAGGAAGATATCGAGTTCTTTGGAAGGCTTATGGCATTTTAAAACAAAGAAGATTTTGGGTTTTTGGTAGGCTTAGGGAATTTTCAAAAGGAGATATCGGGTTCTTTGGGAGGCTTACGGAATTTTCAAAGGAAAATATTGGATTCTTTGGGAGGGTTACGGCATTTTCAAAGGAAGATATCGGGTTCTTTGGGAGGCTGACGGAATTTTCAAAGGAAGATATCGGGTTCTTTGGGAGGCTGATGGAATTTTCAAAGGAAGATATTGGGTTCTTTGGGAGGCTAACGGAATTTTCAAAGGAAGATATCGGGTTCTTTGGGAGGCTGATGGAATTTTCAAAGGAAGATATTGGGTTCTTTGGGAGGCTAACGGAATTTTCAAAGGAAGGTATCAGTTTCTTTGGGAGAGGACTTTCACAGAATTTTCAAAGGAAAAAAGAAACTATAAAATAAACTAAGAAACACTTCAACGACTTGTTATGTTCAAAGCAAGTGGTACTATGATAGAACAAAGTATTTAGCAAACGTTTGAAGTGGCCTTGCTACATCAGCGCATATACATATGTATGTATGTATCTGGTTCAGCCATAATCTTTTTGGATTATATTTTGAAAATAATTAATATATCCTGAGCCGAAGGCTATTATACTGGAACTAATATAAGTATGTAAGTACTAATATAAAAATAGGTTCTATGTCCGTCATAGACTGAAATCTTCTACTTCTTCTGAAATTCTTTAGAAAGGCAATAATACGAAGATGGTTTTAGAATTTAGACCACTAAAACAATGTATTAGGATCCAGTAGATGGTGCTAGATCAATTTCAAGGAATGCTATTTTTAATTTGTGCAAAACTATGGCTGTTGGGTCAACTAATTTTCCATAAAAGTATTAACTTACAAAAAATAAGACGTACCTTGGCGGAATTTCTTAGTAGCCGCGTTCCGATACGGCAGTAAGATTATTTAAATTAATTTTAAACATTGAACAAATATAAAATTGGGAATATTTAAGTATCCACGAAGGATTTATATGGAATAGAATACGTTTATTATGGTAAAAGGACACGTTTTTTTTGGCGGCGGGCTACGGTACGTCACGCCCCGCTAATCCGTCCGGGACGACAGAGAAGCGGCGCACGACGCAGTAGGGCCTACTGGTTCGTGCGCCGCTTCTCTGTCGACCTAATGGTAAAAGGATACTAAGTTAACACAAAAATAAATGTTGCGCTAGTTTTATTTATGAGATTTTATGTCATGTATTTACATCCGCTATCCCATGTGGTGACGGGATAGAAATACAATTGTCGCCACCCCTTAATTGTCCGTGTAAAATCGGTTAAGGGTGGAGCCTGGTTATTACATGGCAAGAATGATAAACATGTCGCAGTTAAAATCACAAACTGTTTTAATTAACTACACACTTTTATTAAGGCCCATGTTACGTGATCGATTTTTAACAGTTTTTTAAGCCACTCCCCTGAGTGACCACTCATAGTATACGAAAAGGTCAAATTTTGCTCAAGCGTAGTATTTTTGAAGACCCTCTCTCCCATTCTAAATATTTTTTATGTGTAGGTCCACTAAACAGTTTTGCCAACACAGTGTAAGACAAGAGTTGAACTAATGACAGCTGATCGTAGTGATTGTCATACGAATCGTAGGATGCAGGTGGCACAAAATCTTTCTAAATAGTATTCTCGTAGAGGTGTCTATGTTCAATGGAAACCTACAGATTGATAATAAATCAGTTTACAGATTTATTTTTTTACAACGACGACGACGTACGTCCTTAACCTACTTAAAGAAAACCAACCTCTAAAACTTGAACTACTTACGACAGTCAATGTTAGTACATAATTAATGTAATAGGTAATCCGACGTCCTCCATTGCTGTCCTTCTGTTTTAAAAGGGAAACAATAACAAAATGTCAAAATTGTAAAAATAAATAACATAATTACGCTAAATTTAAAAAATCAATTTTGAATAGAAATATAATACCATACGAAGAACTTACAACTCAAGTCTATTCAAATTCATTATCATCATCATCATTTCAGCCTACGCATGTCCCACTGTTGGGCTCGGGCCTCTTTCATAATGGAAAGGAAATTGACCTACTATACCGCGCTGGTAGGACGTGTTGGTATAGGGTTTTATTTCGATTTTTCCTGTTCTTGCACAGATGCCATATGTGTATCATGTGTATATATCCCTTAATCGTCTTTTACGATACCCACGGGTAAGATAGGGGATGGTGAATTTTATTCTATCACCACACGGAAAAACAAATCATTTATTATGTATAAACAATTTTTTTTGCGTGGGCTATGGAGTGGCCACGCTCCGCCACACGCTCCGGTCCAGCGCGACAGAAGAGGCGGCGCGCGACCTCATAGACCCACCCTGCAAGCACTTCTCTTCGCCGTGCGAGCGCTCCACCGGTACCCAATCTCTGTCTTCGGTGAATTGTGTATAAGCCCTGCAAGGGCGCTTACGTTATTATCAATTTTAACACTTTGAATTAATACAATAAACCACCACTGGATCGAAACGTAACCGCTACTGAGAAGATCCGGCAAGAAACTCAAAAAGTTTGTCTATTATTATTATTTCTTACTGACTCTTTAACAAAATAGTACAACCATATTTATTAAGAATTAGCTCCAGTGTGATGCCCAGACAGTAAAGTTATATAAATTGAAAAAGAGTGGCAACTCGATGGTAAAATATGCATGTATGGAAAGTGCTGCTACCTAGAGCTTAGGCGATGAATTAAAGTTGAAGTGACATACATACACACTATTTCATGTACTATATGTGCCATAAAAAGCAACTAATATTCCGATTATCTATCAGTGTAGCGAGAAAAAACAATTGTAGGACTCTCTCTCTCCCTTGCCGGAGTATTAAACTGTAAACAATTTATATATGCAGGTAACATCACTGAAAAGGGAGAGTAAAACTAAATAAAAATGCATGTGCAGATCAATTTCCTTCCCCTTGTGAAAGAATTTCATTATCAACATTGAGCTGTTGCGAAGAAAGTAAATATCCTTGAGAGATATCCTTGAGGGGCGCAGAAAGGACTAAACTGTGGAACTGGTCCAGAAAGTGCGCAGCAATGGAAACTGGGAACGGACGCATAATATGCTAGTTGTAGTACTTGTAAGCAAAGAAACAGTTCATATTATGGAAACAGAACAGTTCATATATCTTCAATAACAACAATAAAGTTACGCGTCATTTCAAATATTACTCATTAAATTATTGACATAACTTTACGCAATAATGTTTAAAGATATTAAAGTTGGATTCAACGACCGTTTAGATAAATAATTGTGTTTTCAAACAAAGAAAATGTTCAGACAAATAGGCAAGATAATAAGACAGATTTATAACTGGTATACAGGATTTCATGTAGAAAAGAGTTTTGTATATTTAAGGCTTAAGATGTATACTTACAATAAAACTGTGCTGAGACAAAACCTGTGCCTTGATGAAATTTAAAAAAAATAAAAGAATGGTGGTGTTTTTAGGAAGAAAAATTGTAGAAAATGGTAGTAGAGAAACACGAAAACCATGATAGTGATAGGGCCACACTATTCACAATTTTCTATCTACTGCCGCGGGCCGGTCCGTTTACCAGTATCACACTTTGTGCAGTGGCAATGTGTTGCGATTCATTCGGTGAGTGCGAGAGCTGGCAGACTAACTTTCTGGTTGGGTTTGGGCTGGTAGGCAGCGGTCTAGCTGCACCTTTAATATTGCAAAGGTCCTTGAGCGGCAGTAACACTTACTATGAGATGCGTTGCTTGATCGTTTGTCATCATAAGTAATGAAATAAAATCTTTAAAGACTTTAAGGCCACACTACTTGGAAATTGTTGAAATAGCTCCTGCGTAATTGCAACCGAAGCTAATAAAAATGATGATATTTTTAACCGACTTCAAAAAAGGAGGGGGTTCTCAATTCGTCTGTATTTTTTTTTTAATGTTTGTTACCTCATAACTTTCGACTGGGCGATTTTAATGAATCTTTTTTTATTTGAAAGCTGGTGCTTCCCGTTTGGTCTCATTTTCATTTGGTCCAGTTCTGACAATGGTACTCATGAGAAAACCGTAATATAAGTCTAAAATTAGCATTAAGTATGTGTGCGACAAATGAAAGAGTAACTCAAGCCCCGCTACTAATAGGACAACCTATGTGTGTCTGTAACACTAAAAAGAAAACAGTAAAAAAATAAAATACGATTAAAAAAACCGATTTCAAATACTGAAAAGTACAAAATAACTTAAAATACTATCATTTGTATATGCTATCTATTGATAGGTTTGAAGTCGGTGCCGGTATGGTTATCTTTAGTGTAGGAATTTCATTACAGTAAGTAAGCTGTTTATAATTTTGTTTAAGGCTTGGCACCGATTTCAAACCTATCAATAGATAGCACATACAAATGATAGTATTTTAAGTTATTTTGTACTTTCCATTTTTGAAGTCGGTTTTTTTATTGTCATTTTTGTTCGTCTATCTATTAATTGGTTAGTGAAACATGCAATACATTAATTTGCCGAATTTCTTAATGTCTGGTACTGTGAAAGTTTATACTTTATGTTTCGCAGCAGACTATGGCATCGTCACACCCCGCTCGATTCGTTCGTGGCGACGGAAGGTACGACATGCAACTCATAGACGCCGATCTTTCAAGTAGCTATTAACGCCGCGTGAAAGGGTAACCCGCTAATTTATACTCTGTAGTAACTTACAGGATCTTTTTAATCATAATAGCCCAATGTAATTAGACGAAAAACGGACCAAACCCAAGAAAAATTATAAGTAGAATTTTTCCTTCAGAATTCGTTAGGGAGTCACTGGGAGTCTACATTTCAGTTTTCGGATTCCCAGTGGTCTTGAATTTGCCGCCATATTGATTTTAAGGGTGGTATTTTGTTTTTTAAATAACTCGTTTATTTTCAATTTACACGAAAAATGGTTATTACCAAAGTTGTTCAGAATTAAATTTCCTACAATTTTTGTTCTCATAATTTTTCCATAGGATCGATATTGGTCCGAGAGCCAGGTGAAAATTTGGTTAATTATTTCTTCTCGAGAGATAATTGGTGATACGCATCAGACATCTATTGTGGTAGGACCACGCTGTGGACAGTTCTCTGTCTACAGCCGCGGGCCGGTCCGTCCGGGGTAGTACCACACTCTCGCAGAAGATCGACGTCTGAGTAATAGCAATGTGCTATTGCGCTTCGTTCGGTGAGCGAGAGAGCCGGAAGCCTAACTGGGGTGGGTTCAGGGTTGTATTGGTAGGCAGCGGCCTAGCTATACCATTGGCAAAGGTCCATGGGCGGCAGTGACACTTACCATCAGATGTGCTGTCTGCTCGTTTGCCGCCATAAGCAATAAAAAAAAAAAAAAAAAAAAAAAAAAAAAAGACAATAGTATCATGAAGCCTTATGACCGTCAGCTGCGTCACGGTGGGGGGATGAGCAGTTGTAACCTCCCACGCTCGAAGAAAAACAAAATACATTCACTCATTTCCTCTCGGCTAAAAATTTATCAAATTATAGCTAACCCAATATCTCAACAAAAAAAAAATCAGCTGGCTATAACATAGTGTATTGTAGATTATTTAAATATTGGAATAGAACTAAAATCAACAACTCAACACTCATATGGAGTGCGAGTGCGAGTGGAGGAGTGCTATGGCGATTAATTAAAGAGATGTCATTTCCTCCCACATGAAAATTTGTGAGCTGATTTTAAATATGTTTCTATGATAAATAAAAAAATCAGCTAGCAGTAAGTCGAGGGAAACTTAGTCAGCTGATGCATTTAAATAGTCAGTAAATGCTTCTGGCTAACTTCTACGTAACGACCTTCAAATTATCAGCTGACGATTTTTCCACCGAGATACAGCCAGCTGACGTATATATTTATCAATAGTTACATATAAGCTATCATCAGGTAAATTTTTATTTGAAAGGATATCACTGAAAGTGAAGATTTTTTTTCCATGATCGAGACATCAGCTGACGATATACAATACACTATGTTATAGCCAGCTGATTTTTTCTTTTTGTTGAGATATTGGGTTAGCTATAATTTGATAAATTTTTAGCCGAGAGGAAATGAGTGAATGTATTTTTTTTTTCTACTGCTCATCCCCCCCACCGAGCCTTAGCTGACGTTCACGAGACTTTATGGTTCGATTTTCTGATGCATTTTACTAATTATCACTTGAGAGGAACTTGGTCATATATATCTGTTACTGGCTCTCGGACTATATTTTTCGATTCACACCCGAAAAGAAAGGGTGATTTTTTGTTTATTGAATAACTCTTTTTTTTTTTCAATTTTACACGAAAAGTGGTCATCACCAAAGTTGTTCGAAAGTAAATTTCCAACAATTTTTGTTCTTATCAATTTTTCTGTAGAATCGATATTTTTCGATATACGCCAGAGAAGAGGTGGGATGAATTATTGCATTATCACGTTTTTTTGCAATTTCATGCGAAAAATGGTTAGTACCAAAGTTGTTTGAAATTGAATTTCCTACAATTTCTGTCCTTATCAATTTTTTCGTAGGATCGATATTTTTCGATTAACATCCGAAAGGAGGGGGTGGAATTTTTGTTTGTCGAATAACTCGTTTATTATTAATTTTACACGAAAAGTTGTCATTGCCAAAATAATAATAAAATTTCACCCCCACCTCTTCTCTGGCGTATATCGAAAAATATCGATTCTACAGAAAAATTGATAAGAACAAAATTTCTTGGAAATTTACTTTCGAACAACATTGATGATGAAATGATTTGGTGAAAACCGAAATGTAGACTCCCAGTGACCCCCCCTACGAATTCCGAAAGAAAAATTCTACTTATAATTTTTCTTGGGTCCAATCAACAATTCGATTGGACTATAATAATATTGCGTTAAAAAGCAGTAAACACGAACTGATTCGCCGGTACAGATAGTATATACGTAGAACTGCTACGTACCAATAATACTTGTAGTTTTTAGTAGATATTTAGAACCATTGTGAAGTTTTGTTTTGGAATGCTATAATATTCATAAACTAAAGTTTTCATATTCAACTAAGCGGACATATTATTGTTACGTTATTATTAGAATATACGACCTTTTTAATGATGTCAACAGACATGTCTATAGCGTATTTAAAATAATCTAGTGAAGACATCGTGGTAATAAAAACATTCGTCATCATCTCAGCTCATATATGTGTCACTGTTGGGCTCGAACCTCCTTCACAATGAGAGGGAAATTGACCTACTATAACTCGCTAGTCAGACGTGTTGGTTAGGGTCTTTTTTACAAATTTTCGTTTTTTTTTTCATAGATGTTATATGCGTTTTATATCCCTTAGTCGTCTCTTACGATCACCCACGGGTAAGATAGGAGGGTGGTGAACTATATTTTTACTCCGTCCGGCTTTTTAAACAACAACGTTGATTGTTTTTTGAAGTGAAAACTTCTTTTGGCGGTATAGGCCACAGATTTTTTTCGTAGGCTGTAAGTGAGGTTGATTCGTCACGCTCTGAGGTGAAAGGCTCGATCGGATGAACTCGGGACCGCCGAGTGTACCCGAGCGAGAAAGATGCAGTCAGCTGCTCTTCACTGCTGTGTCGCTGTGTTTACTATATTTAATTTATATGCAATAATTGTTATTTTCAATATTTTCGTCAGTGTGTTGTCAAAAGCGTTTAAGTGAAACCTTTTAAATAAGCACGCTTATATAGAAAAGCTTAATATTTTTTACGCAGCTTAATTAAGCAGTTTATCTTATTACTACCTATATGCATGCATTTTTATCAGTATAGCCAAACAAAAGTTATTTTAAACTCTGTTTTTTTACATTCGTTTCTATATTTTATAATATTATGCATGTTTTACAAATTCTAGTCGCTAATTTTACCCATTACATACATCTTACTTATATTATAAATTATTTTTCTATATAACTACTTATCTTAGATTTTACTTACCTTCTAATTACTTTTACTCGTTATTTTATTTATTAGATAATTGATTAATACTTGTCTTTTTATCTCTAACCTTAATTTACATACATACATATCATCATGCCATATCCCTTGCAGGGTAGGCAGAGAGAACAGAGTGCCAGAGAACTCTATCTCTGCATACTTCACTCGCTTCCTCAACATTCCCAATTCTCTTCATATACGCTCGCCGGTTTCGGAGACTCTTGACTCCACCTTCCTTCAGTACCTGTCCGATCTGGTCTAGGTAGGTTAGTCTCGGTCTCCCTCGGTACCTACATCCTTCCACTTTCGCATTGTATATCTTCTTAACCAGACGTTCGTTCGGCATTCTTTCCACATGTCCGAACCATCGGAGCATTCCCTTTCGCATCTTTACACCAATACTCTCTTTCATACCTACTCGCTCTCTTACGTCGTCGTTACGAATGCGGTCGGTCAGCCTAACTCCACAGATTTTCCGAAGAGATCGCATTTCGACCGCATTAATTTTACTTTCATACTCTTTTCTGCATACCCAACTCTCGCTTCCATACAGTAATGTTAGGACAAGCACTGCGTTATGTATTGCTACACGTGCCTTCTGGCTAAGGTGGTGGCTGCCGAGAAGTTGCCCCAACGCTCCGTTCACTCTATTTCCCGCATTCACTCTTCGCTCAATTTCAGCGGTGTACCTTCCATCTCGGCTACCTATTACCGCCCATGGACCTTAATTTACGCATACTTATAATATATTCCTTAATGTTGTGCACATCTGTAATTGATATAAACACTAGTTTTAAGGCACTGGAATATTTTTAGCATTTGTTTGTGTTTATGTCGTAGATGAGCCTTAAATAAATAAATAAATATCTTATCAGATGGTATTACTTCTTTTTTATCGCTTTTTTTATATTTTTTTTAATGCCGGTGATGTTAAACGAGTAAGTGACACTACCGCTCATGGACCTTTGCAATACCATGGCACAGCTAGGCCGCTGCCAACCGTGAAGAAAGTGCTTTTCTTAAACCTCGTTTAAAAAAGGGCATGTCATAGCGCTCGGGAAACACGGCAGCAGGTAGTTCATTCCAGATCTTGCAGGTACGTAGGAGAAATGATCGCTGAAAACGTACAGTAGATGTCCGTATCGTTTCCAGGTGAAATGGATGAACCCTGCTGTGGTGTCGAGTGGTACGGTGATAAAATGGTGACGGTGGTACCAAGTCAAATAATTCCTCAGAGTCCCCTCACTCCCCGTGAAAGAGCCTGCTTTTGGTGGCAAACGAGCAAGCAGCACACCTGATGGTAAGTGTTACTGCCGCCCATGGACCTTTGCTATACCAAGGTATAGCTAGGCCGCTACCTACCATTACAATCCCCAAACCCACCCAGTTGGGCTTCCGGCTCTCCCACTCACCGAACGAAGCGCAATAGCACATTGCTATTACTCAGACGTCGAACTTCTGTGAGAGTGGGGTACTACCCCGGATGGACCGGCCCGCGGCTGTAGACAGGGATCTGTCAACAGCGTGGTCCTACCACACATTTATACAGCATAGACTAACGCAATTTATCGTGATAATAGAACAAAATATGAATAGATTATCTCATATTTCACACGTATTTTGTTAAAAATAATAATTATTATTATTATTTGCCTTTTCAAAACTAAAACTACAAACAAGAAATTATAATAAAAATAAAATTAAAGGCAAATGAATCAGCTCAGCATTTGCTGTCTGTGTGTACAGCGCTGATTTTCAGCCATCCCTGTGGATTAACTTTTAATGTGAAAGTGTGAGAGTGCGCGTGCGATTTACGACTAATAAGCGAAAATAGCAATAAATCTATAATATTAGATAGTTTATTTAAACCAGTTGTAAAAATATAAAACTATGTGCGCATAAACACGTCAACATCTAAACGCGACCTTCGCTAACCAGCGCTATGTTATATGACGTCATAATATTGTATTGTTTTAAAATACGATTATGAACTCGGCCGTGTCAACAACCGTTGACCGTCATAACATTAATGAACTTAATAATTAACTTAACCGGCTAACGTTTATGAGAAAAGAAATTATAGTAATTAGAGATAAATACAGGTTTAGCTCGGTCATTCCACTAACAATAGGGCTGGTTTCTTTTTTATGACATATGACGTTCAGTATTGAACAAAGATATCCACAAGTGGGATAATGCATTATCACCACGCTTGGCAGGTTACCAATCGCAGTTACTGTTAGAAACTGCGCAGTAAAGTACTCCTAGTGATTCGCAGTGATCCTTTACGACTTATGTAGGTATCTCCCAGGAGAAAGTATGGCATCGGCTACCGGTGGCCCGCTCGCACGGCGAAGAAGAGGTGCTTGCAGGGTGGGTCAATGGGGTTGCGCGCCGCCTCTTCCGTCACCCCGGACCGATTTGGCGGGGTGTGACGTCCATAGCCCACCGCAAAAAAAAACAAAAAAAAAAGGAGAAAGTATAGCGTGGTCAAACATTTTATTTGTGCCCTACATACAAGATGCGAAAGTGCTTGAAAAATTGATTACTAAATACATATGTGATCTAAAAAAAGAAATGGATGACTTGTACATTAACAATAAGTCAATATTTCTCGTGAACAAGCCTACGAGTACATAATCATCATTATCATCTTATTATCTCATATACGTTCAACCGCTGGGCTCAAACCCTTCACCAAAATAGAAAGGAAATTAACCTACTAAGCTATAGTGGTCAGGCGAGTTTGTATAGAGAAGATTTCTTCGAATTCTTTCGCTTACTGCTTTGACCACCTTTTTCGTACGAACACTACGTGGCCAGCCGGAACTTTTTCTGTCACGAGGAGGTCTCATTGTACCTATTAATAGCCCGGTACACAAACATTTTACTAATACCAAGCGAATGGAGAGTTTTAAAAATTTAATTTCGCTCCATACCTACTTTGTGTAATGCAATCACAGCGATTCGGTTCTTTTCTATCACCCCACTCCATTTTAATATCGCAAAATATTGTACAATGTATTGGCGCCAAAATAAGAAAACACAATGAACAATCATATAAAAATGACAGATTCCAAATTCAAATCTAATATTTTGTTTATTTTTAATTGTAACAACAGTATTTATGGCTAGACTAAGTAGATAATAATCTCTGAAAGTACTAATACAATAATGATAGTGGCCACAACGACGACGTGAGAGCGAGTAGGTATGAAAGAGAGTATTGGTGTGAAGATGCGAAAGGGAATGCTCCGATAGTTCGGACATGTGGAAAGAATGCCGAACGAACGTCTGGTTAAGAAGATATATAATGCGAAAGTGGAAGGATGTAGGTACCGCGGGAGACCGAGACTAACCTACCTAGACCAGATCGGTCATGCACTGAAGGAAGGTGGAGTCAAGAGTCTCCGAAACCGGCGAGCGTGTATGAAGAGAATTATGAATGTTGAGGAAGCGAGTGAAGTATGCAAGGATAGAGTTCTCTGGCACTCTGTTCTCTCTGCCTACCTTGCAAAGGACATGGTGTGATGGTATGTATGTATAGTGGCCACACTATTGACAGTTTTCTGTCTACAGCTACTGGCCAGTCCGTCAAGGGCAGTACTACACTCTCGCAAATAATCAACATCTGAGCAGTGGCAATTTGCTGTTGCGCTGCATTCGGTGAGCGAGAGAATCGAAAGCCCAACTTTCAGGGTGGGTTTAGGGTTTTGATTGATAGGCAGCAGCCTAGCTATATACCTTGTATTGCAAAGGCCCTGGGGCTGCGTAACACTTACCATCAGGTGTTTACCAGCACAATCAATAAAAGAAAATTAAGAATTGATTCACTAAAATATATGCCAGTTATTTCATTGGCGAAATATATCATTTTGACAGCAAGGCATACATCTCTTTCTGCAAAGGGGTAAAAGTTACATAATTTCCAAACGAGACAAGCAATGAATGAATTTAGAACATGTTCTATGTAAACGGATTAAAATATTGGGGTCTCTCTTTCATGTCGAAATATTACATCGCATGTATAAAATTCCCCAGAGTATCTACTACGTAGGATCGTTGATATATTTTGGTAAAATATTCAACCGTGATTGAGACTTCCATTACTTGATTTCCTATACTGTATTACTTACGCATATAGCTTTTACTGACTTTGTATATTAGCCATGCGTGGTGACAATTTACAATGTTTACGTCACTACGATAACTGGGGAAGCCCAGGTGCCTACTCAGCCTGTGGCTCAAGACTGGATATTGATACGTTCAACGGTTATCGCCGTTGAGAAATTTTCATAGCCTGGTAAAATTATTTCATTTCCTCTGATTGTGGGAACGAACTATCTGACCTAGGTTACATTTAGATCGCAAGATCAGGAGCCAGGCCGCGCGGGCCATCTATCCAGCCTATCGCCTGATTGACAAACGCTACCTTAATTATAAGACCAGCCCGATTTTATAGTCATTGTAACAATGAGCGATTAATAGGAGAATAAATTGAAACAATATTCTTAGAAATTTATAACTGTGATCATCAACACATCTCCTAATATAGTGATTATGGCATTATCTAGTGTTGCCCAAATGCATGACTAAGACTAACGGCAAGCCTCGCAGTACTCTCTTAGACAGTATTTGACGACTCCTTTGACAAAAGAAGGATAGTCAACACTTGGTATTCTTCATATCAATATACGAGCGGAATAATTTGATGTTATTTTAAAAAGTGGAAGGATGTAGGTACCGTGGAGAGACCGAGACTAACCTACCTAGACCAGATTGGTCACGTACTGAAGGAAGGTGGAGTCACGAGTCTCCGAAACCGGCAAGCGTGTATGAAGAGAATTATGAATGTTGAGGAAGCGAGTGAAGTATGCAAGGATAGAGTTCTCTGGCACTCTGTTCTCTCTGCCTCCTGCAGGTTACTGCAAGGGACATGGGGTGATGATATGTATGTATGTATGAATTTTAAAATGTCTCATAAGAGATAGGTGTGTTTATAGCTCTATCCCAATAAGTGGTATGTACCTGATTATAGATAGTTGTACAGTTAGCGCCGCTAGATGAATGGAATTTCATTAATTTAGTTGGATCTTTTCTTATGGCATGTGCCCAAACAAATGGCTGTGTGTTATTCTAACAGCGAGGGTTAACAGATTTCCGAGACTCTGACTGCAAGTCTTGGTCTTGCATTTGAGCAACATTAGCAATATTCCATTCTGGGGAGGCTCCAATGGGGAATATGCAAGATTTTTTTATTTTTTTTAAACGTTTCTACTAGTTCTTACATTACCAAAAATAAATATAAACACATCCAAAATATAAACCATTAAGTTAAAAAAATATATTAAAATCACTATCATTTTTGGGCGATTTAAACGCGGCTATTATGGCGCGCTTCTGTGACGTCAGAATACACACACAAGTTGGATGTCAACAACGAAATGTTTCGTTCACGAAGATATTGAAAATTAAAAAAAGTGAGTGTAAAGTCAACTTATTACCATGGAAAAGAACAGAAAACCGTATTATAAATATTGTGTTGTTCCTATGTGCCAAAATATTATCAAAACTGCACCTAACAAAGTATATTTCCTTATGCCGAGAAATGTAATAAATAATAAAAACAAATATGCAAGGCGATGAGAAGAGACAATGTGTCGTGTTTGAGTAGTTTATACTGTTGTGAAGATCATTTTAACGTAAGTAAACACATTAGAGAAGAGATGAAGTACATAAAAGAATCATTTTTCCTTAATTACATGCATATACTTGCTTTGTTTACAAACTTCGACGTACATACCTACCTAGTTTACGTGAAGTTCTTAAAGATATATTCTCAATATCTAATAGGTACATGGTCTGTGTCTTTATCCATAAAAGTAATATATGTTTAGTCATCTATGATACCTATGAATGAAAACATGTAACTTATTAGAGTAGGAGAAAAGCTCGAAATTATTTATTATTTATCTTTCTATTGGGTTTCATATACAGAGAATTATATGCAATACAAAATAATGGCATTAGAACAGGGACCAAAAGTGACGTTTGTTAAGTCTCTCATTCACAAGGATTAATACTTGAACACAGAAAACTAATAACTCATGAAATAACTGGGTAACGATAGAAAATAATCACTAGAAACACCTTGATACCAGAAGACTCGAGTGTACGATGACGCCACGTTTTGAACAACCAATCGCGTAGCGTTTTAGAAATTTGCGAGCGAATTTCAAAAAAGCCGATTTTTGATAATTAAATTTTACTATTAAATTATGACGAATTTCAAAAATAATTGTATAGGTATGTTTTTTAAGCAATAAAGATTACAAAAAAAAATATTTTGCTCGTCACGTGCATATACCCTATTGTGGAAACCGTAAGATGAGAGGCAGATGAATTAGGCACACGAAGTCTTACAAATAAAAATTATTATTAAAATGCTAAAGGTAGATAGTAATATTAAATTTAAAATCTAATACTGTAAACATATTAAAACAGATTGACTTTTAAAGGTTAAAGACCTGCTCTGGCTAACCGAGGTTAAGTGGTGTTCAAGAAAATTACTTCGAGCCCAGAGGGGAAACGTCAGATATAAATTGCTATTTACCGCGATAAGCTTATTAGTGGAATATTGAGTAAATAAGATTTTAAATTTTCCAAGTCATGATAGGTTCCTGTTTTGCGAGTGGTTAAAGCAAAATATGTTTTGAATGCTGAAAAGAAATATTAATCTTCTTTGAAGATCTGCACTTGATTAAAATTATAAACGATAGTCATATTCGAGACATTGGAAAAGTGGAAGATTAGAACGCAATTCCAATAGGTGAGGGTTTGAGTCCCATGTATGACAATCATTCTTCGCCCATAAACAAGTTTTTATACATACATATCATCACGCCATATCCCTTGCAGGGTAGGCAGAGAGAACAGAGTGCCAGTGCAAGTTTTTATAAATAACATATGTACCATTTTTAATGCTAAATCTCAGTAATTTGGATATTAGAAAGGATTTTGCCGTATGGTGACGTTTGGGTAGTTATAGTCACAACCGCCATGTTCGGCAAGTGATTTGATGATCACAGTGAGGGGTTATACGTAGCATAAGAGAGGGTTGCTACTCAATTTTCTAGTGATACATCAATCGAATTTTGCTGGGCACCGTTAATCAAATAGTTAACTTCGTTAATCGTTAATCCGCTACAAAAAAAGTTAGCTTCGTTAAACGTTAAAGCGTTACATTTCGGAAGAATTAACGCAAGTTAACGTTAATCGTTAATATTACAGTATATATTATCTGTATAATATGTTTAAAATTGCATCTTTATATCTTTGCATTAGTGAACTTATAAAACCTGTTGATTTAGGTTCTGGAAGTTAACAGGTTAGAAACAAAACAAAATACTTGTATAATTCAAATGTGTAATTTGATCGTCGGGCATTAGGTGCATATTCCCCTTCATGAACATTAACATTTTGAAGTAAAGAAATGATCAAACGAAACAAATATTTTCGCAGTTTTCTTTCTCACTCGCACGCGCCGGCAAAATATATCTAGTTTTGTTTTTGGTTCACTCGCTCCCACGGGCCACCCGGCACTTGTCAGTGCCGTGCGGTAACTATTAGTAATTGGATTAACGATTAACGGACTTCTGTATATTAACGGAAGTTAACGTGTCCGTTAACATTTTTAAAAGTTAACTTAAAAGTTAATCCGTTAACCCAAATGTTAACTTCGTTAATTAACGATTAACGGATTAACGAGTTAATGCCCAGCTATGCTCTTTTCTTACCCGTGGATGTCGTAAAAGACGATTCAGGGATATAATATGTATATACCAGCTATACAAGAGAAGGAAATCGCGTCATAAAACCCTATATCAGCCGGTTTGACCAGCGGGGTATAGTAGGGCAATTGCCCTCCCATTGTGAAGGAGGTTCGTTTTTAGAGTGCAATGTATTTTGAAAAATGACAACGAAGTTATATTTTTTACAGACAAGATGTTTTCTACGATAGTGTTCGTTTAGCCTTGCAAATGCGGAAAGGGAATTAAGAATTATGTACTTCTTGAACCGTGAATGTACTGCGAGTTACTAACGTATGCCCCTGGTATTGTACAGATCTAGCGGAAGTTACCACTTGCCAACAGATGACTTGTCTATCAATAAAGGCAATAAAAAAAGAACCATTTATCATCATTATTATTATTACATCAACTTATACACGTTCCAATGCTGGGCTAGAGCTTTCTCCACAATAGGAGAGCAATAGACCTGATATACCAAGCTGGTTGGACGGGTTGATTATAGGGTTTTATTTAATTTTTCCTTTTAATATAATAATAAACTACTTACACGTTGAAATTAATAGACTTTTTATAGTATGGACTGTTTAAAAATAATTTAGAAGCGGATACACCCACCAAGATTTAAATAGGATTATATTTACATAATAAAAAAAATATATAATAATAAAAAAATGCAATGCGGGTAAAAGCTTAACCAGCTTTTACCCGCATTGACGATGCGGGTAAAAGCAGTCATCGTCAGAAATCATATGTGATTTTCTCGTTAAATATAATTCACATTATTTGTATTGTAGACTAAAAAACGGCAAAAAAAATGTATCTGTACCTATAAAAGAGGATGTTTATATATATGGCATCGCTAAACTCAAGAAACTATTTAACCGATCATTATGAAAATTGGTACGTATATGTATTTTTTCACGGAGAAGGTTCACGTTATATTCCTATTGATGTAACTCGCCACCAGGTGGCACTGCGATGTATAAACTTCTACAAACTAACCAATGGGCTGGGCTTGCTAGTTTTATACATAGCATTTGTTAGTTTGATACAAAGATTTAACAGTATTCTTTATTGTATTGTGATGTTTCCTAATAAAAAAAAAAAAAATTGTCTGGCAAGCCTATTGCAGTTATTGTCGAACATTTGGATGTCACTGAAGACGAGGACTCGATAGCTACACTATCACTCCCAGGATTCTTCCCGTGACCTTGTAAAATGAGTTTTATTTTAAATGTGTAATACTCGCGTAAACTTCAGAATTCATTACATCTATACAAATAATATAGATATGAATGTGGGAGTCCAGATGGGTGACTCAGTGGTCTCTGCTCTGCTTTATGCAGATAATGCAGTCCTGCTGGCACAGTCAGCGACTGACCTGCAGACCCTAGTCGACACAATGACAGAAGATTGTAAGACAAGGGGTCTACGCGTGAATGTGAGCAAAACCAAAATAATGGTCTTTGAAAGAGATGAAGCCAGAACAGATGTAAGAGTAACAATAGGTAATGATGTACTAGAGCAAGTGGATGAATTTGTATATCTTGGATGTGGATTTAGCCGAGATGGACGGTACACCACTGATATAGAGCTAAGAGTGAATGCGGGAAATAGAGTGAACGGAGCGTTGGGGCAACTTCTCGGCAGCCACCACCTCAGCCAGAAGGCACGTGTAGCAATACATAACGCAGTGCTTGTCCCAACATTACTGTATGGAAGCGAGAGTTGGGTATGTAGAAAAGAGTATGAAAGTAAAATTAATGCGGTCGAAATGCGATCTCTTCGGAAAATCTGTGGAGTTAGGCTGACCGACCGCATTCGTAACGACGACGTAAGAGAGCGAGTAGGTATGAAAGAGAGTATTGGTGTAAAGATGCGAAAGGGAATGCTCCGATGGTTCGGACATGTGGAAAGAATGCCGAACGAACGTCTGGTTAAGAAGATATACAATGCGAAAGTGGAAGGATGTAGGTACCGAGGGAGACCGAGACTAACCTACCTAGACCAGATCGGTCATGTACTGAAGGAAGGTGGAGTCAAGAGTCTCCGAAACCGGCGAGCGTGTATGAAGAGAATTATGAATGTTGAAGAAGCGAGTGAAGTATGCAGAGATAGAGTTCTCTGGCACTCTGTTCTCTCTGCCTACCCTGCAAGGGATATGGCGTGATGATATGTATGTATGTATGTATGTATACAAATAAATAGAGAGCCGGTTTTTTTATTCGGTAATGCTGCGAATACCGCTGAACCAATCGGAATAATACTTATACTATAAGATGTAACGTGTTTCGGAGAAGCTTTTAGTATATGTCATATTAGTGATTACTTATACGAAACCTATATTTTTTTGACTTAGAAATAATTAATTTTTATTGTAACTAAGTTTATTCTATTCGATTGTCATTTGTTTAAAATAAATATTTTAAATCTATTGATTATGTTTATGTGTGATGTGATGATGATGTGATGAGACGGGATGAAAGTAATGTTGCGAGGAAGGTTTTAAGTATGAATGTTGAAGGCTCTGGTCGCCCCGACAATCTTCGGGGCGTCGACGAGAGGAACCCGCGAGGGTAAACCGCCGGGCGGGCCACCGAAGTCAAAAATCGAGTACCGGTGGTCCGCTCGCACGGCGAAGAGAGAGGAGTTTTACGGTGGGTCTATGGGATCACGCGCCGCCTTTCCGTCACCCCGGAGCGATTCGGCGGGGCGAGAGGCATCCATAGTCCACCACAAAAAAAAAAGAGTACAGGAAGACCCGGGCGTGACGTGACCCGGGCCGTCGTCAGCGGCCGGAGCGGCGCAGGCGCGAATATCTGCGCCTGATGCCGCCCTAACCGAGGCTTCGGGTGATCGGACCGGGGAATTATCCGGTCACCCGACGTGAGGCCACCGCGTGAGGGCGACGCCTTGACGGCGAAAGCTGTCGGGGCATCGAAACGAGAGGAACCCGCAAGGGTAAACCGCCGGGTGGGCCACCGAAGACAAAGATACCGGTGGCCCGCTCGCACGGCGAAGAGAGGTGCTTGCAGGGTGGGTTCATAGGGTTGCGCGCCGCCTCTTCTGTCGCCCCGGACCGATTTGTCGGGACGCGACCACATCCATGGTCCACCTTGCGGAAAAAAAAGGGGGTAAAGGAAGACTAAAGAAAAGATGGATGGACTGCGTGAAGCATGATATGTATAAACAGGGAGTGACTACAGAGATGACGTCTGATAGGGCTGTATGAAAAAACAGGACATATTGCGTCGACCCCAAGTAGTTGGGATAAGAGCAAGAGAATGATGATGTCTATTATATAATATTCCACACAAAGCGGGTAAAGACAGTTAGTATATAATAAAAACAGTAGTGAAAACAGCTATAGGTATACCAATTTACAATGGAGCCATCGTAGTTTCAAATAACGTGCGAGTATTCTTATCACATAAAACAATAACATGTAAATGTTATCAGTATTGTTATATGTAATTGATAACCTTTAAACGAGTTGACCTTGACTTGAGTTGTCTCACTGTACAAATTAATGTCAACTGTACCTAACATTACTTCGTTTTATTACTTATAGATGGCGGGTACTAATGTATTTTATTTTATAACGGTTAGCAATTATTTTATTTGTAAATAACTAATTATATCAGCTATTTTTGTGGTGACTGTGTAAGAATAAGATACGGTAAAAGATTAGTAAAGGATAGTATTCATATCTGTATCTATTAAAGAGGATATTTGTATATATGACATCGCTAAACTCAGAAACTATTTCACCGATCACTATGAAAATTGGTATGTATATGTATGTATTTTTTCACGGAGGTTTATATACTATTCCCATTGATGTAACTTACCACCAAGCGGCGCTGCGATATATCGACTTCTACAAACAAACAAACGGGCTGGATTTGCTAGTAGCATATATGTAAGAGAAGAAAGTCTTGAAAGAAAACCAACACGATTGACTAGCATGGTCATCATCATTCTCCTACTCTTATCCCAATTACTTGAGGTCGATACAATATGTACAGTACTTTCATAGTACATATTGTAAAAGTTATTGGCAAAAGTTTTATGATCGGCCGCCTGCCAGACGTCAACCCTACTTGGGAATGTAATTGTAGACCAAAGGCATCAGATGGAGTTGCCCCAGGTCGTAATAAGGCTCTTTTAGTCATCTTTTACGATATCCACAAAGTAAGGGTTGGTAGTATTCATAGCCGCTACCACACAGCTAGCGTGGTATAGAACTTTTTTGCCTCTGTGGAGTAGACCCGAGCCCAATGGTGGCACTTATATGGGCTGAGATAAAGACTACTATTATTTTTTTTTTCACAATTATTTTTTGTTTTTCCGTCCCAAAGGGAGAAAATACAGCAATTTTCTCGAGGATAGCGCTCGCTGCCCATTCACTTATTTCGTTAGTTTCTATTATTCATCATCATCATCTGTTTCGAGTTTTCCTTCTCTCGCATAGATGTTATATGCGTTTTATATCCCTTAATCGTCTCGTACGATCACCCACGGGTAAGAAAGGGGGTGGTGAATTGTATTCTTACTCCGTCACCACACAGGAAAGTTTCTATTATTGCCAAGAGAAAATAGGTAACGAATTATAATCTTAACCTGATTAATATACAGTTTGAACAATAGCATTAATAAATGAATCACTTACGTCTAAGCATCTTTGAAAGAGTTCATCGATATGTAGTCGACATACTACTTAGCATATGTACAAACATTATCTAAAGTGGGTTTCTAGTACAATGAATAAATTCAACGGTACCAGTTGTTTTAGTCAAATAATATTTTAAAAATTCTGTTGTGAATCGATATCTATTACAAAGTTGGAGATCGTATTTTGATGTATTAAGAATACAATTTACCAAATCATTTTCTTGAATGTGGATGTCGTAAAATACGATTAAAATATATGATATGCAGATAACATCTATACAACAGAAGGAAAACTCGAATTTAGACTACCAACACGTCTGATTTGTGATGGAGTGAGAATACAATTCACCGTCTCTTCTCATCTTACCCATGGGTGATCGTACGAGACGACTAAGGGATATAAAACGCATATATAACATCTATGCGAGAGAAGAAAAACTCGAAATAAAACCCTATACCAACACGTCTGACCAGCGTGGTATAGTAGGTCAATTACCCTTCCATTATTGAGGAGGCCCGAGCCCAACAGTGGGACATATATGGGCTGAGTGGGAGAGAGGTGTTTGCATGGTGGGTCTATGGGGTTGCGCGCCGCCTCTTCCGTCACCCCGGACAGATTTGGCGGGACGCGACCACCTCTAATAGTCCACCGTAAAAAATAAAAAAAAAAGGTTAAAATACATATACCCATATGTCATAGGCTATAAATGTTACGTCCAAAGCACCGTAGCAGTGTCTATATATGTATTATAGGAACATAGCGAAATTATAATAATAATGGCCGTCAAGCGTTCTACGCAAATGTCGCTGTCATGGCAACTACTGACATAATAAATATTTCGATGATGTATTATGGATATTATTGATGCTCATATTATTAATAATATCGTTTAGACTACAAGCCCACGGAAAAAAATAACCTGTGAACTGAACGTGAATAACGCTTAGAAGGCTATTACTATATCATAAAATAACTCTGAGCGCTATGCCGTTATTTCTGAGCGGTACAGGTGAGTACGTGTGAGTAAATGGAATTTCTCAGGTACAAGTGACAAATTACGACCTATTATTAATGTACGGCTTTTTTATAGCTTATAGATGATTAAAAATAAATGTCGACAAACCTAATGCCGTACTAAAGTGGTGGTGCCGGCAGTTAGTGCAAATATTTAATTCGCCGATAATTGTAGAAGCAATATAGGTCTTTCGACCCCAGCGCTGAAAATATGTACGGCGTTCATGGGTAAAGTATCTGTATACAAAAAGAATTACACAAATGCCGTACAGTAATAAATGATATACGGTTTGTACCGCCGTGGCCGCTGATGCCCAAAAGGCGACGCTTTGGCATCCCAAAATAGACGAGGTAGTGGGGCGCTGTTGGTTTTTAGTGGGTATTCCGACGCCATCTTGCGTCGGCGAGTCCTACATACCCCCTTGCTATAACGTGCAGGGGAAATGCATAAATGGATTTACCACAGCGTAAAAAAAATACCATACATCGGAGATATTTACAGCAATTTCTTTTGCTGTTCACAAAAGAGTTTTAATAAAAAAATTATAAAATATCAAAATATAATGTAAATTTAATATGAGAATTGGGATATGGGGTCTGAGATTAACAAAAGAAAAATATTTTAGCTTCTAAAAACTACTTAAAGATGCAATATTTACTTAGAAAATGTTACCTATTAAACTTATTGATGTGAAATATATATCCTTACCCTCATTGGTCCATGGTGCAGGTGAAGGAGTGGAGTAGGTAAACGAAATATTATGAACTAAAGCGGTTACAGAATTTTTAAAATCGGTCGATTGGTTTTTTTTCTGCATTTATATTATGACTGCACAAATGACGTAGTGATTAAGGTAACTACAGTGACAAGTGTCATGGTTCAATTCCCACGCAGGACAATACTTTCTGCGATCCACAATTTGTCTTGCTGTATCTAGGTATATTGGTATTATGTTCGTTAAAATTATATTTTGTAAAATCCTACGCAATACAAGGATTATTTCCATAGCGCAGTGTGACGTCAAAAAAAAATCGTTAGGATGATTTTTAATATATTTTTTTAAGTAAACACACGCCTGCATGTACTCAAGAAGGCAAGCGCGAACTCAGGCATTCACCCAATATTAGCACTACTGAATATCATGGTCTTAATAATACTGCATACAAGCAAACAAGTGTCGATTAAATAAACCAAATATACTATTTGTATATTTGGTTTATTCTCTCTCTCAAGCAAGTTAGTTAATGCAAATATTCATTGCAGACATCTATACGATATTAAAAATTCATTATTCTAATATTTTAATTATATTATTCATACAAATGATTAATTGAATGTATATATTTCATATAAATGATTCATATTTCTAGTATTTTCTTTAATATTTCTAATTTTTCTGCGTGATGACGGAATAAGAATACAATTCACCATCCCACAGCTCGCTAATGGATGTCAAGGGATACAATATGCTGATGATACGAAATAACCAAATACCAAATCATCTGACCAGCGTGGTATAGTAAGCTAGACGTAAAACCATCATCATGGAAAAACACAGGATGCGGTCATACATTAGATGGGTTATTTATTATAATCGCCACGCTTGAGGAGCAGGTTGGAGATCGCAGTATACAGTTAACGTACACATTCATTTGTGGATGGCACATAAAGTTGTCCTGTATGGCGCTTAGAACTCACTAGACTCTTAGCTCCATGTAGTCAGGACTTAAGTCATAAAGCACATTAGAGTCGTTTTGTGTTCGATACGGGAGGTACCCGAAATAATAATGCACCGAGCGGGCGATTGAAGTTAAAGAATCGGTCTCGGTGGCCCAGTTAATAGACGGGTATGAGAACAGGCCGAGAGAAATAGCACAAACTGAGCCAATAGCCTTTTTGTATCTAGTTAAAATTATATTATTTTATATTAAGTCCATCTATTTAATATCTTTTAACAAGCATTCCTTGTATATTTTTTAAAATTTATGTATTTCTATATTTTCAGTCACGGCACCAGCGATTTCCACGAAATTTAGTATGCAAATTTCGGGGACGATAAATCGATACAGCCAGGTTTCCTTTATAGAAAATTTTGTTTGGTTAGTATTTTCAGCCAACAGAATAATATCACCATAGCTTTCATTTTCTAAGTTAATGTAGGTTTTACTACAAGACTCCCGTCTCTTCCAAAATAGTAGAGAAAATTGACCTAATACCGGGTAGTAAAAAAGTTTCAAGTATTCCTTTTTTTGCTGTGATGTTATCGATGTACGAGTTGTACAAGTCGTGTTTTACGATCATACAATATAAATACAATGGGGAAACTGTTTAGTTCACCTGTACTTTAGTTAATGGAAAACTCTTGTGTTTTCAAATGGTATGTTTATGGGTTATACTAGATAAGTAATAGTAACGTGTTATCTATTCCCTCGGTCGAGTTGAACAATTGTTTAGTGATAAGCTGTTCTGACGTCTTCAGTTTTATGCTAAGTAAATTACACATGTATATCATCATCATCATTACACATGTATATCATCATTTGTCTGTAATATTGCGCAGCCATTTTAATTTTTGAAGTTAATACTTCTTTAGCGGCGTTGTGCAATTTTTCGGGATGGGTAAAAAATGGTAAACTCGCGTCAGGACACGGGACCTGATCGAAAATTCGTAAGACGAAGGGAGAGTAGACCGTAGGAGAATATTGTATTTAATCACATAAATTATAGTACTTTTATACTGATAAATAAAGCAATCCGTGGGAAATTATTCCCTAACCATTCCGAGATATTTTTTTGACGGCTGGCTATGGTATGATGGGGCACGCTTTTTATTTTTTTTTTGTATTTTTATTTCATAGTTTAAGTTTTCACTTCTGTCAGCAGTCCTCGTGATTGCCTTGTGTTTTTTTTCGTCCGTAACTGCCGAATCTCTTTAATTATATATTATTTGTCAAATATTTTTTTGTCGTTAAGAAATATTTTCCATAATAATTCATCAATTTTTGATACACCATTTTGAAGATTATTCTCTACTCTAATGACGAAAAACTAATAATTATTTTAAAATTAAGAACTGCATAAAAAACAGCCGATTTTATAACGTCTGAACTTCAAAAACAATTGTTTATAAGAAGGTATTAACAGAACAGAATACAAGGTATAAATATAACACAGCATAAGGTATCTTCATCTCACCTCATATATGTCCCACTGTTGGGCTTGAACCTCCTCCATAATGGGAGGAAAATTGACTTACTATACCACGCTGGTCAGACGTGTTGGTATAGGGTTAATGTTCGAGTTTACCTTATTTAGCATATAAGTTATATGCGTTTTATATCCCTTAGTCGTCTCTTACGATCACCACGGATAGGGTGCGGTGAATTGTATTCATACTCCGTCACCACACGGATAGTATAAGGTAAGGTATATATATATATATACATAAGATAAATTTGAATACGTAACAAAACCTTAACGGTCTCCGTACCATTCATTCGTTCACACGGGTTTCCTAATCACTTATACAATTGAATCACTAATTTAATTGACATTTCACCTAATTAGGTATCCAATAACGACACAGGTTACTTATTGTGGGCCCACGCTTATCACATTACTTAGTGTGACTACAAAATATAACCAGCTACAGACAGCCGAGGACGTGTCGTAAATGGTATTGCTTTTGATACGTTAACAGGCTAAATACGAATACATATATACAAATAGTACTAGCACCATATACAGTGCTGGTACTATACTAATATGAAGGGGATTCAGATAGCCGTACTTAAATTAATATTGTATCTTGGTGTTGTTTTAAAGATTACAATTCCGGTAAGGTATACATTCTTATGTCAGCTTATAATACATTAACTGAGAACTAATCCAACCACACATTCTAAACATTGTAACTTTTGTAAGCCCGGATTCAAAATGGTCTCCATAAATGACACCAAGGATTAGCCCACAGGCAGTCCCGGGCGATGATGTCAATTGTCTTGGAACCCGCAACAAATTTAATTAGAAAAGGTTAAAGAGGAGTTGCAGAAGAGTGATTCCACTTTCCTTTTAAGCAATGCGGGAGACAGGAACAAAATTGAATAGTCAGTCAATAAGTAAAGGACACCCCTTTATTTATTGACTGACAACGACGATAAACGCAGCAGTGCGGCACCACGGATACGGAACAGCTTAACGGAGCCTATACTTTAGTAATCTGTGCCTATACATGAGCTTTAAGATTGATTGCTACAGTAGTTATGGCAGAACTGTCTAAACGCACGAAGTTGATTTCGACCTATCGTGCCAAGTGTTACTGATTCGATTCCCATGCAGAACAATATTTCACAAATTGTTATCCTGAGTGCAATTTTTGTTCGTTAATTATACGTTCGTAAATTTCCCCGTAAAACAAGGATTAATTCCTTACTGTGAGGTCTTTTATTAAAGAAAAAAAAACACAAAGCAGTCACGAGGACTGCTGACAGAAGTGAAAACTTAAAACCTATGAAATAAAAACAAATACAAAAAAATAAAAAGCGTACCCCAGGGAGTATGTAAGGGTGTGACCATACAATAAAAACACATAAAATATATTATTTTATACACATGTTATATTGTTACTTCCTCCCCTACCGACTACTCTACCTCCGTCTTACGAATTTTCGATCAGGTCACGTGTCTTGACGCTAGTTTAACATTTCTTACCCATCCCAAAAAAGTGCACAACGCCGCTAAAGAAGTTTCCCACTTCAATAATATGTGCTAGCGAATAGCTAGTAATAAATAAATAAGAAATAATAGTAAACGTCTATAAAATATGTAAGTTTCTGTGACAATAATGTAAACCCAGGGCCCCCGCGTAACAAGAAGTTTTTATTGCAACGAGCTAGAAGGTTTAGCCGAGCATGCAACTGGTGATGTCATTGTACCTTAGTACACGCTCAAGGCTACCATTAAATTTATTTATACTAAACTTGTTTTTGAAAATATTGTACTGTTTTTTTTATATGCTTCAATGGTTTTATATATTTATATATTCCTTTTTTCTAATAATATCTTTTCAGAACCATGGATACAAAGTGCTTTAGTCCAATATATTGTTGGTTTAATAATCTGAATAAAACCGAGCCTTGTAGTATTATCTTCATAACTTACAGTATAATATTCCACTTCTTCATATTATCTGGTTTATTCATAGTCACAGTGTAGTAAATCAAGTCGTTAATATTAATTGGGTGCTGACAGCCACATTAACGATACCTCGGGGAATTTTGGTAGAATATGAAAATACACGTAACCCACTACCATATAATATTCATTACAGTATAGCACTTACTTTGTATTCTAAATATTATTTATCACATAGTATATATTTCATATTTGCATTGCATTTATCCCTGTGTACACAAATTAAATCTAAATTCAGAACGATAATTTGTGGATAGTATAATTTTCATTTTCTTTGCGTAGTAATCGAACCCAGGACAGTCGTCGCAAGAAATCGGTATTCCGTCATCTGTGCAGTCAAAGTCGTATTTCAAATTACCACAACAGTCATGTTCACGAAATTTTCAAATTTACGACGCCTTATTAAACTTACTACAATATGCATTAGCAGATTTTATCAGAAAATTTATGAAAATTTTATGCAGTTGTAAAATATATTTACATATTAATTATTAAAAAATCAAAACAACATTATTTCTCTTACTGTATTTACATATGAAAAGTATATATTATTTATCTAACTTAGTGTATTTAGCTATTGAAAAGCATTATATTTTGATTACGAAAATTTAGTAAAGTCAAATTGATTTTAATTCTAGAATTATTTGTTTTATGGTGAAGACTACGCATCATATATAGCTTGTGAGTCCTAAAAGACAAAGAGCTTTATATCGACCTTTTTTTTTTGTTTTTGCAGTGGATTATGTATGCGTCTCGCCCCGCCAAATCGGTTCGGGGTGACGCAAGAGGCGGCGCGTGATCCCATAGACCCACTGTGTGTGTGAGCTGTGAGCTGAGATGATGATGGTGATATTCTATAAAGGTAGACTGATGACATTTTAAGTCACAGCGAACCTTTGGATGCAGGTGGCACAAGATATATCTGAAGGGCATTCTAAGAACTATGTCGAACAGTAATCATAACATAATATCTACAGGTTGATGGATAGATGAATTGTTAATGACTAAAATCGAAAATTTTGTATAAGATAGGTTCCTAGTTAGAAAAGTTATTATAGTGCCTAATCGTCAAAACAGTTAGGTGCAAGGAAGAATAAAGTTATATGATTTAATTAATGGAGACTTCGTCATCTCATTTACTTCTCAACTCATATAGGTCCCACTGATGTGTACGAGTCTCATTCACCTGAGGGAATTAGCTTTGATCACATTGGTAACATGGATTACTGTACAGTTGATCTCTCTTGATGTCATTTTATCTGCTTACAATCTTCGAAAGTTTTATAAAATACTAAACTTAAAGTAAAATCAATATAACCAAACAAAATCTTTGCTATGAATCAAAAAGATTAAAGCTAATTATAGTTACCAGTACCAAAGCTGTGTGGTAGCGGCTTAAAATACTACCAACCCTTACTTTGCTCGTGGATGTCCTAGAAGACAACTAAGATCCTTATAACGACCTAGGCCAACTCCATTTGATGCCGTTTGGTCAACAATTACATTCCCAATGAGGGTTGACGTCTGGCAGGCGGCCGGTGATAAAAATATTGCCAATAACTTTTACAATATGTACTATGAAATAAGAGTACATATTTTATCGATCCCAAGTAATTGGGATAAGAGTAGAAGAATGAGGAGTTACCAGTTACAAACTAAATTCAAATATCTATAATAACTATAACATATTCTTCAGTCACACTATTATACGGTTGGCATGTCATCTTTATTGACTTACCAAAATTAAACGCGACACGGCTGATACTAAAATATGCATAGTGTTGCAGCCATTGTTACATCCAAGTGACCACCTACTTAGCTTATCCATGCATATTTTAATTGTGCTGTGCCGTCACGAAATCCTCAACAGCAAACAATGTGAGGTATCCTCGCGTGGCGATGCGATATGAGTACAGTTGTAGTCGCCCTTTACTTACCCATGGGAATCTAAAAAATTGGTTTAGGGATTCCTAGAGAATGGGTAATAGGACTTTCCTGATATATTTTATCTTTATATGGTAGGACTATCCTGCCGTAACTATGAACGTTGTAAAATATTTGAAAAGTTGGGTAATTTAAAATAAAATACAAACCCTTTAAAATCAATAAAAAATAGCTTTATTTCCAATGTGTATAGTCGCGTAATCATTAGAAATTATTATAGTATATAATATCTTATTGCGATCACCAAACCACTTGTCGAACATGGCGATAATAGTACCAAATAATGGATGAAAATGTCCGAGTGGTGATGGAGTAAGAATACAATACACTACCCCCTATCTTGCCCGTGGGTGACCGAAGAGACGACTATGGGATATAAAACGCATATAACATTTATGCAAGAGAAGGAAAACTCGAAACAAAACCCTATACCAACACATCTGTCCAGCTCGATATAGTAGGTTAATTTCCCTCCCATTACGGAGGAGGCCCGAGACCAACAGTGGGACATTATATGTATAGGCTGTGATGATGATGAATGGATGAAAAGCAGAATGACGATGACAATGTCTGACAGCTGAAGTTTGGTAAACGACTATATGTATAATGCAATTTGCCGCTCGCTTCAAAAACATGTAGGATTTCAGCACTCTATGGTACTGAATTCGGTATATCTATACGTTTTGTCACAAAGAAACAAGTTGTTATATAAATTGTTTCGGACAGTTTTGGCATAGGTAAAACTAGTTTGTCCCAAAATCAGGTCTAACCGGTAACATTAATAAAAGAGCTTTATTTGGTCAAGACAAGTTTGTCCTAGAAATGAGTTCAGTCGGTAGTATATTATAAAAAGCTTGTTTCAAATGAGGGACGTATCAATGAAGGTGTCTGACGTACAAGTATTTTTGAAGTGAAAACTTCTTTAGCGTTATATTAAACTTAAAAATTTACGTTAAACTTGCGTCAGGACACGTGACCTGATCGAAAATTCGTAAGACGGGGGGAGAATAACCGTAAGAGAGGAAGTAAAAATATAAAATGTGTATAATATAATATAATGTATTTAATTTGTGTATTTATTGTATGGTCACACCCATACATACACCCCGGGGCACGCTTTTTAATTTTTTATATTTGTTTTTTTTTCATAGGTTTAAGATTTCACTTCTGTCGGCAGTCCTCGTGACTGCTTTATGGTTTTTGGAACGAAGTTCCTTATCGCGCGTTGTGAAAGGGGGCTGGACGGAAAAAATTCTTACGAAAAGTTGTCACGACACTTTTTGCTATAGTAAGCTATTGTAAGCTGTGCGGCGTCGCTCGTCGGCTCTCTTATAGAAAGCAAGCCAGATATTTTCATTTCTATTTCGCATTGAACAGTGTGGTGTCGCGACGATTTTTTTTATAGATAGAGTGATTCAAGAGGAAGGTTTATATGTATAATATATGCATAATGTACTAGAGAAACACTGATAATTTTAGAGGTTTCTAATGTGATGTCGTAAATAAACACATTATTTTGCGCTTACATTGCAAACGCTGGCTGAACCCTACGAAATAGATGAAAATAAAGTACTACAGTATTATACAGCTTAAAAAGGCCTACAAAAAAGTCCGCGATGGTATATATCTATCTCTTAAGGATAACATACTATATCCATTTTAATACTTTAAAAAATGTTCTATTATAAAACGGTAATTGAAAAGCTATTTACACAAATACTGTATTAATCCTTATCATTTTAAATACATTAGTTGGCTTGAGCATTTCATGAAGATATTTTTTTTCCTTCAGACCATGCAAATTAAATCAATACCTTAAGAGATATAGCAAAATCAAAATAATGCGCAACGAAATTATTTTCGCCCGTGACCGGGCCGCGTGGCCGGCTCGCGTTCGAGCTCGGGGCCGAAAAGTTTTGGTAGTCTAGTGGAATTGTATATCCTATTATTAATATTATAAACGTGAAAGTTTGTAATAATGTATGGATGTGAACATGTTTGTTGCTCTTTCACGTAAAAACTACTGAATGGATTTTGATGAAATTTATAGTAATATAGCTTGCACATCAGAATAACACATAGGCTATAATTTATAAAGATATTTTGCAAATTGGCTAAAATATAACGATAAAAATCGCTTAAGGCAGAAAAAAATTATATAATTAAAATAGAACTTCGATCCATCCGGGTGTCCCTTGACACCTCCGGTTATGTATCATTTCTATTATAAATTTTAATATATATAGTTAAAATTTGCAAAAATTTCTATAGCACGATTTAGACTCTAATACATGTCTTCTTAGAATCCATTAACTTTGTTACAGCGCCATCTAGTAATAGATTATGATCCTATTGAAAAAAAATCTGAGTTACTCCCTAGTCGCGCCTAAAGAAGTTTTAAGTACTTCAAAAATATTATTATAACTTAAAAAAAATAAAATTTTATTACAATTCCTTCACTAATTAATCGAAAGGAACTTCGTTCCATCCGGGTGTCCCTTGACACCTCTCGTTTTTTTTTTTATGCATCTTAATCCTCGAGAGGGTGTAAAACACCCATATTGTTCTACACATTAGTCCTACGGAAATAAGCCCGTTGTCGTTAATCGGACAGTATTCAAAGCAAGCAAGCTTTAATTTAAATTTCAAAGTCGTTGCTGAGAATTGTTTCGACGCAGGTATGCTTCAGGAAATTTACAAATAAATTTATTTGTACACACACACCTGACGTGCAGGAGATCGTTTAGCTATGGCTAGGTAGAACGTGTGGTGAAAGGGTAGGAACCACCCACTTGATTGTGAGTATGTGTGAGAAGGAAAACTGGACATAAGATTTAATGGCAAAATACTCGTAGACCAACTTCGTATAATATGTCAGTAAATGCTAGAAGGGAAATTGATCTACTACACTATATTGGTCAGACGTGTTGGTATAGCGTTTTATTTCGAGTTTTCCTTCTCTTGTATAGATGTTATATGCATATTTTATCCCTTAGTCGTCTTTTACGATCATCCACGAGTAAGATAGGAGGTTGTGAATTGTATTCTTACTGCATCACAATACGGAATGCATTTATTATAATTATTATAGCTACTTTTTAAACTTATTTCACAAACAGAGTTTGTAAAAAAGTACCTTAGCAAAACCAACATTTAGCAAAATATTATTTATTTTCTATTTTTATTATAGAAAGACACCTAGAAAGACACACCCTGCACTAAGGAAAAAATCCTTGTATTGCGGGGGACTTTATAGCAGAGATGTGACTTATCTAAGATACGTATTTCCATCTTGTATCTAAATTACTTTTTAGAAATTCATTTTGTATCTTGTATTTAGATACCTTTTGAAAAGTATTTATGAAATACTAAGATACCAAATCTTAGTATTTTATAAATACTTACATACATACCCTCACGCCTGTTTCCCAGAGGGGTAGGCAGAGACTACGGATTGCCACAAACCACGATCCTGACATACCTCCATCGCTTCATTCACACTCATCACAGTCTTCATGCATGCTCTACGGTTACGCGTACTCTTAACCTGACCTTTCGCCAATACATCTTCAATTTGATCCAGAAAGGTACGACGTGGTCTTCCCCTTGTAAACGTCCCACTCACACTCGCTTTGTATACTTGCTTTGTCAACCTTTCTTCTCTCATTCTTTCCACGTGGCCAAACCACCTCAGCATTCCCTTTTTTATCTTTGCCGCTACTTCTTCATTCACACCACAGCGCTGTTTTATAACACTATTCCTAATTCTATCTTTCAGACTTACACCACACATACTACGAAGAGCTCTCATCTCTACAGCATTTATTCTACTTTCATGTCTTCCCTGCCAAATCCAACTTTCACTACCATACATGAGAGTGGGCACTAACACTCCCCTATGTACAGCTAGGCGTGCCTTTTTAGACACATTCCTACTCTTCATAAATACTTTTTCTGGTAAAATACTTTTAGTAATATGTTAGCAGACATTTATAAAATTATTAGTCCAACATCTCATTAATGTCACATTTTTTAACAAACTGTGTTGGGTATTTCATATTTTTAATGCCTTTCTTTAAGTCACGTGTTTCAAATGTTGTGCAATTTCATTTTAGGTCCCCTAAAATTTTAAAATAATTATAGGTATTTTAGCGGCGTTTGCAACTAACATTATTTTTTAGATTGAATTTATGGCAAATTTTAGTGAGTTACATTAATAAGCATTGACTTATAGCAAATAAAATTTAAACATCTTTTCTTTGGTACAAAAATGTATCAAAAATCACATTAGAGGGTTTTGAAACTATACCTTTCATTTCAGCGATTAACACGATTTATTCGTAAATAATATTAATGTCAATTATCAAAAATAAACTTAAATTCATTAAAATGAAATCTTGTTTTCTTACAAAAATATTTTCATCTTAAGAAGTATTTAGAAGATACCTATTTAGTATCTAGTATTTCAGATACTATTTTGTACAAACGTATTTTGTACCTGGTATCTGAAATACTTATTTTAAAAGTATCTTGCATTTTGTATTCCAGATACTCTGTACAGGGTATTTTGTACAAGATTCACAAATTACGCCCAGACTCAATAACACTTTGTGGATCGCACAAAGTTTTGTCGCGGGCTAACTCGCCCTGCAAGTACTTCTTAATGCCGTGCGTATGAGTCACCGGGGCCCGGTCCTCGTCCGTGGAATATTAACTTGAATCCTAAGATCCAAGTTAATATTCCACGGACGAGGGGTCGATGAAGCCTTAGCTTCATCGACCCCTAAATATCTTATTGTATATATAGTTCAGTTTTATCATTTTATCATATACTAATAATAATGATTTGATTACGACATATTGTGTAATCAGAATGTCTTTGATGACGCAAAACTAGTTGTTTTTTTTTTTGCATACAATTTACCTATTGACATCATTGGACCATACTCGCTGCTCGTTTACATTTGATTTTTACATATTCATGTTAATTTTTCTTTAGTTGTTTTGTTTTTGTTGTGGCTCTGTTTATACTTAAGCCAATGTCAAAGTTAAGTTGCAGCTTCTTCTTCTTTTTATGTATTGGCAATCAGCTACTTATACGAGCCATTTTTGCCAGTGTCGAGTTATAATTATCTTCACGTTCTTAATCTTTTCAAGTTAGTCATTGTCTGTCAGTCAGTCGAATTGTCGCCATCAACACTGCTATGGTGACACTGTTAATGGTATGTTGTAGGAATTTTGATGGAAAACGAAAACGTTGTAAAGCACTTTTATATGATATTCACTACATCCCAGCTGTTCTGTCACATCATATTACATAAAACACCATAAAAATTATCTAATATAACACGTTAAAACACTAAGATATCGAATATAATACAAGAGCACAACATGACGTTTTAGATTCCCGCCAAAAGTCCCTTTCTTTAGTTTCTAAGGTTTTAGAATAGAAACTTTATAGTTTTTAGTTTTAAGTGAATCTGAAATATACAGTTGTTATAACTGTGTATATGGTAACCACTGCATAAATAACGTAGTGGTTAAGATACCAAGCTTCTGTGCCAGTGCCGTGGGTTCGATTCCCATGCAGAACAATACTTTGTGCGATCCACAAATTCTTGTTCTGGCTGTAATTGGTATCTGTTAATTGTATGTTTGTAAAGTCCTCCGTAATATAAGAATTATTTCTTTAGTGCAGAATTATTATCTTTACAAAAAAAAAATTGATGGGCTTCTTAGGAATATTTTATTTTCAACCATCCACCTATGTACGTCCACTACTGGAGATAGATAAAGACCAAGACAAAACAATACCATTTTCGCAATGTATGGCAGGCCTCCTCGTAGTTTTGTTAAACATATCCCAGGAGAATACTGCTGCCCTTTTTTCCTGATGTTTCTTCAGAGTGTTTTTTACTGAAAAGTAATAGGTGATGTCAATTGTATTCCGAAGTAGTCACAACACCGGTATTAATTTATTTGCTACTTATTTAGTGTTATGGCAAATATTAAGTTATGCGGTTTTTGAAATCCTTTTTCCTTATTGCAGCAGGAAATATTGTAAACACGTTTGTTCTAATTACGTTTTGTATATGAATATATTTTATGCATACCTTATGTAATTTTAGATTTTAATTCATTGTATAACAAAAATTATATACTACAACCATAGATACTTTAGTCAGGTAGAGGTCGATGGATGATTGTTCTAACTCGCTTTTTTACGATTGTCCTGACAAATATTTATTGTTTATTGTTTTCTGTCTAAAGCTGTTGACCGGCCGTCCGGAGTAGTACCACACTCTCGCAGAAAATCTTTAAAAATACTACGCTTGAACAAACTTTATATAAATTAATTAGAATAATAAAAGAATTATATTTTTATTCAATCATCACACGACTAAACTATCGCAATCAGACAACGAAAGATTATTTGTCTTACTTTACCTTCTTGAAGCTAAGTAAGAATATTTTAGATTTACATAAGAACTTTCGTTAAGCTAAGCAAATTCTAATACCGAATAACAAAATAATAAAATATCTCATAAAAAACATCAAAACATTAGAAAATTTGTTTTTCTAAAGCAATGTTTGTATTGACTTATATTTGGTACCACATGTTATCACGTACGCTTGTTCAGAAGATAAGATTAGTTATCGCAGGGATTTTCTTTGTGACTAATAGTTGTGAAAATATGAAAGTTTACTCAATATAATGTGAGACAATTTCTGCTAGACGGAGCGTTTATTTGCTTAGGGATTAGGAAAGCGCTGACGCAAATACATGCGTTTGATATCATCCTAGCTGAGGTAACAGAGAATCGGACCAGATAAATACATGCGTGTGATATCACCCTAGCTGAGGTAACAGAGAATCGGACCAGATAAATACATGCGTTTGATACCACCCTAGTTGAGGTAACAGAGAATCGGACCAGATAAATACATGCGCCTGATATCACCCTAGCTGAGGTAACAGAGAATTGGACCAGATAAATACATGAGGTATATTTCATGAGGAGTAGTGATATCAGATCACTCTAGCTGAGGTAACAGAGAATCGGACCAGATAAATACATGCGCGTGATATCACCCTAGCTGAGGTAACAGAGAATCGGACCAGATAAATACATGCGTTTGATACCACCCTAGTTGAGGTAACAGAGAATCGGACCAGATAAATACACGCGCCTGATATCACCCCTTTTTTTTTTTTTTTTTTTTTTTTTTATTGGTAGGCTATGGGTGCGTCTCGCCCCGCCGAATCGGTCCGGGGTGACGGAGAAGGCGGCGCGTGACCCCATAGACCCACCGTAAAATCCTCTCTCTTCGCCGTGCGAGCGGACCACCGGTACCCGATCTTTGTCTTCGGTGGTCCGCTCGGCGCCTGATATCACCCTAGCTGACGTAACAGAGAATCGGACCAGATAAATACATGCGCGTGATATCACTCTAGCTGAGGTAACAGAAAATCGGACCAGATAAATACATGCGTTTGATACCACCCTAGTTGAGGTAACAGAGAATCGGACCAGATAAATACATGCGCCTGATATCACCCTAGCTGAGGTAACAGAGAATTGGACCAGATAAATACATGAGGTATATTTTATGAGGAGTAGTGATATCAGATCACTCTAGCTGAGGTAACAGAGAATCTAAACGGGTAAATATATGCGGCTGATATCACTCTAGCTGAGGTAACAGAGAATCGGAACAGATAAATAGATGCGCCTGATATCCCTAGTTGATCAGATAATCAGACCAGGTATCTCTCCGTTACAAGTAATGAGCTCAACCTCTTCTAGGCGTAATTTCTTAGAATATAGCTAGTCATCAATGAGAGCACGGTATCTGAAAATGTAAACTGTCAAAACGTACTGTAACCCCTCTGCAAGGTTCTAAACTTCTAAATGACAAGATAAATTGTAGCCAGGCTATGTGGGCCAAAAATAATGATGAGACTTGAGAATAATGTTGGAGAATGTTGGACTCGACAGGGAGGAGCTTGCCTAATTTTCCCATAGTTTTTTTAAGGAGACCTAGCCTCCTCGGTCTAGCCTCCTCTAGAAAGGTGAAAATTTAACCACCTACACTGTTCTACCTACTACTGTTGGTGCGGATTGGACAAAAATCATTATAAGCTAGGAGTTAAAATAATTCGGGGCCTTGAGGTCATATCAAAACTAAAACTGAAAGGCGCCCCCGACGCGCATTGACTCGCAAACGCAGTTGCGCACTTGCCCTGATGATGAGCATCGATATGCTCGAAACCCGGGTCGAGATAATCGACTCTAACACGTGAGTATTACCGTAAAATACATTTGTCTAATATGTGTCAAACTCACGATAATTTCAACATTAAAAATGGCTATTACCTTGGTAAAAGCTTAAAAAATTATGTTTCTAATTTATCATTCAAACTGCCATTACAAAGAGACACGGGGGCCCTAACCTTGTCAGGTCAATGTCAAACTATCATAACTGTTTGCTTTGACATCGTAAACTTTCGTTTACCGCCGAAAAAAAGTCACGCGAATGCAATTTATTATGTTTTTATTTGGAAGGGGCATTAATTTTATATTGCAAGGTGTACCATATGTGTTCATAGTTTGCACGCAATATAAGAATAACATTAAAGAAGCAGTTTTTATATCCACTCATTAATCAGCTCATCGATCTAAATGTTAGACGTCATTTCAGCGCATACAGGTTCCCACTACTGGGCTCGAGCCTCCTCCACAATAAAAAATAAATAGCACTATTATACTACGCTGGTCAGACGGGTAGACATATGGTTTCATTTTGAGTTTTCTTTCTTTCATAGATGTCATATGCATATTGTATCTTTCAGTCGTCTTTTACGATACTCATGGGCAAAAAAGGGTTGTTACTGTTGGACATAGGCCAACGTAAAGAGGGTTAATGCCTAGATCGTCAAGGAAACAGAGTAAGGATCGCAGAAGTGCTATTGTCAATTTATTTGGAGTACACTCAACCAATTTTTAAAACTATCAAGAGACAGAAATAGTGATACACTATAGTCTTTTTGGCAGGCCTGGACACACCCCGTCCATTCCATCCGGGGCGACGGAAGGGCAGAGTTCGGCCCCATAACCCACCGTGCTCCCTCCCAATCGCCATTGGATAGACCACTGCTACCGCTTCCTTGACATCCGTAGCCGGCTCGGCGTACAATGTAGTCTTGACAGGTCATTAGACGATTTCTTACAGGAAAATGCTTCAAAATTAGCCGCGTACAGCCGTGTACATTTTACACATTATCGATGTGTTTTGCATTAATTTGAATATTTATAAGTATGGCTAAGATACAGAGACATCAGCAAGCTCCATACCAAATTATCAATTGTAATTGACAAGCTGACAATCTAGGAGTGATAAATTGAAAAAAAATTGAAACATACTTTACATTCCCACGGTATGTGGTCATAAGGAGAGTGGGGCAGCAGTGATCTCTTTGGCAAAATAACACCAACTCACTTGCCAAGTGTAGCGATTATAGTCTTTCCTAAAGGCCTAAAAAGCCTAAAGGATGCCGTAATCAGGAGAGGCCTGTGTCCAACATTGAGGCTGATGTGTTAAAAACACGGTAATTTATTACGACCGCACAGATGGCGTAGTGGTTGAGATACTGGCCTATCATATCAGTGTCACGGGTTCGATTCCCACGCAGGATAATACTTTGGGCGTTTCATAAATTGTTCTGAATCTGTGAGTAATGGTGTCTCTTAATTGAATATTTCTAAAGTCCAGAATGTAGACAAAAAAAAGAAAGAATGTGCAGAATGTAGACAAAAAGAACATAAAAGAAAACTCTACTAACGTGTTCGAATTAATTATTAAACTTATAGTTTCTATTTTTAAGCCATGTATTATTTTAGTTTCTAGTTTATCCCTCACAATTATTAAAGAGTTATAAAAGAACACGATCTCCTAAAACAAATTAATAACAATTATTAATTTATTTATAAAGAAGATACTTGTCTTTCCTTTCTTTTTTAGCAAGATAGAAGAGACAGCATAGCAACATTTGTAACAATAAATATAACATTACCTCTTATTAATCTGATATACGTTAGTGGTCAATCACTTGAGCGGCTTCAGACACGGTCACGAGAAGCCCTGCTAGCTTTCACTATCCTATTTCCACTATTCCAACATTTGTTTATGCATTAAGTAGATTTAGTGATTAGCAACAGCTGAACGAAGGTTGTATAGGGTGTGAGGTGTTTAAGGCAATTAAATAAATTATGTTGTATTATTACGACTAAAGAAATTTTATTTTATGTATATAGACTTATGTAGTAGTGACGTATGTGTGGTGACGGAGTATGAATATAATTCACCACCCCCTATCTTACCCGTGGGTGATCTTAAAAGACGACTAAGGGATTTAAAACGCATATAACATCTATGCAACAGCAGGTAAACTCGATACAAAACTCTATACCAACACGTCTAACCAGGGTGGTGTAGAAGGTTAATTTCCATTACGTTTGGAGGAGGCTCGAGCTCAACAGTGAGAGGTGTATGAGCTGAGACGATGATGACGATGATGAGACTTATGTAGTTTTAGGTCCAATACGAATATTCGTAGTGGTAACAAAAAAAAAATAAAAAATTACATTCCTGCTAACAAACTTCAACAAAGAAAGATTCAACAATTTATATTTCTGTCTTGTCAAAAACCTATTCAAATGTGGTCTTAAAAAAATAGACGAAGCCGATAAGACTACCAATTATTGAAAATAACTCAAAAACGAATAGTCAAATTTTAATTAAATTAAAATGAGATTGAAAATTCCAGATTTCAAAAAGAATCATCAAAATCGATTGACCTAGAAACAAGGTCTGAGGTAACCATTAAAAAAAATACAGACAAAACGAAAATCTCCTTATTAAGAATTCGATTAAAAATAGGCTGTAACTACCAAGGTTATAATTTGTTCAGGGAAGCACGCTATCAATGAAATAAGCGGCCATCACGTAACGGTATTACAAAGCGATGCAGTTCACGGGCCAATGGTTTGGTACAAAGGCGGGCCTGCATTGTATCACACTCAAACTCAACAATATACTCATTCATTTATTATTAAGAATTACTGACCTTTAAATATTCAATATGCAAGGGTTATTTTTAAACCTAACGTATATTATCTATATCATACTTACTCACTTCTTATAAGGAGTAATCAATTTCTTTTTTTTATGCTTATGGTGGCAACAAGCAAGCAGCACACCCGGCTCTTTCACTCACTGAACGAAGCGCAGCAGTGCTTTGGCACTGCTCAGACGTCGTTTTTCTGCGAGAGTGTAGTACTACTCCGTTCGGACCGGCCCGCGGCTATAGACAGAAAACTGTCTACATTGGGGACCTACCACTATGTAATTTATTAGGGGAAGTCTGAAAGTATACCAGTGATAGAAAAGATTAGGAGTGCGAGATTGTCTCGGAATGGACGTCAGACGAAAGGCAAAGAAAGACACGGAGAGTTATTAATATGAATGGAGCTAAGAATCTTGGAAGACCCAAAATGGATGGATAAATTGTATGAATGTATGAATTCAGGATAAGGGTATGAAAGCAGTGACTGCAGATATGACGGCTGTTAAGTCTGTGGAAGGCAAGAACAAGTTGTGCCGATTTCAGCGTCAGATGAGGTCAAATGATGATCGGTCTCTTCATGTTATACCAGACAGTGCGAATATGTGATCATTGCTAGTAAAAAGGATAAACCATCATCAGCCAAGTACACTTAACATCGAGATATAATAACAAATCACAATCTATAAAATGGGTAAAATAGTTTTATTACATATATAATGATTTTGATATTTACGCGAGTAATATGCATATGAGAAAAACTATTTTTGTAGATTTTATCGCGTTTGAATGGTCACGAGAGGACTGCCCTGCCGTGACCTATGAACATTCAGTGTTGGAAACGTTGAGAGAATAAAATCGAATACAGATAAATCCCTAAAAATATTTCTATTTGTAACATCCACTATTTTTAGCAACGTATTAAAAATATAGCTAAAATATACTTGCCTATCGAAATCAATAACACTTAACCAATCTAATCATGTACGGAGTCCATTGACCCAGATGCGATGGTAAATATACGCTGCCATCCGTACGAAAAGGGTAATAGTCGTTAATATTCATACGATGATCGAATAGTAACCACTACGCCACACGTATCTAATTGGCGTCAGCGCTGTTAGTCTACGTGCGTAATACTTAAGATCAATGAGGCAAAAAGCTTTTAAATTGCTTGTTTAAAAAATACAACTCGTTTGAGAGAATTTAGTATCTATTCTTTACATTACATTATCTATTTCGTGTGACCATTGGCTAATAGAATGTATCAGTTTGTCTTAGTATGAAAGTGCTCATGCACCTATGTAGATATATCACTTCAAGAACAAACATCCTTGAGAGAAAACTATGATATCATGGCCTGCGTGGTAAAATTGTTATACATGTAGTGACAGAATAAGAATACAATATACACTACCCTCTTTTTTTCTCTTGGGATCGTAAAAGACGACTAGAGGACGTAAGCAGTTAACATGATTGTAAGCCCTTCAAGATCAAATGCTGTATAGTTTGTCAATGGCCTTTTCGGTGTTAAAGAAGCCTTTAGTGGGACGTCCCACAACATATGAGTTGAGATGATGATGATGATCATGATGATGAACCATGGTATCCTACTAATATTATAAATACGAAAGTTTGTGACAATGTTTGGATGTCGGTTACTCAATCACTTGTAAACCGTTGTATAGCTTTGAATAAAAATTGGTACATAGATAGACAATTTCCTGGATTAATACAAAGGATACATTTTAGTCCCAGTAATATTTTCATTTGGGACAACAGTTCAAATTTGGGTGAATTACTTAAGCGGGCGAAACCGCGGATAGAGGCTAGTAGTAAATAATTAAAATCCCTGGTGGAGGGAGCTTGTAGCCTACTATGAAAGTAATAAGGTAGCGATGAAGAAGAATTTAAAATTTAAATAAGCATCACTGAACCGCAAAAACCATACGGTAAAGTCGTTAGATGCCGGCTGACATGAATATTAATGCCCTGCGATAAGCGAAACCAGTATTCTCGGCAATTATTAGAGTAACTTGCGTAAGTTATGAACATTATGGGTTTGCTTTGACTTTTTATTGTGTTTTATTGTTTATAATTATAGTACATTCATCGTCATTCTTAATTTAGCGTTTATTATTCTTAATTGAGTTGATGTTGGATTTCCCCGCTGCATTAACTTATTGTTTCGGAATCATAGAAACCGATTAAGGGAGCAGTAGGCGAGTAGTCAGCAGCAATCTTCTGACACCTATTGAGATTAAAACATTATTGGATAAACCTATGATCAATCTTTTTAGTTACCTATATTAACCGGATTCGACTGACAACTTTCAACCAAACTCTCAGACTTGGACAGTTCGAATCGACGACTTTTATGTCTCCCTGGGGCCCCAACTTCACAAAACTTCGAGTACATATGTTATAGAACTTGTATCCAGCCTAGCAAAATTTTCTTCAGTCGTATAAAACGAAATATAAGTGAAAGTGACTTTTTCATATAGTTTGAAAAGCCAGAAATGGCCGTAGGTCTCATTTTGAGATCTCAGAGTGCCAATTAATTAGTATCTACAGTAATAATCAGTCCTCCCGTGACCATGATCACTGTAAAGTATTCGAAACGTCGGCAAATTATAAATCAAATACAAACGCGATAGAATCCGTAAAAGTAGTTTTATTTCATCTACAGTAATAATATTAAAAAATAGTTTTTTTTTTACTTTTTGCTGCTATTACAGTACCCTGTCTAAGGTAAGGCTAAATTATTAAGGGCCATAGTAGTTATTACTTAAGTCGATATAAAAGCAGAAATAATGTTAAGTGGATGAATACCTATACGATGAATCTTCGATACTATTTGAATGCATCCAATTTCCTTCAAACTAATTGCGAGTGTAGTTTAGACGATAACTTTATCGAAAATTAACCTAAAACTTTACAATTTGATTTGAATAACTAAATTGGAATCAATTGCGAATCAATTAGTCGTCATTCTCCTACCCTTATCCCAATAGGGAATATGCACGTGACTCCAAAATGAACAAAATATTTTTATTCGTAATCTTTATTGTTTAAAAAACATACCTATACAATTATTTTTGAAATTTATCATTATTTAATAGTGAAATTTAATTATCAAAAATCGGCTTTTTTGAAATTCGCTCGCAAATTTCTAAAACGCGACGCGATAGGTTGTTCAAAACGTGACGTCATCGTACACTCGAGTCTTCTGGGATCAAGGTGTTTCTAGTGATTATTTTGTATCGTTACCCAGTTATTTCATAAGTTATTAGTTTTCTGTAATCAAGTATTAATTCTTGTGAATGAAAAACTTACAAATGTCACTTTTTATCCCTGTTCTAATGCCATTATTTTATATTACATATAATTTTCTGTATCCTTTTCTGAAACCCAATAGAACAATAAATAATTTCGAACTTTTCTCTTACGCTAATAAGTTATATGTTTTCATTTATAGGTATCATAGATAACTAAACAGATATTACTTTTATGGATAAAGACCCCATATACCTATTAGATATTGAGAATATGTTTTTAAGAACTTTACGTAAACTAGGTAGGTTACGTCGAAGTTTATAAACAAAACAAGTATGTACATGTAAAAAATGATTCTTTTATGTACTTCATCACTTCTCTAATGTGTTTACTTACGTTAAAATGATCTTCACAACAGTATAAACTGCTCAAACACGACACATTGTCTCTTCTCATTGCCTTGCATAATTTTTTTCTTATTTATTACATTTCTCGGCATAAGGAAATATACTTTGTTAGGTGGAGTTTTGATAATATTTTGGTACATACGAACGACACAATATTTATAATACGGTTTTCTGTTCTTTTCCATGGTAATAAGTTGACTTTACACTTACTTTTTTAATTTTAAATAACTTCGTGAACCAAACATTTCGTTGTTGACATCCAACTTGTGTGTGTATTCTGACATCACAGCAGCGCGCCATAATAGCCGCGTTTAAATCGCCCGAAAATGATAGTGATTTTAATAAATTTTTTAGCTTTAATGGTTTATATTTTAGATGTGTTATATTTATTTTTGGTAATGTAATAACTAGTAGAAACGTTTAAAAAAATAAAAAATAATCATGCATATTCCCCATTAGTTGGGGTAGATACAATATGTATTCTTGCCCCATAGTACATATTGCAAAAGTAACTGGCAATAGTTCTATGACCGGCCGCCTGCCAGACGTCAACGCTTCTTGGGAATGTAATTGTTGACCAAATGGCACCAGATGAAGTTGGCCCAGGTTGTTATAAGGCTCTTAGTCGTCTTTTACGACATCCACGAACAAAGTAAGGGTTGGTAGTATTCGTAGCCGCTACCACACAGCAATTACGAATCAATTAGTATAGTAGGCATATATTATATCTAATTGATTAATTTTACGTAAACCTAATATAGAATGATAACAATCTTATTTCTAGATAACACCTAAAGCAATATAGGTGACACGATACATCAATTTTATTTGTTATTTATATTGAGTTAGTTCTTAACTAACGGCATAAAAAATTCGAATCAGGGCTTTTTTTACTTCAGTACTAACAAGTTTTCCAATATAATTTATATTTATATAATATGTAATTCTATTCTTTTTCTTTCTTCTTCTCTCCGTGTGGTGACGGAGTAAGAATACAGTTCACCACCCCCTATCTCACCCATGGGTGATCGTAAGAGACGACTAAGGGATATAAAATACATATACCATCTATGCAAAATAAGGAAAACTCGAAATAAAATATACCAACACGTCTGACTAGCGTGGTATAGCAGGTCAATTTCCCTCCCGTGGGACAGTGTGGGCTGTGATGATGATGAGATGATGTAATTCTTTTACATGAATCGTGACGTATCTATTATAAAAACACTTCCTAACGGCATTTGAGGTTCTATAAAATACATATTATATTTAGCGTACAAAGAGCTTTTGTATTTAAAGTATAACAAAACGTTATTAACAGGTTAGGCTTGGACAGTGGGTCGATAAACCTAACTTAGGTCAAGCGAATCGAGATATACACCGCTTTCATCCATTCAAACTAACAGACACAGCTACTCGTTGTATAAACAGAAACACAACACAAGTAAATTGAACAGGAAAGTATCGTTATGCTAATTACAATCGATGGAATGTAGCTCTTCTACTTAAAAGTCATGCAAAACCCGCATAAACACGAGGTTTGTTGCTTCAAGTTATTAGTTATAGTATCTTTTATATTCCATACTTCAATAATATTCTTTTTATGTTCAACAGAATACCGTTTATATAGTTTTAGTTTATCAGAATGCATTGTATCAAGTATAAGATGTCTGCGACATGAAAGGAAGTCACGAAATTGGAAGTTGCCAGTATTGAATAACAATCGATCCAAAGTAGATATTACAAAGTTATTTATACGAAAATACTTGAACAAAAACCAAGGCTAAATTGATATGAACGATAAGCAAGTAAAAACTGTACGCTATTGGACTCGTGAGGTTTTATAAAATATTATAGTTTTTGATAATATAAAGTTAAGAAATGTCTATAAATTATTAATTAGGTTTAAATATATTTCAATGCGCTGCAACTCGTTAGTTTAAATTAATAAAAGGTTACTTACCATCAAAATTGAAATCCAGGGTGGAAATTTTAAATCACCTTTAAAAAAAATAAACACCAAGTTCACTCACAAGGCTTTTAAGTTTATTGACACGTTTGTGATTAAATTCACGATGAAAATTTAAAAATGTATGATACGTCCGTATACTTTGAACGTTCAACGGCGACTGTTGGTTTTTATTTCCATAGATGATTGAGGAGCTCAAGATGCAACGCAACAGTAGCCTTCAAGGTCTTTCATAGAGGAAAATAGACTATAAAACAAACGCATTAAAGTACTGATTTGTTTATTTGTATTTAAACAACTTTGCGTAGGTTATTCTATTGCAGTTTTGACATCATTGGACCCACGCCTTATTCGCGTTTACTGTATATATGTGTTTGTGTCCATTCTAAATCATTTATTCAAATAAAATCAACGTTCTAAATAACTGCCAAATTATATTAATTAAATGCGTTATTTTATAATTTAATAAAACTTTATAGGATTAATCATTGAAAACAATAATACAATAATGATTTCTGATAACTATTGCATTGCATTACGCATTTGAAATAAAACTATTTTTACGGATTGTACCGTGTTTGTGTTTGATTATTAATTTCCCGCCGTTTCGAATACTTTACTGCGTTCATGGTCACAGGAGGACTCAGTCCTCCGGTGACCATGAACGCTGATATTTGAACCGTCGGGAAACCCCGAGCCGAGGTCCTTATCCCACAGGGGGTGCCCTCGGGATCGGTCGCTTAACTTTAACGGGTTGAGAGCCCTCAGCGCACACCCACAGTCCGGGTAAAGTTGCCATCATAGCCATCTGAGGCTAACAACTAAAACATAAAAAACAATAAAAAAAATTAATATCAAATACAAACGCGATAGAATCGGTAAAAATAATTTTATTTAAAATACAATACTTATAAGTACCTACCATTAGAAAAATTTTTGACGTAATTTTAAAACAGATGTAATTATGGAATACAAACGAGGCCAAACTTGCTGAAAACTGGTTTCATGTGATGGAATATAATATAAATATGTATGTGGTGATCAGTTAACTGCACAGATGGCGTAGTGATTAAGATACCGACCATCCGTGCCAGTGCCGTAGGTTCGATTCCCATGCAGGACAATACTCGCGTGCGATCCACCAAGTGTTGTTCTGAGTCTGGGTGTAAAATGAAATTTTTGTGTTTTTTTTTACGCATTAATTGCATGCTTATAAAGTCCCCCGTAATACAAGGATTATTGCTTTTTATTTTTTATTTAGTTAAGAATACAATGTGTCAATCATCTCCTATCCTTACTATCCTTTGATATTATATTCAGTGGGCGTAAATAGGCTGATGGATGAAATATATTTACATTTTGTACATATTTAATCGTCATTATCTCAGTTTATATACATGCTATTAATAGGCGCGAGCCTCTTCCACAATAGGAGAGAAATTGACGTACTATAACACTGGTTTGACTGGTTGGTATAGGACTTTATTTCGAGTATTCCTTGTGTTCCACAGATGTATATTACATCCCTTACTTGTGTTGCACGACACTCACGGGAAGATGATGAAGATGATGAGCTTTCCATTTTCTTTTTAATTAATCTTTAGAAATTCTTATGTAAGTATGTATGTGACTGAACTCCTAAACAGCAGAACCGATTTTGATTTGTTCATGGTTGACAATACGGTGCGGTTGCGATCGATTTAAAGGCATTATATTTTTAGATTTGTAGAGATCAGTGTCTTTTGGGTCAGCTAGTGTTTTCATATATTTACTAAGATTGTAGATTTGCTATTTAAAATATATTATTACATTTAAGCTTCACAAACAAATTTTGAGATTTTTAAACGAACGTCTGTAAAAAGAAAAATGTACCAAGAGCAATTTTTACATAAAGTTTTTAGTTTTTATAAGTATTTATGTCGATTTTAAAACACCGAAGGAAAATTCTATGAAGTTAATTGAAGTTAGTTACGAAAGCCATCACATTAAAAATCTATTAGAATTACTCATAATTATGGACAGGTCTATTCATATTCATTAAAGAAATATTATATTATTATAGAAACAGCTATAGTTAAATATTTGTTATACAAATTCCTATAAACTTATTAATTTATTATGGAACTAGCTGACGTTGGTAAACAATTTTACTTATGATGAAATTATGAGTGTGGTTCAATTAGTACTGAGCGTTCTGATTTATTTCCTGACTGCCAAAAGGCGCCTCCTTTTATACTGAATACAAGTATATATGTAATGTATTTCCAGGTCAATTTGGCTATATTACCAAATTTCAAATGAATGAATGAAGCGATTATGATTAAATATATTATTTGAAAAAATAAACTACTTTTACGGATTCTATCGCGTTTGTATTTGATTATTAATTTCCCGACGTCTCGAACACTTTACAGTGATCATGGTCACGGGAGGACTCCCGTGATTGTTCAAAACTTTTCTGTATATTATACTAGCTTCTGCCCGCGTAAAAGATTACTTTTCTAAAGTTTTTCATCCCCTATTTTTATTTTACCCCTTAAGGGTAAATTTTTACAACATGTTAATGTCATATTTATTTATATCTAATCAATAGCTTAAAAATAAGTTTCAAGCGTCTGGCTTTAAAAATGACGATACTTCCTTACAACGTTTCATCCCCCTTTACAACCTTTTTTTGCATTAAAAAGTAGCCTATGTCCTTTGTCGGGCTCTGGACTATCTGTGTACCAAATTTCATTTAGATCGGTTCAGTAGTTTTGGCGTGAAAGAGCGACAGACAGAGTTACTTTCGCATTTATAATATTAGTAAGGATTAGATGTTATTATTTGGTACCGAAATATTATATTGTCTTTCAAGAGTTTCAACGTCGAAATAAGCCAACATATAATTGCACATAGGCAAAACATTGCATTTTCAGGTCAATATAATATAACACAATATAATAACAGAGAGAATATTTAACCATGGAATTTATTAAGTGAGGGCAAGAGATATATGTATGAGATAAAGTAGCCTTATAAACAGTATGTTAAAATCCGTCAAAATCATGGGTATCCGCGGAATATAAGCCTGTTGTCAGGATCATCTCATTTACTGTATTCTGGATGACACTATTGCCCTAAAAAAGACAATGATAATCTCTTTCCAATAAATTTTCAGAGATTCTATCAGATGTCCTAACCTATGTAATGTGTCCTAATCTATCGTCAAAGTTAATGCCATCGCTAGTACTTCTGGTGTCAGGACATCTAATTTTTTCTTCTCCGAGTTTTAGTAGTTCATGGGGAAATACGCGGTTCCATACTTATGGCGTCGCGGTTCCATACCTATATCGTCGCGGTTCCGTACTTATGTCGTAGGTATCTCTAACCATTTGTCCAAATTATAAGTTGAGATGGTAATCGAAAATTACTCTATTATATTAGACTTATCTTTTGAATTTTTCGATTACCATCTTCGTAGGAACGTCGGACCTTTAAGATTTGCAAGCCTTAACGTTTGCGTCACTATATAACCCTTTATGAGAGTTATGAATACAAAATAAAAGTTCTTATATCATATCAACATAAACTTATACCAAGCCTTACATTGCTTGTAGGTGTAGTAAAAGTGGATCAAACCCCAACTACAAAGTTGAGCTGCCAGCTCTCTCGCTCACCGAACCTAGAGCGCATTGTCACTGCTCAGACGTCGATTTTCTGCGAGTGTGGTACTACGCCGGACGAACGGGCCCACGCCTGTAGACAGAAAACTGTCCATTATGTGGCCCTCTACTGTGGCGTGCACTAATGTGTCGCTACTCATTACTTTCCCCAAAAATGCAATGAGGGTTCCAAGCCAACCCGCCTGCCGCCTACCAAGCTTGGACATTTTATCCTTCCTTGGGAAGGCCTATATTTTAGCAGTGGTTCTCGATAGTCTGATGGATTGGACTGGAATATTATAATCGTTAAATATTTGATAGTAATAGGATTAAAAGGAATTTATATGCTCATTGCATATAAATTCCTTTCAAACTCAAAATTATTTATTATACATATAAAAATACTGCCCAAGTGCTCCTGGACTTGCATATTGTCAATTTTACTTATATTAATCCAATAATTTACAACTGGCACGGAACGCGATTGGCATTGAGATGCAGCGTTTAAATGGCTTCTTTTTATGCAATCTATACTAATAAATGGAGAGTCGGTTTTGTTCGGTTATACTGCAAAAACTACTGAACCGATCGGAATAATACTTACATCATAAGATGCAGCGTGTTTCGGAGAAGATTTTAGTATATGATATATTGGTGATTAATTATCCGAAACCTATATTTTTTGTGACTTAGAAGTTTAATACTGGTAGAGCCACGCTGTGGATAGTTTTCTGTCAACAGCCTAAAAAATAAAACCTTAGCTGGCGGTCAGTCTATTTAGAATGAAGCAGTGACGATTTTGTTATAACGGCTAACTTCATAGCCGTGTGGTAGCGGCTACGAATACTAACAACCGACCTGGGCCAACTCTATCTGATGCCGTTTGGTCAACAATTACATACCCAAGGAGGGTTGACGTCTGCCAGGCGGCCGGTCATAAAACTATGGCCAATAACTTTTACAATATGTACTATGAAAGAAGAGTACATATTGTATCGACCCCAAGTAATTGGGATAAGAGTAGGAGAATGATGGCTAACTTCATAGCTAATATAATAATTCTTTTGCAATTAACTTGAGATTTCATATCTCCTTTTTATTTGCTTTACCTGCATGTCTGAATATATTCAAATATGTCTACACTTGTATACATAAATATGTTTTTGACAACAGTCATACCTATTCAGCAACTATTTCTAAATTTCAGTTAACACCTAAGCCAATCTATTACTGTACTGTGTGGTAAGCCAATCTAGTATTGTGTGGTAGCGACTACAAATACTATCAACCCTTAATATGCTCGTGTATTACGTAGAAGAATTAATAGCTTTATATCGACTTAAGCCAACACCAACTGATGCCGTTTGGTCAACAATTACATTCCCAATTAAGGTTTACGTCTTGCAGGCGGCAGGTCATAAAACTATTGCCAATAATGTTGCAACATGCCCAAATACATATTGCGTCAACCCAAAGTAATTGGGATAAGAGCAGGAAAATCATGAGTGAGGTGATGCCCAAATTATTCTTGCAAGTCTCGCAAGTCTTGCAACTCTGCTGTTAGAATAACACAGAGTCAATTGTTTTGATAGAAATTAAAAATCCAAATAGAAATGAAAAATTAAACTAAATTAATGAAATACCATTCATCAAGTGGCATTAACTGTACAACTATCAATAATTAGGTACATAACACTTAACGGGAGTGGGACTATAATCACACCTATCTATCATGAGATTATTTAAAATAACATCAAATTATTTCTCCGTGCACTGATATTAAAAATAAAAAATATTAATATTTTGCATTCTTAATCCTTTCTTTGCCAAAAGGAATCATAAAATGCAGTCTAAGGGAGCACTGCGAGACTCTTGCAGCGAATCTTGGTTTTGCATTTGGGCAACACTAATGATGATGACTTAAGCCAATCTATTATATTACATCAAGGAATGTACAAATGAACTGGTAAGTCGTATTCTAACTCCATTCATCATCACAGCCCATAAATGTCCCACTGTTGGGCTAGGGTCTCCTCCATAATGGGAGGGAAATAGGGCTACTATACCACGCTGGTCAGACGTGTTGGTATAGGGTTTTGTGCCGACTTTACCTTCTCTTACATAGATGTTATATGCGTTTTATATCCCATTAGTCGTCTCTTACGATCACCCACGGGTAAGATAGGGGGTGGTGGATTGTATTCTTACTCCGTCACCACCCGGAGATGAACGGGTAAATCGCATTCTTACTCGATTACAATACAGATAATTTGTACAATCACATTATTAATACACACGCATACCGTTCAACCGTAACGAAATATAAAATATTTTCGGTATTAATGCGTCTATCAAATTTATTACGGTATTTACGCTACAATAAACACGTTATTGGGTCAGAGGTTAACGTTCTAGACATTATTCAAGATAACGAAAACATTCACATACAATGGTTCAGCAAACTTACGTCCAAGTTAGAGAAAATAAACATTCGAATACGTTTCACGCATTATTTTAATATATTATAACAAAATTAATATAACCATATGGAGATCTATATCATCATCATCTTAACTCTTATAAGTCCCACAATTGGTCTCGAATTTCCTCCACAATAGAAAGGAAAATTTACCTACTATACCACGCTGGTCAGCTGTGGTAGTATAGGTTTTCATATCGTTTTTACTTCTCTTGCATCGATGTAATATAATAATTTTAGTCGTTTTTTTACAATATCCACGTGCTAATCAGGGGGTAGCAAATTGTATTCTTACTTCGTCACCATACTGAGAAGCCTTCACAATGGGCGGTAAATTAATCTACGCTGATCAGAAAGCTGTGTGGTAGCGGCTACGAATAGGTACTACCAACCCTTACTTTGTTCGTGTAGTTGTTTGGTTGAACGGGATAATCTCAAGAACTACTGGTGCGAATTGAAAAATTCTTTCAGTATTGGATAGCTCATTTATAGAGGAAGGTTATAGGTTATATAACATCACACTACAACCAATAGGAGCGGCGCAGCAATGTAAAATGTTGCAAAAACAGGAAATTATTTGTTCATTTTGAGTTCTTCCATAAAGGGCGCTGTACGTTATAGGAATTGTTTTATTTTTTGACAGGCTATGATCTGAACTAGACATGCACGAAACAGTACTTCGCGAAGTGATGTGATATGGCATTACATTTCATGCCGAGTAATATTACATTTTATCATCACTTCAAACATCACACATGACATGTGTTGCGTAATGCGATAGCGCTCTATATATATATACGGCGGGCGGCGTCAAGAAATATAAGCCTTAATGTTCTGAAAATAAAGCTCAAAATAAATATTCAATTGCCAGACACCGAACATTGCAGAAATGCAGAACAGTACACGGGTGTTCGCGTCATGTTTAATGTGATGTGTGATGTTTAATGTGATGTGATGTTTAGTCGCGTAATGTGTAATATGACAGTACGCGGTCGGGTAATATTACGTGTGATGCATCACTCTCATTACTTACACATGTTTAATCTGAACACACTGCCCGTTCCGTCCGGGCGACGGAAAGGCGGCATGCAGCCTCATTATCCACGAGTACCCTCCTCGTCACAATTGGGCCGATACGACAACTGGTATCAATTTCTTGAGATCCGTGGCCGGCCCATTACATGTGGCTGGGACTCATTTTGTGGAACTCCCTCTCTTGTAATGCATACGAAGTTGCGTTGAATATAGGTATATAATTACTTATAATTTCTGGATCTTATTACATACATACATACATATCATCACGCCATATCTCTTGCAGGGTAGGCAGAGAGAAAAGAGTGCCAGGGAACTCTATCTTTGCATACTTCACTCGCTTCCTCAACATTCATAATTCTCTTCATACACGCTCGCCGGTTTCGGAGACTCTTGACGCCACCTTCCTTCAGTATATGACCGATCTGGTCTAGGTAGGTTAGTCTCGGTCTCCCCCGGTACCTACATCCTTCCACTTTCGCATTGTATATCTTCTTAACCAGACGTACGTTCGGCATTCTTTCCACATGTCCGAACCATCGGAGCATTCCCTTTCGCATCTTTACACCAATACTCTCTTTCATACCTACTCGCTCTCTTACGTCGTCGTTACGAATGCGGTCGGTCAGCCTTACTCCACAGATTTGCCGCAGAGATCGCATTTCGACCGCATTAATTTTACTTTCATACTCTTTTCTGTATACCCAACTCTCGCTTCCATACAGTAATGTTGGGACAAGCACTGCGTTATGTATTGCTACACGTGCTTTCTGGTTGAGGTAGTGGCTACCGAGAAGTTGCCCCAACGCTCCGTTCACTCTATTGCCCGCATTCACTCTTCGCTCTATATCAGTGGTGTACCTTCCATCTCGGCTAAATCCACATCCAAGATATACAAATTCATCCACTTGCTCTAGTACATCATTACCTATTGTTACTCTTACATCTGTTCTGGCTTCATCTCTTTTATCTTATTACTTTAAATAATTTAACTACGATTGAATCGATTATTTCTCTATAAACTATTTTAGTCTTAGCTTAAATTACCGTATGTAATTATTGAAGTAGGACAAGGTTAAAATGGTTACAAGCTAATTTTATTCAATGTTGCCAACATAACGCTCAATAAGATGACAGATAAAAACAAATGACATTTAGCAAAGCGTGACACCGAATAATAAAAACCTACTCACCTATTCTATCTAACAAAACTATACGCTAATAGCTTTTTTGTCTGGGAGGCTACGGTCTATGTTTATCAAGATATATTTTCATCATCCATAGTACGGTAGGTCTAGGCAAATCTGTAAAAGCCACCTGCAACACCTAGACACACAAAAAATAAATATCGGGCTGAAAGCTCTCAGTCCTCACCCACAGTTCGGTCAAAATTGTGAAAGCCAAACTCATCATCTCATAAGCATAACTCATCATTCTACTTGCACTCATTAAACTTAGTTCAACAACAGATCAAAAATACAATCATTTTATTTATTATATACTGCTAGTATGCTCTGAACCAGCTTAGTTCAACTTCAGAGGAAAATTGAGTGCGGCCACTTTTTTATCGGTAGTGAATTTTACATGCCACAGTTTCTACAGTATAGAAACGTCGCTACAGTTTTTTACTTTTAATAAGAATAAAATAAATAAATAAAAAATAAAAAAATTACGAAGCTCTGTAACTAGATCAATATACGGTAACAGGTCCGTTTAAGTCCTTGATCAAAAACTTCTTTCCTAGTGTACATGTAAGTTATTTTTCTGATAAAAACAAAGGATATTTAATATATGAAACTATGGAATTGGTTTAGGAAACAAGAACTATTACCAGCTTCAACACGACACGAATTAAGAAAACTAAATTAAGGTTAGATTGAAATATCTATTATTGGAAACAGGACAAATACCAAGGTCCAAACAACGTTCGCATCCGTAGCATAACATACTATGAATGAAGTAGCTAAAAATAGTCACCAACTCTGTGCAGGGATTAAACTTGAATGGAACACACCCCCGCAACACCTCCCCTTGTTCAAATAGGGCAGTGTGTCAGTTATGACGTAACAGATTCTGACGTCACCAACGCATCCCAGGTGAAGCCAGAAATAGGTCACAATGAACGTAAGCGAGTAACTAATTTATTGAGTTATATTTCAATAGGCTGACCTAGACAGATGAAATTTGAACAAAGTTGAATAGAATCAGGTGAAGGATGATTTTAATCAATTGTATTCAATTGAGAGTAATCTATAAAATCGTTATAAACCGCGCCTATGAATAGTTGAGTAGTATTTACGAAAAATAAGATTTGACGATGTTTTTTTATCATTATGAAATATTTATCTCATCATTCTACAGCTCTTATCTCAATTAATTGGAGTCGACGCAATATGTACTTGTACATATTGTAAAACTTATTGGCAATAGTTTTATGACCGGCCGTCAACCCTCTTTGGGAATGTAATTGTTGACCAAACTGCATCAGGTATAGTTGGCCCAGGCCGATATAAAGCTCTTAGTTGCCTTTAACGACATTCACAAGCGAAGTAAAGGTTGGTAGTATTCGTAGCCACACAGCATGATATACATATATTAAATATATTTTTTTTTATTGCTTATGGTGGCAAACGAGCAAGCAGTACGCGTGATGGTAAGTGTCACTACTACCCATGGACCTTTGATACCAAGGGTATAGCTAGGTCGCTGCCTACCATTAAAATCCCCAAACCCACCCAGTTGGGCTTCCGGCTCTCTCATTTACCGAACGAAGCGCAATAGCACATTGCCATTACTCAGCCGTCGATCTTCTGCGAGAGTCTGGTACTATCCCGGACGGACCGGCCCGCGGCTGTAGACAGAAAACTACCACTAAACAAATAATAAATGAGAGATATGAAAACACTCGATATAAAAGCTAGAGTCCCAAAGCAAGAGGATCGCTAATCAGCATAAAGTTGTGTTACCTCAAATGATATTCTCAACGCTGAACTTCCGTAGCGTTCTGTAAGATGTAAAAGTAGAAAATCTAAATCAAAATGTTTGTTGATAGTAAATTTATAAAAGTTTATTACGACAAAAACTATGACTAAATTTGCCAGCTGTGTAAATGTGATAAAAAATAGTCAAATAATCATACACAAAGCAATTGTAACGTTGCATAATTAAAGTAAATTAATGGGTAAAAAATGGGCGGTTGAACAAAATGAAGGACATTTTAAGCAAAGTTAAGACGAAATTATACAATAATGGTATATTAAATACCGTTTCGTACGAGTTCGTTTGTAAGTGCTCTGTATAATAAGTTTCGATATTTAGATATAGATAGTTTCAATATCTAAAAGTGAGTGGGATTGCTTATAGTAATTAATATTAATATAGACTCCATGTTTGAACATTTGGCGGGAACGGGAAAGTGTCACATCATGGTCTCTATTCTATCCTATTCAATCCTTACTAATATTATAAATGCGAAAGTAACTCTGTCTGTCGCTCTTTCATGCCAAAACTACTAAACCCATTAAAGTGAAATTTGGTACACAGATAGTCTAGAGCCTGATAAAGGTCATAGGCTACTTTATAAAAAAAGGGTTGTAAAGGGGGATGAAAAGTTGTGAGGTATTATCGTCATTTGTGAAGTCAGAATGTTGAAACTTATTTTTGGCTATTTATATTAGATATAAATAAATATGACATTAAAATTTCGTAAAAAAATTACTCTTAAGGGGTAAAATTAAAATAGGGGATGGAAAACTTTAGGAAAGTAACCTGTTACGCGAGCGAAGCCGAAGGGCAGAAGCTAGTATCTTATAGTTTAACGTATTATATTAATAATTTTAATGGCATTTTATTTAGTGGGATGTGGTGCAACTTCTGGAGTGTAGTGAATCCCTACTAATATATAAATGTGAATGTAAGTTTGTTTGTTACGCTTTCACGCTAAAACTACTCAACCGATCATCATGAAACATTGTACACATATTCTTGGAGGTATTAAAAGTAACATATGATACTTTTTATTAAAAAAAATCAAAATTTTTATATGAAAAATAAAAAAATTGTTTGTCAAAAAATCTCAAAATCTAGCTTCTTCAACGCCATCTAGCAGTCCAGTAATGAAGTTCCAACCCTGAGTATTGGTAATACCGTTGCACTGTATTACCGACGGTCAAAAATAAAAATAGGGGATCAAAAACTTTAGGAAACTAACCTTTTACGCGGGCGAAGCCGCGGGCAGAAGCTAGTATGGTATAAAAAAAGAGCTTTACAGATGTTTATGTTTTCTATCAAAATTCTCAGAACATACCATAAACAGTGCTATGCGCTGTTGAGAACGACGATGGGACTTACTGACGGACAGCGATTAATTTGAAGAAACTGAAGTTGTAAAGAATCTGATAATTTGTAAAGTAAATTGTAGCTCGACATTGGCAACAATTAGCTGTTATTAGTAGCTGATTGTCAATACAAAAACGAAGAATTTGACTCCCATGCTTTTCTTGTTCATAGCCCATAAACGTCCCACTATAGTGCATGACACATGGGTCAGCAAACGCAGGATACTTTACAAAGAGAACTGTTGTCCTTTCTCCTGGTGATACCTCAAACACTTTTTGCGACATCCACTGAATAGTAAATACCTTGCGAGACATTATATTCTTAACCAATCAACCACGAGATATGTTTTATTTAGAACTAGCTTTTACCAGCGCCTACGCTCTCGTGGAAGGAAAATATAATGGTTTTTACCCTCCGTATTTTTTTTTTAATTATAAGTATCCTGTGTCCTTTCCAACACCTCGAAGACTATGTGTACAAAGTTTCATGATAATCGGTTCAGTAGTTTTGGCGTGAAACATAACAAACAAATTTACATTCACCTTTATAATATGGATTATAGTTATATGCTTTTGTTATAGGAAAAACAAAATTATTTGTACAACATCATTATTTCAACCCACATAGTTACGTCCCACTGCTGGGCTCAGGTCTCCTTCACAAATTGACATACATTTGTCAGACAGATTTGTTTAGGGTTTTATTTCAGGCTTCCCTTCTCTTGCATATATGTTGTATGCATATATCCCTTAATCGACTTTTACTACATGGGCCAAGAAATGAGGTTAAGAATTGTATTCTTACTCCGTCACCACACGGAGAAATAATTCTACAGTCACGAATAATTTAACACGAAACAAGTATAAAGATAAAGGCTGCAATTCCACATTTGTAACACGTTTAAGAAGCGGAAAATTACAATGGCGTGTCGCACGTTTTATTTATTTTTTTCTAATGTAACTATTCTTAATTGCACATTATTATTTTTTCCCATTGAATGAATAATAAGGTTATTTAACTATTGTTAATTGTTTTGTTTATTAATTAACTATACCACTATACCATAAGCTGAAGAATGGGCTGATTGTTATCTCAACTTTCTCCATATTATCGCTGGTATTGTGGTGAACAGTTAACAAAAGGTAGGTATACATATATGTATCATCATCTTGTTCTTCTTTACTTTTATTGCATATTGGCATTCGATTACTAATACAAGCCTATATTGCCAGTGTCGGGTTACAATTTTCTTCACAATTTGTCAGTTTTTTCATATTAGCATTGTGCGTCAGTAAGTGAAAATCTCCCCGCGTGGCGAAGAGAATAGAATACAAAGGTCGTCACCCCTTACTTGCCCGTGGGAGTCGTGAAAATCGGCTAAGGGTCTCACCGGGAGATTGGGCAGCGTCTATCTCCCGAGTAACTTAATAACATCTACCGCGATCGCCAATCCGCTCGCCAAACGTGGCGATTATGACATTACTACCCTACCAAAATAAATATCAATGTAAAAATAGTCACGGCCCCCAGTCATGGTAGTTCTGCTGTTCTACAGGCTCACTTTGGTAGCGGGCCTGTTGGTGGCGGGGCAAGGGGTGCTAGGAATCTCCGCCCACGATCCGGCTACCAAAAAAATTCGTCCCTTGGCCCTGGTAACACACAACGTTCGGACGCTTAGGACCGACGAGAGGGTCATCGAACTGGAAGAGGAATTGAGCAAAATCCGATGCGACATTGTAGGATTATCAGAAGTGCGAAGAGAGGGGAGGGCACGATAAACCTCCGGTCTGGAAATTTGCTCTTCTACCGGGAGGGAGATCACCCATCCCAAGGCGGTTTAGGGTTTATCGTTCGTAAATCTCTCGTAGAGAACGTGGAGAGGATCGAAAGTGTGTCAACAAGGGTAGCGTGCCCTATACTCAGAATTACCAAACGGTATTCGTTGAAGGTCATACAGGTTTACGCACCGACTTCGACATACTCCGACGACGTAGTGGAGGCCTTATACGAGGATATCTCGAAAGCCATCCACACGTCCAAAACCCACTTCACGGTAGTTATGGTAGACTTCAACGCAAAACTAGGCAAAAGGACAGACGATGAGTTGAGAGTGGGGCAATATGGATTTGGACAGAGAAACCAAAGGGGCCAAAAACTGGCTGACTTTTTGGAGAAGGAAGGCCTCTTCATGATGAAAATTCCTTCTTCAAGAAGCGGGCACAAAGGAAGTGGACCTGGATTAGCCCTGATGGATCCACTAAAAGTCAGATAGACTTCATCTTGACGGACAAAAGACAAATATTCAATGATGTCTCTGTGATCAGCAGGATTAAAACCGGGAGTAATCACCGGATGATTCGAGGCACATTGAATCTTCGTAAGAAAGTCGAGCGGTCCCGCTTGATGAAGTCTACGCTCCGATCTACACCTGTCCAATACCAGAACCCCGATAGTTTTCAACTCAAATTACATAATCGCTTCCAATGCCTGGAAGAGTGCGAATCTTCGAACGATATGAACAACAGGTTCGTGGAAACTATCCACGCGGTCGGGTGAAAATTCTTTAAGGCCCGTCGCGCTACTAGAACAAAAAAGCTTTCTGACCAGACTCTTCAACTCATAGAGAGAATAAAGGAAATGACGGTACAGTCTTCAGCCGATTGGTCCGAACTCAGGCAGCTTAATAGATAAATCTCTAAATCTATGCCACGCGATATTCGCCGATTCAATACACTGCGTATTGAAGAGGCGATAGAGCGAAATCGAGGCTCCAAAGTGTTTGCACGAGATTTGTCTATTGGGCAGAGCCAAATGACTAAGCTGAAGACCGATAATGGTACTGTCATTTCATCCCAGAGTGAGATCTTGGGAGAGGTCGAAACATTCTATGGGCAGTTGTACAAATCATCCCTGAATCCTGTTGTCGGCTTGGTTCAAGACCCCAGATCCAAGCTAACTCGGCACTATACCGAAGAAATCCCGGACGTCAGCTTGTACGAGATCAGAATGGCTCTAAAACAATTAAAGAACGGAAAGGCACCGGGAGATGACGGAATTACCACAGAGCCCCCGAGGGCAGGCGGCAAGCCAGTTTTAAAAGCCCTACAGAAGCTGTTTAATTCTGTCATTCTCGGGGGCGACGTTCCAGAGTCGTGGACCAGAAGTGTAGTGGTGCTGTTTTTCAAGAAGGGCAATAAAACACTTTTAAAGAATTACAGACCCATCTCACTCCTGAGCCACGTGTACAAATTGTTTTCAAGAGTCATTACGAACCGACTCGCGCGCAAGCTAGACGACTTCCAGCCGCCCGAACAAGCCGGTTTCCGAAAAGGTTATAGTACCATAGATCACATCCACAAGCTACGCTAGATTATACAGAAGACCGATGAGTATAATCGACCTCTGTGTCTAGCTTTTATGGACTATGAGAAAGCCTTTGATTCTGTCGAAACTCGGGCAGTGCTGCAGTAGCGATGAGACGAATTGTTTTTTTTTTCAATTCGAATCAATCGAATTAAAATTACTATTGATTCGAATCACAATTCGAATTGATTCGAATCGTCACGTGGGAGTCATCAAATCGCGCGATGAATTTGCGAAAGTATTACGGTCGAATTCGTACTCGTATGTCGAGTCATCCGCCTGTTAAGCCGAGTTGGCGAGTTATAACTCGTTTACATTATTGTTCATTTTAAATGATTTATACAGTTTGTAGTATTACCAATATATTTATAACTACAGGAACATAGTTTACAGGAAACTGTTTCCATCTTCAGTTTTATTGAAAACTCCCTGATCAAACTTTTATTTCCTCTAGATGACGGACGATTTGCAAATGTAATAGGTATGTCAAACGAATCGAATTGTATCCAACCAACTCGTGATTCTTAGAACATTTAATGTATTTTCGTATTTTCTCACTCGTAGAATTCATTCGTTAGATTCTTCGACTCCGTATTAGAGCGAAACAACGAATGTCCAATCAAGCCGAGTCGACTGATCGCTGCGTCGCGCGTCGCCGCGGTCGCCCGCGCTGCGAGTACAACACGAGTTAACGAATTGATTCGGTTTCGGTCAAAGGCGATTCGAATGAACGAGTCAATGGTCTTATTCGAGTTATTCGAATTAAATGATTCGAATTACCCATCGCTATGCTGCAGTCCCTTCAGAGGTGCCAAATTGACTATCAATATATCGAAGTGCTGAAGTGTTTGTATAAAAACGCTACTATGTCGGTCCGCATCCAGGATAAGAGTACGAAACCGATTCAGTTGCAGAAAGATGTGAGACAAGGAGATGTTATCTCTCCGAAACTGTTCACCATTGTGCTGGAAGATGTCTTCAAGCTCTTAGACTGGACCGGACTCGGCATCAACATCAATGGCGAATACATCACTCACCTTCGATTCGCAGATGATATCGTAGTCATTCATGGCAGAATCCCTGGAGGACCTTAGCACCATGCTCAGTGACCTCAGCAAGTTCTCCCAACTAGTAGGGCTACAAATGAACATGGACAAGACGAAAATCATGTCTAATGCCCATGTCACTTCTGTACCGGTCCTGGTTGGGAATGCGATTCTCGAAGTTGTCGATTACTATGTTTACCTAGGACAAACAGTCCAATTAGGTAGATCCAATTTCGAGAAAGAGGTCAGCCGACGAAGCCAACTCGGCTGGGCAGCGTTCGGGAAACTTAGGAGGATCTTCTCGTCTAATATTCCGCAGTGTCTGAAAACAAAGGTTTATAACCAGTGTGTGTTACCAGCGATGACTTACGGCACTGAAACGTGGTCTCTAAATGTCAGCCTCATAAAAAGCTCAAAGTCGCTCAGCGTGCTATGGAGAGGGCTATGCTCGGTATTTCTCTACATGATAAAATCCGCAATACGGAAATCCGGTGTAACCGACATAGCCCGAAGAATTAGCACGTTGAAGTGGCAATGGGCAGGTTACACCGCTCGACGAACAGACAACCGTTGGGGAAAAAAGGTTCTCAAGTGGCGACCACGAATCGGACGACGCAGCGTAGGACGACCCCCCCACTCAGTGGACTGATGACCTCATCAAGGTCGCAGGAAACCGTTGGATGCAGGTGGCACAGGACCGTTACAGATGGCATTCTCGTGGGGAGGCCTATGTCCAACAGTGGACGTTTACGGGCTGATACATGGGTGGAAGTCAAAATCTTGCCTTCAACAGTGCTATGACTACTTATACATATATAACCGTGCCATGACCACGTATCTGGAAATTTTGGTGGCAAGCGAAAACATTTGTTAAACATTTTTATATCATACTCACTATTATTCTAGCAATTCCTTCGCATCACATTACATAAAATGCCGTCAAAATTATTTATTATACAATATTATAACACGTTACGACACTAATACGAGTATATTAAATACAATACATGACGCATTCACATTCCCGCCAAAACACATCATTAACATCATTCGGCCTTTCGCCACCCATAGAAAACAAAGAACTCTGCACTGGTGACCCATCCAAATTGCGATAAAGAGGTATCTGTACGGCAAGTTATGGGGACGCACATCTTGTTACCGCCCTGTGGGGTTTAAGCGGATGTGACCGGCCCATAGTCTGTTCTCCAAAAAAGACCTCTTGAATGAGATAGTGCCGTAATTATCACGCTTAGCAAGCGAGTTTGCGTTCATAGTGAGCTATTATATCTTGTCCAGTAAAAAGCAGCTGTTTGCTCACCTGTTCTTACCAGGATGGATATATATTGTGGCACTAAACCTTACTTTACCATAGGAGTCGTAAAGTCGGGTTATGGATCACCACGAGTATGTACAACAGTACTCTTATGTGTAATTTATAAACACTGCAATCGCCAACTCAACTATCAAGCGTGGCGATTTATACATTATCCCAATAGGAAAATTCCTGCGATATTCAACAGTGGATATAGGCTCAAATATGATATGATAGCTGAATAGATGAGTAATTGATAACAGTGACACAATTTTAAATAAATATAAACTGAACGACCTAATGAACTTCCTATCATTTTTTATGATTATTACTTTAATACATAGACATAATAAGATATGAAAAAGCTGTATGATCAAAATCAAATTATATTCGTAAATGTAACCTAAATTAAATTTATTAATAAAGTTTTTATAAAATTCTTTTGCGAAGAGATTTGAATTTTAGATTTTACACAAACGCATGAAAGGTATGTGTTGTATGGTATTAGCACGTAAATGCGTTTCCACAGCGTCAATAAAAAAAAGACGAAGAGTGTGATAGATAAATAGATACAATAATTATTAATTTTAGTTTTTAATAAATTCAAGGGTATAAAATTATGTTTGTAAATTTTCAAGTAATTATTCCTAAAAATATTTTCTGAAATACACACAATATTTTAGTTTCACATAGTTACTGATTTATAGTCTTTAAAAGTAAATTTTCATTTGGTTCAGTCATTACAAAAATAATCCAGGTCTGTAGTACTACCACATGTAGTAAAATGCAATATAAAATGTTCTTGTCATTATCTTATTATATTATTATTGTCAGTATCAGATGACTAAGGGGATATAAGTAGATGTAGCATTACAAGGTAAAGCGAACTACTCAAAATCCTATACCAACATTTAGGCTAGAGTGGAATAGTATACTCACGCCAAACAGGAAGTACATGGCTTTAAAAAAACAACAGCGCCATCTAGGGATACCCGAAAGAACAGAAGCTTTAAACACAATCATGGTATTTAAAGTTTTGACTTGATATCGACGCTCCTTAGGAACACAATTCTTGCCCACACTGGACTAATTAAAATTATAGGACTGTATTAAATATTTTAGTCGGCTTTTACGACACCCATGCATAATATTAGGATTTATCTATTCATTCATTAGCCCATGTAGTGCATGTCCATAGTTGCCTAAGAAATTGTTGTTGGTTGTCTGTGGCCTAATTTTTGCGATTCTCACGGGAAGGGGTGACGACATATTTCTATTCTTAATGCTAATGCATTACAAAACGGGAAGATAGTGTTATATCCTAACATATACTGCAGTATATACTGTAAGTAAAATCTATGTAATAACGCAGCTCTCAATAATATCAGTTGTATCTGCTCTAAAAGGCATTCAATGTTCCAGTAGGTACCGAAGTTATCTAACCTCATTTTCGGGTTCTTTTTGGACGCCTCCCAAATGATGCCATGTCACAATAAAACTTGATACGGAATCTTTCGGGTCGACATTCTTATACATGCATACAGTTTAGATAAACCGATGTAGCGTTGTATGCTCTTGGAAAGTGGAAATTGCACGGAGATTAGCGAACTCGGCTTTGGGAACATTTCGTTTTGGTAAAAGAAAGTTCTCATAGACAATGTATAATTTTACTTAGATATAATTTTATTATACTACAGGTTACTTTTTGATTCTCTAGATAAGAAAATTCAAGAAAATTTGCTGTTTGAAGGATTTAGTTAGTAGGGGAGAACTGTCCTCCCCTGATCAGGAACGCTGTAGTGTTCGAAACGTAGGAAAATTATTAATCAAATACAAACACGATAGAATTGTAGTATATATGTGGTAGGACCACGCTGTTGACAGTTCTCTATCTATAGTCGCGGGCCGGTCCGTCCGGGGTAGTACCGCACTCTCGCAGAAGATCGACGTCTGAGTAATGGCAATGTGCTATTGCGCTTCGTTCGGTGAGCGAGAGAGCCGCAAGCCCAACTGGGTGGGTTTGGGGTGTGTATTGGTAGGCAGCGGCCTAGCTATACCCTTGCTATTGGAAAGGTCCATGGGCGGTAGAAACACATACCATCAGGTGTGCTGCTTGCTCGTTTCCCACCTCCGAGTTTACTCCTTAAGTACGATTATCAAAACAAGCGCAAAAAAGCTCATTTGACTAAAAATAATATATATATTTTTATTTACATTTATTAAAACTGTTCAGTGAAGTATTATCTCACGTCAGAAAGTGAAAGGTGCGCAGAATAGGTTGCGCACCAAAAACGTAACGAGGTCATTCGATCACTAGATTTTACTCCTCAATTTTTTCTCATACCGGGCGCCTTATATGAAAATCGATTCTTAAGGAGTAAACTCCAATAAAATAAAACGCCTGAACAGATATTTAGAAATTGTAGTGACGAATCATATCCATCACAGCTTAGAAATAAAAGTAACTCATCACAATCGGTCCATTCGTTTAAGAGCTACGATGTCACATACAAACGTGGCTTATAACACCACTGTTTTAGCCACGGAGCAAATACAAAGAGGAGACGGCCTAAGTAACTGTGCACTGTGATTCTCAAGTAGGCCGTGACGTCATCACGTTAACATCAATAGTAGGCGTGGCCTATTAGTCTTCTGTCGTCGCTGACGGTGTTCGTACGGCGCATAAAATTATATTATTGGTGTATTTTTATGTTATTACGAAGAAAACCATGAAGTGTTGTATTTTATCATGTACAAACTACTCTGATAAACGTACAGATGCTATGGAAAGAATCACATTTCATTTGTAAGTATATTTATTTATAATTTATCAAAATAATTTCTAGAAAGTTCTTTTGACGGTATCATATTCAAAAATAATTTTACTCAACGTTAGATGGCACCACTTTGCGTAATAGGACCTAGAACAATAAAAGCACATACAGTTCAAACTATTAAGTTTATTGTAATAGCTAATAACCATGAGTATTAAAATTTATACCCAAAGCCTTTTACCTCGACAAAAATATGAGTTTTATATATAGTTAATAATTATTTTGTAAGCAATACGCCAGCTGTCGTTAACTATGAAGAACTATAAAAGTGTCAAAAATCCAGGGTCGTAATTAGAATATAATTATAACATTCGGATTTTTCATCAAAGAAAAATATTTTTACACTACTTTAAATGAACCTATTATAATTAAACTGTAAATTTTGTATGTTTTAGAATACCGTCCAATGACGATGTTAGAAGCAATGGATTTCAAAAATTAATAGAAAAACTGGACTCCTACGAAATATACAAAGATTTGTTCTTCTCATTTTAACAATGAAGATTTAAAGGACTGTATTGCAGCCAATAGAAACCACTTCGAACAAGCTTTTTATATTTTAAATTGTTTTATATTTATGTATTATACTAACACTGTAAACGTCATAAATATTTTTTGCAATAGAAAAAGGTTTTTCTTTGTTACAGTATTTAGGGCAAGACTAGGTATAGCTCAAGAAATATATGATACAAAAGAGTATTTTATTTTTATTATTGGAACCAATGTCACCCTTTCTCCTTTATTTATTAATAATGTAATTGCACTCGATGTAATTTCATGATAAGATTAACGAGGTTGATCACGTCACAAAAATATTCAAAATGGTGGTGGCGTCGAAGACCGGGTCTTCAAGTTACCTTTGGCATGGCTAAGTTTTAGATGGCCCGTGCGTCAATCAAAGGGTTGCTACCATTCTGGTCTGCGCGCTTGAAATACTCTTTTACATGTCTTGGTCATTGACACCATTGTTGCATTATCAATTGTATAAAGCCTTATTTTAATAGAGTGGTTTGATCCTTTTTTTATATGGAAAAGACAAAAAGGAAGGAAATAATACCGTGTAACTAACATATTTACTAAAAGTCCAACTACTTTCATTCGACAATTTGTTAGAAACCTAAACAAATAATTGTATTATTTGGTCGTATGAAAAGGACACAAATATGAAGAAAAAAAGGTTTCTAAACTTCTGAGTTTATCAGAATGACAGTAAAGAAAAGATGGATTTTTCATAAAATATTAACATTATGAACAATGCTGACAAGCCTTATAAAGAAATTTTCGGTTAATAACAGTAGTCATTCACCTATTCGCTATGCAGAATTATTTGATTATAAACATTTGTATTTGAATAGAGCAAACAGCTAATAAGATTTGTTTGTATCTTTGAAATAAAAAAAAATTAGCACTCCTTGATATAGGTAAATTCTGAGTACGTCCCTGTTACACCATACACTTACTGACATCTAATGCAAGATAGCTCAACTGCATACAATATACGAAATTAGTAGTTGTGCTAATAGCCGGTAGATGGACATGAAGGAGGGAGTGAGACAAGTACTATTACTTGTCTCACTTTCTCCATTAGCAGCGTCCCCCCTCACTCCCTGTAAATGACACGCATTGTTTCATAGAAAATATTCATTACAACAGCTCCTCTTTGTATTTGCTCCGTGGTTTTAGCTTTAAAATATGCAATTTAGAAAAAAATATATTTTAAAATAATAGATAAATGGCAATTCAAATATGTTAGCTATTTGAATAAACGAAATATTATAATTTATACGATGTCAATATAATATAAAAGGATTTAACTTAACTCTAAATTTTTGATAAGATTTTTGCGATATTAATTTTAAAAATAGGCATAAAATTCTGCTTTTATTGACGGGTTATGGTCCAGCCACACTAAGCGGGCCAGTAGGCTAGTGTAGACAGATCATAACCTGTCGTATTAACCTTCTCCGCTAATTGAGCGGGCCACCTGAATTTATTTCATGACAAGTCAAACCAAGGAGAGCTCGAATAAAGAGATACCATTTTGGTTATTCAACCACGTCGACGTTTTGGTAACAAAGCGCCGACAACGCCGCCAACACGCAATTGGTCTTACTGCAGGTAGCTGACTAATTTCATGTTCTGTCGCCCGATAAAGTTTAGGTAAGTAATTTTTCTGCTTAGTCATCTTGTTTTCTTCAATAGAAGTTAGTCTTTTAGAAAATGCTAAATTTGTTGTTCGGTCATATCAATCTAACAAGCCTATTCTTAGATAAACGGATTCTGAGTTTAGTGTAATAGAATTTCTGTATCTCTCACAAAATCAGTTAAGTTTTTTTTTAAAACCACCTTAGGGTCCATTCATAAATTATGTAAGGCGTTTTGGGGTTGGCTGTAGGCTGAATATTATAACTTCTTACTATAGGTAGGAAAGGGGATAGTGAACCGGACATTACGTAAGATATTAAATTGAAAATTACTACTTTTGGTCAAAACTGTGATAGATTAATAAGATTAATGTTATTGCAGTGAGTTAATGATATCTACTTGTAGTAAGCATGGAAGTAATAAGTACTCTGTACAACAGGAATGAGCTCTATCTGTGCATCTTGCAGCAAAAATAAAGAAAATAAAACCTTATGCTAAGGTAGTAAGAGTCTTTTTGCGCGCAAAATAAAAATGAAGCCTAGTGAGAGGGCAACCAGTGTACCCTGTGTCCCGTTCTAACAGTGGACTTAGAATTGCCAGAGTTAAGTTGATTTCAATCCTTTCCTTGTAGGTAGAAAAATATGCGATTGATGTAATGTAATGAAGTAAAAACATTTACTTCTAAAATGTTTTTAAATATAAATAATAATTTATTACCGACATATTAAAGCAATATTATTTGTTGCTAAGTGTAAAACCTTATTAACGCAAACATTTTGCGATTGGGGTATAGGTTTGCTTTTATATGTATGAAATACGGACACCTGACCTGACAACCCCACATGAAATCGTAAATAATAATAATAACATAATTTGTTAGTGAAGAATTACGGTGACCATGCATGACTATTCAATCCTAGTTCAAGAACAAATAACTTAAATACCTATGTATTTTTTATTTTTTTATGAAAATAACTTTGTTTAGATTTCAAATTTCCTAAAGATCTTAATGTCCCTAACATTAAGTTCTTCAGAAAATTTAGGAACAAAAAGAAAGCTATTGTGGAAGAATGTAATAAAGATCAGTCGACATGATCGACGTCAATAGATGATTTGTTAGATCTCGTAGATAACGCTTGTGTTTCAGATTTTAAACTGAACATTATTTTTTATATTGCTGGATATATCGTGAATGGGATGATTCACAAAATTTCTTGTTCAAATTGTGTGGTGTTATTGGATCACAACACCATAGAACACTGTTTATTACATTATTAAATCAATCGTTAAAAAACGTAAACAAAAATAAAATTATCATGTAGGTATGTCGTCCGAGAATTTTATAACAAACTACATACATCGTTAGAATCAGCACATCCTCCTCAATCTATATTTGAAGATCCACATGATATCCTATTGGTGAAGGCGTTAGCCAATTCATATCTCAATTTACGTTTAACTCAATGCAAAATTAGAATCAATGAAACATATAAGGAATAAGCTGGGTTTGCGGCAGAAACTTTACAAGACTGTCTTATTTAGCAATGTCTGATTTAGAATTAAACTTAAATGTAAACTTAACTGTTTTTTCTTAATTAAATATACCACACACCACCTTATCGTAATTTTATCTCAGTCCAGCTGCATGTCGTGTCCCTCAAGGACCAGTAGATAAGTACCTACCTATATGACGCGAGTGTGAAAAGCAAGCAAAAACAGAAAATGTATAGTGCCACAAAGGGCAAGTTTATAATTAGCATCTTCGATTAAAATCCATCTGAAGCAATGATCTGCTGACGTCAGATCACAAATATTTTTTATAATTATTGTCCTTAAATCATATTTCAATATGGTCACCATCGCCAGAGAGGGATAAAAGGTACAGTTCTGAGCTCTCGCTCGGCTTCAATTTTGCGACAACAGCTCATTCCTGTTGTACAGAGTACTTATTACTTCCATGGTAGTAAGAAGATTGTAATAAAATATATTTTCAGAATAAATGGAGTTGTATTTCATCAATAAGACCTTTTCTTGCAAAAATCTTATTAAGGGGCAGGGGGGAGTAGTTGCAATCTTATGATGTCTCACGGTAGGAGGGAGGGGTCCAAAACAGTCTTCAAAATCCCTTACGTTATTTATGAACGGCTCCTTACTCTCTCAAATAAACCCTTGTATCGCCGGGACTTATCAAATCTACAATTAACGGACACAAATTATACCTAGATTCGAAAGAATAAATTAAGATAAACGGTATTATTTAATATGTTAGATTATTTATAAAAACTTATTTTTGTGAGCGAAAAATGATTGTCATAATTATGTGAGATTAGAACTGAAAATCTTATCCAATCGTCTTACCAATTAGACGTGCGTCGACCTTACGTACAGTTACCAAATTCTCACTCGCATTGTTGTCTTTACGGTAAACGAAAACGTTTCACACGCCATCTATCGGCAAACGTTTTCACATTGTTACGATATAATAGTAATGAGTTCGAACTCATGGGCCAAAGTATTGATACCTTGGCCATTTCGTCATCTTTGCAGTTTTATTTCAATGCAGTGACTGAGTAAAAATACAATGATGACACCGTTCATATTATCAAGATAAGGAAAACTCGAAATAAAACCTTTTGCCAATCCAACTGGTTTGTATTCATATTTTAGGATAATTTAAATAACTTTTGTACAAATACCCACAAGTTAACATATCTATATCAGCTAATACTAAATATTAAGCTATAATATTAATTGTTTGTTTAAAGTCAGGAGTCAAGAGTCTCCGAAACCGGCGAGCGTGTATAAAGACAATTATGAATGTTGAGGAAGCGAGTGAAGTATGCAAAGATAAAGTTCTCTGGCACTCTGTTCTCTCTGCCTACCCTGCAAGGGATATGGCGTGATGATATGTATGTATATATGTTTGTTTAAATTGCAAATTTCTATGCTTTCTAAGTGTACATATCTATATCCATCCATATCTATCAATAGGTGTGTGTTCGAATCCCACTTGTGACAATCATTTTTCGCTCGTAATCGGGTTTTTATAAATAATCAAGCATATTAAATGCTAAAATTTCAGTAATTTGAATAACAGCCTTGTGTCATCGTTTAATACAATTCTAACTGCAAAGTTTGAGTATTATTATAAGTCTGTACAATGTGTAAACAACGTCGGGTAGATGGCACACGTCTCCTTAAAGACGAAAATATAATACGATGCGAGAATTGAATATCCTACAATAGTAATGTAAGTGGCACCATGATTGGAGCGGATTTCCAATAGGTATGGGTTCGAATCTCACTTGTGACAATCATTTTCGCTCGTAATTGGGTTTTTGTACATATCTATGTTGTGTTGCGAGGGCAGGTGTGGAGACTAACGTTTAAGATACAGGTTCGGCCTAGTTTACTAGATTAAGGTCAGTTTATATGTTGTTTTTATTTTTGTAGAGCCGGAAGCCCAATTGGGTGGGTTTGAGGTTTATATTGGTAGGCAGCGGCCTAGTTATACTCTTGGTATTGCAAAGGTCCATGGGCAGCAGTGACACTTACCATCAGGTGTACTGCTCGCTCGTTTGCCACCACTAGCAATAAAAAAATACATAAAAAATATATCATCTGGGAAGATCGTAATTCAAAGTAAGACGTTGGTTCCTGAATCCGAGTGTACTTTGTTTATTACTTAAGTGGTCTTTTGTGATGCAAGAATATGTTCCTTACTTTGGACTATTTTAAAAAAATACAACCCAAATATATAACTACCCTCAGACTGCTAGGCTCGAGGAATGAGAGGAAAATGGACCTAAAATACCCTGTCAGTCAAAAAGGTTGATATAGTTTTATTACGAGTTTCTCTGCCCTCGCAATGACGTTATCAGCTTGAGTCCCTTAGTCGTCTTTTACAATCACCCACGGGTAAGAAATGGGGTGGTGAATTGTATTCTTACTCTGTCACCATACAAAACGGCATGTCTTTTTAAATGCATTAGATTTGGATATTAGATTTTCTACTTCATTTATAATCACACGCCTATATACACATTTTTAAATAAACAAGTTTATATTTACGATGTTTTTAGTGAATTTGTTCAAACGGGCTGCCTTAGTTAGCAATGAAGATTCGCCCACTACTCTTACATGTCACTAATTTATGTTTTATAAAATACCCACCTATTTAGTAGCGGGTAGATATAAATCTCTGTAATAACGATAACTTAATGAACATGGGACACCTTAGTCCTCCCGTGACCATGAACGCTGTAAAGTGTTCAAAACGGCGAGGCAATTCAAAATCAAATAGGTACAAACGCGATAGAATCCATAAAAATAGTTTTATTTAAAATTTGTAATAATATAGACATTCGAAAAAAATATGTACATTTTTAAGAACATATAGAAAAACACCGCATTCTCAAATAGCAGCATCTTGTCAAGAAACAAAAGGAAGGCAGTGGAAACTGGGTCAAAGACATGCTTTTAGAAAAAAGAAAAATACCCAATCTTTCTTCAGGGATGCACTACTTAATGTTTGCTCTATGCAAGCGGTAGAAAACTGTGATGAGGTCGGCGAAATGAGGTCTAGCTACAAAGGCACATAATACCGTTGCTGGCAACATCGCGAAGCAGAATGATGACGTAATGGCTTTTAATATTCCGCGGCAAAAACAAAAATAGAAAATAGTCTTTATATTAAATGAACTTTAGCATAATATAATACCTAAGCTACTTACAGCTATTAAAAAAAATATTATGGAGGTAACTTGAAAGCGTCATGTGGTTTTGGTATTATATTCGATATCTTTCTGTTTTAACGTGTTATATTAAATAATTCTGATGGCTTTTTATGTGGAGGAACTACTGGGGTGTAGCGAATATGATATAAAAGTGCTTTACAAATGTGTTCGCTTACCACCAAAACTGCCAGAAGATACCATTAACAGTGGAGCCATGGCACTGTTAAAAACGACAATTTGACTTACTGGCAGATAATGACTAATTTGAAGAAACTAAAGATGTGAAGTATCTGATAATTTGAGAAGTAAATTGGTAGTCGACACTGGCAACAATGGGCTCGTATTAGTTCATTAAAAAAAGAAATGTCAAGTTTATTCTTTTAATACTAGATGTTTACTCGAGTATAAGCAAGTTTTAAACATATACCTACAATAACTTAATTTTTAAGGATTTAATAACAGCAAGCATACCCGAATAACTGCAGCACGAAGGTGGATAATGTGATAAATACTAGGCTGGATGGGCTCGGACGGGCCACCGAAGACATAGACCGGGTTCCGGTGGCCCGCTCGCACGGCGTGGAGAGGTACTTGTAGGGCGGGTTTATGGGGTCGTGCGCCGCTTCATCTGTCGCCCCGGACGGATTTAGCGTGGCGTGACCACTCCATAGCCCACCGCCAAAAAAAAAAGGCTGGATGGGCTGTATGTCGGTTGCAACCAATTTTTACAACTCCCATAGGAAACTAAAGGTATCGTTTGTTGCATCCGGGGCGACGAAAACGCGGCACGTAGCCCCATAATCCACCGTTTGCTCTCCCACCGCCTTTTGGCCGGCCGCTGGTCCCGAATACTTGATGTCCATGGCCAGTCCGGCAGTGAGACGTATATGGGCTAAGATGATGATGTTGTTGAGCAGGTTTAAAAAATATTTATAACCTTGCAATTAGTGCCATTCATATTTAAATAAATATTATTAAACAATCCATAAAATGCTTAAACATCACTTATGTGGTAACTTTTTAGGAGCTATACTGACTGCCCTTCCAATGGATGCCATCACTATAGCAAGTGCATAAATTTGGGTATTGTACTTCACAAATCGCCATCCGACCGCTTTCCGCTTTGTAAGCGAAACTTTTGCATTTTTTTTATTGCTTATGGTGACAAACGAGCAGGCAGCACACCCAATGGTAAACGTCACTGCTGCCTATGGACCTTTGCAATACCAAGGGTATAGCTAGGCCGCTGCCTACCACTACAAACCCACCCCAGTTGGGCTTCCGGCTCTCTCGATGCATCTTGAGTATTTTGATTTTAGTTACTTAGTGGACGACGGAAAAAATTAGAATATATACAGGTTTACATTTTGACTGCACAGCTGGCGTAGTGGTTAAGATACCGACATTTCGTGCCAGTGCCACGGGTTCGATTCTTACGCAGGACAATACTTTGTGCGATCCACAAAATGTTGTTATGAGTCTTAAGTGTAATTTGTCTGCGTTAATTGCATGTGTGTAAAACACAATACATTATCTCCTTAGGGCAGGCGCCAAGTCTTTAAAAAAAAAATTAAAAAGTATATATTTCAATTTAAAAAGTTCAAACCCAATGATTAATTGAAGTACATTTATCAACTTTGAATTGTATCTTCCACTTTCATCATCGCAGTATGTATACCGCTCCTAAGTTCGATGTACTCTCGAATTTCCAAAGACTTCTAGGTTCTTTCTACATTATTCAATCAAAGATAGACAGCCTCATTTATTGTAAACAATCAATAAAGATGGCTACCTACCTATAATGAGCACCTTTTAAGTTATTCTAGTATTAATTAGGTCAGAGTACATTATACGAGACTACATTATACCCACTTTATAGACTATAAAAAAAATCATAAAAAAAAGGTTCGTTTGTTTTGGCGTAGCGAAATTAATTTACAGAATAATTAGTCTTGGTTTTAATAAGGTTTATTTTTAACCCCCGACGCAAAAAGATGAGTGTTATAAGTTTCACGTGTCTGTCTGTGTGTGTGTCTGTCTGTCTGTCTGTGGCATCATAGCTCCCGAACGGACGAAGCAATTTCAATTTAGTTTTTTTTTGTATTAATTATAGACATGAAAGTAACATAACATATATGATGAAGAATTAAATTCTTTAAATTATTTAAATTATTCTCGTTAAATTATTGTATTATATTCCTGTCCTTAAAAATTGTGTGCAATAAAGAGGTATTGTATTGTATTTATTTTATTGTAAGAAGGAAGACGGCGTGGCCGGCCCAATGGCGATGAGGGAATACGGTGGGTTATGGGGCCACGCGCTGCCCTTCCGTCGTCCCGGACGGGACGGGCGGCGTGTGTAAGGACCATAGCCTACCCAAAAAAAAAAGAAGGAAGACGGCGACAGACTGAAGATGTGATTTCAATTAATACAAGCGCATTCCTCGCTTTAGTATACTAGTTTACTTGATATATGTAAAATTGTCTAGAACCAGAGGTAGTCGGCGAATTGGCATATTTATTTTTCATTCGTCCGACTGCGAGGCTCGATATTCATCTAAGTGAAAGGAAAATCGTTTTACTATACCACGCTGATCTTACGAGTTGGTATAAAGCTTGTATCGAGTTTTTCTTCTCTTGCAGTAATGCTTACGGGCTTTAATTGTCTTTAACAATCAATCGATTGGGAAAGGCGTACTGACCATTATTAGAGAGCCGGAAGCGCAACTGGGTTTGTATGGGTCGGCAGCGGCCTAGCTATACCCTTGGTATTGCAAAGGTCAATGGGTGGCAGTGACACTTACCATCACGTGTGCTGCTTGCACGTTTGCCACCAATAGCATTAAAAAAAATGCAATAAAAATAAAGATGTGTTTTTTTTTATTATTAGTATCTTTTCATGTAGGTATCTCATAATACAGTGGGTAGTAGACATTGCTGGGCTGCTGAGATGCATCTGCTGACACATTGCCATCTCCTCGCTTCATTGACAAGTCAGACCATTGAGTCGGGATAAAGATCGGGTTAAAGTTGCTGTTACATTTTTACTGGAGAGCTGCTTGACCTTGGTCATTCCTCAGCCCTACTGCACGGGAAAGTAAGGTGGGTGGTGTTATATTTTATTCGTAACCCCATCACCACACTGGCCCTTATTATCCAAATAATATTAATCAAACGTTTAGATATTGACAATAATTATACTTTAAACAAAATACTGAAAACATTACATTCAGTCTCAAAATCATAAGCCTCACTTTAGTAAAAAAGAAGTCGAAATAAATTTATCACCATTCCAAATAAGAGTTCCCGGGTAATTTTAGAATCCATACTTATTCTCCAGATCAGTCGCAATTTACTTGATAAATAAAGTTAAAACGTATTTTTTATAATAAGTCTAGTAAGTGAAAAGGATAAACAAAAGCCTCAATAGTTACACAGAAATATAGATAAAGAAATTGAATGCGTAAGGTAACACGCTTTTTCCCACCCCTACGACCAGGCTGACATTGGCCTTCCGTGCACCTAACACAATCAATACAACTTGTAAAGGATAATATCTAAAGAAAACAGAATAACATACTCACATAGTATGACAGGAAAATCGAAGGAAACAACACAAACACTAAATAACCAAGTCGCGAATCAAAAATATCAATGTTAATTCAATAAAATATTAGAAAAAATCTACTGAAACAGATAACACGACGACTAGCGGCCGCCCATTTTGTTTTCTGTCAATTTTCGCAGTACGACTTGCCAGTAAGAAAAATATTTTCGAAAGCAAGTTGTAAGAATATTTCAGCATTGTAAATGAAAATTACACTTAGCGAAGAACTATAAGAATTTATTGAAATTCGTTTTGATTATTTCGCTATACAATTATTTTATACTTCCTAAAAATTATGAAATATTTTTGTAGGTAGGTCAACATTCTCTTTCTCCTCTTCTATAATGTAGTGATTTAGTGCTCTTTGTTTAAAAGCGACAACGGGTTGAGAGCCCTCAGTGCTCACCCACAGTCCGGGTAAAGTTGTCATAGCTCTGAGGCTAACAACAAAGTTAAAAAAAAAAAAAAAAAATTAAAAGCGACACACTTTTTTATTTGATAAAATTATATAACTATTTACTTGTATGACAATAATTCTAATCGATGACTTGTCTAGACAACACTAGCTGAAATTGGATTAGCGTAAGACCGTCGTGAAATTTTTAGTTGAATTAACGACAATCAAGCTATACATATATGTATTAGTATATATCTGTGACTGCCTATATAGGCCAGTTGGTATTTATTTTACTAAATATTTAAATTTAATATTACGATGAGCCAGTAAATATAAAGACGTAGAGAGTTGCTGAAGGATATAATCTAACATTATCATTGCAAAAATAAGAAAATGCGTAGTATGATCCTGTACCAACTTACTCTTATGGTATAGGAACATCAGCATGATGTTTATTAATCCACACAGGATTAAAAAGAAGATGAATATTAAAAATTATATTCACTTCTGATGACAAAACCAAATTTTAGGGCAATTAATTTCTCGCCAGGAAGATTTATGATGAAGAAACCAAACAAATAATCGCGATACATTCTGCAGTTATACTTAAAATATTTTTTTAGGGACATCAAACGCCATCTAGAATAAATAAAACGAATCTAATAAAGAAAATTATCATTGTTTGCTGTAAATGAACGTTAAGCGTACAGCGTGGCTTGTATTTACTTGAACTATAAGTTCGTAACACTTGCACTAGATGTCGCTATATGTACCATATTCTTTAATATCGCCTCATTGTAGTAGTTCGTCACAAAATATGGCAGGAGTCATAAAATTGGCCAAAGGAAACAAGGGAAATGAGCAACAATACCCTCAACTGCGTCGCCAAGTCCTTAAGATTCAAGAAAAAATAGCGTTTCTAAGAATGCCAGTTGGAAGACTATATAGCCGCTTTTTTTTTATTATTTAGGGACATTAGGGTACACCAAGAGAAATTTCGTTGACACAAAAATTAGCTATTAACTCTCTAAATACTTTATTGACACGTCATTGTACGATATTAGGCTCAGAAACAGCTTTAAGTGTAAAATTAGAGAAGATATACAATTTTGTAATATCAAAACGACGCTTGGTGCAAAAGGCATCGTACTGGTCGTAAGCCAACTTTGTACCGATGAAGGAAACTGCGAAAATACAAACGAGCAGAAGAGCACAGACTGTTGGGCAGAGTATAGCTCCTAGTTTATTCGTTCGGTCTCCTCTTATCTCAGATCCTATCTCTGAATCTGTCAAACTGTGCACTGATGCCTTCGCCATTACTGTAAGTAATAAAACATGTTGTTTATGCGTTTCATAAAATCTATATGAAACTAATTCTAAAATGAACTTACTTTTTTCAAGACTTTTATTAAAAATATATTAATTTTCTTTCTAAGATTACTGAAAAATAGACATTTCTGCAGAACAATACAACGCAATAATTCGACACTGTCAGAGGAACCCATAGAGTAAACTTGGTAAAATAATAACAGGATCTGTTACATTTTCTCTGTGATTTTTAAGAATTTAAAAAATTCTATTAGCAGAAGTACCTACCCATTAAAATTCTATTAGTTGCTTTTTCATGTGGTGAAGAAGTAAGAATACAATTCACCATTCTCTATCTTACCCGTGGGTGATCGTAAGAGACGATTAAGGCATATAAAATGCATCATATCTATGCAAGAGAAGGAAAGCTCGAAAGAAAACCCTATAGCAACACGCTTGATCAGCATGTTACAGTAGCTTAATTAATATTTCTCCCGTTTGGAGGATGTTCCAGCCCAATAGTGGAACATGTATGAGCTCATATAACTAGCAAGAACGAATTACTTGAGAGAAGATATCTATGTAGTACTTAAATATTGTGTAGTATTTTTAGCATAGTGACAAAACGAAGAAGACAATGATTACTTACCCTACCTTTCTGAGTATCATAAAAACGATAAAGTATAATTATTTATTAAGTATAGACCTTACATATTCCACTTAAATTAATAATTGATTTAGGGTCGATGGCACCTTTTTTTGCAGTGGACTATGGAGTTGGTCACGCCCCGCCAAATCGGTCCGGGGCGACGGAAAGGGTGGCGCGCGAACCCATAGACCCACCCTGCAAAGCGCCTCTCTTCATCTTGCGAATGGGCCACAGGTACCCGATCTTTGTCTTCGGTGGCCCGCCCGGCGGTTTACCCTTGCGGGTTCCTCTCAAGTCCTCACGCGGTAAGTTCGAAGGCAGTTCCTGGGCCCAAATTAATTGTTATATTAATTTTTATATATTATATATAATAATACTTTAACGAAAACTTTTTTAATACCTACCAATTTTTTAGATATTTTAAATTTTAATACTTACACGATTAATTATTTTGACAAATGAATTTTATCTTTTAATTTTGTAATTTTAAGATCGTAAAAGGGAAGCAAAAAAAATACAATTAGTAAAAAAAAAAAAAGGATTCAATTTTTGCTATTTACAAAATAATGGCGCCTACAAAAATTTGTCGCCCTAGGCCCGGGCCTCGTGGACCTAAGCGAAAATCCATCACTGCCTTAAATATTTTCTATTGTATCTTGAATAAATTCAATAATCTTTGAATCAGAACGTAGTCAGCAATGAGAAAATCTGACAAGAAATTCTTTTAAATTAGGTACTTCTTTTTATATAAAACTATAGACTACATGCCTTCTCTTCGGCTAAGATCATCATCATCATCATCAACACAGCCCATATATGTCCCACTGTTGGGCTCAGGCCTCCTCCATAATGGGAGAGAAATTAACCTACTCTACCGCACTGGTACGACGTGTTAGTATAGGGTTTTGTTTCGAGTTTTCCTTCTCTCGCATAGATGTTATATGCTTTTTATATCCTTCGTCGTCTCGTACGATCACCCACGGGTAAGATATGGGGTGGTGAATAGTATTATTACTCCGTCACCACACCGAAAGTTATATTTTTGAGATATATGGCTGAAACAGATCCTAAAATGCAAGAGAAGAAATATCCTAAATAAAATGCTAAATAGTCTAATTTCTTTATTACGTGAACCGTGCCCAACAGTGAGATTAACCAAGAGGACGAAACTAAATTGTGTAAGAGTACGGACTAAAAAGTTACATACATACATACCATCACGACATGTCCCTTGCAGGGTAGGTAGAGAGAACAGAGTGTCAGAGAACTCTATCCTTGCATACTTCACTCGCTTCCTCAACATTCATAATTCTCTTCATACACGCTCGCAGGTTTCGGAGACTCTTGACTCCACCTTCCTTCAGTACATGACCGATCTGGTCTAGGTAGGTGAGTCTCGGTCTCCCCCGGTACCTACATCGTTTTACTTTCGCATTATATATGTATCTTCTTAACAAGACGTTCGTTCGGCATTCTTTCCACATGTCCGAACCATCGGAGCACTAAAAAGTTCTTAATACATTAGGCAACTATAAGACATGTGTACTATTGCCATACAACTTTACATAGTAATTTACTTACTCTGTGGGCCATTGTCAAGGATTTTACAATCGTAACTATAAAATTTAATCGACTTTTGACGGGAATTTGAAAACGTCATGTGGTGCTCTTGTATTATATTCGATATCTTAGTGCTTTAACGTGTTATATTAGATAATTTTGATGGCATTTTATGTAATTTGATGCGCGGAACTACTGGGCTGTAGTGAATATCATATAAAAATGTTTTACAACGTTTTCGTTTTCCATCAAAATTCCAACAAGATACCATTAACAGTGTGGCCATTGCACTGTTGAAGGTGACGATTTGACTTAGACCATGACTAACCTGACAAGACTATAAACATAAAATAATAATAACTTGACACTGGCACCAATAGCTCGTATAAGTAGCTGATTGCCAATATACAAAGAGAAGAAGAAGAAGAAGAAAATTTAATCGTTTACGCAATTGCATACTCAGCTAAGGCAATATATTGATAATAAGTTAAGGCATAAATATATTGATGAACATTTGTAAAGGATTAAATTATACATTAGAGTAAATAACATAATTTATAATAAGATTCATAAATATATAATATATTTTAGGTAAGTTATTTCATCATCATCTCAGCTCATATATGTCCCACTTCCGGAGTGAAGCTGCCTCCAAAATTAGACGAAAATTGAGCTTCTATACCACGCTGGTTAGATCAAAACAAATCAAATCATTTATTATGCTTATGTATAAGGCTTATGCATGAGGCTTATGCCCCATAAGGGCACTTACATATTGTTAATTTTACATTTTTTTAAAATCAATTACATATAATCTACCACCGGATCGGAACGCGGCCACAGACTAAGAAGATCCGACAAAAAGCTCACCAGGCACGACATTTTTATGTTATCCACATATTTTAATTAAGATTATGAGATGCCCTGAAAACAAGGATTACAAGGATATATTTTTTAAATGTCAAATATAAAATTAAAACAAAAATAAAGAAATGTGTATTAAAAAAAACAGACGGGTTGCTATAAGGTTTTTATCACGAGTTTTTGTTCTCTTTTACGGATGTTATATGCATATCATATGCCTTTGGTCATCTATTACGAAATTAAGATGGCAAGATGGTGGTGCATAGTATTCTCAATCCGTCATCACACGGAATATGGATGTTGTGTTATTTATTTATTTTTATTCTGGATAATCCGCATGATGACGTATTAAGAACACAGTCTATCGTTACCTCTGACTATTGCCGTGGTAGTTTGTGGATCGCACAAAGTATTGTTCTGCGTGGGAATCGAATCCACGTCACTTGGTACGGTAAATATGTGTAACCGCCTTACCAATTATACCAGAGTGGATTAGACGTAAAATATGGCAATTACAAGTAAGATAACAGAATTGAGACTCTAATTATGGCTGCACAGATGGGATAGTAGTTAGGGCAGTATCCTACCGTGCCAGTACCTACTATGGGTTCGATTCCTACGTTGGACAATAATTTGTGCAATTCGCAAAATGATGTAATTTTCGCCTGTTAAATTGACTGTTTGTAAAGTCTCCCGCAGGACAAGAATAATTACCTTAGTGCGGGGTGTTGTCTTAAAAAACAAAAAATATAATCTTGTCATTTTTCGCTGGTTAATATTTTTTTTATTATACAACAATTACACTCCCACTCTCAAGAATGTTTCTATTTTACAGTTTATGCATATACCTAGAAGAAGAAGAAACGAAGTAACGCCATACTGCTGAAGAGAATAAGAAGCGAGAGCTTGAAGATTTTATATATCAACGTACCTAATATTTCTTTATGAAAATGAAGTATGTGATATATTTTTTTTTATATACCGCCTTTGTCTTCATTCTATTTGTTACGTTTATTTACTTGCTGACGAAAGTAGATCCTGGTTTATTAGATCTCCCAGAAAAAGCCGCTAAAATGGTAGCCCATAATCGCCATAGGACGCAAACTGAAATAGAATTGGTAAGATATTTATGATCATTTTTTTATAGCTTATGTGGCAAACGAGCAAGCAGCACACCTAATGATAAGTGTTACTGTTGCAGTGAACCTTTGCCATAACGAGGATACAGCTAGGCCGCTGCCTACTAGTGAATACCTCAAACTCACCCAGAAAGTTGAGTTTTCAGCTCTGTTGCTTACCGAACGAAGCACAGCATATTACCACTGGCTCAGACGTCAATTTTCTGTGAGAGTGGTTCTCAGAAAATTGTCAACAGTGTTGTCCTACCACTATTAAACCATTTGAAAAAGATATTAGTCATAATATTAATTGACTTACGATCTAGTATATTTTTTTGAACTAAAATTAACAAAATTTTGGAGAATAACTGAAAAAAAAAACTAAAAGCGAGTGATTATTATTTATTACTATCCCTTCTTTTCCCGCCGGTATCATAAAAATATATTAAAAATTCTATACACAACATCACTGCTTAAGAAGGAATACTCATTGTACAACCCTATGTCAAATCGTTTGGCCAACTTGGTATTGGTAACAACATTATCATCTCAGCTTATAAACTTACCACTGTTGGACTCGAGCTTCCTCCATATGAGTTAAAATGATGATTGTACTGCTGGCTATTTATAAATCCATCGAAAAGCTTTGTATCGATGGTCTGTCCGAATTGTGTCAGAGGCAGAATGGTAAAACCGCTCCACTCACGCCGGACGGTTTAGGCGAGGTATGATCGGACCAGAACCTATCCCAAAACAAATATTTATATAAAGTTATTTGCGAAAGACTGTGTTTCCTTTCGTTTAATAACTTAAAATTATAAAATTTATTTGATTACTAAAACAATATCTTATTTTGCAGCCTTCGGATGTGTACATTGATTTCAGTGAATTGCATAATTAATGCATAAATTGCACTTTGTTAATTAAAATAACACAAAGAATGCAGTTTTAAAATATAAATGCATAAAATATCGTGTATAGTTTTTATTGCTATTGTTATTTTGTCTTGTTGAATATTAAAAATGACATTGAAGTTACTATAGTCTATATTATTACTATAGTTATATAGCCGCTACCACCCAGCTATATATATATATATATATATATATCTTGGATGTGGATTTAGCCGAGATGGAAGGTACACCACTGATATAGAGCGAAGAGTGAATGCGGGAAATAGAGTGAACGGAGCGTTGGGGCAACTTTTCGGCAGCCACCACCTCAGCCAGAAGGCACGTGTAGCAATACATAACGCAGTGCTTGTCCCAACATTACTGTATGGAAGCGAGAGTTGGGTATGCAGAAAAGAGTATGATAGTAAAATTAATGCGGTCGAAATGCGATCTCTGCGGAAAATCTGTGGAGTTAGGCTGACCGACCGCATTCGTAACGACGACGTAAGAGAGCGAGTAGGTATGAAAGAGAGTATTGGTGTAAAGATGCGAAAGGGAATGCTCCGATGGTTCGGACATGTGGAAAGAATGCCGAACGAACGCCTGGTTAAGAAGATATACAATGCGAAAGTGGAAGGATGTAGGTACCGAGGGAGACCGAGACTAACCTACCTAGACCAGATCGGTCATGTACTGAAGGAAGGTGGAGTCAAGAGTCTCCGAAACCGGCGAGCGTGTATGAAGAGAATTATGAATGTTGAGGAAGCGAGTGAAGTATGCAGAGATAGAGTTCTCTGGCACTCTGTTCTCTCTGCCTACCCTGCAAGGGATATGGCGTGATGATATGTATGTATGTATGTATGTATGTATATATATATATATATATATATATATATATATATATATATATATATATATATATATATATATATATAATATCTTATCTCTATATCTCTCTTAGATGACCGAGCCTTGCTCGGTATTTTCTTGTTAGTGTGTTTTGGAAGATATATTTAAATATAATTAAAAAGGCAAAAAGTAAAAATAGAATCTAAGAAAATGTATCGAGCAAAAAGGAGCCAAAATCACGTTTGTTGTGTGGGAACACCCCTTAAATATTTATTTTATTTTATTTTTTAGTACTTGTCGTTATAGCGGCAACAGAAATCGGCATCGAAGTCTTAGTTATAGGGTCCCGTTTTACGCTTTGGGTACGGAGCCCTGAAAAGGTTGATTCACATAAAAACTTGGTATAATGGAAATACTTTTTAAAATTGGAATGTTTCGAAAGTCACAATACTGTATTAATATTAATAGGGCATTTGAAAGTTTCTGAGCTATAAAGAGGTCATACACTTTTAACACTTTTAGGACACGGCGTCATAGGAACGTAGAGTTTGAAATTTTAAATTGTTGGACAGAATTTTTCTAAGCAGAATATTGTAATTGAGAGCCATGATAACACATTGCACCGAATAACTGAAATCCATTGCTCATAAGATGTATTACCCGTTTTAAATTTACTCTGACGAGGGTATATTTACCGCATAATGATTAGTAAAGTGAAAGGAGAATGAGGATAGTGTCCGATGGTTTACTGTGTGAGACACAAGGAGGTTTCAGGAGTGGAAGGGGATGCATGGATCAAGTGTTCTCTCTGCGCAACATTGTGGAAAAGCATCTGGCCCTAGGTCAGAGGGTTTTCTGCAGTTTTGTGGATCTGGAGAGAGCATTTGACACGGTTGTACGAAAGGAACTTTGGGACATTTTACCGGAATATGGTATTAACGGTAACCTGCTGCAGGCTGTGCAATCCAGTTACATGGGCTGTAGAGCCTGTGTGCGGCTGGAGGATGGAATGTCGCCTTGGTTTGACGTCAATATCGGCGTTAAGCAGGGCTGCGTTCTATCAGCCACGCTGTTTATCATATATCTGGATGTCTCCAAAGGTTGAACGATATGAATGTGGGAGTCCAGATGGGTGACTCAGTGGTCTCTGCTCTGCTTTATGCAGATGACGCAGTCCTGCTGGCACAGTCAGCGACTGACCTGCAGACCCTAGTTGACACAATGACAGAAGATTGTAAGAAAAGGGGTCTACGCGTGAATGTGAGCAAAACCAAAGTAATGGTCTTTGAAAGAGATGAAGCCAGAACAGATGTAAGAGTAACAATAGGTAATGATGTACTAGAGCAAGTGGATGAATTTGTATATCTTGGATGTGGATTTAGCCGAGATGGACGGTACACCACTGATATAGAGCGAAGAGTGAATGCGGGAAATAGAGTGAACGGAGCGTTGGGGCAACCTCTCGGCAGCCACCACCTCATCCAGAAGGCACGTGTAGCAATACATAACGCAGTGCTTGTCCCAACATTACTGTATGGAAGCGAGAGTTGGGTATGCAGAAAAGAGTATGAAAGTAAAATTAATGCGGTCGAAATGCGATCTCTTCGGCAAATCTGTGGAGTTAGGCTGACCGACCGCATTCGTAACGACGACGTAAGGGAGCGAGTAGGTATGAAAGAGAGTATTGGTGTAAAGATGCGAAAGGGAATGCTCTGATGGTTCGGACATGTGGAAAGAATGCCGAACGAACGTCTGGTTAAGAAGATATACAATGCGAAAGTGGAAGGATGTAGGTACCGAGGGAGACCGAGACTAACCTACCTAGACCAGATCGGTCAGGTACTGAAGGAAGGTGGAGTCAAGAGTCTCCGAAGCCGGCGAGCGTGTATGAAGAGAATTATGAATGTTGAGGAAGCGAGTGAAGTATGCAGAGATAGAGTTCTCTGGCACTCTGTTCTCTCTGCCTACCCTGCAAGGGATATGACGTGATGATATGTATGTATGTATGTATGATTAGTAAAGAGAGATAGTCATTTGCTATATTTTTGCTCGTTGTTTAGTCAGCGTTTAATCAACATATTTGTAAAAATCGAGATGGAAAGGCTGAGTTATATTAGGAACAATCAATAAGATACAATAGGGAGACAGGATGTTAATGCTGATCAGATTGGTCGCAAGACGCCATGACCTACCTATGTGCGCTACTACGGTCGTTTCAATTTCTTTATACCATTTACTTGCAAATATTGTAAATTATTCGAAGGGGTCGAATATTAAAATAAATCCTTCGAATAAGTGATAAGCCCCAAGTCCGAAAACCGGTCGAGGTCCTGAATACTCTGACGGCTCCCGGTCTCCCAACTCACATCTTAAAATTGAGAGCTGGCGCGCCAAAATTATACAATGCTACCAGTTTGCAAGAGAAAACATTGCATTGCAATGTAATCTGGTCAACTATACTGACTTTTCTCGAGCACTGGTTGTTCTCGAGCAGAGTCTGTATTTATTCTTAGGATTCTCCAAATACCATCAAATTACTCCTTCGAATTTCAGAGAGTGCAGTTTGCCATTAAAGTCTGCTTTGCAATAACCATAAACAAAGCTCGAGGAATTCTTAAGGTAGCGGGAGTAGACTTGAGAGAAAGCTGCTTCTCCCATGGGCAGTTTGTATGTGACATGCTTCAGAGTAAGCTCACAGAGTAGCCTGGTTAGCATCCGAAAGAAAAACAAAAGATATTGTTTACAAAGAAATACTGTAATAGGTGTAGTATCGCGGGTGGATATCAAAGAAGCGGTACCAGTGGTCGGCTAATTTCGAAGGAAAAGACGGTGGGTTATGGGCCGCATACTACCCTTCCGTCGTCTCGGTCGGAATGAGCCCGATGTGTTCAAAACATAGCCTGCTAAGAAAAAGGCCTCGTGTCCACAATATATAACAAAATTTCATTTTATTTTCATGTTTATTAAACCTTCCCTACACTATAATAAAGATTGTTATCATCATCATCATGACAGTCCATATACGACCCCACTGTTGGGCTCGGGCCTCCTCCATAATGGGAGGAAAGTTAACCTACTATACCGCGCTTGTCAGACGTGTTGGTATAGGGTTTTGTTTCGAGTTTTCCTTCTTTTGCATAGATGTTATATGCATATTATATGCCTAAGTCGTCTCTTACGATCACCCACGGGTAAGATGTGTGTGCGGGGTGGTGAATTTTATTCTTACTCCGTCACCACATGTAAAAGATTGTTATACTATATAAATATACAAACATTTACCTATACATAATAATTTATAAATAACAATAAAATTAATAACGTAAAAAGCAAACAAAAATCCTGTTAGAACCATTTTAGACTTCTACGCAGGCAAAGATGCGGGCAAATGATAATAATTAATAAAATAATAAAAAAGGGCCAAAAAGTAAATAAGAAAAAGTAAGGATCCGAACCGAGCTCTGGTTTGGATTAGACCACTCGATTTTCTTCTTCTTCTTCTTATATATTGGCAATCAGCTACTTATATGAGCTATTGGTGCCAGTGTCAAGTTATAAATATCTTCACGTTTTTAGTCTTTCAGGTAAGTCATTGTCTAAGTCAAATTGTCACCATCAACAGTGCAATGGCCACACAGTCAATGGTATCTTGTGGGAATTTTGATGAAAAACGAAAACGTTGTAAAGCACTTTTATGTGATATTCTCTACATCCCAACAGTTCCGTCACATTACATTACATGAAATGCCATCAAAACCATCCAATACAACACGTTAAAACACTAAGATATCGAATATAATACTATATTACTAATATGACGTTTTCAAATTCCCGTCAAAAGTCCCACTCGATTTTCCAACTGACAATGAGCTAAATGTCTATTCTCAATGACAGCGTCAGAATTTGAAAACCTTCATATTCTAATAGTTTTAATATAACGAAAAATTTTATTTTTTGAAGCCGAAAAAAGCTGACAAAACAATATTTTCTATAAATGAAACCTAGCTAGATCGATTATTCAAGCCTGGAACCTCTTGTATGCTTAATTTCAAGAGAATCGTTGGAGCCGTTTTCGAGATTCAGATTACATATCTATATAGGGTGGAAGTGGACCGCTCCCGAAAACAAAGACAGGTGACCCTACTAGTCCTAATTGTAATGATAGGCTAGAAAAAAACTCGATCAGGATAAAAAAAAAATATTTTTTTTCCCTTACACTCTGTATATAAACGAAAGTGGTGTTAGTTACAACACTTATAACTCGAGAACGGCTGCACCAATATTCAAGATTTTTATGTTTTTGAGTTTGCTGTCGTCGGGAATAGGATATAGGATATTAAAATATGATATTAAAAAACAAAAAAAAAAGAAAATTAAAAAATCATAAATTTTAAGCGTTCATTTGTTGATGATGTAACCATGGCAAGTGACAGCACACGCCATTACGTGGTCTAATGGTTTGTTTGGAAAATACCGCAAAAAGTTAAAATTATATAATTTGGAAAATCCAATAGTGCACGCCTCATAATTTTTATATTATTTAGCATTTACTATTAGTCAATGCTATACTATGCACGATAAATAAAGCGCCTTAATTATTTCATTAAGTAAGATCTGGTAGTAATATTAAATAAAGTTGCACTTTAAAAAAAAACTAAAAATTATGCGTACGTATAAAGTACGTACACATATCCGAAGTGATACTTTGGCTATCTACTCTCCCTCTCTCTCTCTCTCTCTCTCTCTCTACTTCTCTTTTTACGGTCGTATTCTTGCCAGATACGGAATATTCGAATATTTTTTTAATCAACTATTTTCTTACTTTACACAAAATAATTGCTTTTTAAAAATATCAAATACGTTTAAACGAATGTTTTTTCTTGACATATGTATACGTGACGGATATTATCCTATAAGTGCAATGTGAGAAAAATACAATCATTTTTAGGTTTGAAAAGTGCTTGATTTTCATATATCGAGAGTAGAGCAAGCGTGCAAAATTTGACCGGTCAGAGTTCGTATTGTGCGAGTGTTACGAATTTTTACGAATATTGTTATAATAAAACATATTATTATGTCTATATTGTCATCAACAATGTCGCGACCAATAAAATCAAATCTTTCCCAACAAAACCGTAATGCAGTTAGAATTCGAAACATAACTAACGTAACCACGGCAGAAGAACAATTTATTGCACGGGCAAACCGTCGCATTAATATGGCCCAACTCCATGTTTCTTAATCACAAGAGTAAAGCGAGGCAGGCCGTGCTGTTGACAATGCAAAATCGTTGAACAAATCTCAGAGATCAACAATTAGTTTATTTTCAACGCATATGAAGGAAAATGTTGTATAACACAAGGTAATTCTTCGTCTTGCTGGCACGTTATTAAAATACTTGATTATTTGAATTTATATATTATTCATATTTATTCTTGATTCTCCTACTCTTATTCCAATTACTTGGGGTCGATACAATATGTACTCTTCTTTCATAGTACATATTGTAAAAGTTATTGGCAATAGTTTTATGACCGGCCGCCTACCAGACGTCAACCTTCCTTGGGAGTGTAATTGTTGACCAAAGGGCATCAGATGGAGTTGGCCGAGGTCGTTATAAGGCTCTTAGTCGTCTTATACGACATCCACGACCAAAGTAAGGGTTGGTAGTGTTTGTAGCTGCTACCACACAGCTAAAAATAACTTAATAATTTTAAATTAATCGAAATCTGCTTATCTCATTCATTAACTGTTAGGCGGAACGAAGTGTGCCGGGTCCGCTAGTCTATACATATAATAAAAATGTAACGGATCGCTGTCTGTACATGGAAGATATATGAGAAAAAATATTACTGGGACCTTTATCAACACGAACAGAACCTAAAACAATGATTGTTAAAATTTTTGTCTGTTTATCTGTGCGTTTGTGCACGCTAATCTCAGAAACGGGTTATCCGATTTAGATGCGGTTTTCGCTAATATATTGTGGTAAGCTTCACTTAACATTTAGCCTTTATTTCATGTCAATTGGTTTATAAATAAAAAAAATTATGTTAATTTAAAAAATGCTCGGAGAAAAATTTCTTTATCGTTTTTTTTTCAAATTACGTACAAATATTCTCCAGTAAAAATAAATAAATACGTATTTCAGCATTTGTTAATTTTCACCCTTTGGGGGTGTAAATTAGGCCTGCGAAGTGGGATGGACGACTCATTAAGTCATTAGCGCCAAGCCACTATTATTAAAGCTGGCAACTTGAAATTTTGCCAGTGGTTTCTTTCTATGACGTAGAGATTTACTAAGAAAGGATTTTACGAAATTACACCCCTAAGGGAACAGAGTGGCAAAGTTTGTATGGGGAGAAAAAAATCTTTATAGATTCTTTTCAAATTACGAGTCGAATCAAATATTCTATGGTAATATCCGGCATTTGTCAATTTTCACCCTCTGGTTGTGTAAATTAGGCCTGTAAAGCGTTTTGAACGACTCATTACCGCCAAACCGAAACTATTAAAGCTAGAAACATTCAATTTTGACGCACGTTTCTTTTTATGACATAGAAATTCAATATAAAAGGATTTTATGAATGCCGCCCCTAAGGGTAGTAACAAAGTGGCAAAGTGTGTATGGGAAGAAAATTTCTTTATCGACTCTTTTCAAATTACGTACAAATATTCTTCGGTAAAAATAAATAAACACGTGTTTCTCTCTCACTCTCCATCAACCCCGCACCAGTGCCGTCATGGCCACCAGTGCTGGCGTGAGAGCTCACACGATACACATAGTAGACGGCAATAGATTCTTGCCTAAGGTTTTAAGATACAGGTTAGGTTTAGCTTCAAAAATGCTCACTCTATAACTCAAATAATAAATCATATCTAACGAGGTCGCAACTCTGCTGGTGAAACAAAACAGTCAATAAAGGGTGGCGATAATTATATTTTTACCCCATGGTCATACCGTAAATAGTATATTAAAGGCAATATAATTTGTAGAATGAATAGAACTTTGAACAACTTTTTCTTTAGCGACTGGCTATGGTATATAGACACACCGCGCCCAATCCGTCCAAGGTGACACATGACTCCATAGCGCGCCGCACACGTACATCTACGTTATACGGGTGGGCCACCGCAACCGGGTATCATCTCCAGTCGAAGCCCTCATGCAGTGAACCTCAATACAGGTACTCACGCTTGCGCCGCCCAAAGCACCGACGGTAGAGCGTTTCAACGTAGAGTATTTTCTCTCAGACCCACCCCATTGCGTAATTCCGTTAGACAACTAACTCGCAGAAGGCGGCGACCGCATCCCAATTTCTGACGCTGTTAATCATCGTCCTAGCGACAAACCTTCAACACCTTGCATTGCTTTTTCTTACTCTGTCAAAAATGACTTTTGCGTGGACGAAGTCGCGGGCGAAAGCTAGTCTATATATATAAAAGAAAGTTGTGTTAGTTACACCATTTATAACTCGAGAACGGCTGGACCAATTTTTATGATTTTTATGTTTTTGACTTTGTAGTCATCGGGAATAGGATATAGGATATTAAAATATGATATTAATAAACAAACAAAAAAATCATTAAAAACAACATCAGTTCTAAACGTTCATTTGTTGATGATGTAACAAAACGTAATTGACAGCTCACGTCATTACGTGGTCTAATGGTTTGTTGAAAATACCGCGAAAAGTTGAAAATAAATTTGACCGGTCAGAGTTCGTTTTGTGCGAGTGTTATGAATTTTTACGAATATTATTATAATAAAACATATTGTGTCTATATTGTCATCACAGTGCCGCGACCAGTAAGATCAAATCTTTCCCGACAAAGCTGAAACGCAATTAGAATTTGAAACATCACGAATGTAACCACGGCAGAAAAACAAGATATTACACGGGAAGACCACCGCGTTAATATGACCCAATTCCGTGCTTCTCAATGACAAGAGCAAACTGAGACAGTCCGTGCCTTTGACAATGCGAAATCGTCGACATCAGAGATCAACAATTAGATAATTTTCAATGCGCATGAAGAAAAATGTCGTATAACACAAGGTACTTCTTCCTCTTGCTGGCACGTTTTTAAAGTACTTGATTTTTTAAATTTATATATTATTCATATTTCATCATCATCACAGCCTATATATGTTCCACTGTTGAGCTCGGGCCTCCTCCGTAATGAGAGGGAAATTAACCTATTATACCGCGCTGGTCAGACGTGTTGGTATAGGGTTTTGTTTCGTGTTTTCCTTCTCTTGCATAGATGTTATATCCCTTAGTCGTCCCTTACGATCACCCACGGGTAAGATAGGGGTGGTGAATTGAATTCTTACTCCGTCACCACACGGTTATTTATTATCGTAATTAAAAAAAAATAACTTAATAATTTTGAATTAATCGTAATCTGCTCTTTTATTAGGCGGAACAGTGTGTGTCGGGTCAGCTAGTATATATATGTCGCATCGCGATCATGAGTACGGTTCGTCAACAACACACAAACGTCATAGTGACGTGTACAGAGCCTAGATAGAGAGGGGATTGACGCTATAAAACGGAGCGAGCGCTCTATGTTCGAGACCATTATCGTACGGATCTCTCTAGTAGTAATACTAGCCTAGGAACTGTACTGTGTACTTCAAAAGTGACTAGTGATAGTTAGTGATTAGTAATTAGTGTAAATAAAGTGAATTATAATCTACGAAGACTTTATTTCTCGTCCGGATCCCTATTGATGCCCACAATGAGTGACCGAGAGGACGACGTGTCTCCGACATCAGAAGTGGGATCACAACGGGCTGAGAAATCATTGAATGGTGAAGAGTTATGGCGTCGAATTATCGAGCAGCAGAACCAAAATATGATGACATTGATTTCCACGTTACAACCACAAGAATCAAGTCGTCGGTTCACCTTACCAGAGTTTAACCCTGATAAGGAAGAAAGTGATGCCACATCGTGGTGTGCAACGGCGGATATTTGTTTTGAAGAAAATCCACCACGTGGCGGCCAGCTAGTGGTTATCATTAGTAAGGCCTTGAAAGGTACCGCTTCGGCATGGCTGTCTCAGATATCATACCCTGGGATAACATGGACGGAATTTAAGGATCTGTTTACTGCGAGGTTCATATCTACAGATACGTGTGCAGGTACCCTCATTAACTTGCATAGTGAAAAGTTAAAAGATAACGAGTCGTTAGCGGCCTGTGCAAGCAGAGTTGTTACGTTTTTGATGAGTCGTTGGAAAGACTGTTCCAAAGAACAGATTGCCGTTGCAACTGCTCTAGCACATATCTCGCAACACGATTCACGATTACAACGCCTAGCTTTTACGACTGAAATTACTACCCGACAGCAACTACAAAAGGAATTACAGGCCTTTTCTTATCGAAAGCAAAAAATCCCTATAGAGGATTCATTGTCGACACCCGATGGAAAACGTGCAAAGTTTTACAAACCGTTAATATTAAAATGTTTCGGTTGTGGAAAACTGGGTCATCGACAGACTGAGTGCAGATCGAAGTCCAAAACTTATAAGCCAAGGTCACCTGTGAAGTCTAAGATGGCTTTCACTTTCAAACGGGTAGATAAGCCATCGAGCATTAGATGTTTCAAGTGTGGAGTATTAGGACATGTTGCAAGTCGCTGTGCTACGGGAACAGGTACTCATGGCGGCAGTACTAGTAGTAGTCCACAGGCCGAGCGTCGAGTCGACCTGTGCGTGGTAGAACCGCCTACGGGATACTTTCAGCATCGCGGATAGTCTCATATTTTTCACTACGATTCTGGTGCTGGGTGTTCATTAGTAAAGGAAAGTTTGGCGACGAAATTTCATGAGAAACGTATTTGCAATATTGTTTCGTTAACCGGCATCGGCTAAAGCAGTGTAAAATCAACGGAACAAATTTTAGTTGAGGTTACAATTAATGAGCACTCCTTAGAGATATTGTTACATGTGCTACCTGATGTCTATTTACGCAGTGACATAATGATTGGACGTGAGATTATGAGTTTAGGGTTTTCAATTGTGATGACGAGTACTAGCTTTCAGCTGTTAAGGAGCAAGGTTGTTAATAGCTGCGCTATCCAGAACTCTTTACCTGATTTTAGTTGTATTGATACAGATATACCCTTTGAACGTAGCTTAATTTGGAAACCTGTGCATGAAGAAATTAGGCAAAAAATAATTTCAATACTGACCAATGATCCCATTTTGAAATTTTTTAATCCTAGCCTCCCTATAGAATTGCACACAGATGCAAGTTCTGAGGTGTATGGCGCCATTTTATTTCAAACCCATAATGACAAACGACACGTCATAACTTACTTTAGCAAACATACATCCCCTGCGGAATCACGATATCACTCGTACGAATTGGAAACGCTAGCTGTTGTAAATGCTATCAAACATTTTAGACAATATTTGCATGGCCATAAATTTTTAGTAGTTACAGACTGTAATTTATTAAAGTCTTCCCAACGTAAAATTGATTTAACACCTAGAGTACATAGATGGTGGTCCTATCTTCAGTGCTTTGACTTCGATGTTGAGTATAGGCCAGGAAGACGTATGGCTCATGCAGATTTTCTATCACGGAATCCTCTACCATCTCCATCAGAAAATAGTCGTCCTAACAGTAAAATAGAGCCTAGGCAGGTAAATATAGTCGAGCTTTCTCAAAATTGGTTAGCCGCTGAACAGCAGCGAGATAGTGAAATAACCAAGATTGTTGATGACTGGAGTAATCATAGGCTGGAGGATAGTTTAGCCAATACATATGTCCTTAGATCCGGTATACTGCATAGAAAGGTTCAACGTAACGGTAGGACTCGGTGTCTTCCGATTGTACCACATGCATTAAAATGGTCCGTTATAAATAATATTCATGATTCCCTTGTTCACCTCGGGTGGGAGAAGAGAAGACTCTGGAGAAAGCGTACTACCCCCGGGCGGGCCGCCCAGGGGTAGTACGTACCACCACCAGTACCACACTGAGCAGAAGATCGACGTCTGAGTAATGGCAATGTGCTATTGCGCGAGAAAGCTGGTAGCTCAACTGGGTGTGTTTTTGGTTTGTATTGGTAGGTAGCGGCTCTAAAGGTCCATGGGTGGCAGTAACATTTACCATCAGCTGTGCTGCTTGCTCGCTTGCTACCAAAAGCAATAATAAAAAAGTAGAATTTTACATAATATTATGGTTCACAAGGGATGATGGGGGGATGATTGGGGGAATCACTAGAGCTAATTCTCTAAACATGTTGGAAATATTTTTTTATGAAAAAGTCAGCTGGAGTTTCTCAGTAGCGGTTACATTTATTGGATTAATTTAAAATGTTACAACTGACAATATGTAAGTGTCCTCGCAGGGTTTATACGTACTCTGGAAGGAAGGGAGGTTGGTTCTCCTGCCAAAGCCGGGACGGCCCCCGGATTCGCCGTCGGCCTACAGGCCCATTGTGCTTCTGGACGATGTGGGTAAGCTGCTGGAGCGTGTCCTCGCTGCCCGCATCGTCCAGCACCTGGAAGAGGTGGGGCCCGATCTATCGGATGCTCAATTTGGGTTTCGGAGGGGGCGTTCGACCATCGGGGCCCTGCTACGCCTGAGGCAGACGGCCGTGGAAGCTGTCGTCGGCAAAGGAGTGCTGTTGGCGGTGTCGTTGGACATCGCCAACGCCTTCAATAGTCTGCCATTCAGCTGCATCAGGGAGGCGCTCCGGTTCCATGGAGTGCCCCTGTACCTCAGGCGGCTGGTGGCAGACTATTTGGAGGAGCGCAGTGTCCTCTACGCGAGCCCCGCAGGGGACATTGTGCGGACGCCCATGTCGTGCGGTGTTCCGCAGGGGTCGGTTCTGGGGCCGACTCTGTGGGACATCGGTTACGACTGGGCGTTGAGAGGGAGTCGCCCCCCCGGGCTGAGGGTTATTTGCTATGCTGACGACACGCTCGACACAGCCCGGGGCAGGACACTCGAAGAGGCGGCGAGCCTGGCCACTCTCGGCACCGAGGAGATGGTCAGGCGAATTGAGGCGCTGGGGCTCAGGGTGGCCCTAAACAAGACGGAGGCCCTACTATTCCATGGGCCCCGTGTGAGGCTGCCCATCGGCGCCTCGTTAGTCGTCAACTCCATCCACATCAGTATCCAGGCCCATATGAGGTATTTGGGTCTGGTGCTCGACGGGCGATGGTGGTTCCGGGAGCATTTTCGTCAAATTGCTCCCCGGCTGGTCGGCGCGGCGTCCGCCCTTTCTCGGCTCATGCCGAACGTGGGCGGACGCAGTTTCGAGGTCCGACGGCTGTATGCGGGGGTGATCCGCTCAATGGCCATGTACGGCGCACCCGTGTGGGTGAGGGCTCTGAACGCCCAGCTCAGGGCGGTGCTGTGGAGGCCACAGCGAGCCATGGCGGTCAGAGCCATTCGCAGGTACCGCACGGTGTCTACCGAGGCGGCATGCCTATTGGCCGGGACACCCCCGTAGGACCTAGAGGCGGAGATGCTCTCCGACCTCTACCGGCGGGTTACCTCAATGCGCGAAGAGGGTGGCTCCCCATCGTTCAACGAGATAGCCACCTGGCGCGAGGGCGCCCGCCGAGAAGTCATCGCCCGTTGGGCTACGCGGCTGGAGAGGCCTAGACACGGTGTTTTTACCGTTGAGGCCCTCCGGCCCGTACTAATGGAGTGGATGGAGCGGCGGCATGGAGTCCTCTCTTTCCGGTTGGTGCAGGTCTTGTCGGGGCATGGTTGCTTCGGCAAGTACCTGCACACGGTCGTGCGGAGGGAGTGGACTCCGTCCTGCCACCATTGCAGTAGCGACGAGGACACGGTGCAACATACGCTCGAGGTATGTTCGGGCTGGGACGGGCAGCGCCGTAACCTCGTCGCTGTCATCGGTGCCGACCTGACGCTGCCGGCTATTGCGCGAGCGATGGTCGACAGCGTCAGGAATTGGGACGCGGTCGCCGCCTTCTGCGAGGCTGTCATCTCGCAGAAGGAGGCGGCGGAACGGGCCCGGGAGGATTCCCGTGACCCGGGCCGCCGCCCGCGGCCGGGGCGGCGCAGGCGCGAGTACCTGCGCCTGATGCCGCCCTAACCGAGGCTTCGGGTGATCGGACCGGTGAATTGTCCGGTCACCCGACGTGAGGCCACCGCGTGAGGACGACGCCTCGACGGCGAAAGCTGTCGGGGCGTCGACTGGAGAGGACCCCGAGAGGGCATAACGCCGAGCGGGCCACCGAAGACAAAGATCGGGTACCGGTGGCCCGCTCGCACGGCGAAGAAGAGGTGCTTGCAGGGTGGGTCAATGGGGTTGCGCGCCGCCTCTTCCGTCGCCCTGGACCGATTTGGCGGGGTGCGACGTCCATAGCCCACCGCAAAAAAAAGAAGAAAAAAAAATAAAAAAAAATAAAGGGTTTACACGTAATAAATGAATTCGAATCTATAGGTAATATAACTAAATGAATTTTAGTTTTTGTTCTAAAATCCGTTCATATTCAATAGAGTTTTTCTTTTTTGGTGGTAGGCTACGGTACGTTACGCCCCGCTAATCCGTCAGGGGCGACAGGAAAAGCGGCGCACGACCCCGTAGACCCGCCCTACAATATACGTCTCGACGCCGCCGCCGTGCGGGTGGGACGCTGGCACGCGGTCTTTTTCTTTAGTGGCAATTCATTACAGTAATTTTATGGTCAACGGCAAGTCTTTCAATATTATGTATCAAGCATAGAGAAAATAGAATTATTGTTACAAATACAGCATAATAGTTTAATAATCTCTAAATTATTGTAATTCTCTGTGATAATTATTTAGTCTATGCCCAAACGTGAGCGCCATTTCATTCATACAGTTCTATTTATTTTATAATTCTACTCATATATTTCTCCTAAAGCTTTATCTCACTAAATATTAATATGAAAATAATGGTGATCTTTATTTGAGAGGCAATAAACAAAAATTGGAAAGCATTTATTACGCCGTACTTTGAATGCGTTTATATCAGTAATGGGTAAAGCAATGGCTTGTGTAATAATTTATTCCATATGTATATTAGTAACGTTTTGTTTTATGGTTTATTTGATGACTACGATAAATCCACCACCGCTTGCACCCCGAAATACAAGTAGAAGTTTAAGATTAATGTCTAATGCAGAGTTGCCAAGAATTACTCTACCACTGTCAGAGGGACCAAAGGTGAGTTCTGACCCAAGCTGTTGGCTTACAGACGATCCAGGCACTAAATTGCGGAAGATTTCTATGTTTTGAACAAACATAGATACATTGAAATCATCATAATTGGGCAATTTTCTTTAAGATATATCGAATCTCTCAGCTCATATACGTCCCACTTTTGGGCTCGAGCCTCCTCCATAATAGGAGGGAAATTGAACTATTATACCACGCTGGTCAGACGTGTTGGTATAGGGTTTTGTTTCGAGTTTTATTTCTCTGGCATAGATGTTATATGCGTTTTATATCCCTTAGACGTCTCTTACGATCACCCACGGGTAAGATAGGGAGTGGTGAATTATATTCTTACTCCGTTAGAAGGTAAGAATCAATAAACGAGAAGTAAGCGGATATCATAGTAACAAAAGGTAACTCGAAATAAAACTGTATGCCAACCCATCATGATAGCGTGGTATGATACACGAGATTCTCTGAACAGGAGGCCTGTGGCCAATATATGGACTGAAATGAAGAGGTCATCATCAATAGATATAATAAAAAGTTTTAATATTATCCATATTTAACAACAATGATTTAAATATGTAAAATGGAGATGTGTGGTAACGGCTACGAATACTACCAACCCTTACTTTGCTCGTGGATGTCGTAGAAGATGACTAAGAGCCTTATAATGACCTAGGCCAACTCCATCTGATGCCGTTTGGTCAACAATTACATTCCCAAGGAGGGTTGACGTCTGGCTGGCGGCCGGTCATAAAACTATTGCTAATAACTTTTACAATACGTACTACTAGCTTCTGCCCGCGGCTACGCCCGCGTTACTTTCCTAAAATTTCAAATTACTGAAATTTAGCATTTAATATGCTTAATTATTTATGCGGTCGAAATGCGATCTCTGCGGAAAATCTGTGGAGTTAGGCTGACCGACCGCATTCGTAACGACGACGTAAGAGAGTGAGTAGGTATGAAAGAGAGTATTGGTGCAAAGATGCGAAAGGGAATGCTCCGATGGTTCGGACATGTGGAAAGAATGCCGAACGAACGTCTGGTTAAGAAGATATACAATGCGAAAGTGGAAGGATGTAGGTACCGAGGGAGACCGAGACTAACCTACCTAGACCAGATCGGTCATGTACTGAAGGAAGGTGGAGTCAAGAGTCTCCGAAACCGGCGAGCGTGTATGAAGAGAATTATGAATGTTGAGGAAGCGAGTGAAGTATGCAGAGATAGAGTTCTCTGGCACTCTGTTCTCTCTGCCTACCCTGCAAGGGATATGGCGTGATGATATGTACATATGTATGTATGTATGTATTTATAAAACCCGATTACGAAGCGAAAAATGATGTCACAAGCGGGATTCAAACCCGCGCCTATTGGGATTCCGGCCCAATCGTGCTGCCACTACACCACCGTGAACGTAGGACATGCAAATTTCCTAAAGTTTTTCATCCCCTAATTTTATTTTACCCCTTTAGGTTACCCTATGACATTAACATGTTTTACAAGATGTTAATGTCATATTTATTTATATCTAATCAATAGCCTAAAATAAGTTTCAAGCTTCTGGCTTTAAAAATGACGATACTTCCTTACAACTTTTCATCCCTCTTTACAGCCCTTTTTTGCATTAAAAAGTAGCCTATGTCCTTTATCAGGCTCTAGACTATCTGTGTACCAAAATTAATTTAGATCGGTTCAGTAATTTTGACGTGAAAGAGCGACAGACAAACAGAGTTACTTTCGCATTTATAATATTAGTAAGGAAGTAAGTTTCCGTGTGGTGACGGAGTAAGAATACTAGCCACCACCCCATATCTTACCCGTGGGTGATCGTACGAGACGACTAAGGGATATTAAACGCATATAACATCTATGCGAGAGAAGGAAAACTCGAAACAAAAACCTATACCAATACGTCGGACCAGCGCGGTATAGTAGGTTAATTTCCCTCCCATTATGGAGGAGGCCCGAGCTCAACAGTGGGACATATGTGGGCTGTGATGATGATGATGATGATGAAGGAAGTAAGGATTTAAGAAGAGTACGTATTGTATCGACCCCAGCAATTGGGATAAGAGTAGAAGAATGATGATGATGATTTCAAACGTTTGCATGAGTATTACAAATTTGAAACAAAACCTCTTACGTGTTTTATCGCGATTGAATCTATTTTTTTAATTTGTCAACGCTTCAAATACTTTTTAATGTTCACGGTCACGGGAGAACAGATCTTCCTACAAACATGATAAAATCTGTAATTTTATTTCAAATTATTTTTCTTTCCAAATTGCAATAATAAAATATTCATCCCCATTTTATATCCACTTAAGCCCCTTAATCGTCTCTTACGAAGAACTAAATGTGAACACATTCTATTCTTATTCAATCGCCAAACAAAACTGATATTTACTTTTATTTAATTTCGTCTTTCGTTTCAGTTCGATGTCTTATATTTCGATGACGCTGGCTCATTTTCTGTCTTAGATACAGCACTATACGGATTGAACAAATCTGAATCCGGTGAGGTAGACTTTTACCCATCAAAGATTCAAAAGATACCGGAAAGTAATATAAAAAACTTTACAGCAGTTTTTAATTATATGGCAAAAAATGCATGTGTTAATGGTAATTCCACCATTGTGGCCTCAAACTGACATAATAGATTCAAGTATGCATAAAGTTACGAGTACAATTTGTCCAACTTCTACGAATTCTTTAATTATCGATTTAACTGCCGTGAACATCTTTAACATAAAATCTAGCATCAATTCTAAAGAGATATGATCTCTTACTAGAAATATCATAATTATACTGGAAACCAGTAAAACGGTGATCAACTGGGAATAATAAACTAGATCAACTCTTTGTATCTGTTTAATTACAAATTTTAGATAATAACGGCCACTCTAGAATTGACATCAATATGGGATCAGATGGTGACAGAAAAAGTGATAACAAGATTAAGTCGAAAATAACCTAGATACTCGTATTAACAATAGCAGAGACAACACAAATTATGATCTCATTAAAGACTATATATCCAACTAGCGGACCCAGCAAACTTCGTTCCGCCTAACAGTCAATGTATGAAAAGTAAAAGTCTTACAACTCGATCGCAGCGGAACCTACCGGGTCCAATTGTGAATCTAAACCATTCTCGAATCTACTTGAACACACACAATAAATTTCAACATAATCCATCCAGCCATTTAGAAGGAGTACAGTGACATACACACGTACATAAGAATTATATATATAAAGATATAAATGATGAAGCAATTAATTTAACCACGCATATATCATCATCATCATCATCATCATCAACCTGCTCTTATCCCAATTTATTTGGGGTCGACGCAATATGTCTTCTCCTTCCATACAACTCTATCAGACGTCATCTCTGTGGTCACTCCTTGTCTATCCATGTCATGTTTCACGCAGTTCATCCATCTTTTCTTCGGTCTTCCCTTACCCCTTAAGCCTTCAACATTCATGCTTAAAGCTTTCCTCACAACATTACTTTCATCCCTTCTCATCTCATTCTTATTAACCACGCATATATCTGAAGTATTAAACAATACTTAACTTATTGTAATCATTGGTATAAAACTCATTAAAAAATCTTAGTATCAATGATTGAATTAAAATAATTCCTTTATCTGAAGATATGATAGATATTTTAAATCACATAATATGTTATAATGATTTAAAAGTTATTGTTGTTAACATAAATGGTAGTGACGACAAAATTAACATTGGAACAGTCACAATTAAAATGCTTGATGGTAAGAAAACCTTAGGTGTCTGGAATGACATCGGCGGGCCGGCCAAGATATCAAGGAAGCTGAAGAAGATGTACCGGTGGTGGGTTCATTGGGCTATGGGGCCGCGCGCCGCCCTTCCGTCGCCCAGGACGGAATGTGCAGAGCATATCCAGATAGCCTGCAAAAAAATGTGTCTTGAATGATATAAATAATACTAATATTTTTAAGAATATATCAAGATTTGAGCCCAATGAAATTATTAATACTAGTAAATCTATAAATAATGACAGAATTATAACGATAGAATAAAAATGAAATGCTATAAGTGGCAATGATTTTCTAATTCTATTATTATTTCTATAGGTCTTTTTCTTGAGATTGGTATTGTATTTAATGAACACTTATATTTTATACATTTTAATCAATTAAATGATTTAATTAAGCGATTTGTTTTCATTAAAAAGAAATCATATATCTTTAATTAGGCTGTGCTTAAGATTTATATTGACTTAGGCCAATTACATCCGATGCTTGAATGTTAAACTCAGAAGTTGAGTTGACGTCGGACAGGTGGCCAGTCGTAAAATTATTGGCAGAAATTTTACAATTTTACGTTCGAAAAAGAGCACACATTGCCTCGACACCAGGTAATTGAAATAAGATCAAGATAATGTATTATTGCTATAAAGATGAGAGCTCAACGAAGTAATTATTCATCCATCAATTTGAACATCAGTTGATCATTGCCCACTATTGTTACAAATTTTCCTAGAGAATATCTATTTTCTCACAGGAAAGTAAGGTATTTTGATAAATTATTCGTAACCTATCACAGTACTGGTATTTCTCGCAATGTACTAAACATTTAAATATTTCTTTCTTTAGACCAGATATATATTAGTTATGTGTACGAATGTGGTCCACAATGAAAGGAAAAAATGTTCCATAGACCTTGAATTTAATAATTGCAACGTTTAGGATTAAAACACGTCAAATTTTTAACAGAAGAGACTGCTAAGGCATGGTATGAACATTAAATGATAATTCAATTAGCGGCAAGGTTGTACCATACATTCCTGCACCGATAAATGAATGCTATGAACTAGAAATTTCATAATCAATACAAAGTTGCAGCGTTGTACACGACAAATGCTTTCTAAAATAAACAACTACAGAAACTCTTGTCCTTGATATAAAATTAGAAGTATAATAAGATTCCTCCTAATATACAGTTTCGTGTTTTCGACAATCTAAGAATATATTTTGTAACCCTTTCATACCTGTCTTCTTCAATAACTACACAATGTTATCACACAATATTATTAATGTAATTGTACCATCCGGAGAGTAGAAGAGGGCAGTTCGTTTCGTGAACATGACCGCCTGACTTTTCTCGGGATTTATCTGAATTTTCGCAACGCTATGTAACGCATCTTAACTACGGTTGTCAGAAATATAGCTGCACAAAAGAGTGCGGTGTCATCAGCATATAGTGCTATTTGTACGCGACTGAATTTCTGCATAGTACTAGTGTATAGCCTAAAGAGGTACGAAGACAGGACCGGCCCTGAGGGACTCTGGCATTGAAAACGTAGGAGGTCGATAACGTCCCTTCTACCTTGTATCGAAAGCTGCGATGACTAAGATAGTCTTGTATTATTAAAATTAAATAATCGGAGATTTTTAACATGTATAATTTATAAATAAGACCCTGGTTCCATACTTTATCGAATCCTTTTTTTTTTGTGGTGGACTATGGATGCGTCTTGCCCCGCCGAATCGGTCCAGGGTGACGGAAAGGCAGCGCGTGACCCCATAGACCCACCGTAAAATTCCTCTCTCTTCGCCGTGCGAGCGGACCACCGGTACTCGATTTTTAACTTCGGTGGCCCGCCCGACTACTTTATCGAATCCTTCGCTATGTCTAGAAATAACCCTTGAATTGTTCCTAATAAACTATTCACTTGTTTATTCGACTAGTCTATGTACTTGCTGAATGCAGCAGTGTCTAACGCGTCGGGTATGATACGTCGTCCAATTCGTAGCCCCTTTTGTACATGTCTTTTCTAATCGTTGTCGAATCGTCGAGCCATGCTGTCTGTCCATTGCTATTTACGTACTCTTTAACAAATCCTTCAAGATCGTCGAAATCGATCGAAAAACCCAGAAGTACGAGATTCATGCATGCGTAACTGTGAGCATCTTCCTCTCACCAAAGCGTATGCCTATCCCTATTAGACATGAACCTCCTTTGTATTAGAAGAAAAAATCCGCTAAGTGCGAGTAACTAGCGCGCGAAGGGTTCCGTACCATAATATATAAAAAAAAATATGTGATGTAACTAAAAATTTAAGGTTTTTAGAATTTTTCCTTTATATATGCTATAAATCTTTTCCGTGTGGTGACGGAGTAAGAATACAAATCACCACCCCCTCTCTTACCCTTGGGTGTCGTAAAAGACGACTAAGGCATATGCATACAACATCTATGCAAGAGACGGAAAACTCGAAACAAAACCCTATGCTAACACGTCTGACCAGCGTGGCATAGTAGGTCAATTTCCCTCCCATAGTGGAGGAGGTCCGAGCCCAACAGTGGGACGTATATGGGCTGAGATGATGATGATATGCTATAAATCGTTGCTTCATGCGAAATTTCAAGATTCTAGGTCAACTGGAAGTACCCTTTAGGTTTTAATTCCCTTGCGAGTAGTTGCGTGTTTGAAAATATGCGGCTTAAATTGCTGTTTCTTTTGATTGCGTTGACATAGAAGTTTGATTTTGTTACAGCTTAAAGGTATTATAGATCTGAGTATTTGATATGAATTTCAATTTAATACCTCTACACGTTCATGAGGAAAGGGGTAGTAAGTTTAAAATTATTAAAAATATTTTTATTATATGATGTAATTAAAAATATACGGTTTTCGCAATCTTTCCTTTATCTGTGATATAAAATGTTGTTTCGTACCAGATTTCAAGATTCTGAGTTCACGGGAAGTACCTTGTAGGTTTTGATTCCCTTGCGAGTGTCGAAAATTTGTGGAAATTTGCGGCATAAACACCTGTATCCTTTGATTGCATTGGCTTAGAAGTTTAATTTTTTCACAGCTTTAAGGGACAGTAGACTTGAGTATTTGATATAAATTTCAGCTTGATACCTTCACGCGTTCCTGAGAAAAAGGGTCTTGACAAACAGACAGACGGACGGACGGACAACAAAGTGATTTTTTCCTTTTGAGGTACGGAACCCTAAAAATGAACTGATTCTCCCGATTAGATGGATTGGCATTATAAGATAGTTCCTTTAGTACCTAATAGTGGTTAGGTTTCATCGTCTCTTACAGTACCTGTTGACACCCAATACTGTGTGTTAAGAAAGGAAGTCTTAAGAGTTAAGAAAATAGCCTCTCACTTGTCTACAGAAGTCATAAAAGCCTTCTTAGGGATCAATAAGACAATTGGTAGCTATACTATCCTTATTTTCTCTTTTTGGGGAGAGCCTACGGTCCGGTCGAATTATGACTAAACTATCCGGGATGGCAGAAGGGATGACGTGAAACCTCAACCTGTCATTCTGTACCTCTTTATAGTTATTTGACAGGCTGCCAGTACCGAGTCCTTGTTATAATGTCTTTCGGGAACCATTTCTTGTCGTTCACGTATTGCGATTACCAGTTAAGCTACTAAAGGTAACAATTATATTCGTAATATTATTCCTACTTGGCGATGCCTGTATTCGAGTTGACTTAATATTGCTTTGATAGCTATAGCAGCTCAAGTGAGCAACCATTTTCCCATTATCCATTCGTTAAGAATATGTTTGGTGCTTCAATAGTTGTGACTGCTTTGCTTTTCTGGTATAAGATGGCTTGTGTAGTTGCACTAGATACAATGTCACTAATGTACGGTTCACGTTAGTATCATAAACATATGGTGGAGGCAGTGCAAAAATGCTGTTAATCAGTGCCTTAACAATTTTGTGTGTTTCATCTTTGTCAAAGGCAGTGCTAACCATCTCTTTTTGCAATAGACACTGATGCATGTACTCAACGGTGGACGATTAAATCTGATTGATCATCTTCATAATCTCAGCTCATATATGTCCTACTGTTGGGCTCAAGCCTCCTCCGTAATGGGAGGGAAATTGACCTACTATTTCAAATTGGTCAGACGTGTTGTGTAGACGTATTGTGGGTGTGTGTGTGGTCTTACATAGATTTTATATGCATTTTATATCCCTTAGTCGTCTCATACGATTACACACGGGTAAGAGAGGGAATGGTGAATTATATTTTTACTCTGACACCACACGGCATCTAATTGATCAATGTTGACAATAATTTTAAAGCATGCGATAATAGATTAACAAAATGAATGAATAATAATTATAATGATAGTAATACAATTTAATGTTATATTATAAAAATAGAATACATTAAAATAAAATTAAATAATATTAAATCTTATACATTTTAAATTGTTACATTATGCAGTCACTTAACATTATAAGAGTGTATAATTAACGGACATAAAATTCTGCCACATTCACAAATTCGACCTTGCAACACAGTTTTTAAACGTTTAATAAGATAAACTGCATTTACATTCTACAATAAAGCTAAAATTAATAGGTGTTGTTTTAACACGTGTTCAAATGTTACCCCACTGGGGGCTTTATCAATCTATGAATGTTGGAATTGTTGCGAAATTCATTTTAGTTATTAAATGTTTTGCTTTTAGCGTTTTATTTGTTATTTTATTTTAAGATGTAAGCTGCACTAATTGCTGACTTGTTGTGACTGCTTGTGGTATCTAGTTCGGCCATATTCTGTAACATCATATGTTTTTTTTATTATAGTGGCAAACGAGCAAGTTGCACCTGATGGTAAGTGGTAGTACCGCTCAAGGACTTTTGCAATACCTACATTTAAGCCGCCGACTGACAATGAAAACCCTAAACCCTCTCAGAAAGTTGAGCTGCTGGCTTTCTCGCTCGCTGAATGAATCGCAACAGTACATTACCACTGCGGAGACGACGATTTTCTGCAAGAGTGGTACTATCCCGGACGGACCAGCCCACGGCTCCTGATAAAAAACTATCAACAGTGTGGCCCTACCATTATTAGATTATACCGATTTTATTGCATTTGTATTTGATAAAATTTGCTGTGTGGTAGCGTTTACGAATACTACCAACCCTTACTTTGCTTGTGGATGTCGTAAAAGACGACTAAGAGCATTATAACGATCTGGGCCAACTCCATCTGATGCCGTTTGGTCAACAATTACATTCCCAAGGAAGGTTGACGTCTGGCGGGTGGCCGGTTATAAAACTATTGCCAACAACTTTTACAATATGTACTATGAAAGAAGAATATATATTGTATCGACCCTAAATAATGGAGATAAGAGTAGGAGAATGATAGTGGATTTGATAATAATAATAATAAACATTTATTTGTAAGAATGCCCGTAGTATACAAGTTCTTTCTTCGTAAATTTTAAGCACTAGCCATATTCTAACCATTAACTGGTGTGTGTATATAAAATATTTATTTACTTTTACTTCTTCTTTTACTTCTATATTGTTGGTGATTTTAATTTACCTGACATTGATTGGTTGAACTTAACTAACCATATACTAACTCACATATCTACATCAGTGTGCCGAAGTGTGCTGAATTTTATGGCGCTGACGAATAGTTCACAATTTAACTCAATCACTAATGATCTGGGACGCATTCTCGATTTAGTTATCTCTAACACTGATAGCGAGGTCGTATCAAGTAGTGCACTTTTAGACCCGGATATACATCACCCACAGTTTGCGTTGACAACGAACTTGAATATTAAATTCATTCCAATGACTTGTCATATGACCCGTAGATATAATTATTACAAGGCCAACTATGACGCCATAAATAGAGAATTAGGTATGATAGATTGGGAGGGAGTGCTTGTTCCTCTTACTTCAGAGCTAGCTGTTAATATTTTCTATGACAAACTTTTTAATACAATTCGTCTTTTTGTTCCACTTACACAAAAAAGGAATTCTAAATTTCCCATCTGGTTTACTTCCTCTCTGGTACATATTTTCAAGAAAAAAGAACACGCATGGATTAAATGGAAGAAATATCGTAATATTTCCGATTACGAAAACTTTGCAAGTAAACTTAGACTTTTCTTAAAGAATCCACTAGGTGTTATCGTAATTATATAAGTTTAATTGAGGACAGCATACCCAAAAATTTGAAAAGCTTTTGGTCAGATGTTTCTAATAGGAAGCAGAAATCAAAATATCCAGCAAGTATGCATTTTGGTGATATTTCCTCACAAAACCCAACGGACATATGCAATTTATTCTCAACTTTTTTTTGTTCTGTTCACGTACCATCTACACTAGATCCTAAGACAGGGAAACCCCCAATTAGCGTTTAAGGTAATTCTATTAATTTGTCCAATATAATTATTGACAAGGAATCAATAATTAATGCAATTAAGTCATTAGATGCTTCTAAGGGTGCTGGTCCTGACGGCTTGCTACCTTACTTTTTTAGAAAAATTTTTGACAACATTTATATTCCCTTATATATTATTTTCTATAAATGTTTATATGAGGGCTCTTTCCCGACCATTTGGAAGCGCGCGCTCAATACCCCTATCTATAAAAGTGGTGAACAAAGTAATGTTGAAAATTATCGACCAATTTCAATACTTTCCACACTGTCGAAACTTTTTGAGAGTCGTGTTCGAAACGCTATATATTCACAATTGCATCAGATAATTATACCAGAGCAACATGGTTTTATTCAAAAGCGCTTTACTACAACAAATCTTACAGTGTTTGCCAATAATTTATTTGATAATATGGATCGTAGAGTTCAAGTAGATTTGGTGTATACGGACTTTCAAAAGGCTTTCGATAGGGTGGATCACAAACTCCTTTTAGATAAAATCGCGTTCAACGGCATTCGTGGTAATTCTACTCCGTTGGTTTGTTTCTTATATATTTAATAGAACACAGCAGGTTGTCATTAACGGATTTGTGTCCGACTCTACAATTGTAAAGTCAGGCGTGCTTCAGGGCTCAATTTTGGGCCCCCTCCTATTTATACTATTTATTAATGACATTGGAAACTGTTTCAGACACTCCAAGTTTTTAATGTACGCTGACGACATTAAAATCTACAAATCCTGTAAAAATATAGCAGATTGTACACTGCTTCAGGACGACCTAGCTAGGTTGTATAACTATTGTATAAATAATAGCTTATCACTTAATCTACCTAAATGTCATAGTATATCATTCACGAAAAACAGAACTAAAATTAATTTTAATTATTATATAAATAACCATAGCTTAAGTATTTTCTTTGCTGTGCGAGACCTGGGAGTAGTTTTTGACTCATCATCTTTACATTTCGACATCCACATAGACAACATTATCAATAGAGGCCTTCAAATGTATGGTTTTGTTATGAGATCTTCGATTGATTTTGTGCGTCCCTCTACTTATTTGCTATTGTATAAGACCCTTGTTCGTTTCCAATTAGAATATGCGACTTCAATTTGGAATCCATTATATAAAAAATATAGTGATAGAATTTAAAATGTACAAAAGAAATTTTTAAGAGCAATGAATTATAAATGTCAAAATTCCAAAGTTTCATATACTGACTTGTTGCAGCGCTATAATGTTCTAAGCTTAGAATCCAGACGACGACTTCTCGGAACTATGGTGTTGTACAACATATGTAACAAAAAATATGATTGCATGGAAATTACGAATAAACTGTGTTATACCGTACCCAGAACTGTTATGCGACAGCAAGCTCGTGTACCTCGGTAGTTTCACTTGGACACGTGCAAAACTAACGCCGGAACACGAGCGCCCCTTCGTCGACTGACTGATGTATACAACACACAGTTCTTAGACGTTGATATTTTTCTACATTCTAAGTATAATTTTAAAAAACAAATTATTGATGTGCTACTTATGAATAACACTGCATAAAACTACTTATGTAACATGTAACTGTTTTATGTCCCCAATAAATAAAATAAAAATTAAAAAAAAATCACATCATTATAATAATTTTAACATTAATAATAAAAATTCATTTCATTCATTTATTTCAATTAAATTTCTCTCTAGTCACAGCTCATTGTCATTTAAAAAATCCTTAACACTAAGTATATTACATTTGTCTAATAAAAATGTGAATAGTTGTAGTTAATAATCTCTTAATTTATTTATTTCCTTAAATCTATTTGGTAACTTATTGTAGATTAGTATTGCCATGCAGTATACATTCTTACTAAATATATTTAACTTTAATTTAGGTACTAATAGTTTGTGAGTATGTCTATCCGGTCTTGTCACAGCATCATTGTGCTTGCAGAATAAGTGCGGATGTTTATGTACATAAATACAAATTTCATATATATATATATACATACTGAGCAGTGACAAAAGATTCCATGTGAAATGTTCTTTACAACTATCTGATTGCTGTATTCCAAACATAGCTCGTATGCATTTTTTTTTGTAAGACAATTGCTCTATTCACATCTATTGAATTACTCCAAAGTATTATTATACTTTTTATTATTCTTACTTTGCATTATCTTAATTTTGAGGATACATACCCATGATATGCATTTAAAGCAGTCTCTAAGGTTGATATACGTCTTAAGTGATATAAAGCGTAAACAAATCTGTCTAGACTTAAAAAGATATATTCAATGCTTCCAGTTATAATGCCTAAAAAAATATGTTTCACCTACTTCCTCAACTATTATATCATTATACTTTATGTTTAAGTTATTTGATTGACTATTGTAAGTCTGGAAATGTATAATTTTTGTTTTATCTTTGTCAATGTGTAAGTAATTGCGATCCAACCACTCAATGATCCTGTCTAATGCTTTGCTTATCTTATATTCTAGATTATTTTAAATGCGATTCTTTATTATTATTGTAGTGTCATTGGCATACAATACACAGCTGTGTTTGGTAGCACTGGGCAAGAAACATATATTAAAAATAATAACGAGCCAAAAATACTCCCCTGTGATACTCCAGAAATATTCATTAATTTAAAGTTTTAACAAATAGATGAGTTGTATTTACTATTCATAGTATTTTTGCGCATTGATAGCGATTTTCTATGTAGCTGCTGAGCCAATCGAGTGCTTTACCTTGAATCCCATACTTTTTTAAGCTTGATTAATAAAAGTTTATAATTTACATAATCAAATGCCTTAGAAAAAAATATAGAAAAAAAAAATATAGAAACTATGTTATTTTTGTTTAATACTTTCAGTAATAATTTTAGTCAGGGTGAAACCAGTCTAGGTGGTTGAGCAATTTTTTCAGAAACTGTTTTGGTCAGGTGGTACAATATTATATTTTTCTAAAAATTTGTAAGCTTTTTATTTTTTCAAAGATCTTTTAAGATAGGTATTAAAGTAATGGGTCTGTAATTGTTCATGTTATTAGACCCTTATACAGAGATTTGATAATCGAAAATTTTAATCAAGCAGGGATATTTACAATAATGATGTTTCGGACACAGGTTTTTATCAACAGTATTAGTTATAAAATATTGTCCCATATTTTTGATACAAATTCATATAAAATATTGTCCCATATTTTTGATACAAATTCATTGAAAGTTGAAAAGGAAATGATTCTACATAAAAAAATATATTGTTTTTGATCAATTATTATAAAACATAAAATTTATAGTATTTATCACATAATGACAATTTAATTTATATTTGCCGAATTTAATATGGTACAACCGAAACGGAACGCGATCACACTAGATAAAAATACGAAAAAAATCTTAGGGTCAAAATACTAGTTATTCACTTTTGAAGCCTAACTGTATATTACTAAATCATCATAATCATCATCCTCTTTTATTCCAATTATTTGGGGTCGATGTACTATGTATTCTTCTTCTATCATACATATTTCAAAGTTATTGGCAATGTTTTATGACCGTCTGCCTGTCATGATCCCTCCTTGGGTATGTAATTGTTGGCCAAACGGCATCAGAAGTTGTCCAAGACGGATATAAAGCTGTTAGTCATCTTTCACGACACCCATAAGCAACCAAAGGTTGGTAGTAGTCGTAGCCGCTACTATACAATACACTTTACTAAGTATGGAATAAAATTATTTTAACCATTATTGTCGATTTTATAAGTGTAAAAAAAAAAAAGTGCTAACTGTATCTTGCACTCTTGCGGTGATTTCTTGGATTTTATTGTAGTTTACATAATATACGAAATATCAGCAAACTACAAACACTTCCACGCCATCTGCAAACGTTCAACGTTCTATCACATCAACACTTACAAATTCAATCATATCGCATAAATTTAATACTTGGGCATTACGCTCTTATTTATAGTATTTCTACACATTACAAAATAAAGCAAGTCTAGTATAATACAGCTACAGACAGCTATTATTTCTTAATCATAAACTCTGAAGAAATGATCTGTAATCTTCGAACGGTTAAGTTGTTGCGAAACTTATGCATTGCGAAACCGATGACTGCTCTTCGAATGATGTGTATTGTTCTCGTGAGCAGATCCCATACACACCGGCTCGTTATAAATTACGCTTATCTCGATGTAAGATGAACATTTTGCACGGTTATTACGCGATTATTTTGACGTTTCATCGCATTGGCAAGTGAGTGAACAGTGAGTTAGTATTTAACTGTATATATTAATTTAATAATACGATATTTATGTTCATTTGAAACCACACTATGAGGCGATATATTTATATTCCACGTCGAACCTTAGAAAGAGAAAATCGACTAATCTCAGCTTCGTAAAACATAGGCCCTGTCGCACTAATGTGTGACAGGGCCTATGTAATATGACCCAGGTAATCCTGGGTCATATGAAGCACTAATATTCTAGATAATATTAGGAGCTCTTAAATCAATGCAATAAGATAAAATACAACCCTGCCTAAAATACAACCTGCTCTACAAACTTTTTTTTTTCTAAATTGTTACAGTTTTTATGTATATTTTTTTCTTGACGCAACTGCACTCTCTAGCTCTTGTACAACGACTGACAAACTCCCGCGGATGGCGTGAGACAGAGAACACTCTACGAAGCCGAAATTAACCGAGTGTCTCTTTCCAAAGATCGACGAGCAATGTTTATTGCCGAGTACTATATATAAAAGTGGTTTGCAGTGTATTGACGGAGTAAGAATACAATTTACCACCCTCCTTTTCATCACCTTCCTTTTCACCACCTTCCTTTTCACCAAAGGGAACGTAAAAGACGACGAAGGAATATATGTGCAAGAAAAGAGATCGAAAAATACCAACTAGTCTATACCAACTCGTGTCAGACGAGTTTTAGCGTGCTATAATAAGTCGATATTCCTTATATTGTTCAGGTAGCTCGAACCCAGCAGTAGGATCTCGATGAACTGAGATGATAATGTTGATGAGTGGTTATCACACCTTATTTCCTCGTGGCAGTGGTGGACAGCAAGAACATGGGTAACAATACTTTCTTGGGAAACATATAGCAACAACTATAATCAAGAATTATTTCCATTTAGGTAGGCCTATGCTCATAGTGGATGTAAATAAATTGATGTAGGGATAAAAAAAACTTTGTTTAATTTAAGAGTAATTATTTATAAAACCCGATTACGAGTAATTATTATCTGTGCAAAGTAAAAGCCTTGCCTTGGTACACAAATGGGCTCTATATCCAAACAGTACAACCCCGATCCCTGAAATGGCCTATGTTGAATAGTAGACATCGATAGGCTAGTGTATAAGTAGATTCTGTAAAAAAAGGTAAATCTTTAATCTAATAAAAGAACTATTGTTTCTTATAATAATTTTATTTAGATTTAATCATTTTTTTCTTTTAAAAATAGAAATTAGTGGTCATGAGTTTGACTCAAACTCAGATCAACCATTTGAGGATTGCCCAAAGAATTGTCTAAGTAGGGATTGAACCGTTAGCGGTCGGACTTAATACAGCCACCTGTGCATTCAATTCAAAATTTATAACATGTATTCAATATTTATTTAATTAAATATATTACAGCTTAACATTTGAACTACCATATTCAGTTCAAGCACATAAATATATATATTTTAGCGGCAAGAACTTTGATTGATAACTCTAATAAGGTTATTCAAGGCGATCGTGTTTAGCTTTCACATAATAATTTAAGGCTTAACAATGGACTGAACTGTGGATATTATTATAAACGAATATTTGTATTTGAGCCATATAGTCACACCTTTATTTTAATGTAATATATAAATATTATAACTAGAACATCCGTGCGAATATTTCGCATCGTTGCAACGTGTTTGTGGAGATTATTACGGTACTTAACTGTAATCTAGGAACGATATGTCTGTTCATTTTGAAAAAGAATCTTTGGATGATTAAGCTTAGTTTGGGATTATATTTTTAATGCTTTATTGAAAATTATATATTGTTCACGATGGGAACAAAAGGAATAAAAATAGGCGAATCTTATAATAATTGTATATTGTATAAGATTCTACAAATTGTTAGCCCGACAATCTTTGGTACGAATGTGTCGGTGTTCTCGTGTAATGTGTTGTATAAGATGGCGGACTCGTAGTCTGTATGAGTGAAGTGAATGTGTGAATGAATGTAATGAATTTAAAGAGTAAGTGTGTGTATGAATGTTGTTATAATTGTATCGGCGGCGACATCCTCCCGGCCGTTGAAAGTAGCCTTTCAACAATCTTGATCCTCAGATGTAGGTAGATGTAGGCAAAGACGATTGATGGCTCGGCGTATGATCCCATTGGCTGTAGAGACGTCGACGACACGGGGTACACCATTGGAGCCGACGTACAATTTATCCACTCGTCCTAAACGCCAGCAAAGCGGTGGTGTATTGTCTTCTTTTATAAGAACGAGGTCGTTGACACGTAAGTCTCTACATCTGGTGCGCCATTTTGTACGTTGCTGTAACTCGGAGACGTATTCTGCAGCCCAACGCTTCCAAAAATGCTGTCTGAATTGTTCGAGACGCTGGAACTGGTTGATGCGATGTGCGGCGTGCTCCAAGAGACACGGTGTCGGCAATGATGTCAAAGGTCTTCCTATTAAAAAATGTCCTGGTGTGAGTGGCACGAAATCATTGGGTGATGGAGAGATTGGACAGAGAGGACGGCTATTAAGGATTGCCTCTATTTGAGCAAACAGTGATGAAAGCTCCTCAAATGTTAGGTGAGAATTCCCTAGCACTCTATTCAAGTGGTGCTTAGCCGACTTCACCCCAGCCTCCCAGAGACCTCCTTGGTGAGAAGCGTATGGTGCTGAGAAGCGGAACTCTATACCACGATGAGACACAAAGTCTAAAATATGCTCTCTATTTGAGACAAGAAATTTTTTAATTTCTTTAGCCGCAGCGACAAAGTTCCTACCATTGTCGCAATGTATAGGGTAAGGTAAACCACGGCGGGCAATAAATCTATTTAAAGTTAAAATAAATGCATCCTTACTTAGCTCACTAACAGCTTCCAAGTGAATACACTTATAGCGGAAGCAAACGAAAACACAGAGATAACATTTTGTTATCTTGCAACCCCGTCCCTTTCGATCCGTGATTAAATATGGCCCGGCAAAGTCTATGCCTACAGAACTAAATGGGAAATCTGGTTCAACACGGTCGGAAGGTAGGTTTCCCATTATATTTGTCATTGTCTGACCTCTAAAACGGCGACAAATCGTACATTGTCGAACCACCCGCCTAGCGATCTGTCGACCTCCGATAGGCCAGTAACGTTCCCTAATAGAGGCAAGAAGTAGTTGTGGCCCAGCATGAAAAAGTCGTTCATGTTCGAACTGGAATAATAATTTTGTAAAATGATTGCTAGAATTTAAAATAATAGGATGTCTTTTATCATATGTGTAAAAGGAAGATTTAATACGTCCGCCCACGCGAAGAATTCCTATAGTATCGACAAACGGATTTAAAGATAAAATCGATGATTTAGTTTTTAAGGGTTTATTTCCTTTTAATAAACAAATTTCAGTTGAAAAGTTTTCATTTTGTGAAATTTTAATGAATATTTTTAATGAATTTTCAAGCTCCGTAGCTTAATAGGGACCAAGACTTTTACTATTGGGATTTTTACAATTATTAGCGAATCTGAGTATCGCAGCAACTACTCTTAGTAGAGTGTTAAATTTAGAAAACTTTTGCATGTTTAAAATATCTTCACTAGGTAGTGATGGTGAAAGCTCTGCCATCAAAGCAGAATGTGCTTTCAATTCTGGCAAATCTATGTGCTTGTGCTCAAGCGTCGGCCAAGAGACTTCTGGCTGGAGAAGAAAGTCAGGTCCGTACCACCATAAGGAGGACTTTGCTGCTTGATCGGGGTCAACGCCTCGAGACGCTAGATCCGCGGGATTGAGTAAACTGGGTACATAGCGCCAAAGACTGGAATCACATATTTCGAGAATACTATTTACTCTGTTAGCTACAAAGGCTTTAGTTTTGTTTGGACACTTTAGCCAACCTAACACGACGGTCGAATCAGTCCAATAGATGTGACGATCAATCTTAATATTTAGGGCCTTACAAACAATGGAGCTTAACTGTGCACCTAATAAAGCTGCAGACAGTTCTAGCCTAGGTATAGTAGTATGTTTTAGGGGCGCTACACGTGACTTAGCACATAATAGAGCAACATTGACTTGGCCATGGGAATTAATTGATTTTAAATATATACAAGCGCTATACGCTCGCTGTGATGCATCACAAAAACAGTGCATCTCTATGCAGACTGCGGTGTCTATTAAAACACATCTAGGAATCTCGAGCTTAGAAATTGTTGGTTTATGCCTTGTGAAATTGAGCCATGTGGAATAAACAGCCTTGGGTACTGGGTCATCCCAGTCTAGCTTCAAATTCCATAGCTCTTGAAGTAGAATTTTAGCTTTAATGGTACATAACGATAATAATCCTAACGGGTCGAAAATTTTGAATGTGGAAGATAATATTGATCTCTTCGTCACAATATTCGTAACGGGAGATATTTGAATTTTAAAATGAAGTTGATCAGAAGAGGGTGTCCAACCAATACCTAGAGTACTTGTAGAGTTACTGATCATGAGGTCTCCCTCCTCAATGTCGCTATGACCATCGAAAATATTGGCTAAGTTGGAGCGATATTTCCGTAAGTGAAATCCGCTCTTAGCCAACTCATTCGAAACTGAATGACGAATATGACGTAGACCTTCGAGAGAATCGGAGCCTGTAATTAAATCGTCGCAATAGAAGTCATTTTTTATAACTGAACTGGCAGTCAAATCTTGTGACTCTTCAGCAATTTGTAACAGGCAACGAGTACTCAGAAAACTAGCGCTTGAAAAGCCATATGTCACTGTATTTAGGCGTAAGATACTTAATGGATCATTTTCATTATCTCGCCATAAAATAAGCTGAAGGTCGCGATCAGCTTCCCTCATGACAACCTGGCGAAACATTTTCTCTATATCTCCTGTTAAAACATATTTATGTTTTCTAAAACGGAGGAGAATATTAAATAGTGGGTCTTGAATAACTGGCCCTATTAATTGGATATCGTTGATTGAAAACCCAGAAGATGTGCGAGCTGAAGCATCGAACACAACTCTTAAAGAGGTGGACTCACTCTCTGCCTTAAGAACTGGATGATGAGGAAGAAAGTATGAACTAAAAGTGTTGTACGTTGCACATTATGAAAGATGCCCTAGCGTCTTATATTCGTGAATGAACTTACTATACAGTACCTTAAGTTCTGGTTGCTTTCTAAAGCGAGCTTCTAAATTTAAAAATCTCTTTTTAGCAAGATTGTAAGAGATACCCAAACTATCAGGTGTGTCTTTGAGTGGAAGAGCGACACAGAAACGGCCATCACTTAACCGCGTTGTGTTTCTTGTGAAGTGCTCTTCGCACAACCTTTCTTCTTCTGTAAGAGTCTTTTCACATGGAAAACTTTCTAATTGCCAAAATTTTTCTAATTGATCATGAAGGTCAGTCATGTAATTTTCTTTAAGAAGAAAGTTACAAGATAACGAAGATTTGTTTATATGCCTTGGTGATGGGAAACAAAGCTTATTTGGTAGAGGACCTCCTATAAGCCATCCTAACTTAGAGCTTTGTAATATAAGCCCTTGATCACTTAAGTGGTGCTGCTCGGCACCTATTATTTTCCAGAATAGTTCAGCACCAATTAGCATTTGTATGGGAGCTGAATGGTTAAACCTTGGGTCAGCTAAAGTAAATCCTAATAAATTAAGTTTAGTGATATCAAAACTAGTTTTAGGAATGTTAGATGAAATACTAGGTAACACTAAGCACGACACATCTGCTTGGAATGATTGACACCTAGAACTAATATGAACCATGCAAGTTTCAGCACTGTATTTTATGGGTGTATCACCAATGCCAGTTAGGGAAGTGTTACATGATTGAGAATTTATATTTAATTTGTTTTTAATATCCTCGGTGATAAACAAGGATTGACTACCACTGTCAAGTAAAGCACGAATAGTCAAAGTTTTACCCGTGGCAGGGTTCTGAACCTGAATTTCAGCAGTACATAATAAAACTTCTGAGGTAGAAATGGATGATAAGGCTATTGAGTCAGACATTTCTGTTGTCTCATTCGCTTCAGAGTCATGTAACATAGTGTTATGACGTTGTTTACAAAGCTTACACGAGCCAGGTAATCGACAACGAGACACCACATGACCACCCCGTAAACAATTTGTACATAAATTAAGCGATAATGCTAATGACATCCTGTCCTTATGATTTTTTGATTTAAAAGTTGCACAGTCGTATATACGATGACTACCTTGACAAACTACACAAAATACCGCTTTAAAAGCCTTTGTGCTACCCGATGTCGTTACTAACGCCTTAGATTGGGTTTTATTAGAGTAGGGTAAATTATTAAATTTAGATTTATTCTTATAATTATCTTGCCTCTCGATTTTATTGCGATGAACTGTTTCAAAAACATCGGCTCGACATTTTAAAAAGGTAAAGAATTGATTTAATGTAGGAATGTCCGACAACGTATTCCTATGCTCTTCCCATTTAAATATAGTACTACTGTCTAGTTTAGTGGTTAGCATAAAAATTACTAATACGTCCCACTTATCGGTGGGAAGACCAAGGGTGCTGAGAGCCCGCAAGTTTTTAGTTACGTGGTCTATTATGTACCTTAGCGACTTGTCAGTCTCCCGCATAGTTTCAAAATTAAATAAAGATTTTAAATGAGCATAAATTAATTGACGTTTGTTATCATATCGTTCGCACAAAAATAACCACGCTTGCGAATAATTACTATCTGTGACTTTCAAATTAGATATAACACCCCTGGCTTCATTCTCTATATAAGAATTTAAATAAAAGAATTTATGAATATTTTTAATAGAATCATTTTCGTGAATCAAAGCGTTAAAGGTTTCTTTAAACTCCAACCACTTAAAATATGAGCCGTCGAATTTAGGTATTTTTATTTCCGGTAATTTAAAACCAAGAGGGTTATGTTTGTTGCACTCATCATGGTGATGACAATGCGAAGTCACAGTATGAGAACGATTAGATTTAATATCGGCAGGATTCGAGTGGGAATTAGTCTCAATTAATTTTTGAGCGCATGCGATACAATGATAGAAATCTTGTTCAATTGCGTCTCGAGCGCTTAACTCCACAGTTTGATGCGTAGCATTGACAACTTCTATTTCACTTTGCAACTCGTCGAACGATATGAATAACGCTTCAAACTTAGATAACTTCATTGCAAGTTTACTTATTTCTATTTCAGAAACAAATTCTAAAGAACACAGATCATCTACATGTTTTTTAAATTTAGTTACGCGTCCTCTAATCGAGCTGCGTTTATATGTTAACTCTTTAAGTTTATCGTCTGTCATTTTAAACTCGCAATGAAATATAAATAATAGTTAAGTTAGCTATTAGCTAATGAGTGAAGTTTGCATACGATACGCTCCTCACGAAAGATAGGTGCACTGCCGTCGGCTGCAAGATCGGGTGACATGAAGTCGGGTGCCGGTGACGGTGACGTCACACGTACAGCTGATCGTGCGTTGCGATGGTAGGGATAAACAAATATGCACCACCGCACGGGCCGACCGCAGCGATCGAAACAAGTAATGCACTGGAATGTGATAAACAAACGCAGCTAAATAAAATGTGATTTAAATAGTGTATTTATGAGGATGTATGTGATTTGAGCAATAATAAAGCTATAGAAAGATAGGTAGAATAATCTAGCGCATCGAACTTTAATCTAGTGCAGTTAATAACGCTGTTTGTGCAAAAAAAAACAATAGTTTGTTGCAGATAAATAAGTGAATAGAATGATGTATAATGATATCGAGGTAGGTAGGCACAGTGCAACATATATGTAGATAGGCTATGCTAGCTCAATTGGTTATAATTTAGCTATAACTCACTAATAGGCGTGATATTTAGGCAATGGGATAAATGGATAAGCTTAGAAATAGCTTTTATCTAGATAGGCTAAACATTTGGTCACTAAAATCACTGTCAACACAAATTTAAGCGGAAAATTAGGGAATATATATAGGAACGAGCTCACTCAGACAGGATAGTGCAGTTGGAATCCTTTGGCGTATCTGCGCCTACTGCGAAAACTCCTCCGATCGATGACGTGTCAGTCTGTATAACGATAGACGCTTGTAGGGATGATATATAGGCTGCTCCCGGCGAATTTCGGCTTGTGCTGCGCGTAGTTAGTCTTGGGCACCGCTGATTGCTTCGGATTAGCCACCAAAGTCAGCAGATGCATGTAGTTACCACGCGGCAAATCTTCTTAATGGCGAGAACAAAGAGACCTGCAATCAGACTGCTACCCGGTAGGTCCTATCACGGTCGCCACTTTTTGTTCACGATGGGAACAAAAGGAATAAAAATAGGCGAATCTTATAATAATTGTATATTGTATAAGATTCTACAAATTGTTAGCCCGACAATCTTTGGTACGAATGTGTCGGTGTTCTCGTGTAATGTGTTGTATAAGATGGCGGACTCGTAGTCTGTATGAGTGAAGTGAATGTGTAAATGAATGTAATGAATTTAAAGAGTAAGTGTGTGCATGAATGTTGTTATAATTGTATCGGCGGCAACATATATAGATTCAAATTACTGAAATTTTTAGCATTTAATATGCTTAATTATTTATAAATACCCGATACGAAACGAAAAATGATGTCACAAGCGGGGTTCGAACCTGCACCTATTGGGAATCCGGCCCAACCGTGCTGCCACTTACACTATCGTGAACTATTTTAGGACATGCAAATTTCGAACCCCGCTTGTGACAACATTTTTCGTTTCGTATCGGCTATTTATAAATAATTAAGCATATTAAATGCTAAAAATTTCAGTAATTTGAATAACAAGGTTGTGCCATCGTTTAATACAATTCTAACTGTAAAGTTTGAAGTATTAAGTCTATACAATGTGTAAACATTGTCCGATAGATGGCATACATCACCTTGAAGACGTAAGATATAATATGAATCGAAATTTGCATGTCCTAAAATAGTTCACGATGGTGTAAGTGGCAGCACGGTTGGGCGGGATTCCCAATAGGTGCGGGTTCGAACCCCGCTTGTGACATCATTTTTCGTTTCGTATCGGGTATTTATAAATTATATATAGATATTAAAAAAACATCATCAACATCATCTTGCTCTTAACCCAATTACTTGGGGTCGACACAATATGTCATCTTCCTCCATACGGTCCTATCAGACGTCATCTTTGCAGTCACTCCCTGTCTATCCATGTCCTGCCTCACGCAGTCCATCCATCTTTTCTTTGATCTTCTTTTACCCCTAAAGCCTTCAACATTTATATTTAAAACTTTCCTCACAACATTGCTTTCATCCCGTCGCATCATATGTCCATACCATGATTACCATGTCAACCTTTCACTCCTTAACTTTTCCGTCACTGACGCAACTTTCAAACTTCCTTTTAAAATAAGAATTTTAATAATATGTTCATTTCTTATTTTATCCAATCTTGATATTAAAGATATTAAAAAATCAATGAATAATATAATTTAAAAAAAATAATAATAAAAAAGGCTAAATCCGAGGATCGAATCGGAGCTGTCTAGATTAGACTACTCAATTCCTAAGCAAGCTATGTCTATTCCCATTGACAGCGTGCCTTCACTTCATCGATCTGGAGTAAATCCATTTAATGCTGTTTGGTTAACAATTACATTCCCAAGGAGAGTTGTCAATAATTATTGTCAATAACTTTGCAATATGTACGAGTAGATATTGCGTCGACCCCAAGTAATTAGGAAAAAGAGGGGGAGAATGATGATGATTTATTAAAGTTATATTAAAACTGAAGACGATATTAAAAGCATGTAAACCACATATCTGAAAGAACATTCTTTATAGAATTAAGAAAATTTTTAAAATTGAATTCAGGATATTTTGGTTTCCTCAAGATCATTTTAATATCATCATCAATATCTCAGATCCTATACGTCTCAATTCTGTGCTGAAATCTCCAAAATATGTGGAAAATTGACCACGATGGCTAGACGAGCTGGTATAGGGTTTTGTTTCAAGCTTAATTTATCTTATACTGATGTTATCAGTATATCTTTTAGACATCTTCTAGGAAACCTACAGACTGGAAAAATGATGGCGACGGTATAAGAACACTATTACCCCATCGAAGCACTTAAGAATCGGGTAAGAGTTTCACAAACTGGGCAGCAGTTCTCTCTTGGGAAACACATAACACAGTGATCTCCTACCCGCCTACAAAGCATGGCGATTACGACGATTCATTAGAGGTCTACATCTGACATTGGCCGGCGAAAGACAGAATAATCATACGGAAAACTTTTAACCTATATATAAAAGTATATACATAATAAATTTCAAAGACAAAGAACGGACGGAAAAGCAGCGGTATAGCAACAGAATGTTTTAAAGTAACGATTTGGGTGCACGAGAGAGCGGCGGCGTTCCCACGTGCGTAGTGGCCTGCCTTGAACGACCTTGCCGATCGACTGCCACCACTCGCAGACAATATAATTCGTACGCAACAAAATGGTGAACGCTTTTCATATTGTACCAGGAGATATAAATTTTAGGGCATTCGAAGACATAGAGTATATTTTTTTAAAGATTTTTTAATTAAATATTACATAATTTGACTACTAACTAAGTAGTAAGTAATCAGCTGGATAGTCCGTCTAAGACGATGGAAGGAACTGTATGCAACCACATACGTACAGTGTACTGCCGACGTCCCTCTCTATCGCCACGTGGATAGGTCATCCTTACTCAGTTTTTGTCTTCAGTGGATCAGTGTTCTTCTATGAGACTCATAGAGATTGTCAACCTCTTTGGCAGTACGTTTTTTTAATAGACAGACTCCACTAAGGGAAAAATAGCGATTTTAGCATTGCCAAATAATCTATAGTTATATATATATAAGTTCAGCGTATGGTGCTTAAAAATACGTGATATCACCGCCCCATACTTTCCCGTGGGGCTCGTGAAAATAGGCTTTGTAATCTATTAGTGTTTAGGCCACAATGTTAACAGTTTTCTTTCTACAGCCGTGGGCCGGTCCGTCCGGGGTAGTACCAGATTCTCGCAGAAAATCGACGTCTGAACACTGGCAATGTGCTGCTATGCTTCGTTTGGTGAGCGAGAGAGCTGGCTGCCTAACTTTCTGGGTGGGTTTAGACTTTTCCCTGATAGGCAGCGTCCTAGCTGTACTACTGGGTTTAAGGTTCGGGAGCGGTATTAACACTTACTATCATACGTACTGCTTCCTCGTTTGCAACCATCAGTAATAGAAAAAAATATATCAAATATATAATGGTATTACAAATTTCTTATTTGAATAAGCCAACATCACTTTTTGCTCCCACTAGAATTCGAACTGACGACAGAATCATTAGGCATTGAAGTAAATACTCTTATTGCGAAAAGCGCCATCTATCGACAAGAACGCGAACTACAAAAGGGTGGAGATGTGTTTAGCGAATGTAACTTAATGCAACTAGCTAGTAATGGAAAATAACAGTTGTGACCCCGTTTCTTTGTTTTAATTCTTTTTTTTTTTAACCAGTACGCTCTTGTTATGTCGAAAATGCTTATTTTATTAATAGTATATATTTTTCTAAGTATTATTTTATGCAGTTGCTATCACTAAACAATCTAATTGTATTAATTAAACATATTTATTACTTTAATTGAGTATAAGTTATTTACTTACTAGATAAGCCTTTTTCTACATTAAAAATTACCGTTTTTTTTCGGATCGATGTTCTTTTGTAAAATTGAATTGATTTAGAATAAATATGACACAATTCTTTCCTTTCCAGCGGATGTCACATAAAATGTCAAAAAAGGTAACATCAATAGAAGAAAAGGAACAAACATGGAAAATCATGAACATAATTAAAGTACGCGAAACGTTATGATAAATAAAAAATAATCATAGCGCCTTGAAATTTAAAAAAAAACCTTTTTTATTTATTTAGTTATATTATGTCCAATGTTCACGTAAACGTTAGAGAGAATCTTCAAATAAAGTCTACATCACTCTCCTATTACTTCCAATTACTTTGGGTCGATACAATATGTACTCTTCTTTCATAGTACATATTGTACGCGCAATATGTACTCCTACATATCGCATAGGCAATAGATTTATGACTGGCTTCCTGCCTGAAATCAAGCCTCCTTGGGAATGTAATTGTTGACCAAAAAGCATCAGGTGTAGTTGGCCCAGCTCGATATAAAGCTCTTAATCGTCTTTTACGACATCTACGAGCAAAGTAAGGGTGGGTAGTGTTTGTAGCCGCTACCAAATTAGATATAAAATATAATTATGAAAATATTTAAATCGTATATATTGCTTGATTTATTACTATTACACAAAAACTACTGTACAGATTTCAATCAAATTTTGATTTATTATAATTGAGTACCTACCTAGAATTTCGGACTTTTTATATCAATCAGGCCAATAGTAGCAATATGTTTAGTATATAGATTTAATTCATACATAATTAACCATATATTTTGGGCATTAAACTTTACCACGGAACCGTAAAATTTCAAGTAAGAAAAAAACATAAACTATTTTATTATCTATGGTAAGATGGCTGTATGGGCTCTGTTTCCTTTGCCTGTCCGAATGGACAAAAAGACAAAAAAAAAATATCTATGGTAAGGAAGCGGCCTAATATTGTGATAACATTTCATAATGCTTATCCATAATAAATAATATCATAGAGAGTTGCAGATAGCGTATTGGCGTTCATCATCATCATCATCTCAGTTCATATACGTCTCACTGTTGGGCTCGAGCCTCTGCCATAATGGGAGGAAAATTGATCTACTATACCACGCTGGTCAGACGTGTTGGTATAGGATTTGGTTTCGAGTTTTCCTTCTCTTGCATAGTTATGCGTTTTTATATCCCTAGTCGTCTCGTACGATCACCCACAGGTAAGATAAGGGGTGGTGAATTGTATTCTTACTCCATCACCACACGGAGTATTTGTGTATTGGTGTTATTTTTACTAATCATTTGTTATATATTAGCTTCAATGATTTTCTTTTTTACTTTTACGGGCATAAAAACGTTCTTGGATCATCATTCTCCTGCTATTACCCCAATTACTTGGGGTCGACACAATATGTACTCTGCTTCCATCGTAAATATTTCAAAAAGTTATTGCCAATAGTTTTATGGCCAGCCTGACGTCAACACTCCTTGCTAATGTAATTGTTGATCAAACGGCATCAGATGGAGTTGGCCCAGATCTAAATAAAGCTCTTAGCCGTCTTTTACGACATCCACAAGCAAAGTAAGGGTTGGTAGTATTCTTAGCCGCTACCACACAGCAAAAAAAAAACCTTCTTGGATCTCATTTAATTAATCTGGAGAATTCTGGATCGCGATACATTGAGACGCTATGTTCTAGTCAAAAAAATGGTGTTACAAATTAAAATAATTCTACCATTGAGAGTCAAATTGATATATGGAAAAAATTTAAAAAGATCTAATCTATCTAATTGTTATTTAAACCAGTGGAAACAGGCACGTTATCGTTGTGAGGCAAATTTTTATGTATGAATTTCAAAAGATTTAGAAGCAGGGGAGACTCAGAGGGTGGTACCCGAAAAGGTAACCAGCCGGGATGGCCATGGACGTCAAGGATTTGGTACCAATGGCCGGCCCAATGGTGATGGGGAGGGATTACGGTGGGTTATAGGGCCCGCCCTTCCATCACCCCGGATGATTCCAGATCGTTCCACCCATGGTCCAGATAGCTATAGCCTACCAACAAAAAAAAGGGTAGTCGCTGGCGTTATCCTAAATCTATCACTAGCCAAAGTATTCGGTAGATATTCTTCCTTGTAAGATGAAAGAGGGGTGTTAGTTACGCTTGAGCTTCTATGCTTTATTTTAGATTTTATCTACAAACATACCAATATACAAACATACCAAACATAGTATTCTTTATATATACTCTACGCGTGTCTTTCTCACTATGCTGTTACTTAGAGTTCGTAGTGTTAATTACCACGTTAATATATTTCGCCTTTATATTAAATTATGTTTAAATTATACAGTATAAATCTCAAATATTATGAAGAGAAAGGTTGTTAGCGATTGCGAGTTAAGGATTTACACAAGAGCGGGTTTATTGGCTAATATGAAACTCAAAGTAACACTTTAAATGTCCAGATTTTCATAAGTATAATTTACTGCCACGTTTACACACACACACACGTGTTACACGCCGCTACTTTATTTATGTTGATTAATAAGATAATGTCTGGATGACCGAGCTGACTGGTTATTATCTGTTTAGTCATCTCAGCTCATATATGTCCCACTGTTAAGCCCGAGACTACTCCATTATGAGAGGAAAATTGTTTTACTATACCATGCTGGTCAGACAGACCGGTGTTGGCATAGAGTTTTGTTTCAAGATTTCCTTCTCTTGGGTAGATGTTACATTTTTTTTATTGTTGATGGTGGCAAATGAGCAAGCAGCACAATTGATGGTCAGTGCCACCGCCGCCCATGGACGTTTGCAATACCAGAGGTACAGCTAGGACGCTGCCTACCAATTAAAACCCCAAACCCACCCAGAAAGTTGGGCTGCCGGCTCAAGCACAACAACACATTGTCACTGCTCAGACGTCGATCTTCTGCGAGAGTGTGGTACTACCCCGGACGGGCCGGCCCGCGGCTGTAGACAGAGAACTATCAACAGTGTGGTGGTCCTGCCTCAAATAAATATATGCGTTTTATATCCCTTAGTAGTCTCTTACAATCACCCACGGGTAAGACGGGGTGGTGAATTGTATTCTTACTCCTTCACTACACGGATTTTCTTTTTTTTTCTGTTTAATATTTTTTTTTGTAAATATATTTAGATATTAAAAATATTTGATAAAATAATAAAACAAAAAAATTATGAAAAAGGGAAGATAATCAAAAGGGATAACCTAACCAAGTCTCTAACCGGAGCTCTCATGAATGAAACTACTCGACTTCCCAACTGTGCTATTTCTATTCTTGTTATTTATTATGGAAGAGGCTCAAGCCCATGTAGGACATATATGAGCTGAGATGATGAGATGACTTGCATGGAAATATAGAAGAATTTCTCTTTTAAAAATATTAGATTTGTTAATTTACATACATACATATCATCACGCCATATCTCTTGCAGGGTAGGCAATGAGAACAGAGTGCCAGAGAACTCTGTCTTTGCATACTTCACTCGCTTTCTCAACATTCATAATTCTCTTCATACACGCTCGCCGGTTTCGGAGACTCTTGACTCCACCTTCCTTCAGTACATGACCGATCTGGTCTAGGTAGGTTAGCCTCGGTCTGCCCCGATACCTACATCCCTCCACTTTCGCATTGTATATCTTCTTAACCAGGCGTTCGTTCGGCATTCTTTCCACATGTCCGAACCATCGGAGCATTCCCTTTCGCATCTTTACATCTTTTTTAATTTGTTAGTTAGAGGTTTATTATTATTTTTTATAATAAATAACACAATGTTTAATAATAGCAATATATCGGGGGAAACTGCAATCACTTTTTTTACGTAATGCGTCAACAAACATAAAAACAGATAGACGGAAATAAATAAAAAAAAAATGCTTTTATATTTATTGCTCTAATAAAGACTTTTTAGTGATTCTAAATACATTCAATATTTTGTATATTCATCATGTTATAATGAAGGAAAGGTGATAACAATAATGATACTTCATAACTGAAGGAAGGTGGAGTCAAGAGTCTCCGAAACCGGCGAGCGTGTATGAAGAGAATTATGAATGTTTAGGAAGCGAGTGAAGTATGCAAGGATAGAGTTCTCTGGCACTCTGTTCTCTCTGCCTACCCTGCAAGGGACATGGCGTGATGGTATGTATGTATGTATCATGTTATAATTTTTATACTTATACTAGCGGACCTGGCAAACTTCGTTCCGCCTAACAGTCAATGTACAAAAAGTAAAAATCCCACATTTCGATCGCAGCGCCACCTACTGGATCCAATTGCAAATCTAAACCATTCTCGAATCCACTTGAACACACACAAAAAGTTTCAACAAAATCCGTGAAGCCGTTTAGGGGGAGTTCAGTGACATACATACATAAGAAATATATATATAAGAAGATGTACAAATTCTGCATTTTAAATTCGATGACTGCCGTGTTATATATGTTATAATTATTGATGAGATTGAGTTAAGAACTAGCTGTCCAGATTAATTGTCAAATTTGACTACCCAGAAAGCGTAGTGGTTAAGATACAGACCTACCATAGGTTTGATATCTACACAGGACAACAATGTGCGGTCCACAAACTTTTCTATTGAGTCTACTCTTCTGTGTCTGTTAATTATATATGTATTTGGAAAGAACCCCTCAATGCAAGGATTATTTGCCTTAGAATGTTGTATTTAAAAAGAAAAATAAAAAAGAAATATATAGATTAATATTATATAGTATGCCCGTGCCTTCTGTCGCGTCAGTACCCTTCTTTTTTTTTCTTTGCCGAGTGGACCATGGATGTGGTCGCGCCCCGACAAATCGATCCGGGGTGACAAAAGAGGCGGCGCGCAACCACATGGACCCACCCTGCAAACACCTCTCTTCGCCGTGCGAGCGGGCCACCGGTACCCGATCTTTGTCTTCGATGGCCCGCCCGGCGGTTTACCCTTACGGGTTCCTCCCGTGTCGACGCCCCGACAGCTTTCGCCGTCGGGGTGTCGAAGGGCACTTTATTTGGCGGGATCGTGACAACGTGACGAACGTACCAAAATACCAATAGCGATGGGGAAGACCCCATCGCTATTGGTACTAACTATTGTCCGGTAGTTAGGCACACGTCTCCCATTAAGACGACAAAATAATATGAGCCACAAATTGATTGTCATAGTACAGTTCACATGTGACGAAGTGGTAGGAAAATTCAAAACTTATTTCCAATAGGTGTGAGTTCAACTCCTGCGTGTGACATTCATTTTTCGTTTGTAAATAAGTTTTATTTAAAAGCAAGCGAGTTGGAATCGCAGTGAGATTTTATATGTTTCTCTAGAAAGAACTGTTACCCACTCCCTGTAGATACCCTTAGCGGAATAACGTATCTTACTGTCAAATAAGGGATGGTGACTATTGGATTCTTATCCAATTACCACATGGAGGCATAGTTTATTGCTTTATCTCTTATGTATATATATAAATATATATGTCTTCTATATATTACTGTTACTACAGATTATTACTTAACTTTTAATAGGAAAGTAGGTATTAGAACTTCAACTAATAATTCTGTATACCTAAATATAATTAGCCGAGGCCGCGGGTGACTGGACCGGGGAATTAGTCCGTCACCCGCCGAAAGGCTGACCGCGCGAGGAAGGACTGACGTCCTACCCGGGGAGGGGGGACGTCGCTCAAGGAGATGGTACCCCTCAGGAGGTATTCCGTCGGGCCGGCCACTGACGACAAGTTCACGCTGCTCCGGTGGCCGATCCAACGACGAAGGCGAGCTTCACGGGTGGGTTACGGGTGTGCGTGCTTACGCCCCTCTGTCGCCCCGGATGGAGTGGTGCGAGGAGTGCTACGACGGTAGCCCACCCCAAAAGAAAAAATACCTAAAATAATAAAAACACTTAAGTTTTAAAACATTCCTTCATCATATCTCAGGAGCCATAATTTTCTATAAATTATGGATCCTGAGATAAAGGTTTTAGCTTAGTTCAGGAATTACTGTAAACAATATCATGTAAAATAGTAATTATTGATTAAATAAATGAACAAATGATATTATTTTTTATTCATTCATCACAGCTCATATATCTACCACTGTTGGGCTCGAGCTTCCTCAGTAATAGGAGGAAAAGGGTAGAGGGTTTTGTTTCGAATTTTCCTTTTCTTGCATAGATGTTATATGCGTTTTATATCCCGTGGGCATCTCTCACGTTCACTCACTCACGTAAGATAGAAGATGGTGAATCGTATTCTTACTCAATTACCATACGGATAATAAATTATTAATAATATTACTCTATTTTCTTAACTCTCCATTTTTCATTATCCTGCTCTTATCCCAATTACTTGTGGTTGCTGCAGTATGTCCCCTCTTCCTTTGTATATATTTTAAAAGTTATTTTTCTTTAGTTTTATGATCGACTGGCTGCTTGACGTCAACCATTTTAATAGTGGTAGGACCACGCTGTTGACAGTTTTCTGTCTACAGCCGCCGGCCGGTCCGTCCGGGGTAGTACCACACTCTCGCAGAAGATCGACGTCTGAGTAATGGTAATGTGCTATTGCGCTTCGTTCAGTGAGCGAGAGAGCCGGAAGCCCAATTGGGTGGGTTTGGGGATTTTATTGGTAGGCACCGGCCTAAGCTATACCCTTGGTATTGCAAAGGTCCATGGGTGGCAGTGACGCTTACCATCAGGTGCGCTGCTTGCTCGTTTGCCACCATAAGCAATAAGAAAAAAAAACATCCTTGGGAATTTAATTGCTGACCAGATGCATCGGATAAAGTTGATCCAGGTTGTTGTAAAGCTCGTCGTCTTTTACGATGCTCGCGAGCAAAGTAAGGTTTGATAGTATTCGTAGCAGCTACCAAACAGCAACTTAACTTTCTAACTCTCTACTATAGAAGATATTTATTTATAGAATATTTTATATATACATATTTCTAAGCCATTTTTTACATTCTTTATACTTCTAATATACATAAATTATTATAATTTATTTAACTGTTTAGTTTAAAACGTATATCTTCCTTTATTTCGTGATATATTCATATTTTTATTAGAAAAAGTTTATATAGTTCTTAATTGTGAATTTTTCATTTGATTTAGCAACAGAATTCTTACAAATGCTAATAATAAAAGTGTTTTTTTTCCTTTCCTCCAACGTATAATTTTATAATTTAAGTTGCGAAGAACTTGTACGATTTCGGTATAATTATTTAGTTTTTTTGGAGCAAAACCAAGGCTGGTGCGGTCAACCTAAATCTTGGGGTAAAATGAGATGTATTGGAAAACTTTTTTAGGGATCCTTTGCGAATAATATATACAAGTATTCACTGGTGATGATATGACTGAAAATACAATCATCATTCTCCTACTCTTACCCCAATTACTTGGGGTCAATACAATATGTACTCTTCTTTTATAGTACATATTATAGAAGTTGGCAATAGTTTTATGACCGGCCGCCTGCCAGACGTCAACTCTCCTTGGGAATGGAATTGTTGACAAAAATGCATCAGGTGGAGTTGGCTTAAGTCGTTATAAGGCTCTCGCCTCTCAGTCGTCTTTTACAACATCTATAAGTAAAGTAAAGGTTGGTAGTATTCGAAGCCGCTACCACACAACTTGAAAATACAATATGTCGCCATAATTTTGCATAATAGGCAAAAGCAGATAACAACACTGTACCATAAGCAAAACTTAAAATAATCACCATCGATCAATCTGGGCAGCAGAATTTTCTTCCTATTAATGATAAGATTCGTGTAGAAAAACCCATATACGGGTTGAAAAAATTAATCTTTTACCATTGAAATGCGTTAAAGAGATTGAACAAGTAACGCTTTGTAGGTAATATTTGCCATAGCGAGGTCATGGCATAGCATACGCCCGAGGTCTGCATGATTTAGGCAGAGCAGCACCGCACAGCCGCTGCAATCATCGGCGCTGGCCTTAGATTGAAAATTAGATTGATGCCTTCATTTTTACAGATTTCATCGTGTTTGTATTTCATTTTCAATTACCTAACGTTTGGGATACGTTTAAAAACGTTGATGGTCATGCGGTCAGAGGACGGAAAATTAACTCGCATAAACATCAAAAGTAATTAAAGCAAAGCGTTAAAAGATTCATCGTCATCCTACTTTTTTCTCAACTTCTTGGGATCGACGCAATATATTCTTGGAAGACTCATAGTATATATTGTAAAAGATTTTGGCAAGCGTTTTATGATCGGTAACCTGTTTGACGTCAACCCTCCTTGGGAATGTAATAGTTAATCAGACGACATCAGATAATAATTTATTTATTTACGTCTCACAAGGAAAGTTGTTACAAATGATAAACAAATAATTGAACAAATGTCGTTCGAAATCCTTGTGAGAGTCTGGAGTCTATACTAGGTCGAGACCTGTACTACAGAACTCCAGGCTCTCTCCCTTTTTGGTACATTAGCATTATTTTAAGTTATTACAATTGTGAAAGGTAAAAAAAAAAAAAAAAAAAATCATATAAAAATAAAAAAAAAGAAGATAGAGAAAGACTTTACGATTGGCCGCCTGTCTGACGTCACCCTTCCCTGGGAATATAATTGTTGAGCAGACGGCATTAGATAGAGTTAGCAGAGATCGATGTAAAGTTTAAAAGATTATTTAATCGTTATCATCATCATCATCATCATCACAGCCCATAAATGTCCCACTGATGGGCTCGGGCCTCCTCCGTAATGGGAGGGAAATTAACCTACGATACCCCGCTGGTCAGACGTGTTCGTATAGGGTTTTGTTTCGAGTTTTAATTCTCTCGCATAGATGTTATATGCGTTTTATATCCCTTAGTCGTCTCGTACGATCATCTACGGGTAAGATATGGGGTGGTGAATAGTATTTTTACTCCGTAACCACACGGAAAGTTGAATCGTTATAGGGAACCCATTTTGTTTATCATATAATAACGTCGGACGGTCGTAAGAATTCGGCGTAATTTCGTTAAGGAATCTACCAAGGTAAATTGGTTTGTTTCCTAAATAGAATGTGTATAACCAACTTATTTATTATTTCTTATACGCAGTTTGGTATTAGGAAGTAAATTGTGAAGCGTTTGAAATAGTTATTGTTTTAAAACAATTGTAGTTTGTTGTGTGTCCAATGGTTATATGATTACTTATAATAAAGTAACAGATTCGAATCCCCTTTTGTAACCGCTGTGGCGTGTCTAATCGTATATTGTATAACGGTTCATGTTAAGGATAGGTCCGGTACTGATCCTTGAACATGTAGATTTCAGATTCTCAAACAAAAATGGTTCAAGATATTTTCGTTCATTCGTATTATATTAAACGTGAGTTTATCTATGATTGACAATTACTCATAATTTACATGTCACGATAGTTTGACAAAGATATTCGTTATGATATATCGACAAGTCATTGTAAACATTTGTAATTTATGTAAGTTTTCTAGCGAAGCAATTATTAGTTCGACGACCAATTACCAGAAGATGGCCATTAAGACTACAAGAATAATCCGCATCTAGCGTGGTGATTGTGGCACTATCCCCTCGTAGTAAGGCCTATGTTCTGCAATAAATGGCAATAGGCAAAAGGGTAGATGTGGTGGATAGAGTTTATGTTTTGACGGTCTACCATAACCCAATCAATAGTGGTAGGGCCACACTGTTGGCAGTTCTCTGTCTACAGCCGCGGGCCGGTCCGGTGGTACCACACTCTCACAGAAGATCGACGTCTGAGCACCGGCAATGATTCAGTGAACGAGAGAGCCAAAAGTCCAACTTCCTTGGTGGGTTTGAGTTTTTATTCGTAGGCAACGGCCTAGCTAAACCCTGGTATTGCAAAGGTCCTATAGGCGGCAGTGACACTTACCATCAAGAGTGCTGCTTGCTCGCTTGCCACCATAAGCAATAAAAATAAATTAAAAAATTCAAATGCATTCGTCAGTATGAGATGTTATTTTTAAAAAAGGTCATGAATAGAAATATTTCATTTCATCATTCAATCATTTCAGCTATTCGCCGTCCACGCTGTCCACTTTTATTTTTTGCGGTGTACCATGGACGTGGTCCCGCCCCGCCAAATCGGTCCGGGGTGACGGAAGAGACGGCGCGTGACCCCATAGAACCACCATGCAAAACTCTCTTCGCCGTGCGAGCGGGCCACCGGTACCCAATCTTTCTCTTCGGTGATCCTGGGCGTAGGCCTCCCTCATGTTACGCCAGAGTGTGGTCCTGTGCTGCTTGCATCCAACGTTAGCTGTATTATATTTTGCACACTTTTAAATAACATTACCTGTACCAATCAATCTTGCCAGCAAGGTATAATGGACCAATTTGATAGTCAGAAGCTCATTGGAACGAACATTACAAGCTTATCCGCATATGATTTAGTTTCACCTCGCCCTAAACATACAAGTCAACGGCATGGCGACGGCTGAGAGGCTAGTGGTACAGATTTCTTTATTTCAGTGACCTAAAGACAAAATATGTCTGCTTGTGCTTATTCGAGACTATTTAAAAACTGCTTTATATGTTAGGGGAGGCCTATGTCCAACAGTGGACGTTTACGGGCTGATGGATGGATGGATGGATGGATTATATGTTAGAGCATGCATGTATTAATATTAATTAAATATACGTATATGCTAAATATATTTGAATGATTAGTAGCATTTTTTTTAGCGAATAAGATAAAAAAGTGTATGCTGAGGTGGTTTGGAGACGTAGAACGAATGAGTGAAGAAAGGTTGACTAAACGAGTATACAAAGCGAGTGTGAGTGCGATTACAAAGGGAAGACCACGTCGTACTTTTCTGGATCAAATTGAAGATGTGTTAGTGAAAGATCAGATTAAGAGTCCGCGTAATCGTAGAGCATGCATGAAGACTGTAATGAGTGTGAATGAAGCGATGGAGGTATGTCAGGATCGCGGTTTGTGGCAATCCGTAGTCTCTGCCTACCCCTCTAGGAAACAGGCGTGAGGCTATGTATGTATGTATGATTAGTAGCTGATATTTACTATGATTTCATAGCAATTTTGACGTAAACTATTACCTCCGGCAAATATATTGATATATTATGTTTGAAATTATAATTATGGCCGTTTACGATCTAGTTAATTAGGTATTTATAGACTTATATTATATTGTGTTATATTTATATAGCGTATAATAATCTAGATTTATTATTATTTAATAATTTTATTTTTTTATTATTATTATCTTTTTTTTTGTCTCTCGCGCTACCTACATCCTTCCACTTTTGCATTGTACCGGGGGAGACCGAGATTAACTTACCTAGACCAGATTGGTCACGTACTGAAGGAAGGTTGAATCAAGAGTCTCCGAAACCGGCGAGCGTGTATGAAGAGAATTATGAATGTTGAGGAAACGAGTGAAGTATGCAAGGATAGAGTTCTCTGTCACTCTGTTCTCTCTGCCTACCCTGCGAGGGATATGGCGTGATGATATATATGTATGTATGTGTATTATTATAATTTTATTTATTTTATTATTATTATTTAGTAATAAAATTATTTTTACGGATTTTACTGAGTAGGCACTTGTATTTACAACGTTTCGACCACCTTACAATTGTTATCACTAAGGTTGTACTCCATGAACGTTGTAAAATTATTGGCGGTGTCTAGTTTCTAGTATTTTTCACACATTTAGTGTCTTTTTTAGTATCGTCAAACTGCCGCCTTCAACTGTGCTATGGCTACACTATTAATGGACTCTTCAGAGAGTTTTGGTAGAAATTAAAAACGTTTGAAGTATTTTATGTCATACTCACTACACCCCAGCATTTTTTCCGAATCGCCGTTAATAAAATCAAAATAATACAATACTAAGTATTCAATGTAATGCAATTTGGTGTTTCCAATGTTCTATTATATATTTACTTCGTTCGTCACCATATAAATGCATAAAAAAAACACTAGCTGACACAACCGACGCTGTTCCGTTTTGTTAAAAAAAGAAAGAGATTATTTTGAAATCGTCCGCACCGCCATCTACCAAGACGAATTATCAAACAAAATTATTCCACTTGAATACACATAAAAATTGCATCAAAATTGATCCAGCAGTTTAGAAGGAATTTAGTCACGTACAGAAGAAACATATAAAATGAAATATATCTCTATGATATTAGATTGTATTTCATTAAACCCTATTCTAAAGAAAAAGTAAACCACATTTCAGCATATAGGTAATATATATAGACGATAAATGAACAAAAATAATATAAAAATAATAAATATTTGACGTATTCCTTTTCATATATCAATTTAGTTGTATAGAAGTTTTATTTGAATACTGCTTGAAATTACTCTGTAAGTATACCAATGTTTGTATAAGGAGCACTCTTGGGCGTCGCAGATAACTTTTTCAATTTCTCGCGCAAGGACACCTTGGCATTTGTGATTGTAACACTTCTTAAGGGCGCCTCGACTTCTCGAGTGTATATGTTGCGGTTTAACTTTATAATTTATGTTCAAGGGTGCGAAGTATTAAATCACTTCATGTCAATGTGCGAGGTATTCGTGTTTAGTCATAATACAGCTGAATGCGACCTTAGCAATATGACTGTTTTAAACGTTTTCATAATCTAAATTACTCTTATAAATACGTTTAATTAGAAGTAATCATAGAAATTGTCAGTTAATTTCCAAAGATACTTTGCATATTTAGCTTGTTATAAAGGCTAAAATAAAATTGCCGTGTTCGTAGTTCTTTCTTCCCATAAAGCCAATCGACGGCGTTGCGATTCCTATGGTAATTAAATGCGTTTACCGAGACTGGGTTATGGGATTCCATAAAAAATCAGTTTCTAAATAAAAAAGTGGCGGGAATAAAAGGGAAAAATACTTCTAAGCTCGCAACAGATATGGGAAATTAAAGAAAACTAAAAGATCTCCGTTTGCTAAGTGCTGCATTGTGATAATAAATAATTTGACAATCAAAAAAGAAAAGAACCAAGTAATATTTTTGTATGATAGAGGCGCTAATAGTTAAGATTTGTTGGAAATAGGGGTCTAAGGCGTGAGTCTAATCCATGCATCCAACCAGAGCCGAAAATAGTGCGATGCTCGTTATTTATCTTTTCACTTTCGTAACTATAGTTGTAAACACTTGCTATAACTTTTGACTGCGGGCAAATTGTCACGGATGGAAATGGAACCTGTGTTACAATAATATACTTTTTATGAGAGAAGATCATAGTTCTTGTATTCATACTGCCTCATATATCTAATCTTGGGGTAATAAAGTAAGAATAAGATTCGTCACCTCTTTTTTTACCTAAGTGCCTAAGTACAGAGCACAACTCGTGAAGGTGTGCAGAAATTACAAGTTACTAGATTACAAACGACCCAAATAAAAAACTTAGCAATAGAAAATAACGCACCATAAAATTCCTGTTCCTGCAATGGAAAAGCATAAGAAAATCTGCGTACTATAAACATATTTTTTGACCGACTCAAAATTTAAACTGAAGACTTTTTTATTGCTTATGGTGACAAACGAACCAGCCAGCACACCTGCTGGTAAGTGTTAATGCCGTTCATAGACCTGCGGTACTACCAACCCATATCGTCAAGATCTCTCACTCACTAAACAAAATGCAAATTGTTGCGCTTTGTTCAAATGCCACTGTTCAGACATCGATTTTCTGCAACAGTGTGATCTCTACGGAAAATCTGTGGAATTAGGCTGACCGATCGCATTCGTAGCGATGACGTAAGAGAGCAAGTAGGTATGAAAGAGAGTATTGGTGTAAAGATGCGAAAGGAAATCCGATGGTTCGGATATGTGGAAAGAATGCTGAACGAAAGTCTGGTTAAGAAGATATACAATGCGAAAGTGGAAGGATGTAGGTACCAGGGGAGACCGAGATTAACCTACCTAGACCAGATTGGTCACGTACTGAAAGACGGTGGAGTCAAGAGTCTCCGAATTTTTTTTTTCTCCGCAAGGTGGACCTTGGATGTGGTCGCGCCCCGACGAATCGGTCCATAGAAGAGGCGACACGCAACCCCATGGACCCATCCTGCAAACATCTCTCTTCGCCGTGCGAGCGGGCCACTGGTACCCGATCTTTGTCTTCGGTGGCCAGAGTCTCCGAAACTGGCGAGTGTGTATGAATAGAATTACGAATGTTGAGGAAGCGAGTGAAGTATGCAAGGATAGAGTTCTCTGGCACTCTGTTCTCTCTGCCTACCCTCCAAGGGATATGGCGTGATGATATGTATGTATGTTTGTATGTATGTGGACTCTATACGGTCCAGCCCGCGACTGTAGACAGAAAACTGTCAACAGCGTGGCTCTATCACTGCAAAGATAGCGTATTTTTATGTCATTAGACTGACAAAAGCATATAGATAAGAGATACATGAATGCATCGGTTCAATACATTAGTGTTTTAATCACGCGTTGAATAGATATGAAACCAATTAAATGATAATTCCTCTTATCTATATGGTGTACATAAGAGCAAGTTTCAGTCAATGATCTCCAATTAAATTGTTATTGTATAACTTTTTATTACATTTTAAACTTATTTTAATCTGTTTAAAGTTGCAATTGAGTTATCGTTTTTATATATGTTCTTATCGGACACGCATGTTGTAATGAAGAGATTTGTTAAATAAATATTTTAGATTTTTACGTGATTTTTTTTTGATGCGTTCTTGAATTTTTGCGTTCAAGATCATCATTGCTAAATTATAGCTGTTCATTTTACTGTGTGATGACAGAGTAGAAATTCATTCTGCTATCACCTTTTTGACTGTAGGTGTAGTAAATGACTAAGGGATATTAATGTGCAGATAACATATGTGGTCATTTCATCACATATTGTATTATATCTCACTATATCTTTAAACGAGCAATTCTTGTATATATATATATATATATATATATATATATATATGTGTGTGTAATCTGAATCTCGGAAACGGCTCCAACGATTTTCTTGAAATTTAGCATACAAGGGGTTCCGGGGGCGATTAATCGATCTAGCTAGGTTTTATTTATAGAAAATGTTGTTTTGTCAGTATTTTTCGGCAACAAAAAACATAATTTTTCGTTATACTAAAACTATTAGAATATGAAAGTTTTCAAATTTTGACGCTGTCATTAAGAATAGACATTTAGCTCAGTTGGAAAATCGAGTGGTCTAATCCAAACAAACCGGAGCTCGGTTCGGATCCTTACTTTTTCTTATTTACTTTTTGGCGTTATTTTTTATTATTTTATTAATTATTATCATTTGCCCGCATTTTTGTCTGCGTAGAAGTCGATAATGTTTTAATAGGATTTTTGTTTGTTTTTTACGTTATTATTTTTATTGTTATTTATAGATAATTATGTATAAATGTTTGTATTCTTATATAGTATAACAATTTTATCCGTGTGGTGACGGAGTAAGAATACAATTCACCACCCCCTATCTTACCTGTGGGTGATCATAAGAGACGACTAAGGGATATAAAATGCATATAACATCTATGCAAGAGAAGGAAAACTCGAAAGAAAACCTTATACTAACACGTCTAACCAGCACGGTATAGTAGGTTAACTTCCCTCCTATTATGGAGGAGACCTGAGCCCAACAGTTGGACGTATATGGGCTGTGATAATGATGATGATGATGATAACAATCTTAGTTATAGTGTAGAGAAGGTTTAATAAACATAAATCTCAAATGAAATTTTGTTATATATTATGGACACCAGGCTTTTTCTTAGCAGGCCATGTTTTTAACACAACGCGCTCATTGCGACCAAGGCGACGGAAGGGTAGTGTACGGCCCATAACCCACCGTCTTTTCCATCGAAATTAAGCCGACCACTGGTACCGCTTCTTTGACATCCCCGCCCACCCGCGATTCTACACCTATTACAGTATTTCTTTGTAAACAATATCTTTTTTTTTCCTTTCGGATGCTAGAGTTACCAGGCTACTCTGTGAGCTTACTCTGAAGCATGTCACATACAACTGCCCATGGGAGAAGCAGCTTTCTCTCAAGTCTACTCCCGCTATCTTAAGAATATGACCTCGAGCTTTGTTTATGGTTATTGCGAAGCAGCCTTTAATATTAAACTGCACTCTCTGAAATTCGAAGGAGTATTTTGATGGTATTTGGAGAAACCTAGATATAAATACAGACTCTGCTCGAGAACAACCGGTCAGTATAATTGACCCGATTATGCATTATGCATATTGCAATTATGCATATTGCAATTATGCATATTGCAATTATGCATATTGCAATATATATATATAGACCCGGTTATGCATATTGCAATGCAATGTTTTCTTCTTGAAAACTGGTGACATTGTATAATTTAAGGGCGCCTGCTCTCAATTTTAAGATATGACTTGGGTGACCGGGAACCTTCAGAGTATTCAGGAACTCGACCGGTTGTCGGACTCGCGGTTTTTAACTTATTCGAAAGATTTATTTTAATATTCGACCCCTTCGAATTATTTAAAATATTTGCAAGTGAATAGTATAAAGAAATCGAAACGACCATAGTAGCGCACATAGGTAGGTCATGGCGTCTTGCGACCAATCTGATCAGCATTAACATCCTGTCTCCCTATCGTATCTTACTGGTTGTTCCTAATATAACACAGCCTTTCCGTCTCAATTCTTACAAATATGTTGCTTAAACCCTGACTAAACAGCGAAAAAAATATAGAAAATGACTATCTCTCTTTACTAATCATTCTGCTGTAAAAATACCCTCGCCAGAGTAAAATTAATAATAATATAAGATATATAGATAGATATATGAGCGATAGATTTCAGTTATACGATGCAATGTGTTATCATGGCTCTCAATTACAATATTCGACTTAGAAAAATGCTGTCCAACAATTTAAAATTTGAAACTCTACGTTCTATGATTCTATACTATGACGCCGTGTCCTAAAAGTGTACGACCTCTTTATAACTTAGAAACTTTCAAATGCCGTGTTAATACAGTATTGTGACTTTTGAGACATTCCAATTTTAAAGAGTATTTCCATTGTACCAATTTATGTGAGTTCAACCTCTTCAGGGTTCCGTACCAAAAGCGTAAAACGGCACCCTATAACTAAGACTTCGCTGTCCGTCCGTCCATCTGTCTATCACCAGGCTGTATCTCATGAACCATGATAGTTAGACAGCAGTCAGACAGAAATTTTCACAGATGATGTGTTTCTGTTGCCGCTATAACGTCCAAAAAAAAACAAAAAAAAAAAATATTTAAGGGGTGCTCCCATACGACAAACGTGATTTTGGCTCCTTTTTGCTCGATACATTTTTTTATTTTCTATTTTTGTACTTTTGCCTTTTTAATATATTTTTTCATTATTTTAATTATATTTAAATATGTCTTCCAAAACACACTAATAAGAAAATACCGGGCAAGGCTCGGTCCTCCAGATATTATGCTATTTATCGAGAAAGGTTTTAAGCTGTAATACATAGCGGTGTATGAAATAGGAGCGGAGCAGACTCTATAAATGTTAGCAAATCGGACAGTTGTCATAGCAACTGTTGAGATAACAAATACTGTGACTGATATATTATAGATGCTAATAAAGCATAAATGCTGATATATCATAGACGCTGACATATCATAGACGCTGACATATCATAGTCGCTGACATATCATAGTCGCTGACATATCATAGACGCTGACATATCATAGACGCTGAGATATCATAGACGCTGACATATCATAGACGCTGACATATCATAGACGCTGACATATCATAGACGCTGACATATCATAGACGCTGACATATCATAGACGCTGACATATCATAGACGCTGACATATCATAGACGCTGACATATCATAGACGCTGACATATCATAGATGCTCGCATATCATAGATGCTGACATATCATAGATGCTGACGTATAAAAGATGCTGACATATCATAGATGCTGACATATCATAGATGCTGACACATCAAAGATGCTGACATATCATAGATGCTGAAATATCATAGATGCTGACATATAAAAGATGCTGACATATCAAACACATATCATAGATGGTGAAATATCATAGATGCTGACATATCATAGATGCTGACATATTAAAGATGCTGACATATTAAAGATGCTGACATACTATTGATGCTGAAATACTACAGATGCTGACATATAATAGATGCTGACATATCATAGATGCTGACAAATCATAGATGCTGACAAATCATAGATGCTGACATATCATAGATGCTAAAATATCATAGATGCTGACACATCATAGATGCTGACACATCATAGATGCTGACACATCATAGATGCTGACACATCATAGATGCTGACACATCATAGATGCTGACACATCATAGATGCTGACACATCATAGATGCTGACAAATCATAGATGCTGACACGTCATAGATGCTGACACGTCATAGATGCTGACATGTCATAGATGCTGACATATCATAGATGCTGACATATCATAGATGCTGACATATCATAGATGCTGACATAGCATAGATGCTGACGTAGCATAGATGCTGAAAAATCATAGATGCTGACATATCATAGATGCTGACATATCATAGATGCTGACATATCATAGATGCTGACATATCAAAGATGCTGACATATCATAAATGCTGACATATCATAGATGCTGACATATCATAGATGCTGGCAAATCATAGATGCTGAGATATCAAAGATGCTGACAAATCATAGATGCTGACATATCATAGATGCTGACATATCATAGATGCTGACATATCATAGATGCTGCCATATCATAGATGCTGCCATATCATAGATGCTGCCATATCATAGATGCTGCCATATCATAGATGCTGACATATCATAGATGCTGACATATCATAGATGTTGACATATCATAGATGCTGACATATCATAGATGCTGACATATCATAGATGCTGACATATCATAGATGCTGACATATCATAGATGCTGACATATCATAGATGCTGGCAAATCATAGATGCTGACATATCATAGATGCTGACATGTCAAAGATGCTGACATATCATAGATGCTGACATATCATAGATGCTGACATATCATAGATGCTGGCAAATCATAGATGCTGATATATCAAAGATGCTGACATATCATAGATGCTGACATATCATAGATGCTGCCATATCATAGATGCTGCCATATCATAGATGCTGACATATCATAGATGCTGACATATCATAGATGCTGACACATCAGAGATGCTGACATATTAAAGATGCTGACATATTAAAGATGCTGACATATCATAGATGCTGATAAATCATAGATGCTGACATATCATAGATGCTGACATATCATAGATGCTGACATATCATAGATGCTGGCAAATCATAGATGCTGACATATCATAGATGCTGACATATCAAAGATGCTGACATATCATAGATGCTGACATATCATAGATGCTGACATATCATAGATGCTGACATATCATAGATGCTGACATATCATAGATGCTGACATATCATAGATGCTGACATATCATAGATGCTGACATATCATAGATGCTGACATATTAAAGATGCTGACATATTAAAGATGCTGACATATCATAGATGCTGATAAATCATAGGCGCTGACATATCATAGACGCTGACATATCATAGACGCTGACATATCATAGACGCTGACATATCATAGACGCTGACATATCATAGACGCTGACATATCATAGACGCTGACATATCATAGACGCTGACATATCATAGACGCTGACATATCATAGACGCTGACATATCATAGACGCTGACATATCATAGACGCTGACATATCATAGACGCTGACATATCATAGACGCTGACATATCATAGACGCTGACATATCATAGACGCTGACATATTATAGGTGCTGACATATCATATGTAGATGCTGACATATTAAAGATGCTGACATATCATATATGCTGACATATTAAAGATGCTGACATATCATACATGCTGATAAATCATAGATGCTGACATATTAAAGATGCTGTCATATTATAGATGCTGACATATTATAGATGCTGACATATTATAGATGCTGACATATTATAGATGCTGACATATTATAAATGCTGAAATACTATAGATGCTGACACATCATAGATGCTGACACATCATATATGCTGACACATCATAGATGCTGACACATCATAGATGCTGACACATCATAGATGCTGACACATCATAGATGCTGACACATCATAGATGCTGACATATTAAAGATGCTGTCATATTATAGATGCTGACATATTATAGATGCTGACATATTATAGATGCTGAAATACTATAGATGCTGACATATCATAGATGCTGACACATCATAGATGCTGACACATCATAGATGCTGACACATCATAGATGATGACACATCATAGATGCTGACACATCATAGATGCTGACACATCATAGATGCTGACACATCATAGACGCTGACACATCATAGACGCTGACACATCATAGACGCTGACACATCATAGACGCTGACACATCATAGACGCTGACACATCATAGACGCTGACACAACATAGACGCTGACACATCATAGAGGCTGACACATCATAGATGCTGACACATCATAGATGCTGACACATCGTAGATGCTGACACATCGTAGATGCTGACACATCGTAGATGTTGACACATCGTAGATGCTGACACATCGTAGATGCTGACACATCGTAGATGCTGACACATCGTAGATGCTGACACATCATAGATGCTGACAAATCGTAGATGCTGACATATCGTAAATGCTGACATATCGTAGATGCTGACATATCGTAGATGCTGACAAATCATAGATGCTGACATATCGTAGATGCTGACATATCATAAATGCTGACATATCATAGATGCTGACATATCAAAGATGCTGACATATCAAAGATGCTGACATATCATAGATGCTGACATATCATAGATGCTGCCATATCATAGATGCTGACATATCATAGACGCTGACATATCATAGACGCTGACATATCATAGACGCTGACATATCATAGACGCTGACATATCATAGACGCTGACATATCATAGACGCTGACATATCATAGACGCTGACATATCATAGACGCTGACATATCATAGACGCTGACATATCATAGACGCTGACATATCATAGACGCTGACATATCATAGACGCTGACACATCATAGATGCTGACACATCATAGATGATGACACATCATAGATGCTGACACATCATAGATGCTGACACATCATAGACGCTGACACATCATAGACGCTGACACATCATAGACGCTGACACATCATAGACGCTGACACATCATAGACGCTGACACATCATAGACGCTGACACATCATAGACGCTGACACAACATAGACGCTGACACATCATAGAGGCTGACACATCATAGATGCTGACACATCATAGATGCTGAAACATCGTAGATGCTGACACATCGTAGATGCTGACACATCGTAGATGTTGACACATCGTAGATGCTGACACATCGTAGATGCTGACACATCGTAGATGCTGACACATCGTAGATGCTGACACATCATAGATGCTGACAAATCGTAGATGCTGACATATCGTAAATGCTGACATATCGTAGATGCTGACATATCGTAGATGCTGACAAATCATAGATGCTGACATATCGTAGATGCTGACATATCATAAATGCTGACATATCATAGATGCTGACATATCAAAGATGCTGACATATCAAAGATGCTGACATATCATAGATGCTGACATATCATAGATGCTGCCATATCATAGATGCTGCCATATCATAGATGCTGACATATCATAGATGCTGATATATATCAGCTGATGCTGATATATGATATCATAGATTCTGACACATTATAGATGCTGACACATCATAGATGCTGACATATCATAGATGCTGACATATCATAGATGCTGACAAATCATAGATGCTGACATATCATAGATGCTGAAATATCATAGATGCTGACATATCATAGATGCTGACATATTATAGATGCTGACATATTATAGATGCTGACATATTATAGATGCTGACATATTATAGATGCTGACATATTAAAGATGCTGACATATCATAGACGCTGACATATCATAGACGCTGACAAATAATAGATGCTGACATATCATAGATGCTGACATATCGTAGCTGACATATTATAGATGCTGACATATTAAAGATGCTGACATATTAAAGATGCTGAAATATTATAGATGCTGGCATATTATAGATGCTGACATATTATAGATGCTAACATATCATAGATGCTGACATATCGTAGCTGACATATTATAGATGCTGACATATTATAGATGCTGACATATTATAGATGCTGACATACCATAGATGCTGACATATCATTGATGCTGACATATTATAGATGCTGACATAGTAAAGATGCTGACATATTATAGATGCTGACATATTATAGATGCTGACATATTATAGATGCTGACATATTAAAGATGCTGACATATTATAGATGCTGACATATTATAGATGCTTACATATTATAGATGCTGACATTTTAAAGATGCTGACATATTATAGATGCTGAAATATTATAGATGCTGACATATTATAGATGCTGACATATTATAGATGCTGACATTTGATAGATGCTGACATATTATAGATGCTGACATATTATAGATGCTGACATATTATAGATGCTGACATATTATAGATGCTGACATATTATAGATGCTGACATATTAAAGATGCTGACATATTATAGATGCTGACATATTATAGATGCTGACATATTATAGATGCTGACATATTATAGATGCTGACATATTATAGATGCTGACATATTATAGATGCTGACATATTATAGATGCTGACATATTATAGATGCTGACATATTAAAGATGCTGACATATTATAGATGCTGAAATATTATAGATGCTGACATATTATAGATGCTGACATATTAAAGATGCTGACATATTAAAGATGCTGATATATTAAAGATGCTGACATATTATAGATGCTTACATATTATAGATGCTTACATATTATAGATGCTGATATATTATAGATGCTGACATATTATAGATGCTGACATATTAAAGATGCTGACATATCAAAGATGCTGACATATCAAAGATGCTGACATATCATAGATGCTGCCATATCATAGATGCTGACATATCATAGATGCTGATATATATCAGCTGATGCTGATATATGATATCATAGATTCTGACACATCATAGATGCTGACACATAGATGCTGACATATCATAGATGCTGACATATCATAGATGCTGACAAATCATAGATGCTGACATATCATAGATGCTGAAATATCATAGATGCTGACATATCATAGATGCTGACATATTATAGATGCTGACATATTATAGATGCTGACATATTATAGATGCTGACATATTAAAGATGCTGACATATCATAGACGCTGACATATCATAGACGCTGACAAATAATAGATGCTGACATATCATAGATGCTGACATATCGTAGCTGACATATTATAGATGCTGACATATTAAAGATGCTGACATATTAAAGATGCTGAAATATTATAGATGCTGACATATTATAGATGCTGACATATTATAGATGCTAACATATCATAGATGCTGACATATCGTAGCTGACATATTATAGATGCTGACATATTATAAATGCTGACATATTATAGATGCTGACATACCATAGATGCTGACATATTATAGATGCTGACATAGTAAAGATGCTGACATATTATAGATGCTGACATATTATAGATGCTGACATATTAAAGATGCTGACATATTATAGATGCTGACATATTATAGATGCTTACATATTATAGATGCTGACATATTAAAGATGCTGACATATTATAGATGCTGAAATATTATAGATGCTGACATATTATAGATGCTGACATATTATAGATGCTGACATATTATAGATGCTGACATTTGATAGATGCTGACATATGCTGACATATTACAGATGCTGACATATTATAGATGCTGACATATTATAGATGCTGACATATTATAGATGCTGACATATTAAAGATGCTGACATATTATAGATGCTGACATATTATAGATGCTGACATATTATAGATGCTGACATATTATAGATGCTGACATATTATAGATGCTGACATATTAAAGATGCTGACATATTATAGATGCTGAAATATTATAGATGCTGACATATTATAGATGCTGACATATTAAAGATGCTGACATATTAAAGATGCTGATATATTATAGATGCTGACATATTAAAGATGCTGACATATTATAGATGCTGACATATTATAGATGCTGACATATTATAGATGCTGACATATTATAGATGCTGACATATTATAGATGCTGACATATTATAGATGCTGACATATTAAAGATGCTGACATATTATAGATGCTGAAATATTATAGATGCTGACATATTATAGATGCTGACATATTAAAGATGCTGACATATTAAAGATGCTGATATATTAAAGATGCTGACATATTATAGATGCTTACATATTATAGATGCTTACATATTATAGATGCTGAAATATTATAGATGCTGACATATTATAGATGCTGACATATTATAGATGCTAACATATCATAGATGCTGACATATCGTAGCTGACATATTATAGATGCTGACATATTATAGATGCTGACATATTATAGATGCTGACATACCATAGATGCTGACATATCATTGATGCTGACATATTATAGATGCTGACATAGTAAAGATGCTGACATATTATAGATGCTGACATATTATAGATGCTGACATATTATAGATGCTGACATATTAAAGATGCTGACATATTATAGATGCTGACATATTATAGATGCTTACATATTATAGATGCTGACATATTAAAGATGCTGACATATTATAGATGCTGAAATATTATAGATGCTGACATATTATAGATGCTGACATATTATAGATGCTGACATTTGATAGATGCTGACATATTATAGATGCTGACATATTATAGATGCTGACATATTATAGATGTTGACATATTATAGATGCTGTCATATTATAGATGCTGACATATTAAAGATGCTGACATATTATAGATGCTGACATATTATAGATGCTGACATATTATAGATGCTGACATATTATAGATGCTGATATATTATAGATGCTGACATATTAAAGATGCTGACATATTATAGATGCTGAAATATTATAGATGCTGACATATTATAGATGCTGACATATTAAAGATGCTGACATATTAAAGATGCTGATATATTAAAGATGCTGACATATTACAGATGCTTACATATTATAGATGCTGACATATTATAGATGCTGACATATTATAGATGCTAACATATCATAGATGCTGACATATCGTAGCTGACATATCGTAGCTGACATATTATAGATGCTGACATATTATAGATGCTGACATATTATAGATGCTGACATATTATAGATGCTGACATACCATAGATGCTGACACATCATAGATGCTGACACATCATAGATGCTGACACATCATAGATGCTGACACATCATAGATGCTGACATATTAAAGATGCTGTCATATTATAGATGCTGACATATTATAGATGCTGACATATTATAGATGCTGAAATACTATAGATGCTGACATATCATAGATGCTGACACATCATAGATGCTGACACATCATAGATGCTGACACATCATAGATGATGACACATCATAGATGCTGACACATCATAGATGCTGACACATCATAGATGCTGACACATCATAGACGCTGACACATCATAGACGCTGACACATCATAGACGCTGACACATCATAGACGCTGACACATCATAGACGCTGACACAACATAGACGCTGACACATCATAGAGGCTGACACATCATAGATGCTGACACATCATAGATGCTGACACATCGTAGATGCTGACACATCGTAGATGCTGACACATCGTAGATGTTGACACATCGTAGATGCTGACACATCGTAGATGCTGACACATCGTAGATGCTGACACATCATAGATGCTGACAAATCGTAGATGCTGACATATCGTAAATGCTGACATATCGTAGATGCTGACATATCGTAGATGCTGACAAATCATAGATGCTGACATATCGTAGATGCTGACATATCATAAATGCTGACATATCATAGATGCTGACATATCAAAGATGCTGACATATCAAAGATGCTGACATATCATAGATGCTGACATATCATAGATGCTGCCATATCATAGATGCTGCCATATCATAGATGCTGACATATCATAGATGCTGATATATATCAGCTGATGCTGATATATGATATCATAGATTCTGACACATCATAGATGCTGACACATCATAGATGCTGACATATCATAGATGCTGACATATCATAGATGCTGACAAATCATAGATGCTGACATATCATAGTAGCTGAAATATCATAGATGCTGACATATCATAGATGCTGACATATTATAGATGCTGACATATTATAGATGCTGACATATTATAGATGCTGACATATTATAGATGCTGACATATTAAAGATGCTGACATATCATAGACGCTGACATATCATAGACGCTGACAAATAATAGATGCTGACATATCATAGATGCTGACATATCGTAGCTGACATATTATAGATGCTGACATATTAAAGATGCTGACATATTAAAGATGCTGAAATATTATAGATGCTGGCATATTATTGATGCTGACATATTATAGATGCTAACATATCATAGATGCTGACATATCGTAGCTGACATATTATAGATGCTGACATATTATAGATGCTGACATATTATAGATGCTGACATACCATAGATGCTGACATATCATTGATGCTGACATATTATAGATGCTGACATAGTAAAGATGCTGACATATTATAGATGCTGACATATTATAGATGCTGACATATTATAGATGCTGACATATTAAAGATGCTGACATATTATAGATGCTGACATATTATAGATGCTTACATATTATAGATGCTGACATTTTAAAGATGCTGACATATTATAGATGCTGAAATATTATAGATGCTGACATATTATAGATGCTGACATATTATAGATGCTGACATTTGATAGATGCTGACATATTATAGATGCTGACATATTATAGATGCTGACATATTATAGATGCTGACATATTATAGATGCTGACATATTATAGATGCTGACATATTAAAGATGCTGACATATTATAGATGCTGACATATTATAGATGCTGACATATTATAGATGCTGACATATTATAGATGCTGACATATTATAGATGCTGACATATTATAGATGCTGACATATTATAGATGCTGACATATTATAGATGCTGACATATTAAAGATGCTGACATATTATAGATGCTGAAATATTATAGATGCTGACATATTATAGATGCTGACATATTAAAGATGCTGAGATATTAAAGATGCTGATATATTAAAGATGCTGACATATTATAGATGCTTACATATTATAGATGCTTACATATTATAGATGCTGATATATTATAGATGCTGACATATTATAGATGCTGACATATTAAAGATGCTGACATATCAAAGATGCTGACATATCAAAGATGCTGACATATCATAGATGCTGCCATATCATAGATGCTGACATATCATAGATGCTGATATATATCAGCTGATGCTGATATATGATATCATAGATTCTGACACATCATAGATGCTGACACATAGATGCTGACATATCATAGATGCTGACATATCATAGATGCTGACAAATCATAGATGCTGACATATCATAGATGCTGACATATTAAAGATGCTGACATATTATAGATGCTGACATATTATAGATGCTGACATATTATAGATGCTGACATATTATAGATGCTGACATATTAAAGATGCTGACATATCATAGACGCTGACATATCATAGACGCTGACAAATAATAGATGCTGACATATCATAGATGCTGACATATCGTAGCTGACATATTATAGATGCTGACATATTAAAGATGCTGACATATTATAGATGCTGAAATATTAAAGATGCTGACATATTATAGATGCTGACATATTATAGATGCTAACATATCATAGATGCTGACATATCGTAGCTGACATATTATAGATGCTGACATATTATAAATGCTGACATATTATAGATGCTGACATACCATAGATGCTGACATATTATAGATGCTGACATAGTAAAGATGCTGACATATTATAGATGCTGACATATTATAGATGCTGACATATTAAAGATGCTGACATATTATAGATGCTGACATATTATAGATGCTTACATATTATAGATGCTGACATATTAAAGATGCTGACATATTATAGATGCTGAAATATTATAGATGCTGACATATTATAGATGCTGACATATTATAGATGCTGACATATTATAGATGCTGACATTTGATAGATGCTGACATATGCTGACATATTACAGATGCTGACATATTATAGATGCTGACATATTATAGATGCTGACATATTATAGATGCTGACATATTAAAGATGCTGACATATTATAGATGCTGACATATTATAGATGCTGACATATTATAGATGCTGACATATTATAGATGCTGACATATTATAGATGCTGACATATTAAAGATGCTGACATATTATAGATGCTGAAATATTATAGATGCTGACATATTATAGATGCTGACATATTAAAGATGCTGACATATTAAAGATGCTGATATATTAAAGATGCTGACATATTATAGATGCTTACATATTATAGATGCTGACATATTATAGATGCTTACATATTATAGATGCTGACATTTTAAAGATGCTGACATATTATAGATGCTGAAATATTATAGATGCTGACATATTATAGATGCTGACATATTATAGATGCTGACATTTGATAGATGCTGACATATTATAGATGCTGACATATTATAGATGCTGACATATTATAGATGCTGACATATTATAGATGCAGACATATTATAGATGCTGACATATTAAAGATGCTGACATATTATAGATGCTGACATATTATAGATGCTGACATATTATAGATGCTGACATATTATAGATGCTGACATATTATAGATGCTGACATATTATAGATGCTGACATATTATAGATGCTGACATATTATAGATGCTGACATATTAAAGATGCTGACATATTATAGATGCTGAAATATTATAGATGCTGACATATTATAGATGCTGACATATTAAAGATGCTGAGATATTAAAGATGCTGATATATTAAAGATGCTGACATATTATAGATGCTTACATATTATAGATGCTTACATATTATAGATGCTGATATATTATAGATGCTGACATATTATAGATGCTGACATATTAAAGATGCTGACATATCAAAGATGCTGACATATCAAAGATGCTGACATATCATAGATGCTGCCATATCATAGATGCTGACATATCATAGATGCTGATATATATCAGCTGATGCTGATATATGATATCATAGATTCTGACACATCATAGATGCTGACACATAGATGCTGACATATCATAGATGCTGACATATCATAGATGCTGACAAATCATAGATGCTGACATATCATAGATGCTGAAATATCATAGATGCTGACATATCATAGACGCTGACATATTATAGATGCTGACATATTATAGATGCTGACATATTATAGATGCTGACATATTAAAGATGCTGACATATCATAGATGCTGACATATCATAGATGCTGACAAATAATAGATGCTGACATATCATAGATGCTGACATATCGTAGCTGACATATTATAGATGCTGACATATTAAAGATGCTGACATATTAAAGATGCTGAAATATTATAGATGCTGGCATATTATAGATGCTGACATATTATAGATGCTAACATATCATAGATGCTGACATATCGTAGCTGACATATTATAGATGCTGACATATTATAGATGCTGACATATTATAGATGCTGACATATTATAGATGCTGACATATTATAGATGCTGACATAGTAAAGATGCTGACATATTATAGATGCTGACATATTATAGATGCTGACATATTAAAGATGCTGACATATTATAGATGCTGACATATTATAGATGCTTACATATTATAGATGCTGACATATTAAAGATGCTGACATATTATAGATGCTGAAATATTATAGATGCTGACATATTATAGATGCTGACATATTATAGATGCTGACATATTATAGATGCTGACATTTGATAGATGCTGACATATGCTGACATATTACAGATGCTGACATATTATAGATGCTGACATATTATAGATGCTGACATATTATAGATGCTGACATATTAAAGATGCTGACATATTATAGATGCTGACATATTATAGATGCTGACATATTATAGATGCTGACATATTATAGATGCTGACATATTATAGATGCTGACATATTAAAGATGCTGACATATTATAGATGCTGAAATATTATAGATGCTGACATATTATAGATGCTGACATATTAAAGATGCTGACATATTAAAGATGCTGATATATTAAAGATGCTGACATATTATAGATGCTTACATATTATAGATGCTTACATATTATAGATGCTGAAATATTATAGATGCTGACATATTATAGATGCTGACATATTATAGATGCTAACATATCATAGATGCTGACATATCGTAGCTGACATATTATAGATGCTGACATATTATAGATGCTGACATATTATAGATGCTGACATACCATAGATGCTGACATATCATTGATGCTGACATATTATAGATGCTGACATAGTAAAGATGCTGACATATTATAGATGCTGACATATTATAGATGCTGACATATTATAGATGCTGACATATTAAAGATGCTGACATATTATAGATGCTGACATATTATAGATGCTTACATATTATAGATGCTGACATATTAAAGATGCTGACATATTATAGATGCTGAAATATTATAGATGCTGACATATTATAGATGCTGACATATTATAGATGCTGACATTTGATAGATGCTGACATATTATAGATGCTGACATATTATAGATGCTGACATATTATAGATGTTGACATATTATAGATGCTGTCATATTACAGATGCTGACATATTAAAGATGCTGACATATTATAGATGCTGACATATTATAGATGCTGACATATTATAGATGCTGACATATTATAGATGCTGATATATTATAGATGCTGACATATTAAAGATGCTGACATATTATAGATGCTGAAATATTATAGATGCTGACATATTATAGATGCTGACATATTAAAGATGCTGACATATTAAAGATGCTGATATATTAAAGATGCTGACATATTACAGATGCTTACATATTATAGATGCTGACATATTATAGATGCTGACATATTATAGATGCTAACATATCATAGATGCTGACATATCGTAGCTGACATATTATAGATGCTGACATATTATAGATGCTGACATATTATAGATGCTGACATATTATAGATGCTGACATACCATAGATGCTGACATATCATTGATGCTGACATATTATAGATGCTGACATAGTAAAGATGCTGACATATTATAGATGCTGACATATTAAAGATGCTGACATATTATAGATGCTGACATATTATAGATGCTAACATATTATAGATGCTGTCATATTATAGATGCTGACATATTATAGATGCTGACATATTATAGATGCTGACATAATAAAGATGCTGACATATTATAGATGCTGACATATTATAGATGCTGACATATTATAAATGCTGACATATTATAGATGCTGACATATTATAGATGCTGACATATTAATGATGCTGACATATTATAGATGCTGAAATATTATAGATGCTGACATATTATAGATGCTGACATATTAAAGATGCTGACATATTAAAGATGCTGATATATTAAAGATGCTGACATATTATAGATGCTTACATATTATAGATGCTTACATATTATAGATGCTGAAATATTATAGATGCTGACATATTATAGATGCTGACATATTAAAGATGCTGACATATTAATGATGCTGATATATTAAAGATGCTGACATATTATAGATGCTTACATATTATAGATGCTTACATATTATAGATGCTGATATATTATAGATGCTGACATATTATAGATGCTGACATATTATAGATGCTGATATATTATAGATGCAGACATATTATAGATGTAGACATATTATAGATGCTGTCATATTATAGATGCTGATATATTATGAATGCTGTTAGAAGGACAAATTGAGTTTTGAAATAAAATTATGCATAAAAGCATTATATGTAATGAAGTTGCTTTATTTAGAAGTATATAGAAGTTGATCTATCACTGCTGACCATCTTTTCCAGAATGATCAAGAATGACAGGTGTTGGCACTTGTATGAGGTAATTATCTTGCAGCACATCTTCCCACCGTCCTAGATGACGACTGAATGACGCCCATATATTGGAGCGTAGAAAATTGAAAGCCAACAGACGATCTCTCTCCGATACCCCTTAAAAGCGCAGAGGAGGCGAGGTTTAGTGGGTATTCGAGTTGCGCAGGTGACCACCAAGTTCCACTAAACTCTCTCCCTTAATTCACTGGCGGAGACTTGCGTGTAAATGCATTTCCATAGCGTCATCATCACTCTCCTGCTATTATCTCAATTACTTGGAGTCGATACAATATGTACTCATAGATATTGTAAAAGTTAATGGCAATAGTTTATGACCCGCTGCCTGCCTAACGTCAACCCTCTTTGAGAATGAGAATTATTGACCAAACAGCATCAGATGGAGTTGGCCCAGATCGATATAAAGCTCTTAGTCGTCTTTTACCATATTCACGAACAAAGTACATGTTGGTAGCATTCTGTGCATGCATTTCCATAGCGTAATCAAAAAATCATAATCATCATTATCACAGCCTATAAATGTCCCACTGTTGGGCTCGGGCCTCCTCCGTAATGGAAGGGAAATTAACCTACAATACCGCGCTGGTCAGACGTGTTGGTATAGGGTTTTGTTTCGAGTTTTGCTTCTCTCGCATAGATGTTATATGCGTTTTATATCCCTTAGTCGTCTCGTACGATCACCCACGGGCAAGATATGGGGTGGTGAATAGTATTCTTACTCCATCACCATACGGAAAATCAAAAAATAGTTAGCAGTATATCCATACATCCATCCATCAGCCCGTAAACGTCCACTGTTGGACATAGGCCTCCCCACGAGAATGCCATCTATAACGGTCCTGTGCCACCTGCATCCAACGGTTTCCTGCGACCTTGATGAGTTCATCAGTCCACCGAGAGGGGGGTCGTCCTACGCTGCGTTGTCCGATTCGTGGTCGCCACTCGAAAACCTTTTTTCCCCAACGGTTGTCGGTTCGTCGAGCGATGTGGCCTGCCCATTGCCACTTCAACGTGCTAATTCTTCGGGCTATGTCGGTTACACCCGTTCTACTATGGATTTCCGTATTTCGGATTTTATCATGTAGAGAAATACCGAGCATAGCCCTCTCCATAGCACGCTGAGCGACTTTGAGCCTTTTTATGAGGCCGACATTTAGAGACCACTTTCAGTGCCGTAAGTCATCGCTGGTAACACACACTGGTTATAAACCTTTGTTTTCAGACACTGCGGAATATTAGGCGAGAAGATCCTCCTAAGTTTCCCGAACGCTGCCCAGCCGAGTTGGATTCGTCGGCTGACCTCTTTCTCGAAATTGGATCTGCCTAATTGGACTGTTTGTCCTAGGTAAACATAGTGATCGACAACTTCGAGAATCGCATTCCCAACCAGGACCGGTACAGAAATGTCATGGGCATTACACATGATTTTCGTCTTGTCCATGTTCATTTGCAGCCCTACTAGTTGGGAGACCTTGCTGAGGTCATTGAGCATGGTGCCAAGGTCCTCCAGGGATTCTGCCATATACAGAATAGCAGTATATACCTACAGATTATCCGTGTGGTGACGGAGTAAGAATTACAATTCATCATCCCCTATCTTAACTGTGGGTAATCGTAAGAGACGACTAAAGGATATAAAATGCATATAACATCTATGCAAGAGAAGGAAAACTCGAAACAAAATCCTATACCATCACGTCTGACCAGCGTGGTGTAGTAGGTCAATTTTCCTCCGATTATGGAGGAGGCTCGAACCCAGTAGTGGGACATATATGAGCTGAAATAATAATGATGACGATGATGATCATCATCTTACCCGTGGGTGATCGTAAGACACGAGTATGGAATATGAAACGCATATAACATCTATGCAAGAGGAGGAAAACCCTATACTAATACGTCCGACCAGCGTGGTATAGTAGATCAACTTCCTTTCCATTAAGGAGAAGGCTCGAGCCCAACAGTGGGACGTATGTGAGCTGGGATGATGGACACATAGTCAAACAAAAGCTTTGAAAGAAAAATAATCAGAATAGTATTTGTTTAAAAGTTTACATACAAATGTGTAGCTATGCTGGTTAACATGTTGGAATTTGTAAAATTATCGTAAAAATGAATGCGCCCGCTTAGAGGTCACGTTACACAATTTTCACTCGCAGCTCTCAGTGTTTTTTTTTTATATTCACCTTATAATAAATTGTGCAAATATCAGATTGTATGAAAACATCTAACATTTTCGACACGGTACTTTGATTACGTCATAATGACGTCACTGTACAGCTATGTGACATGAATTAAGAAATTAAGGTATATGTACAATAGAGAGACACTTAGTGAATGCGACAAATATACGAAAACAACTAAGACACAAAAAAAAACAGCGGCAGAATTACAGAAGTTAATGTCTAATTTAATAATAATAATAACTCTTTACTTGTATACAGGAATAAAATAATAAAAGACAAAAAAATATGTGCTATTATAATATATACGAAATATATATAAAAATATATTTATTTATAATGAAAAAATAATGTACAAATGATCTATTGGTTTAATCATCGACTTTTCGTTTTGAGTACAGTAAATTCAATTCTTTGTGCTATCCACAAATATAATATGTTGTTCTAAAATATTACACGATAGTGTCTTAAAAGAAATATGTTGTCTATAAATATGGTTGTCGAAATATGTTTACGTGCGTGCAGCCGGCGTCCCTCGATTTATGATATCAGGTATAGATGTATAACGATAGACGTTATCAAGTCAAAACTTATGCGTGTGTACAAAGTACACATATCAGAAGTGAAACTACGGCAAACTCTCTCTCTCTCTCTCTCCCTCTCTCCTCCTCGCTCTCTATCTCTCTCTCCCCCCCTCTCTCTCTCTCCCTCTCTCTCTCTCCCTCTCTCTCGCCCCTCTCTCATTCTATCTCTCTCTCCATCTCTCTTTCTCTCTCTCTCTCTCTATCTCTCTAGTGGGGGGGTCACATAGTGGGGATGCTACGAAGAGTCGCACAAAGAGGAGACCGAGAACGTCTAATGTGTTCTATCTCACTCTCTCGCCGGCTGAATCCTATACATTTATGTGTTTGTGTCTCTATGTACTTATTTTTTCGTTTCATCGAGTTCGACATCACAACGATTCTAAAGAAGTTTCACTTCAAAAACTACGCAGCCGTGTTTGCATTAGATTAGTGATACGTAATGGTATCTTACATGGTCAGATTCACTAAGAGTTAACCTATTCAATAAAACATTGGAATTGATGGCATTCCATCATTTATCTGATCTGTCTGTCTATAATTCTTAGAAAGGTAGTGTAACACATATATGTGTTAAAATTAAACATTCTTTACAAAATTGATACGGATATGGATAAAAGTGGTATATTACGGGCCACCGAACTTAAGGAACCCTAATATGTGGTCCACTCAATGGGTGGTGTGTAGTAATAAAGTAAGGTTATTTATTGGATGGTGTGTGACCAAAATACAAGCCTGTGGTGTATTATTTTTAAAGAATAACAACCTCACATTCCGTTAAACATTTTCTTGTACCTCGTTCCTATACTTATTATTAAAACTTTATTCATAACTTAAGTCATTGTTTGCTATACATGTTTAATTATGAATATTTAAAGTCAAAATAAGGTTTTATACATACATACCATCACGCCATATCCTTTGCAGGGTAGGCAGAGAGAACAGAGTGCCAGAGAACTCTATCCTTGTATACTTCACTCGCTTCCTCAACATTCATAATTCTCTTTATACACGCTCGCCGGTTTCGGAGACTCTTGACTTCCTTCAGTACATGACCGATCTGGTCTAGGTAGGTTAGTCTCGGTCTCCCCCGGTACCTACATCCTTCCACTTTCGCATTGTATATCTTCTTAACCAGACGTTCGTTCGGCATTCTTTCCACATGTCCGAACCATCGGAGCATTCCCTTTCGCATCTTTACACCAATACCCTCTTTCATACCTACTCGCTCTCTTACGTCGTCGTTAAGGTTTTATGAAATCTAAAAATAAATATATATAATTGAAATAAATAAAAATAACATAAAATTAAAATTTTAAATATAAATAGTATTATAGTTTAAAAATAATCTACACAAAATATACATACAGTAAAAAAGTAAAGAAAAAGTAAGTTTAAACTCGCAGCTAAAAAAGAGTTTAGTATTTAATAAAGTTTATTTATTTTTCAATTTATTTATTAATATTTTGACTACTACTTTTAGTGGTTAAGATACCCACGTTCCGCGCCAGTGGTTCGATTCCCACGTAGGACAATACTTTGTGCGACAAAGTGTTGTTCTGAGTCTGGGTGTAATTTGTCTGCGTTAATTGCATGTTTGTAAAGTCCCCCACAATACAAGGATTATTTCCTTAGCTGGGTGGTGTTTCATAAAAAAAAAAGTGTAATTAGTATTTATTAACATTATTTTAACATAATACACTTCAAAAGCAGTTATAACCAAGTGGGAGAACAATATACTGCTGCGCAGAGGTAGCCTGAACTCCATCTTGGGCACAAAATTAAAAGAAAGTGCCATGCTGGTTAGATAGTTTAGTATAGGGTATAATGATGAAATCAACTGAGATACTTAATAAAACTGTTTACTTCACCCACGTGTCGAACCGTCAGATATTAGCTCAGCTTATATATGTCTCATTGTTGGGCTCGAGCCTGCTCTATAATGGAAGGGAAATTGGTCTACTATACCATGCTGGTCAGACGTGTTGGTATATGGTTTTGTTTCGAGCTTTCCTTCTCTTGCATAGATGTTATATGCGTTTTATAATCCTTAGTCGTCTCTTACGATCATCCACGGGTAGGATAGGGGGTGGCGAATTGTATTCTTACTCCGTCACCACACGGATACTAAACTAAATGTCAGATACTAAGCAATTGTATTTCGAGTTCAATTATATAAAACAATATTATCGCCTAATTAACTTTTATTATTAGTTTTTTTTAATTTCATATATGGCACGAGAATTAATTGCTTTTTGATTGTAATCTGTTTATTATCTTTTATAAAATAAAAATCTGTTTTAGTACAAGGATGTTATATCCTGCACGCGAATACATAAAAGCTATCAATTTGTTTAATTGAATCTTACATAAAAATTATCCACCAAGTTTTTAGGCTTCCGTACCTCGAAAGGAAAAAAACTGATCACTTTGTTGTCCGTCCGTCTGTCCGTCCGTCTGTCTGTCTGTCAAGCCCTTTTTTCTTAGGAACGCGTGGGGAGGTATCAAGCTGAAATTTATATCAAATACTTCAGTTTGATTTTTTCACAGATTTAAGGGACAGTAGATTTGCGTCTACTGCCCCTAAATCTGTGAAAAAATCAAACTTCTAAGCCAACGCAATCAAAAGATATAGCTGTTTATATTGCAAATTTTCGCAAATTTTTGACACTAGCAAGGGAATCAAAACCTAGAGACTACTTCCCGTGAACTCAGAATCTTGTAATTTGGTACAGAGCAACGTATAGCACAGATAAAAGAAAAAATCCGAAAACCTTTTTTTAGTTTCATCACATATTTTTTTTTATATATAATGTTACGGAAGCCTTCGCGCGCGAGTAGAACTCGCACTTGGCCAATTGCACGCCTCATAAGCGAAGCGTTGAGGTCTTGCTCTACTCTCGACATATGAAAATCAAGCACTTTGCAAACATAAAAATGATTATAATTTTCTCACATTGCACTTATAGGATAATATTATAATACATATGTCAAGAAAACACATTCGTTTAAACGTATTTGATATTTTTAAAAAGCAATCATTTTGTTTAAAGTAAGAAAATAGTTGATTAAAAAAAATATTCGAGGACGTTGGATAAAATATTTATTGTATCTGGCAGGATTACGGCCGTAAAAATGAATGTAACCAAGTTTTCCTTTTATTAACAGCTTCATAATCGCAACGCCCTGTTTCCTTTCGAAAATGGTTTGGTAATTCTTTGTCGTTTAATTGCAATTAATAAAAAACTAAACTGCTTAGTCTTCAGTGTATGTATACTTTATGAAAATTGGGTTCGTTTACATTTTTTTGTTCGTCCATTCAGACAGGCAAAGGAAATAAATCCCATTCAGCCTATACAGCTATGTTTAGCTTTACGTCGAGAATGGCACGAAATTTCAAAAGTATTTCTTTTCTTTCATTACACGCTTATATGTGTGCGTCACCTGTCCCGTTGTCTGTAATCAAATCTTGCAAGTTAAATTTGATCCACTTCCCGGTTTCCGATTGAGCTGAAATTTAGCATGCATATATAAATCGGATGACAATGTAATATAATTGTGACATAGAGCTGATCTGATGACGGACCTGGAAGCTGGCCATAGGAACTCCGTAATTAAACGACGCAATCCTTTCGAGTTTGGACTCATTTGATTTGTCTTGACGATAACTTTAATACTATATGGTAACCAGTGTCTGACGATGGACCTGGAAGCGGGCCAAAGAAACTCCGTAATTAAACGACGCAACCCCATCGAGTTTGGGTTCGTTTGATTCGTCTTGACGAGTACCTTGATACTATATGCTAACCAGGGTCTGATGTTGGACCTGGAAGATGGCCATAGGAAAAAGAAGGTGCTAAATGTTCTTAATCATGCCATCAAAATGTAACACGCTTTTATTTATAAAATTAGGACTGATAGAAACGGGAAGATTTAATAATTATGGTGTAAAGTTTTAGTGTTAAAAATATATAATTATGAACGGTATTGAATTATTATGTAATAGACGGAGAAGCTTAATTATCGTTAAACGTTAAAATGAACTTATAAAGTATTATATGTCTTATTAGAGTTAATTTATTTTTAACTTTTTATTTTAGTTTATTAGTAAATAATAAAAGCTTATTTTTAAAAAAACTTTTTCTTTAATTTTATTTTTGTTTCTGGCATTGACTAATAGTAAATGATAAAAAATATAAAAATTATGAGGCGCTTTTGGATTTTCCAAATAATTTTTTCCTCCTGGCTGTACGTCAGCTGTTAGTAAGGGTGAATTTCTAATGCTTACGCGAGTATTAAGGGCATCCATTAACTACGTGAGGCATTTTTGAGGATTTTTGATCTTTGTATCGACTCTTGAGCGGGGAGAGCTATGAGGGGTTATCTAACTTGATAAAAGTGAATTGCAATTGTGACTTACCACCAGGTGGACTGCTTGCTCGTCTGCCACCAAAGGCTTAGAAAACCTAATGCTTTGAACGAAAATAGTTGTTAAGTCGATTGAAATATGTTAGATCCGTTGCATGTGGTTTCAACCAGGCTTCACCCAGACTGTCGTGTTAGCCTTTTATTTGGCGGCGGGCTATAGTTTAGGCACACCTCATTAATTCCGTCCCGGGCGATAGAAAGAACGGCGTGCGACCCCATAGACCCGCCCTTCATGTACATCTCTTAGCCGTGCGAGTGGATTCCGGACCCCGGTCTTTGTCATCGATGGCCCACCCAGCAGTCTACCCTCACGGATACCCTCTCCAGTCGGCGCCTCAGCAGCTTGACCTACGTCTAGCTGTCGAGGCGTAGTCCTCACGCGCTATATCCTCACTCCGGGCAACCAAGCTAATACCTGGTCCGGTCACCTGTTGCCTCGGCTGTGTCATGTTAGCCTGTGGAGATGTCCATAAGGATGTAAACCTAAACACGATCTGGGTTTTGTTATACAAGAATCATCAGTAACTCTAATGAGAGACGTTTCTACATGACTTTATCCAATTTATTAAGTAAGCCTACAAGGATGATGATATAAGGATGATTATTAAGGTAGCCTATATCCTGATGGACATCAAGGAATTGCGTTATATCTGCAGTCCACTTATGGGCTCTTCAAACGAGTTGTTACAGAGTTTTATGTAGAGTTTACCGCGTGAGGAAATACCGACGTCCTCCCCGAGGGGGAGACTTCGGTCGAAGAGAGGGTACTCCTCAGTGGGTATTCTCTCGGGTCGACCACTGACGTCAAGTCACTCTGCTCCGGTGGTCGGCCTAACGACGAAGGCGACGTGCCACGGGTGGGTTACGGATGTGCGTGCTGACGCCCCTCTGTTGACCCGGACGGAGTGGTGCGAGGAGTGCGCCGACCGTAAACAATACCCAAAAAACAAATGAAGAGATTTTCTTCTCTTGCTTGGGGGTGTTATATGCATACTGTATACTTTAGTCGTCTTGTTTATTTTTCTGTGAGTGTAACAGTGTGTTCTTATTACTACTAGATTTTAAATAATATAGGAAAGATCAGATGATGCAATGTTCCTAACTAGTGTTCTAATGATATTTTCACATTGGATAGCGTATTAAGTAATTGTCATTAGCTGAATATTTTTATCTACAGGTTGTTCATATATATATTTAATACTAGCTCTTTCACGACTGCCGAAATCAATGCGTAACGACCTTTTTAAATATCATTATCATTTGTGTTTCATAGTCAAAATGGTCAAATAAATCATAAAATTCATTTTTCCTATTTTATAATATTAGAAAAAATATATCCTTCGAAAGGGCTGCTTTTCAGAACATTCGTTTTTAGTGGATCTCAGAAAAGTAAGATCATATTTCTTTTAAGTGTATCTCACAAATGTAAGATGATATTTAGTACTTAGATATATGTGTTAAATTTAATTCAATAAGAAATCAATCTTTCCATGTGGAAGAATACAATTAAGCACCACCTATCCTACTAGTGGGTGATCGTAGAAGACGACCAAGGGATATAAAACGCATATAACATCTATGCAAGAGAAGGAAAACTCAAAAAAAAAGCCCTATACCAACACGCTTGACCGGCATGGTATAGTAGGTCAATTTCTCTCCCATTATGGAGGAGGCTCGAGCCCAACAGTGGGACATATTTAAGCTAAGATGATAAGGAAATCAAATAAAAGTAAAGTAAATTTCATCTCCTATTTTACATACTTAGGTTGAAAATTGACACAAAAAGAAACTACTGACAAAATTTCATGTTTGTAATAATTTTTATTGTTTACGTGAATATTACCTACACATTTGAAATAAAACTATTTTTACGGATTCTAGAATCCGTAAAAATAGTTTTATTTCAAGTTTCTAGTAAAGATTATCGAGTAGATGGCTCACGTATCCTTTAAAGACGAAAATATAATACGAGAAGAAATTTAATGTCATACGACAGCTTACGCTGGTGTAAATGGTAGTACGAGTGGAACGGATTGCCAATAGGTGTGGGTTCGAGTCCCATTTGTGACATTAATTTTTTGCTCGTAATCAAGTTTTTATAAAGAAATATAATGAAAAACTGATTAAGGGTTAATAAAAAAAGTATTCAAATGAAAGTGGTTTAGTAAATTATAATTATCGCAAGTGCGGTGTAAGCGAGAATAACGATCAAGATTTGTTTTTATTGACGGCAAAACAAAAAGTTTTTTTATTCTAAACCTATAATGTTTATATTGATGCTTACTTGAAACCCTTTTACAGTGTATTTTTAGTTTTATTTATTTTTATGAATTGAATTTTGTGCGACTATTGGATTTTATACTTGAATTAAACAATTATTATTATTGCTAAAACTTTTGCAAAGGTTGGATTAAGAGTATAATACGACGCAAGATAACTGGGATAAGAGCAGGTCGATGATGATGGCGCCGTGTGGTGACGGGTTAGATTGTGTCCTTATCCTCTCGTGGGTGAGTTAAAATCAGCTGAGAGATCACGAGTAAAATGCGCAGCAACATTTTCCTGGGATACTTTAACACCAGCCTTTTATTGTGGTAGGGCCTCACTGTTGATAGTTCTCTATCTACAGCCGCGGGCAGGCCCGACCGGGATGGTACCACACTCTCGCAGAATATCGACGTATGAATAGTGGCTTTTGCCGCTGTGCTTCGTTCGGTGAGCGAGAGAGTCGGAGCCTAACTTTCCGGGTGTGCTTTCGTGTGGTGGGTTCTGGTGATGCTTGAAATTTACGGTGGTAAGGTCTTGGTTGGGGCATTGGGCGTGAGGGGCTGATATGGGGTACAGGAAGGCCCGGTGGGAATAGCCACCGCCGGCCACCTGCCGGTCAGCAGGGGACCCGAGCCCAGGACTATCCCCCCTGGGAGGCTGTCCCGCCAGAAAATCCCGTTGCGGAGTCGTCGTGCCGGAGTGTGAAACCGGAGTGGAGCCCGACGACTACGGGCGGGGGGACACCGGGGGCCCTTCCGTACTTCGTGTCAGCTCCTCATAAAACCCACCCTCCAACCGTGTACTATGCCCCGCACCCTTTTCTTTGGCATCACCGGACCCCATTCCACGAAAGTACACTCCTTTCCTCTTCTTATACAACACCCCGCTAATGAAAAGGAAACACAAAAAGAGAAGGTTTTACATGGCGGTCCCTCTATCCACATTTGACGTGGACTTTTGCAACATTAGGGGTTTACACAGCAATCTCGACGCCGTCCACCAACACCTCGAGACGGCGCGGCCTGCCTTGCTCTTTTTAACGGAGACGCAGATAAGTGCCCCGGATGATATTTCGTACCTAAATTATCCAGGCTACGAGTTGGAGCACTCCTTCCACCGTAAAGCTGGGGTGTGCGTGTTCATCCGGGATGACATCTGTTGTCGCCGCCTTAGGGCCCTCGAGCATAGTGACCTGTCAATTTTATGGTTACGCGTAGACTATGGAGGGTATACCCGCATCTACGCGTGCCTCTACAGGTCCCATGGCAATGATTCAGGGTCAACTCAGTTATTCGAGAACGTTCAATGGGGGATTGACGAAATATTGGAGCAGTGTCCATCAGCGGAGGTGGTGGTTCTTGGAGACTTCAATGCTCATCATAAAGAGTGGTTGGGGTCCCGAACCACTGACATCTTGGGTAGGAATCTCTTCAATATGGTCTCGGCCTATGGTCTCTCACCACTGGTAACACAGCCCACCCGTGTTCCAGACATTGAGAGCCATGAGCCCTCTCTACTGGATCTTCTGTTGACTACACACCAGCACGGATACCGGGTAGTGGTCGAAGCCCCTCTTAGGTCATCTGACCACTGCTTGGTCCGTAGCAAAGCCCATATTGCGAGGCCTAATCGCTCTAAAGCGACTGAGACTCGCAGAGTCTGGCAATATAAGTCAGCAGATTGGGATAGGCTTCGCGAGTTCTACGCATCCTACCCATGGAAGCAGCTTTGCTTCGCCTCTGGAGACCCTGGCATTTGTGCGGATTGCGTTACCGATACGGTTATTATGGGGATGGAATTATTCATCCCCAACACCAAAATACCGGTCGGTGGCCGCAGCCGGCCTTGGTTTATTAAAACCTGCAGGACGGCTGCACAGCAAGAGCAGTCCGCATACCAGGCCTGGAATAGGGCCCAAAACTGTCGGGACCCAAATGTCAGGGAGGAGAAGTGAAAATTTAATGCTGCTTCTAGATCTAGTAAGAAGGCTATTGCCAGAGCCAAGGCGGAACATGTTGCCAGAATTGGCGAGCGATTGGAGAGCTATCCCGCCGGGAGTCGTGCATTCTGGTCGCTCGCCAAAGATGCCCAAGGCAACTTCTGCCAGTCCAATCTCCCACCACTGCAGAAAAATGATGGCAGTCTAGCCCACAGTACAAAAGGGGCAGGCCGATTTTTTAGGTCAATTCTTTGCCTGTAACTCGACTTTGGACGCTGGAACCGCCACACCACCTATCATCCCGCGGTATGAAAGCTCTGCCTAAAATCCGCATTACGCAGCGAGCGGTGAGGCGGGAGCTGCGGCTAATAGACGTACATAAGTCGAGCGGGCCGGATGGTATCCCTGCAGTGGTCCTGAAAACGTGCGCCCCCGAGTTGACCCCTGTCCTCACGCGCTTATACCGACTTTCCTATGATACTTGTAGGGTTCCATCTTCGTGGAAGATAGTCCATGTCCACCCGATCCCGACAAAGGGAGACCGGTCGGACCCGTCGAATTACAGGCCGATTGCGATTACATCCTTGCTCTCCAAGATAATGGAGAAAATAATTAACCGTCAGCTTCTGCAGTACCTTGAGGATCATCAGCTGATCAGTGACCGCCAATATGGCTTTCGTCATGGCCGCTCGGCTGGTGATCTTCTTGTGTACCTCACACACCGTTGGGCAGAGGCCTTGGAGGGCAAGGGTGAGGCGCTAGCGTTCAGCCTAGATATCGCAAAGGCGTTCGACAGGGTTTGGCACGGGGCCCTTCTATCGAAGCTATCATCATATAAAATCCCCGAAGGACTCTGTAATTGGATCACTAGTTTTTTGGATTGTCAGAGCATAAAAGTAGTCGTCTACGGCTCCTGCTCCGAGACCATGATCATTAATGCTGGTGTACCACAAGGCTCGGTGCTCTCCCCGACGTTGTTTATTCTGCATATCAATGACATGCTCTCCATAGAGAGTATTCGTTGCTATGCGGATGACAGCACGGGTGACGAGCGATACACCGAGCATCAGAATGTCCCTCGGAGTATGTTACAGGAAGGACGGGCTCAACTTGTGTCTGAAGTCGAGCGCTCTCTAGGGCGGGCCTCAAAATAGGGTGAACGGAATTTAGTCCAGTTCAATCCCACTACGACACAAGTTTGCGCGTTCACTGCGAAGAAGGACCCTTTTATCATTGTGCCTCAGTTCCAAGGAGTAACTCTCCAAATCTCCGAGAGTATTGGGATCCTCGGCGTCGAACTATCTAACAAAGTCCAGTTTGGGAGTCATTTGGAGGACAAAGCCAAATTGGCAAGCAAAAAGTTGGGCGTGCTGAGCAGGGCTAGGTGATACTTCACGCCGGGACAACATCTTGTGCTATATAAAGCACAAGTTCGTCCTCACATGGAGTACTACTCTCATCTCTGGGCAGGCGCGCCTAAATATCAGCTAGACTCACTTGACTCCCTATAAAGGCGAGCAGTTCAAATCGTCGGTGATCCCAATCTCACGGACAGACTGGAGTCGCTGGAGCGGCGGAGAGACTTTGGGTCACTCTGTGTACTCTACCGGCTCTTTCACGGGGAGTGCTCTGAGAAACTGTTTGACTTGGTACCACCGTCACCGTTTTTCCACCGTACCACTCGACACCGTAGCAGGGTTCATTCATTTCACCTGGAAACGATACGGTCCTCGACTGTACGTTTTCAGCGATCATTTCTCCCACGTACATGCAAGATCTGGAATGAACTACCTGCTGTTGTGTTTCCCGAGCGCTATGACATGTCCTTCTTCAAACGAGGTTTAAGAAGAGCTCTTTCTTCACGGTAGGCAGCGGCCTGGCTGTATCCCTGGTGTTGCTGGGTCCATGTGCAACAGCATTACTTACCATCAGGTGTGCTGTTTGCTCGTTTGTCACCGTAGACAATAAAAAATAAGCCTGTCTGCCAAGCGTAGTGATTATAACACTATTCCCGTTCGTGAAGACCTTTTTTTTTGTTGCGTTGGAATATGGACGTGGTCTCACCCCGCTAAGTTGGTCTGGGGTGACGGAAGAGGCGGCGCGTGACCCCATAGACCCACCATGCAACTCTCCTCTCTTCGCCATGCGAGCGGGCCACCGGTACCCGATATTTGTCTTCGGTGGCCCATTCGTAAAGGCCTAAGTCCAACAGTGTACGTCGACAAATAATGATTGTCACTTAAATAATAAATAATTTCAAAAGTAATCACGCTGTATATATTGTTTAGAAAAGATATATAATGGTACGTGTTTATTTAATTACATTAGTTGTTTCTTCTACGATTTTATTTCACGACATTGACACGTAAAATTGATATATCGCGTAATATAAAGCATATTATAATATGTATAATTTTATAAAATTTATATATGACACAATGACACGAAATTTCTTATATTTATATCAATTGATTAATTTAAAAAAAAAAAAAAAATATGAATAATTTGTTTATAACTTTTTAAAGTACAGTGTAATCATCCTAATGACTTATGGTCAACGCAAATATGTCATTCCAGCGTACATATTGACAAAAGTTATTGGCAATAGTATTATGAACGGTCGTTAGTTTAATGTCAACCCTCCTTGGAAATGTAATTGTTGACTAGATTGGATCAGTGTTGGCCCAGGTCTATGCGAAACTCTTTATTCAGCCTTTTATCATCCACTGCTATATGTAGACCTCCCTCATAATTCGCCACAAAGTGTGGTCCTGTGTCGTCCGCATCCAATGACTTCAATCAACCAACCTTCCCCAAGTCGTCGGTCCACCTGGTGGAAAGAAACTCTTAGTCGTCTTTTATTACATCCACGTGCAATGTAATTCGTATTATTGCAAGAAGTACTATGGAGATGTCGATCATCGACCCCAGGTGTTCGGGATAAGAGCTGGATAATGATGTTAACAGATAAAGGCGTCTTACCTCCTATTAAAAAATATACAAATAAAGTTAGATATATACATTTACACATAAGTTTTAAAGTTACGTCAGTAATGGAAAACTTAGAGTGAACATCTGATGAGACGGGATGAAAGTAATGTTGTGAGGAAAGTTTTAAATGTGAATGTTGGCCACTGACGTCAAGTATTTGGTACCAGTGACCGATCCAATGGTGATAGGGAAAGATTACAGTGGGCTATGGGGTCACATTTTTCGTGTGGTGACGGGGTAAGAATACTATTCACCACCCCATATCTTACCCGTGGGTGATCGTACGAGACGACTAAGGGATATAAAACGCATATAACATCTATGAAAGAGAAGGTTCTAGTTATAGAAACAAAACCTTATACCAACACCCCGACTAGAAATTTTTTCGTCTACCTTAGCAGGACCGGACCGGGTATGCCCGATCTGGACCAGATAAAGTATGTAACGCAGAAGATATATCTGGACCCGATCAGGAAAACCTTATCGGGTCCAGATCAGGCATTCCTGATCGGGTCCGGATGAAATTTTACTGATCGGAACCAAATCAATCATCTGCGTTATATATCTTGCCTGATCCAAAACGAGTATGCCCAGTCCGGTCCTTTTAAAAAACATGAATATCTTAAAGAACATGTTTAATAGATAAAAATATAAATTAATATATGACGTAGTTAGCGAATGCAGTGCTATATTCTTATCATAGAGAGTCCCAGTGAGCCGTTCCAATTAGGGCGCAATCACCAGATGCTAACGACTTCAACTGTCGCCTGAATTTCTCATTCATGACCTGATAGAACTGTTTTGATCTGAATCGATAACAATTAATTTAATATTAGGCGATGTCATTACGCTTCGGAGAATCTTAACACCGCGATTCAGATAATGACGTCATTTTACTAACGCCATCAATTTATTATGACCAAAAACATTAAATGTTAGAATGGTTGTTACAATATCATTATATTTATTTTTATCTATGTTTTCAAATGTTAGGTACATTTTATTTATTTTCGTTTTTACTTTAAATATAAATTATTTTTATATTATTAATTAATAAACATTATTATTATTATTAAATACATATGATTAATTAAAGATTTCAGATTAATCTCCTCTGATGCAAATACAATTTACACCGTGGCATAAATATGACAATCATGATATGATACTTTTTTGAATTTTGATTGATATTTTTTTTGTGTTAAGAAAACTGTTTCTGGTCCTGATATACTACATGCCTTACCATATACTTGATTATATTTTACATCAGGCTATCCTTATTTGGTATAGACCTGGTCCTGATCCGGAATGCCTTACCATACTTGATGCTATTTCACATCAGGCTATCCTTATTTGGTCCGGATCTGGTCCTGATCCAGTCCTGATCTGGTATGCCTTACCATACTTGATGTTATTTCACATCAGGATAGGGTAGATAGGTAGGATAAAGGGTGATAGGGTTTGCCGGATCCGGAATGCCTCATTCTATCCTGATCGGGTCCTGATCCGGTACGCCTCACTATACTTGATGATATTACACATCAGGCTATCCTTATTTGGTCCTGACCTGGTCCTGATCCGGTATGCCTTACCATACTTGATGTTATTTCACATCAGGCTATCCTGATCAGAACCAGATCTGGTCCTGATAGGGTTTGCCGGATCCGGCATGCCTCATTCTATCCTGATCGGGTCCAGATACATGATTTTTTTTTTTATTTTTTTTATTGCTTATGGTGGCAAACGAGCAGACAGCACACCTGACGGTAAGTGTCACTGCCGCCCATGGACCTTTGCCAATGGTATAGCTAGGCCGCTGCCAACCAATACAAACCCCGAACCCACCCCAGTTGGGCTGCCGGCTCTCTCGCTCACCAAACGAAGCGCAATAGCACATTGCCATTACTCAGACGTCGATCTTCTGCGAGAGTGTGGTACTACCCCGGACGGACCGACCCGCGGCTGTAGACAGAAAACTGTCCACAGCGTGGTCCTACCACAATTTCTCAATGATCTGGTTGAACCATACTTTTTTCCAGTCGGGACGTCTGACCAGCGCGGTATAGTAGGTTAATTTCCCTCCCCAAGCCCCACAGTGGGACGTATATGGGCTATGATGATGGGTCCACGGACCGCCCTTTCGTCGCCCCGGACGGAATGAACGGCGTGTGTCTAGGCCATAGCCAGCAAAACAAAAAAAAAATAAGAGCAGGTATGTCGATTACATCCACTCTTCTACGGATTTCAGTATTCCGGATTTAATCACATAGAGAAATATCGAGCATAGCCTTCTATAGAGAAGCACACTGAGCAACTTTGAGCGTTTTTATGAAGCAGACAGTTACCACGTTTCAGTGCTGTAAATCATCGCTTGTAATAAACACATGTTTTTAATCACTACGTATCTCAGCCCATATATGTCCCACTGTTGGGCTCGGGCCTCCTCCATTATGGAGGATAATTGACCTACTATACCACGTTGGTCAGACATAGGGTTTTGTTTCGAGTTTTCCTTCTCTGGCAATAGATATTATATACGTTTTATATCCCTTAGTCGTCTCTTACGATATCCCACGGGTAAGATAGGGGATGGTGAATTATAATCTTATTTCGTCACCATACAGAAAGATCCTCCTAAGTATCCCAAACGCTGCTCAGTCGAGTTGAATTTGTCGGCTGACCTCTTTCTTGAAAAATGAAATTGATGTATTAAAAAGTTTTTTATTCACAATGTAGTTTATTAATAAATCATATAAAGATTAACATCCTTATTTATGTTCTTAACCTCCATATCAATGTTTTTATTAAATACTATATTTAAACTCATTGATATGTAGGTACTATAAACAGCATAATAAACTTTCTTGATATTAGCATTGCATACGTTAATTTTTTATTACATTGTAAAAAGTGATAGTATTAGGCGGATTCTCAAAAAAAATCGAAATTGATGTCCTTGATCATTTTTATAAACCAGAATCGTGAATTATGAAAAGTTGTTTTTTTTTAATAAAACGACGTACTATATCTACGAATGTATGAAACAAATTTATTTTTTATATGATAAACAACAAAGACATGTCCAAGAAAGTACCCTGAAAATCATTCCCTCACTATGTCCCAAGCGCTAAATTTGAAGATAATCATTAACTTAAAACATAAAATTCCTAACAAATTGTTTATTATCATATTTTTTATTTATATAGGATAGTATTGACTATACCTATATGAGTCCATAGTTTCATAAATGCGAATGGAAATATTTTTAAATATAATTCAAAATTTGTCCATAAAAAAAGTATCATTCCCTCACCGTTTTGTAACAGTGTGATTGGAGCAATACTCCAAAGCCTACTAAGTCCCACCTTATTTTTTTTGTAGTTGGCAACACTGCCCTTGAGAACATACACTAGAGAGGACAATTGAAGAAAGGATGTTTTCTTAAAATCAATTTGACAAAAAGTTTTTTGATTATTACATTTTTAATGTCATTTCCTCATGTAATGTTATCAAAAGATAAGCATTTTTTTTTAATAATCATAACATATTTTTATATGTTTTCGGTAGTAATAAAGTAATGTTTACAATTCGTAAAAAAGTAAGTTTATGTTCCTAAGTTTGTAGCAATTTTGTTTCGTTTTGTCATTCCCTCATCGTCATTCCCTCATAAAAAATTTTAATGAGGGAATGAATTATTTTCTAATAAATATAGAATACTTTGACAAAAAGTTTGTTGAATATTATTATCTCATGTAATGTTATTAAAAGGTAAGCATTTTTTTATTTAATAATCATTTCAACAACACTTCAAACTCAAAACAGTTGGGGACCACTATAATATTTTCCTCAAACAAGACATATACTACAACTTGAGCAAAAAAAATTCGATCACGAGTTAAAAAAAAACTGATCAACTCGATAAAGCCATTTTCGACTTTTTTTGAGAATCAGCCATTTACTCTGAACTCAGTAATAGTGAGTAAGAGTAAGAATAAAAATCACCACCCCAGCGTGGCCATTATGGTATTATTCTCTCTTCTTTAGGAGTTAATACATTAGATTGAAATTATTCATCCAATGTTGGACTTGAAATAATGCACTAATCCCACCAACAGCTGACCAGTTAGCCGTCGCACTTGTACTTAAATTACCGAAGAGAGTAAGCTCTCCGTTTTTTCGTTCTCTTAACTGGTATTTACTTGTATAATTATCTCAGAAAAATAAAGGATAATGACTTTTTGTGATATTTTTTTTACACCACCCTGCTCTAAGGAAATAATCCTTGTATTGCGGGGGACATTACAAATATTCAATTAATGCAGACAAATTACCTACATTCAACACAGAATAACACTTTCTGGATTGCACAAAGTATTGTTCTGCGTATTAATCGAACCCACGGCACTGGTACGGAAGGTCGGTATCTTAAGCACTACGCCAACTGTGCAGTCAACCTATATACTCGGTCATTATTCTTATACGTATAGTATCCACGTCATAAAGTCATATCTAGATTTTTATATCAAACTATAACCGTCAAATTACCATCAGGATATTTATGGCATACGTTATACTTGGCCAGTTCAGGTTCAACAGTCTTTGTACATCAGTATCTAGAACGAATTAACGTAATGATATACAGGACATACGTATGATTTTGTGTTTTGTAATTTTAATGCGTTTTTTTTCAAGTCGTTTGTAAGCAAATACATTATGTAAGTCGGTTAAAAGAAGGACGTGGAAGATTTAGAGTGATGGTAATATAATTTAATCGAAATAGGATATGATAACAGTTTAAAATTATTAGTGATACCGAAAATAGTTTCGTTTACGTACGATAGGGGGCATTGTTCGGTAGCTTATATGTCGTAAATAGGTCTACTAAAGATATGTTTGTATGACCAAGTTTTTCAATTAATTCTGTTTCTTTTTGAAAAATAAATTTAGATATTAAGAAAATATTAATGAAATAATGAAATGGATAGATGATTAAAAAATGAATTTAAGGATTTTTTTATTGCTTATGATGGCAAACGAGCAAGCAGCACACCTGATGATACATATCACTGCCGCCCAGGGACCTTTGCAATACCAAGGGTTATAACTTAGGCCACTGCCTACCAATAAAATCCCAAACCCACCCAGTTGGGCTTCCGGCTCTCTCGCTCACCGAACGAAGCGCAATACCACATTGCCATTACTCAGACGTCGATCTTCTGTGAGAGTGTGGTAGAACCCCGGGCGGACCGGCCCGCGGCTGTAGACAGAAAACTGTCAACAGCGTGATCCTGCCACTATTGATGTTTGGTCGTTGGCGTGGTTGGCGTGATCCTACTACTATTGATTGAACCCAGGTTGTCTCGATTAGACAGCGCCATTGTCCGACTGCAGTTTTTCCATTCTTGATGACAGTGACCAAATTTACCTTAATATTCTAATTATATTATTTTATTGACTGAAATCATTGTAGTAACGATATTTTCTGTAGATGAAATCTAGTGAGATCGATTTATCGCATCAAAAACCTCTTGTATGCTAATATTTCATCAAAATCGCTGCTGCCCTTTCTGAGATCCTGAATATATACTATAGAATTTCGTTACATAAACATTAACCGACTTCAAAAAGGAGGAGGTTTTATGTTTCATTTAAAAATTACGTATAATTGTATTGATTCCCAAGGAGGGTTGACGTCTGGCGGGCGGCTGGTCATAAAACTATTGCCAATAACTTTTACAATATGTAGGTACTATGAAAGAAGAGTACATATTGTATCGACCCCAAGTAATTGGGATAAGAGTAGGAGAATAATGATGATGATATATTGATTTCTATTATTTACGCAAGTTTTTTCACATTTGAAATAAAACTAGTTTTACGGATTCTATTGAGTTTGTATTTAATTTTTAATTGCCCGACGTTTGGAGCACTTTACAGTTTATAGTGATCGTGGTCACGAGAGGACTGAGGTGTCTCACGACCATCTAGTCTACTAATAAGTCATCGTTATTACAGAAATTACTATCAACCCACTACAGTAGGTATTAGTTTTAAAATTTTTTATACAAATTCATTGCCAGTACAAAAATAAAATGATTCTATACTCTCAAATACAAACGCTAAATTCGATGTAGGTACCGGGGGAAACCGAGACTAACTTACCTAGACCAGATTAGTCACGTACTGAAGGAAGGTAGAGTCAAGAGTCTACGAAACCGGCAAGCGCGTATGAAGAGAATTATGAATGTTGAGGAAGCGAGTGAAGTATGCAAGGATAGAGTTCTCTGGCACTCTGTTCTCTCTGCCTACCTTGCAAGGGATATGGCGTGATGATATGTATGTATGTACGTAAATTTCTGTAATAACGATAACTTATTGAACGTGAGACACCTCAGTCCTCCCGTGACCATGATCACTGTAAAGTGTTCCAAACGTCGGGCAATTAAAAATTAAATACAAACTCAATATAATCCGTAAAACTAGTTTTATTTCAAATGTGAAAAAACTTGCGTAAACAATAGAAATTGATATATCATCATCATCATTCTCCTACTCTTATCCCAATTACTTGGGGTCGATACAATATGTATTCTTCTTTCATAGTACCTACATATTGTAAAAGTTATTGGCAACAGTTTTATGACCGGCCGCCCGCCAGACGTCAACCCTCCTTGGGTATCAATACAATTATACGTGATTTTTAAATGAAACATAAAACCTCCTCCTTTTTGAAGTCGGTTAATGTTTATGTAAACGGTTAACATTCTATAGTGGGTCATATAGAATACCATATATATTATTTTAGAACTAGACATTCAGGTTGACCATATATGTATTTATGTATAACACGACCTTTGCCTGTCGGTCATGCAACATTGTATTGTGGTCATTTAATATATAATACCGATGTTGTTGAAATAGCATTGCGGGCATGACGTTGTCGCACGCCGATAAATCATAACGATAAGCGTCTATCGAATTATATCGACCGTTTACACTTTATTGACTTATAATTCTGTAAATTGACCAACAAAAGATCAACACACATTTCTAAATGATTTTTCTTGTTATTTCATGACCAAAATATAGTAATCTTCCATCAAATCCAATATATTAATCTTTAAAATGGCAACAGTTACATGAAAATTTCTAATATATAGTGTAATTAATCTGTGATCGGAACGAAATTGAAAAAGAAAACATCAGCTTTGCCCGCACAGAATAAGAGTATAGGGGACTTTTGGCGGGAATCTAAAACGTCATGTGTTGCTCTTGTATTATATTCGATATCTTAGTGTTTTAACGTGTTATATTAGATAATTTTGATGGCATTTTATGTAATGTGATGTGACAGAACTACTGGGATGTAGTGAATATCATATAAAAGTGCTTTACAACGTTTTCGTTTTCCATCAAAATTCCCACAAGATACCTACCATTAACAATGTGGCCATAGCACTGTTAATGGTGACAATTTGACTTACTGACAGACAATGACTAACCTGAAGAGAATAAGAACGTGAAGATAATTATAACTCGACACTGGCAACAATGGCTCGTATAAGTAGCTGATTGCCGATACATAAAAAGAAGAAGAGTATAGGGACTTTTGGCGGGCATTAGAAAGTGTCATGTGGTGGTCTTATATTCAATCTTAGTGTTGTAACTTCTTATTAGAAATATTTTTGATGGTTTTTTTATGTAATGTGATGCGGTGAAACTGCGAGGTTGTAATGAATATGATATAAAAGTGTTTTACAAACGTTTACCATCAAAATTCTCAGAAGATTATTTCCGCTAACAATGGGGCCACTGTTGAAGGGGACGATTTTAAATACTAGAGATAATGACTAATTTGAAGAAACTAAAAAGATGTGAAGAATCTAATAATTTGTGAAATAAATTGTAATTCAACACTGATAACAATGGGCCATTATTAAAAGCTGATTATTAATAAATAAAGCAGAACGGCATAAAAAAAAATGAAACCGCTTTTAATTCTGTGCAGTAGTTTTCATGGTGCGAGTACAAACATGCAAAGATACAGGCAAAAATCTAAACATTGTCATTTTGGCTTTCTTTATTGCCTATGGTAGAAAAAGGGCAAACAGCACACCTGATGGTAATTGTTACTGCCGCTCGTGGATGTTTGCAATACCAGGAGTATAGTTAGTCCTACCAACCAAAAGACACCCAGAAATTGGAGCTTACGGCTCTATCACTCACCGAATGAAGCGCAACAGCACATCGTCACTGCTCAGGCGTCGGTTTTCTACGAGAGTACTACCCCGGATAGACCGACCCGCAGCTGTAGACAGAAACAAATATCTATCTATCAACGATGTGGCTCTGTTACTACTAAAACTAGAATACAATTTTGGTTTCAGTCGTTTCAATAAAGATCCCTAATATAGTTTTCTTCAATATATTGGGCATAGTCCGGAGCGTGCTCGTTCGCGTCCCCTGCCAGTCTAATTAGACTGCTAATCCGGCTCGATATGCGTACCGCAATGCGGGTTAGGGCGTCCCCCGGAGGCGACGCGTACCGACCCGCCCCCGTCGGTACGAACATCGGCAGTTGCGGCGATGGGGGCCGCCACCCATCACGCCTTGCCCAGTTAGGCGAGTCGAGGAGAACGGAGTGCCGGATGGGCACGTGGAATGTAAGAGGTTGTGTGGAAGGTAAGTTGCACGAGCTGATATCCGTCATGGCGGACAAACAGCTAGACGTGCTCTGTGTTGAGACCAAGCGAAGGGGCAGCGACGCCTGCGATCTTCCTGGTGGCGGGATGGCTCTGTGGTCTGGTGTACCACAGAGCGATCGAGCCAGCATGGGGGTAGGAGTGCTGTTGTCCTCTCGCTTGGCCTCAGGTGTGAAGGATTACGGAATGTATGATCCCAGACTTCTCTGGGTCCGTATAAAACTAGGTGTCACCAAGGTATTCATGGTTGTAGCATATGCTCCCGTAGGATCCTCGGTGGCATCAGACCTAGAGAAGTTTTGGGACAATGTTAGGGAAGTTCTGGATATGGCAGAAACCAGTGAACGCGTGATTGTATGCGGAGATTTGAACGGATGGGTGGGGACCAAGCGTCCCGACTATGAGGACGTACTTGGTCCATTTGGTGATAAGAGAGTGAACGACGCAGGTGGGCTCATAGCGGATGTATGCATGGAGAGAAACCTTATTGTGTCAAACACATTTTTCCAACATAAGGACATCCATATGTATACATGGAGAAGGAATGAACAGAAAAGCATAATAGATTTAATTTTGGTAGACAGTCGCCTCCGAAGCAAAATATTGGACGCAAGAGAGCCTACAGGGGCCCCACAGTCGACACGGACCACTATCTCGTTATTGCGAGATTTAGTGGTCTGTTCAGAAAGTGGAGGCACTGGCGAGAGCGTGTCCACTTCGGAGGGCTTGAAAGAATAAAGGTTGAAAGGTTGCAAGAAGAGTGTGTAAGAGAAAAGTATGCAGAGGGTGTCCGAGAACGGCTGACGATGGCAAGCCAGCCGCAATCGGACATTGAAGAATGCTGGAGAGTATTGAAAGAGAGTATGGTAGATACAGCGAAAGAAGTATGTGGAAGTTCAAAGAAGCATAGAAAAACAAATGGTGATGCATGGTGGGATGCGGAAGTGGCAGCTTCCGTAGAGCAAAAGAAGAAAGCGTGGCTGGACTATGTCTCTTCTTTGAATCTGAATGACAGTATGACTGAACAGAAGAAAGAAATATATTGGCAATGTAAGAATGACACCAAGGCCTTAGTGAAAGAGAAACGTGATAGAGCAAGTATGAGTGCAGAAGATAGGCTGACTAAAAACTTCGAGGGTAACACCAAACTCTTTTGGAGGGAGGTGAAGAAGTCTCGGGGTGGTTGGTCAGCCTTCAGAATGAATAAAATAAGGTCTAAAGGTGGAGACATTCTTACACAAACACAAGACGTGTTAAGCCGATAGAGTGAATATTTTGGCGATATGTATGCGGATGCTACGGTTGGCGCCGGTGTTGGATGTGGTTTAGTAGATCAACATTCGACAACGGCGTCCTCCGATGGCATCAGTATGGATGAAGTTGAATGGGCGATAAGAAGTTTGAAAAATGGTAAGGCAGCGGGCATTGATATGGTGTCTGCCGAGATGATCAAACTTGGTGGCTCTTGTGTCTGGGAGGCGTCCCTGTTGCTCCTCAATTTATGTTGGAGCTCGGGAATGGTTCCCAGGGACTGGAATAGCGCAGTCATCGTGCCTTTGTTTAAAAACAAGGGTTCACGTTATGACTGCGCAAATTACAGAGCCATAAGCTTGACCAGTTTGGCAGCAAAAGTGTATGGAAAAATTATTGAAAGGAGAATGAGGATGGTGTCCGATGGTTTACTGTGTGAGACACAAGGAGGTTTCAGGAGTGGAAGGGGATGCATGGATCAAGTGTTCTCTCTGCGCAACATTGTGGAGAAGCATCTGGCTCTAGGTCAGAGGGTTTTCTGCAGTTTTGTGGATCTGGAGAGAGCATTTGACACGGTTGTACGAAAGGAACTTTGGGACATTTTACCGGAGTATGGTATTAGCGGTAAACTGCTACAGGCTGTGCAGTCCAGTTACATGGGCTGTAGAGCCTGTGTGCGGCTGGATGATGGAATGTCGCCTTGGTTTGACGTCAATATCGGCGTTAAGCAGGGGTGCGTTTTGTCAGCCAGGCTGTTTATCATATATCTGGATAAATGTCTCCAAAGGTTGAACGATATGAATGTGGGAGTCCAGATGGGCGACTCAGTGGTCACTGCTCTGCTTTATGCAGATGATGCAGTCCTGCTGGCACAGTCAGCGACTGACCTGCAGACCCTAGTTGACACAATGACAGAAGATTGTAAGAAAAGGGGTCTACGCGTGAATGTGAGCAAAACCAAAATAATGGTCTTTGAAAGAGATAAAACCAGAACAGATGTAAGAGTAACAATAGGTAATGATGTACTAGAGCAAGTGGATGAATTTGTATATCTTGGATGTGGATTTAGCCGAGATGGAAGGTACACCACTGATATAGAGCGAAGAGTGAATGCGGGAAATAGAGTGAACGGAGCGTTGGGGCAACTTCTCGGCAGCCACCACCTCAGCCAGAAGGCACGTGTAGCAATACATAACGCAGTGCTTGTCCCAACATTACTGTCTGGAAGCGAGAGTTGGGTATGCAGAAAAGAGTATGATAGTAAAATTAATGCGGTCGAAATGCGATCTCTGCGGAAAATCTGTGGAGTTAGTCTGACCGACCGCATTCGTAACGACGACGTAAGAGAGCGAGTAGGTATGAAAGAGAGTATTGGTGTAAAGATGCGAAAGGGAATGCTCCGATGGTTCGGACATGTGGAAAGAATGCCGAACGAACGCCTGGTTAAGAAGATATACAATGCGAAAGTGGAAGGATGTAGGTACCGAGGGAGACCGAGACTAACCTACCTAGACCAGATCGGTCATGTACTGAAGGAAGGTGGAGTCAAGAGTCTCCGAAACCGGCGAGCGTGTATGAAGAGAATTATGAATGTTGAGGAAGCCAGTGAAGTATGCAGAGATAGAGTTCTCTGGCACTCTGTTCTCTCTGCCTACCCTGCAAGGGATATGGCGTGATGATATGTATGTATGTATGTATATTTAATGTATGCGGGTGAATGGACTGGGGAATAGTCCGTCATCCGCAGAGAGGCTGATCGCATGAGGGCGACGCCTCGGCAGCATGCAAAGGCGATAGCCGAGTTGGCCACGGATGTCAAAGATTTGGTACCAATGGACGGCTTAAAGTCGATGGGGAGGTAATACGATGGGTAATACCCATTACACACACGCTGACCTTTCGTCACCCCGGACGAAACGTGTGACGTGTATCATAATAGTTTGTTACACTATTATTTATATATCTACATATATATATAATGTATTATATATGTACGCACGTAACGAAATATATTTACATAAAATATTATTAACATTTATATTTGGTTTCTTATACGTTGTATTATGTATGTATGCATGTCAAGGAATACAAGAACGATTTTTGTTTTTAGAAAGAAAAAACTAACATTTCAATTACTGAAATTTAGCTTTTAATATGTTTGATTATTTATAAAAACCCGATTATGAGCGGAAAATGATTGGCACAAGTGGGATTTGAATCCACACCTATTGGAAATCCATTCCAATCGTGCTGCCACTTACACTACCGTGAACTATTGTAGGTTGTACAATGTGTAAACAATATCGGGTAGATGGCACACGTCTCCTTAAAACTCGAACATGTAATACGATGCAAGAATTGAATGTCCTACAATAGGTCACGGTGGTGTAAGTGGCAGCACGATTAGAACGGATTTCCAATATGTGTGGGTTCGAATCCCACTTGAGACAATCATTTTTCGCTCGTAATCGGGTTTTTATGAACTAACATTTATTTTGCTTTTATAGAAACTTATTGTAGAATCCGATAGGGTAAAAAATCAATTACTACCACAACTTACATTGCCGGAGGTGACGTTACCGGGTTGAGAGCCCTCAGCGCTCACGCATAGTCCGGGTTAAACCTGTAAGCTATCGGCGACTAACAGCTAAGAGACAGACACAAAAAAGGGGGTGACGTAGGAACCGCTTACTACGGGGCAATTAAGTTAATAATTCATCCAATAAATGACCATGGGAGACGGCCTACATTCTACAGCGGGCGATAAAAGATTGAATTCTGGTAGTAGTATAGAATCTCATGTTTGTCTTGTTATATTGTTACGAGGAAAAGTATATTTATATAGGAACATGTTATTTATAAAACTCGATTACGAAGTGAAAAATGATGTCACAAGCGGGATTCGAACCCGCGCCTATTGGGATGCCGGCCCAATCGTGCTGCCACTACACCACCGTGACTAATTGTAGGACATGCAAATTTCACAGCATTTAATATGCTAAATTTCAGTAATTTAAATAACAAGGTTGTGTCATCGTTTAATACAATTCTAACTGTAAAGTTTTAAGTATTAAGCCTATAACAATGTGTAAACATTGTCGGGTAGATAGCATACCGTCACCTTAAGACGTAAATATGATACGAAGTGAAATTTGCATGTCCTACCATTAGTCACGGTGGTGTAGTGGCAGTACGATTGGGCCGGAATCCCAATAGGCGCGGGTTCGAATCCCGCTTGTGACATCATTTTTCACTTCGTAATCGAGTTTTATAAATAATTAAGCATATTAAATGCTAAATTTCGGTAATTTAGGAACATGTTGTTAACAGTTTTCTCTCCGGGGTGTCAGAAGGAACAGTGCATATAACTTACGGTGTATACACCCATAACCTGCCGTGTGTACGTACCTCTCTAGGCTATGTGAGCGGATCAACGGAACCCGCTCAGTTTCGTCGGTACCCCTTCCGGCTGGTTACCCTTTTGTTTACCATATCGAGTCGAAACCCCGGCGGCTTCCGCGATTGGGGCGTCCCCATCTCACGGTCGGCCTATCCTCAGATGACGGCCTGATCCACGGTCCAGTCACCTGCTATTAGGGAATTCTTATATTGTGGGGGACTTTACAAACAGATAAAATTAATTTGGTTATTAGATATAGGTCTTTCCAAGGAGAAATTGCATCTTTTGTCCAACTAGTTGACAATCTTGATTCATTTTATGCAGCACTTACCTGGGCAATCGGACAATGATCCTGATCATTATTAAGCCTATTTTTACGAGTAGTAAGTGAAATCTATTATCCAGCAACATCGCCCACACAGTATTATTTAATTATTGCTTTTATAAGGAGTTCTACCGGAAAGAAATCGCTATACTCATTTGTTGACGCTAACGGGAATCATAAAAAAATCCAGAAAAATCCATCTATTTCATAAGAATAATAAATTCTATTGATGTATACAGTAACGGGAACCATCGTTGACGCTGTTACGGTGATTCGGCCCAAATACAAACATGCAACCGTTTTAAAATAGATTCATTCCTTCAGTCACACGCAACTCAATGGTGATTGAAAACGATTAATTCAACATCAAATGGATTCATTAATTCAATAGGAAGTATCTCGTTTTATATAAGTCTGTTTATAATATGAGAAGATATTTAATGGGATGTGGTAGCTGTGTGGTAGCGGCTTCGAATTCTACCAACCCTTGCTTTGCTCGGGGGTGTCGTAAACGACGACTAAGAGCCTTATAACGACCTTTTTTTTTTTTTTTTTTTTTTTTTTTTTTTGTGGTGGGCCATGGACGTCGCACCCCGCCAAATCGGTCCGGGGTGACGGAAGAGGCGGCGCGCAACCCCCTTGACCCACCCTGCAAGCACCTCTTCTTCGCCATGCGAGCGGGCCACCGGTACCCGATCTTTGTCTTCGGTGGCCCGCTCGGCGGTATGCCCTCTCGGGCTCCTCTCCTGTTGACGCCCCGACAGATTTCGTCGTCGAGGCGTCGTCCTCACGCGGTGGCCTCGCGTCGGGTGACCGGACAATTCCCCGGTCCGATCACCCGAAGCCTCGGTTAGGGCGGCATCAGGCGCAGGTACTCGCGCCTGCGCCGCCCCGGCCGCGGGCGGCGGCCCGGGTCACGGGAATCCTCCCGGGCCCGTTCCGCCGCCTCCTTCTGCGAGATGACAGCCTCGCAGAAGGCGGCGACCGCGTCCCAATTCCTGACGCTGTCGACCATCGCCCTCGCGACAGCCGGCAGCGTCAGGTCGGCACCGATAATAGCGACGAGGTCGCGGCGCTGCCCGTCCCAGCCCGAGCATTCCTCGAGCGTATGTTGCGCCGTGTCCTCGTCACTACTGCAATGATGGCAGCCCGGAGTCCATTCCCTGTGCACGACCGTGTGCAGGTATTTCCCGAAACACCCGTGCCCCGTTAACACCTGCACCAGTCGGAAGGTGAGGACCCCGTGCCGCCGCTCCATCCATTCCATCAGTACGGGCCGGAGGGCCTCAACGGTAATGACACCGTGTCTAGGCCTCTCCAGCCGCGTAGCCCAACGGGCGATGACTTCTCGGCGGGCGTCCTCGCGCCAGGTGGCTATCTCGTTAAACGATGGGGAGCCACCCTCTTCGCGCATTGAGTTAACCCGCCGGTAGAGGTCGGTATTGTTTCGAATTTTCCTTCTCTTGCATAGATAGTTATATGCATTTATATCCCTTAGTCGTCTCTTACGATCACCCACGTGTAAGATGGCGGTGGTGAAAAATATTTGAAAAACAGTCATATGGGGCATCAAATGAAAGGGCTTGATTAGCATATTTTATTTATTTTATGTTTTGCTCGCTGCTTTGATTGTCTGTTCGGTAATTGCGTGTAAACAATACGAGTCAAACATTTATGTATAATAAGTATAATAACAATATTATTAAATTGATATTTTATATTTAATACTACACTGGAGTCAAAATAACCAGTTTGTCTGAACATTAAATAATTACACAGCTGCTAAATACATCTTAAATATATTGACAATTAAAGGATAATTGAATGTGTCATATTTAATGACAAGCACAAAAATAAAACATGTTTTATTGAGATGGTAAATATTGAAGCATCGAAAAAGCAGACTTACTGACAAACAAGAGGCATGTACTTTAGAAGAAAAACAACAAAAAGCTCTGAAGACTTCTTTGAGGTTGGACTTGGACTTACTTGGACGTTGCGCAATTGCTTTGGTGGAATTGTGAAAGAAGTCAAAAAAGAGATAAAAAACTGGGCAAATGCGAGTGGGACTCACGCACGAAGGGTTCCGTACTATTGTCTAATATTCTGTGAATAGTTAAAGCGTCTACCTGTCATCGTTATTAGTGTCGAGCAAGAAACGGAAAAATCAAGTTTGTTGTATGGCAGCCCCCCCCTTAAATATTTATTTTATTTTATTTTTAGTATTTGTTGTTATAGCGGCAATAGAAATACATCATCTGTGAAAATTTCAAATGTCTAGCTATCATCGTTCTTGAGATACAGCCTGGTGACAGACGGGCGGACAGCGAAGGCTCAGTAATAGGGTCCCGTTTTTACCCTTTGGGTAAGGAACCCTAAAAAATGGGGTTGACTGGCATTGTTAATACTTGAAGCATTAACTTCACCCCTTGTGATAACTGGTTAAAAATGCATTGATTGATTCATCCCTCCTTATTTTCCTTTCCTTAGGAGTCGTAAAAACCAGGGGAAAGATCACTAAAAATAGGGTTCTAGTTATCTTCTATAACGATGATAACATCAACTGCGATCACTTACCTAACTATCTGTAAAGCGTGGTGATTATTGTATTATTCGGGTTATGTCCAATTACAGAAATTGATAAGCTGATAAATGGGTGAATTATTTTCTCCAAGCCTTTATTAATCCCATTTGTATTCAGTGTTTTTAAACTATCCATCAGCTTATGTGCACTACTAGTCATAGACCTTACCAAGAGAGAACAGTACCGTAATCACCACGCTTAGCAGGCGGACTGGTTGCCGTAATTTATTAAGTTTCCCAGAAGAACGCCACTGCTGACCATTCCAATTAAATTCACCCGAATTTTACGATTTCCATAAAATAAAAGAGTGATAGTACATTCCATTATATTCTTAACTCTTCACGTTACACTCTTAGCCCGATCAGGGTGCATTCATAAATTATGTAAGTCATATTGAGGGGGTAGGGGTGTTGGCTGAATATTATAATTAAAATTATAAATTGAAAATTACTAATTTTGGTCAAAACTGTGATAGATTAATAAGATTAATGTTATTGCAGTGAGTTAATGATACCTATTTGTAGTAAGAAGATTGTAATAAAAGATATTTTCAGAATAAACGGAGTTATATTTAATCAATAGGACCTTTTCTTACAAAAAATCTTATTAAGGGGCAAGGGGGAGTAGTTGCAATCTTATGATGTCTTACGGAAGGAGGGGGTCCAATCATTCTTCAAAATCCCTTACGTAATTTATGGACGGCCCCTCACACAGGGTGAGATGACCTATGTCTTATACACAAAAAGCACGACAGATAATAAACTCAAAAACGTATGAAAATACAAAATTTGATCCAAACTTTTATTCAACATTAACTAAATATCTTTATTAATATTATAAAGCCGAAGAGTTTACTTGTTTCTTTAAAGCTTTAATATTAGGAACTACCAGTTGGATTCAAAATAATTTTATTCTATTGGGGAACCTGTTTATAGAGAAAGGTTAACTGTAATAAGTTTTAAGATATAACACTGACAAATACGAGCGGAGCAATATTTATAAATGGTAAAAAATCGCTGTTAAGAGTTCTACGCGTTCGCTGTTGTCATAATAACTGTTATTATAACAAAATTTGTGATCAATATATTATTGATAGTGACTAATTTAACAAAACAATAACCAAGTAATACACACATAGCTAACATTTATACATAAGCATGAATTGCTCGTTATCTATCTATACTAATATTATAAAGAGGAAAGATTTGATTGTTTGTTTGAATTGAATAGGCTCCGAAATTACTTGAGCGATTTGAAAAATTCTTTCACTGTTGGGAAGCTACACTATCCCCGGTGAACATAAGTTATAATAAATATTCAAAAAAGTTAGGGACCTATATTAAAACTCCAATAATGTAACCCAAGGTGTTAAAAAATTACCAAAAATCTTCCTTACATCGCGTGCGCTGCGAAAACTATTGATTATAGAACAAAATAATGTACTACGACTATGCAGAACATATAATTATCTACAAAAAATATCGCAACAGCATATATCTAACTATTATAGTTATGTCACAATAAGTGTTTTTTTCACTTTAAAAAATATATCTTATCTTATCAAAATAAATGAGAAAGTAAATATAACCTTTTTACAAACTTTAAAAATAAAATATTAAGAACATAAAGCAACAAAAAAAAACAAATGGCAGTCATGGTGGCTGCCGATAGAAGTGAAAACTATTAACTTAAGACTAATTGAAATAATAATAATTTTCTAATTTTTATATAAAAATAAAAAATATTATCGAATCGGTTTTACCACGCTAGTAAGATAACCTTTAAACCTCAATGATACTCATTTCATGACGGTATAAAGGTTAAATATTAAAAATACAATTAAAAATAAATAATGCCATACTTTTAAATGCCAATATTGATATGAATGGCCACTGCGCGTACGCCAGTCTGACTAGTCATAGCTATAGATATACTATTAGCATTAGCATGTCGGTGACGCGAACCTATAAGTTTTTCCCCTCCAAAAACGCTCAACGCGCCTAAAGAAGTTTTCACTTCAAAAATATACAAAAAATAACTTTAAATTAATAATATTTAAGATTCGAATTTTCTTCATAAATTTACTCTTTTTTAATAACCCCACGCAAAACAAGAAAGTATATATGGGAGTGTGTGTGCGTGTGTAAGAATTTATAACTTTTGAATTGATTGTTTAATTCCCGTGCGAAGCCGGGGCGCGGGCTGCTAGTATATTATTAAATTCCGCAAAAGCCTGAATAGTATTTACTTACTGTTATCACTTTATAATAAGTTGATATAATTTTACATATAAGATGTAAATGCGATTATAATCAAACATATTTCCTAACAATACATCAAGGGCAGGACCCTGACTATATTCTAATTTACACGAGGCCTCAATTCTTAGCGCGGGATATACCCCTTACCGTGAATGCAACTGATTATCTAATCAAAAACATATTATCTTTTGTGTTGTATTCAAGGTCAACGGAATTGTTAATCTATATTATAATAAACCTAAAGAATTTGTTTCTTTAAACGTCTTTAATCTCAGGAAATAGAAGTTGGAGTTGATTTTTTTTTATTAAGTAGCTTGTTTATGGAGAAAGGTTACATAGACTATAAAATATAATAAAGTGACATATAGGAGCTGAATTTTCATCATAAACAATGGGGAAATTTAGTAACAAAGAAACACAGGGACTTTTGGCGGGAATATGAAAGTGCCATGTAGTGGTTTAGTATTATATGCAATAACTTAGTGTTTCAACGTGTTATATTAAATAATTTTAATGACATTTTATGTAATGTAATGTGAAGAAACTCCTGGGATATAGTGAATATTATACAAAAGTGCTTTACAATATTTTCATGTTCCATCAAAATTATTAGAAGATAACATTAACATACATACATACATATCATCACAGTCGTGTCGGGGGTTATATATTATACGGACCTTGTAGCAACTCGAGAAAATTTCCGTGCGTTCAGGCGCTTCTGCCATACCTACTATTGTAATCAAACTTAAGGCTCACATAAAGGCCTCTTAAGCTCTGTCATATCCGTGGTGCTGTACTGCTACGCTTCACGTGTCAGTACATCCTTCTATCTATTGGCCTATTAGCCAATTTTGCTTCATGTCTCCCGCTTTGCATAGGAAGGAAGTGGAAATTCTTCAACTCCTCCTGTTTTTCTTTTCTAATTAAATTTGTTGCGGGTCCCAAGACAATTAAAAGCGTTTCCCGGGACTTCCTGAGGTTCAAACCTCAGTGTCTTTTATGGAGACCATTGTGGATCCTGGCTTACAGGAGTTACAGTGGTGGGAATGTGTGGTGGGATTAGTCCCAAAAAAAAACATATCATCACGCCATATCCCTTGCAGGGTAGGCAGAGAGAAAAGAGTGCCAGAGAACTCTATCCTTGCATACTTCACTCGCTTCCTCAACATTCATAATATAATAACATTAAAAGTGTGGCCATAGCACTGTTGATGGCGACAATTTGACTTACTGACGGACGATGACTAACATGAAGAGACTAAAGACGTGAAGAAAATTGTGACTCGACACTGGCAACAATGGCTCGTATGAGTAGCTGATTGCCAAGACAAAAAAAAAGATAAAAAAGATGGAGACACAGTTACCATGTTACTACGAGCCAGTAAACATTAATGCTAGGATAATAAACTCACATTAAATTATCATTACAGTACTATATACTTATAATATTATCTGTATATATATAAAAAGCTAGTTGACTCATTAACGCCGTACTGAAATTTTGATAGTAGTTTTTCTAATATAAAAACTTACTAATCAAGAAATTTACGTGATTAAACCCAAAGGGTTTTAAACGCAATGTCAAAGTTTGCATGGGAAGAAAGAAAATATTATCCATCATCATTCTCCTAATATGTACTCTTCTTTTATAGTACATATTGTAAAAGTTATTGGCAATAGTTTTATGATCAGCCGCCTGCCAAACGTCAAGCCTCCTTGGGAATGTTATTGTCGATCAAACGGCATCAGGTGGAGTTGGCCCAGGTCGTCATAAGGTTCTTAGTCGTCTTTTATGACATCCACGAGGAAAGTAAGGGTTGGTAGTATTCATAGCCACTACCACACAGCTAAAATATGTTATACATTGTCTTCAATTAAGCATAAATGGTCTTCAGGCAATATAAATGAAGAAGAAAAAATGCTGAAGCATTTCTTAATTTTCATAATCTAATGGTATAAAAAAGGTTATCAAAGTTTACTTAATAATTATAGAACAGAAAATTAACAGAAGTATTTATAAAACCGATTACGAAATGAAAAATGATGTCACAAGCGGGATTCGAACCCGCGCCTATTGGGATTCCGGCCCAATCGTGCTGCCACTACACCACCGTGACTAATTGTAGGACATGCAAATTTCACTTCGTATTATATTTACGTAAGCCTATAACAATGTGTAAACATTGTCGGGTAGATAGCATACCGTCACCTTAAGACGTAAATATAATACGAAGTGAAATTTGCATGTCCTACAATTAGTCACGGTGGTGTAGTGGCAGCACGATTGGGCCGGAATCCCAATAGGCGCGGGTTCGAATCCCGCTTGTGACATCATTTTTCATTTCGTAATCGGTTTTATAAATAATTAAGCATATTAAATGCTAAATTTCAGTAATTTAATTAACAGAAGTACTTAAACATTGTCATATTATTTTGATGTAGAGACTCACTAAAAAGGAATGAGTGAAATTTTACTGTCATATTTTTTACCTTAAATTACATATGATTTCTACGCGGACGAAGTCTTTAAAGGCTAGTTAAAATATAAGACATTAATTTAAAATAAAGACGTGATCAAAATAACAAAAGAAATTGTAATTTTGTTTAAATATTGGAAACATTTAACAAATTAAAATAATGTCATAGGCCATTGATAAATTTTCTCTTCAAGGGGATATAATGTCATAGTGCTGACGCTTGGTAGAGAAGAGATGAAGAATTGACTATCACTGTTGATGTTAAATTTTTCATCAGATTATTGGTGCCAATTCTCTTGCTGATGCCTCAGTCAGTTTTTACAGCTACTGTAGGGAAGTAAGAGATTAAGACCTATAATATTCTTAGCTCTTAGCTATATGGAAGAATGTTAGTAAATGTAACAGGACATCACTTCATCAGCCTATTAATATTCACTATTAGACTTAGGCATCTCTACGAAGGGAGAGTAAAGCCGAAGTAGTCTCTCTTAACAGGCGATTGACGATCGCAGTGGATATTATAAGTTTCCCAAGAGTCCAGCTGCTCATTCTCCTGGTCCCTTAGCTGACTTTTATGATCGAGAAAGACAGGGATGACACATAACATTTTTTTCTTCACAGAGGCATATATAATTTAGAAACTAAAACATTGTATGTTCTGTTTGTTACAGATTCTAAAAACAGGAGAGAATATCTTTATTGCAGGACTTAATTATATTTTTAATTGCCAATTGTTATTGGCAAATAAGCAAGCAGCACACCTACGTGACACTGCAACACATTGACCTTAGCAATACCAGGGGCACAACGAAGCTGCTGATTACCATGAATTAAGTGCTCTTCTTATACCTCGTTTGAAGAAAAAGATGATAGCTCTCGGGCCAATCTATGCAATAGCAGCAGATAGTTTATTCCAGATCCTACACGTATGTAAGAATAATGATTGTTGAAAACTTAGAGTTGAGGATCGTAGCGTTTCCAGATGTAATAGGTGAACCCTGCTACGGTGTCAAGTGGTGCAGTGGTTGATCATATTCTTTTTATCTCCATATGGTGATGGAGCAAGAATACAATTCACAACATCTTCCATTCTTGTGGATTAAAGACGATTAAAGGACGCAAGCAATTAATATCAAGAGTAGGAAAATGATTTCTGATCTCTGTTTATTTCCATGGAGTTTATAGTGTTTGCAGTTTTTAGTATTCCGACGCTTGGAAGACTTCAGTATTCTATTCATTGTCACGGACAAACATGAATTACCTTATACTATCCGCAAACTTGAAAGAATACTCTATACCACTTAAATGGGACAGCCCATTGCCAGTCAGGGCTAAGACATTTTACCTGTCATAGCGTAAAGACTTGACTAATAGCGGGCAGTACATCATGAGAAGATTTATACGATAATAATATAGTGAGGACGGAGTAACAACCCAATTCATCAGCCTCTATCTAATACTGCAGCATACATTTCTGCAAGGAAAACTCGAAGTAAAACCCCCATACCAACTAGGCTAGCGTAGTATAGCAAAGCTTTTCCTTCCAGAGACTGGAGACATGTAGTAGTAGCTTTAATGGTGATGAAAATGCTCAATTGTCGCGTCAATTTTATTTTATAAATTAATCATGATTTGAAGTTCCTTTACAGAGTATTGATTGATTTAAGACTACACTAATGGGTTTTCTGTCGCTTACATCCACCGTTCGATCATATATACCTATATTATTTTGCAAGCCTATTTTTCAGTGGATCCACGAGATCTTTCTTATTCCTTTATCACATTCCATAATTTGCCTCTCATTTTAGAATAACGTGTCAGTTAATGACGAAAGATACATCCTCGGTTTAAAATCATACCGTTACTCTTAATTTTGAGATTTAAAATCATTTAAGCAGAGGTATTTTCATGGATGCGTCGACTATTCGGTAGATATCGATTCGGTTACTTAAAACATCAGCAGTTTACATTTTTTTTGAACGGATGCCTTCTTATGGGAGGGTAAACCGCTTCGTTACGTAACGGGTAGCGGCACCAGTTTATCTGACTTTCCTTTCTTTCATGCTTACGGTAATGGTCGGCAGGCTCCTCCTCTCCCACTATAACCCACAGCGCTAGCAGTATTAAGATGTGATGTTATAATATTTTATTAAATAACCTTTCCTTACATTAATCATATTAATATACCCACATAAAATATAAGAAATAACCTAAGCTTTTCTTAAGTTAGATAATTTCAATATTAAATATTTCAAATTATTAGTTTAAGTACCTATAACTTCTGTCGGGCGTCCCGAGATAGGAGCATACGTTTAATTGACTTTCTCCAAAAATGTTTAACGAATGAAATGCTATACGAATATACAAAGTGATTTGGTGCACACTGCGACATTTAACAATGGTCGATAAGTTTTAATTAAATGTCAATCGAACTGATGGGCAAACATGAATGAGACACGCTTGAAATTTCATAGTTTTTTCTAGAGAACTTTTCTGTCACCAAAAATTGACGTTTCATTGAGCTGCGTGCCCAGTGTTGCCATATCAGTACAATTAAATCTCTAAAGGTTTGATATATGGATACAAAATAAAAGACATATACTCTGTTTATATCACTTTTTTATAATTTATTTTTCACAACATTTTTTTTTAATTTCTGTAAAATTTACAATAGCTTAAAACTCCTCACAAATATAATATTAAGATATATGTAACGTAACAAACACAGCGTCCATGCGCCACGTGTGACACGAAACAGGCAACATGGAACAGAAAGATAATGAAAATAATAACTATAATTATAATTGATAAAACGTAAATATTAAGCTTATAAAACTTAGGCATTATTAATTAGCAAAACTTATAACTAGAGAGTCGTTGTGTCGTACGATCGCTTTTAACATATGAGCGAGTTGGGCGACACGGCGCAGTTTGGGGATTTGTACACACTACAAATACTTGATTGATCCTTAATGACAATTGGTTTTATACCATAATAATAGTAATAATAAAGTTTTATTTGCGTAATAATCATTGATAATATCAAATTTTATTGTAATTAAAAGCTTATTATTATATACATATGGTATATTGTATCACCATAGCGTTTGATACAGTTGGCGATTTATCTACACTGAGTAATTAGTAGTGTGGTCTTCCAAAACCCGAGTCTTCATATAAACGCACAATAATATCCATTTAAAAATCATACACAATAATTGAAATAACACGTTTTAAATGCTTTTTTTTATAATGACTATTCAAAGATAGGTTTTTTTTTATCATTTCTCGGATATCAATCAAGTTATTAGTTTAATATCTACACGATTATTTTAATAGTTTGATTTAAAAAATATTGGATTACGATATGGTTGCGTTTGTATGAAAATTCCAGTATATAGAGGACTCTTCGTGTTGATCAAGTAAAAACGGTGTGACGTATAATAAAACGAACTATTTACCATTGATTTAAATATGGCACATGTATAAACAAAAGACAATGAATAAGTAGCTTATAACGGTAAGAAATATCCGGTAGCCGTGGATTTAGGAGTATTATTTTATCGATCTTGACGCTTTTTGACGATAATACGAGAAAAGAAATACTACTATTGCACGTAACAGAAAATATTTGTAACCCGATACACAAAATAATAACGAAATTAAAAAAACTTTTCGGTTTACGATTAGAGTGGAATAAATAGTATATATATACCAACCTAAGTTCAGAACTATTTAAAATATATCATGAATTCTTATCCGTAAAGATACTTTTTATTGGACATATGCATAATTATTAATAAGTTTTTATACGAATTTTTAAGTAAAATTGTTTAATTGATGTAAAATTACGAAAATATATTTAGTCTAGTTTTTGTGCAGACATAATTGAGATATAATTGACATGAATCGATTATTTTTTTTTTTTAATATATTTTCTTATTTATTATATTGAGAATATACGATGTGAAAATTTCGAAAGCATATTCTTACCAAACGTGTACTTTAGTAACATACAATTAAGATTTTGTAATTTTAATTGCGATTATATGTGCAATAAATAATTTGATTTGTCTGAACTTTTTTAATTGAAAAAACAAAGGATGGTTTACAACGAAACTTCTGATCAATTTGTAAATGAATATTGAAAGTACGATACAATTGCGATTTAAAAAAAAATCTGTAACTATTTCATAACATTGTTTTGCAAAATAAAAAGTATTCTAAATGATGGGATGACCCATTGCATATGCGAATTTTCCATAGTATTCCGTTTAATTCAACAGAGTAATTTGTGAAACAAAAAATCATAAATATATGGCGAAAATTAATAACATTATTTTTTGCGTAAAAGCAGTGTCATATCTGTGATATTTATATTAATCTTTAGTTCGTATTAGTTTTAATGTCACATCGTTTCTAATTGATGTCACTTTAAACCCCTCGAAACAGCGCTTTTATTACTTTAGGCGTTTGTGTGTTCAAAAAATATGTCATTTTTTCTGTTTTAATAAATATTTCTCACCATACTATATTTATTAAAACTAAAGAAACATATCTAATGTCAGATTCACAGAGTAACCTTGCTGTTCAAGCTGTAGATATAATCATAATTATTTTTAGTACCAAGTAAACAGATAAATAAATAATATTATTTATAATGGAATCATAAGACAATGTATCAAATCGTACTCGATTTTTAGATAATACACAAAATTAATCGGTCATTATTATTAGGAGATAGCTAACTAAACATTAATTAAATACCGAATACAAATGCAATGACTGGAGACATTTTTATTAGAAATCCGTCTCACACATTTGGTCATAAACTCTTATTTCCATGTAATTATGTACTGAATAGTGATAAATCTCTTTGTAAATTCGTTACAGAAGCCCTTTTTTAGAGAAAACTAAAGCAAAATCTACTGGATTTTATATTTTTACTTTTTTAGTCTGAACCAGAATTTGAATTCGTACCTAAATCGGGCATTTCTACGTAGACAATACGAATTCCCATTAAAACAATGATTTCTTATTTGTTAAAATTTAAAAATTACAAAAATGAAGGTAATTTTTCATATTGGAATTTAACAAAGCGGCATCTGTGTGTGTATGAATTAAAAACATGTGTTTTAACGACAAATAGAGAAAAAACTCAAAAGGTATGTATTAATTAAATTCACATGACAAAATGGATATTTTTATTAATTTAATCAAGTGTTCAAACATTAATACATCAGACACATAATTCTTATGAAATATTAATATTTACATGAAAACTTGGTACTTGTTTGACAAACATCTTTTAATTCCTGTAGTTTTCTGTGATCATAATTTAGAAGATATTTAAGTACAATAATCAGATATTAACAGTGTTTCTTCATATTTTAGCTAAAATCAGATTCGCACACAAACGCCTTATGACCAGTGCTCGTTAAGAATTAAAATTAATTATAAAATTAGGCTAGCTGAAAACTGATGGTAACTTTAGAAGAAAAAAAAATCCTAAACTATATTGCAATGTCTCTCTTTGTAAATCACTTTTAAAAAAATGTAGACCTTTTTTTTGGAAGCATTTAGCCACTTACGTGGTAAATATGGAAGAGCTTTATAAGCTAACAAGCATCCATCGGTGCGTAGTCAATGCAACTAATTATACACAACTTATGATAGGGCGATGCGGGCATCCGAATCTCAGAATCAGTATACTCCAACCGCTCACTAAAGGAAAAAAAATGTGTACGAGCCAGGGTTCTGTGTGGAAAGCGTGTCAATTCAAAATTCGCATTTACATCTAAAAGATAATAAACTCCACAGTCAGGCGAAATGAATAATCCATCTAAGATTAACTTACGTACATAATTTCCTTATGTAGCCACTACAGAATATAATCACAAAAATATACCATTGATCATAGAAATTTATGTTCATTCAAAGAGGTAGTTCCCGGGTGTTTGCCAATAACTGATCTATATATATAACGATCACAGTTATTCATAATAAATATATAGTGACAATATAGAAATGACATTCAAAATATCTGTCGAAAAGACTACAAATCACAACTTAGACGCTTGTCTCGATATACCAAGTAACACTAGTGATAATTAACTTACATTCACTCTTATTACAATATTGAATAAAGTTTAGATTTCGTTAACTATGTTTATGTACTTCATTTACTTCTAAGTACAAACGATAGTGTACTATGTCTAAATTTAGTTCTACCGTATCATATTGAAAGCATACCGTTACACTTGTGACTAGCTGGTGACAATCGTGCAATAGTATTGTTGAAATTAATCGAACCGCTCTGAAGTTCGTTCGTACCGCGCAAATACGGAATTACAATACTGTATTTTATCATACTCGCAACAACTTCAGAGTGGTCAAAATATTCATGTGAATAATTTATATAGAAACGTCACAAATGCAACGGATTTGTGTTAATTGAACTTGAATCATATGCTTTATCTGCGCAATCAAGTATATGACACATAGCAAAGATAATAAGCATATGATAACAGTTAAATCATCGGTATTAAAAGATTGCGATCCCAAAAAAAAACAAGTTTGTCATAATTTATATAGGTATATATATATATAAAAAATGAGATCTTAAATTTTGGTTGTACAGTGAGCAAAGCCGGGTAAAATTCGTTCATAAACTCGTTAATTGTTTCGAAGTTAAGTAGGTATAAAGATTTAACTCGAATAAGATTGTACTTGATTAATTCGAAGATTTCAAAAACTACTCAAAATATTTCTACATAACAAAGTTTCTTACAGAAGCCCCCAAGTGCTTCCATGCAAAGTGTATACATATATATTTACTCTGAATATGCATTTGGCAAAATATCTAACACATTCAAGTATTGGCCGGACAATGTTTATACAATATTTTATATAATCTAATATCTCATTAAAATACAACAATATAATATATCTCTCTATTGGATTTAATCTACATAATGTTATGTTGATAATATTAATTATCAACAATATGGTTAATTAATACAACAATTAAATCACATTTCCATCTACAGCTTTAAACCGTAATTGATGAGGTAATTCCTCAGTAAAAACAAAATGTTCATAAGTACTTTCGGTTACTAAGCGGTGACGTCACCACATGTAAATGTTCTTAAAATATTTATTTTTATAATGGTATTTTGTTATTAAATACAACAAAAAAGCGTCAACTTTAATATTGTACACACCTTAGTAATTAATATTTAATATATTTTTTTGGGGTTTTAATTTTTTTTTGTTTTGTATTTTCTAAGTGTATCTTAATTTGTTACTTGTTACGCCAAGCCGTATACAATACTAGAGCGATCACGTGACGTGTATACATACTTCCTTTCAGATTGATAAATATATAGTAAAATAGTGATTTTGTCGTATGCCTCACGTTGACGAGCGGACTAATTCGAACTTCGTCAGTAATAACTATTTAGTTACTTGACGGATTATCTAGAATCTCAAAGGCCGCCTAACAAGGTCGGACTTGTTGAATTACGAATGTTACAGCAAAAAAATGTGCACGCTCATCCGTTCTTATAACTATTATGTAATTATTTCTCGGGATGAATATTCGCCGATTAGCAATAAAACTTATCCGACCTGCCGCTTCTCCGTGATATAACGACCGCGAGAGACATGCCACTACTTTTATGGAGACGACTTCTATACATAAAAGCTTAACAATAACTAACTAGTCTTTTTTTTATAGGCAGACCATCGACTCGAAGTCACGACCCGGCGGCGCGTCCGTCACACCGCGCGATCAATAATTTTCGTACTGCTAACATATTAACTTATCAACACGAAAGGAGTACGACTAGAAATTACCTCATGCGGCGGCCGCGCCAACCCGCGGCGGACAATTGACGTGCGAATTGATTGGCGGACCGTGAGCCTGGGCGCCCGCCGCGCACCGCTCCGACACATTTGATATCCGTATTATATACATTTGGCACTAAATTCATCGTCGATCGGGTGTTGACTCGAGGGCGGGTCACGCCGGGCACGTGGCTGCGCGACAGCACTCGCAGTACGGCGCTGAGAGCGCGGGGGGTGGCTGCGGGGCCGCGCATGCGGCACACGCGGCGTATGGGGCGCATGCAGCACATGCAGCGCAAGCCGCGCACGCTGCGCATACGCATACGTAGTAAGGCGCCGCCATCATTACGGGCGCGCGCGCACACAACTCGCGACACGCAAGCGCCTCGATAAGCGCGAGCGTCTGCCGCCGTTCGTGCCCCATCAGGCACACCGTCGACTCTCGCACCACACCGTGCAGCAGGGTCAGGTACCTGTATCAAAATATTTTGATTTATAACATCATTATTTTCCTTTCACCATTTACTGTTAGGACGCAGGAGATGTAAGCCAAAGAACGCACTCATACATTTGGCAGACGATTGCAGTAAATATTAAACTGCCTGGATATAGCCGCTGTCCTCTCTTGAATTCACTCTTAGCTCATTTTTACATCTCCCACGAGTAATCAAAGGGTTCCCTACCATTCAGCTAGATACTAATAATAGATGTAATACTATCAGTATTGGAGGCTAATCCAAAACTTTTACGAAGAAAGAATTCGGAATGGATCGATTGTCTTTCAAATGCCAGTCTTTTGGATTCAGATTTATCGCGCTTGTAATTAGTCAGATTTATTTTCGATAACTCCAATTTGCCGTGAGCCCGTACTCGTTCACTGTTATATATAGACGTATCCAGAGAGTAAATATTAAGCGTGAGTAATAAATGCGCTGATACCCAAATCCTTGGTGCTTCCTTAGCCCGTTTTATGACTCTCGCGGCAAAGCAGGGAGTTCAATAAACCTAAAACTAATTTCACTTTACGTTTTAGAATTTCAACCAATTATATTTTTCCCTTGGACCCTTGCAATACCTGTGGTACAGCTAGGCCGCTGCCTACCAATGAAAACCCCAAACTCATCCAGAATGTTGGGCTGCCGGCTCTCTCGCTCACCGAATGATTCGCACCAGCATAATGCCACTGTTCGGACGTCGATTTCCTGTAAAAGTGGTACCCCGGACGGACCGACCCGCAGATGTAGACAGAGAACTGTCAATTGTGTGGTCCTACCAGTATTGAAAGATTCGACACAAAAGGCATTATGAACGAAATGATTTGATGATAGGTTTTTGGACGACAATCGTCAAGTTTAGTTTTTTAGTATAGCTTCAAGTTCATATATAGTGTGTTTCTTACCTATGCTTGAGCGCTTCCTCCTCCCTGCCGACGAAGTGGTTTCTCAGGTAGGCCTCGAGCTTGGCGCGCTGCTGTCCTAGCTCCGGAAAGTCTATGAAGAACCTCGAGCACATATAGCGCTCGAGTGTTTTGATTTTATCCGGCCGCGCCGGCCGGTAAGCCTTAGCGAGTAGGGCGCAGTATTTAAGCAAACCGCCGCCACGAATTTCTTCTGGCTGCCGCGTAGCTATAAGTTTTTCTGAGAGGTGGAGTAGAGCTTCATTGAAGTCTCCATAAACAGATTCTCCGACAACAGTCGGGTAGAAGTTTTCGCCAATTGGCAATTGAGCACACTCGTGGAATGCGAGCAAGGAATCCAGAGCGATTTGGAAAGAGTCCACGGAGAACTCAAATTGACGGCGCATTGTGTCAACGAATTTGAGTTCGACTGACTTATGGCCGCGTGAATTACCGAGTGAGATCAGAGACCAGCGGTCGCCATCCGCGTTCACGCGGACCATCTTTGAGACATAGGCTTCTTTAAGCCCAGCGGTCGGGGCACGGCGCCGAGGAGTGGCAGGGGGAAGGAGTGTAGAAAGATGGCCAAGTACAGCGGCCTTGACACGGTCACAGTGGCGAGCTGTGGGTAATTCGGCGGTGAAGATAAGATCGATATCGGAGTATGGCTGAGCACGATCAGCTAAAACGTGGCTAGCAGCTCCACCATTAAGACGCACGTCGCGGACAGCGACTCCTGCACCACCAGCTGTTTGCGGGGCTTCAAGACGGGCTCGCACACCGGCAACAAGTTCTCGCAGGCGCACGTGTAGTGTGGGGAAATTGCCGCGGCCGTGGATGGGCACCACTTCATCCATGACGTCGTTGAGACGTCGCACTTGCTCGTAGCTGAGCACGGCATGCCGCTCGCCACCACCGCAACCCTCTTCTGATGAGGTGTAACTCGATTCACTCTGTAACAAAAAAATATTTATTAAATTATCTACTTTAATGTCGCCCAAGTAAATTTAACATCAAAGAGATGCTCCGTTATGAAACTCGGCTAAGATCGGCTCTTCTACTACCAGCGCATGTAGGAGGAATTTACAACCTGCTAAAGGGTCTATATCATATGGAGATATGAGGAGGATAAATATTTTTAATGCCTTAATCACTCTTTATTGCCTTTATAATGCCTGACTGAAAATACAATACAACGCCGTGTCATGATTCAAGTTGATAACGGGTAATGAAGAATGGTATGAAAAAAAAATAGTCAATATACCTCATTATAGAACTATAGCTATACTTAGCAATAAAACAGAAAGAATGAATTTTGGGCAGTGGTACTTCCTAGATTAAATTTCTCTAGTATGCCAAAAATTTCGTATGGCAAAGGATAAAAATACAATTGTCACCACTCTTTGCTTGCGGCAAAAAATGGCTAAAGGTATTTAAAATAGCAATAAAAACTGTATAAGAAGAAATCTGCTATGTAATTTATTAAAAAAATAAGCTGAGAAATGAGAGGCACGCAGCTGTTTGTCTTTTTTTTTCAAATTATTTTTAGAAACATCGTTAATTAAAGATTTCCCCCGAACACATCTAATTTTGGTTTACGTCAGATGATAAAATTAATTAATTATTATAAAATATAAAGTTATTAAACGTATTGCCGTAAAGTAATAAATTAACGTTTACTATGTAAATACGATGAGAGAAAATATAACAAATAAGATGTTTACATGTTAAACTGAGCAATTGCCCTTTAACTCGATACGTTAACCCAAATAAAAGTATCTTTGTCTGAAAATAAACGACCAATCTTTATATATAATCATATATATTTCTTCTGTACGTATGTATGTGACTAAATTCCTCCTAAACGGCTGGAAGGATTTTGATAATTTTTGTTGAGTGATTCAGATCGATTCAAGAATGGTTTGGATTAAATTTTTTGGCGCTGCGATTGATGTCAAAGGATTTTATTGTTTTTTAGATATGTAAAGAGCCACAGTCTGTTGAGTCAACTAGTATAAAAAACTAGTTAAGAAATATAATTACGGATTGTTATTTATAAATACATATATTTATATTTTATATGTATAATATACAGAAGAATCAGAAATCACAATTTCACAAAATGGTTTTTATTCTAATTATAATCGAAACGTTACGTAAAATATAATGAAGAATCAAGACTGGAAAAGGTATTTCTTATTTCTAATATTTTCTACGTTATATAGTATTAACAGGAGCCTTGCGTTATGAGTCGTTTAATATACGTGGTATTTGTATCAATGCATATTTATACAAGTAGGCAACCGTATTAAGTCTTTGTACATTTATCAAAGTCAATAATACAACAGAACTGTATTGTAAATGATCTATTGTTGAAGTTCAATGGACTTGAAATACCGAACTAGTGTCATTAAAATCGTATCAATGAATTGAGGTTCGCATTTTAAACAATAACCATAATGTTCAAAATGATTTTTTTTTCGTTGAGAATGTATATATTGACGCTAGAAGGCATAGTAATAGACTAGTTACTAGTAACTATGAGAAATACTACTGATATCTATCAGAAACATACAAAAGCATTAAAAATATACCCGAGAGTACTTCGCAGTAGGTTACAATGTGTCCTAAAACAACACTGATTCCAAATATTAAAAAAAAAATATTGTTTCATTTTACGCTCGAGTATAATATTAAACAAAAAGCAGGTCCATTGTAAATATGTAGCCTTAAATATGATTATAAATAATTTTGCAAATAAATTCAAAATTTCCATCAATCTGTTCTGAGAATTCACAACGCACAATTAGTAGGTACTTAAAATGCAGCAATTATTCTCTGAAATGACGATACTGTCTTCAAATATTTATGACTTCTGATTATTTACTAATTTAAGATGTATAGAAGTACATATTTATATCACTATACGTGGTAGCAGGCGAGTTGGCGATCCCAGTTGGTGTTATGAGTTTCCCAAGAGAGCGCTGCTCGTTATCCTACAGCCGAGTTTTTACTTATAGTTCAAAATTATCATTGTTCTGTTGTTTTTCCAATCACTTGTGATCTACGCAATATGTAACTCTATTCCATCGTACATATTGTAATAATTATTGGTAATAGTTTTATGACTGGCTGTCAGCCTGACGTTAACTCTCTTTTGGGATGTAACTAAAGACCAGACGGCATCAGATGGCCTTGACCCAGGTTGATATAAAAGTCTCAATCTTATTATACAGCATCTACGAGTAATTTAGGTGTTAGTAGTACTGCTAATAACTTCTTTGTTTTTTTTTTATAACTATCTGTAAATAAAATGTCAATCGAAATGAACACAGTTATTTAGTCTCCCACACAAATTGAACTAAGCGTCCGGATCGAGCGGTTCCTATAATTCAATACCTAATCGACTAGATGCCTGTCCTATACTACTTCCTATTTTAACTGTGTCAGTTATAATTAATTCAACAGGATTTGCGAGCATTGATATTTTAGATATAATAAATAACATCTATTCATATTACATTGTACAAAAAGGAAGGTAACATTTCCTAGTCTGTATAAAATCTATTATTTTGGTCTGTATCCGGAATCGTTGATGCTATTTTTACTCACATATAATCAAATCAATAAATGATTTTGGATTTATACGCGAGTATTACATATTTGAATTATTATGGAATAGGTACAATTTTTACGTATGTTATAGGGTTAGAATTTGATTTTTAGTTTTCCGACGCTGCCATGCCTCTCGTGATCGTGAACGGTTAAGTTTTAGGTCGCTTAAGTTATTAAGTATCACATAAATAGCATTATATACTACCAATCCTTACTTTGCTCGTGGATGTCGTAAAAGACGATAAAGAGCTTTATAACGACCTGGGCCAACTGCATCTGATGCCGTTTGGTCAACAATTACATTCCCAAGTAGGGTTGACGTCTGGCAGGCGGCCGGTCATAAAACTATTGCCAATATCTTTTACAATATGTACTATGAAAGAAGAGTACATATTGTATCGACCCCAAGTAATTGGGATAAGAGTAGAAGAATGACGAGTTTTTGGTAAGTTATTACTTTATTTAGAGCCGACAACTCGCTAGTTATTTTAAGGCACAATGCAGATGTAACAACCTTCGGTGCTAAGTTTTACGATTAGATTCCCATGAAAAAAAAAAAAAATTCATTCGTAAATAACGGACTAGGTCTGGGTGTAATTTGTATATATTTATGTGGTATTATCCTCTGGTACAAGCATTTATTCCTTAACGTAAATATATTAGCTTTACTAGTATTTAATTCAATTCTAAAATATTGCATAGGTTTTTTTGGTGTAAACTTACTGCTAGCTCTAATAAAATATACAATGAACATGTTATAAATAATAAATAAATAATAAACAAGAATTGGTAAAATTGTAAAATGACTGTAGGAAATTCATCGTTTTTAAATTCAGTGTATGAATAAAATGACGATTGCTATATTTAGAGAGATTGCAAGAATTATGATTTCCAATTTAATCAAAGACGTTAGAACGTTGCATTCGCTACTTGAAATCTAAAAACATATAATCACTTTCAAACAATGTCTCGATTTAACCAATGATCTTATTAAAAAAAATTAAAAAAAAAAGGTAACGTTTGATAATTTTAAAAATAAAGATTTATGTTTTCGTTATTTTGATTGACGCAACCCGTAGCTGAAGGCAAAGAAGTCTTTTTATAAACGATCGTGCGCATTCAACCAATACGTTTTTTTATTCTACTTTTTCTTCATATTCATTTATTTTAAAAGATTGAAGGGTTATCGTAATGATTTCTGATGTTTACGTGATTATTCTCACGAAGTAAAATAAATCTATTTTTAAGGATACGGCAGGGAAGCCTTACTGTGCAGAACTCTGGAGAGTTGGGCAAGTAAAAATCAAATTAAAACTCTTAATTTTCCGCACAATTCACGTTAAAATTAGTCCAACCGTTTCAGAGAATAGCCGGAACAAACAAACACACCGATAGACAGTCGGACAGACAGATAAAAAAAATATTTTTTATATAAGTACCCGTATATACTTTCATATGCATTTAGTGTAAAAGCTGTTAATTTGAAATTACAAACAGACAATTCAATTTTATTTATATTTATAGATGAAACAACACTAAAAATATAAACATAATTTATTTATTTAACCTTGCAAATACATAAATAATGAACAGTCAGGTTGAGGAAAAACCAGTCATACCTAACGTTAAATACGCTTAATGGAAAGACCGTAATCTCTTTTAAGGACAGCCATTATCAACCATTGTAATTAGGACGTCTATTAATCCTTAATGGTTTATTAATATTTCTATATCAATTAATAAACGGTAGATAATAATTGGTTATTTACAAATGCTACCATTATTTTAATATATATAATTTTTCTGTGGGTGTAGTTGTCACCTAACTCCTTCGCTCCACGCCCTTCGTTCGATTAGCGAGAGAGCCTGAAGCAAAGGTCTCCATGAGGGACAGTAACTCTTAAAATCAACTGTGCTGCTTGTTCGTTTGCCATCACAAATAATAAAAAAAAAGTTTCGAAAATTTGTGCCTACAAAAGTACTCAAATCTGGTATTTTCCAAAACATGCCTTCATTCATCCATCTGTTAGCTTATCGACAGTTACTGTTGAATCTAGGAGGGGACAATGCCGTATTCGCTACGCCTAATAGACGACATAATAATCACCACTGCTCTTATATATTTCCCAGGAGTGTTCGCTATTTGCCACCGAAGTCAAAAATCGAGTATCGGTGGTCCGCTCGCACGGCGAAGAGAGAGGAGTTTTACGGTGGGTCTATGGGGTCACGCGCCGCGTTTCCGTCACCCCGGACCGATTTGGCGGTGAAGGACGCATCCATAGACCACCAAAAAAAAAAAATGAAAATTACGATTTATGAGTCGGTATTTGCGACTATTACAAGATAATGTCGAGTACCTAATGACATACGGTATTTTTAATTCGTCATCATATGCGGATTTCCTGAAGGTAAAGTTCAGTGGCATTGAATTGAAACACATATAAGCAAATAGTAACTATACAATTCACTACTGGACTCGAGATTCCTCCGCAATAGGAAAGGGTTGACTTATCATGCTGGTCAGTGAGGTTGCTATCGGGTTTTATTTCGAGTTTTCTTCTTTAAATTGATGTTGCATATTATATGCATTCTTCATCGTTTACGACATCCATGGTCAAAATAAGTAGTGATGAATTATATTCTTACTCTGTCACCACACGGCAAGGTAAAAAGCATTCATTATTATTCAAATTCAAGTAAAATAAATTTTCTTTTCCGATTATAGATAAACTGATTAATCGCAATCAATTTAATACGCAATTTATTATTTACGTTATCTGTGCAGGTTTAAATGATTAAAACAGTGTATCGACTGATTATTGTGAAACGCTTGCGAGATTATCAAGAAAATAACAGATATAAATTTTGAGGTATTTCCGAAATATTAAAGCCGGAAGTTAGAATATATAAAGATAAAAATGGTTCGCGGAGTTACCAGCGTTTGTTTTAAACATAGTTGTTGCGAATATCGGATTGCGAATATGAGATTGGAGAAAAAGTCGTTTAAATGATTAAAGCGTTTACTGAATATAATTACAGAATTACAATGCAATTGAGCGAGTATATTAAAAACAGTGTTATTGACGGTGGGTGAATATTGGTAATGCGAAGTTTCTTCTTTTTGTGGCGCTGGTATCGGCGTCCCTCCTCTTAGGTTGGTTTTATCGCAAATATGAGTTTGTATACACAAGTATGTGTTTGTATACAGCTAGTACTTTTAAAATAAGCGCCAACAATAGTACTACTTATTTTTTTAGTAATGTAACATATTTTACTATTTATCATCATCATCCTGCCCTAATCTCAATTACTTACTACACCCCTTTCAGTCTTTCATCATCATTCTCCTACTCTTATCCCAATTACTTGGGGTCGATACAATATGTTACACTTATTTCATAGTACATATTGTAAAAGTTATATGCAATAGTTTTATGACCGGCCGCGTGCCAACCGTCAACCCTCCTTGGGAATGTAATTGTTGACCAAACGGCATCAGACGGCGTTGTCTAAGGTCGTTATAAGGCTCTTAGTCGTCTTTTACGACATCCACGAACAAAGTAAGGGTTGGTAGTATTCGTAGCCGCTACCACACAGCGTCCATTCAGTCTTTCATATAAACGAGAATTCCCGATTACTGAAACCCTACAAGACTTAAAACAATGAAGCCTTTGCATGTAGCTGCTACAGCTATAGGCATAGTTAGTAGGTATATACTAGATATACATAAGAATATTCTTAGTCCCACATAGGGTTTTGCAATATTTAAGCAAAGAAAAAAAAATATAAATATTTAGATTATAACCATGTGCAGTTGAATAAGCATTATTAAATTAAATTATTATTTCAGAACGCAGCCTTATTTAAAATTCGCTAAGCGGATGCCTTCACCAACAAATCGCAATGATTTAAAAAAAAACTTGTAAAAGTGTCATTGTCATTGTCACGGCGAGACGCGCGCGGGCGCTCTCATGAACTGCACGAGGTGACCTCGTTACGGCGGCCGATTTAATACGAAATTTGAATTGTTTTTCCTCGTCGATTTGAAATCAGACGACCGTTGAGGTCGAATGCGCAATCGTAACAAATCGTATCGGTCGCGAGTCGTACTCTCTACAAACTCATAGAATACTGTTTTTACCGACCCGTAGAAATCAGCTGTTGCCTCCAAGGTTTAACAGTTGCGTGAAGTTATTTTGTTTAACAGTGCATACCTAATGTGTTAATTAAGTCTCGACTAGAACAATTCTTGGATAAATGTAATACTATGCAGTTATGTAGTGGCAGAACAAAAGACAAGACTATCTAAACCGAAATTGACACGAGATTTTAATCGTAGTTTGTTACAATTTATAGATCCAGTTCTGAAGGTTGCCGCATACGTTAATAATATAAAGAGTTTAATTAAGTATTTAATTTCATTTACATGCCAGTATTTTCATTGTTCTGGTTGGTTTAATTTTCGTCTTTATTTTTTTACAATAAAACTTATTTGGTTTCGCTGGCAATTATTCAAGGTCGCTTTGTAAAATGTGAACCAACCCATTTCGAAATTTACAATGTACGTGAATAGTGAATTTTAATAACATATGTATTAAAATTTTAATAATTAATCGCTGTGGTAGCGGCTACGAATACTACCAACCCTTACTTTGCTCCTGGATGCCTTATATCGACCTGGGCCAACACTACCTCCTGCCATTTGGTCAGCAATTGCATTCCCAAGGAGGGTTGATTATCAGGCAGGCGGCCGGTCATAAAACTATTGCCAATAATCTTTGCAATATGTTGGAAGGATGGGTATTGCGTCGACCCCAAGTAATTGGGACAAGATCACGACAATGATGATATATATCCAAATTTTAGTAGCTTGGGTAGAATTGTCTAGTAGGCAAATTAAAATATATGCAGGATGTTTTTTTTTTAAATTCGACGTCTCGAATGCAAACATCAACATATCACAGACAAATATTCTTACCTCTGTGTTTAATGCTAGCATTAAAAGTTGAGATAAAGATTGTCCGTGACTTATCTATATGTACATGCATATGCCACATGGCAGTAGTTCATTGTATTATTAATCAAGACACTACCCTTTCTTTGCCCGAGGTATCAATATATAGGTAAAATAAGATACGTAAATAGATATCCATTATTGCAAGTGACGGAAAGTTCAAAACAAATTGGGGATGGAAATTAACCTATCAGAGTTCCTCATTTGTCTAGTAGCGCATAAGTATGTCAGAACGTTCTTGAGTTTCTTCCTACCTTCGAATCCTAGATAAGAAGTATTGGTTTTTTTTTATATATTTTTTCGATTTTCTAGGAATGCCCAGTATTACTAAGCTCGTAGTTTGGAATTGTGCTTAGATAGCTACAGTTATGAATATCAAGTTGGCTAAACAGGTTAGCTTAGGATTTTATTTTGTAAAGGTATTGACAAATTTTATTAATACTTCATTACCCTTAAGATTCATAAATAGGTAACTAGAATCTATAATCTCGGATATATTATGAAAATAGCCATAAATAGTCTAACAATAAGTAATCTTTTCCGTGGGCCATAAGTAGTTTTTTACCGTGGTGACGGAGTAAGAATACAATTCGCCACTACTTCTCTTTGCCATTCGGTGTTCAAACAAATAACTATGAGATAATATGATATGCAGATAACATCTATACGAGTGAAGGAAAACTTGAAACAAAACTAATACTAGACGTATACCAGCATGGTATATATAGCAGGTCAATTTCCCTCACACAGTGGAACAAGCCTGGTATGTAGGTATATGGGCTAAGATGATGAGATAATGAAGTAGTTTAATCAGGTAAATACTTCTATGAGATATTTCACTTCTTTTACATGTCATATTGTTTGATGGATGATGATAAAATTACTATTACATAATTTATTTTCGTGCGCAGGCGTATAAAATTTCAAAGAATACCATTATATATTTCGCACCACGTATTTGACATGGTTGAATTAATACATAATGCAAATATTTAGTTAAGAATCGCGACTGTATTGTGATAACAATGAACTGCTAAACTATTCCAGAGGCCAAACGTCTAACGAATACTGTTTATGTCTCTGCTACATTTGTCACGCAGCTGGTATTCAGAAGCATTGATTTCACCGCAACAAGTAACACGTGGAAATAATAATTAAACATACATAACATTCTCCATCAGAGTCACATACATATACGATCAATCAATCCTTTATAGAAATCGTTTAAAGGAAAACTTCAAGTCACCAGATATGGTGGGCTTCAAACTCTACGCTGTTACTGTGGCTTAAAAACTGTTAGGCTTTTTTTTTTCGATCAATTAACTACTTCATCTTCTTTAGCCCATATTTATAGAATTCCGACTAACTATTAAGCAAAGACCTATCATTGTGGAAGGAAAATTACGACTACTTATCACTCACGTTGATTAGAAGGAATGGTATAGGATTTTTAGTGAAGTTCTATTTCTTTTGTGTTGGAATTATCTACTTACATGACTTATCTCCGTTTTTCAATATTCTTAATAAAGAAATGAATAGTAATTTATATATTTACTGCGTCATAATGGATTTACTATAGTAAATGAGTTTTATATAGTTAATATTGTACGAGTATGTCATCAGCCGCGTTCGCCCAATAATGCGTGTCACACGACACTGATGGTGGACCTGCCAGTTTTCGCGTGCGACGAGCGCGATACGGAACGGGAATGTGAAATTATGAATTTATATTTCGAAATGTTCAATCGGATTCCGTTGCAGCGAGAAAGTTTTATACTATTTTTGTAATCGATACATTAATTATGTGTGACGTTTATACAAGTATTAGGCGCACATCTATGAAAATATAATTGAAGTAGACCTTCTTATGTAATGAGAAAATAATATTATTTTACTTATTGCAAATAATAGTATATACGATATTGATAATAAGGAATCAATTTTGGAAATTTTAATCTGTCTGTTTCTTCTAGTTAATCTTTGGAACGATTTTACTGATTTGGAAGTATTTTACTACTAGATAGGCAATATTGCTAGTCCTTAAAATTGCTAGTCCTTAAAAAAAGAGATAATTCTTTTGTTTTTTTTTTAATATGTTAAGAATGATATTTTTTGTACAGGAGTCTAATGACTCCTATACAAAAATTATCATTCTTGACATGTTTGCCACCTATTTCCTCTTCTTCTTATATATTGGCAATCAGCTACTTATACGAGCTATTGGTGCCAGTGTCAAGTTATAAATATTTTCACGTTTTTAGTCTTTCAGGTTAGTCATTATCTAAGTCTAATTGTCGCCATCAACAGTGCTATGGCCACACTGTTAATGGTATCTTGTTGGAATTTTGATGGAAAACGTTGTAAAGCACTTGTATATGATATTCACGACATCCCAGTAGTTTCGCGCATCACATTACATAAAATGCCATCAAAATTATCTAATATAACACGTTAGAACGCTAAGATATCGAATATAATACAAGAGCACCACATGACGTTTTCAAATTCCCGTCAAAAGTCCACCGCCTATGTATATCATTCTTTACGTTTTTGACGTATATTTTATGTCTCCTTTGTGGTGACGTGAAAAAGGAGACAAATTCATGCATATATGAATGGATGACTCAATGAATGAAGGAATCTAGTTGAATTATGAAAGTAATAAAATCGCGAGCTTAGAATGACATAAAATATTCTCTTGGAACTAACTGTCTTCAAGGCCTATCCTACTGTAACCTGAAAAGTAAATGATGAATTCTGAAAAGTTTTTAAATGTATCAATAATAAAAACGCGATAAAATTTGTGAGAATAGTTTCATTTCATGAATAAATTAATTTTAATTGTACAGAGTTCTATTTAAAATTTTCGACCACTTCCGCATACCTACCTAGAGTTTTTTTTAATAAGAAATATTTATTAGCTTAGTGTACCTATGTCGCTATATATGTATTTTCAAGATTAAGTCAGAATTAAGTGCTAAAAGGTTTCTTTGACATTCATCATACAAGTGGATAATTTGGATGTCAATATATTGCTTGAATGATAACAAAAAAAAAAAAAAAGGAAAGACCAAAAATATTGCAAGACTAGGGTTCTCACGATTTTTGTGCAGCAATATCTGTTTCAACTTATCCACGTCCAACGACTGAGATAGGGCAACATGGTACGCCATAAAATCTACCATTAACATCGTGTATGGACTTCATTGGTCTAACCCACTTCATCCATTTGCTTTCGTAAACTCACATCTTAACGCTGACATCTACTTGGGCAATTTTCATAACAATTCTTAACCTTTAGTTTTTTTTTATCAGAATAAAATTATCCTGCAATCAAAATTCTGAGTAATTTCTTATAGAATTTGCGCACAATTAAATAAACAATAAAAAGATCTTAGATAAGTCTACGGTGACCAAAAACATTTCATTAATGTTGATCGCTATCAAATAGATATATTAAAACGCAGTAAGATATTTATCTCTATCAGGTTTTATATGCGCTAAGAGCTATTTATGACAATGCATATTAAGAACGGATATGGTAGAAAGTTAAAATTCAAACAATGTTATCTAATTGATACATTATCTTTAGTTATTAGCGTAAAATGTTATCAGTGTCAACATGAGAGAAGGACATGAGACGTGACTGCGCCTACGTCATAGCTTGCGACGCACAGCTTGAAAATCAGTCGGCAGACATAATACAATAGCCGCATTTACGAAAACTGGACTAACATTGAACAAGTGTTTCCGACAATAAAATACGCAACGCAATGCAAACAGATTTTAAAACCACAACCGTATAACGTTTCTAAGTCATTATTATGATAAACTTCTATAAAATTGAATATTAAATGCATACTATAAGAGAGAACAAAAAACAGATAATTGTGCAGCAAACGTAACACTTTAAAACATTCTTTAGGAAATACCAATATGGCGCCGGATGTCTGTCAAAATTTCGCACCCGACCTTGTAATGGCTGCCACTGTCACGGATAGCGTGATCGTGATTTTTAAAACTTATTCGATGTAAAAATATAATGTCTCATGTCTCCTACACAAGTATAATCTTTATTACCTTGGACTTATTAATAATACCTAACAAAAACTACAACATTTATGGTAGTAATTCAGTGTACAGAAACTGGTCATAGTATACAAATGCGTAGTACAGGTGCAGATATTTTTATTTAGCTACCTACCTACGTCTATTATTAACTTAGGTATCTACGTTATAGAAATAAAAGACAATTAAAGTTAGGTTAGAGATTAAGTGTTTAAAGGAGCTTTAAAATACTATTAGCACATAATTGCAACAAATATTAAAGAATTCTCTATATAATTAATTTGTCGGTACAAAACGATATCTACCTATCTATAATACATTGTTTTAGATGTTAAAATTAATGACAGTTGGAAGGTTGTGAAAAGAATATATTATTCTCCGCAGGAATATTTTAAAATAGGATACGATGTTACGTTTTTTTTTTATACGATCGTAACCTACACTAGACAATCGAGTGCTTACTTTCGATTTCGTGAGGCCAGTAATTAGCATGGCCTCGGCGTACGTGAGCTGCGTAACACGGAACGGAACTAGCTCGGCGCGCGCCGCGGGATCCATCATGGCGCGCGTTTCTTAACGCAAACGTACGGAAGGGAAGCCATTTTCACTTTCTTTTATTATTCCTAGCAATTCATTAATATTGCAGACCATGTTTTGCTTACGACAATGTCTATACCGACGAAATTAGAAGTAACCCTCCGTCTGTTACTAAAATGTTTTGTAACGTTCCGTTTCATGACAAATTAATTTGAAAGTGTAAAGGCGACAAACCGTCCGTATTGTGACGCACTAATAATAACACAACATACCCTCAACCCTTTTGTATGCAGTTAGGAAATACTATTAGGTAAATAGATCCCACCGTCATTGCCTATTTGCTCAATACTTGGTAGAAATCTTTAATGGCAATCTAATAGACTATGTCATACATAAACCTTTTCTGGTGCGATACTTATGTGCCAGCAGTGCATAAGCCCTAGAATCGAACTTTTTTTCTTTCATTTCCCTGTTGAGGTTATCCTGGTTATTATAGACACCAACGTCACTCATTTACCTACAGATAATTATCATCGAAACGAGAATTATTAATGCAAATCAACTTAATTTTATTAAAAAGAGGTATAATGTCAGCAAAATATTTGTGAATTAAAGAGACTTAATGTTTTATTTGTGTATGGAAATATAGTTGTAAAATTATTAACCTTTGATGACGTGTGATTTTTTTTTACGTGTTGTGTCTATTTTAATACAACCATAGACACTATTATTTTTTTATTATAAAATGACTTTAGAATGCAATGGCAAAAGGTGGGACCATTCACATATTAAATCGATATAGAAAACGAGTTTTTTTTTATATTTATTTGTAGTCACACTTGACATTTCTGTCAGCAAAAACGATAATTTTAATTGTGTTACTCGATTTATTCGAAGTATAATCCTATAATATAATAGGTTATTACTTTTATTATAAATTTATTGCTGCAGCAGTTATCTCGAAATCAAAAAGGACTTGGCAAATAATGTATTGTTGTTATTTGTGACAGGTTAAAAATCTAATCTGTCGCTATCATTGCAATGCAAGTGGTTAACAAACAATAATGGCATATCACGTATATCCATTACGTAAGCAGCAATGCATCTGAAAGTGAAGAAAAACTTGAACTAATTTGGTAACTCGTCTAACCCGACACCGACCCAATCCGACGTCTAGACAATTTCGCTTCCATTACAAATGTGATTTTTTGCTCCAACAGCATAATGAATATATTAATTAACCAACCCTTAACGTTGCTCGTGGTTGTCGTAAAATCATCTAAGAGCTTAAGATTTGACCTGGGCCAACTCCATATGATGTCGTCTGGTCAACATTACATTCCCAAGAAAGGTTGACGTCAGCCACGCAGTCGGTCATAAAACTATCGCCAATAGCTACTTGTAATATGTACGATGGAAGAAGAGTACATATTGCGTCGACCCCAAATAATTGGGATAAGAACAAGACAAAGATGATGAATAAATATAGGCTGGAATGAAACTTATACATAATTTTTCTATTAGAATACATATTGACAGAAATAAAGCGTCTTAAAACACTCTACAGAATTACAAATTTTAAACTGAATTTGTGTAGAATATAAACTGATATTTACGTATAAAATCGCGAGGTGAATCGCCCATAAAGTAAGTACTGAATAAAAGCCGTTGCCTGAGAGCACATTAGTTTAATAATTAAATTTAAAAAAAAAATAGTGAGGTAATTCTAACATCATACTTTATTCATTTCCTTTTCCCGTCACAATGAATAAAAAAGTCACTAACCTGTTGAAATGTTCGTTTATTTTTTTTTACAATGCAACGCTTTGTCACGGCCACATATCATATCCGTTGATTAAAGATTTAACCGATTGTAGTGAACAATGGATAATTTTTGTAGGTTTTTTGACACTAACACATTCCAAATGTAAAGAATAACAATACTTAGTCGTCTATTTTAAAAGAATGAGTCTAGTTCCTTTGAATCGCGTAATCTATTGTTCGTAAACACTGACAATTGATTATGCAATTAAAAAAAATACACCGCTCTACCATCGCCAAAGGAAGTTCTGAATCTGTGTCACCTAAAAATATCGTTTACGATAAACATTTTAAGTGCAGTTTTAGGTATAGTAAATAGAATCTGTATAGAATTTATTTCATCATTAATTGCGATAAAAATATGTATATTTATTACTTTTTCACATAATTATAATAAAATATATACACGATATAAAATAAATAATTAAGAAATTTTGTAATACATATCTAATCAGTTAGTCTCGTTGATATATGGATGTAGCGTAGGTAGATAGATAGCCAGGGTATATCACCAGGAAACACTGTCATTTAATATTATGTAGACCGCTAATACTATAGACAATAAATATTAGAATCCATTTTTTTATACGAAACACAAACAGTGTTGCCAACTCTTCAAAAAAAAGTATTTTGTTAAAAGTCGGTACAAGGGCAATGCAGACAAAATGCAAATTTAATTCATTTATATTTATTTTTTATGTAGAAATGCTACGGAGACTTCTTCCGGCTCTCTCGCTCACCGAACGAAGCGCAATAGCACATTGCCCTTACTCAGACGTCGATCTTCTGCGAAAGTGTGGTACCTACTACCCCGGACGGACCGGCTCGCGGCTGTAGACAGAAAACTGTCAACAGCATGGTCCTACCACAATTAATTAATTAATAGTGGATGTAGATTGGAAGTGAATGGAAATAATTACACAGACGTCACGTAGGTAATAAATTAATTTAATCATGCGTTTCTCTCCGATTCACAGCTGTTGTCGATGCCAAGATTTTAGCTAGCTATTTTGTTTATTCGAAATAATTTCAAACAATTATTTATTTTAGCAAATTACGTTTAAACTATTTCAGATAAGTAATGAATTTCGTTGAAATTTATACTAAAATACAATTGTCGCCAAGTCATTTAGAAAACGTATTATTAAATGACATAATCTATTTAGTTATTGAAAGAGGAGGAATAGAAAATAGTTGACACAGATAATTTGATTGATTATCATCATCTGAGCTCATATATTTACGTCCCACTATTGAACTCGAGCCTTCTCTAAAATGTAAGGGAAGTAAAGGCAATTGTTCTACTACCCCACGCTTGTCAAACAGGTTGGCATAAGTCGATGATATCAATTTTTTTTTTTGCAATAATGTTATGTGCTTCAATCCCATTCGAAAGGAAGGGCTGATGATACTGGGTTATTCCTACTTCGTCACTACACGGAATCTAGCTAACTATTACCTCATATAAAGTAGTGTACGTCAACAAATACAAATTTACCATGCGATCACAAAAGAATACAAAGTCGAATAAAAAATAAATAAATCGATTCATGTAATTGATTATTCCAGATCAAGGGCTAACCAAGGAGACGACAAATCGAGAACAATTATTTACTCGCCTGTGCGTCAATCGAAGTCAACATATAGGGTTGGCAAACATTACTTTTTTTTATAGTCAATAAATAAGTATATTTCTTACAGCTGACTCACAAATATTGTTTCAGTACAAATCTAAAAATGAAGTACAATTCCTAGAACACGAACAACATTTAACAATAAAATTGCAATTTTAAACCCTAAACCTTACAGATACACTTTATTAAACTCTCCAAACTCTAAGAAGACAAGCACGAGAGGGATCTGTCCAATACTATTAATAATAAACTGTCATAGAAATGACAGATGATTTTATAGAAGGGGAGTACCAGTTCATATAGTGTATATCTATAGATCTATAAGGTATATTTATGATCCTATCATTGCATTGATTAAAGCAATAGAACCATTTTTTTTAATAATACATGTGCTCAAACAGAAACTATTTTTGTATAAAAAATCTGCTCAAGTTTTTTTAAAGCTTTTGATGATCAAGCAGATGACAAATAAGCAACTAAACGACCTGATGGTATACGGTAACAACCGTTTATGTGCATCTATAATAATAGGGACATATGTACGGCCTAAAGTACCACTTTACTTGTGCTTCTCATTTCGCGAACAAGACTAAATTAGCAAATAAGACTACTAATCTAATTACTATTCAGAAATCGATGTACCCCGATAGTGTGGTACTAACATGAACGACCAATTTATGACTACAGAGAGAAATCTGTCAGCAGCGTATATCTAGATTTATAAGATTTATAAAATTAAATTAAAGTTTTTTTTTGACAGCCCTATACAATGCGCGCACGCTGTCGCATACCAATTTCGTCCTAGACCATTCCCTTGTGAGGCAATTGCTTGGCAGCACTTTAATGCGCATTATAATAAATTCATGATGCTTGAGACGACGTGACTCCAACGTACTGCTCTGTATCTCCTTAGCAGTGATGATGCGTTGAATCTATTATTTAAGTTATCAATCAACCTGCATAGTATTGGATAAACGCATTCAACTAACTAGTTTTAATAGAAATTTGTTTCTATATATGACTTACAGAGAAATTCGTTTCACTTAGACTTTTGCCTGGTAAATTAACAATAATCTACATATTTAATTTGAAGACCTGGATTTATGAGATCACAAAAATAAAGACTCGAATTAAATTAAAAGATTTTAGTTTTGAAATATAGGAACTGCAGCAAAACTGCACAATGAAAACATAAGAACTGAAATTAAAATTACAAAATTAATTGCACAGATGATGTAGTTACGATACAAATCCAAGTGTCCTAAGTTCGATCCCCATGCAGGACAATACTTTGTGGGATCCACAAATTGTTCAAGTCTGGCTGTAAATTGTGTCCCATGACGTATTAAAACTCAAGAAGAACCAATAGGATACAGGTGGCATTCTCGGGAAGAGAGCCATGTTCAGCAGTGAACGTGGTTGAAGGATGGGTATACACTTATTATTTTAACATTAAGTTACAGTAATATATGTAATACGTCGCTGGGTGCAGGTGGCACAGGACCGTTGCAAATGGCATTCTCGAGGGGAGGCCTATACCCAACAGTGGACATTTACGGGCTGATAGGTGGATGGAATATATGTAATACATCTATAACAGCGCGAAAAGTCCTCTGGTGTATATAAATATAGGTACATAGAATAATATTTACTTTTATCATAATTATGTTAGTTAGATATAGACTATTATTTCTAGGTCGTAAGTAATAAATTATTTCAAGTACAGATCTTATTCAATTAAGTTATGTATTTGAAGTGGGTTAAAATGTAAATTAATTCAAATCTAACAAACAATTTACATAGATAATCTTTCTAGCTTAGTGATAAGATGATTATCTTTGTTAAGAGTTAATAATTTAGATGTTCCATGTGGTGACGAAGTAAGAATACTATTCACCACCCCATATCTTGGCCATGGGTGATCGTACGAGACGACTAAGGGTAAAACGCATATAACATCTATGCGAGAGAAGGAAAACTCGAAACAAAACAAACACGTCTGACCAGCACGACTTAGTAGGTTAATTTCCCTCCCATTACGGAGGAGGCCCGAGTCCAACAGGGACATTTATGGGTTGTGATGATGATGAATAATTTAGACTAATAATCATACTGAAACAGAAGAATAAGGTATACTTATTTTTCTGTTAACAAGTCAAAGAAGAGCTGAACGTAATGCTAAAGATTTGGATTTGCCATCTAAGACAAAGAACGGATACCGGTGGCCCTCTTGCACGGCGTTGATAGGTACTCGTAGAGCAGGTTAAAATGATTTAAAACAGTACATTTGTTCTTATATTCATTCATAATATACATATGTATATCTTTAAGTACGCATGAATGGGAACATTCTAGTATAATGTCTGCACAAATCGCATAAGTCTTCGCGTTATTGATAAACGATAATAATAATCATAATATTTTTATCTTTATTGCACTTATTATTTTAATTAATACGTGTGATAACGACGTAATAACAAAATTCATCACCCCTTTCTTACCTGTGATTTTTTTAAAAGGCAAAATCGAATAGTCCCGCAATACAAGGATTATTTCCTTAGTGCAGGGTGGTGTATTTATATAAAAAAAAAGAGAACAAAAATGTATTTATGGTACAACATTTTTAAATCGCGAGACAAATCTTTAAACAAGTTTTTCCATAATTAGAAGATTTATTATGTACCTACTAGCGAATTACCATTATTTCACCCGCTTAGTTACCTTTCCCGTGGGAATACGAGGATAAAATTTAGCTTATGTTACTCGCTGATAATATAAATTAACTAGGTGAAAGAATTTTTAAAATCGGTTCAGTAATTTAAGCGTGAAAGCGTAACAAACAAACCAACTCATATTCGCATTTATAATATTAGTTAAAGTATAGAATTATACCATAGTAAGGTATATAAGACATAGGAATAAGCTTTAAAATACTGGTAAACGCAAAATAATCACTTGTTTTTTTTAATTAAACTATGAAGTCAATTGGATTGAAAATAATCTTCAAAATGATGTGAAAACAAAAATTTTAAAAATAATACGTAAATATAATCAATATACACAATATATTATACAATTCCAGTGTGTACAATACTTAATCGCCATCGCCTCTACATTAAAAATTGCGTTATTAATGTTTGTACACAATTCCCACGCATAGTTTGCACCTAAATGGTGCAAACTATGTCGTTATTTGACCGTTATTTATCATTATTCGTAGTCACTATCATAACATATACACTACCGTCCAAAAGTTTGGAAGCAGCAAGGTAAAATCGAATAAAACCAAACTAAGTCATTTAAATTTAAATGTATTGATAAAAAAATAAAGAACAAACAGAAACTAACTTAAACAAAATAAAAAAATAATATACAATGGTAAATTAGATTAAATTTTAGCTTCATCAAAGTGTCCACCTTTCTCCTTTATAATCTTCTCACATATTCTGGGCATTCTATTAATCAATTTTTTAAAATAATCTTTATCTAATTTGTTCCATTCGTTCTCTAATAGCTGCCACAAATGTTCTGAGCTCGTAGGACAACGACTTTTCACCCTCCTGTCAAGTTCATCCCAAACAAGTTCAATGGGAGAAAGATCAGGGGAATGAGATGGCCATTGCATGATGTTTAAAATGTTTTCAGCTTTTTTCTTGTTTAAAAAGTTCTGGCACAATTTAGACGAATGCTTAGGATCATTATCCTGTTGAAAAATGAATCCAGAACCAATGAGACTTAGTCCACTGGGTATGGCAGAATCTTGGAGAATTTTTAAATAGCCTTCCTTGTTTAATTTTCCGGTTATCCTCACAAGATTGCCAGGTTTACTGTTGCCAAAACACCCCCAAACCATGACATTACCACCACCATGTTTGATGGTAGGCACTGTACATGCCTCTGAAGCCCTCTCTTCTTTTGACCGGCGTACAAAGACACGTCTATTGGATCCGAAAATCTGAAATTTTGATTCGTCACTCCAAAGGACATTTTCCCATTGTTCTATAGTCCAGTTTTTATGCGCTTTTGCCCATTCTAGTCTATTTTTCTTATGTCGATTTGTTAGTTTGGGTTTTTTAGCAGCAACACATCCTCTTAATCCCGCAGACAGTAAGCGTCTTTTAACAGTAGTTGTTGAAATGGGTGTTTCTCGCGTATCATTCAGAGCTGCAGTGATCTGTGGTGCAGTTAAGCGTCGATTCCGTTTAGAAAGAACTCTAATGAAGTTGTCCTCTTGATTTGTTGTGGATTTGGGCCTACCAGATCTCTTTCTATCTTCATTTTTCCCCGTTTCTTGTTTTCTAGCAAGGGTATAGTGGACACCTTTACAAGAAATTCCGAGCCTTTCTGCGATTTGACGTTCACTGTATCCTTCCTCGCGTAGAGTGCAAATAGCGCTTCGCTGTTCAAGCGTGATTTGCTTGCGTTTTGCCATTTTCAGAAGAAAAAATACGGTCAAAGTAGTAGCCGATATCTTTCGAATACAGACAATGTTAATATCACAACTTTCACGTGCCAATGCTCAAGTGCGACTGAATAAGGTCTAAAAAAGTTAAAACCAGCAAACATTATCAATAAAACTACACCATTGCATAGGATAAAGTAACCGACGGATTAAGTCATAAAACACGTGTTTCGTCAATATTAAGGAATTCCATAAAACTTGATGAATGTAGGATAATAATCCTTTTGTGTTTGTGTAGACAGTCGTAAAAGGTTGTAAAACTTAAGATTATTGCTAATTTTTACCGCTATTAGTCGGCATTTATTTGTTTTGTTTGAAAACAGGTGTGCTTCCAAACTTTTGGACGGTAGTGTACATATTCATAAAATTTCATTACTCTAAATATATATCTCTTATATTATAAAATTGTGCAATATTTTCAATAACACTAGTTGTTCCAACAGACACTGATTTATATCTATACTAACATTATAAAGCGGAAGAGTTTGTTTGTTTGTTTGTTTAAACGCGCTAATCTCAGGAACTACTGGTCCGATTTGAAAAATTCTTTTTTTGTTGGATAGTCAATTTATAGAGGAAGGCTTTAGGCTATACAACATTACGCTGCGACCAATAGGAGCAGAGCAACAATGATGAATGTGTAAAAATCGGGTTTTTGTTTCCTTTTGAGAGCTTCCGCTGCGTAAACGGTTAAAGTTGCCCAAAAATTATATACTACATAATTGTTCCCCTTTTAAAGTTCTAAATAAAAGTCCGCGACAGCATATGTTTATCTTTTAAGATTGGCTCACTATAACCTTTTTTATGCTAATCAAATTTGTTTTAAAATAATGTGATATTTTCGAAGATGTTTTTATAAACATAATATTAATCCTTATCCAAATAAATGAGTTATTCATCACAAGTATTTAATTTAAAACAAAATTGCTCTTTACATTATTTACCTTCAATGAATATCTTAGGAAATATCGCAGTTTAAAAATAACATCGCAGCAAAATAATGATCAAGTACTGGGCGCGCATTTACGATAAAAATACTGGGTCTTATAATCTTATATTAAAAAAAAACTCAAACTAATGTTATTTCAAAGTACTTCTGCACACACTACATTTTTAGTTTTGTTTTCTTCTCATGACCTTCCGTCGGCTTTACACATCCTAAATAATAATAATAAGTATAGGAAGTATTAGTGCCTGCCCTCATGTATGGCAGTGAAAGTTAGATTTGGCGGAGAAGACATGAAAATAGAATAAATGCTGTAGAGCTGACAGCTCTTCGTAACGTGTGTGATGTAAGTATGAAAGATAAAATTAGGTATAATGTTATATAAGAGCGCTGGTATGCTGAGGTGGGTTGGACACGAAGTGGAAGAAATAATGAGTGGGCAGAGGTTTACGAAGCAAACATATAAAGCAATCGTGAATGGGACGAATACAAGGGGAAGACCACGTCATACTTTTCTGGATCAAATTGGAGATTTGTTCACGAGAGGTCATCATCATCATCATTCTCCTACTCTTATACCAATTACTTGGGGTCGATACAATAAGTACTCTTCATTCATAGTACATATTATAAAAGTTATTGGCAATAGTTTTATGACCGGCCGCCTGCCAGACGTCAACCCTCATTGGGAATGTAATTGTGGACCAAACGGCATCAGATGGAGTTGGCCCAAGTCATTATAAGGCTCTTAGTCCTCTTTTACGACATCCACAAACAAAGTGAGGATTGGTAATATTCGTAGCCACTACCACACAGCGATGTCATACACATTAAAAGTATGTGTAATTGTAAATAGGCGTAAGTGTATGTATGTATGTATAATATACATACATTGTATATATCTATAGAAAGTATAGATAAGACCCAATACTTTTACTTAAGGTTTAATGTTCTACTCTTACTAATAAAAGGGTCATGTAGGTACCTAAAACAGCTTTAACGTATGTATTATTTAAAAATATTTCCATCTTTTACGTAAACGAATTCGCGAGTTGAAGTTAACGTTAGCCCAAAGTAACCATTCCACGCGGACGAAGTCGCGGGCGGAAGCTAGTATATATATATAAAATAGAATTCGTTAAAATCCATCGCAGCTCCCCGTCTGCTTAACCTACGTGAACTGTCAATATAAACCATTCCTACATCAACTTGAACAAACCCAAAGATATTTATCAATAACTGTACAATTTGGTTAAGAGTTCAGTCACATAGAATTATACATATAAAGATTTAGGTATTGTCTCTTGCTTTCCCGTTGAGCGTTATAAAAATCAGCTAAGGTATCAGGGAAGTAACAAGGAAGTACTCGCCAGAGACTTGGTAGGACTTGAACTCATACTTGAAATCCGTTCCCACCGTTTTACCAAAAAGTACAACCAATTACGTTGTGTTATACATTATATACATATGATAGCCAAACTGTCAGACGCATTCTCCGCTTTAATGTTTTACAACGCCATCTATTAGAAGAAGTTTACACATTGTCCTGGTTTAGAACTCTAACTTTTCAGTTTTAATTGCACCAATAATCTTTTTTAAATTTAGAATTTTAAATGATAGGGCACTTTTAAATATATCTATTATTAATATATTATTCGTGTTTGGGTTTTACCAAAAGTGTGGTATCCAAAGATTATGTCATGATAAAATTGGATGGATATAATAATTCGCAAGGTATAATAATCTAGACATAGAAACCTGCTTTGCTTACCTAATAGGCACAGAACAAATAAACCAGCTAATAATTTATATTAGACCTTGAAATTCGTATCGGACCATTCGACAATCGTGTCGGAGTGAAAGTTACATATTTAACGTATCAAGTTGATAACGGCTGATAATTATATGTTTATTAATAGGTAGATTAGCTGCTATTAGTCTATTATTTTTTTTTATAATCAATATTATTGTTACTATATGAGCAAATTGTTTTTTTTTTTTTTTTTTTTTCAATAATATTTATTTATGAGCATGGACACTATTTTTGTCAGTGGATTATATTGTTGGCAATCTGAATATAATCAATTTTTGTATAATTTTCTTCATAACTTATAGCATAATATGTATACCCCTTAGTCATTGTAAATAGTTTATTTATAATACCAGTCGGTCAGGAAATCAAGCCATCGTGCTAACACAAATTAACTAATCGTCTAAGAATTTTCACAGAACATGAAAGTACACGTAAACCACTATTATATTTATACATTGTACTTCAGCACTTTCTCCGTATTACAATTACATAAAATACCAGCAAAATTGTTCAAAATAACACTAAAATACTGAAGTATTGAATTTCATAATACAATATTTGTATTAATAGTGTCACATTACATTTTCATATTGCCACCAAAACTTGATATTGTCGATTCCGTATTGCTAGCCTATTAAATATATAAAATATGGTACGCAGTCCTTAGTGTTCAATTATTTGGATTTCGTATACCACTGAAAGTTCTGAAAGCGCTAGCGGAACTCTTTATCTTTTGATGTCTGATTTTTTTTTAAATATATTTTGTCATAAAAGGGGAACACCTCGTATTTGATGCAACTGCTGGGCTCGACCTTTCTCCACTATAGGAGGGGTAATTCATCTACTACACCCACTGTTAGGTATAGTTTTATTTCGGATTTCCTTATTTTAACGTTATTTCCTAGTGTCCCTTAGCAGTCTTTTATGATCGCCGATGGTATGTAAGCGTAAATTGTATTCTTACGCTAGAGCAACCAGACAGTAGTAAATTATATAACCTTCAAACACTGATACAGTAAAACATGCAGGTAGAGTCCTCGACTTAAAATAGTTCAGTTTGGCGCCTAGATATGACAGCTGTATAATTGCCTTCAATTGTCACATATATTATGTACTGATAATTATACATTCGTCCTAGATACATATATATAGGTATTAAATGGAGTATTAATGTCTACAGCATGGCAACATTGCGTTAGAACAAATTTTGTTTTTAATTATTTTTTTTTAGTTTCTTTCTGCCTGAAACTTTAAACGCAATATATTTTTTTTTTTACATTCTCGTATAGAAATTATAATTATTTTGGATGTAATAAAAGACCAGCTGCAAAAATTTGCATACTATACAAGAGCATAAACAATACTGGATGGATTTATATAGAATATCATTGTTCTTTTTATTACATAAAAAAATTTAAAAACTTTATCAGGTTATAATATCAGTGTGGTGACGAAGTAAGTTCAAAAGTTCTCTTCTTTCCCATCGCTTTTAAACGATATGAAGATAAAAAAAGATCTATAGCAACCAGTCTGTCCAGCTTGATAGCGTGCCCATTTTCTAGCATTGTAGAGAAGGTTATTTATTGTTCAACATTGGAACGTATATGGGTTGAGATTTAAATTTAGCTGTTCATCTTATAAATGCGTTTAAAAACAATATTAATTTTTCTTTTGCAACTGAATGTTTTGAAGATCTAATTTGGAAATGAAATACGATAAAAGTATTACTAGATAGTACTTTCAATCAGAGAATGCCGAAACCCATAATATAACTGGCAAAAATTAAAATTATTGCAGAACAATACTTCAAGTGATCCAATGACTTTTCTGAGTCCAGATATGTTAAATGTCTATTTAAAAAGTGTCTTATAACAAGCATAATATAATCCATAATACAGAAATAGTTAACTGAATAAAAATTGATTCAATGTCTTATTCAACGAATACCTTAATTAATTAGCCTTTTATGGATCTAGTACGATTCTTACTACGCCTCATTTAAGTCAACTATGATTCATTTTGCAGTAAATGAAACTACGGTTGGAGTCTAACTGACGTTTATTGAAGCGAAACTTCTTTAGAATCGTTGTGATTTCAAACTCGATGAAACGAAAAAATCCATAGAAACACAAACACATAAATGTATAGCATTTAGCCGGCGAGAGAATAAGATAGAACACATGAGACGTTCTCGGTCTCCTCTTTGTGAGACTCTTCGTAGCATCCCCACTGTCTGACCCCCTACTAGAGAGATACAGAGAGAGATAGAAAGAGAGGGGAAATGGAGAGAGAGAGAGAGAGAGAGAGAGAGAGAGAGAGAAAGAGAGAGAATACACGCCAGTGGTTGATGTATGTCAACGAAATTTAAAAATTAGTTTACCAAAGTTTCACTTCTGATATGTGTACTTTGTACGCACGCATAATTTTTTTTATATATTTTCCTAACATAGACAAATGAATAGCATCAATAAGGTTGTATACACTGCACATATTGCCGCATGTTGACGGACTAAAAAAAATACAATTCACCACTCTCTGTCTTGTCTGTGAGCTTTATGAAAATCGAAGATATATAATATGGAAATAACATCCATGCAAGCAAAGAAAAATTTGGCATAACACCAACCCCTCTGAGAGACGTGATAAATTAGATCGGATTTCCTTCATATTGAGGAGTAGGCTCGAGCCCAGCAGTAGGACATATATGAGACAAGATAATAATGACAATTCAGTCTAATAATTAAATAATTGCCGCGTCCTATGTCTAGATAAAGCAGGTCATTTACATCTCTGCATTCAATATCAAAGAAGCAAATCATATGTTTTTGTAATGTTAATCATAATCGTTACATTACAATCTATATATGTGTGTATATGCAATTGTATACAATATGTTTTTATCGCTATTACAACTTGGATAAGATAAAGGCTTGATATATTATGTCAAGGACATATAGAGGTCATGGAGGACGTTGAAGAGCTTTTTTTACATGCTTCATTTAAAGATCATTTGTAACTCAATGTAATAAGATCTTCTAAGTTAAACTTTTCTGTATATACAATGTAATGTAATAAACTCAACACAAACCTATAACACCCATTTTTGCGTCGGGGGTTAATAAGGGAATAGGGTTACTAGCGTCAATTTACCTAGCGTTATAGAGGAAGATCTTGTCCAGTAGAACATAAATATGTTGTAATAGTAAATTCCAAAAGCGTGACCAATTAAGAAAAAAAAAAAAAACAAAACATTTAAGTTAGCATAATAAGCACTGGCCTTTTAGTAAATTTTCACATGTTATCACAAATTTATTTGTGAGTAAAGGATGTTTTCCTTCACCTACATTTTAGTGATAAATGAATTTAAACACAAAATACCTGGCATGGTTGACTGTTTCGACAATAATATCGCTCGTTAAATACTAAAATGTCGTAAAGAGCGGCCGTTGTTACTCCTTCAGTCACATCCGCACCTGGATCGGATTTCCTATATTTTTTAAATCACTATTAAGTTTTATTTCTAATATTTTCTATATATACAAACCCCCGAATACTACAAACGCTCATGCTCCTGGGTGTCGAAAAGTCAACTAAGAGCTTTAATATCGCCCTGAGCCAGCTCCATCTGTTGCTGTTTGGACAACAATTACATACGCAATAAGGGCCTAACAGTGGGACGTGTGTGAGCTGAGATGATGATGATAGATGATAATACCGTATTCATGAATCGACTTCAAAAATACCGACATCGACTTATAGTTCACGGAACTCAAAATTAGAAGTGCCGTAATTTTGATAAGGAAGATGGTTGGCATACTACATTAAGTTGTTATGGTATACTACATTAAGTTGTTATTAAGTTAATTAAAATTTATATCATGCATACCACAACAAACACCATTAGCGTTTATTATGAAAATTAGACCCGCAATAATACGTTAAGATATAATAATATGTTAAATTATTATTTAGTTCGCTTTATGTGCCGAAAAGTTTTAATTAGTATAATCAAATAAGTTTACTAGTCGGCTGTTTATGAATAAGGTAGCGTTTCGATCCAGTCGTAGTATATTTATGACTTTTTTTATTATAAATTATTTGGATATAATATTTTATCAAAAAATAATGAATTATCCGTGTGGTGACGGAGTAAGAATACAATTCACCACCCCCTATCTTATCCGTGGGTGATCGTACCAGACGACTAAGGGATATAAAACGCATATAACATCTATGCAAGAGAAGGAAAACTCGAAACAAAACCCTATACCAACACGTCTGACCGACGCGGTGTAATAGGTTAACTTCCCTCCCATTACGGAGGAGGCCCGAGCCCAACATTGGGCCATATATGGTCTGTGATGATGATGATGAATGATTTATGAAAAAAAAAATATTTAGAATAGTTTCTCGCTTATTTCGGCTATTTACCATTTTATTCTGGCATAATTATCGTAATATTGAACTTGGTTATATTTTTGGTGGTATTATTAGTTTTTACAGAAGAATTTTGCTGCCTATTCTGATGGTATTCGATTGGTTATCACGAATCCCATTGGGAAACAAAAGGTGATGACACTGCCTGTCAATACACGGGGACACAGTGATATATTATACAAGGAAAACTATTCGAAGGGTGTTAAGTATTGGTATTTGAGACGGATGAATGTGGTATCTGGGTCGTGCGATGAGTTTTGAAACGACTCAATGTCGCTAGCCTTATCAAGGCTCCATCATGTACACACGTTCGAATTTGTAATAATTAACTTTTTATTACCGTACTTTGAGATAGTATTAATTTAAACGGCTGTACAATCTTTTATGGGGACTTTAAAATATATTCGTTTTCATGGCTCCTAGAAAGACGTCACAACATACCGTTTGAAGAATGATTTCTGATAAGCGAGCTATTTAAATAAAATACAAGGAACTGTTTTACAGTAATATTAAATCAGATAAATGATTCCTTAATAGTTAAGAGGAAAAACAGAAATATATATATATATATATATATATATATATATATATATATATATATATATATATATATATATGTCATTTTAACGTAACAGTTTCTAATAATCACTACAAAAACAGTTTTTGTAGTAGACTTTCAATGACATATTTAAAGAATGGTGGTAAGTTCAAATTTATAAAAACTTGAATACGAGCGAAAAAATGATTGTCACCCCATGTGTAGCAATAATGTTTCGCTCGTAATCATTTTTTATTAATGGTGGTAAGTGTCAAAATATTCTGGTAAAGCGCATTAGCTCGGCATTCAGATAACCCATAGTCACTTTAGAGTCATTTGACGTACTTTTTTAATTCGTTTTTTATCTTTCCAGCTAATATGCAAGCTGTTGTTAGGCGCATACGTATCTCCACTGCGATAAATTTGGTCTAGTATACCACGCTGAACACGGTTTTACATAGGGTTTAAAGTCATTTTCTTCTAATTATATTCTAACTAAATTCATTATTTTATTATGTTTTATTAATGCTCGCCTGATTTCGTTTCAAGTCTTCTTTTACCTGGAGTGATATTATCGTCCCTTAAGTGTGACGATAAGCCACTATAAGGTAACGGATTGTATGACAATATTGTACAAGTAAAATGTAGGTAAAAAGTTAACCAACTTTAATACTCCTGCAAGTTACTGTTCATATGGACATGGGTCAAGGACTTTTTCTAGTTTTCCTTAATACAAATCGATATCCTCAATTATCTATAAGAAGGAATTTTATTTAAAAATTGTGTCTCGTAATAACAGATAATTTTAACCTGTCCTTATTCAGATGGATAAATAATATATTATCTCATTATTCTCCTACTCTTATCCCAATTGCTTGCCAAACGTCAACCCTCCTTGGGAATGTAATTGTTAACCTAAGGGCATCAGATGTTTTTTTTTTTGTGTCTTAGTTGTTAGTCTCAGATGGCTATGACAACTTTACCCGGACTGTGGGTGAGCGCTGAGGGCTCTCAACCCGTGGCATCAGATGGAGTTGGCCCGGATCGTTATAAGGCTCTTAGTCGTCTTTTACGACATCCACGACCAAACTAAGGGTTGGTAGTATTCGTAGCCGCTACCACACAGCTAGAATAATATATTATCTGTCGCTAAATAATTATAGAAAGTTAAATTTGTCAGTTTTTATTATGCGAAACTGTGAATTACATTGAAAACTCCGTTAAAGATATTTCTAACAAATAAACTTATTACGCAACAAAATTTAAATGACATCAGTTATTCTTTAGTTGTAAACAACTAAAGTACTTTCTCATTTTAGTTGGATGGTTCAGTTCTTAATATCAAGGCCGCAATAGTCACGGCTAGACGCGAACACGCGTGTTCGATCTCTAACACTTTGTAGAACGTCGTAATTATTTTTAAGCTACAAGTTTATATTGATTTGTTAGTACATTGGCAGTGTAAGTAGTCACATACTACTGATCGCTAAGTACTGGATTGAAAACTCAAAAATAATCATTGAGTTTTTTTCTTACATTTACTCCTCATGCGAGTCTAAAACGTGCCTAGTATATGAAAATAAAGCCCCTTACCCAAACGGAAAATTAATTACATGCCGAAATATGTGTTGGTTACGTCACTGTTTAGATATTAAGACACAAAGATATGAATGTAAATTAATAAACAAAGTCATTAATTCAAAAAACAAGCTTCAAAAAAAAATATCTTAATGTCGCAAAAATATAAATTTCGAATAGTTAGTTATAAGACCATAACTATCAGAATGATTACTCTGTGATCAATTTTTTTAACGATATATCTATGGTAGGTACCTAAATGTATCTTATAGTTCTAGTCTAAATAAGTATAACGAATTATAATAAAAATTTAGTAAAAGTATACATTAATATGTAGTCATTAAATAAGGTTTTGAGTTAGAAATAAACATCAAAATAGGCTTCATGCCAAGTCAAAGTTAATAAAAGTAAAATAACAGAAAATAGTTACCTAAATTAATATAATAAAGTACCAAATATATCAAATTTTATAGTGATAATAAATACTATGATACTGTAATATTAATTTCAAAACTAGATTAAGTACGACAATTGTTTTGATTTACACCCCAACACAAATATTTGTGAATCATATTTTAAGTCTAAACTGTATATTGTATCTTTTTATTACGAAGGTTGACCCCTGAAAGACTCAATTTGTAACCGCGACTCATGTAGCATAGACTCTGTAAAAAATCAGAAGTGGGATTGCCTTACATGACCTTGGCTTATATATCGAAACATAATATGCCTAACAGATAGTAAAAAGTATTTTCTTTATAATTGGAGGGTAACTGGCCTATTATACTTTTATGGTTAGTGAGATTGATATAGATTTACATTTGGAAATGTTCTATCTATGGAAGAAACCTTATGTTCATTATTTAGAACCCTTGTCCATTATTTATGGTTATTTAATGTACCTATCTACTATTATCATACGATAATAACTCAAATCTCATTCGACAGCAAATAGTAACGCAGGAGGTACCTGAATAAGTTTTTTTTTATATTTAACTCATTTAAAAAAGTGAAACTGAAATAACCTTGTTGAATTTTTTTTTTCTGCATTTCAAAATACAATGAGTCTTTCACAGTTAGATGCATTCATTGAAATATTAGGGACGTTAAGCAATACTTACTTGGCATGGTTAGAAATTGGACGGAAAATAGTCTTCTTTTGTTAAAAGATAACATACCGCGATCAGGAATTTGGAAACATTAAATTATTTTTTGTAATTTTACTCCTGTATTCCCTAAAGCTTAAGTGGACGCGTAAATACTCTTACATTTCGCTGAAAAGTATATAGTTTCACATAATAAAAGGTACGAGTTTTCTACAGCTAATCGGATACAGTTCCAAAGTCTGATTTGGCTGCTAGGAATTTCTCGTAAATTGAGAAAATCTACAGAGAATACCAATCGAAGCCTGATCTTCAAGATTCCAGTAGCACACTTAACTAACAGGCCAATGCATTTAAATTATTGCCACATCAAAAAAAATATCTGCTGTATAAAATATGTGATAAAACTTGTAACATTCTTCACTAGAAATAATTTTAAAAGAGGTCTGCGTTTTGCAATCTACGTTTGTTTAGTGGGTAGTTCGTAATTTTCTATTATGGTTAATTTAATCTAAATAATCAATTCTTTGGCAGCCACTAGATAATCAATTGCTCAGTCAATCTATTATTGTAGATAAAATTTATTATTCAAAGAAGTTATTCAAGAAATAATTTTATTGGACAACTTGTAATATAAAAAAAATAATAAAAAAAAAGATTAAAAAGAATCAAGATTATAATTTTAAAATGAATTTAAAATATGCACGACAAAATCTTTTCGTTACAAAATATCGATAAAGTAAAAAACAACATTTTTAATTCATAAACGAGTTCTGGCTCCAAAAAGACCGAAACTAAACTATTGCTAATATTCTCTCTAGATCGTTAATAGATAATAAAAATAAAAGAAAAAGTATAAATTTAGTTGACGAACCCATTAAGTGGGTAAGTAAACCAGAATTCAAATGGTCATTAAACAAAATGTATGTTTATGCTAATTAATAAGATTTCACTTATGTTATGATTATAGCATTTTAACCAGTGTCTTTTTTTTAAACAACACAACGCATTAAGAATATATTACACTCAGATAAAAATTACACCCAAACTCGGAACAATTAATTGTAGATCAAAAAATATCCTGTGTAGGAACCAAACCAAATATTCCAAACGGATTGTTGCTATTTGACTCAGCTTGATTTTATCATCGGAATTAGTGAATGGTGATTGCTGTTCAATTGATCAAGTTTCATAGTTTATTAAAAAAATAGGTACATTTATATATTGGCTGCGGCTTATCATCATCTTAGCTCATATATAACCCATTTCTGTGCTCGAGCTTCCTTCACAGTAGCTGATGATTTACTATATCAAGATGGCCAAACGGGTTAGTTAACAAAGGATTTTAGAAAAATTGGATTTCCTTCTCTTGGATATCTTATGTGCATATTATATTCCTTAGCCGTCTTTCAGCTTTCTAGCCTAGCCTACCACAGTAGGTATAGAACATGCTATATTTGCTTTAGATCATATAGAAATCAAGAACTGTCTAACACGAGCATATAATTTCAAGTCGCTGAAGCACGCGCGGACCACGCTTGCAGTCTATAGGGCAGTTGTGTGTTACAATTTTTAAAGAACTAGAAATAAATTCTCGTAATAATACATATTATAAACGTTATTGCCAAAACATTAATGTTATTAGATGATCTCGTTAAAAAAATTTCATTAGAAAATTTTACTAGCACTTTGAAAAAGATGCACACTAAAATCTACTTTACAACGCAATTCAACGCATTAGACAAATTAATGTCACTTTAAAAATTATAAAATTGTCCGATTATATTTGTTCGTATAAAAAAATATATAAAAAAATTATAGGTAGTATAATATTGTAATGGATATTATTTTAGATAGAAACTGACATTAAAGTAATAAAATCATGTCGTGAGGGTCTTCAGAACATAAAACTCGTAACAACAGAATCGAAGCAATAAATACCTACGTTTCACTGTGTAACAAAATATTCAATAAATTATCACAAATTGAAAATAACGGCCGTTAAAATGATTGCTAGAAAATTTTTGTTTTAAAATACATTTAAAATTTATATTGCCCAAAAGTCTTTTCATTAAATGTTATTATATTGAAAAATATTTTAGACTTAAAATCGGCGGACTTATAAATCGTAAACATAAATAAACCTTTAACGCCCAAATAACAGCGATTCAAAATAAATATCTATTTAAAGAAACATATAGCAAAAACTAATCAAGATTTTTTATTTGATTAAGTTTCTAAAGGATACGATAATGTATATCGCTGTTATGTACCTACATAGTTTAAAAATTAACACAATCAAAATATTTTTATCGAGATTGCGTCATTGAAAAACGTCCGCACATCTCGTGCAATATCTAAGTCTATTACCGTGAATCATTCAAATAACTACATTCCCACGTGATAATTTTACGATGCAACTGGCCTATTAATTCTAAATTATATCAATTCATCTAGAAAATTCCGATAAGTCAGCTGATAAATTGTTTTGCTACGTTTGCATGTAGATACCATTGTGATATTAGTGTGTGAATGTTCTCACGTACCTACCTAGTTCTAGTTATAGCAATCATGTCACTAACAGCTGATAAAGGCAACCGCTTCCGTTGGTAAAACACGAGGTTTCACCGTCGTGCCATGCTTTGCTAGAAACTTTTTAAAATAACGCGTCGAATGCCATCGCGTAAAGCGCATAACATCAAATTTTACGCAAAATGCCGTCTTAAATCGCAACTCCAAGACATACAGTCCACACCCACACAATTCACTAGTTTTTTTTTTCACTAATACGGAACTGCCGGTTGGACCGTCGCCATTATAGCGACAATTTTGGACATCACATGATTTTCTCTCGTTACACTTACCTTCATATCGTCGAGCATGTCACAAACTGAGATCAGGGACGCGGTGTCCGGAGTCACTTTTATGACGCCCATGATGCCGGAGTCTAGTCAAGTCGGTTAAAAGCCAATAGGAATTAAACACACGGAGGACCGGGCGGACCGTTTGCGTGCGTATTTTTCCTGACGAACGTTGGCTTCGATATATTTTACGTAGTTGTAAATACGAATGGAGTGACGCGTGAGTCGGTGTATTTAGGAACACAATGCGAAACGTGCTCCCGCAGTGACCGAGCCGCGCGGACTGAACTCTGCCAGCGAACAACTTCGGACAGTGAAAGGGTCCTGACGTCACAGACGCGATAGCGAACCCCGCGCCGCTTACCACTTGTTGCTACACACCACATCCCTCTCTCTCTACTAAGAATGTCTTATACTTACATATTTCTGTCTCACTCTACAGACATGAGACCCAGTCGTTTGATTAAACATCAGAATACGCGCGTTTTATGTTATCGTTTTGCATTAACATGTTTTGAGATTTAATTTGAACAAAGAAATATTTGACCTTACTTTTATTTTGAACGTTTTCGAGTGGTATAGTAACTGAGTATTCGTATGCAGGAGACTAGTTCTTAATTACGTAGTAGAGCATCTTTCGTTACACTTTAATGTAACCGACAGGGCCCAACGGTTAACGTAGGGACGTCTACGCTGTGCGTAGGCGTAGCGGGTTAGGGTTCCAGCTACGAGAGAGCGTAGGCGTTAGGAGTAACTACGTAAATAAATTATTACACTATCCTTGAATACAAAATTATTTTATATATAAATAAAAATCTGCCAAATAATGAATAATTAATTCGTAAAATTTAAAGGTAGAGGCGACTCAGTTTTATTGAAATGTAAAGTAAATTTAATATATTACGAGGTCGGAATAATGAAGGTAGCTAGCGAAAATACGTCGGTAAATAATATTAAATTCGAAAGTTCTTAAGAAAAATCCTGTTGATGTCCCTGTGCAAATTTAATTTGAGAGGGGTCGGAGATTATTATTTAAAAAGATACTTGATTTTTATGAGATTTCTGTCACGTAGCCTTTATAGACCCTGTCATATAAATGAACAAAGACATTTTCAAAAAGAAATTTGTTTTCTTAAAAGCTATGTGGCAGAGTATATTATGACAAAAAACTTTTAACTGGCAAGATTATGAATTCGATACCAAGGCTAGGATGGAGATGTTATTGGGTTGTATCGTCAGTAAATTCAGCTGCAGCATACAGCTAGGAGTTCCCCAACAGAAGACTAGGCACTGACCGTATATTGCTATGATACTATTTTCTACAGTATAAAATCTTGGTCCTTGGATACAATCGATTTGGCCCTAATAAATCTAATAATATATCACTCATTATGGTGATGGAGTAAAAATACAATTCATCATTTCCATTGTCCGTTCCTGCTCATGAATATCATTACAGGCAACTTCGTCCCCAGGGAAACCTGACCGTAATGAGGAATAATATATAAAGAGATCATAACGACGCCAGCTGTATCCAGCCACCCATCAACATCTCGACGTCTACTGTTGGTCATGGGTCTCTCTAAGGATAAGACCTAATCGCTACATTAATTGGTGTTTATACCAGTGTTTCCACTATCAGATTTTAGTTTTACCCTAAATTTTTCTAATAAATGCCCTAAATACCTTAATTATTCTCTGTAAATCCTTGATTTAGGGCGCAAAGTTTAAATGAGTTCAAAATAAAGCAAAACTTGATGGTTTGAATATTTATTTTAATTTTCATCTATTAATCAGAGGTAGTAAATAATTAATCATAAGAAGAACTAATTTTAATCTGTGAAAGAAGTAGATGGTGAACAATGTGATGCTGAAGCTAAAGCACTGGGCTTAAGTTTTTGAGGTGCATTCAATATTTGTCTGTTCGGTTCTAAAATCAAGCTTGTCATACCTAGTTTGGTATGCAACAAATCGTTGAGGGTTTCATTGTGAAGCCTGTTTCTTTTATAAGTTTTAAATTTTTTTTAGTACACTGAGTAATGTTTCTACCTCAGTATTCGAAGATGGCAGTGCTAATAGAAGTAAAATCACAACTTCAAGGTTTTGGTATTCGTAAGTTCCAAAATGATCTTTCAAGCTCAACACTTTATTCTAATATACTTCCGTTAGTCGTTTTGTGACCTCTTCTTCACTTTTTACCTTGAAATAATTCGCTTCAATAAGGGCTTGTTGACGCCATTTATTATCCGCTTTTTGTATATTACATTTATTACTTAAAAAACTGAAATGGCTGAACACAGGATGTGTTATAGAACGATTTACCAACTGTCGTACAATTTGTGGATCTACGTACATGTTTTATAAAATAGAAAACATTTTCAAAGTCAAATCTGAATTCATCATCATTTCAGCGTATCGCCGCCCAGCGATTTTCACCAGGTCATTTTACCCCAAATTACCCTAAATCCCTAAAAATATTAAATGGCCATAAGCCATATTTTAAATTAGCAGTTTCGCCCTGAAATAGGGCGAAATCCCTAAAAGTGGAAACACTGGTTTATACCCAGAAGGGTGCTGCTACATATTCTTTATACCTTGGCTGGCACTTGTGACTTCTATAGTTAATATACAGTACTCGGCAATAAATACGTTGCACGTCGATGTTCGGAAAAGAGGCAATCGACTAATTTCGGCTTCGCAGAACGCTCTCTCTATTGCACATTACCTGCATGGCATTTTTCAATCGTTCCACAAGAGCAAGAATGTGCGGTTGTGCGTCCAATAAAAATTAGATTTATAAGTAAAAAGTTTGTTGAATAATTGTGTTATATTTAATAACAAAATTTAGCCAATTGTCTCTTTCTAATGAGTAATTAACAAATTATAGTCTTAAAGACAATAGAAGAAGCTCTTTGTATTCTAAAAAAAAAATATATAGACCACGCAATGTAAAACTTCCGAGTACATCGGTTGAACCAAAAAAAATGCCATTCCATTTTAGTACAAACACCAGATAATGAAAGACTAAATGCGACCTTGACCTTATCGCGTTCGCAGCGAACGCTTCGGAAAACGCACACTAATACAGGCAATGATATAGCATGTATATTTTATACATTTAAATGTTTTTGATTAGGAAGAGCAGTGAAGCCTACTGCGTAGGTGCCATCTCCCGGATTAAACAAGTAAAACACCCGGGGTAAATAGTGGAAAGGATAAAGTAAATGCCAAGGTGTGTAGTGGTCTGCTCAAAAGACGGATATAGGTTTTTATTTTGCCTTTTTGTAAGACTCTATACTAATACAAATATATATTTAATGGATAAGAATTACATCCAGAATCTACTATCTATCTATCTACTATTTGTGGATCGCTAATCTATCGCTATCGAACTAACATTTGAGTTATCATCATCATTGAACTTTTCACCGTCCACTGGACTTGGACTTAATCACCTTTTAAAAATGATAGGCGGGTTGGTGATTGCAGTGTCTATAAATTCGTTAGGAGACCGCTGTTGCCCAATCCCCTGGTGATTTACCTGTTTTTATTTATTTCTTTGGCTTCTGTTCCAAGAAGTAATTTTGATAATCTACAAAAAATATAAAAAAAAAAATATTCAATTTATAGAAAACGTTTTCTATCATACAGGATAGTTCAACAGTGGTTTACGCTTATTTTCATGTTCTACTAGTATTCCTAGTGGAATCGTTAATTTGTTTATCAGCATTCAATTAATGGTCGTTACCTGACTTAGACGAACAGTAGCTATGAATAAGCTAATTAGAATGAAGAAGTGTGATATTATTCTATAATTTAATGTCACCAGTTTTGATAAATAAAAAAAAGAAGTGCCATTGACAACGCATTGTTTTCTTCACCTACACAAAGTAACATAGACTGCTAACAAAATTACATTTTCAAAGTTATATAATAATAAATCATTCGTTAAAATGTTTGCTCATCGAATATTAATGACGTGTAACATAAAACAAACTCAAATAATAACACATTTATGTACACAATATGTACGTATATAATTATATATGTATTATTATACCGTGTTGTTTCGTAAACGATTTTTAAAAACGTGATAACGGACACGTGAATACATTCCATCATATTTTGTCACGAAACGAATACAAATCTTTCGATATTATATAATATTGATAATATTATGAATTCACCGTGGTAATATATAAGAGATTTAGAAGATTTTTTAATAGAAATATTGTTACAATCTTTCTGGTATACTCGACCCTCGTGGACTAGGGGAAGCATTTTTAGAGTACGAATAATAATTTTAGAGTAGGTACGTAACTTTGTAAATATTTTTTTGGGAATTATATAGCGTATTATTTATTGGCAGACTATGGTCTGGTCTCACCCCGCCCGTTCCGTCCTAAGCGTTGGAAGGGCTGCGTGCGTCACCATGTTGCCTTCCCATCGCCATTCGCACACACACATCCGTAGCCGGCCTGAATATAGATTATAGGAACAATGTTCATGATTACGGAAGGATGTTGTAAAGTGTTAGAAAAATCGGTAATTTAAAAATCAAATACAAACGCGATAGAATCTGTAAAAATAGTTTTTTTTTGCAAATGTGTAATACCCGCGTAGATATCAGAAATCGTCCTGTTCTTTCATCGTTCTTATTACAAGTTTTAACAATAGTTTTATGACCAGCCAGGTTTAACGTTAAATATTTTTGGGAAAGTAATTGGTAACCAAGAGGCATAGGCTGTAATTAGCATTTTATAGTCGTCTTTTATGATGTCCAGGAGTATTGTAAGAATTGGTAATATTAGTAGCTGCCATCATAAAGCGATGTGTGAGCTAGTCTTAGCTCAAATCAATCACAATCATCGTCTGACGATTATGATTTATTTGGTCATATATATTTGGAACGAATCGTCCCACATGTTTTGTCATTTTGCCGTGACATTCAAAATGATACGTAATTTTGTTATGACTACTTGTGACGTTATTTTTTTTTTTTTATTATTGCGAATTCAATAGATTATGTAAATTGCGTATTGTATGATTGAAGTACTCTGTATTGGAAGTTTTGTCATTTACCATTCATTTTATTCTATTTCTATACGCGTATATCTTTTAAACTACGCAACAGATTTTAATTTAATTTTCGTAAATAAACAGAGTGATTCAAGAGGAAGGTTTTTATATATAGTAAATGCATATTATAGCAGAAAAAAGCCGAAAATTTAAAAAATTTGTAATGTGATGTCATAAAAACATATTTTTATGAACTTACATTGCAAACGCTGACTAAACTTTACGGGATATATCAAAATAATATGCTACAAAATTGCATATCTTAAAAAGATACAAAAAAAAATTCGCGATGGTTTAAAATCTATCCCAAAAGATAACATCTTTAGATATGACTATATAATAGATACAAACTCCAAACCCACCCAGTTAGGCTTTCGGCTCTCTCGATCACCAAACGAAGCACAACAGCACATCGCCTTTGCTCCGACGTCGATCTTCTGCGACAGTATGGTACTACCCCGGACGGACCGGCCCGCGGCTGTAGACAGAAAACTGTCAACAGCGTGCTCCTACCACATTTGAAATTTGAAACATGGGGACAGAACGACTGAATATCGAAGACAAGCGAGGGCGGATCGCTAGTTATTCATGTACTTATTATTTACGTTGGAAATAAAACTATTTTGTTTATTGATTTTTAATTTTACGTCTTATGAAAAAATTGGTTTCATAGTTAACGTCTTAATTAGTCTTATATTAATAAAAAAGTTGATTTAAAATTTACGCTACTTCGAAAATTTTGACGCCTCATTTGCCGCCCTAGCCCGGGCCTCGTAGCCGTAAGCCTATATCCGTCTGACTTAGCCTAAATCCGACTGAGTATTAGTTAATAAATTTTGTCTAACAATTTTTTTGGTACTAGTTTTTTTTGTATATTCATGATTACATTTTCAAACGACCTAGGCCAACTCAATCTGATGCCGTTTTGTCAACAATTACATTCCCAAGAAGGATTGACGTCTGGCAGGCGGCCGGTCATAAAACTATTGCCAATAACTTTTACAATTGTACTACGAAAGAAGAGTACATATTGTATCGACCCCAAGTAATTGGAATAAGAGTAGGAGAATGATGATGATTACATTATCGCAATGATCAGGAGAGCGTAACTTTTTTTCTAATAAGTTATGGTCTGATCACACCTTATCCAGATAGTCCGTAATATCGGTAGGGCGGCGCGCTAATAAACCTTTTTCTTTTGCAGTGGGCTATGGATGCGTCTCGCCCCGCCAAATCGGTCCGGGGTGACGGAAGAGGCGGCGCGTGAACTCATAGACGCACCATGCAAACAACTCTTTTCGCCGTGCGAGCGGGCCACCGGTACCCGATCTTTGTCTTCGGTGGCCGGTGCGCTAATAAACCTGCGGTATAAGTCCTCACCCCCCAATTGAGTGGACCACAATAACAAGTATTGGGTCGTTAACAATACATTATAAAACATGTGTTATATTAATTACAATATTGTGTACAATTAGTTATGTATAGATTTATTTATAAATATATTTATCTTGATGACGTAATGTGTTTATTTTGATAAAGGGTGTCCATAACTACCTACTTGATATGTAATCTTTACAACACGTTTGTTTTAATTGATTTTTTTCGTAATCTAATAATCTACGTGTGATGACGGAGTAAGAATACAATTCACCACCCTTTCTCTTACCCGTGGGTATCGTAAAAGACGATTAAGGGATATAATATGCATATATCATCTATGTAAGGAAAACTCGAAATAAAACCCTGTACCAACACGTCAGACTAGCGCATTACCTATAGTAGGTCAATTTCCCTCCTATTATAGAGGAGACCCGAGCCCAGCAGTGGGACATATGTTGGCTGAGATGATGATGATGACGGAGTAAGAATACAATTCATCACTCTTTTTCTCAGTATGGAGCTCGGTCCTCCTCCACTATTGGAGGGTAATTGATTTCTAACGTATACACTATTATTACACATTTGAAATATATATATAATTAATTTTTATCATGTTTATATTCGATTCCGTGTACTGACGGAGTAAGAATACAATTTATCATCCCTATCTTACCCGTGGGTGATCGTAGCAAACGGATTAAGGGATATAAAATGCATATAACATCTATGCAAGAGAAGGAAAACTCGAAACTAAACACTATACCAACACGTCTGACCAGCGTGGTATAAAGATCAATTTCCCTCCCATTATGGAGGAGGCTTGAGCTTAACAGTAGGTCATATATGAGCTGAGAAGAAGAATGATAAAGAGATGAAGTATTTGACTATTAATTTCGCGACGTTTCGAACACTTTATAGCGTTGAGTCTTTCTGTGACCATGAATTTTAACTTGACATGACTTAGGTAGTACCACAAATCCACGTCTGTGCAGTGGTAATATGATGTTACTTTCTAATTGGGTTTTTGTTGATAGGCAGCGGTCTACCCTTACCCCTGGTATTTTAAAGATTCGTGATTTTGTTTTCAATGAAAAATTACTCAATTTCTGAACTCTTAACATTATTTTTTGCTTAAAAAAATAACGTCATATTGAACAAAGTTATGACAATTCGAGACTTTAGGTTAATATTTGATAGATAATATAACGGAAAGTGTCAATCAAACTTCGCCTTCATTCGACATTAAAATATATTTACATCGGACTTTTGACGGGAATTTGAAAACGTCATGTGGTGCTCTTGTTATATTTGATATCTTAGTGTTTTAAGGGTGTAGATCGTGAAAATCACCGAAAAGAGTGTTACGATTTTTCATATTTAACCTATTTACATATGATTGATATCAATGATAATTTGTATATATTACAATCAAAGACCAATAAGTATGTTCATGCTTATATTAAACTCTTAAACCTAATGGTTGTTATATAATAAACGTCAACAAACGCACAAAATTGAGTAAAAATGCAAAAACATGACTTCGTATTTTAAAGATTTAAGCCCATAAATCAACACAAATTGATAAAAAGAAACACTTTTTGAACACTGAAGAAACCAATAAGTATAGCTGTATACTTCTTTTTATACCTTTACAAACAAAGACTTCCTCTTTTAAAGCCCTAAAATCTAGATATATTTTAAGGTAAATTTTTCATACACAAATGTATGGGATAAAGCGTTCGTTTCATTCGTGCAATCTCGGTGGTCACTAACGGCAGTTCCTTTCTGTAAGTGAACGCGACACCACGCTTGTCGGCTGCAGACAGCAGAATTACGTATTGTGAATTTGTGTTTTTTGTAAAAAACTGTAAGTATAACATTTTTATAATTAATTTATTTTCAGTTAGTAGAAAGTATCGATATAATGAATGTCTGAAAGAAAACCATGATGGAACTAGATATAAATCGTAAAAAATACAATATCTACACTAATAGGTATTATAAAGAGGAAAGATTTGGATTTTTGTATGAAACGAATAAACTCAAAAAGTACTGGACCGATAATTCTTTTATCATTCGAAAGCTACATTATCACTGAGTAACATAGGCTATTTTTTTCGCAGGACTGATTGAATTTGAGTGTCATGCCAGGGAAAAGAAAGTTTTGTACGCATTATAAAAATATGAAAGCCAAAAGATCTCGGAATAAAATGTAAGTTCCTCCCTACTTATTTATTATCGCATTTGAACAGGGTACATTACAAAGCTAATACAATATGTCATATGATTTAGATCGCCCGATTCAGACATATACCTACAATAACATGTAAATATTGGTTTGTATTATCTATATCTATACTGATAAATAAAATTGAAGTATCTGTATGTAATATCAAAATAATAGGATTTTTTAAAAAAAAAAAGGCGATACGGAGTTCGCCGGGTCGGCTAGTATTGTCTAAATATCAAATTGTGGAAGTAGGTAGGCGACAGTGCAACTTTGTCGACATACCTATACCGCCAAACAGACGCGAGGCGCCTAGCGTCTGGCTTAGGGTTGTACAAAATAAATAAAAAGTGGATAATATTGATGAATAATATTTCCAGTATTGAAAATAAAGAAAACCTTGGGGCCGAGACTCTGAGCAACAATGCTACGCGCTGTATAGAGGTAAGTTGTTATATGTAATTCTTGTAGACTTGTTACATAAATAAACAAACTACTTAGTTAGTGATGGGCGAAGACAAAATCTCAATACCTATCTATAGATTTTTCTTGCAATATTTATTATTTTCATCGAGAGACAAACACCTTAGTACCGAAATACTTCTCAATTACTTTCTCAAAAGAAAATTTATTTTCAAATAGGTGACGTCATAAAAAAACAATACCTAATGCGTAAAGAAATTATAATTTCTATTCATCAGAAACCTAATATTGTATTAATTCTTTTGCATTTTTTTAAATTTTTAATTATTTTTTATAAAAAAAATCAAGCCATTATCTTTCTTTACAGTAACTAGTTATTGAAAACGACCAAGAAGGGAAGGTGGATGAAATGGAAGTTGGGCGTAGAGTTGTAGACGTTTCTTTTTTTTTTAAAGCTCTTCAGGCCATAGGGGACCACGGTCCAATGGATTGTAAGTTAAGTTACCTCAGTATAATAGGTGAAGTAAAAGTTGGTCTGGACTCAAAACTCATCATGAAATGTAGTATGTGTAGTATGAAATTTACTGTGTGTTTGATTGAAAAGAAAGAAGATAGAATGGAAGTGAATCATCAAATTGTATCTGGTATCATATCATCTGGTGGGAGCTACTATCAGTTAAAAACATTAACTGCCGCAGTAGCCCTACCAATCATGTCACCTTCATTATACAATGAAATTAATAATACGGTTTGCGATTGGTGGGAAAAGACAGCAGCACATTCCATGGCAGAAGCTGTCAAGGAAGAAGCGGAGTACGCAGTGTCTATAGGTAGTGTTGATAAAAATGGTACACCATTAATATCTGTTGCTGTTGACGGTTGTTGGAGCAAGAGATCTTATGGTAAGAATTTTTCCGCCTTGTCCGGCGCAGCTGCGATAATTGGCATTAAAACTAATAAAGTATTGTTTTTTGGAGTTAAAAATAAATACTGCGTAGTTTGTGCACGAGCCGCAAAGAACGACAGTCAGCCCTCGGAACACCGTTGTTTCAAGAATTATTCGGGATCATCTACCGATATGGAATCGACCATAATAGTTGAGGGGTTTAAACGTTCCATTGTTGATCACGGTGTAATTTATAATAAATTTGTAGCAGACGGCGATTCCAGTACTTATAAAAAAATATTAGATTCGCGACCGTACGGTAATTTAACAGTAGAGAAAATTGAATGCAAAAATCATCTTTTACGAAACTACTGCAATAGCTTGGAGAAACTGTCGAAAGACACTAAGTATCCTTGCGAATTGCGGAAATTCCTAAAAGAAAGGTATTTGCGTTTAAGAACGGGTGTAAAATGCGCTATTAAATATTGGGGCGATCAAAATCAGTCACTCGAAGAAAAAATAAAAAATCTTAGTGAAGATATCCTAAATGGTCCACAACACGTATTTGGTAATCACCAATATTGCAAGGAGTATTTCTGTAGACCTGATACTCGTCGAATAGAACCTGTTGGGTTGCTTCCAGCAATTGTTGGATGCGGATTAATGGACGCGGTACACATTTTAAGTAAAAGACTGTCATATCATTCTAGAAGTTTAATTCATAATTGTACAAGTAATATAGTTGAAAGTTTTAACGCAGTGATTGCCAAATTAGTAGGGGGTAAGCGTGTAAATTATTCTTCCCGTGGTTCTTATGCGGGCCGATGCGCAGCTGCTGTTGTGTCTTTTAATACAGGATCGATTCATAGTAAAACTCATGAAGTAATATTTAAATCTAGTCCTAATCCTTTGATCGCGAAAGTGGAAAATTGTAATCGTAGAATCCGTTTAATTGCTAAACCTAAATTAAGATTGAAAAAGAGCCACAGCGCTGTATCGAAAGATGCTCACTATGGACCAAACTGCGAAAAACCTGATCTGAGTCCAGAATTATATGAGAAAGCCAAGTCATCTTTTTTAGCCGATTTAAAGTTGTCTTGTGCTGAAAGAGAGGAGCTTGATGAAAGGTCGTCATTTGCAAAGAAGTAGTTCTGAGTGGATGAGTACAAGGAGAAAATTACTAACCTCATCATCGTTCGGGGAAGTTTGTAAAAAACGAGAGAGCACAAGTTGTGCTGTTCTTGTTCGTAAAATCGTTTATGGTAGTAATATCTCCAGTTTGCCTGCTGTACGGTACGGTATCGAAAACGAAGAAACCGCAATTAAACAGTTAGAAATTCAAGAGAATATTAGTATACAAGGTTGCGGTTTGTTCGTCGACGATCAATATGAATTTCTTGGTACTACACCAGATGGCATTTATGCAAACGGTTTAATTGAAATTAAGTGCCCACATTCTTTAGCTGGCATGACTCTTGATGAAGCAATGGCCAAACATACCTTTTGGGTTAAGGACAAGGCTTCCAAGCTTTATGTCATAAATAAAAATCATAACTGGTATTTCCAAATTCAGGGACAGGTACATATTACTAAAAGAAACGTTTGCATGCTTGGCATCTGGTTTGGTGCTACTGTACCTATGAAAGTTTATATTATAGAAAAGGACGACAAATTTTGGGAGGAGAAAATGGAAATGAAATTAGTTAGGTTTTATTACGATTGCCTACTTCCAGAATTAGTTGATCCTCGGCAGTCACGAAGCATGCCCATTCGTGACGCGCCCAGTATCATAGAGGCTATGAAAGAGAGGAAAGAAAGAGCTTTACGTGTTTTGAAAGAGAAGAACGCCTAATGATTTTGAAAGATACAGGTAACTTAACTACCCAGCCAGTCGATTCACGTAAACACGCCAGTCCAAAAGTCGTTTTAACTTAGGAACTTAGAAATCGCCCTTTGGTTTTCTGTTTTAAACGCACTTACTTATCTAGTCTTGGATTGTCATAAATCTTCCAATAGCTCAATTACTATACAATTTCTGAGTTACCTGGTGTAAAGAATCATAAAAATTGGTTCAAAAATACAGCGAATTGAGAATTCTCCTTTTTTTTTAAGTCGGTTAAAAGGGCTAAATTTGCAAAAAACGAAGTGACGTCACTGCGCTACGGTTTTTATTACTTACGTGAATCGGGCAGCTGGTAACGTTTTCATTCTGATAGGTTTTGTGATAGCCATTGATTTTATCATCAAATTAGCAGAAATCAGAACTTGATCCGTAATCGAATGAAAAAACATTAGAATTTTGAACTCATATTTCGTTATTGTTTAATTACATACTTTTAATTAGTATATTAATAATTTACAAACTTCTGTTAAAATTAGTAAATAAATGAATTATTTGCTAATTTTTGTACAACCCTAGCACGCTTTTGAGATAGTGAGTAATGGCGACTCATATTTGTTATTGTGTAGTAAATAAATCATTTTTATACTTGTGTTTCATTTATTGACATTTTTTTTAAAACCCTAGGATTTTTTTTAGATATCGACGAGGTGATCGTAAACAAAAAGTAAGTATTTGAGTTTACGCAATAGGCACATTTCCTTGCGTAGAGATAAACACACTTCCTACTGAATTTGCAATTATTTTATTGAATGAATATTTTACGAATTAGAATAAATTTTGGTAGTGAAATTACAAATAAATACATAGTTGGAATTTTAGGTAAGTAGAATACAAAAATGTCAGTCCGGACCTGCTCTTGATTGTATATTATATTATAAACTAGTAACCCGCCCTCGCTATCTTCGCTATCTTCGGCAATATTCACTTAAATTACATACTATAAAAAGCATATTGATCTATAATAAATGCACAATTTATTTAAGGTACTTAATTGGATAAGGATTAATGCTGTATTGTATAAAATCACTTAGTAAATAATCATTTTTTAGTAGAGGATAAAAAATGGTTATGGTGGGTTATCCCTAAGAGATAGACATATGCCATCGTGGACTTTTTTGTTGAACTTTTTAAGATGGATAATACTGTAGTACATTATTTTGGTCTATCTCGTAGGGTTCAGCCAACATTTGCAATATAAGCGCAAAAAAACGTGCTTATTTACGACATCACATTAGAAACCTCTAAATTAATCAGCGTTTCTCTACTATATTATGCATGTATTATACATATAAACCTTCCTTAAGAATCATTCTATTTATTAAAAAAAACTGCATCAAAATCCGTTGCGTAGTTTTAAAGACTAAGCATACATAGGGACAGACAGACGGCGGATAGCGACTTTGTTTTATACTATGTAATGTAATGATAGAAAAACATAAAAATTGTGTCTCAACTACTCTTATTAATCTATTAAAAAGAATCAACAGCTAGTTTCCATAAATTCAACGTTATTGTTATGCTGTAAATATTCAAGTTCAATAACAATTTCTCAACGTGGAACGTTTGTTGCAAAACATTTTGAAAATCGCACTCTCTAGGTCATTCATCCGCCCCGTCGGATGTTACATTAAACTTTGGCGCTGCGGTCGCTCGAAATCGAGATCTCAGGCCAACAATCTATACCCTTAACGTGTTATATTAGATAATTTTGATGGCATTTTATGTAATGTGATGCGGCGGAACTACTGGGATGTAGTGAATATCATATAAAAGTGCTTTACAACGTTTTCGTTTTCCATCAAAATTCCCACAAGATACCATTAACAGTGTGGCCATTGCACTGTTAATGGCGACAATTTGACTTAGACAATGACTGACGTGAAAGACTAAAAACTTGAAGATATTCATAACTTGACACTGGCACCAATAGCTCGTATAGGTAGCTGATTGCCAATACATAAGAAGAAGAAGATATTTACACCGAATCTTTTTTAGACACTACCCAAGGAAATAATCCTTGTATTGCGGGGGACTTTACAAACATACAGTTAATGCAGAGAAATTACACCCAGACTCAGAACGACACTTTGTGGATCGCGCAAAGTATTGTCCTGCGTGGGAATTGAACCCACGGCACTGGCACGGAAGGTCGGTATCTTAATCACTACGCCATGTGTGCAGTCAATTGTTTATGGTTATGGAAATCCATAGCATCACTGGCGTAGATATCATCATTCTCCTACTCTTATCTCAATCACTTGAGGTCGATGCAATATGTACTCATCTTTCATAGTACATATTGTAAAATTTATTGGCAATAGTTTTATGACCGGCCGCCTAACAGACGTCAACCCTCCTTGGGAATGCAATTGTTGACCAAACGGCATCAGATGGAGTCGGCCCAGATCGTTACAATCCCTGGCCTACATATATCTGAGCATATATATAAATAAAATTAAACTTTTTATTAAAATAAAATAATAACACATCAGCAAATATAAACATTGCGAAGTTTATAAAAAAATAAGATTGTTTTGTTATCTTTTTTTCGTATCTCTATTGGGTAAAACCAGCCACACGCATCTATAGCAAATGAATAATATAGAACTGTATATCTGTAAGGACGAAATTAAACGTATTTTTTTTTAATTTTGTCTATCTGCCGTTCTGTTTGTTTCGACTGATCTATGAAACTGCTGCACCGATTTTGACAGGACTTCAATATCAGATAGCCGATGTTACAAGGAGTAACTTACACTAGGTTCAATTTTGAAAAAAGAATGAAAAAATAAACAAACCTTAATTAACCTTAATTTTATAAAAATTATGAACAATTGCCGAAACGTCTGCTTTGAATGGTTTGGACTTGTTTTATAGTAGATAGCTAGTTTTACAAGGAGTTACTTAAATTAAATTTATTTCAGAAAAATAATTAAGATCTATAAAATTGAATATATAGATCAAAAATCTATAAAATAATAGAACCCTATAAAATTGTAAATTAATTCTGGATTTTCATTTATATTTTGCGAAGTATATTCATATTAAAATCCATAAATTTATTCCCAACTCCATATTTTTAGTATGTGATTAATATACAAGGAAAAATATTATATAAAAGACAATGTTTGTATGTATGGCATCGCTAAATTAGGAAACTCTTTGACCGATCAATATGAAAATTGGTATATATATATATATTTTCACGAAGAAGGTTTATCGCCATTGATATAACTCACTACAAGGCGGCGCCGCGATATATCGACTTCGACAAACAACCAACGGGCTGGGTTAGTTAGTATCATTATATATTATCTTTCGCGAAAATTCTGCGAAGGGAACAAAAACTCTTAAATTTTAAACGGAATAAGACGCGGGCAACAGCTATTTTATAGATAATAATATGGGATACCTTCAGCACGACACGAAATATAAAAAAAAATGCTTCAACAATTTCTTTATAGCGTTCTATCTAATAAAAACTATATTCACGTCACTATTATTATAGTTCTTGGGGTAAACATAGGACATAACTCTACTTCTCTTAGTAGGCTCATATTTATAAAAACTTTATCATCTCATCTCAGCTCACATATGTCTCATTGTTGAACTGGAGCCTCCTTAGGGAAATTGACCTACGTGGTATACACGCTGGTCAGCCGTGTTGGTATAGGCTTTTGTTCTGAGTTTCCCTTCTCTTTACATAGATATTATATGCGCTTTATATCCCTGCCTCTTCTTTTACGATCACCCACGGATATGGCGAAATGTATTCTTACTCCGTCACCACACGTGTGAAAATAATGTGACATTAATAGAGATTTATTGAAAGTCCGTTCCAATCGCCTCACCAAATCAGTTTGGGTGGACAACCAAATTGTCACTCGCATTATTGTCTTTAATCAGACGTTTTACAAGCCAATCAAGATATGATTTAGTCCACTGTGACCACGAGCATGAACGTGGAAAATTAAATACAAATGTTACAAAAATGTGCAAAATTTATAATATGTGCAATATACATACATTAAAGTCAGTGTTTAATTAAAAATATTTATATAGCCGGCGGCTAGTAAAGCCGTTTGCCTTTGGTTGCATAATGGACGAACAAGTATTAATCGAATGATTTACTGATTATCCGGGCCAACCGCAATAACCAATTTTACGAGTATATGCGCAGTATTTTAGGCACGTGGCTACGACACGTTAAATTGTGGCCTGCCAGAAACACTAACTAGTATTAATTCAATTTCAAAATCTATTATTATGAAATAAAACTTCTATAGTGAAATAAAAATTACGCTGTAAAGTGTTCGAGACGTCGGGAAATTAAAATCTAATACAAACGCGATAGAATGCGTAAAAATAGTTTTATTTCAAATGTTTAACACTCGCGTTAACATTAGAAATCTATTATTATGTGTAAACAAAATATAAACATCCCCGCACTTATATTAGTGGTAGGACAATTGACAGATCTCTGTCTACAGCCGCGGGCCCATCCGTCCGGGGTAGTACCACACTGAGCAGAAGATCGACGTCTGAGTAATGGCAATGTGCTATTTATTGCGCATCGTTCGGTGAGCGAGAGAGCCGGAAGCCCAACTGGGTGGGTTTGGGGATTAATAGGCAGCGGCCTAGCTTTAGCCTTGGTTATAGCAAAGGTCCATGGGTGGCAGTGACATTTACTATCAGGTGTGCTGTTTGCTCGTTTGCCACTAATAAGCAATAAAAAAAACTTATATTTTGTTAGTTATACATTATATTTCAAATTAATTCAATAATCTTAACAATTGACTTAAATTAACTAAAAACAATAAGTTTAATGATATACACACAGGGTGAAAAATTAATAAAATCAAATTATTAAAGGAAATAAGAATTAAAAGATGTATTCAGAACACTATAACGCCACAAATTTAATACCATTTGACACAACCGTGAACGACGTCTTTTTTTTTTGGGGGCGGGTTACGGTCGGCACACTCCTCGCACCACTCCGTCCGGGGTGACAGAGGGGCGTAAGCACGCACACCCGTAACCCACCCGTGACGTCGCCTTCGTCGTTGGACCAACCACCGGAGCAGAGTGACTTGACGTCAGTGGTTGGCCCGACGGAATACCCCTGAGGAGTACCCTCTCCTCGACCGACGTCCCCCTCGCGGGTAGGATGTCGGTCTTTCCTCACGCGGTCGGCCTCTCGGTGGGTGACGGACTAATTCCCCGATCCAGTCACCCGCGGCCTCGGCTAGGGCGGCATCAGGCGCAGGTAATTGCGCCTGCGCCGCCCCAGTCGCCGGCGGCGGCTCGCGTCGTCGAGGAGACGCTCCTCGCGCACGCGCTCCGCCGTCTCCTTCCGCGAGACTACTGCCTCGCAGAAGGATGCGACCGCGTCCCAGTTCCTGACGCTGTCGAGCATCGCCCTGGCGATGGTCGGCAGCGTCAGGTCAGCACCGATGATTGTGACGAGTTCACGACGCTGCTCTGCCCAAGCGGCACAAACCTCGAGCGTATGCTGCGCCGTGTCCTCGTCGCAATCGCAGTGGTGGCAGGACGGTGTACTCTCCCTCCTTACGACCGTGTGCAGGTATTTGGCGAAGCATCCATGCCCCGTTAAAACCTGCACAAGTCGGAAGGAGAGCACCCCGTGCCGCCGTTTTAGCCGCTGCATCAGCACCGGCTGGAAGGCCTCCACGGTCCGCACACCGAACCGAGGCCTCTCCAGCCGGACTGCCCAACGGGCAATGACGTCGCGGCGGGCGTCGACGCGCCAGGCGGTGTGCTCCCTCAACGAGACCACACCGCCCTCCACTTGCACGCCCAACATCCGCCGATACAAACCGGCGAGCATTTCCGCTTCCAGGTCCCATGGAGGGGTCCCGGCCAACAGACACGCTGCCTCCGTCGACACCGTGCGGTACCCGCGTATGGCCCTGACCGCCATGGCCCTCTGTGGTCGCCACAGAAGAGCCCTGAGTTGGACGGTCAGGGATCCCGCCCACACCGGTGCGCCGTACAGGGCCATCGACCGGATGACCCCTGCGTACAGCTGTCGGCAGGTAGCGCTCGGTCCGCCCACATTCGGCATAAGCCATGATAGGGCGGACGCCGCGCCGACGAGCCGTGGAGCGAGTCTGCGAAAATGCTCCCGGAACCCGTGAACGACGTCTGCCCGTATGGATTAAATCGCTTAACCATTTGCGCGTTCAGATCACTTCAATCACAAGCGTGGCGTGGTTTGAATGCGATATAGTATACCTATTTGGCTTGGCACCGACTTCAAATCGTGTTAGTGGATTTCTAGCATACATTGTAATTATATTTTATAAAAATTAATACATAATTAGAATTAGACAAGAATTAAATATTCATCTTATTATTCGGTTTTTAGTGTTTTAAGTATGGTTTTGGCTGATCTTATTTTGAAGTCGGTTTACATTTTTTTTTTAAAAGTTTAATTATATTGTCTTATTTTTTCCTATACTTTAAGTAATTAGGTGGACTCCTAAGTAGTATTAGTCTAGTGCCCCCTAAACTCAAGATCCCTAAACTCAAAGCCCTGGACAAAAATGTAGTACCTATTTGTATATTCCCTCTGTTACCATAGAGAGTCTAATGTGTCATAATCTCATCTCATATACATATATGAGATGAGATTATGACCCACTGTTGGCCTCGAGCCTCCTCCATAAAGTTAGGGAAATTAACCTACTATACCGCGCTGGTCAGACGTGTTGGTATAAGGTTTAGTTTCTCTCTCTCTCGCATAGATACCTAGTATATGCGTTTTATATCCCTTTGTCGTCTCTTACAATCACGCATGGGTAAGATAGGAAAGAGGTGGTGAATTGAATTCTTACTCCATCACCACACGGAAATATCTAATGTGTACCCCATTTATACTGGCCATGTGGTCAAAAGACCAGTAGTTACTCACGTAATGGGTAGATACATAATCATAGAATTTACAAGTCCCTGTGATCTAACCGCGAGGTCGATCTACTATTGCGCGGGTACCCTTTAGTTTAATCTAGATCAGCGTGCTTAGATTACTATCAAAGTTAAGTGCTTTTATGTACGTCTAGGATTAAAGTCGGCTCAGATTTGTGTGGGTTATTGAAGTACGGACGGTTCGCGTACTGAATTTAAATGCTCAATAAATTATTTTAGAGCAAAAACTAAAACGTTATTATCTCGTTGATATTAAAGTTTAAGTATTGGTAAGCAAAAGGATTGTGGTTGTGGCTTGTGGACCCATAATCTACCTTATTCTCTACCTGTCGCCATTGTCGTAAATACCCTTTTTTTTGCCACGGGCTATGGTCTGATCACACCCCGCCAGATCCGTCCGGGGAAACAGAAGAGGCGGCGCGCGACCCCATAGATCTGCCCGGCAATGCGCCTCTCTTCGCCTAGCGAGCGGGACACCGGAACCTGATCTTCGTCTTCGGTGGCCCGCCCGCCCGGCGATTATTATAAGCCAATTGAGCATAAAAGCCATTTAGAGAAAATTATAACATCAACTACGACTCCCAATTCGTATGAGAAGATATTATGGGACTAAACACCTTGCCAGAGACCTTCATCAAGCAATAAACGTCAATACGTTAACGGATGGATCAAAGTAACAAACCTTTATCCGCGGCCACCGTCATAACGATCAAACTACACGCAGAAAACACGCCGCAACACGAGATAATCGAACCGAAATCGAAAGTACTATCTATTTAAGTAGGTCATTGTCGAGTCAAGGCAAGATATGATTTAATACACGAACAACGAACGTTTCACACACTCGTATTCATACGTCGTGACATGCCTGCCATTTTAGATGATACATCGTATTATATAAATACATTCCTAATAAGAGCAAAGTGTTATTGTAAAAAAATAGATATATATTACAACTCTAATGGTTGATTGATCATTTGAAGCTTCAAGTTATATTAGAGAAATGAGTTGTTTCGAGCATAAACACAAGGCAAGGATATTACTTATATTCGATAGATGATATATATAAGGGGACGTCCATTAATCACGTGATTTTTTTTTAGCATTTTTTTATCCGACCTCGAACTACCAACCAACAGACAATTTATGAAACAGTGCTCCCGGAGCTACTTTGACTCTGCCATGTCACACCTCAACCCATTAGTGATTGGGGCGGCTTCCTAAACGACCTCTCGTAATTAAAAAATCCGACGACCGCGGCACGTCATCGACGATGACGATGACGATGTCACACTCGCTCAATTAAGAGCCTACGCGGCCCGCGAGGCCATTACACATAAATATCCGCGGTTTCGTCCTCGCCGTCGAGGTGCGAAATCGCGACGCGCAAAAATCATAAATCCAAACGTGGGTACGCCCACTATACCACCAGCGACGCCCCAGGCCGAGGTCTGTTCCCCACAGGCGGAGCCCTTGGGCGATGTCGCTTACCTTACCTCAATCGGGTTGAGAGCCCTCAGCGCTCACCCATAGTCCGCGTAAAGCTGTCAAAGCCATCTGTGGCTAACAGCTAAACACACACGAAAAAAAAAAAAAAAAAAAAAACAAAGATATTGAATACAAGACCATCACATGACAGTTTTCGTTTTTCCCGCTAAAAGTTCAGTTAGTAGTATTAGTAGCCGTTAGTGTCCGACCGAAACTGATTTTTCAGCCGAAACCGAAACCGAACTTTCGGCCTTGCTCTCTGTTTTGGCCGAAACCGAAACTCATTAAAACATTTAAAATTACGATTATTTACTGAAATTTACTGTTTTTTTAACATTAATTTGCATATATCTATACTTATATATATACAGACCGTCAAAAAGTGTAAAATAAAATAAAAAGACTCATTAAAATATCTACGTAACAATTTTTTTTATGACATGAATATACAAGACTAACTCATGATAGTAAATTAAAAAAATAAACAACTTTCAGTTAGTGTTTTAGACATATAGGAGGAGGTCCAAAAGTTCGTGGAATGGAGGGGGTGGAGTGGGGTTAGGGGCACTCGCTTAGTGTCATACATAATTGGGGACTCATCGAACATAGATTGAGTTTCAGTCCTGTTGCATCATTTGTTTACACCAACACTCCCTGCTAAACAGGTGAATCCGGAAAGAAACTGAAACTTTGGAAAAAATTTAACACCGTGCTGTGATAAAATTCCTTACCAAGCAAGGAAAGAACACTCAGACCGTTTTGAACGAAATGGAAACCATTTATGGGGAACAGTGTCTTATTAAATCAATTATTTACAAGTGGCATAAACTTTTTAAACATAATCGGGCATCAATTGAAGAGGATCCCTACTTAGGAAGGCAACTGGCCTTCCTCGAGGCCACCACATCAGACATCGCCATAAAAGTGGAAAATTGTGCTTGAGAGACACCCTTTTGAAGAACAAACAGTTATATGCTTTAGTTGGAGTATCAGATACCACCATTTTCTGAATTTTACATGACAACCTGGGTTTAACAAAAGTCAGTGCAAGATAGGTACTGAGAATGCTCACGCCACTTGAGAGACAGCAGCGTGTCAATTTGTCAAAACAATTTTTGGAATTGTGTGGAGACGAACCTGCACAGATTTTGGAGCGAATTTTTACTAGAGATGAAATATGGGTTTATCATTTTGAGCCGGAGATTTTGCGGCAATAGATAAAAAATATTTTCACAATGATTTCTAAATCATTATTCATAGATCTAATAAATAAAGTTGTATAAACTTAAGGGTGATTATATTGAAAAGGAAAAATAGATTTGGTTCATTTTATTTAAAACCCTTCCATTCCACGAACTTATGGACCTCTTCTTGTATAGTACATAGCTAACTAGTAATACGTAATTGTGTTCACAATATTTTAAAGATAAACACTCGAGTTTCGGCGAGGCCGAAACTAGATTTTTTGGCCGAAACTGGCCGAAACCGAAACCGAAATTTCGGTCGTTCACTAGTAGCCGCCACCACAGCACATGAGTAAATAAACGTACAGAGACAAACCTTCAAACAACCGCACCACGGTAGGTACATCACTACAAATATGATGCGCGTATGTGCGTGAGCACTGGCGGCTCGTCACGTATGGAACGAAACCTGTTTAGGCTGGTTCGGCCAGTGCTCAAACAAAGGGCTCACTCACCGCTCGCTGTGCACCGCGTCGTGCGTGTTTGTCGAAATTTGAAATTTCAATTAATTAGAAAGAGTGTAAATATGGTTTATTGTACTGTGTGCATGAACAACAATCGAAAAATAAAAACATATCTTTTTTTGAAAATGACATTGTATGTTAATAGATCTGAACAACCTATAAATATGCGGAAATACTCTTTTTTCAGCCATTTTTATGTATGGATATGGATGGTCCTCATGTGCCAACCCTATCAGAATAGGTATCAATTTAGCTCGCTCCTTAGAAGCTTGGTCTCTGTACGTTTATTTACTCATGTGACCACAGAGTGGATTAAATTATTTAATTTTTTTATTGTGATTTCGCATAAAAGGAGGCAATATTGTGAGTATTAAATTTGTTTATTTTAAATGTTTAGCAAGGTTAAGGAAGTATAATGGCATTCTGCCTATTCATGTCCAAAGGCATTTAAATACTAAGTATCATTGATTTATTAAAATTACATTAGAATAATGATTTTATATATTAAGTTATAAATATGTAACGGTTATGTGATTTCCTATAAAGATGGAAGTTAAAAGTCACCAGGAAGTTTGGGATGGATAAACCAGTTTGACACTTCAATATTGTATTGCGAAAATATACATTTATATTTTGTTTTTGTTTGTTTTTTTTCCTTTGTCAAATCAAAAAACTATTTCATCATCATCATCTTTTCAAATCATATATATCCCACCGCTGGGCTTAACCTCCTTCATAATAGGCGGGAAATCGACCTACTGTGCCACGCCATCTCACAATAAAAAACATATCCAATTTTACATATTAAGAACTAGCTTCTGCCCGCGGCTTCGCCCGCGTATATAGTAAATTTCTCAAAGTTGGACCATTGTCCCAACACATTACCAGGATAAAAGTATCTTACGAGTTAATCCAGAAAATCTTCTATATATGTGGCAATTTTCATCTAAATCTGTTCATTATTTAGAAATAAAGAAAGAAAAAAGTTTTATTTCTTTCTTTCTTAAATCTGTTCATTATTTACGCGTGATTGTAATAAACATTCAAACCTCCAAACATCGAAAGTTCGAAACTCATCCGCTCGAAAGGAGGGAAGCGAGTGGGGGACAGCTTATTTTATAATAAATACTGCTTTTATTATTATTTGGTATGTAATGAAGCTTTTCGTGTGGTGACGGAGTAAGAATAAAATTCACCACTTCCTATCTTAACCGTGATGTAAGAGACGACTAAGGGATATAACATACATACATACATATCATCACGCCATATCCCTTGCAGGGTAGGCAGAGAGAACAGAGTGCCAGAGAACTCTATCTCTGCATACTTCACTCGCTTCCTCAACATTCATAATTCTCTTCATACACGCTCGCCGGTTTGGGAGACTCTTGACTCCACCTTCCTTCAGTACATGACCGATCTGGTCTAGGTAGGTTAGTCTCGGTCTCCCTCGGTACCTACATCCTTCCACTTTCGCATTGTATATCTTCTTAACCAGAAGTTCGTTCGGCATTCTTTCCACATGTCCGAACCATCGGAGCATTCCCTTTCGCATCTTTACACCAATACTCTCTTTCATACCTACTCGCTCTCTTACGTCGTCGTTACGAATGCGGTCGGTCAGCCTAACTCCACAGATTTTCCGCAGAGATCGCATTTCGACCGCATTAATTTTACTTTCATACTCTTCTCTGCATACCCAACTCTCGCTTCCATACAGTAATGTTGGGACAAGCACTGCGTTATGTATTGCTACACGTGCCTTCTGGCTGAGGTGGTGGCTGCCGAGAAGTTGCCCCAACGCTCCGTTCACTCTATTTCCTGCATTCACTCTTCGCTCTATATCAGTGGTGTACCTTCCATCTCGGCTAAATCCACATCCAAGATATACAAATTCATCCACTTGCTCTAGTACATCATTACCTATTGTACTCTTACATCTGTTCTGGCTTCATCTCTTTCAAAGACCATTATTTTGGTTTTGCTCACATTCACGCGTAGACCCCTTTTCTTACAATCTTCTGTCATTGTGCCGACTAGGGTCTGTCTATAAAACGCATATTATAACATCTATGCAAGAGAAGGACAAACTCTTAACAAAAGAGGCTCGAACCCAACAGTGAGACCGTACCGAGTATATGAGCCGAGATGATAATGATGTAATGGCGTTACGAATAATTCTCAGGAAAGGATAATTTTTAATGAATATGTATAATTAAGTTACAAGAAAAGATAAGTAGATGTACTCGCGTATTTAAAGATATGCAGTTTAGTATAAATGAGGAAAAATATTTAAATTATCTTTCAATTACAACGAATAAAATAATAGGTACATGAATAATTTAACACGCTATTTATTTATAATTATTATATTTATAATATATTAGCTGATACAATAAACGTTGTTTTGTTCAAATCAAATCATTGAGATTTCAAATGCACAGGATTGAAGCGATCTAGGTACAATTAACGGATTGAGAGGACAAATTGAGAATAAAAACTATTCAAGGATTATTACTCCTGGATAGTTTAAATGCATTATTGGAGAAATATACTTCTAGAAGAATTATATTAAAACGATTCGACACTAATTGTTATGAAAATTACGAATGTATAAAAAACATTAATATTTGTGAATGCGCTGGCTGTATGGGCAACGTTCCGTTTGCTTTGTTCATTTAGGCGAAGAACAGTTTTCCTGATTACTCCGGGCTTTCACTTAAAATTATTGTCTAATTGCAAAAAGCTCTCCTCGTAGGTATATAATAAAAGGTAGATAGGTATATCTACCTTTTATTACCTTTAATTTTACCTTTTTATTGAGCGATGATACTACGTTTTAAATTCATTAATCTGCCTCTAATGTCCCCATTGCCTATCCGAATGCACACAAATAATAATATCTTTAGTTAAATTGTAATTATAGAATTCAACTGCAGACAACTTCACTCACTAATACTAGCGAGCAACTTCACCCTGTCAGTTATTTTCGGAATATATGAATAAATTGTAAAAGTATACTACTATAAATTTTCAAACCGCGTAAGATAAATATACAATAATATTTTTTTAAAGTTGTCATAGCGCATTGTCGTCGCGTGTTGGCCTTTAAACGCCAACAGTCAAATACTATTAAACCAATACCAGGATAGAGAACCGGCTTCGCCGACCTTACACCAGAATCCCCATTTTTTGTTCGACCAACTGGTTTATGGTCCGGTCTGTATCATTTCTTTCTCTCGCCTAGTTAGTTGCAAGGTCGGACCTGTCGTTTGGGACCGACCGGTTGACAAATGACGTCATGCATCGCTTTGTTAACTGATTTAGGAAAAGAAAGATTTTCTGTTTTATTCATTTATATTACTATTATAAATCTGAAGAGTTTCTCTGTTTGTATACTCTAATCTAAGGAACTATCAGTTGCACTCCGAAAAAAATTTGTAAGATAGCTTGTTTTCCGGACTAAAATATATAACGCTAGTAATACTAATCAATGCCAAGTTGAAATTACTGAAATTAGAAACATGAAATTCTGACAATAATTTCTTATTGTGGATGTAGACTAATATTTTTTTTTTTACAAAAGACAACCCTAAAAATGTGAAACTCCGTAACAAAGTTTGTATGGAGACAAAGAATTTTTTTTTATCCATTGTTTTCGAGTGAAGCACACATACTATATTAGATAAATATATAGAAACGGCAACAGACTCATTACGCGGGCCCGCAGTGCATCCTGAGGGCTCGTAGATATGGTTGCGCACTCGCCTTGACGATGAGCATCAGATATGCTCGAAACCCGGGTCGACATAATCGATCCTAACACGTGGGTTTTACTGTTTATATTTGTTTATTATGGGTCAAACTCACTATAATTTCAATACTAAATAGTAACACACACACGCACACATACACACAATACAATAGATTCACGGGGATGGCTGAAAACCAGCGCTGTACTTGTGACAGCAGAAGATGAGCCAATTTCTTTTGCCTACTATATTTCATTTTGTTTCACTATAATTGTTTGTTTTTAGTTTAAGTTCTGAAAAGGTAATACATTAAAATAGTTATTATTTATATATTATTTTAGTTTTTAGTTATTATTTATATATTTATATATTATATTATTTATTATTATTAAAATAGTACTAAAAAATACTTTTATATTTGTAAATTTTCATCATCTAAGAGTGAAGGAGTGGAGGATTAAATATTATAGGATTTCTTATTGAAATTAAAATTAATACAAACGAGTAAAAACAATCTTAATTTTGTGATGTAGAGACTCGCTAATAGTGACTATTGGTCAAATCATCTCAGTGAATATATTTCTTCTATGAGTATAAAACCATCGTTGAACTTGGCTTTGATATTTATTTTCCTTACAATACAAGTAACGAAAATAATATTTAACGAGGAAGTCACACACGTTTTTACCTTGAACTTCCTATCGTCATTTTGAAGAAAGTTCAAAAAACTCACAAAACATTTTTGTTATTAAGGCGCAGCTTATTCTTGGCAAACCTTTTTTTTTAAATTTAATTTTATAATAAGTATGCAACTTAAACATTTATTCAGATTAAAGTTTTACAAAATCACACTCGCGGGATATTCAGCACACAAAGTTTATAAACTAGTGCTGTAACCTGTAAAAACGGATCATTATTAAACTGACTCTTCTATCGTGTGCATTTTAATTTCAGTATTTCTACACAACACTATCGGATATCATTTCTATGTTCTCTGTCTAAGCATCCTTATCATGCTTCACGGAAGCCATCAATATTTTCTTTAGTCTTCCTTTACTCTTGAAGACTTCCGACATTATGAACACGTGATTGGATGCCGCTTGATAGATAAATTTCGTCCACCGATATTTTATTTTGTATATTAACTGCACATGGCATATGTGCAGTTATAATTAATGGTTAAAATATCGACACCTTTTGTACCAAGTGCTCCCACAATATAAGAATTATTTTTCAGTGCATTGTCTTAAAAAATAAAAAAAGTGAACCAGATCCTGATTTAAAGGGCATGACAATTTTATTTAAAACAACTGATTAAAAAAGGCTTTCTCACTCACCGAACGAAGCGCAACAACAGCACATTGCCATTGCTAAGACGTTCATACTCTGCGAATGTAGTACTAGCCTAGCCAGCGGCTGCAGACAGAAAACTGTCAACAGTGCGGTCATAATACTACTGATATTCACTCTAACTCCCCATTAAGCGTATCTTTAATATCTATAAAACAGGATGTTTGTATATATGGTATCGCTAAACTCAGAAACTATTTGACCGATCATTATGAAAATTGGTTTGTATATGTAACTTAACACGTAGAAGATTTATATGCTATCCCTATTGATGTAACTCACCACCAGGTGGCGCTGCGATATATCGACTTCTACAAACAAACCAACGGGTTCAGTTTGCTAGTATCTTAAATATAATCCTACATGTACGTAGCTACGGTAACAATTAGTATAGCACCTTAAACAAACAACGTTACGGACCAGTGAGAAAATTTATGAATACATAATATGTACTCTTAAAATAAGCTAATATATTTAAAATATTCAGAATACTAAGTTAAATTATGTTAATATTAAAGAAAAAGGGTATTAAAAAACTCCGTTTCGTTTCTCTACTAATATATGTTATATACATATTGAATGAAGTTCTTTAAAATTATTATTTTGTCAAATTAATTGCATTATTCAAATTACTGAAATTTTTAGCATTTAATATGCTTAATTATTTATAAATACCCGATACGAAACGAAAAATTATGTCACAAGCGGGGTTCGAACCCGCACCTATTGGGAATCCGGCCCAACCGTGCTAATTTTTCGTTTCGTATCGGGTATTTATAAATAATTGCATTATATTATTACTTTTCCGTGTGGTGACGGAGTAGGATCCACCACACCGTATATTACCCGTGGGTGATCTTACGAGACGTCTAAGACTGATCTAATCTATCTAATCTCATCTGTGACCGTCAATTGAGTATTTGTGACGTCTCTACAAGCATTAGTTCTTTAATGTAGGATGTAAATAATATTATATCCTATAATGATCTCTAATGTTTACGCAAATATTACACATTTGAAATAAAACTATTTTTACGGATTCCGTCGCGTTTGTATTTGATTTTTAAATTTCTGACGTTTCGAATACTGCCACCGGGCGTAACTAGGGATGAAATGATACTATTCTCTGTTCGATACCAGTACTCAATAGTAGTATCGAATCAAAGTATCAATACCACAGTTGATACTATACTAAAGAATCGATACTTTTGAGTACTTATTATTTTTAATAAAATCTTTAATACACAAATGAGACGAGAGAATATTGCCACACTAACTTTCGTTAGTGTATATATCTCGTTAGAGTATTGCCATACTTTAGACAATGGAGGCGGCATTTTACTTTTTCGTAAATACTAGTGTAGGTAGTTTGAGAATTCAAATGTAAGCTGTATATAATGCACTGCAACACAAATTCTACTCAATGTACGAAACGCCAAATGACAACTAATTTGAATCCGTTAGCGCGTTCTTTCCGCGCTTGCATCATGCGTACTTGTGCCCACAGCCTACTAAGAAATACTACGGTCGTGCCATGTTCCCCGCAGTGGAGTAGACAATATACGGAACGGGCTTCCCGTCCCAATACCACTACGATGCCTGCCTGCTTATACGTTACCATTGTTTTCATTCGATACAAGTAATCAGTATTGAATGTTAGTGTAATGTACTACAAGTAGTATCGATTGGAGAGTATCGATACCCTATGAATTCTCGGTAGTATCGATTCATCCCCACCCGTAACCATGAACGCCGTGAAGTATTCGAAACGTGGAGAAATTAAAAATCAAATTCAAACTTGATAAAATCCGTAAAAATATTTTTATTTTAAAATTTTCTAGTATATATAAACCAGCTGATCCGAATATATAAAAATAAGTAATTAAAAATAAATAAAGTAAGTTCAGATAACAAAATTTTAAACAATAACAATTTGCAAGCGCTAATTAAAGTATAATTTATACAAAAATTATACATTTTTAGTACGAAGTTACTTAAATATATTTAAAAATAATACTTAAGCAACTGTATACTTTTTTGCTAATTAGTTTTATTATGTTGGTAACGCTTGTATATTTTTACATTTGGTTTTATAAAGAGGCGTAGTGGGCTAAGTAAATAACTTCAATGACGAGTGTCATGGATTCGAACTCTAACATGGATTCGGTTCTAATTGCTTACTTTTGAAAATAAAAAGAGACAGCACCCTGCACCAAAGAAATAATCCTCATATTACGGGGGACTTGACAAACATTCAACTAACGCAGACAAATTACAACCCAGACTCAGAACAGCACTTTGTGGATAGCACAAGGGTATTGTTCTGCGTGTGAATCGAACCGTGGGTCTTCTATACTACATCAACTGTGTAGTCTTTATGATGCTTATCATAACACAGAGAAAACGTTAGAGCCGTAAAGTAGAATGAAGAAGGTAAACCTTCGTATCGTCCAGCTTTATAAAGAATATAAGAAAATAGAACAATTGATATATTCATATATATATCAACGTAATAGAAACTACGGCCATTTATTATCAATTGTGTCGAAATGTTTCGCCCACAAAATATTTGTAAATGCGTTTCTAGATAAGTTATATACAGATGTCCCATAATAAATTTTAGATTGTACCTATAACGATACACAAGCTTCAAATATTTCATTAATCTAATTATAGAATATTGAAAGTTTATACTGATTTATTGGCTTGTTGAAATCACAATTAGAAAAGATGGGTTTTTGCTGCAGATGGTGATAAACGAGCCGTGAAAGAATGCTATGTTTAAATCTCGTTTAAAGAAGGACATGGACAGGGACATGTCATAGCACTCAGAAAATGCCGCAGCAGATAATTCATTCCCACATTCCAATATCTATACTAATATTATAAAGCGGAAGAGTTTGTTTGTTTGTTTAAACGCGCTAATCTCAGGAACTACTGGTTCGATTTGAAAAATTCTTTTTTTGTTGGATAGTCCATTTATACAGGAAGGCTTTAGGCTATACAACATTACGCTGCGACTAATAGGAGCAGAGCAACAATGATGAATGTGTAAAAATCGGTTTTGTGTTTCCTTTTGAGAGCTTCCGCTGCGTAAACGGTTAAAGTTGCGCAAAAATTATGTACTATATAATTGTTCGCCTTTCAAAGTTCTAAATAAAAGTCCGCGACAGCATATGTCTATCTTTTAAGATTGGCTCACTATAACCTTTTTTATGCTAATCAAATTTGTTTTAAAATAATATGATATTTTCGAAGGTGTTTTTATAAACATAATATTAATCCTTATCCAAATAAATGAGTTATTCATCACAAGTATTTAATTTAAAACAAAATTGCTCTTTACATTATTTGATTTCAATGAATATCTTAGGAAATATCGCAGTTTAAAAATAACATCGCAGCAAAATAATGATCAAGTACTGGGCGCGCATTTACGATAAAAATACTGGGTCTTATAATCTTATATTAAAAAAAAACTCAAACGTAATGTTATTTCAAAGTACTTCTGCACACACTACATTTTTAGTTTTGTTTTCTTCTCATGACCTTCCGTCGGCTTTACACATCCTAAATAATAATAATAAGTATAGGAAGTATTAGTGCCTGCCCTCATGTATGGCAGTGAAAGTTAGATTTGGCGGAGATGACATGAAAATAGAATAAATGCTGTAGAGCTGACAGCTCTTCGTAACGTGTGTGATGTAAGTCTGAAAGATAAAATTAGGTATAATGTTATTAAAGAGCGCTGGTATGCTGAGGTGGGTTGGACACGAAGTGGAAGAAATAATGAGTGGGCAGAGGTTGACGAAGCAAACATATAAAGCAATCGTGAATGGGACGAATACTAGGGGAAGACCACGTCATACTTTTCTGGACCAAATTGGAGATTTGTTCACGAGAGGTCATCATCATCATCATTCTCCTACTCTTATCCCAATTACTTGGGGTCGATACAATAAGTACTCTTCATTCATAGTACATATTATAAAAGTTATTGGCAATAGTTTTATTACCGGCCGCCTGCCAGACGTCAACCCTCCATGGGAATGTAATTGTTGACCAAACGGCATCAGATGGAGTTGGCCCAAGTCGTTATAAGGCTCTTAGCCGTCTTTTACGACATCCACAAGCAAAGTGAGGATTGGTAGTATTCGTAGCCGCTACCACACAGCGATTTCATACACATTAAAAGTATGTGTAATCGTAAATAGGCGTAAGTGTATGTATGTATATATGTATAATATACATACATTGTATATGGTATATCTATAGAAAGTATAGATAAGACCCAATACTTTTACTTAAAGTTTAATGTTCTACTCTTACTAATAAAAGGGTCATGTAGGTACCTAAAACAGCTTTAACGTATGTATTATTTAAAAATATTTCCACCTTTTACGTAAACGAATTCGCGAGTTGAAGTTAACGTTAGCCCAAAGTAACCATTCCACGCGTACGAAGTCGCGGGCGAAAGCTAGTATAAAATAAGATTTCTAAAGGGTCAGTTGTTGCACACACGTGTATATATTTCACCATGTAATTTTTAAAACCCACGTTATAAGAAGCGATCGCATTCATTATCTACTGGTCATATCTTCAGAGTTTGCTGATATTTAATTAATTGGATTGGTGAGTTAAGAGTTAAGTTTAGTTAAACTATCAGTCTCTGCTTGTTATATTACCGCAAACCAATCTTCATGCTAGCGGAACTATTAAGCCATACCAAATATCCAACTATTCATGGTTATTAACATTTACTATTGAGTAAAAGCCTAGCCAAAGAGAGAATAATGCAGTAATCGTTAGGATTAGCAGACGGATTGGAGATTGCAGTTGACATTGTGAGTTTCACAGAAGATAGTAGCTACCTATTCTTCTGCCAATCTCACAATATAGAAGAAAATATTAACACAATGTATATCCCATCACAACATAGTGAATACAAACTGTAACTGACTGCAAATATACCATAGTGATTTAGACACCAATATTCCGTGCCAGAGCCCGAGTTTCAATTCCTACGCAGGACAATACTTTGTGCGATTCACAAACTGTTGTTTTGAGTTTGGATGTAATTAATCTGCGATGATTATATGTTTGTAAAATCCCTCGGAATAGAAGGATTAATTTCTTAGTGCAAGAGGATATTTAAAAACAAATTTATAATTGTAATATAAACAAAATCGTAGGTAGAAAATCGTGATAATTGACCTTCTTCGCTTATCGATTCACTAGTATTACAACCGAGAGGGCCCTCGCCAAGGACGTTCGACATCCGTGAGCCTTACATATAATTTATAAATAAACCACTTAGCATATGATACTGCCTCATATACATAATATTTGGTTCGTTCATATTGTAATTGCTTGCGAGGCATTCGTGGTAATTCCGATATAACATCCTAGTGTAAAAAATATATATCTATATATAAAAGGTGAATGATGATGAATGACTCAAGTAAAACCTTTTTAATTATGCTTGCTGAAGAGTGAAGGTCATTTCGTCGCAATGCTTTTACGGAATAATTGTTTATTGTTTGTTAAAAAAAACGATTGGTAAATAAAATTTGTCAATAGTTTAATATATACCCCTGGTGATTCATGAATTTTGTGCTACTGTGGCTATCTTAAAAAAACTACTTAGAACCAATTGAGTAGGCAACAGTCTCTGCCTGAAAAACTGATAAAACAGCAATCGTGAACCTGCTGCGTTATAAATTAATATTCTGCCAATGTCCGTTGGGTAAGAATCATCATGATCGTCATCTCAGCCCATATATATCCCACTGCTGGGCTCGCACCTCCTCCACAATGGAAGGATAACTGACCTACTATACCACGCTGGTCAGACGTGTTGGTATAGGGTTTTGTTTCGAGTTTTCCCTCTCTCGCACAAATGATATTATGCGTTTTATATCCCTTAACCGTCTCGTACGATCATCCACGGTAAGAATATGCTCGATATTTTATAAGTTACCTTTTGTATTTAGTGGTAGTTTAATTATTGGTATTCATATTTTTGTTTTTCTTTAATTGCATGCAATTAATTCGCTTATGTTTCGTGACGTCATCATTACGACACCGCGGAAGATCAGTGCAGGCTTCTGTCTGCAATATGCTGAGTTGGGTCGTTTTATGACGAGTAGTTATTATATGTAGTTTATGGATACTAAATTTGTATGTCAATTGGCTCATTACAAAACAACTTTCATTTCTTTCTTTCTTTTCTTTTCTACGGGCTGAGGTTCTGTTATTATCTGCTATTGGGTGGAAATACGTCCAATAGTGGACTTTAGGTACCGAGGGAAACCGAGACTAACCTACCTAGGTCAGATTGGTCACGTACTGAAGGAATGTGAAGTCAAGAGTCTCCGAAACCGGCGAGCGTGTATGAAGAGAATTATGAATGTTGAGGAAGCGAGTGAAGTATGCAAGGATATAGTTCTCTGGCTATGACTATGCTACCCTGCAAGGGATATGGTGTGATGATATGTATGTATGTATGTGTAGTGGACTTTTTAAACTGAGAAATGAATGTAAAATATATTAAATATAAATACGCACATATTTTCGAATAGTTAGCCTAGCCTATCAAATAAAGAAGACATGAAAATGTAACACGCTAACTGATTATAGCATTTATAATATTAGTTAGGCTTATCTTGCACTTGTATGTACTGTATCTAGTTCTACTATTAGTGCCAATTACTTGGACGGCCTGGTTTACTTATAAATTTCCTGTTATTATTTTATTTGAACACCTATATTCCGTCAACGAATGTTATATTGTTACATAGAACAAGTAAAAATCACTAAACAATAATCATTTCTATAAAAAAAATCATACGTATTGGTTATCTTAACAGTTGTTATGAGGACGACGTTTTGCGTGTAGTGTGTCCAGACCATATCAACAAAAAAAGATAATGATTATACCTTCCTAGTTTTCTCCTTCTTAATTTTTAATCGTGTATTATATCTTCTACGTTATATTCTTAGGTGTGGTGACGGAGTAAGAATGCATTTCACCACCCCCTATCTTACCCGTGGGTGATCTTAAAAGACGACTAAGGGATATAAAACGCATATAACATCTATTCAAAGAGAAAGAAAACTCGAAACAAAACCCTATACTAACACGTCTGACCAGCATGGTATATCACTTCAATCAGTCGATTTCCCTCCTATAATGCAAGAAGCTTGAGCCCAACAGTGGGCAATATATGAGCTGAAATGATGATGATGATACCTTCCACACATTCGTGGGTATATATCGCTCTAGATTTCAAACAAAAATTTAGTAGTTTACAAACCAAAAGAGTATCTAATCTATCAAAAGAGTAATTTGTGGACAATTTTGCAATGTTATCTATTTGCTTAATATTGTTACAATTAATTAATAATTAAATAGTGAGAAAGACAACTAATTAATTTGTTAATTTCACGTGTTATACATATTTTTAAATATTCCTGGCTGTTAATTATTTTTCGAAATCCTTCCACGATGTATTTTGAAATTATATCAGTAATAATAATTATAATTTGAAAGCCTGATAGGTACGAATAAAAACAGTTAAAGAATAGTCAATATAAGGTAGGTAAACAAAGAGAACTGATATGAAAAAAAAATTACGCATTTTATCACGTTTCTATTTGATTTTTAATAATTGTAAAGTGATCGCGATAAAAGCCGTAAAAATAGTTTTATAACCTAAGTGAAACACTCGCTTAAACATTTCACGTGAAGTAACTTTTTTATTTTTGATCCGAGAGTGTTTTAAAAAAGACATATTATATGAAATAAAGTTTATGGATTTTATAGCGTTTTCAGTTCTAAAGGATTTTCTTGCAAGATAATTTCTAGATATAATTTTCTTTACTGTAAGATTTTGATGCTCTTTATACCCTTTCTGTGTGGTGATGGAGTACGAATACAATTCACCAGCCCTTCTTTTGCTTCGTACATGTAATACAGACGACTACACGATATATTACATAAATTACATATAAACGAGAGAAGGAAAACTCTAAATAAAATCCTATACCAACATGTCTAACTAGCGTGGTTTACTAGTTCAATTTTCTCTTTTATTATAGAGGAAAATTGAGCCCAGCAGTGGGCATTATATGAGCTGCGATGATAAAAGACCCAGTGCCAGCGGTGTCAAATAACTTTTTTTTTTGGGTTTTTAGCTGTTAGCCGCAGATGGCTTTGACAGCTTTACGCGGACCATGGGTGAGTGCTGAGAGCTCTCAACCCGTAAGTGTCAAATAACGTTAATGGTATAATATGGCAAGTTATAGCGTTCACGCTGCCCTTTTCGTCACACCGAACATTAAAAAAAAAAAAATTGTGTACTCGTCAGCTGGTATGGAATGTTATATTCGATATAGTCTTGTATCATTCAAAGCAATTTAAATTAGTCAATATGCAACTATTTTATTCAAGAGTATACTTGAGTAACAGAGGCGTATTGCTAATTGGACGTATTTATGCAACACATGCTAATCAATCAAAGAAATACTTGCGAGGTAATAATGAAGTGCATTTAATTTTGTCTTTAATTTTTTAAGCCTTGCATTAAGGAAATAATCCTTGTTTTGTGGGGGACTTTACAAAGATACGAGTACAATTAACGAATACAAATAACACCTAACAGAACAACATTTTGTGGCTTTTAAAAAATGTTATACTGCGTGGTAATCGAACCCACTGCGAATCGAACCCATTACGGCATATCTACCGTCAAGCTTTTCATTGGTTATATGTACATTCTGTTTGCATGGGTATAGGGCAGATTCATATATCTTTTGGTGATTTTCATATTAAAGTGTTGTCCACTTTTCATTATTAACTAACACCCCATAATGTGACAGGCTCGTCTTCATTGAGAGATTTACCTTTTATTATTTAGTTTCCAATTTACTTTACACATTACCTGAATCATTTTAAATATTGCCCAACCAATCAAAATAAAATAGATTCCAATAGTTGACAAGAAGTAGATACATATTTCTATAGACTTAATAAAAAAAGTAAAACCTTTAGTTTGTAAAATATTTGAAGCAAAGGGTTAAAACAAAACTAACTGCAATAAAGCTAGTAGAAATGGTTATATTTCAATATGTTTTAATTAAATATCAATATTTAAAATATATAATCTATATAATCTTTGAATCTGAATGACAGTATGACTGAACAGAAGAAAGAAATATATCGGCAATGTAAGAATGACACCAAGGCCTTAGTGAAAGAGAAACGTGATAGAGCAAGTATGAGTGCAGAAGATAGGCTGACTAAAAACTTCGAGAGTAACACCAAACTCTTTTGGAGGGAGGTGAAGAAGTCTCGGGGTGGTTGGTCGGCCTTCAGAATGAATAAAATAAGGTCTAAAGGTGGAGACATTCTTACACAAACACAAGACGTGTTAAGCCGATGGAGTGAATATTTTGGCGATATGTATGCGGATACTACGGTTGGCGCCGGTGTCGCATGTGGTCTAGTAGATCAACATTCGGCGACGGCGTCCTCTGATGGCATCAGTATGGATGAAGTTGAATGGGCGATAAGAAGCTTGAAAAATGGTAAGGCAGCGGGCATTGATATGGTGTCTGCCGAGATGATCAAGCTTGGTGGCTTCTGTGTCCGGGAGGCGTTCCTGTTGCTCCTCAATTTATGTTGGAGCTCGGGAATGGTTCCCGGGGACTGGAATAGCGCAGTCATCGTGCCTTTGTTTAAAAACAAGGGTTCACGTTATGACTGCGCAAATTACAGAGCCATAAGCTTGACCAGTTTGGCAGCAAAAGTGTATGGTAAAATTATTGAAAGGAGAATGAGGATGGTGTCCGATGGTTTACTGTGTGAGACACAAGGAGGTTTCAGGAGTGGAAGGGGATGCATGGATCAAGTGTTCTCTCTGCGCAACATTGTGGAGAAGCATCTGGCCGTAGGTCAGAGGGTTTTCTGCAGTTTTGTGGATCTGGAGAGAGCATTTGACACGGATGTACGAAAGGAACTTTGGGACATTTTACCGGAATATGGTATTAACGGTAAACTGCTGCAGGCTGTGCAATCCAGTTACATGGGCTGTAGAGCCTGTGTGCAGCTGGATGATGGAATGTCGCCTTGGTTTGACGTCAATATCGGCGTTAGGCAGGGCTGCGTTCTATCAGCCAGGCTGTTTATCATATATCTGGATAAATGTCTCCAAAGGTTGAACGATATGAATGTGGGAGTCCAGATGGGTGACTCAGTGGTCTCTGCTCTGCTTTATGCAGATGACGCAGTCCTGCTGGCACAGTCAGCGACTGACCTGCAGACCCTAGTCGACACAATGACAGAAGATTGTAAGAAAAGGGGTCTACGCGTGAATGTGAGCAAAACCAAAATAATGGTCTTTGAAAGAGATGAAGCCAGAACAGATGTAAGAGTAACAATAGGTAATGATGTACTAGAGCAAGTGGATGAATTTGTATATCTTGGATGTGGATTTAGCCGAGATGGACGGTACACCACTGATATAGAGCAAAGAGTGAATGCGGGCAATAGAGTGAACGGAGCGTTGGGGCAACTTCTCGGCAGCCACCACCTCAGCCAGAAGGCACGTGTAGCAATACATAACGCAGTGCTTGTCCCAACATTACTGTATGGAAGCGAGAGTTGGGTATGCAGAAAAGAGTATGAAAGTAAAATTAATGCGGTCGAAATGCGATCTCTTCGGAAAATCTGTGGAGTTAGGCTGACCAACCGCATTCGTAACGACGACGTAAGAGAGCGAGTAGGTATGAAAGAGAGTATTGGTGTAAAGATGCGAAAGGGAATGCTCCGATGGTTCGGACATGTGGAAAAAATGCCGAACGAACGTCTGGTTAAGAAGATATACAATGCGAAAGTGGAAGGATGTAGGTACCGAGGGGGACCGAGACTAACCTACCTAGACCAGATCGGTCAGGTACTGAAGGAAGGTGGAGTCAAGAGTCTCCGAAACCGGCGAGCGTGTATGAAGAGAATTATGAATGTTGAGGAAGCGAGTGAAGTATGCAGAGATAGAGTTCTCTGGCACTCTGTTCTCTCTGCCTACCCTGCAAGGGATATGGTGTGATGATATGTATGTATGTAAAATATATAAATATATTATTGTTTTATTTTGTTTTGAACTTCTCGCATAAACAGGTCCACAGTAATAGTACCTATGTTGCGGTATTCATATCTGTTTATTAGTTGATTGCGTAAGGCCAAATGCCATTGACATCGGTTACCAAGCAAGATTGGTCATATCAAATAGGTTAAATAACATTATTATACATAGTTAACATGTTTTTAAATTAGAATATAATATACAAATAATAAAATAAATAGGTTAAAATAACCAATTATGACACTCCAAGGGCTCTGACGCGATAGGTGGTCTATGGTTTTAGTAATGAGTACACAGATGGCGTTGTGGTTAAGATACCAACATACCACATTGGTGATATGGGTTGAACTTCCACGCAGAACAATATTTTGTGAGATCCACATTATTATAGTTCTAAGTCTGGGTGTGATTTGTGCCCGTTAATTGCAAGTTTGTATAGAGCTCCCATAATACCAAGATAATTTCCTTAATGCAAGGTGATATAAATGAAAATGGTCTGATCTGTCCCTTCAGAATGACAACCGGGATGCCGTGGGGTTATAGTCCAATGGTTGCGATAGTCCACTCAATTTTATTAGGCGCAGAGGGGACATAGAATGTTTTAGGAATTTATGTCGCCCTATCGTTTATAGAGGCAAACATTGTCCAGATGATACATGTAGGCGAACCCCACAAATATATTCATCCACCTTTTTTGTATATCACCATGAATAGTAGAATTCAGAGCCAGGTCGGTTAGGAATCCAAAAAAGGCATTTTAAGTGCTTATACACCTAAAATGCCTTTTTTGGACAACTTTTTGGGGAAAGAAAATGTTTGAAATCTTTGACTTGGACACTAAATAAAGTAAAGTCCTTATTTACATTAACATCTTAACAGTTGATATAAGCATTAGTTATTCTTAAATATCCTATGAATGATACGGTGAAATCTGGTTATGCTATGTGGTAGCGGCTACGAATACTTATACCAACCCTTATTTTGCTCGTGAATATCGTTAAAGACAACTAAGAGCTTTATATCGACCTCAGCCAATTCCATCTGATGCTATTTGGTCAATAATTACATTCCAAACGAGGGTTGACATCAGGTTGGTGGGCCGGTCATAAAACTGAAAATTGCCAAAACTTTCGCAATATATACGATGAAAGAAAAGTACATATTGCGTCGACCCCAAACAATTGGGATAAGAGCAGGATAATGATGATTGGGTGCAATCTTTGAATCTATTTATCCTGTTTGTATTGGAAGTTAAAATTAAATAAAAAACGTGTGTGTCTCAGGACTCGCGACGTAGTGATAACTAAACTAAGTTGAACGATTTAATATTGAAATTGTTTAACTTGAGAAAAGCTTAGGTTATTACTTACATTTTATGTATATTTATATAAATATATCATATGATAATGTAAGAAAAGGTTATTTATTAATTAAATCTTATAACATCATCTTAATACGGCTAGCGCTTTGGTTAGAGTGAGAGAGGAGGAGCCTATCTACCACTGCCGTATGCGTGAGAGAAAGGGAAACCAGACAGACTGGTGCCGTTACGCGTTACGTAACGAAGCAGTTTGCCCTCCCATAAGAAGATATCACTTCAAAAAATATCTGTCGTATCTAATCAGACTGAATCTTAAACTCATAATATAATTGAAAGCAATAAGGCCTAAACTGATTACAATTAAACGTTACTAGATCTTAACAAATTGGCTGTATAATAATATTCTTATATCAAATAAGCACTAATTAATTGGCAATAAAGTTGTCCAATTAGTTCTCTAGGGCATGCCCAAATCAGTATTGATATAACCGTGGACGTAATACATACAATATATCGGCAAGGACATTTAGGTCACATATTTTAACTTTTATATATATTGGTAACTCTAATTTTATTTACTTATCAATATATAATACAGAGCTGGTTGAATGATTCATCAATGTCGAGTCGAAGCTATTGAAATTATTCAATTCAATCTCCCTCCTATTGTGGAGGAAGCTCGAGCCCAACAGTGAGACGTATATAAGCTGTGATGATGATGACTTACAATAACGACTTAAACCACCAAATCGCTGCTATTATAACTTTATATTACTGTATTCCTGCACTAATTAATTAAATATGTTTACGTGAGTATTACGCAATTGAAATAAAACTATTTTTACGGGATTCTTTCGCGTGGTTATGTCATTAACGCTATAAATTGTTCGAAATTTTGTGAAATAAAAAAAAATAAAATACAAACGCAATAGATATAAATAGTTTTATTTAAAACATTTCAAAAATATTTATCAAAAATGTCATATAAGAATAAAAATTTTACTACATATGATAATATCAACATGGTAACAACCAACATTGTTGCAATTACTACGTGTGTTCATTTTTTATATTTATAAACGGCGATTACTAATAAGCGAGTAATGATTATCACTTTATCATTTATTCTCAACAGAACATTGAACCTCTCAATAAATTGAGCCATAGTTACATTTTTATAAGTAGGTATAATTAATAAAATAAAATTGCATTTATAAATTAAAATTTAGTACTAACTAGCAATCATCATCATTATCACAGCCCATAAATGTCCCACTGTTGGGCTCGGGCCTCCTCCGTAATGGGAGGGAAATTAACATACTATATCGCGCTGGTCAGACGTGTTGGTATAGGGTTTTGGTTCGAGTTTTCCTTCTCTCGCATAGAAGTTATATACGTTTTATATCCCTTAGTCGTCTCGTACGATCACTCACAGGTAAGATATGGGGTGGTGAATTGTATTCTTACTTTGTCACTACATGGATACACCACACAGTACTAACAATACTAACATAATATAAGCTCAACTGGGGTGGGTTTGGGGTTGCCTATTGGTAGGCAGTGGCCTAGCTATACCATACCCTTAGTATTGCAAAGGTCCATGGGCGGCAGTGACACTTAACATCAGGTGTGCTGCTTGCTCGTTTGCCACCACAAGCAAAATATATATATATATATATATATATATATATATATATATATATATATATATATATATATAGTATATAAGTGGGTCACTGGAAGTAAGTAAAGCTGGCCTAGGTCAATCAAAATACGGGTTGGTAGTATTCATAACCACACAGCACAAGTAGGTATAATGATAGCAATCAAATAAATTGCAATCTCTTAATTATTTATCAGTGGGAGTCGTAAAATCAGCTAATGGAGCACCAGGTCAGTAAACAAAAAGGATCTCTTCTTTTTTGGGTGAGATAGGCTACAGAGTAATTATACGGCGCGATAAAAGTCTCTCTAACACCATGTAAGCGGACCATCAGTCCTTGTCATCGAGACCCAGAGTAATAAAATATAATGATATCTAATGTTTACGCGAATGTTCCATATTTGAAATAAAACTACTTTTATGGATTCTATCGCGTTTGTATTTGATTTTTAATTTCCCGACGTTTCGAACACTTTAAAGTAATCATGGTCACGGGAGGCCTATAATAAAATAGTTTCTTTTCTATATACATTCCTACTCCACTAGGTATGCGTCCGATATATCAAAACGAATCTGAAATCGGATTTCAGTCAGAAATCGTATCGTATCGATATTCAACACTATACAATAGGTATGCGTCCGATATATCAAAACGAATCTGAAATCGGATTTCAGTCAGAAATCGTATCGTATCGATATTCAACACTATACAAACTGATTTTAGAAAACGTATTTCGGCAGAAACTAAATCAACACATATCAAAACAAAACGACGAAAACGCAAACTAATAATAAATCTAATCATCGCGCAATCGTTTTCTATTGCTAGTTTTGCAAACCAAACCAATATTTGAAAACTTACTAACTATCTCTTTCACTCCGCTAAGCGATCGCTTAGTCAGAATGAGAGAAAGCGAATTTCATTAAAATTCGCCTCCTTTCATTCTAACCAAGCGATCGTTTAGTGCAGTGAAAGAGATGGAGAGAATTGCGGTTTCTAAGAAACTAAGAATGGCAGATTGATACGAAACAGAATTATACGGGACAGGGAATAAGATCTATATCAGAATGCAACTACTTCCATGATAATATTACGCAATACGTTTAAGTTTTGCGTTTGTTAAATAGATTTTTTGAATTATTGGAGAGTTTTGATCCACACTTGACCTTGGTGATACGTGCAGTGTGCGCGTAATGTTATTTTTGTGATCTCGTGAACTATATAATTATATAGGTATTTTATGATTCAATACTATACTAACGTATGTTAGTATCGTACATACGATTTGATGATAAATAAGAAATAACTATTAAATGTAAAATGGTAAGAAAAAAACCATACTAAAAATGTACATTATATAATATAATCATGAAATCATTGTAAATATGACGATTTTTAAATACGCCAGAAAGTTTTGTATCACACTCAAAACAAAACATTTTTGCTAGTGTAGTACTCTAGTTAAGCCTAGATAAAGCATGAAGGAAAATCGTACACCTAAATCCAATCAACAAAGAAACTAAAGAAAAATATTTTGAATGCGTTTGTTCGTTTGCGTTTTTCGTTTGCTACGCTAAAATAACTAAAACCATCGAATATCGATCGAGACTAAGGTAAATCCGCTCCGACAATCGCTCTGGAAATCGATTTCTGAAATCGGTTTTTTAAATCGATTTCAATATCAGAAATCGAATTTGTATCGGTTTGCGTAAAAATCTGAAAACGCCCATCTCTACTATACAAACTGATTTTAGAAAACGTATTTCGGCAGAAACTAAATCAACACATATCAAAACAAAACGACGAAAACGCAAACTAATAATAAATCTAATCATCGCGCAATCGTTTTCTATTGCTAGTTTTGCAAACCAAACCAATATTTGAAAACTTACTAACTATCTCTTTCACTCCGCTAAGCGATCGCTTAGTCAGAATGAGAGAAAGCGAATTTCATTAAAATTCGCCTCCTTTCATTCTAACCAAGCGATCGTTTAGTGCAGTGAAAGAGATGGAGAGAATTGCGGTTTCTAAGAAACTAAGAATGGCAGATTGATACGAAACAGAATTATACGGGACAGGGAATAAGATCTATATCAGAATGCAACTACTTCCATGATAATATTACGCAATACGTTTAAGTTTTGCGTTTGTTAAATAGATTTTTTGAATTATTGGAGAGTTTTGATCCACACTTGACCTTGGTGATACGTGCAGTGTGCGCGTAATGTTATTTTTGTGATCTCGTGAACTATATAATTATATAGGTATTTTATGATTCAATACTATACTAACGTATGTTAGTATCGTACATACGATTTGATGATAAATAAGAAATAACTATTAAATGTAAAATGGTAAGAAAAAAACCATACTAAAAATGTACATTATATAATATAATCATGAAATCATTGTAAATATGACGATTTTTAAATACGCCAGAAAGTTTTGTATCACACTCAAAACAAAACATTTTTGCTAGTCTAGTACTCTAGTTAAGCCTAGATAAAGCATGAAGGAAAATCGTACACCTAAATCCAATCAACAAAGAAACTAAAGAAAAATATTTTGAATGCGTTTGTTCGTTTGCGTTTTTCGTTTGCTACGCTAAAATAACTAAAACCATCGAATATCGATCGAGACTAAGGTAAATCCGCTCCGACAATCGCTCTGGAAATCGATTTCTGAAATCGGTTTTTTAAATCGATTTCAATATCAGAAATCGAATTTGTATCGGTTTGCGTAAAAATCTGAAAACGCCCATCTCTATACTCCACTGCTTACGACCGCGTACAAAAACGTTGAAATATGTGTGGGCGAAATTATACTACATATAAGACATTAAAAGTTAAGGGTTCTGTGAGAATAAAATTCTTATTTGGTAGTAGAGATATATTCATGAGTCTGTATAACACAATTTTATGATTTGAATTTTTATATACAAGATTAGATTATTCAGATTAATTATTATATTTATTTCTTCTTTTTATCATGATCAAATAATACACGTCACACTGTTGGGCTCGAACCACAATAAGAGGAAATTGAATCTACTACGCTTGTCAGATATCAATGTTGATATAAGATTGAGTGTGAAATGAAAATGAAATTTCTAATGCGACTTCCAACAAGGTTGTGTTAAACGTTTAACGCTACCAAATAGAAAGAGACAGAGCGTGAGTGAATGCGTGGCACTTGAACCCATGCGCGTAGTATACCCGTTGTTAACTTTTTTTCATAGGTTTAAGTTTTCATTTCTGTCAGCAGTCCTCGTGAGTACTTTGTGTTTGCTTTTAATGTTTTTAAACGGGTATTTATAAAAATTAATTGTGAACATGAGAAGGAAAATTTTGCAATAAAATGTCAGCTGTTTGACCATTGTCATCTCAGTGTTATCAATTCCCGGTAAGTCAGGGTATCGCTTATCTAAAACGCTCTACATAAAACGATATTAAATATTCGCATAGGTACGACACTTATTGGATACCAAGTTTTAGGTTACGTGCCATTTTATTTTTATTCGTACTAAGTAATACATATTCGTGTCATCATCATCATCACCTCCCTGAAGTCCCACAATAGGAAGAAAATTAACTTACATACTTATAATACGCTGGTTAAACAATATATAACATCTATGCACGAGAAGGACAGTTTAAAATAAAACTCTTGTAACGTGTTCATCATCATCATCACAACCCATACATGTCCCACTGTTGGCCTCGGGCCTCCTCCACAACAGGAGGGAAATTAACCTACTATACCACGCTGATCAGACATGTTGATATAGGGTTTTGTTTCGAGTAGTCCCTCTCTTGCATAGATGTTATATGCGTTTTATATCCCTTAGTCGTCTCTTACGATCACCCATGCGTAAGATAGGTGGTGGTGAATTGTATTCTTACTCCGTCACTACACGGTAAAATACAATTAAAAGGCAGAAATAATACACAGACTACAAATAATAATTTTTAACCGCATCTATATGGCGAGAATTCTGTCACCTCACGCAAAATAATTTACCGATAATTCACTAACGACAGCAACCATTATTATCATTTACGCAGTAAGAAAGGAACGTGAAAGAAATCTGCACTTTATATTTTCATAGTTGTGGTTTATTTTAAATTGTCTATGTTAATTGGTCAAATGGTAAAAGTGTTCATAAATCTTTATGCATATTGGTGGTCACTGTCTTGCCTGTCAAAGATATTAGCATGAATATGACCTAAATACAATGTAACGAATAGCAATTGACGTCATAACATTTTAATGACGTTTATTGAATTTTAATATTCAACTCGATCGTATGTATGCAACTGTGATTCACGGATTTCGTTCACAATAGGAGAGAAAATAGGTTACACTTCTACACTACCTCATAAAGCATAGAATTTTTCTCCTCATCATCTAGTAATGTTGTATGATGTACTTCTTTTAGTCATCAATTATGATATCCGCACGGCGAAAGCTGTCGGGGCGTAAACTCGAGAGGAACCCGCGAGGGTAAACCGCTGGACAGGTCATCGAAGACAAAGATCGGGTACCTGTGACCCGCGCGCACGGCGAAGAGAGGAGTTTACATGGTGGGTCTATGAGGTCACACGCCGCCTCTTCCGTCACCCCGGACCGATTTGGCGGGGCGAGACGCATCCATAGCCCACCGCAAAAAAAAAGGCAAAAAAAGATGATGATGATGTATCCTTGTGAGCCTGCGTAATGTCATCGCCATTCTCGACAAGTAAGTGTTGAGAGCGTCGGTCGCTATAATTTGTATGATTGAACCACAGCCTTTCACCAAAATAAAGATTGGTAAGTTATACGTAACTATAGAGATTTTCGTGTTACAAATTATATATACTTCATTTTTTTAATCCTTCATTTTATTGGGCCTTTTAAATGCAGTTCTTGTTAGACTCATCATAAATATAAACCGTATAAAAAGATATTAAATAGATGTGTGGTAGCGGCTACGAATACTTTTTTTTTTTTTTTTGTTTACGCTGTGGAAATGCTTTTGCGCACATCCCCCGCAGACAGACGGGGGGGTGTGTGGGACTCGCCGGCCATGAGATTGACGGCCGGAATACCCACTAAAACCTAACAGCGGTCCCTTCCGCGCTTTTACGGGATGCCGGAGAGATCGTCTATTGACATTCTATCCCCGACACCCCTACGCTTAGCCATCTGGCCATGACCAGTCAGCCGTCAAGGCGGTGGGAGGAGGTGCGCGTAGCGGCGCCTCCCTCTCCCTGTTCGCCGCCGGCGGAGCGAGTTCGCAGACGCGAGTGCTTCGCGTTCTCGCTCCGCGGCCTCCTTTGCAGAGATGACTTCCTCGCAAAAGGTGGCCATCGACGTCCAGTGCCTGTCGCTGTCAAGCATCTTGTTGATGACGGTTGACAACGACAGGTCCGCTCCAATGACCGCCGACAGGTCGCGGCGCTGAGGCCCCCAGGCGGGACATACCTCCAGGGTGTGACGCGCGTCATCGATTTGCGCGCCACACTCATGGCATCCAGGGGCCTCTTCACGTCCAATTCGGTGCAGGTACTTACCGAAGACCCCGTGTCCGGTAAGTACCTGAGCGGCTACGAATACTACCAACCCTTACTTTGATCGTGAATGTCGTAAAAGACGACTAAGAGCTTTATAACGACCTGGGCCAACTCCATCTGATGCCGTTTGGTCAACAATTACATTCCCAAGTAGTGTTGACGTCTGGCAGGCGACCGGTTATAAAACTATTGCCAATAACTTTTACTATATGTACTATGAAAAAAGAGTAGATATCGACCCCAAGTAATTAGGATAAGAGTAGGAGAATGATGATTTAAATATATTAAATATTAACTAAACTGTAAATTATTTTAGCTTCGCAAGACGTTAGCCAAGTCGATTAAATCTATGAATAAATCCACATCTAACTTATCTATGTTGAATTTTGTAACAAAATGATTGGTCAAAAGATGATGTACAATAAGTAAAGTAGAAGATTACTTTGCAACAGGTATTGCAATTACGCGAATTACCTTTTTTTATTAGGTGTATGTACAAAAGCTCTCAGCGGCATATGGACGGATATTTATTTCACTTGTTTAATGTTTTATATCTTGCAAACGGAACTGCCAACTCATCATTTGGTTACATATAAATAAAGTAAATAAGATTTGTACTTACGTAACTCGAACATAACTTTCTTACCTATAACATTAAGATAAGATTATTATATCCATTTCAATAGTTACTATCATAAGATAAATGTGAATAGTAAACAAATATGTATTATAAGAACACATGTACTGAGATATTTTTTAGGACAGGCAGACACCCCATAACCCACTGCATTCCCTCACCTTAGGCCGACCACTGGCACCGATTCCTTGACATCCTTGGCCTTGGCCTTTCGGGTATCATCTCCATCGACCCCTCGACAACAAACAACAATGTTGCTGGGGCATTGCTCTCACGCGGTCCGCCTCTCAGTGGGTGGCGGGTGGCGCCTGTGCCGTCCCACGCGCCGACGGCGGCGTGTATCACAGTGGAGAACCTTCTCTCTAACACCTCTCCTGCGAGACAACTGCCTTATAGAATGCGGCAACCGTATGCCAGTTCTGACGGTATCGAGCATTGTCTTAGCGACGTTCGGTAGCCTCAGATCGATATGGACGATTGCAATGAGTTCACGCGCGCTGTTCTGCCTAAGCCATGCAGACGCGTGCTGCGCTTTTGTTTTTGCGCTCCCTTTTTTGGTATCTTAGAATGTGTTCATTTGACAGGTAATCTAATAGGCAAGTCATTTTACGTGTCGTTTATATTATCTTAGATATTATATACTTAAAAATTAGGAGTAGTTGATGATAACGACGATAATGCTACCGAAGATTATTTAAGCCATTTCTATGACTTTTACGAAAAAGTGAGAGTATATTGCTTTCATCATCATCATCTCGGCTACAATAGGCAGTGGACCACACTGCCTATTGTAGACCGTATATGAGCCCTACTCGGGCCCAGTAGTGGGATGTTATTGAACCAACATGATCAGTTTCTTTGGTTGTAGTTACATTACCACTTAACTGTGCTGTCAAATAACGCAAAATAAATATTAACTGAGCACTCAGTGGTAGCTAAAGACCGAAAGCCAGTTACAGATTCTGATAAAACTGCCCCACTGATAAATGTTATCTGTACCACACTTTGTTAGCGATAAAATGAAGTGCTGATCATCTTATCCTAGATCTGTAAGGCTAAAAAATAATAAAAAAAGTATTTCATGCAATTTTTTTACTTACACGTGAGTTGATTGATTGGCTGATTCTAATTATATTTTTCCTTACCTAAAATCATAGATAATAAAAAGAGGTTTTCTATGTATTTTTTTTTTGCAATTGATTTATCACCCATAAACCTCCTGTATACTACAATTTCATGTCAATCAACGATTGAGCTATTAACGAAATCAAGTATATAGGAATATAAAAAAAACATTGCTCGTTTAAAATTGTAAGATTCCCATCTTTTTTCAATGTAATACATATTTTGGCTGGAGCTAGATAGTACATACATACATATCATCACGCCATATCCCTTGCAGGGTAGGCAGAGAGAACAGAGTGCCAGAGAACTCTGTCTCTGCATACTTCACTCGCTTGATAGTCCTAAAACATAATCATGCTAGCTTGTTCCCTTTAAATTTCACTAAACTTTGATATATTTGTAACTGAGGTGGAACCGGTAAGACGGATGCTTAGTCTGTCTAGACTTCTTTGAAAAATATTTATAACTTTACTTTCATTTTTATTATTGCTTAATTAATAACTACATTTTACTTATTTATTTTAAGCTTTTGTGTATTCAGATCATTTGTTTGTGCATTGTTACACAAGCGTGGAGACCTATTATTGGCTTCATAAATCTAATTATTTCACTTATATTGTTACCATTAGCTGTTGGTCTCCCAAATAAAATAAAATAATAAAATAAATAATAAAAATAAAAAAAATACGTATTATATTACATCGTCACATGTGTTTGTCATTCTGGATATCCTGTTTTTGGTAGCTATAGTTTGGCCACACCTCGCTCCAACGTTCCGAGGCTACGGAAGACGGTGTAGGGCTCCGTAATTTGCTATTCCCGCCTATTATATAGAAACGTTTCCTTGGCTTCGGCGATGGCTTTTTACCTTTTGAATTTTAAGCAAACTCACCTAAGGGTCACCCCTATGGAATTACAGCCTTAGAGCAATACTGTAGGCAATAATAATTCTAAATCATTACTATATCAGCCTGTATTTTTTTTTCAAAATCGAGAATGAAAATAGACCTACGTTCAAAATAATGTTATACTTTCGCATATTCATTATCTTAATTTTTACGATATTCACGGGGCAAGAGTGTAATGAATTCTATTCTTACTCCGTCACCACACACATGATCAAATGATCATGCATCCTCAGGTGTAAAAGTGTTCCTGCTTACCCTTTAAAAGTGTGAGCTAAGCACATCATCATCATCATCATCTCAGCCCATAAAAGTCCCACTGTTGGACTCGGGCCTCCTCCGTAATGGAGATAAATGCTATATGCGTGTTATATCCCTTAGTCATTTCGTACGATCACCCACGGGTAAGATATGGGGTGGTGAATAGTATTCTTACTCCGTGACCACACGGAAAACGCTAAGCTAACCACATGCAACAGAATTATAAATATGACGCATTAATATCAACAAGTGTGGCTAAAACGTGAACTTGATATGAATCTGATAAGAAATATTGATAACAACAATATTGAAAGGAAAGTAACCAAGCAAATAAACAAAATGTTTATAATAAAATATTAAATGGAATATTTATTGATGTTATAAAAACAACAGATAACCTTACACTGCATAGATGGCGGTGTTGGTCTAATAACGATGTCACATGTCAAAACGCCGTGATCACTATTTACTTAAAAAACAATTTTTGTTCCGATTTATTATTACCTCGGCTCATATACTTCGACTGCATAGATGGCGTAGTGGTTAAGATACCGGCCTTCCGTGTCGTGGGTTCGATTCCTACGCAGGATAATACTTTGTGCGATTCACGAACTGTTGTTCTGAGTCTGGATGTAATTTGTCTGCGTTAATTATATGTTTGTAAAGTCCCCGAAATACAAGGATTATTTCCTTAATCTACGGAGGAGTTTAAAATAAATACGTCCCAATAATGGGCTTAAGACCCCTTTACAATAGGAGGGCAATTGACCTATTGTATCATTCTATGTCAGTCGTGTTGATGTGGGTGGCCTGCCCAAAGGCGGACCCTTTTGTATACCATACCCTCTCGACGCCTCAAAAGCAGTATTCATTATAAAGTAAGTACAGTAAGCAGTATAATTTAGCTGGGTTGTTGCCCTAACACTCCATCACCATACAGAATATACGAGAGTACGAAAGATGGTACGTATATATGTATATACGATATATAGGTTTATATCAATAAGTGGCCATGACTTCTCAACGTGAATCCGATAATATCATTGTTGGAGGTAATAAACAAATAGAAAAAACACAAACAAACACACTATATACATATACTGCCTATGGCTCTACAGTTTTACCAGCGAAAATTTTAGTTCCATATCGATATAAACAGTAACAGCCATAGATATAACATAGAGTTTAGTTTCGAGTTGGCATTCTCTTGCATAAATGTTATATGCGTTTAATATCCCTTTTTTTTTGCAGTCTATGGTCTGGGCACCGTCCGTTTCGTCTGGGGCTACGGAAGGGCAGCGCGTGGCCCCATAACTCAACGTATTCCTTCCTCATCGTCATTAGGCCGACTACTGGTACTGCTTCCGTGGCCAGCCTGGATTTTATAACCCTTAGTCGTTCTTACAATTATTTTTTTTTGCGGTGGGTTATGGATGCGTCTCTCCCCGCTAAATCGGTGACGGGAGAGGCGGCGCGTGACCTCATAGACCCACCATGCAAACTTCTCTCTTCACCGTGCGAGCGGGCCACCGGTACCCGATCTTTGTCTTACAATCACCTACGGGTAAGGTGACGAATTGTATTCTTATTCCTGATGATGGACACCACATGGAATAGTTTTATTTCGTATGTGTAATACTGTCATAAACGAAGAAGAAGTCGTAATTGAATGTCAAATTCTACATTATAGCGAGGAAATCCACGCAAATAACTAGTATTAAATTAATATCAACAATATAACCACACGTAGCAATCAGTTTATTATCGAAAGATAAGATATTGTATGATGGCGGTGGTTGATGCAAGTGTTGAGTTTTGGTACAATCATCTGAAAGATATCAAGGTCGTACATATGCAAGGACAAACTTTTACTACATATCATAATCATTATCATCACAGCCCATATATGTCCCACTGTTGGACTCGGGTCTTCTCCATAATGGGAGGGAAATTAACCTACTATACGGCGCTGGTCATATGTGTTGGTATTTGTCTCGAGTTTTCCTTCTCTTGCATACATGTTATATGCGTTTTATATCCCTTAGTAGTCTCTTACGATCACCCGCGGGTAAGATAAGGTGTGGTGAATTGTATTCTTACTCCGTCACCACACGGATTACTACACATATCACCTGTAAATTAAGTATTTCCTTAAAATAAAACTTTTATTAAGAATACTAACGCGTTTGTATTTGATTTTTAATTTGACGATCTTTCAAACACTTTTCCTCATTTCGAACACGTTATCACCACCTATCTTAGTTGTGATATTCGTAAAAGACATACATACATACATATCATCACGCCATATCCCTTGCAGGGTAGGCAGAGAGAACAGAGTGCCAGAGAACTCTATCCTTGCATACTTCACTCGCTTCCTCAACATTCATAATTCTCTTCATACACGCTCGCCGGTTTCGGTGACTCTTGACTCCACCTTCCTTCAGTACGTGACCAATCTGGTCTAGGTAGGTGAGTCTCGGTCTCCCCCGGTACCTACATCCTTTCACTTTTGTCGTAAAAGACGACTAAGAGATATCTTACACTTACTTAGATTATAAATGAGAAAGTTTGTGAATATTTTTGGATGTTTGTTATTCAATTACATGTAAAACATTAAACAGATTTGGATGAAAATTGGTATATAAATAGACCATTACCTGGATTAATACAAAGGGCACTTTTTATTTCGACAATTTATTCCCATGGGATAATTTAGTGATAATATTTTATGTTGTGATAGTCACTTTATATCCGGGCGAAGCCACGGGCAAGAAAGCTGGCATGTGTATAAGTCTGAATGATGCTTAAAAGACAGTAATAACTAGACCATCTATTTTTGTTCTTCTTAGCTCACTAGGGAACATACCACATATTTTTTTTTCTGCTTATGGTGGCAGACAAGCAAGTTGCACACCTGATAGTAACTGTCACTGCTGCTCTTTTGCTACACCAAGTGTATATAGCTACGCCGCTGCCTACCATTACAATCCCCAAACCCACCAAGTTAGTAGTAGTGGTAGTTGGGCGTCCGGCTCTCTCGCTCACCGAACGAAGCGCAATAGCACATTGCCATTACTCAGACGTCGGTCTTCTGCGTGAGTGTGGTACTGCCCCAGACGGACAGGCCCGTGGCTGTAGACAGAAAAATATCAACAGCGTGGTCCTACTACTAATGGTAAATTCTAAAGTTAGTATTCCGCCCAATTCAAGCGTGGTATTTTTGAATAGGCCTCTCTATTCCCTTAAGACCTAGTGCGGGGTCTAGCCTTTTTTTTTTTTTTTTTTGCGGTGGGCTATGGACGTCGCACCCCGCCAAATCAGTCCGGGGTGACGGAAGAGGCGGCGCGCAACCCCATTGACCCACCATGCAAGCACCTCTTCTTCGGCATGCGAGCGGGCCACCGGTACCCGATCTTTCTCTTCGGTGGCCCGCTCGGCGGTATGCCCTCTCGGGCTCCTCTCCTGTCGACGCCCCGACAGCTTTCGCCGTCTAGGCGTCGTCCTCACGCGGTGGCCTCACGTCGGGTGACCGGACAATTCCCCGGTCCGATCACCCGAAGCCTCGGTTAGGGCGGCATCAGGCGCAGGTACGCCTGCGCCGCCCCGGCCGCGGACGGCGGCCCGGGTCACGGGAATCCTCCCGGGCCCGTTCCGCCGCCTCCTTCTGCGAGATGATAGCCTCGCAGAAGGCGGCAACCGCGTCCCAATTCCTGACGCTGTCGACCATCGCTCGCGCAACAGCCGGCAGCGTCAGGTCGGCACCGATGACAGCGACGAGGTCACGGCGCTGCCCGTCCCAGCCCGAACATACCTCGAGCGTATGTTGCGCCGTGTCCTCGTCACTACTGCAATGGTGGCAGGACGGAGTCCACTCCCTCCGCACGACCGTGTGTAGGTACTTGCCGAAGCAACCATGCCCCGACAAGACCTGCACCAACCGGAAATAGAGGACTCCGTGCCGCCGCTCCATCCACTCCATCAGTACGGGCCGGAGGGCCTCAACGGTAAAAACACCGTGTCTAGGCCTCTCCAGCCGTGTAGCCCAACGGGCGATGACTTCTCGTCGGGTGCCCTCGCACCAGGTGGCTATCTCGTTGAACGATGGGGAGCCACCCTCTTCGCGCATTGAGGTAACCCGCCGGTAGAAGTCGGAGAGCATCTCCGCCTCTAGGTCCCACGGGGGTGTCCCGGCCAATAGGCATGCCGCCTCGGTAGACACTGTGCAGTACCCGCGAATGGCTCTGACCGCCATGGCTCGCTGTGGCCTCCACAGCACCGCCCTGAGCTGGGCGTTCAGAGCCCTCGCCCACACGGGTGCGCCGTACATGGCCATTGAGCGGATCACCCCCGCATACAGCCGTCGGCCCTCGAAACTGGGTCCGCCCACGTTCGGCATGAGTCGAGAAAGGGCGGACGCCGCGCCGACCAGCCGGGGAGCAATTTGACCAAAATGCTCCCGGAACCACCATCGCCCGTCGAGCACCAGACCCAAGTACCTCATATGGGCCTGGATACTGATGTGGATGGAGTTGACGACTAACGAGGCGCCGATGGGCAGCCTCACACGGGGCCCATGGAATAGTAGGGCCTCCGTCTTGTTTAGGGCCACCCTGAGCCCCAGCGCCTCAATACGCCTGACCATCTCCTCGGTGCCGAGAGTGGCCAGGCTCGCCACCTCTTCGAATGTCCTGCCCCGGGCTGTGACGAGCGTGTCGTCAGCATAGCAAATAACGCTCAGCCCGGGGGAGAGACTCCCTCTCAACGCCCAGTCGTAACCGATGTCCCACAGAGTCGGCCCCAGAACCGACCCCTGCGGAACACCGCACGACATGGGCGTCCGCACAATGTCCCCTGCGGGGCTCGCGTAGAGAACACTGTGCCCCTCCAAATAGTCTATGCGGGGTCTAGCCTGCTTCACAATGATAGAGCAATTGGTCTATTTTACGCTCATTAAGCGATTAACGAAGATTTTCTCTTCTAATATCATTGATGTTTTCTGCTTAAAAGATAAAGAAGGCAAATTAGATTTTTACTCTGTCTCCAGACGGATTCCTGTCTATTATATGGTAGGTACAGAGTTCTAAGATAAAATTAATGTTAACACCAGTACCTACCCTTCAACGATAGAGGCGTGAATTGAATTAATAGATTACCTACCACAGATAAATGTCTACCCGTACGCACATTCCGAAGCGTAAAGGTTGTCTGTGCTGGCCATCAACCAACTTTTACGTAACTGCATCGATCAAGAAGACGTCGCGAGGTCAAACGAACAAATAAATAAACACAAATGGACAGTTATTGCTGCCTTATCTTTAAAATGACCAAAAATGATAATGAAAAAAAAAACAACGCTTTGTCTCGAATACCAATATGATTTTTTAACTTTTTATTTCAATAACATCCGCTATTTTTGTACCTGTGCCTTTAGACGTTTATTGCTATCTGCCGATATGGCTCAAGGCACTGGACGCACCAGTAAAACGAAAAACGAAAGTCAAGTCACTCAATCGCATGTTCAAAAGACGGAGAGAGGTCCCATGGTGACTTATGGGACTATATAGCGCTGTTGTTGAATCAGCAGACCAGACTTGTTGCAGTCACACCAAAACCTTTTAAAAGCAAATTTATCTGAGTAATATCAATGTGCTATTGCGTTTTGTTCGGTGAGATGTGTTCGAGTGATTTTATTGGTAGGCAGCGGCCTAAGTCTTTGGTATTGCAAAGGTCCATGGGCGGCAGTTACACTTACCATCAGGTGTGCTGCATGATCGTTTGCCACCATAAGCAATAAAAAAAAATCTCCTCGGTTGTATTACAAGACATCTAAAGAGTTATGTAAATAATTATCACTAATAGGAACGAAACTAACTAACTAACACGAAACATTGTCAATGCTAGGCAAATTGATATGCATCATGCCAATGTACTTGGCATCTGTCTGTCATGCAACTTTATTTAGACTAATTGCTCTTGCAGCGATGTTATCTGTTTTTTTTATTGCTTATGTAGACGAGCAAGCAGTACACCTGATGGTAAGTGTCATTGCCGCCCATGGACCTTTGCAATACCAATGGTACAGCTAGACCGCTGCCTACCAATAAAAACCCCAAACCCACCAAATTGAGATTCTGGTTCTCTCACTGTTTATATAATTTAGTCATACTCTGTGATAGTGTGTAATTTTATACCTATTCTACCATTCATTCTCCTACTCTTATCCCAATTGCTTAGGGTCGATACAATATGTACTCTTCTTTCATAGTACATATTGTAGAAGTTATTAGCAATATTTTTATGACCGGCCGCCTGCCAGACGTCAAACCTTCTTGGTAATGTAATTTTTGACCAAACGGCATCAGATGGAGTTGGCCCAGGTCGTTATAAGGGAAGGGCTCTTAGTCGTCTTTTACGACAACCACGAGCAAAGTAAGTTTATACCTAATCTACCATCGTACAAAAAAGTAAATTAATAACACTTTCTGATAACGATATCTTTATGGTTTACCAAGGTCGGACGGTGGGCGTACTGTGGAAAACTATATAGACCGCAGACTGTGGTGATATTTCAACAATGACCTCTATACAGATTAGAGTAACAAAAAATTTAATGATGAAATCATAAACTGATAATATTATTAATGGAAATCTCTTCCTTTACTTATGGTGGAGTAAGAATACAATTCATCATCATCATCATCATAACAGCCTATATATGTCCCACTGTTGGGCTCGGGCCTCCTCCGTAATGGGAGGGAAATTAACCTACTATACCGCGCTGGTTAAACGTGTTGGTATAGGTTTTTGTTTCGAGTTTTCCATCTCTTGCATAGATGTTATTTGCGTGCTTATACAATTCAGAATACAATTCATCACCCCCTATCTTAACCGTGGGGTATCGTAAGAGACGACTAAGGGATATAAAACGTATATAACATCTATGCGAGAGAAGGAAAACTCAAAACAAAACCCTATACCAACATTCTGACCAGCGTGGTATAGTAATTAGTAGGTTAATTTCCTTCACATTATGGAGGAGGCTTGAGCTCAAAAGTGGGACGTATATGAGCTTAGATGATGATGAATCTCTTGCATATAAGATCAAAAATAAAATCTGCCAATAAAACCTTTGTCAACCTGGCCATATTAAAGATAAGAAAAAAAAACTTCAGTAAGTTTCTCTTGTTAGTATAGGAGGCAGTAGCAGATAGAAAAAAGACTACTCTTATTCCGAGAACAATCTGCATATCCAACAGGATATAAGACCATAGCTTCACTGTAAACCAATTTACTTGCAAGTGATATTAGGTTGAAGAAACAAAGAAAAGAGTTTCTGGAAATAATACAAAGATTTTGGAGTTTTGACCGCAATGTGAAAATGCTATATAACGATTTTTTAATGATTTATAGGATTATATTGAATAACTTCGTCAGTATTTTATATAATGTAATACAGAAAATGATAAAATGTAGTAAATATGATGTAAAGAGGTTATGAAAATACATGTTGTATGTTCTGTAAAAAAATACTGAAGCAATCGCAAATTTGGTTGTCAGCGCACAATTATTGGTAACGTTATGACTTACTGAGCGGCGCCAACTATGAATAAGCTACTCGGAGTTTTTGGCGGGAATCTAAAACGTCATGTGGTGCTCTTGTATTATATTCGATATCTTAGTGTTTTAGCGTGTTATATTAGATAATTTTGATGGCATTTTATGTAATGTGATGTGACGGAACTGCTGAGATGTAGTGAATATCATATAAAAGTGCTTTACAACGTTTTTTCGTTTTTCATCAAAATTCTCGCAAGATACCATTAACAGTGTGGCCATAGCACTGTTGATGGCGACAATTTGACTTACTGACGGACAATGACTAATCTGAAGACACTAAAAACTTGAATACAATTATAACTCGACACTGGCAACAATGGCTCATTTAAGTAGCTGATTGCCAATACATAAAAATAAGAAGAAGAAGAATAAGCTACTCAATATCAAGAAGTGTATAAATATACAAAACTTGTGTATTTTGTAATTTAGATTAAACTGATGGCTACGTTACCAAAGTTTTCAATAAAATAAAAAAGAAATAACTAAGTCCTTGAAGTTAAAGTAAATTAAAATAATAAAAATATGCAATCAGCAAACTCAAAACATTATTATAAATACGATTTTAACTTTTTTTTTTTAGCTAAATGCTGTGAATATTTATACAGTAATTTAATCATTGCTCACTTTATAAACTCGAAAGATAAGTTTGTCTGTTTGCTTGGTTTCCGTTAAGTTTTGAAGAAAAGCATAGGTAATACATAAGATAATAGATTATCCGTGGAGCAAGAAGAGCGGGCAGCAGCTCTCCGTCATTCCATGCGGTGAAGGGCTAAGAATACATTGGTCCCTATACTTTTTTGTAAGAGTTGTAACAATTAGCTAAAGGAGTTTCAAGGTACAACAGTCCCCTTCTCCTCTTTTAGGAAATTTATGATGCTAATTGCGATCGACCTGCAAATACGACCTTGATAGACTAGACTTAAAGAAGGACATGTCATAGTGGTTTGGAAACATCGCAGCAGGTAGTTCAAGCCTGCATATGCGTGGGAAGAATTGATCACTGGAAGCCTACAGTTGAAGAGAATAACGTCTCAAAGTGGAATAGATAAAACCCTTTTTTGTGATAGGTTATAATCTAGATCTCGGACTGATTCGTCTCGTACGATAGTAATGTGGCGTCCGACCTCATAACCTTTGGGATGGATAAATGTAACCTACTACGGTATTGAGTATTACGAGTCGCGCAGGCAAAGCCATACAATATATATAGTAAAGATTAAATAAGATTTGAACGTTAATTATTTAATTAGCAAATACAAAATAATGTACACACACAATGACATCAACTAATGTGTTAATGCGTAATAATAATTTACCAAGAATTTATAATAAATTTTCCACATAATGAACAAATTATTCTTACAACTTATAAAAAAATTTCAAAGAAATTAGCAACCTTTTTTTTTTTTTTTGGTGGACTATGGTGGCGTCTCCTCCCTAAAATCCTCTCTCTTCGCCGTGCGAGCGGGCCACCGGGACCCGATCTTTAACTTCGGTGGAACCCTTTTCTTACTTATGAATGTCGTTAAAATCAACTAAGGTGTATAAATAAACAGTTAATATCTATACAAGAAAAGGAGAACAAGCTAAGACTCTATATCAATCTAACCGACGTGCTATAGTAGGTCTTTTTTTTTAATGCTAATGGTGGCAAACGAGCAAGCAGCACACCTGATGGTAAGTGTGTGTGATGAGCGCTGAGGGCTTTCAAACCGATAAAGTGAGGCGACCGATCTCGAGGCCATTCCCTGTGGGATCGCACCTCGGCGGGTCGAAAGTGGGTTTTTACATTTTTAGGATTTTTAGGCGACATGAATTTCGTCTTCGGCAGCTGGAGCAGAATCGTGGATGTCAGAACCTCGTGGCTTGTGTATGCCTCGATCTAGACGAACGGCTGGACGCTTGGTTGCTACTTGTAGACTTTAATTTATAGATTTCCTTGTCTCGTATAGAGGTTATCTAGATATTATATCACTTAGTTGTTTTTTTTATAGTACGGGCAAGAAAATGGTGATCACTTTGAAATATTTTTATAAATTAAAAGATTAATTCGTCATAAGACAATTCATCGTTAATTCTTCGTAAATTAATATTACACAACTCGTCCACTTAGAAGAGGAATATGGATTAGTGTTATTTCATGCTCTGTGGTACAAATAAATAATACAAACTTGCAAATCTATAGATATATCGAATGAGTTAGCATATCTGAACGTCGCAAACAACACGTGCCGATGGAAATAGAAATTGCAATATCGGTCATTGGTCTTTATCTTACGTAATACTCGTACCAACATTTATAAATAGGGTTGTTACATTTAAAAATACAGTGGAAACTCGATTATCCGGCCCTCAGTTGTACGGATTCACGATTATCCGGACCAATCGCGATCTTGCATATACAAGTTAAATCAATGCAAGCGAACGTGTCGGAACTGGCATTACCTACCCGCACTTCGCGTAATCACTTCACTCGTTTCGTTATTAACAGAATAAATAATTGATGAAAATATGTATGAAAGTATAATACATAAATAGTAAATTGCACAGGTTGTAGGCATATTAGAAAATGTTATCACCATCTCATATACGTCCCACTGCTGGGCTCGAGCCTCCTCCATAATGGGAGGGAAATTAACCTACTATACCACGCTGGTCAGACGTGTTGGTATAGGGTTTTGTTTCGAGTCTTCCTTCTCTTGCAAATATGTTATATGCCTTCACTGCGTCGACCTAAATCCTTTATACGACACGCACAGGCCAGGTGAATTTTATTCTTAATCCGTCACTACACGAATGAACCCATATCTACGGAAAATCCGTACCGATTGCTTTAATATTTAAGCTACCGTGGCAGCTACGTGTAGTAATTAATTCTTTATTCACATTAATATCGTTACAGAATTGTGGAGAAGGCTCGAGCTCAACAGTGGGGCATATTATGAGCTGAGATGATGATGATGAGTATGTGTCACTCTTTTCATCGTACATATTGCAGGTTTTGGCAATAGTTTAATGACCAGTCGCCTGTCTGACTCAACTCAGCTTAGAAATTATTGACCAGCTGGCATCAAATGCAACTGGACCAGGTCTTTATAAAGCATCTTAGCCGTCTTTTACAACATCTAAGAGCAACACAAGGATTAGTAGTACTTATAACCGCCTACAAACGATATAAATTCCCAAATTAACATTTTTTTTTTGCTTTGGGCTATGGATGCGTCTCGCCCCGCCAAATCGGTCTGGAGTGACGGAAGAGACGGCGTGTGACCACATAGACCCACCATGCACACTCCTCTCTTCGCCGTTGGAGCGGGCCACAGGTACCCGATCTTTGTCTTCGGTAACTAAACATAACCAACCCTACCGAATAATTAATCTATATTAGAGCGTGTATTAGAATTACACGCAAACGATCAGAGAAGGTTATAAAAACAACTGATAAGATATTAAAAGATCAAAGTGTTATTATTGTTGCATAAACAAGCTTCTGTTGACTAGTTAGAGTAATTACTTATCTGCCTGGTGACAAAATTTTATTACATTAGTCACACGTGCTCATCGCCTCTTCGTCTCCTGCGGGTATAGTGAGTTACAACAATGGAACACAAGAAGGTATATTTCGAAAGTTGAATATTATCCTAAATTAACACATTACCAGGATAAATGTGGTAATCTAGAAAATTATCTATATGTGTGGTAATTTTTATCCAAATCTGTTCAACGGTGTACTCGTATACGTGATTGAATAACAAACAGTTTAGTGGTAGGATCATGTTGTTGACAGTTTTTTTGTCTACAGCCGCGGACTGGTCCGTCCAGGGTTGTACCACACTCTCGCAGAAGATCGACGTCTGAGTAATGGCAATGTGCTGTTGCGCTTCGTTCAGTGAGCGAGAGAGCCGGCAGTCCAACTGGATGGGTTTGGGTTTTGTATTGTTAGGCAGCGGCCCGGCAAGGTGCATGGGCGGCAGTAATACTTACCACCAGGTGTGCTGATCGCTCGTTTGCCACCATAAGCAATAAAAAAATCATCCAAATATATCGACAAACTTTCACATTTATAATATTAGTAGGATACACAAACACCAAAACACACACAACTAGTGGATAAAATTTTAATCAGCAATAAATGGCACGGAATGCCACGGAAATAGAAAAATACAGGAAAATTAAAAATAGATACAACAAACGACAACAATTAGAAATATAATAAATAAACGAAAAATCTAATAGCGCAACTTAATAAATAAACAGAAAGGCAATTAATTTCACAATAACAAATAATCAGCGTAAAAAAGTAAAAAAAACAAACATTCAAAAGAGAACACTGCCAATCACTGATTATGTTAGGGGCGTCGCGGTCCGGACCTCAAGAGTCTGGACAAACATATAAAAAAAAAAAATAGTAGGATAACTAGCTGATACAACAGGAGATATTCTATTGAAATTCATAAAGAAATAAAAATCCGAACTGCCTTCAAATCAATCGCAGCGTCACCTACCGGGATTTTTAACGTATTATTTTAGAGGTCTAAACTCATCATCCCATTATTATATTTCTAATGAAGCTATGAATTTTTATTAAAAATACTGTAGTGGGTAGATATAAATGTCTGTAATAACGATGACTTACTGGACGTGAGACACCTTAGTCCTCCAAATTCAAATTCATTTATTATGTATAAACCCTGCGAGGGCACTTAGATGTTGTCAGTATTAACATTTTAATTTAATCTAATAAACTACCACCGGATCGGAACTAGACCACTACTGAGAAAATCTGGCAAGAAACTCAGCGGGTTTGTCTATTATTGTTATTTCTTTTCATTTTTTTATATATATAAAAAGAATGGTACTTGAAAAAAAATAGCTCCAGTGTGATGCCCTTCGAACCTAATAGTTTAAATATAATGTAAAAAAGCCAATGGCTGGACCAGATCCCACAAGCTGCACCCGATCACAAGTTAACTACTAGAGCAGCCATCACTCCCCTCCCGTGAACAAGAAAGTAAAAATAAAATACAAATGCGATAGAATACGTAAAAATAGTTTTATTTCAAACTCGTTTTCCATCGCTTTTTTTTTGCGTCTGTCTTTTAGCTGTTAGCCGCAGATGACTGTCACAGCTCAACCCGGACTATGGGTGAGCGCTAAGGGCTCTTAGCCCGGTAATTTTCCATCGCATATATTGCAAGTTTTAATAATAGTTTTATAAGCGGCCGCTACCTGACATGAACCCTTCTTGGGAATGTAATTGTTAACAGCAGCAGACAATTTGACCTATGTGAAGCTCTTGATTCACGTATAATGTAAGGGTAGGTAGTATTCATAGCCGTTATAAAATATTATGCGTAGGTTATTATGTAAAAAAAAAAATACAGACGAGTTGAGAACCTCCTCCTTTTTTAAGTCGGTTAAAAATATGTTTTTCTGTTGTATACTACTATATTATAATAACATCAAAAGCTTACTATACTGTCATTGGAAGTATTCAATTACAATCTTTGGATCCTTTGAAAAAGCAACGTCTCGTTTTACCCTTTTCCTTTGTCTTCGAAAGGTGTTCTCTAGTATCAGTTGTCACAGTAACCAAACTCCATATTCGAGGTCGATCGAATATTTATTAACAATATGACCTTTAACACCTCAGTAATAATATATATATGTATTTAAGAATGGACAAGGTCACCTTCTAATTAAGTAGTTGGTATATTCATTTTTGTTTTAATGTGTACTAAAGTGTGTGTGTGCGTGCGTATTATGGCTATCGATTTTGGTTTATTTTTCTTTCTGTCCAATTTATTTTTTGTTGGCTTTTCTCGTGGTTGTTTTTAATGAAATTTTGTCAACGGAGTTCTCAGTATACACCAAATTATAATATTAAAAAATCTTATACAATAGTTTTCTTTTTTCAAAATTTATAGAACAATGTTAAATTTCTTTATAGCGAGTAGCTTATTGTTGGTGACTGTTTGTCAGTAAATCAAGTCGTTACTATTAATTGGGCGCTGACAGCAAAATTGGCGATTCCTCTTGAAATTTTGGCAGAACATGAAAGTCCAGTTGTTTCCTTAACCATGAACGCTGTAAAGTATTTGAAACTTTAGGTAATTAAAAAATTAAATACAAACGCGATAATATTCATAAAAATAGTTTCATTTCAAATGTGTATACTCGCGTAAACATTAGAAATCTTTATAGAACATGAAAATACACGTAAACTACGATACGACACTTTAGCATTTTCTCTGTATAACATATTATACCAGCAGGTTTAGTCAATATAACACTATAAAAAAACTAAGATCACCACATGACATTTTCAGGTATTCCCCAAAAGACTTTAATAAGGATATAATTGGTGTGTGTATCGTAACTGTTGTTGTGATTTTATCCTTTAATCAGATATTTTTTGTTGGTTTTTCTTTTTCTTGGAGTTTATGACTTGGTTACTAAAACCTTTAAACCAAATCTTGGTTTATAAATTAACTTCATTTAAAGTCATCGCCTGTCATTAAGTCAAATTGTCGCCTTCAACAGTGCCATGCGGCCTCACTGTTAAAGGATCGTTTGAGAATTTTGGTGGAAAACGATAACGTATGTAAGGCACTTATATCATATTCACTACACCATAGCACTTCCCGCGCATCAAATCCAATAAAATGCCATCAAAATTATTTAATACAGCATGTTAAAACAAAGATATTGAATATTATACAAGAGCAACACATGACACTTTTCCTTTTCCGCAAAAACCTCTTTGTTTTTTTTTGCGGCCTCATTTCCATAGAGTATATATTTATTGTTACTATTTTGAGCAACCACGTTCTTGTATTAAATTATATTGTAATTTAAGATAGCATCAAGCGCAGGGATGTATTGCCTAATATATTTTTAATGAACCATAAGTAATTTTTCGCGTACAAAACTTATGATAAAATTTACGTAATTATACAAATAATAGTCGTTAAAACATGTGACAAATTACATATAAAATAAACAAATTTTGGAAAATTAGACTTTAAATACTTTACAAAATAAAACCTTATTTTAATTAATCAAATAGTTTTAGAAAGAGCGTTTTAAATTAGATTTAGTGTGGGCTACCTGCCAAGCGCCCAGTAAAACAAAATCTAATGTGACTTGAACTATCTACTTTAAAGAAAATGCACTGTATATATCGAAGCTAGTTCGTAGCGGGAGGAGAGAGGACGGTCAAATAGTAGTGGACACTACAATCACATTGAACGAATTAAAACACTTTTACCTAACAGGAATGGTATGCGTTTGTACTATTTAGTACAAATATTTGTAACTGTGTAATAAGTATTAAGCCAAAGTATTTGGAGCACGAAATGTTAATACTAATACTAGATAGTGGTAGAGCCATACTCTTGACAGTTCTCTATCTACATCCGCGGACCGGTCTGTCCAGGGTAGCACCACACTTACGTACAAAATCGACATCTAACCAGTGGCAATATGGCGTTGTGCTTCGTTCGTTGAGCGAGAGAGTCGTCGGTCTAAGTTTCTGAATGGCTTTTTACGGATTTGTTGCTTGCTCGTCTGCCACCATAGGCAATAAAATAAAAAATTTTGATGAAAAATCTTCTTTAGGGACGATGGGTAGTTATATACACTATATAATATGCATATAACATCGAGGCAAGGGAAGGAAAACTCAAAATAAAAGCCTATACCAACATGTCTTTCTTTTTTTTTTTCCCCGCAAGGTGGACCATGGATGTGGTCGCGACCCTACAAAAACGTCCGGGGCGACAGAAGAGGCGGCACGCAACCCCATGGACCCACCATGCAAACGCCTCCCTTCGCCGTGCGAGCGGGCCACCGGTACCCGATCTTTGACTTCGGTGGCCCGCCCGGTATACCAATATGCCTAACCCGTGTGGCGTAAGTATGTTAGTAATCTTCCAATTGTGAAGAAGACTTGAGTTGAATAGTAGAATTTATTTTAGATGAATAACTCATCTCAGCTGAACTAGTGGTAGGATCACGCTGTTGACAGTTCTCTGTCTACAGCCGCGGGCCGGTCCGTCCGGGCTAGTGGTAATATACTCTCGCAGAATTGATATTCATCATCGCCTGAGTAATGGCAATCTGCTATTGTGCTTCGTTCGGTGAGGAAGAGAGACGGTAGCCCAACTGGGTGGGTTTGGGGTTTGTATTGGTAGGCTATAGCAAGACCACTGCCTTGCTATACCCTTGGTATAGCAAAGGTCCATGGGCGTGGTAGTGACACTTACCACCAGGTGTGCTACATGCTCGTTTGCCTACATAAGCAATAAAAAAATGACAACACTTATGAATAAATAGATTGTTTATCTATATATATTTTTTAATGTGTTATTATTATATTATGTTGGAGGCGTGTCTAGTGGTTCTCTGGGCTATCAGACAGTAACAGTTCGACGAACAATTAATTTAAACATATTATATCAATGATATCTATACGGGAAGTGATTATTTTATAATTACTTTAAAAGTTTTACTACAGTTTTATTTACATCGTAGTATTTAGTTTAATTATCATTTAAAATTGTTTATGATAAAAACTAGTTTTATATATAATATATAGTTTTTTTTTTCAAGTTATATGAGTTTTTATTAAGTCTATGCGTATTTTCCGTGAGGTGATGGCGTAAGAATACAATACACCAACTCTTCTGCTCCAATCTTGCCCGTGGTGGTAAAAGATGACAAAATAATAAGCGTATAACATTTATGCAAGAGCAGAAATACTAGAAATAAAACCCTATACCAAACCAGTGTGGTATATTAGATACAAACCCATTGTGAAGTAAACACGAACTTAACCGTGGGAAGTACGTGAGCTGATATGATAATTTGCAAGATTAAAAACGGCAAAATCGTATATAGAAATGCAAGTGTAGAGACAATAAAAATAGAATAATACTTGAGGTCATACGGATAAGCCTCATAAGATATTATAGAAAGATAAAACCCGAATTTTGAATGCCTAATTTAAGTAATTTGTCTTCACCGATAGCGATAGTGGTTAAGATATCGATCCCCCGTGCCAGTGCTGCGGAGTTCGATTCCCACGTAGGACAACGACCTGGGCGAACTCCTACAAGTCAGTGAGTAAGTTGATTTGGAGGCTAGATAGTGGCGGATATGTAAGCCCTAAGATTTACTAAGGTAAGGAAAATAGAAGGCAGCAAGATAATAAGCAGCGGCCTAGTTATACCCTTGGTAAAATCGAATGGAGATTTTCTCCTGTTGTGAAAGATCTTTGTAGAAGATACTCTAAATTTCTATATTATCTAGTTTTTTTTATTACTTATGGAGGCAAATGAGCAGGCAGCACTCCTGATGGTAAGTGTTATTGTCGCCCATGGACCTTTGCTATACTAAGGTTATAAGCTATGCCGCTGCCTACCAATACAGACCCTAAACCCACAGTTGAGCTGCCGGCACTCTCGCTCACCGAACAAAGCGCAATATCACATTGCCATTACTAAAACGTCGCTCTTCTACTCAGTGTGGTACTACCCCGGACGGAACGGCCCGCGGCTGTAGACAGAGCACTGTCAACAACGTGGTCCTACCACAAATAGATCTTCCAAATATGATATCTGGTGATCGAAATCTATTTAATTACTCAAACATTACACTCCTCCGGCTTACCTCTAGGCTATCATTGTGATTAACTCAGAACCTGAGGTCTGAATTATTATAACATATTATAATAAGTAAGCGACCCCGCCGTTGTCTAAGTGAATTACTATATAAACTTTGGCTTAGAACTTAATTAAAAAATTACTCACTTTCATTGGCCGCCTGATTAAAAGGTCAGTTAGCAGTTTTATACAATTAGATTACCTGCTTTGCCTCTCGTTCATAATTCTTGGCTCTCAATGAATATTCAAATTTACCTGAAACAAGGTGAATTTTAATTAGTTTTGTAATTATGATACTTTGTTGACACAGTGAATATTAGGGACTAGGATATTTTTTAAAACGGGTTATATACATCACTGATATTATCATTTTAATTACAGAGTAATGATAGTATACATTTTTTTTTTTTTTATGGCTTATGGCGGCAAACGAGCAGACAGCACACCTGATGGTAAGTGTCACTGCCGCCCATGGACCTTTGCCAATGGTATAGCTAGGCCGCTGCCTACCAATACAACCCTGAACCCACCCCAGTTAGGCTTCCGGCTCTCTCGCTCACCGAACGAAGCGCAATAGCACATTGCCATTACTCAGACGTCGATCTTCTGCGAGAGTGTGGTACTACCCCGGACGGACCGGCCCGCGGCTGTAGACAGAGAACTGTCCACAGCGTGGTCCTACCACAATTCAATACATATAAAATTAACCGCCAATAATTGGGATAAAAGTAGGATAATGACGGTAAGCATATATATATATTACTAAGACCATTCCATCTTGTTACCTTTAAATTAAATTACTTATTTTTTTTATCATCATTCAACCCTTCTACTTTTGGACATAAAGACAGGAAATAATATCATAATCCCCCTTGCTTTGCGGGCGGGTTGGTAATAGCAGTTGGTGTTATTTGCCCAGGAACCTCCTTGTGATCCTTTAGTAACATGTTCAGATTCCCACGGGAAGGTAACGTAAGATGATATTTTGTATTCTAATACGTCACCACATAAGATAATTAATTAATTCTATAAGGAAACTATTGTACCTACTCAGTCAATTCTAAAAATATTTCGTTATAAATAATAACGTGATTGAGTAGGTAGTAAGCTAATAAAATTTGTGCAAAATTGATAAGCCTTTACCGAGACATTTGCAAATACAAGTTAATTTAATAAATTGAACGAAACATCTACGTATAATATGATCCCTTGAGAGAAAACCGGATTAAATTTCACCAGGAGCAACGGGAAGGTTAATTAATAATAGGCACAACGGCGAATACCTTCGCCTTATTACGCAATAGGGTTTATGAATAAAAATCACTGGAATTTTTCATTTGTTTTTTTTTTTTGGCGTTTTGCAGGAAACGTTAAAACGTCACATGTATTATATTCAATATTGTAGTGTTTTTACGTGTTTATATTTGATGGCATTTTATGTAATAAGAGAAAGTGCTGCGGTGTAATTAATTTGACATAAAAGTGCTTTACTAATATTTTCGTTTACTGGCAAAATTGTCAGAACAAACCAATGTGGCCATGGCATTCTTGACGGTGACGGTTTGACTTACTTACAAAGACTGGCGATGACTTTAAATGAAGTGATAATTTATAAATAAAACTTGGCACAAAGCAACAGATAATTCGAAGATATGAAGAAACTAATAATTTGTGAAGAAAATTGTAAAAAGACGGGTGTATGTGCTGTTTCTTTTGCCTGTTCATACGGACGAATATAATCAAAAATAATCTATATTTTTTATAAGTCTATATTTATTGTAGAATTTTAGCAGGCAAGGAAAAGTGCACTTCCGATCAGCCTCTCGCCGTCCGTTTCTGGACGTAGCATAAAATATCATTTGCCGCTGTTGGTGAAGTTCTTATCGTAATTGCGAAGCTTGGTAAGCATTTAACTACCGCAGTAAGGAATTATAAGTTTCCTAAGAGAGGACTGATCCTCATTAGTCTGGTAACTCTTTAGCTGATTTTAAAATACTAATAACTAAATAAGAAAAAGGAAATAAAAAAAGGCAAACAACTTACACTTATTTTTGTTAAAAATACAAAATAAAAATTAAATATAATACAATGTTGTCAAAATTCATAATTATGACTTCGTATAAATTTTAATTAACTTTATAATAGAAATGCCAGCTGGTACTCGGCCATCATTTATATTAAAATTGCAATAAATCTTAATTTTATACAGACAAATTGTTCTCGGCCATTATCAGTGGCCTTTTTAAATTCTATTTTGTTTAATTTCATGTAATGACAGCTTCACGGCGGTACTTCACATCATGTACGCGATCTTTATTGAGAGTATTATAGAATTATTTATTTGGCCAGTATAAGAGGCAAACACAGTAATTTGTAAACATCTGTAAAGGAACGTTCACTTCACAGATGACAAAAGCTAACGAGATGCTATAAATATCATTATTGTACGTCTCGTATTTTTCTCACGTTGCACTTATAGGATAATATTATAATACATATGTCAAGAAAAACATTCGTCTAAACGTATTTGATATTTTTAAAAAGCAATTATTTTGTTTAAAGTAAGAAAATAGTTGATTAAAAAAAATATTCGAGGACGTCGGATAAAATATTTTGTATCTGTCAGGATCACGACCGTAAAAATTAATGTATCAAAATATTTATTTTTTTAAAAGCTTCATAATCGCAACGCGCTGTTTTCTTTCGAAAATGGCTTAGTAATTCTTTGTCGTTTAATTGCAATTAATAAAAATAAAAAAAGAAACTAAACTGTTTAGTCATTAGAGAGGGAGAGAGAGAGAGAGCGAGGTAGTGAGAGGGAGAGTGAGAGGGAGAGGGGGAGAGAGAGAGACTTTTGAACTTTTTTCCAACTTTTTTTAATTTTATTAAGTGTACTGTCATAAAAACGCATCAATAAAAACTGTAAAAAGAAACAATATTTTATTTGAAAATGCCCTAATTAAATAAACAATCTTTAGAACAACGCTTAAAATTTCTTTTGTGTGGTAGCGGCTACGAATACTACCAACCCTTACTTTGCTCGTGGATGTCGTAAAAGACGACTAAGAGCTTTATAACGAACTGGGCCAACTCCATCTGATGCCGGTTGGTCAACAGTTATATTCCCATGGAGGGTCGAATAGGGTGAATAGGGGCACATATTGCGTCGACTCCAAGTAATTGGGACAAGAGCAGGAGAATGATGATGAAATGAAAATTAAAAAAAAATACTTTTGAAATTTCGTGCCATTTTCGACGTAGTTACGAGTATAAACATAGCTGTTCATTTACAATGCTTGCAGCATTGTAAACCTATGGCTGTATGGGATTTGTTTTCTTCATTTATGGCATTGACATATTACTAAATGATAAATAATATAAAAATTATGAGGCGTGCGCTTTTGGATTTTCCAAATTATTTTTAAATTAGTTTTTATAGTGTGTAAGATTTGTAAAATTAATTTTATGTAATACTGGCTGAATAAATTTACGTTGATATATAAATAAAACAAAAAAAGTACAAATTTAAAATTCATAGAACACGATGGTAACGACATCTGATTGCATTCTTAATTATAATTCTCTCAACAGATAATCGATGAATTATTTAAATTATTTCTTTAAATTTCATTTCTAATACACTACCGGTTTCAAGCAACGTAACAGCCTTCACTCAACCGTAAAATATTACTTTCAATTAACTCCCGAAATTAAAATAACCGATACTATAATAATAATTCGAAAACAATAAGCTTATACATGCGGCAATTATTATTTTATTTATTTTTAATTGCAAGCGGTCAACAAAGAGTTCGTTATGAGGAAATCGTGCCTGACCGCCAAAATACACGTGAGTTTTTATTTTTCGTATTTTATTGCACCTCTTTCTATTTCCTACTTTTAACTTTAGCTGTTCTATTTCATTTTCTTTTGTTCCGAAGTTTGTTTTTGTGTGGTTCGTCACTTTGTATAGGCAAATATAGTAAAGACCATACAGCCAAATGTTAGATATATATTTTTAACAAATTATAGTAACAATAGTTCATATCGTACAGCTTGTTCAATAACAATGTTAGTCAATAAGTCAAGAATTTAAATTTAATAGAGCGCTGGTTCCCCATATAAGGTCTGAAAATTTTCACAGTTCATGTGTACAATAAAACACTGTTTATCATATTCATAACAGCTTACATTTATACCTTACTTTGTACATAAACTTGATAAAGTTTATGTATTTGATATAACACCCAAAACATTAAAATATTAAATTAAGAGATTATCACGTTCACGTCAAACTCTCTAAGGAATAAATCCTTGTAGCAAATTTGACAAATATAATAATGGCCACAAATAAACAGCCAGAATTCTAACGAACGTAATATATATATATATGGATTATACAAATCATGTTTCTTCGTTGCTGAATGTTGTCGATTCGATTCTCAAGTGAGACTTGAGAATCGAATAAATCTTAATTTTAACAGACAAATCTACTACTCTACAAGAGTTTGTGACTGACTCTACAAGAGATTGTGTTGCAAAAATTATTGTCAATAGTTTTATGACCAGTCGCTTGTCTGACGTCAAACATCCTTGAGTATGTAATTGTTGACCAAATGGCATGAGGTGAGGTGGCCCAGGTCGATATAACTCCCTTAGTCGTCTTTTACGACATCTTTTATGTCAAGCAAATGTTCGTACTAAAGTAAATATTGACAAAAAAAAATCTTATTGTATAAGATAGTCTATTAAGGATCTATGTTATAACACATAATAATATGACAAATAGGAATGGAGCAGTGACTATAAATGTTAACAAATCAGGTAACAATGTTACATCGCACGTCAAGCGTTATGCATAGTAGTGATTGAATGACAACTGGCAACATAACAAAAGCGATGACAGATGCATTGTGAATGTTTTTGAATGTTGATATTATTTTTTATCTCACGGAACGACAATAATAACATTAAATACCTCTAATTAATTACATTCCCAAGGAGGGTTGACGTCTGGCAGGCGGCCGGTTATAAAACTATTGCCAATAATTTTTACAATATGTACTATGAAAGAAGAGTACATATTGTATCGACCCCAAGTAATTGGGATAAGAGTAGGAGAATGATGAATGAACAATAAATACCTTAAATACTTAGTCCATGCAAGTGAAGCTGCTAAAGTGATGGAAAACAAAACACAAGATCGCGCTTTGAGGGGGCCATCAGAACCATGGACTCCCCTTCGGTGGCTAATCTGACGGGTTACCCTTTCACATATTTTTAGTGGTGGCAAACGAGCCAGCACCACATGGTAAGATGGTAAGTGACACTGCCGCGCCTGGACTTTTGTAATACCAGGGTATAGGCCGCTGCCTACCGTGAAGAAAGTGCTCTTCTTAAACCTCATTTCATTTCATTCAAGATCTTGCAAGTACGTGGGAGAAATGATCGCTGGAAACGTACAGTAGACGTTGTATCAACTCACTTAAACAACTTTCCAACCTACGCTACGATGTAGTTCAAGGACTTAATCATTCTTCTGACTATCCAGGGAATAAAAACGTTAAAGCGAAAAATATATTAACAAAGTAATACCGCAAAAACATTTCAATGCAAACCGCGTCGAATTTTTCGACATCTCATTCATCAAAACAGCTTACCGGACCAGTTACGAAGACGTACAACATAATGCCAACGAAAAAACAATAACCATTTAACCTTTCTACTAAGTAAAATAAGAAATACAGCCTATATTATCGTGGCTTCAAATAATAAAAAAAAAATGAGAAAATATTCTTAATTAGATGCTGGCAGTTGTATTAATTTATTACAGTAGGGGTTTAAATTAAATATACCGAAGACGAGGACTCTGTACCGATCGCTAGCATAAGAGGTGGATGGAGAGGTAAGCGTATGGTAGGTTTCGGTTTTCACATCGTCCCTTCCACTGACCCGGACGGTTTAGGGGGATTATAACTTAAATATAGCCAATTCCTAAAACGAAGGGTTACACCAAAGATTTTATATATATTTGTAACTCAAATGGCTAAACGACGTAATTATGGCTATATATTTTACTACCTGTACTAGGCAAAAAACCTTTGTACTGCGGGGAAGTTTATAAGTCAGACACAGAAAAAGCATTCATTCATCATTTCAGCTCAGGTAGTCCCAGTGTTAGGCTCGAGCCTCCTCCATAACGAAAGGAAAAATGATCTACTATACCACGCTGGTCAGACGTGTTGGTATAGGGCTTTGTCTCGAGTTTTCTTTCTCTTGCATAAATGTTATATGCGTTATTATATTCCTTAGTCGTCTCTTACGATCACCCACGGGTAAGATAGGGGGTGGTGAATTGTATTCTTACTCCGTCACCACACGGAATAAATTACGGAATAAATTACATTTTATTCTTGGCGTGGTAGATCGGTATATTAATCACTAGGCCATTTATGTAATCCTGTGTTTATCCTGTAATTTATTCCGTGTGGTGATGGAGTAAGAATACAATTCACGGTGGGTGACTTAAAAGACATCTAAGAGATATATACTCGTACATATAACATCTATGCAAGAGAAAGAGAAATCGAAATAAAACATTATACCAGATCGTCCGGCCAACGTGGTATAGTAGGTCAATTTCTCTTCTATTGCGTAGGAGGTTTGGCTTGACTAGCATATCGGCAGATCAGCAGACCATCAGCAGTGGGGCGTATGTGAGCTAAGATAAATCATGCATTTTTCTTCCAATTGGGAAAGTGTATTACTATCTCCAACAGGGGGCCTCAATGGATTGTTGGATAGGTTGAATCTTCAACTCTAGTTTGGAGAAGTTTTCGATGTCTGGTAACGCACTCGAAGCGACGATCTTGAAACTTCGTAATATTATATAAATTCTAAGTTATTTCGGTATTAAAGGCAAGGACGTTGTAAATTTACACGTAGTTCCATAAATTTAATTTTATGGGGTAACATGGAAAGTTTTAGGAGAAAATCCATTTATATATTGCAAAGGATTAGTAAATAGTAACAATATATTTAATAATAGTGTTTCGGGAGGTATCTGTGTAATGTTGTTCGTAAGGAGGAGACTCCAGTGTGTCGTCAATGCGGCTATGAGGAAGATACCACCCAACATGAGCTAGAATCGTGACCTGCAGAATGGAACCGCGACATCAACTGTCCTCCACCTTGGGTTTGGAGCTGTCCTTGCCCACTGTCTTAAGTAAGATGGTGGATGATGAAGGTTCGTGGCAAGCAATGGTCATCTTCTGCGAAGCTGTTGTATCGAGCAGGGAGGCTGAGGGACGGGATAGAGAGGCAAATTTTCACCCCTTATCGCTTCAGAGAGCGCAGAGAAGAAATCGAGCCAGCCTGGTACGTACTTCTACTCTGCGAATGGGATCTAGGGCACCGGGTGCAAGGGTTTCGGCCGCCGTCCCACCCCAAGCATATGGCCTTAAGGAGGTATCAGCGCCTGTGTTCCTAGGCTTTACTTGAGCTGTTAAGGGGAGAGAGTGGTACTTTCCCGAGGTGAGTCCCCGTACTGTGGATGTGTCGGCCCGACGAAGTTGCGGTGCATGTGAAAAGGATCCCATGACTTCGCCATAACCGTGAGGAAGGAATAGCGTGTGGTTTTTAGCAGGTAGTGGCGCTACAGTTAGCGCTGAGCCCGGCATACCCCATCTCTCTCCTGAGAGGTGGGTGCATGCGTAAAGGCATTTTACCACGCAATAAAAAAAAATGTAGTGGCCTAATTAATGATAATATAGTGAACTAATTAAATCTCACGTAAAGCATTCAGATATTTAATAACAGATTCCTACCACATATGGTCTAATTTAATCAATTAGTTTATATAAGAATGGATTTTGTCCATGACTTCGTTAACGTAGAAATGATCCTAACGTTTGAGATTCCATAAAATGTTTTCTTACCACTTGCATATGTCACAAAAAGAAAGCGTGCTGTTATTCGGGAGCTTGTAATTTGGTTTAAAAAAAAGGTTTTAGTTATTACAAACCTTTTTATTGATTATAAAATTAATAAAATGATTTTTAATTATAAATCGCCCAGCGCGAATAGGATCTGTGACCGGACTGACTAATGGATAGTGGGATGCGAGGCAGACGAGAGTTTAGAAATGCTGATATGGCAGAAAAAGGGGAAAGCTAAAACAGGGCAGAGTTATATTTATAACACCTCCCCAAGAGAAGAAAACTCATGGTTAAAGTAAGTTTGAAATTAATTTAAATATGTTTAATTTCAGGTTAGTCAATTTCAGACAATGGTAGTTATGGTTGCACTTTTTGCACCCCCTTAGAGGTTGCATTTATAAAAAATGTTTTTTAGTGCTACCTACATCATTAAACGTTATATAAACGTTTCAACAACCTGACTTTATTCCAATTCCTTATACATATATATTTACATTATTATAACTTTAGCACAAAAGTTTAAGTAGGTACTTTTATTAGACATGTCTTTCAAGGGAAACACCCTTTCAGAAATTTAATAGCGTTTCTAAAATTAGACGAGAAAGTTTGTTCTAAATATAGCCTATTTTATTTCCCGAGAGGGTCGTCACATGTTTAACGACTTTTAAGAAGGATGTAAGGCACAAAAATAAGATAATTATTCGAATGGGAACTGTATTAGAATACAAAATATGACTTTATCTTTTATTGCGTATTTTATTAGACGAAGATTATTTTAAATATATATTATGACCGTGCAACGAGGATATTGTAAAGGAAACAGATTTTAGAGTTGAAATTAACATGAGTTTGACACACATTAGACAATTATATTAATATATTCTGCACACAGCAGTGCGCGTCGGGGGCTCGCAGACGCAGCTGCGCACTCGCCCTGATGATGAGCATCGGATATGACCGAAACTCGGGTTGACATTATCGACTCTAACGTGTGAGTATTGCCGAAAAACACAATTGTCTAAAAGGAAACAGATATTTCGCATTCGTAACGTCGACGTAAGAGAGCGTGTAGGTATGAAAGAGAGTATTGGTGTAAAGATGCAAGAGGGGATGCTCCGATGGTTCGGACATGTGGAAAGAATGCCGAACGAACGTCTGGTTAAGAAGATATACAATGCGAAAATGGAAGGATGTAGGTACCGGGGGAGACCGAGACTCACCTACTTAGACCAGATTGGTCACGTACTGAAGGAAGGTGGAGTTAAGAGTCTCCGAAACCGGCGAGCGTGTATGAAGAGAATTATGAATGTTGAGGAAGCGAGTGAAGTATGCAAGGATAGAGTTCTCTGGCACTCTGTACTCTCTGCCTACCCTGCAAGGGATATGGCATATGTATGTATGTATGGAACAGATGTTTAAAGTAAATTTTAACGAAAATAGAAACGAGAACAGATCCTGAAGATAAAGAGTCATCATCATCATCAATAGCCTACTCTTATTCCAATTAATTGGGCTCGATGCAATAAGTATAACTGTTCTATCGTAAATATTGCAAAAAAATATTGTCAATCGTTTTATGACTGGCCGCCTGCTTGACGTCAACCCTCCTTGGCAATATAATTGTTTACCGGACATCAGGTGGAGTTGGAGTAGGTTGATATAAATTTAGTGGTATTTTACGGTATCCACGAGCAAATAAAGGGTTTTTGGTATTTAGGTACAATTGGCTTAGCTGTGTGGTAGCGGTTACGAATACTACCAACCCTTACTTTACTCGTGGATGTCGTAAAAGACGACTAAGAGCATTACAATGACCTAGGCCAACTCCATCTGATGCCGTTTGGTCAATAATTACATTCCCAAGGAGGATTGACGTCTGGCAGGCGGCCGGTCATTAAACTATTGCCAATAACTTTTACAATATGCACTATAAAAGAAGAGTACATATTGTATCGACCCCAAGTAATTGGGATAAGAGTAGGAGAATGATGATAAGTGTAATTGGCTCAACTTAAAGCTTTTAGTTGTCATTTAATGGGAGGGAAATTGACCTAATATACAACTGGTCAAACGTGTTGGTATAGGGTTTTGTGTTGAGTTTTGCTTCTTTTGCATAAATGTTATATGCGTTTCATATCCCTTAGTCGTCTCTTACGATCACCCACGGTTATGATAGGGGGTGGTGAATTGTATTCTTATTCAGACACCGGTTTTTTTTTAGATTTGTACGGAATAAAGTCTATTTGGTGAAATAGTATGAATTAGAAATATTAAATGCCAACAATTAAATTCAACAATAAAGTTTGTATAAAGTTTGTATTTGTCTCGTTAGCAGACCAACATTCATGAAACAGATGATACTGGAATCAATACGCTTACCCTAACCACCCACAACCCACTTTTGTAGGAGGCAACATTGCGCAATTGCAACGAACCTTGACCTTCACCTTGACCTGTGACATTAACGTATACACATTACTACAAATATCAAAGTTTATTCAATGAACTATTCAACGTAAATGCATTTTATATTAATTTAGATAAAGGTATGAATAATAATCGCCAATATGTCAGATAAGCGTGGCGATTAATGGTATTATCAACCTTTTGAGGAGACCTGTATTATATAGAAATAAATAGTTTTGCATATTTAATTTCCGTTTGGTGATGGAGTAAATCAACATCAATGGCGAATACATCACTCACCTTCGATTCGCAGATGATATCGTAGTCATGGCAGAATCCCTGGAGGACCTTAGCACCATGCTCAATGACCTCAGCAAGGTCTCCCAACTAGTAGGACTGCAAATGAACATGGACAAGACGAAAATCATGTCTAATGCCCATGTCATTTCTGTACCGGTCCTGGTTGGGAATGCGATTCTCGAAGTTGTCGATTACTATGTTTACCTAGGACAAACAGTCCAATTAGGTAGATCCAATTTCGAGAAAGAGGTCAGCCGACGAATCCAACTCGGCTGGGCAGCGTTCGGGAAACTTAGGAGGATCTTCTCGTCTAATATTCCGCAGTGTCTGAAAACAAAGGTTTATAACCAGTGTGTGTTACCAGCGATGACTTACGGCACTGAAACGTGGTCTCTAAATGTCGGCCTCATAACAAGGCTCAAAGTCGCTCAGCGTGCTATGGAGAGGGCTATGCTCGGTATTTCTCTACGTGATAAAATCCGAAATACGGAAATCCGTAGAAGAACGGGTGTAACCGACATAGCCCTAAGGTTTAGCACGTTGAAGTGGCAATGGGCAGGCCACATCGCTCGACGAACCGACAACCGTTGGGGAAAAAAGGTTCTCGAGTGGCGACCACGAATCGGACGACGCAGCGTAGGACGACCCCCCACTCGGTGGACTGATGACCTCATCAAGGTCGCAGGAAACCGCTGGATGCAGGTGGCACAGGACCGTTATAGATGGCATTCTCGTGGGGAGGCCTATGTCCAACAGTGGACGTTTACAGGCTGATGGATGGATGATGATGGATGATGGAGTAAAAATACAACCTCATTTCTTGCCCGTAGGCGTCATAAATAAAAGGACTAAGGGATAAAATATACATCTAAGTAAAAAAGGAAACCTCGAAATGAAACCTTATACCAACCTGACTCACATTTTCTTTTTCCCGCTGTGGAAATTTACACATTTACACAATGCCGCCATCTATGAAGACGGGGAGATTTGTTTAGAGCTCACCGGCCGCCGCACGACCGAAATACCCACTAAACAGAAGCGGCTCCATCCGCACTTTTACAGGGTGCCAGAGAGATCGTCTGATGACATTCAATCCTCGACAACCCAACATCAATCCTGACCTAATGGTGAATAGGTCCAATTTCCCTCCTATAGTGAAAGAGAATCGACTCTAGCAGTGGGACATATGTATATGAGCCGAGATGATGATAATATTCAATTAACAAATGTTTCTAATAATAAAAATTAAATATTAAAGAAGACGTACTTATTATAGTTTAAGTTAGTCCTATATTTAAGACTGTATGTGTAATTTAAATTACTGAAATTTAGCATTTAATATGCTTAACTATTTATAAAACCCTATTACGAAGCGAAAAATGATGTCACAAGCGGGAAGCCTATAACAATGTGTAAACATTGTCGGCTAGATGACATACCGTCACCTTAAGACGTAAATATGATACGAAGCGAAATTTGCATGTCCTACAATAAGTCACGGTGGTGTAGTGGCAGCACAATTGGGCCTGTATGTGTAATGTTTATTGTATATCCAAATAAGAAATTACGACATCTCATCCATCCAGCGTGATACAAAAGGCTACTCTCACTTCTATGGAAGCTTAATAAAACATGACATATATAGTAGATACGAGAAAAACAAGAAAATTAAAATTAAATGTATAATGATGAATGACTTCATTTGCAAGCTAAAATTAGGAATAGTGTTATAAGAGAGCGCTGTGGTGTGAATGAAGAAGTAGTGATAAAGATCAAAAAGAGTATGCTGAGGTGGTTTGGACACTTAGAAAGAATGAGTGAAGAGAGGTTGACGAAGAAAATATATAAAGCAAGCGTGAGTGGGACGAATACAAGGGGAAGACCTCGTCATAATTTTCTGGATCAAATTAGCGATGTATTGACGAGAGGTCATATTAAGAGTATGCGTAATCGTAGAGCATGCATGAAGACTGTTATGAGTGTGAATGAAGCGATGGAAGTATGCCAGGATCGTGGTTTGTGGCAATCCGTAGTCTCTGCCTACCCCTCTGGGAAACAGGCGTGAAGCTATGTATGTATGTATGCAAGCCATTATTACGTGAATTATGTTCGCATTCATGAATTCACTGCACAGATTGCATAGTAGTTTTATTACCAACCTTACGTGCTGAATACCACGAGTATGATCCCCATATAGGATAATTCTTTGTGCAATTCATAAATAAATTTTCTGTGCTGAAAACTAATTTAAATTCACCTTAATTTTATTAATATAACAGTTAACACGACAAAACGAATTCACATTATTAAAATTGTACCCCAATATTACGGTAGAATCAATTAAACCTTTCTTCTTGCCCTAATCTCAAAACATACAAGGGACAATTATGTGACATTTTGCGGAGCCCCTTTTGTGACCATTGTGTACAATCGCGCTTGGGTCAAAATTTAATTAAACCGCGGTTGTAACACTAGAATACTATATTTCATTAACAAAGAATAATTACTATGAACAAAGCATAAAACAATTTGCACAAATAAAAAGATGGAATTATTTTAATGAAAAATATAAATCTATGCGTACTATAGTATCTGTTAAAGACTAAAGATGTTTTTACTTTATTGTTTTCTACAATGACTTTCTTCGTTGTCTGTCTACAGCCGCGGTACGATCCGTTCGGGGTAGTTCCACACACTCGCAGAAGATCGACGTCTGAGTAATGGCAATGTGCTATTGCGTTTCGTTCGGTGAGCGAGAGAGCCGGAAGCCCAACTGGGGTGGGTTTGAAGTTTGTATTGGTAGGCAGCGGCCTAGCTATAATCTTGGTATTGCAAAAGTCCATGGGTGGCAGTGACACTTACCATCAGGTGTACTGTCTGTTCGTTTGTCACTATAAGCAATAAAAAAAGACCGTGATAGGAACCTGTCAGGCACGGAAAAAAATCACGATACTACTATGTCAACTACAAAGACGCGTAGGGGCACCAGCAAAATATCCTCGGCGTATTGTTAACAATTCGTGCCTAGCACGTGACGGTTTTAATTGGTGACGAAATGGTGAAGTGGACATAACATTTTATCTGATATTTTTCTAACATATTCGTAGTATAAAACGGTGTGAAATGAGGGCGATGACCTGGCAGCAGGCTGGAGCGTCAACGGGGGATGGTACCTGAAAGGGTAACCGCCGGGCTGGCCACGGATGTTAAGGAAGCGGTACCAGTGGCCGGCCCAATGGCGATGGGGAGGGAATACGGTAGGTAATGGGATCACAAGTCGCTCTTCCGTCGCCCCGTGACGAGGAAGACGTAGCGTCCATACGAGTTTGCCTACTCTTGCATAGGCAAGAGAAGGAAATCTCTAAACAAAAACCTATATGTTATATGCGTTTTATATCCCTTAGTCGTCTTTTACAATCATCCACGGGTAAGATGGGTGGATGGATGGATGAGGGGGTGGTGAATTGTATTCTTACTCCGTCACCACATGGATAATCTATTTATATACAGATGACAAATAATTGGCAGTCTTCACAAATGGTGTAATGGTTAATACACCGTTCTACTGTCATCGAAACGATTCCTATGTAGGACAATACTACGTACGAATCAAAAGTTATTCTAAGTCTGGGGGTAATTTCTGTCTGTTAAATAGTAAGTTTGTAAACTCCCCCAGAATACAAGGATTATTTTCATAGCCTCGAAATTGTTTGTATAAAAAAAATGGTCGAATGACAATTTGTTCCTGGTGTGGTCATATGTTAAATAGCACACATTATCATTCTCCTACTCTTATCCCAATTACTTGGGGTCGATACAATATGTACTCTTCTTTTATAGTACATATTGCAAAAGTTATTGGCAATAGTTTTGTGACCGCCCGCCTGCCAGACGTCAACCCTCCTTGCGAATGTAATTGTTGACCAAACGGCATCAGATGTAGTTAGCCCAGGTCGTTATAAGGCTCTTAGTCATCTTTTACGACGTCCAGGAGCAAAGTATTAGTAGTGTTCGTAGCCACTACCATACAGCAGCAGTCTAGTCTATAATGGATCAGTATAATTAAAATAATTTAACTAAATAATAATTCAATGAGAATAAATAAAACCTTTTATTACTTTGATTGTATTTCATTCAATTTCATTCCATTCGAATGGAGAGGGTTAACTAAACGCACGTAGTCATTTCCATAATAACGTAGCATACGCTACGAGTTTAGTTCTACGCATAATAAACATCGCTACGCATTTACATATTCAAATAACTGTTGAAAATATATGCGATAATTTCTTTTTTGGTATTCATGCGACAGAAAATGTAGGCAACATCTTCATTTTTTTATTTTCACGTCAAGGACAGATTATATAAATGATTTTTTTTAACATTTCTGACGATTTCACGTGCGCTTACATATATATACATTTGAACTGAAACCATTTAGTAGTTTCAGAATCATCATCAACTTGCTCTTATCCCAATTTATTTGGGGTCGACGCAATATGTCTTCTCCTTCCATACAACTCTATCAGACGTCATCTCTGTGGTCACTCCTTGTCTATCCATGTCATGTTTCACGCAGTTCATCCATCTTTTCTTCGGTCTTCCCTTACCCCTTAAGCCTTCAGCATTCATACTTAAAACTTTCCTCACAACATTACTTTCATCCCGTCTCATCACATGTCCATACCATGTCAATCTTTCACTTCTTAACTTTGCCGTCACTGGCGCAACTTTCAAATTTCCTCTTATATGTTCATTTCTTATTTTATCCATTCTTGTCACACCACACATCCATCTCAACATTCGCATCTCCGCCACATGCAGTAGTAGTTTCAGAATATAATTAATATTTGAAATAAAACTAATTTTAAGGATTCTATCACGTTTGTATTTGATTTTTAATTTCCCGACGTTTCCAACATTTTACAGGATCCTCCCGTGACCATGAACGCTGTAAAGTGTTCGTAACGTCAGGAAATTGAAAATCAAAAACAAACGTGATAGAACTCGTAAAAGTAGTTTCATTTCAAATGTGCAATACTCGCATAAACATCAGAAATCATTATTATTAATATTTGTTGATGGCACTAAGAATTGGTCCTGCGTGGACTTAAATACAAAAAAATCATTTATATATCGCTGAAATTATTATCCTACGTAGACTTAATCTCAGAACAATAATTTGTAGCTGACTTATATAATTATCCTACACGAACCTTTATTCAGTACAATTATTAAAAAAAAATATCCGAAATAGACTTAAATTGAGAACAATTGTATTAACTCGAACAAAGAATTGTTCGCTCAAGAATCGAATACCCAAATTCTACTAATCATACTACCCCATGTTACACTTTATTATAAACTCAATAATACTAGTATTTTAATTATAATACAATATCAATAACAATGAATTATAACAATTTAAAAGCAAGTAGAATTTATTGAATCAGAAACAGCCCTAACTCTATTGTCGAAAATTATTTCATGGAGGGAACCTTTTCTTGTGTTCGTTTGTTAGGATCAAGTACTTTAGAAGACAAATAACAGCAAAAACAATTCAGAAATGGTTCGTGGGAATATAATTAAAATCTCATAAAATATATTGTTATTACTACAAATTTAATCGTGTTAGAATATAATGGTGTTGATTTAATTAAGCTTTTTGTATATCTATATTTTCCATATTATAAAAGCGGGACCCTGTACGTAGTAGGTACATACTCTATGAGTAGAATAAATGTGTCCAAAAAGACACATCCAAAAGTACATAAGGGAGACCTCGTGCCTATTTCTATGCATGACAATAAAAGTTTGATTGGGAGAGAAGACATGAAAGTAGAATAACTGCTGTAAAGATGAGTCTGAAAGTAAAAAATAGGAATAATGTTAAAAGAGAGCGCCGTGGCGTGAATGAAGAAGTAGTGACACAAATTAAAAAAAGGTATGCTGAGGTGGTTTGGACATGTAGAAAGAATGAGTGACGAGAGGTTGACGAAGCAAATATTTTATATAAGAAGCGTGAATGGGACGCCTAGAAGGGAAAGACCACGTCATACTTTTCTAAACCAAATTGGAGATTTGTTGACGAGAGGTCATATTAAGAGTATGCGTAATCCGCAGAGCATACGTGAAGACTGTGATGAGAGTGAATGAACGGATGAAGGTATGTTAGCATCGTGGTTTGTGGCAATCCGTAGTCTCCGGCTAACCCTCTAGGAAACGGGTGTGAGGCTATGTGTGTATATAAAAATATATTGTAGATACAGATTATTTGATTTGCCGTATGGTGACGGAGCAAGAATACAATTCGTCACATCCCATTCTTGCCCGTGGGTGTCGTAGAAGAGTATTAAAAGATATAATAATATGAAGAGATAGATGTGGAACTATGAAAAAGAAGGGCAACTCAAAATAAAACTTTTGAATTTCTTATAAAGCCTCTCTTCTCTTATAGTCGCCGCCACAATAGAAGGCAAATTGTCCTACATATAGAACGCTTATCAGACGAGATTTCATTTTAAATTTATCGTTTATTACGTCCGCTTAATAATCATTTGCGATCACTCACGGAAAAGGAAGAAGATGATGACATATTATACTCTTACTGATTTCATCATTCATTCATCAGCGCATACATATAGTGGGATATATCCCACTGCTGGGCTCGTGCCTCCTTCATAATGGGAGACAAATTGACCCACTATTGTTATAGGATTTTGTTTCCAGTTTTCAATCTCTTGCATAGATGTTATATGCGTTTTTATATCCCTTGGATGTCTCTTACGACCACCCACGGGTAAGATAGGGGGGTGGTGAATTGTATTCTTACTCCGTCACTTACAAGGACGACTTACTGCCTCACCACATGGATAACTTTAGAATTGAAATTACTAATGCGCGATTCATATATAAATCGTTACTAATGCGCGATTCATATATAAATCGTTACTAATGCGCGATTCATATATAAATCGTTACTAATGCGCGATTCATATATAAATCGTTACTAATGCACGATTCATATATAATTCGTTACTAATGCGCGATTCATATATAAATCGTTACCAATGCGCGATTCATATATAAATCGTTACTAATGCACGATTCATATATAAATCGTTACTAATGCGCGATTCATATATAAATCGTTACTAATGCGCGATTCATATATAAATCGTTACTAATGCGCGATTCATATATAAATCGTTACTAATGCGCGATTCATATATAAATCGTTACTAATGCGCGATTCATATATAAATCGTTACTAATGCGCGATTCATATATAAATCGTTACTAATGCGCGATTCATATATAAATCGTTACTAATGCGCGATTCATATATAAATCGTTACTAATGCACGATTCATATATAATTCGTTACTAATGCGCGATTCATATATAAATCGTTACCAATGCGCGATTCATATATAAATCGTTACTAATGCACGATTCATATATAAATCGTTACTAATGCGCGATTCATATATAAATCGTTACTAATGCGCGATTCATATATAAATCGTTACTAATGCGCGATTCATATATAAATCGTTACTAATGCGCGATTCATATATAAATCGTTACTAATGCGCGATTCATATATAAATCGTTACTAATGCGCGATTCATATATAAATCGTTACTAATGCGCGATTCATATATAAATCGTTACTAATGCGCGATTCATATATAAATCGTTACTAATGCACGATTCATATATAATTCGTTACTAATGCGCGATTCATATATAAATCGTTACTAATGCGCGATTCATATATAAATCGTTACTAATGCACGATTCATATATAAATCGTTACTAATGCGCGATTCATATATAAATCGTTACTAATGCGCGATTCATATATAAATCGTTACTAATGCGCGATTCATATATAAATCGTTACTAATGCGCGATTCATATATAAATCGTTACTAATGCGCGATTCATATATAAATCGTTACTAATGCGCGATTCATATATAAATCGTTACTAATGCGCGATTCATATATAAATCGTTACTAATGCGCGATTCATATATAAATCGTTACTAATGCACGATTCATATATAAATCGTTACTAATGCGCGATTCATATATAAATCGTTACTAATGCGCGATTCATATATAAATCGTTACTAATGCGCGATTCATATATAAATCGTTACTAATGCGCGATTCATATATAAATCGTTACTAATGCGCGATTCATATATAAATCGTTACTAATGCGCGATTCATATATAAATCGTTACTAATGCACGATTCATATATAATTCGTTACTAATGCGCGATTCATATATAAATCGTTACTAATGCGCGATTCATATATAAATCGTTACTAATGCGCGATTCATATATAAATCGTTACTAATGCGCGATTCATATATAAATCGTTACTAATGCACGATTCATATATAATTCGTTACTAATGCGCGATTCATATATAAATCGTTACTAATGCGCGATTCATATATAAATCGTTACTAATGCGCGATTCATATATAAATCGTTACTAATGCGCGATTCATATATAAATCGTTACTAATGCACGATTCATATATAATTCGTTACTAATGCGCGATTCATATATAAATCGTTACTAATGCGCGATTCATATATAAATCGTTACTAATGCACGATTCATATATAAATCGTTACTAATGCGCGATTCATATATAAATCGTTACTAATGCGCGATTCATATATAAATCGTTACTAATGCGCGATTCATATATAAATCGTTACTAATGCACGATTCATATATAAATCGTTACTAATGCGCGATTCATATATAAATCGTTACTAATGCGCGATTCATATATAAATCGTTACTAATGCGCGATTCATATATAAATCGTTACTAATGCGCGATTCATATATAAATCGTTACTAATGCGCGATTCATATATAAATCGTTACTAATGCGCGATTCATATATAAAAATTGAAATAACAATCAACAGTCGCGCACAATATATGATGAGCTACTCCTGAATACTTAATATAAGCTATGAATAAACCAATCCTGAACTTTTCCGATAAAGTAAACATGTGTTACACTTGCCTTACATCGTAATAATATATGAGGAAAATCGCCATACCCATACGGGACGAAGACAATTTTATATAATACAGCCACTTGAATGGTGTACGTCGTGGGCGGTCAATGGAGGTGACAGAGACGGATGTACGTATTTCGCTCTAAGTTAGAGTGAAACAGATGTATTTAAGGGTGAGTTAGGGTGTTGGGTGCTCGCCTACGCATTTTCACTGAAGGTGAATGAATGACGCAGAAGCTGTAGCTTCGCCGTTTTGTTATTATTTGAGCTGAGATGTACGTTAGTTAATGACGAGTTATCTTTTGATAAAATACGTCTGTTTTCTTGTTGATAAGTCCTTTATAATAGACAATAGAACTATTTCTTTTGATTAATGAAACGAAAACAGTGAATAGAGTTTTCATTTTGGTATGTTTTGATATTTTTCAAAGAATATCATTCTTTCATTTAAAAGAAATTCTACACTTCAAGATGTAATAGAAATTGAAAATAAAAATATGAATTATTTAGGCAATATCTTAGTACTTCAGTATCTATAGGTTTAGGGTTTCTTTTCAGCCTATTTATGTCTCGCTATTGGTTACGATGCCTTTTCTTCACATTTATTTAGCAGGGAAATTTTGCCCGCTCAGTATAAAGGCTTCAGCTTGAAAAAAAAATGTAGGTGTATACCTAATATACCTATATAACTTGTTGCTATTTTATTTTAGCTTTTAAATATTTAGATTACAAAATACATTAGAATGAAAATAAAAAAATGAAAAAACAATTTTAAAATAATTTCATATCCATGCCGTGCGGTGAGAGGGTGGTCGCCGCGCCGACGAGCCGGGGAGCAAGTCTGCGGAAATGCTCCCGGAAAATCCACCGCCGTCAAGCACCAGACCCAGATATTTCATCTGTAGGCCGATGGGCAATTTGGAGGCCGTCCCGGTTTTGGCAGGAGAACCAACCTCCTTTCCTTCCAGCACTCAAGGAACTGTCCAGTCGTTAAACAGGCGTTGTACAGTTGCTTGAGGTGTGGCTCCAGGTTTTGGAGGAGCAGCGTCAGCACCCGGACGGGTACTCCATCCAGGCCGGCGGCCGTGGTGGCGGAACGAATCCTCACCACTGCTGCCCCCACTTCTGACTCCACAGGCGAAGCACTATCATTGGCCTCTAGGTCGTCATCTGACGAAGCCATGACCAGGGGCGTGTACTGCGGCTGCTGCGGAAATAGCTCCTCGCCTGTCTTTAGCACTGGAGAGCCGAAACCATTAGTGGAACGTAAATGGGTTCACATGATGATGAAAATAGTTATATCTCATACATATATGCTATATACCTTATTCCCAAGGAGGGTTGACGTCAGGCAGGCGGCCGTTCATAAAACTATTGCCAATAACTTTTGAAATATGTAGGAAGAGGAGTACATATTGCGTCGACCCTAAGTAATTGGGATAAGAGCAGGATAATGATGATGATGAATGATATGCTATATACCTTAACATTCATTTCCTTTTTATATATTCAAGTTATTAAATGAACATAAAATAGCTACCCGATTCGTTGATAAATATTCCTACAGAATCAAAATAAATATCTACTATATTAAAATACTATTTCGCGTGCTGACGGAGTAATACAATTCAACCGTTGCCCGTCTTCGATAACAATCGCGCTTCTTGCCCGAGGGTGTCGTAAAAGACAACTAAGGGATATGATAATATACAGATAATATTTGTAAGCGAAGAAAACTCGAAATGTAACCCTATATCAACCCTTGCGGGTCACCGAAGACAAGGACTGTGTTCCGGTGGCACGCTCGCTGGGCGTAGAGAGGTACATGTAGAGCAGGTCTATGGGGTCACACGCCGCTTCTTCTGTTGCCCCGGACGGATTTAGCGGGGTGTGATCACTCCATAGCTCGCCGCTAAAAAAGAAATATCAACCCTTCTGATCAACGGGGTATAATATGTTAATTTGGGGTAAATTGTAGAGGAGTTCCGAGCCCAGCAGCAGCGAGACGCATATCAGCTGTAATGACGATAATACCAAAATATTATATAAAATTACGACCTGATAACGTCGAATGTATCCGCTATTACTTGATACAAAGTCTTATAGAGCAATATCTGCAGGTATAAGCCACAACATCCACCTTAAGCCTAACCAATTTATAGGCGTCGTAAAAGAACTTTATAGTAATTTAGTTTCTCTACTAAGTTCGCCCCCTTTATTTTACGGGCTATATAAGTTCAAGGTCAATATTACTGATGGAAACTGACCATCCGTATTAGGGTAATACACTTAAGTAAGAAATTTATTTACGAGTAACATATAAATTACTTCTTTTCACTATATAAATGTATTGAAGGATGTAGGTACCGGGGGAGATCGAGAATAACCTACCTAGACCAGATTGGTCACGTACTGAAGGAAGGTGGAGTCAAGAGTCTCCGAAAACGGAGAGCGTGTATAAAGAGAATTATGAATGTTGAGGAAGCGAGTGAAGTATGCAAGGATAGAGTTCTCTGGCACTCTGTTCTCTCTGCCTACCCTGCAAGGGATATGGCGTGATGATATGTAAATGTATTATATCAAAAAAAATAATTCGATGTGAATGTGTTTGCTGTGTGGAAGCGGATACGAATACTACCAACCTATACATTGCTCGTGGATGTCGTAAAAGACGATTAATAGCTTTATATCGACCAGAACCAACTCCATCTGATGCCGTTTGGTCAACAATTACATAACCAACGAGGATTGATTGCAGCCGGCTGGCTACAAAATTATTATCAATAATTTTTGCAATATGTGCGATGGAAGAGGAGCATATATTGCGTCGACCATAAGTAACTGGGATATGAGCAGGAGAATGATGATGAGACAAATTCATTATGCTTGAAGTCTAAGAGTCACAAATTTATTATTTGTAAAGGTTCATTGCCGTGCATCAAATTCAAATTCATTTATTATGTATAAACCCTGCGAGGTCACTTACATATTGTCAGTATTAATATTTAAATTTAATCTAATAAACTACCACCGGATCGGAACTAGACCACTACTGAGAAGATCCGGCAAGAAACTCAGCGGGTTTGTCTATTATTGTTTCTTTTCATTTTTTATATAAATAAAAATAATGGTACATGAAAGAAATAGCTCCAGTGTGATGCATCATGGCCGATGCGACAATAGTCAAAGTATGAAAATGTGTGGTGCTTTTTTCGAGGTTCGCGACAGTCGTAAGCGACGAGTGACATCTAAGCCATACATTTTTTTCATACATTGGCTATTGTAGTACAAGCTAACGGGTACGATTATCACGCGCGTAATAAGTATAATAAGGCAAGGTAATAATAAGGCATAATAAGTATAACCCTTTTTTTTTATTTTTTTTATTGGTGGACTATGGATGCGTCTCGCCCCGCCAAATCGGTCCGGGGTGACGGAAAGGCGGCGCGTGACCACATAGACCCAACGTAAAACTCCTCTCTCTTCGCCGTGCGAGCGGACCACCGGTACCCGATCTTTGTCTTCGGTGGTCATATAAGTATAACCCTAAGAGTGGACATCGATGAGCTAAGGAATGGATAAACAAATTGCCAGAAGAAATTCAAATAAGTATTTTTCTTCTCACATCTATAGGTCCAGCCTTGTCGACTAAGGGATATAAAACGCATATAACATCTATGCAAGAGAAGGAACTCTCGAAATAAAACCCTATACCAACACGTCTAACCAACGTGGTATAATAGGTCAATTTCCCTCCAATTATGTAGGAGGCTCGAGCCCAAGAGTGGGACATATATGAGCTGAAATCAATGAATGAAATCTATAGGTATGTACTGGCGATAGATTAGGATAATATCCTTACACTCTGGAGAGACATGTAACATAATAAATGACACAACATTTTTCTTTAAAAAATTTAAAAATAATTTGAAATGAAACAAATTTTATCGTTCATGGTTACGGGAAAATAGTCCTCATTTCCTGTCAAATGTTCGAAACGTTGTGCAATTAAAATTAAAATACAAACGCGATAGAGTCATATAAAAATAGTTTTATTTCAAATGTGTAATATTCGCGTAAACATCAGAAATCATTAAATTAAAAACAAAATTATATCGTAGATGTATAAAATTTCAACTCAAATCAACATTGGAAAGTGAGTTGAATAAATACATATAAAGCATTATTACATCATAATCATCATCATCATCATCACCAAAGCCCATAAATGTCCCACTGTTGGACTCGGGCCTCTTCCGTAATGGGAGGGAAATTAACCTACTATACCGCGCTGGTCAGACGTATTGGTATAGGGTTTTGTTTCGAGTCTTTCTTCTCTTGCACAGATGTTATATGCGTTTTATATCCCTTAGTCGTCTCGTACGATCACCCACGGGTAAGATATGGGGTGGTGAATTGTATTCTTACTCCGTCACCACACAAAAAAAGCATTACAAATTAAACCAAATCTTGTGAATAGTTATAGAAACGCCCACGTTGACTACCTAATTATTGATCGTTAATTATAGTACCTTAAACCTAATAAATAACTCTCTTAATCAAAGGCTGTCTAGCGATATATTAAAATCTAGCTGGAAAATTATATTAATAAAAAAGCCGAATACGTCTGCAAAATACCAAGCTTTGAATAGCATTCAGCGGGTAAGGAGTACTGCTAACATCTCTGGACAGGCGCTTCACACGAATCGCCAAGCATCAGGTTTAACGATAAACTCAAGTTTATACAACTTGCAATCAATAGAGCAGATGAGTGACTTCTGGTCCCCTTGTATTATAGTCCAAGATATTAGGGTTAATCTCGGGTAGGCATCAGCTGCGGCATTATTCAAGTGTAAGACTCCCTTTAATTGTGGTTTTATAATAAGATCGCAGCCGCGGCCTTTATAAATCTAAATAGAGCCTACTTTTTGACCCAGACTCGTCCTAAATGCCCTCAGTAATCTATATTAACTCAATAGTCGTCCTATTTATAATCCAATACTTAGACCAATCTTAACGATTGTGGATGACAACCAATATATCTATCCAGTTTGATAACTTGTTAAACTGAACTAAAATAAACTTTCTCTTTATGTTACGTAGATTCACAATCGATTGCGGTGCCTCTCTCTGTCGGTACGTAGTTCTAAACGACGCATTTACGCAGTACGCAGATTCTCTACCCCTCCTTCTTAGGTAGATGTTCTGTGACGTCACAACAGCGCGTCTTTTGACGTCACGCAAACGCGTCATTCAAGACAATCTACATTGAGTTAGGAGAAAATTTTCACAGAACAAATATTTGTATGTAATTAATAAATGATTGTACTACCGAGCTCCACTCAGCAGATCCGGCAACAAACTTAGCTGGCTTGTATTTAAACGTTATCTCACCCTTAAGTCAAATTTTATTTTTAATACTTAAGTTACATACAAATTAGAGATTTAATTATCAACTTCAGTAGGCATGGTGGCGCCTAGGAATAATAGTAATCCTATAATTGTTTTCTGCCAATTGAGCGGCAACCAGTTGAGACCTTTTAATGAGCATGTCCAAAATCTCAGAAGCATTGCAGAAAATAATAATAACAACATTTAATGACCTTTCGAATAGAATATATGGTTTTCTTAATCCCAGATAATATCAGAAATAGCCATCATATAGTACATAAACAATTTATATTATTGAGATTAAGCATTTTGTGAGCGTAAAATGTTTACATTACTACGTTGGACGTAAACCCACATGTGCGGTAATATTTTTTTTCTTAAATTACTACAACATAGCTAGTCAGCTAGCACGGTATGATAGGTTAATTTCCCTCCTATTGTGGAGGAGGCTCGAGCCCAGTAGTGGGACATATATGAGATAAGATGATGATAAAAATGAGAGAGTATATATATATATATATATATATATATACATATTTTGATGGCATAAATGTACTACTGATGAGCAAAAGCTTACTACATAATTGTAGGGAAACTAACTGAGTTATACTACAGGGGTCAGACGTATTGGCATAGTGTTATGTTTTACAAGCACCATACGAAATGCATAACCTACATCTATGTATACAAAGAAGCTGGTTGATGCCCTAAGAAACTACTGAAGCTAGAAACATTAAATTTTGACTGTAATTTCTTATGGTGATGTAGAAAATTAGTACGAACGGATTTTATGAAACTCAACCTTCAAGGGGTGAAACACAGTGACTCGGTTGGTATGGGGACGTAAATATATAGTACATATTAAGGAAAAATAGTCAATAAATATGTGTTTTAGTATTTTTTAATTTTCATCCGCTGAGGGTATAAATTAGGATAATAAATTTTGGAGTGGAACCTTTACTTCATTTATTATTAAATTAGAAATTAACATAAATATATAATAGAAAGCATCTCATTTGTGATGACTAATAATGGAATATTTTGAAAATAAGCCCCTCAGAGGACGTTATCGTTCCAAAGGTAAAAAAATAGGGTCGGAATTTTGTACTGTGTAATTTTTTCTAACACAAATAATTTAAATGATATTTCATGTAGACGTCGCTAATGATTTTTACACGGACTATATCACGAGTTCTTTTTTCGTTTTGACAGACTATGGTCTGGATAAACCCACCCATTCTTTCCGGGTCGACAGAAAGGCGGTGTGCGGCCCCATAACCCGAAGTCTAAAGCTAAAACAAATATTATATTTGTACCAGCTTTTACGTATTGTATTAATGATACGATATCTACCTTACAACTAAGCAGCAACGGTTAAACAAGTTTCTAGTACACAATAGCCCTAGACAGACATGCTTCTCGAAGCATGAACAGGTTTCAAGTACATTTCCCACAAATAATTGTGCTTTGTTGAAACCACCAACATGAGCATTTGATATTGTCATCATTTGAAACGTTTTTTTTTTACATGCACAAACACTGTATACTTCGCTCTAGTGAATGGACTTTGCAAACATAATTTACAGGACACAGTGTATTTTTCTCATAGCTAGCTGTAACTGATGCTTAAAGGCTGCTTTAGTAGTAAAATTCAGGATATTTAGCCCAACTAGGTGGGTTTGGGGATTTTATTCTTTTTTTTTTTAACTCATTATGATATATTTTCTTTTTAACGCTATTGTCTAGTTGATAATAATAAACCTGTCATCAAATAGGGGAGGACACTGGTTCCTGCAACACAGTTTACAACTAGCGTAGGAACCAGGGAGCTCGAAATATTTTATATAAAATTTTTTGCGTCGAATAAACAATTATTATTATTATTAGAAGGCTGCGGCCTAAGCTATACCCTTGGTATTGCAAAGGTCCATGGGCGGCAGTGACACTTACCATCAGGTGTGCTGCTTGCTCGTTTGCCACCATAAGCAATAAAAAAAAGCTTATTTGATCATGTCCTGACATACTTTTCACATTATATTTTAAACAAAATTATAACCTGATTAGTAAAACTCCTTACTGGAGCTATTACTTATTAAAAATGTTATAAAAATGGGGGGAAATTAAAGCATTTTCTATTCTTCGTTTGCTTTTCCAGAATTTTTATTCAAATATTAATCGTGAGGTTATCCGTGTGGTGACGGAGTAAGAATACAAATCACCACGCCCGATCTTAACCGTGGGTGATCGTAAGAAACGACTAAGGGATACAAAAGGCATATAATATCTATGCAAGGGAAGGAAAACTCGAAACAAAACCCTATACCAACACGTCTGACCAGCGTGGTATAGTAGGTTAATCTCCCTCACATTACGGAGGAGGCTCGAGCCCAACAGTGGGACATATTATGAGCTGAGATGATGATGATGAATCGTGAGGTCTCTGGTACGTCTAAGTAAAATATTATTATTCATACTACCAAATCAAAGAATAGTAGCCGGATAAACACGCCGGGATTTAAGCCCCCACGCTGCCTCCTCAAAGATGCCGGTCAGGCATGGTGTAGTATAATCATAACTAGCTCTATAATGGCTTAATCGAGATATTAATTTTCAGGTTGACGACTGCAGGTAATATTATAATTTTCCAAGAGCCTATATGCCTATTGCTGGTAATGCCTATTACTGGTGTTCCTTCAACAACTATTTACGATACTCACGGGAAGGTAAGGGATGTATTCTAGCCCGTACTAGATAGGATACATATTGTAACGCTGCTCCGATTGATGGCGTGTGGAATGTCTCCATAACGTTAAAAATATAGTCTAAAATTTGGTTGTTATACGTGAGAATATACTCGTCTAAGCTGCTATAATGATTGGATCGGATTTTCAGTAAATATGGTGGCACGTTGAAGTGGCAATGGGCAGGCCGCACCGCTCGACGAACCGACAATCGTTGGGGAAGAAAGGTTCTCGAGTGGCGACCACGAATCGGACGACGCAGAGTACGTAGGACAACCCCTCACTAGGTGGACTGATGACAATATAAAGGTCACAGGAAACTGTTGGATGTAGGTGGCATAGGACCGTTGTAAATTGCATTCTCGTGGGGAGGCCTATGTCCAATAGTGGACGTTTACGGGCTGATGGATGGATGGATGTTTACAAATGAAATTTAATTGTGTGGCAATAATTTTATGCTTGCAAAATAAGTTGTTATAAAAAACCTAAAATGATAAATACTAAATATAGGTAATTTAAAACCTATAATTTCCTTCAGACACAGCAACAAAATGATTTTCCTGGATCGATATATTAGCTCTTGTGAATATGAACGTTGAAATGTTTTAAACGTCGGACATATTTTTTTTAAAGACTGAATTGCGGGTGACTTTACAAACAAGCAATTAACGTAGACAAATTACACCCAGACTGAGAACATGACCTTGTGGATTGCACGAAGTATTGTCCTGCGTAGTAGTCGAACCCAAGGTACTGGCATGAAAGGTCTTAGGTCTATCTTAACCACTACGCCATCTGTGCAGTCAATTATAAATTAAGTCACAGGAAAATCCGTAAAAAAGGTTTCATTTCAAATGTATTACTTGCGTAAACATTAGAAGTCTTACCTTATTAACTACCATTAAAAAAAATAAAACAATGAAAATTTTAAATCCTTTTTCTAATATTGTGCTTTCTATTTATAAAATTTTACAAAAGGCAACGTTCGCATTCATTGTTAATAACGAACCTTTTCTTGGGTCTTTTTATAGGTATTCTCCAAAGAATCCTCCCTTTCGTTCTATTTCCTTTTGTACTGAATTTTATTACACAAGGTCTGTTTATTATTTTCTTTTTTTTTTAATATTTAGTGTCATTAATAGCATTTCTATAGCAAAATCTATTATAATAAGATTAGCAATATGGCTGATATATTATTAAGAAGTTAAGTAAGTACCTAATATAAGTCGGACTACTTAATTAGTAGTCTAGGTGACAAGGTGACTTTAAATATAAGAAGGTGACAATTTTATTTATAAGATATACCTACTAACATTGTAACATAATGAATAATTCATAATGTATACATAATTGACTGCGTAAGTTGGAGTAGTGGTTAAGATAGTGTCCCGGGTTTGATTACCCCGCAGGATGAGATTCGCAGGACGCATTTCGATTCGATTAGATTGTGTGATTTACAATTTGATGTTCTGAGTCTTGGTGTATATTGTTTGTTGCTTATACGTTTGTAAAGACCCAATACAAAGATTATTTTCTTATTGCAGGAATCTTATATCGCCTCGAAAAATCCTATTTCGGGGACGACATAGGGATTAATTTGGTTTTATCAGTGTTGTAGTTTCAGTAATGTATCAAAAAAAGTAAAAAATAGATTAGCTGGGAAATCGAGCAATACCTTAATCCAGACGGCCCCAGTTCGATTTTTGGTTTTAAATAATTTTAATTTTCCATTATTTAATCTTTTTTTTAAATGATTTTTGATGTTTTGTATTAATTACACATTGAAATAAAACTATTTTTATGGATTCTATCGCGTTTGTGTTTGATTTTTAATTTCCCGACTTTTCGAATACTTTACAACGTACATGGTCATGGAGGACTAAATTTTCTCGTCCAACAAGTCATCGTTATTGCAGAAATTTATATAGTACCCATAAGGTACCATAAGGTGCCATAAGGAACCATAAGGTAGCGGGTAGTAAAATTATTAAAATTATGTTATTTTTTTAAACTAGTAGATTGCCATAATTATGTTAATGTTTAATAATAACTCACCATAAACAAGATAAGAGATAGAAAACTCGAAACAAAACCAACCACCAACCAACATGTCTGACTAGCGTGGTATAGTAGGTCAATTTTCCTCCCATTATGGAGGAGGCAGGAGCCTGGCAGTGGGACATTATATGGGCTGTGAAGATGAAACAAGACATCTTGTTTCTTTTTTTTAAATATTTTTTTTTCTGTTCTAGCAATCTTTTTTTTTAATTTAAATAATCAGTTCATATTATGTCAAATTTAAAAATATTCATATTTCATCAGTACGTAATTTGATCTAAATATGTTTTGCAAACAAAAATAAAATGCGCAAAAAAGCGAGTTAAGCTCGGTCAATCAATCAGATTTTGTAGCGTTATATTCGAGTTTGCGTCTTTTACAGTAAAGTTGAATTTCAACTCCTTGCATCGCTTAGTAATTTTTTTTCACAAATTTCACTCCGATTAAACCCGATTACGAAGTGAAAAATGATGTCACAAGCGGGATTCGAACCCGCGCCTATTGGCATTCCGGCCCAATCGTGCTGCCACTACACCACCGTGACTAATTGTAGGACATGCAAATTTCACTTCGTATCATATTTACGTCTTAAGGTGACGGTATGCTATCTACCCGACAATGTTTACACATTGTTATAGCCTTAATTGCCTACGATTCTTTTCATAAATTTAAAAAATAAAAACGAAAAGAATGTGTTAGTTTGCGGAATAAATTCAATGTCCAAACCCATTTCACTCATTTACGTAAAACTGTTTATTGCCACCAGACGCGTCACGTACATGCCCCACTTTATATTCAATCCGTCTTTACTCAATTACTGCTCTCAGGCTGACATTATTTCCTACTGTCTAACATTGTAATGCGGTTTAAATTAAGATGACACAAGACGAAAATATCAGAAATTAAACACGATTGTGAAAATATTTTGAATATTTTTTTTTTTAAAACAGCACCTTGCACATAAAAAGTTCCTTGTATTGCGGAGTACTTTGGAAACATCTAATTAACACAAACAAATTACACCCAGACTGAGAACAATACTTTAGCAGGTATGACTTTGTAAGATTATTATATCATCATCAATCTCCTACTTTTAATCCTAATTGCTTGGAGTCGATACAATATGTACTCTTCTTTCATAGAACATATTGTAAAAGTTATTGGCAATAGTTTTACGACCGGCCGTCTGCCAGACGTCAACCTTCCTTGGGAATATAATTGTTGACCAAACGGCATCAGATGGTGTTGGCCCAGGTCGTTAGACTCTTAGTCGTCTTTTACGATATCCACGAGCAAAGTAAGGGTAAGATATATTACACACAATAAGATATAATATATACTAGCTTCTGGCCGGGACTTCGTCCGCGTGGAAGTTAGCGTTAATCCAAAGTAACTATTCCTCCTACAATATTTCATCCCTCTTTTCAACCCTTTACAACGCTATTTTCAATTAAAAAGTATGCCTATGTACTTTCTCAGGCTTTAGACTATCTGTGTATCAAATTTCATTTAAATCAGTTCAGTAGTTTTGCAATGAAAGCGAGACAGTCAGACAGACAGAGTTACTTTCGCATTTATAATATTAGTAAGGATTGGTAGAATTCATAACATTATAATGATACTGAAGACCTTTCCATATACTTAGATATATCAATTTATTCCTAGATAAAGTTTTAAAACGTATATTGTCTTAACAATAGCGGAGCTTTCATACGATATTATTCCGTTTTATTCTTTTCAAAATTCCAATAGACAAAACATAGTTATGATAATTCTAATATAAGAAAGTTTTACGCTGAATTTTTATATAATAAAAAAAGAGTCCATAAATAAAAGAAAGCAATCGAAAAAAAGCTTTGAAGAAGTAAATAAACTTGAAACATTATTTATATTTTATTTTGAAGTTAAATTTCATTAACTTCCATGTAATTATAATGAGATATTATTATTATGATGTCGTCGGATTTCGTATTCTACGAATAAACAATTTCCAAATTGGCGTGGGTGAAATCTTGTACGAGTATTTGTTTAATCTAATAGTAGATAGGAATGGGAATATTGTTTGCGTGTACTTGTATAACCTTGGATTATTAAAGATGTAAATCTTATGTCTTAAGGCTTTATTAAACTTAGGTAAATATTTTAAGCTTTACTAAGTTGAAATAAAACTAATTTTATAGATTCTATCGCGTTCGTAATTAATTTTAATTTCTCGACGTTTCGAACAGTTTATAGCGTTCGTGGTCACGGGAGGATAAAAGGTCATATCTCACTTATTAATACCCCAAAACAGCAAAATACTGTTAGTAGACCACTCGTTTATAACTCGCTAACAATTTGTGTTGTCAATGTAAAGTCTGTCTAAAGAGGACGCTCCAAAATTCACATTTCAATGAATTTTACCGGGTGGGAGCGGTGTTGTATAAGTGAGCTGTGTCCCAAAGGTGCCTTACGTCTAACGTTGGACGTGTATTAATCACGTAAATATCAGAAATCTTTACTAGGTCGAATCTTTATCTTTTTGTAGTTTTTCTTATTATTTCCTTAAGAACGATCGATCAATCGATGGATATAAGAATTTATTTGTCATATATTTTAATAAAGTTTATTAAGCTATCATCATTGTGCATTTGACAGAAGATTGTAAGAAAAGGGGTCTACGCGTGAATGTGAGCAAAACCAAAATAATGGTCTTTGATGAAGCCAGAACAGATGTAAGAGTAACAATAGGTAATGATGTACTAGAGCAAGTCGATGAATTTGTATATCTTGGATGTGGATTTAGCCGAGATGGAAGGTACACCACTGATATAGAGCGAAGAGTGAATGCGGGAAATAGAGTGAACGGAGCGTTGGGGCAACTTCTCGGCAGCCACCACCTCAGCCAGAAGGCACGTGTAGCAATACATAACGCAGTGCTTGTTGGGTATGCAGAAAAGAGTATGAAAGTAAAATTAATGCGGTCGAAATGCGATCTCTGCGGAAAATCTGTGGAGTTAGGCTGACCGACCGCATTCGTAACGACGACGTAAGAGAGCGAGTAGGTATGAAAGAGAGTATTGGTGTAAAGATGCGAAAGGGAATGCTCCGATGGTTCGGACATGTGGAAAGAATGCCGAAAGAACGTCTGGTTAAGAAGATATACAATGCGAAAGTGGAAGGATGTAGGTACCGAGGGAGACCGAGACTAACCTACCTAGACCAGATCGGTCATGTACTAAAGGAAGGTGGAGTCAAGAGTCTCCGAAACCGGCGAGCGTGTATGAAGAGAATTATGAATGTTGAGGAAGCGAGTGAAGTATGCAGAGATAGAGTTCTCTGGCACTCTGTTCTATCTGCCTACCCTGCAAGGGATATGGCGTGATGATATATATGTATGTATGTATCATTGTGTAAATCTGAAATTATTAGCATTTGACATGCTAGCCTATATATAAAAACTTATTTACGAGCGAATAATTATTGATTCACGTAGGATTTTTACCCATATCTGTTGGAAATTCGCAATCGAAACAATTACATAGTAAAATATTATACTTCATAGTTCCATTTTCATGAAAGGAATCAAAATTCTATTTAGACTTTATTATATTCATAAGCTCCTGGGATTAGGTTGAAACAGATTGCCTATCCTCAAAACCGAACTATAGATATTGTTACACCTTTTAGTTTACAAAAGAATAAAGGGTTGAAGTATTTTCTTACAAAGATATTTTTTTTGAGGTTCGTATTATTTATGTATTATAATAGAATGAAAAGTGGTATATGTATGTTTTACGTGTGGTGTGTCTGAGTAAGAGTATAATTCGCCACCCCATATCTTATCCGTGGGTGATCGTAAGAGATGACTAAGGGATATAAAACGCATATAACATATATGCATGAGAAGGAAAACTCAAAACAAAACCCTATGCCAACGTCTGAACAGCGTGGTATAGTACGTCAATTTCCCTCCCATTACGGAGGAGACTTGAGCCCAATAGTGGGACATAATATGAGCTGAGATGATTATATGTATACCTAATATAATGTGTTTCAGTACAAAAGTGGGTAGACCAAATAAAGTGCGAGGTAAAAAAAAAAAATGTAGCCAACGCACTTGCGCAGTTGCACGTCGTCTGTCAAGGCGAGTGGACGTGTATCAAGTTTCAGAGCTATGATTGCAGTGAATGTAATGTATGAACAGTCTTTAGAGGCATAAAGTATTTAGTAGCAACTATATTAGAAATATGTATCTAGTACAAAAGGGTATAGTGATTTTATTACGAATAATATAACTATTTTTTTTTAATTAACAAGTTAAACAAATATTCGCATAGGATTACCAAGGAAAAATACTTTAGGTTGTAATTAGGTTGAATAGAGACTAATCGCTGGTCAGAGCTGATATAGCCGGGCCACCGAAGACAAAGATCGGATACCGGTGTCCCGCTCGCACAGCGAAGAGAGGCGCTTTGCAGGTTAGGTCTATGAAGTCGCGCGTCGACTCTTCCGTTGCCCCGGACCGATTTAGTGGGTCGCAACCACATCCATAGTCCACCGCAAAAAAGGGACTGATATAGCGTATTATTACGGGTATTATACGACAGGATAAAGATTCTGCAGTGATGTTTTCTGCTTACATTCCTTAACCGTATTTTACAACACTCACAGGAAGGGTACGGTGATGACTTTTAGGTATTCATACTCCGTTCGTGTGATGACAGAGTAAGAATATCACCACCTCCTTTCTTATCCGTGGGTGACGTAAAAGATGATTGAGATATAATATGCAAATTTATGCAAGAGAAGCAAATCTCAAAATAAAACCCTACAATAGCACGTATCAGTAGTGAGCTATAGGTCAATTTTCATCACCCTATGACAAAGGCCTAGCCTAGCACTATATGTATGTGAAGTGAGATCATGAATTCGTCAGCTTAGGAAAAACAAAATTATTATAACTTCTTACAATAGTGTTAGGACCACGCTGTTGACAGTTCTCTTGTCTACAGCCGCGGACCGGTCCGTCCGGGGTAGTACCACACTCTCGCAGAATATCGACGTCTGAGTAATGGTAATGTGCTATTGCGCTTCGTTCGGTGAGCGAGAGAGCCGGCAGCCCAACTGGGTGGGTTTGGGGATTGTAATGGTAGGCAGCGGCCAGCTATAGCCTTGGTTATACCAAAGGTCTATAGGCGGTAGTAACATTTACCATCAGGTGTGCTGCTTGTTCGTCTGCCACCATAAGCAATAAAAAAAAATTAAAAAAAAAAACAAAAATAAATATTTCATCTTCAACTAAATAAAAGAGACTTTAACGATCGCTTTCACAAAACATGACTATGTTTAAGCGTTTTTCAATTTCAATTCACAGCCGTTTACATTATTTTCACGTAGCCGTACAGCTAAAAATAGTCCACCTCCCTTTCGTGTGGCGCAGTAGGGTGACTGAGTGGTGTGAGGTTCTATTCTCGATCGAGCGTAGGCGTCCCCCCGTGGGAGGTACGCCGAGATATAGTAGACCTAATGGGTAAAGTTGGGCAGCTCGGGTACTTACATAGCTATTCTATAGGTGCGTTAATTAATGCGTTATTTTTTTGTTAACGTTATATAATTAGATGTAGTATAACTTACAGATTTTTTGCTATAATTAAAATATAATGATTTCTGTGTTATTTTCGTTTACTAAAAAATATTTTCTTTCTGAATATTGACGGAATAAGAAGACAATTCACTACACCCTATGGATTTCATAAGAAACGATTATGCAAGATATACAAAATACATCTCTTAATCGTGACGTGATGACGTCTGATAGAGTTGTATGAAGGAAGGAGAAGATGTTCTATGCAATAGAAAGAAAAAAAAGTGATTTGCATACATTATGTGATACAAAGATGAAGCCAGAACAGATGTAAGAGTAACAATAGGTAATGATGTACTAGAGCAAGTGGATGAATATGTATATCTTGGATGTGGATTTAGCCGAGATGGACGGTACACCACTGATATAGAGCGAAGAGTGAATGCGGGAAATAGAGTGAACGGAGCGTTGGGGCAACTTCTCGGCAGCCACCACCTCAGCCAGAAGGCACGTGTAGCAATACATAACGCAGTGCTTGTCCCAACATTACTGTATGGAAGCGAGAGTTGGGTATGCAGAAAAGAGTATGAAAGTAAAATTAATGCGGTCGAAATGCGATCTCTTCGGAAAATCTGTGGAGTTAGGCTGACCGACCGCATTCGTAACGACGACGTAAGAGAGCGAGTAGGTATGAAAGAGAGTATTGGTGTAAAGATGCGAAAGGGAATGCTCCGATGGTTCGGACATGTGGAAAGAATGCCGAACGAACGTCTGGTTAAGAAGATATACAATGCGAAAGTGGAAGGATGTAGGTACCGAGGGAGACCGAGACTAACCTACCTAGACCAGATCGGTCAGGTACTGAAGGAAGGTGGAGTCAAGAGTCTTCGAAACCGGCGAGCGTGTATGAAGAGAATTATGAATGTTGAGGAAGCGAGTGAAGTATGCAGAGATAGAGTTCTCTGGCACTCTGTTCTCTCTGCCTACCCTGCAAGAGATATGGCGTGATGATATGTATGTATGTATGTAATACAAAAAAAAACTGGAAACATTTGGTTACATTTGATTCGCACTGTCCTCCCTACTAGTGAAAACTGTATCACGGTAAGACAGTATCCTCCAATACAATCATATATACTGTATTTGTAAATTATCACTCATCATAACTTAAAAAAAAATACAAAGAAATTATCTTTGTATTTTTTTTTTATGAATTATGAATATAGGTGACTGTAAATTGCTATTGTAAATGGTGCAATTTTTCTCTGTGATAGCGACTACGGATACTACCAACTCTTGCTTTGCTCGTGGATGTCGTAAAAGACGAATAAGAGTTAATAATAGACCTGGGCCAACACCACCTGATGCCGTTAGGTCAACAATAACATTCTCTAGAAGGCTGGTCATAAAACTATTGCCAACAACTTTTGTAATATGTACTCGTACATATTGCGTCGAGCACAGGTAATTGGGACAAGAGCAGGAGAATGAGAATGATTATGATGATTACTTAGATTTACAGTCACCTATCATCTACATGATGATAGGTGACTGTAAATTTTCGTTATTTGCAGTGAGCAACGGGGTGTTCAATGTCCGTAGTATGAAAACACATATTTCTTGTACCCCTTTAGTCATGCCTAAAACTTCTTTTTACTTCAAACACAAGAACAAATTCCTTTACTTCTTAATCCTTTACTCTTTAATAATACATACATACATAGCCTTATGCCTGTTTCTCATAGGGGTAGGCAGAGACTACGGATTGCCACAAACCACGATCCTGATATACCTCCATCGCTTCATTCACATTCATTACAGTCTTCATGCAGGCTCTTCGGCTACGCGTACTCTTAATCTGACCTTTCGCCAACACATCTACCAATAAAAATATATTTAATAGTAGAACCATTGCTCTTTTATACGTAATTAATAAACTAAGAGATGATAAATTAATCATTATTAAATGCCTTTGAAACTATTTGGTAGTGACTTAACAAATTGTCGAACAACAATGTTAAAGTTTCATAAAGTTTAATTAGCGCTATTGTGCTCGCAAACGATTTCAAATGTAAACATGGACGTGAAATTAAATTTAATAATAGTGGCCAATGTGAGGATGATGGATTGTTGTTGGGGGTAATAAATAAGACATTGTTTACATTATAATCTTTTAATACACATACATACATACATATCATCACGCCATATCCCTTGCAGGGTAGGCAGAGAGAACAGAATGCCAGAGAACTCTATCTCTGCATACTTCACTCGTTTCCTCAACATTCATAATTCTCTTCATACACGCTCGCCGGTTTCGGAGACTCTTGACTCCACCTTCCTTCAGTACCTGACCGATCTGGTCTAGGTAGGTTAGTCTCGGTCTCCCTCGGTACCTACATCCTTCCACTTTCGCATTGTATATCTTCTTAACCAGACGTTCGTTCGGCATTCTTTCCACATGTCCGATAATCTTTTAATCGTTTACAGAAATAATGGGTTGAATATAATGTTCTTTTTGAATGAAGTGTAAGTTAAAACTAGCACATGTATGATGAATTTGACCTTTCATACCAAGTTGTGGGTTTGATTTCTACCAAGAAGAATTCTTTGTACTATTCAAAAATGATTATTCTTGATGAAGAATCATTAGATTCTGGTCGTAATTTCTGTATGTTAATCAAATACTTGTATAACACCTTGCGAAACATAGATTTATTCTGGAGTGTGGCGTTAAAAAATAATAACAACCGATTCCTTGACTTCGCAAGCCTTAAAAACTCTAATAACACTTTTTTATTGTCAATATTCAAACCTAAGTCCTCACCATCGCGATCACAATCGATCAACAAAGCAGTTTACAACTTAAACCGAAATACTTCTGTAGTAAATTGTCTTGAAATACGAGATCAAAAATGTTAATCTCTATAGACATAAAGTTTGGCTACTTTTAGCTACAATAGGGTAAAGTACAATGTCTTCAGTTTGTTTCGTTAGTCTAAGGGTAACAGTAAACGCAAATAGAAAGGGTAAACGAACCGTATTGGTTCTTCGAAATGTTTGCGAGAACTTGAATTAAGTTTGCTTTTGGTTTATAAAGGGTAGAGGTACTTAGCAACTAGAATGTTTCAAAGAATTATCGAGAATGCTGTTACAATTTCCTGAATAGGGAGGGGTTAAATGTAGTCATCAATCCTTATTTTTTTCTAATACAATCAATCTTAAAGCTCACATATTTGTATAATATATTATTAGCGAATTTTGCTTTACGTACGCTCACGTTTTGCATGAGAGAGAAGTAGATTTTTTTCAACTTCTTTAATTTTTTTTCTTTCTATATTTTGATGCAGGGCTCACGAAAATTAAAAACCCATTGTGTATCCAAGGCAAGGCTTACAGGAGTTACAATGGTGAGGATGTGTGAGGGGAATTCGTGGTGGGAATATGTGGCGGGAATGTAGGGTGGAATTAGTGCTTTGGAGTCGTTAAAATGCAGCAACAATATTTTTTTGGGAAACTTAGTACATCAAGTGCTATCAGCAACCAGCCTGCCAGACGTAGCGATTATAGCATGATCCCCCTTCGTGGGGAGACTGTTAGGCTGTTGGATGTGGATGTGCTGTAAAAATATTTCGACTATGCAAATAACGTAGTGGTTAAGATATCGCATTCATTTTCGTGGTCACGGGGTTAGATGCTCGCGCTGGAAGAATGCTTTGTGTCTGTTAATTGTATGTTTGTTTGTTAAATAATTGTTAGTACCCCACGCACTAAGGAACTAATTCCATAAACAGGAAATCCTGTCTTTTAAAAAGAAATAAAATCCTATTTTATCTAAATAATGAAGAGTAAGATGTGTTACCATACTTTCTTGTATAAATCGTACCAACTAGCTGATTTGAAAAAGAAAGAAGAAAGAGAAAGAATTTATTTCTCCACTCATGAAAAGGATACATTACAAGTTTAAATAGTACCTTACTACTTAAAAATTTAAAATAAAAGAAATAAATAAATAAAATAAATACAGTGGCGTCCCCTCCACAAATGAGGAAAAGGACACTGCTCAGCATAATGTTGTGGTATCTACTACAAAAAGTGATACAACAACGCTGTTATTCTGGAGCGTCCTGAATTGACACCAACGTTCGCGCGTTATTTCTATAACTATCATATCGATGGTTAATGACGTGACGGAGTATCAATCCAATACCCTACCCCCTAACTTTCCCGTAGCTGATACACAACTAAGATATAGAAGCAAATAATATAGTAACGTTTTCTAGAGTTTTATTTTGAATGAATTGTTACTGAGAGGGACGGAAAATTCAAAATTCGCCTGCACAGATGGTCGTAGTGGTGTTGTTCTGAGTCTGGATGTAAATTGTCTGCGTTAATTGCATGTTTGTAAAGTCCCCCGCGATACAAGGATTATTTTCCTTAGTGCAGGGAGGTGTCTTAAAAAAAAAAAAAAAAAAAAAATAGCCCTCCATATCTACCCGTCCAACCAGCGGGCTATAGATCGATTTCCTTCACATTTCAGAATAGGCTCGAGCCCAGTAGTGTGGGACGCATATATCATAAAAACGCTTCGTAATTTACAGTATATATCCATATATAATAGTGATTACAAAATGAATACGTTATTGTTGATTCAATTGGAAATATCAATATCTGTGATAATGTACCATATATTCAATGAATTTAGTTAAACTACTGTTGTTCCAGATACAATGTCCTCATTTATTATATTACTCATTTTTTATTGTCCCGAGGAGACCGAGACTCACTTACCTAGACTCACCAGATTGGTCACGTGCTAAAGAATGGTGGAGTCAAGAGTCTCCGAAACCGGCGAGCGTGTATGAAGAGAATTATGAATGTTGAGGAAGCGAGTGAAGTATGCAAGGAATGAGTTCTCTGGCACTCTGTTCTCTCTGCCTACCCTGCAAGGGATATGGCGTGATGATATGTATGTATGTATGTATGTATGTTATTGTCTTTCGTATAAGACTAATAAGCAATCCACTTGATAGTAGGTACCTGCAATATTAAAAGCATAGTCAGATACCTATCACAAGGTGGGGTTTGAGTTCTCTTTCTCAGTGAACTTAGTAACAAATTCATACTTAGACTTCGATTTTCTACGAAAGTATGGTGCTAGTACGAAGGAGTCGACCTAGATACGGCTGCAAATAAAAAACCGTTTGCAACTTAATCACTATTAAACATTGTAAATAACTAGTAAACTCATCATCTCTGGTCATTTAAATTCCATTTTTGGGTTCATGTTTCCTCCACAATAGGAGGGAAATTTACCTTATTATAACATACTGGTCAGGCAGGTTGGTTAATAAATAACTACTACTTCGTGATAATTTTTTTTTTTTTTTTTTTTAAATAGACACTTCCCTGCACTAAGGAAAATAATCCTTGTATTGCGGGGGCCTTTACAAACATGCAATTAACGCAGACAAATTACACCCAGACTCAGAACAACACTTTGTGGATCGCACAAAGTTTTGTCCTGCGTGGGAATCGAACCCACGGCACTGGCACGGAAGGTCGGTATCTTAACCACTACGCCATCTGTGCAGTCAAAATGAAAGATATGTCATTGCTAAAATTATAAATCTAGAGTAAAATCTCGTTCGGTATAAATTTTTAATAATAATATATTTATCCATCAGCTTATTAATGTCCGCTGTTGGGGATACTATACAAGTGCGGATAATAGTAAAATCGCCATGTTTGTTAGGGGGACTGGCAATGGTAGATCGTTTTATAAGTTTTCAAGAAAAGTGCTGCCCTTACGGTTGCCGGTTCAATCGATGGAGAGATATAATATGACAGGTTACGGCATCCTTTTTTATGATAGGCTATGGTTTGGGCATACCCTGTCTGTTCCTTTTGAGGCGACGAATGGTGGCGTGCGATCCCTTAAACCTAGCGTATTCTCCCCTCATCGCCATTGGACTGTATGGATACCGATTCTTTGACCGCGATGGCCAATCCGTCAACTTATATCGTCCTACGTCCGCGTTGCTGATGTGCTGAACGGTTTCGGTGTAAGCGGATTATGATTTGTCGAAACTGTTTTTCCTTCAGACATAACAAACCTTAAAATAACGAAAAAATTCAGCCTTTTCTCCTAGTAATACCTCAGTCAGTTTTAATGACTGCTACGGGCAATGTGTGGTGACACATTACATTAAAACCCGTCATCCTCATCCATCCATCCGACGAAGACAACATATAAGAGCTTAAATAAGGCCGTCCATTAATCACGCGAAGTTTGATAGGGGGGGAGGGTTTTGTCAAAAATCACGAAATATCACAAGGGGGAGGGGGTTGTAGTAAGATATCACGAGTATTTATATTTTCGTCAAACGCTGCGATATCTAAACTGAAAAGCGGCGTGTAGTTGTGACTTTGACTTGCCGTTGCCAGGTAACGAACGAAGTTTAAAGTAGGTGATCTGTATAAAGACCTTTTTGCGAAGTATAAAAAAAACCAAAAATTCGAGAATATAATGAGCTGTGGGCTATTTCTTAGTAGGTACTAAAATTGCACGTGATGTTGATTGTGTCATAGTCTTAAACCTCACCACGTATCACCAAGGGGGAAGGAGGGTTAAAAAATGCTAAAAAAAAAAGATCACGTGATTAATGGACGTCCCTCAACGAAGATATTATTTTTACACACATTTTAATTTAAGAAATAATTTATTTAAAAGCTGAACGAAGTCCTAAGACACTGGAGTACATATTCTTGAACAGCAATTAGCTAAAAAGCCTCGAAGACAGTTTTCCGGGAGCTAAGTTACGTTTTTTTTTTCACCTTCAATGTTCTTGATAATTGTTTTTCAAACGTTTTCCTTAAAATATAGTGCAAGGTCTTATTATAGAGATATAAAATTATTATTGACTCAATCTTGAGCAATCAGAGACAATAAAAAAGTAGACTTATGATTAAATTACGCATGTAGATTGTACATAATAATAATTTTGTAAAAAAATACGTTTATTAAGGTAAATAAATAAAGTGTTTTATTGCGATAGAATAAACTTATATTTTACAAATACTTTAATAGATGTGAAATATAACTATTTTTAAGGATTTGAATGCGTTTGTTTTTTTTTTTTCACATTTCTCAGTGTTCATGGTCACGGGAGGAAAATTTTCCGTGTTATAAATGCTAAAAAAATATTCCAAACGTTAGCATGTAAAAAAAAAAATACAAAACACAATCAGATGCGTAAATGCATAATGCATAAATAGTTTTCAATATTAAAAATATTTATATTTAGGGATTTTATACCGTAATTTAATTTAATTTTTTTAACATTTCTAGTACTTTCTAGCATCTATGGTCACGAGAGGACTAACGCTATTTGACGTCTGAAATTTAAATATCACAACAGAGGTTTTATGTAGCAGTTTAATATTAGTACTTTCATAGCCAGATTTCTAAATATAAACTGCTAGCAGAAAAACATTCATATTTTATATACAATCATTTTAGGTGACTTATTATTAACATTAATTCATACTTTTATTGCGTATATGTAATAAATTCATGTTCATCATGATTTAATTAATTGATAAGTAATTATTGAAGGACCATCTTCTCAATGAAAATTCTTCCTCTGAAGTTGCTCTTTTTGAATACCTTTTCCATGCTTCTAATAACGTGTTTGCAAAATATCTTTACGGTTGGTTGAATAGATAAGAATTGAAAGCGTAACAGACAAACTTACATTCATAATAGTAGAATCACAGTGCGTGATTAATTGAACTGAATAAATTAAATAACAAAAAAATAAAAATAAAAGGAAATACTGTAATTTATTTACAGACAACGTTTTTTCAATAAAGCAACGAAAGGATTTCTATACAAAAAAAGAAAAAAACATTAGTTTGTAAAAAAAATACTACAATACGTAAAAAGATAATTTAAATCATTACAAAATTCACTCTTGGTAATTCAGTTAGAATTATTGCGTTGTCAAATTGCGAAAATCGACCTACAATAATACTTCAATCGAGTAATTCACAACTCCAACAGTAACATTTGTATATAAATTATAATTGCTTTGCAATATTGTAATTTGAGGGTAATTGAAAATAAATTGTTTATGATTATTTTCATCTAGAGTTTCGATTTTCTCTGTGTATGAATACAGTTCACTCTAGCTTGCATATGAATGTATTTTTGAAGTGAAGCTTCCGTTGACTCCACCTTCCTTCAGTACATGACCGATCTGGTCTAAGTAGGTTAGTCTCGGTCTCCCTCGGTACCTACATCCTTCCACTTTCGCATTGTATATCTTCTTAACCAGACGTTCGTTCGGCATTCTTTCCACATGTCCGAACCATCGGAGCATTGCCTTTCGCATCTTTACACCAATACTCTCTTTCATACCTACTCGCTCTCTTACATCGTCGTTACGAATGCGGTCGGTCAGCCTAACTCCACAGATTTTCCGCAGAGATCGCATTTCGACCGCATTAATTTTACTTTCATACTCTTTTCTGTATACCTAACTCTCGCTTCCATACAGTAATGTTGGGACAAGCACTGCGTTATGTATTGCTACACGTGCCTTCTGGCTGAGGTGGTGGCTGCCGAGAAGTTGCCCCAACGCTCCGTTCATTCTATTTCCCGCATTCACTCTTCGCTCTATATCAGTGGTGTACCTTCCATCTCGGCTAAATCCACATCCAAGATATACAAATTCGTCCACTTGCTCTAGCATATCATTACCTATTGTTACTCTTACATCTGTTCTGGCTTCGTCTCTTTCAAAGTCGATTATTTTGGCTTTGCTCACATTCACGCGTAGACCCCTTTTCTTACAATCTTCTGTCATTGTGTCGACTAGGGTCTGCAGGTCAGTTGCTGACTGTGCCACCAGGACTGCATCATCTGCATATAGCAGAGCAGTGACCACTGAGTCGCCCACCTGGACTCCCACATTCATATCGTTCAACCTTTGGAGACATTTATCCAGATATATGATAAACAGCCTGGCTGACAGAACGCACCCCTGCTTAATGCCGATATTGACGTCAAACCAAGGCGACATTCTATCATCCAGCCGCACACAGGCTCTACAGCCCATGTAACTGGACTGCACAGCCTGCAGCAGTTTACCGTTAATACCACACTCCGGTAAAATGTCCCAAAGTTCCTTTCGTACAACTGTGTCAAATGCTCTCTCCAGATCCACAAAACTGCAGAAAACCCTCTGACCTAGAGCCAGATGCTTCTCCACAATGTTGCGCAGAGAGAACACTTGATCCATGCATCCACTTCCACTCCTGAAACCTCCTTGTGTCTCACACACACAGTAAACCATCGGTAACGGCAACCATATTGTATCAATCCCAAGTAATTGGGATAAGAGTAGGAGAATGATGATGTATGTTTATAAAGTCACCCTGCAATACAAGGATTATTTGCTTAGTGCAATGTTTTTGAAAATAATTTTATATAATTATAATTGTGCGTATTTTTTAAGGACTTTATAAAGCTTAAGCATCAGTAGACAATGTTTTCATATTCTAATACTGCATACAGAGCGTAGTGTGTAAGATCGTTATCTTCTATTTATAACCTACTATTTGACAGGTTCAAATACAACACAAATACGGACAATATTTTTATCGATGCACAGATTATTATTCTGGATCTGGGTGCAGTTTATTGATATTTGTGTAGTCTCCCGCAATATAAAATTTAATTATATAACGCGGTATATTATCTTAAATTAACTTAAGAATAAATTTGAAAAAAAAGAAATAAAATAAAAGGAAAATTGACTACTTGAGAGTCCGAAGTCCTGGTCACCAATTCTAATTACTTTAACTCCAAGAGTTCTTTGCAATTATATTTCTTCGTAAAATCCCAAGATTGTTTAACGAGCGCTTGGCTTGTAAAGGTTTCAGGAATTTAATATCAAGTCTTAATTTACTTTGAAAGTAATACAATTTCAAACAAGCGAACGTTTTATTATTCATAAGTGCTAAATTTGCGCGGGGATTTTGCACTAATTGTTATTTTTTACGTGTAATTATAGCTCTATATGCTCTACACGCTATGTGGTAGCGGCTACGAATACTACCAACCCTTACTTTGCTCGTGGATGTCGTAAAAGACTACTAAAAGCTTTACATCGATCTGGGCCAATTCCACCTGATGCCGATTGGTCAATAATTACATTCCCAAAGAGGATTGACGTCAGGCAGGCGTTCGGTCATAAAACTATTTGCCTTACTTTTGCAATATGTATATAAAAGAAGAGTACATATTGCATCGACCCCAAGTAATTAGGATAAGAGTAAGGAAATGATGATGATGCTGATGACGACTTATACCTCTACAACAGTGAAGTCCACCTGTGCCTTTTATTTGTATATATTTTAAGAGAAAGGATGATTTTTGAGAGTCATTATCTCTCAGCTCATATATGATCCTATGTAGAGAGCGAGCTTCCTTCACAATAGGAGAGCCCCTGCGTGTATTGGACCGAGCCTGGCCCGTGCACCCGCGAACAAATGCCGACTCTGGTACGAATGGTAATAATGCAATTTACACACATCACGCCATATCCCTTGCAGGGTAGGCAGAGAGAACAGAGTGCCAGAGAACTCTATCTCTGCATACTTCACTCGCTTCCTCAACATTCATAATTCTCTTCATACACGCTCGCCGGTTTCGGAGACTCTTGACTCCACCTTCCTTCAGTACATGACCGATCTGGTCTAGGTAGGTTAGTCTCGGTCTCCCTCGGTACCTACATCCTTCCACTTTCGCATTGTATATCTTCTTAACCAGACGTTCGTTCGGCATTCTTTCCACATGTCCGAACCATCGGAGCATTCCCTTTCGCATCTTTACACCAATACTCTCTTTCATACCTACTCGCTCTCTTACGTCGTCGTTACGAATAATGCAATTTCAGAGGATATATTTTTAACAAAATTGACTGCATAGGTGACGTAGGAAGTAGTAGACCTACAAAGTCGTGTGTGGTAAGTTTGTGCGATTCACAGGTAATTGTTTCGAGTCTGGATGTAATTTGTGTTCGCTAATTGTATGTTTTTAAAGCCTTACCACAATACAAGGACTTATTACTTATACGGGATTGTTTTAAAAAAATATAATAATAAAAAAATATATTTAAAAATATCATCATAATTTGTACAACTAAAAATAGTCTCAAACCAAATTCTTTATAGTCATTCAATTTACTAGCCATTGGCTAAATGTCACTATTGCAGGCATCGAGAACGAGAATCCGGATATTATCGTAAAAACTGCGAAATTAAAATTCAACCCTACTTAAAAAAGAATAAGGTTTGAATTTAATATGTTGTATTTGCGCGAGTTAAGTCACTACACTCGTATGAGAAGCTCATTGAATGTCAAGGGTAGAACCTACGCCGGTGTGAAATGTTTGTCGCTAATTTTTATGGTGTGATTATTTTAATAGGATTAGCGGAGGATGTAGCGATTTTAAATAGTAAACATCGCTTTTTCGGTAGATCGATATCTTAACCATTATAGTATATGGATACATGGCATGGGCCATGCTGTATTGTAGTGGCTACAAATACTACCAACCCTTACATTGCTCATGGGTGTTGTTAAAGACAACTAAGAGCTTTACATATATCTAGGCCAGCGCCATCTGATGCCGTCTGGTCAACAATTACATTCCTAAGAAGAGTTGACGTCAGGTTAGTCATAAAAAAACTAATGCCAATAACTTTTGCAATATGTGCGATGGAAGAGTAATACATATTGTATCGAATCATTTATTGGAATAAAAGCAGATTGATGATAATGATAGGTCAATGTCCAACAAGGGAATATATTATCAAATATTCAGTTTTTCACCGTCCATTGCTGGAGGTAGGACTTCTCCATAGAAAGCTATAGGTGATGGTCATTAATTGGAAGGATTGTTGAAACAGCGACGCTTTGCAAACAGGTTGACGATTGCAGTAAAATGTTATAAGCCAAAAAAGAGCACTGGTGCTTATTGGTCGGGTTGAGAGCCCTCAGCGTACACCCACAGGGTAAAGTAGTCATAGCTATCTGAGACTAACAACTAAGACACACAAAAAAATATGATTCTTATTAGTCCCCTGGCGATCCCTTAGCCGATTTCTACGACTTCCACGTGTAAGTAGGTTGCTATAACCGTATACTTATTTCGTCACTATAAGGAGGAAGAGAATATATTCATACATCCATCAGCTCGTAGACGACGACAATTAGACATAGGCCTCCCCACTAAAATTTCATTCGGTACAGTTTTGTGCACGCAACGTCTCGCCGAAACTTTTAAGATGTCACCAGTCCATCTAGAGAATATAATTAACTACAAAATTTTAAATAGATTCTTTCAACTTTTCTAATTAATAAAAGCAGATGACATTTATTCTAATCACAAGACTATTTTGTATATTTATTTCATTAATATTCATAAATTAGGCTGCAGCGATGGTATATTGGTTTTAATATCAATCTTTCGTATCGAGTATAGAATATACTTTTCCGTGTGGTGACGGAGTAAGAATATAATTCACCACCCACTAACTTGACCGTGGGTGATCGTAAGAGACTACTAAGGGATATAAAACGCATATAACATGTATGCAAAAGAAGAAAATCTCGAAACAAAACCCTATACCAACACGTCTGACCAGCGTGGTATAGTAGGTTAATTTCCCTTCCATTACGAAGGAGGCCCGAATCCAACAGTGGGACATATATGAGCTGAGATGATGATGATAGAATATACCGACTCTTTACTTCTGATATACTAACTAGGTATCAATCCTATGGACAATAGACAGAAGAATTATTCGTGTAGTATATAAACGATTATTTTGACTTTGGCTATGATTTACCTGTATCCTTTTCCCATGTTTACCGCTTCAGGAACAATAGGCGTTGGAGTATAAATTCAGTATTAGACAATGATTTCTGATGTTTACGCGAGTAATACACCTTTGAAATAAAACTGAGGACTATTCTCGCGTGACCACGAACGCTGTAAACTGTTCGAAATGTCAGGATATTAAAAATCAAATGCAAACGCGAGAATCCGTAGTTTTATTTCAAATCATCCCTTAAAAAAAGCTTTATTATATTTGAGACTCGATGCTATATATTAATTATCTCAGCTTATATACAATCCACTGCTAAGTTTGAGTCTCCTTCACAAAAGAAAGAAAATTAACCTCCTATACCACGCTAATGAGATTGGGTTGGTATAAAATTTATTTGGTTAGTTAAACTTTTCTTGCATAGATGTTACCAAAAATTACATCATTTATTACGCATAAGTCTCATATGGATATTTAAATTTTGTCAATTTTATATGTTTTTTTTTAATTAATTCAAAATAATCTACCACCGGATCGGAAAGTGGGCACAAAGTGAGAAGATCCGGCAAGAGTCTACAGATTGTATCTCTGTAGATTATATCTCTTGGTCGTCTTTTACGATACCCACGCGCAAGATACGGGGTGGTGGATTGTATTTTTACTCAGTCATTACATTTTTGCTTGCGAATTGCTCTTTTCTTTCTCTTTGCGAATGCTCCGATGGTTCAGACATGTGGAAAGAATGCCGAACGAACGTCTAGTTAAGAAGATATACAATGCGAAAGTGAAAGGATGTAGGTACCGGGGGAGACCGAGACTAACCTACCTAGACCAGATCGGTCATGTAGGTACTGAAAGAAGATGGAGTCAAGAGTCTCCGAAACCGGCGAGCGTGTGTGAAGAGAATTATGAATGTTGAGGAAGCGGGTGAAGTATGCAAGGATAGAGTTCTCTGGCACTCTGTTCTCTCTGCCTACCCTACAAGGGACAAGGCGTGATGGTGTATATGTATGCATTACATTTTTAACTTTTCCATCGGTAGAAGTAATAAAGTTGAAATATAATTGTAGAAAACGGCTACGGGAGTACAAGGGCAGTGAACTGCAGCGCACTCTTGTATTTTTTTTGACCAGCTATTCTCCAGGCACCCCAGCTCCAAACTGTTGGAGGGCAATGAACAAAACGCACGGGTTCGTAGCCTGACTTATCCATCTTCCCCGATTGACAACATTTACTCGAATATTATTATATGAAATAAAACTATTATAAATTTTATCGCGTTTGTAACTAATTTTTAATTTCCCGACGACGTTTCGAAACTTTACAGAGTTCATTTTCACGTGAAGCCATTTTTTAATATACAATACGGTTGAGAGGGATGTTTAAATTTTTTTTTCCGTTTCATCTTCGACATATTATTATATAAAATTAAACTAGATTAAAAATTTGGTAATTGCCCCTTGAATTTCATGTTATTCTAAAAATATATTTACCGAATGATGAAATAATATCCGGACGGAGAGAAACCGGACGGCGTAGTGTAGGACGCCAACTAGGTGACAGACGACCTGGTGAAGGTTGCTGGGCGTAGTTGGATGCAAGCGGCACAGGACCGAACGCTGCGGCGTAACATGAGGGAGGCCTACATCTAGCAGTGGACGGCGATAGGTTGAAATGATGATACGAAATAATAGTGATAGGTCCAGACAGTTGACAGTTTTTGTCTACAGCCCACTTCCAGCCTTGGTAGCACCACACGCTGGCAGAAAACCGACGTCTGAACAATGTGCTATTCCGCTTCGTTCAGAGAGCGAGAGAGCCGGTAACCCCACTTTCCAGGTAGGTTTTGGTTGGTAGGCAGTCGTAGCTGTAACACTGGTTGCAAATATCCATGTGCGGCAGTAACACCATCCGGTGCGCTGTTTGCTCGTTAGTCACCATAAGCAATAAAAAAATTATAAGTAGCGATGAAACATTATATTCTTATTTCTATCATCACCCGGACATACCCACATTAGTCTAACATAAGTTATTCATGGTATTATTAACTTCGTCATTATTTTTTTATCTACGATATATGATGAGCTTCGGGCATAAATTGTTTATGATTATGCCACCACATTGTAATCGTTCTTATACATAATTTATAGTAAATAGGTACAGGTACAGAATCAATTATAAGGTACTATATATTCATAAATGTATATATGTACCAATATATATATATATATTATAGAAATATGTTTGTGGCCGCCCGACACTCTGCTCCCCTCGGATCCTATCCCTCCTATCTGTGGAGTTGGGCTGACCGATCGCATTCGTAACGACGACGTAAAAAAGCGAGTAGGTATGAAAGAGAGTATTGGTGTGAAGATGCGAAAGGGCATGCTCTAATGGTTCGGTCATGTTGTGAAATGTTGAGGAAGCGAGTGAAGTATGCAAGGATAAAGTTTTCTGGCACTCTGTTCTCTCTGCCTGCCCTGCAAGGGATATGGCGTGATGATATGTATGTAGAAATAAGTACCGTTTATTTTCGTTAAAGATTCCCTTTTTTTTGATAGGCTATGGTCTGTACACTCTGTCCATTCCACCTGAGGTCATGGAAAGGTGGTGTGCGACTCCAGAACCCACTGTGTTCCCTCCCCATCGCAGATTAAAAATTGGACCAAAAATATTTTAGATTAAAAAAATGTACAAAAAATATTAAATATTTCTCAAAAACGATGGCAGCGCCACCTGCCTGAAAAATCCGATGGCAACGCCGCCTAACTGGCGAATATGCTGGTAGCGCCATCTACCCGATGAAAACGATTGTTTTAATTTTTTTTTACATTTGTATAAACAGCGTCTTTTGAGTAAGCTAGTTGTATATTTGTCGGCTAGTGGTATATAGATATATTCAGTGTTGCCATACACCGATAAAATCAAACCTACAATTTACAAGCGCTGGTTTTAATTCAAAGAGCCGCTAGCAACCTCATAAATTGTTAGTTTCGTATAATTGGTACTCGTATTTATTGTTTGAGCTTTGTAACCTTTTTGAGCAATATTGATAGGAATATATTATAGTCTGGTTATGTTCTTGTATTTTTAAACCATAAGCATCATTTTTTTTTTCTTAAACAAAACAATATTCTACTCTAAAAAATAATGAATGCGGCCGTAGAAATATTATCAACTCAGTTCATACATATTGGGCTCAAGCCTCCTCCATAATGGGAGAGAAATTGACCTACTATACCAGGGGTCGGCAACCTGCTGCTCGCGAGCCACATGCGGCTCTTTAGTTCTATACGTAAAAAAAAACCGGAGGTGTCAAGGGACACCCGGATGGAACGAAGTTCTATTTTAATTATATAATTTTTTTCTGCCTTAAGCGATTTTTATCGTTATATTTTAGCCAATTTGCAAAATATCTTTATAAATTATAGCCTATGTGTTATTCTGATGTGCAAGCTATATTACTATAAATTTCATCAAAATCCATTCAGTAGTTTTTACGTGAAAGAGCAACAAACATGTTCACATCCATACATTATTACAAACTTTCACGTTTATAATATTAATAATAGGATATACAATTCCACTAGACTACCAAAACTTTTCGGCCCCGAGCTCGAACGCGAGCCGGCCACGCGGCCCGGTCACGGGCGAAAATAATTTCGTTGCGCATTATTTTGATTTTGCTATATCTCTTAAGGTATTGATTTAATTTGCATGGTCTGAAGGAAAAAAAATATCTTCATGAAATGCTCAAGCCAACTAATGTATTTAAAATGATAAGGATTAATACAGTATTTGTGTAAATAGCTTTTCAATTACCGTTTTATAATAGAACATTTTTTAAAGTATTAAAATGGATATAGTATGTTATCCTTAAGAGATAGATATATACCATCGCGGACTTTTTTGTAGGCCTTTTTAAGCTGTATAATACTGTAGTACTTTATTTTGATCTATTTCGTAGGGTTCAGCCAGCGTTTGCAATGTAAGCGCAAAATAATGTGTTTATTTACGACATCACATTAGAAACCTCTAAAATTATCAGTGTTTCTCTAGTACATTATGCATATATTATACATATAAACCTTCCTCTTGAATCACTCTATCTATAAAAAAAATCGTCGCGACACCACACTGTTCAATGCGAAATAGAAATGAAAATATCTGGCTTGCTTTCTATAAGAGAACCGACGAGCGACGCCGCACAGCTTACAATAGCTTACTATAGTAAAAAGTGTCGTGACAACTTTTCGTAAGAATTTTTTCCGTCTAGCCCCCTTTCACAACGCGCGATAAGGAACTCCGTTCCAAAATATTTTACAAAGAAAACATTTAAAAATGGTTCTGAATTGATTAATGAGGTTTAGGCACAAATTAATGTTGGCAAAAGAAAATTGTGGCTCTTTAAAAACTTTAAACCTTTATAAATTCAATAACCTTTTTTTTTGCGGTGGGCTGTGGACGTGTTAGCGCCCCGCCAAATCGGTCCGGGGCGACGGAAGAGGTGGTGCGTGCGTGCCTTTGAGATGGCTCTTGCGTCTCAAAGGCTGACGAGCCCTGTACTATATCAAGCTAGTCAAACCTGTTGGTACAGCGTTTCGAGTTTGTCTTCTCTTGCATAGATGTTATATGCGTTTTATACACTTTAGTCTTCTCTAACGATCACCCACGGGTAAGATAGAGGGTAGTGAATTGTATTCTTACTCCGTCACCACACGAGATAATCGTACCCACTGTCCTTGATACAAAAATAAAATGAAACTACAACAAAGTTATCGGCACAGTTATACATGGTTTGCACTGATAAAGGTAAAATTCATTTGATAGCTAGGGTTGTACGTAACCCTTGGCCACCGGAGACAAAAATCGGGTACCGGTGGCCCGCTCGCACGGCGAAGAGGGCACGGCTTGCAGGGTGTGTCTATGGAGTTGCGCGCCGCTACTTCCGTCGCCCCGGACCGATTTAGCGGGGCGCGACGACCTCCATAGTCCACCGCAAGAAACAAAATAAAAAAGGTTGTACGTAACCCGAAGGGTCGGCCACGGATGACAAGGAAGCATTATTAGTAACGGTCCAATTGCGATGGGAAGGGAATATGGTGGATTATGGAGCCGCACACCGTCTTTGCGTCGCCCTGGATGGCTTGGGCGGTACTTGTCCAGACCATTGCCTACCAAAAACATTTAAATCTATTAGATCCTTTGTAAGCTGTGTGGTAGCGGCTACGAATACTACCAACTCTTACTTCGCTTGTGGATTTTGTAAAAGACGACTAAGAGTTATAAGGATAACGACCTGGGCTAATTCCTTGTGATGCCGTTTAGTCAAAAATTCCATTCCCAAGGAGGATTGACGTCTGGCAAGCGGTCGGTCATAAAACTATTGCCAGTAACTTTTAAAATATGTACTATGAAAGAAGAGTACATATTGTATCGATTCCAAATAATTGGGATAAGGGTAGGAGAATGATGAGATCCTTTGTCGTCTATTCCTGTAGAGAAGCCTAAACGTAGGATTAGCTAGAGAGCATTATATTATATACACAGGTACACATGGTCACATTTTATCCGAATCGTCCAAACAACGGCTTAGTAGCCCCAAAACCTGCCGTATTACCTTGCCATCGCCTTTAGAATGACTACTGGTACGGCAAGGTAAAGGTAATTCAAGTATACGGTGGCAATTTGCAAAGCTGTCTTAAACTTTATTGCTTGGATGTTATGGCTAGAGCATGTAGGACTTGGAAATGCAGAATAGCATCAGAATATCCGATACAACAATACACTTCCTTTTCCATTCCAAGGCACGCGGCTATAGGGTAGTTACTGTTACTCTATTGCAAGAAGAGAATGCGTCTAAATAAGATCCCATAGACAAGTATCGTGTTTTCAATCTCTACTCAGGACTATTACTTTATGGGGAATGAACCATAAGGATAACCGCCGAGTCAGCCATAGAGGTCCGGGATTTGGTACCAGCGACCCAATTGCGATGGGGACATGGTAGGTTATGCGGCTGTATGCCACCTTCCCGTCACCTCGAACAGAATGTCCCACTTGTAATAATAAATCAATTTTAGTTCAGAAATATATTTTTTAAAAGTAGTCTAGAATTTCAAATACTAAAATCCCAGTAATTAAAAAAAAGGAATATATTATTTTAGTTTAAAAATGTTGATAGCCCTACTGACAATATAAAGGCGGCTCGTTGGCCCTGATACTGTCGATTTGAAAGGTGGCCCCCGGCAAATATTTTTCCACACTATATATATATATATAAATGTATGTAGGTTTTTACGTGCCAATTTGTGTACTCAATTAATTAGTTAATAACTTTTGCATATAACGAATATGTAATTGAAATTGTTATGTTAACGTCATTTTGAAATAAATATAAGTTTAGACGCACTGTAGAAACAAACTGCATTTAGTGTGCATTCTCTTCGAGATTATTAACTACAAAGAATCTACTTTTAGTAACTACCTTTATATACATACCTATATGTGACAATTTATCCTGAAGAATTAGTGTCAGGTCTTTTGAGAGTCGTCAATGTTCTATGCAATTCTCAATGAAATGCCATAGGTCTGCACTGCTTGTTTTATTAAACTATGTCGAGCTCTTTGGTACTAATAAGCTGGATTCGTTGAAATTAAAAAATAGAAGCATTCTTCTGACCAATTTTTTCTCTAAATCCATAAATGAATGGCAGTAGTATTACTCACTCTGGTAGAAAATCGACATCTTACTAATTTGTGACAGTAGTTGTCTTATTTATTTACTACTACGCATAGTTTGGTGAGCATCAGATTTTTACAAATCTTACATGAAAATATGGGGCGATGATATATTGTGTTTTTAGCTCATTACCACGCAGGATTCGTCTTAAAACTGTCATTCATTATCCTGCTCTTATCTAAATTACTCGGGGTCGACGCAATATGTCCTTTTCTTCCACACGATCCTCACAGATTTCATCTCTATGTTCACTCCCTTCCTTATTGCGAGAAGCATGATATGAATAGAAATCCATATCATGCTTCTCGCAATTCCACCATATTTTCTTCGGTCTTCCCTTACCTCTAAAGCTTTCGTCTTAAACTATGAAGTATTCTTCTTTAACCATGCAAATAAATTACACTAAAATCGTGGCATTTGACTACATAGATGGTACACCATCTATGAAGCCAATGTGTACTACAGTTACTACTTAATCACTACATTGATTAAGATACCTGCAGTGTCAAGTTTCACGGATTGGATCCTCCACGCAGATCAATACTTTGTACGATTAACAAATTTATGATTTAAATCTAGGTGTAATTTCCTCAATCAAGTCCTCCCAATCTAACGATCAGTTCCTTATTTTTTTTTGTCATCGTGTCTTTTAGCTATAAGCCGCAGATAGCTTTCATAGCTTAACTTGGACTATGAGTGAGCGCTGAGGGCTTTCAACCCAGAAACAGCTTTAAGCCACATCACCCAAGGTCTACTTCAGTGGAGAACAGACCTCAGCTTGGGATCTCACTGTATCAGTTCCTTAGTAAATAATATCATCGTAACGAAACATCTATATGTCAACACGCGAACATTCTAGAGGCAATCCAGCATCACGACAGCCCCAACTGTATTCTGAATGCGTTATTATATAAGACATTGTAATATTTCTTCATTAAAGTTATTTTTTGTTAAATATTCAATAACCATAAAATTAAGACAGTTAGCCCCGCCCCGTAGAATAATGATTGTCATTGTTTATTACCATATAATAGCAATTATTAATAACATATATCAAGACAGTTCAATCAGAGATCTGACACTTTAAAAGGTAAGGGAAAAAATTATGACAAAAAATTTACTAGTCACGTTATCTATGGCGCCTTGATTGTAAAGTTAGGAGCTAGTTTAGAGTATTTACTAAATCAACGAAGTCATAGAGCCGCAAGCTGCTGTTACGTGGTCTCGAACAGATTGGGCGGGTGGTAGCTAGAGTAGGCATGGAGATTCTTTCCGAAAAAGATCGATCCATTAATCGATTGGAATCGTCATCCAAAAAATCGATTAACAAAAAAATCGAGGTCTAAAAGATAGATTTTTCCTTAATTTGGTAATAAGAGACACTTTCTCACGTACCTTTGAGTGACAAAATTGCTCATGCTTGCAGAGTTTCAGATATTAGGTAAGTCTCAAAGCAAACATTAACTAATTGTAAATAGTTTTATGATGCCAATAAAAACAGAAAATATGAAGTTTCAATTTTTAGGATGAAATATCAATTTACTAAATCGATTTAGCACGAGATATCAATTTGAACAATTAATCTTGGTCCTAAAGATCGATTTTCCAATTTATCAATCTTAGATCGCCATCTCTAATTCAGACCATAACCTACCACAAAAATAGCATCATTAATAGACTAAGAACTAAGAATACAATGCGATCAACCTTTCTTTGCTCGTGGGTGTCGAAAGAGACGACAAGAGAATATAAACACACAAGCTCACTTCGTTCGCTTCTAAATTTATCTATCAGAATACTGTCATATAAAATGCCAATTCATGTCAAATTCACGCAGATATTGTAACATTTTTTTTCATCGTACATAAAGTATTGTCCTGTATGAGATTCGAACCCACGACATTTGTAACGGTATAACTATATCCTAATCACTACGCAATAGAAAGATTAAGTTCCTTAATAAAAAAATATGTCTTAAAAGGAATAGTTACTAGCTATATACTTGGATTAAGTAACAAGCGCCATACAATTACCAGTCACATAAAAACAGGTTCCATTTAAGCTGTTTATTTATTATTTATATTATTTAATATCGTGATATAATGATATTGGCTCGCCTGTAATAATTAAGCGGCGTACAACAAACGCAAAATTTAATTATTACACTTACTTTGAACATTTATTGCGATGTTATTATTACTTTAGGTATTAACTATAAATAAATCTGTTATAATTAATTTAACGACAATGTTTGCTATTTTGCGGTTTATACATACATGCACTCATCACGCCATATCCCATGCAGGGTAGGCAGAGAGAACAGAGTGCCAGAGAACTCTATCCTTGCATACTTCACTCGCTTCCTCAACATTCATAATTCTCTTCATACACGCTCGCCGGTTTCAGACTCCACCTTCCTTCAGTACGTGACCAATCTTGTCTAGGTAGGTGAGTCTCGGTCTCCCCCGGTACTTACATCCTTCTACTTTCGCATTGTATATCTTCTTAACCAGACGTTCGTTCGGCATTCTTTCCACATGTCCGAACCATCGGAGCATTCTTGCAGGCTAACAGAATGCACCCCTGCTTAACGCCGATATTGACGTCAAACCAAGGGTTAATTACATTAATTAAATTAATGTAGTGTGGTGACAGAGTAAGAATACAATTCGCCACCCTCTATCTTACCCGTGGATGAATTTAAGAGACGACTAAGGGATATAAAACGCCTATAACAACTATGAAAGAGAAGGAAAGCTCGACACAGAACCCTACACCAACAATTCTGACCCGCGCAGTATATAGTAGGTTAATTTTTCTCCCATTGCAGAAGAGGCTCGTCTGTAGCATGTGGTAGTGGCTACGAATACTACCAACCCTTACTTTGGTCGTGGATGTCGTAAAAGACGACTAACAGCCTTATAACGACCTGGGCCAACTCTATCTGATGCCGATTGGTCAACAATTACATTCCCAAGTAGGGTTGATGTCTGACAGGAGGCCAGTCATAAAACTATTGCCAATAACTTTTACAATGTGTACTACGAAAGAAGAGTACATATTGTGTCGACCCCAAGTAATTAGGATAAGAGTAGGAGAATGATGATGTAGAAGAGGCTCGTGCTCAAGAGTGAGACATATATGAGTTGAGATGATGAAAAACTTGACGTAGTAAAAATACAATTCACTATCCTCTATCTTGACCGTAGTTGTCTTAAAAGACGACCCACCTACTGTGCCAAATGTCATGGCTTCAATTCACACGTAGAGTAAGTAATACTTTGTGCGATTCACATAATGTTGTCCTGAGTTTGGGTGTAATTGGTGTCTGTTTATGTTTGTAAAGTCCACCGCAATACAAGGAGGATTTATATAATTCTGTGTATCTTACTCAAAAGAAGAAAATGCAAATTTATGTAAGAGAATATTAGAAAATTTGAACATAAATCCCATATCGTTTGACCAACAGAGTACCTATTATTGTAGATCAATTTTTTTTTTCTTATTGTGTTGGAGGTTTTAGCCCAGCAGTGGGACATATATGAGCTGAAATCATAATAGTAAGGTCACGTATAGTTTATTAATGAAGTGAAAACTTCTTTTGGCGCAACACACACAGATTTTTTCGTAGGCTATAAATGAGGCTGATCCGTCACGCTCTGAGGTGAAAGGCTCGATCGGGTGAACTCGGTCCACCAAGTGTACTCGAGCGAGAAAGATACAGTCAGTTGCTCTTCACTGCTGTGTCGCTGTACTATATACTATTTATATGTAATAATTGTTATTATTAATTTATTATCAATTATTCAATAGTTATTTTTTGACGGCTGGCTATGGTATGGTGACACCCATACCACCTGGGGCTTCATAGGTTTAAGTTTCATGAGTGCTTTTTTTACCTTTTATTGGTTATATGTGGTAAACAGACAAGAATGATGCTAATGCTGTATCTATATCACTGATGGACATACACTATTAGGGCTACAAATCGCTGCCAACCGTAATGTAGGGTTGGGGCTCCAACTCTCATTCATCGAAGAAAAGTTAGAGGACAATAGCTTCAGAAGTCGACTTTCTTACAAGAGTACGACACTATTTCGTAGATGCCGATTAATTTATGAGTACAGATAAAAATGTTTGCAACGTGGCTCTACTTAGAAAATATAATGAGCCATATTAGTTCGAAGTGATTTATCTTTAAATATGCTATGATTTTAACATTTGAACAGCAAAAGAAAATCAATATAATTATTTAAGAAATTAACCCATAATTAAAGCATCTTTTAATAGTTATTATGCAAATGGATGAAATTGAAAAGCCATTGCTTTGACCATCTTGTACGACAACTGCAGTAGTGAATTACAAGAACACTATAACTCTAACTCTCTATAACTCTCTATAACCTCCGTCACGCGACGCCATATTTATATCCGTTGTAATAAAGTATTAATTACAAAAAAAATAACTTTAAAATTACGAATAAGGTTAATTGAAATTCCAATTTCCAATGAACGACTTGTTCAACCGAACCTTACTAAAGGTCATAATCACTAGTCTGTCGTTCCAATAAATCGTTCAGGTGTACAAAAGCGTGGGTTTCGTTTGTGTTGTTTGTGTTGCCACACAACTTTTGCGTATACCTATTGATCTGTAATTTACATTTTTTGGTATGTCAAGTTGTGTTCCCATACATGTTGAATTGAATTAGCTTAAAAGAAATACACACACTACAAAAGCGTACCCATACTTTATACGTACTTAAGTTATACAGAGTGAGTTATTTTTTTATGCTTTTTTAATTTTTTTTTCATATTTTAATTGATATTTTCTTTTACTCTTTTTCAATATTTGTTTCGGTATGCTTTAAAAAAATAATGTCTAGGTTTGAAATATACAATTAATAAAAACAATACGCAAACTCATAACGATTACTTATGAATCACGCAAAGAATTGTAATGGGGATTGAAACCACGACACTTGGCGCTGGACCCTATATTTAAACCACTACGCCATCTGTATTGTTAAGTTATTACATGTATCTAATATAAGCTATAAAATATTGGTATAGTATAAATTTACACTGAGCATGAGAACGAATGAGACACGGGAAATAAAAATCGAAACTTCAGAAATGTGAACCTCAAAGACAAACACTATAAAATCTGTAAAAAAAAATTCATTTCATATGGTTCATATATATTTTAAATGTAGATATCGTTACTAAGCAATCAAAATATCTTTGCTCTATTGGAATTTATAAACTACAGATAAAAGACAGTTTATCTGTCTTTTATCTGTAGTTTATTGTTTAGGTTATTAGTTAGTTAGTAGGTTATTAGTTTACTGTTATTCAACAAAAATAATATAAACTGAGTGACTTTTTCAGAATCTATAATTTCAAGTTTTTGTTCATTGCAATATTGAAACCTAAATTGGCGCTTTTTTTATTTTCTCTTCTCTCGCAATGAATTTACCTGCTTACCCCTTTTAGTCACTTATTATTTATGAAAGGAGTTGATGATGACACATTATATCATCGATGTCATCATCTTAAATCATTATACATTCAACAGCTAAGGTCGAGCCTTATTCACAATGTATGGAAAATTGACATACTATACCGCATTGATCAGATGAGTCAATATTAAGTTTCTATTTCTGTATATTATAACCCATAGACTTTTTTTTATTACATTCATGGGTAAGAAAGGTGATTAATATATATTCTTGCTCTGCACCCCCCAAGGATGAAATAGTATAAAAGTTTTATTAGTCATCACGGGCGCAATAATGGATTCATAATTAAAAACATAAATTATAATAAAATATACATATTTTAAAACATTCTGTTGCTATATATCAGTTATTTGGGTATCGTGTACTAAAATGCATTTGTATGTAGTAAAAATGAGTTAGTGTGTGTGACATTTCGTTTGTGTTACTATAAATTACTTGTCTGTGTGCGCGCGCATGTGTATACGAGCACGTGTTTATATAATTTCAAGGCCGTATGTTAATTCATGTCAAAAAATACATCGAAATATTGATTAACCTGATAAATTTAGAAATATATAAGATATTAAAATAATTACGTGGGAATTTCGTTGATACGTATAGAGCTAAAAGATAAGAGCTATTGGAAAAGATCAGCTGTTTCTATAAATGATAACAAAATGAAACTAAGGTTTTTTATTGACAGACTTCGATTTGGACACGTCCTGTCCTTACCGTAGGACGACGGCAGAGATCATTTAGTGCCATAAACTACCGTGTTGGCTCCCCATCGCCAATTTGGCTGATCACGTCTCAGAAGCGATTAACACAACTTACATTTGGATATTGAACATTGCCAATAAGTTCTTGCTAAGTTGGACTAAAATTGAATTCTATCCTTGAGTCCAATTTTTAAGGTTTTTACAATAACCTGGGCCAAATCCACCTGAAGCCGTTTGGTCAATAATTACTTTCCCAAGGAGGGTTGACGTCAGGCAGGCGGTCGGTAAACTTCTGCCAATAACTTTTGCATATGTACGTACATATATATACGTACATGATGCATCGACCACAAGTAATTAGGATAGGAACAGAATAATGATGATAAGAGATAAAAAATGTAATACAATCTTTATTAAAGCAAGCGAAGCCACGATAATAAATAGTTATTTTTTATATTTCCCTACTAAAATCATGGAAATGTTGCTCTACCATTAACAACTTACGGAGCACCTAAATTTCAAGAATGTCTAACAAAATCTTGATGTTCGGTAAACCTACTCGTAGGTATGTAGTCTAAATGTAGCCAGAACGAATAAATTTTGATAATTAAGCAAAAAAGTAAGTATCAATAGCGGTAGAACCACGCTGTTGACAGTTCTCTGTCTACAGCCGCGTACCGGTCCGTCCAGGGTAGTAGGTACCACACTCTCGCAGAAGATCGAAGTCTGAGTAATAGTTGTTTGCTATTGCGCTTCGTTCGGTGAGCGAGAGAGTCGGAAGGCCAACTGGGGTGGGTTTGGGCTTTGTATTGGTAGGTAGCGGCCTAGCTATTGCAAAGGTCCATGGACGACAGTGACACTTACCATCAGGTATACTGTCTGCTCGTTTGCCACCATAAGCAATAAAAAAAAATAAAGATTGTCTATGTTAATTATAAATAAAAAGTAAATATTTGAAGGTCAATCAAATCTTTTTATAAACGCTTTTAATAATATTATGAAGCAGCAGATTTGATTCTGCACTAGTCCATATTTCTACAAAAGGAGAAATCAATTCTAAGATAAATTTAATTAAACTATTATTACAGATTACTAAGATATCATTTAATAAGTTAGATTATTTATAAAAAACTTGTTTACGAACGAAAAATTATGTCACATGTGGGACTTAAACTCACACCTCTATTGGAAATCCATTCAAATCATCCTACCACTTAGACAAGTATGAGCTGTCGTATAACATTCAATTTGCAGCTCGTATTATTTTGTGGGAAACATGTGCCATCTACCGGACAATGATTACACATTGTTATCACAATATATTCAGGGCTTGTTTTTAGGCAATGTAATTGTCACTTCTCGCCTGAGCCGTCCGAGGCGATATACAGCACGGCACGCGACCGTAGTTTGACTCTTGCACACGTATCTTTTAACATCATGAGGGCGGTTCCGATATTCCGTTCTTATCATCGTGAAATCGATGGTGCGTCCGGCAGGTTACAATTTCAAGTAACAATTTTTTGTTGAGTCTTAGCGATGCGGTAGCAGCGACACCGATGACAGCAAGAAGTTTGCACACTCTCACAGAAAATCGACGTCTAAGTTTGCTTTCTGGATGGGTTTGGGTTGATAAGCAAAGTCTAGTTGTACCGTTGGTATTGCAAAAGTCCATGAACAGCAGTAACACTTACCATCGAGTATGATACTTGCTCGTTTATTTATTTATTTATACTTTATTGCACACCTAGGTTAATACATTTATAATAACAATTCTAAGCGGAGATCGCACTGACCGACGTTGACGACGAAATTACTATCGCTCAAGAAAGAGCCAACACGGCCCGCGCGGCCATAACACATAATCACTCGCGCTTTCGCCTCCGCCGCCGGGGAAGGAAGACGCGACGCGTAAAAATCAATACTCCAAACGTGGGCACACCCACTTTGCCACCAGCGACGCCCCGAGCCGAGGTCCGTTCTCCACAGGGAGAGCCCTCGGGCGTAGTCACTTAAAAGCTATTCCGGGTTGAGAGCCTTCAGCGCTCACCCATAGTCCGGTTAAGCTGTCAAAGCCCTCTCGGCTAACAGCGGTCGCAGTGGAAAGAGTTTAGTGGGTATTCTAGTCACGGGGCTAGCGAGTCCCACACTCCTCGTCTGTTTTTCCGACAGGCGGGGGTTAGTGCGCAAATAGCATTCTTGAACCACTGCGTTAACAAAAAAAAAAAAATAAGCGGAGATAGTACAATGGGCGGCCTTATCGCTAAAAGCGATTTCTGCCAGGCAACCTTTGGATGGAAACATGTAAGGAAAGAGCGGTAGTTGTAGGTGTACTGCTATAAAATATATAAATAAACATATACATACAATATATATATACATACACACATATACATATATATACATATACACATATATAAATATATATAAAATAAATATTATAACGCGGTTGATAACTTAATAAATGTGAAGCTTAGTAAAGTAATAATATAAATCTAGGTTATATAATAAAGTAGATAGCAAATACTAACTGATCAATTTTAGATAATAATTTTTAAGTTTTACTTTAAATGTGGCCAGGGTCTTAGAGCGTATTATATCTAGCGGAAGTTCATTCCACAGATGTACCGCCGTGATTGTGAACGATTTCTCAGAAAATGATGTAAAATGCAGTGGCATTTTCAGTTTCATGTTATCTGATGACCTTAAATTCCTATTATGCGTATCATGCAGATATTCAAAGCGAGCTTTAAGATAGGAAGGAGTTGAAGAAGTAAATAATACAGTGTATAATAGAGAGAGAATGTGAGTGTTCCGACGAAGACGTATAGGTAACCATTTGAGCTGGTGCCGAAACTGTGAAACATGGTCATATTTGCGTAATCCAAATATGAATCTTATTGCAAGATTTTGGAGACGCTCAAGCTTGTCTAGTTGATATTCAGCAAGATCTAAGTAGCTAACATCAGCGTAGTCTAAAATGGGTAATAATAGACAATTAGCAAGCGTAATTTTAGTGGCAGTGGGCAGAAAATTTTGAAGCCTTTTTAGAACTCCCGCAGAGGCAAATACTTTTCTGCTTACCTCTTGCAATTGCGGACCCCAACTTAAATTAGAGTCAATAATTACCATTATATACAAAAAAAAAAGAAAATAACAGACGCCGTTATACTCGCATTTAGCAATTTGTGAATCGCACAAAATAAGTATTGTACAGTGAGGGAATTAAACCCACAATTCTTGGCATGATAGGTACCTTAACAACCACATCTGTGCAGTTAAGTAACGTAAATAAGTTACAATTCATAGTGTATTATTATGTGTATTAGTATTACTTATCTTTCAAAGTGTCAATACCCTTGCCTTGATATTACGTAAAATCTTCAACAACAAAACTATTTGTTTTATCTAATCTATAAACCTTTATTGTATGTTAATTCAGGTTACGGCAATAATTACATATTATATTTAAAACTTATTTAAACCGTATATTATTAACCCACATATATGTTGTATAGTATTAAGAATACATTCATCACCCATTTGGATTGGGCGCTCCGAGAGTTTACCGCGTCATCAAGGAAGTTCAAAATGAACTGTGATATTTCTCAAATTATGTTATAGCTAAATTATATACAAGAGATTAAAAAAATTCCTGTTTTAAGTATCGCGGTATCGATTCCCTCGCAGAACCATTCGTTGTTTTGAGTCTTGCTGTAATTTGTATAATGTTTATAAAGTCCATCGCAATACAGAGATCATTTCCTTAGAGCCGGGTGTAGCTTTTAAAAGCACCAATAGTAATTACTCCTTCATGTATTCCATTAAAATTGTACAAGCATAATCTACAATGCTTAAAGTAGAATCTATAATGTATAACTTTATTATCCATAAAAATTCGATAGTAGAACATTAAGTCTTTAAAATGTTATATTTATAATGTATAAATCTTGCGAGGGCACTTACATATTGTCAATTTTAACATTTTATATTAATAAACTACCACCGGATCGGAACGTAACCGCTACTGAGAAGATCCGGCAAGAAACTCTGCGATTTATCTATTATTGGAACGAAGTTCCTTATCGCGCGTTGTGAAAGGGGGCTAGACGGAAAAAATTCTTACGAAAAGTTGTCACGACACTTTTTGCTATAGTAAGCTATTGTAAGCTGTGCGGCGTCGCTCGTCGGTTCTCTTATAGAAAGCAAGCCAGATATTTTCATTTCTATTTCGCATTGAACAGTGTGGTGTCGCGACGATTTTTTTTATAGATAGAGTGATTCAAGAGGAAGGTTTATATGTATAATATATGCATAATGTACTAGAGAAACACTGATAATTTTAGAGGTTTCTAATGTGATGTCGTAAATAAACACATTATTTTGCGCTTACATTGCAAACGCTGGCTGAACCCTACGAAATAGATCAAAATAAAGTACTACAGTATTATACAGCTTAAAAAGGCCTACAAAAAAGTCCGCGATGGTATATATCTATCTCTTAAGGATAACATACTATATCCATTTTAATACTTTAAAAAATGTTCTATTATAAAACGGTAATTGAAAAGCTATTTACACAAATACTGTATTAATCCTTATCATTTTAAATACATTAGTTGGCTTGAGCATTTCATGAAGATATTTTTTTTCCTTCAGACCATGCAAATTAAATCAATACCTTAAGAGATATAGCAAAATCAAAATAATGCGCAACGAAATTATTTTCGCCCGTGACCGGGCCGCGTGGCCGGCTCGCGTTCGAGCTCGGGGCCGAAAAGTTTTGGTAGTCTAGTGGAATTGTATATCCTATTATTAATATTATAAACGTGAAAGTTTGTAATAATGTATGGATGTGAACATGTTTGTTGCTCTTTCACGTAAAAACTACTGAATGGATTTTGATGAAATTTATAGTAATATAGCTTGCACATCAGAATAACACATAGGCTATAATTTATAAAGATATTTTGCAAATTGGCTAAAATATAACGATAAAAATCGCTTAAGGCAGAAAAAAATTATATAATTAAAATAGAACTTCGTTCCATCCGGGTGTCCCTTGACACCTCCGGTTTTTATTATTATTATTTCTTTACTGATTTAATAAAAACAAAATAATACAACATATTTAGTAAGAATTAGCTCCAGTGTGATGACTTTCGAACTCCGATATAATATAAATTTCAATTACAATGTAAAAGATTATGACTGGACCAGATCCCACAAGCGTCACCCGATCACGAGTTAACTACTAGCGCAGCCAGTATTACGAATATTATAATTATTATTAAAACCATTAGAAACTTGTAGAAATAGAATACTAAATTTACATATTTAATCATTAAAGCTAATAATAATATTTCAAAATGCTTAATGAAGCAATTGTCATTCAAGAAACATGATATAACAATTAGATAATATTACGTTGGCAACTTATATAATAATTTATAGAAATTATTATAGTATAATATTTATTTTATATTAAATGTTTGATTGGTATAATTATTAATATATTCTATGTTTATTATTAATTATTATAGACCCGTCAACATTCTGAAACGGACACATAATTCTTTTTTTTTACGGTCGTGATTATGATTCAACTTGTCGCAGTGAATGTTTGCTAACTGAATAATATTTTTAGGTGACTTCAAAAAACGAGGAGGTTCTCAATTGGACTGTCTTTTTTCTATGTTTGTTACCTCAGTTTCCCTATGGTGACGGGAGTAAGAATATCATTCACCACCCCCTATCTTACCCGTGGGTGATCGAAAGAGACGACTAAGAGATATAAAACGCATATAACATTTATGCATGAGAAAGAATGCTCTATACTAACACGCCTGACCAGCATAGTATAGTAGGTCAATTTCCTTCTCATTATGGAGAAGGCCCGAGCTCAACAGTGGGACTTAAAAGCTGAGATGATGATCATAAAAGACGACTAAGAGATATACCAGTAAAACGCATATAAGATTCTATGTAAGAGAATGAAAACTCTAAAAATCTCTATACGAACACGTCTGACAAGCGTGGTAGATCAATCGCCCTCCCATTATATAAAAAAAACTCAAGCCCAATAGTGGGATATGTAAGAGCTGAGATGAAAGAAAAAATTTGTTAACATATTAAGTTTAGACTTTGTCTGTGAACGAACGAATCCATCGTTTCAACTAATTCCGTTAATTTTTTATGTCGGAGTGTACTTGATTTTTTTTTTATTTTATTAACCAAATTAGTCTAAATAAAACGTTAGTATGACTTAATACAATATTATTCCGTGTGGTAACGGAGTAAGAATACAATTCACCAACCCCATCACCACCCAAGTGTGTATCTTACCCGTGAGTACAAAACCCTATACCAACACGTCTGACCAGCGTGGTATAGTAGGTCAATTTTTCGTTTATAGAAGAGGCTAGAGCCCAACAGTTGGATACATATGAGCTGAGATTAATACAATATTTCGTAATATCCACACATATAAATGTTGTCATATAAAGTATACTTATCCGTCTTACGGTCGTCGTCCTTGCCACGCCCGACTAAGTTATGTGTAAAATTGCTCTAGATATAGTTACTAAGTGCGTTAGTTTACATTAGACCTATTAAATAATTATATTATTTTAAATCGAGGATAAATTGCTTAGAGACACGCAATATTTGTGTGTTAAGATATTTATTTCTTTTTGTTTTACACCCTTTTATTTATTTTTATTTTTTCCCCACTATGGAAGTAGTCGCGCCCCGCTAAATTGATCTGGGGCGACGGAAGATGTGGCACGCGACCCTATAGACCCACCCTTTTTTTTTTTTTTTTTTTTTTTTTTTTTTTTTTTTTTTTTTTTTTTTTTTTTTTTTTTTGTGGTGGGCTATGGACGTCGCACCCCGCCAAATCGGCCCGGGGTGACGGAAGAGGCGGCGCGCAACCCCATTGACCCACCCTGCAAGCACCTCTTCTTCGCCGTGTGAGCGGGCCACCGGTACCCGATCTTTGTCTTCGGTGGCCCGCTCGGCGGTATGCCCTCTCGGGCTCCTCTCCTGTCGACGCCCCGACAGCTTTCGCCGTCGAGGCGTCGTCTTCACGCGGTGGCCTCACGTCGGGTGACCGGACAATTCCCCGGTCCGATCACCCGAAGCCTCGGTTAGGGCGGCATCAGGCGCAGGTACTCGCGCCTGCGCCGCCCCGGCCGCGAGCGGCGGCCCGGGTCACGGGAATCCTCCCGGGCCCGTTCCGCCGCCTCCTTCTGCGAGATGACAGCCTCGCAGAAGGCGGCGACCGCGTCCCAATTCCTGACGCTGTCGACCATCGCTCGCGCAACAGCCGGCAGCGTCAGGTCGGCACCGATGACAGCGACGAGGTCACGGCGCTGCCCGTCCCAGCCCGAACATACCTCGAGCGTATGTTGCGCCGTGTCCTCGTCGCTACTACAATGGTGGCAGGACGGAGTCAACTCCCTCCGCACGACCGTGTGCAGGTACTTGCCGAAGCAACCATGCCCCGACAAGACCTGCACCAACCGGAAAGAGAGGACTCCGTGCCGCCGCTCCATCCACTCCATCAGTACGGGCCGGAGAGCCTCAACGGTAAAAACACCGTGTCTAGGCCTCTCCAGCCGCGTAGCCCAACGGGCGATGACTTCTCGGCGGGCGTCCTCGCGCCAGGTGGCTATCTCGTTAAACGATGGGGAGCCACCCTCTTCGCGCATTGAGGCAACCCGCCGGTAGAGGTCGGAGAGCATCTCCGCCTCTAGGTCCCACGGGGGTGTCCCGGCCAATAGGCACGCCGCCTCTGTCGACACCGTGCGGTACCCGCGAATGGCTCTGACCGCCATGGCTCGCTGTGGCCTCCACAGCACCGCCCTGAGCTGGGCGTTCAGAGCCCTCGCCCACACGGGTGCGCCGTACATGGCCATTGAGCGGATCACCCCCGCATACAGCCGTCGGCCCTCGAAACTGGGTCCGCCCACATTCGGCATGAGCCGAGAAAGGGCGGACGCCGCGCCGACCAGCCGGGGAGCAATTTGGCGAAAATGCTCCCGGAACCACCATCGCCCGTCGAGCACCAGACCCAAGTACCTCATATGGGCCTGGATACTGATGTGGATGGAGTTGACGACTAACGAGGCGCCAATGGGCAGCCTAACACGGGGCCCATGGAATAGCAGGGCCTCCGTCTTGTTTAGGGCCACCCTGAGCCCCAGCGCCTCGATTCGCCTGACCATCTCCTCGGTGCCGAGAGTGGCCAGGCTCGCCGCCTCTTCGAATGTCCTGCCCCGGGCTGTGACGAGCGTGTCGTCAGCATAGCAAATAACGCTCAGCCCGGGGGGGAGACTCCCTCTCAACGCCCAGTCGTACCCGATGTCCCACAGAGTCGGCCCCAGAACCGACCCCTGCGGAACACCGCACGACATGGGCGTCCGCACAATGTCCCCTGCGGGGCTCGCGTAGAGAACACTGCGCCCCTCCAAATAGTCTGCCACCAGCCGCCTGAGGTACAGGGGCACTCCATGGAACCGGAGCGCCTCCCTGATGCAGCTGAATGGCAGACTATTGAAGGCGTTGGCGATGTCCAACGACACCGCCAACAGCACTCCTTTGCCGGCGACAACCTCCGCGGCCGTCTGCCTCAGGCGTAGCAGGGCCCCGATGGTCGAACGCCCCCTCCGAAACCCAAATTGAGCGTCCGACAGATCGGGCCCCACCTCCTCCAGGTGCCGGACGATGCGGGCAGCGAGGACACGCTCCAGCAGTTTACCCACATCGTCCAGAAGCACAATGGGCCTGTAGGCCGACGGCGAATCCGGGGGCCGTCCCGGCTTTGGCAGGAGAACCAACCTCCCTTCCTTCCAGCACTCAGGGAACTGTCCAGACGTCAGACAGGCGTTGAACAGTCGCCTGAGGCGAGGTTCGAGATGCTCGAGGAGCAACGTCAACACCCGGACTGGGACTCCGTCCGGGCCGGGGGCCGTGGTGGCGGAACGAATCTTCGCCACGGCTGCCCCCACTTCCGACTCCGTCACGGGCGGAACACTCTCGACGGCCTCCCGGTCGTGATCTGGCGAAGCCATGACCGGGGGCGTGTGCTCCGACTGCTGCGGGAACAGCTCCTCGACCACTCTACGAAGGAGGTCGGGCTGGAGGGTCTCGGTGAGGGGGGGGCCCTGCGCGCGAAGCTTGTTCAGCGACGCGCGATACGGGCGACCCCAGGGGTCACGGTCGAGACCGTCCAGCATCTCCTGCCAACTTGCGTCCTTGGCGGACCGGATGGCCAGCCGAAAGGCGGTACGCGCACTGCGGTACGCCTCGTACAGCTGGCCCTCCCGCTCAACATCGCGGCGACGCCGCCGACTGCGGGTGTAGGACCTTCGGGCACTAATGCACGCCGCACGAAGGTCCGCCAGTCTTGGGGACCACCAGTAGACCCCCTGCCTCGGAGGTAGACGCCGCACCCTGGGCATGGCCGCATCGCAGACCTGCGTTAGCGCACTGCGGATGCGGACAGCCTCAACGTCCACTCCGTCCGCTGGGGGTGGTGAGGACAGCCACGTGTTCACGATGGCCGCCTCCGCCAGTAGGTCCCTATCCAGCCGCCCCACAGCCCACCGCGGAAATGCGGGAGCCCGGTCCGCCCTGTGACCCCTGCTGGGGTCCCGGAGAGGGGAGACCTCCATCCGGATGTATCGGTGATCCGACAGGGTCTCCGCCTCCTCCAGGACACGCCAGTTCCTCACTCGTGGTGCGACAGCGGGGCTAGCGAACGACAAGTCCACTATCGACCCACCCTGCTGTCGCACACACGTGTTCACTGAGCCTTTGTTTAGGACACAGAGGCCCAGTGACGCCGCCCACTCCACGATCGCCCGCCCGCGATCGTCCGTCATCGGGGACCCCCACGCCGTGGATTTGGCGTTGAAGTCCCCCAGGACCAGGACGAGGCCCGGTGCCAGTCGCCGTATCGAAGCCTCCAAGGTGGTGAGGGAGGCCCCGAAATCGTCCATCCTCCTATTAGGGGAGAGGTATACACTGTAGAGCGTGACCCCTCCCCAGTCCGCCGCGACAAATTCCTCGCCCCTATCCAAGAGGGATAAGGACGGGAAGCGCCGCTGCGTGGAGGTGACGATTGCCGCGGTTCCGTTCCGGCTGACCACCCAATTGGGGCGATCAGGCACGACGTACGGTTCCGCGACTACGGCTGCACCGATCGACCACTCCGCCATGGATTGCAGGAGGAGATCCTGCGCACCGGCGGAGTGGTTGGTGTTGGCCTGCAGGAGGTGAGTGGACTGAGCAGCCATTAATGGGCTGTGTCCATCATCACCTCCTGGCTTGCGGTGGGCGATCGGGCCGCGCTAGGAGCGGGAGCGGCCGGAGTCGAAGGGCCGCTCCGCCCCTTTGGAGCCGAAGCCGGAGGTCTGCATGCCCCAGAGCCCATGCGGTGCTTGGCGGGCTTATTGCCCGCCGCACACGCGGGGCAGTAGGGCGGGGCGGCGCAAGATGCCGCCATATGCCCAGTCTGACCGCAGCGGAAACAGAGTCCGCCGCAGTCAAAGCAATTAGTGCATGTTGGCCGGGTGTGCCCGACCGCCATGCACTTGAAACACCTCGCAGGCCGGTGCTCCAGCACGGTGACTCGCGCTGAGCTCCAGCCCACGAGGAGCCTGCCTGAGTCGGCCAGTTGCCTGACCGACTCCACTGGGCACTGCACCCAGGCAGCACCTACGCCGCCCGGACCGGGCCGGATGGCGCCAACCCGGACGGTGTCCATGGGACACCCGGTTTTCGAGGCAATGGCCTCCCGGATGTCTTCCACCGTCACGGAGTCGTCCAAACCCGCGATGCGCATTTCGGCGCACTTTACGGGTCTGGCGATTTTGACGCCACCCTCCTCGGCGAACAGACCTCGCAGCTTCGACGCCACGCTATCGGCCGTCCTGGTGCCCTCGGCCCCAGGGAACTCTAAGATCCGAGCCCCTGTCCGGGCCTTGCGGGTCCTGGCTTCGACGCCTCCTATGTCGGAGACGTCGAGCTCCCGCCGGGCTTTCTTCAGAACGGCCTCATAGCTGAGGCCCCTTTCTGCCGCCTCAGGCAGCACAGTGATCACCACTGCGGCTGTCTTCGGCGGCCGGAGCCCCTTGCGCGGCCTCTTCTTCTTCGTGCCGCCTCCTGCGGCTCCTGCCTGGGGGGCGACGACCTCAGCGGCGCGCTTGGCCGCCGCTCTCCTCCTCTGGCCGCGACTCTTTCTGCCGCGCTCGGCCACCTGCCAACCTTGTTCGGGCGTAGCGGGCGTGCCGGGCGCTGAGGGCGTAGTCACGGCCGCGCTAGTCGTCGCCGGCGGTGTTGGTGCGGGCGACGACTTCGTTGCGGCAGGAGCCGGTGCCGTCTTCCTCTTTGGAGCGGGCCCCTTGGGCTTGGGTCCAGCCGCGGCTGCGGCGTAGCTCCCCCCCACGCGGCCACCCTGACAGGGTAGTGGGGCGGGGGTTGGTGCCCCTATAGACCCACCCTGCAAGCACCTCTCTTCGCCGTGCGAGCGAGCCACCGGTACCCGATCTTTGTCTTCGGTGGCCTTTTGTTTTACACCTTGCACTAAGGAAATAATGCTTGTATTGCGGGGGACTTTACAAACTCATAATAACAATTTGGCGATACTTTGCGCGGACAATACTTTGTACAATCTACAAAGTGTTGTTCTGAGTTTGGGTGTAATTAGTTTGCGTTAATTATATGTTTGTAAAGTCCCCCGCATTACAAGGATTATTTCCTTAGTGGAGAGTGGTGTCAAAAAAAGAAAATTCACTAATCATCTGCGTCGGAGAGAGAATATAATGGACCCCATAACGTGGTTGCCTTAAGAGACGAGTAAGGAATATAATATTCATATAACATCTATGTAAGGAAGGATATTCGAAATAAAATCCAACACCAACGTGGTACAGAAGGTCAATTTTCCTCCTATTATGGAGGAGCTACGAGCTCAATATTGGGACGAATTTAACCTAATATGATTGTGATGAAGATTATTCACTTAAGAATATTTTTCTGTTAGAAATAGGCCTCAAAAAAATAGCGTGTTTTTGACAGCCTTATAGTACTGCTGATTATTTTCTTATATACTGATTCCTCATGATATTCTTAGAATAATATCGCAGTAAAAATAATATTTAAGCAAGAGAAGGAAAACTCGTAACAAAATCCTGTACTCGTTAATCTGGCATAGTATAGTGGGTAATATCTATTCCATTGTGAAAGAGGCTCGAACTAGGACGACGTCATAGCTATACGATGGTGAAAAAACGATAAACAAAATATCGTTTTGCGGTGGCAGGCTATAATGAAAATTGGTTACCTTCTTTTAATTTCTTCTTTTCTTCTTTTTTTCTGACTGCACAGATGGCGTAGTGGTTAAGATACCGACCTTCCGTGCCAGTGCCGTGGGTTCGATTCCCACGCAGGACAATACTTTGTGCGATCCACAAAGTATTGTTCTGAGTCTGGGTGTAATTTGTCTGCGTTAATTGCATGTTTGTAAAGTCCCCCGCGATACAAGGATTTCCTTAGTGCAGGGAGGTGTCTTTAAAAAAAAAAAAATTTCTTCTTTTACAGGAGAATAGACAAAAACACTGTCTTGGGAAACTCATAATTTACTACGGTCATCAAATCGTTTGAAAAAAAAAAACACTCCGCTCTCATTTCGCGTTCGGACTGGTTCGGATGCCGATGCGTGCAGTAGCCATCTAAACACCTAAGACTAGACTAACCTCACACTGCTAGTCTTGTAATATTCACAACATACCTGTAACAAAAAAAGTATACAGTTATACATCTGTGTGATAAACTAGGAATACCTACTATACGCCATCACCATTAACTCAACATCACGCGCGAGATTGTGCGATTCAGAAATTATTATTCCGAGTTTGGGTGTAATTTGTGTTCGTTAATTATATGTTTGTAAATTCACCCGTTTTTCCGTGTGGTGACGGAGTAAGAATACAATTCAACACCTCCTTTCTTATCTGTGGGTGATCGTACGAGACGACTAAAGGATATAGAACGCATATAACATCTATGCGAGAGAAGGAAAACTCAAAATAAAACCATATACCATTTTTTTTTTGGTGGACTATGGATGCGTCTCGCCCCGCCGAATCGGTCCGGGGTGACGGAAAGGCGGCGCGTGACCCCATAGACCCACCGTAAAACTCCTCTCTCTTCGCCGTGCGAGCGGACCACCGGTACCCGATTTTTGACTTCGGTGGCTAAATAAAAAAATTAAAAAAAAACCATATACCAACACGTCTGACCAGCGTGGTACAGTAGAACAATTACTCTCACTATTGAGGAGGCTCGAGCCCAACAGTGGGACATATATGAGCTGAGATGATGATGTTTGTAAATTCACCCGTAATACAAGGATTAATTACTTATGCAGGTTGATGTATTTAAAATAAACTACATTATTGTATAAGACGACAATCTCCTCGATCTTCAATCACATATATCCTCCCAGTTTCTAGTTAATAACAGACACGGATTTTGCTGATTTCCGTGTAATGATACGATAAGAATAAACTTAAGTTTTATTTTTAATCCAACAAAGATGCTTTTAACTAACAACGGCAATTAAATGTCATTATTTTCTGCCATCTATTAGCTATAATAAAAAACGCTTTTTTTTATTAATCTGTTTGGGAAGGCAAGGGAAATAATTCTATACAGCCAAATCTTAAACATTGCTTCATAAATTATACAGGAATATTTAAGTTTCTTCATGTTATGTATTTTTTCACAGATCACTTTTAATATAGCATGGTGTAGTTACATTAACTCGTTACATTTAATTAAATAGAACGCTGGTCATCCTATAGCAAGATTCCCCAGAGGGTTTGGTGGGCGCGACCACACCGTAGCCCGTCGCCTAAAAAGGAGGGTTTTGGTAACATATGATGAGTATATAATACTCAAAGTCATAAAAGTTAGATACCAGATTTTATTGATTAGAAGATAACCACGCCCTGATTATTATTTTCTCTTTATTATTGTCCACATGATAATTTAGTAATACTACAACGTCATTGCTTGTGACAATAGGGTAAGAATACAATTGCCACCAACCTTTACTTATCGTTGAATAGATATTCATATATTGTAATTAAGAAACATCTCTTTGACGTCAGCTTTCAAACAAAAAAACCGCGTCATAATCAGTCTATTCGTTTAGGAGCTATGATGTCACATACATACTGAGATACGCAGACACACAGTCACGTCAAGCGTATAACACCATTTGTATAGGGCGTTAAAAATATAAGTAACTATTTTACTAAACAGGAAAAACACGCATTTTACGCAGCATCTATTTTAACATGAAACTCTAAAAAACAAGTCCAAATTGTTCAATGTGCCATGAAACATTGTAACGACTTTTAATCCACTATCTGTGAGGAACACTCTGGTATAAAAGTACTAACACGTGTTAGGGTTGCCACCAACGTGAACGCGACACCCTTTTTTTTTTGCGGTGGGCTATGGACGTCGCACCCCGCCAAATCGGTCCGGGGTGACGGAAGAGGCGGCACGCAACCCCATTGACCCACCCTGCAAGCACCTCTTCTTCGCCGTACAAGCGGGCCACCGGTACCCGATCTTTATCTTCGGTGGCCCGCTCGGCGGTATGCCCTTTCGGGCCCCTCTCCTGTCGACGACCCGACAGCTTTCGCCGTCCAGGCGTCGTCCTCACGCGGTGGCCTCACGTCGGGCGACCGGACAATTCCCCGGTCCGATCACCCGAAGCCTCGGTTAGGGCGGCATCAGGCGCAGGTACTCGCGCCTGCGCCGCGATGTCGAATGTGGTGGTGAATCGCTACCGCTGATCAGCTCAACTTACGATGAGCAGGTAATACGGCAGATTATGGGGCACCACGGCGCCCTACTGGCGCCCCGGACGGTTCAGATAAGGTTTGTAGAGACCCCAAAAAATTGCTGTTAATGATTACCTACTTGTGTTGCTGCGCGTTCCCGGCGAACCTTGTGGCGGTTTTACCACGCCCATAGGGTAAATGTAAAGGTTTTTAAAATGTACGGGTTTCATTATATTAAGGATCCAGTATATCACTCATTATTATCCTTTCAGAGTTTACTGTATTCTAGTGAATTGTATTATTAGTCCGTCACCACACGGAAGAATTAACATCAATTTAAAGGTGTCGATTGTAGTTGAACTCTGGTTCGAATAAGTGTTACCTAAAATTTAGGGATCCTTAGTGAAAATGGTCATAAACCATTTTAATAGATTTACGCCTATGTTGGATTAGTTGAAAGATATCACACACGAGATTTCGTCATTATTTTCGTGTGGTGACGCAGTAAGAATACACCCTCTATCTTACCTGTGGGATAGTAAGAGATGAGTAAGAGATATAAAACGAATATAACATCTATCTATGCTCTTGCATTAAAAGAAGAAAAACTCGAAACAAAACCCTATACCGATACGCTTGACCAGCGTGGTATAGTAGATTAATACCCCTCCCGTTGGAGGAGGCTCGAGCCCAACAGTGGGACGTGTATGAGCTGAGATGATGATATCTCGTCACTCCAGTTTGAATTCCACCTAAACGAGTCTATTGGATACAGTTCCTGAGATAATGCTATTATTAACTTTTTTTTATTGCTTATGGTGGCAAACGAACAAGCAGCACACCTGATGGTAAGTGTCACTGCCGCCCATGGACCTTTGCAATACCAAGGGTATAGCTAGGCCGCTGCCTACCAATACAAACCCCAAACCAAACCATAGTTGGGCTTCCAGTTCTCTCACTAATCGAATGAAGCGCAATACCATATTGCTATTGCTCAGACGTTGATCTTCTGCGAGAGTGTGGTACGGACCGGCCTGCGGCTGTAGACAGAGAACTGTCAACAGTCTGGCACTACCACTAAAGTGGTGATAATCTTTTGACGGTAAATCTAGTAATATTACTTGTTTACACCAAAATTTCCTTTAATATCAACAATAATAAGTCCAGTAGGCCAACGAAGCAATAAATATACCACTTTATTTTGGTCAAAAACAACTTAAAGTTTGTCTAATTTATAATTCATTTAATTAAAGTCATAAAGCAACTGAAAATTTTAAATTAATCACGGCTCCAATGATGACTTCGTTAACAAAACTTTGCTGTGACATCCCTAACACGAAGGTCGTCTGGCGCTATTTTTAGCGTATTTACTAAGAACTCTACCAATTTTTTTGTTCGAGGAACAATTATGGAGATTTTGTCTTGTTTATAATCTAATTCAATTATCTAAAGCTTTTCTCTATATTTAATGGCTACCCTGAAGGTCCAAGTACCATGTCGCACCTCTATAGAATTATCCCCTCTTGTGGAAGCCTATGTTCAACATGGACGTCGATAAGATGAAGCGCACAGCATTAGCCTACGCTGCAATGATCATGTCGCTGGTATTACCGTGACGGAATTGAACAAGTTGCTGATCCCGTCATGAGCGCATTTCGTACATTCTTACGATGCTGTAGTAGCCTCAAGCCTTTCCGGTAAAGTACTGGAACGTTGAAGATCATCCCGCGAGCAACAGCGACGGATAATACCACTTGTCGATGAGCGAAAATCTTTCTTTCGTTTTTTATTGCTTTTGGTGGCAAACGAGCAAGCAGCTCACCTGATGGTAAGTGGCACTGCCGCCCATAGACCTTTGCAACACCAAGGGCATAGCTAGGCCGCTGCCTACCAATACAAACCACAAACCTACCCAGTTGAGCTTCCGGCTCTCTCGCTCACCCAAAGAAGCGCAATAGCATATAGCCATTACTCAGACGTCGATCTTCTGCGAGAGTGTGGTACTCCAGACGGACCAGCTCGCGGCTGTAGACAGAGAACTGTCAACAGCGTGGTCCTACCATTACTAAATTTTCTTTTCCTCTTCTTATTAAGTTATTATTTATCGAGAGAATACCAGTCTCTTTTTAATTACTCTTCTTTGTCTAAAAATAAAATCATTGGGGAATAATATTTATTTAATTTTTAACACAATATCAAATTAACTCAAATTTCCCCTTTTTTATCATTTAACAATTAGCATACTGTACAAAATTTACAAATCTAATAGCCTTTTTTATATACGACAATGTAGTTTGAATACCACGACTCGGCACAAGAGATGAACAGTTACCGCAGCGCCATTAGGTGCAGGATGAAAAGCGTAAGGGTTGTTATATACGACAGCTCTATTTTGCATCCCTTTGACAACATTACTTAGCATACAGCTAACACCTTTATATAAAGCGAAACGAATATCGCTTCAGTGAACCGAGCTATTTATTATGCATTAACTTGTACAAATTTACTATATTTTCTTTTTATATGTTAAAGGTGAGCGCTGGTTATCCTATATATAACCAGCACTTACTTCTCCTAGTAGTTACGGAGCCCGAATATAGTTAACCAGCCCCTATCTTAACCGTGGATGATCGTCAGAGACTAGCAAGGGATATAAAACGCATATAACAACTATGCAAGAGAATGAAAATTTGAAACTAAACTCTATACAAACACGTCTGGCTAGCGTGATATATTAAGTCAATTTTCATGACATTATGGAGGTAGTTTGAGATCAGCTATGGGACATTTATGAGCGGAGATGATGATGATCTTTATGTATAAACTCCAGCAAATTATAATCACGAAAATGGTTGTCAAATTCAATGATAATGATAATTATGGTGTGGTTATCGAAGTCACTGACAAAAAACTTGTGATTTAAATAGATCTTAAGTTCTGTGTAAGCAATTGTGAAATTTATTTATTAGAACGCAACATGTACTCGTACATATTGCAAAAGTTATTGGCAATAGTTTTATGAATAGTCGTCTGCCTAATGTCAACCCTCGTTGGAAATATAATTGAGGATCAAACCGCATCAGATGTAGTTGGACCAGATGGATATAAAGCTCTTAGTCGTCTTTTAGGGCATCTACGAACAAAGTAAGGGTTGGTAGTATTCGTAGCCGCTACCAAACAGCATAAATATCCAATTAAGGAACACCAATTACGCTTAGAATCAAAACGACATTTTTTGGATAGCACATAACTTTCCCCTGCCTGGAAATCGAACAGGCGATACTTTGTATGTGATCCACTACGTCGTATGGGGTCAAAAATACCTGTACAATCGGGAAGGCTCAAGCCCAGCGATAGTATTTGTATGGGCTGCATAAGCAAGTGACAGACACTGGTCTTTCTATGGGTCAATATTATCAAAGCAACTACAAAATTATTGAATACCATAAAGAGCTCTCAGACACTTTCAAGCCGAAGTACAGCAGAACCAAGTTGTGGTGTACTTCGGCGTATTACGTTTCATGCCAATTTTGGGTGAGAAAGATAAAATTTTAAGAGTATTATTCCTGGGTGGACAGACTAGGAATTAGTATGCCACCCGTAGAGAAGCTGATCGCGTGATAACAATGCCCTGAGTTCGAAAGGTGCCTAAGCGTCCCGGTGGCCCACCCACATGTCGTTGCATGACAGACTATGAGATTGTGCACCCTTCAATCGCCCCGAATATACCAAGCGGAGTGTATGCATACTATAAAAAGAGGGTATTACTCATTTTTCATCCTATCATTCAACTTTTCATCTTTCGCTTTAGGATGTAGACCTTCCCCGCAGATGTGGAGATAATGCCGTAATTGCCACACTTAGTAAGATAGTTGGCGATTGTAGTAATTGTTATACGTTTCCCAGGAAAGAGCTGCTGCCCACACTCCTGGTGAGATCCTTATGACTCCCAGTAACATGTGAGGCAACATTTGCATTTTTATCCCTACGAAATAGGGGGTAATAATTATATGTAATCATGGTTACCGGTATGTATCAATAAACACATAGAACAATTAACTAATGTAGATGTTGGCTGAAAAAAAACCCTGATGTTGAAAGCAAATAATTAAGGTGTAATTAAATTACAATTACTTTATATCCTGGGCGGCAATCGTTAATTGTTCTGTTTGATAATAAGTACTTAATTAATTTAATATGTAAAAAAATAAAGGGGTTTTTACGCTGGATCTCACTGGTCGGACTATAGATGTTAAGTAATCGGTATCGGTGGTCAGCCCAGGGGAGAGAACACGGCAGATTCTGGGAAATTGCATGCTGCTCTTTCGCTACCATGAACGGTATGAGCGGAGATCATATTCTTTTTTCATTTTTTTTTGGCAGGCTATGGACATACGCCATCCGCTGCATCCGGGGCGGCGGAAGGGAGGTGGGGGTGGCCTCTTAACCTACCTTATTCCCTCCCCATAGCCAATGTGTCGGCCACTGGTTTCGAATCAGACCAACAGTCAAAGAAAATGTATTTACATTGGAATATGTTGGACATCATCATTATCTTAGCTTATACTTTCCAGGTTGCTTGGTGAGACGGATTGATTATTTTACAGTATTTTCCTTTTTTACAATAAAGTTAGGGATACCCATATTATGTTACCTGTTTAGGAGGAAGGGGGCTCGTCAAAATACTAAGCATGAACAATATTGGACCTCTTTTGTACAATCTCATAGAAAGGTAGAGATGAAAAAATAATGAGTGTTAATCATTCTGATTTTGTTTAGGATTAAATATCATCATGATGATAATAATGGTAGTCAATGTGTGACAACCCTAAGTTATGAGTTATTTGAAATAATATATTATTTCACTTCTGTTTTATTACTAAACCGGTCCCCGTGGGCGTTATAATGTTCTTTCTGCTCATTTATTTGTTCTTAGCTTTGATAAAAAATGTAGACATTGAGGTTGCTTACGTTTTATTACTTTTGAAAATATTACGTTATTTAACGTAATTCTAGGGTTGGTACAATTATATTTCTTGTTAGTTTTTTTTTAAATATAATATTTAATAAGTGCGTTACAATACAGACGTCTTATGCTGGTTTTCAGGATGACTCTTAGACTTTAGGTGGTACCTAAGACAATATAAATGACACGAAACATACTATATATTTTAATTAAAGATGTTGGTGCTTATTGAAGTTGTTATGATTCTCATGGGAAAGTAATGGAGAGAATGCAACTTCCTAAGGATGCTTCGTTCACAGGCAAAACACGTGTCAAATCAATATTCGAAGTTCTGCGGAAATTGAAGTTCTAGAGGTGGCTCATCACAGAGAAGTAGGACACTTCCTCGTAAGCTAATTCCACCTAGATTCTTATCCTGTATTTTTTTTTCTGAGGTATATTCATTAACCGCGATAAAGTAGTGAGGAGAGACAACTAACACTTTCTTTCCTTCATTTCAAAATATTAATAATAATGGATTTCCATTAAATTTTTGGCCTATTTTAAAATAACTTGAGATATTTTATACTTTCAAATAAACAACAACTTCGCTCAAATTACTGAAATTTTAGCATATAATATACTTAATTATTTATAAAAACCCGATTACGAAGCGAATAATGATAATTAAGCATATTAAATGCTAAAATTTCAGTAATTTGAATAACAAGGTTGTGTCATCGTTTAATACAATTCCAACTGCAAAGTTTGAAGTATTAAGCCTAATTATAACAATGTGTAAACATTGTCGGGTAGATGGCATACGTCACCTTAAGACGTAAATATGATACGAAGCGAGATTTGCATGTCCTACAATACTTCACGGTATAGTGGTAGGTATAGTGGCAGCACGATTATTCCGGAATCCCAATAGGCGCGGGTTCGAATCCCGCTTGTGACATCATCTTTCGCTTCGTAATCGGGTTTTTATAAATAAAAATTTCGCTATTTAAGTAACATAAGCACGCTGTAAAGAGTTTTTACTAATTTATAATGTTTAAAATATTCATATTATTCTATGAATATTTGTACTGATTGCCAGCTTACCGACAAGACGTGAATTGACGTATAAACGGTAACGAGGGACCACGGAAATGGAATTTGCTAATCGTCTGTCAGGATACAATTATGTTGAATGAATAGAAAATGAACTGATTACATTTGCAAATAACCGCCATGTTCTGAATAAAATCATTGCTATGCGTTAACGTCAGATTTGATCTCGAATGTTTTATGATTGTTTAAATAATAAAAAAATATGACTTCGAAGAAATTTGGTTCAAAATATAATTATGTATAACGTATTTAAAAATCAGATACGTTCTATATATGTAATAAATTATTAATTGTATTTTAATGTAAATTATTAGCGTTGTGTTCATATTTTTTTTTAAAGACAGCAACCCTGCAATAAGGCAATAATCCTTGTACTGCGGGGGACTTTACAAACAAGCAATTAACCCAGACAAATTATACCCAGACTGAGAACAAAACGCTTTGGGAATCGCACAAAGTATTGTCCTGCATAGGAATCGAACCTATGGCACTGGCACGGCAGATCGGGATTTGTAACCACTATGCCATCTGTGCATTCAAAAATTATGTTATTAATTTCTGTCTTTTACCTGAATGCGTGATGAAAAGGAGGGTATTGCATATTGCGCCTATGTATGAACAAGCAAGCCGATTTTGATGGGTTTTCATCATTATCGTCTCAGCACATATGTCTCACTGTTAGGTACAAGCCACCTCCACATAATGGGAGGAAAATTAACCTACTATATCACGCTGGTCAGATGTGTTGGTACAGAATTTTGTTTCTGAGTTTTCATTCTTTTTCACAAATGTTATATTTGTTTTATATCATTTAGTCGTCTTTTACGATCACCCACGGGTAAAATACGCCGAGGAGGTAAGTTACTTCCTATCATCGACATCTACACTTTGGTGCCGGGATGTTATCCTCCATGCAGTTGGCTTCACTATGAATAGCAAAACAGTTCTAATGCCAGTACCACTATGTCTAGTGTGGCATCAATCGCAAACCCATCTTTGTTGCGTGCCTCAAATAATATAAAAAAGTACAAATAAAATTGTAACAAAAAATAAAAAAACCGGAGGTGTCAAGGGACACCCGGATGGAACGAAGTTCTATTTTAATTACATAATTTTTTTCTGCCTTAAGCGATTTTTATCGTTATATTATGATTTTTATCGTTATAATATGATTTTTATCGTTATAATATGATTTTATAGTTATAGCCAATTTGCAAAATATCTTTATAAATTATAGCCTATGTGTTATTCTGATGTGCAAGCTATATTACTATAAATTTCATCAAAATCCATTCAGTAGTTTTTACGTGAAAGAGCAACAAACATGTTCACATCCATACATTATTACAAACTTTCACGTTTATAATATTAATAATAGGATATACAATTCCACTACACTACCAAAACTTTTCGGCCCCGAGCTCGAACGCGAGCCGGCCACGCGGCCCGGTCACGGGCGAAAATAATTTCGTTGCGCATTATTTTGATTTTGCTATATCTCTTAAGTTATTGATTTAATTTGCATGGTCTGAAGGAAAAAAAATATCTTCATGAAATGCTCAAACCAAATAATGTATTTAAAATGATAAGGATTAATACAGTATTTGTGTAAATAGCTTTTCAATTACCGTTTTATAATAGAACATTTTTTAAAGTATTAAAATGGATATAGTATGTTATCCTTAAGAGATAGATATATACCATCGCGGACTTTTTTGTAGGCCTTTTTAAGCTGTATAATACTGTAGTACTTTATTTTGATCTATTTCGTAGGGTTCAGCCAGCGTTTGCAATGTAAGCGCAAAATAATGTGTTTATTTACGACATCACATTAGAAACCTCTAAAATTATCAGTGTTTCTCTAGTACATTATGCATATATTATACATATAAACCTTCCTCTTGAATCACTCTATCTATAAAACAAATCGTCGCGACACCACACTGTTCAATGCGAAATAGAAATGAAAATATCTGGCTTGCTTTCTATAAGAGAGCCGACGAGCGACGCCGCACAGCTTACAATAGCTTACTATAGCAAAAAGTGTCGTGACAACTTTTCGTAAGAATTTTTCCCGTCTAGCCCCCTTTCACAACGCGCGATAAGGAACTTCGTTCCAACAAATTACAAACAATTAGTCTAGTGGAATAGTTAATTTTATTACGTGTTTATTGCCTTATTGTTATGTAATTATCAATAATCACTAATCTGTTAACGTTGCAGGCAAGCTATGATTTTTTTTACCCATTGGGGCGCCGTGCGCTCTATACGGCTTAAGAGAAAACAGGATGGATAGCTGAGCTATATAGGTATACCAACAATAACCGTGGTGCTGTACTGCTACGCTTCACGTGTCAGTACATCCTCTTATCTATCTGCCTATTAGCCAATTTTGCTTCATGTCTCCCGCTTTGCATAGGAAGGAAGTGGAATTTCTGCAACTCCTGTTCTTCTTTTCAAATTAAATTTGTTGCGGATCCCAAGACAATTAAAAGCGTTTCCCGAAACTTCCAGAGGGTCAAACCTCATTGTCTCTTATTGAGATCATTGTGGATCCTGGTTTACAGGAGTTACAGTGGTGGGATTAGATATACAAGCAGTCCAGAGTTATTGATTGGCCGTTGCAGAGTCAGCGAGAGCGTCTTCCATGATCGTCCATAATTGAGCTTCTACAGATTTCAAAGTGTCATAGCGTCGTGACCATATACCCTGTCGATTAAACACGGTCTGTAGGATTTGGAAACGAATTATTTTAGCAGTTTCAGGAAATATGGCAATTATTGTCTCTAGATCTATCGCAAAGAGACATAATTGTATTAAAGAAAATTATTTGGGAAATAATTGTTTTAAGAAAATTATTTGGGACATAATTGTATTAAAGAAAATTATTTGAGACATAATCGTATTAAAGAAAATTATTAAACATAATTTAGGTACGTTCTCTAAATATTTAATTTCATAATGATTTTTTCATTTAATATTTATTGCTGTATATATTCTAATATAAACATCAAAAGTGTAAATGAGCATTAAGTTATTGCATTATTGCTTGTTAATTTCAAATATCTGAATACAAGTAAAACCGTATAAGGATATCAATATTCAAATTAATTCTGAATCAACTTTCTAATAACATGTGAGTATGTGCTGTAACCCTTGACTTATGGCATAATCAATGATGACTGTATAATTATATGCTTATATACGTAGAAATAATATTATTATAAATTAGAAGAGTCCGTTTATTTAAACGTGTTCTTAGGAACTAGTTTTTTTTATTGTCTTTAGTGATACATAAACGGGCACTCCAACTGATCAAAGATCTCTGCTATCAGGAGAAATTCTTCGCACTATATTTTCAACCTCATAGTTTATTTATTTATTTCATATATATATATATATCTTGGATATATATTTTGGAGATTCAGAGACGGGCATCAATGTATTACACGACAAGGGAAAATATGAACACAGATTTCCTTCTACCGCGCGACCGTAATAAAATCGCTCGATTGTTTGCACCGCAGTCCGTTGTCTATGAAAAACTTTTAATTAAATGGCAAGAAAGACGGGATTCATCATCGAAGGGCCGTCACTTCTATCTGTTTTTCCCATGCGTCCGCGAGCGCCTAGAGAGAGTGTGGCTGGAGGTTAACCATTTTGTAGCCCAATTTCTAACTGGCCATGGCAACTTTAAAAGTAAATTATTTTCTTTTAAACTCGTACCTTCACCACTATGTCAATGTTCTACAAATAACCGCGAGTATGAACAATCAGCACATCACATTCTCTGGGAGTGCGATCTCTGGCGTAACGAGCGCGACCTTATGTTAGACAGTTTGCAAGTCACATCTGGAGTAGTATACTATACGGATCTTGTAGCAACTCGAGAAAATTTCCGTGCGTTTAGGCGTTTCTGCCATACCTACTACTGCAACCAATCTTAAGGCTCACATATAGGCCCCGTTAAGTTATCCCGTATCCGTGGTGCCGTACTGCTGCGCTTATCGTAGCTGTACAACCCTTTATTAATTGGCTGACTAGTCAATATTGCTTTCTGTCTCCCGCTTTGCCTGGGAGGGAAGTGGAATCACTCTTTTCCAACTCCTCCTCTTTAACTTTTCTAATTAAATTTGTTGCGGGTTCCAAGACAATTAAAATCATTTCCCGGGACTGCGTGAGGGTCAAACCTCGGTGTCATTTATAGTGACCATTGTGGATCCTGGCTTACAGGAGTTACAATGGTGGCTAAGGTAAGGTGTGGCTAAGGTAGCCTCCGCAACACGTGGTGGTTATGCTAATAAATTGTAGCTTGTATGAAACATTTGTATGTTTAAGTTAGCGCCATCTATTAAATACTTACACAATCAAGTCAACAGATACCGCCATCTGTTAGAATCGTTTGGAGATAACAGATAATTGTGACTGTCAAGTAATAGACAAATAATTTATAATAAAATAATATTGCGACTATAAATTGAGATGGAAGCTATTCTATCTTTTAAGTTGGATCAAACTACACACGCTGTGCAAATTTGATTAAAATTGGTTAAGTACTTTAGGAGTCCATCGCGGACAAACAACGTGACGCGTAATTTATATATATTAAGAATTTCATATACATAAATGCAAAATATAAACTTATTAAATACCGCATAATATATAGAATTAATATCAATAAATATACAGAATTAAAATTGAATTGTTAAAATAAAATTTAAATTATATATAACGTAATCCAATAGCATACGTATTTTATTCTAGATTATAGCTTACTCTATAAATTAATGTGAATAAAAGTACTTTAGTGAATTCACTTAATGGACACATGAAAATATCAATTTTGATGTAAATTTCTTTAAGTGGTAGGACCACACTTTTGACAGTTCTCTGTCTACAGCCGCGGGCCGGTCCTTCCGGGGTAGTACTACACTCTCGCTAGAAGATCGACGTCTGAGTAACGATATTGTGCTATTGCGCTTCGTTCGGTGAGCGAGAGAGCCAGAAGCCCAATTGGGTGGGTTTGGGGATTGTAATGGCAGGCAGCGGTCTATACCCTTGGTATTGCAGAGGTCCATGGGTGGCAGTAACACTTACCATCGGGTGTGCTGCTTGCTCGTTTGCCACCATAAGCAATAAAAAAATGAACATCGTTAATGATAGTAAATGCTCGCATCATAGGCGTATAAGAATCGTAATCAGCAATACAGATAAAAAAACAATTATTTCAAATAAAAAACTCCGCAAATATAATCATAGTCGTTCGTTGCCGAATATAAGTCAAGAAGTGCCCAAGCTTTTCAATTCATTATAAAAACTGATTTAAGTTGAACGTTAAAATTTCATCACAAAACATCTTTCACAACAATTCTAAATTATTCTACAGGCGTTTCCTTAAACTCGTAAACATTCAAGACAGAAGTTAGATCGGAAAGTAAAGGGTAAGACCATAAAATATTTCTTGTAAAATATTTAATGACAATTCGATTAAGTATGTAATCTAAGCAAATATAATTATTGAAAGAGAAATAATACTTTTTACTTTTAATAAACCGTATGCCAACCCGTCTGGTTAAGGTGGTGAAATAAATTATTTTCCCTCACCAAGAGGAGGTGTGTGCCTAAAAATGGGACGTATAGTCTGAAAAGAGAATGACGTTGGCTTTAACATTTATCTGACGTATTAATTATGCAGGGCAATAGTTTGTATAATACAACATTGTTATTGTGTCTGGATGTAATTTGTTTACGTTAATTATATGTTTTTTAAAGTGCCCTACAATAGAAGGATTAGTTTCTTAGTGCGGGGTGATTATTAAAAAGAAAATACTTAATCTTTGTAAAAAACTTGTTTATTTCCTTCTCGATGAACAAAATAATGGTAGCATTACTACCAATATTTTATTATCATATTTTATATTTAGAAAAGGACTTAAGAAACTAGATCTACTAATGATTTATAGTAAAAAAAAATATAATGATCTTAACTAAAATACGTTTTATAATATAGAAATTCACCGAAATACTGCAAGCTCTTTCAACTAGTAAAATCCTTATAGGTCATAAAGTTGCGTCTACGATTTACGAAACGACCCCATGAAGTGCTTGCTATATAAAAGCTATCAAGGTTATGATTATTGAATACTTAATGATGCCATCTTTGATATCATTACACGTGTTATAGTAATTCAAGGTTTTAGATTCATGATTTCTACATTCATATTGGCATTAAAAGCTTTATATAAATTTGAAAGTAATATATATGTACGAGTTATGTCATCGCTGTCCGCCACTACGGCTATGGATTAGTAACCATTTCGGTACTCTGAACCTTACATTGCTCGCGGATAAAACACGAATAAGAGCTTTACATTGACTGTCAACAATTAACTCTGAAAACTTATTGCATATGTACGATAGAAGAAGGGTATATATTGCCTCAATCCCAAGTAATTGGGGTAAGTGCAGGATGATGATCATGATGATGATATATGCAGGAGAATATGTAACAAGATCTTTTGTAAATAAATCGCGTAACAGATCAATAGTACATAATCAAAACAATAATTCTATTCTAAAAGATATCTGATAATTGATGATGAGTACAGATCAGGGAATCAGATCTTATATCAGCCGTGGACACCATGAGATCAAAGAATGTTTAAACAATATGTTCATACATTACCTAGACTTCACTATCCCAAACTTTTTCTTTCTTTCTTTCAAAACCTTAGTTCATTAATATGTTTCAAGTCTTACTAATATTCTTAATGTCAAACTTTGTGAAGATGTTTGAATGTTTGTTACATAATCACGTGTTAATTGTTCAATAGATTTGGATGAAAATGGAGAGAGACATAGCATTTTCTAGATTAACATAGGATACATTTTATTCCGGCTGTGTGTCCTTGGGGTAACTTAATAATAAAAAATTATACAGTGTTAGATTTTAACAGAAAAATCTTATTTATGAGTAGACTGACTGATCTGTCTTAAACAATAAATCGTTGCATAAAATAATAGCCATTATAAATATTTAAAAAATATTTAAACAAGATATTTTTCCACATAATTTATGGCCGGTCCCTTACGCAGGCTATATTCTAATCACGCTTCGCGAGCTCGACCGACCGCAAACTTAATATATTGCCGAGCCTCCACTCATTATGCATAGACTGGACGCATCTTATAGATACGATTAACGAGATTTATGTAATGTTAAAGTTCAGTATACAGCTTTCTTATTTACTACAATATGTCTAAAACATTTTTACAGAAATAGTAATATCATACTGGCACTCTGTTCTCTCTGCCTACCATGCAAGGGATATGGCGTGATGATATGTATGTATGTGTAGTAATATCATTTGTATTTAACTCATCGTCATTCATCTGCTCTTATCCCAATTATTTGGGTTCGAAGTAATATGAACTCCTCTTCCTACATATTGCAAAAGTTATTGGCAATAGTTTAATGACCGGCCGCCTGCCTGACATCAACCCTCCTTAGGAATGTATTTGTTGACCAAACGGCATTAGATGGAGTTAGCCCAGGTCGATATAAAGCTCTTAGTGGTCTTTTACGACCTCCACGAGCAAAGTAAGGGTTGGGTTGTATTAGTAACAGCTTATCATTTGTATTTTATTGTATACTAAATATATGTATTTAACTGTATATTGAAAAATATAAGTTTTTGATCTATGATTGTAGATGATGATAGAAAACACGCGTGGTGACAAGTTTTTTTTTAGGATAATACCCCAGATTAAAGAACAAATCCTTGTATTGCGGAGAAGTATCAATATATTGAAATTAATTGATATTTTATTGCCTCAACAGCTAATTAAACAACTATCAGGTGTGTCTATAAATCTTACAACAAAGTCATAGGCTAAAATTAATGCGGCGACCAGGCTAAATTAATTTCCATGACTAATTGGGAATGTAATGGCGATATTTTAAATATGATAATGTTATAACTTATACAATTAGGATTTTATAAGTCTTTGTAATAATTTTCAATGGTTAGCGATGGGATAAAAATACAATTATCGCCACCTCTTATTTTTTGTAGATTTTATCTGAAGCCGTTTGGTCTACAATTACATTCCAAAGGAGGGTTGATGTCTGGCAGGTGGCCGGTCATAAAACTATTGCCAATAACTTTTACAATATGTACTATGAAATAAGAGTACATATTGTATTGACACCAAGTAATTGGGATAAGAGTAGGAGAATAATGATATTTAACTTTAGTTTAGCAACGTTCTGAAAACACGGTTTATGTTTATGGGTATACTGAATGATTATTTTAGAATTAAATTTTATTGAAGCTATTGATGGGTTTAGAATAAAGTTATAAAAAAAAATACACAACAAAACACGTGAATTTTAAAAATGTAATTTCGTAGATTTGCAACATGGCATTGATATCAATCGAATATTATAATTCGGCAATATTATACAGCAATTTGAGATATAAAAATGCATGTATATTTAAAAAAAAATGAGTGTAAGTCCTCTAATCTAGTTTGCGACTAGATTAGAGGACAAAGAGATATAACGAAAAATAATGCATACAATTAACAATCAGACTCTAAATCATCTCTAGTGAATTGCACAAAGAATTATAAGATGAAAATCGAACCCACGACAATCAGCAGACGAGGACATTGAGTAGTGCAACTCAAATTTAAAATAATTAGTTATGATCTTGTAGGAGACACTTACATATTATCAATTTTAACATTTTGTCTTAAAATAATCGTAATGATTTCTAATGTCTACGGGAATATTACAAATTTACAATAAAACTAATTTTACTGATTCTATTGTGTTTTTTATTTATTTATTTTTTATTTAAAAAGACACCACCCTTTTTTTGTTTTTTTTTTTTTTTTTGTTTATTTTTTTTTTTGCGGTGGGTTATGGACGTCGCACCCCGCCAAATCGGTCCGGGTTGACGGAAGAGGCGGCGCGCAACCCCATTGACCCACCCTGCAAGCACCTCTTCTTCGCCGTACGAGCGGGCCACCGGTACCCGATCTTTGTCTTCGGTGGCCCGCTCGGCGGTATGCCCTCTTGGGCTCCTCTCCTGTCGACGCCCCGACAGCTTTCGCCGTCGAGGCGTCGTCCTCACGCGGTGGCCTCACGTCGGGTGACCGGACAATTCCCCGGTCCGATCACCCGAAGCCTCGGTTAGGGCGGCATCAGGCGCAGGTACTCGCGCCTGCGCCGCGCCGGCCGTAATTATGTTATAACGCCGGCCATAATTATGTTATAACGTATTTAAAAATCAGATACGTTCTATATATGTAATAAATTGTTAATTGTATTTTAATGTAAATTATTAGCGTTGTGTTCATATTTTTTTTAAAGACACCACCCTGCAATAAGGAAATAATTCTTGTATTGCGGGAGACTTTACAAACATACAATTAACGCAGACAAATTACACCCAGACTTAGAACAATACTTTGTGGATTGTATAAAGTATTGTCTTACGTAGGAATCGAACCCGGCACTGGCACGAAAGGTCAGTATCTTAACCACTACGCCATCTGTGTAGTCAATGTTTGTATATATTATACAGTCAATGTTTATATTTAATATTTAATTTGCTGAAGTTTCGAATACTTTATAGCGTTCATGGTCATAGGAGGATTAAGGTCGGTCACGTCCAACAAATCATCATTATTACAAAGATGTAAATCTGCCGCTACAGTATAAGTTATTAAATTTTGATACACATTCGTTGCTAGTACAAAAAGAAAATGATTCTATATAAAAAAAAAATATTGATTATGATCAGTTTATTATTAAATATATAGTAAGTTAATTATTAAATATATAGTTAATTAATTATATTATGACTATTTACTCGCTTAAAAAAGTCTATTAAGCTACCACCGAGTCGGAACGCGATACACTATGAAAGATCCAGCAAGAAAACTTAGGGAATATAAATTGATAGACTGAACTAGTACCGCAACCGCCACTGAGAAGAAAAACTCAGTTATCTATTATTTAAATATTAGCTCTCATTTCATCTTCATTATTTATATAGTGTGTTATATTATGTATCGAACCAAAATTTAATATATATATATATATATATATATATATATATATATATATATATATATATATATATAAAAGAGCTTGTCCTGATTGACTGATTCATCATCGCGCAGTCTAAACCGCTGGGGGTAATTACATGAAATTTTGACAGTTGCTGCCTTTTATATTGTAGGCGCTCACTAAGAAGGGATTTTTGGAAATTTCTCCTCTAAGGGTGGAAAATAGGGGTTGCAAGTTTGTATCTAACTTCGTCAGTTTTAAAGATAGATTCGTGAAACTCTGTATTCGTCTATTTAATATTAAATAAATAAAAACTTAATTCAACATTATTGAAAATTTCTCCTCAAAGGGTGTAAAATAAGGGGTTGAAATTTTGTATGAAACTTCATCAATTTTGAAGTTAGATACCTAAAAAAATATTATTAACTAGGTATATAATGTTAAATAAAAATTTACCTGTTTCAGCATTTTTGGAAATTCTCCCCTAAGGGAGTAGAATAGGGCTTGCAAGTTTTTTTATGAAACTAGCAGTTTTGAAATTAGAATCGATAAACTTTGGATTTGCGTATTTAATATTAAATAAACAACCATGTATTCAGCATTTTTGGAAATTCTCCCTTAAGGGTGAAAAATATTTGTTGCAAGTTTGTATGAAACTTGGTCAGTTTTGAAGTTAGACTCCTGAAAATTTATATTCGCTTATTTAATATTAAATAAATAAACACGTGTTTCAGCATTTTTGGAAATTTTTTCCCAAAGAGTGAAAATAAGGGGTTAATGAAAACATAAGTTTCATACAAACTTGCGTTTGTATGAAACTTCGTCAGTATTGAAGTTAGATTCCTGAAAATTTGTTATTCGCAATATAATGATAATCAAAAATTTACCTATCTCAGCATTTTCGGAAATTTTCCCCTGAGGGCGTGGAATAGGGTCTGCAAGTTTTTTTATGAAACTTTGTCATTTTTGAAGTTATAACCGTTAAAATTTGTATTTGCCTATTTAATATTAAATAAACAAACACTTATTTCAGCATTTTTGAAAATATCTCCCCTAAGGGTGAAAACATAGGGGTTGCAAGTTTGTATGAAACTTCGTCAGTATTGAAGTTAGATCCCTGAAAATGTGTTATTAGCTATATAATGTTAAATAAAAATTTACCTGTCTCACCATTGTTGAAAATTCTCCCCTAAGGGAGTGGATAAGGGTTGCAAGTTTTTTTATGAAACTTCGTCAGTTTTGAAGTTAGATCCCTGAATTTTTTTATTAGCTATATAATGTTAATCAAAAATTTACCTGTCTCACCATATTTTAAAATTCTCCCATAAGGGTATGGATAGGGGTTGCAAGTATTTTGTGAAATTTTGTCATTTTTGAAGTTAGAACCGTTAAAATTTGTATTTGCCTATTTAATATTAAATAAACAAACACCTATTTCAGTATTTTTGTAAATTTCTCCCCTAAGGGTGAAAAACAGAAGTGTTTCCAGTGGCAGGGCACGCACTACCCTTCTGTTGCCCCGGACGTAACGAACGACGTATGTCAAGACCATATATTACCAAAAAAAATGCCCTGCAGAAGTGCCGGCAGATTGTGCATTTTTTAAAAAATTTTCGACTGGTTAGGGAATAATTTCGCAAGAATTGCTTTATTTATCAGTATAAAAGTACTATCATTTATGTAGTTAAATACAATATTCATTTATTGTGCCATCCTACGCAAACATGAAAATATAAATTACATAAAAAAATTAACACTTCAGAACTATTACAATTATTTTATATTAAAAAGTTTATCTCTCAGAAAAATCAAACTTCATCCATAATTTCAACGACTCTTTCACCATCATCATTACAAGCATCATCATCGCCAATCTCTAAAAATGATACAATAGGTTTATGGTAGATGTAGTAAGAAACGAACAATTTTGATTCGAATCTATTTAAATGTCTAATAAAGACCGCATCAATAGTAGTTTTGTATTTCGATGTGCTAAGATTGCGATCATTTGACACATCGTTAAACCAAATTTATTAATGAAAAATTTAATTAAGAGACACATACGCACAATTGCGCAAACGCCCTGCGCCGCTTAAACGAAACAGCAGCAGCAGGCATACATTTTCGTCGCGCGGTAGAAAGAGCGAAGGATATTTTCGTCTTACGTCATGCAAATTTTTCCCTGACCTGACGCGAGTTTAATATTTTTACCATCCCAAAAAAGTGCACATCGCCGCTAAAGAAGTTTTCACTTTTGAAATAAAATTACTTTACGGATTCTATCGCGTTTGTATTTGATTTTTAATTTCCCGACGTTTCAACTCTTTACAGTGATCATGATCACGGGAGGACTAAGGTGTCTTGCGTCCAAAATTCATTGTAACAACAATGAATTTTGACATGATGAAACAGATTTTTTTATCTACCCTTTTTTTTTTTTTTTTTTTTTTTTTTTTTGCGGTGGGTTATGGACGTCGCACCCCGCCAAATCGGTCCGGGGTGACGGAAGAGGCGGCGCACGACCCCATTGACCCACCCTGCAAGCACCTCTTCTTCGCCGTGCGAGCGGGCCACCGGTACCCGATCTTTGTCTTCGGTGGCCCGCTCGGCGGTATGCCCTCTCGGGCTCCTCTCTTGTCGACGCCCCGACAGCTTTCGCCGTCGAGGCGTCGTCCTCACGCGGTGGCCTCACGTCGGGTGATCGGACAATTCCCCGGTCCGATCACCCGAAGCCTCGGTTAGGGCGGCATCAGGCGCAGGTACTCGCGCCTGCGCCGCCCCGGCCGCGGGCGGCGGCCCGGGTCACGGGAATCCTCCCGGGCCCGTTCCGCCGCCTCCTTCTGCGAGATGACAGCCTCGCAGAAGGCGGCGACCGCGTCCCAATTCCAATTTTTTATCTACCCTATAAGATATTCAATTTTGACCCATATTATTAATACAAATTCATTGCCAGTACAAAAAGAAAATGATTCTATATATAAAATTTTATATTATTTATGATTTGTTATTATTAAAGCGTTTAATTTATAATAATTATTAATGTGGCAATTTACAATTTTAGAAAAACTAACAAAATTATTCAGCTACCTTTGCTAGCGTTGTTAGTTTTTCTACAGCAGTTAGCTAGCTTTAATAGTTTTGTATGTATTTGCAAATTTAATAATAAATAAAGAGTTGCGTGTTTTAGCGTTTTTGGCAATTTCTTACCTAAATGTGTAAAATAGGGGTTGCAAGATTTTTATTAAATTTTGTCAGATTTGAAGTTATTTTCATGAAAATTTGTATTGGGCTCTTTGGTATTAAAGACAAAATACGTGCTTCAGTATAATTGCAATATTAACAAGGATGTGGGGTTTGAAATTTGTAAGAAACTTATTATTGTTTGTAAAATATTGTTGTATAAAAATAAAGAAAGACAAGTCTCAGTATTTTAATCTATCCCTACAGGAAGAAAACTAGAGGTTATATTTTGTATGAAAATCGTCACTCAAGTGTAAATAAATTCATAAGGAACATTGACGTCAAGCAAGCGACCGATCATAAAACTATTGCCAATATTTTGTTCAATTTATACGACGGAAAAGGAATCGACCTGATATTTGTTACCACTAAACAACTAGCTATATTTTAATATACACATATCCACGCGGGCGAAGCCGTGGGAAACAGCTAGTTCTCAAATATAACGTAAAAGTTATCTACTAGAACAACCATTAGTTCTCTACAGCAAAACATATTTCAAAATATGTACCAAAATATATAACTTAAAATATTTTCTTGTAGAACGTACATATTACTCTAACAGAATACTCACAACGTTAGCTAAATATTATCTTACGTAAATAAATTGAGGCCGTAATTATTAATGGACACTTAACCTAATTAATTTGGCATTTTCAAAAGAACTTTGACGATGAGAGGCCTCAATTGTAAAGATATGGTCGTAACATATTATGCTTCGAGTTAGAGTATAACAGTTTATGCAATAAGAAATATTAAGTAATAGTGTATCCACTTTTTCAGTGTTGTATGGTTAACGGCTACGAATACTACCAACCCTTACTTCGCTCGAAATTATCGTAACAGAACTTAAGCATATAATATAATTACAATAATAAAATAAGGTTAGACACAGTCATCAAGAATAAAAAAGAAAACGCTTGGGATATCGAACAGTCGCTTATTCCAGGCAGCACTGGTTGGTCTTTTCTATTACACAAAAAAAAGGTATTGTTTTTATTGCCTCATTATTTCATATATTTTTCTTTTATTTAAATAATATATTTTTTATTGTTTATGATTGCGAACGAGCAAACAGTAACCTGATGGTAAATGTCACCCATGAACCTTTGCAATACTAAGGCCGCTGCCTATCAATACAAACCCCAAACGCACCTAGTTGGGCTTCCGACTCTCTTGCTCACCGAACGAAGCGTAATACCACATTTTCATTACTCAGACGTCGATCTTCTGCGAGAGTGTGGTACTACCTCGGACGGACCGGCCCGCGGCTGTAAACATAGAACTGTCACCAGCGTGGTCCTACCACTAAACAATCTTTATCTCGACCTTACATCAATAGTAAAATATGTAATATGTATATAAATTTAAAAAAATACCGAGCTAAATTCTGTCGTCCAGATATTATACCTGTATAAAGACAATATTCTACCTGACTTTCAAATTATTTCTACACAGCAAGTCACGCGTTATGTTCAGTTTTGCTTTCGTAATGCGCTGCTGCTTTCTAAGAAGTGAACCACGCTTACATTGTCACTGCATAGTCGCTGTCATGGATGTTAAGGTACGCCAAAGCGTTTAAGTGTAGCCAATTTGAGGTTTAGGAAACAAGAGGACCGAAGCGAATCAGCGAAAAACGCGCACCCACTCGGCTTACAAGGATAATGTCGTACTTGGAGCTATACTATAATTTTTATAGCTTTGTCTCGTGATAGGTAAACGAGAAGTTTGTGATGAATAAGTAACGTAAGAGAAGGATTGTGCTAGAGCCTGGGGTCGAGTAGTTGAACGTATATAAATTGAGGTAATGATAGAACGTAAGTAAATAATATTATTGTACCCTTACAATAAACTTCCCTAAGTTTAACCAAAACTTGTATCAATACGGCTCGTATAGTCTGGTAGATTAATTTACCACTCACAATACAGGCAGTACATCATGGAGTTTCTTTAATAGTTACTTAAGATGCAGAAAATTGGTAGTGTATTAAAAAATCCACTTCACAGATAATCTCTCTAAATATATTATGACTATCTATACATTACAATCTTTAAACGAAGAAAGGCAATATTTCCTCGCAATCGACACCCGAGGCCGGTTGCACAGACATCACCTTGTGATTTTAAGAGAGCGTTTCATCCGCTAATATTGTTGCCGACGACCTTCAAATACCAGAACATCTCACAACACTAGAAACTATAATATAGTTAGTTCCTTTTGTATACCTACAATTTATTTTATAGTATCGTATATTATTTGATGAAATGGATTGTTTGCTTAATTCGATTCGGTTTTTTTTTTCAAATTATAAACTACATAATATTAGTTACATTACTTTTTATTTTTTTAATTACCGTGTTTAGATGTTGCAAAAGTATATAATAACCATGTGATGCAACGCACGACGAAGCCTAATACAACCCCACAGTAGGTGTACTGACGATATCTAGAAATAAAGTAGCAGGTGGCAAGGGTATGTTCTGAGTGGCATTATCGTGGGGAGACCTATGACCAACAATGGACATCTACGGGCTGATGAATGAACTATGTGGTGACAAACTAAGTCTCCATCATCTACACCACATCACCGCTCTTTAGGAGGCGTTCAAGTATTACGTAACGCAATTTTGGTCTTGTAAAATGTTACAATGCGTTACATAGCTGGGAGGGGGGTTCAAACAACACGTAACATTGTTATTTTATTAAATAAAAAACTAGGGAATTAAAATTTCCCAAGTTGCCAAGCAAATTTTGATGAATAATCAATATACACATGTATTGCGAGTTTGGAAGCTCTTTTTTATTTATTATTGCCGCAAATACGTTTAAAAACGGTCACTAGGGTGTTACGTAACGTTTAGGAAGGGGGTACAGAGAAACGTTACGGCGTGTTACATATTAGAGAGAGAGAGAGTATCAAAAATCTTCAAAAATTGCGTTACGTAATACTTGAACGCAATCATAGATCTATCATTAGATGCAATACAAAAAAATGAATAAATCCTATTACGATCTCGTATTTGTAAATTAATGGTAGACGAATGGAGTACGCTTCTAAGAAGGCGGGGTATTGGCATACCATACTAAATTGGCCATAAAGTATTTATTCCAACTATTTCAATTCTGCTTGCTATTTATGCCCGATTTCACCGCCAACACCTAATTTTTAGGTAACACTTAAAGCAGCCTATATACCACGTAACATCAATCATCATCATTGGAGTCAAGAGTCTCCGAAACCGGCGAGCGTGTATGAAGAGAATTATGAATGTTGATGAAGCGAGTGAAGTATGCAAGGATAGAGTTCTCTGGCATTCTGTTCTTCCTGCCTACCCTGCAAGGGATATGGCGTGATGGTATGTATGTATCAATCATCAAATTGATGTTATTTATCATTCGATATGTCAAATAATTTTAATTGCTTAAATGTTATCTAATATAGGTATCGTTGATCAAAATCCGTAAAAAAATACTAAGAATATGCATATGACATCTATGCAAGAGAAGGAAAACTCGAAATAAAATCTGATATCAACGTATTATACACCCAAATATAGGTCTCTTGTTGAGCCTGAGCTTTCACCTAAATAGAAGGAGAAATTGACCTACTATACCACGCTTTTCAGACAAGTTAGTTTGATACAAGTTTGCCTTCCTTTGCTTATTGTATGATGTTTTACTCATATTATAAATATATACCTTAATTATCGTTTACGACACGCTGACGCAAGGGGGTTTGTAAAATATTTTTACAGCGGTAATAATACAAACTAATTTTAATATAAAACAAAGATGACTTAAAAAAGAAAAACAAAGGTCAAGGTCAATATGAAAATAACATACAGGAAAAGTAATAATAAATAACAAACAAGAGCAAATAACAATAACAAAATGTAAAAGGACTAATCAACAGCGTGTACCACCAGTTGTGTTCGGTGCCCTCGGGGAAATCACGTGCGGACGTGACATCGTCCTATGGGGGGGAGAGGGGTCGCGAGTGGACGTAATACGACATATTGTCGAGATTACGGTCGTATATAAGATTTATTATGTTTTAGGAGGTAATGATTTGATTTTATTTAGATGAATGAGCTTCCTAAATACGGTGTAGAAGAATTTTTTATAAGACAAAATGTTGAGCTAAATAAAAATATAACTAGTATTAATAACTTCATCATCATCATCATCTTTTTAGCTCATATATGCCCCACTATTGGGCTCAAACCGCCTCCATTATGGGAGGGAAATTGACCTATTATACCACGCTGGTCAGACGTGTTTGTATTTTTTTTTGCGGCGAGCTATGGAGTGGTCAACAATCCGCAAAATCCGTCCGAGTTGACAGAAGAAGCGGTGCGGGACCCCATAGACCCGTCCTACATGTACCTCTTCGCCGAGCGAGCGAGCCACCGGAACCCGGTGTGTCGTACGTGTCGTTATAGGGTTTAGTTTCGAGTTTTTATTCTCTTGCATAGATATGCGTTTACTTAGAACAGTACAAAGAAAATAATTTAATTATTTCATCAAATATTATTAAATATCAACAAATTTAGCATTTAATATGCTTCATTATTTATAAAACCTGATTATGAAGCGATAATGATTTTATAAATAATTAAGCATATTAAATGCTAAATTTCAGTAATTTAAATAACAAGGTTGTGTCATCGTTTAATACAATTCTAACTGCAAAATTTGAAGTATTAAGCCTATAACAATGTGTAAACATTGTCGGGTAGATAGCATACCGTCACCTTAAGACGTAAATATGATACGAAGCGAAATTTGCATGTCCTACAATAAGTCACGATGGTGTAGTGGCAGCACGATTGGGCCGGAATCCCGATAGGCGCGGGTTCGAATCCCGCTTGTGACATCATTTTTCGCTTCGTAATCGGATTTTATAAATAACCCTTATATTGCTCACGAATGTTTTAAATAAAGACTTTGAGAGCTTTACATAGAGCTAGACCAATTCTCTCTGAGACCGTCTGGTCACCAAGCATTCATAAGGAAGGTTGTTGTCACACAGATGGTCGCTCACAAAACTATTGCCAATACTATTTGCAATATGTACGATGGTAGAAGAAAACATATTGCATCGACCTCAAGTATTTGGGATACTAGCAGGATGATGTGTGATGGTGATTTCTGATTTTTTTTAAAAATGCACCACCCTTTTTTTTTATGCGGTGGACTATGGATGCGTCTCGCCCCGCCAAATCGGTCCGGGGTGACGGAAAGGCGGCGCGTGACCCGATAGACCCACCGTGCAACTCCTCTCTTCGCCGTGCGAGCGGGCCACCGGTACCCGATCTTTGTCCTCGGTGGCGTAAATACACCACCCTTTTTTTTTTTGGTAGGCTATGGCCCAGTCACACGTCGCCCGCACTGTCCGGGGCGACGAAAGGGCAGCGCGTGGCCCCATAACCCACCGTATTCCCTCCCCATCGCCATTGGGCCGGCCACTGGTACCGCTTCCTTGCCTTCCGTGGCCAGCCCGAAATACACCACCCTGCCCTAAGAAAATAATCTTTGTATATCGGAGAACTTTAGAAATACATAATTAACGCAGACAAATTACGCCCAGACTCGAAACAAATATTTGTGGATCGCACAAAATATTGTCCTGCGTAAGAATCGAACCCACGTCACTGGCACGGAAGGTCTTAACAACGCCATTTGTGCAGTAAACTTTAAGTTAAATTAATTTGGACAAAACTAACTTCAATTATTCAGGGTAACAAAAGCCAGCCTGCTTCGCCTTAATCTACTCTATTACCTAGACATATTCGTCGCTTAAAAAGAAAAGAGACATTAATCAAAAATACAAAATTTTACAGTACCTACACGCATTTAAAAAAAATTTCAACCAACAAATGTATGGCGTAGTATAGAATAACACTTCTGTCTGCACAGTTTTTGACATTTAATTTGATGATTTATATTTTTTTTATTATTACAAAAACAAAAAAAAATATAAACTATAACAAAACATTTTAAACAATAATATCAATTTTTATTTTTTTTAAGATATCACTTTTTTTTACCACCGACGAATATTTGATTATATTACTAAACATGGCTGACTCACCCCGTGCAGACACGGTAACTGAGAGATGCAAGCTGATATCCTCACTGGCAGATAAGAACTCTAAATAGAGCTATATATGAAGCAGTCTGAGCAGCTTGATTTCATCTTTTCCCTTTTCAGTGTACATACGTTCTGATATTATCCACAGGCTTTCTCCGGATGAATGAAATTTACCTACTACACCATGCTCATGAGTATAAGATTATATTTTGACATTTCCTTCTCTCAAAGCAACATTATTAACTTATATATATTAATTAAAGATATCCTTGGAAAGTTAAAAGGTAGTACACATTGTTTTTGCTACACAAATAAACAATAAACTTGTCTAAATTCTCAAAATTCGCTAATATGGATTAAATCCATGAAAAATCTGGAACGAATGGAAAAGTATTTCAATCTCGACCACAACATCGCATACTGTCTCTAAGTCATAATTATTTAAGAAAATTTAAAAACACAATACAAAAATTCTTATACACATCATTATTCTGCTCGCATCCCAATTACTTGGTGTTGATACAATAAAACAGCAAATGAGTACATCCTCTGCTCGTCCATGTCATGGATAATAAAAGTTATTGGCAGTAGTTTTATGACCGGCCATGTAAAAATGGGAATGTAATTATTAACCGTACGGCATCATAAGCAGTTGACCTGGGTCGATGTAAAAGCTTTTAGTCATCTATTACAGCATCCACAGTAAAATAAGGGTTAATAGTATTGTAGCCGCTATCACAGATCAAAATAATAAATACATATGAATATGTATATAAATTTTCATAAGCTTATTTATGTGCTATTTTTACCACGCTGTTGACAGTTTTCTGTCTACAGCCGCGGGCCGATCCGTCCGGGGTAGTACCACACTCTCGCAGAAGATTGATGTCTGAGCAATGGCAATGTGCTATTGCGCTTCGTTCGGTGAGCGAGAGAGTCGGAAGCCCAACTGGGTGGGTTTAGGGTTTATATTGATACGCAGCGGCCTAGCTATATCCTTGGTATTGCAAAGGGCCATGGCCAGCAGTGACACTTATCATTAGGTGTGCTGCTTGCTCGTTTGCCACCAAAAGCAATAATAAAAATAATAAAAACATAGAATAGAAAAATCAACAAAATACGAATAAAATGTTATACATACATACATACATATCATCACGCCATATCCCTTGCAGGGTAGGCAGAGAGAACAGAGTGCCAGAGAACTCTATCTCTGCATACTTCACTCGCTTCCTCAACATTCATAATTCTTTTCATACACGCTCGCCGGTTTCGGAGACTCTTGATTCCACCTTCCTTCAGTACGTGACCAATCTGGTCTAGGTAGGTGAGTCTCGGTCTCCCCCGGTACCTACATCCTTCCACTTTCGCATTGTATATCTTCTTAACCAGACGTTCGTTCGGCATTCTTTCCACATGTCCGAACCATCGGAGTATTCACTTTCGCATCTTTACAAATATAACCATAAAATATTATAACCAATATTATATCCATCCATCCATCCACCTTAGTTCTTATAAGTCTCACATCTGGACTGTAGTCTCCTCGCCAAAAGTAAAGCATTTGAAATGTTTTCTTTCTCTCCTTTATAGGCATATTTATATCCTTTATTCGTCTTTTACGACCTGGGGTAAGTAAGATATGGAGTGGTGAATTGTATTCTTTCATCATCACACGGAATCCAATATATTATTTCGAAAAAATACCTTACCCATTAGAAAACATATTACACGAAAGTATTACCTGCAACAAAATGAAAAAAAAACAAATCATTAGAACATTTTTATTCAAAGGTATGAAACTCGTCACAAAGTTACAAGCCATTTAAGAATTTTAAACAATTTAAATGACGTTGAAACATTGTGTTAAAATGTTGAAACAAGTTGAAACTGCGTCATATTACTTTAAGCTTCTATAAGCTTTCGGACGTTGAACCTGCGCTGTACGTTTTCGCTGATCAACCCTGCGGTTAGAGGGTCACGTTTATTCTACTTGTAATATCATCTAACATTATTAACTAAATTACTGAGATTTTGTATTTTAAATGCAAGGTCATAAAGATTTTTCGCTCGTAAAGAAGATTTTATAAATAAAATTTAAGAAATTTGGATAATAATCTAACTGCAAAGTTTAAATATTAAATCGGTACAATGCGTAATAATTGTCCGGTAGATGGCACACGCCTCCCATAAAGACGATAAAATAATACAAACCAAAACTGGTATGGATGGTCATACAACAGCTTACGCTTGTCTAAATGGTAGGACGATAAGAACGGATTTCCAAGGTGTGGGTTCGTGTCCCACATGTGGAATCATTTTTTACTGGTAAATAAATTTTTATCATTAACGAGTAAAGTAAAGAAACCGATTAAATTACATACATGGCAGAATTTTTCTGTGTGAGCTGTGTGGTAGTGGCTATGAATACTACCAACCCTTTACTTTGCTCGTGGATGTCGTAAAAGACGACTAAGATCCTTATAACAACCTGGGCCGACTCTATATGATGCCGTTTTGTTTCCACAATTACATTCCCAAAGAGGGTTGACGTGTGGCAGGCGGCTGGTCATAAAACTATTGCCAATAACTTTTACAATATGTACTAGAAAGATGAGTACACATATTGTATCGACCCCAAGTAATTGGGATAAGAGTAGGAGAATGATGATGACATAGCAGAATTTTTCAATCATTCCTCTCAGTTCAAATACGTCCCACTGCTGGGTTCAAATCTCTTTTATAATAAGAGGAAAAATGTACCATGCTAGTAAGACGGGTTGATATGATTTATTTTTAGCTTTGCTTTCTTCTCTTGCGTAGATGTTATATGCATATAATCTTAGTCACCTTTTACAATACCCATAGGTAAGATAGGGAATGGTGAATTGTATTTCTAATCAATGACCACATGGAAGGAAAGTTTATTACTATTTTAAAATGAAAGGGGAAGTAGCCTACCGCTTTACCGCAGTTTAACGTGCATTTAAAGCCGAATTGTTATGCCTTGTTTAGAATTGAATACGTTCCAAATAATACGCGCCGAATCAATATTCCAAATTCTGTGGCATATAAATACCTAATACATATACTATATATAAAAGCTTTTAATTTGGCAATACAAACAGACACTTTAATTTTATTTTGATATATGTATATAGATTAAGTCAATAATGATAGGACCACGCTGTTGACAGTTCTCTGTCTACAGCCGCGGGCCGGTCCGTCCGGGCTAGCACCACACTGTCGCAGTAGATCGACGCCTGAGCAGTGGCAGTATGCTGCTGTGCTTCGTTCTGTGAGTGAGAGAACCGGAAGCCCAACTTTCTGGGTGGGTTTGGGATTATTGGTAGACAGCGGCCTAGCTATACCTCTGGTATTGCAAAGGTCCATGGGCGGCAGTAACACTTACCATCAGTGCTGCATGCTCGTCTGCCACCAAGAACAATAAAAAATGTCACTTGAATATGTATTAATATTGACTTAAGTTTTACTTAAAATTTAGGTGTCGATAATGAAAATGGTTATAACTGCAAAGAAACTATTCCTCAGTCTGTTTATTCTCTGCTACATATCGACAATATTGAATTACGCATCTATTAGCAACGAAACAAAAATTACTATATCCGATAAATTTCGCCATTCAACGTTCAAAACACGTCCTTTATATCGTTTAGATCTAAATGCGGGCTTCAAAACACTTTTTACAAATGTTCATTAAAACAACAAATAAAATTGTACTTTTTTTTTAAATTTTCCATTCAAAGACTTATGTTTACTCGAATAGCTACATACATACATATCATCACGCCATATCCCTTGCAGGGTAGGCAGAGAGAACAGAGTGCCAGAGAACTCTATCCTTGCATACTTCACTCGCTTCCTCAATATTCATAATTCTCTTCATACACGCTCGCCGGTTTCGGAGACTCTTGACTTCACCTTCCTTCAGTACATGATCAATCTGGTCTAGGTAGGTTAGTCTCGGTCTCCCTCGGTACCTACATCCTTCCACTTTTGCATTGTATATCTTCTTAACCAGACGTTCGTTCAGCATAAAATATATTGAATATCTAATATCCCTAAACGAGCAATCCTTTTCCGTATGGTGACGGAGTAAGAATAGAATTCACCACCCCCTATTTTACCCGTGGGAGAACGTAAGAGACGACTAAAGGATACAAAACGCATATAACATTTATGCAAGTGATGGAAAACTCGAAACAAAACCTGATATCAAAATGTCTGACCAGCGTGATATAATAGGTTAATTTCCCTCGCATTATGGGGGATAGTTGAGCCTAACATATATGAGCTGAAATGATGACAAAAAAAATGAGCAATCCTTGTATATTTGAAGATTTTCAGAATCTCGACATCAACAAGTTTCCATGGAATTTATAATGCAGGAGATTTCCGGGGTATTTCATCTATAGAAAATATCATTTTGTTAAGGTTTTTCAACCAATGACCAATATAATGAGAATATGAAAGTAAATTTGGCCACTATCAACAAAAATAGAATTAGCTTAGTTGTAAAATCAAGCAGTCTAGTCCAAACAGAACAGAATAGTTGCGGTTTTACCGTTTTTTAAATAGCGGTTAAGATATCAACGTGCCATGCCAGTGGTTTCGCTTCGATTCCCACGCAGGACAATACTTAGTGTGATCTACATATTATTGTTTAGAGTTTAAGTGTAATTTGTGCCCGTTAAATTATATGTATGTAAAGGCAATACAAGGATTATTGCCTTAGTGTGGGGTATTAACTTTTAATAAAAAAAAATAGTTATAGTTTGTTTATTTTATAATTTGTTGAATAGATATTTTTGTTTTATACTTATGTTTTATATATTAATTAATAAGTGAAAAAATACTTTTTAATAATCTATTTTACAAAAAAATACGCAGATGTATATTTAAAATAGAGTACCGAATGTTAGTTCAAAAACCTCTAATAGTTTTACAATGTAATAATTTCTCTCAAGACTGGAAACGAAGAACATGGGACGTGTGCAACAGATAATTGAATAATACGCTCCATGTTTTTCGTTTCCATTCTTGAGAGAAATTCTTTTATACTTTTAAATTCCGTTTTAAAAACGTGGCACATTATGATTTTATTTAATTTTTATTTTATGCTTTTTAAAGTTATCCGAATGAAATTTTGGAATTGGCCTTTTTTATTTCTTTTTCACATTTGCATGCGGTGTCATCCATTTCTGAACTATGGTATTATAATGTGTAGAAGCTACTGCAAGACATTCCCATACAAAAAAATACTTTGTGTGATCCTCAAATTCTGAATTTAGGTGAAATTTATGTCCTTCATTACATACATACATATCATCACGCAATATCCCTTGCAGGGTAGGCAGAGAGAGCAGAGTGCCAGAGAACTCTATCCTTGCATACTTCACTCACTCCCTCAACACTCTCACTTCATTACAAGTTTGTAATAATCCTCATAATACAAGGATCAGCGCATTAGTGGTGATGTTGTCCTTTCTTGTCCGGGAACGGTACTCAACCCTTTTGAGTAACCCGTCACTCTTATCCCTGATATCAAGGAATTGATGACAGTAGTCAGTCTAATAGTGATGGAGAGGGAATATTGTAGGTTATGGGACCGCGCGCCGCATATCCATCGTCCCGGACTGACTGCGCGGGTATGCTTTTTACCCTTTTTTTATAATCTATGGAAGTAAAACTGCTTAGTTAGTTACGTGACAAATCCAAAATATTTATATAAAGATAGCAATATACGGATTTATAAGCGTATCTTAAATAGGACGGTTGTCGACGGGGAGTCGTCTGTATTCCTTGCCAACGACAGGTAAATTATTACTCTTGTAAATTATTATAGGTAGGTTCGGCATTTTCCTTGTTTAATTCTTATAGTCCTCTAACCGTTGCCATATTGAATTATCAATTACCATTTTATTTCTTGCTGTAATGCAGTGAGAGTATTTTTCATCCCCGTATATATATCGTAAAAGATGACTAAGGCATATGATATACAGTTAACATCTAATCAACAGAAGGAAAACTCGAAACAAAACTCTTTATCATATTTATTTTAATCTATGTAATGGTAGTATTTATTATATAAATATGTATATTTATTTACTCAGTTACTCCTGTATTTATCACTGCCCCACGACCAGAGTATTTTTGTGGTACATTTTACTGAAAAGCTATCACGCCTATAGATTTGGGCTTTAACATAGGAATTTAACTTCATATCTGGATGTGTTATCTGGTAAAAACATTAACAATTTAGTATTCATTGGGTAGAATGTTATTGTACTACTAACGCCATCTATTAGAAAACCAAAGAATTAACATCGCTGCAACAGAACTAAACTCAATACACAAATACATGACGTCACAGAATTAATATGAGCACAACGTTTGATAAATAAAAAAATATCTGAAAATGATTGGTCGTATGAATTATTTATAGAAGCCCATATCTATAATTAATCCTACATAAAAAATAATAAAAAAAAACTTAAAGATTATTAGCCATTAGAAAAACTACGAGAGCACTCACAAAGCTCAGCTTTTAGCTAGAATTTCATATACGTATACAACATAGCAATTTTACTGATTAAAACAGTTTGCATTGGTAGGTTGACAGTTTATTCTGAAGCTTAAAGCCCCTAGATGAATAAGGCAATAAGAATTTTGTTTCTTTTTTCTATATGTTTACGGGCTTTTGCTCTTCTGCCTTTTAAGCCGACCGTTGTTACAGTGCCTAATTGATTTTGCACTGTACCTAAAGGTCATCGTTCTCCTGCTCTTATCCAAATTACTTGGGCTTAACGTTATATTTATTCTTACAAATTACAAAAGTAATTGGCAATAGTTTTATGACCTGTCGCCTGCCTGACGTCAATTCTCTTTGTGAATGTAATTGTTAATCAAACGTCATCAGATAGAGTTGGCCCATGTCAATATAAAGCTTTTAATCGTCTCTTACGACATCCACAAGCCTAATAAAGGGTGGTAATACTCTTAGCCGCTACGACATAGCAACAGATGGAAGAAGAGTACACATTACGTATATACGACCACAATATTAATTGGGATAAGAGCAGGAGAAAGATGAATAAAGACAGAAAAATATAAAGAATTTTCCATCTCGATTATTGAACCCACAGCGTTTCGTAATAGAGATTACTTTAACTGTTAATTAATATTAGAGGTTAGTTGGTGGACTTGATCAAGATACAAAACCCGATTTATATTATGAAGAACTAAATTAATAATATTCCTCATCTTATATATGTCCCACTGTTGGGCTCGAGCTTCCTCCGTAATGGGAGGGCAATTGACCTACTATACCACACTGGTCAGACGCGTTGGTATAAAGCTTTGTTTCGAGTTTTCCTTCTCTTACATAGATGTTATATGTGTTTTATATCCGTTAGTCGTTCTCGTCGTCATCTCTTACAGTCACTCACGGGTAAAATAAGAGGTGGTGAGTTGTATTCTTACTCCGTCCCCAGACACATGAACTAACTAAATTAAAATGTTAAATGTTATTTATTTATAAAATATTTTGTAAACAGAAATGTCATATATAAAGAATATGTCGTATTGGTTTTGGTGCCAAACAACGACGATGACAACCAACGAACATGGGTTCGTTGACCGGATATGCGGGCGGTAATAGCATCCCGGTGCGATAGTGATGCGAACGTGAATCGATAGAAAATTAGTTTTAGCGACTTCATTAAGTCTAGATACGATGTTGGAGATAATACGATTTGCCTGATGTTCAGTTTTACGTATGTGTTAAATTAAAATCAATTCTTACTATAGTATAGTAATTTGTACAAATGGGTTTTCAAAAGAAGTAATTGGGCCATTATGTTATTTGTCACTCATCATTTCTAATTGAATGAGCTGTAGGTTTGTCTACTATCACTAATAATAAGTTGACGAGTGAAAAATCGGATTCAGATATACCAACATATAACTCATTTTTTCCGTGTGGTGACGGAGTAAGAATACTATTCACCACCCCCATCTTACCTTATCCTATCGTGGGTGATCGTACGAGATGACTAAGGGATATAAAATGCATATAACATCTATGCAAGAGAAGGAAAACTCGAAACAAAACCCTATACCAACACGTCTGACCAGCGTGGTATAGAAGGTCAATTGCCTCCCATTATGGAGGAGGCTCGCGCCCAACAGTGGGACTTGTATGATCTGAGATAAGATGATGACATATAATTCAGTTTGTTAATTTTAAAAGCCATTAATTTTTCCTGTCATTCTTTACTAAAAATATTAAATTTAACGTAGATAAAAAAAAAGTGTGCGTGTCAGCTCCGACGCACGACTGGAGTTTACTCCATTATCAAAACAGGCGCAAAAAAAGCTCATTTGACTAAAAATAATATATATATTTTATTTACATTTATTAAAACTATTTAGTGAAGTATTATCTCACGCCAGAAAGTGAAAGGTACTCAGAATAGGTTGCGCACCAAAAACGTAACGAGGTCATACGATCACTAGATTTTACTCCTCAATTTTTTCTTATACCGGGCGCCTTATATGAAAATCGATTCTTAAGGAGTAAACTCCAAAAAATTACCGTGTCTTAGAATTTATTATCATCATCATTTTAGTTCATATAAGCACCGTTGGTGGAGTTGAGTTTCCTCTATAATAGAAGGGAAACTGATCTACCATACCACGCTGGTTAAAGACGGATTGATATAAATTTAATTTGAGATTTTCTTCTCTTGTGCAGTTGTTATATGCATATTATATTTAACGTCTCTTACGCCATCCATGAGCAAGAAGCGGTGGTGTCTTATATTCTTACTCCATTACCGCATGGTATCCTTATTTTCTTTTGGAATGCAATGATCTGGACACACGACGGCCGTTCTGTCCGGGGCGACAGAAACGCGGTGCGTGACCCCATAACCCACTGTATTGTCACAGCATCGCCATTGAGCCGGTCACTGGTACCAAATCCTTGACGTCCGTGGAAACGAGCCAGCCTAAAATTACTTTTAAAATAATACACCTTGCAATAACTTCAAACTTTTGTTATCACGAGTAATGTCATAAACGTAAAATTGACAGACATAAATTACAACCAAACTCAGAACAATTGCTTGTGGATGGCTTAAAGGATTGTCCTGTGTAAGAATCGAACGCACTAATCCTCAGTACTAGAGGTCAATATTTAATTCTCTTCTTATTCGTATAATTACCACAATTTTCAAATTACTGAAATTTTTAGCATTTAATATGCTTAATTATTTATAAATACCCGAATACGAAACGAAAAATTATGTCACAAGCGGGGTTCGAACCCACACCTATTGGGAATCCGGCCCAACCGTGCTGCCACTTACACCATAGTGAACTATTTTAGGACATGCAGATTTCGTTTCGTATTCGGGTATTTACAAATAATTAAGCATATTAAATGCTAAAAATTTCAGTAATTTGAATAACAAGGTTGTGTCATCGTTTAATACAATTCTAACTGTAAAGTTTGATGTATTAAGTCTATACAATGTGTAAACATTGTCCGATAGATGGCATACGTCACCTTGAAGACGTAAGATATAATATGAAGCGAAATCTGCATGTCCTAAAATAGTTCACTATGGTGTAAGTGGCAGCACGGTTGGGCCGGATTCCCAATAGGTGCGGGTTCGAACCCCGCTTGTGACATAATTTTTCGTTTCGTATTCGGGTATTTATAAATTACCACAATTTTTTTATTATTATCCTTTTGTATGGTGAAATCTCATCAGATTTCTCGCTAAATAATAGTTCTACCCCTGTAATTACGTTTAGTGTATTATCTTGACACTGATATCCCTTTGGCGTGTTGATTAATTAAATTATTATGCACAGAGAACGCTGATTAAGTTGAGTTAGTTAATTTAGTTGCATTACAGCTTAATGAGACTTAGTTATTTGTATTACTGTTACTTAAACTGCACAGGCGTAATGGTTAAGATACCGACCAACCGTGCCAGTATTGTGGGCTCGATTCCCACGCAGTACAATATTTGGTGCAATCCAAAATCTTGGGCATAATTTGTCTGCGTTAATTATATGTTTGTAAAGTCCCCGTAATATAAAGATTATTTTCTAAGAACAAAGTTGTTGTCTGAAAAAAAACAACAACAAACAAACGTAAAGTGGTTGACACAATATATACTCTTTTACCATACACATAACAATACATATTGCAAAATTTATTTGGGTTTTGTTTCGAGTTTTCTTTCTCTTGCATAAATGTTATATGCGTTTTATTTATATCCCTTAGTCGTCTCTTACGATCACCCACGAGTAAGTTAGGAGGTGGTGAATTGTATTCTTACTTATATCTGCTATATACTACTTACTCCATCATCACCACACGGATCTAATAATCTATCGGATCGGACGGATCCAATTTTACGAATCACAGAAATTAAAATGTTTACACTTAAAAAGCGGTTAATTTTGATAAATGACACGATTTACTTGTATTAAAAATAAATTAAAATAATTTTAGAGATATTTGATTTAAAATATTTTAGAAATGGATATTTAAGTACGCCGGTGACTATGAACGCTGTAAAGTGTTCGAAACTATGGGAAATTAATAATCAAATACAAACGCGATAGAATCTATAAAAATAGTTTTATTTCAAATGTGTAATAATCGCGTAAACATTAGAAATCATTAAATTGATACTTCATATAGAATTATAATAAAGTTGAAAATTATATTTATCCGAATTAAATACAGCTGAAATAAAACTTAACTTGTGGTGACGAAGTACCCCCCTATTAAGACCCCTATATTACCTGTAGGTGAGATGAGTAAGCTATATAAAACGCATATAATATGTATGTAAGAGAAGGAAATAACGAAATAAAACCCCTATCTCGACACGTCTGACCAACGTTAGGTTAATTTCTCTAACATTATGGAGGAGACTCGAGCCCAACAGTGGGACGTATATGAGATGATGACCTGGGTGGTTCACGAAATAGTTTAGGCAGGGAATGGCAATTAAAAATAATTTAAAAAGTAGGCTGATGAGTAATACCTTTTTAGTCATTATGTTGCATTACCAGTTAGACTTAATATGACTTAATTAAATAATAAAGCAGTGTGAACCGAGCCTAATATTCTAAAACTCTTATCTCGAAACACTTTTGGTGGTAAGTGTCGTGTCTATTCAAATGTACATCAACCTTGTCTGTAGGTACAATTACCACAAACAGTGTCACCGTTATCAACATTATGTCATGAATAGTGAAAGATAAAATGACTAATGATACCTGTATTGCGTACGAACAAGTGATATCACAGGTATTCGAAAACATTGCCTATCATTTTTGACAACGTTTAATTTTTTGCATATTTCATTATAATATATAAAAAAAAAATCCTTTTTATATATAATATAGATATATAAAAAAAGAAGGATGTAGGTACCGGGGGAGACCGAGACTAACTTACCTAGATCAGATTGGTCACGTACTGAAGGAAGGTAGAGTCAAGAGTCTCCGAAACCGGCGAGCGTGTATGAAGAGAATTATGAATGTTGAGGAAGCGAGTGAAGTATGCAAGGATAAAGTTCTCTGGCACTCTGTTCTCTCTGCCTACTCTGTAAGGGATATGGCATAATGATATGTAGGTATGTATAAAAAAAAAATAGGTATCAATATTTTTTGGTGATTTTGTTAAGTCATTTTAGGTTCAGTTAAGGGAAATAAGTAGTGCCTTTATTGAGCATAACCAAGGTCTGCCTGCGCAGCTATATGGTGCGGGTCTCTCACTTCCCTCTAAGTTGGTTGAGGGCAGTGATGGTTCCTCTAATAGTTAACTTATGGTGCCATTTCTGGGATCTGGTTCAGCTATATTTTTTTCTTTTTTTTTTTTTAAAAACGAACGAGTACAAATTACACACAGACTCACGACAACAATTCGTATATTGAACAAGGTATTGTCCAACGTGGGATTCGAACCCGTAGCACTGGGCACGGTAGGTCGGTATTTTAATAAAACCATCAGTCAAATATTAGTATTTGTGCCAAGATAATTAAAAGCATTCCCCGAGTTTTCCTGATGTCAAACCTGGTCGTCACCACAGAAGATAATGCTAGGTATTTGTGATAGAAATAAATCCAAAACGAAATACATTTAAGTGTCGAATTATTATTATTTCAGTATCAAATGTGAGCTCTCTCTATAATAAGAGGGAAAATTGACTGACAGTAGCACGCTACAGACATGGATTAGCGTAACGATTTATTTTCAGTTTAGCATCACTTCTAATGATATTATCTGCTCATTTACTTACCATTTTCCAGATGGCTATACTCCTATATTTGGAGTAAGAATACAATTCACCACGCATATTTCTTTTTTTTTTGAGTATCGTGTAAAAATACTTATATAATTATCGGTGTGGTGACGGAATAAGAATACAATTCACCACCCCATATTTTACCAGTGGGTGATCGTAAGAGACGACTAAGGGATATAAAACACATCCCTACTAATATATAAATGTGAATGTAAGTTTGTTTGTTACGCTTTCACGCTAAAACTACTCAACCGATCATCATGAAACACTGTACACATATTCTTGGAGGTATTAAAAGTAACATAGGATACTTTTATTAAAAAAAAATCAAAATTTTTATATGAAAAATAAAAAAATTGTTTGTCAAAAAATCTCAAAATCTAGCTTCTTCAACGCCATCTAGCAGTCCAGTAATGAAGTTCCAACCCTGAGTATTGTAATACCGTTGCACTGTATTACTGACGGTCAAAAATAAAAATAGGGGATCAAAAACTTTAAGAAAGTAACCTTTTACGCGGGCGAAGCCGCGGGCAGAAGCTAGTATAACATAAAGATGTTGCATAAGCAAGAGAAGGAAAAGTTAAAACGGAACTCTATACCAACACGTCTGACCAGCGTGGTATAGTATGTCAATTTCCCTCCCATTATGGAGGAGGCTCGAGCCCAGCAGTGGGACATATATGAGCTGAGATAATGATGATTAAAAAATTACCAAAGGATGCAGACAGAATATATTTTCATCCGATCATCATACCAAAAGCACATTTCAAAGAAGGCTAAATAAAAATCAATCGCAAATTTTCAATATGGTGATGGAGTAAGAATCCTCCACCATCTCTTGGATGCCCATGGATATCGCAAAAGACGAGTGAGGGATAAAATATGATATATCTATGCAGTAGAAGGACAACCCAAACCTTATATCAACAGTTCAGACCAGCTTGGTATTTTGAATTTTTTTTTCCTGTTATTGTTGTGGTTGTGGAAGCTTGAGGTCTTTTTTTTGTTGTGGTGCACTATGGACGTGGTCTTGCATCCTCAAGTTGGTCCGGGGTGACGGAAGAGGCGGCGCGTGACCCCATAGACCCACCATGCAACTCTCCTCTCTTCGCCGTGCGAGTGGGCCACCGGTACCCGATCTTTGTCTTCGGTGGCCGGAAGTTTGAGGCCTCAGGAAGTATATGCGCAGAAATGATATCTTCTGTAGATCACTTAGCCGATTTTCACCACTGCCGCGAACAAATCGGTGACATATTGAATTCTTATCACGTCTACTATTACAACAAAGTATATACATATAACGTTTTCATCTTTTCGTATGATTTCTTTGACAATTTTATATAATTTCTCTCACTTTGTCGAATCTAAAAGCGACTATCAACAATAAAGAAAATATATCATTGAATTCAGAGTCGTACATCAGTTCCGTTGGATATTTTTTTTTTGTTTCTAGTAAAATGAAATCCCTTGATATGACGATTCGCTATATTGAGAATATAAATTCGTGTTGGGTAACTTTCTTGCAATGTGATACGAATACCAAATAGTTCTGTCATAGATAATAGGGCTGTCATTTACTATTACACATATGTGGTAACGAATTAAAAATAAATACCCGCTTGTGACATCATTTTTCGTTTCGTAATCGGGTATTTATAAATAATTAAGCATATTAAATGCTAAAAATTTCAGTAATTTGAATTAAAAATAGTATATATCACCAAGTCGTTCTGTTTAATAGTGGTACGACCACGCTGTTGACAGTTTTCTGTTTACAGCCGCGGGCCGGTCCGTCCGGGGTAGTACCACATTCTCGCAAAAGATCGACGTCTGAACAATGGCAATATGCTGTTGCGCTTCGTTCGGTGAGCGAGAGAGCCGGAAGCCCAACTGGGTGGGTTTGAGATATGTATTGATAGGCAGCGGGCTAGCTATACCCCTGGTTATGCAAAAGATCCATGGGTGGCAGTAACACTTACCATCAGGTGTGCTGTTTGCTCGTTTGCCACCAAAAGCAATAAAAAAAAATGTTGTGAAGATTTTGATTACATATCAGCATGTATATTTCCCATTGTTGGCCTCGAGCCTTCACCACAATAGCAGAGAAATTTGCTACAATATCATACTCATGACGCTGGTGAGAAAAGATAGTACAGGCTTTTAAATTTTCCTTCCTCTTCCTTAGATACTATATACACATGTCCTGTCCCTTAATCGTCTTTTACGATACTCACGGGAAAGCTAGGGGTGGTGAATAGTATTCTCCATCACCAGACGGTAAATCTTTTTTTTTTAATATTTTTTTTATTAGATAAATTGTTGGTCCACAGACTTTTGTCCGTGCCTTTTTTATGTTGTATATTTTATTCGTTATGTTAAACAAATTACTGAAATATGCTTAATTATTTATAAAAACCCGATAACGAAGCGAAAAATGATGTCACAAGTGGGATTCGAATATTTGCATGTCCTACAATAGTTCACGGTGGTGTAGTGGGAGCACGATTGGGACGTTATGTTGAAGTTGAAGTTATATAATTAAATTTTTCTTGGAGTGGCTTTGATATTATATATTTATGATGGTTTATATGTATTTTTGACGAGATTCTGCGTTATTAGTTTGTTGTGAACTTGTAATGGTGTCTTTTTATACTCCATGTATTTATACGGTAAATCTTTGGATGGTTCTTTATTTAATGATATTTGAAATGTGCTATTAGTATGGTCACCAGATGAGAATATATTCTGTTATCAATTACTCTCCTATAAAAAGCGTAAACTTTGGGCGCTTCCAGCCAAATTTTATGCTTTCCATAAGAGTCATTAGGCTACTGGGGTGAAGGAATCAGTACGAGAGATCCGTGCATTGACGATGAGAATATGATAAGATAAATTATGAAAGTGCACGTCGTGCTACCATTGGCCGGGCAGTTCAGACGAGATGTGTTCAGATCATAGCCTACCATAAAAATAAAATATCGGAGCAATAGGCAGCCACTACTCTCACGCAGCAAATCAACTTCTAAGTATTAGTAACAGCACTTCCTTGTTACGGTTGGAAGCGAGTTGCCTGTACCTGTTACTACTGAAGCTCACAGACGACAAAAATTACCAACAGGGGTGCTGCCTATATGTCTGCCACCAGAACAATAAAAAAATCGCATTTACCCATATTGTTAAAATGATTGATTGATTGAGGCAACCCTATAGTTGACATCTATCACATGTCCAATAGCCGTGGATTTTGTAGAAAACGAATTTTCAGCTAAATTGATTGTAACCCACCCGGAAATATTTCTTTGCCTTTCTCTTTGATTACACTATTTATTTATTTTACTGTTGTTTTATTTGCTGACTGAAAAGGTCAAAGGGACGTGATTTTAAATCGAATGCACAGATGGTTTTTGATGTAACAGTAAGTTCGATCCCACTTATAATAGCTCTTTCTTTATAATTCAGGACAGATTGTGTCAAGATTAGGTGTTATTGCTTCCAATATTTGTATATTTGTAAAGTCACCCGCAATTCAAGGATTTTTTTTTTAGAAAAACTTCACCCTGCACTAAGGAAATAAACCTTGTATTGCGGGGGACTTTACAAACATGCAATTAACGCAGACAAATTACACCCAGACTCAGAACAACACTTTGTGGATCACACAAAGTAATGTCCTGCGTGGGAATCGAACCCACGGCACTGGCACGGAAGGTCGGTATCTTAACCACTACGCCATCTGTGCAGTCAAATTTATTTTAATAGTGGAACGTTGTCATCAAAAATTAATAAAATTAAAAAAAATATTATATAGTTGACTTGATTATTTACACCACATTTTAATTAATTACTAATGGCGCTAATGTTAACTGTCAGTCTATTAGTGGTAGGATCACGCTGTTGACAGTGCTCTGTCTACCGGCCGGGCCGGTCCGTCCGGGGTAGTACCACACTCTCGCAGAAGATCGACATCTAAGTAATGGCAACGTGCTATAGCAAAGCTCCATGGGTGGCAGTAACACTTACCATCAGGTGTGCTGTTTGCTCGTTTGCCACCATAAGCAATGAAAAAAAAAATACGAATAATATCAAATGACTAACAACGATCTAAAAAGAAAGTATAGTTACTTCTAACGCCTTGTGCTGTGTGGTAGCGGCTATGAATACTACCGACCGTTACTTTGCTCTTAGATGTCGTAAAAGACGACTAAGAATCTTATAAAGACCTGGGTCAACTCCACCTGATGCCGTTTGGTCAACAATTACATTCCCAAGGAGGTTTGACGTCTAGCAAGAGGCCAGTCATAAAACTATTACCAATAACTTTTACAATATGTAGGTACTATAAAAGACTAGTACATATTGTATCGACCCCAAGTAATTTGGGATAAGAGTAGGAGAATGTTAATTATCTAACATAAGCCTCTACAATGCCGGCAAATGTCAGTTGCCAGAAATATTTAAAAGTCAGTGTTGCCCGTTCTTCTAGAAATCCCTTAACCGAATTTTACGACTCTTAATAAAAAAAATGAGTAATCTTAAAACATTGTATTCTTAATTTGGCAATTATAATTGTTATAGTATCAAGTAAATAAAAGTATAAACTACTTATACAACACATATCTAGTCCAAATAATATCGCATATATGCGTTGGAAAAGTAAATGTGTTCAAGGCAAGCCGGTGCGACCGCGGCCGAATGAATTCGATATGGCTTCACTGTTATGTCTATATAGCAATTAGTCGCTAGCAAACGTAAGGTTGTCCGTCTATTGACTGATTAAAAACTGCGTCATCCTTCCTTTCCTAGATGGCTAAAAACACAATGCAAATCTTTCTTAAAAAACCCCCTTCCTGCACTAAGGAAATATTCCTTGTATTGCGGGGGACTTTACAAACATATAATTAACGCAGACAAATTACAGCCAGACTCAAAACGACAATTTGTCGATCATACAAAGTATTGCCCTGCGAAGGAATGAGAATCGAACCCACGGCACTGGCACGGAAGGTCAGTATTAACCGTTACGCCATCTGTGCAGTCAATTGGAATGAATGTAATAGAAATAACATTTAAAATGTTATGTTGTATATTTTGTTATGTTATCATATCTGACTAATATGCGTTAGTATGTGAAATTGCTTTTTATTATAAAAGAAGTTAATACCTATGAGTGCTATACGTTATTGCGGAAAAAGACCGCGTTCCGTCGATCCGGGCGGAAAAAAAAGGAGTGCAATACGTTTTTTTAGCTATAATATAGTAATATTTTAAATTTATTTTAGATATTTGTTAATGAACATGATGGCTATTGTAGTAGTTAACTCGTGATCGGGTGCCGGTTGTGGGATATTTGTATTAATGCTAATATGATTTTTAACTCAAAAACAAATGCGATAGAATCCGTAAGAACAGTTTTATTTATTTTTTTAATTTAATCATTGCTTACATTTGATACAGCGCATAGCGACATTACTCAACACTCAAAATGGCTGACAGTTATTAAATGAAAATTTTATATAATGTACCCATCAGCTAGTTACCTAATCTAGATGACCCCCATATAAAATCTGCACGAAACACATTTGTAAATGACAGTACCGTATGCATATAAATTTCGTAACTCGCAATATTTTACGCCAATAGATACAGTCGTGCACATATATATTTAAATTTATTATTTTATTTTATTGATGCGTTTAAAATGAATTATTGATTTAACGCTTCTGTTGCCCGAACTAGTTTTGTGAATATTTTAATTTCAAATGTGCGTACGAATTCCGGTTATTGATTTATAGCCTCATCAATATGTTTTGTTCTTAATCGATTATAATATAAAGTCAAGGTTATGTTTTTTGCCGCTCTCTGGCTTATTGTATGGTTGTGATCTGTTCTGTATTATTTGTGTGCACATTTTATGTCATATGATTTATTTCTGTTTCTTGTACCTAATTGTCAACTAATTATTTCTTAAATAATATAATTACTAAATCTTATTTAAATGAACATAAGCTTTTTTTTTTAAATATTATTGATGAAGAATGTTTAAATATTATTTAAAATTATTAAAAAATACTGATGATGAAATCTTTGCGGTATTTTGCGCTCTTTATTTCTCTATGAGAAGAAGAGACTCCAAAGTTACAACTGATTTCAGTGTTTCTTCCAGTATCACACTTTATATCCCTAAACGGATAAACATATTTTTAGTCATAAGTGAGTCGTAAGTATGGTGAGCATATTCCTTATAATCAGATATATTCTTAGACATAAGCCTTCAAATTGAGCTCTATGTCAAAAAAAAATTACATTCACAGAAAATCAGTACGTGAACAAAATAAAAATTGGATTAGAACCTTACACCTTATTTAAGACCTTAGAGTCACAGTACACTATCTATGCTACTCAAACAACGAGGCATCAATCAAAGAAATTCTGCAAACATATATCATTGTTATACAGCCATAAAATAGAATAACTTATTCGAACTAAAAATTTATAACATAGCAAGGAATCCCAAAAATACTTATTACGTAATAGGATAGGAGAATCACAAATCAATTAACCTCATATATTATTATCATAATTTTCCTGCTGTTATCCCAATCAACTGGGGTTGAATACGTACTCCTCTTTCATCGTACATATTGCAAAAGTTTTTGGCAATAGTTTCATGATCAACCTGCCTGACGTCAACCCTCCTTAGGAATGTAATTGTTAATCAGGTGGAGTTGGCCCAGTTCGATATATTTTATTAAATGAAATTTAATTAAAATAAATATACACTAACGCTTTTGTTTCTAACAGTATGTTGAGATATTCGATATGAAAATTCATACAACCTTAATCTTATAATTTACGCTCGCAAGCCGACACCAAACATTACGCGTTTCAACAAAATGACCATGTAGGAATTGTATATATAATATTCATGTCATAACGTGAACGATCAAATTATCATAGTGTGTAGTAGTACCCTCTATGTAGGGCGGTCAGATAATTTTCATGTCACTAATAATTTGAATCAGTATGTGCAAAATGTATTAAAAACAGGTATAAGACTGATTTTATAGTTACATCGGTATAGTTTTAGCACTACCAACGCCCTTTTTTATTTGTTGCGGTGGACTATGGACGTGGTCTCGCACCGCCAAGTCAGTCCGGGGTGACGGAAGAAGCGGCGCGTGACCCTATAGACCCACCATGCAACTCTCCTTTCTTTGCCGTGCGAGCGGGTCACCGGTACCCGATCTTTGTCTTCGGTGGCCGCACTACCAACGCCCTGGAGAGATTTCTACGGCACTTCTTACTAAAATTTAAACATATACAAAATCAAAGCTAAGGAAACATTTAGGCCATAGGGTACCGAGTCTTCTCATAGTCTTTACAAAGAGACCGTGAAAAGACTTATCGTTGTTTCACGCGATTTTGATCGCGTGAACATAGCCTATATTTTGTTCAAAAAATTATCATTGCCATTCAACGTGGTAATGCTGACAGCCTCCTGAGCACATTACCGGTGGACAATAATGCGAAGGAATTTTTAATGGCTGATAAAACCGTTTGTATTAAATTTTCTATTTTGTAGATATTTTAAATTTAAATTCGAGTTAAATATATTTTGTTTCACAAAAAAGAAAAGAAAATGAAATCAAAATAAGCAAAGGCTATAATGTAATAATATGTGAAAGGAAGCAAAAGGGTCTCCTGGCGCTTATAGTTATGAGGAGAATAGGAGTAAGTTTGAAGTTAAAATTAAGTGAGAATAAGTTGACATCAGGCGGCTGTTGTGACCAGTCCATATATATTGGGGCAAGGTTAGTACTCCTGTCTCGTTGTGACGTGTCCACATAAGTTGAAATAAGGATGGGAGAATGATGCATAGAACCGATGATATAATAATATTTTCCTAATAAGAAAAAAGAACAAAAAGAAAACTCGACAACTCAGGATCAAAATACACTTATAAAAAAATATTACAGTGTTTCTAATAAATACGATACGATAAGGATTGATTTAGATGCTTCGTTATTAAAATCTCACATGTCTGCCATGTAATATAACCCTCGCGAACTTAAAACCTCTCCTCATCCCAAGAGGATGAATTTGACTTTACTCTTAAGATTTCGATATGTTAAACTTAAATTAGGTGCAACCATTCGTCCTCAGCTGTAACGCATAGGCACAATTTGAACTAAGGTTAATACTTATACTAATTTATTTCGTAAAACTGATTTATATGTTAATTTTAGTGTTTTTGTATAATATTTAATTTACGCAGGTCCATAAAAAAAAAAAAAAGTGGTCGGTTCTGGGTGTCCAACAAAGATTTTCCGACGTATTTTTTACAGCTGAGTACGATTTTGAAGTTAAAATTAGAGGTTAAATTGCATGAAATGGACAAAATTAAAAAGAAAAGAAAAAAAAACTACGCTGAAATCTACGATCTAATAATTTTTATTATGTTTTTTTTTTCTTATTTTTCTCTGTTTTCTTGCAGTTTGACCCCAATTTTAATTTCAGATTCGTATTCAGCAGTAAAAATACGTAGGAAAATCTTTGCCGAACACCCAGCACAGACCACTTTTTTTGTGGATCTGTGTTATTATTTTAGCCAAGTTCAAAAATTCGTCATAAGTGTAAAAAGTTTGCTCGACCAGCCAACGCCTAAGGCGCGTCTTAATCCCAGTAAAGTTGGAAGCCTTGGTGATTGTGGTCGGCAGCGGTGAGCCGGTCTCATGACATGGGTTGTTTTGAAAGACTTAGTTAGCGTTCGTTTTATAGAAACTAATTTATTCGCGTTAAGTTAAACGTCTAGCTAAGTTACAATAAACGAAGACAAATTAACGAGAGAATAACTTAGTGATTCTAGAATTCCTTTTAATTCGATTTCTCTTAATTGATATTAAGGATTATGCTGATTTAATTTGAATTAATTTTGATTAAAGTTTCACTGTTCCTATTTGAAGTATCATTACTTGAGCTTTATAAATTTACTAATATTTTTTTATATAAATCTTTTTGTAGGGTATTTCTTTAACCTTATAAACGTCTCGTATATTACTTAAATAGCAAAATAAAAACATTTTACACACATACATATGTACTACTGCTCATGGACCTTTGTAATACCAGAGATTCAGCTCGGGCCAGCAACCAACGAAAATCCACCCAGAAAGCTGGGCTTCCGGTTCTCTCGCTCACCGAACTAAGCACACTATTGCCATTGCTCAAACAACTACTTTCTGCGAAAGTGTGGTACTACTGAAAACTGTCACTTTGTTCTACCCATACCAATCCACACATTAAGAAACACAATCTTTTATGCGGAGTAACTTACAAATATATAATTAAAGGACACAAATTTAATTTAAATTTGGAACAATTAGTGGATTGAACAAATATTGTCCTGAATAGGAATCAAATTTGGCATTCACCACGGAAGGTCAGTTGATGAAAGTATACAATAAATTATAGTTTTTGGCAAATATATTTAGATATTAAAAAATAATTGATGAATATAATGAAAAAAATTAAAATACTAAAACGGAAAATATAATTAAAAAAAAAAAAGAGTAATCCAAATCAAGCTGGGGCTGTCGGGATTAGTTAGCTTGATTTCTCAACTGAGCTATGTATATTCTTGATGACAGCGGCCAAATTTACCTTCATATTACGAGTACCTACAACATCGTTCGCACGAGAAGATACTACATTAAATCCATAAACGTAACCTGATTTATTAGGAGTTGTTAACTACAGTTAAACCTACAGTGTCATATTACCCAACCAAGATATCAAGTTGTAATTGGTCTGGGACCGCGCCCACGTGAGATTACCAATTTGATACTGATTTGTACGCCAATACACATCGTATGTATACACCCGTTATACTTGAAGAGCTTACAAGTAACTAGGTTATGTATTTTATATATCTATTTTAATAGTTATAAGTTAAATATTTATATTTTTTATAATATAATATTTTTTATTATTGCTTATGGTAGCCAACGAGCAAGCGGCATGCCTGATGATCAAATGTTACTGCTGCTAATGGACCTTTGTAATATCAAGGGTATAGACGTTGCTTACCAACCCAAACCTCCCAAATTTCTCGCTCACCGAAAGAAGCGCAACAATACTTTACCATTGCTCAGACGTCGATTTTCAGCAAAACTATCAACAATATGGCCTTACCACTATTTAAAGCTTTGAAATTCTATAGGAAGATATGATTACATGGGAAATACTACGTCATACGTTTCTAGATCAAATTAGAGGTGGCGAAAACATATTAAAAGAACGCGCAACCTTCGGCTTGCATGAAAAATGACATGAGTGTGAATGAAGCGATGATAGACACGTGGCGATCCTTAATGTTTGCCTATCCCTCTCCCTACATTTATTAAAACTGTTCAGTGAAGTATATAAGACATATTCTTAATCTTGCGTAAACTTTTTTATATTGACTGCACAGATGGCGTAGTGGTTAAGACACTGACCTTCCGTACCAGTGTCATGGGTTCTATTCCCACGCAGGATAATATTTTATGCGATACACAAAGTATTGCTCTGAGTATATCTGTAATTTGTCTGCGTTAATTACACGTTTGTAAAGTACTCCGCAATACAAGAATTACTTCTTTGTTGCAAGGGGGTGTCTTAAAAGAGAACTAGTAACGGTACAATATCATCATCATCATTTCAGCCCATCACCGTCCACTGCTGGACGTAGGCCTCCCTCATGGTACGCCACAGAGTGCGGTCCCGTGCCGTCTGCATCCATCGGCGCCCAGCAACTCTCACCAGGTCGTCTGTCCACCTAGTGGGGGGGCGTCCCACACTGCGTCGTCCAGTACGTGGTCGCCACTCTAGAACCTTTTTTACCTAGCGGTTGTCGGTTCTTCGAGCGATGTGGCCTGCCCATTGCCACTTCAATTTAATTCAATCTACGGTACAATATATACGCGTTATATTTCAATACGTAATATATAAACCGACACAAGCTCAAAGAAGACCTTGATATTTGATGCTCTTCCTTCATCAGCACATATTGGAATTCCACAAATTGATATTATGATCTTGTCGCCAAATGAGATCAATTTAGGAAGGCATTACACAGCATGAGCTGAAACTATAAAATATATTCTCTTCCTTTGTATTTATTATTACTGTGTACTAATAGGTACTACTTAATATTATAAATGTGAAAGTTTATGAGCATGGATGGATAAATGTACTTTTTCACGCAAAAAGTACGGCTTAAATTATATACGAAATTGATTCACAGAATACAGTGAAATTATTTTTTTACGTCGCCTTGTAAGTGATATGAACTTAATTATCTACCTATATTATAGCAGTTATTTTTAAGTAAAGTATTTACCCTTTATAGTACACGCTCAAAGCTTACTTGATGCTCACTTGCCTTGCTGATGACCATCGGATATGCTTGACACATCATTGATCCTAAACGTCAGATTACATAAATTTCTAAAAAAAAATCTTGATCTCAGTCCACATAAGTCCTACTGCTGGGATCGGGCATACCTCACAATGAGGAGGGGGAGGGGGCTGGGGGCGTTTAAGTTGACTTACTATATCGCGCCAAACGTGTTTATAGGGTTTTATTTATAATTTTTCCTCTCTTTCACTGATGCCATATGCATATTATATCCCTTAATCGGCTTTTACGATACCCACGGGTATAAGAAGAGGTGGTGGTGGGATAATGACGACGAAGATGATGCGAATATTTCCGTTCGATAAAATTAGCATATTATATTATGTTGGTCAGGCGGCTTGGTTGAGGGTTTTATTTCGAATTATCATTCTCTTATAGTGATGTTATTTGCTTGCGTTCATGTATGTAGTAACAACCATTGTATGCTTTTTCCCTTTCTATTACCGTAGTTGGACGTTATTCTGATAAATTAAAACTAGTTTTACAACTAAAATATATATAATAAATTGTGTAGATTTTATAAATATCAAAAAACCTACAAATTACTGAAATTTTTAGCATTTAATATGCTTAATTATTTATAAATACCCGATTACGAAACGAAAAATGATGTCACAAGCGGGGTGCGGGTTCGCACCGGTGGTGGTGGTGTAAGTGGCAGCACGGTTGGGCCGGATTCCCAATAGGTGCGGGTACGAACCCCGCTTGTGACATCATTTTTCGTTTCGTAATCGGGTATTTATAAATTTACACACTTTATTAATTTAATTTCACAAATTATTTAATTAGTTTACTTAAAATTTATATGTAGCTAAATAGGAATAAATGTGAACTTTTTTTTTATTGCTGATGGCGGCAAACGAGCAATCAGCACACCTGATGATAAGTGTCGCTGCTGCCCATGGACCTCTGCAATACCAATGATACAGCTAGGCCGCTGTCTAGCAATAAAAACCTAGAAAGTTTGGCTGCCGGCTCTCTCGCTCATCAAACGAAGCACAACAGCATTCTGCCACTGTTCGGACGTCAATTTTCTGCGAGAGTGTGGTACTACCCCGGACGGACCGGCCCGTAACTGTAGACAGAAAACTGTCAACGGTGTGGTCCTACTACAAATATTTACCCGCATATTGCCTTATTTGCGTTTGGATACCCGCTGCTATTTCCTGATACATTAAACACTCAGCGGGATATAGTTGAGTAACTTATACAATATTGCAAATGGTAAAAATTCGATAACGTAAAAATGTTTTTAAATTGGACACATTATGCTGATTTTGACAAATATATGACGCAATTAACAGGACTGTCCTCCCATGACCACGAACCCTGTAAAGTGTACGTAACGTCGGGTAATTAAATATGAAATGCAATCATCATGCAATCCGCAAAAATAGTTTTATTTCAAATGTGTAATATTCGCGTAAACATCAGAACTCATTGATATATGAAGCTATGTTTTCATTTTTGGACCTGTTATAGTCCGGTGTCACTCCGCTATATTTAAATATACGACAAAAAAGGGGCAAGGATGTAAAAACCGCGGGAGACCGAGACTAACTTACCTAGACCAGATTGGTCACATACTGAAGTAAGGTGGAGTCAAGAGTCTCCGAAACCAGCAAGCGTGTACGAAGAAATTATGAATGTTGAGGAAGCGAGTGAAGTATGCAAGGATAGAGTTCTCTGACACTCTGTTCTCTCTGTCTACCCTACAAGGGCTACCGCGTGATGAATATGTATGTACGAGTATGTCTGTACAAAAAGAGGAGCCAAAGGTATTGGAGCCCGTAATTTGCAGTGTTTCCCCTGGAAACGTCGGCACTAAAGCTTTATCATATTATGTGAAGCTATATATAAGACATTAAGTTAAAGATATAGCTTATACTGTACTACTAGTTTAAATATCAATTACTTTATAAGCCTTATTATATTCATCGTAATTATTACTTTACAACTATCAAGAACAAATACAGCAGTTAACTTTCGTTATATTAAATAGCAGAGCGTTATATTTACATATGTATATATATATATATATATATATATATATATATATATATATATATATATATATACATATATATACACTACCGTCCAAAAGTTTGGAAGCAGCAAGGTAAAATCGAATAAAACCAAACTAAGTCATTTAAATTTAAATGTATTGATAAGAAAATAAAGAACAAACAGAAACTAACTTAAACAAAATAAAAAAATAATATACAATGGTAAATTAGATTAAATTTTAGCTTCATCAAAGTGTCCACCTTTCTCCTTTATAATCTTCTCACATATTCTGGGCATTCTATTAATCAATTTTTTAAAATAATCTTTATCTAATTTGTTCCATTCGTTCTCTAATAGCTGCCACAAATGTTCTGAGCTCGTAGGACAACGACTTTTCACCCTCCTGTCAAGTTCATCCCAAACAAGTTCAATGGGAGAAAGATCAGGGGATTGAGATGGCCATTGCATGATGTTTAAAATGTTTTCAGCTTTTTTCTTGTTTAAAAAGTTCTGGCACAATTTAGACGAATGCTTAGGATCATTATCCTGTTGAAAAATGAATCCAGAACCAATGAGACTTAGTCCACTGGGTATGGCAGAATCTTGGAGAATTTTTAAATAGCCTTCCTTGTTTAATTTTCCGGTTATCCTCACAAGATTGCCGGGTTTACTGTTGCCAAAACACCCCCAAACCATGACATTACCACCACCATGTTTGATGGTAGGCACTGTACATGCCTCTGAAGCCCTCTCTTCTTTTGACCGGCGTACAAAGACACGTCTATTGGATCCGAAAATCTGAAATTTTGATTCGTCACTCCAAAGGACATTTTCCCATTGTTCTATAGTCCAGTTTTTATGCGCTTTTGCCCATTCTAGTCTATTTTTCTTATGTCGATTTGTTAGTTTGGGTTTTTTAGCAGCAACACATCCTCTTAATCCCGCAGACAGTAAGCGTCTTTTAACAGTAGTTGTTGAAATGGGTGTTTCTCGCGTATCATTCAGAGCTGCAGTGATCTGTGGTGCAGTTAAGCGTCGATTCCGTTTAGAAAGAACTCTAATGAAGTTGTCCTCTTGATTTGTTGTGGATTTGGGCCTACCAGATCTCTTTCTATCTTCATTTTTCCCCGTTTCTTGTTTTCTAGCAAGGGTATAGTGGACACCTTTACAAGAAATTCCGAGCCTTTCTGCGATTTGACGTTCACTGTATCCTTCCTCGCGTAGAGTGCAAATAGCGCTTCGCTGTTCAAGCGTGATTTGCTTGCGTTTTGCCATTTTCAGAAGAAAAAATACGGTCAAAGTAGTAGCCGATATCTTTCGAATACAGACAATGTTAATATCACAACTTTCACGTGCCAATGCTCAAGTGCGACTGAATAAGGTCTAAAAAAGTTAAAACCAGCAAACATTATCAATAAAACTACACCATTGCATAGGATAAAGTAGCCGACGGATTAAGTCATAAAACACGTGTTTCGTCAATATTAAGGAATTCCATAAAACTTGATGAATGTAGGATAATAATCCTTTTGTGTTTGTGTAGACAGTCGTAAAAGGTTGTAAAACTTAAGATTATTGCTAATTTTTACCGCTATTAGTCGGCATTTATTTGTTTTGTTTGAAAACAGGTGTGCTTCCAAACTTTTGGACGGTAGTGTATATGTGTGTATATATATATATATATATATATATATATATATATATATATATATATATATACATATATACATATCTTACACATAAACAAATTATTATTGACTGCATAGATGGTGGAGTGGTCTGAATATCGATCTTTCTTATCAAGTGATATGATTCCACGTCGGACGCATTTTTCGTGCCATTCACAAATGATTGAGTTGAGGAGGATCTTTAAGCACCACCCTGCATTAAGGATAATTCTTGTACTGGTTTACAAACATATAATTAACGCAGACAAATAACCAAGACTTGAACAACAGTTTCTGGATCGCACAAAGTATTGTCCTGCGTAGGAATCGAAACCACGGCACTGGTACGGAAGGTCTTAACTTCTAACCTTAATCACTGCACCATATATACAGTGTACAGTCAAATATATATCCCGCGACATATCATATTCTTTAGCTTTATATATAGTTTCGAGGTAATCGGTTAGGTCCTTAGAAATATTATTATTATTATTATTTCATATTCCACTTAAAAAGCCTATTACCTTCTTTAAGAAATTCTCGATTGCGTACTTTAAAATTTCTAACGACTAAACACATAAAATAATGTCATCATTCTCCTACCCTTATCCCAATTACTTGGGGTCGATACAATATGTACTCCTCTTCCTACATATTGCAAAAGTTAATGGCAATAATTTTATGACCGGCCGCCTTCCAAACGTCAACTCTCCTTGGGAATATAATTGTTGACCAAACGGCATCAGATGGAGTTGGCCCAGGTCGTTATAAAGCTCTTAGTCGTCTTTTACGACATCCACGAGCAAAGTAAGGGTTGGTAGTATTCGTAGCCGCTACCACACAGCAAATAAACGTTAAAAAATGTCTGGTTACATAATAAAAATATAATTTATTAACCTTTTCGACATCTTTAAGCCAAACGTAGGTGTATTAAAAGTTGTCTAAGGGACACCACCCACAATAAGACCTACTAGGTTGAATTATCCTCACTAGAAAGAGAATAATGATTTCTGATGTTTACGCGAATGTTACACATTTGAAATACAAGTACTTTTACGGATTCTATCGCGTTTGTATTTGAATTATAATTTCCCGACGTTTCGAACACTTTACAGTGATCATGGTCATGGTCGGTCCTCCCATGACCATGATCACTGTAAAGTTTTCGAAACGTCGGGAAATTATAAATCAAATACAAACGCGATAGAATCCGTAAAAGTAGAAATAGAGTAATAATGACATAACCGCCACGGTTGGCAGTTGGATTGACGAACGCGGGTTTTGTAAATGTCTCATGATCTTTTTTAAAATACTTGTAACTTGAGTTAGTGTTCATTATCTTTATAACTTCTCTATCAGTTTCTTCGATTGCAAAGGGAAGGAAAACACCACTGACAATGCTTAATTTAAGCGGACATCACATGGGTAGACCCTAACAAGCAGAAAAACTGGAGAGAGGACTTGTTGCGTATTATATGTAAGTACGTGGAGCGATAGAATTGCCAAGGACAGCTGGGCGGTACGCGTCAATTTTTTTTTGTTAAGGACTCCTCCCTACATTAAAGAAATAATCCTTGTATTGTGGTGGATTTTACAAATATGTAGTTAACACAAACAAATTACACCCAGACTCAGAACAACGCTTTGTAGATCGCACAAATTATTATCCTGTGCAGGAATCGAACTCGCGACACTGGCACGGAAGGTCGGTATCTTAACCACTACGCCATCTGTGCAGTCACAATTATATCCGATCAAAAAGTGTCGGTGTACAGTTCTATTATCACCTGCCAGCAAAATAGGAAGAAGTTAATGAATCCCTTAGCTGAATTTCTACATAGCTGAACAGTTTCCACATAATATTAATGAAGCTCCAATATCTACTTCAAAGTCATCACCGTTTATATATCTATAACGCGTTATTGTCAATAAAAAATACATTAATAAATCCATTAGTTCTCGGCGTCGCCGCGAGAGGGCGTTAATAAAAATTAAGTGGTTCCCTAGAATATTATGTAGGCGATGTTTTTGTGTGTAACGGTAGCCTGCTTTGTTATTGGCCGACCTAGTAACAAGATTAATGGATTTTAGGATACTTTTAAGGCACAAAGGTATGAAGTGATTATCATTTTTACACTTTATTGGTGTTTTTGGGAGTTCTTTATTATAGGTTGCTTCTGAACTATTGGTCTAGTAGCAAAAGTATTCGAGTTCTACATAGAGTAAGCTTTTAAAGTGCCCTGCATATTAGCATCAATTTTCAAAGAAAATTTCAGTAGCATACTTGAAATATGTCACCCGATGACAAGTGGTTTATGCTGTTGGGCTGTTCAGATGGGAAGGGGCGTGGACGGTATGCAGTTGCACGCTATCCTTTCGTTGCCCCGGAAAGATCGGGCGGGATGTAATCAAACCATAGTTTGCCACAAAAAGCAACCATGAACTGTGCCTGGTTAATGATAATAGGCTTGTTTCTTATTATCAAATTAACATTATCAAAAACTTCTAAAGCATTAATCTAGATTTTGTCAATGTTTTTTTTTAATCCACGGATATCTTAGCTTTTCGTTAAATGAAAAAATAAGTTTATAACCCTATAACCTTTTCAGTGTCAATCCCCGATAACATGTAGGCGGAAAAATATGTTCGTTCACACCTAAGTGCGCATCAAATCCTCCCCGGTATAAACAACATATTACGGAACAGACAAGGTTAAATGTCAAAAGTAACTAAACATAAACAGACTTCCGAACGAACACAAAACAAACATGGCCGCCAAAATTTGACACGAAACAAGTCGACAGCCTAATACCAGCCGAGGTCGCAATGAAAATCTTAATTAAGCAAAATAATTTATTCCTGCGTCCCTATCACACAGCCATTATACGGCGCCAAAGATCTAGAGCGTCAATTATATCCACTCGACCTTAAAATCATACACAAAGTTCGCTAAATACATGCCATGTATACAGAATAGTAGTATTTCTCAAACTCATCACCCCTGTTCAATTACACAGATAAATATTAGCATCCTTTCCAAAGAGAAAAAGCAATTTCACACACAGGAGTGTTGTGAAACTTTCTCGAAAGAAAGAATGATTCGTTGATTAAACTAATTAGCCCTTATATTTTATTTATTAATACCATCTAGTATTTTCAGGGAGGGAAGATTCCCTCCCTGAAAATTGCGCAGGAGTTGCTTTACTTTTGCTACCGGTGTTTTTTTAGGTTTGTGACCGGTGAGTTCTATATACATACCCCTTTGCCCAACACCAGCTTGCGGTACGCGTATATGCGTTTCCATGGCAAGACCAAGAAAAATTAATATTATTTTGTAAGGGTTTGCTTCAAGTTTTGATTATAGATATATAGGATATTATTTCTTAATCTCTTCCTATTTTAACTTTTTATAAGACACAAAAAATGATTTGAGACGATCACATAAACAGCATTGAATTTTTTTTGTGACCAGCAATAACATTAAACTCTATCGCTGTTTTACATAAATTATAAACAATTTCACTCTAACATACCAAGCCACAAGCTTACTCGTCCATTACTATTCAAAATAGTAATAAGTCTATGATCATAGCATAAACGTAAATACAGAATATTCTATCTGCAACTCTGTTTATGTTAAAATTGGATAGCTTGATGAAACCAACTTAACCAGATCTACAGTAGGATATAAATAAATGATCCTATCTGTGCGCCGAATATGGCATATCATTAAGATTTAAATATCAAAAAGTGTTATGATGCGGACGACCCCATTTGAAATACAATAGATTGAGAAACACTGCTATGTCCTGTGATTGAACATAATGTAAACAGTAGCGTGGGTAGTACAATATATTCATGCGACTACTTCTGATGAATTAATATCCGCTTTCACTAACGTCATCTAATATATAGGTAACACTTAAGGTTTGGATTAATGTAATGTTTTATTCAACATGTAATGATGTTTAAACTGCTATAGGTGTTACCTTAAATGTAAGTAACATTAGTGAACCGAAGTACCCATTACATTGCGGTTATGGAAGTGCGATTAAGAAGTAAGATTTGTTAAAAATTATCTCTGAATTTTATAGGCTTTTTGTCCCTCAGTACATTCTAATCTCCACTTTTGGATAAGATCTCAAGGGAGGGGATGGATAGGATAATGCTATATTTGTCACATCAGCAAGCGGGTTGGCAATTGCATCTGGTGTTTCCAACTCTGTTGCCTAATCTCTCAACCGTTTTTTAGTCCCTCGAATGGAGACACATATGTGTACGTTCAACTACTGGACTCGAGTCTCCTCCACGATAGAAGGAGCATCGAATTATACCACGCTGGTGAGACGGGTTGGTATAGAGTCTTAAGTTAAATTTCCATCTCTTGCATAGAACATCTATCATGTATCTATGCAATGCTCCTATCAATCTTAAGTCATTTTTTAGGACACCCATGGACAAGAAAGGCAGTCATTCATCATTATACAGCTTTTATCCCAATTACTTGGGGTTGATGGCATATCTACTTCTCTTCCATCGTGCATATTGCAAAAAAGATTGACAATAATTTTTTGAATGGCCGCGTGGATGACGTCAACCTTCCTTTGAATGTAATTATTTACCAAACGACATCAGGTAGAAATGTCCCGGGTGGATATAAATCGGTCGGAAAAGAAAGACTGGAATGAAAAAATATCTCTCCATCACTTCACGGATAAGCTGACATGAAACGATCTCCTAAAGCACAAGTATAGAAATTATTTTATATCGAATACACAGGCTGTATATAGTTAATTGCCGCTGCTCTAGCATGGCCTATAATCAGGAGTGCGCCAAGTCGGCGCCGGCCGGCAGCCATTTGCAATCGTGACACATCTCTGATAAGGGATGAAATAACGATCAGGGTCATTGATCTTAATTTATCCTTGATAACTGGATTTTTCCACGGTGGATTATACATATTGGTATAGCTAAAGACAGCTATTGACAGACTTATTTTGATTTTTTTTTCATGTAATGGAATGCGCAGATGGCGTAGTGGTTATCTGTGTCTAAATGTAATTTATTTACATACATACATATCATCACGCCATATCCCTTGCAGAGTAGGCAGAGAGAACAGAGTGCCAGAGAACTCTATCTCTGCATACTTCACTCGCTTCCTCAACATTCATAATTCTCTTCATACACGCTCGCCGGTTTCGGAGACTCTTGACTCCACCTTCCTTCAGTACCTGACCGATCTGGTCTAGGTAGGTTAGTCTCGGTCTCCCTTGGTACCTACATCCTTCCACTTTCGCATTGTATATCTTCTTAACCAGACGTTCGTTCGGCATTCTTTCCACATGTCCGAACCATCGGAGCATTCCCTTTCGCATCTTTACACCAATACTCTCTTTCATACCTACTCGCTCTCTTACGTCGTCGTTACGAATGTCAGCCTAACTCCACAGATTTTCCGAAGAGATCGCATTTCGACCGTAATGTAATTTATTTGTTTATAGATTTCATTTTGATTTAAGTTATTTCCATATGAGTGAGAGAGAGACATATATTCGAAAGAAATGAAACTGCGGAATTCGATTAAAATTAAATTACTTAATTAGTAAATTCAATTAAATTACGTTTCATTTTAATTTATATTATACTAACATTTATTAAATATTATTCTTGTCCGTATTATTTTATTAAAATATGTATAAATAAATTCTGTCCTCCTGTCTTTCTCCGCTCTTTTTCTGTGAAATAAAAATGATCTTTATACTCCACGAACAATATGATTTGGGCAAGGCACATTATGGATATAATACCATTATTTTTTTTCACTTAAAATGTAGCCTATCCATCCATTCATTAGCCGATCAAAGTCTACTGTAGCACATGGGTCTTCCAAAGGATAATAGCTAAACTATCACGTTTGGTAGGCGGGTTAGGATCGCAGTTAAACAATTTTTTTTTAAATGCCTAAAGATAAACATGGTAACTTTGGTTTATCTTTAGGAGATAGACATACACCATTCCGTACCATTTTGTAGATATTTTTAAGATATACAATTTCTTAATATATTCATCATCACCGCCCATATATGTCCCACTGTTGGGCTCGGGCCTCCTCCGTAATGGGAGGGAAATTAACCTACTATACCACGCTGGTCAGACGTGTTGGTATAGGGTTTTGTTCCGAGTTTTCCTTCTCTCGCATAAATGTTATATCCGTTTTACATCCCTTAGTCGTCTCGTACGATCACCCACAGGTAAGATATGGGGTGGTGAATAGTATTCTTACTCCGTCACCACACGGATAATTATTATATTATTTATACCTATATTTGGATTCATAATATATTATTTAGATATATCTTGTAACGTTTAGCCAGCATTTGCAATGTAAGCCCAAAAATAATATGTTATTACGACATTACAAATATTTTAAATTCTCGATTTTTCTCCACTATAACATGCATGTATTATACTTATAAACTTCCTCTTGAATCACACTGTCTATAGACGTAAAACCGTATTTAAAAGCCGTTGCATAGTATAAAAGTCCTAAGCGTACAGACAACGGCGGCGACTTCATTTTATACTATTCATGGATATAGACATATACCTATCTATATATATATAAATAAAATTAAGTATCGGTAATTACGAATTAATAGCTTTTCATTAAATGCATTTGAAAATATATACTGCACTTATATCTGTGTGTCTGTTTGTTTCGGCTAATTTCCGAAACGGCTGGACATGATTTTAACGCGACTTTCACTGGCAGGTAACTAATGTTATAAGGAGTACCTTCTTATAACATTTTATAAAAAAAAATAGAGATCCGTGAAAACAAAATAAAAACCAATGAAATACGAGTGATACCGAGTGCGCGACTAAAGCCTCAGCAACGACATGGATAATCTTTTTATCAACAAACCACGAGGGCGAAAGCTAGTCTTCAATAAGACAGGTAAGCTGTGGATTGGAATTCAATATCAACACATAAAAAACTAATACTCTAAACAATAGATTATTTTAAATAAACCAAGTAGAACGTACCGTATACGTTATCGGTTGATAATTAAGCACGCATTCTCCAACGATATCATTTCACCAATCAATCATTTACACGTGGGCGATGAAGCAATTGATTCCGTTTTATAATCTCGCATAGTGACGTCAGTACTTGCCCACTTGATCCAATGACGTCCGGGTATGACGCTGCTACTAAGTGTCATAATGAAAATTGAATTAGCATGTACCTAATTACTTTCTTTTTTTATATAGAAAGGAAAATCCACCACGGATTTGGCAGTACCAGAAGATAGATCTGAGATGAATTAGAGGTGGTATAGGAAATATGGGCACTGCGGGCAAGTTTGAGAAGTTGTGTCGCAGTGTGGTAGCGGCTACGAATACTACAAACCCTCACTTCGCTCATGGATGTTGTAAAAGACGACTAAGAGCTTAATGTCGACCTGGTCTGCCCAGGTGGTGTTAACCACCTGATGTCGTTTGATCAACAATTACATTCCCAAGGAGGGTTGATGCCAGGGCAGGCGGCCGGTCATAAAACTATTGGCCAATAACTTTTGCAATATGCAGGAAGAGGAGTACATAATGCATCGACCCAAAGTAATTGGGATAAGAGCAGAAGAATAATGAGGCAAGTTTGATAAGTGTGCTTAAAATTTCTAAAAACTTCATTACGAGCGAAAAATGATTGTCACATATGGGATAATATATAAGTTATGTAAATTGATTTGATAAGCATGCAGATACCACGCTGGTATAGTGTATTGTTCCAAGTTTTCCTTCTCTTGCACAGATGTTATATGCATTTAACATCCCTTAGTCGTCCCTTACGGTCACCCACGGGTAAGATAGGGAGTGGTGAATTGTATTCTTACTGCGTCACCACACGGATTGATATTCGATTAAAAATCATAAATAATTAATTCATCATCATTCTCCTACTCTTATCCCAATTACTTGGGATCGATACAATATGTACTCTTCTTTAATAGTACATATTGTAAAAGTTATTGGCAATAGTTTTATGACCGGCCGCCTGCTTGACGTCAATCCTCCTTGGGAATGTAATTGTTGACCGAACGGCATCAAATGCAGTTGGCTCAGGTCGTTATAAAACTCTTAGTCGTCTTTTACGACATCCACGAGCAAAGCAAGGGTTGGTAGTATTTGTAGCCGCTACCACACAGCTCGAAACAAATATTTAATTATATTTTATACTCCAAGCGCCGTAGCAAAAAAAAGTAGGTTTGTAATGCAACGAACGGGACCAGGTATTTTTTTTTTGAATATGTTCAAGGTTGTCCCCTGATTGTAAATCCAAGTGGGCGCGGCGGGGGGTGGTTCACTTCAGCCGCCATCTTGGAAAACACGTTTTATTGAATATCTCGCGAACCGCGCATCGTACGACAAAAATTGTAGAGATTATTATTGTAGATAATAATATTTGCCATCTTTTTTATTTGAAACTTTTTTTTGTATAACATGTAGGTTTTTAATTATAGCGAATCAAACTTTTTACAATATGGTTTTTACTAAATATTTATTTAATGGTCAATGATAAATTAAAAATAATGGTAACTGAATTGTAGAGCATGAAATTACCTATAAATTTTATAAGAAACTTTTTCTCGTAGCATTTATAGTTTAAGAGCTATAACGCTGTAAATGAGATTATAATGCTGTATATTCAATTATGTCCCTATAAGTTGTAGTATATATTTCGGGTCGTTCGGAATTTCTCCCTCTTAACATTCCAACAGTATTCAGGTATAAATCCCAACCGTTTTACAAAATCGGAAGTCTCTATTAACTCGCTTCGCTACAAATGCTTCGGGAAATTGGCGAGTAAGACAAGGTTGAATTTATCACTTCTATCTCCAACACAAGAAACGGCACGCTACCATTCTTTCAGAGTGTACCACCAGGTTCAAACTTGGCTTGGATTTTATCACGACGCTGAAAAATGGGGTTGGAAGCGAACTGCACAAGGGCTTGAACCAATTCGAACTGCTATGGCTCCTGCACCGTCGAGTTTGTTGCAAATAATATCGTGCAAATGCACCAAAAATTGCGGAGCTGCCTGCGGATGCCGAAAAGCTGTTCTCAAATGTTCGATTATTTGCTCCAATTGCAGCGGCCAAACATGCGACAACGTGCCAGACATTTTAGATGCCATCCCAACCGAAGACCCAACCTTTGATTCGTCTCCTTCGGATATGGCGGAGGCAGAAGAGATAGATCCACAAGACGATGAGTGTCTTCCCTCGACATCGAAAAAAATAAGACTCGCACCCTAAAATAATGCGCCACTTTTTGTTTGTGTAAACAAATGTTTTTTCCGTTTTTTTGAAGTAACATTCGTAAAATTCTTTTCATTTTTGTGATTTCGATAACAATTGGAGATACATAATAATAAAAATAAAAACTATTACAATTCTTACGATGTAGCGGGATGTACTATTGTTTTTTGCTACATAGACAATTTTTTATGATGATACCGTTTTAAGTAACAATAAAGATCGACAAATTATTAGTTGTTCTCCACATTATTTATGATTTTAATTGTTTTGCTGCACAGCTGTATTGACATTTTTTTGAACACTTTATGCCATTTTATGCGTTATGAAATGGTTTTCGTATACAGCGAGCAATATTGCCACTGATAATGTACGAGGTGCAAGTTTTACTAAGCTGCAGCTCTTAGACTATAAATGCTACGAGAAAAAGTTTTTTATAAAATTTATAGGTAATTTCATGCTCTACAATTCAGTTACCATTATTTTTAATTTATCATTGACCATTAAATAAATATTTAGTAAAAACCATATTGTAAAAAGTTTGATTCGCTATAATTAAAAACCTATGCGTTATACAAAAAAAAGTTTCAAATAAAAAAGATGGCAAATATTATTATCTACAATAATGGTCTCTGCAATTTTTGTCGTACGATGCGCAGTTCGCGAGATATTCAATAAAACGTGTTTTCCAAGATGGCGGCTGAAGTGAACCCTCCCCCGCCGCGCCAACTTGGATTTACATTCAGGGGACGACCTTGAACATATTCCCAAAAAAAAATACCAGGTCCCGTACGTTGCAAAAAATAAAGACCCGGCGCTTGGCCTATTATTAATACTAAATTTACAAGCATAAATATTCTACACGAAACTCTATAATGTTCAAATTAATAACTCTTCCCATATTTCGAAAGATCAACAAAGAGATTCATCATAATCATCGCACAACAAATCAGGGACCCCTCATTTAACTAAATGATTAATGAACAGTATAAAACTAACAGAAAAACAAAGAGAAATGATTGATGTATGAAAAGTAACCACTTTAGCGAATATTCTTTTCGCTCCATTACTCTGAGCTGTAATTGAGAATGATTTAAAACATTTATTGCTTTGTTTTAAGACTAACATTGTACACTATAGAATCTTTTTTTAGCTGTGTGGTACTATGTGGCTACGAATACTACCAACCCTTACTTTGCTCGTGGATATCGTAAAAGACGACTAAGAACCGTATAACGACCTGGGCCAACTCTATCTGATGCCGTTTGGTCAATAATTACATTCCCAAGGAGGGTTGACCTCTGGTCATAAAATTATTGCCAATAACTTTTACAATATGTACTATGAAAGAATAGTACATATTGCATTGACCTCAAGCAATTGGGATGAGAGTATAAGAATAATGAGAAACTTTTTTTTATTGCTTATGGTGGCAAACGAGCAAGCAGCCCACTTGATGGTAAGTATTTCTGCCGCTTATGGACTATGTAATACCAAGGGTACATCTACAGTGCCCTACCAACCCAAACCCACGCAGAAAGTTGGGTTGCCGGGTCTCTCGCTCACCGAACGACGCGCTACAGTAAATTGCCACTGCTCATACGATGATAATATGTATGCCATATTAGATTGCATAAATGGCTTTGTGGCCCAAAAAATGTAAGGTACCTGCCAAGTCCAAACGGGGTCAATGTTTGTATTGTTTCATAAAAACAGTCCCTGGAGCCGCCTGAGTGCGTTTTGTCCTTAAATTGTTTGCAGAGTGTGAAATTAATTCAATTTTAATGGATAACATATTATTGTTCAAAATGAAAAAAAAAAAGGCATTTTCCTACATATATTGAGATTAAATCTATATGCTTTCCAGATATATCCAAACGGGATCCCGTTTGGATATATATGAATAAAGGCTTTTTTTCAATTCAAACAATAATATGTAAGATTATACTACTTATGAAACAAAAATAACATTAATAATCAAGAATATTCCTGCAGGACCAGCCAAACCAAACTGTACAGTAAACCGTCTCACCAGTATAGTACAATATCCGGTGTGGACATAACAATCTGTGCATTTTATAGTGCAGTGTTTTCCAAACTATAGGTCACGACTGGTAACGGGGTCGCCAAGTCTTAATCGGTGAGTCACTAGCAAAATAAAACATGCAAATGGTTCTATGTACTAATATAAAGTACTATTTTAGTGTGAAGAATGCTTCATTCTATTTTTGAGATACATATAAACATATATTTTTTTAGGCATTTGTCTAATATTTACTATAAGAACTCTCATTACTTACTTGCCGGTACCTACTTGTTTTTTTTTAGCTCCATAATGAAAATAAATTATAAGCATAGTCTTTGAAATCATTTTCATTTAATTTGTTTATAGCTTTAGGAGTCAGCACAATTTTTAAGGTGGTCACTTATTTAAAAACATTTGATAACACTGCTATAGAGCATGTTTATTTTCTGAAAACAAAACGAACTCAACAAATAAAATTTCCCTTAAAAGAAACTGGAAAAATCAATGACGAGGGTTCAAAGTATATTCATATGTATATTAATATCAAAGGAAATGTTCACTAGCTAATAATATACAGGGTTAGGGATTCCTTACCTTTTTAACCCTTCAAGCAAACACTACAATTATCTATAAATTACTATTAAATATTAAGAGCTCTTCTAATATTAGATTCGTTTAACAATGGGATCAAAAGAAAATATTCTATTTATGTACATCTACATATATAGTTATATTTTTCGGGTGGAAACAGAATAAGAATACAGTTTCTTTTTATCCTCGTGGACGTCGCGTAAGGAGATTAAAGAGATAAAATATATCGATAAAATCAATGCAAGAGAAAGAAAACTTAAAAAAAAACATTCATCAACACGTCTGACCAGCGTCTGACCAGTATAGTGAGGTCAATTTCCCTCTTATTGAGAAAGTGGCTCGAGCCAAGCAGTGGTACGTACATATATGAACTCAGATGATGATGATGATGATGACGTAATTGCAACGACTGGACACAATCCGGTCCATAGTAACTTATTGATGATTTTGAAAAGCCATATACAGGGTGTCCCAAAATTCAACGATAAGCTGGCACCAGCAGGTGGACCTACATATGACTACTCGAGAACAGAAAAGAAAAAAATTCTACCTTGATTTTTTTTTCATTACGACAAAAAAACCAAAATCTTTAAAAATGGACATCCTTTATTATATTATTAAGTGCTATTGCTACAGTTTTACAAGTAATTCTGTGATTTTTTTTGTATTGGCAAGGTAAGTAGCACTACTATCGATCACAATCATTAAAAATTCCAGAATATCTATAGTTTTTACACAAAAATCAATCAAAACTATGTTTTTTTCATAAATTATGTAAGATTTTGACTTTCAGCTCACTTTCACTCATCATAGTGAAAAAAAAAAGTATGGACGCTACTGTGGCAAATAGTATTAAAAATTGGCGCATCTAACTACAATTCTAAAATGGTATAACATTCTAGACAAACTAGCCACAAAAATATACTTAGGTGTACTATTTCAAAATAACAACCATATTTCGAAAATTGTTAGTGTTGATAGTAATCACTTTTACTATGTAGCCAAAATGTTTTTGTAGCAAGTTCTCAGAATTTTAATGAGACATGTGCGTAGTCCATAAGTCCATAAAATAAGTTAGACAGAGATAGAGAGATTATACGTTAGAGGGAGATAGATAGATGCTAATTGTTTAGTAACATTAATGCAGGTGGAGAAGTAATTAATGTCCTCAGCAGCACAGCATGTCAGTATGCTCTACTTCTTTGTTTACTGCACACCGTTCTGTTTTATTTAAAGTGGCTCTGGTACTGACGACTTTTGGATTGAATTAAGTGACCTGGAAATTGACCTGACTTGGCATTATTTTAGACTGTGATTTTGTGTTTTTTTTAAAGAAGTTTTGCCTTATTTTCAAGTGTTTAGCATTCATCATGCCGCTACCATACACAGCGTTAGAATACGCTAATATGCACCTATTTATGGAGAATGCCGATGCAATGCCAACGCTGCTAGCAGATTATATCGAGCAAGGTACCCTAATCTTCAAAGGTATCCGGATTATCGCGTATTTATTAACGTGTATCAAGCTTTTTCGGAGGGTCGTATACCATCTGACAGGCGAAACGCTGGAAAACCTAGATCGGAACACGATGAAGAAGTTCTCAATGAAATAGAAAACGATTCAACTACCTCTGTACGTGCTGTACAAGCAGCAACGGGAATCCCAAAAAGTACTGCACATAGAATTTTAAAACGTCACGTCGTCGTGATGAAACAACCTGCAAGAAAGATGGATATTTAAATCTTCACAACCTTCATAGCTGGAACAATGAAAATCTACACCTGGTGAGAGAAGACAATCCCAATACCAATTTAAGGTTAACCTATGGACTGGCATAATAAATGGCAAAGTGATAGGGCCCTTTGAGTTACAAGGAAACATAGATGGCAATAGTTATTTAAACTTCTTACAAAATGAGTTGCCAGGATTATTAGAAGATGTGCCCTTAAGTGATTTGCAAACCATGTGGTTTCAAAACGATGGTTGCCCAGCTCACTATGCCCGTCCTGTGCGAGAGTACTTAGACCAAGAGTACCCAGGGCGTTGGATCGGGCGACTTGGTCCTATCTTGTGGCCACCCCGTTCACCCGATCTAAATCCCCTGGACTTTTTCTATTGGGGTTGTCTAAAGGACAGAGTCTGCACAAAACCGATTGCAACCTTGGACGAGCTTCGCCATAAAATAATTCAGACTGTGGATCTACGGACTACGCACATGTCTCATTCAAATTCTGGGAACTTGCTACAAAAACATTTTGGCTACTTAGTAAAAGTGATTACTATCAACACTAACAATTTTCGAAATATGGTTGTTATTTTGAAATAGTACACCTAAGTATATTTTTGTGGCTAGTTTGCCTTGAATGTTATACCATTTTAGAATTGTAGTTAGTTGCGCCAATTTTTAATACTATTTGCCACAGTAGTGTCCATACTTTTTTTTTTCACTATGATGAGTGAAAGTGAGCTGAAAGTCAAAATCTTACATAATTTATGAAAAAAACATAGTTTTGATTGATTTTTGTGTAAAAACTATAGACATTCTGGAATTTTTAATGGTTGTGATCGATAGTAGTGCTACTTACCTTGCCAATACAAAAAAAATCACAGAATTACTTGTAAAACTGTAGCAATAGCACTTAATAATATAATAAAGGATGTCCATTTTTAAAGATTTTGGTTTTTTTGTCGTAATGAAAAAAAAAATCAAGGTAGAATTTTTTTCTTTTCTGTTCTCAAGTAGTCATATGTAGGTCCACCTGCTGGTGCCAGCTTATCGTTGAATTTTGGGACACCCTGTATATATATATATAATGTTACAGTATATAGGTTAAGAATAAAATATATTAATAGGCTGTAATTTTTCGAGGGAGTCTGAAATCTGTTAAGAGAACAAACCAACGGAGGGGACATCAGTGCTCTCAAAATTAACTGGAATCACCCACTCATTTGCCAAACACCGATATTATACTTGAAGGATATATGCGAACCTCATTTGTCTGTTGGATAGATGGATATATTCAAAATAACACTTTTAAACACAAAAATAATATTTATAATGATAGATTGCCACATGAAATTTCTTCACTTTTAATCCGTTATAGCATAGATTCTCAATTTTAGTGGTAACGTCCCCTAATGAGCCTTTGAGTCTTTCAGGGGGTCAGTAGAAAACTTTCGAAAATTTGAGCAGGAATTATAATGTTGGAATATTCTTCTCTAGAAAGCCTCTAGGAAGAATGATATATTCTTAAAGTGAGCAGTGGTCTTAATAAAGTTGGAACACCATGTTCGAGTACTTATATTCTGTCCAGTTTAAAGTTTGGCAAGTTACTAATATTTTGTATAATAAATATGGAGAAGCATATAAATGATATATAAACAAAGATTTAAAACATATTTTTTTGTTATAGCAGTCATTTCACCTTGGATAACCAATGCGCAATTCTGTGCAAATGTTTGCACAAACGTTTGTCGTTCAAATAAATCGCAAGTATTTGATTATTATCGATTCACGAGTATTCAGTGTAAATTTATATATTTTAATGTGCGAATTGATTTTATGTTGTAATTTTTATTCAAACTTTCAGTGATAGATTTGATCAAAAGCAATTTTGTTATGGCTCAACCAAAGAGTAAAGTTATTAAACTGAAAAAGAGTGGCAACTCCATGATAAAATATGCATGTATGGAAGGTGCTGCTACCCAGAGTTTACGCGGTGAACTAAAGTTGAAGTGATATATATACATATCTACATGTGTATGTGTAATTATATAGAATTTTCTTTTACTATGAAAGCTACCCTGAAATATAAAAAAAACATATCAGCTGATAACGAAGCAATAATAATATCAGCTTAACAATGAAAATTGAGATAATTTTCAGAAAGTACATCAATAACCGTAAATAGATTGATGACAATAAGTACCTACGCTAGGAACAAAAAATAATAATTCTCAGTTGTCAAACGTTTGACATGCAGGACAAAATGGCAGCCGATAAGTTTGTACAAACAACCTGTAGGCGGCGCGACGGTCAGTAAAAATAAGTAATGTTTTAAGTGTGCCCCCCCAGGGCTCAACTTACTATAATTATTCTCTTCATACACGCTCGCCGGTGCCGGAGACTCTTGACTCCACCTTCCTTCAGTACATGACCGATTTGGTCTAGATAGGTTAGTCTCGGTCTCCTCCGGTACCTACATCCTTCCATTTTCGCATTGTATATCTTCTTAACCAGACATTCGTTCGGCATTCTTTCCACATGTCCGAAACCACCGGAGCATTCCCTTTTGCATCTTTACATCAATACTCTCTTACATAGCTACTCACTCTCTTACGTCGTCGTTACGAATGCGATCGATCAGCGTAAAACTCAATAAATAATACGTTTTTATGTAAATTTAATTATTTCATTCCAACTACAACATAGTCCCATATAATTTTTTGAAGGAAAGCGGGTACTTTGGCTGGTAGTATATAAAACTCAGATCCGATTTATTCGACTCAATTATTTCTGTATAGCTATCACTCGGTAAATCTCTTTAACATTATTCAGTACCCTTACGAACAACTAACAATGAAAGAAAAGATCAAAAAACATCCGGCGTACTATTACAGTAGATAGAAGTGCGTCCTTTGAAGGGATAACGGCCACTTGACCGCTCGCTTCTCGAGTTCTTCACTTCGCTGATTCTAATTCACGAATCGTAGGCAAATAACTAAATGTTTAATTATGAAAGGGAGAAATAGGTCATTTATTTATTTATCATACAACACAGCTATCGTTACAAGATTTCATCATTATCATCATCGTCTCAGCTCATATATGTCCCAATGTTGGGCTCGAGCCTTCTCCACAATAGAAGGGAAAATGACCTAATATACCACGCTGGTCAGACGTATTGGTATAAGGTTGTATTTCAAGCTTTCCTTCTCTTGCACTGTTGTTTTATGCATATCATATGCCTTAGTCATCTTTTACGATGTCTACGGGCACGATAGGGGATGGTGAATCATATACTTACTCCGTTATCGCACAGAAAATCCTGATGGAATGCTTCCTATATTAGAAGATATCAACAAGAGTTGGTGTCAGTAGTAGACAAACAACCTGTATGATAGTTCACCAGGACCTATCTTTAAAGTCCATAGATAGTTTACGCTGCGGGTTTAAATAAATCCCTAACCGAGGCCGCGGGTGACTGGACTGGGGATTGGTCTGTCACCCGTAAAGAGGACGACGGCGAAAGACGTCGACTTGAGACGATACCCCAAAGGGTAACCCGCCGGACACGCCACCAATGACACATAACGGATTCCGGTGGCCGGCGCACTTGCCACCAAAACAAAAGATTCAAATAAATTAATCAAAATCAATATTTTATAATCCTCAAGAAAGGAAGCTTTGGCCTCAATAATTATTAGTAATAGCCTAATTTCTCTCATCTGGAGAAAGGCCATGTCATACAAATAATTTATATTTATAAAAAAATTGATGTCAACTTACAAGTAATAAGAATTTATTTACTATATAGAAGATAACGAAGCTTAATTTGAATAATAGGAATTACGTCGGCTTATAGCGTCTGTAACTAAATTTTCTTGTTCAAGGTCCGTTAGCGGTGAGAATTAAAGTATTTCAAACACTCAAATATTGTTAGAAACTGAGAAATTCGTAATAATTTCTCAGAGTTGTTTTTTATTAGTATCGAATATTTATCCTTATTTTTAAAAAAATATATCTTCTTTTTCCTTTTTTTTTGCGATATACAACAGGCGGCGCGTGACCCCATAGACCCACCATGCAAATCCCCCCTCTTCGCCGTGCGAGCGGGCCCAATCTTTGTCTTCGGTGTTCCGCCCGGCAAAAAAAAAAAAACAATATACCCTAACAAGAATTAATACTACTAATCAATATATAACTAAATCGCTTATCAAATCGTATGTCTTCGCCTACCATCAGATAGACAATAACAAATACTACAGAATTTTTCGTATACATTATAGTAGTCAAACTTTCATATTACTGGGCAATATTTAATTATTCCTATCCGTGGGTAATAGTAAAAGATGACTAAGGGATAAAATATGCATATACCATTTATGCAAAACAAGGCAAACTCGAGATAAAACCCTATACCAACCTTATCGACCAGGGTGGTGTAGTATGTTAATTTCCCTCCTAGTGTGGAGGAGGCTCGAGCCCAGCAGTGGGACGTATATGAGCTATGATGATGATGTTATTCATTATTTCGCAATCACTTTTAAATTGTAAAAAATACTATATCACTTGAAACCTTTTTCTGGTGAATTTTGCGCTATATATAAAAATTGTGGATTGAAATTTCGTAACTTTCAATGAAGATTTTGCTTCAAAAATAAATTTAAAACAAAAATAGGGTAATAGAATCGTTTAAACAATATGTATCTATATAGTCACGTACTTTATTAAACGTTGTAACTTATAACCAAGAGGGTAAACTAAATACGCTAGCTATTTCCGTAGTATTCTTCGTGATAATATTAGCAACGCCAGCTTTTATATATCAACCTTCTATTATTTATTAGCGGCATATCTACAGACTTTATTAGAGTTCCGTGATAAGTAGAAATATAAACATATTACTCTGTAAAAAGAAATTATGAGGTGTTTTTATATGTAATGGTCAAATTCAAATTTTAAACTATTTATTATGTATAAACCCTGCGAGGGCAATTACATATTGTCAGTTTTGAAACTGAATTAAGTCAATAAACTACCACCGGATCGGAATGTGACCGCTACTGAGAAGATCCGGGAAAACACTCAGCGGGTTTGTCTGAATTTTTTTATAAAAAAAATAGTATAACATTTTTAGTAAAAATGAGCTTCAATGTAATGCCCATCGAACCCCGATATATTGTAAAGTCCCAAAGATAAATAAACAACCATGACTGGACCGGATCCCACAAGCGGTGGTCATCCAGATAACACGAAAAGGAACGGCATTTTCGTAGGTATGAGGTAATAAGATACGAAGTATATCAAGCTGGAGCTAATATTTATTAAATTTGTTGTATACAATTTTATATAAGGAGAAGTCATTGAAAAGTAAAAAGACTCGCTTTCTTGTCCGATCTGTTCAGTGTCTGGTCACGCTACGATCCGGTGGTTTATTGGATTAATTTAAAAGTAAAAATTATTATAAGCTTCTTCCATGGGCGTTTCATATATAATTAATACTTTTGAATCTGCATATTATTAACTCCGTCCGGATAAAATTCAATTGTTTGGATAATAATTAATCACTGGGAATATTCTTGATAATCTATTTGTTGTTTTGTTTTTTTTATTTATATTTTTACCTACAATTACAATAAAAAGATTTAGTTTTTTTTTTGCTTCTCAAAGCATCCCCTAATTGTACTTAACAATTCATTCACGGATCTCTGCAATATAAAGGGCACAGATAGGTAATTGCCTACCATAAGGTGGGGCTGAGCCTCCGGCTCTTTCCCTCACTGATCGAAGCGCAGTAGGAAATTGCTATTACAAAAACAATGATTTCTTGCGAGAGAGTGAGATATTCATATTCATTTATGGCTGCAAACAGGAAACTTAACATTTAGCCATACAAATAGAATTTTACAAAGAAAATAACTTTGCTAAAGTAAGCATAAAAGTAATATAAAACTTCGAAGACTTATAAATCTTACCAAGTCGTATTGTTAGCGCACTGCAAACTTATTTGCAGGATACACAAAGTTATTGTAACAAATAGAAATGAGGTAAACGGGTAAAATAGGATAAAAGTGGAACAATAAACTTGATCTGTTTACTTCCGGTTAACTGGCAACCATTAACCAAAGGGATAAGACGACGAAGCGAATGAAAAAACGTAATTATGAACATTATTTGGCTTTTCGCGAGAAGTAATAATAGATTATTAGCCAACTTTATGTGCCAACAACGTGATTTTAAGTCTGGTTTCACTAACCATTGAAGTTTAGATAATACCTAAAATTTATTACAACTTCTGTTCTCTTTTCTAATTAAGTTTGTTGTGTGACCCAAGACAATTAATAGTTGTCATTCATGTTATCAATATGAATACTAGCTTACAGCTGGACTTTCGTAACTTACGTCTGGTTTCAGTAACTGCTAAAGTTCAGATAATACGTAAGAAATATGGAGAAAGAATGCCGAACGAACGTTTGGTTAAGAAGATATACAATGCGAAAGTGGAAGGATGTAGGTACCGGGAGAGACCGAGACTAACCTACCTTGACCAGATCGGTCATGTACTGAAGGAAGGTGGAGTCAAGAGTCTCCGAAACCAGCGAGCGTGTATGAAGAGAATTATGAATGTTGAGGAAGCGAGTGAAGTATACAAGGACAGAGTTCTCTGGCACTCTGTTCTCTCTGCCTAACCTGCAAGGGATATGGCGTGATGGTATGTATGTATGTATGTAAATATGTAAGAAAGATGTTATGTATTAATATCGTCTTAGGCGTTACATAAAATTTCCATGTATCATTAATTAATATCAAAACATTTTCGTTTGGTAACAGTGTAAGAATTCACCGCACCTTTGCTTGCCTGTGGGTAATATAGAAGACAATTAAGGAATATAATATGCAAATAATATCCGTAAATAGTATCCAAGAAAAGGAAAACTCGAAATAAAATCCTATAACAATCCGTCTGACCAACGTGCCTACTTAGAACGGTACTGTACTACTTGTATCCAACGCCTTAATGCGATTCTTGAGATATCGTCAGTCTACCTAATGGACGATCGCCTTTTGCCGTCACCACTGGGATATGCGTTTACTTTAACAATATTAATCGTCTAAAGCTTGAAGTTAGCTGTGTGGTAGCGGCTACGAATACTACCAACCGTTACTTTGCTCGTGGATGTCGTAATAGACGACTAAGAGCCTTATAACGACCTGGACCAACTTTATCTGATGCCGTTTGGTCAACAATTACATTCCCAAGAAGGTTTGACTTCTGGCAGGCGGCAGTCATAAAACTATTGCCAATAACTTTTACAATATGTACTATGAAAGAAGAGTACATATTGTATCGACCCCAAGTAATTTGGATAAGAGTAAGAGAATGATGATGAACAGATTATTAAAAAAAAACATTATCCTAATATATTAACAAGTACGTAATGAGCTTGTATTATCTCACTCAAACAATAGGCTTTATATATTGATGACGTAACAGCTCCTTCTGTCATGTGAAAGTATTGTTAATATTTAATCTAACATTAATTAACATTAAGTAGAAATACTTATATCAACATTATTATAAGCCGAACTAAATAGACGTTTATTAAATAATACTATTTAGTTGCAAATCCGTAAATATTCTCGTATAATAGCCAATATCTGGTTTGCTGAGCCCTGCTCGGTATTTTCTTTTTAGTGTGTTTTAGAAGATATATTAAAATATAATAAAAATAATTAATAAATTAAGGAAAAAATTAAAAAATTACAAAAAGAGAAACTAAGGATCCGAACCAGCCTCGATTATCCAATTAAGCTGTCTTAATCACAGCGTCAAAATTTGCCTTCATATTTTAATAGCTGTCAGCCAATACAACGTAAAATTATATTTTTTCATTGGTTGAAAATATTGACAAAACAATATTTTCTACAAATGAAACTTAGCTAGATCGATTAATCGTCCCCGGAAACCCCTGCATGCTAAATTTAAAAAAAAATGTTACTGCCGTTTCCGAGATTCAGAAAAAAAAAATTGCTCGTTTAAAGATATTAGATAGATTAGTTATGAATATCAGTCATTGTTAAATATAATGGGATTCACAACAGCTATCCGTTGATTACTACTTGTAATGGTAGGGACCACACTGTTAACGAATTTCTGCCTGTAGCACAACATTCTTGCTGAAAATAGACGTCTGAACGTCATATGTGGCCTAGCTGTACCTCTGGTATTACAAAGATCCATAAGCTGTAGTGACACTGACCATCAGATATGCTGCTTGCTCGTTTGCTACCATAAGCAAAAAAAAAAAAAAAAAGATTAACTGTGCACAGATTTGGTCGGGTTGAGAGCCCTCAGCGCTCACCCACAGTCCGGGTAAAGTTGTCATAGCCATCTGAGGCTAACAACTAAGACAAAAAAAAAAAAAAAAAAAAATGTGCACAGATTTAATTCTATTTCTTATTTGGAGAAAGCTTAGTATGGTCTTACTTCTCTCTTCTTGTCCTCATCGGCCAATCCAGCGAGTCGACGCCCTCGCGTGGTCATCCTCTCTGCGGTTGTCGGAAACCCGCAAGGTCGGCTAGGGCGGCATTAAGCGCAAATAGCACAGATTTAATCCCACGCTATATTATTTCATCCTTATCCCAAAATTCACATGATCCAATGGCATTAATAATAAAATCTATATTAAGACCATCCACACTTCCATCTCAATTTTCTATCTCAACAGTTGTTATGACCACAGCAATTGTTATAAGTTCAATCAGATACAAAACAGAAATATATAAATTATCTGTTCGAGCACTTATTTTAGTTTGTTTGGTAACAAACTATTTAGCCAAAACTAAACTAGTGAGTAGTAGGTATCTATGATAAATATGGTTCCTGCCCTTTCGTAATTGTAAATGTACGAAACATGTCGTTCTCTAGTGCTGAAAATGTAATAATAAAGTAATTTACTTTTTGCAAACATACTTCTTTATAAAAGGTCAAAGGCCTCGCTATTTCGATGGAAATAATTTATGAATGAAAGACGATGAAAATGACAAGATTATAGGCTGAAGATTACACATGAGAGCCTTTACTTAGTATAAGAGCGTTGTACAGTCAACAATATGCTTAATCACGAAATAGCCTTGACGATATTTTTTGATGAAAGTATGACCTAATTCCTACAGACCTATTCTATATTCCTATAAGGATTTCTATGCCAAATCTTATGGTCGAATGAACAATTCTTTTTTCACGTCAACTGATAAAATCGCTTTATATTAAAATTGTTTGCATTTCCGAAGTATAATGGAAGATAAAGTTGTGTGATTGCTACTATAGCAGTTAATTCGTGATTGGGTGCGTGGCGAGCATTAGCAGCGAGTAGCGTCCAATATTCCAAAGCAGGAGGAAGAGAGTAGGCAAGATACACAGCTATAAAGTAGGAGAGAGAGAGTGAGTCGGTAGATCCCAAACACATGCGCGTGGTATTCTTGCTATGCAGCGAAGTAAACAGTGTGAGCGTCGTGAAATTAGCTGAAATACATACTTATTGTTCTATTTTAATTTATAATATTCATTATTTTCATAGATAAGTTTTCACTTCTGTCGCCAGTCTTCATGACTGTTTTGTGTTTTTTATATTACTTTTGCAATGGACTATGGATGCGTCTCGACCCTCCAAATCCGCCCGGGGTGACTGCAGAGGCGGCGCGTGATCCCATAGACCCACTGTGCAACTCCTCTCTTCGCCCTGCGAGCGGGCCACCGGTACCCGATCTTTGTCTTCGGTGGCCCGCCCGGCGGTTTACCGTCGCGGATTCGTCTCGTCGACGCCCCATCATTTGTCGGGGCATTAAACATGAGCCTGCTAAGTTTATTACCGTACCATCTCTATTTAGAGCCGCGTTACGATCCGGCAGCGATACGATCACGACTATCCTCTGAATACTATTTATTATAAATGTATATGAAATTTAATCATATATTTATTATATGTAAATTATTTATTTAATGCACAATAACACCGAATAAATAAAAAAAAAAATACCGAATAGTTTGTGCATAACAAAATCATCAGATATTAATTATTTCATAATTTTTAGGGCTTAATTTTTCACTGATAAGAGATTAGAACTAATTTTTTTATGAAGTATTCAAAAATCAATACACTATATAAATATGATTGTATTAATATTCAGTAATGTAATAAAATACGAAATAATTTTTCTTTAGTGGTTATAGTCAGAACAATTTTCAAAAATATGGCATTGCTTTACTTCATTTACTTTAATAGTGGTAGGTCTATGCGGTGGATAGTTCTCTGTCTACAGCCGCGGGCAGGTCCGTCCGGGGTAGTACCGCACTCTCGCAGAAGATCGACGTCTGAGTAATGGCAATGTGCTATTGCGCTTCGCTCGGTGAGCGAGAGAGCCGGAAGGCCAACTGGGGTGGGTTTAGAGTTTGTATTGATAGGCAGCAGCCTAGTTATACCTAGCCTAGGTATCGCAAAGGTCCATGGACGGCAATGACACTTACCATCTCGAGTACTGTCTGCTCGTCTGCCACCATAAAAAAAATTAAAGGCAACGAGTTGATTTACTAACAATGATTTTATATGTTAGTGTCAAATCAATATTCGAAACTTGTATAGTTAAAACAAACAACCGAGGAATAAATCCTTGTGTCGTGGGGGACTTTACAGACAAGTAATTAACGAACACAAATTACAGCCAAACTTAGAACAATCATTTGTAAAAGAAAAAAAAGTGAGAGGAGAAGACCATTCCATCTTTTGTCTAATCGTACAGAAAAAAAATCTCGTATTAGAAGTTGACTGATAGTCGAAATTATAAGAAAATATAAAGAAATTATTATCGACATTTTCTTTAAAAATGTAAGAGATAAAGATTTCCATAAACAAATTAAAACAACATGCAAATTGAAAACATTGAAAATTTTACTTGGAGGGCTGATATCGGCGCCCCACATACGGCCCACGCACGGGAATCGTGTCCACTGACACGCAACAGGCGCCGAAAGTCTCCAAATATTAAGTCTACACGTGCCAAAATACAAACGAATTCATAACTGATACGCCCACGAACTATTTTACTAACGATTTATTTATCCGTATGGTGACGGAGTAAGAATACAATTCACCATTCACTTTTTTTACTCGTGGATGCTCGTAAAAGACGTCTAAGTGATATGCAGCTAACATTTATGCAAGAAAAAGGAAATTGGCCACAAAACCCTTATCTCAATCTTATTGCTGACGATAAATAATTTATTTGGATTATGAATGATTATTTTTTAATCTGCTAATAAGTTTTATCCATCTATTTATTCACCTCATTATTCACGTCATCAGGGCTCATATACGTCGCGCTGTTAGACTCGAGCGTCTTTTAGAAAGAGAAGAAAATTAACCCTACTGTTGGTATAGAGTTTTATTTAAAGTTTTCTTTCTCATACCTATGCATGAGAAAGAAAACTCGAAATATAAATCAACTAAAAGATATAATATGCATATGTCATATGAGTGATATGCATATTACATCTTTTAGTAATTTTTAGCATACCCTTCTTCTTTTTTGCGATGGACTATGGAGGTGGTCACGCCCCGCCAAATCAGTCCGAGGCGTCGGAAGAGGCGGCGCGCGACCCCATAGACCCACCCAGCAAAGTGCCTATCTTCGCCGTGCGAGCGTGCCACCGGTACCCGATCTTTGTCTTCGGTGGCACACTTTTGTAGCACACCCACGGTTAAGAAACGCAGGGTGGTGTGAATTGTATTCTCGTTCCGTCATCTCACGAAAAGTACATTAGTTTTAACACATGAAAACTAAAACTATTATTATTCACGGCAAGAATTCTATGACCATTAAGCACTGAAAAATGTACGAAATAATGGGCAAGCAGATTTCAAATACAAACTAAACGCGAAAGCGGTAGTATCGGTAAAAATAGTTCTATTTGAACACTATATCAAAAATCCCTTTTCAATTGTTTATAAATGTGCGAATAAATAGGAATTATTCGTACGAACTAACAATTGTTCACAAAATGTAAGACAGTTTTCCTGCGAAATTGAAATGGTCCCCCACTTGTTGCTAACTTCACTACGTACTATTAATCACGTCGTACTTCACGCCAACCCATGTCTTCAGATTAGGACAGGATTTCAGTTGTTGTGACGCGAATGAAACACGCCACTAAAACTGTCTGCTTACACGACATTTAGGGCCACGAATACAGCGGGTTATTATAGAAATTACTACTTAACTGTACGGACTATAAGAATATAACAAACAAACGACATAGATAAACACTTAAACATTTATAACTACATATAACTTATTAACTGGCTTTCTACCACAGATTAGATATCACAACAGAATCCCGTCTACGCGTCTGTAACCGCTATTTATACCCGTTTTCGCCACGAAACCACTCAACCGTAACGCTAATGTTGCCAGAGCATACTCCTTGAATCGCCACCTTCCAATGGGCGATAACAGGACTATGCATTTGCTTCCTTCCCTGCTATCGCAAAAGGTGTGTGTATACAAGATAGAAGACAGAAAACATCCTTTTTTTTTTTTTTAGTTATTACCCTGCACTAAGGAAATAAACCTTGTATTGCGGGGGACTTTACAAACATGCAATTTAACGCAGACAAATTACACCCAGACTCAGAACAACACTGTGGATCGCACAAAGTAATGTTCTGCGTGGGAATCGAACCCACGGCACTGGCACGGAAGGTCAGTATCTTAACCACTACGCCATCTGTGCAGTCTGATCATTGCCGCAGAAGGATAATTTGAAATTAAATTCTTTGTCAAACCAAGTACAGCAATTGTAGTAGGTATAGTATGTCAGTTTCTATATCGTTTAAAGAGAAAAAGAAGATTTATGCCTAACTGCCTGTCGTTTACTATAGGATAAGGATATATAGGCTTCTTCAAGAGCATAATTTCAATAATCGCCATGTTTTTTTTTTTGAGTTTACTCCTTAAGAATCGATTTTTATATAAGGCGCCCGGTATGAGAAAAAAAAAATTGAGGAGTAAACTCTAGTGATCGAATGACCTCGTTACGTTTTTGGTGCGCAACCTATTCTGCGCACCTTTCACTTTCTGACGTGAGATAACACTTCACTGAACAGTTTTAATAAATGTGAATAAAAATATATATATTATTTTTAGTCAAATGAGCTTTTTTTGCGTCTGTTTTGACAATCGTACCTAAGGAGTAAACTCCAGTCGTGCGTCGGAGCTGACACACACACTTAAAAACGTAACGAGGTCATTCGATCACTGGATTTTACTCCTCAAATTTTTCTCATACCGGGCGCCTTATATGAAAATCGATTCTTCAGGAGTAAATTCCAATAAGGGATGAAAATTTTTAGGATAGTAACCTTTTACGCGGGTGAAGCTGCGGGCAGAAGCTAGTCTCCAATAAATTGTAAATATCGATACAATGATGTTTTATCGCATCTAATATACAATATTAAACCTTATACTTCACATAGATATTACTCGTTCAGTTATATTTTTCCTTGTCATTCCTACGTCATTGTTACCACGAATTCGATGCAAGTAACAATAGATCTGTCATCGGTAATTCCAAAGTACCTAAACGTTTAAAAGTATCTTGTTCATTAGGTAAATAGTGGTTTTTAATAATATACAGAACGGAAAAATTATGAAAACAAATATTACGTAATTCGATACAAGTCTTACGAAGGCGTCTACGTTCTCAACTGGCACGTAGGCTGTGTCAATTAAAATTGAGAACATTTCTATTTTATAATCTAAATACGTAATGGAAAGGGATAGCTGTGTGGTAGCGGCTACGAATACTACCAACCCTTACTTTACTCGTGGATGTCGTAAAAGACGACTAAGAGCGTTATAGCGATCTGGGCCTACTACATCAAATGGCGTTTGGTCAACAATTACATTCCCAAGGAGGGTTGACGTCTGGCAGGCACCCGGTCATAAAACTATTGCCAATAACTTTTACAATATGTACTATGAAAGAAGAATACATATTTTATCGACCCCAAGTAATTGGGATAAGAGAACTTATACATACATACATACGATAAGCCACGAGTAAGATAGGGGAATGGTGAATTGTATTCTTACTCCGTCACCACACGGAAAGAAAGATTATAGAAGGTGTATTAGCGATTACGGCTTGCGTTTTAAATTGCCGAAGAGAGTGCAGCTGCAATTATCGTGCTACTTTGTTATCCAACTTTTACATTTCTTACAGTAGGTATATTAAAAGGTGACGATGCATTATATTCTTAGCTCATCACCACACAAGTACGAACCGGAGTTATCTGATTAGACTGCTCGATTTGCCAACTAAACTTTAATTCTTGATGACAGTAGCCAAATTTAGCTACAAATTAATTATATTTTTTTTTGGCTTAAATCACTGACAAAAAAATATATTTTTACAGATTAAAGTTAGCTAAATCGATTTATTGCTCTCAAACCAAATATCAAAAGTATACTAATTTTTTGGCGTATACTAATTTTAAATCGCGGTTGTTATTTTCAAGTTTCTGAATATATATAGTGACAAGAATTGCTGTATTAAAGATGTAAGATAACACATAAAAGTAAATAAATGTATATTGTATAGAGTTGTAATAAACACTAGATTAAAACTGTTCAGAAATTTGTTTGAACGTCAATCAACTAAACCCACCTAAACTTCTATTTCTACATACTTTAAGGCCCAACATTTACTCCCAAATAATTACATTTCAACCGCTCTTCTTATGGCCATTTGTCAGCTAGCGACGCGTGAGGCGAATAACAAAATATATTGTAATTAATGGCATCGCTGAAAACACGACAGGGTGTCTCATCATTTGCCTTTATAGTATAGTGTTGTCTCATTCTACGCTTATATGAATGAACGAGAAAGACGACAGGAGGTAGAAAGACTATAAACTGAGAACGGTAGAGGTGCAAAAAGGTTTGTTACGCCGTGAAAGAGATGATGAATATATAATGATGTTTTATAAGTTTGTTGAACTGTTCTATGCTTGCACCGTTTAGGGATAAAGCCATGAATACATCAGATAAACCTTTTTGAGGGATTACAAAATTTTGCTTTTCTATTTAATTTCATTTAGAAAGAGTTTAGGCCACCCTGTTATCAGTTTTCTTCCTACCGTTCGGGGTGGCAACACACTCTCGTAGAAAATCAACGTCTGAGTAGTGGCAATGTGATGTTTTTGATGTACCTAAACGTGATTGCCGTAAACCCAAATTTCTGAGTGGGTATTATTAATTGTTCGTGTGGTAATGGAGTAAGAATACAATTTACCACTCCCTATCTCACCCGTGGTTGATCTTACGAGACGACTAAGGGATATAAAACGCATATAACATCTATGCGAGAGAAGGAAAACTCGAAATAAAACCTTATACCAACACGTCTGACCAGCGTGGTATAGTAGGTCAATTGCCCTCCCATTATGGAGGAGGCTCGAGCCCAACAGTGGGACGTGTATGAGCTGAGATGATGATGATGATGATGATGATTGTTTGGTAGACATCGGCATAGCTGTATCATTGAAATTGCAAAGATCTATGAGCGGCAGTAACTCTTACCACCACGTGTGCTGTTTTGTTCGTGTACTCTTTTACCACCATATGCAATGAAAGAATAATAGAAAAACTTATTACAAAATAAGTAAAATTATTTACTTAGACAGGTTTGAATATGTCTTAACAAATTGTCTGTTTCTGTGTTTTAAGACGCATTAGGTTTATAATCTCTGTAAGTAACTAGTTTATGGCAATGAGACCTTCTCATTTTAGAGAAAGACTTCTAAATAATTATTATGACAAATTCGTTCACGTAGCTGACATAGTTGATTTTAGCCTTCTTTTAATAATAAAATAAATATAATTTTATTTTTCAAATAAAATTCTAATGGTAATTTGTGATAGAGCGTGTATTTAAAAATTTATGTTTTATCAAGCCTCAATTCATACGCACAAAAGTGTAAAAAAAAATATTTATGAAATTTTAACGGAATAAACTGGTAACACAAATGAATTTTACGAATTTGTTTATATATATTGAAATATTGGGTACACAGGAAAAAAAAATGTTATATGAAATAAAGGAAAATTACTAATAAAATTTACGAAAAAGGGTTGACAAAATAGTATGAAAGCAACAATGATGAAACAATTTCTTTTAATCGGCCCACAGTTCAACCCACGCTTGCAATTCTGGTTCGGAGAAAATTCGCTATAATCACTTTAACCTATTTACAGCATAATAGCTTGGCTCTTTCCAAGAATATTCCATTGAATGCTAAAGGTTAAAATATATCCCAATACGTATTTTACTTTCCGAGTGGTGATAGGTTAAGTAAGCAAGGTGTCGGGACCACTTGATATCTTGTAGAACTCGTAAATTTGGCCAAACCAAGTGTGAGCAATGTGCTATTAATTTCATTTGGGGAAGCTTATTTTGTTGAAACGAAACACAAGATTGATACAGGATTATGTATGTTATTTTTCTCAATCTTAAAAGCTGTTTATTATATTCGACAGTTTTTAAAAGCACATTAAAACGAGTATGCCAAATATTCCGACATTTTGATCATTATTTAAGAATTTTATGTACACAGTGACAATCACGCCATCAAGGCGAATCTAATCACACATTACTTCACATATTATTTAAAATCGATTCAATGGTTGAGTAGTGAATGACGAACAGACATACAAACGGAAATGCATTCATAAACACAGGTTCAATGGAGATCACCGTTTGGGCTTTTATTATTTTCTGCGGATAAACTATGGTCGGGTTACACCCCGTCCTAACCACATGGGGCGTCCAAGGAGAAAGCGTGCAACCCCATAACCTACCCGTACTGAATATTTCAATTAGTAGAGCCGGTAGTAAGGCTTTGTCTACGGTGACCCGCTTGATCCTTCGTTTGTGCTGTAGCGCGATTAGAAAAATAAAATTAGAAATACTTACCCAGACGTAATATTCATCGTACGCATCAAAATGGCGAAAAAAAAATACCTGTAACAAAAATATAAAATTTAACATTCTATTATATTTAGCATTACAGTTAATTATGTTTTAAACTCCATCCGCCATTACAAATGTACCGCATTAAGTTAATTGTATATGAGATAAAATGCGAATGAGAGGGTTATTAATTGTAAAAGTACACTGAAAATAAATATTACCTATTAAAATGTTATAAAAGACCGTACATTTTTTATGAACTTAAAGTGTTAGCTTCAAATGGTACAGATGCGTTGTGGGCGGACGATTCTTTCCTAAGCTTTTAAATGTCATGTTGAACGGTGACTATTTGATTTAAAATATCATTTAATAATGTATGTCATATTTGTTTGATGATAGATGAAAAAAAATAATGTGTCACAAACCCCTGCTCATCATCATCGTTTCTATTCGTATATGTCCCACTCTTGGGCTCGAGCCTCCACCATAATGAGAGAGAAGTTGACTTACTATTACACGCTGGTCAGACGTGTTGGTATAGGGTTATGTTTCGAGGTTTTCTGCTTTTGTATAAATATTATATGCGTTTTATATCCCTTAACCGTCTCTTACGATCACGCGCTGGTAAGACAGAGGGTTGTGAATTGTATTCTTAGTCCGTCACCACACGGAAAGCAAACTTGCCCATGCTAGTCATAAAAATCGACTAATCGCATGGCTGACGCATTCGAAAGAAAATTATAGAGGGTGGTGATTTGATTTTTTTTTATATTTATTATACGGGAAGCACAAGTATTTACTCTATGATCTATGTACATAATGACAGCTGAAATAAAACGTTTTGAAATCTAATAAACGCAATGTACGTTATGAAATATGAGCTGCGCTTGGTGCATTTAATTACAACAGAACCACAATATATTTGACAAGCGGTTAACCAACTTCACACCTTTATAAAGTACAAGTTATTAATAAGTATAATTTTATTAACTTGTTAACATAATGATTTCTAACGTTTGCGGGATGTGTACATTATACATTGGTTGTACGCGCTAATTTTAAAAATTACTGGCATGAAACGAAAATTTCTTTTATTCTTGGATAGACCATTTATTGAGGGAGGCTATAGGTTATATAATATCACGCTACGACCAATAGAAGCGGAGCATTAATGAAAAGTGTTACAAAAACGGGGCAAGTTGATTCCTTTTGAGAGCAAAACAAAAAATTATAAGTACCTATGCTCCTCTCTTTCTCCTCCTCCCTCTCTCTTTTCCTCTCCTACGAAACACAGACGAAGTTGTGCGAGTCAGCTAATAAGAAATAAAACATTTTTTTTACGATTTTTATAACTTTTGTATTTGATTAAAAAATATCACCAGTTTTATTTTATAACCTGGACTAAATTCATATTAAATTGATTGATGGATTGAGTCGAAATATTAATTAGATTATGAAACCAATTAATAAGTGAAATGTAGTCTGTATAATAGTTCTGTTTAAGACGACTCCTTGTACTAAGGAATAAATCCCTGTCTTGGGCGAGTTTAAAAATATATAAACAGACACAAATCACACTCACGAATTTTTTTTATTGTTTGTCGTGACAAACGAGCAAGCAGCGCACCTGATGGTAAGTGTAACTGCCGTCCATGTAGGTACTTTTGCAATACCAAAAGTATAGCCAGGTCGCTACCTACCAATACATACCCCAAACCCACCCAGTTGGGCTTACGGCTCTCTCAAATACTGACTGACTGATTTGATGACTCAGAATAAGAATTTATGGACGGCACAAAGAACTAGGTGGCGTGGAGCTCTGCGTGGTATTTGAACCCACAACATCGTTTACGGACGGTTTATAATCAAATAGGTGTACCATCCATCGATCCATCAGTTCGTAAACGTCCACAGTTGGACATAGGCCTCCCCACGAGAAAGCAATTCGAAACAGTCTTGCGCCATCTGCATGCAACGGTTTCCTGCGGCCTTCGTAATGTCATCAATCCACGTTAGGATATATACAATTAAATATGTCGGTAACTTTGCTCCCTTTAGATTTTATCAAAATTAGCTTATAAAAAGCATTTTTACAAGACAAATATTAAATATGATGTTGGGGACTTATAATCTATCGCTGTGCTAAATTTCCTCCAGATCCGTTCAGCGATTTTGAGTCCGCTTATTGTTTATGTTCTTTACGTTTGTACACTCCACTACGATACAAGAATTTACACTTATAACGGCGAACGAACGAACAGCCGACACAAGAAAATTTCGGTTACGTATTCCTTGAAAGAAAATCAGACATCTATTCATAACACGCTTTCTACAAAAGATATAAAAAGAGGTGTTCTTGGATGTCCTCAATCGGTCCTCTTTGAGTAATAGCAGTCACAATTTGTACGTTCAATGCTTATTGATAATATAAATCTTTAGGCGTGAATTATTTGCACGAGTTATGCGGTAAAAATGAACAATTTCTGCTGAATGTGAAGAATATATGAGGCTATTAGAACCACCGCGGCCTAACTACAAGAACCATATTTTACAATATGGAGGAAATTAAAATTAAATTTTATTAAATTTAATTTGAACATAAGCCGAAAATGTATTTGTACTGCCATCTATTGTTAAGAGCTTGTAAACAATTTTAGGTCTCGGTGGTTTTGTAGATTAACATTTTTAGATAGCGAAATTGCAATTATAAAAGTTGCAAAAATGCAGTTAGGCCACTCTGGTTTTAGCAGCCTCATATTTACTAGTATATTCTTCATTCCGGCCGTTTATTCAAGGATCTAATCATTCGAAATGAAACTATTTTTACGAATTCTAACTCTGTATAGTGAAAAACGTTATGAAATTAAGGATAAACTTACAAGCGGCTTTTCCGTAAAAATATAGTTATTTCAAATAAAAAGTAAAAAAAACTGTAATACACGCGTAAACATCTGGGATCTAATCAACATCATGGTGGCCTCGATCCTTCACTACAACAAAAGGGAATTGACCTACTTTTTATTCACAAAAGTAAAAGCGCCTACTTTTATGATATTTTTGGTACGTGCTATCCTAAATCTAGATAGAATAAAGGCTATAACATTTTTTAGTAAAGTAACCCGGGATAGAAAGGATCAATATACTTTTAATAATGGTAGGACCACGCTGTGGACAGTTCTCTGTCTACAGCCGCGGGCCAGTCCGTCCGGGGTAGTATCACACTCTCGCAGAAGATCGACGTCTGAGTTATGGCAATGTGCTATTGCGCTTCGATCGGTGAGCGAGAGAGCCAAAAGCCCAACTGGGGTGGGTTCGGGGTTTGTATTGGTAGGCAGCGGCCTAGTTATATAACCCTTGGCAAAAGTCTATGGGCGCCAGTGACACTTATCATCAGGTGTGCTGTCTGCTCGTTTGCCACCATAATCAATAAAAAAAGAAACTTTTCTTTTCTCCCCCGCAATAAAAGTAGTTGATCTTTAATGCAGGGAGATGTTTTAAAAAATAATATCCCTTTTTTTTTTTTTTTTTGGGGTGGGTTACGGTCGCCACACTCCTCGCACCACTCCGTCCGGGGTGACAGAGGGGCATAAGCACGCGCACCCGTAACCCACCCGTGACGTCGCCTTCGTCGTTGGGCCAACCACCGGAGCAGAGTGACTTGACGTCAGTGGTTGGCCCGACGGAATACCCCTGAGGAGTACCCTCTCCTCGACCGACGTCCCCCCCTCGGGTAGGATGTCGGTCTTTCCTCACGCGGTCGGCCTCTCGGCGGATGACGGACTCATTCCCCGATCCAGTCACCCGCGGCCTCGGCTAGGGCGGCATCAGGCGCAGGTAATCGCGCCTGCGCCGCCCCAGTCGCCGGCGGCGGTCCGCGTCGTCGAGGAGACGCTCCTCGCGCACGCACTCCGCCGCCTCCTTCCGCGAGACTACTGCCTCGCAGAAGGATGCGACCGCGTCCCAGTTCCTGACGCTGTCGAGCATCGCCCTGGCGATGGTCGGCAGCGTCAGGTCAGCACCGATGATTGTGACGAGTTCACGACGCTGCTCTGCCCAAGCGGCACAAACCTCGAGCGTATGCTGCGCCGTGTCCTCGTCGCAATCGCAGTGGTGGCAGGACGGTGTACTCTCCCTCCTTACGACCGTGTGCAGGAATTTGGCGAAGCATCCATGCCCCGTTAAAACCTGCACCAGTCGGAAGGAGAGCACCCCGTGCCGCCGTTTTAGCCACTGCATCAGCACCGGCCGGAAGGCCTCCACGGTCCGCACACCGAACCGAGGCCTCTCCAGCCGGACTGCCCAACGGGCAATGACGTCGCGGCGGGCGTCGACTCGCCAGGCAGTGTGCTCCCTCAACGAGACCACACCGCCCTCCGCTCGCACCCCCAACATCCGCCGATACAAATCGGCGAGCATTTCCGCTTCCAGGTCCCATGGAGGGGTCCCGGCCAACAGACACGCTGCCTCCGTCGACAAAAAAAATAAAATAATATCCCTACTAATATTATAAATGTGAATGTAAATTTGTTTGTTACGCTTTCACACTAAAACTACTGAACCGATTATCATGAAACTCTGTACACATGTTCTTCGAGGTATTAGAAAGGACATAGGATACTTATTATTAAAAAAAAATACAAAGGTTAATTTCCTTGTATGTATACTATTTTTAAATATTGAATCACATTGATTCAGTTCTATTGGAATGTATGGTCTTTGATATTTATTTAAGGACTTCAACGCGAGCGAATCCGCTGGCAAAAGCTGGTATATGATATAATACTAGATTGTATAAAGTGTCTCAATTACAGATCAAGTTTACCAATAGTTAAAGATTATTCTAGAAATTATTCGCGTTCAGATTATATTGACATGTAAATGTGCTTCAATTTCAGCCCTTATAGGATTACGTCTGTAACGATTATTTTATGTTGTTACATGCCATTATTTTGCTGTTGTAAATGAAGGGGATTTTATAAGCATTCTTAAATGTAACTGCTGAATTGTACGGTTGTATTATAAATGGGAGTATAAGCACCTGTAGGTTTATTCTATGTTTCAGCATATTCGCTTGCGTGGATTAAGAATTTTGTATATTATTAATACGTTTAATACTGTGTGATATACTCATCATACTGTGGCATTAATAATAATATCCACAATATATCGATTAACATTTTTGTTATGTCTTCAGTTATTATAACAGCTGTGGTTCCAAAGAAAATGTGATGCGCAATGTCTTATTGTTAACTATATGCTACCATTTGTGTTGTAAGCTTTAATTGTTATTATTTACTATGCATCATTATTCATTTTGTCAGATTTGCTAGCTTTTAGACACTGCTGTGTTCAGTGATCTTTTTTATCACAGGGCCCTACCCCATCTGCGCTTATCCAGAAAGATTTTGAGCTACAATACACATTATATATATTTTCCGTGTGGTGACGGAGCAAGAATACTATTCACCACCCCATATCTTACATGTAGGTGATCGTACGAGACGACTAAGGGATATAAAACGCATATAACATCTATGCGAGAGAAGGAAAACTCGAAACAAAACCCTATATCAACACGTCTGACCAGCGCGGTATAGTAGGTTAATTTCCCTCCCATTACGGAGGAGGCCCGAGCCCAACAGTGGGATGTTATGGGCTGTGATGATGATGATGATGACACATGTATTATTAGTTCAAAAAATTCTCGATGTGAAGACTATCTAATACAATAAGTACTTAGATACACTAAGCACTAATCTTACTTACAACTTTATATTAGCATATAAAATATAGAGCCCTGGGAACGATACAACTTTGAATATTAAAATAGAAAACGCACAATGCATAAGATTTAATGCAGAATAGCACTATGAGGCAGGATGCGTATTTATAGAGATTTTCCGCTCAGCATCTTTTCACATGCGATTCCATTGGGATGCGTTTTATTTTTAACAATTGTTACTATTGATTCATTGAATAAAAGGACAGGAAACTTAAAGAATTTCTCGTACAATATCCTGCAGTGTTTGAATACACATATACGTTTGTGGTATCTGGTTCAGCCATAATCTTTTGTATTTATATTTGAGAATTATATCGTGGTCGAACGAAATTAATCACATTGGAACTAATAATATTTTATAGTAAAGTAGTTAATAAAATATTAAAAATTAACTTTCCATGTGGTGACGGAGTAAGAATACAATTCACCACTCCCTATCTTAGCCGTGGTTGATCGTAAGATACGACTAAAGGACATGCATATAAATTCTATGCAAGAGAAAAAAAAGTTTTTGTTCAACCAACACGTCTGACTAGCGTGGTATAGTAGGTCAATTTCCCTCGTGGTGTGGAGAAGGCTCAAGCCCAGCAATGGTACATATATAAGCTGAGATGATGAATAAATAATTTAGATATCATTTTGTCATCAAAGGTATTTATTATAACTAGTGTGTGTGTTGCAAGCAATGACTTTTAGCACTGAAACGCGCACTCTAAATGTAAGGCTTATAACAAAACTTAAAGTCGTTTGCTACGTTATCAGGGCTATATTTGCTATTTCTCTATAATATGATAAACTCTTGACTAAGCTGAAGACCGATGACGGCACTGTCATTTCATCCCAGGGTGAGATCTTGGGAGAGGTCGAAAGGTTCTATGGACAGTTATATAAATCATCCCGAAGTCCTGTTGTCGGCTTGGTCCAAGATCCCAGATCCAAGCTAACTCGGCACTATACCGAAGAAATCCCGGACATTAGCTTGTGCGAGATCAGAATGGCTCTCGAAAAACTACGAAACGGTAAGGCACCGGGAGATGACGGAATTACGGCAGAGCTACTGAAGGCAGGCGGTAAGCCGGTCTTAAAAGCCCTTCAAAAGCTATTTAATTCCATTATCCTCGGGGGCGACGTTCCAGAGTCGTGGACCGGGAGTGTGGCGGTGCTGTTTTTCAAGAAGGGCGACAAAGCTCTTCTAAAGAACTACAGACCCATCTCACTCTTGAGCCACGTCTACAAGTTGTTTTCGAGGGTCATTACCAATCGACTCACGTGCGAGCTTGATGACTTCCAGCCGCCCGAACAAGCTGGCTTCCGAAAAGGCTATAGCACCATAGACCATATTCTCACGCTTCGGCAGATTATCCAGAAGACCGAGGAGTACAATCGGCCTCTGTGTATAGCGTTTGTGGACTATGAGAAAGCCTTTGATTCAGTCGAAACTTGGGCGGTGCTGCAGTCCCTTCAGCGGTGCCAAATCGACCATCGTTATATAGAAGTGCTGAAGTGTTTGTATAGGAACGCCACAATGTCAGTCCGTATCCGGGATAAGAGTACGAAACCGATCCAGTTGCAGAAAGGCGTGAGACAGGGAGATGTCATCTCTCCGAAACTGTTCACCACTGCACTGGAAGATGTCTTCAAGCTCTTAGACTGGACCGGACTAGGTATTAACATTAACGGCGAATACATCACTCACCTTCGATTTGCAGACGATATCGTCGTTATGGCAGAATCCATGGAGGACCTTGGCACCATGCTCAACGATCTCAGCAGGGTATCCCAACTGGTGGGGTTACGAATGAACATGGACAAGACGAAAGTCATGTCAAATGCCCATGTCATTCCTGTACCGGTCCTAGTTGGCAATGCGATTCTCGAAATTGTCGATCATTATGTTTACCTTGGACAAACAGTCCAGTTAGGTAGATCCAATTTCGAGAAAGAGGTCAGCCGACGAATCCAACTCGGTTGGGCAGCGTTCGGGAAACTTAAGAGGATCTTCTCGTCCAACATACCTCAGTGTCTGAAAACACAGGTCTACAACCAGTGTGTGTTACCAGTGATGACTTACGGCACGGAAACGTGGTCCCTAAATGTAGGCCTCATAACCAAGCTCAAAGTCGCTCAGCGTGCTATGGAGCGAGCTATGCTCGGGATTTCTCTGCGTGATAGAATCCGTAATACGGAAATCCGCAGAAGAACGGGTGTAACCGACATAGCACGAAGAATTAGCGCGCTGAAGTGGCAATGGGCTGGCCACATCGCTCGAAGAACCGACAACCGCTGGGGAAAAAAGGTTCTAGAGTGGCGACCACGTACCGGACGACGCAGTGTAGGACGCCCCCCCACTAGGTGGACAGACGATCTAGTTAAAATTGAAGAGAGATTGATTGAATTTTGAAGATGCAGACGGCACAGAACCGCACTCTGTGGCATACCATGAGGGAGGCCTACGTCCAGCAGTGGACGGCGATGGGCTGAAATGATGATGATGATGATAAACTCTGGTATTCGTTAATGCCTAAAAGAACGAGTGTAACTGGTATAGAGAAACCCTAAGATTTAGAACGTTGAAGTAGTAACAGGCAGGTGATATCGCTTATAAAAACGATAAGTTGGATTAGAGTTTCTAGAGAGGCGACCGTGAATCGGACGACGTAGCGTAGGATAACTAGGTAGACTGACGATATCTTAAAAGTCACAAGGAAAATTGGATGCAAGGGGTACAAGACCGTTCAAATTTTATTCTCGTCGAGAGGTTTACGTGTAACAATAGACATCTACGGATTGGTTGGATGGATAGAATTAATTTCGTTCTTGTATATTCTACAACCCGTTCATATTTCTAAATATAAGGTTCTCTAAAGGAGTTAATACCATAACTAAGAAAGACGTTTACAATAAACAATATCGGGTAGATGGCACACGTCACCTTAAAGACGAAAATATAATACGATGCGAGAATTGAATGTCCTACAATAGTTCACGGTGGTGTAAGTGGCAGCACGATTGGAACGGATTTTAAATAGGTATGGGTTCGAATTCCACTTGTACAATCATTTTTCGCTCGTAATCGGGTTTTTATAAATAATCAAGAGAATGCTAAATTTCAGTAATTTGGACGGTTACAATGTTATTACCTACCCAGGAAAGGGAATCGTCACCGTCTCTAGACGTTTAACTGGTTTTTACAACTACCACGGCAAAATAAGGGGGGAAATAGAACATTATATTAACGAAGGTAATACTAAGCTTCTATTCGTATACAATTAACCTATATCGTCAGACTTCTAAAATGTTTCGCCTATTGACTTAGGAAATATAAGTGTTATACCCAGCCATAATATTCGCAATAAATTGATCCATTTACCTAAAAGCATAATCTACTCTGAGCGCTGATAAATAGATCCTTTAGAGGAAAAATGCACTACTTCCGCTTTTGTCTTGGTGTTATTTTATTTTGTAATCCATTCTAATGAAAGCTCCTGAAAGCATTCATCGATAGAAATATCGGAGAAATTATAGTATATTCCTTCATATCTTGTAGTTTTGGGGTTTTATTTTTATTTAAGAGTGTGCTTAACTTCGAGTGATGGTACTTACCCCTGGGTTCACAATTTATCACACAAATAAAGAAAGAAAGGAAAAGAAAGGGCAGCGAATTGTATTATTACTTTTATCACTGCACAGATGGCCAAAGTATTTAAGATATACCGTGCCAAACGTCGCATGGATTATGATTTCCGGGACAATAATTTTTGTGATCCATAAGTTGTTGTTCTGAGTCTAGGTGTAGTTTTCATACCTTTTGTTTTAATTGCTTATAGTGGCAAAAGAGTAAGAAGCACAGCTGATGGAAAGTGATGTAAGGCTTGCCTACCAATAAAACCCAAACCCACTGAAAAAGTTGGGCTGCCAGCTCTCTCGCTCACTGAATGAAGCACAACACATTGCCACTGCTCAGGCGTCGATTTTCTACAAAAGTGTGATACTACTTCAGACGGACCGGCCCGCAATAGGAAGACAAACAAACTATCAAAAATATGGCTCTACCACTATTAAATTTATTTGTTTGCAAAATTCCACGCAATACAGTGAATATTTGTTTAGTGTTATTAGAAAATGCGCCAATCAAAATGTCCAAAATATTAATTTGTAAAAACAATATGTTATAACAATATATTAAAATTATTTAATGGCCAGATGGAAATCTAGACCAGATCGGTCATGTACTGAAGGACAGTGGAGTCAAGAGTCTCCGAAACCGGCGAGCGTGTATGAAAAGAATTATGAATGTTGAGGAACCGAGTGAAGTATGCAAGGACAGAGTTCTCTGGCACTCTGTTCTCTTTGCCTACCCTGCAAGGGATATGGCGTGATGGTATGTATGTACGTTGATAATGGCAGACTATGGTCTGGACACACGCTATCTGTTCCGTCTGGGGCGATGTAAGGGCGGCGCGTGCCTCATAACCCACCGTATTCCCTTGCCATCGCCATTGGGCCGCCTATTGGTACCTAATCCTTGAAGTCCGTGGCGTGTAATTAGTATAGAATAATCCAAAGAAACGATATATAAATTATTTAATCACTTTATCATTCAATTAATGTTGTCTTAATTACTTTGGAGACATAAATTACTATTGTTACTTTAAATTAAAATATCAAAGACTAATTTGTACGAAGTTTCAACGACATAACAATTGAAACTTGACAGAACTAAATTGAATCCGAATAATAAACTTTTAATCTAGAGAAATAATATATTTGAACATCTAAGATTCCTTAATTATTTACTGTTTAAGTACAATTCATGATTAATGACTGAAGAGGCCACCGACACCTGTGTCTTGCCTACGGCGTAGAGAAGTACGTGTACGGCAGGTTATGGGCCCGCGCGCCGATCCTACCGTCGACCCATGACTATACAAAGGGTTATCTTTTGAAATTTTAGCACAATTATTCTCCTACTCTTATCCCAATTACTCGGGGTTGATAAAATATGTAGATACTCTTCTTTCATAGTATATATGGTAAAAGTTATTGGCAATGGTTTTATGACCAGCCGTCTGTCAGACGTCAACCCTCCTTGGGAATGTAATTGTTGACCAAACGACATCAGATGGAGTATGCCCAGGTCGTTATAAGGCTCTTAGCCGTCTTTGACGACATCCTCGAGGAAAGTAAGGGTTGGTAGTGTTCGTAGCCTACCACACAGCTTTTGAAATTATACCTCAATATATTTATATATAAGGCTAACATTTCACATTCACTACCCTTAGAATTTTCTCTGCACTACATTTAAAAATGTAAACAAAATCAGAAGAGATAAGATATACAATGCGAAAGTGGGTGGATGTAGGTACCGGGGGAGACCGAGACTATCCTACCTAGACCAGATTGGTCAAGTACTGAAGGAAGGCGGAGTCAATAGTCTCCGAAACCGGCGAGCGTGTATGAAGAGAATTATGAATGTTGAGGAAGCGAGTGAAGTATGCAGAGATAGAGTTCTCTGGCACTCTGTTCTCTCTGCCTACCCTGCAAGGGTTATGGCGTGATGATATGTATGTATGTATGTGTAAACAAAATCATTCAATATTAACGACGAACAAGACGTTGATCGGAATAACAAGTTGGTTACTTTACGTACCTACCCACATTAGCCCAATAGGTAAGGCGGTTGGAACGGATTTCCAATACGTTTATGATCAAATCCTACATGTGGTAATTCCTTATTGTTTAAAAATAAATTTTAATAAACAACCTAGCATATCAAATACTAAATAAATAATTTATATTCTCATATATAAATACTCTCAAAGTTTTAGTTTCAAAGGTCGCAATACAATCGTTTCGATCACAAAGATTGATTGACCCGTACGAACCATTTAACCTTTAGAATAGACGATACAATTATAACACCCCATTAAAGTTTATAAATCACAGGTAATAGATCCCACTTGGGGTCGACGATATAGCAGGTCACCTTTGTATAATATATATATATCTGTTCTGGAAATTACTAATATTAATATATTTAAAAATAAAATAAAAAAGGTACTTCTAGAGAAAGCTTATTACTCAATTAATGATTATTTAAATGATAAATTGAATTGACTGATATGTAATAAAAGTATATTTTGCATGGCCCCGCGTCTATATAACCATTTGCCTAAATCTGTTCTGGAAATTACTAATATTAATATATTTAAAAATAAAATAAAAAAGGTACTTCTAGAGAAAGCTTATTACTCAATTAATGATTATTTAAATGATAAATTGAATTGACTGATATGTAATAAAAGTATATTTTGCATGGCCCCGCGTCTGTATAACCATTTGCCTAAATCTGTTCTGGAAATTACTAATATTAATATATTTAAAAATAAAATAAAAAAGGTACTTCTAGAGAAAGCTTATTACTCAATTAATGATTATTTAAATGATAAATTGAATTGACTGATATGTAATAAAAGTATATTTTGCATGGCCCCGCGTCTGTATAACCATTTGCCTAAATCTGTTCTGGAAATTACTAATATTAATATATTTAAAAATAAAATAAAAAAGGTACTTCTAGAGAAAGCTTATTACTCAATTAATGATTATTTAAATGATAAATTGAATTGACTGATATGTAATAAAAGTATATTTTGCATGGCCCCGCGTCTGTATAACCATTTGCCTAAATCTGTTCTGGAAATTACTAATATTAATATATTTAAAAATAAAATAAAAAAGGTACTTCTAGAGAAAGCTTATTACTCAATTAATGATTATTTAAATGATAAATTGAATTGACTGATATGTAATAAAAGTATATTTTGCATGGCCCCGCGTCTGTATAACCATTTGCCTAAATCTGTTCTGGAAATTACTAATATTAATATATTTAAAAATAAAATAAAAAAGGTACTTCTAGAGAAAGCTTATTACTCAATTAATGATTATTTAAATGATAAATTGAATTGACTGATATGTAATAAAAGTATATTTTGCATGGCCCCGCGTCTGTATAACCATTTGCCTAAATCTGTTCTGGAAATTACTAATATTAATATATTTAAAAATAAAATAAAAAAGGTACTTCTAGAGAAAGCTTATTACTCAATTAATGATTATTTAAATGATAAATTGAATTGACTGATATGTAATAAAAGTATATTTTGCATGGCCCCGCGTCTGTATAACCATTTGCCTAAATCTGTTCTGGAAATTACTAATATTAATATATTTAAAAATAAAATAAAAAAGGTACTTCTAGAGAAAGCTTATTACTCAATTAATGATTATTTAAATGATAAATTGAATTGACTGATATGTAATAAAAGTATATTTTGCATGGCCCCGCGTCTGTATAACCATTTGCCTAAATCTGTTCTGGAAATTACTAATATTAATATATTTAAAAATAAAATAAAAAAGGTACTTCTAGAGAAAGCTTATTACTCAATTAATGATTATTTAAATGATAAATTGAATTGACTGATATGTAATAAAAGTATATTTTGCATGGCCCCGCGTCTGTATAACCATTTGCCTAAATCTGTTCTGGAAATTACTAATATTAATATATTTAAAAATAAAATAAAAAAGGTACTTCTAGAGAAAGCTTATTACTCAATTAATGATTATTTAAATGATAAATTGTATTGACTGATATGTAATTACTGCTTTATTGTTGTAATGTTTTTGTTTTATATTATTTAATTATCTGATATTATTAATATTGTATCTCCATTTATGCACGGGATCTTCCGTAGGGAAGATACCCGGTCCTTTGGTAGGCTTACATGGGGATATGGATCCAACACGCAGAGGCCTTTAGAGAAATTTAATCTAAATATTGGGATGGGACACCTACCGATGACATTCCACGTCTGCACATAACATACGTGGAATGCCAGCACTAAGTGTAAAACTATTGTGTGATGATGGTATCTAATATATGAATATGAGAGTGGGTGCTTAGTGGACTGGTTCATCTTATATCTATGAAATTATAAACTGTCGTCTGCCTTCAAACCCATGTTAAGAGATGAACGGTGGCAGACGGTGACTCGCCAACTCACTGAATGGGCCCCCTAAATAGTCGCCACAGACACATAAGTCATACGGGCAACAGAGGGCAACATTGGTGTAAGTGGCTAGGGGTGTCGAGCGGTGCGGCGCCGGTTTCACCATTGAGTCTGCGATAAACAGACCCTTGGTTTCCCCGTAATTATGCCCTTGAAAATGACACTTCCACCCCCGAGCATATAGCTCTGGCGACCCCTCTCTGACCAGCTGTTTAAGGCAAGCCAGAGCTGAGAGTCCTTCGGGCACTCTTCGGTTTCCATTCTAGCCAGCCAATGAAGGCCAGCTGGAGACGAGTCCCTGGTCGACTCTCTGGAGTATTCAGGACCGCAGTGTCGCCACTCACATTCAGCTCGCCACAAGCTGCCCTGCGGTTTATTCATTATCAAGGCTTTCCTGTAAATCTTGTGATACATTTTTTTTTTATATCAAAAGAACTTAAGGAGCCATATAATGTTCCTCCGAGTTTTGCGTTAGCCTCATGGTGAGGTAACGACTGGCCCGGAGGTTTTTAATATTATTATTATTAATATTATTATTATTGAGATCGTTTATTTCTTTATTTCATATTTATACATTTTTAAATAGATTATAGGGATAAACAAACACGCACACATACATATACAGTAAAAAACAAAACAAAAAAAAAAAAACTACAAACACACAATCTATTTAAAAGAGTAAAAATAGTATAGCACCGGCAGCGGGTGTAAGGACCAAACTACCGGTGGTTAGGGATCCAGAGAGAGAAACCTCCTCACAATTCGTGCCGTGTCGAGGAGAACTGCCTTCTGCATCTGACTCTTGACCCAACCACCTAACGCGAGCCTCGAGAGATGTTGGTCGAGGCTCTTAGCCATTAAGCCATTGACCGAAACAACTATCGGTACAATGATCGCCGAGTCCACATCCCACATATCGACAATCTCGTGAGCCAAGTCCAGATATTTAACTTGTTTATCTTTCTCAGCCTTCACGAGATTCTCGTCATGTGGAACGGTAACGTCGACTATCATTGCACGACGCTCTAGACGATCTATCACCACGATATCAGGCTTGTTGGCTACAACAGTCCTATCAGTGATGATAGATCGATCCCAGTACAATGTGACATGACTATTTTCGAGAACTGCTTCTGGTACATACCTATAGTACGGCATTTCTACGTTGACAAGTTTGTACCGCAAAGCAAGTTGCTGGTGGATTATCCTGGCTACTTGATTATGTCTGTGCAAGTACTCGCCGTTAGAAAGACTAGAACAGCCGGAAACGATATGCCTGAGGGACTCACCTGGTCGGTGGCATGCACGACAGATGTCGGCTGTGCCATCCCTCAAGATATATTTCCGGTAGTTCTTGGTCATTATAACTTCGTCCGCAATTGCACAGACAAAACCCTCAGTCTCTCCGAAAAGATTGCCGAAACGTAGCCAGGCTACCGAGGCTAAACTGTCTACTTCGGGACCATTTAGGGCCCTGTAGAATCTGCCATGCAGCTCCTTGCTCTGCCATACATCCTTGCGGTCGTTGGTACTTAGTACTATAGGACTGCACCAATTCTCCTTAGCCAACCGCAGCGGGGTGAGTCCACTATCTACTGCGACCATATCACGATGCACCACCTTTGTCATCCGTAAAAAATAATTTCTAAGGTTGCACACCTCGCGATTATGGAGGGACTTAGCATTTAGAAAGCCTCGTCCCCCACACTTTCGCGGGATGTACAACCTCATCACAGACGAACGCGGGTGATGCATCCTGTATGTTGTCATTAGTGTGCGGACTCTTCTATCTATAGTGTCTAGCTCAGTTTGAGTCCACTTGAGTATGCCAAAGGAGTACATTAGGATTGGCATAGCCCAAGCGTTGCAGGCACGCACCTTATTGCCACCTGATAAAAGGCTGTTGAAGACCTTTTTTAAGCGGCCAAAGAAACGCTCCTGCAACGCCTGTTTCATATCCGCATCCGTAATGTTTAACGACTGTGACATACCCAAGTACCTGTAGGTATCCGTTACGAGAAGTGGTCTAAGATGAAATGTGTCAGAGAGTACACTCTGGGATTGTACTATCCTTCCTCGCTTGACATGCATGACCGCACATTTATCTACACCAAATTCCATCTTGATGGAATTACTAAAAGTCTCAGTAACTTTTAGTAATTCCACCAGCTGTGTACCTGGTGCAAATAATTTGAGGTCATCCATGTAAAGTAAGTGGGATATCACCTGACCACCTCGGCGTAACTTGTAGCCTAGCCCTGAACGCTCCAATAATGTACTTAGCGGGTTCAGTGCTAAGCAAAACCAAAGTGGACTCAAACTATCACCTTGAAAAATGCCCCGCCTGATTGATATCGGTTCGCCAGTCCCTCGACGCTGCTGACAAGTTGGATAGCTAAGAACAGTTTTCCACTGCCCCATACAGGACTTCAAGAAAGTACGTAGCGTGTTATTTATTTTGTAAAGCTCTAGTACCCTCAGGAGCCATGTATGAGGCACTGAATCGAAAGCCTTCCTATAATCTATCCAACATGTCGACAGGTCCTTTCGGTTACGACGAACTTGTTGGCCAATAGTCATGTCAATAAGGAGGAGCTCCTTAGTACCACGGCAACCACTACCACATCCATTCTGAAAGTCACTTATAATAGAATTTAGTTCAATATGTCTAGAGATTTTGACTCTCAGAATCGATGTCAGGAGTTTATAGATAGATGGTAAACAAGTTATGGGCCTGTAGTTAGAGGGTGCCGTAGTACTACCGTTTTTAAAGATTAGATGGGTAATACCAGTTGTCATAAAATCCGGTAACGAGGCAGAGTTTATGGCTGACTGAAATTGAGATGACAAGCAAACATGTGAACTGTAAAGCCGTTTCAACCAAAAATTGTGCAGTCCGTCCAGCCCTGGAGATTTCCAATTTGATAACGGACGTAAAGCATCCGCTACGTCTTGCGGTGTTATAGTTACAGCATCCATTTGTGACATATTTTCACAAGCTTGTTTGACATCCCGTATCCAGTCACCCTCAGTATGAGTAACAGCTACTGACCAAATATTTCGCCAAAATGCGACTGTTTCGTCGATATCCGGTAATTTTCTGCCACTCAAACTATGCTCTGATCGTTCCCAGCTTCTATATACCCATTTCTGATCCTTTTCGAATGTCCGATTCAGAGTGTAGCGATCCATACGTTTTTTGAATCTACGAATGCGACTAGCCCACGCGTAGACTTTCTGTTTTAGATAGTCGATGCGCTCTGTGATTTGTGACATATAATTTTGAGGATCAATGTTAGTATTATATTATATTATTATTGACATTATTATTGTTGTTGACATTATTATTATTGTTGTTGTTGACATTATTATTATTATTATTGTTGACACTATATAATTAAGTGATTTATTTCAATTGGCTAAACATATTGTATTTGTTCTGAGGGCATTAGCTCTTTTGCATGCCGCTTGACGGTCAAATATGGTGATACATTGAATACCTGTAATAACTAATATTTTATACCCATATTTCGCAAAATAAATGATTTGATTTGATTTGATTTTGATATATTCTTATCTGATCAAATGAGTTTTTTTTTTTGGAGTTTATTGGAGTTTCTTAAGAATCGATTTTCATATAAGGCGCCCGGTATGAGAAAAAATTGAGGAGTAAAATCCAGTGATCGAATGACCTCGTTACGTTTTTGGTGCGCAACCTATTCTGCGCACATTTCACTTTCTAACGTGAGATAACACTTCACTGAACAGTTTTAATAAATGTGAATAAAAATATATATATTATTTTTAGTCAAATAGGATTTTTTTTGCGCCTGTTTTGATAATCGTACTTAAGGAGTAAACTCCAGTCGTGCGTCGGAGTTGACACACACACTTTTTTATTGCTTATATGTGGTAAACGAGCAACCAGTAAGTGTTACTGAACTTTACAATACCAGATGTACAGCTAGGCCACTCATCACTGCCTACAAACCAAACCTTTAATAGTGGTAAGACCACGCTGTTGAGTCTACAGCCGGGGGCCGGTCCGTCCCGGGTAGTACCACACTCTAGCAGATAATCGATGTACTATTACGCTTCGTTCGGTGAGCGAGGGAGCCGGCAGCCCAACTGGGTGGGTTTAAGGATTCTTATAGTAGGCAGCGGCCTAGCTATAACCTTGGTATAGCAGGGGTCCATGGGCAGCAGTGACACTTACCATCAAGTGCGCTTGCTCGTTTGCCACCATATACGCAATAGAAAAAAAATCTTAAGTTGGGTTTGCCAGCTCTCTCGCTCACCAAATGTACAACAGTACATTACCAGTTGCCACTGCTTAGACGTCGGTTTTCTGCGAGAGTGTTGTACCTCGGTCGGACCGGCCCGCGACTATAGACAGAAACCTGTTATCAGCGTGATGCTATCACTACTGAATGTAATAAATTACTATAGTTTATCGCCCTCAGTTACAATAAGAAAGAAAATAGACAAGACAATGTAATCAGAATCCTAATTCTGTGAACGTTGCTTGCGTAGTCCGGAACGTTGACAATAGGACGGCAGTGGCGCCTTGGCGCGCTAGTTACGCGATACCTGTCTATTCATTTTGTCGACTATATGAAATACATAGAATGGACATGCTTTTTATTGTCTTTGGTGGCATACAACTAGTCCGCGTAGGATGTAACAGCATCTGAGGGTAACATACTAAGTCCAACAAAAAAAAAAAAAGAAGGTGGCATACAAGTTAGCAGGATATGACAGAAAAGAATACTTGCATTTTTAGCAGGAAGACGAATTTAGTCATTTTTTTTATTTAAAAAAATCACTAGATATTTATTTTGCTATTAATTTATAATCATATAAACACAGCAAATAATTTCATTCATTTAAAAATCTATTTAAAAAAAAACTTGAACTGTAAAGAAAATCATTCTAGCTTATTATTAAAATCGCGATCAAATATCCATTTAAAATCGTCATGGAGGTTATTTATTTCTTCAAAATCTTTGTCAGCTTTCTATGTTTGTGTAATTAAAGTAGTGAAGGATAATTGAAAAATGTCATCGGATACCCTATGGGCGTACCTACTATTGCACGAGGTAGGCAACCTCGTTATAAAATTAATAGAATAAAATCTATAATCTATAGTTGTGTTTTCTTCTTGTGGTGTAAATTCGATATCTTCAAGCACATTTTTAATTATTTAAGTTTTAAATTATTTTTATTATTTGTTTATTCATCATCATCATCTTAGCTCATATATGTGCTACTGACGGGCTAGAGCCTCCTCCATAATGCGAGGGAAATTAACCTATTATACCAAGTATTATGTTCACTATTTGACATAGGCGTAAATCCATAATCGCTTCGCCTGGCAGATGAGGTGGAACTCGCAATTAGTGAGCTTGCTCATTTTGAACCCTGAGAAGGTTGAAAGCCTTGTTTTACAATTAACACAGAACACACTGTTTTCTTCATCTCAACTCATATATGTCCCACCGACGGACTCGGGCCTCCTCCGTAATGGGAATGAAATTTACCTACTATACCACGCTGGTCAGATATTATGTTGGTATAGATAGGGTTTTGTTGCGAGTTTTTCTATTATATGCGTTTTGTATCCCTTTGTCGTCTCTTACGATCACCCACGGGTGGTGCATTGTGTTGTTACTCCGTCACCATACGGAAAGTTATTGTTTGTTTAATAAATAATTTAAATGCTGGGTTCTTTTAAACTTAATATGTACATGAAAGACATTATGATAAGCTAGACGTTGTGTAGCCATATCTATAGAGCAAACATGTGACATTATTATTTTTATAATTAATGATTTCTGATGTTTGCATAAGTTGTATATATATTATATATAAATTAAAAATATTTTTACTAATTTATGGCGATTGTATAAGATTTTTATATTACTGAAATTTTAGATACTTTTCATGTTTTGAATGCTCACGAGACTGAAGGCATTTCACACCCAATATTCATCGTTTCAAATATTCCATTAAGTAACATAGTATACAGGATGGAAGTAGACCGCTCCCGAAAACAAAGACAGGGGACCCTACTAGTCCCACTGGTAATGATAGGCTAGAAAATAAATCGATTCGGATGAAAAATAAATTTTTATTTCACCACGCGAGGTCGTTGAACTCTTGAACATATGATCGTGAGTTTTAAATAGATTGCGTCTTTTCTCATCTGAGTAAAGTGACGTATTTTTTATGGAATTATCGTTACATGTCACTGTCCTAGTACGATGGAATGTGAAAATATTTAAAATTCGTTGCGAAATAAAAAAAAACTTTTTCATCCGAATCGATTTTTTTCTAGCCTATCATTACAAGTAGGACTAGTAGGGTCACCTGTCTTTGTTTTCGGGAGCGGTCCACTTCCACCCTGTAGGTATAGATAAGAGATGAAGAGTTTAAAATAAGTTCGTTCTATTTTAAGTTATCTTTTTACCTGGTACAGGACCTCTAAATCGCACGGCTAAATAACTTTGGAAGGTATGCTAGCGTTTAATGAACACATCAGCACTATACCAAACCTAACTTTTCGTCTTTCAGAAAATTAAGTAAATCTGGCACTTTTATTCTTTTGGTTCATCACAGCCTATAAACGTCACACTGTTGGGCTCGGGCCTCCTCTGTAATGGGAGGGAAATTAACCTACTATACCGCGCTGGTCAGACGTGTTGGTATAGCTCTATATATCTCTTGGTCTAAAAACAAAATCGCATACGTAAAAAAGTATAAATCAAATTGACAAATAAATACACTACACGTAATAAAATATCGTTACGCTTACAATAAATCACACACGTCATGTCGGATAATTTTTCACGCATTCGACGCACGCCATTTTAATTTAAAAATAACAACTTACTTTTAACGTTCCGTTGCATGTTCTCTCTGGATTTGCATAAACGTCTGATGTTAAATAAACTTTAAATCAAAACAAATTGAGTGCACAGATGGCGTAGTGGTTAAAATACCGACCTTCCGTGCAAGTGTCATGGGTTCGATTTTACAAATATAATATTACACATCGGACTGACCATGAACACTTTGTTCGAAAAGCTGGCCAAAGAAAATTAAATACAAACGTCATTGAATCACTAAAATTTGATTTGTTTATATATTATAATTTTAGGATGATCCTATAATAGGAAGGATGTGTAGGTCTTGAGGGGACCGAGACTCACCTACCTAGACCAGATTGGTCACGTACTGAAGGAAGGTGGAGTCAAGAGTCTCCGAAACCGGCGAGCGTGTATGAAGAGAATTATAAATGTTGAGGAAGCGAATGAAGTATGCCAGGATAGAGTTCTCTGGCACTCTGTACTCTCTGCCTACCCTGCAAGGGATATGGCGTGAAGATATGTATGTATAATTTTTTTATTTTTTATAATACCTCGCTTAAACATTAGAAATCAAAAAACGTATTTTTGTGTTTCTAATTATCTGTTTATATTTATGCTTTGCATTGCAATTAAACGCTCATCAGGTGTCGCATGGTGTATAACAATAAGAACCTCCAAGTCGTCGTGATTGAAGATATATCAAGCAGTAGTATCGATAAGTAGATTTGTAACAAATACCCATGCGAATGGAATGATGGATTGTTGTCAATATATAATATTTGATAGCGGAATCGGTATCGACAGAAAAATGTTTCATTTGCAAACAAGAACGTATACTATGAATCATTGATAGTGTCTTTACAACGGCAACTGTAATATATTACAGCCGCTTTGATTGGATTTAATAAAAAGACAATTGACAATTATGTTTTTTTGTACTCCCTTTTCTTCTTCTCCATTCATTTGGGTTTGATTCCCTTCGACTCAAATAGTGAATTGTAATCTTATTCCCTCACCACACGGAAAAAATGACAAAATATAATATTTACCGTGAAAGTAAAATATTTAGTAATAAAAAATAAATAAAATGCATTTTTTTATATAAAATCGTTTGCCTTTTCTTTTGGCAATTAATCAAAAATGTGGGCAAAGGAAAAGAGATGTAAATTTCGGAAAAGTAAAAGTCGAATACAAACAATAAAAATTAGAACGTAAACACAGTTTTATTTTGTACGAGTCAATTCCCGCCGTTTCACTCGCATAGTTCCCGTTCGCGGGTAAAAAAAAAGTATAAATAAAATACAATCCATGTTACTCTCTAATAATGTAGCTTTCCAGTGGTAAAAGAATTTTCAAAATCGTTTAAGTAGTTTCGGCGTGAAAGCGTAACAAAGAAACAAACTTACAATCACATTTATAATATTAATAAGTGTAACTCGCGTAAACAACAAGGAATCGTTGTCTAAGTTCTCTATGTCCACGGCTAAGGGGGTCACCAACGCAACTACTAAGCGTGTTTATTATGGCCTTATACTCTACTTGTATCAGGAGGTCTATAACTGAACATGAGCTGACGGATGGTTGAATAGATCTAAGTTAAGAACAAAAGGATCACGTACAAAAACTCGATTGCGTCTCAATTGGATCTCTCCGCATTCTTTACTACGGCCTTGACGCGTCAAACATCTCGTTCTATGAATGCACTTTTAGATATATGCAATATTTGAAGGTGAACTGCCTTTGCACGCCTGGATGCGTTCTGTTTTGAAGTCGTAATATGACAAAGTAAAAATAGAAGGTCAAAAGTAACCAATATTAGTGATTGGGCCGAATAATAGAAATAATAAAAATTTCATTAGTTGTAGGACAGCCTCTACAGCCGGAGGTATACATAGGACCACCTGGTGTAGCACTAGACTCATGCAGAAAATCGACGTCTGAGCAGTGGCTGCGCTGTTGCGCTTTGTACCATAAGCGAGAGAGCCGTAAGCCCAACTTTATGGGTGAGTTTTGGTTGGTAGGCATCAGCTAGCTATACTCCTGGTATTACAAAGGTCCATGAGCTGCAGTAACACTTACCATCATGTTGCTGCTTGCTCGTTAGCTTATTATAAGCAATAAAAAAAACCTTTTGCGTGTGGTGAGCGTGAGATAGTTTTTGACAGAACAATAGGTGGGAAAGACACCTACTATACCACGCTAGTCAGACGTGTTGGTATAGGGTTTTGTTTCCGGTTTTTCCTTCTCTTGCATATATGTTAAATGCGTTTTATATCCCTTAGTCGTCTCTTACGATCACCCACGGGTAGCGTATTATATTCTTACTCCGTCACCACACGGATAATGTTTATATGACTAGACATAACTATAACTATGTAACATTTAGTATTTTTGATTAATCTCACTTATTTCTATTTAACCTGCGATATATTAATCACCATTGTCCTACTCTTATACCAATTACTAGGGGTCGATACAATATGTACTCTTCTTTCATAGTACGAGTACATATTGTAAAAGTTATTGGCAATAGTTTTATGACCGGCCGCCTGCCAGACGTCAACCCTCCTTGGAAATGCAATTGTTGACCAAACGGTATCAGATGGAGTTGGCCCAGGTCGTTATAAGGCTGAGGACAATACGGGGGTACCGTACGGTGTCCTGGACTGCAGCTACATTGTTGGCGGGCGATCCGCCCTGGTCACTTCAGGCTAGGGCTCAGGCGGAAGCCTATCAGTTCTGCGCTGCGGCGCGGACAAATGGTGAACGCGTCACTACGAGGGCACTGAGCAGGGCGAAAGAAGCGGCTCGAAGGGCAGTAGTCCGGCGGTGGAGGGAGGAACTAGAGTCCCCCGTAGCAGGACGGTGGACCGTTGAGGCGGTAGCGCCCCACCTTCACCGCTGGACGACACGAAGGCATGGCAACCTGTCCTTCAGGCTGACGCAGGTACTTACCGGACACGGGGTTTTCGGTAAGTACCTGCACCGAATTGGACGTGAAGAGATCCCTGGATGCCATGAGTGTGGCGCGCAAATCGATGACGCGCGTCACACCCTGGAGGTATGTCCCGCCTGGGGGCCTCAGTGCCACGACCTATCGGCGGTCATTGGAGCAGACCTGTCGTTGTCGACCGTCATCAACAAGATGCTTGACAGCAACAGGCACTGGACGTCGATGGCCTCCTTTTGCGAGGAAGTCATCTCTGCAAAGGAGGCCGCGGAGCGGGATCGCGAAGCACTCGCGTCTGCGAACTCGCTCCGCCGGCGGCGACCAGGGAGAGGGAGGCGCCGCTACGCGCACCTCCTCCCACCGCCTTGACGGCGGACTGGTCGTGGCCAGATGGCCAAGGATAGGGGTTTCGGGGATAGAATGTCATTAGACGATCTCTCCGGCATCCCGTAAAAGCGCGGAAGGGACCGCTGCTGGTTTCAGTGAGTATTTCGGCCGCCAACATCTATGGCCGGCGAGTCAACCCAAGTCTGTCACGGCGGGGGATAGTGCGTAAAAGCATTTACAGCGTAAACAAAAAAAGGTCGTTATAAGGCTCTTAATCATCTTTTACGACATCCACGAGCAAAGTAAAGGTTGGTAGTACTCGTAGCCGCTACCACACAGCATAACCTGCGATATATTATTAAAACAGAAATATAATACCATTGATAATTCTCGATAAAATACTTAAAATCGTGCGCTATTAATTAAGCATTAAACTATAAATTACGTATTAGCATATTAGATTGTGTATTCTAATTAAGACATCAAATGTCACTCGTTTGTCAGCTAGTCAATGTGTTTCAAATGAAACAATTTGTACATTGTATGGAGGCGTACATAATTAAATTGGAGATTTTGAAAAACTCTTTTCTTTTGTAGTGTGATGGCAGTAGAAGCAACCAATACATTGCTTGTGAGTGTTGTAATATACGATTAAGATCTTTTAATGAATCTGGACTAACACCATCTAATGCCGTCTGGTCAACAATTACATTTTCGAGGGTGGTTGACGGCACCTGCACCTGATGCCGTCCTAGCAGAGGCCTCGGGTGATCGGACCGGGGAATAGTCCGGTCACCCGACGTGAGGCCACCGCGTGAGGACGACGCCCCGACAGCTGTCGGGGCGTCGACAAGAGGAGCCCGCGAGGGTAAACCACCGGGCCACCGAAGACAGAGATCGGGTACCGGTGGCCCGCTCGCACGGCGAAGAGAGGAGTTGCACGGTAGGTCTATGGGGTCACGCGCCGCCTCTTCCGTCACCCCGGACCGATTTGGCGGGACGAGAGGCATCCATAGTCCACCGTAAAAAAAAAGAGGGTGGTTGAAGTCAGACAGGTGGCCAATCATAAAACTGTTAGCAAAACTTTTGCAATATGTTAGATGGAAACAAAATATATCGCGTATACTCCAGTAAATAGTATAGGAATACATTGATGATAATGCTCCTCTTTGAGGGCAGTCTATGGTTCGGTCACAGACCGTCCAAAACGCTCGGGACAGCGGTAGAGACGACGTGCAACTCCATAACCTGCCATACTCTATAATACCTCTACTACCTCATTTTCTCCCTATCGCCATTTGCATATGTCACTAGTATTTTTCTGCGGTGGCAAACAAAGATCATTGTGCAGGAAGGCGACTAAATATATGCCTTATTCCTAAGCAACTTTAAAACCTGGCAACACAATAATTACCTGCAATCATGAAACTAATAAAAACCAATAACTTTCTTATTTGAATTTTTCACACAAATTTTGAGGTTATGTGAAAAAAGTGTAAATACAGAAGTTATAGATACTTTTATTACATTCAACTTTTTTACATAAAATTTATAGTTTTAAAATCGAGATAAACCGTGTTTTAACCTTAAAAACTCACCCCCTTCCACTTCTCGACCTCAGATCGCCCGTAAATAGTTTTTCCTTCCGTATTTGTTATATTATCTTTCTTTTCCAATGGGTTTCATCTTGCTATTGTATTTTCTGGTTTTAAAAAAATATAGACCCTGGTCTAATTCTAATACAAGAAAATCATTACTAGAAGGCAAAAGGAATTTGCTCAGTTTTCGCTGTGTAATTTTCAGTCATCTCTGTGTATTTATCGTACGTGTGCATATGTTTGTGCATGTTCGTGCGTAAAAACTATAAGATTACTCACTAGTACATATCGTAAATACGCAGACATTTTAAAGAATATTTACATACATTAACGAAGCTATAAAATTCAATTAGTAGCATTCATTTAGCAAGATATTGCTGTACCGTAATAGAACCTTTAACATGTGTAAAGTTTACACAATTTCACACGCACTTGTAAAATACTTGTTATATAAAAAACTAGGAGATTATCATTTTGTATATTTTATTTTGTTTATTAGAGATAAAAACGAGTTAAGCGCATATTATATTATATTTATCATTATCATTCTCTTGCTCTTATACCAATTAGTTGTGGTCGATGCAATATGTACCTTCCATCATATATATTGAACAAGTTATTTTGTTTTTGGAACGAAGTTCCTTATCGCGCGTTGTGAAAGGGGGCTAGACGGAAAAAATTCTTACGAAAAGTTGTCACGACACTTTTTGCTATAGTAAGCTATTGTAAGCTGTGCGGCGTCGCTCGTCGGCTCTCTTATAGAAAGCAAGCCAGATATTTTCATTTCTATTTCGCATTGAACAGTGTGGTGTCGCGACGATTTTTTTTATAGATAGAGTGATTCAAGAGGAAGGTTTATATGTATAATATATGCATAATGTACTAGAGAAACACTGATAATTTTAGAGGTTTCTAATGTGATGTCGTAAATAAACACATTATTTTGCGCTTACATTGCAAACGCTGGCTGAACCCTACGAAATAGATCAAAATAAAGTACTACAGTATTATACAGCTTAAAAAGGCCTACAAAAAAGTACGCGATGGTATATATCTATCTCTTAAGGATAACATACTATATCCATTTTAATACTTTAAAAAATGTTCTATTATAAAACGGTAATTGAAAAGCTATTTACACAAATACTGTATTAATCCTTATCATTTTAAATACATTAGTTGGCTTGAGCATTTCATGAAGATATTTTTTTTCCTTCAGACCATGCAAATTAAATCAATACCTTAAGAGATATAGCAAAATCAAAATAATGCGCAACGAAATTATTTTCGCCCGTGACCGGGCCGCGTGGCCGGCTCGCGTTCGAGCTCGGGGCCGAAAAGTTTTGGTAGTCTAGTGGAATTGTATATCCTATTATTAATATTATAAACGTGAAAGTTTGTAATAATGTATGGATGTGAACATGTTTGTTGCTCTTTCACGTAAAAACTACTGAATGGATTTTGATGAAATTTATAGTAATATAGCTTGCACATCAGAATAACATATAGGCTATAATTTATAAAGATATTTTGCAAATTGGCTAAAATATAACGATAAAAATCGCTTAAGGCAGAAAAAAATTATATACTTAAAATAGAACTTCGTTCCATCCGGGTGTCCCTTGACACCTCCGGTTTTATATTTTTATTTATTTTATTATTTAGAAACCACCCTGCACTAAGGAAATAATCCTTGTATTGCGGGGAACTTTAGAAACATGCAATTAACGTAGACAAACTGCACCCAGACTCAGAACAACACTTTGTGGATCCCACAAGTAATGTCCTGCGTGGGAATAGAACCCACGGCACTGGCACGTAGCGTCGGTATCTTAACCACTACGCCATCTGTGCAGTCGAAGTTATTGGCAATAGTTTTGTGACCGGCCGCCTGCCTGACGATACCCTTTCCTTTTTTTTGACAGGCTATGGTCTGAACACACCCCGCCTATTGGGCCGACCACTTTTACCAATTCCTTGACATACGTGACCGGTCCGACAATGATAGAGATGTTATAGTTGACCGTCTGGTCATCAGATGGAGTGGGCCCAGGTTGATACCTTTGTATCAACCTGGGCCCACTTAAAGACCTTTGTCTTAGTCGTCTTTTACAATACTCAGGAGCAATATAAGGATTGGTAGTATTCGTAGCTGCCACACGACAAATTACACATATACTCCATTATATAGCACTTATATAATTAAATTGAAATAGATATAAAGTGCACCTACGTCCATAGATTAATAAAACAAAAAAAAATGGTTTCTACACGCAGTGAGTCAAATTTGCTGCACTGAATTATAAAATATACTATCTAGTAAATCAGTGGAAATAGAAATACAATAATGGAACAAAACAAATGGAAATAACAATTAAAAAAATATGTAGGAATAAGAATCACATGACTTAACAAATAAATTCGAATATAACTTTATTGTTTACGAACAGAATGTTCAATAATAAGTTCATACCTTTTTTATTAGTAAAAAAATCAATGAACTTAATACATTAATTATTGGTTCAAAAAAAACTTTGTCATCATGCCTTGTATTTGGAAATTGTAAAAGCTGGCTGAGGCTACTGCTGACTCCAGGAAAGTGGACAATGGGACTCTCTTGAGATACTATTAGCAGCAGCTGCGAACATCAACTGACCTCTCCAGGCTTGGCGATTACTATCTAGACATGTGTTATTTAATTAATTATTTTTCCATAGCTAAGAAGACCCGCGATTAGCAATGTGAAAGTATATGAATTGAGAAGAAACAGAACCTTTTTCCAATTCAGTATTTTTAACATGTATACCAAATCTCTGTACGCAAAAGCGTGGGCGGTTCGTTAGTTAAGGATATAACTTCACATAAAGAGAAATATATTGTATTAAATAATTTAATTATTCGACGCTTTGATAACAAAAGGTACACAAACAAAACTCTTTCAGTTAAAATTAATATAGATAACAAACGAGAACACAGTTCTCAGAACTTCGAAACGGAGAACGGACGTCAGACCTTCGCATTTTACGCAACAGGTAACCTAAAAACTTAAATAATTTGCAACATAACTGAATTAAACTCAACTATTATATGTTCCAATGTTCAAATTTGATTGTATTCAGTATTAAAACATAGGTTATGTAGCATTTATTTTTCGACGACACTCAACATTAATAAAGATTATAAGGATTAGGGATGACATCAGCTTTTAATCATCAAAAATCCATTACCGTACGCGGTAGGATTCCTCTCTGAATGAAGATTTAGGCTATATTACAAAGTGTTAATAAAATAAAAGTAAGATATTTTTTCTTTTTTTATTGCTTATGGTGGTGAACGAGCAAGCAGCACACCTGATAGTAAATATTACTGACGCACATGAACCTTTGCAAATACCAGGGAAACAGATAAAACGACCTACCAAACAAAATTCATTCAGAAAATGCTGATATTTAGCATTTAACATGCTTGATTATATATGAAAAAAAATTTTCGTTCGTAATCAGGTTTTTATCATTAATCAAGCATATTAAATGCTAAATTTCAATAATTTGAATAACAGGGTTGTGTCATCGTTTAATACAATTCTAACTGCAAAGTTGGAGTATTAAGTCTGTACAATGTGTAAGCAATGTCGGGTAGATAAGACGAAAATATAATATGATGCGAGAATTGACTGTCCTACAATAGTTCATAGTGGTGTAAGTGGCACGATTGGAACGGATTTCCAATAAGCGTGGGTTCGAATCCTACTTGTAACAATCATTTTTCGACTACTACCCCGAACGGACCGGCCTGCACTTGCGGTTAAAAAAGTATCAACAGTCACCTATCACTACTTGTGTCCATTAATTATATGTGCAAATATAATTCAACTTATCCCTAACACAAGGAACACCTTGGCCACTGAAAAAAGAACGCGTTCCACTGACCCACCCACACGGCGTCGGGAGGTACGTTGTAGGGCGGCGGATTAGCGAAGCGTGACCGTACCGTAGCCGGACAACAAAAAAAAAAAACAAGCAACACCTTAATGCGGTTATTAGTCTTTATTCTCTTCAGACCTGGGGTACACAAATGTGTACCTTATTAATGATTTTTTTTTATTGTTGTGACAAATAGTGTAATGTAGTGATAAATAATCCAAAAAGTTGTGAAAAGATGTCTCTTGTTACATAAAAAAAATCATTAATAAGGTACACATATGTGTACCCCAGGTCTGAAGAGGTTAAAAGAAATAAACAATAAAAAGACTTTATCAATCAATCGTATTCCTCCATACACATCGTACATATGTATAAGAAAACTATTTAGCGAAAAACAAACAATAAAAATAAATGATTAACAGGCACGCGAGGCAGAAAAAAGACAATTAAATGATTCGTTGACCTTGGTTGTTATACAACGATGATCGAACTCGACTCGTATACGTAAACAAATAAACACTTAAGGCAACTCAACCTGTATCCAAATATAATATTTGACTGCACAAATTGCGCAGTGGTTAAGATACCGACACTCTGTGCCAGTGGTTTGTCATGATTTCAAAATATCGCTAACATTATTTATGGTCTTAAGTGTGATTTGACTGAAATTATTTTGTACGGTAATTTAAAATATAAAAATATTTGATTTGACTCGTTCACGTAAAAAAATATATGAATGAACGGAATAGTGGGAAATGATGACTTTCGTAGCCGCTGGCTATTTTTGAAACGGACACTTCTTGTTGAGCCTCGGAGTCCGAAGGTTCTCCTCAAAAGTGTTGAGACGTGTGTTCAGTGATATTGCTAAAGTAATATACTTACATTATATTATTGTTGTAAAAGGTGGTTTTATTTCAGGTTCGATTCCTACGAAGGACAATATAATTTGTGCGATTTATAAACTGTTATTTTAGGTCTGGGTGTAATTTGTCTGCGTTATATGTTTGTAAAGTCCCCGCAATACAAGTTATTACCTTAATGTGAGTGTTGTCAATCAATCAATCATTTGTTGCTCGCATCCAACGCTTTCTAGCAATCTTCACCAAGTCCACCTATTGTAGCAGCTTCCTACACTGCATCGTCTGATACGTGGTCGCCAACACTTTCCATAAACTTTTAATGGCTGAAATTAAAAAATATGGTACATTATATTGGATCAAGAGTGGTATCGCCACCTTTTTGAAGGCTATTTTATTTACATCTGGGATTCGCACATTCCTCTGATATAATAACTGCTTACTTGGAATATTGGCCGATGTTAGTAATAAGAATCTGTGCTGATAATATTGGTCAATCGACACGTGCCTAGCGCCACTTGAGGGTACCGCCCAATATCTGTCAAGTCGCGACTTGCTTTAGAGTCACATATGCATCAGCTCGAGCATCCGGTTGATCCATCCGGGGCAGATCTAGATGTAAAAAATTATGCAGTAACACCGCAATGGGGTTTTAATAAAAAAAAAATTTGAATCCAGTACCCGACTAGAAATTTTTTCGTCTTCCTTAGCAGGACCGGACCGGGCATGCCCGATCTGGACCAGATAAGGTATGTAACGCAGAAGATATATCTGGACCCGATCAGGAAAACCTTATCGGGTCCAGATCAGGCATTCCTGATCGGGTCCAGATCAGGCATTCCTGATCGGGTCCAGATCAGGCATTCATATCTTAAAAAAACATTAATATCTTAAAGAACATGTTTAATAGGTAAAAATATAAATTAATATATGACGTAGACACCGAATGCAGTGCTATATTCTTATCATAGAGAATCCCAGTGAGCCGTTCCGATTATGGCGCAACCACCAGAGTCTAGTGTGGTTCAGGCGACAGTTGCAGTCGTTAGCTTCTGGTGACCAGATGCTAACGACTGCAACTGTCGCCTGAATTTTTCATTCATGACTTGACCGATCAGTTTTAATCTGATTCGATAACAACTAATTTAATATTAGGCCATGTCATTACGCTTCGGAGAATCTTAACACCGCGCTTCAAATAATGACGTCATTTTACTAACGCCATCTATTTATTATGACCCTAAACATTAAATGTTAGAATGGTTGTTACAATATAATATTTCTACCTATCTATGTTTTCAAATGTTAGGTACATTTATATATATATATATATTATTTATTTTTGTTTTTTACTTTAAATATAAATTATTTTTATATTATTAATTAAACATTATAATTATTATTAAATACATATGATTAATTAAAGATTTCAGATTAATCTCCTCTGATGCAAATACAATTTCGCCGTGGCATAAATATGACAATCATGTCACTTTTTGAATTTTGATTGATATTTTTTTGTGTTACGAAAACCGTTTCTGGTTCTGATATACTACAAGCCTTACTATATACTTGATGATATTTCACATCAGGCTATCCTTATTTGGTCCTGATCTGGTCCTGATCCGGTATGCCTTACCATACTTGATGTTATTTCACATCAGGCTATCCTGATCAGGACCAGACCTGGTCCTGATAGGGTTTGCCGAATCCGGCATGCCTCATTCTGTCCTGATCGGGTCCTGATCCGGTATGCCTTACCATACTTGATGATATTACACTTCAAGCTATCCTTATTTGGTCCTGACCTGGTCTTGATCCGGTATGCCTTACCATACTTAATGATATTTCACATCAGGCTATCCTTATTTGGTCCTGATCTGGTCCTGATCCGGTATGCCTTACAATACTTAATGATATTTCACATCAGGCTATCCTTATTTGGTCCTGATCTGGTCCTGATCCGGTATGCCTTACCATACTTAATGATATTTCACATCAGGCTATCCTTATTTGGTCCTGATCTGGTCCTGATCCGGTATGCCTTACCATACTTGATGTTATTTCACATCAGGCTATCCTGATCAGGACCAGACCTGGTCCTGATCGGGTTTGCCGGATCCGGCATGCCTCATTCTATCCTGATCGGGTCCAGATACATGATCTGGTTGAACCATACTTTTTTTCTAGTCGGGTACTGAATACCCGCCGACAACTCCCGAACGAACCAGAACGCGTGTGACGTCATAATGTTGGTTTTCACCCATTGGAATTGTAGCATATGCAGATAATAAGTACAATGTTTTTTTTAAATGCTTTAAGATTATGACGTCAAAATAAGGTGACCATTTATGGCGCGTTCACAGTTTTTTTGGTTCTGTTCGTCCATTCGGTCAGGCAATGGAATCAAAGCCCATACAGCCAAGTCTTATTTATTTATTTTTTCATGTATTATTTCTCATTTCTTCATATTGTGTACTCTTTATCTGTCGGTAAGTAAAGTCGTTACCATTAATAAATTTTGGTAAAATATGAAAATACACGTATACCACTATTATACCATATTCTATATCATCATATCTAATATACTTTAGCACTTTAACTGTACCATATTCCATAAAATACCAGCAAAATTATTCAATATAACACTACAAAACACGAAAGAAATGAATATTATACAAGAGCGTGACATGACATTTCCATATTCGCGCCAAAAGTCCGCTCAGTTATTAAAATTTATTGACTAACATTTTTAATACCTACCAATTCATTGCCAGTACAAAAAGAAAATGATTCGATATATAGAAAATTATATAGTTTATGATCAGTTAATTCTTTGCAAAAAATAAAATACACCTGATTTACATGAATTAAAAAGGACATAGACATAATAATAACGCATAATTATAACTTAAGAGTAATTAATTAAGGATTATCGTTTCATGCAATAATAATTACTAAGAAAATTATTGCTTTGCCTTTTAATTATCATCATTTACCTGTCAAAGAAAATATACACTGTCGTATTTATTGTCTATGAGTTTATTAATAATTTACTTGTCATAAATGAATCGTATTATTTAATCTTAGACATAAATTATTATATATTATACTTGGTCTAACGGCCAACTCCATCTGATGCCGTTTGGTCAACAATTACTTTCTCAAGGAGGGTTGACGTCTGGCAGGCGGCCGGTCAAAAAACTATTGCCAATAACTTTTACAATATGTACCTACCTACTATGAAAGAAGAGTACATATTGTATCGACCCCAAGTAATTGAGATAAGAGTAGGAGAATGATGACTTGGTCTAATTTACATTTAATTAAGCTTTATACCTTTTTGTGTGCTAACGGAATGAGAATACAGTTCAGAAATTGAGTTTTTAATGAAATTATAAGACCAGCCGCCTACTTGAAGTCAACCCTACCGTTTGGTCAACAATTACATTCCCAAGAATGTAATTGTTGACCAAACGGTATCAGGTGGAATTGACCAAGGATGATAAAGCCGTCTTTCGTCGTTTAAGTCGTCTTTTAAGATACCCACGAGCAAAGTAAGGGTTGATAGTATTTGTAGCTGCTAGGAACAGTAGAAATACTAAGAACAGCATTGAGAAAAAAATATATATAATAATTATTCTCTTTATAACTCTGATTTATTTATTCAAATATATTGTAATACGTTTGAGTAATGTATTTAGAATAATTTTTATATGTATGTAAATTGTATTGTTGATGTAAAAAGAACCGCAGTATTATTTAAATACATACGTGTATATAAAATTAGGAATCACGATGTTGTAGAAATTCCGGTAAATATGTATGCTGGTTTGGTTATGTATTTGTTTATCAGTTAAAAGCTAGTATAGATTCAGAAGTAATAAAAAAATAAGAGATGTATTCTTACTCCGTGTGGTGACGAAGTAAGAATACATTTCACTACCCCCTATCTTACCCGTGGTCCATACTCGTAATCATACCCGTGATCTTAAGAGACGATTAAAGGATATAAAACGTATATTACATTTATGCAAAGAGAAAGAAAGCTCGAAACAAAACCCCATATCAATAGGTCTGACCAGAGCGGTATAGTAGGTCAAATTCCCTCCCATTATGAAGGAGGGCAGCTTAACAGTGGGCCATATATGAGCCGAGATGATGATGAAATGAGAGAAAAACAAGTAGGATTGTCTTGTGGTCAGCTCAAATGATGACGGAGAAGTACAATACGAAAAGTTATAAGGCTATACGCCTTACCTTAATACTAAGCATACCGAGTAAAGCTAGTATGTATTAAGTCATCATTACCCTGCTCTTATCCCAATTACTTGGGGTCGACGCAATATGTCCTTTTCCTCCACTCAATCCTATCCGATGTCATCTCTGCGTTCACCCCCTTTCTATTCATATCATGCTTCACGCAATCCATCCATCTTTTCTTCGGTCTTCCCTTACCCCCCAAAAGCTTTCAACATTCATACTTAAAACTTTTCTCCCAACATTACATTCATCCCGTCTCATCACATGTCCATACCAAGTCAGGCGTTCACTTTTCAACTTTTCCGTCACTGGCGCCATTTTCAAACTTCCTCTTATATACTCATTTCTTACCTTATCCATTCTCGTCAGGCCACACATCCATCTTAATATTCGCATCTCTGCTACATGCAGCCGTCTCTCATCTGTCGCTTTTGTAGCCCAACATGCTGACCCATACAATACGGCAGGCCTTATTAAGGTTTTGTATATTTTACTTTTCAATTTTAAGGGTACTTGAGAGTCACATATGGTACATGTGACCTGCCGCCATTTCATCCATCCCGCGTCAATTCTGTGCTTCACCGCACGATCCAGGTCACCATTGCTTTGGATAAGCGAACCAAGGTATCGAAAGTTGGAGCATACTGATATAAGTACTCCATCTAGAGATATGGGTGTGAAATTGGAGAGACCGCTGAAATCGCAGAACATGCACTCTGTTTTTGTTCTGCTGATTTTCAAGCCAACGTTCAATCTACAGCGCCATTTTTCCAGCATGCTCTGTACCTCAAGCACGTCTTCTCCGATAAGAACAACGTCGTCAGCGAAAAGCATGCACCAGGGTGCCTTTTCCTGTATCTCCGAAGTTAAGGCATCCATTATCAACAGGAAGAGGTAAGAACTTAACGCCGACCCTTGGTGCAGGCCCACCCCACCACTGAACTCATCGGAGTTTCCAACAGCTGATCTTATGTACGACCTACATCGCTGGTCCATAGGTATTAAGTATATTGACTACATTACATCTTCCAAACACGTCAGGTTGTGCTGGCGCTGCTGCCGCATCTGCAGAGAAGCTCAAGCGGCGAAAGTATAATAACCTTATTGGAAATTATGTTTTCGAGCCGTTTGGGGTCGAAACTCTTGGCCCTTGAGGTCCCAATGCGCGCATTTTATTTAAAGAGATCGCAAAAAAATTAATCGCTGCTTCACGTGATCAGAGGGCTGGCCTATATTTTGCACAAAAGGTTAGCATTGCCATTCAACGTGGCAATGCTGCTAGCCTTCTGGGCACATTACCAGTGGACAGTGATGCGGAGGAATTTTTCGATTCCTAATTGCGCCTTTTGTTTCTCTTTTTATTTATTTATTTTTTATTCCTTATTCTATTTTCTTCTATTTTTCTGTAAATATTTTAATTTAAAACTTAGCTTTAATTGTACATATTAATTATTTATTTGTATTTATATCATATCATCATAATAAAATATTTCTATATAAATAAATTTTAAAAAGTAATGTAAAATTGAGTATATTTATAATAATGAATTTCAGTTTACATGAAGTCGTTAAACTTCAGAACTATACATTTTATTTCAAAGAAATTTGTTCACTTTGGTTTTTAGCTGTGTGGTAGCGGCTACGAATACTACCAACCCTTACTTTGCCGGTGGATGTCGTAAAAGACTAAGAGCCTTATTCCGACCTGGGCCAACTCCATCTGTTGCTGTTTGGTCAATAATTACATTCCCAAGGAGGGTTGACGTCTGGCAGGCGGCTGGTCATCCGAAGACAAAGATCGGGTACCGGTGGCCCGCTCGTACGGCGAAGAAGAGGTGCTTGCAGGGTGGGTCAATGGGGTTGCGTGCCGCCTCTTCCGTCACCCCGGACCGATTTGGCGGGGTGCGACGTCCATAGCCCACCGAAAAAAAAAAAAAAAAAAAAAACGCGGCTGGTCATAAAACTATTGCCAATAACTTTTACAATATGTACTATGAAAAAAGAGTACAAATTGTAGATAAGATAAGAATAGAGTAGATAAAAGTAGGAGAATGATGATGTTCACGTTTCTTTTTGAATGTCTGTCCAGTATTTTCTCTATATTATCGCTATACCATATTCATTATTAAGAATACTGTGTATTTCTATCAATGAGTAGATGATTGAATACTCACTCTCACAGAACTTTTAAAAATAAATACAGAATTATTTATATATACACATTGCAGTCTTCTTTTTATTTGATTTTTACATTTCCTTGAAAGCTTTTCAGCGTCCATGATCGCGTCGCCATATCACAGTCCTCCCGTGACCATGAATGCTGAAGTGTTCTAAACGTCGCGAAGGCAAAAATCATGTACAAACCCTATAAAAATTTGTAATAACAGTTTATTTTATATGACCGTATAATATCAAACAAAACAAAAACGACCTTGAAATTGTTCTCTGACCTTTTAAAGAGTATTTTGTGAATCGAAATACGATTGTAATCTTATAATAATATTCGCATTATTTTTGTAAATAGCTATATTAGCGATTACTTATTAACGGTCTTTGATATTAAACAAAGGATATGCCAATGAAATAATTAAGTACGCAACATTGGCTGCTATTGTTTATTACGCTTTATTTATTTATTAGTTAACAAAAAAAAATTAGGCAATTTGTAGAGAGAAAGTTCGAGATATATCTAGTAGGGTAGATAGGTAGGGTGATACGAACCATAGTCTAACTACAAAAAAAAAAGTATGCATGTATGGTTATGACCAGGGCCCATTTAGCGGTATTAACTACAGACGTTAATATTTAAATTAAACGCGAACGAAGTCATGGGTAGTATGAAATACGAAAATATATGAAATGAATATATATGAAATTTGGACTTGGTCATTAACATAACATTTCATATGTTCCGTAACATCGCACAAGATTTGATACTGTATATCTACTTTTTAAATACTTTTGTAAAGGCCCAAAAATGTTACAATCGCAGTTCTTGAATGATGAATTCTTTAAGTTTTGAATTTATTTTGTTATGTAGCATTAAAGTTTAACAAAAAAAGATCCGCCAAAATGTTAAGTGACGTCATGTGCTTATAATTAAACTTTTGCTCTTATACCGTAATACGCTAAGTTTAGTAATTTTACAGATACAAGATGGCTATTGCATATAACTCAAGAACTGGGTAGATTTTCCTGCATTTTTTGCAGAACGGATTTTTTTTTGGTAAATGAACATAGGGGGGGCATCCCAAATGTAAATCCAAATTGGCGGGACACGGGAATACAAGCTTCAACCGCCATCTTGGAAAAGGTGTTTCATAAAATATGAGATATTTTTTTTTGGAGTGTTTTGCTTGGTTACTACGACCTTTAAGCTAAATCTTTGTTTATTAATTAACTTTATTTAAAGTCATCGTTCGTCAGTAAGTGAAATCGCATTCAATGGTGCAATGGCCACACTATCAAAGGTCTTTTGGAGATTTTGGTGGAAAATGTAAACTAACACTAAAACTTATGTAAGGCACTGTTATATAATATTCATTACATCTCAGTACTTACTGCGCATCAAATTATATAAAATGCCATCAAAATTATTTAATATAAGACGTTAAAAAAGATATTGAGCATAATACAAGAGCACCACATGACACTTGCTTGCCCGCTAAAACCGCCTCTCTTTAAGATATACATATAATAGCGTTTTCATAGGTAATCATTTATTTATAGCGCTCCAAAGTTCCAAACTCTTTTCAATATGTTTTTTTTAATTGGTGCCCTTTGACGCGTCACTGTACAGACAGCACACGTACATGCATCCATCGACAAGTCAATCCAAATAATTTCAACAAAATAAAAATACAAACAGTAATGTCCTTCCCAACTGTCGATAAGCTTCCGAAATGTCCTCGAAGTCGTATCAGAACAATTTTCTTTCCAGACGTCTCCTATTTATTCACATTAAGATAATAACATATACAACATAATAAACACTCTACTGTTATATAAATAACACACAGAATTGGTCATCACAATCGTGACACTTTTTCAGAGATGCGAACAAAGAAATTCGTACTCTAATCCCTATGAATAGAATATTTTTTTGTTTGGGTAGTCTATATATGAGGTCAGTGGAGCATTCCCTTGCCTTTAGAAACAACAGGTTGTATTGATCGTCACGCCATCTATGGATAGGTTACATTCCATGATAGAAATAATAGACAATATGGTATGCGCCGATATCTATTCTTTATTCTTATAATATGGCATTTTTAATAATAAAATTACCTACACATTATTACGGCGTTAAATAAAGAATTAAATTAAGATAGTAGAGAATCTATATAATTGTTCTCGTAATTTGTTCTCCCAATTTATATATAGGGTCGGTATAGTGACAGTGAAGTGAAAAGTTAATGAGTGAACGTCTGACGTGTATGGGTATGTGCTGAGAAGGGATGAAAGTAATGTTGTGAGAATAGTTTTAAATATGAATGTCAGGCTTTGGTGTTAAGGGAAAACCGAAGATAAGATTGATATGGATTGCCTGAAGTATTATATGCATAGAAACGAAGAGATGACAGCTGATAGGATTGTGTGGAAGAAAAGAACATATTGCGTTGGCCACAAGTAATTGGGATATGAGCTGGGTAATGATTTGAGTGCACAGATGGCGTAATGGTTAAAATACCGACCTATCGCACTAGCGCAGTGGGTTCGATTCCCACGCAGGACAAAAACCTTGTGCGAACCATAAAGTGTTTTTCTGAGTCTGGGTGTAATTTATTTGCGTTAATTATATGTTTATAAAGTCCCCCGTAATACGAGGATAAATTATTTACTTAGTGCAATGGTTGGTGTCTTCAAAAAAATGCTAATGATGAAATTACACAAAACACTGAATTGGGTTTTGGTTAAGTTTTATGAGAAGCCTGATGTTTAACTCTATTTGAGAATATAATTTTGGATTACAGAGCATTGACTAAAAATTGTATATGCCAGTGTAGAACTATCAGTCACTCACTGTGTATAGTCTATGGTCGAGACGAGCAAACAGCCCACTTAATTTTAAGTATTAACTGTGTATAAACTGCCGTAATATCAAGGGCACTTCTAAGTCGCTACCTAAAAGTTTGGCTTTCTGACTTTCTCGCTGAACGAAGCGTAAAAGCAAATTGCTTTTAACCAAACGTACATATTCTCCGATTTGGACTACCTTAGACGAAGCTGTCTATAACTGCAGATATAAAAATATCAACACTATAGCCACATGAGTAAATAAACGTACAGAGACAAACATTCAAACAACCGCGCCACGGTAAGTAAATCACTACAAGTATGATGCGCGTGTGTGCGTGAGCACTGGCGGCTCGTCACGTACGGAACGACACCTGTTTAGGCTGGTTCGGCCAGTGCTCAAACAAAGGGCTCACTCACCGCTCGCTATGCATCGCGACGTGCGTGTTTGTTTAAATTTGAAATTTGAATGAATTAGAAAGAGTGTAAATATTGTTTATTGTACTGTGTGCATGAACAACAATCGAAGAAATAAAAACATATCTTTTTAAATTATCCCAAAGACCCAAAACTTTTTGTGTATTTATTTTCATCCTCATGTGCCAACCCTAACAGAATAGGTAACAATTTTGCTCGCTCCTTAGAAGCTTGGTCTCTGTACGTTTATTTACTCATGTGCTATAGCTCTATAACTAAAATTTGGGTGTGACTTAGTTGTTAGCATCAGATGGCTATGACAACTTTACCCGGACTGCTGAGGGCTCTTAACCCGACCTTTTACAACAGCCAAAATACTAGGGTTGGTAAAGTATTACTACATAGCGCTTACTACATAATAAAATCTATGTTATACAATCATAGTAGCTATATAATATACTTAACAATAGTTTAACCATAAACAGTGTGTGTGGTAGCGGCCACGACTACTACCAACCTATACTTTGCTCGTGGATATTGTGAAGGACGACTAAGAGCTTTATATCGTCTTGAGTCATCTCCAACTAATGCCGTTTGGTCAACAATTACATTCCCAAGGAGGTTTGTAGTCGGGCAAGCCGCCGGTCATTAAATTATTGCCAATAACTATTACAATATGTACGGATAAATATTGCATCGATCAAAACTAATTGGGATAAGTGCAGGAGAATGGTGAGTTTGATTTTTAATGTTTACACGAGTATTTAAAATAAAACTTTACAATGATCATGGTCACGGAAGGACTAACCATGACACCCGTGGTTCTCCCGTAAACACGATCACTGTAAAGTGTTCGAAATGACGGGAAATTAAAAATCAATAACAAACGCGATAGAATCCGTAAAAGAAACGTTTATTTCAAATGATGAGTTTTACAATAAACAATGTATTTTCCATGTGGTGACTGAATAAGGATATTTTCACCTAAAATTTCTTTCCCGCGGTTGTTATAAATTATGACTGTGGGTTATAAACAGATATCATTTAGAAAAGGAAAATAAAAAAGGACTCTTTGCCTTGTTCTGCAAAGATATTATCGATTTATGTCCATAAGTTGTTTTTAACTTAATCGGTATGGTATAGCATGGTGAAACATTTGTATAGATCCTGGGTTCCTAACCTAGGGGTAATTACCCCCGCGGGGGTAAAACTTGTATTTCGCGGGGGTAACAATGAGTTTGTGGGGAAACAATGGTTTTTGTCTCTCTGATTGCCTTAACCTTTTAACTGACGGCGTAGAATCATTCCTAAATTATTTTATTATTACTCATTATATATTCATTGAGTTAAACTTGGCTTATAAATGTAATTTAGAGTAAAAATATCACAATTTTTCATGTGTAATTGTTTTTATGTTTAATAAGGTCTACGTATTTGTATTAACACGTATTGTTTGAGACCATCGTTGGGAGGAGGGGTAAAATCTGTGACCCTAGTTAGTTCATAAGGGTAACGAACCTAAAAAGGTTAAGAACCACTGGTATAGATGATCGATAACTAGGTTAATTATAAAGTCAGAATAAGTACTATTGGGTTGGTCGTAGGGGAATTATGTAATAGCATGATAGAGCTATAGTTAAACCTAAGACACTGGCCAATTGGTGCTTAATCAAGCCATGAAACAGACCCTTATTTCATATAATAAATTATTATTTAGACGTGAAAAATCTTAGTCCTTCCGTGACTAAGAACTATCTCTATTCTATCGATTTCTTTAATACTCAAATTTATGGAAAAGTTATTAGTCAAGTCAGAGTCGGTTTAAGACGTAATATGATAAATAATTTAGGATATTTATACGACATATAAATAATAAATGATGGAAATTAATAATCACTATATGTCTTTAGGTGAAGGCTATATCTAAATTCGACTGCACAGATGGCGTAGTGGTTAAGATACCGACCTTCCGTGCCAGTGCCGGGTGTTCGATTCCCACGCAGAACATTACTTTGTGTGATCCACAAAGTGTTGTTTTGAGTCTGGGTGTAATTTGTCTGCGTTAATTGCATGTTTGTAAAGTCCCCCGCAATACAAGGTTTATTTTCCTTAGTGCAGGGTGGAGTCTTCTTAATAAAAAAAAAAAAAAAATAATAGAGCCTGTGTGTAGGACTCAGTATAGTGGCCTCACTTCGGGTGACTGCACTTTTCAAAAGACACCACCCTGCACTAAGGAAATAATCCTTGTATTGCGAGGAACTTTACAAACATTCAATTAACGCAGACAAACTGCACCCAGACTCACTACAACACTTTGAAGATCGCACAAAATATTGTCCTGCGTAGGTATCGAACCCACGGCACTAGCATGGAATGTATCTTAACCACTGCGCCATCTGTGAAGTCAATATAAGTTACTTCTTTGTGGTGAAGTAGAGAGAATATAAAGTGACACGACCCCTCTGAAAAAAGATTTGAGATCTAAATGGCTGCCAAATTCTATAGACAATCTTCAAATTTAAAAGATTATTAATATGCCCCTATTTATTATATAATTTAAATAACTTCAATATTTATACTTAAAAAACATCGACTGCATTGGCGTAGATTTAAAAAAAAAACTACAACAACCCAAGTGGTATAATTACGATAATCATTTGACAAAATATAATATTTAGCTCGTCACGAATATTGTTCGAATTATTTACATCAAAGCATTATGTTTGGTCAAATCATTGTGCCGATACATAATAATAATAAGTGTTTGAATAACTATTTGCGCATTATTTGAGTTTTTTATTCAGTCAATTTTAAGTCTTTATTATTGATATTTGTCTGCTACAATGGACTATTGTGTAAAAACTGGTAATATTTTTAGTTCTTTTGCATACTAACTGTGGCCGCAACTCTGTTCGCGGTGAATTCTGCTTTTAAATTATTGAAATTGAAACTTTTTTGGGATTACTTTGAAATTCTAATACGTAATATTTCTGTGTGATGAAAAGTTTACGAAATAAAGAGCTCAAGCGACATCTATATTGCGTACTTACGCGTATTCCACACACATTTTCAAGTAGTCATAGAGTTTCAACACCATAGTTTTAAATTGTTTTTTTTTTATGATTATGATGCCAGATGTTACTGCAAAGTATAAACTGTTGGTAAGTGTCCCCTATAAATGAGGGTTATTGTCGTCATTAGTCGTCCTAGTTGTATCCTAATTACTTTGGATCGACGCAATATGTACTACGTAACATCACATGGTGGAATTTATTGGCTTATTTAGGAATGTAGTCGTTGACCAGACAGCATCAGGTGGAGTTGATATAGGACTATGTAAAGCTCTTAGTCGTCTTTTACGACACTCACGAGCTTATAAGATTTGGTAGTATTCGAAGCAATGAGTGCATAGTACTATAATCACTGTGCATCTAGAAAAGCAGGAGCTCGATGTTTCTGCGTAATTATCTGGTTAATTATACTCTAGTTTTGTAATCACTTATTATTTTCTCGACACCAATTGATTTGCCCGTAAAGTTACGGTTTTTATGTAAAACAATAGCAAAGAAAAGAGTAGCTAGATGAATATTCAATAACCTGATATTTTCATAAGCTTCATAAGTTATTTCAAGGAAAGCATTACAAAAAGAAAATCCGAATGAAGTTTGGTCGCCGAGGTATATATCTCCTTATTTAATATCAGAAGAGAAAATTTCAGATCTCTTTATACGAATATTGTAGATACACAGGAGTGTGAGATTTGGCACAGCCAAATTTTATATCAACAAGACCTTTCTTGCATACTTCACTCGTTTCCTCAACATTTATAATTCTCTTCATACACGCATTAATTGTTTATATCCATTTTTAATTACGACAATTTTTCAAGTTGCTGTCATTACCAATTTTATTAAATTACAATCTCTGTGTCACTTGATGAAGTGTAATCCTAAAAAAATATAATTTAAATTTATTTATAATTGCTTGGTTGTTCATTGTTTGTTTCATTATTTTTTTTTATTAGCTATGAAATTAAAAGCAAACATCTCAAGTTAATAATACATTAGTCGTGGCCAGCGACAATGTATATACCATACATGTACCTATAAATTATCTATGATCGCAACTCACGCAAAGGAAACAAATTAAAAATTACATACAATGAGTAGGTAGTACACATATACAAAAGAAACTAACTTAATTGTAACTAAATAAAACTTCATTGTAACATAATTAAATTATTTGTAACGTAATGAATAAGGAGTTGAGAAGTTAATAAATTAGATAAGTTTTTTTTTTTTTTTTTTTTTTTTTTTTTTGGGGGTGGGCTACGGTCGGCGCACTCCTCGCACCACTCCGTCCGAGGTGACAGAGGGGCGTAAGCGCGCACACCCGTAACCCACCCGTGACGTCGCCTTCGTCGTTGGGCCGACCACCGGAGCAGAGTGACTTGACGTCAGTGGTCGGCCCGACGGAATACCCCTGAGGAGTACCCTCTCCTCGACCGACATCCCCCCCTCGGGTAGGATGTCGGTCTTTCCTCACGCGGTCGGCCTCTCGGCGGGTGACGGACTAATTCCCCGATCCAGTCACCCGCGGCCTTGGCTAGGGCGGCATCAGGCGCAGGTAATCGCGCCTGCGCCGCCCCAGTCGCCGGCGGCGGCTCGCGCCGTCGAGGAGACGCTCCTCGCGCACGCGCTCCGCCGCCTCCTTCCGCGAGACTACTGCCTCGCAGAAGGTTGCGACCGCGTCCCAGTTCCTGACGCTGTCGAGCATCGCCCTGGCGATGGTCGGCAGCGTCAGGTCGGCACCGATGATTGCGACGAGTTCACGACGCTGCTCTGCCCAAGCGGCACAAACCTCGAGCGTATGCTGCGCCGTGTCTTCGTCGCAATCGCAGTGGTGGCAGGACGGTGTACTCTCCCTCCTGACGACCTTGTGCAGGTATTTGGCGAAGCATCCATGCCCCGTCAAAACCTGCACCAGTCGGAAGGAGAGCACCCCGTGCCGCCGTTCCAACCACTGCATCAGCACCGGCCGGAAGGCCTCTACGGTCCGCACACCGAACCGAGGCCTCTCCAGCCGGACTGCCCAACGGGCAATGACATCTAGGCGGGCGTCAACGCGCCAGGCGGTGAGTTCCCTCAAAGAGGCCACACCGCCCTCCGCGCGCACCCCCGACACCCGCCGATACAAATCGGCGAGCATTTCCGCCTCTAGGTCCCACGGGGGACTCCCGGCCAACAGGCACGCTGCCTCCGTCGCCACCGTGCGGTACCCGCGTACAGCCCTGACCGCCATGGCCCTCTGTGGTCGCCACAGAAGAGCCCTGAGTCGGACGGTCAGGGACCCCGCCCACACCGGTGCGCCGTACAGGGCCATCGACCGGACGACCCCCGTGTACAGCTGTCGGCACGTAGCGCTCGGTCCGCCCACATTCGGCATTAGCCATGAAAGGGCGGACGCCGCGCCGACGAGCCGCGGAGCGAGCCTGCGGAAATGCTCCCGAAACCACCAATGCCCGTCGAGCACCAGGCCCAAATACCTCATATGGGCCCGGATGCTGATGTCAACCGAATTGACGGTGATCGAAACGCCGATGGGAGGGCCCATGCGGGGCCCATGGAACAAGAGGGCCTCTGTCTTGTCCAGGGCCACCCTCAACCCCAGCGCCTCGATCCGCCTGACGATCTCTTCGGTGCCGAGAGTCGCCAGGCCTGCCGCCTCCTCCAGCGTCCTACCGCGGGCTGTGACGAGCGTGTCGTCGGCGTAACAGATCACGCCCAGCCCGGGTAGGAGGCTCCCTCTCAACGCCCAGTCGTAGCCGATGTTCCACAGGGTGGGTCCAAGGACCGACCCCTGTGGGACACCGCACGTCATGGGCGTTCGCACAACGTCCCCTACTCGGTTGGTGTAGAGGACGCTGCGCCCCTCCAAATAGTCTGCCACTAATAAATTAGATAAGTTAAGAGAATTTCGATGACTAGGCTAAAACTGGTGCCATTTAATGTCGTACTATTATACCGTGTAATAACGGGTCAAAAATACAATTTATTTCCACACATTGCTATCTCTAAGCTATCGTAAAAGCTGCACCATAGGAGTTATGATATTGTCCTTGTTATGGGGAGGCCTATGTCCAGTATTGGACATTATAGCCTACCAAAAAAAAAGTAGTGGACGTTAATTAATGGACTGATATATAGATGAAAAAAATTATGTAATTTATTTTTTAATAACATAGACTATTCTTAAAAACAATAAATTTCTCAGTTACTGCAACACAAATCACGTTTAAAATGTATAAGTAATGTGAGTATATTGATTTAAAGTTATATACGTATTTCGAACTAAATTAGATGTTCATTTTAGTTCGAATTAGAGGATAGATTCTAACCAATTAAAACAAGTTCCAATTTTGTTTATTTTCAAGAGAAACTCGTCCGTTTTAACCTTGTTTTAAACTTAGTTATAACATTAGGAATATACTAATATAATTATGGTAAATTATTGTTTCAAATTACTTGTAAAGGTAATAAGTTTATCCATGTCTCTAATTTGTTATGACTACCGAAAAGTGTAACGCGTCTATATCTGCATACGATCGGTGAAACATAGGTACTTGTTTTAACATTTTGATATTTTATTTTCTACTTATGTTAATAGGGTGTGACCCATTCTTTCCGCGTGTGTATTAATAAAAAATATTAAGGTATCGTCAGATAACATTATTGTAAGTGAAAGAAATCGTGAAATAAAACTATATGGCAGCCAGTCCAGAGCATGTCGTAGTAGAGTAATAGTTGACATTTTATTGAAGGCCGAGCCCAGCAGTGGGATATACAAGGTGGAGACGACCATACGACAATAATTTTAATCTAGTGTATCTGATGACTTGCCCAGCCTGTATACAAACTTTGAATACAATATGTCGTATAGTTTAGCCGCAGCACATTACTTTGTATTATTAACAATTTCCACACTCTGTATAAAAATTAAAATTATTCGCCTATCAATGAGCTCCCGCGCCGCATCGGTATAAACCAATATGAAACTAGTACCTACATATCGCCATGTTTACCAGTTCAAGTCTTCCCCAAACGTAATACAAATCAATGCATATTATACCTTATTCCTAAATCTTAAGATCCATACATATAAACCGTGTCATCAGACTTAGATGAGAAATTTAAAACTACCTAATGCGGCTTAATGAAAGAAGACCTCGGTCTCATGTTCAAAACTATTATAATAGGTCTGTAGGTCAGTGTGCCATCGTGATCCTGTGACGTGAATGTGCGTAATTAGACGCTTACTTTGTGTTAGAATAGTATTTCTTTCTCATTTACAATGCCTCGTTATAATTACACAGCTTCGGGTATACAGATATGATTTTAATTTATGGAGAATATCACGGAAATGCAGCTTTAACCATACGTACGTACCGAAAGAGATATGGAAACACACGTGTTTGTACTACCAATGGCCGGACTATTGTGCAAGCTGTCCAGAGGTTACGGGATAATCAATCCTTACTGCCTCATATGGATAGTGCTCCTTCGCGTGTAAGAGTCACCCTAGATGAACAAATTTTAAATTATTTTTCTCGCAAATTTGACACAGGTTGATAATGTAGAGAACTTAAAAAAAGGAATTGTACGATCTTTCGACAAGTTAAAATACATCGCCGTCAATGGCGACCTGTTAACAAGAGTTCGAAATAATATTTTAAGACGATATAATTTGTGCGTTCGGGTCCATGGCGCACATATCGAAAATTTAAGTTTAACGACCAAGTGAATTATTAAAGTTATCGTGATTATTTTAATAAAATAATCAAGTGAGAATGAATAGTATAGCGCCCAATGTATTTACCTACGTTTCGAAGTTGTAACATATGATACCACAAGATCACTCGCCGCTTGCCGACCACAGGTTAGTGAACTAATATTTACAAACGGTGTTCTATTTTGTTTCAATATTTATGATAAAAAGTTTGTTTGAAAAAATTGTTTTTTAAATATGCATGCGAGGACTTTTTTAATAGTTTCAAAATACTCCTATACACTAGTATTGACGGTGTTTTCATTTATTGTCGTATTGACGTCTCCACTCTGTATATGGGCTGAAAATATTATTTAACGTCTATGGGACCTTTAGCATAAAGCATCTTGAATAACAATATAATTGCTGTGAAAGTTTTGTTTTGAATATTACATACATTTTATATCATGTATTTGCGCTCGAAGTTTCATCGAAATTCTTGCAAAAATGTAAATGTTTGTAATATTTCAATTACATTCTAATATCCTATTCTCCCTTTCCATAACATAACATAAATAACATATAAGTGGATATTGTATTATATATAAAATTGTACCGAATGGATAAAACAACAGAGCCTGTAAAAAAATTATTAAAAACTAACGACTAGGTCTTCTTTAAGAGCTAATCTTTCGATGTGAAGACGAACTCGGATTTATAACGATTCGACTTGTAAAGTCAGCTCTAAATCAAATGGGTGGTATATATTCTTAGTCAGTCACATCAATAAATAGTTTTAGACTGCCCTTTCAAAATCTGACTGTACTAAATCAACCGGTTGTCAATAAATTTCGTATTCACCAACGAACTATGATTATAACTTTTACGACTTTGCACATAAACATCAAATGTAATTTATTTCCCTTTCACTTTTGACGTGCTTTAGATGAATATTAATTTATCGTCTTTAATATATAAATAATGAAACTAATAATTGTTAAATTTAACAAATCTTTTCTAGCTTATTGTTTTTGTTTAGTTTGGATTCTTTAATGTCTTATCTGACTCACTTCAATATTTATGAATGTGGATATGGTCATCTTATTATCATTATCTCATTATTATTTTCATCTATACACGAAACTAGCCTTCCCCAATACAGACAGGAAATTGATAAACTATAATCCCCACTTAGATTTCGAATACTCCTTCTCTTGAATAAGTATTATATGAACATTTTATCCCCAATCCCTTAGTAATTTCTTAAGTGAATTATTTATTGAATTCCGACTACAACAACACACGGTTGAAGAAAATAGAAGAAACACTCCAATGGTCACAGGAGGACCATAGTCTTCAGTGTGTGAAACGTTTGAAAAGTGTTCGAAATGTCGAGAAAGTAAACATGAACTACAAATACGATAAAATAAGTAAAAATAGTTTCATTTTATGTGTAATATTCATATAAACAAATAATAAAAAAAACTAAACAAACAACTATTATATATAAACAATAAAGCGCTTACCATAATGTACTTACAGATAAACGGTAACATAATGGTTTCATTATACAAAGTAATTTAAATAATGTTATGATTATATAAACGCGTAAATATCGCACGAAATCCATTCGAAATCATAACACAATCGAACACGAATTTATATTAACTACAATTTAAGGTGTTGAAGGCTACAAACAAAGTCTAGTATGTAATTATTTATTAATTATAAATATAATGTATTTATTTGAAAATCAGAAGGCATGTCAGTGTAATAGTTAGATTTAATGGAGTTTAAAAAATGGGCATATTCTAATAATTTTAAGAACTTTCATGTATCTACTAATTTATTAGTGAATTAAATTAAAGCTACTGTTACAAATTTCTTGAAACAATAACAACAAAAAATAACAAAAATCGTCGCGGACTCTTTTATAACACAATAAGACTTTAATTTCTCTAAGGTTACTTTGATAAACATCTGAGCTCGTTCAAACATTATTTGGCTAGAAAATATTCGAAAATCGAAGATATCTCACATTAAGAATATTAAAATTAGAATTACAACTCGATATTTCTAGATGGCAGTTACACGCTGCTGTACTAAGCAGTAAATCAATTTAATTGTTATATAAATATAATCGGAGACAAATCATTGAACAATTCATTTCTATTTACGGCACCTTTCGCTTTAGATGACAAGTGGGGAGGAAATGTTATCATTTACTTAATCAGTGGCACGTTTAGATAAGCAAGTTGCGAGGATCTGTTACCACGTGGACACTGCACGTGAAATGGAGAAATAGTTCTATCGTACAGTACCGATATAACCACTTTCCTATATTTATTTTTATTACAAGACCTCACTCTGGATTAAATATAAATAACTTTGTGCTGAGAAATTAAGAATAGAATAAGTTTCTTTGTTTTCCTGTTGGAGTAGTTAAACCGGCTAAGGGAAGACAAAATGCAAAAATACATTACCAATACTATTTCAGTTTATATACGTCCCACTGCTGGGGATCGAACATCCTCGTAATAGGAAGAAAATTGACCTACTGTCATACGATGGTCAGACAGATTAGAGTATGATTTTTTTCTTCCATTCCTGTAACTTCTACATTCATATTATATTCCTTAGTGGTGTTTTACGCACGGCGTATCACCCACGAGAAAGATAGGAAGTGGTGAATTGAATTGTTATTCCGTCACCACACGGAATATATAATATATGAAAAATTACCTAGTATATTAATCCTTCTAATTTTATATATGTAACAGTTTATTTATATGTTATTCGGAATCGGTTTTTATGAATTTTGGCACTCGCATAGTTTATTAGCTAGATTTTAACACATGAAAATTTATAACGAAAAAATAGGTTGCGTGGAATTATTATTTTTTTAACTACTAGCTTCTCGCATAATGAAGGGTGAGTAACATAATGTGTGCCACTACCCTTACTTTCCCATAGGAGCAGTCAAAATCAGTTAAGGTAGAATTAGCAGCAGGAATTTTCTGGCTGATTTATAACACCAATTGCGATTATACAATGGGGAGTTTATCTATGTAATTAATGAAAAATTTTATTTTTTTTTGCTTCTTTATTTTATTATATTGTCAATGAACTTTGGTGCAATTACTAGATACTTATATCAGATCTTTTTTCAATTTGGCCAATATTTTCCTTACAAAATTATAAATAAAACACTGCCAGATCGGTTGATACTGAAATTCATTCAAGTTTTGTTTCCTTTATATGTAATTATGATAAGTGAACTCGCAACACGTTATCTACAAGCGAGTGAATTTTACCTGCCGTAGTCACAAGGCGTCGAGAACATTGGTAATTCTCCAAGTTCTCTCTTAGTACAATTATGCATCGAGTCCCGTTTTGTATGGTTAATCAATTATGGAACGCGATAATATAAAAGTTCTATTCACTTAGTTATCATTTACGCGTGCGAGAAGTGAGAGTTAGTGAATTGTATTCTTACTCCGTTACAATACGGACAAAAAACATCTTAAAAATGACTAGAAGTTGCAACGTTTAGTCTCTCATATAGATTACGTAAATAATCGTAGTTAACCATCGAAATATATCGAGTGTCGCATCGCACGACCTTGGCAATGTCACGGTGTCGAGCACGGTAATAGCCCCCCTCGGCGCACGGCGCACTTGCGCGCGCGCACACAAAATTGCTACAATGGAAATTGTGTGTAAAATTCCAGTGTAGGTATATACGTGAAATTATTGTAAATACGTGACACCATATTTAGGTAATTGTTTTGGTTTGTTGACGATCATTCATCGTCATCATTTTGTATATTTACCATCTATTGCTGGACGGAGGAATTCCACACAAATCGCTACGCTTGATAGATAGGCAGGTTGATCGCAGTGAGTTTGTTATACGTGCCCCAATAGTGAGTTGCTGCCCACTCTCTTGATGAGATCCTTAGCTGATTTACGACTGCCACAAGCAAGTAAGGGATGGTGACAATTGTAATCCTATCCCGTCGCCACACAGGGAATCAAAACAGTGATGTAAAGACTTACAAAAATGGATTTTTTGTCGAAATAATTGATTTTATTATCATTTTCCTATATTTCTAAATAATATAGATTCGATTAGTATTTATTGTTTATTTAAATAAACCGGCTTGAATAATATTCAGTATCAGTCATTATTTCTGGAAGAGTGACACGTGTCAATGAAGCGGTGCCGGTAATCTGCCCAGATGGAGATGGGGGCTTAATACGGCAGGTCATAAGGCTGCACGGCTCTAGGGCGGGGTGTGTCAAACTACAGCACTGTACTTACTAGCTACGTCTGAATACCCGTCAAGTTTTCTTACAAAGTTCCTGATAGTATTATAATGCATTTAAAAATTGCAATTTACATTTGCAAATTGCTAATTGAAAACTAATAAGATACGTAAACTATTTATGTCCAAACAGTAATAGGCATCATTTAAATAAAACCCCAACAAAATGATTTTGATAAATAATTTAAAGAATTACGTCCTTAAGAAAACCTCTCCTGATCTCGCCTGATCTCATCCCAATTATTAAGGGTTGACGCAATATGCCCACACATATAACTAATAGTTTTCTGTTTCAATAGATAGGACAACTGCCTGATGTACAACGCTCCTCGGTAATTGTTTACCAGACAGCATCAGATGGAAAACATCCACGAGCAATGTAAGGGCCGGTAGTATTTATAGCCGTTACACAGCAATAATAACTAAACACTACACAGAAATAATGACACTTTCCGTGTGGTGACGGAGTAAGAATATACTATTCACCACCCCATATTTTACCCGTGGGTGATCATACGAGACGACTAAGGGATATAAAACGCATATAACATCATAGATGTTATATGCGTTTTATATAGGGTTTTGTTTCGAGTTTTCCTTCCTTTTGAGAAAATTCGAATCAAAACCCTATACCAACACGTTTGACCAGCTTGGTATAGTAGGTCAATTTCCCTCCCATTATGGAGGAGGCTCGAGCCCAACAGTGGGACATATGAGCTGAGGTGATGATGACACAGAAATAATAAAAAAGAAACTTAATTATTTTGATTTTGATATTATGTTTTTATAATCTGTACACATACATCCATTGAATTAGGTACCTACCATCTGTAATGATCGTTGTATGTGGTATAAATAAATAAATAATTTAGTTATTTACAACAACAGGAAATAAGGATATTGGCGGCAATATCAATGCCTCGCATCAATGCATCGATAACTTATTCAGAAGATTTAAAAATTATCATGTTGAATGAAAAAAATAAATACCTAAAATAAATAGTTATGAATTATAAATGTAGTGAAACAAACAGCTAGCCGAGCCGCCGCCGCGCCGGGGAGAGTGGCTCTGAGCGAGCGCTCGCGTCGCGCGGCCTTGTGCGTAGTTCCGTGAAAGGCGATCGGCTTAGCTAATACCTGTAGGGTTGCACCGCACGAATTGAGTTCTCGAAATACCTTTGTCATTTATTATTTGATTGCAAACAGTATCTAATGATTTACGTTCATTTTGTTATATATTAATACAACTGTACAGATGGCGTGGTAGTTTAAGTGCCACAGGTTAAATTTCTACGCAGCAAAGATTTCTGTGCAAAATACAAATTGCTATTCTGAAAGTGAATGTAATTTGAGTCAGCTGTTACTCATATAATATCTTAAAAAAGTATATAAGTATTAATGGCTTAGTGTAAGGAGTTTTCTTTTCCCCCTAAAGTTAGGTCTTATCTATTACGCTTTCAATAATATAAAACAATTACTTTTTAAATATGCATACAATTGCTAAAATTTTGAGGGCATATTGAATTGGTCGGTGAGAAAAAAATTACTGCATTTATGGTGTGGTCAAGGGAACTCCAGTGATGAGTTTTGGGATTTCTATTTTCATATAATTTTTACTCAATAATTGAGACATTACTATTTCTTATCCTATCAATACTATTTATAATACATAAACATTTATAAGAAATTATTTTTATGTTGATTATTATTGATAACTTGAAATGTTCATGTTCACATTTAAGCAATGTATAAGCAATTATAATAAAGACTGTTGCGGTCTGGTAATCACGAAGTTCGATTCCATCATGTCATACATATCCTATAGTATATATTTGTGTTTATATAATGATCCGTCATTACTGTGAGAATGTATTAACTTTATAAATGTCAGCGATCAAACAGATCGATACATGGTTAGACAATCAAATTTGATATTAACCTCAGAGAGTTTTTTTAGCTTTAAGTCATATAATAAATTTATTCATTATTATGTATTTATAATTCCTAACGTACATTAAGCTATATAAGTAGTATTTTTGGTCACCGGAAACGTCATGGCCGGTGAAAACCATCTCATTTGGTCATAATCTGCCCTATTACTTCCCATCACTATTTGGACTGACTACCTGGTTACCAATCCACGTTGACGTATTAGCGCAGTTATATATGGGCCACAATCTCGTAGAAAATCAACGTTAGAGCAGTAGTAACGTGCCACTACGCTTTGTTCAGTGAGTGGAAGCGTCGGTATCCCGAATTTATCTTATGGTAAATAGTGATATAGGTACAGTCCTCATATTACAGAAGTCCACGAGTGATATTAACCACTAATAACCAGATGGAGTGTATACTCATCTGCCATCAAAATCATTGTCGTAATTCATATAATAAATAACCGAAGGTTGTACTAAAGTTAATTAATTTATATTTTCGTATATGTACATGTGTCGTGGCAACCACCTGAATAATAAATAAATCTATTATGTAATACGTTATGTACTAAACACTCGAGCGTAAAGAATATACTATCATTAGAGCAAATGATCGTATCTAGAAATATTACAGAGTAATCTAAGTAACTTAGCTAGGGTTGTTACGCAATCAATTTGATTGTACAGATGGAGTGGTGGTCTAATTTTAAGACCAGCTATGCCAATTTAATTTCGATTCTAAGACAGAACAGTTCTATATGCGATTTACAAATGTTTTTCTTTGAGTCTGGGTTGAAACACAATGAATTGTGTTTTTTAATTGTATTTTTATATAGTCCTCCGCCAAACACGACTTATTCTTTTGTGAGAAAATTAATTGGATTGGATTCCAAACACAGCTCACTATGTCTTCAATCTCTGTAATTTAGTAAAAGATATACCTTCGACAGTATCTTAGAAGTGATTATCAGTGTCATTTTGGATCATTTACGTCCCACTGTTCCGTTCCAGCCTCCTCTTCAATAGAATGTCAATTGACTTATTATACCATGTTGATCAGATGTGTTGTTATAGAGTTTAATTTCGAGTTTTCTTTCACTCGCGCAGATATTATCTGCATACTGGATCCTTTACTCGCCTTGAAAATTCGAATTTTATTCTTACTCCGTCATCACACGGAAAAGAAGGGCTAGGTATATTAAATTAAGCCCTGATGTATATAAAAATTAAAACAAAATACAAAAAGGATAAAAACGTTTTAGTGCATTAAAATTTAAAAGGCGACATATTGGTATCTTCTAATTGAAGAAACCTAAGGTCTCAGTAGCGAACTCCCATGGGATTTATCATCGGTACAAGCTTCACAAAGGTCAGTTTTTGGTACTATTCACAAATAATTATTTTATTTTTATTCCTATATGTAAGAGTAACAATAGGTAATGATGTTCTAGAGCAAGTGGATGAATTTGTATATCTTGGATGTGGATTTAGCCGAGATGGAAGGTACACCACTGATATAGAGCGAAGAGTGAATGCGGGAAATAGAGTGAACGGAGCGTTGGGGCAACTTCTCGGCAGCCACCACCTCAGCCAGAAGGCACGTGTAGCAATACATAACGCAGTGCTTGTCCCAACATTACTGTATGGAAGCGAGAGTTGGGTATGCAGAAAAGAGTATGAAAGTAAAATTAATGCGGTCGAAATGCGATCTTTTCGGAAAATCTGTGGAGTTAGGCTGACCGACCGCATTCGTAATGACGACGTAAGAGAGCGAGTAGGTATGAAAGAGAGTATTGGTGTAAAGATGCGAAAGGGAATGCTCCGATGGTTCGGACATGTGGAAAGAATGCCGAACGAACGTCTGGTTAAGAAGATATACAATGCGAAAGTGGAAGGATGTAGGTACCGAGGGAGACTGAGACTAACCTACCTAGACCAGATCGGTCAGGTACTGAAGGAAGGTGGAGTCAAGAGTCTCCGAAACCGGCGAGCGTGTATGAAGAGAATTATGAATGTTGAGGAAGCGAGTGAAGTATGCAGAGATAGAGTTCTCTGGCACTCTGTTCCCTCTGCCTACCCTGCAAGGGATATGGCGTGATGATATGTATGTATGTATGAATTTTTGTTCCTTTATTTTATTTCTTTTCTGAAATTTCTAGCTTCTGACCTAATATAATTGTATTAGATACTGCGCGTCGGCGCAGTATCTAATAAGATGTTTAGTTAATATCTAGCAGTATCTAATAAGATGTTTGTATTTGGTTAATGTTTTAATTTCGTCTGTGGGATGTCGATCCCACAGACGAAATGCAAACATTAACTAAATACAAAATCAAATACACCTTAAATTTATTATAGGGTTGTTACACTTACCTTTCTTCTCCTATACTTATTTAACTTTTAAAATATACAAGTTAATCAACTAGAAAATTAATAAATCAACAGCAACAAATGTTTTAATTCCAAGTTACTTTGACTCGATAAAGTTAAATAAATGTAGAGAATTAACTAGATCACTATAAGTAACGAATAAATAAAACTCTACGTCAGAACAAATATATATAGATCGCATTATGAATTATCTTGCCTAGGAATCGAACCCATTACCATCGCTGCGGTTAATAATTATTCAGACCATCCAATAATCGATATTTCAGTTAGTCCTTCTTCCTCATATGATTTCATTTATTGTGAATACGTTACCAATTCAATCAAAGTATCCTCGTGCAGTAATAAATTTTTCATTCACTTCTAGGTCGTTCGTTATTCACATTACTCATGCCCGCTTTATTTAATTCATATATCATCATCATCACTGCCCATATATGTCCCATTGTTGGGCTCGGACCTCCTCCGTAATGGGAGGGAAATTAACCTACTATACTGCACTGGTCAGACGTGTTGCATAGATGTTATATGCGTTTTATATCCCTTAATCGTCTCTTACGATCACCAACAGGCAAGATAGGGGGTGGCGAATTGTATTCTTACTCCGTACACATATAAATTCTAATTCACATATTCGTAATAATAAAAAATAATATATTTTTTTAGGAGAGGAAAATATCTTTCACGCGCCAGCCCTAAGCGGTGTGCTTTAACAATAACTGTGGGCCGCACGTATCGTGCGATACCACTCGTAATATTTGCTCTCGATATCGAGCGATGTCAAGATAGACATCGGTACAGTATTAAATAAATTTCCGTCATATTATTAATACAATATAAGATTGTAATTTATATTGTAAGTAAAATCAAGCAAACGTAATAAGGCGGAAATCGTATTACTATATATCTCTCTAAATTAATTTCAATCCGCAATGATGAGAATAATTGTTATTAACCTACCCTGTTATGATAAAGGTAAAGAATACACGAGGGAGCACTAGTTCACATAAATTAAAAAACTTAAAAATACGAATATGAAAAAAAAATAGATTGACTTTCCGTATGGTGACGGAGTAAGAATACAATTCACTACCCCCTATATTACCCGTGGGTAATCGTAAAAGACAACTAAGCTATATAACATCTATGCAAGAGAAGGAAAACTCGAAACAAAACCCATATCAACACGTCAGATCAGCGTGGTGTATAGTAGGTCAATTTCACCCCCATTATAGAGGGGGCTCGAGCCCAACAGTGGGACATATATGAGCTGAAATGACGAATGATGAGATTGATATATGTATTCAATTTAATACAACTATTTATGAGATGGCGTAGTAATAAAATACTGATCTACTACGCCAAGCGCCGCGGGTCCGATTCCCATGCAGGACAATACATGTGCTATTCACAAATTGTTCACTGTGAATGTAATTACACCGTTTATAAAGTCCACCGCAATACAACAAGTCTTTCTTTCTTTAGTGGGATATTTCTATAAAAAAAAAATACCTTTAATTCTAAAGTCCCAATTTGAATCATATTAATAGTTAAATGAGAGAAAGAAATAAAATCATTTATTTTGTCCTCGTTAAAAACTAATGAAAATAAACAGAACTAAAGAAAACAACTTTTGGTTTAAAATGACATTAACGAGAAACAAAAAAGGCTTATTGGCTTAGCTTTGGCTATTTTATTTTATAAAATAGCGCTGAAAAAAAATATTAAAAAAAAATCTAACCTAACCTGCCTTGTGGTAGCGGCTACGAATACTTTCAACCCTTATTTTGATCGTCGATGTCGTAAAAGGCGACTATGAGCTAAATATTGACTTGGACCAACTCCACTTGATGCAGTTTAGTCAACAATTACATTCATAAGGAAATTTGATGTCAAACAGGGGGTCGATCATAAAACTATAGCTAATAACTTTTGCAATATGTACAAATACATATTTTATCGACCACAAGTAATTGGGATAAGAGTAGGAGAATGAGAGACAACTCTAATCTAATCTTAACGCACCATTAGATTCCGAGTATATAAATTTAAAAAAAAAAGGAATATATCTATTAAACATACAAGATTCAAATTAGAATTTAGAGAGAAAAAAAAATGATCGAAACAGGTAAAAAAACCTGTGTCGCGGTGTCGCTCGGTGACGTCACGTCCGGTCACTCGCTCGCCCGCAATCATCACTGTCATTATGATAATTGACTGGCTCGTCCTTCGTCAAATGTACAGACTGATAACACATTATTATTAACAAAATGGTATTCTGTTAGTTTATTTTATTTTTAAAGATCATCAGAATAAGCAGCTATCTGTCATCATTCTCCCACTCTTATCCCAAATACTTGGGGTCGATACAAAAGTCTAGCAGGCATCGGTCATAAAACTATTGCCAATAACTTTAGCAATATGTATATTTACATATTGAGTCGACCCCAAGTAATGAGGACAAGAGCAGGAGAATGATGATGATGACTCAGAATTTGATAATCGTATAAAAAAGTACTTGAATCGAAGTCATAATACTATTGCAGTCGTATATTTAAACCACTACGCCATCTGTGTTGATATTATGTTGATTTATCATTACACATTCGACTACCGACTTTGAAATAACAACTAAAAATAAACGAAATAAAAGTTATTAAACAAAATTCCTGTATATCACAAAAGTTAGGGTCTGATTTTTAACCGACTTCTAAAAGGAAGAGGTTCTCAATTCGACTGGTATATTTTTTTATGCATGTACACCGATTACACTGAGATTTATAATTCGATTTGCGTGATTCTTTTTTAGTTTGATGCGGAATAGCTGCCATTTGGTCCCATAAAAATGTAACATAGTTTGGCCCACTAGTTTTCATTTTATGAGCCTTTTTTATTTGTGTTGTCGGAAATGCCTATGTAAAACTACATAGCAAAATGTCGCGACAAATGGGATTCGCCCCGCTACTAATTATAATGCCATATCATGTACTTTTTTATGTAACCTTCTTTAAATTCATTAAACTTATTGCAATAGCATATGCCTTTTGTAGGCCTACCCATAGCTACTTAAAAAAAATACTAAGTATTTAATATATGACAATAAAAAGCAAAAAAATGTTACAGTTAGTCGATGTAATCTAGAAAAGTCTTAATGTAGTTTAGTCTAGAAAAGTCCTATTACAGACACTAAAAACAAAAAAAAATAAAAAACTTCGTTTAAAAAAACCGACTTCAAAAACTAAAAAAAAATATAAAATAACTTAATATATTATATTGATAGGTTTGGAGTCGTATACTTAAACCACTAAGCCATCTGTGCTTATATAATGTTGATTTATCATTACACATTCGACTACCGACTTTGAAATAACAACCAAAGATAAATATAATAAAAATTATTAAACAAAAATCTTGTATATCACAAAAGTTAGGGTCTGATTTTTATATCTGTGGAGTGTGTTGACCCGGAAAATGTGAATGTATCGTGAGAAGCAACAACGTCTCAGAGGATACCGGGTATCATATTACATTATTTTTATCATTTCCTTTCTTTTTGTGCATATCTTTGTTAAAATAAAACTTATGTCGTATGCAATGCAAAGTTTACCCTTAAACTTATGGTTTTTATCGCAAAATAAATACAAGAAAATGGAGGAAAATGTGAATTTGTAAATGATGGTTATCTGCTAACGTTGTTAAGCCATAATATCATGTTAAATAAATATAACATAAATATTTTTATGGAATCTTCTTGAAAACTTTTCGCATTTGTAACAATCAAATCAGTTAATGTCTTTGTTTTTTTTATATGTAAAATAATCTTAAGTTATACGTTTTTTTATTTTGTTCACAATCTTTACTCGTATGGCCAACTGACGAGTTAAAACCTCCATTAAAATTAAAGATAAATTTGACTTACTAGATCACACTAGTTCGAGGGGCTGGTATAGAGCTTTTTTTTATATTAGATTTTTTTTTTTTTTTTTGACAACTTGCAGTTGGGCAATAACCCAATCGATAAAACGCTTTTTTTTGCGGCGGGCTACGAAATGTTCACACCCCTCTAATTCCATCCGGGGCAACAGAAGAAGCGGCGCGCGACCCTATAAACTCGCCCTGATCGAATCGATAAAACGCCCTGGATGTAAGTAACAATTCACTACCCCCTCTTGCCTGTGGTTGTCGTAAAAGACGACCAATAAATACCACATTATATATTATTAATATTATGATATTATATACAAGAGAATAAAATCTTGACATAAAATTTTATGCTAATTTATTAATTGATCAGTATGTTATTGAAGACCAATTTACCTTCTATTATGGAGGAGAAGCTCAACAGTAGAACTTTTATGAGCTGAGAAGAAATAAAGAAAAAAAATACCACTCTGCATCAACTTTAAAATCGAACTTGTAACCTCTGACTAATAAACCTAATACTTGGCCTAATTACTCATGGTTAATATCTAAGTAATAAAAACTATATAAATTGATACGAAAAATTTGCTACTTCCATTGCATTCACAAAAAAAAAATACATATTAACTAATTAATAGCAATAACCATTTATTATATAACTAAATGCGAATGTCTTCTATAATGTTAAAAAAGCACCTTGACATTTGCTAACAATTTTAAATATTATCATTACTATTATTTTTAATATCTGTCACATATATACATTTTAAACAAAATACTCAACAGATGGCGTGGTTTTTAAAATATCGATTTAATGTGCCAAGTATCGTGCTATTAAAATTGCCATACAGGAAAATCCTTACGCACTGAAAACTAAGGATAATTCTATGCGTCGCTAGGATTTTCTTTTATTTTTTTTTTAAACAAGACCCGGCACTAGGCAAGTAATCCTGGTATTGCGGGGCACTACAAACATTCAATTTACCGGATACAAATAACATCCAGCTTAGAATAACGATATGTGGATCGCACAAAGTATTATTCTGCATGGGAATCGAACACATGGCACTAGCACGGTAGGTCGATATCTTAATCACTACGCCATCTGTGCAGTCGGTAACTGCAATTGGAAATTTTTATTACACAGATATGATGGAGAAGAAGAATAAGAGAAGGAAAACTCGAAACAAAACCCTATACCAACACGTCTGACCAGCGCGGTATAGTAGGTTAATTTCCCTCCCATTACGAAGGAGGCCCGAGCCCACCAGTGGGACATATATGGGCTGTGATGATGATGATAATGATGATATGGAGGAGTGGTGTATGTATCGGATTCTTGTGACTTGGATCGGTACTCTCGGATTCTTGCGTTTTAGATTAGGCAACCTATATTACATGACCCATTTTTATAATTCTAAGTCCTTCTATAGGCAGTCTATCAAAAGTGATACAAAAAGTTAAATCAAAAGTGTAAAAAAAGAATAAGATAAATTTCGAAGCCGTTTCCTTTCTTAACTCATAAATAAGTCACCTATGGCGCGGATCTCTGCTCATTTTTTTTTCATTTGTCTTCTCTTATTCAAAGGTTTACCTTTAAGAGACTCTTACGACAGCCATGGTAAAGAAATTTAAATTTATAATATTCTTATTCCGTCATCGAAATGAAAGTTTCAGTTTGAAAATGCCATATAATTTTACAAGCTTAAAAATATGGCCTGTAATATGAGTTCGAGATCCGAGTGCCATAATACATCGACACTTCGTGGTCGGCTAAAACATTTTACATGGAGCAGGGATCCGATAACTTGGAACCAATATTTCTATTGCTTCTATCTAATGGTTTCTATTGCTTGATTTCAAAACTTCCTATTGAGTACTAAGTAGTTAAGTCAATAACAGCTTGGAGCTTAGCACCTATACCTGTAAGGTTATTCTTCGTACCCACCGAAGACAAAAATCGGGTACCGGTGGTCCGCTCGCACGGCGAAGAGAGAAGAGTTTTACGGTGGGTCTATGGGGTCACGCGCCGCCTTTCCGTCACCCCGGACCGATTTGGCCGGGCGAGACGCATCCATAGTCCAGTATGCGTCTCGCCCGGCCAAAAAAAAAAGGTTATTCTTCGTATGGATTAAGAATGTGTAAACCCCTAATAGTCCCGCGGGAATCGTGAAAACAGGTTAAGAAATCATAAAAAGAGTGATCAACCAGTAGCATTCACACAGACAGTTTATACAATTTTGATCGCCAACCAACGTCCTGGATAGATGTATGATATATGAGAAAATACTTGAAAAAAAAATGCATATTAAAATTACTGATATTTTGCATTTAACATGGTAGTTTATTTATCAAAAAATATTTACGAGAGAAAAATAATTGTCACAAATGGGACTCGAAGACACGCCTATTGGAAATCCGTCCCAATCGTCATCTCACTTAGACCAGTGTGAGCTTTCGTATAACAATTTGTTGGTCTTTATAGGAGACGTGTGCCATCTACCGGTCAATTAACTTATGAATTAAATAATAGTAGGACGACGATGTTGCTATTTCTCTGTCTACAGCCACGGGCCAGTCCGCCCGGGGTAGTACTACACTCTCGCAAAAGATCGACGTCTGAGTAATGGCAATATGCTATTGCGCTTCGTTCGGTGAGCGAGAGAGCCGGAAGTCCAACTAGGGTGGGTTTGGGGTATGTATTGGTGAGCAGCAGCCTAGCTATAACCCTTGGTATTGCAAAGGTCCATGGGCGGCAGTGACATTTACCATCAGGTGTGCTGTCTGCTCGTTTGCCACCATAAGAAAAAATAAATGTTAATATGAGTAGGTACATAAATTTAAGCTAAAGAAGCAAAGTATTGCTAACACTAAAAGATGCTAAAAGCGTATAAATAATGGATTTAAAATGATATTACAAAACGTTTTATAAAGTATGAAACACGATTATAATATGTTACAAAATGCAAGTATAACATTAGCTACGTGTGAAATATTGAATGAACTATGCGATTGTACTATAGCGCAATAGAACGAACGAACGAACGACACGTTGGGAATGACATTGGAATGTATTACAACAACCTGTAGATTAAAAAAAGCATTTTGTAAATATAAAATTTATGAAACATTATTTTCACATCTCACGTATGTTAATAATAATATAATTAATTCACATAATTATATATATTTGTATGTGAATAAACACCTAAACGGTTATACCGGTTTGGATAAAATCCTTCTATACAGATTTACCGATTTGGGTAAATTGTTGTGGAGCCATAATAGATTTAATAGTTATTTAAAAAAATGTCAAACTTACACAAAACTTTCAATTTCTATACAAGAACTTTGTTTACCTGTAACATAAAAAAAAAACTAAATTAACATAACAATATTAATGTGTATCACTGCAAAATATACATACATATAGATCATCACGCCATATCCCTTGCAGGGTAGGCAGAGAGAACAGAGTGCCAGAGAACTCTATTCTTGCATACTTCACTCGCTTTCTCAACATTCGTAATTCTCTTCATACACACTCGCCGGTTTCGGAGACTCTTGACTCCACCATCTTTCAGTACGTGACCAATCTGGTCTAGGTAGGTTAGTCTCGGTCTCCCTCGGTACCTACATCCTTCCATCCTTCCACTTTCGCATTGTATATCTTCTTAACCAGACGTTCGTTCGGCATTCTTTCCACATGTCCGAACCATCGGAGCATTCCCTTTCGCATCTTTACACCAATACTCTCTTTCATACCTACTCGCTCTCTACACAAGAAGAAGTAAATATCATAAAATATATATCAAGCTAGAGTTTAATTATTTAAGCGAACCAAGATCAGGTATTATCAAGTACAGGTCTCGGTGGGCTGTGCCGGACAGGGCACGTGCAGATGTGACCCAGTAGGACGGGATGGCGGGTACGCGTTTTCACTAATGCGGAGGGCATAAAGCTCTCGCTCCTGAGAGACATACCTTCATGTCCGACCCGCATCCCTGAATTTTGGATATCCTGAATTCGGGGCTATGATCTGCGGCGGTAGACATCCTTCCGAACAATGAAGAAAGGTATCGTAATAATCGGTGGCGGTTCGAGTTCCAAAGTCCTCAGTGAGCAGAGGCAGAGTGCGACGAGGACGCGACAGAGACAATCTAAAACAACTTCGTCTATACTCGACGGTAGTAGACTTTAATCGAGGATTACATAGTCAAGCTTGACGGTTCAGTTTCAATTCAGTACCCATAAGAATTAGCCCAAAAGGAATTTTATACTACAAACAAAACTTAAAGAATTCAGGTATATTACATATATTATTCCAGATAGTTTTCATCATCATCATCATCTCAGCTCATAATATGTCCCATTGCTGGGCTCGAGCCTCCTCCGTAATGGGAGAGAAATTGACCTACTATACCACGTCTGTAAGACGTGTTGGTTATGAGTTTTGTTTCAAGTTTTCCTCTTTTGCATAGATGTTATATGCCTTTTGTATCCCTTAGTCATCTCTTACGATCACTCACGGGCAAGACAGGGAAGGGGGTGATGAAATGTATTCTTACTCCGTCACCACACGTATAATTTAGATAGTTTTACGTTATATTTAATTTTATGAATAAATTTTATTTAACTCTGCAAATTGTATTCGCTATAATAATCTAAGTAATTTATGTAAAAACAACTTAAATATTTTAAAAATGTTTGTTGACAACCATTACATAAGACGATAAAGTAGAAATTCTTCTTGACAAATGATAATAATTAATTGGACTGTCAAATTATGATAATAGTTGAGGGGCGCATCGATCATCCGTCTCTTTAATTGCAATACAGATGACATATTGATGATTTGATAACGTGTTGTGTACACTGACTTTTAATTTTTATTCACTAGTTTAACGGCTATATTTTTTTTATTGCTTATGGTGGCAAACGAGCTAGCGCCACACCTAATGGTAAGTGTTACTGCCGCCCATGGACCTTGGCTATACCAAGGGTACAGCCAGGCCGTTGCCTACCAATACAAACCCACCCCGTTAGGCTTCCGACTCTCCCGCTTACCGAACGAAGCGCAATAGCATATAGCCAATACTCAGACGTCGATCTTCTGCTCAGTGTGGTACTACTCCGGACGGACCGGCCTGCATCTGTAGACAGAGAGAACTGTCAACAGCGTGGTCCTACCACATATAAAGGAATGGCCTAGGTACTCGTATACATGTGGCGATGAACTTTGATTCCATCATTGGTCTGCCATTATGTAGTGGATCGATACAATATGTATATAGCTTCTAAAGACTTGTGTCAGCCGCTATATCTGGCCTCACTCAATATCTTTGGATCTCTTTTCGAATATTTTATATATTTTTTAATATTTTTGTAATGAAAACTTTTTTAGCGGCGCTGTGCACTTTCTTGGGGTGAGTGAAGAATGTTAAACTCGCGTCAGGACACGTGACCTGATCGATTTTTTTTTTAATTTTTCATGTTTATAAATTTTCATGTTTGTGTACAATAGCGCAAAAAATGAATATTGTATTCAACCACATAAATGATAGTACTTTTATACTGATAAATAAAGCAATTCGTGCGAAATTATTACCTAACCATTCTAAAATATTTTTTAACGACTGGCTATGATATGGTCGCATCCATACATACTCCTTGGCGCATTTTATTTTTTTGTATTTGTTTTTTTTTATAGGTTTAAATTTTCACTTCTGTCGGCAGTCTTCGTGATTGTTTTTCATATTTTTATTCGGAAGACCAACACATAATAATAATATTAAAACACTTATTATACATCACACAGCTAATTATAGGTCTCCACTAATGTTTTATATCAGGCTAATGAAGACAGTATAACATTATATAATTTGAAGAATTACAGACTATTATTATAATTGAAAAAGTATTGCTGGCTAAGTAATCAACTCACTTTTGTTAAGCTTGTGTTAAATATATCAACGTTGTGTATTTGTATTAAGTCTTTCCTACTCGTCACAAGAAACTATTTTCTATTTATTGATAAGAATCTCCTACGGAAAATCTGTGGAGTTAGGCTGACCGACCGCATTCGCAACGACGACGTAAGAGAGCGAGTAGGTATGAAAGAAAGTATTGGTGTAAAGATGCGAAAGGGAATGCTCCGATGGTTCGGACACGTGGAAAGAATGCCGAACGAACGTCTGGTTAAGAAGATATACAATGCGAAAGTAGAAGGATGTAGGTGCCGGGGGAGACCGAGACTCACTTACCTAGACCAGATTGGTCACGTACTGAAGGGAGGTGGAATCAACAGTCTCCGAAACTGGCGAGCGTGTATGAAGAGAATTATGAATGTTGAGGAAGCGAGTGAAGTATGCAAGGATAGAGTTCTCTGGCACTCTGTTCTCTCTGCCTACCCTGCAATGGTTAGAGGGTGATGATATGTATATTATGTATGTATGTATCTCCTACATTTCCTAACCCCGTGACATAAGTTTTACAAGTTTATTAATATTGAAATAATACTGTGTCCGATCCGAATCAACGAGACACGAAGCATAAAAAGAAACGTAATTAAAACTAAACATTTTTGGTTTCAAGTATATAGCTCATTCTGTAATTACATAGTTTATCACAAACTCTTGCCAAATAGTGTTGGGCTATTAAAACAAATGAGACGTGTCATGAAGGCACGGATTTATATGTCAATGTAAACATAAAGATAATGTACCGAACCGTAAAATTAATAACAATTTTAATACATTTAAAAATCACGCTCGCCAGTACACTATTCTATATTCTATATATTCTATGAATTTAATAGATTTATTGTACCCTTTTTTTGTGACTGTCTATCGTCTGGACGCATCCCAGCCAATTCAACTAGGGTAAAGAAAGGACGGCGTAAGGGCCCCATAACTTACTTTATTCCCTTCCCATCTCTATTGAACTGCCCACTGGTACAGATTTCTTGACCTTGTTGTTAGATATACTATGCCTAAGCTGTGATAGTGGTACAGAGGATAAAATAAGGATTATCAATATACAGGCTTTTTTTGGGTAGGCTATGGTCCAGACACTCGTTCCGTCCGGGGCAACGGAAAGGCAGCGCGTGGCCTCATAACCCATCGTATTCCCTCCCCATCGCCACTGGGCTGGCCACTGGTACCAATATACAGGCTAGTCCAGGCTTGACTTCATATTCACATTGAAATTTATTATTTATTATGTATAAGCACCACAAGACATTTTAACTTAGATTAATTCAATAAATTACCACTGGATCAAAACGCAACCGGTGATCCATCAAGAAACTTAGCGCGTTTGTTTTTTCTTTAACGTCTTTGGGAAATATTAGCTACAGTGTGATGTCCTCAAATATAATGAAAATATTATAGCTAAACCAGATTCCACAATAAAGGATAAAATCGACTTCACAAACGCTCGCTTTTCCCAGTTGACCGAGGAAACGAAGAAGCCAGGCGAAGCCGTGTAGCTTTCTATAGCACTCTCTCCATCTATTGGTCCATCCGAGAAGAATTATTATTCGTCTCTTCCGTCAACATCCTCGAATTGGTTACTTTGGACGTCATATTAATTCTCGATCGAGCTATAACGTGCCCTTACGTTCTTTCGTACCGTATGTTTCCATGTTTACACTTACACCGCACAGCATTTCTCATCAGCGAGTCTCGATCACGAAATGTCTAATATAATGCAAAAATCGTGATTCACACTATAGTACAACACACGATTATTTTATTACTATATATATAAACTGTAGTATTATTTTAATAAGCTATTAAAACACATAAACTCTTCACAATGCAGTACAATGCGAATCAAACTTTATAATGGAAGTTAAAGAGTTTAAATTTATTTAACTTTTATTGTTAGTTTTATTTTTCATTAATTTAAACATCGTTGGTTATTGAACGCCACAAAAGGGCGAATATCTTTTGAAATATACCCCCTTTAGGGTGAGGAGTTACTTGTTGAGGTTTGCTTTTGATAATTAGAGCTTTTTGATAATTAAACAAAGGCATTCTGAAGTGTTTGTAATGAATTTATATTGTAATGAAATTTAAAAGTGGTAGGATCACGCTGTTGACAGTTCTCTGTCTACAGCCGCGGGCCGGTCCGTCCGGGGTAGTACCACACTCTCGCAGAAGATCGACGTCTGAGTAATGGCATTGTGCTATTGCGTTTCGTTCGGTGAGCGATAGACCCGGAAGCCCAACTGGGTGGGTTTGGGGATTATAATGGTAGGCAGCGGCCTAGCTATAACCCTTTGTATAGCAAAGGTCCATGGGCAGCAGTGACACTTACCATCAGGTGTGCTGCTTGCTCGTTTGCCACCATAAGCAATAAAAAAAATAAAAGATTTTCAATTTTCAATTCGTGATGGGATAAATAAAATGGTGAGTGAATGTCATTTAGATGATTTTTAACAGAATGATTTTATCTCCATTAAGTTTGATAGTTATAGATTCGACAGGCTTTACACGTCGAGTACAAAATTATGTATCGTGCGTCTGGCATACTTAAATAGTTTTCTTTTCGATAGTGAAAGATAAACTTTTACTTTTATCAATGTTCCACAGACTATATACATATATCAGATAAAGTACGCCATAGAAATAGTTGAAAATTTAAATTTACATACATACATATTATCACGCCATATCCCTTGCAGGGTAGGCAGAGAGAACAGAGTGCCAGAGAACTCTATTCTTGCATACTTCACTCGCTTCCTCAACATTCATAATTATCTTCATACACGCTCGCCGGTTTCGGAGACTATTGACTCCACCTTCCTTCAGTACGTGACTAATCTGGTCTAGGTAGGTTAGTATCGGTCTCCCGGGTACCTACATTCTTCTACATTCGCATTGTATATCTTCTTAACCAGACATTCGATCGGCATTCTTTCCACATGTCCGAACCATCGGAGCATTCCCTTTCGCATATTTACACCAATACTCTCTTGCATATCTACTCGCTCTCTTACGTCGTCGTTAATTAAGTACAAATTTAAATTTAAGTATAGCATTTTTGCCGCTATCGCACGCTGTGGCACGCATGCAAGCCGAACAGGTAAGATTTAGTATACAATCATCAACATCATCTCATATATGTCCCACTGTTTAAATCGAGCCTCCTCCATCATGTAAATAAACTTTTTAAATAATTTTAAGGTAAGATACTTTTATTTAATAATGAATTTGTTTAACTTGAGAAAAGCTTAGGTTAGTACTTAAATTTTATGCATATTAATATGATAATGTAAGGAAAGGTTATTTATTAATAAAACCTTTTATTAATCATAAAATATATTTTATTCTTAGTTACAATTCTTGAATTACATTAGAATTTTATGTATGAATGTGCCTAACGCTGCCGTATGCGTGACAGAAAGGGAAGCCAGACACACTGGATCCGTAACGCGTTACGTAACGAAGCAATTTACCCTCCCATAAGAAGTTATCACTTCAAAAAGACAACTTTTGGCGGACATCATAAAACTTCACGTGGTAAGTCATTTTAACTGAGATTCGTTTTATCGTGTTATATCCGATAATTTTGATGGCATTTTATATAGCGTGACTCGAAGGAACTGCTAGAAAATATTATATAAAAGAGCTCAAGAACGTTTTCGTGTTCCATCAAAATGCCCAGAAGATGCCATTAATAGTGTGGCCATAGCACTGCTGAAGACGACAATTTGACAAATAAAATAATCCAAATGACTGAAATTTAGCATTTAATATGCTTAATTATTTATAAAACCCGATTACGAAGCGAAAAAGGATGTCACAAGCGGGATTCGAAACCGCGCCTATTGCGATACCGGCCTAATCGTACTGCCACTACACCACCGTGAGCTATTGTAGGACATGGAAATCTCGCTTCGTATCATATTTACGTCTTTAAGGTGACGTGCGCCATCTACCCGACAATGTTTACACATTGTTATAGGCTTAATACTTGAAATATTTTACTTTGCAGTTAGAATTGTATTAAACGCTGACATAACCTTTGGAATCGGAGGAAATTATTTGTTTTAGTACATGAGATTAGAATTTCTTTTAGTAATAAAAAGAAGTTAATGGGATGCTTAACAAGGGTGGGTTTAATTCTTATTGTCCGACTCAAATATTATTACATTTTTGATAAATCGTTGTTATATTTTGTGAAATCCTACAAGCGTGTCATTGGTCCTTGACGTAACAAATGATGGTAGCCGTCGTGATTAACAACGGTCACGTGTCCGCGGCCCTAATCAGATTAAATAAATATTTTTCCTCCCAATGTTTTAACGAACAAATATAAATATAGATTTAATTATCCAATATTTTTTTTTTACTACTCTACATTTATTAGTGTATCTACTTATGTTAAAACAGTGTACTTTTATTTACTCAGTCATCATTCTCCTATTTTTATATCAATTGCTTGGGGTCGATACAATATGTACTCTTCCTTCATAGTACACATTGTAAAAGTTATTGGCAATAGTTTTATGACCGGCCGCCTGTCAGACGTCAACCCTCCTTGGGAATGGAATTGTTGACCAATCAGCATCAGATAGAGTTGGCCCAGGTCTTTATAAGGCTTTTTATCGTCTTTTACGACATCCACGAGCAGAGTATTTTAAGGATTGGTAGTATTCGCAACCGCTACCACACAGCTAATTACACTTTTATTTACTCAGTGTACGTCTATATTATGGTGTATTTTTGTTAAATTTGTACATATAAAATTCATATTGATGACATATGTCATTCGTAATTGCGCGGGAAACTTATGTAATCAAAACATTATGGTCGTTATTATATAATTTCGTTTAGTGGCAGGACCACACTGCTGACAGTTTTCTGTCTACAGCCGCGGGCCAGTCCGTCCGGGGTAGTACAACACTCTAACAGAAAACCGACGCCTGAGCAGTGGCAATATGCTGCTGTGCTTCGATCGGTGATCAAGAGAGCGGAAGCCCTACTCTCAGGGTGGGTTTGGGTCTTTTATTCGTAGGCAGCGACCTAGCTATATTGCAAAAGTTTATGGGCGGCAGAAACACTTTCCATCAAGTGTACTGCTTGCTGGTTTGCTACCTACAGCAAAAAGAAGAAATTATAACTTCTGTGTGATAACAGCTGGAAAATACCATCCCATTCTTACCCGTAGCTATGGTAAAAGACGAGAGATATATAAATAATATCTATGAAATGAAAGATAAAACCCCGTCTCACCATTGTGGCATATTAGGTCAATTTCTCTCCGAATGTGGAAGAAGTTCAAAGCCAGCATTGGGATCTATATAGGTTGAAAGAAAGAAGGGCACTATATTATGAGCTAATAGTGTTCATTGCTTTGCTTATATTGGTTAATGAGATATTATATTACAAATTATTATTATTATCTTAGAAGACATCACTTATGTTTGACCACTCACGATACATCTGTGAAAACTACATTGTAATTTATATGTATAACAGTTTTCTCGTAGTAGAAAAGCAAGGACTAAGAGCTTGCTCTTTTTCCTTGGAAAACAAATAGAAATATATTCTAAAAAAATAAAACCGGAGGTGTCAAGGGACACCCGGATGGAACGAAGTTCTATTTTAATTATATAATTTTTTTCTGCCTTAAGCGATTTTTATCGTTATATTTTAGCCAATTTGCAAAATATCTTTATAAATTATAGCCTATGTGTTATTCTGATGTGCAAGCTATATTACTATCAATTTCATCAAAATCCATTCAGTAGTTTTTACGTGAAAGAGCAACAAACATGTTCACATCCATACATTATTACAAACTTTCACGTTTATAATATTAATAATAGGATATACAATTCCACTAGACTACCAAAACTTTTCGGCCCCGAGCTCGAACGCGAGCCGGCCACGCGGCCCGGTCACGGGCGAAAATAATTTCGTTGCGCATTATTTTGATTTTGCTATATCTCTTAAGGTATTGATTTAATTTGCATGGTCTGAAGGAAAAAAAATATCTTCATGAAATGCTCAAGCCAACTAATGTATTTAAAATGATAAGGATTAATACAGTATTTGTGTAAATAGCTTTTCAATTACCGTTTTATAATAGAACATTTTTTAAAGTATTAAAATGGATATAGTATGTTATCCTTAAGAGATAGATATATACCATCGCGGACTTTTTTGTAGGCCTTTTTAAGCTGTATAATACTGTAGTACTTTATTTTGATCTATTTCGTAGGGTTCAGCCAGCGTTTGCAATGTAAGCGCAAAATAATGTGTTTATTTACGACATCACATTAGAAACCTCTAAAATTATCAGTGTTTCTCTAGTACATTATGCATATATTATACATATAAACCTTCCTCTTGAATCACTCTATCTATAAAAAAAATCGTCGCGACACCACACTGTTCAATGCGAAATAGAAATGAAAATATCTGGCTTGCTTTCTATAAGAGAACCGACGAGCGACGCCGCACAGCTTACAATAGCTTACTACAGCAAAAAGTGTCGTGACAACTTTTCGTAAGAATTTTTTCCGTCTAGCCCCCTTTCACAACGCGCGATAAGGAACTTCGTTCCAAAAGGTAATTTTGGGTTCTATTGCTCTAATAAAGAACTCTTATATTAGCTTTTTAATTAATATCTATATTTCTTTTCTCATTGCATCCTTTTCAAACCTCCATCTACTAAATCAAGTCAGCTGTATCCCTAGCACTACTGATGATTATGGACTATATTCGGCAATTACCAATACTTGCATGTCTTCCACCTAATGTAATAAAAAGTGAAACTATAACCATCAGCAAAAGTCATTATTATTATAAAATACGTTAATATTTTTTTTACTGAAGATAAGGGCATAACTGATCGGTCGACAAGTACTTCATACATGCCCTTGGACTGGCATCCGCCAACGCAATATCGATTTTTTACATACATAGATTCATTTACTAGCGAAGCCTTACGCTATACTGTCCACAATGTTTGTATTACAATATAATACCAATCTACCACTCTATCCTATTCAAATATAAACCGTATTGAGTTAACAATAAAGTCCATAAACATTATTGTTGCTTTGTTACTTGTTACTTTTTAATGTTAATAGAAAATACTTATGAAGTTGCGACCGAGTAACGGTAATTAAGTATAGGCATTTGTACTCTATCGCGCGACCTTGGGGTAAGAATCGATTAAAAAAAAAAGAAAATGTTTATTTCAAAACGTCAGGCATTCAAAATTTATAGAAAAAACAATATTCCATCTATTTATTAATCTGTAAAGGTCCTCTACTGGAAATAGGCATAACCACGAAAGTCCACGTAAGAGAGCGAGTAGGTATGAAAGAGAGTATTGGTGTAAAGATGCGAAAGGGAATGCTCCGATGGTTCGGACATGTGGAAAGAATGCCGAACGAACGTCTGGTTAAGAAGATATACAATGCGAAAGTGGAAGGATGTAGGTATCGAGGGAGACCGAGACTAATCTATCTAGACCAGATCGGTCAGGTACTGAAGTAAGGTGGAGTCAAGAGTCTCCGAAACCGGCGAGCGTGTATGAAGAGAATTATGAATGTTGAGGAAGCGAGTGAAGTATGCAGAGATAGAGTTCTCTGGCACTCTGTTCTCTCTGCCTACCCTGCAAGGGATATGGCGTGATGATATGTATGTATGTACGAAAGTTCATTGATAATAGTCCTGTGCCAACTGCACCTAAGGGTTCCCTGTTACTTTTAAGATGTCGTTAGTTCATCTAGTAGGGAGTTGTACTACGCTGCGTCGCTACATTCGTGGTCCCTACTCTTATACTTCCAAAGCGTTATAGGTTCACTGTTCAGACATCGATTTTCTACGGGAGTGTGGTACTACCCCGGATAGACCGGCCCGAGGCTGTAGACAGTAAGCTGTCAGCAACGTGGTTCTACCATTACTACGATAAATGATTATGTTACAGTACATACTGCATCAACTTCAAGTAATGGGGTTAAGAGCAATTTGAATAAATGCTCTACCAACAGTTCAAAATAATTACACTTCTATTTTTATAAAATACTAGGAATTATACCCTACCCCTCCTTCTTTCCAGATAATTAATCAGCAACATATCATATATTAAAACCTTCTCTGAAACACGTTGCATCTTATGGTATAAGTATTATTCAGATCGGATCAGTAGTTTTTACAATATAACCGAACAAAAAAACCAGCTCTACATTTATTAGTAGTTAAAAGAAAATATCTTATACATTTCATAAGGTACTGTTTGATAAGACCTATTTATACATACATACACATATCATCACGCCATATCCCTTGCAGGGTAGGCAGAGAGAACAGAGTGCCAGAGAACTCTATCTCTGCATACTTCACTCGCTTCCTCAACATTCATAATTCTCTTCATACACGCTCGCCGGTTTCGGAGACTCTTGACTCCACCTTCCTTCAGTACATGACCGATCTGGTCTAGGTAGGTTAGTCTCGGTCTCCCTCGGTACCTACATCCTTCCACTTTCGCATTGTATATCTTCTTAACCAGGCGTTCGTTCGGCATTCTTTCCACATGTCCGAACCATCGGAGCATTCCCTTTCGCATCTTTACACCAATACTCTCTTTCATACCTACTCGCTCTCTTACGTCGTCGTTACGAATGCGGTCGGTCAGCCTAACTCCACAGATTTTCCGCAGAGATCGCATTTCGACCGCATTAATTTTACTATCATACTCTTTTCTGCATACCCAACTCTCGCTTCCATACAGTAATGTTGGGACAAGCACTGCGTTATGTATTGCTACACGTGCCTTCTGGCTGAGGTGGTGGCTGCCGAGAAGTTGCCCCAACGCTCCGTTCACTCTATTTCCCGCATTCACTCTTCGCTCTATATCAGTGGTGTACCTTCCATCTCGGCTAAATCCACATCCAAGATATACAAATTCATCCACTTGCTCTAGTACATCATTACCTATTGTTACTCTTACATCTGTTCTGGTTTTATCTCTTTCAAAGACCATTATTTTGGTTTTGCTCACATTCACGCGTAGACCCCTTTTCTTACAATCTTCTGTCATTGTGTCGACTAGGATCTGCAGGTCAATCGCTGACTGTGCCAGCAGGACTGCATCATCTGCATAAAGCAGAGCAGTGACCACTGAGTCGCCCATCTGGACTCCCACATTCATATCGTTCAACCTTTGGAGACATTTATCCAGATATATGATAAACAGCCTGGCTGACAGAACGCACCCCTGCTTAACGCCGATATTGACGTCAAACCAAGGCGACATTCCATCATCCAGCCGCACACAGGCTCTACAGCCCATGTAACTGGACTGCACAGCCTGTAGCAGTTTACCGTTAATACCATACTCCGGTAAAATGTCCCAAAGTTCCTTTCGTACAACCGTGTCAAATGCTCTCTCCAGATCCACAAAACTGCAGAAAACCCTCTGACCTAGAGCCAGATGCTTCTCCACAATGTTGCGCAGAGAGAACACTTGATCCATGCATCCCCTTCCACTCCTGAAACCTCCTTGTGTCTCACACAGTAAACCATCGGACACCATCCTCATTCTCCTTTCAATAATTTTTCCATACACTTTTGCTGCCAAACTGGTCAAGCTTATGGCTCTGTAATTTGCGCAGTCATAACGTGAACCCTTGTTTTTAAACAAAGGCACGATGACTGCGCTATTCCAGTCCCTGGGAACCATTCCCGAGCTCCAACATAAATTGAGGAGCAACAGGAACGCCTCCCAGACACAAGAGCCACCGAGCTTGATCATCTCGGCAGACACCATATCAATGCCCGCTGCCTTACCATTTTTCAAACTTCTTATCGCCCATTCAACTTCATCCATACTGATGCCATCGGAGGACGCCGTTGTCGAATGTTGATCTACTAAACCACATCCAACACCGGCGCCAACCGTAGCATCCGCATACATATCGCCAAAATATTCACTCCATCGGCTTAACACGTCTTGTGTTTGTGTAAGAATGTCTCCACCTTTAGACCTTATTTTATTCATTCTGAAGGCTGACCAACCACCCCGAGACTTCTTCACCTCCCTCCAAAAGAGTTTGGTGTTACCCTCGAAGTTTTTAGTCAGCCTATCTTCTGCACTCATACTTGCTCTATCACGTTTCTCTTTCACTAAGGCCTTGGTGTCATTCTTACATTGCCGATATATTTCTTTCTTCTGTTCAGTCATACTGTCATTCAGATTCAAAGAAGAGACATAGTCCAGCCACGCTTTCTTCTTTTGCTCTACGGAAGCTGCCACTTCCGCATCCCACCATGCATCACCATTTGTTTTTCTATGCTTCTTTGAACTTCCACATACTTCTTTCGCTGTATCTACCATACTCTCTTTCAATACTCTCCAGCATTCTTCAATGTCCGATTGCGGCTGGCTTGCCATCGTCAGCCGTTCTCGGACACCCTCTGCATACTTTTCTCTTACACACTCTTCTTGCAACCTTTCAACCTTTATTCTTTCAAGCCCTCCGAAGTGGACACGCTCTCGCCAGTGCCTCCACTTTCTGAACAGACCACTAAATCTCGCAATAACGAGATAGTGGTCCGTGTCGACTGTGGGGCCCCTGTAGGCTCTTGCGTCCAATATTTTGCTTCGGAGGCGACTGTCTACCAAAATTAAATCTATTATGCTTTTCTGTTCATTCCTTCTCCATGTATACATATGGATGTCCTTATGTTGGAAAAATGTGTTTGACACAATAAGGTTTCTCTCCATGCATACATCCGCTATGAGCCTACCTGCGTCGTTCACTCTCTTATCACCAAATGGACCAAGTACGTCCTCATAGTCGGGACGCTTGGTCCCCACCCATCCGTTCAAATCTCCGCATACAATCACGCGTTCACTGGTTTCTGCCATATCCAGAACTTCCCTAACATTGTCCCAAAACTTCTCTAGGTCTGATGCCACCGAGGATCCTACGGGAGCATATGCTACAACCATGAATACCTTGGTGACACCTAGTTTTATACGGACCCAGAGAAGTCTGGGATCATACATTCCGTAATCATTCACACCTGAGGCCAAGCGAGAGGACAACAGCACTCCTACCCCCATGCTGGCTCGATCGCTCTGTGGTACACCAGACCACAGAGCCATCCCGCCACCAGGAAGATCGCAGGCGTCGCTGCCCCTTCGCTTGGTCTCTGTTACACAGAGCACGTCTAGCTGTTTGTCCGCCATGACGGATATCAGCTCGTGCAACTTACCTTCCACACAACCTCTTACATTCCACGTGCCCACCCGGCACTCCGTTCTCCTCGACTCGCCTAACTGGGCAAGGCGTGATGGGTGGCGGCCCCCATCGCCGCAACTGCCGATGTTCGTACCGACGGGGGCGGGTCGGTACGCGTCGCCTCCGGGGGACGCCCTAACCCGCATTGCGGTACGCATTTCGAGCCGGATTAGCAGTCTAATTAGACTGGCAGGGGACGCGAACGAGCACGCTCCGGACTATGCCCCCCTATTTATCATTATCATTGCAATGAAGATGATGAATGACCTATTTATCATTGCAATGAAGTAAAAACATTTTAAACAATGGTAGGACCACGCTGTGCATAGTTCTCTGTCTACAGCCGCGGCCAGTCCGTCCGGGGTAGTACCACACTCTCGCAGAAGACCGACGTCTGAGTTATGGCAATGTGCTATTGCGCTTCGTTCGGTGAGCGAGAGAGCCGGAAGCCCAACTAGGGTGGGTTTGGGGTTTGTATTGGTAGGCAGTGGCCTAGTTATACCCTTGGTATTGTAAAGATCCATGAGTGGCAGTGACACTTACCATCAAGTGTGCTGTTTGCTCGTTTGCCACCATAAGCAATAAAAAAATACCACTAAAGATACCACAATAATTTAAAAGTACCTTTTTTTTTAAATTCCACATCTCTTCACTTTATATAACCTTGACAATGTATCAATTAAAGTTTATCACCTTCAGAGATGATTAAATAATGATAAAAAGAACAAAACAAGTTGTTTATAAACAAAATGAGTTTTGTATTTCTTGTTTTAAATGTTTCATTTCATTCATTTGGTCGTTTAAAACTGATATTTAATATAAAAAACGACTGAGAATGGTAGGCAAGGCAAAAACTACTAGAACTCAGACGAAGTTTTTACAGAGATTTATTATAAAATAACTACCGATGAAATTACGATATTATTTATTACGGTTTTCTGTGTGGTGGCGGAGAAAGAATACAATTTATCACCACCTATCATGCCCGTGGATGTCGTAACAGATGACTAAGGGATATAATATGCATATGGCATCCGTGCAAGAGCAGCAGAGAAGCAGAGTACATATTGTGTCGACCCCAAGTAATTGGAATAAAAGCAGGAGAATGTTGATGAGAAATATTACTTAGATTATAAAAAAAAAAACAATTGCTGTGTAATGGCGACAATAAATACTATCAACTCTTATTTTACTCGTGGATGAATCGTCAACAATGACTGAGAGCTTAAACATAGACTTGGTCTAAATCCATCTGATGCCATCTGGTCAACAATTATATTCCCAAGGAGGGTTAACATCAGGCAAGTGGCTAGTCGTAAAAGTATGGCTAAAATTATTTTCTGTATCTATAAATATATTGCAAGGTGGAGTCCTTGCAATATATTTTTTTTTTCATTTATTTGTATTTTTTTTATAAACATCACCCAGCACTAGAGAAATAATCCTTGTATTGCGGGAGACTGCTGAGTTTCTTGCCGGATCTTCTCAGTAGCGGTCTCATTCCGATCCGGTGGTAGTTTCTAAGATTAAATTTAAATGTAAAAAAATGACAATATGTAAGTGCCCTCGCAAGGTTTATACATAATAAATGAATTTGAATGTACAAATACATTATTTAACGAACACAAATTACATCCAGACTCAGAACAAGAATTTATGGATTACCCAAAATATTGTCCTGCATGGGAATTGAAGAACAATTGGAATGGATAACCTTCCGAATTTACGCAAAATTTACAATGTCGATATCACTCGTATTTCGCCTCTGAACGAGACATTACCCTGTATAGATCAACTTCAAAATGATTCAATCAATTATTTCAAGGTATCTCTTAAAGCAAATTTCATCATAATCGGTTCAGCGGTTACAAATATCAAGAAGACACGTAACTGTCTTACATTCGCCTTAATAATATTAAGTGTGTATTGACCAACGCTTTCAACACTCATACGGTAAGTTGTTATTTTTTTTTGTATACGTTCTCTTTGGTTACTCGTGTTTTAACACGAGTTATTGCGTTTATTTTTTAAATAAATGTGTCAATTGTAGTGTACGACTTAAGGCACCGTGATAGACCGAATACAAAAGGTCAGACAGCGTTACTTACGTCATTATAAAGGTATTTCTATGTACGAAAATTTAGTAATATCTTTTGATAATCCTTTTTTTTTTTAAGTAAACCTTCTTTAGCGACGTTGTGCACTTTTTGGGATGGGTAAAAAATGTTAAACTCGCGTCAGAACACGTGACCTGATCGAAAATTCGTAAGACGGAGGGAGAGTAGACCGTAGGAGAGTAAGTAATATCCCCTCTTTTTCTACCGCGCGGTGAATATGTATACCTGCTCTTGCTGCTTCGTTTAAGCGGCGCTGGGCGCTTGCGCGAGTGTGCGTGTGTGTTTCTTAATTGATTTTTTAATCTATAGATTGATATTCAAGTGCCGTATGTTGAGAACTCTTTAATATACAAGAATCTATCCATACAATACTATGATTACCTGAAATATAGTTTTCTATTTCCACATCATACATTTTTTTGAAAATACCATTTGTTGTGTGATTTTGCGGCATTTATTATACATAATCATTTATGGATCAATAAGATGAAAATGATAAAAATAAATTAGCTTCTTTATTAGTGTTTAAAAACTTGAATATAAAACATAAGTTGTGGCACAGCTGAGTTGAAAGAAAACTACACAGGTTCTGTGGAAACTTTTATATTACACTCAAACATTTTAGTTATTTATCAATCGCTTTTAAATAGCATAAGATTGTCATCATCATCATCTCCTACTCTTATCCCAGTTACTTGGGGTCGATACAATATGTACTCTTATTTCATAGAGCATATTGTAAAAGTTATTGGCAATAGTTTTATGACCGGCCGTCTGCCAGGCGCCAACCCTTCTTGGGAATGTAATTGTTGACCAAACGGCATCAGATGGAGTTGATCCAGGTCGTTATAAGGCTCTTACTCGTCTTTTACAACATCCACGAGCAAAGTAAGGGTTGGTAGTATTCGTAGCCGCTACCACACAGCATAAGATCGTGTTTATCATTACTTTATTTATATAAAATTATGAAAATGATAAGAACACATGAATCAGTCCTCTCAAGTTCGCAAGAAAAAGAACTGAAGCAACTTCTATATTGGGTTCTTAGGCGTATTTATCACGTACTTCACTTCAAAATGATAAATACGTGTAAGCACATTGTCGCAGCCGTTTAAGCTCTTGTTCTCGAGAATTTTCGCCACTCAAAAAGGTTGAGGATTATAATTTTAAAGATTCACTTCAAAAAAATGTGAATAAAGTTGACTGATGAAATTTAAGTTAGTTATAGTAGGGCTACACTGTTTCTGTCTGCAGCTGCGGGCCGGTTCGTCCGGGGTACCACACTCTCGCAGAAAATCGATGTCTAAACAGTGGCAATGTATTGTTGCGCTTCGTTTGGTGAGCGAGATAGCCGGAAGCCCACCGGTTACTAGTTGACATCAGAAATTTTGAATATGTTTTGGAAAAAAATAGATACCGCAAAAACAAAATTAAATTGAAAGACGCCGAGTGAGCGATTAAGGCCTTTTTTTTGCAGTGGACTATGGATGCGTCTCGCCCCGCCAAATCGGTCCGGGGTGACGGAAGAGGTGTGCAACTCCTCTCTTCGCCGAGCGAGCCACCGGTCACCGATCTTTGTCATCGGTGAGCGATTAAGGCCTGGGGAATAATATAGGCTACCAATAAACTACGCGGGCGAAAGCTAGTATATAAATATACAAGAATTTCTCGTTTAAAGACATATAGATAGATAATAATTGTCACGCTCTAAAAGTATAAACTAAGCTTAAAAATATCTAAAAAGAAGTAATGACGACACACGTTTCCTTTTACAGTTTTAAAGTAGCGTAACACGTTAGTACGTTATTACATAATATATTTATAAATACTTTATGATTATTATGCATTATATATTTAAATTAAAAGTTTCTGCATAATATTTAAATAGCAAATGAGTTTAGATACATTCTTTATTTATAACAATCGGTATTGATTTAAGATAATCATAATTTTAACAAAAAAAAAACGGCCTTCAACTAGTGGACTAAATTGAAATGGGACCACACGGGCAGCACCAGCTTTTAAATAATAAATAATAAAACTACTTTTACGGAGTCTATCACGTTTGTATTTGATTAAGATTCCCGACGTTTCGAACACTTTACAGTGATCAGTTACGGAAGGACTAAGGTGTCTTACGTCCAAAAGTCATTGTTATTATAGAGATTTATATCTACCCACTAGAGGATCAGTTCTTAAAAAAGATATAAATCTCCTCCCGTGACCATAATCACTGTAAAGTGTTCGAAACGTCGGGATATATATATATATATATATATATATATATATATATATATATATATATACATATATACATATATATATAAATAGTCGTTGGTTAGCATAGACTGCATTTATTGCTATTAACGTGAATCATTGTAATCGTTGACCTTTCTGATTTATTTGAATCATTGCGGTTATGACCTTTCCCCCTTCACTTGGATGACGGCATATTTTTTTCTATAGTGTCACTCCTTTGTCCCTGAATAGATAAATAAAGATGAAGGTCACGTAATACTTGTCCTGCGATAGGCATAGCAGTTATATTGTAGAGCATATACTTTTTTAAAAATAGATTCCTTGTCGCGTTTTAAGATTCCTAGGACCTTATTAAGGATAGACAAAGGTAATATGACGAAAAGCGTTATAATTATTTTCTATATATTTAGTATTTATTTTTACTTACTTAAAATACATAAAAAAGTAGTAAAACATATAAATAAATAATATTATTCCTAAAATGACGATCTTTTTTTATTTATTTCCTTTACATTATTTGCTTTGTAAAAAAAAAACTCATTACAGATAGATAATATTGCATAAAACTGAATAGTTGAATCTTTAATATCTGTGGTAATTTTTATCTTTGTTTTTTTTTTTATTTCGGTAAATCAGCTACCAATACGAACCGATGTTTGGTTGACAGTCTTCTTAAGTTAAATTTGCTACTACGTTTAAAATCATTATTAGTATGCTAATCCGTCAACCTTAATGGACAGAAGGCTTTGTTATTGTGGGTTTTATTAGGAGAACACAAGAACAGAAGTAATTTACTCTTATTAAGAACTTTCCCTGCATCACATTACATAAAATGCCACCAACTATTTAACACAATACAACAAGTATACTAAATATAAGATAAGCTTCAAAAATATTTACTTTCCTACCAAATGATTTCTTTCTAGTCTACAAAATAATAAAAACTTAATTATTAAATACTTGCCGTATTTAAAACAAATAAAAATAAATGATGAATTATTATTGTTACGGATTTCGCATTTAATTTTATTAAAAGCCTGAGATTTCGAAAACAAATTTAAACGCAATAAAATCCGAAGAAATAGTTTTATTTCGCGTAAACATAAGAAATTGAAACTAATATTCCGGCTTACGTGATTGCGAGCGTTGTGTACTAAGCCGTAGTTTGTGATGCATCACGATTAGCCGGTATTACATAAGCCGTTCACATTTTCAACTGTTACATCTCGTATTGCAACAACTAAGTCAATTCTATATGCAAATTATTTCTTTTTTTTTACTAAATAATGCCGAATAGTTTCAACATTTTACATTCTAAGTTACAATTTAAATTGGTTAGTGTGCGCCATTTCATCGTTTTGTATGATAAGCGTTTGCCGATTGCGTGAATTTTTAATTAATTACTTCATTTTAAAGTACTACGTTATTATCTCGAAAACGGTAAACAGACATATAGTAAATTCCTTTAGTAGGTAATAGATTTTAGTTTTTATAGGTCTCACTAAATTCTCCTAGTGATCTATCAGCTGGTTTTTACAACTCCAAAAGGAAGGTGAGAAATGAAGATATATCTTCACACGCGGATTGATGAGGATACAACATATTTTCAGACAATTTCTACATGACGGGAACAGCTTCGTGCTTGCTACAGAAAATATATTGGCGGCAGATTTAATAACATTTTCATTTGAACCGATTACCTACTTGGATCTTATGATCGCCATTATAATTCGACATTATAATTATAATATATTATATATATTCATATTATTTGGAATATACAAAAATCATCTACATTAAGTAACATTTTTAAAATGAATTTGTTCAAATAATCATTGCACATTATGTATAATAAAAAACGACAACTTTCATGATTACATTAATTTCCCGCGCAATTACGAATGATGTTCGCTGCCATTATGCATTTTTATAAATACAAATTATAAAAATGGGTGACGACTATGTAACATGCTGTTTAATTTTTATGTTATTATTATATATAATTTTGTTACGTTTTTGTATTTGTTCGTTTGTATGGCACACATTTCTTTACCCAGTCAATCTGACCGAACGGCTCGGCCCGATTAGTGAAATCTTGAATCTGGGAGGTGATTTGTAACTTTTAGAATTTTACTTTCGTTTTCATTAGGCTAACATAACAGGGAATTGGATTCATTCAATCCACTTCTTCTCCTATGCAATACGGGAGACAGAAAGTAAAATAGAGTCAATAAATAATGGGGTGTAAAGCTACAATAAGCGTAGCAGTACAGCACGGATACAGAAGAACTTAACGGTGAGCCTTAAGATTGATTGCTTTAGTATGTAGGTATGGCAGAAACGTCTACAGTCTTACGATTTCCACTATAGAATATAATTCTTCCTACAGGAGCTGGTCCGTGTCATAGTCGTCACGCTTGTCTAATGAATTCGGCATCATGATGTGTTGTGAGTTTCTCAAAAGAATGCAGCTGCCTACATCTTCGCTTTAGCTTTTTTCATGACTAATATGGAAAATTAAGATGTGGCGTGACCTATTATATTCTTATCTCGACACCACACGACGAACAAATTAAGAATGCTCATTATTCACATCCATTAGTCGTGTTTTACAAGACCCACGGGGAAGAGTGGGGGTGGTGAATTGTATTATTACTCTGACGCCATCATGGTTAGAAGTGATATTCAACTAGATAATAATCAAATCAAATCATTTATTATGCATAAGCCCCATAATGGCACTTACATATTGTCAATTTTACATTATTTTTTTTTTTAATTAATTTTAATTAATCTACCACCGGATCGGAAAGTATCCACATACTGAGAAGATCCGGCAAGAAACTCGGTGGGCTCGTCATTTTTTTTTTAATTATATATTTTCACGAAAGTGATTGGTTACATGTTTAATTGATGTTAGCTCTAGTGAGATGCCCTTCGAGAAAAGATTTTTTTTTTTTAAATTTTGTATTTTTTTTTAATGGTTTTTGTGTCAATATACCGTGACGAGTGTCATGGGTTCAATACGGAATATTATTATGAGATATGTTATTCAGATTACGTACGATTTGTGTCTGTTAATTTTGTAAACTCCACCGCTATACAAAAAAAAAGTTCGTTATTATAAAGCGTTTCTTTATTATTTCTTTTTAAAGATAAAAGATATTCTAATTTTGACTTGTCGATGTAGCCATTGAATAAATTAGATGTTTTTGCCTGAGGTTGTCTAATTTTATCAAAGGTTAAAACTGTTAGCTGAAGGAAATGTTTTTAGTAACAAAACACTTGAGCTTTAATATTCCGAACTTCAAAGGATTTGGTAATTTTAATTTCCTTAACATTTTAAGGTGTTATTTTTTAAGTTTCCGAAGTCCGGAAGTCGATGGGTGATACATTCATTTGTCATTCATCTCGGCTTACGTTTCAATGCTGCGTTGGAACCTACTCCACAGTAAATGATCTACTACTAATGACACAGGAATTGATCTACTACTACCACGCTGGTCAGACGTGTATAAGATTTTATTACAACTTTTCCCTCTTGTAGATGTTATCTGTTATGTTTACGCGAGTATTACACATTTGAAATAAAATTATTTTTACGGATTTAATCGTGTTTGTATTTGGTTTTAAATTTTTCGAGGTTTCGAATACATGACAGAGTTCATGGTTACGGTACGACTCTGCATTCAAATTAAAAATTATTTACGAATAGAATCCAATCGATAAGTTATATGTCAGATATATGTATAAAGTATTACAAATTTGCAATTTTATTGCATCTAAATATTTGCGAGCGAAAAATGTCTAAACATTTTTTTAAAGGTAGTATGTAATATAAAAACGAGATGTCACTATTTTGTTATCTAACTTACCAATCCATATAAGGTGGTTGAAATGGAGTTACAATAGATATGAATTTAAGTATCACGTGTGGTAATCGTTTTTCGCTCGCAAATAATTTCTTATAGATGCTAATTTTGCTATAATTTTTTTGTACACGTGTATATGATTGACCTTTTCCTGGCTGGAACGATTTGGATGAAAATGCGTGAATTTGGGTATAACTTAAAAGGCATAATTTTCCAAAATTTTATTATTTTCTTTTTATACTAAGTGTGTTGGGTCCGCAAATAAAATACAAAAACATATCAGATGGTGCATCACAAAGCCAGTTATCAAGAGAAAGGTACAATACGAACATCAAAGCACATGTTTTGTAACTATATTTGCAGTTACATAAACAACTTGATGTTACAATAGTCAGAGAAAGAATTGTTTCTTTTTATATCTAATTTATCGGACTGGTGATCGGGTTAGAATTTGTTGCAACCCTTACTTCCCTCATCTCAGCTCATATATGTCCCACTGTTGGGCTCGAGCCTCCTCCATAATGAGAGGGTAGTTGATCTACTATACCACGCTGGTCAGACGTGTTGGTATAGGGCTTAGTTTCGAGTTTTCCTTCTCTCGTATAGATGTTATATGCGATTTATATCCCTTAGTCGTCTCGTAAAATTACCCACAGATTAGATAGGGGGAGGTGAATTGTATTCTTACTCCATCACTACACGGAAGACTTCCCTATCGTGGTGGTAAAAACCGACTAAAGGATTACCAGAGTTTCGGTAAGTATCATTCTTTTGGCAAATCATAAAATCTAGTGCGATCGTTCACCAGCGTACCAAGTGCGGTAATTATAAGATTATTCCACCTTCAGAATTAGTCCTGTTTGACCTGCTTCTACGCCCAATAATAACGTCCACACGTTAACAGGCTAAAGAATGGATGATAGAATAAGGCCTCAACTGCAAGACCACATTAACAATATACGTTGACATACATACATATATATCATCACGCCATATCCCTTGCAGGGTAGGCAGAGAGAACAGAGTGCCAGAGAACTCTATCCTTGCATACTTCACTCGTTTCCTCAACATTCATAATTCTCTTCATACACGCTCGCCGGTTTCGGAGACTCTTGACTCCACCTTCCTTCAGTACATGACCGATCTGGTCTAGGGTAGGTTATTCTCGGTCTCCCTCGGTACCTACATCCTTCCACTTTCGCATTGTATGTAATGTCACAAATCTGAATTTAATTATAAATCATCACGCCACTTCCATTCTTCACACATATTTTTTTTTAATTAATTGTAATTCAATTTCATATTGTTTTATTTTCATCTGGTGAAGGAGATAGAAAACAATTCACATTCGCCTTTTTTCCCCCTGGGTGTCGTACTAGGATTGTATACATAAGTGACACGTACTTATTCAAAAGAAGAAAACTCGAAATAGAAACCTATCTACCGGCATAGTAGGACAATTTCCTTTATATTATTGACGAGGTTAGAGACACAGCAGTAATATATGAACTGAGATTTTTATTTTTAAATTAATTAATTATATATAATACTAGCAGACCGGCCACGCATTGCTGTGGTTGAGGTAGCCTCAGTAACACGTGGTGGTTATGCTAATAAATTGTAGCTTATATGAAACGTTTGTACGTTTAACATAGCACCATCAATTAAATACTTACTCAATCCAGTCAACAGATACCGCCATCTGTTAGAATCGTTTGGAGATAACAGATAATTGTGACTGTCAAATAATCTAGACAAATAATTTTCAATAAAATAATATTGCGACTATAATTTGAGATGGAAGCTATCCTATCTTTTAAGTTGGATCAAACTACACATGCTATGCAAATTTGATTAAAATCGGTTAAGTACTTCAGGAGTCCATCGCGGACAAACAACGTGACGCGTAATTTATATATATTAAGATTTATAACGTTATTACAATTACTAATAGTTACAATATACCTGTATAATAATATAATAATAATATATATACCTGTATAAGAGCGTCCATAGCAAGTCTCTCGATGTCCACGTTGTAGAAACTAAGCTGCGGTACATAACGCCTCCTTGGACGTATATCATCATAGTACGCGACCACATCGTTGATAGACACCACGGGGCAATCGTCAGCCGTACTGCAACCACTACTCACCCCGTCAACCCCACTATCAGAGTCACCTTCCCCTCCAAAACCTTCCTTTGAATCTCTACGATCGCCATAGCTCTGTTCCGACCCCTCTTGGTATCCAGACTCTATCATTTCATCAGGTGCAACGATATCCGGGATTTTTGTCATATCGTATTCGTATCCAGAATCATCGTCAATTATGTCCACGTCAATTATGTCGGACATATTAATATTTATTTGTACGCGAAAGTGAATTTATTTATTCCTTCTTTCCACTATCCACTACATGCTGGGTCAGAGACTTAAACACTGGTAGCGCCCTGCGGACAAAAAAAAAGATTTTATTAGTCACGCTGGTAGTAAAATATTTATATTATCCTATTTAATAATAAAACGCATTCGTGACGTCGACGTAAGAGAGCGAGTAGGTATGAAAGAGAGTATTGGTGTAAAGATGCGAAAGGGAATGCTCCGATGGTTCGGACATGTGGAAAGAATGCCGAACGAACGTCTGGTTAAGAAGATATACAATGCGAAACTGGAAGGATGTAGGTATCGGGGGAAACCGAGACTAACCTACCTAGACTAGATTGGTCACGTTCTGAAGGAAGATGGAGTTAAGAGTCTCCGAAACCGGCGAGCGTGTATGAAGAGAATTATGAATGTTGAGAAAGCGAATGAAGTATGCAAGGATAGAATTCTCTGGCAATCTGTTCTCTCTGCCTATCCTGCAAGGGATATGGCGTGATATGTATGTTATTAGATATATTTTTTCCATAGTGTAGGCGTACCTAGTTCAAGATTGTCACATCATGCGTCAACTAAACCATTACTAATGGTAATATTATTTATTAAGTACTAAGTTACTGCACTACATAAGATAGGCATTCTTGGCACATATTGACACGAGATATACATGTGTACATAGATATGGAGTAATAGCTACGCGAAATAGTTCATTTAATTCAAACTAGTTAAACTATTTTGTAATATTTTATTACAATTGTGAAAATAAAGAATATAAGTTGTTAATTTTATCATTTCTATTTAGGACGGCCATTTTTATTATCATGTGTTGTGCCTTCAACAAATAGTTTCCAAGTTTTAGTTTTATTACGACATTTCTGAATTTGCCTCAGAATATTATATTCGTCGGGTGTAATGGCTGCTCTAGTAGTTAACCCGTGATTGATACCGTTTGTGGACCTGGTCATCATAATTGTTTTGATCATCTTATCATCATCATCTCAGCTCATATATGTCTCACTAATGGGCTCGAGCTTCATCCATAATGGGAGGGAAACTCCTCTTGCATACCTAGATGTTATATGCATTTTGTATCCCTTAGCTGTCTTTTACGATCATCTACGGGTAAGATAGGGGGTGGTGAATTGTATTCTTACTCTATCAACACACGGAAAGTTAAATATTTTTTTTAAGAATTGTAAGGTTCAAAGCCATCCTATTGAAGCTAATATTTACTAAACATACATACATACATACATATCATCACGCCATATCCCTTGCAGGGTAGGCAGAGAGAACAGAGTGCCAGAGAACTCTATCTCTGCATACTTCACTCGCTTCCTCAACATTCATAATTCTCTTCATACACGCTCGCCGGTTTCGGAGACTCTTGACTCCACCTTCCTTCAGTACATGACCGATCTGGTCTAGGTAGGTTAGTCTCGGTCTCCCTCGGTACCTACATCCTTCCACTTTCGCATTGTATATCTTCTTAACCAGACGTTCGTTCGGCATTCTTTCCACATGTCCGAACCATCGGAGCATTCCCTTTCGATTAATTACTTAACATGTTGCATATAATCTTATCATCATCATCTCAGCTTATATATGTCCCACTGCTGGGCTCGAGCCTCCTCCGTAATGGGAGCGAAAATGACCTACTATACCACGCTGGTCAGACGTGTTGGTATAGGGATTTGTTTCGAGTTTTCCTTCTCTTAAATAATGTTATATAATAAAGTAACCTAACAATGATGTGCCCGCTGATATTTTTGCCGGATCTTCTCAGCTTGCGGTTGCGTTACAATCCGATGGTAGATTATAAGATTAATTTCAAACAAAATGTAAAATTGTCAATATGGAACTGCCTTTATGGGACTAACGCATAATAAATGAATTGATTTGATATTCCTCATCATCCAGCTACCAATTTAAGACACTGTTGTACAAAGTTCTTAAAATATTGTGATAATACCATTAAAATATTATGCGCATTTTCCTCACCACCCTTCAGCCGTACTCTACAAATTCTAAGAAAGAGTAAGGAAGTGATGACACATTGTATTTTAAAACTACTGCTCCGTATTATATACGTATGCTTTACTTACATAGAAAATAGTAGGCAAATTAAGTTTACGTTCGCTGTATAAACTTCGTTGACGTCATATACATATAAACAACTCACACAAACACGCATACGCTACGATAGCGATGCTTCACAAGTTTCGGCATATGAACAGCATACTTTCAATTTCCACGACTACTACGAGACGGTACCACTTTCGCTATCAGTAACGTAACGAGCCGGCTCAGTGACCTCGGACGAGGTCAGAATGGCCATTATGATCTTAGTGAAAACTGGAACATTAGTTGACCGTTTCTGTGGAAACTTTAATAAACCAAATTTTATATAAAACAAGATGGAAAGATTGAATGATATGGTGATGTGAGTTTTTGATTATTGATTGCTTAGGTAACTATTTCGATAATAACTTTATAGAGTTATGCTCTCAGAAAATTCAGATTGAACCGAGAGTTGGAGATTCTATAGATAAAATGCTGCTATTTTTGACAAGCCGGCCTCCAGCCTCGCCTCGCTTAAGTCCGAAACGACAATGTGTAGCTTTAATACCCGTATTGTCTCCCGTCATCACCTGGAGTGTCAACCAGTTAAAAATCATCTAAGAGTAAATGTAATTAGAGAAAGTGACAATATATGGTCATTACCTACTTAGAAATGTTATTAGTGTCGTGTTGGAGCCAGGCGAGAGGATTTTGACATACTTCCTTGGAGAAACCTAGACGGATTATACGTTTGATCGTTTCCAGAATAAAGAAAATAAAACTGTATGGGGGCATGATGATGATATTATACATCCTTGACTGCACCGATGGCTCAGTGATCTAAATAGCGAACTCTCACATTCAGCGTTTGGATGTTCAATTCGAGGGGCAAAAATAATAACTATGCAAAATTTTATTAGTAAGTAAATGCCATTCGAAAGGTCAGACTTTTTTTAGTTATTCTATAATGATATGCAAATTTACATCAAATTCATTTGATTGCATTTAACGAATTATTTATCTATATTACTATTGTAATCTGCTCGCGAGTTCGCAAGCGTGAAACATGATATTCACATTAGATAAAAATTTATCACTAAAGAATCCTAAGGGACCACATTACTGGGATAATAGTACATTAAAGGTATACAATATTAGGATAAAAGTACGCTAGGCAATGAACTATTTGTTACAACATCCACGGGAAAGATGGGTGGCGAATTATACTCTTAGGGGTAATATCACCCGCCGAGCGGACCCCCGAAGACAAAGATCGGGTACCGGTGGTCCGCTCGCACGGCGAAGAGAGAGGCTTTTACGGTGGTTCTATGGGGTCATGCGCCGCCTTCTCCGTCACCCCGGACCGATTTGGCGGGGCGAGACGCACCCATAGCCCACCAATATATAAAAAAAAGGGGGGTAATATCACAGTTTCGCAGAAAATCGACGTCTGAGCAGTAGTAAAGTGCTGCTATGCTGAGCGAGAGATCCGAAAGCCCTACTGGGGGAATGGAGTTGTCACTGGCAGGAAGCGGCCTAGCTGTACCCCTAATATAGTGTAATAAAAAAGAAAAAGAGTATTAAAGGAGTGAGTGCAGATGTGATGGCTGACAATAAAATGTCTATTTCCCCAATGCCCACATACTATGTTTGCTTGTATTTCTAATATTTATTAAGTTAATATCGATATTATATAAACTAAAGAAATATCGAGGTTACTGTAACGTTGAGGTCATTGCTACCAATCTAACTCCCCTCCCTTTCGTTATGACATACAAATAAAATATTTGTAATGTTTACGCGTAGATTCTTCTCAATCCATATGCGACCCATTTGGGAATTTAGCCTTAAATATCAGATAAACCAAACTGTCAACACGCTAAACGTGACAATTAGGCCAGTAATCGCCTTACGAAGGCCTATGTCTAACATTGGTATGACAGGCTGAGGAATGGATTATTCTAGTATATTAACTATTCTTGCATTGTTCAATTGGATTCTTGATCATATAAGCTCTCTCTTCTGCTAATCTTCCACTGCTAAGCTTTAGTCTATTCTACTGTAGATGAGATATTGACTTACTATACCACGCTGATCAGACATGTCTGTATATAGTTTTTTTTTTTTTTTTACGAGTATTTCTTCTTTTTATTACGTCGTTTAATCAGTTTTTTTTACGATATTCCTAGGATAGTGACCTTTGAGCGAGATAGCCACCTGGCGCGAGGACGCCCGCCGAGACGTTATCGCCCGTTGGGCTACGCGGCTGGAGAGGCCTAGACACGGTGTCGTCACCGTCGAGGCTCTCCGGCCCGTACTGATGGAGTGGATGGAGCGGCGGCACGGAGTCCTCTCCTTTCGGCTGGTGCAGGTGTTGTCGGGGCACGGATGCTTCGGCTTGTACCTGCACACGGTCGCGTACAGGGAGTGGACTTCGTTCTGCCACCATTGCAGCAGTGACGAGGACACGGCGCAACACACGCTCGAGGTATGCCCGAGCTGGGACGGGCAGCGCCGTGACCTCGTCGCTGTTATCTCGGCGGTATTATGTCGGCGGCGCAGACGCGAATACCTGCGCCTGATGCCGCCCTAACCGAGGCCTCGGGTGATCGGACCGGGGAATTGTCCGGTCACCCGACGTGAGGCCACCGCGTGAGGGCGACGCCCCGACGGCGAAATCTGTCGGGGCGTCGACGAGAGGAACCCGCGAGGGTAAACCGCCGGGCGGGCCACCGAAGTTAAAATCGAGTACCGGTGGTCCGCTCCCACGGCGAAGAGAGAAGGTTTTACGGTGGGTCTATGGGGTCACGCGCTGCCTTTTCCGTCACCCCGGACCTATTCGGCGGGGCGAGACGCACCCATAGCCCACCAATAAAAAAAAAAAAAAAGGATAGTGACCTTTGCGACGCCCCGACGGCGAAATCTGCCGGGGCGTCGACGAGAGGAACCCGCGAGGGTAAACCGCCGGGCGGGCCACCGAAGTCAAAAATCGGGTACCGGTGGTCCGCTCGCACGGCGAAGAGAGACGAGTTTTACGGTGGGTCTATGGGGTCACGCGCCGCGTTTCCGTCACCCCGGACCGATTTGGCGGGGCGAGACGCATCCATAGTCCACAAGAAAAAAAAAAAGGATAGTGACCTTTACCACCGAAGACAAAAATCGGGTATCGGTGGTCCGCTCCCACGGTGAAGAGAGACGAGTTTTACGGTGGGTCTATGGGGTCACGCGCCGCCCTTCCGTCACCCCGGACCGATTTGGCGGGGCGAGACGCATCCATAGTCCACCAAAAAAAAAAAGGATAGTGACCTTTCTATCATTACTTCTATCATTTACCACACAAAACGGAATGAACAAATAATATATATACATAGGTTAAGATAGGGTAGGAAGTCCGGTTACCCCTCCAATGTAGAAAGGGTGATGTAATGTTGAAAAGCCTTTATAATTTAGATATATCAGAGGGCCCGGACGTTGTATTTAGATGGTTATTCTTCTGGTGATTCCTCAGCTGATTTTCACTAATCCTACGAAAAAATAAAGAGTAGTGACCACACAATAAAACATGGATAAGCCAATAAACAGTTTTAAATAAATTAAATGCAATATATTGTTATAATAAAACTGATCCATATACAAAACTATTTGTATTATATACTATATATATATTTTAATACACAATTAACTCAGGGCAAACGACCGATTACGACATATTAATTTGTTTACATTCGTTGGTTTTATTTTTAAAACACAACTAGCTATTTATGGTTAATTCTTGTTCTCGAAAAATCAACAGGTGCGTTATATTATATCATCGTCTTAACCTTATTTATGCAAATTTACATAACACTTTAGTTTCAAATCTAATGAAATGACTAATATTTCTACGATATAATATCGTAATATCGGCTATCATGTTAGAGATAACAATTGGCTAGTTTAGACCAAATTTAAGGCTATTTTAGACTCATTCGGCTCACATATTCCCGGTAGAAAGCCCTCATCGCTTGTACATAGTCTGGGCAAAGTTGTGGAAGTCATCTGCAACTAACAGATAAAGACATAACAAAAGAAAAAAAAAGACTCGTATATTTCACACTGTCTGGCTCGAACCTCATTGATAATTGACCTACTATGCGCTGGTGAGGTGGTATAGGTTTTTATTTAGAGTTTTCCTTCTCTATCATAAATGTTATCTACATATTATGTAAGTCAGCCGACATTTTTGACAATCACGGTTAAAAAACGGTGTTGAATTTTATTCTTTCTCCGTTATTACGTTGAATATATAATTGAATATAACTGTGACTACTCTTTTAATTAATAAGTCGTAATGGTGACAAAAAGAAATCTTTACCAAACTAGAACCAATGCTACAATACACTATAACACATATTATACGAAGCACTACCGACCCTCACATCAAATGAACATTCGTTACAATCAAAAGCACTCGCTAACAAAGCCTTCTCTCAAATTACTGTTACCAATCACTATTTAGCAATCACGTCTCATTATCCAAGAATACATTGCCTTAAGCATAAATATAGCGTGATATAAAGGCTAGGTTATTTTCTTTATCTTAAAAGGCAGGTAAAGGTATAATTCGTATAGGTTTTTCCGATAAAGGTAATTCCATAATCGCTATGACTGACAGGCGTATTGGGAACCGTAGTTGTTATTTTCCCAAGAAATGCTACTAGGAAATTGCGTCTGGTTCCTCAGGCGGTATTTACAATAGCAATAGGAAAGTAAAGATTGGCGTTAAACGAAAAAAGAAGGAATAATATTTTATTGACGTTAAAATAATATAATAAAATAAATAAATTCATTCATTCACTTCAGCTTATATTTGTCCCACTGCTGGGATCAAGGCTTCTCCACAATAGAAGGGAAATAATCTACTGTACCTTAGACGATTGGTAGAGAAACCCTCTATCGATTTTTAGATTTTTATCTCCTGCAAAATAATAATAAATAATTGTTAGGGTTACATAACCAAAGGGTAAAACGGGACCCTATCACTAAGACTCCGTTATCCGTCCGTCTGTCTGTCACCAGGCTGTATCTCATGAATTGTGATGGTTAGACAGTTGAGATTTTCATATGTGATCTATTTCTGTTGCCACTGTAACAACAAATACTAAAAAACAGGATAAAATAAATATTTAAGGGGCTCCCTTACAACAAATCTGATTTCTTTGCTCGATATTGATAATGGCAACAAGTAGACAGTAGAGTTATAGATAATGATACGGAACCCTTCATGGGCGAGTCCGACCCGCCCTTGGCCGGTTTTTTTAATTTATATATTTGCTAGAAATAGCCAAGATCTCCACATTATTAAGAGTTAATATTCAACTGGTAACACTTCAAAAAAAAGTGGCTTACGGACAAAATTAATATATTTCCCTTATACTGCACTATCTGTGTGGTGACGGAGTAAGAATACAATTCACCACCCCTTGTCTTACCCGTGAGTGATCGTACGAGACGACTAGGGGATATAAAACGCATATAACATATAGATGTTACAGCATAGGCAAGAGAAGGAAAACTCGAAATAAAACTCTATACCAACACGTCTGACCAGCGCGGTATAGCAGGTTAATTTCCCTCCCATTACGGAGGAGGCCCGAGCCTAACAGTGGGACATATATGGGCTGTGGTGATGATGATAACGATACTGCTCATATGGTTAGTAGTCATGGGTTCAATTACTAGAAATATAGGTGAACCACAAATTTTTTTTTTCAAGTTAATTAATATATATTAATTATGCATTTGTTAATATCCCCCGAAGCAAATAGAAACTCCTTGGTGCCTTAAAAAAAGAAATTATTGCCATGTCAACGCTTAAGTCGTTTCCAAATATTTTGAGCCCGGGAAGTGTTCATCATGGGTCGTTATTGTTTAACGATCGTTACCAATGTCGAGACTGGCCGGGCTGAGTATCGATGCAACAAGTGTACACAGGGTTGAACGCCGTGTGACCTAATTTTCGTGCCAAGGTGATAAGCAACAAGTGAATATTTTGTATTACGGTTACAATGTTATATTTTTCACCCTTCCTTTAGATACATAGGTTGATAGGCCTTTAGTAATAGGGGAATACGTTGCGGTTGAGAAATAAAAATACAATTCAAGGTCATTCCCTTTTTTGTGGATATTTCTGTAAATTGTTTTCGATAGTCGATATTTGCAGTGCTTTCTCAGTAATAACCTCGATCCCTTACTATAATTACATAGTGAAATTATGCTTATGTTAATAAAAATAGAAACCACTTATCCCTTTAGGGATAAATGTATTAAACTTTAAAGCGAGAGAGCCGGAAGCCGAGGTAGCCAGCGGCCTAAGCTTATACCCATGGTATTGCAAAGGTCCATGGGTGGCAGTGACACTTACCATCAGGTGTGCTGCTTGCTCGTTTGCCACTATAAGCAATAAAAAAAATAAAAACTGTAATGCTAGATTTTCAGTATGGTGACTGAGCAGAAATACTAAACATCAGTCCAATTCTTACTCATGGTTATCGTAAAAGACTAAGGAGGTTATTGATGGTGATGATTTATCAGCTTCTAATAAATACCAGACTGTTAGTGTTTAGTGCAATTTAACATCAGGTATCCTGCAACAAGCACAATGCTCTACGAAGCCAAAATTACACGATTATCTCTTTCTAAAGAGCGACGTGCAATATTTACCAGCGGGTACAACACGCTGTTTATATTTTCAATAAAAAACATATAAAATATTATATGAATGAATAGCAGAAAAAAGTCAAAAGTTATTATATATAGTTAGTATATATTAATCAGGATAACGTTGTTCAAATCGAAATAGACAAAGCAAGAAATAACCAAGGTACTCGTAACTTTTCATTTTCATGCGCCAATACTCCCCAATACGTAGTGAAACTTTTTTTCAATCAACATAATACATGAGGATTTTTCATTAGCTTGGTTTCATTGGTAATAAAAAATACCTTTTGCTGTAGTTTCATTAGTTTATGAATATTAGCTTACTTTTGAAATTACTTTTCAGTATTATTCAGATTGAAATAACTATTAAAAAAAAAAGTGTGCGCTTAAGACCGCACGGCAGAAGTGAAAACTTCATTGGTCAATCAATCCCAATCAATTTATATATATTATTTACTTTGACCTGGGCCAACATCATCTGATGCCGTTAGGTCAGCGACTACATTCCCAAGGAGGGTTGATGTCAGGCAGGCAGCCGGTCATAAAATTATTGCTAATAACTTTGACAATATGTACTATGAAAGAAGAGTACATATTGTATCAACCCCAAGTAATTGGGATGAGAGTAGCAGAATGGTGATGCTGGCAAAAGAGCAAGTATACATCTGATGGTAAACGTTATTGCCACTCATGAACTATTGCGATACCAGCAGGAGAATGATGATGATAATTAATTTTTATTCTCGGTTCTTACCGATCTTTTTAATCACTACGTCATCAAAACGATTTTTTTTTCATAAAATGTCTTTATTTCAAATCATATTTGTTCTTACTATCTAGATGTTTGGAACACTTTAGAGCATTCATGGTCGTAAACAGTCTAACATTACAGTCCACCTGTGGCCGTGAATGAAATAAAACAAATAAAAATCAAAAAAGCATTTCTATTTCATATGTCTCATACTCGCGTATATATCAGAAGTCATAAAATACATACATACTTCACAGACCAATAGTCAAAGTCGTTACTAATATTATAAGGCTGAAGAGTTTTTGTTTGGTTGCACGCGCTAATCTCATAAACTACTAGTTCGAATTGAAAAGTTCTTATACTATTGGATAGCCTATTTATCAAGGAAGACTATAGGCTATATAAAATCACTCTACGACCAATAAGAGAGGAAGGAGTATTAATGAAAATATTACAAAAACAGGGACAATATCATCGTTTTGAGGGCTTCCATTGCGTGCATGCGAACTCTTTCTCTTTTATGTGACGTTATCCTTGGCGACAGAAGTTATCGCCACCACTTACATGGTCGTTGGCATCGTAAAAATCAGATGAGGGATTACCATATTGGATACTAATGATCTTCTATAAACGTATAACACCTTACTATGATCATCAACCCGCTAATTAAGCGATTATAATAATGGCGATGATGAATATGTCAAAGCGATTAGTAGTCACATAGATAACGATAATTACTGACCCATTATAATAAGGAAACACACCTTTACTTGCTGCAACAGGTTTAATTTACGCTTTTCATATAGCCGAAACGCATTCAGACATCCATGAACCACCTGTTGCATTTTGAAGTTCTTCAACTGTTGAAGTTTTACATTCTTTGGTGATTTAAATGCTGTTTTAATCATGAATAGACCCTTTAGATTTTTTTTTTATTGAAGAGTGATGATCACAGTAAGGAAATGATTCTTGTAATGGAGGGTTCACAGCTTTTATATGTAATAATGTAAATTAAAAATGTAGTTATTTTTAAATACAATATCGATTTCATAGATGGCGTAATGGCTACCTACCTTCCGTGCAAGTATCATGGGTTCGATTCCTACACAGGACAATATTTTTGCAATCCAGAGAACTGTTTTTCTGAATCTGAGTGTAATTTGTCTGTGTTACTTGCATGGGATAAAAAGTCAACCGCAATTTAAGCATTATTTCCTTAGCGCAGGTTGGTGCCTTTTTTTTTAAATAGAACACCACCCTGCGCTAACGAAAATATACTAATATCTACCCTTCTCTATCCGGATTAAAACCGTGATGACTATTAAAATATTCTACGAAACAGTTTAAAATATGTTTCGAAAACATCACGTCAATATATGAAATAAACGATTCAATTGTTGACCTTTGAACAAAGTTGATATTACCTGCTGATAGCCTTTGGCGAATTGTGGTCAAAATATCTATTGCGAACTGAAAGGCACCTGTCATAAAATTGTAAAGGTCTGATACGGTATTTTAAGTTGAAATGTTCTCTTTTAATACTTGGTAATATTGCAGCAATAACTGAGTAGAAAAAAGATAGATTGCTATGCAGATGTCTCGAGATCCTATATCCACGTCGCATACTTATGAGTTATATTGATATTCTAATTATAAAAAAATGAAACCATAAATTCCCACTGACTGATAATGGCACAGATTGCGAAGTGATTAAAACAACGACCTGCTGTCCCAAGACGTGGGTTGGATTCCTATGTAGGTCAATGTTTTTTCCGTTCTCGAAGTTGTTGTTCCAAGTTTGGATATTATATGTCCGTTTATTGCGTGATTTTAAATTCTCCCACAAAGCAAAAATATTTTTAGTGCATTTTATCTTAAAAAAAAACTGGTCCAGCCATTATGTACTTGACAAAGTAGTACAAACAAATGAAATAATATCAATTAATTCACTTATCATTCAGTAAATCAAAAACTTTCACAGATTAAATAATCTGTTGAAAGACAAACTCCTGTGACTTGCATTTATTAAGACAATGTAACTTCAAACAATGAATTCCCAAACGCCCTGGCTGCAGACCCGACAAAAAAAAATGATTATAATCTTAAATATTCAACTTGACAGTTCATCAAGCGATTTACATAAGCGAGATTGAATAATAAACTGAGATATAATTAACATAAAATGACTGTTACTGTTGATATCACATAATAGTAATAGCAGTTATAACTACTTCAACGACCAAGCTCTTTTAAAATTAAACACTAAAATTTCGTGTCGGCGACTTACTTGCTTCTTTCTAAAGACATTGTATATATTTTTATACATTATTTTAATATATTATTATACATTTTTAGATTTTCCGTGTGGTAGCGGAGTAAGAATATAATTCAGCACCTCCTATCTTAGCCGTAGGTGATCGTAAAAGCCGACTAAGGGATAAAATATGCATATAACATCTATGCAAGAGAAGGAAGGCTCAAAATAAAACCCTATACCAACACGCCGCCCTCGCTTTGCTTCGGTTATGTCAGTTCAGTTGTGTAGTTTACTTTTGCTACATAGAATTCCTTTCAGAGAAGGAATTTCTTAAAATCCTAATTCACCTAACCTTTACAAGGCAGAAAAAAACGTTTATACCAAATTTCAAGTCTGTAGGAGCAATATTTAAAAAATGGGACTTATACACCCCAGCAACCCCCTCTTGAAATTTTGTAAAATCCGTTCTTAGCTGACCTCTACTCGGCGAAAGGAATATTTCTACCTAATTTAAAGTCTGTAGGCCTTATGGTTCCTTATGGTTATATATATATATATATATATGCATATATATATATATATATATGCATATATATATATATATAGAATATAGATTACGAGGACAATGCAATTTTACTATTAAACCGATACCAAATAGATACGTATGAATGTAGTTAAAAATACATCTCCAATTAGAGAGGCAACAGCTGATAGAACGGAGAAAGGATTTAGATTGTAAAATCCTTTCTCAATTTCATCATTTGTAATTACTGAATCAACAGTTATAACAGTTAGACCAGGCAATGGGCGATCTTATTCACTTTGCCACATACCTTACTAAGTCAAACAGTTTAATTTACACCTTTAACAAAATTTGCATAAGATTGATTGCCATACCTTTCGTTAAACTCTACATTCCCTAACCGATTCGATTACGTATTACTGATTTATCAATCTTGTTTCGTAGAAAATTGCCTGTATTTAGTATTCTGTTTCTGTATAAAACTTGTGTTGAATGCATTTACTGTTGCTAAATTTGGTTCTGCTTAATTTAGTTATTTATTGTTCAGCAATTCGGCGTCCACTGCCTGGACATAATCCTATGGCATCGTATAGAGTCATTACCACAATAGTTGTTTGGTAAGCAGTGTTCCTGCTGCTCCCCCAGTCTATGTATACGCCTTCATTAAGGAGTTGAAACATTTTATTCTTAACCCGAATGCATATGATAATATTTTCATAGTGATTTATAATCAATATTCCTTTTCTTGTGTTATTATGATTTTTAGTGAACTCATAGGTCAATTGTAGGCAGGAAAATCGTGACACATTTCATTCATAGGGAAATTTCACTGACGTAAATTATTATTAACTAAAGTGTGGCGTGATTGCATATTATTATATTAGTTTCAATTATTTGCAATAAAACATGGATTGAATAATACAATCATAATTGACCGTTAATATGACGTTATTTTAATAAGGAAAATAAATTTTTGAGGCATAAATTATTATACAAAACTAAAATTATAAGTTAATTCATTCATTACTGTTACGATTTTTTCGAATAAAGAATACAATTCACCACCCCCTATCTTACCCGTGGGTGATTGAAATAGACGACTAAGGGATATAAAACGCATATTACATCTATGCAAGAGAAGGAAAACTCGAAACAAAACCCTGTACCAACACGTCTGACCAGCGTGGTATAGTAGGTCAATTTCCCTCCTATTATGGAGGAGGCCCGAGCCCAACGGTGGGACATATATGAGCTGAGATAATGATGATGATGACTGTTACGATAACATTAAGCATGCTACGAGAATGTGGTAGGTACTACAATGGATGCTACGGATGTCAAGGAAGCGGTACCATTGGCCGGCAATAAAGTTGGCAAGGGAATACGGTGGGTTATGGGACACGCGCCGCCGCGCGCCGTTCCGTCGCCCCGGACGGAATGGACGGCGTGTCTCCAGACCATAGCCTACCAAAATAAAAATAAACATTAAGCATTTTCACTCTAGAAGAGGCCTCTTGTTCAGTCAACAGTGGCTAATCAATAGATGGATGGGCAATTAAAACAAATATATGTTTTTTGTTATTAAAATGTACGTTTTTAAACTTAATACTGACAATATATTCCAAAAATTACCAGATTTAGATTTTTATCCTCGTAAAATTAGTTTAGTTAAAAAAAGTAGCTTTGATCACCTTTTAAATGTTACTAAAACCGACCCATCATATTGAAATTTGACGGTGAATCTATTTGATTCAAAAATTAAAACCGTTGTATCATATTTGAGTATAACTATAAAACAAAAGTGGCACCCAGGTTTTCAGATGTGGTTTTTAACATACCATAAACTAGATTTTTTTCTTTAAAACAGTAATCGATACAAAGTAGTTAAGTAATATAAACTGTCTAATATTATAACATTTACAAGTCGGTACCTGCAGTCAGCTGTGTGTCGATCATTACGAAATATGTATTGATCGGTATTGGATATCGCCCACGGCCCACTACCATTCTAGCTACTGTCAAACAGTAATACAAGGGTCAATCATTATAGATTGTTATATATACCGCGTTGGTCCAATCTTATCTTAATATATATAAATTACGCGTCACGTTGTTTGTCCACGATGGACTCCTAAAGTACTTAACCGATTTTAATCAAACTTAGACAGCATGTGTAGTTTGATCCAACTTAAAAGATAGGATAGCTTCCATCTCAATTTATAGTCACAATATTATTTTATTGCAAATTATTTGTCTTTTATTTGACAGTCACAATTATCTGTTATCTCCAAACGATTCTAACAGATGGCGGTATCTGTTGACTGGATTGAGGATTAAGTATTTAATAGATGGCGCTTTGTTAAACGTACAAACGTTTCATATAAGCTACAATTTATTAGCATAACCACCACATGTTACTGAGGTTACCTTGCCACAGCTGCGCGTGGCCAGGTCTGCTAGTAGTTTATATATATTATAAAATGCTTTGTCCTAAATGACTGACTGACGGATCAACCCACAATTTAAACCTGATCGTAGAGACTTAAAACTTAAATGGTGTGCTCTTTGTATAACGTAGGCATCCGATAAGAAAGAATTTTACGGAATTCTACACCTAAGGGGCAAAGTTTGTAAAGGACAATGTGATTCCATGGTCCAATCTATTTCAAATTGAGCATAAACATATTTGATGAAAGACATTTTTTGATGGAAGACGTGTTTCGTATTTTATTGAAATTCATCCTCTAACGGGGTTAAAAAGGGGTCATTTAGGGAGTGATTTGCTTCGAAGTTTATATCGATACTTCTTAATGATTTTAATTACATTTTATTTTGACACATGTTGGAAAACTCAATCCGGTTTTATTCAAAAATGGTTGAACTCATAAAAGTTTGGAGCAAACCAAATACTCTTTAAAATTTGGAATGTTTCAAAAGTCACCGTACTATATTAGTATGGCCTTTGAAAGTTTCTAAACTTAAGTAGGTCATGCATTTTTAAGACACAAGCTTATAGGGACGTAGAGTTCCAAATTTAAAATGGACAACATTTTATTTTATTTTCATGTTTATTTCTTGCACTTATTTTTCTATCTGCACTAAGGAATCCTTGAATCCTTGTATTGTGGAGGACATTACAAACATGCAATTAACGAAGACAAATTACACCCAGACTCAAAACAAAACTTTATAGATCGCACAAAGTATTGTCCTGTATCGGAATCGAACCCATGACACTGGCACGGAAGGTCGTTATCTTAACCACTACGCTATCTGTCTTATAAATCCCTACACTATAATAAAGATTGTTATATTTTATAAGTATATGTTTGAAACAAATATAATAATTTATATGTTATAACAAAATTGATAACGTTAAATAGCAATTCAAAATCCTTTTAGTCATTTTCGACTTTTCCGCGGAAAAGCTCACGGGCAAAAGCTATATTATTACTAGTATTCTAGTTACAAACACTGTGCAGTGATATTGCGATTTTATGCACTCATTTTTTCCTTATTATTTTTTATTAACACCTTTTTTAAAACCAGAATCTCTCAATTTTCTTAATGAATTCTTAAAAACGGCTATGCTCGCTTCACTATTATGAGAAACTAAAGACATAGCAAAATAGATTTAACTATGGATATGTCCCTGGTATTATCCTATATACGCCAATGTTGGACGTGTTTTACAAACATTATACAAGGTGGAAGCGGACCGCTCCTGATAACAAAGGCAGGTAACCCTACTAGTCCTACTTGTAATGATAGGCTAGAAAATAAAACCGATTCGAATGAAAGTTCTGAATAGATTGCGTCTTTTCTCATCTGAGTAAAGTTACGTATTTTTTATGGAATTATCGCTACATGGCACTGTTCTAATACGATGGAATGTGAAAAAAAAAAAAAATTCGTTTTGAAAATATTTTTTTTTCATCTGTATCGATTTTTTTCTAGCCTATCATTACAAGTAGGACTAGTAGGGTCACCTGTCTTTGTTTTCGGGAGCGGTCCACTTCCACCCTGTACAATTAAATAAATTATGCGCAACAATAAAAAAAAATATATTTTTATTTGCTGTTTGAATATGTGTGACTTCGTGTCGCGAAGACAAAAGTTATAATTATAATATTTGACATACATAAATGGAAAAATAGGTAATATTTAATTATCCGTGTCGTGACGAAGTAAGAATACAATTCATCACCTATCTTGCCCGGAGTGTCATAAAAAACGACTAAGGGATATGACATGCATGTAACATCCGTGTAAGAAAAGGAAAACTCGGAAATACTTATGCCGAGTATAGTAGTTTGATTTAACTCTTATTGTGGAGGAGCCTTGAGTCCAGCAGTGGGAAGTATATGAGCTGAAATTATGATGCTGATACAATTACTAACATATATATTTTAAATTTCATAGAACTAAGCAAATGGTAAAAATATCATATTTATGTAAGATTTTAGTAATTACTATTTAAATACTAAAATCACGAAAAGTAACACTAAACTACTACTGATGATGCTAAATAATTTATCAAAAACAAAGATGCTTTATCGCCATACAAAAATTATGAAATCGAAACTGCCGGAGAAGGCCGCCCGTTGCTAATTTTAGGCCATTAGCAATAAGCAATGACCATTAGGAGAAGATTAATGGATGGGAAGAAAAAGATGATGAACGATCAGATCAATTAAAGGATATATGACAAAAACTCCGCTAATATACCATATTATTTTCCGCAATGATATTAAGCTTACTATATATATACATATAAACACAAGTAACGCGGCTAACATAATTATTACAGTATCAAACATGAAATTGAACTAAAAGACAGTTCAGAAGTATTTAACTTCTATTCTGTCAAGTTATTCATAGATTCAAAGCTAGAAGATAGCCCCCAAGAGTAAATACAAAAATATGAAGCTTTTATAGACCTTAATAAAATAAAACTAGCTGCACTTAACATGTACATTCTGTTTGATTTAATTTAATGATCTGTTTAGAAACAGGTCCCATTGCTATTGTTTTATTTCATGGACTAACTTATAGGAAGTGAAGTCGTGGTTCGGTTTAGAATGCTTGGTTGTTGTGGGGACTGGCTGTGCACCATACGATACACACTCCGCCTAAACCGTTCGGGGTAACGGAAGGCGTGCGACCCCATAACCTGCCGTACTCGTAGGTCTCTATGTCATGTGGGACACGCGAATTACCCTTTTGGGTACCATCTCGAGTCTACGCCCTAGCAGCTTTCACTGTCGGGGCGTCGACTTTTACTTCAGGAAGGATGCTAAAAGTATACCTATTTACTTTTTTATGGGTTAAGGTCTGGACGCATCTGGTGAGTACCATTTGTGGCGACGAAAGGCCGGCGTACAGGTCCTTAACTTGGCATATTACCATCGCGATTTAGGCTTACCAACGGTATTAATTACTTGACATCAAAGATCCGGCCGTATATTAAGAGCATTAAAGCGACGAGAGGTCACATTAAGAGTATGCGTAATCGTAGAGCATGCATGAAGACTATTGTGTGTATGAATGAAGCGATGGCAGTATGCCAGAATCGTGGTTTGTGGCAATCCGTAGTCTCTGCCTACGCATCTGGGAAACAGGCGTGAGGCTAGGTACGTATGTATTAAACGCTTGATATTTTAATCGCAACTGGGTTTTAACATCACACATAAGACATTAGTTATCTTTTCATACACACAAAGATACGTTCGATTAATTTTAGCATATTAATTGAATTGCCGTGTGGTGACGGAGTGAAAATACAATTCACCTCCCTATTTTGCTCGTGGGCGTGTTAAAGACGACTAAAGGATATATATGATATGCAGGTAACATCACTCAAGCGAAGGAAACCTCGAATATGTGACCAGCATGGTATTGTATATCAATTGGTTCCACATTGTGGACAAGGTTCAACAGTGGGAAGTATATGAGCTGTGATTATGATAAATAACTAAATTTCAATGAATTTCAATAGTATTGGAATACCTCTAGGCTATCGATGTTAAAGATCAGGTACCGGTGGCCCGCTCGCACGGCGAAGAGAGGAGTTTGCATGGTGGGTCTATGGGGTCACGTGACGCCTCTTCCGTCACCTCGGACCGATTTGTGCGGGGCGAGACGCATCCATAGTCCATCGCAAAAAATAAAATAAAAAAGGCTATCGATGTTAAATATTAAATATAGTTTTTTTTATCCAGAACAGGATACTGATAATGTTTTGGCAACCGCAATTAATGTTATGAATAGCCTAAAAGACCGCTGCTGCCCACTCTTCTAGTTCTCGCTAAGCCAGTTTATACGGCTCAAATGGTATGAAAATATTGTATTCTTAATACGTTATCAAACGGAAAAAAATATGCAAGGAAAATATATAAAAAATTGAGGTACTTTCCAATTGTATTTTTGGCTTTACTTAAGGTTTCGTAGCGATCTTAGTAATAAAGTACCGTATTTTCAGGATGTGGAAAGAAGTGTTGATTTTAAACGTATATATAAGAATTTTAGACGAATTACCTCAGTGTTTTACATCTAGGCCCTGTGTAGTTTTTAAACATAAAGTTAAAATATATATATGTCGCAGAGTGTAATATTTGAAGGACGACAATAGTGGAATGTCAAGCAAATCATTTTGTCATTATTTTAGATATCCGTTTTGTTTATTAATTTTGATTATTGCTTGAGTGCGTTTGGTTGTGACACGATTAAACATGAAAGAGGGTAGTTAGAAAATAAACAACCGTTAGATAGTTTACTTGTGAAGTGAGACGTGCCTTCATATCATTAAGCTGTGAGCGTTAGTAGCGATCGGTTGTATCGAGTCACAACTAACCTCACTGCATTCCATGTTATTATTTTATATGGTCATGGTGATAATATTGTGAGCCTAATAATTTATCTTGTGATTAAAGTTAGGTGGACGTACTAGAAAATGAAGATCTGCCGCCTACCGCTCGACATATATATTTTTGAATTCAGTAAAAAAATGGACGCATCATTAATGAAGGTAAAGGTAAAATCGTGTAACACATAAACATCTTGTTTAGAGCAAACATTTGCGAGGTAAATCCTACGGGACGCATAACACCTCTACAATTCATTTACAAAAGTGCCCATTACTTTAGAGGATTGTTTGAGATTTTCTGAATAATTTCAGGTGCTGTGTTTGTTGAATACGTTTTGGAATAATCATGTAAAGTTATTCTCATTACTTAGTATTATATTAACCTCTACTGAAATATTCTGATTCAGTGGTAAATTATTAGATTAATTTAAAAACTTAATGTAAATTAATAATGTTTAGGTGCTCTTATTAAAGGCTTATAGAAAAATATCCGAATTACCTTAGAATATTGGTATTTCTTTTGTAAATTATGTTTTTGGAAAAATATATTTAAATATAAAAAATGATTGATGAAATAATGACAAAAAAATATAAAAAAAGGGAAAATGTTAAAGGAAAGACAACTAAAAATAGAATCGTGTCTGTCTGAATTAGAATGCTGAATTTATGAATGAGCTTTTTCTAGTCTTGTTGGCTGGCCAAATTTGCATTCATATTCTAAATATATTTTTTTCACTAGCTGAAGACACTGATAAAACGATTTATTCTAAAGATTAAACTTATGCCCTGAAACCTCCTGCAAACTAAATTTCATTTTCAATTTTTAGAATTACTTATTTTTTATTGCTCTTGGTGGCAAACGAGCAAGCAGCACACTTGATGGTAATTGTTACGGCCACCATGGACCCTTGCAATACCAGGGGTACAGCTAGGTCGCTGCCTACCAATAAAAATCTCAAATCCACCCAGAAAGTTGAGCTGCCGGCTCTCTCGCTCACCGAACGAAGCAGAGTAGCACATTGCTATTGCTCAGACGTCGATCTTCTGCGAGAGTGTGGTACTACCCCGGACGGACCGGCCCGCGGTTGTAGATAGAAAATTAGTCACGTCGTTAAAAAGTCAATTATTCATATTTACAATTGACATAAGCGTACTAATATATGAAAATTCGTAATTTTCCTAAGTTTTCCGCCTTGATAGAAATCCAATTATGGTTCTATTCCTATCAGCGTGTCATTCGCAAGATTCTGGCATCAAATTATCTATTCACCTTGGGAATACAAAAAAAAATACAAGGCTTGAGGCGGCCTGTCTGAGCTGGCCCAGGTCGTTATAAGGCTCTTTACGTCATCCACGAGCAAAGTAAGGGTTGGTAGTATTCGTAGTCGCTACCACACAGCTGAATTAAATTTAATTTCATAATGAAAATAATATTAATCATCATAGTACCTAAACCGTGATCTAGTACCGCTTATGGGATCTGATCTTCAGCCACTATGTTTTATATTGTTCATTATTTCTAAGTCTCAAAATATAGGTGCCGGATAAGTAATCATTATTACTATATACTAAACTTTTTCTGTCTACAACCGCGGGCCGGTCCGTCCGGTATAGTACCACACTCTTGTAGAAGATCGACGTCTGAGTAATGGTAATGTGCTATTGCGCTTCGTTCGGTAAGCGAGAGAGCGGGAAGCCCAACTGGGGTGGGTTTGGGGTTTGTGTTGGTAGGCAGCGGCCTAGCTATACCCTTGGTATTGCAAAGGTCCATTGGCAGCAGTGACACTTATCATCAGGTGTGCTGTCTGCTCGTTTGCCACCATAAGCAATAAAGAAAAATCATCACCAACTCTTATTTTAATTACTTGGACAGACACTATATATACTCTTTCTATTGTACCTACATATTGCAAATTTTTGACGATAGCTTTAAGAGTGGCCTGAAGTCAACCCTTCTTGGCAATGTGATTATTGATCAGAGGGCAAACGATAGCGTTGTCCCAGCTCTACGTACTATTTTTAAAACTTGTAGTATTGACACTATTATCCACAGTTATTATACATTTGTAAGCTTTAATTCTGTTTAGATGTCATAAACTAGTATAATGCTATATATTATATTTAATAATAATTAATTTTGTGAATAATCGTAAAGATTTTCCAAGAAATTTTATCCTACTAATATTATAAACGTGAAAGTTTGTAATAATGTATGGATGTGAACATCTTTGTTGCTCTTTCACGCAAAAACTACCGAATTGATTTTGATGAAACTTCACAGTAATATAGCTTACACATCAAAATAACACATAGGCTATAATTTATAAAGATATTTTGTAAATTGGCTAAAATATAACGATAAAAATCGCTTAAGACAGAAAAAATCGCCCATCTGCGAGCTATTTTTGCACACGCTGCAAAGATATTGAAAGTTAGACAAATGTTATGTATTGTGGAAATGTACCTCTTAAATAGTTTTACACAAAAGTCCGCGACATATATCTATTTTTAATATTTAAGCATTTATCGTTAAAATAGTAAATTAAAAATTCAAAATAATTTGCTATTTATTGCCGATGCACATTTTATAGTAACAAATTGATTCTTATGCAAACAAATGCTTTTATTGCTTTCGATATTTAAAGTACATATTTTTTGCTTTTTACCGTGTGTCGTTTGGTACAATGTTTCAAAAGTTAGAACGATAAGAGTGCGAAGTGCTGTGGTCAGGCAGCAACCGGGCGCACTACAGAAATATGGCAAATCTATGATCGCCGATTGTACGACCCGAACACAAGTAAAGACGTGAGAGCAGTCATCGTTGATGATTGTTGTATTTTTGACAGCACTATGGATTTGTAAATAACATACTATACCTGTATATATAGATAGGTATTGAAATTTTGTGATATGAAACATCTTTTTGCGCGCCTTGGCAGTAAAATTATGTCGAGTACTGGAAATGATAGATTGGGTTAGGTAGGTACTGAGGCAAATGTGGTCATGCCGTGATACTACGCCGCTATTCTCTATTCGTGTGTGCGCGCGTATGACAGCGGTAGCTGTCTAACATAAGTGTGACATTAAATCCTTACTAATATCTGTTATAAATGCGAAAGTAACTCTGTCTGTCTGTCACTCTTTCAAGCCAACACTACTTAACCGATCTAAATGAAATTTGGAACACAGATAGTCTAGAGCCTGATAAAGGACATAGGCTACTTTTTAATGCAAAAAAGGATTGTAAAGGGGGATGAAAAGTTGTAGGGAAGTATCGTCATTTTTAAAGCCAGAAGCTTGAAACTTATTTTTAGGCTATTGTTTAGATATAAATAAATATGACATTAACCTGTTGTAAAAATTTACCCTTAAGGGGTAAAATAAAAATAGGGGATGAAAAACTTTAGGAAAGTAACCTTTTACGCGGGCGAAGCCGCGGGCAGAAGCTAGTTTTTTTAATAATTTTATTGATGAGTTAAGTTTAATTTTACATGACTACACTCGATAGTGTTGATCGCAATTCTTTTTAAAATTTCGAGTCGATCGTGTTTACGATTTAAATTTCATTTTCGATTTTGTTCAAGAGTACCAAATATAAATTTGATGAGATTGGAATTGAATCGGATTTGAAATCAAAACTGTATTGAAGAGTAAGCCTACAGGTCTATATAAAGCTCTTAATTGTTTCTTACGACATCCAAGAGCAAAGTAAGGGTTAGTATTATTCGTAGCCGCTACCAGTCAGCTATGTTTACTAAGCCAGCAAATATAAGTCAATAGTAGACATTTTTATGTTACACGTACACGACAATGTTTCTAGTCGTTAATTTGCCTCGTGCGTACAGTCCGATGTCAAGGCTGGTGATAAGACTCCTACAATTTGTCTCGTAATGGATGTTTTTATAGATACGTATATAAATGAAAGCTTTATGTATTTGTTTTGTTTGCAGCACATAATTTGAAAAAATAAATATAATATTATGATTTGAAAGGCAATTGGAGCCAATACTTACTAGACATATTATATAAAATTTTATTTAAAAGACTAGCTTCTGCACGCGGCTGCGCCCGCGTAAAAGGTTACTTTCCTAAATTTTTTCATCCACTATTTTTATTTTACCCCTCAAGGGTAATTTCTTACAAAATGTTAATGTTATATTTATTTATATCTAATCAATAGCCTAAAAATAACTTTCAAGCTTCTGGCTTTCAAAATGGCTATGATTCCTTACAACTTTTCATCCACCTTTACAACCCTTTTATGCATTAAAAAGTAGCCTATGTCCTTTATCAGTCTCTAGACTATCTGTCTATAAAATTTCATTTAGATCGGTTCAGTAGTTTTGTCGTGAAAGAGCGAAAGACAGAGTTACTTTCGCATTTATAATATTAGTAAGGATTATTATCATCCTGCTCTTAATGATTTCTGATATTTACACGAGTATTACACATTTGAAATTAAACAACTTTTACGAATTACATCGCGTTTGTATTTGATTTTTAATTTTCCGACGTGTCGAACCATTACAGTGATCATGGTCACAGGAGCACCTGCTCTTATCCCAATTACTTGGGAGTACTTTTTCCATGGTACATAATGTAAAAAATTTGGCAATACTTTTATGACTGATCGTATGGCTGACGGCAAACCTTGGAAATGTAACTGTTGAACAAACGACATCAAAAGGAGGTTTAAGTCTATGAAAAATTCTTTATCATCATTTACGTGGCCCACGTGCAGTTTGGTTGTTCGTAGCAGTCATCCCACAGCAAATTTTATTTAAAAAAAATAACTTAACAAATGTGACGAGGCTTGCCATCGGTGACCCGTACAGCGGGTTACTATTTCAGGCACTATCTCGAGTCAACGCCTTGGAAGCTTTCGCTATCAGGGCATCGCTGTGTTTGTTTTTCCAGTAAATAATACATCTTTCTTTGATCCATCATAAGCAATAGATGAATGATGAAATTATATTCTTTTTCTCAAACATGCTTGGAAATTTGAGCATTATTTCGACAACCTTCTTCGAGATAAATCGAAATTGCCGTACTGACCAAATACTTGCGACCAGCGGCCGGCGAAAAATGTATGAAAATCTATATCTGTCGTGTTTTAGCCGCCAAATAAATATCTATCGTGTATTTTAAAAAATGGAACGGTTTGTTACTTCAAATTCTAGTAACCAAATAGGCAACTTATCAGAGTTTTATTTATATTTCGAACTGGCTTGAAAAAGAAAGCTGTTTAATAATGAAAAAAAAAAACAAATGAACCCTTTAGCACGTGAAAAATGTTGTTCGTTGTTCGTCATGTATACAGTTCTACTTAATACTAATTAGTTTTAAATACCGCGCATTATTTGAGAAAAGCACTATACAAGGGCCACAACTAGGAATTGTTGGACTTACGTATGCGTTTAAACGTTCGTCCATCAATAACTCTTTTGCTGGCCGCTGCAGTAATGTACTATTCCCGTTCATCACACGTACAAAAACAGTGTAAATATTTCGATAATTTATCACAATACAAAATGTTCTTAACTTACAACAAAGGGATGTAATATATCATTCTACACTATTCCCTATGGAGATTAACTATGAGGATTTCCACATGATTTACGAAATGTAGGTGTTACGAATAATGTTTTTACTTAAACTTATCGTGAACTAGAGACAGGTAAATATACATTATAATATTATATATAGAGTGTGGTTTAGTAAAGGATTTCTGTGTGGTGACGCATAAAAAATACAGTTCACCATCCTCTATCTCACCAGTCCTCATCATCATCACAGCACATATACTCCGCATTGTTGTGCTCGAGCCTCCTCTATAATGAGAGGGAAATTGACTTACTATACTACGCTGGTCAGACGCGTTGTTATTGCTTTTTTTTTTGCGGTGGACTATGGAGGCGGTCGCGTCTCGCCAAATTGGTCCGGGGCGACGGAAGAGGCGGCGTGCAACCCCATAGACCCACCCTTCAAACACCTCTCTTTGCCGTGCGAGCGGGCCACCGGTACCCGATCTTTGTCTTCGGTGGCCCATCCGGCAGACGTGTTGGTATAGGGTTTTGTTACGATTTTTCCTTATCTTACATAGATGTTATATGCATTTTATATCCCTTAGTCGTCTCTTACGATCACATACGGGAAAAGTAAGGGTTGGTAGTATTCCTAACCGCTACCAAAAAAAATAAAAAAATGCTGTGCATTTCACATATAAACACGTTATTAATATAGCAATAAATTTAGCTGCTAAATCAACAACATTTTTTATCTCAACCTAAATTGTATTGTGAAAGCAATTTATAAATAAACCGTCGAGTAATCAATATAGCATATGTCTTTTTATAGAACAAATGATATATATTATTATAATTTTAATTATATATGCAGACGTAGGTAATCGTTTATACAGCCACTCGTAAATACGCTGACATAACAAACTAACTGCAACGCAAATAACCTTAATTTTGTTTTAATATTTTAATCTAATATCTTTATGCGAGGAATCCCTGTACATTTCTATATTTAAATTGTTTATTATATTATGTGCTTTTTTTTTTTCAAAACGACTACTCTGCACTAAGGAAATAATCTTTGTAGTGCGGGGACTTTACAAACATACAATTAACGCAAACAAATTACATCCAGACTCAGAACACCAGTTGAGAGCTGTGTGGTAGCGGCTAGGAATACTACCAACCCTTACTTTGCTCGTGGATGTCGTAAAAGAAGACTAAGAGCTTAATAACAACCTGGGCCAACACCATCTGATGCCGTTTGGTCAACAATTACATTCCCAAGGAGGGTTGACGTCTGACAGGCGGCCGGTCATAAAACTATTACAATATTTACTATGAAAGAGGAGTACATATTGTATCGACCCCAAGCAATTGGGATAAGAGTAGGACAATGATGATGATCTTTATACGAGGAATTCCTGTACATTTTAATATTGAATTTTTCTGTTTATTTTTTGTTTTTAAAAAGACTACTCTGCACTAAGGAAATAATCCTTGTAGTGACTAGACTAGACTTTACAAATACACAATTAACGCAAACAAACTACACCCAGACTCAGAACAAGTTTTTGGATCGCACAAAGCCTTGTTCTGCGTACTCATTAAACTTATGGCACTGGCACGGAAGGTCGGTATCTTAACCACTACGCTATCTGTACAATCGAAATTTAAATGTCTATATTTTCAACATCTCGGTAACGGCACTTGGGATTTCAATGAAATCTATGAAGCTAGAGGTTTTGGAGGTGATAAATCGATCTAGCTAGCTAGGTTTTATGTATAGAAAATATCGTTTTGTGAATGTTTTCAAGCAACGAAAAAATTAAATTTACAATGAATAAAAACTATTAAAATATGAATGCAAATTTGGCCGCTGTCATTGTGAATATAGCTCTATTGGGCAATCAAGCAGTCTAATCCAAACAGCACCGATTAGATCACTGATTTTCCAACTAAGGGATTTAAACGCATATAACATCTATGCAAGAGAAGGAAAACTCGAATCAAACCTCTATACCAACACGTCTAACTAGCGTGGTAAAGTAGGTTAATTTCCCACCCCTTTTGGAGCAGACTCGAGCTCAGCAGTGGGACGTAATATGAGCAAAGATGAAAATATGAAAAAAAAAATCCATTACTTAAAGTCAACGCAGTACATATACTTTTCTTCCATAGCATATTGCAAAAGTTTTACCAACAATTTTATGACCAGCCTGCCGTTAATTTTTGTAAGACTGTAATTGACCAGACGACATCAGGTTTCTCATAATCAATATGATTTTTTACATATAAAATCATTTTCTTTTTGTGCTGGCATGGAATTTGTATTAAAATATGGGTCACACTTTAATAACTGATACCATAGCGGGTAGATATAAATATCTGTAATAACGACGACTTATTGTAAGACAATTTAGTCCTCCCGTGACCATGATCACTGTAAAGTGTACGAAACGTCGGGATATTAAAAATCAAATACAAACGCGATAGAATCCGTAAAAGTGGTTTTATATCAAAAATAAATATCGTAAAAAAAAATATTCTAAAATATAACTATGTTTTATCTTAAGAATGTAATTCATGACCAAACGGCGTCACTCTATACACAGATCAGTTTGAAACTGAAGATATCTTTAGTAGTATTCTTAGCCGCTACCACACACTGTTTTGAAGTGTTAGTCTAATGTCAAGACTATTTCTTGATGCTTTCAATATCAAAAATGCGAAAGCGTGTTTAAATATTTATTAATGTATCTCACAAGAACATACAGAATACATTAGTGACGTGTAATATTAAATGTACGAGAGATTAAAGTTAGAAAATATTCTGACACGAAAAGTAACAAGACGTTGACTAAATAACACAAATACTTATAAATAAATATATCTTGGATTAACCTAGCTAGCTCGATTGAGCCAGAATTGTGTTTTTTTTAATTGCTTATGGCAGCAAACGAGCAAGCATCACACTTGATTTTTTTTTTTTTTGGAGTTTATGGCTTGGTTACTTAGACCTTTAAGCCAAGTCTTCATAGTTTAGACACTTCATGCCTTGTCTTCCGTATTATTGTTTACCACTTCTTCAAATTGTAATTAGTCCTTGATAGTCACTGTCCGTCAGTAAGTCAAGTCGTTACTATCAATATGACGCTGATAACCAAATTAATAGTTTTGTTGGGAATTTTGGGTGAACACGAAAATACACGAAAACCACTATTATACCATATTCACTACACTTCAGCACTTTAACTGTATCATATTCCATAAAATACCAACAAAATTATTCAATATAACACTACAAGACACTAAAGAAATGAATATAATACAAGAACGTGACATGACATTTCCATATTCGCGCCAAAACTCTCGCAGCACACTTGAAAATAACTGTAACTGCCGCTTATAGACCTTTGGAATATTAGGGGTACAGCTAAGCCACTGTCTATCAATCAAAACCCCAAAACTGACTCAGAAAATTGGGCTGCCGGTTCTTGCTCACCGAATGAAACGCAACAGCAGATTGCTACTGCATCAGGCATCGATTTTTTGTAATAGTGTGGTTAATACCACACTCTTACGGGTTAATACCCGAACGGACCGTCTCACGGTCTCACTAAAAAAGTAAGAGGAATCAGGGCTGGAATGCCCGATTCCCCGACTGCGCTAATTTTATTCTTGATGTTAGTGGTAAATTTACCCTCATAACCTAATTATATATTTTTTTTCATTAATTGTAAACTGACCTGTTCAATTTAAAACAATAACCAGTACCTACTTTAGGCTAATCCCTTAATATTAAATAAATAATTAATTATGATTGGACGAGTTTGTTTTGAATTGTATAATTGGTATAACAACAGAAGCGGTAACTCAACACTAGATAGAGTTAAATATTTTCAATTAAAAAAAAAATAACACCTCATTAATATCCCAAAATCCAACTAAATTTATAAAAATTCCTATCCAAAAAAAAAAAACCACGCGAAGGAAAGCCGGCTCCTTAAATGGCAAAGCTTTATCGTTTCCAATGAAAATCCAGTGCAATAACCGCGTAACCTATTTTATACCTTTTTACTATGACAGTAAGGTGTGTTTGAATTTAATTTTCTATCATGCGATAAGTTACACTAGAGACACTAGTCAGCCTTGGAACACTCACTTTTGTATAACTATTTTATTTATTAGGCGCCTGTCCTAATACCAGCGAGGATACGAAACGAGATTGTAACTTGCACTTCTAAAATACGCATTGATTTAATCTTATACATCATCAACCTGCTCTTATCCCAATTTATTTGGGGTCGACGCAATATGTCTTCTCCTTCCATACAACTCTATCAGACGTCATCTCTGTGGTCACTCCTTGTCTATCCATGTCATGTTTCACGCAGTTCATCCATCTTTTCTTCGGTCTTCCCTTACCCTTTAAGCCTTCAATATTCATGCTTAAAGCTTTCCTCACAACATTACTTTCATCCCTTCTCATCACATGTCCATACCATGTCAATCTTTCACTCCTTAATTTTTCCGTCACTGGCGCAACTTTCAAACTTCCTCTTATGATTTAATCTTATACGTGAAATAATAATAACTAATTTATATTCGAGTATTACATATATGTATTAAAACTATTTTTACGTATTTTATTGCGTCCGTGTTTTGTTTTATACTTTCCCGAAGTTTCGAACTCTTTCCCGCGTTCATGCTTACGGGAGTAACGTATAGTGTTTCACGTTCAACAAATCGTCAAAAATGATAATCATTACATAATGCAGACATTGCAGTTGGCAACCGATTTTATATTTACTTATTTCTCTTTTCCTTATGAATTTCTATGCTATTCACCTAATTGTGACGAAATTTTATAGTTTTATAAGATAGTGAAAAAATTATCATTCTCCTACTCTTATTCCAATTACTTGGGGTCGATACAATATGTACTTTTCTTACATAGTACATATTGTAAAAGTTATTGGCAATAGTTTTGTGACCGGCCGCCTGCCAGACGTCAACCCTGCTTGGGAATGTAATTGTTGACCAAAGGGCATCAGATGGACTTGGCCCAGGTTGTTATAATGCTCTAGGTCGTCTTTTAAAACATCCACGAGCAAAATAAGGGTTGGTAGTATTCTTAGCCACTACCACACAGCTAAAGATAGTGAAAAATATTAGCCAATATTATTAGATTTATGGTATTTAGAGACCAAATAATTTGAGCCCAGCTAATTAATAGCATATAAAACAACAAGACTACTTCTAACAAGACGTTAATAGTCAATATAAAAATAAAAATGGTAGATTGTGCTTACAAGATGAAGAAGATCTCTGGAAAAACAATGGGTTTAGTAAACATTTTTTAAAGAAGGCATAAAATCTTATATCCAAATCGCGTGTGTGTGTAATGTGTAACAAGTTGGGAATGACACAGGTACCTTATAAATTTCAATTCTAACCTCACACTACACAAATTATAGCTTCTATTCCTAAACTAGTACAGTCGAAGTTTGTAAACGACAAGCGAAATTGTAGCACATTATTTGATTAAAATTTAAAATATTAACTAAAAGCATTTATAAAAACCCGATTACGAGCGAAAAATAATTGTCACAAATGGGATTTGAACTCACTCGCATCGCATTATATTTTCGTTTTTTTAAGGAGACGTTTGCCATCTACCCGACATTGTTTACACATTGCACAGACTTAATACTCAAACTTTGCAGTTAGAATTGTATTAAACGATGACACAACCCTGTTATTCAAATTATTGAAATTTAGCATTTAAAAGCATTTATTTAAACATGGGAAATTTATTGTGTAAAATACAAGTCACAATACACTCTCTTACGCGGCTATCGTTAGAGAAGATTAAGAGATATGCCATGCATATAACATCTATGTAAGATTTGTATCGAACTGGGGCAACACCACCTTATGCTGTTTAGTCAACAATTACATTCACAAGGAGGGTTGACATAAGGCAGGCGGCCAGTTATAAAATTATTGCCAATAATAGCAATATGCAAGATGAGTACATATTGCGTCAACATAAAGTAATTGGGATAAGAGTAGGATACTGATGTCACATATGGGATTTGAACCCGAATATAATACGATGCGAAAATTGAGTGTCAAACAACAGTTTATGTTGGTGCAAGTGGTAGCACGATTGGAACAGATTTCCAATAGGTGTGGATTCGAATCCCATATGTGACAATCATTTTTCGCTCGTAAACAAGTTTTTATAAATAATCAAGCATATTAAATGTTAAATTTCAGTAATTACGAATTGGAGTAAGCCTAAGCCTAGTATTAGGATTTACATGGGCTAAGATAATGATGATGGCAGTACTAATCGGATAACATTGTGTGAGACTGCCCTTCATCAGGTGGATTGACTACATTAAAAAAATAGCAGGGAAACCTCGATCGATTAACGATCCTGTGCATCAATGCAGGTTGCACAGGATCGTTCTGAGTGACATGCTCGTTGACGTTGACAGACAGACTAATAGATAGAAAACTAATAACGCTTAACAGATTCAAAGAAATTATAACCGTCTTGAAATAAAAAAAACCGGAGGTGTCAAGGGACACCCGGATGGAACGAAGTTCTATTTTAATTATATAATTTTTTTCTGCCTTAAGCGATTTTTATCGTTATATTTTAGCCAATTTGCAAAATATCTTTATAAATTATAGCCTATGTGTTATTCTGATGTGCAAGCTATATTACTATAAATTTCATCAAAATCCATTCAGTAGTTTTTACGTGAAAGAGCAACAAACATGTTCACATCCATACATTATTACAAACTTTCACGTTTATAATATTAATAATAGGATATACAATTCCACTAGACTACCAAAACTTTTCGGCCCCGAGCTCGAACGCGAGCCGGCCACGCGGCCCGGTCACGGGCGAAAATAATTTCGTTGCGCATTATTTTGATTTTGCTATATCTCTTAAGGTATTGATTTAATTTGCATGGTCTGAAGGAGAAAAATTATCTTCATGAAATGCTCAATCCAACTAATGTATTTAAAATGATAAGGATTAATACAGTATTTGTGTAAATAGCTTTTCAATTACCGTTTTATAATAGAACATTTTTTAAAGTATTAAAATGGATATAGTATGTTATCCTTAAGAGATAGATATATACCATCGCGGACTTTTTTGTAGGCCTTTTTAAGCTGTATAATACTGTAGTACTTTATTTTGATCTATTTCGTAGGGTTCAGCCAGCGTTTGCAATGTAAGCGCAAAATAATGTGTTTATTTACGACATCACATTAGAAACCTCTAAAATTATCAGTGTTTCTCTAGTACATTATGCATATATTATACATATAAACCTTCCTCTTGAATCACTCTATCTATAAAAAAAATCGTCGCGACACCACACTGTTCAATGCGAAATAGAAATGAAAATATCTGGCTTGCTTTCTATAAGAGAACCGACGAGCGACGCCGCACAGCTTACAATAGCTTACTATAGCAAAAAGTGTCGTGACAACTTTTCGTAAGAATTTTTTCCGTCTAGCCCCCTTTCACAACGCGCGATAAGGAACTTCGTTCCAAAAATGTTATTGAGTGTTAGAAATACGTTTATACCAAGAACTAATCATTATACAATATTGTATTGACTATAATTTAATAGACAGATAAGAGTTACATACTTAGAAAAACATAGACAAAAAATTACTAACAAAAATATTTTTACATAGCAACAGGCTATAAAATTAAAAAAGACAGGTCAATTTAACTTCGATAACCGCTAGTTGTAATAAATGCTATCGCGAATGTGTGCGTCCCGAATACGCAGGGACATTATTTAGAGGGTTGAACTCTTGAAAAAGTAGCCAAACCCTGAAGTTTATTCGGACTTAAATAGTGGTATAACCACGCTGTTGACAGTTTTCTGTCTACAGCGGGCCGGTCCGTCCGGGGTAGTACCACATTCTCGCAGAAGATCGACGTCTGAGTAATGGCAATGTGCTATTGCGCTTCGTTTGGTGAGCGAGTGAGGCGGAAGCCCAACTAGGTCGGTTTGGAGATTTTATTGATAGGCAGGCGGCCTAAGCTATACCCTTGGTATTGCAAAGGTCCATGGACGGCAGTGACACTTACCATCAGGTGTACTGCTTGCTCGTTTGCCACCATAAGCAATAAAAAATACAAGTACCAGGAACTGCTTGACTTATTACCACCGTAACCTTTATGCCACCGTACCACTCGTCACCGTAATATGGGTCCATCCACTTCATTTGGAAACGTTATGGTGTTCAATTGTATATTTTTAGCCATCGCATGTCTAAGTACGTGTAGGATCTGGAATATGCCATGACATATCCTTCTTTAAACGAGGTTTAAAAAGTGCACTTTGTTTATAGTAGGCGACCTAGCTCCCATTAATGTAAAAATACATGGACGATAATATCACTTACCACGTCGAGCTTGTGGGATCGGGTCCAGCCATAATCTTTTACATTTCATCGTGGTTCCAAGGGCATCACATTGGAGCTGTACGTCTGTGAGTGAACTACTTCTACTCTAAACGAATTTACCTATTTTGATGTTATTTCTTTGTCTATGTTCAGATAGTATCAAGAATGTTTTAGATGAACAACTGAACCCAAGTAGGTGGCGCTGGATTTTAGTATATACGTTTTCTGATTATTTATCTTTAGAACTCTTGTACTTATCGCAATTAGGTTATATTATTTTCATTAAAGACAAAGATTCGATACTGCTTATCCGCTCAAATGGTAATAGAAAGATATAGTGCGACAGATTATAAGGTTGCACGTAGTCCCTTAAGATTTTTTTTTGCACAAGGCAGTCTGTTGGATCTGTTAGGTTAGCTACTATCGCCCTAGCCGAGGTATCGGGTGATAGAACCGGGGATTAGTCCGGTCACCCGAAGTGAGCCCACCGCGTGAGGCCACTTCCGTCACCCCGGACTGATTTGGCAGGGCGTGAACACAGCATAGTCCAACGCAAAAAAAAATTAGCTACTATTAGCTAAATTAGCTATTATTAGTTATTAATTGAAAGCTAAATAACAATAATCGTTACCAGCTTTTTGCTGAACCGCTAATATAACATTTTTCAAGTATCTCACCTGTTCCCACTTAAAGCTATTTACCGACCTATGACATATAATAGATGCCATACGTATGGAGACTCGAGAAATCCATTTACATAAACGTACTGCGGTCAATGGAATTCATAATATAATATTATTATCTTTACATAATACGTGGATGATCTCATCTGAATAGCGATGTGATCTGTGTCTGATATGTTGAAAGTTTTAATGTACAATTTATATCAATTGTTAATGAAATATAGATGAAATATTATGACTTACATTTCCGTACTACGTAAGGATAAAATGGACGACAACGTAGTTATATAATAGTCAGGGTCTTCTAATGTTAGTTTAATTACAAGCTATGTTGGTTTCCTCCATGTTGAAATAGATTTCATGTGGTGACAAAGTAAGAATACAATTCACGACCCCAAACTTATCCGTGGGTGATCGTAAGAGACGACTGAGGTATATAAAACACATATAACATATATGCACGAGAAGGAAAACTCAAAATGAAACCCTATACCAACACGTCTGACCAGCGTGGTATAATAGATCAATTTCTCTCCCACTATGGAGGAGATTCGAACGATAATGATGGCGATAACGTAGATTTTGACGAATAAATCTCAAACGCATCGTATATTTTTGAGGATGAAAAGTAGACTATGTAGTAGTCCAGGCAGTATGTTATCTCTATGTAAATTTCATCCATATCTTTTGCGCTATTCTGGTGTTATTTTGTAACATCATCATCATAGCTTATATAAAACAGGGGGATTTGGGCCGGGCCAGAGCCTTCTCCAAAATTATAGAGAAATTGATCTATTATACGCGGCGGATTGGTATAATATGATCTTATTTCCGAGTTTTCTTTTCTTATATAGATGCTATTGGCCTATTTTATTCTTTAGTTGTCTTTTACGAAACCCCAGGATAATAGAGGTGGAGGGTGAATTTTATTCTTACACTGTCATTACATACAAATTTTCTTTAATTTTCTAACAAAACCATCCAAAATATTGTGTTTGGTGCCTAACTTAATAATATAAGTAAAGCAACAATGTACTAATAATAAATTTATTGTACTTAAAATAATTGAATAGAACGACCCTCGAATATTAACACGTATATGTATGCTCGCCGCGGTGATAAGCTAAGTGTTCGGTGCCCCGATGTCGCTGGTGTCGAGCTTCGTACCGCTCGCGCCGCCCCCTCTCGTTCCGCTGGTGCATAGGCGAAGTTTATTGTCGCGCAAACAATTGCATTTATAATTTATATGTATCTAGAACAATTAGCTATATTGCCGTTGTAGTTCTTAAGTCGGCAGTAATACATACAATCTATTTTCATAAAACTTAAAATAAGACCTTTTTTTTTAGGACTGGCTATATATATAGCCTGTCCTAAAAATCGTTCGATCACTTTTAACGCGGACCACCCGGGGCTTCGGAAAGACGGCATGCCCATAAACCATTGTAGGTACTGTACCTCTTTATTATCTTTTAAGCGGACGAGTGGAATCGAATCTTTATCTTTAATGAGAATAATATAATCTAGCTATAGATTATGATAAGTATAACAGTTATGAAGTAATCAGAAATACTTCCATTCGTAATAAATTTAATTTAGCTACGTTCAAACTATTTTAACTTATTTCAATTCTTCGAACATATAAAAGTCTTAGTCAGTATTTTCCATAACTTCATTTTCCTTGCCATTCAATAAAGTAAGTTTTAAAGTACATTTCGAGCAATATCGAGAGATATTTTTATATTTCACGCTATGAAACCGTATATATGAAATTCCTAAAGTCCGTGCTTTCAAATGGTAATGTAGTATTGCCTATGTTTTTGCCCTTATATAAAATCTTACCGTTTTAGATTTGACTGAGTTTATATTTTTTTCTAAAGACAAGACATGATACTCTTTATCAAATCTTTGTGTCGCGGGGTTCTTTATAAATATAAAATTACAATTTTCATCTATCCATCAATCCGAAGACGTCTACTGTTGGACATAGGCCTAACCACTAGAATGACTTTTTTTTATTGCTAATGGTGGCAAACGAGCAAGCAGCACACCTGATGGTAAGTGTCACTGCCACCCATGGACCTTTGCAATACCAAGGGTACAGCTAGGGCGCTGTCTACCAATACAAACCCCAAACCCACCCAGTTAGGATTTGGACTCTCTCGCTCACCCAACGAAGCGCAATAGCATATATCCATTACTCAGAAATGGTCATTTACTACGTGCACCCACTTCCTGATTTTATGATGTCATTACTCAACCTAGTAGGAAGTAGTCTTACGTTGCGTCGTCACATTTGTGGACGCCACTCGAGAATTCTTTCTCCCCAACGGTTATCGGTTCGACGAGCAACGAGTGAAAATACAATTAATGTATACAAATCAGTCGGGCTTAGAGCAATTAATTGAAAATCGCACAAAAAGCGTCCTGAGGATCGAACCTATGATACTTGGTGTAGGAGGTCGCTACTAACACCAATACACCATCTATGCAATCATACATGTATGTACATACATATTTACACGATGTCTAAATTTATTACTACTACGTAATACTTGATTTAATATTCCATCATCAGTTGAGCTCTATACGTCCCACTGCTGGGCTCAAAGCTACTGCACAATAGGAGACAATTTAACTTACAAAACCACGCTAGGCATTTCTTATCTACATATAATAGCCTATTATTTGAAATAAAACTAGTTTTACGAATTCACGAAATTTTGTATTTGATTTGTAATTTCCCGACGTTTTGATGACTTTACAGTGAACATAGACACGGGAGGAGAGTCCTTCCGTCAGTTAGTCCTCCCGTGCAAAACGTAAACCATAAAACTAGTTTTATTTCAAATATGTAGTGCTCGCGTTAACATTAGAAATCATACATACATACATATAATCACGCCATATCCCTTGTAGGGTAGGCAGTGAGAACAGAGTGCCAGAGAACTCTATCCTTGCATACTTCACTCGCTTCCTCAACATTCATAATTATCTTCATGCACGCTCGCCGGTTTCAGAGACTCTTGACTCCACCTTCCTTCAGTACGTGAAAATCTGGTCTAGGTAGGTTAGTCTCGGTCGCCCCCGGTACCTACATCATAATAATCATAAATATAATCATCATTAGAAATCCTTATACCCCTTTAGTCGTCATTTACGACTCGCGGAAGACAGGGGGGGTGTGTGAACTGTATTTTTCTTATAACCGATTATAACTATATACTAAAACAATCATATAATATAAATATAAAAATATTTTATTATCTGTTTTGACTCAAATGTGATTTGAGAATAGTTTGTGGTTCATTCAAATTCTTGTCCAACTTGGTACTTAATACAACTTGTGTCTAGCCAGCATTATTCCACCGAGTGACCGACTAAATAAGTAACCTAAGTTGCGTCACATATAGGGTTCCCAACTTCACTATATAATAATTTTCTATTAATAGAGTACACAAATGGAGAAATGGTCTAAATTCCAACCTAAAATTTAGAGTGTCTTGTATTTCTAATTTGTGCGACGGAGTAATAATTCACTTTCTTGTCCCTAGATGTCGTAAAAGACGATTTAGAAATTTAATATGCAAATAACTGATATGCTATATTTGATTGCCATACGCGGGATTTGATCCTACAACTACTGGAAAACCGTTCCAATCGTCTTACCGTAATTAGACAAGCGTGGGCCTACGTATAATACACAAATTTACGCTCGTATTGTCGTTTTTACGAGCGACGTTCCACACGATATCTATCGGCGAACATTATACACATTGTGCCGATTTAATAGTCGTAACTTTTCGTTTCATTTTTTCATAAACAAAATAGCATGTTAAAAAATAATTTTCAATAGTTTTAATTAAATTATATTTTTAAAGTTGTCAGCCCTAGTTAAGGTACCCAGTTGTGCAGCTTCCGCGACAAGAGTACCTGTAGGTATAGTGTCCAGTTAAGGTCGTCTGACGTCTAGCCATTCGACTCACATACCAACTATTATACAATACAATAGAAGGACGCACTTCTAGTTGTATATAATAAGATCGTATTGTCCTTTAATACATAAAAAAGTATGTTTTACATTTCGGCGGGTACATGAAAGCGTCATGTGGCCGTCTTCTTTATTTAGTATAGTAAAATAGTATAAAACAAAGTCGCTTGCCCCATCTGTGCGTTTAGATCTCTTAAATTACCAAACGGATTTCAATGCCGTTTTCGACAATAAACAGAGTGATTCAAGAGGAAGGTTTATATATATATATATATATATATATATATATATATATATATATATATATATATATATATATATATAATGCATATGTATGCATATTATAATAGAGCGGTAGCGGCTACAAATACTGCCAACCCTGACTTTGCTCGTAGATGTCGTAAAAGTCGACTAAGAGCCGTATAACGACCTGGGCCAACTTCATCTGATGCCGTTTGGTCAACAATTTCCCAAGGAGGGTTAATGCCTGGCAGGCAACTATTCTCTCATATTGTATCGACCCCAAATAAAGTTAAAGATATCTAATGTGATGCCGTGAAATACATATTTTTGTATTTATGTGTGTTTAGAATACTAAAAAAAAATGTTTATATTTCAAAAGAACGAATAGTCAAAGGCGTATTAAAATACTAGATGTACGCGAGGAATAGAATACGGTAAATATCCTTGTAAGGTAATATAGAAATCTATGAATGAAATATATGCGATTTATTTGAAATAATAATAAAAATGTACAATTTTGAATAAATTTGTACTAGTTAAGCAAAGCACGATTTCATTTAAATTTTAAATCTGTCCCCGATTAGTTACATACATTTCGTGACGAAAAGATTTTATAGCATAAAAATTATTACCATGGCAACAATCTTCTTCTAATCAATGATTATTTTTAAAATAAATCTCATATTTTGGCGGGAATGTGAAAATTTCATAAATTAATTAAATATTTTAGTTTTATAGAGTTATATTAAATAATATTCTTATAAAGCAAAGAAAGTGCTAAAATTTAGTAAATATGATAAAACAGTGTGGTTTAATTTTATGCAAAATTTCTAGACGATCTTTAAATTGGGTAACTAACGTTCAGTTGTAGGTAACATTTTGACTTAGGAAAGGACTATAATTATAAAACTAAGTACAAACTAGAGAAATGAATTCTGTTTGAGTAGGCTACGATTGGGTAGTATTATTAGCTGATTGTCAAAACTAAACAAAATAACAGGAAGACTATTTGCGTCAATTAACACAGTCAAAGTCCTTGTTGATTATATTCTTTACAAAGAAATCTAAAATAGATAATATTTTACTTTAATTCTTTACTAGTAAATTCTCGCAATTTTACCCGAAACATTGGTGAAAGAATTTTAAAATCGATTCAGTGGTTTAGGGGTAAATGTGTAACAAATAAATAAACTAATATTTTCTTTGATAAGATTAGTTAGGATGTATTACTTCTACATGTAAGATTTCTTCAGTAATCACTTATATAGTAAAGATATTTTTTTGTTTTTATTTAAGCTGATGATTTCCAATATAGGCAGAAGCTCTCAGGTCGAAAATTCGTAACACCAATTGTTATCGCCAAACCCAAGACAAGCGACAATTATGGCACTATCCTTTTTATGGGGGGCTCTCTCCCACAGAAGTATGGATGGAAATATTAACATTTAAAATCAACGCTAAATCTATCTACCAAACTTTATACTTTTATTATCAGAAAATCTGATTCAACATTTACAATTTAAAATAAAAGGCGGTGGGGAAATAAAGCCCGATGTTTGCCGAACGATGCCGATAGTGTCCAAGTGTTGCGTCACTAAGCGGTGAAAGGAACGAGACAGCTGATTGGCACCTGTATTTATCTAATACGGTTGTATAGCCGATGGCCCTTTTACTTTTAGCGCCCTATCACTGACAGCGAATGCTTGAAAAATAAAAAGGCATAAATAAAATTTGAAATACGTTTGAAGATAATTATTTTTACCATTTATCCATATAATAAATCATACAGATTCATTACGGTAAGACAAAATGTTAAATATACAGTTAATACAAAAAAATAATATTTGAGAAAAAAGTATGAAGATGGTAGTGTCATTGACAGAATACTGAAAATTACTGAGATTTAACATATAAAAATTCATTACGAAAAAAAAGATATTTACGAAAAAGTCGGAAACCCAACTTTCTGGAGTGGGTCCTAATTGGTAGGTCGCGGCTTAGTTGCACACCTGCTATCGCAAAGATTTAAGAGCGTCAGCAACATTTACCATCAAATCTACTTACTTACTCATTTGCCACCATAAGCAATATAAATAAAAAAAAAGATTAGTTAATTAATTGATGAAACTTTCAAAAATTACTGAGCCTGAATTTCTTGAAATTCCATATGATATAAGTAACTGTAACGTCGTTTTAATAAAAGCCAAATGGTAGCTTATGCTTTTACACAGAATACTTCTTTTAAGAAATCTAGTAGTTATCGCACAGGGCAATCCTGGTACATAAAGAAGCGATGGCAAATTGTATTTTTTACTTGTCCAAACTCTATATAATTTAATGTATTCCACAATTGCCAAGTTTGGCAAACGGGTTGGCGATAACTATAGATATTAAACATTCCGCAGTGTTGCTAACACTAAAAACTAAACGTTAAATAACTTTATTTCCTTCATGTAACTTTAATGTGTTTTAAACTGCGGTCACAAACTAATTTAAAGAAAAAATAAAAACAGTCTCAGCATGTTCGAAAGCCGGCAAGTAAGATATACAAGGTACAAACTCGTTAAACTAAGTCACTCGTTAGTTTTATATCTCTGCCTTCCATTTATAGACCAGGAGCCCAAAGTTCCCAGACTTTATTACCTGAAAGACAAAATGTGGCAGGAATCTGAATAGCGTTTATATACAGGGTGTCCCAAAATTCAACGATAAGCCGGCACCAGCAGGTGCACCTATATATGACTACTCGAGAACAAAAAAGAAAAAAATTCTACCTTGATTTTTTTTTTCATTACGACAAAAAAACCGATTTCTTTAAAAATCGTCATCTTTTATTATATTATTAAGTGCCATTGCTACAATTTTACAAGTAATTCTGTGATTTTTTTTGTATTGGCAAGGTAAGTAGCACTACTATCGATCACAATCATTAAAAATTCCAGAATATCTATAGTTTTTACACAAAAATCAACCAAAACTATGTTTTTTTCATAAATTATGTAAGATTTTGACTTTCAGCTCACTTTCACTCATCACAGTGAAAAAAAAAAGTATGGACACTACTGTGGCAAATTGTATTAAAAATTGGCGCAACTAACTACAATTCTAAAATGGTATAACATTCTAGGCAAACTAGCCACAAAAATATACTTAGGTGTACTATTTCAAAATAACAACCATATTTCGAAAATTGTTAGTGTTGATAGTAATCACTTCTACTATGTAGCCAAAATGTTTTTGTTGCAAGTTCTCAGAATTTGAATGAGACATGTGCGTGGTCCATAAGATAACATAAGTTAGACAGAGATAGAGAGATTATACGTTAGAGGGAGATAGATAGATGCTAATTGTTTAGTAACATTAATGCAGGTAGAGAAGTAATTAATGTCTTCAGCAGCACAGCAAGTCAGTACGCTCTACTTCTTTGTTTACTGCACACCGTTCTGTTTTAATTAAAGTGGCTCTGGTACTAACGACTTTGGATTGAATTAAGTGACCTGGAAATTGACCTGACTTGGCATTATTTTAGACTGTGATTTTGTGTTTTTTTAAAGAAGTTTTGCCTTATTTTCAAGTGTTTAGCATTAACTATGCCGCTACCATATACAGCGTTAGAATACGCTAATATGCACCTAATTTATGGAGAATGCCGATGCAATGTCAACGCTGCTAGCAGATTATATCGAGCAAGGTACCCTACTCTTCAAAGGTATCCGGATTATCGCGTATTTATTAACGTGCATCAAGCATTTTCGGAGGGTCGTATACCATCTGACAGGAGAAACGCTGGAAGACCTAGATCGGAACACGATGAAGAAGTTCTCAATGAAATAGAAAGCGATACAACTACCTCTGTACGTGCAATACAAGCAGCAACGGGAATTCCAAAAAGTACTGCACATAGAATTTTAAAACGTCACCAGCTTCATCCATATCATTACAGGCGCGTGCAGGCGTTATTACCGCGGGACTATCCACTGCGGGTCGCATTTTGCCGTGTAATGCTGCAAAAACACAGGGAAGATCCCCAATTCTTAGACAAAGTTTTATGGTCGGATGAAACAACCTGCAAGAAAGATGGCTATTTAAATCTTCACAATCTTCATAGCTGGAACAATGAAAATCCGCACTTGGTGAGAGAAGACAAATCCCAATATCAATTTAAGGTTAACCTATGGACGGGCATAATAAATGGAAAAGTGATAGGGCCCTTTGAGTTACAAGGAAACATAGATGGCAATAGCTATTTGAACTTCTTACAAAATGAGTTACCAGGATTATTAGAAGACGTGCCCTTAAGTGATTTGCAAAACATGTGGTTTCAAAACGATGGTTGCCCAGCTCACTATGCCCGCCCTGTGCGAGAGTACTTAGACCAAGAGTACCCAGGGCGTTGGATCGGGCGACTTGGTCCTATCTTTTGGCCACCCCGTTCACCCGATCTAAATCCCCTGGACTTTTTCTATTGGGGTGGTCTAAAGGACAGAGTCTACTCAAAACCCATTGCAACCTTGGACGAGCTTCGCCAAAAAATAATTCAGGCTGTGGATCACATGAACAGAATCAGATATGCAAGAAAAATAAAACGTTCATTTTTAAGGCGATGTCGTGCCTGCATTACTGCCAATGGCAAACAATTCGAACATTTATTGTAATTTTAATAATATAGTAAATTCTAATCTCTCTATATCTATCTCTGTCTAACTTATGTTATCTTATGGACCACGCACATGTCTCATTCAAATTCTGAGAACTTGCAACAAAATCATTTTGGCTACATAGTAGAAGTGATTACTATCAACACTAACAATTTTCGAAATATGGTTGTTATTTTGAAATAGTACACCTAAGTATATTTTTGTGGCTAGTTTGCCTAGAATGTTATACCATTTTAGAATTGTAGTTAGTTGCGCCAATTTTTAATATAATTTGCCACAGTAGTGTCCATACTTTTTTTTTTCACTGTGATGAGTGAAAGTGAGCTGAAAGTCAAAATCTTACATAATTTATGAAAAAAACATAGTTTTGGTTGATTTTTGTGTAAAAACTATAGATATTCTGGAATTTTTAATGATTGTGATCGATAGTAGTGCTACTTACCTTGCCAATACAAAAAAAATCACAGAATTACTTGTAAAATTGTAGCAATGGCACTTAATAATATAATAAAAGATGACGATTTTTAAAGAAATCGGTTTTTTTGTCGTAATGAAAAAAAAAATCAAGGTAGAATTTTTTTCTTTTTTGTTCTCGAGTAGTCATATATAGGTGCACCTGCTGGTGCCGGCTTATCGTTGAATTTTGGGACACCCTGTATATATATATATATATATATATATATATATATATATATATATATATATATATATATATATATATATATATATATATATGTATTTTGAATACCAAAAACACTAAGCAACGTTTCACTTTATTGGAACTTGTTGTATGGTATTTTAATTAAACTCATAGATGGCGCTGTTACAAAATAAATCATCGCTGGTGGTTTTGCTGTCTATCACGATTCATCTGGCTGAATAAAAATGTTTTTCAAGTTTGAAATAATTCCCCAAGTAACGTATATGAAATCAATTATCAGAAAAATCATTTAAGATACATACATACATACATAACATCACGCCATATCCCTTGCAGGGTAGGCAGAGAGAATCATCATCATCATCATCATCTATCATTTAAGATACGTTTGTAATATATCTGGTAGGTCTGGGCTCTTAGTCTATAAATTTTATACCGTGTTTCATCTCTACCGCTGTCATAAACTAACGACCGAAACAACATTGTAACGATGTCAAAGGAACTTTTATTTTTTACTACGGTTTTGCTCACGGTTTCCGTCACATCTTATTTCACTTACGCGCCATTGAATGTATTTATATTCCATTTCTATCATAGAATATCACTCACATTAGAAATTCATCGACTTTCGTCAAAAATGTATTATTAATTGGAATTTTTGACAATGTCATGAAGGTTTTTAAGCGGCACTTTAAATCGTTTCCAAGTAACCGCCAGATATGGCACACCTCGCGGGTTTTCCTTAAACAATGTTTCGGTCCCTTAAAATGGCAGGCTTTACTGTGGGTGGCAGACTAATTCAGAGCTTTGCAAATGGAAATATGATAAAAATACTAATGTTATATTATTAGCCAATAGAGCACCATTCATTGATAATCATCATTTCAGCTCGTATGCGTCTCTGTTGGGCTCAAGCCTGCTCCATAATTGGATGGACACTGCTGACCTATTATACCACGCTGGTCAAACGTGTTGGTATAGAATTTTGTTTCGAGTTTTCCTTGTCTTGCATAGACTTTAAATGCGTTTCGTGTCCCTTAGTCGTTCGTTTCGTCACTTGCAATCACCCACGTGTAAGATAGGGGTGGTGAATTTTATTATTACTCCGACTTCACACGAATAATTAATAATATATATTAGTAATTAAATACTTTGTTCTAAGACATTATGTGATTTTTATTCGATTAAAGATTATACGTCCTCGATGAAAAAGAATTAAGAATATAGATTGTAATGACATCAGTCGATAAAACACGAACACATACATTACTTTATAATGCATTCGATTAAAAAAAGAAATGAAAATTGAAACCGATAGCAATGCAAGATATCATAACTCGATGCGAATTATCAGAATGACAAATAAATATTAGCGTGTAATGGTTTGTGAATGCATCCATAAGTTTTATTTCATTAAATATATCTTTATGCTTTTTATTTTAAAGTTTATATTTCTTCTTTTATTTTTAGCTATCGGCTAATAATATCATTGTTACCAGTATCTAGTGAATTTATCTATCAAGTTTATTTGACAATTTTAAAGTAACTGTCTATGAGTAGTCGTCAACTTTAGTAAGAAATGTATTTTTTTTTTATTTGACAGTCTATGGTTTAGACTCTCCGTCCGATTTATACGGGACGACGAAAGGGCGGCGCGCGGCTCTATAAATTACAATATTACCTTCCCCAATTGGACTGAACGTCGATTCAAGTAAGTACTTATTACCTTTTCTTTAAAATTTTGGCAGAACTTGGAACATTACTAAAGCACTATTATATATAATACACTGCATTTTAGCCCTTACCCTGATATACATGATAAAAATACCATTAAAATATTTAATATAAAACGCCATAATCCTATTGTAAAGGTTTAAAAAATTAAAGCTGTTTTAATTAACTCAAGAAATTGCGATAAGGAGACTTTTCTCAAGAAGCACATTAATCTTCAGCCAACAGTCAATCACATTATTACACACGAGCCTGTACCACTGTGGATACCTCTCATAGCAGGCTATTATTAGCACGCTGGTTAGTGAAATATAAAGTATTATAACCACACGCACTAAGATTTTTATAAAAAAAATATTAGAATAAAGAAAAAAACCAATCATTAACAAAAACATGTTTATAAAACCAAAAGCAATAAGCCCCAATACGAAGCGAGATAACATATCGACGCCTACGTTGAATGGGTGACACATATCGCTATCTCCTTAATAAAAAATCAGGTGGAAGTATGACGTGCTCAATATGATAATAATTAAGCTAAACAATACAGGGCCAAAGGAATAATTAACTACAGGAATTGCTTAGTCGTAAATGGTGATAAGTACTGACCTACAATGCTATTGTCATGACGGCGAATTATGTACGACACCGTCGGTAAAAGGGGGGGGCGTTCAAATATTGCCTTTTATTTTGTAGTAATACACATTGTATTTCTGTATGACGATGGAATAGCCAATATATCACCACATCCTATTTTGCCTGTGAATGTCGTTTAACTACTAAGAGATATGATTCGCAGACAAGAGAAGAAAAACGAAATAAAAACCTATGCCAACCAGTCTGACTTACTGTTCACCTAGGCGGCTCGGACCACCTTCATCGTAGGTCCCATATAGTGACAGGTATAATACGTGTGGGTACGCCTTACTTTCTCACGAGAGCCCTAAATATCAGATAAGCAAACGGGGCGAATGAGCGGGCCTTCTGTGAAAGTCGGGCCATCCAACAACTCAATTCATTCAACTCAACAATCGCGGCATTATATGAATTTTCAAATGCCCTCCAAAATAAATATGTAATAAAAGCTTTTAAAACGTTTCTATTTTTTATCTTTAATTCAGATTACGTATTTTAATTAGATGGGTGTAAGCAGATCGTGCTCTGATCTTAGACCATAGTTATATAAAAATATGTATGTTTATTAATCGATTTAGGCCACCCTTACAAAATTCCAAAGGCAGTCATTAATTGGAGAGGTTGAATTTTAACGTGCAAATGAAAGTGTCATGGTGGTCTTGTATTATATGCAATATCTTAGCATTTTGATGACATTTTATGTAATTATGACCCATAAAGAAAATGATTCTATATATTTTTTATATTGTTTATGGTCAGTTATTATTAAACATTAAATTTATGGTAATTATCATATTATGGCAATTTAAAACTAAGAAATCTATTTTTTTTTATGGCGTTTACAAGATTTCGCCAATAACTAGTTATAAATATCTTCACGTTTTTAGTCTTTCAGGTTAGTCATTGTCTAAGTCAAATTGCCACCATCAACAGTGCAATGGCCACACTGTTAATGGTATCTTGTTGGAATTTTGATGGAAAATGAAAACGTTGTACATACATACATACATATCATCACGCCATATCCCTTGCAGGGTAGGCAGAGAGAACAGAGTGCCAGAGAACTCTATCTCTGCATACTTCACTCGCTTCCTAAACATTCATAATTCTCTTCATATACGCTCGCCGGTTTCGGAGACTCTTAACTCCACCTTCCTTCAGTACATGACCGATCTGGTCTAGGTAGGTTAGTCTCGGTCTCCCTCGGTACCTACATCCTTCCACTTTCGCATTGTATATCTTCTTAACCAGACGTTCGTTCGGCATTCTTTCCACATGTCCGAACCATCGGAGCATTCCCTTTCGCATCTTTACACCAATACTCTCTTTCATACCTACTCGCTCTCTTACGTCATCGTTACGAATGCGGTCGGTCAGCCTAACTCCACAGATTTTCCGTAGAGATCTCATTTCGACCGCATTAATTTTACTTTCATACTCTTTTCTGCATACCCAACTCTCGCTTCCATACAGTAATGTTGGGACAAGCACTGCGTTATGTATTGCTACACGTGCCTTCTGGTTGAGGTGGTGGCTGCCGAGAAGTTGCCCCAACGCTCCGTTAACTCTATTTCTCGTTGTAAAACACTTTTATATGATATTCTCTACATCCCGCGCATCACGTTACATAAAATGCCATCAAAATTATCTAATATAACACGTTAAAACACTAAGATATCGAATATAATACAAGAACACCACATGACGTTTTCAAATTCCCGTCAAAAGTCAAGAAATCTATGAAGCTACCTAGCGATCAAAAAACAAATTCGTACTACGTCATTTTATTGGTTATCGATCCGTTGTAAGTTGTCCTATCTTTTATATTAGGTATACCATATATACCTAATATAGCTACTTTTTAACATTTACGATAAATGCTAGTACTTAGATTACGTGTACACTAACTACGCAGTACTTTTTTTAGACCAATACCACTAAATATTTTCATTATTAATAAAAACATTTTTGCAAACGAATAATAATTCTCACACATTTTTGTAAAAACTCACGCGTAATTAGGGGTGGTTGAAGGTTTCAAAAAATCCTTAAAAATGACTGGCGTAATTAATGGACACCGCCTTAGTGATGAGCTATAATTGCGTGGAATCGTGACACATACCTGTTCCGTTATCATAATACATATCTTTTATTTCCGTACGTAACAAAATTACTTATTACACAACTGCTATATCTTTATTTATTATTTTTAATATTATGTTTTCCTTTTGATAGCTTTTGTAAATATAAAACATATTGTTTTATTATGGATATTATGAATGTATTTATAGGAAAAATACAATTTTATTTATTATGATGAAAAGGGTTACGCTTATCAATGTCTATTTTATTTTGACGTAAACTCCCTGAAGGAGGATAATGCCATCAAAATGATAGGTGGGTTGACAGCGCAGATGATGTTATAAGGTGCACAGGAGATTGCCGCTACCCATTTTCCTGATAATTCCAAGTTTTTTATTGCTTATAATGGCAATGGAGCAAACAGTACACCTGATGGTAAGCATTACTGCCGCTCATGTACATATGCAATACCAGAGGTATAATTAGCCCACCGCATATCAAGCAAAACCCACCCAGAGAGTTGGGTTTCCGCCTCTATCGCTCACAGAATGAAGCGCAACAGCAAATTGCAACTGCTCAAACGTCGATTTTCTGCGAGGCATGGCATGGACATGTAATGAGACGGGATGAAAGTAATGTGAAAAGTTTAGGTATGAATATTAAAGACTTTAAAGTTAAGACCAAAGAAAAAATTTATGGACTGCGTGAAGCATAATATGGATAGAAGAAGAGTGAACCCGCAAATGACCTATGATAAGACTATGGATGAACAGGACATAGCGTCGACTCCAAGTAGTTGGGATAAGAGCAAGTTGATGGTGAATTTCCCTCCTATTCTGATATTTATATAGACTGATATGAATAAATTATTTCTAGATGTTAATAAAACAATTTAAGAGTACATACTTATGTAGCACATAATCGATAGTGACCTTGACATAGCTAATTCGAATCGCCTTCGCATTATCGATATATTAAACACACATAATTCCTAATGTTAACGCGAGTATAACATTTATGGAATAAAAAAAAAAATAATTTTTAATGAGCTCCCATGACCGTGAATACGGTAAATCGTTCGAAGCGTCAGGTAAATTGGATAAAAAGGGATAAAAGCCGTAAGTATAGTTTTAGTTCACATAATACACTGTGTCTGGTTAACATAATGATTTCTAATATTTACGCGATTACATATTTGAAATAAAACTATATCTACGGGATTCTATCGCGTTTATATTCGTTTTTTAATTTCCCGACGTTTCGAACACCTTATTGCGTTCAGTCCTCTTCTGACCATGAACGCTACGATGGGTACTCATGAATAGATTCCGTAAAATAGTTTTTTTTTTCAAACGTCGTAGACTCTACTTGAACGAGCGTTACATAGCAGAGTGTGACTTAGTCTCATTTAATACCCACAAAATACAGTTACCATAAAAACAATATTTGACCGAAGCAATCACAGAGTTGATTGGTTAAATATGCGATAAGCGATTATAATTGCTATTGTACTAAAAAAAAACATACCAAATAAAACTAAATTCGTATCGCGCAGTAATTACCTAACTTAGAATAATAACACATAGAAACTAATTCCACGCACAATATTTGACGCCACTAAATTGGTGATAGAAATGTCACACTATGCCGGCTCGTTCCATAGTGTGCAAGATCAGTGTGCTCCATTTTATAGTAGTGTACGTGTATACTGATGTAATCTCGCTTGCACACTAACAGCATTTTTAGTTTCACTTTTTTAAACACTTAAAGTACCGAACTATCCTTCTATGTTTGAAATAAAACTACTTTTACGGATTCTATCGCCTTTGTATTTGATTTTTAATTTCCTGACGTTTCGAATACTTTACAGTGATCATTCATCATTCAGCGATCAGTCCACCCGTGACCATGATTACTTTAAAGTGTTCGAAACATCGGGAAATTAAAAATGAAATACAAACGCGATAGAATCCGTAAAAGTAGTTTTATTTCAAACGTGTAATATTCGCGTAAACATTAGAAATCATCCTTCTATGTGTTTTTATTCTAAGTTACCTAAACATATTTTGTTATTATCATTTCAGCTTATATACCCAGTGTTGGGCTAGAGCCTCTTCTAATAGGGGGGTAATTGACCTGGTCAATTATCCCCGTTGATCAGATAGATTTATAATGGTTTACTTCAAGTTTGCCTTCTGCACATCATTTGCTATAGTCCTCTTTTATGACACCTACAGGCAAGAATGCATACTCTATGCATAAACCCCGCGAGGCCATTTATATATTGACAATTTTAATATTTTAAATTAATCCAATAAACTACCACCGTTTAGGAACGTAAGCGCTACTTAGATGCGGCAAGAAACTCGGCGGGTTTGTCTATTATTATTTTTTGTTTTTATTTTTCTTTTTTTTTAAATTGTATGCAACATGTTTAATTAGTAATAGCTCCAGGGTGAATCCGGTGCCTTTCGACTCAGGATCATCATCATTCTCCTACTCTTATCCCAATTGCTTGGGGTAGATACAATATATACTCTTCTTTCATTGTACATATTGTAAAAGTTATTGGCAATAGTTTTATGAACGGCCGCCTACCAGATATCAACCCTCCTTGGCAATGTAATTGTTCACCAACATCCACGAGCAAAGTAAGGGTTGGTAGTATTCATAGCCACTACCACACAGCTACTCTATTACGACTCAGGATATAATATAAAATTCAAATATAATACAGAATTATGCCTGAACAAGATCCCACAAGCGGCACCCGACCATGAGTTAACTACTAGAGCAGCCATCATCGTCTAGCTTTTCGTTGTCCACAGCTGGACGTAGATCTGGCTCATAAATGAGATAATGGCAGCGATTATGGCGTCTTCATGCTTGGTAGGTGGCTTGGCGATTGCAGAGAAATGTTTTATATTTCTTAGGAGGAAACTGCTGCCCACTCTTTCTGGTGAGACTCTTAGCTTGCTGACTTGGGCACTTATGAGTCAAACATATACTAATATACGCAGTTATATTTACACTGTGGTAGGACCACGCTGTTGACAGTGTTCTGTCTACAGCCGCGGGCCGGTTCGTCCGGGGTAGTACCACACTCTCGCAGAAAATCGACGTTTGAGCAGTGGCAATATGCTGCTGCGCTTCGTTCGGTGAGCGAGAGAGCCGGAAGCCCAACTTTCTGGGTGTGTTTACGTGTGGTGGGTTCAGGTGGTGCCTGAAACTTGCGGTGGTGAAGTCTTGGTTGGGGCATTGAGCGTGAGAGGCTGACATGGGGTACAGGGAGACCCGGTGGGAATGGTCACCGCCGGCCACCTGCCGGTCAGCAGGGGACCCGAACCCAGGATTATCCTCCCTGGGAGGCTGTCCCGCCAACCGGCGAAAATCCCGCTGTGTAGTCGTTGTGCCGGAGCAGGAAACCGGAGTGGATTACGGCGACTGCGCGCGGGGGGGCACCGGGGGCCCTTCCGTGCTTCGTATCAGCTTCTCACAAAACTCACCCTCCAGCCATGCACTGTGCCCCGCACCTATTTTTTTTGGTACCACGAACCTTCTTAAATAAAAACCCGTATGAAAAGTACTAGAAAAAAGAGAAGGTTTTCTACGGCGGTCCCCTTATCCACATTTGATGTGGATTTTTGCAATATCAGGGGTTTACATAGCAATCTCGATGCCGTTCACCACCATCTCGAGACGGCGCGGCCTGCCTTGCTCTTTTTAACGGAGACACAGATAGGCGCTCCGAATGATATTTCGTACCTTAACTACCCTGGCTACGAGTTAGAGCACTCCTTCCGTCGTAAGGCCGGGGTGTGCGTGTTCATTCGGGGTGATATCTGTTGTCGCCGGCTTCGGGCCCTCGAACATGGTGACCTGTCTATCTTGTGGTTGCGCGTAGACTATGGAGGGTTTACCCGCATCTACGCGTGCCTCTACAGGTCGCATGGCAGTGATTCGGGGTCAACTCAGTTATTTGAGAACGTCCAATGGGGGATTGACGAAATATTGGAGCAGTGTCCATCAGCGGAGGTGGTGGTTCTTGGAGACTTCAACGCTCATCATAAAGAGTGGTTGGGGTCCCGAGCCACTGACCTCCAGGGTCGACATCTCTTCAATATGGTCTCGGCCTATGGACTCTCACAACTGGTGACACAGCCCACCCGTGTCCCAGACATTGAGAGCCATGAGTCTTCTTTACTCGATCTTCTGCTGACTACACACCAGCAAGGATACCGGGTAGTGGTCGAAGCCCCTCTTGGGTCATCTGACCACTGCCTAGTCCGTAGCAGAGCCCCTGTTGCGAGGCCTAATCGCTCTACGGCGACTGGGACTCGCAGAGTCTGGCAATATAAGTCGGCAGATTGGGATGGACTTCGCGAGTTTTATGCATCCTACCCATGGAAGCGGCTTTGCTTCGCCTCTGAGGACCCTGGCGTTTGTGCAGACTGCGTAACCGAAACGATTATTATGGGGATGGATTTATTTATCCCCAATACTCAAATACCCGTCGGCGGCCGCAGCCGCCCTTGGTTTAACAAAACCTGCAGGACGGCTGCACGGCAGAAGCAGTCCACATATCGGGCCTGGAACCGGGCTAAAAACTGTCAAGACCCGAACGTCAAAGAGGTGAAGCGAAAATTTAACGCCGCTTCCAGATCTAGTAAGAAGGCTATCGCCAGAGCCAAGGCAGAACATGTTGCCAGAATTGGCGAGCGATTAGAGAGCTATCCTGCTGGGAGTCGTGCATTCTGGTCGCTCGCCAAGGCTGCTCAAGGCAACTTCTGCCGGTCCAATCTCCCACCACTACAGAAAAGCGATAGCAGTCTGGCCTACAGCGCAAAGGAGAAGGCCGATCTTTTAGGTCAATTCTTTGCCTGTAACTCGACTTTGGATGCGGGAGCTGCCACACCACCTACCATACCGCGGTGTGATAGCTCTCTACCTGAAATCCGTATCTCACAGCGTGCGGTCAGGCGAGAGCTGCGGCGTTTAGACGTCCATAAGTCGAGTGGGCCGGATGGCATCCCTGCAGTGGTCTTAAAGACGTGCGCCCCTGAGTTAACCCCCGTCCTCACGCGCCTATACCGTCTTTCCTACGATACTAATAGGGTTCCATCTTCGTGGAAGGTAGCTCAAGTCCACCCGATCCCTAAAAAGGGAGAACGGTCGGACCCATCGAATTACAGGCCGATTGCGATAACATCCTTGCTCTCCAAAGTAATGGAGAAAATCATAAACCGCCAGCTTCTGCAGTACCTTGAGGATCACCAGCTGATCAGTGATCGCCAATACGGCTTTCGACATGGTCGATCGGCTGGTGATCTTCTTGTGTACCTTACACACCGTTGGGCAGAGGCTTTGGAGGGCAAGGGTGAGGCGCTAGCATTCGGCCTAGATATCGCAAAGGCGTTCGATAGGGTCTGGCACGGAGCCCTTCTATCGAAGCTACCGTCTTATGGAATCCCCGAGGGACTCTGTAAATGGATCGCCAGCTTTCTGGATGGTCGGAGTATAAGAGTCGTCGTCGATGGCTCTTGCTCCGATACCATGACCATTAATGCTGGTGTACCACAGGGCTCGGTGCTCTCCCCGACGTTGTTTATCCTGCATATCAATGACATGCTCTCTATAAAGAGTATGCATTGCTATGCGGATGACAGCACGGGTGACGAGCGGTATACCGAGCATCAGAATATCCCTCGGAATATATTACAGGAAAGAAGGACTCAACTTGTGTCTGAAGTCGAGCGCTCTCTGGGGCGGGCCTCCGAATGGGGTGAACGGAACTTAGTCCAGTTCAATCCCACTAAGACACAAGTTTGCGCGTTCACTGCAAAAAAGGACCCCTTCGTCATGGCGCCTCAGTTCCAAGGAGTAACTCTCCAAATTTCCGAGAGTATTGGGATCCTCGGCGTCGAACTATCAAGCAAAGTCCAGTTTGGGAGTCATTTGGAGGACAAAGCCAAATTGGCAAGTAGAAAGCTGGGCGTCCTGAACAGAGCCAGGCGATACTTCACACCGAGACAACGTCTTGTGCTATATAAAGCACAAGTCCGCCCTCATGTGGAGTACTGCTCACATCTCTGGGCAGGCGCGCCCAAATATCAGCTAGACCCATTTGACTCCCTGCAAAGACGTGCTGTTCGAATCGTCGGTGATCCCAATCTCACGGAAGGACTGGAGTCATTGGGGAGCCGGAGAGACTTTGGGTCTCTCTGTGTACTCTACAGGCTCTTTCACGGGGAGTGCTCTGAGGAACTGTTTGACTTGGTACCACCGTCACCATTTTATCACCGTACCACTCGACACCGCAGCAGGGTTCATCCATTCCACCTGGAAACGATACAGACGTCAACTGTACGTTTTCAACGTTCGTTTCTCCCACGTACATGCAAGATCTGGAACGAACTACCTGCTGCTGTGTTTCCCGAGCGCTATGACATGTCCTTTTTTAAACGAGGTTTAAGAAGAGCACTTTCTTCACGGTAGGCAGCGGCCTAGCTATGCCCTGGTATTGCAAGAGTCCATGAGCGGCAGTGTCACTTACCATCAGGTGTGCTGCTGGCTCGTTTGCCACCACCGGCAATAAAAAAAAAAAAAAAAAAAAAAAAATATTATGAAATGAAACAAATTTTATAGATTTTATCGCGTTTTAATTTAATTTGTACTATTTTTTTGGAACGAAGTTCCTTATCGCGCGTTGTGAAAGGGGGCTAGACGGAAAAAATTCTTACGAAAAGTTGTCACGACACTTTTTGCTATAGTAAGCTATTGTAAGCTGTGCGGCGTCGCTCGTCGGCTCTCTTATAGAAAGCAAGCCAGATATTTTCATTTCTATTTCGCATTGAACAGTGTGGTGTCGCGACGATTTTTTTTATAGATAGAGTGATTCAAGAGGAAGGTTTATATATATAATATATGCATAATGTATTAGAGAAACACTGATAACTTTAGAGGTTTCTAATGTGATGTCGTAAATAAACACATTATTTTGCGCTTACATTGCAAACGCTGGCTGAACCCTACGAAATAGATCAAAATAAAGTACTACAGTATTATACAGCTTAAAAAGGCCTACAAAAAAGTCCGCGATGGTATATATCTATCTCTTAAGGATAACATACTATATCCATTTTAATACTTTAAAAAATGTTCTATTATAAAACGGTAATTGAAAAGCTATTTACACAAATACTGTATTAATCCTTATCATTTTAAATACATTAGTTGGCTTGAGCATTTCATGAAGATATTTTTTTTCCTTCAGACCATGCAAATTAAATCAATACCTTAAGAGATATAGCAAAATCAAAATAATGCGCAACGAAATTATTTTCGCCCGTGACCGGGCCGCGTGGCCGGCTCGCGTTCGAGCTCGGGGCCGAAAAGTTTTGGTAGTCTAGTGGAATTGTATATCCTATTATTAATATTATAAACGTGAAAGTTTGTAATAATGTATGGATGTGAACATGTTTGTTGCTCTTTCACGTAAAAACTACTGAATGGATTTTGATGAAATTTATAGTAATATAGCTTGCACATCAGAATAACACATAGGCTATAATTTATAAAGATATTTTGCAAATTGGCTAAAATATAACGATAAAAATCGCTTAAGGCAGAAAAAAATTATATAATTAAAATAGAACTTCGTTCCATCCGGGTGTCCCTTGACACCTCCGGTTTTTTTTTATTGCTTGTGGCAAACGAGCAGGCAGCTCACCTGATGGTAAGTGTAACTGCCGCCCATGGACTTTTGCAATACCAAGGGTATAGCTAGCCAGCTGCCTACCAATGCAAACCCCAAACCGACCCAGTTGGGCTGTCGGCTCTCTCGCTCACCGAACGAAGCGCAATAACACATTGCCATTACTCAGTGCGTAGATCTTCTGCGAGAGTGTGGTACTACCCCGGACGGACCGGCCCGCGGCTGTAGACAGAGAACTGTTAACAGCGTGGTCCTACCATTGTTAAAACTATCTCGATGTTTCGAATACTTTTTAGCATTTATGGTTACGACCAGACAAATGAATTAGCCTTTACTTTTAATCGTTATTACATAGATTATTCATACTACCGTCATATTTGTGATATTTGCGTAAAAGTCAACATATCAGGCAATTATAATATACGTTTGAAACTGTTTTTATTTTTGCTACCGGATAAACCAGTGAACAATTTGAATGTATGAAAAAATCAGCCCTTCATGTTGTTTATTTGAAAGGCTCACGATATGGGAGCTGTTTAAATAAAGGACGCCTCCGAAATATATCGCCCACGTAATTTGTTCATTCAATTGTAAATTTCTTGAAACTCATCGAAATACATTTCTAATCTGTAAGCAAGCAAATCTTATTTATTAAGATTATCAGCTGTAGCAACTATTAGTGCAAAACAATGAATTTTAATTGTATATTTATAAATTGAACCTGTGACCATCTTTGACAAGTTATCATCACCATCATCATTCTCCTACTCTTAACCCAATTACTTGGGGTCGACACAATATGTACTCTTCTTTCATAGTAGGTATATTGTAAAAGTTATTGACAATAGTTTTATGAACGGCCGCCTACCTGATGTCAACCCTTCTTGAGAATGTTATTGTTGACCAAACGGCATCAGATGGAGTTGGCCCAGGTCGTTATAAGGCTATTAGTCGACCCCATCAAAAATATCCGCGATCCGACAACCGCGACTAATCCTCGACGAACCTGACGACGCTATCTCGCTCGCCCAGACGGAGGCATACACAGCTCGCGCGGCCCTGACAAATAAATATCCACGATTCCGTCCCCGCCGTCGGGGTCGGAAATCGTGTCGCGTTCAAATCCTAAACGTGGGTGAACCCACTTTGCCAGCGACTCCCCGAGCCGAGGTCCGTACCCCACAGGGGGTGCCCTCGGGATCGGTCGCTTAGCTTTAACGGGTTGAGAGCCCTCAGCGCTCACCCACAGTCCGAGTAAAGTTGTCATAGCCATCTGAGGCTAACAACTAAGACACACAAAAAAAAAAAAAGAAATTTTACGACATCCACGAGCAAAGTAAGGATTGGTAGTATTCGTAGACGCTACCACACACTCTACAAGTATGGCGTGACTATAGAACATTTAGTCAGTGGTCAAACTTAAGGGTTAACATCGGCTATAAATAACAATGATAACAGTGCCCGGCTTAAAGCGTAATGATAAAACTCGTTTAGATTCTGAATAACGAGTGGGCGGTTCGACGGGCATAAATTTGGAATAAAAGACTCGTGAATATTACTTTTAATCAAGGAGTCCTTTATTCCAAATACTTGTAATAGATAACTCGTACCGTTTTATACTTACATATAAAATACAAAATTCTATCTTTTATTTTAATTCATTAAAATTTTGAACATACATACATACCATCACGCCATGTCCTTTGCAGGGTAGGCAGAGAGAACAGAGTGCCAGAGAACTCTATCCTTGAATACTTCACTCGCTTCCTCAACATTCATAATTCTCTTCATACACGCTCGCCGGTTTCGGAGACTCTTGACTCCACCTTCCTTCAGTACATGACCGATCTGGTCTAGGTAGGTTAGTCTCGGTCTCCCCCCGTACCTACATCTTTCCATTTTACATTGTATATCTTCTTAACCAGAGGTTCGTTCGGCATTCTTTCCACATGTCCGAACTTCTGTCCGTCTTTACACCAATACTCTCTTTCATACCTACTCGCTCTCTTACGTCATAGTTACGAAGGCGATCGATCAGCCTAACTCCATAGATTTTCCGTAGAGATCGCCTTTTAAAATTTTGAAACAATAGCTTAATAGGGAGAAAGATTGCGAAGCAGTGGTATAGGATTCGACAATGATTACCTTTTAGAGTTACATGTATGTGAATTTCCGTGTGGTGACGGAGTAAGAATACAATTCACCATGCCCTATCTTACCCGTGGGTGATCGTAAGAGACGACTAAGGGATATATAAGAGAAGGAAAAATCGAAACAAAACCCTTATACCAACACGTCTGACAAGCGTGGTATAGCAGGTCAATTTCACTCCAATTACGGAGGAATTTCGAGCCCAACAGTGTGACACATACGACCTGCGATGGATATATATGACATTCTTGGATCATTAATGTTATGAAGTAGGTATTCGGCAGAATTATCTAACGATCATTATCATTCAGTCTTTCGTTTTCTAATGATGAACGTAGATCTTCATCATAATTAAGGAGATAGTACCATAATCACCAACGCTTGGCAGGTAGGTTGGCGATAGCAGTAAGGTGTTATACGTTTCCTAGAAGAAAGCTATTGCCCATCCTCTTAGTGAGACTTTTAGGCGATTTTATAACACAAACGAGCGATCTTCTGGTAAAACCATTTCTAATGAGAATATACAATCATTTTGTCACATCATCATTCTCCTGCTCTTATCCCAATTACTTGGGGTCGACACAATATGTACACATCTTCCTACATATTGTAAAAGTTATTGGCAATAGTTTTATGACCGGCCGTCTGCCAAACGTCAACCCTCCTTGAGAATGTAATTGTTGACCAAACGGCATCAGATGGTGTTCTATATGGTGCTCTATATCGACCTAGTCGTCTTTTACGACGCGAGTAAAGTAAGGGTTGGTAGTATTCGTAGCCGCTACCACACAGCGAACATAATTTTGTCATATATTTGTAAATTACAAGAACTATTTGCAAATACAAATGAAAGGAGACGTATTGGTCGCGGAACTAAGTTTTTGTGTCAGCTCAGTCGTAAGGTCGGGACTATGACATACATAAGCTAGCTACAATAAACAGCATATTTTTAGAACAGTCAGGTGTTTCACTTTAGAAACAGCATGCTGGCGAAATAATAAGCATAAACATATTATGATAATCTAAAAAGCGACTTGATCGCGGCAACTGGCAATTATGGCGCGTGTGATATCTAATTAGAAAACTAGAAATGTACCTTGATAAATAATATGCCATCAACCTCATTTTTTTTTTGTTAAACATTTTTTGTATCCCACGGAAATGCTCAAGAAAGCTTTTAGGAAGGTAAATCCTTATGTCTATCTTTGACAGTGAACGAATAAGTTTAAACATTATCATTGCAGCTCATATATATCCTAATTCAGGATTCGGGCTCCTTCCACAACAGGAGGCGAATGGACTTATTACCTCACTCGCCAGACGAATAGGAATTTTACTTCCAATCTATCTTCTCTAAAATAGATGTTATATGTATTTATCTATGTAGTGTCGAAGTAAGAATACAATTCACCACCCCCTATCTTACCGATGGGTGATCGTAATAGACGACTAAGGGATATAAGACGCATATAACATCTATGCAAGAGAAGGAAAGCTCTAAACAAAACCCTATACCAACACGCCTAACCAGCGTAGTATAGTAGGTTAATTTTTCTCTCATTACGGAGGATGCCCGAGCCCAACAGTGGGACATATATGGGCTGTGATGATGATGATGATTTATATTATAATCCCTTCATCATTTTTAACAACATCCACAACCAAGATAGACAGGTAATCATTCCGTATAAGTCCCACTTTTGGGATCGAGCTTTCTTCTCAATGGGGAGAAAAATTGACTATACTAGGCTGGTCAAAAGATTGATGATTTTCCTATAAGTTTTCCTCACCTTGCAACGAAATCGCCTAAGTATCATTTAGTCTTCTTTTACGACACTTTTGCAATGAAGTTGTGGTGAATTATATTTTTATGGAGCTAGTAAAAGCATATGGATAGATATTCATAATTAAAACAAAGTATCAACTGTATAAGACAAGTGTAAACGAAACAGGTTTTTTTACGAAACGCCGGATGCCATAACGAGTTTTAAAGTAAGCGAACCGACTGTATCGTGTAATGACTACTGCTGGTGCTTAGCGTTTGTTTTTAAGTGAAACTAGTAGTATACACGTGTATTTACTCGCCCAAAGTTATGTTCGTGTTATGCTAAATATTTAAGGAGAAATTTAATTTCATTGTTCAACATCTTGTTAAACTAGATTAAGTTACTTATCAAAAAAACCTTTTTAGTACATCCACCAAATTCGATAGAGCCGTTTCCGAGATTAGACGGAGAAAATATAGAGATAAAAGTACAAACATAAAAAATATAAAATAAAAATGTTTTACTTATAAGTATCGTATATAGTATCATGTTTATTATATAATAAAAAAATATTTTGAAATCGCAAACAGATACACCAATTTTTTTGCATAGATTACTAGTTTATTGGTAGTAGTAGGCTGTATTTCAAACATCTACTTTACATTTAAGCTTTAAATCATAATTAAAAAAAAATAAACACATCGTGCTTCTGTGAATGTGTTCATCACGGTTAAATTATCTGAACCGAGAGGTAACTTAGAGGTGATTGAAACAAACAAATCATACAATATACCTCGAATTCAGCAACATTAAAAAAAAATATCCGTAATATAATGAGGTAATGGAAACCTCTCACAAAGGATTAGCTCTGTCACGTTTTTTGTAACAGGATTGTACATAAACACCGCTTGTATGTCGTATGTAAAGATAATAGTGCGTTCGTGTAATAATGGCATGTGACGTCACGCCGCTTTACATGTCATAGTGACATTTGTTTCTTTTAAATATGGAATCATTACTTTTTATGACAAATGTTGCTAAGGAATAATAAATGTCTTTTTAGCATAGATATTATCGACGTCCTAGAGTGTAATTTAACTATCTTTGTTACTAAGTGATACTTAACGAAATAAAGCTAGGAACAAAAATATATTTATTTTGAAATATAGATTTTATTAATGAAACGATCTCGATAACAACTCAATTAAATGTTTCACTCTTAATATTTGATTAATTTTCAGTATGTATACAAATCTGTTTCAGTATGTATATTCCGTATGGTGACGGAGTAAGAATACTATTCACCACCCCATGTCTTGCCCGTGGGTGATCGTACGAGACGACTAAGGGATATAAAACGCATATAACATCTATGCGAGAGAAGGAAAACTCGATCCCTATAAAAAAAACCCTATACCAACACGTCTGACCAGCGCGGTATAGTAGGTTAATATCCCTCCCATTACGAAGGAGGCCCGAGCCCAACAGTGGGACATTTATGGGTTGCGATGATGATGATGATGATGATGATGATGATGATGATGATGATGCAAATCGGTCTGATTCCGGTTTTTTAATATATTTACTTTAGCTAGTCATTATTAAATTCTGTTCTAGAAAATGGAGCAGATCAAATTTAAATATTAGAATTTCTATATTTTAAAATTCATTATAATGATAGAATGGCGTATCAAACATTAAAATTGATTCGGTATTATGAAAAATATTCCATAACGACAAAAAAATGTCTTTCACGAAATATTATTATAGAAATCAATGAAGTTTTTGTGTAATATTATCTTATTAACAAACAACAATACCTTAGCAAGTCAGGACAAGCATAGTCAGGACCGCGCCCGCCATTACATCAGGTTTGATAAACCACAAATCCTCGCAAAAGAACACCGATACCTGCCTAGAATGGTTCGCGAGACTATTGAAATCAAAAAACATAAAAATTTCAATAGGGAAGATGGCTGGGTATTATCATCAAGCTGGGATCCTGTTATTCACTTAATTAAAAATAAAACTAAGAAGACCACCACAAGACTGCAAGACACTGTGAGCACTTATTGTATAAATTTGACCCACAATGATAGTTAAAAAAAATAATAATTTAATTAATTTTAGTAAGATAAAGTAGGCCGCCACTCACAAAATTAATAAAATTAGTATCATGCCTCCTGAGTTTTCTCGCCGGATCTTTCTGTGTGGCCGCGTTCCGATCCGGTGGTAGGTGAATAGTTTTGTAAAATTGTAAAATTGCCACAATCATAATTATCATAAATTAAATACTTTAATAATAACAAATCATAAACAACATAAATTTTATATATAGAATCATTCTCTTTTTGTACTGGCAATGAATTTGTATTAATTTTGTATAAAAATGTGGGTCAAAATTTAATATCTTATAGGGTAGATAAAAATAAATTTCTGTAATAACAATGACATATTGGACGTAAGACACCTCAGTCCTCCCGTGACCATGATCACTGTAAAGTGTTCGAAACGTCGGGAAATTAAAAATCCAATACAAACGCGATAGAATCCGTAAAAGTAGTTTTATTTCAAATGTGTAATACTCGCGTAAACATTAGAAGTCACAACAATGCCTTTCCAAAGATTTAATTATAGGCAGGCAATATAAATAGAAAAAATAAAATGTTCAATTCATTCAAATCATTTTCATTAACAACTGCAGTTGCATTTGAAAGTTCAAAACTAGTTATAAATCTGTTCAAATAAACTAACAACTTTGTTTACCAGTTGAACGTTTTCGTTTAATTTTTTTTTTACCTTTTATCTGTCGTTCTACCGATTAGAGATTATTAATATATGTTTTTTTTTGACAGGTTTACTGTCTATGAGTGTGGTGACGGAGTAAGATTACAATGGTTCTTCCTTTATTACTAGTGGATGTTCGTACAAGATGACTAGGGGATCCCAAAAGATAATATATTCTTGGTACTTCTCTTAGGCGATTTCTACGACTTCTTATAGGAAAGTAAGTGGTGATGGGTTATTGTATTTTTAACTCATAACTAAAGATATTCAATTCAATTAAAATTCAATTATATTTATATACATATTGTCTGTTTTAACATTTTAAATTAGTACAATTAACTACCACCGGATTGGAACGCAACCGCTACTGAGAAGATCCGACAAGAAATTCAACGGGTTTTGGAACGAAGTTCCTTATCGCGCGTTGCGAAAGGGGGCTAGACGGAAAAAATTACTACCGACACACAACAAAGTTGTAACGACACAACATAAAACAAAGTCGCTTTCTCTGTCCCTATATCCCTATTTATGCTTAAATCTTTAAAACTACAAACGGATTTTGATGCGGTTTTTTTTTATAGATAGAGTGATTCAAGAGGAAGGGTTATATGTATAATATATGCATAATGTAGTAGAGAAACACTGATAATTTAAGAGGTTTCTAATGTGATGTCGTAAATAAACACATTATTTTGCGCTTACATTGCAAACGCTGGCTGAACCCTACGAAATAGATCAAAATAAAGTACTACAGTATTATAGAGCTTAAAAAGGCCTACAAAAAAGTCCCCGATGGTATATGCCTATCTCTTAAGGATAACATACTATATCCATTTTAATACTTTAAAAAATGGCCTATTATAAAACGATAATTGAAAAGCTATTTCCACAAATACTGTATTAATCCTTATCATTTTAAATACATTAGTTGGCTTGAGCATTTCATGAAGATATTTTTTTCCTTCAGACCATGTAAATTAAATCAATACCTTAAGAGATATAGCAAAATCAAAATAATGCGCAACGAAATTAATTTCGTTTCGCCGCGCGGCCGGCTCGCGTTCGAGCTCGGGGCCCAAAAGTTTTGGTAGTCTAGTGGAATTATATATCCTATTATCCTATTTCCTATTAATATTATAAACGTGTGGTGATAATCCGTGTGGTGACGGAGTAAGAATACTATTCACCACCCCATGTCATACCCGTGGGTGATCGTACGAGACGACTAAGGGATATATAACGCACATAACATCTGTGCGAGAGAAGGAAAACTCGAAACAAAACCCTATACCAACACGTCTGACTAGCGCGGTATAGTAGGTTAATTTCCCTCCCATTACGGAGGAGGCTCGAGCCCAATAGTGGGACATTTATGGGCTGTGATGATGATGATTATAAACGTGAAAGTTTGTAATAATGTACGAGTATGGATGTGAACATGTTTGTTGCTCTTTCACGTAAAAACTACCGAATGGATTTTGATGAAACTTTATAGTAATATAGCTTGCACCTCAGAATAACACGTAGGCTATAATTTATAAAGATATTTTGCAAATTGGCTAAAATATAACGATAAAAATCGCTTAAGGCAGAAAAAAATTATATAATAAAAATAGTAAATTAAAAATTCAAAATAATTTGATATTTATTGCCGATGCACATTTTATAGTAAGGAATTGATTCTTATGCAAACAAATGCTTTTATTACTTTCGATATTTAAAGTACATATTTTTTGCCTTTTACCGTGTGTCGTTTGGTACAATATTTCAAACGTTAGGACAATAAGAGTGCGCAGTGCAGCAACCGGGCGCACTACAGATCTACAGAAATATGGCAAGAAATCTATGATCGCCGATTGTGTGACCCGAACACAAGTAAAGGCGAGAGAGCAGTCATCGTTGATGATTGTTGTATTTTAACAGCACTATCGATTTGTTAATAACATACTATACCTGTAGGTATATAGTAGATAGGTATTGAAAGTTTGTGATGTGAAACATCTTTTTGCGCGCCTTGGCAGTAAAATTGTGTCGATTACTGGAAATGATACATTGGGTAGGTACTAAGGCAAACGTGGTCATGTCATGATACTACGCCGCTATTCTATATTCATTTGTGTGTGCGTGCGTATGACATCGATAGCTGTCTAACATAAGTGTGACATTAAATAATTAAATATTACATAATCTTAAATTCAATTGTTAATTAATATTCCCTCTTTTTTAAATGTAAAATGTCAATTATAATAATAAACAAAAATAACAAGTTACTTTAGAGACGAGCTTTATTTTTCTTTTTAGTTTATTTTTTCTTTTCGTCTTAAATATTAAATTTACAATAATACCTATTTTTTATTAAGAAATAGTTATCATTCTTGCTATCTGAATTACATTAGCGAGCGCTACCTAAACTGTAGAATTCACACGATGATAACTTAACATAAATAGTTCTGAACAAAAAATAGCGACAGTTTACTCTTTATGTGGAAGCCAATATATCCTAAATTATAAGCTCATACATGTCCCTTTATTGGGCTCGAGCCTCCTTCACACTAGAAGAGAAATTGACCTACTCCACCACGCTGGTTAGATGTGTTGGTATAAGGTAATTTAGTTGAGTTTTCCTTCTCTTGCATAGATGTTATATGCGTTTTTTATCCCTCAGTCATCTTTTATGATCTCCCACAGGTACGGGGGGGGTCAAGGGCTTCGCCAAGGAAGAGCAGGGGAGGGGGGGGTCAGTTGACCCATAGAGATCAAATGTAGCTTCATGCGTTACCACGCGGAATTATAGTATTTAGTTCATTCTTATCTAAATAGTCATATTTGTCGCTTTCAATATTTAATGTAGATTTCAATATTGGGAAAATATCACGATATGAAATATGATTCCTTCCATAGCATCTGAACGTTTATCGGAGTAGTTTTTACATGATAAAACACAACACTTCATGATTTTCTTCGTAATTAAATAAAAATACACCTTCTTCACTAATTAATCGAAAGGAACTTCGTTCCATCCGGGTGTCCCTTGACACCTCTCGTTTTTTTTATTAATATTATTTCTTTTTTAACTTTTTTTATAAAAAAACATAGTACAACATGATGAGTAATAATTAGCTCACAGAACAACAAATTGTGGATCACACAAAATATTGTCCTGCATGGGAATCGAACCCACTGCACAGCACTGGCACAGTAGGTTGGTATCTTAACCACTTCATGTGTGCAGTCATTTAGTCAGCAGCAGTCATAAGTTTGGTGAGTTACCCATAGCATTATAAAATCTTGTTAAACTATTAGTAAGCTGTAAAACTATGCAGATAATACGTATGTAATTACAATGAAATAGCCGCAATGTCAAATCTGTTGACGAGCACAATGCTTACGCGGCAATGTCGACACTAATCAAATCGTTGAACAATCAAAATATACAAATCGCTAACTCATACTGAATTATACTTTAGTATTGCGAAATTTATTTTAAAATATTAATTGTAGCATAAATATCTGTGTTGCATAGTCGCGGATTTAGGATTAAGACTCGCGAGATCAGAGTCTAGGGCTTGTTATCTTGTTTATACAATCCTAGGATATCAAATTTTTAAAGATATATTTTTTTTATGGCTTATGGTGGCAAACGAGCAGGCAGCACACTGATGGTAAGTGTCACTGCCGCCCATGGACCTTTGCCAATGATATAACTAGGCCGCTGCCTACCAATACAAACCCCGAACCCACTCCAATTGGGCTTCCGGCTCTCTCGCTCACCAAACGAAGCGCAATAGCAGATTGTCATTATTCAGACGTCGATCATCTGCGAGAGTGTGGTACTACCCCGGACGGATCGGCCCACGGCTATAGACAGAAAACTGTCCATAACGTGGTCCTCCCACAAAAGTGCTGTGTGATGACGGCTCGTCAGGCAACCTGCATATGTGAAACATTGTTGTCGAAGAATTGTAAGTCTTAAGCCGCGTATCGACTGCCCGCTCCTGGCGCGTGTGCCATGAATGACCGCGCCGAGAGTGCGTTCCACGGTACGCGTTCCAAATATATGAACTACACCAACTAAGCGCACCCGGCGCGCGAGGCAACTGTTCCAGTGTTTGATCGTTTATCATGCAGGCATCGTATGCGAGGAGCCGCAGCGTTAATAGTTCACAGTGTTATGTATAAGAGAAAACAGAAACGAAAAGTGCGTTGTTGGATGAAAAAGTTTTACCGAAAAAGGATCCGGTATGGAATGACACTTATGACAGATATGCACCTATTTATTATGATGCAAAGAACTTTTGCTATTCCACAGCAGTTCTTTTGTACCACATTGACGTCAACTTTGGTTATCCATCGCTTCGAACGCAACAAACACACAAAATACTTTCGTGTCCGTCTCAACTGGCTCGCGCGCCACGTTTGATACGCGGCAAAAAACTGACAACAGATGGAACGACCCGCTCCATGTTCGAGCGTTCCAACGAACACATTGGCGCGCGTTCTAGAGTGGTATCCATTTAGCGCGGCCGGAACGCGCGCCAATGTTCGTCCTTTTGGAGCGCGAAGTCGTTACGCGGCTTTATGTTGCTATCATTGAACTATGGAAGTAATTTGATAGTTGTTTTGTTTATTTAATATTCTTTTGGTTTATAAATTTTTGGCAGGTTTCCTTACGATTACACACACACAGCTTTCGCCGTCGGGGCGTCGACGAGAGGAACTCGCGAGGGTAAACCGCCGGACGGGCCACCGAAGTCAAAAATCGGGTACCGGTGGTCCGCTCGCACGGCAAAGAGAGAGGAATTTTACGGTGGGTCTATGGGGTCACGCGCCGCCTTTCCGTCACCCCGGACCGATTTGGCGGGGCGAGACGCATGCATAGTCCACCAGAAAAAAAAAGTTTCCTTACGATGTATTTCTTTGTCTTTACATCTAGCAATGGATAAACTATTTCATAGTCAAATATGCACGCTATGAGTTCTAATCGGAAATCTGTTCGTGGCACTTTCAATAATGTGACTTCTTCCTCTTCACCGTTATACATCCAACTGTTGAGTTCCAATCTACTTCACAATGGAGGGAGGTTGGCCTAATATACCACTCTATTCAGACAGGTTGCTATAAGATAATATTTCGAGTCTTACATACATACATACATATCATCACGCCATATCCCTTGCAGGGTAGGCAGAGAGAACAGAGTGCCAGAGAACTCTATCACTGCATACTTCACTCGCTTCCTCAACATTCATAATTCTCTTCATACACGCTCGCCGGTTTCGGAGACTCTTGACTCCACCTTCCTTCAGTACCTGACCGATCTGGTCTAGGTAGGTTAGTCTCGGTCTCCCTCGGTACCTACATCCTTCCACTTTCGCATTGTATATCTTCTTAACCAGACGTTCGTTCGGCATTCTTTCCACATGTCCGAACCATCGGAGCATTCCCTTTCGCATCTTTACACCAATACTCTCTTTCATACCCTCGCTCTCTTACGTCGTCGTTACAAATGCGGTCGGTCAGCCTAACTCCACAGATTTTCCGAAGAGATCGCATTTCGAGTCTTCCTTTTCAAATATATGATGTTACTGATGTTAGGCTATTAGGTATAGGTATATTAGTGTCCGACCGAAACTGGTTTTTACGAGCGAAACCGAATTTCGGCAACGGTCTCAGTTTCGGCCGAAACCGAAACTTTCTTATAAAGATCATGGTTTCAGAGAAAAATAAAGAAAATGTATTATAATCAGTCAGTTTTATTTTTTTTCTTTAAATCACATAGGTAGCTTTAATACTTATTTATGTTGTTACCTAATGCACTGCAAACAAACAGGTTACAACAAGACTACGCACGTGGACGCGGTCAAATGTCATCGTCGCTTGGATGTCATTTACCGCGCCGAACACACCCGAGCACAGCGCGGAAACTCCCGAATGCAATTTCAGTTTCGGTCGTAGTTTCGGCAGGTTTGCTGGCGAAACCGAAACATAACCGAAACTCGTTTTTTTGCCGAAACTCGACCGAAACCGAAACCGAACATTCGGTCGGACACTACTGTATATACAATAATCCTTAATCATCTTTTACAGCAAGAAAGAAAGGTAGTAAGTTATATCTTTTTCATTTTTAGTTATTTCAAAATTCACTCAAATTTACAGAGCCATTACAGAATAAAGTAAAAAAATACTCAAATAAAAGCTACGTATTAAAAATGTGGGTCAAAATTTAATAACTGATACTGTAACGGGTAGATATAAATCTCTGTAATAACGATGACATATTGGACGTGAGATACTTCAGTCCTCCCGTGACTACGAACGCTGTAAAGTGTTCGAAACATCGGGAAACTAAAAATCAAAACAAACTTTTTAACCTATATACATTTATATAGTTGTTAAAATCTTAAGACACTTTAAGGCGGAGACAATTTAACTTAAATAACTCTGAAGTAACAACAAAACCTATGTCTAATGATTGTCAAACGCCGTGGTTGAGCTAAAATTGTTAAAAGAATTACTGAGCTACAGTTCTTATTTTAGCTTGCAGTGCAAATGAAATAAAAAATACCTACTGTAGACTCTTAACAGGGGGAAGAACCAGCGAACATTAACGACTTTATATTCAAACATGAATAGATAAGCATTATAAATAATAGCTATGCTTAATTAATTGTTTTATAAAGATAGTAATTGCTAAACAAATTTAAAATATATTTAAATAAGGTTAAATAATGTTGTAGGTATATATATTTTAATTGCAGGCCGGCCACGGATGTCAAAGAAGCGGTACCAGTAGCCAGCCCGATTGGTAAAGAACATGGTGGGTTATGGGCCACACGTGTCGGGTATAGGATTTTATTTCGAGTTTTCCGTATCTTGCATAGATGTTACGTGCATATTAGTTAGTGTCTTTTACAACATCCTTGGGCAAGATCAATGAATACCTACTCCATTGGAAGTACGGCAAGTACTATAGTTTTTTTTTTGCATAAAATCTTAGAGTAATTTATTTTAAATATTTAAACACGTTCACTATCAGTTTTAAATCAGTAATTCTCCATATTACTGGAACGAATTATTACGAATAATATCTCACTTTGTCAAATAGATAAAAAAAATTGTAAAATAGAAAAATTACACTAATGCTATGATCTCTACGGAAAATCTGTGGAGTTAGGCTGACCGATTGCATTCGTAACGACGGCGCAAGAGAGCGAGTAGGTATGAAAGAGAGTATTGGTGTAAAGATGCGAAAGGGAATGTTCCGATGGTTCGGACATGTGGACAGAATGCCGAACGAACGTCTGATTAAGAAGGAAGGAACTGAAAAGGGCCGGATTCTCAATAGGTGCGGGTTCGAACCCCGCTTGAGATATCATTTTTCGTTTCGTAATCGGGTATTTATAAATAATGAAGCATATTAAATGCTAAAAATTTCAGTAATTTGAATAACAAGGTAGTGTCATCGTTTAATACAATTCTAACTGTAAAGTTTGAAGTATTAAGTCTGTACAATGTGTAAACATTGTCCGCTAGATGGCATACGTCACCTTGAAGACGTAAGATATAATATGAAGCGAAATTTGCATGTCCTAAAATAGTTCACGATGGTGTAAGTGGCAGCACGATTGGGCCGGATTCCCAATAGGTGCGGGTTCGAACCCCGCTTGTGACATCATTTTTCGTTTCGTAATCGGGTATTTATAAAAAAAAAGATATACAATGCGGAAAAGGAAGGATGTAGGTACCGGGGGAGACCGAGACTAACTTACCTAGACCAGATTGGCCACGTACTGAAGGAAGGTGGAGTCAAGAGCGTGTATGAAGAGAATTATGAATGTTGAGGAAGCGAGTGAAGTATGCAAGGATAGAGTTCTCTGGCACTCTGTTCTCTCTGCCTACCCTGCAAGGGATATGGCGTGATGATATGTATGTATGTACACTAATGCTATGTACAAAAATTCGACTGACATTTAACTTGTTAATCGTCACTGCCAATTCAGTGCGTTTGCAAACCAGTGCGTCAGAGTTCATAGAAAAACCAGTACGCAAACAAACAATACACGTCAATCTAGAACTTTTCTAATCACATCATCATGAAAATGTTACTACATATTTTACTTTTAATAGAATCGTTAACTTTTATATTATGTGAGCTTTCTTTTGGCGCGCTATGATTTGAATACACGTTGTCCGTCCCGTCCGAAAGGGCAGCGTGCGGCTTCATAACTCATCGTATTCTCTCCCCAAAATTATGCGAACCTTTAACTTCCCACAGTGCTGTGGTTTTTAGTAGGTATAAGGCAGTGAACACATATTCATATTATCCGTGTGGTGACGGAGTAAGAATACAATTGACCACCCCCTATTTTACCCGTGGGTGATCGTAAGAGACGACTAAGGGATATAAAACGCATATAAAATCTATGCAAGAGAAGGAAAACTCGAAACAAAACCCTATACCAACACGTCTGACCATTGTGGTATAGTAGGTTAATTTCCCTCCCATTATGGAGGAGGCACGAGCCCAACAGTGGGACACATATGGGCTGTGATGATGATGATGATGAACCCATTTTGTGTTAGGGAGTCCCACATACTACTTTAACCTTACAAGTAAAGGAAACGCATAAATTCATTTCCTACAGTGCAAAAATAAAACAAATGTTATTTTAAATTAAAAAAAAAAACACTTATTATACACAGCATAGATGGCGTAGTGGTCAGCGTCGTGTGTTCGATTCCCAAGCAGGACAATACTTTGGGTGATCCAGAAATTATTGTTCTGAGTCTGAGTGTAATTTGTCTGCGTTAAATTATATGTTTGTATAGTTCCCGCATCACGATCACCCATGGGCAAGATAAAGTCCTGGGGGACTTCAACGCCAAATCCACGGCGTGGGGGTCCCCGATGACGGACGATCGCGGGCGGGCGATCGTGGAGTGGGCAGCGTCACTGGGCCTCTGTGTCCTAAACAGAGGCTCAGTGAACACGTGTGTGCGACAGCAGGGTGGGTCGATAGTGGACTTGTCGTTCGCTAGCCCCGCTGTCGCACCACGAGTGAGGAACTGGCGTGTCCTCGAGGAGGCAGAGACCCTGTCGGATCACCGATACATCCGGATGGAGGTCTCCCCTCTCCGGGACCCCAGCAGGGGTCACAGGGCGGACCGGGCTCCCGCATTTCCGCGGTGGGCTGTGGGGCGTCTAGATAGGGACCTACTGGCGGAGGCGGCCATCGTGAACACGTGGCTGTCCTCACCACCCCCAGCGGACGGAGTGGACGCTGAGGCTGTCCGCATCCGCAGTGCGTTAACGCAGGTCTGCGATGCGGCCATGCCCAGGGTGCGGCGTCTACCTCCGAGGCAGGGGGTCTACTGGTGGTCCCCAACACTAGCGGACCTTCGTGCGGCGTGCATTAGTGCCCGAAGGTCTTACACCCGCAGTCGGCGGCGTCGCCGCGATGTTGAGCGGGAGGGCCAGCTGTACGAGGCGTACCGCAGTGCGCGTACCGCCTTTCGGCTGGCCATCCGGTCCGCCAAGGACGCAAGTTGGCAGGAGATGCTGGACGGTCTCGACCGTGACCCCTGGGGTCGCCCGTACCGCGCGTCGCTGAATAAGCTTCGCGCGCAGGGCCCCCCCCTCACCGAGACCCTCCAGCCCGACCTCCTTCGTAGAGTGGTCGAGGAGCTGTTCCCGCGGCAGTCGGAGCACACGCCCCCGGTCATGGCTTCGCCAGATCACGACCGGGAGGCCGTCGAGAGTGTTCCGCCTGTGACGGAGTCGGAAGTGGGGGCAGCCGTGGCGAAGATTCGTTCCGCCACCACGGCCCCCGGCCCGGACGGAATCCCAGTCCGGGTGTTGACGTTGCTCCTCGAGCATCTCGAACCTCGCCTCAGGCGACTGTTCAACGCCTGTCTGACGTCTGGACAGTTCCCTGAGTGCTGGAAGGAAGGGAGGTTGGTTCTCCTGCCAAAGCCGGGACGGCCTCCGGATTCGCCGTCGGCCTACAGGCCCATTGTGCTTCTGGACGATGTGGGTAAGCTGCTGGAGCGTGTCCTCGCTGCCCGCATCGTCCAGCACCTGGAGGAGGTGGGGCCCGATCTGTCGGACGCTCAATTTGGGTTTCGGAGGGGGCGTTCGACCATCGGGGCCCTGCTACGCCTGAGGCAGACGGCCGCGGAGGCTGTCGCTGGCAAAGGAGTGTTGTTGGCGGTGTCGTTGGACATCGCCAACGCCTTCAATAGTCTGCCATTCAGCTGCATCAGGGAGGCGCTCCGGTTCCATGGAGTGCCCCTGTACCTCAGGCGGCTGGTGGCAGACTATTTGGAGGGGCGCAGTGTTCTCTACGCGAGCCCCGCAGGGGACATTGTGCGGACGCCCATGTCGTGCGGTGTTCCGCAGGGGTCGGTTCTGGGGCCGACTCTGTGGGACATCGGGTACGACTGGGCGTTGAGAGGGAGTCTCCCCCCCCGGGCTGAGCGTTATTTGCTATGCTGACGACACGCTCGTCACAGCCCGGGGCAGGACATTCGAAGAGGCGGCGAGCCTGGCCACTCTCGGCACCGAGGAGATGGTCAGGCGAATCGAGGCGCTGGGGCTCAGGGTGGCCCTAAACAAGACGGAGGCCCTACTATTCCATGGGCCCCGTGTGAGGCTGCCCATCGGCGCCTCGTTAGTCGTCAACTCCATCCACATCAGTATCCAGGCCCATATGAGGTACTTGGGTCTGGTGCTTGACGGGCGATGGTGGTTCCGGGAGCATTTTCGCCAAATTGCTCCCCGGCTGGTCGGCGCGGCGTCCGCCCTTTCTCGGCTCATGCCGAATGTGGGCGGACCCAGTTTCGAGGGCCGACGGCTGTATGCGGGGGTGATCCGCTCAATGGCCATGTACGGCGCACCCGTGTGGGCGAGGGCTCTGAACGCCCAGCTCAGGGCGGTGCTGTGGAGGCCACAGCGAGCCATGGCGGTCAGAGCCATTCGCGGGTACCGCACGGTGTCGACAGAGGCGGCGTGCCTATTGGCCGGGACACCCCCGTGGGACCTAGAGGCGGAGATGCTCTCCGACCTCTACCGGCGGGTTACCTCAGTGCGCGACGAAGGTGGCTCCCCATCGTTGAGCGAGATAGCCACCTGGCGCGAGGACGCCCGCCGAGACGTCATCGCCCGTTGGGTTACGCGGCTGGAGAGGCCAAGACACGGTGTCGTTACCGTCGAGGCCCTCCGGCCCGTACTGATGGAATGGATGGAGCGGCGGCACGGAGTCCTCTCCTTTCGGCTGGTGCAGGTATTGTCGGGGCACGGGTGTTTCGGTTTGTACCTGCACACGGTCGCGTATAGGGAGTGGACTCCGGCCTGCCACCATTGCAGCAGTGACGAGGACACGGCGAGACACACACTGGAGGTGTGTCCGAGTTGGGACGGGCAGCGCCGTGACCTCGTCGCTGTTATCGGTGCCGACCTGACGCTGCCGGCTGTCGCGAGGGCGATGGTCGACAGCGTCAGGAACTGGGACGCGGTCGCCGCCTTCTGCGAGGCTGTCATCTCGCAGAAGGAGACGGCGGAACGAGTCCGGGAGGATTCCCGTGACCCGGGCCGCCGTCAGCGGCCGGGGCGGCGCAGGCGCGAATACCTGCGCCTGATGCCGCCCTAACCGAGGCTTCGGGTGATCGGACCGGGGAATTGTCCGGTCACCCGACGTGAGGCCACCGCGTGAGGACGACGCCTTGACGGCGAAAGCTGTCGGGGCGTCGACAGGAGAGGAGCCCGAGAGGGCATACCGCCGAGCGGGCCACCGAAGACAAAAATCGGGTACCGGTGGCCCGCTCGCACGGCGAAGAGAGGTGCTTGCAGGGTGGGTCAATGGGGTTGCGCGCCGCCTCTTCCGTCACCCCGGACCGACTTGGCGGGGTGCGACGTCCATGGCCCACCGCAAAAAAAAAAAAAAAAAAAAAAAAAAATGGGCAAGATAAAAGGGGGTGGTGAATCGTATTCTTACTCCGTCTCCACGCGGAAAGTGTTATTTACCTATAATATTAATTATTTTTTAAAATATTAATCAGTAAAATTGTTGACGGCATATCGTATTTGTGATATCACGCTGTTTTTATAATCAATTCATTCGTTCCAGACTCGCGTGGCGTTTAATTATTAAAAGTTTGTATGTTATCGATAGCTGTTACGTTGGAAACAAAATAATGAAGCAGTTATCGAATGAAATTTTAACGATTTAACCAATGAATCTTTGATAATATCAATAGCAAAACATTAAGAAATAATTATTGCCATTAAAAACTAAATTAGGATATAAAAGTTTTTATTCCGTTAAAAGTGACTTTTAAGTTTAATGAATTCTGATATTTACGAGACACACATTTTAAATAAAACTAGTTACTTTTACGGATTCTATCGCGTTTGTATTTGATTTTTAATTTCCCGACGTTTCGAACACTTTACAGTGATCATTATCACGGGAGGACTAAATCGTCTCACGTCCAGTAAGTCATCGTTATTACAGATTGTTTTTTCGTAGCGGGTAGATTAAATTTTCAGGCGTATAATTATACCATAGCCTGCACCAAGAAAAGAAAATAAAGTATCTCACTAGGAGAATGGTCAGCAGTTCTATTTTGTGAAACGTATTTCGCCTTACCGTGGTCGCAAACCCGCCAGTCAAACGTGGCAATTACAGCGCTATCCATTCATTTGTGCAGGAGGTTTACTTCCAGCGGTGATGAAAGGAATATTCGTTATACCCTTAAAATTATATGTATGCCAAACCGTGATTAGACGCTCAGCGTGGTGAAGCAAATTTCCTTCATTCATTCAGGGCCTGATCCGAATAGTGGGTGGTTAATGGACTAAGATGTAAAAGATATTTAGTATGCATTCACCACCTTCGTTCCTTCTTTGTTCGATGCAAATATCCTTTAAAGTTGTTAGACTTGTATATTATACTGGCCAAACGGATTGGGTGTTACTTTAACAAACTTGCGAAAAGAAAGTTTAGACCAGTATTGCCATCTCTTGGGGTAAATATCGGAATATTTGGTCGGTTTTTTGGAGAGGATCGAAATACAATGGAAATTGGATTTTATTATGCGGTCGAAATGCGATCTCTATAGAAAATCTGTGGAGATAGGCTGATCGATCGCATTCGTAACGACGACTAAGAGAGCAGGTAGGTATGAAAGAGAGTATTGGTGTAAAGATGCGAAAGGGAATGCTCCGATGACTCGGACATGTGGAAAGAATGCCGAACGAACGCCTGGTTAAGAAGATATACAATGCGAAAGTGGAAGGATGTAGGTACCGGGGGAGACCGAGACTAACCTACCTAGACCAGATCGGTCACGTACTGAAGGAAGATGATGGAGTCAAAAATCTCCGAAACCGACGAGCGTGTATGAAGAGAATTATGAATGTTGAGGAAGCGAGTGAAGTATGCAAGGATAGAGTTCTCTGGCACTCTGTTCTCTCTGCTTACTCTGCAAGGGGTATGGCGCGATGATATGTATGTTTAATGTTTATTATAAACACCGTCTGATGATATTCCGTGTGATTTATTTTAAAGTTCAGCACAAATCATATTTACCTAACGTAAATCTACTGAGAAAAGATTTTGCAAATTAAGTCATTTTATTGCTACAAGTTGTAACACTCAATCATTGCATGACATACCTTAAAAAGTTTGTCGATTTTAATATATTTTTCGAAAACTACTTTTAGTTTTGTTCAAAGATTTTCAACTTAGAAATTATTCAGATTACATAGATCGAAAATCTGCAGACATATTTTTTTTTTTTTTTGGCAGGCTATGGTCTGGACAATCGCTGTACCTTCCGTCTTGGGCGACGACAGGGCGGCCATAACCCGCCGTATTCTCTCACCAGCGTCATTATGCCGGCCGCTGGTACCGAACCTTTGACGTCCGTGGCCAGTCCGGCGGCCAACCCTTTCGATTACCATCTCCTGTTGACGCCTCGGTTTACTGGCAGAGCGTCGCGCTTACGCGGTCAGCATCTCTGCGTATGACATACTATTCCCCGGTCCAGTTACCCGCAGCCTCGGCTAGGGAGATATTTAAAATGCTAAGGGAACATACATTGAATATTTTATTTAGTATTATATTTCACGTAGGTACGTGTTTTGTTGTTTACCTATAAAATAGGTATTACTCCTTATCCATCGAACTAGGGCTGTATATGAAACGTCGGATTTCGATACGAATATAAGAATAACATTATGTACCTACATAGGATTCAGATAAGGCAACGGATAGTAAATTATTTCGATTATGCGACAATTTCGGATAGTTTCAGTAACGAATATTTATTTTTTAGGGGTTTCTAAAAGATAAATGCCAAGGATTGTGGTGTTATTTCTCTTTGGGAAGGCTTTGATCTAACATCGGAGGTCGATAGGCTGATGAATAAAAAAATCTGATAGCTTGGCCTTTGGGTTGCAATGAAACTTGTCATGAAGTGCCTTAAATATACTCCGACCTTATTCGAAATTTTTATATCAGATTCAGTAATGGTATATTTTATTTGCAGCTTCATTTTGTTTCGGTTACCACCACTTCATTACATTCCCACATTGAACCATTTAGGAAATATTATTGAAATAATCACATATGATACCTATTTTAATTTAAGATACTTACATTCATACATATCATCACGCCATATCCCTTGCAGGATAGGCAGAGAGAACAGAGTGCCAAAGAACTATATCCTTGCATACTTCACTCGCTTCCTCAACATTCATAATTCTCTTCATACACGCTCGCCGGTTTCGGAGACTCTTGACTCCACCTTCCTTCATTGCGTGACCAATCTGGTCTAGGTAGGTTAGTCTCGGTCTGCCCCGGTACCTACATCCTTCCACTTTCGCATTGTATATCTTCTTAACCCATTAACGCCCAGATGATCAGAATTTTTACTAACTTTTCAACGTGTGTGTGTGTGTTTATTTATTATGTTATCGGACCAAAAAAATAATGCAATAACTTTATTCCTTCGCGAAATTTGATGCTCTTTCAGAATCTGAGCTCAAAATTTCGATTAGACACCGAGAAAAATAAATATGGCCGGTTTAAACGTGAAAAACGTGAAAATTTTCGAAGAAAAATTGTTTCGCATTTTTTTCACAATGATACCGCCAAGGTATCAACTTTTTATTATGATCAGAGGTGATCATGGTACTCGAACATTAAGAGGAATTTTTTTCAGAAAAATTCTTCCACGTGTATTTTCAAAATGGCGGCGAGAATGAAAAACAAATATAAAAATCTTAATCTACCGTTTTTTTAAAAACTATAAACTTTAGAAAAAAAATTCTGAGAACAAAAATGTCTTAAAATTAGTCAAAATACACTCAATTTTATTCAAAAATTTTACAGACAAAAATTGTTTTCGAAAATTTCAAAAAAAGCTATTTTTCAGAAAACCCTAAAAAATGTTTGAAAAAATTTGAGTGTTCCTTGACTACTTTTTCGCTGATTCTGTGCATATACATTTCTTTTTTTCTACTCTTAGCATTACCCTTGCCTCTCACGTTTCGGGGTGCTTTTTTTCGTGAGTCCCTTTGCCGCTCACTTCAATTTCTTTTATCAGTGCCTTTTCGCCCAATAATTATTGCATACATATAGATTGCATTTTTCACAATAGATCCTTGTTCTTATTGAACATTTTTCATTTAAACAATTTTTTAATTTGCCCCTATTAGATCGCGTATGAACGGTTTTACTTGTTTGACCTTTTTGAATATCATATTTAGCAATCGAAGTAGTGAACTCTTTTATTCCAACTTTTTTCTTTCCATCACGTGTAGCATTGAAAATTACGTGGGCATTTGTAATGGATGCCTGTATAAATCTTATAAAACCACCCATGTCCATTTTTTGGAACGTATACTTGGAAGTACATTATTGCAGTGTCCATCATGCACGTCAACACCACCCATAAATTTGTTGTACAAATGAAAAGCTTGCGGAAAAGGTTGGTCAGTTATGGATCGAGCCTCTGAACTATATCTTCTCGAAGTTGATAGTGGACTTACACCTTCAGCAGTTGCAGCTATTGAAACCGGTTTCGAATCCATAATAGTGATCAAATTTATACCACTATTTTGATCATGTGTTTTACAGTATAAGTACCTCGTGGGGCTTTCTTTTCAAATATATTCTTTTCTTTGACTCGATTGTCACATACTCTGCATGCGACGAAGCAGAAGATTTTGAACGTTTTCGTGACATAACAAATGTATTGAAAAAGTGAAAACCAATATTTTTATTATATGCTTTACTTATAATTTATGTACAAACGGTAACATATGTGTCCATGCACTAGTAATAGGATGTAGGTACGAGTTTGTTCGTGAATTTTGTAGTGGTAGATAGAAATAAAATTGTATGTAGCATTTAAGAAAAAGAAATTTCTCTAAACCTATAGACGTTACGAAAAAATTTTTGGAACAAGAAAGTCTTAAAATTAGTCATAGAATACTCAAATTTTTTCAATTTTTTTTAAGTATTGTAAAATTGGATTTATTGAAATTTATGAAAATCAAAAAATGTCTAAAATTTTTGAAAAAATTGGGGAGTGTTTTTTTGACTAATTTTATGACATTTTAGTTCTTATAATTTTTTTTCTAAAGTTTATAGTTTTTAAGAAAACGATAGAATAAGATTTTATATTTTTTTTTCATTCTCGCCGCCATTTTGAAAAACGCGTGGAAGAATTTTCTGAAAAAAAAATCCTCTTAATGTGTGAGTGCCATGATCCCTCTGATAGTAAAAAGTTTGCGGTATCACTGTGAAAAAAAAATGCGAAACAATTTTTTTTTCGGAAATTTTCACGTTTTTCACGTTTAAATCGGCCATATTTTTTTTTCTCGATGTCTAATCGAAATTTTGAACTCAGATTCTCATAGAGCATCAAATTTCGCAAAGGAACAGAGGTATTACATTATTTTTTTGGCCCGATAACATAATAAATAAACACGTTGAAAAGATAGTAAAAATTCTGATCATCTGGGCGTTAATGGGTTAACCAGACGTTCGTCCAGCATTCTTTTCAAATGTCCGAACCATCGAAGTTAATTTAATTTTTACTTACCTAAATAAGTATACGGATAAAACGATTTTGCAATTATTCTAGCTTACGCTTTATCAATTTTTTGTTTATGCTATTCAATTGATGGTAGAAATGTCATAGGTAATTCGCCATGCCAGTTGGTTGATATTGTTATTAGACAGTAGCCAGCTACCGTATACATTAGCATTTAAGTTTAATGACTGTCTCATAAAGTTTCAAATTCAAAGTTCAAGTTCAAAATATAAATAATATATAACAAAGAATAATATTAATATTTATACTTTGAATTTTTCGACACTTACTTTTTTTATTATTTTTCTACCTACATTGTTATGTGTGTTATTCTGAAGGTCGCCAGCGGTTTTTCTTTTTAAATAAATTAACATTCTTCATTGTTATTTCCTAGACGAATTCCCATAAAAAAATGTTAGATTGTTATTTAATTCAAATTCCCTTCTTTAAATTCTTTATGTAATGTATGACGGCGAATAAAAATCTAATTTTCAACCTCAATGTCGTCAGATCTTAATACGTGAAACGCTAAAGCTCTAACAGCTTCAAGTAATTTTATATGAAATTACATCAGACAATCGTAGGTAAGTACTTATTTTTTTTCTTAACCGGTAGTATGATTATTTATGAAGGATTGTTGGAATTTTATTGACGATAATATTCTTTAACAACATGAGAAACTAGAAAAGACTAATCTCATTATGTGTGCATACCGTAACACAAATGTTTTCTTAACAAGAATCTCGCATCGGAGTTCGGAATAATATTAAACGTAATTTTGTTCCCAGACTGTAGTAATATCGACTATTGCCAACGATTCCTAAACGAAATATGTATCGGCAACTACGTGAACCGCCAGAGAATCAACAAGTGCAATCATAACATTGGACCGTTGCGCCGGTAAACAAAGAAAAGCGACTAAACCATGGAATTTGTCTAAGACGGAGGCAGCGATCGTGAAAACTGGGCCGGACATGTGTGCCTCGGCCGTGACCGCTTTACAATCACTTTTCAATTAATAAAGAACAAGCAAACACCTGCAGAATGCAACAGATTCTGTCACTTATAATAAACAAATAATACGCACGCGTTTGATACCGCTCCAATATGTATCCGGACCGCACTTTCACAGGTTTCGTTAGTGTTTATCTTTACGTACTCTTTCGTGATATAACACAGGGCATATGTACACAGGGTAGCACGAGACGAGTCGCGGTTGTCGGCGTGCTTCACAATACACGTACGTATAACACGGCGTTGAGCGCGGCACTGACCGATCGCGCGGTACAACACTACGCTAGCGCTCGGCGAACGGCAATTCGCTAAACGAAATACCTACGCAACGTAACTTAAACTCCATAATATTTTATAGTTTCGTAATCGCCTTACTCGATTACTGCGCGCCACTCTCGTCTAATCGATGTCACGATTTCGGGAGCGGTACTTGTGTTACTGAGAGAATTGAACTCATATGAATTCCATGATCGAATGTAAGCACTACCATAAGGTCAAAGCGTCTTGTGACTTTTGAATTGTAATAGTGGTCTACGTAGGAGTGGAATATCACTCCCACGTTAGTTCCTAATGTTTGAAACGGGATTAGGAATATTCAAACTGAATATTTAATAATACGATAGTCATAATTTATAAATTCATAATATAAAGTTTCGTTAAAGTATAAGGAAATATAAGATACTGGCAAACTCAGAGCGTTGGTTTATTTGTAGAAGTTGATATATCACAGCACCACCTGGTGGCGAGTTACATCAATAGAGATATCATATAAACCTTATCTGTGAAAAAATACATGTAAGTACATACGAATTTTCGTAATGATCGGTCAAATAGTTTCTGAGTTTAGCGATGTCATATAAACAAACATCCTCTTTTATGAATATAGATTAACTGAATTAAGGGATTTAAGTATTATCTACTTCACAGTCCACTGCTGGAGGTAGACCCTCTCCATAAAACGCTACATAGTACCACCATTCATTGCTAAACTTATTACCACAATCATCACGATTGGCAAGCAGGTTGACGAAAAGTAACACCTTTCTGGCATCGATTACATTTACCAGGAGAGCATTGGTGGTCATTCGCCTTATGATACTTGAGTGGCCTTATGATACTTGAGTGGTGCCACAACTGTATTCGTATTCCGTCGCCCCGTAGGAGGTGGTAGGTTGTAAATTCATCATCATTTTAACTTATATACATCCTGTTTCCTCCGTAGTAAGCCGTTATGCGTGTGGTGACGGTGTAAGAATACAATTCCTCCTACCCCCCCTTATCTTAAATGTGGGTGATCGTAAGAGACGACTAAGTGATATAAAATGCATATAACATCTAAGCAAGAGAAGGAAAGCTTGAAACAAAACCCTATACCAACACGTTTGACCAACGTGGTATAATAGGTCATTGCCATCCTATTACGGAGAAGGCTCGTGCCCAATACTGGGACATATATCAACTGAGATGAAAGAGCCATTATGAATAATTCCATTACTAAATCTTGTCTCGGTGGCTTCATAGCTGGCTAATACCTTACCAATGCCTTAAGGTCATAAACGTGTAGCCGGGCGGGCCACCGTAGACAAAGATCGGGTTCTGGTGGCCCGCACGCACGGCGAAGAAAGGCGCTTTGCAGGGTGGGTCTATGGTGTCGCGCGCCGTCTCTTCCGTCGCCCCGGACCGATTTGGCTGGGCGTGATCACCTCCATAGCCTACCACAAAAAAAAAATGTCATAAACGTGATTTAGTAGCCTAATTTTCTTCTCAATCTAGAGTAAAGTTGCTCATACTGTGTCCTAGATGGGTGGTAAAAGCAAAAATGTATCCGTTGGAATCCGTGGAACATGCATTTCATTCGAATTCTTTACTTAAAAACCTCATTATTTTTCTTACTTCAATCACTCTTTTTATATCATAACATCTACTAAGTCTTTGCATGATAACAATTCTGAGATTAAGATAGAGACTTACCGTTGGGCGAGATGTGACATATACTGCAATAATATATCGAACAAAAAACCCGACTGTATAAAAAGTAACCAAAAGTACGTACATAATAAAAAAAACTGAAAAGAAAAAAACAAGCACTTAGATGTGCGGTGGTCTAGAATTCCATAATATATTATTGAATAAATACTAGTGCAGAAAATAAAATATATTTTAATAATAGAACATGGCAACTGAACAGTCGGGATCCACTGAAAAATTAGATTTGCTGTCGAATAATGGATGCTCCCGAAACCACCAGTTCCCGTTGAGCACCAGACCCAAATACTTCATATGGGCCTGCAATAAAAAAAAACTACTATGGTTTTTTTTAGCTGTGGTAGTCGTACTTCACGCGATCCCGCCGGGGCGATCAAGGAGAAAACGATGAGTTATCCTGCCCTGCACGAGTTAGCCAACTTAGTAGAAAACGATGAGTTAGCCAACTTAGTATGGCAGCTACTTGAAGAAATTGATTAATCAATCTTTTTTTTACATTCTCGTCTTAATAAGACACGTTTTTGTCAAACGTTGTAAATAATTATACATTGTTCCAATTTAGGATTAAAATCTATATTATTGGAAGCTAGTAAAGTCAGGAAATCTTTTCTAGTGTCCCGCTCCATAAGCGGAGAAAGAACAAATAAAAAGCAGGTTACGAGGTCCCACGCGCGCACTTCTGTGAATCCTGAACGCTGAGTAGTTTGAGGTAGTACATAGGCGGTCTAAGAAGTGTGGGCTTATTCGTGGTACCTCAGTCCATTTTCCGATGGAATAGATATTTAGGTGATATTGAGTAGGCGGTTTTTGTGACGTCGTTGGAAGCGACGCGTCGGTATACAATGCCTATGAATATTCAAGGAGATATAACGACAAGTCGTTCCGTATTTTGTCCGTCTGGACGAATTGCGGCCGATGGCCTTGCCCTAATTTCATGTAATAAAAAAATGTGTATTCAAATTTGAGGTAGTTGTCCTTTTTTATCAAAAACCTAACATTTAGGTAACACTTAAGGCAATATAATTGATTTACAACATGGAGATCCATCATCATCATTATCATCTTAGCTCATAATTTTTCCTACTGCTGGGCTGGAGCCTCCTTCATAATGGGAGAAAAATTGACTTACTCTACCATGTTGGTCAAATAGGTTGATATAGGCTTTTATTTCGAGTTTTCCTTCTATTGCACAAATGTCATATTATATCCTTTAGTCGCCTTTTACAATTGAATTGTATTCTTACATCGTCATCACACGGAAAGTAAATATAAATAACACATAATAATAATTAGATGTCATTTATATTATTATTATGTGTTATAGATACGCTGAAGAAAATCGCCATCTGCGATATTTATGATTTGATAACTCCTAAAATTATTTTCAAGAAGATGTGGTTTAGACTGCACAGGTGTTTGAGTGGTTGGGTGGAAGAAAACTGTCAAAAGTTTAATCTGTTTTCTTTTTTTTGTTGGTAGGCTATGGTTTGGACGTCGCCCTCACACGCTCAGCCTAACTGCGGGTCCGTTGACTATTCCCCCTTCTAGTCACCCGCGCCCTAGGCTAGGGCGATATCAGGCGCAGGTACTCGTGCCAGCGCCGCCCCAAGCATCGCAGTTCCTGACGCTGTCGAGCGCCAGGTCGGCACCGTCGATTGCGACGAATTTGCGGCGCTACTCTGTCCAGGCCACACAGACGTTAAGCGTGTGCTGTGCTGTGTTCTCGTCACGGAAAGAATCCAGTGCTGCCGATTCAACCACTCCATCAGCACCGGCCTTAAGGCCTCGACGGTTCGAACACCGAACCTAGGGCTTTCCAGCCGAATTGCCCAACGGACAATGGCATCACGGCGGGCGCCGCTCCGCCAGGCGGCCATATCAATGGGCGAGATGATGCCGCCTGACGATGACAGTATGACCCAACCAATACTGTAATATCATTATATATATCATCATCATCAGCAATAATTGTAAAATCTACTTTTTTTTTATTGCTTATAGTGGCAAACGACCAAGCAGCACGGCTGATGGTAAGCGTCACTGCCGCCCATGGACCTTTGCTATAACCAAGCTTATAGCTAGGTCGCTGCCTACCATTACAAAACCCAAACCCACCTCCGGCTTCCGGCTCTCTCGCTCACCGAACGAAGCGCAATAGCACATTACCGGCCCGCGGCTGTAGACAGAGAACTGTCAACAGCGTGGTCATACCACTTATAAATATTTATCTATTTTTACTCCGTCACCATATTTAGATTCTTTTCGATTCGATTCGATTCTTCATAATTAAAAGGTTAATACCAAATAGAACAATGTACTAGGTAGAAAGATAATTAATATTAACATATAATGATGTAAGATCTAGATTTAACGGTTCAACGAGCCGTACGACGTGGGCGTTGCATCAGACTAGTCGGTGGACAGTGGCGCCCCCATCTCCATTTACGTCACCCAACCGCAAATTACATATTATATGTACCAAAAACCATCTTCTTAAAGGTCATACGTCTTATATGACCTTAGTATAATGTTAGAGAGAAGCTCTGTAATTGAAAAATATAATTATCTGCTTGATGTAATAAGGTTGCATATTACATATTATTCACAGCCTCTTCATTTAGCTGGTTTTATAAGTTTATGAGTTCTTAGTTAGTTTTTTAAACTCCCAAGTTAAAGTAAGAAGTGTTGACTAATAGTATTCTTAAGTCTTCAGACTTTTGGCGGGAATTAGAAAATGTCATGTGAAAGATTTAATTTAAGATATTTTAATAGTGGTAGGACCACGCTGTTGACAGCCGCGGGACGGTCCGTCCGGGGTAGTACCACACTCTCGTAGCAGATCGACGTTTGAGCAATGCAATATGCTGTTGCGCTTCGTTCGGTGAGTGAGAGAACCGGAAGCTCAACTGGGTGGGTTTGGGGTTTATATTAGTAGGCAACGGCCTAGCTATACTCCTGGTATGGCAAAGGTCCATGGGCGGCAGTAACACTTACCATCAGGTGTGCTGCTTGCTCGTTTCCCACCAAAAGCAATAAAAAAAAGGATTTACCTTATATATAATATTATAGAGTATCAACGTGTTATACTAATTTTTATGATATTTTATGAAATGTAATGCAGAGGAAATGATAATGTGTAGTGAATATTATATAACAGTGTTATGATTTCTGATGTTTACGCGAGTATTAAACACTGAAATAAAACTATTTTTACGGATTCTATAGCGTTCCATAAACAATATTATTTTTTTAATATAGGTATATAGAATCTATTATTATATATTCTTTTATTACTGACAAGGAATTTGTATCAATAAATGTGAGTCAAAATTTAATAACTAATACTGTAGCGGGTCTAAATCCCTGGTATAACGTAAAAAACCGGAGGTGTCAAGGGACACCCGGATGGAACGAAGTTCTATTTTAATTATATAATTTTTTTCTGCCTTAAGCGATTTTTATCGTTATATTTTAGCCAATTTGCAAAATATCTTTATAAATTATAGCCTATGTGTTATTCTGATGTGCAAGCTATATTACTATAAATTTCATCAAAATCCATTCAGTAGTTTTTACGTGAAAGAGCAACAAACATGTTCACATCCATACATTATTACAAACTTTCACGTTTATAATATTAATAATAGGATATACAATTCCACTAGACTACCATAACTTTTCGGCCCCGAGCTCGAACGCGAGCCGGCCACGCGGCCCGGTCACGGGCGAAAATAATTTCGTTGCGCATTATTTTGATTTTGCTATATCTCTTAAGGTATTGATTTAATTTGCATGGTCTGAAGGAAAAAAAATATCTTCATGAAATGCTCAAGCCAACTAATGTATTTAAAATGATAAGGATTAATACAGTATTTGTGTAAATAGCTTTTCAATTACCGTTTTATAATAGAACATTTTTTAAAGTATTAAAATGGATATAGTATGTTATCCTTAAGAGATAGATATATACCATCGCGGACTTTTTTGTAGGCCTTTTTAAGCTGTATAATACTGTAGTACTTTATTTTGATCTATTTCGTAGGGTTCAGCCAGCGTTTGCAATGTAAGCGCAAAATAATGTGTTTATTTACGACATCACATTAGAAACCTCTAAAATTATCAGTGTTTCTCTAGTACATTATGCATATATTATACATATAAACCTTCCTCTTGAATCACTCTATCTATAAAAAAAATCGTCGCGACACCACACTGTTCAATGCGAAATAGAAATGAAAATATCTGGCTTGCTTTCTATAAGAGAACCGACGAGCGACGCCGCACAGCTTATAATAGCTTACTATAGCAAAAAGTGTCGTGACAACTTTTCGTAAGATTTTTTTCCGTCTAGCCCCCTTTCACAACGCGCGATAAGGAACTTCGTTCCAATAATATATTATAAGTTATTTATTGAATGTGAGACACCTTAATCCTCCCATGAACTCTGTAAAAATCAAATACAAACGCGATAGAATTCGTAAAAATAGTTTAATTTTTTTAATTTACAATACATTCATATATATACTACTGGAAAAATTAAGGGATCAAAAAAAAAATCCTTATTTTTGGGCAATTTTCAACAGGCCGTTACTTCGAGAGAAATGGTCGTACAGGAAATAAAAAAAAGAGAATTGTAGCTCCAAGTCTCTAGTTTAAGGATTAGAACTTTAAAATTTTGTAACCTCCGTGGTTTTTGAGTAATCGTAGAAAAAACAGCAACAAAAAAAAAATCAATTTTTTTTTAGTTTGTTCTTTGGTCTACGGGTGTAGAAATTTTTTTTCAACTTAACTACTATATCTATCAAATAACTTCTTTATTCAGCTTGAATTCACTTTTTTTAAAAGTTCGATATGATCATTTCTCGCTGAGATATCGAACTTTGAATGGAAAAGGATCTTATTGTCTTTAACCATCAATATCTCAGCAACCAATGATGGCATAGAAACTTAAAGGTGGGTTTCAAGAACTTGAATGAATTCTCCTTAACGACAAGCCATTGTTTTACCGAAAAAAAAATTTTGTGAGCAAAAATGTGGAAAAAGCTCGGAAAAACAATTTTTTCTCATTTTTAAAAATTATAAGCTTTTCAGAGCAAAAAACGTGATCATTTAATTATTAAAAAATTTGATCGAGTGAACCAAAAAGCGGCTGGCTAGATTAATTTGGTTTTTTGTAGGGTTTTGTGTGGACATATTGAACTGTAAAAGGCACACTTAACATTAGTGGTTTCCTCAATATTTACGATCTAGCGCTTGATTTTCCAAAAAACCACCAAAAGCCCTTTTTTTGTTGCATTTTCAAATTCATGCAACAAAAAGAAAAAAAAAATTTTCGGGAAAGCAATGGCTACTCGTTAAGGAGAATTCATTCAAGTTCTTGAAACCCACCTTTAACTTTCTTTCTTTGCGATCATTGGTTGCTGAGATATTGTTGGTTAAAGATAATAAGATCCTTTTCCATTCAAAGTTCGATATCTCAGCGAGAAATTATCGTATTGAACTTTTAAAAAAGTAAATTCAAGCTGAATACACAAGTTATCTGATAGATATAAGTAGTTAAGTTGAAAAATTTTTTTCTACGCCCGTAGACCAAAAAAAAAACTAAAAAAATTTTGAATTTCTTTTTGTTGCTGGTGTTTCTACGATTACTCAAAAACCGCGGAGGTTACAAAATTTTAAAGTTCCAATCCAAAAACTAGACACTTGGAGCTACAATTTCCTTTTTTATTATTTCCTGTACGACCATTGTAAATTTAAAAAATAAAACTATTTTTACGAATTCTATCGCGTTTGTATTTGATTTTTACAGAGTTTATGGTCATGGGAGGATTAAGGTGTCTCACATTCAATAAATATATATATATATATATATTAGATTATTATTTATTATTAAATAAGTCTGTTACCCAGTACCTATATTATTTTCCTGGCATGTTATCGTATGATACGGCAAATAACGTTAGTCAATTAATTACCCCTTCAACTTTGTTGTATTCAATAGGCCAAGAAACTTTATACGATGTAAACGGTTATTACAAAATCTTGTCCGATAAAGGTACATGGTAAAGCATTATGTTAATGTAGCCCGGAGAGTGAAACTACAAGTCCACGAGTTATGTTAGCGGGAATTCTTTATATACAATAGCCTTACATTTTATTTACATTAAAACCTTGCAATCTTTATTCATACTCGAAGTGGCATGTGTCAAACGGGCTCCAGCCTGCACAGGCTCGCTAAAGGCCTGGCTCACTCGGCTTGCGTGTTGCTAGCACAGGGCCCGTACCCATTACTATGAAATTAATAAAAAAAAAAAAAGTTGCACTATTGACAAAATCCATATCCAGTTTAGGTGCTAGGCTGGGGAATCTGCAGTAGTTCTAAAATTTAGTAGCAAAAGTAAATAGTGTCCTGATCAATGGTTTAGGAGGGCAGTCATATTGTTATGTTAAATTATTAATCATAGTGTGTAGTGTGTTTAGTTGTTAATCTTGGCTTGGGCTGAAAATCAACGGCTAGGGTGTACCTGCATTCCTGGCCACAAGTTGAGCCCAATATCATTTTGTTTTTACTATCTATTTGTTATTATTTTATTTTTTTAATTTCCATAATGTAATTTTATTTTTCCTTTGTAAAAACAAATAAAGATCTTTTCTTTCTTTCTTTCTTTCTTCTATAATACTTGACTGCGGTCATCCAACCACTTGCTAAGCACGGCGATTGTCAATAACCAAAAAATAACCGCGTCATGTAACGTTCTATAGGGTGGACTACTTCGAGCAGTAGACGGTGAAAAGCTGAATGATGATCATGAATCCTTATTTTATAGTTTTCCGTATGAGTATACAATTCGTCACCACGCGTTGTAAATGATGAATACTAGAGGATGCAAGCAGCTAACATTACGTCACACTGGCAGAAGACACACAGAAGCGACCCCTGAATAAGGGAGACAGCTCAGGCGCCGACTCCGAGGGGAGCGTGGTGATCATGCCTCCTTCCAAAGTACCAGCGTCTCGCAGAGGGCGAGGGGCCGCGGTGACGGCAAGGACGACCCAGTCTCCGGTCGGCGGAGCGCGTGGAGGGGTGGAGGCTCGCAGGCGGGCCGACGATGAGGCGGTCGCCGCGAGGGTGCTGGGGCTGTTGTCTGACATCGCTCCCGCCGAAGTGGTGACCGCTGATGCCCGCACGAGCGGTGGCACCCCGGACGCACTGATGGAGGTCCTGCAGGCCGATAATGCCCGCCTTAGTGGGGAGGTATCAGGCCTGCGGGATTTGAACGTGGTGGTAACATAATATTATTTTAACTCATCCATTAATGATGCTAGACGACTTATAACGACACATTCATTAGCTTCTATACCTTCCACTACCGGGCTCAAACCTCCTCCACATTAGGAGAGAAACTGACTTACTATACCACGCTGATCAGTCGTGTTCTTATAAAGTTTCATTTCCAGTTTTTCTTCTCGTGCATAAATGTTATAAACATACATCCTTTAGACGTCTTTCACGACATCCATGGGCAAGATAATGTAAATTGTTTTCTTACTTCATCACCATACGGAAAACAGACATTACATAGAATTCACTGAAAAGAAGAAATAAAATATCTCTAGTTATTTTTACGTAACGATTACAAAATTGAAACAAAACATATAATTAACAGAAACAAGAAAAAAAACAAGCCATATGTTTTACGTGAATGTAAAATATTTCTAGGCGTTTGAAGGACATAAAAATGGCAACAACACAAGGTCACGAGTTCTCTGATTCTTTAGCTATAGAGAGCTTATATTGTAAAAATTCTAATAAATTAGCACATAACGCATTCTAATAAATTACCCATGTGGTGTTCTAGAACGTTGAAGTGCCAATGGGCAGGTCACATCGCTCGACGGACCAACAACCGTTGGGGAAAAAAGTTCTCGAGTGGCGACTACGAATCGGACGACGCAGCGTAGGACGACCCCCCACTCGGTGGACTGATGACCTCATCAAAGTCGCAGGAAACCGTTGGATGCAGGTGGCACAGGACCGTTACAGATGGCATTCTCGTGGGGAGGCCTATATCCAACAGTGGACGTTTACGGGATGATGGATGGATGAATGGTGTTCTATAGGACCGGGTTGAAAGCACTCAGCGTTCACCCATAGTTAAAGCTAAGCTATTCAAGCCATCTGCGGTTAACAACTAAAAGACTCAACAATAAAAGTTCTCTATGGGAGAGGTCTACGTTCAGCAAGTTTTAACTGAATAACGATGGAAAATCAATTTAAAAACGTATTAATTGCCAAATATCAAGTATAAAACACAGGAGTAATTTACGATGGTGTATTGTGACCTTCGAAAGGTAATAAACTATTGAATAATTGCAACGAACGCATATAATATCAATAGTGATTACATATTGCAACATTAAAATAATAATTAGCAATTTATTTCATAAATCAAATGAGAAATATCAAAACAATCTTTGCATATTATAATTAACTTATTGCACAGTGAAATTACGAACCTAGTAAATATATTAATTTGCATGAGTACTTCTTAATTAAATATTATAATTAATATACATAAACTATGAATATTTATTAATAAACTTTTGCTACTATGGAAACTAATGTTTAACATTGATTTTTATTAATTTTCTGTGTGGTGACGGAGTAAGAATACAATTCACCATCCCGTTTTTTGCCCGTGGGTATCGTAAAAACGGATATGCATATGATACCTAAGCAAGAGAAGGAAAACTCGAAATATACCAATACGTCTGACCAGCTTAGTATAATGTCAATTTCCCTCCCATTGTTGAGGCCAGAGTCCAATAGTGGGACATACGTATATATAGGCTGAGATGAAAACATTGATAAATTTCTTATAATGCAGAGAACAAAAAAATAATATTTTGCTTACTTGTAGTAACACACCAGTGAGTGGCCAATGTGGCCATAATGGTCGATCATAGCTGTTAGCATTGTCGAGAAAGTTAAGGCAATAAGAACTGACTACCCAAATTAATAATTAACTGTTAGGTGTATCATCTTGTGAAATTTTTCAATCGCCATTTTATGATAGTAATTATCTTCCCCTTGCCACACAGTAGCTCTATTTTTACTTTTGAAAAATTCATTTAGTAGATAGTTGGTAGATCGCACAGAGTTTCATAAGTTAAGTAGACCTTAGATCATATTAAGTTGACCATTCGTGCTCTACACGAATACATTATTCTGTGGTGACGGAATAAGGATACATTCATCACGCTGTTTGTATCATAAAATATAACTAAGGGAGAAATCATTTCCATAACTTTTGTGCAAGAAAAGAACAACTCGAAATAAACGCCTTCCACCAGCATGGTACGATAAATAAATTCCTTCCCTTTTTTAGTCCGGGGAAGGCTGAATTGAAAATAGGTAAAAGATTTTCGAACTAAAACACATTCAATAATTGTAATATTAAAAAAACACAACGCAGTCATGACTGCCGACTGAAGTGAAAACCTATGAATAAAAACAAATACAAAAAAATAAAAAAGCGTGCCCCAGGGAGTATGTATGGATGTGACCATATCATATCCAGCCGTCAAAAAATAACTATTAAAAACTGTTGAATAATTGATAATAATTAATAATAACAATTATTACATATAAATTGAATATAGTTAACACAGCGACACAGCATTGAAGAGCAACTGACTGTATCTTTCTCGCTCGGGTATACTCGGCGGTCACACGATCGAGCCTTTCACCTCGGAGCGTAACGGATCAGCCTTAGTCCATTGAAATATTACATTTTTTAGGCCTTACCTTGCGTTTTTTAGAGGACGCATTTTTATTTTTTTGATGTGTAGGGGTGGTCAGTGTAAGGCTAAAAACAAGTTTGTGGGGTCGCCACCCTTGTCCCACGGCCGCCATCTTGAAAATAAGGGTTGAAATGGTTTTTACGATATATCTCTTAAACTATTTATGTGGAAAAAAAATTGTTAACATTTTTTGTTGAAAATTTAATTTTCTACAACTTTGGTCCAGTAACTTTTTGTCGTAGAACTGTAAATAAAAAAGTTATAAGTGAAAATGTTCAGAAATTCGAGAAAAAAATTATATTTTTCGATATAACTTTTTTTATTATTTTACGAAAAAATGATATCAGACCATTTTTGTAGATCGTTTTTTGAGAAACAACTTATATAAACAACATTTTTTCATTAAGTCAATAGCTACGGTTTTACAGCGCTCCGAAGTGAGTACTATTTTTCAGTATTCTTAACTATACCTATATTATACGTGTATATTAATAATGTGTCATCAGTTATTGTTTTTTTTTTATTTAATGTGTTATTATAATCTTTTTTAATTATAATTCTGCTATATTATTAAAAATTAATTATTGACTCTTTTTCACTCCATAACAGGATTGTACATTTATTGATTTTTAAAATAATTTTAAATCTGATGGCCGTTACCGAGAATACTGTTCAGGTAGAAAATACCCAAGTGACCATGAGGGAACAAAAGAACAGCTGCCTGCTATAATGATCCTGAAGACTGGGGCTGGAAAAATGTGGAAAATTATTGTTGCCAGTGCAGAACTCTAAACCTCCAGCACCCCCTGAGCTTCTAAAATTGATCTTTTGCAAATGCAAAGGAAACTGTGGAGCGATGTGTGGATGTCGAAAAGCAGGGCTGAAATGTTCTGCAGTGTGCTTCCATTGGAAAAGAGTCAATAATTATTTTTTAATAATATTGCAAAATTTATAATTAAAAAAAAATATAATAACAAAGTAAATAATAAAAAAAAACAATACTGATGACACATTATTAATATACACGTATAATACAGGTTGCCGGTTTAATTAGTAGAATCCTTGAAGGAGGTGTATACTATATACACACTATCCAAATCAGTAAAAAAAAATAGTACCTAATTTTTGATTAAATTGCCCTAATGATAAGCGGTCAATACACTTTGTAATATAGAAGTTCGATGTAGGCATATACTCATGCGTGTGACATTGAACTAGTAGGCAAAGAGTCCCGCTCGCGCTACGCTTACCGCCGCGCAGCTGGGTCGAAATGTACCTACAGGTCAATGTACGCTGGCAAACCTATTGTTTTGATAAGAAACAAATCACTTTATCTCGGGAACACATTGTTATAGGCTTAATACTTCAAACTTTACAGTTAGAATTGTATTAAACGATGACACAACCTTGTTATCTAAATTACTGAAATTAAATTGTGTAAACATTGTCGGGTAGATAGCACACCGTCACCTTAAGACGTAAATACAATACGAAATGAAATTTGCATGTCCTACAATTAGTCGCGGTAGTGTAGTGGCAGCACGATTGGGCCGGAATCCCAATAGGCGCGGGTTCGAATCCCGCTTGCGACATTATTTTTCATTTCGTAATCGGATTTTATCAACAAAAAATGTTAACAATTTTTTTTGTCAAATAAATAGTTTAAGAGATATATCGTAAAAACCATTTCAACCCCTATTTTCAAGATGGCGGCCGTGGGACAAGGGTGGCGACCCCGCAAACTTGTTTTTAGCTTTACACTGACCCCCCCTACACATCAAAAAAATAAAATTGCGTCCTCTAAAAAACGCAACCCCAAATGTAACTTTTCAATAGACTACCTCACGAAAAATTCGGTGTGCGGTGTGCCAAAAGAAGTTTTCACTTCAAAAAATCTTTTGTAATCGACGATCGATCCGATCCGATCGATATAAATTATTAGGTGATTGTCTTTGAATATGATCGATGGTCATAGACTTCATATTGATCCAAAACTTTAAGAATGTAATTTGATATTAGAGGACGGATGAGGACGGACGGACGGTATTGATTACGGAGGAGGCCCGAGCCCAACAGTGGGATATTATGGGCTGTGATGATGATGATGACTAGGACATGATCGCCTGCATCTACGAGATCGATGGTGGCTGGATGAATGGGAGGGGAAATGGGATGATGACTTTCTAATTGAGGCCGCGAGTGGACTGATCTTGACAGTCTGGCATCTGCAACAGGGCATATCATGTAGGTGAGGCGTTTCGACATCATCGAGATGTAGGTCAAAAGGTATGTAATCCAAAGGTTAAACTAATAGAAAGATTACTGTCTACTCACAAAATGGAGAGTGTTCAGTGTTCACTTTATAGCTGGCCAGTATAAAGCTTTAAATTATCTTCATTACCTCCTCAAGTAGAATAATGCCACAAGCACTATCCTTGACTGGCTGTAAGAAGCGTATTAAAATTGGTATTATAAGTTTTCGAAGTGCTGCTTACCAGTTTATATTGTATGATAATTGATTGGATGAAGACATCAATATAATCACTAATAATCAAATCTGTATAAAGACCCTAAAATTCATCTATTTAAATACATAGCCACACCTTAATATATAAATAACCAATTAATATCTTGTACCAATCACAAAATATTAATAATACTGGCAACACTGTGAAACGTTCTGCCCGCGTTCATGACTTTTGCGCGGTTAAATGTCAGTGCGTATCATAGACGCCTCATTTGTCAGTAAATTGCCTTATTGTAGTTGGACAGGTGTTAGGTAACTATTTAAGCACTGATTCGAAAGTGTTTTAATGTAATAATCATTTTTATTTATATCATTCATTTCTATATATGTCAACGTCACTCAATTCCTAAATGATTGGATGGATTTTGATGGACATTTAAATACATTCTTTCCACATGTCCGAACCATCGATCGAAAGAATGCTGAACGAACGTCTGGTTAAGAAGATATATAAGGATGTACGTACCGGGGGAGACCTAGACTAACCTACCTAGACCAGATTGATCACGTACTGAAGGAAGGTGGAGTCAAGACTCTCCGAAACCGGCGAGCGTGTATGAAGAGAATTATGAATGTTGAGGAAGCGAGTGAAGTATGCAAGGATAGAGTTCTCTGGCACTCTGTTCTCTCTGCCTACCCTGCAAGGGATATGGCGTGATGATATGTATGTATTTAAATACGTGTTTGAGTGGACTTCTGAATGATCTTAATTTGCATCAGTGAAACGCATTTCTTTTAATTTCTAACAAAAGTTTTACTACTTTTAGTCCCCATAAGCTCTATTTTCCCTTTCTTACTGTTGAAAAAACTACCAAAATCGATTCTATGGCTTCGGCCTTACACTTTTTTCTGCATGTGACGTCCCAATCCTGGTCGGTTTGCTGCCCCGACAGGGAGACTGTAAGCTTGAATGCTCTTAGTGATGACACAAAGTGTATTCGCACCTGAGTGCCTTGGGCATCGGCGGCAGAGCAAGTCAGTATAGATATTCTTAGCCCTGTCTTCTTGCCTCAGAGAAAGCGGCGACCATGTCCCAGTACTTGTTGCTACCGTCAATCGCTCTAACGTCAATGACAAGATTAACTACAATATCTGCCCTATGTTCTATTTTTCTGTATAGAAGAACAACTATGTGTGTTTTATATAAAGCGTAAAGGCAGAAGCATGATGATGGTATAATTGCCGTAGGCATTCGTAGCAGTTAAAATCAGTTATGTCGACGCGTTGAACTCTTTTATCCTCAAATTAATTTCAATCAATTATCACTCACGAATGGTTGACGCGACGTACTTTGTTCTTTTGAAATATCATTAAAATAATTATATCTGATATTTACGCGAGTATTACATATTTAACACACATATTTAAACACAATAATAGCTAAATATTAATTAACTTATCTTTAGTAAGATAAACTAAGACGTCTCTCCAACGTACATAATTATTATTATGCCGTCTTAAGTTTTCTTGTCGGATCTTTCTTAGTGGGGCTGCGTTCTGATCCAGTGGTAGCTGAATAGATTTATTAGTTTTTAAACTAGTAAACTGTCACAATATAATAATTATCATAAATTAAATATTTAATAATAAGTGATCATAAACAATATAAAGTTTTATATACAGAATCATTTTCTTTTTGTACTACATACATACATATCATCACACCATATCCCTTGCAGGGTAGGCAGAGAGAACAGAGTGTCAGAGAACTCTATCCTTGCATACTTCACTCGCCTTCTCAACATTCATAATTCTCTTCACACACGCTCACCGGTTTCGGAGACTCTTGACTCCACCTTCCTTCAGTACGTGACCAATCTGGTCTAGGTAGGTTAGTCTCGATCTCCCCCGGTACCTACATCCTTGCTTCTTTTTGTACTGGTAATGAATTTATATAAAAATGTGGGCCAAAATTTAATAACTGATATTGTAGCGGGTAGATAAATACAGGGTGGAAGTGGACCGCTCCCGAAAACAAAGACAGGTGACCGTACTAGTCCTACTTGTAATGATAGGCTAGAAAAATAATCGATTCGGATGAATTTTTTTTTTCTCAACACATTTTAAATTTTTCACATTCCATCGTATTAGGACAGTGCCATGTAACGATAATTCGATAAAAAATACATAAATTTGCTCAGATGAGAAAAGACGCAATCTATTCAAAACTCACGATCATATGTTCAAGAGTTTAACGACCTCGAGTAGGAAAAAAATTTTTTTTTCATCCATATCGATTTTTTTTCTAGCCTATCATTACAAGTAGGACTAGTAGGGTTACCTGTCTTTGTTTTCGAGAGCGGTCTATTTCCACCCTGTATATGATATAACGATGACTTATTGTACATGAGATACTTATGGTATCCCGTGACCATGAACGCTGTAAAATGTTCGAAACGTCGAGAAATTAAAAATCAAATACAAACGCGATAATATTCGCAAAAATAATTTTATTTTAAATCAATAAAAAAATAACTTTTTGTTTACAATTTTATTATAAAGCAGTATCATAAAAAAATACTCATTGCAGGACTGCTCTACACTTCTGAATTTCTTTGATAAATAATGTAATAATTTATAATCTAATGATTTAGCATGTACATATTATCAATTTTACATTTTGTTTAAAATAAATCTAATAATCTACCATCGCTTCAGAAAGCGACCACAAACAGAAAATTCGGCATGAAACAGTTGGTTAAAAGGAGTCATATTGTAACATCTCCAAGAGAGCACGGGTTGAGAGCCCTCAGCGCTCACCCACAGTCCGGGTAAAGTTGTCATGGCCATCTGAGGCTAACAACTAAGACACACACAAAAAAAAAAAACATCTCCAAGATGTTGACTGACGTAGTGTAGGTTATTCTTAAAAATATGAATTTCCCTCATCAATATAATCAGGCCAATTTCCCTCATAGTATGGAGGAGGCTCGACACCAGCAGTGGGAAATAAATAAGCTGAGATGATGATTATGATGATGAAAGGAGTACCAGAGTGGTATTTTGAGACAATTATAATATCAACTGCGTTCTCATCCCGCCAACACGGAATTAAGGCAGTGCGGAAAAATTAAGGGGTGGTCAATTATTTTCTTACTCCATTTGAATGTTGTATTTAAATTATTTCATCAATACGATTTTAATTATGCTTGAAATAAAATAATTACTATATTATTATCACCCCCCCTTTCGTGGAGAAGTCGTAGCAGTAAAATATAGGAAAAGGCGGTACCCAGCCGTACAGGTTCAGTAACAAATATCTTCCTTAGTTAACAAGTTTTAACAGAGAAAATAGCGGAAGAAATATGTTTTATGCTTATTTATTTTTATTAGAGGTTTCGTAAAAATCTAGTAGAGAAGATATGCTTTATATGCAATAATCATTCTCCTGCTCTTATCCCAATTCATCATCATCATGTTTCTGTTATTTTAATTCTGATGAATTAAAATAACGTCATCATCGTCTTTCCATGTGGTGACAGAGTAAGTATATAATTCACCATCCCCTATCTCACACGTGGGTGATCGTACGAGACGACTAAGGGATATAAAGCGCATTAATTAATATCTATGTGAGCAAACTTAAAACAAAACCCTATACCTACTAACACGTCTGACCAGCGTGGTATAGTAGGTCAATTTCCCTCCCATTATGGAGGAGGCTCGAGCCCAACAGTGAGACATATATGAGCTGAGACTGCAAAAGTTATTGTCTTGGGAATGTAATTGTTGACCAAACGGCATTAGGTAAATTTGAGCCCGATCGATAAAAGCTGTTAATCGTCTTTTACGACATCCACGAGCAAAGTACAGGTTGGCAGTATTCGTAGCCTATACCGCACAGCAATATGTCTTATAAGCAATATCAAAAAATGAAAGAGAAACCTATATTTTATTATTTATACAGTCCGAAATATTAATTAAAATTTTATTACACTCATTAAAATAGGATAGTTTTGTTTATGTTTGATTTTGTTGTTACAAGCATCAGATTCATAAATTCGTAGTCACTGAACTAAGTCTTTGTAACGCGGGTGATTTTATAAGCATACAATTATCAGATACAAGTTACGGTCGGACAATAATTTTACTTAAGGATCGCGAAAAGAATTATTCGTCGGTATTTAATCATTTTGTGTGGTGACGGAGGAGTACAATTCACCACCTCCTTTTTTACCAGTAAGTGCTGTACTATGATTAATGGATATAATATGCATATAATATCTATGCAAGATAAAAAAACTTGAAATAAAACTTTATACCGGTGTATATATCGGTGTGGTGTAATAGGTCAATCGCCCCTTCTATTGTGGAAAAGGCTCCAGAGATGAGATAACTATTTAATCTCTCAAATTATGATATCGATTAGTAATATTTTTTTTTTTTTTCAAGTTTGATTGAAAGAAGCAATATTACTAAGTATTTTTGTATTACTTAGAAATACTAATACTTGGATGTTTCGAAGGGCATTACTTTTACTTAATTATTAGATACCGTTCTTTCTTTTTGAAAGAATTTTCCTCCAACTCCTAAGCGCTAAGGAGATGTACCTTCCATCACCAGCTCACCTAAATTAGATTATCATCGCCAGATGCAAATATTTGAATAGCTTTGGAAAATATATGAGACACGTAATATGTGCCTATAAAGTTTGATAGTTACTCTCCATTTCTATGAATTACCATCATCAGATCATGATTTGGTGATAATGAAATCACCTCGGGAGTTAACTTGAAAGAATACAGCTAAAGGTCTATGCGTGCGTATGATATTGAAAGAATTATCCTCCAACTCCTAACCGCTAAGGAGATGTACCTTCCATCACCAGCTCACCTTAATGAAATATTCACTGCCAGATTCAAATATTTGAATAGCTTTGAAAAATACATGAGACACGTAATATGTGCCTATAAAATTTAAGGGTTGCCCTCGATTTCCAAGAATTCCCATTATCAGATCATGATTTGATGACAATGGGACCACCTTGGAAGTTATCTTGAAAGAATACAGCTAAAAGTCTATGCGTGCGTATGATATTGAAAGAATTATCCTCCAACTCCTAACCGTTAAGGAGATATACCTTCCATCATCAGCTCACCTAAATGAGTTTATCACTGCCAGATGTAGATATTTGAAGAGCTTTTGAAAATATATGAGACACGTATATGTACCTATAAAATTTGAGGGTTGCCCTCGATTTCCATGACTTCCCATCATCAAATCATGACTTGGTGACAATGGGACTACCTCTGAAGTATACCCTTTAGAAAGAAAAAAGAATTTTGAAAATCGGCTCACAATTGACAAAAATATCGCTGAACATACATAAAAAAAAAATACATACAATGAAACATAGAACCTCCTCCTTTTTGAAGTCGGTTAATAATGAAAACTCTAACAACAATTTACATAAAAAACGAGGAAATTGCTATACGAGAAGCTGCTCAAAAACAGCATACTTATATTATCATTAAAACAAGCAAGAAAAGACACCAGTATCATCATGCTGCTCTTATGCGATATACTTATAAATTTACTACACAGGGGCAGCTTTACCTATAGTGCAGAGGGTGCGGTGCACCCGGGCGCCGGGTGTTAGGGGGCGCCGACAGCCGCTCGGGACACATAGAGCCTCCACTGTAACGTGCTGTAAGGTGCTTCCGCTCCGTGCGGAGGCACCTTACGCAGCGAGTGCTTAACAATTTATAAAAGTAGTGGGTGCATTATTTTATAAATTTGGGTAAGTTGCTTTGTCGCCATGTTCAAAGTAACTTCATATTCCAACCCGATCTCGTTTACTTGATTTCGTATCAAAACAATAAGACTAAGCATGCGACAACGCATTCCAGCGAGGTTCGGAGTTTAGTCGAACATCTTGTTAGTATCTACTTATTCCATTTTGTTCACGCATTCTGATGATACAAGAGGGCGTCGGGTTATTGATTGAGCCTGGGCGATATATGTGCTAGAGCCGCTTCTGTTAATATATATATAACTATATATATATACATATATATATATATATATATATATATATATACATATATATATATATATATATATATATATATATATATATATATATATATATATATACACTACCGTCCAAAAGTTTGGAAGCAGCAAGGTAAAATCGAATAAAACCAAACTAAGTCATTTAAATTTAAATGTATTGATAAAAAAATAAAGAACAAACAGAAACTAACTTAAACAAAATAAAAAAATAATATACAATGGTAAATTAGATTAAATTTTAGCTTCATCAAAGTGTCCACCTTTCTCCTTTATAATCTTCTCACATATTCTGGGCATTCTATTAATCAATTTTTTAAAATAATCTTTATCTAATTTGTTCCATTCGTTCTCTAATAGCTGCCACAAATGTTCTGAGCTCGTAGGACAACGACTTTTCACCCTCCTGTCAAGTTCATCCCAAACAAGTTCAATGGGAGAAAGATCAGGGGATTGAGATGGCCATTGCATGATGTTTAAAATGTTTTCAGCTTTTTTCTTGTTTAAAAAGTTCTGGCACAATTTAGACGAATGCTTAGGATCATTATCCTGTTGAAAAATGAATCCAGAACCAATGAGACTTAGTCCACTGGGTATGGCAGAATCTTGGAGAAATTTTAAATAGCCTTCCTTGTTTAATTTTCCGGTTATCCTCACAAGATTGCCGGGTTTACTGTTGCCAAAACACCCCCAAACCATGACATTACCACCACCATGTTTGATGGTAGGCACTGTACATGCCTCTGAAGCCCTCTCTTCTTTTGACCGGCGTACAAAGACACGTCTATTGGATCCGAAAATCTGAAATTTTGATTCGTCACTCCAAAGGACATTTTCCCATTGTTCTATAGTCCAGTTTTTATGCGCTTTTGCCCATTCTAGTCTATTTTTCTTATGTCGATTTGTTAGTTTGGGTTTTTTAGCAGCAACACATCCTCTTAATCCCGCAGACAGTAAGCGTCTTTTAACAGTAGTTGTTGAAATGGGTGTTTCTCGCGTATCATTCAGAGCTGCAGTGATCTGTGGTGCAGTTAAGCGTCGATTCCGTTTAGAAAGAACTCTAATGAAGTTGTCCTCTTGATTTGTTGTGGATTTGGGCCTACCAGATCTCTTTCTATCTTCATTTTTCCCCGTTTCTTGTTTTCTAGCAAGGGTATAGTGGACACCTTTACAAGAAATTCCGAGCCTTTCTGCGATTTGACGTTCACTGTATCCTTCCTCGCGTAGAGTGCAAATAGCGCTTCGCTGTTCAAGCGTGATTTGCTTGCGTTTTGCCATTTTCAGAAGAAAAAATACGGTCAAAGTAGTAGCCGATATCTTTCGAATACAGACAATGTTAATATCACAACTTTCACGTGCCAATGCTCAAGTGCGACTGAATAAGGTCTAAAAAAGTTAAAACCAGCAAACATTATCAATAAAACTACACCATTGCATAGGATAAAGTAGCCGACGGATTAAGTCATAAAACACGTGTTTCGTCAATATTAAGGAATTCCATAAAACTTGATGAATGTAGGATAATAATCCTTTTGTGTTTGTGTAGACAGTCGTAAAAGGTTGTAAAACTTAAGATTATTGCTAATTTTTACCGCTATTAGTCGGCATTTATTTGTTTTGTTTGAAAACAGGTGTGCTTCCAAACTTTTGGACGGTAGTGTATATATTCTACCATTGTCATATTGCTGAATTTTTATGTCAGGTCGTCTGCCTGAACGCAATTTTTTTTGTGAATGTAATCAGATGCCACAAATGGAGATTGACCAAGGTGGATATAAAATTTGTTAGCCGTTTTTTACGACACCCAAGAGCAATGTTGGTTGTATTCGTAGCCGCCGTTCCCATCCAAACCATCTGGAGCAACAACATAACCTACCGCTCTGACTCTCTCTATTGCTATTAGGACAGATCACCAGTATGCAACTATTCCTCGATGGACCCTAGGTAGCGCCTAGTACTATTTTAACTGCAAGAAACATGTGCATGTATCTGTGGACTTGAACGTAAAGCTTCTCAATAGGGGAATAAAACTATTATCATCAAGTTTAGTATTTCTAGTAAACTATTCCATAAATAAAAATCCCATTATCTGTGATTGCAACTATCTGAAACTGTTGAGATAATCATAAATAATTTCTTGTCCGAATTTGTCCGATAATCCAAAATAATTTGAAATCCATAACCGTATTAGATCTGAACTAACCGCAACAAACCAGTGTATGTTCAGTCACTTTCTTCTACTTGTTTTCAGCCTAAATGCGTCTTGCGTTCTTTTCCAAAAAAGGGAAATTAGCCTTTTATGGGCCCTGGCTACAGATAATTCTTTCACAGTGTGATATCATTGTTATGTCTGTATTTTTATATATATTCCTTAATCCTTATTATGATTATTTTTTCTTTAGGGACAAGGTATGGTCTGGTCACACCACGCCCGATTCATTTGCGGTGAGGGAAGAGACAGCGTGCAATACGGATTGTATTGCACGCCGTCTCTTCCATCTAGGCGATTCACCAGTACCAAGTCCTTATCTTTGGTGGAAATTTATACGATATCTAATTAAGGATAAGTTGTGATGATTCATTGTAATCTTAACTCGTCTTCTCAAGCAAAATATGATGTCCATATATATATATATATATATATATAAAGTAATGACAATAAACAAAAAATGAAAACTGCTTACAAAGTGGCTAATTACGGAACATTCGTATTCCAGAAAAAGCATTGCACGTTTAAACGGTTTGCGTATTAAATCCTGTGCTCTAAAAATAACCCACGACCGACCAAACGGGTATCACTTGCACAGCATGACACGTAATGCGATTATTCCACTGGGAGCACTTATTTGTTTAAGACTCGTGTGTACTGGGTCATTTCTTCTAAACATTGTAATACTGGTCAAACCCGATTTTGTAAAATTATAATGCAGAAGTCAGATTTTAAAGGCATAAAAATATTTGTACATATTTACGAGTAACATTGTTATTGATCATCCGTTTGTTGCCGGATTAAAAATAAAATGATCATTTCCTTTTTTCTCGTGTTTTTACTAACTACTAATTTCACTTTCTTCCCATTGTTTATTATTAACGAAAAATGTTTATTATTAAAAAAAATGTGGCATAAACTTACTAGTTTACTTAAGTTCATATTTATGTCACTATTAGGTACTACCTAATAGTGACATAAATATGAAATTAAGTAAAAACGGAACAGAGTTGCTATCGCCCTCAAAAAGCGACCGAATGGAGCCTCGGCTTTGACATCAATCTGGTTTGAAGAGTTTTTATAGCAGCATTCAGTTGTTATAACAACTGAATGCTGCTATAAAAACTCTAATATGCTGCGATATTATTGTTTATTTTAATTATATATAATTGATAATATCATAGACCAGAGAGGGATGCTCTCTGGTTTACTAACAAATGTCACATAGAAACGGCCCTGTGATAAACTTTAATTAAAATTCTTGCATAAATATAAATATTTAGACATCGGTAACTTTTAAATTAGATTTTAATTTGCAATTTTGTCTTGCCATTACATAACATATATGTTACTAATGTTAAAAAAGTGAACGTTTGTTCAGATTCTTGAATGTTAAATCGCAAACCGTTGAGCAGATTTGAATGAAAATTTGTACATAAATAGACCTGGATTAACAAATAAGTTATTTTCTATATATTAATGTGTTCCCTTGAGATAATAATCCCACTTTGGGAAAGTTAATAAAAATTCATAGAATTTAAAAAAATACAACTCCTCTTTAAAAGCGAATAATTGTAGATAGACTATAAAAACTCAGCATGGAATAGACCTAAATTATTGATGATACAACAAACTTTCTCAAGTGTAGCTTGCAATTATGAACGTTTATATGTGAATGACATGTTTCTGATTCTTTTACTAATTCGCCCTTTTGTTTTCAGACATTTTTGACTCACATGTACTTCCCGAAGGGGTAGGATAGAGACTCAAAATTACCACAAGCCATGGTCTTGATAACTTTCTATCCTATTGTCCAACTAGTGTTTATAACAAAAACCATTTATTTTTTTTATACTTTTAGCACATAACGGTGCATATTTTTTGTTGACTCATTATTTCGGAGATAGGACGGCCATTAAATAAGGATATTACAGACCACTTACATAAAAAGGATCTTTTATTACGGATTAGAATTTTTCTTTGTCTTTATCATGAGATCGGAAGCTTTTAAAACGTATTACGTAAATGATTTAGCATTAATGCTTTTTGTTTCTTACTAGATTAAATAATAATGACGACGATAAATATGTATTTTTATTACTCTATACAAATTTAGAAATAAATCAAGTCATTCATCACAATATAACTGAGTTCAATAATTAATAACATTCGAATTAAATACACAAAAAAACATCAAAATCTGTAAAGACTAAATACCCTAGTCCCAAACATATGTAAGTATAAAAGACTTAGTTGAAAAAAAAAATATAATCCAAATCTTGATGACGGTGATTTTATCACCAAGAATTCGAAAGTATAAATAAAATTTAACTCGTCGAATTTCCTAGAATTTACGTTCCTAGTTCCTCTAACTGTTAATCTAAATTGAGTTATTGGCAAAACCCAGTGAACGCCATTAAAAAAAGACCAAGAAATACTTTGTCATTATTATGACTTAAAAAAAGATAACTTGGGAATATAAGTAACCAATAAAGAAAACGAAAAAGTAATGAAATATTAATTTAAAAACATAGGTAGTGTAACAGCAAACTAGTTGAATACTGGAAAGGCATGAATACAATGTGTCCCCACCTCTTACTTCCCGTATTATCTCGTGGGCGAGTTTATAAATGAGCATTTTAGTGTAAACTTTAGTGACTGGTGGCAGGTAAACAATCGCTGAGCTAGATTAGCATCTAGCTACCTACCCATATCAGATATAAATATATTATCATTGGTTAGAATTTAGACATATTCTAGTAAAAAAAGACTTTGTTTTACTTAATTTAGCTTAAGTTTTTTTTCGCAATTTATACTGTTTCTAACGGCAAAAAGACATATTTACGAAGTTACTTTAGATGAGATAATTAGTTTGACAAAAATAGTGCCTCACATAATTTATCGACGCCCCATAAGTTCTACTAATTGTAATAGACTTTACCTACACTACATGGTTATCGTGGAATACATTATTTAACACGCTGGAGTAATTATATATAGCGTTATGTGAACGACAATTCTCACTTTTGGTGATTAAAAGTAATAACTAACCAAAAATAAATACATTTTATTGAAAAGTTTTTTTTTTAAATTGCTCTTGGTGGCAAACGAGCAAGCAGCACACCTGATGGTAAGTGTTACCGCCGCCTATGGATCTTTGCAATACCAGGGATACAGTAAGGCCGCTGCTTACCAAAAAAAATCCCAACCCACCCCAAAAATTCGGCTTCCAGGTGAGCAACAGCTCACCGAGCGAAGTACAGCAGCACGATGCCACTGCTCAGGCGTCGATTTTCTGCGAGAATGTGGTACTACCCCAGACGGACCGGCCCGCGGCTGTAGACGGAAAACTGTCAACAGCGTGGTCCTACCACTATATAGATTTTTTTTTTGTGCAATGGATTTGTGTGGTGTATGGTAGTGGCTACGAATACTACCAACACTTACTTTGCTCCTGGGACGAAAAGACATCTAACAGTTTTACATCGACCTGGGCCAACTCTATATAATGCCGTTTGGTCAACAATTAAATTCAGGGCGTCAGGCAGGCGACCGGTCATAAATCTCAAACTAATAACTTTTGCAATATTATTTTTGAAAATTACATACTGCGTTGCTCCCAAGTCAGTCATTGGAGATAAGAACAGGATGATAATGACTGGCAATGAATTTGTATTGAAATGTAGGTTAAAATTTAATAACTAATACCGGAGCGGGTAGATGTAAATTTCTGTAATAACGATGACGTATTGGACGTTATACACATTAGTTCTCGCGTGATCATGAACTCCTCAAAATGTTCGAGACGTCGGGCAATTAAAAATCAAATATAAACGCCATAAAAACTTCAAAACAATAAAACTGTTTCAGTTGCATAAACCAGGACAAAAATTTTTCAAGGTATGTATAACATAAAATAAAAAAATATATATATGGACCAGATCAAACAAACGACCCCTGATCGAGTTACTACTAGAAGCGTCATCATTCCCTTCAACTACATTAGAGGAAGAGAAGGATCACGGGACCAAACCAAACAGCTCCGATCTAATCCATCTAGGAACAAACCTCCTCACCGCTCTTTTGTTGTAGCACCTTAAACAGTTAAAACACCTTTAACTGTTCTCTCTGCCTACCCTGCAAGGGATATGGCGTGATGATATGTATGTATGTATGTACCTTAAACAGCTCGTTGGTACGTAGCCAAATCATAACAGGTAAAAAAACACACTCAAACACAAACTTACTTTAAAATCTATCAGGCGTTTTAAAATTATATGACAAACAGGGAGCAATGAAAAAAATCCTGGCTATCTTAATACTTGGTAGCTATGTATAGTTACGTGCTTGTACTATTAAGCGCGCCGCCCTGTCATATTATATACTACCCTCAGTGGCGGACTAAGCGCGTCAGAGGGCCGCACAGTGGGCTGAAAATCGCGTTTCATAGACATTGAAACTTGAGTTATAATGTATAATTTTTTTTGTGTGGAAATGGATTCGCCTGATCATTACTATACTATATAATGTTATATGAGATAATTTGGTTAACAATTAAACGAGTTATCATTTTTTTTTAGAAAAAAATGTATGGAGCTGACTTGAAAAATGGGAATAACTCTGAAATCGCAAGGTTGGCCGTTATATCCTCGCAGATGTATATAGTAATAATTATTTATGATTTTTTGACATACTTCATATTACGGCAGAACTTGCAATATTTTTTTTAAAAATCGTCTAAGTTTTTAAATTTTTGTATTTTTTCTAACTACTTTACTCCTTGATAACTACTTTTACTTGTACTTTTATTTAATAATAACGTTCAATTTCTTCAAATATGCATGTATTAAGATCTAGCTTACACACAAAGAAGTGTAAGATATCACGTTAGTCCGTTGTACATAAACGCTCAATAAAACTACGTGGTAATAATGAATTATCTTTTGAATATAAGTTATGTGAGCTAGTCATCTCTAATTCTTAAATACTGTAGTATTACTAAATGACCTCTCAGAATCGAATCACTTCTAATATCACTATATAAGTACCTTCATTATACATAGGGAATTGCTTGGTAAAAGAATAAAAGTACAAATACAAAGGAATAAAATAATGTTGTTAATTGTGAAATTAGTACAGATAATTAGGTAATGTCGTGAACACCATGTATTTAAGAAGAGAATTATATTTGCCTAATTACCCTCTAAAACATCAAATACTCAATAGCAATAAACAGTCAAAATTGAGATGGTAATTTGAGTTCATTTTGAGTATTTCTACCGCTAACATTTTTTAATATTCTTGTAAGTTGTGATTCTGAATAATGGAAAGTTTAATTACAAACTTGGACTTGTAACAATACTGAGTAGTCATAGATACTATTTCCTTTGATAACGAAGTATTGTTCAATTCACTAGTGGTTCGATAGTGTTCTAGCGTTTCTGAGGAAGACAGTGTTACATTCAAGGAATTTTGTGGAAGATTCACACGAGCTGTTCAAAAGAGGTGGTTGAGATCCAAACGCTATCCCGTGAAAATTTAGACGATACTACACTAATTGGCTTTAGACAAGTATTGACTGGCCAAGCTGCGTGCAAACTAATTTACTCACCCTACAAGCTTTCAAAGAAAGCATGAGTAACCTTTACTATCAACGTCAACGATGCTATCGGTTTCAACAATGACAAAAATCTTGGAAGGCCTTTCAAGATCTAAGCAATAAGCAGAAGAAGAGAAGGTCTAACGAACATGAAGGCGAAAAATCTATTGAGTTAGCATATTCAGCTGCAGCACTCTTGACAGAAGATGGTCATAAAGATATTGCATCCGTTATTGAGTATATACATGCTCAAAGACCCACAAGCAGCAGCAAAATTCAAGGAAATAATGAAGAAACCAGATTTTTCATCATTATTTTCTGCAGAAAAGCACCCGGATTGCTATTTTCATTAAAACTCTTGAAATGGCAATAACTACACCAATTTGAGGGAAACTTCAATTCGAGAAGGTTCTGAAGTTGTACTTCCGTCTCACTATAAAGTACAAAAGGCTAAGCTGCAGTGTTACTCTCCAAAGAACTTCCGTGACTGAAACGGAATCTTCAGCTAAAATTGCATTTCAAGGAATTCTGGATTTAATGGTAAACTGGATTCTAGAAAATCTTCTTGGTATCCTTATAGCATAGAAGGCCAGAAATTTATTTTAATATCAATGTAGGGATTTGACGTTGCATCTAACCAAAGTCGATATAAACAGGTAATGGACAGTGAGCAAAATGATTCAGCAGCATATTCATGACCTTTTTGTTTCCACTAAAATTGACAGCTGGAGGTGAAACAATATGGAAGAATTCAAAACCCTCCTCATCTACATATTGTCGTCCAATGCAGTTCAGAAAAAACTAAAATTGATAATGAAATCAAAGCACTGAAGGGAGGTGGAGTCAAGAGTCTCCGAAACCGGCCAGCGTGTATGAAGAGAATTATGAATGTTGAGGAAGCGAGTGAAGTATGCAAGGATAGAGTTCTCTGGCACTCTGTTCTGCCTACCCTGCAAGGGACATGGCGTGATGGTATGTATGTATGTAAATCAAAGCACTGCTCCCCACAAAATACAAAACAAATGAGGTCAGTCACCAAAGACAGAGACAGTGTTTTCTGGTGTATATGAATTTGGATTATCATCATTACATGCCCGCATGAATGTGATGGAATGCCTTCTACATATAGCCTAGCGTCTTGATTTTAAAAAGTGGTCTGCGAGAGAAGAATATCGCAAACGGTTGTTAAAGTTAAGAAAAAAACTTATCCAAGATCATTTTAACAATGAACTAAATCTTTTAGTCGACATCGTTAAGCAAGGATCTGGCATGACTAATGACGGTAATACTGCGAGAAGGTTTTTTGAGTTGCCTGACAAAACTGGTGCAATTACTGGACTAGACAAAAACTTAATACGTAGGTTTGCTGTGATTCTGCAGGCAATCACTTCTAGTGAGATTATAGATGTTTCGAAATTTAAAGAATACGCCAAAATAACAGCAAAGAAATATGTAGAACTATATAATTGGTATTACATGTCGTCGACAGTCCACAAGTTGTTATCCATAGAGATGACATAATCGCAGATAATGCTATTGTACCAATTGGTGGTCTTTCAGAAGAAGCTCCAGAAAGCGCGCAACAAAGATTTCAGGAGGTTTAGAGAACACCATTCTAGGAAAAGAGCAGGCAAACCTCTAATGAGAATATTCTCAATATGCTTATCTCATCTGATCCCCATTTTACAGTAATAAGACAAAAGCTGGAAGCTTATAAGAAACAAGCATACTTTAGTGAAACATTAGACCTACTTAACTGCAGGAACCTTATATGGAGTGTTTGGGTGTAATGGAAAACATAGAATCCGATTCCGAAGTGGATTCGGATGGTGATGAGGAATATTACATGCATCTTTGAAGAATTATAACGTTATTATTAAATAAAAGTACAATTAAAAGTAACTATCTAAAAATCATCGATATATATGTACTACGTACTAGATTTCGCGTTCCGAACACTTGCTTTGTTCGACTAAGCTGTGCTGCAATCCGTATACCTCACTTTAGTGTGACTGCGACCATCATGGACTGTAAGTGTATACAGAGCAGCGTTGTTAATACGATAATTTGAATAATACCAATCAAAACTTGCACATGTGGATGTGAAAAAATTCTTTATTTAATTAAGTAAAATGTTTTGTTGTTAAAGTGTACAAATAGGTAATAATATCGAATTAGCACAATAAAAAAAAATATTCTACATTTAAATGTCACGCCATCTTTAATAATAGACTAAAGCCCGCAGATGTTCAATTACACTGGTTAGAGGTAAAAATGTGTGACTAAAAGTCTGTGACTTGACGTAGTGTCTAGAAAGTATTTTGATTATTTATATTCTTTTTCCTTTAGTTTGTGTTATCAGTTGATACTTATTTGTCAAAGATCAAACAGGTTGGTATAGGGTTCTATTTCGAGTTTTCCTTCTCTTGATAGTATAGTAGTATATGCATATTATATCGTTTAAAGGCGACCTTTTACGATATCCACGACCAAGACAGGTAGTAATGAATTGTATTCTTATTCCGTCATCACACGGATATTCAAAACTATTGTCGTATGTTAAAGCAAAGTTTATATAAACATATAATAGTTCATTTTCTTTTATAATTTACTATTATTATTTATTTAACTACTGAATAATACACTTTGAAATAGAGTATGCTGTATGAGTTCTAATGAATGTTTGTAGGTACAAAAACCGTGTCACTTCTGCGGTGTAACATCTATAGTTAACACACTTTGTTACATAACGTTGAACGAAACGCGTAAGTGCGCATGAAATGCCTACATCTTACGACGTTTTGGTCGCGAGAAAATTACAACTATAAAGCGATCTAGCGCTCTGTGCTTCAATGTTCGTGTTAGATTGCCTATTTATTCTTTTAGCGCTGCAGCGGACTTTAGTTTAACTGTTACCAAAATGGAACAAAATATTTATTCGGGATAGCTTCTCTATACATATAACTCTATGCTAAAAATAAAATAATTTGAAACCTTTGACGATTTTTAAAAAAAATATCGCAAGTGCTGTCGTAATATGAAGTATGTCAAAAAATCACAAATAATTGTTACTATATACATCTACGAGGATATAACGGCCAACCTTGCGATTTCAGAGATATCACCATTTTTCATGTCAGCTCCATTACTACATTTTTTTCTAATAAAAATTATAACTCGTTCAATTGTTAACCAAATTATCCCATATAACATTATATAGTATAGTAATGATCAGGAGAACCCATTTCTACACAAAAAAATTATACATTATAACTTATGTTTCTATGTCTATGAAACGCGATTTTCAGCCCACTGTGGGCCGAGGCGGTAGAGCAGAATGAGGCCCCCCCACCATTAAAAAAAATGAAGTTTTACAAGCTTTTTAATCAGTTCACATTTGTATGTATAAATAAATGTTAGTTTACCTATTTCGTTAAGAAGCGAAATTTAAATTCGACTTAAATTATTTAGCCTAAATAAACATACATACCTAACAATATGGAATGGATATGGGTGAGAAAATAAAATACGAATCTAACGCCAAAAAGAAAAAAAATAAAGTAAATATAGATTTTTAAAAATAATATTTTATGTATTGATTAAAAGAACAGAACATATAACATTAAATTCCCTCATTTTTTTTTACAATCGCTACAACCGCCTAATGCAACTCTTACATTATACAAATATGTCTTATGTTATACAAATGTACAGAGACTTTGCCATGATGAGCCTCACGATGAGGACAAGTATATACCTACGTCCCTAATAAATATACGCTACAAATAAATTAAGGACCACTCGCGAAATACAAGAACTGAAGTAATGTAGGTACTCGTAGGTGCATGTTGACCAAAAAACTACGGATTATAATTTCTAGGCTAAAAAAATTATGCGTGTGTACAAAATACACATATCAGAAGTGAAACTTTAGCAAACAATTTTTTTAAATCTATTTTACATACACCAACCAATAGCGTGTACTCTCTTCTTCACTTTCTCTCTCTCTCTCTCTCTCACTCTCTCACACAAAAAAAAATTACCCTCATGCGCGCAAAAAGTTTCCCTTCAAAAAACGATGGCGCGTAACGAAAAAATGTGGCGCGTAACCGAAAAATGTCACGGTAATTTTTTTTCCAACGCCAATAAAGAAGTATCACTTCAATAATACAAAGAATTACTTTTTCCAAATACTCGAAAATGCAACAACTCAACTATGAACTCGTTTACTTTTATACCGCAACAAAAGTCAAAAATACTTTTAAATTATATTCCTTTGAAAGGATAAGCTCGTGTTTAATACTTTACAATTTAAAAAAAGGCTTATCCGCTCGCGAATATATCAGAACACACTTTTTTTTTGCGGTCTACTATGGATGCGTCTCGCCCGGCCAAATCGGTTCAGGGACCGGTCGGGTGACGGAAGAGACGGCGCGTGACCCCATAGACCCACCATGCAAACTCCTCTCTTTGCCGTGCGAGCAATAAACCTTTAAATATCAACGTAATGAAATTTAATATATTTTAATGACACCAATTATATATTTTTCTACGTAAATAGAATGTGGTGAATGTAAATGTAGGCGTACAGGAGTGATTTATTTGCACTTGATTCATTCAGGGATTCCTGGGAAAAACGGAAATTCTCCCAGCGTATTGGACGCGCTCAGCAAAGTTAAAAGAATTAGTGCCGCGTAAAAAAGGTACTAAGCACATTTCTTAAGTCTTGTGTAGGATTTGATCAGGGGAACGCGGAGGCATTTTGGGGCCCCTCAAGACTGGAGGCCCAGGGCGGGACGCCTCTTCCGCCCCCCTGTTAGTCCGCCACTGACTACCCTTTACCGTTTCAGCCTTTCAGCTAGGTCTCTATATCCTACATTATGAGAAGCCGATATAATTTTAATTGTTAAACTGTACTGCACTATGTCGAAGCTGTATTTACATAATATTTATTTAGATCAATAATCCTTATCATTCACAGCTCGCGTAAATAAATGAATGCGTGAATTTTGATCGCCTTTTTAAACGCAAATGTAAATCTCAAATATTTGACATATTTCAAGAACTATCAAAACATGTCAAATTCAAATGACACTATAATTATGATGCAATGACAGTCACTGTTTTGGTTTCCTCTATCTGTCTTTCGTCAATTACTGTTATCGCTAGTAAATAATTGTAATTTAATCAAAGCAAAACTGATTACCATTATAGATAACGTATATTACCTAACGTATTACTAGCAACTAATCAGAATATTGCATAGGGTTTAATTCGAAAACATGGCATGTTTAACTACAAAAAATGCTAATTTATTTTTAAGATTAATTAAAAATGTGACGAATAACACGAAGAGATTGTCTTCACATTTTACTTATTATCCTGACAATGAAGCCCCAGTAGAAGGTATGGTTATATTACTTCCAATATTTCTATTTTATTATATTCTCTATATCATTTGTATTTTTCTTCATTAATTTCCTTATGGTAAATCAAACTTCACAAATCGAACGTGTCTAAAGGTAGTTTAAATATTAATATCGCTCTGTCGGCCTTCAGAAATTTAATTTCTTTTAATTATTTTTTTACACAATTAACTATATACAAGTGACTTGGCCAGGTTTTTCAATTTGAAATTTGAGTAAACATTATTCAACATAACTCTATATTTATTTGGCTTTCAAGTAACTTTAAGGTTATTCTTATTATGAAAATTTTCTACCCAAACTATGAGTTTATACTTAGATGATCTATTGTGTGAATAGATTATAGTTTTTCCAAGTGGTAAAAGAGTAAGAATACAACCTAGCATCCCTTTCTGATCTATTTACCATTAAAGTTGACTAAGGAATAACAACTGATATTATTAAAAAAACAAAACAATATCAACCAATGTGTACTAGCATTGTGTGGTACTTTAACTCCCTCTCATTGTGGATGAGGCTTTTGGACTTTGTAATCGGTCATATAACATCTATGCGAGAGAAGGAAAACTCAAAACACAACCATATACCAACATGTCTGACCAGCGCAGTATAGTAGGTTAATTTCCCTCCCATTACGGAAGAGGCCCGAGTCCAACAGTGGGACATTTATGGGCTGTGATGATGATGATGAATCGGTCATCATAATTGAATTTGCATTATTATATTGCTGTATCAAGGACCAGCACTAATTCCTTTGGTTGTCTGCTTGATAAAAATACATGTACCTGATTTATTTCCTCTCAAATATTATTGATGGATGATGCCATACATTTCTGATTGTGCATAAAATTTAAACAAATTAATCCAATTTGTTCAGAATAATGTATACTACACTCACAAATTACATATAGTGGTCACAGAGTACAATAACAATTCATTAAACTCTTTCTAGCTTATCCGTGTGGTGACGGAGTAAGAATACTATTCATAACCATCTTACCCATGGGTGATTGTACGAGACGACTAAGGGATATAAAATGCATATAACATCTATGCGAGAGAAGGAAAACTCGAAACAAAACCCTATAGGTACCAACATGTCTGCCCAGCGCGGTATAGTAGGTTAATTTCCCTCCCATTACGGAGGAGGTCCGAGCCCAACAGTGGGACATTTATGGGCTGTGAAGATGATGAAGAATACAATACCATTTTATTTTATGTATGACTTAGTTGTTAGCCACAGACGGCTATGACAACTTTACCCGGACTGTGGGTGAGTGCTGAGGTCTCTTAACCCGAGATCTAACCATCTGTGTCAAAAGTAGGATATAGTAGGTGGATCCCCCTCATATTATGTAGGAGCCTCAAGCTTAGCAGTGGGACATATACAAGCTGAGATAATGAATATAAGATAGACTTGAATATAATGTAAGGAGCAGGTTATAAATGTAAAAGACAAATCTGAGATTTTTTTTTTTTTAATATTTTCTTTTAGGCGAGACGACAAAGATGAATATGATGCAAGCCATCAACAATGCCATGGATCTCACTCTCAAGGAAGATTCTACAGCTGTGCTGTTTGGTGAAGATGTTGGTTTTGGTGGTGTATTCAGATGTGCGCTAGGATTACAAGTAAGTGTGAATTTTCATCACCAATTGATGCTTGCCTGATGTCAACTCTTCTTGCGCATGTAATTGTTGATCAAATCAAATCAAATCATTTATTATGCATAAGCCTCATAGGGGGGCACCTAAATATTGTCTTTTATATTGTTTTTTAAAATTAATTTTAATTAATCTACCTCTGGATGGTAGGCAGCCACAAACTGAGAAGACCCGGCAAGAAACTCAGTGGGCTCGTCATTTTTTTTTTTTTAAATTATATTATACCACCAAAGACCAAAGCACATCAGATGGTGTAGCTCAGATCAATATAAAGCTCTTAGTCATCTTTTACGACATCCAAGGCTTTAAACGGTTGGTAGCTTGGTAGTATTTGTAGTTGCCACCATACAGCATGTATTTTATGACACCATAATTATTATTATTAACCGGCGAGCGTGTATGAAGAGAATTATGAATGTTGAAGAAGCGAGTGAAGTATGCAAGGAGTTCTCTGGCACTCTGTTATCTCTACCTTCCCTGCAAGGGATATGGCGTGATGATATATATGTATGTATGTATAATTATTAATGACGGCAATATCAACCGGGAAATTAGTAGGAGAATGAATGCAGGCTGGATGAAATGGCGACAGGTTTCGGGAACAATATGCGACGCGCGGATGCCCCTTAAACTTAAGGGAAAAATTTACAAGAGTGTCATTAGACCTGTCGTTATGTATGGATCTGAATGTTGGGCATTGAAAAAGACGGATGAGAGACGATTGCATGCTACTGAGATGCGTATGTTAAGATGGATGTGTGGGGTGACAAGACTAGATAAGATACGAAATGAGTATATTAGGGGAAGTTTAAAAGTAGCACCAGTGATAGAGAAGTGTAGGAGCGCGAGATTGTCTTGGTATGGACATGTGATGAGGAGGGATGAAAGGCATGTGACAAGGAGGGTTACCAATATGCTTGTGGATGGGCGTAAGAGTCGTGGGAGACCCAAAAAAAGATGGATGGATTGTGTAAACGAGGATATGTGTATGAAAGTTGTGAGTGCAGATATGACGGCTGATAGAAGATTGTGGAAGGCAAGAACGTGTTGTGCCGACCCCACTTAGCGTGGGATGAGGGCAGGCAAATGATGATGTATAATTATTACACATGTGACATAATAATTATTAAGTTGAGTTGATAATGTGACATTATCATCACTGGGTCTGACTATCTTAAAAGCTGACTAAGGCTGTACCAGGGCAGTAGGTAGCAATTGGTATTAAAAATGTGGGTCAAAATTTAATAACTGATACTGTTGTAGATATAAATAACGATGACTTATTGAACGTTAGACATCTTAGTCCTCCCGTGACCATGAACGCTGTACAGTGTTTGAAACGTCGCGAAATAAAAAATCAAATACAAACGCTATAGAATCTGTAACAATAGGTTTGTTTCAAATGTGTAATACTCGCGGAAGCATCCAGAAATCATTAACTACAGCCTGTATAATGTGTAAACATTGTCGGGTAGATGGCACACGTCTCCTTTAAAGACGAAAATATAATACGAGCCGCAAATTGAATATCATATGACAGCTCACGCTTGTCTAAGTGGTAAGACGATCGGAACGGATTGCCCTTATGGAGGCCATACACGCTAGGTTATGCATGATGGTTTTAACTGTGCATGCATAACCGACAGGCATAACCGTGTTTCATATTATGGAGGCCATACACGCTAGGTTATGCATGATGGTTTTAACTGTGCATGTATAAACCGACAGGCATGCCCTAGCGTGTGTATGATAAAACTGTACAGTTATCTTTGCATATACATGCAACCGAGCAAATATCAAAATTGATATTTTTGCCGCTCGGTTATGTTTGCGCGCGAGCATAACCGAGCGTGTGTGGCGGTCCGGCGAGCTTGCCTGACACAGTTCTCTGTTTTTAATTGTCGTACTACGTAGTTCAACTGTGAAGTAGGCATCCTATACATACCGTCACGTAGCTCAACTGAGATTTAATGGCAAAAGTGTGCATGCAAACCCTAACGTGTATGTGTAATATGAAACTCGGTTATGCCTGTCGGTTATGCATGCACAGTTAAAACCATCATACAAAACCTAGCGTGTATGGCCTCCATTACACATACACGTTAGGGTTTGCATGCACAGTTTTGCCATTAAATCTCAGTTGAGCTACGTGACGGTATGTGTAGGCAGTAGCGGTGTTAGGGTAGGGCGAGGTTGGGCGACCGCCCAGGGCGCCGGGTAAAAAAGGGCGCCGCAGGCCATTCTCATAGTTCGAGGTCTACTTAGTCGTAAAGTCTTGAATTGCAGTTGGAGGGCGCTGTAAAAATCTCGCCCAGGGCGCTGGTAGTGTTAAAACCGGCACTGTGTGTAGGATGCCTACTTCACAGTTGGACTACGTAGTACGACAATTAAAAACAGAGAACTGTGTCAGGCAAGCTCGCCGGACCGCCACACACGCTCGGTTATGCTCGCGCGCAAACATAATCGAGCGGCAAAAATATCAATTTTGATATTTACTCGGTTGCATGTACATGCAAAGATAACTGTACAGTTTTATCACACACACGCTGGGGCTTGCCTGTCTGTTATGCATGCACAGTTAAAACCATCATGCATAACCTAGCGTGTATGGCCTCCATTAGGTGTGGGATCGACTCCCACGTGTGACATTCTTTTTTCGCTCGTAATCAAGTTTTTATAAATAATAGGTTACTAAATGCTAAATTTCAGTAATTTGAACTACTGAACTGCAGTCTGTTAAGTGTTTCGATTGTTGGGCATGCTAATAAATGGCTGGATGAAAAAATAATTATGTATAATATTTATGTTTTCAGGAAAAATATGGCAAGGATCGTGTGTTCAATACCCCACTCTGCGAACAAGGTATTGCTGGTTTTGGTATTGGTCTAGCAACTGCCGGAGCTACCGCCATAGCTGAGATACAATTTGCTGATTATATATTCCCTGCTTTTGATCAGGTATGTAATAAATGAGTAATATGATATTAGTGGAAGGGCCACTGACTTTTTTTATATAGAACATTTTATTTGAGATCATGTCTTGTCCCAAAATCAATAAACAATTTTCGATTCAATCAGTTTTTTAATCCCGCTTAAAAATCATGTAATATTAAAAATAATTGTATTCTAACGTAATTCTTATAACACCACCCGCTGAAGTCGTAATAACTGCTTGAGATATGTCCAGAGGAAGGGACAGCAGTACTGTCATATATAATTTATAAATCTCAAATTTACATGCATTCAAAGGTTTCTGCCATACTTACTATAGCAATTTAATTAATCTTAAGGATCACATATATGCCCCGTTAAAATAATTTCTTTCCAACTCCTGTTTAACTTTTCTAGTTAAATTTGTTGCGGGGTCACGAGACAATTAAAAGCGTTTCGCGGGACTTCCTTAAGGGTAGACCGCCGGGTGGGTCATTGAAGAAAAAGACCGCGTTCCAGTTACCCACTCGCATGGTGGCGGTGTCGAGACGTATATGTAGGGCAGGTCTATGGGGTCGTGTGCCGCTTCTCTGTCGCCCCGGACAGATTGGCAGGGCGTGACAAACCGTAGCCCGCCGCCAAAAATAAAAAGGTCAACCCTCGCTATCGGCTATAGACAGAATTGCGGATACTGGCTTACAGAAGTTACAATGGTGGGTACTTCTATAAGCTTATTCGTCGTCGGTTAGATCTACAACCAGGACAATACTTTGTACATACATACATACCATCACGCCATGTCCCTTGCAAGGTAGGCAGAGAGAACAGAGTGCCAGAGAATTCTATCCTTGCATACTCCACTCGCTTCCTCAACATTCATAATTCTCTTCATACACGCTCGCCGGTTTCGGAGACTCTTTGACTCCACCTTCCTTCAGTACATGACCGATCTGGTCTAACAATACTTTGTGCTATTCACAAATGGGAGTACATACATACATACATATCATCACGCCATATCCCTTGCAGGGTAGGCAGAGAGAACAGAGTGCCAGAGAACTCTATCTCTGCATACTTCACTCGCTTCCTCAACATTCATAATTCTCTTCACACAAATGGGAGTCTAGGTGTAATTTGTGATTGTTAATTATTTATTTGTTAAGTCCTCTTCAATACAAGGATTTCTTTCTTAAAGCATCGTGATGTTTTTGACCACACCATAACCCGTCACCAAAAAAAGGTTGTTGACTTAAAAAAAAAACAGTATAAATTGGTTGCTTAATAATTTTTCAGATAATAAATGAAGCAGCTAAGGCTCGTTATCGTTCTGGTGGACAGTTTGATTGTGGCGGCCTCACCATACGAACCCCGTGTAGTGCAGTGGGACATGGTGGGCTGTACCATTCTCAAAGCCCCGAGGCTTTCTTCGCACACGTGCCTGGCTTGAGGGTATGTTTTCTTTTCTTAATTCAAAATATTGCATTTATCTATATAATTATTACTGTTGTAGTGTTGAATAGTTTGTTTGAATGCACTAATATCATGAACTACCGTTTAAAATTTAACAATGAATGCATATGATAACTGGGAAAATTTCAGATTCAGAGTCGATAGTTAATTTATGTAAAAACTTGATTACGAGCGAAAAATGATTGTCACACATGAGATAGGAACCCACGCCTATTGGAAATCCGTTCCAATCGTGCTACCACTTACACCAGCGTGACCTTGTATAACATTCAATTTTCGCTTCGTATTATATTTTTGTCTTTAAAGGAGACGTGTGCCATCTACCCGCTAATGTTTACACATTGTACAGATTTAATACTCTAACTTTGCAGTTAGAATTGTATTAAACGATGATACAACCCTATTATTCGAATTACTGAAATTTAGCATTTAACATGCTTGATTATTTATAAAAACTTGATAACGAGCGAAAAATGATTATTAATCAAGTTTTTATTAATAATCAAGCATTTAAATTACTGAAATGTAGCATTTAATATGCTTAATTATTTATAAAACCCGATTACGAAGCGAATAAATAATCAAGCATGTTAAATGTTAAAGAGGAATGCCCAAGTGACTAAGGAAAATAGTATCGGTATAAATATTACAGTGACAAGATGAAAACCACTGTCTAAGATTCTTATTAGTATGTAGTTTAAATAAAAATAAACATCATATGGGTAATTTGCCGGGTTTCTGGGCAATCGAGGGGTGAACTTTGTAGTTAAAAACTTATTACTTATCTTTTAAATAATATGAAGATTAGCATCTATGCTATTACTTATAAAATATAAATAGATATGCATGAAATGCATTATTACCACATATTTTAAGAAGTTTTAGAGGATATGGGGTTCTAAGCCTCTATTTTTAGGGGTGAACGTCAGGAAGGAAATACCAACGACGACGAGTTCTCAAAGCACTCTTTATTCTAATGAGTCACAAGACCGACTGTGTCCGACTGACTGATTTCATTTCGTTAGCGTTCTTACTTATTAACTAGTACATAATAAAATGCTAATGTCAGCATAATGTAGGTGTGTGCGTTACACGCTACAAAGTTATTTATAGTAACAAGTATTCCAGTAGGAGGAAACTAAGTACGTACCTATATTTTGCTAAAAGAACTGTCGAAAAATAGCCTATACATTACGGTTGTGTAGGTATAATTAGTCACAATCAAATAAATACTCATTTTAATCAAAACAAAGCTTTATTAAAACAACATGGTTTATTCTATATTTTCGTAGGTGTATTCTTCAAAAATGTCATCTAAAAATGGCGCTGGTGCAGTGATATCATTATGCCGTCCCCAGCTCAAATACCAGGCAATGGTCATCACATGCGCACAACAGCCAACTGTACGCCTGTCCACCAAACAGCTACAATAGTAGCCAGAGATGGCTCTCAGTGTATTAACTGTGTCTTCATTTCTATTTATTAACAGATATGTGTAGTATGAACGGCTGCTTACGTGTCTGGATTTGATTCTCCCACGAATTATATAATTGTTCACACCCAGAACAAGCGGTATGTCGTCTTCTATGACATTATTTATTTGCACAGTGTATATGCCATTTTGTCGTACATGTTCTCCGTAGTATGATCTTGCCTGCTTGAGCTGGTATGTGCCAAGAGCTAATTTTTTTAAGTCATCTATTGTTAGCCTTGGAAAATTATTCAAGTGAGGATGGTTCTCATCTATATTAATAAATCCTATGCGTCTCCTGTTCAAATGTTCTGCTTCAACTACATCAGCTAGATGATTTAATCTCTGCCGGGCTATTTCTAAATATTCCCTGTGTACAGGTTTGTCTTCAAGGACAGGGCGAAACTTGTTAACAAGAGCACAACCAATCCTGAAATCCTCCATGAGATGTTTTATAGCTGTATTGAAATACTCCTGTCTGAACAATTTAAAATCTTGTTTCAATCTGCCATTAACAATCTCAACAACCCATCTACACATTGTGACACAACGTGATTTGTTGGCTTGCTCTGTAGTGAGTTGGTGGTGGCCCTCCAATAAGGATTCAGGTAGATGTGTTTGATATCCATATTCCTGTAGGTGTGTCACTACATCTCTAAAGCCTCTGTCAAGGATAAAAATATCTCCTTCTCTAAAATATTGACGCATAGGTCCATCGGACCTGCTAAATTCTGTTCTCATAATTGTAGCATCATTGGTTGTTGCTTTATATGGTCCCAAACAATCTAATATGTGACCGTTACAGCATACAATCATGAATGGTTTCACTAGGTTGGTATATTTATGCAAACTGTATGTCTGTTTCTGGAACAAATAGTTGCTACTACTTTGGACATAGATATATGTAGCATCACATATAGTAATGGCTGGTTTGGTCTCTGCAGGCATCGCTAGGTTTCCATAGAACCCCTCAGGTATTAGTGTATTGATTGCTGCCACTTCTTGAACAGTCATATGACTGAGACCCAAATAATGAGGTACTAAATGCAATGTCATAACATCTCGCACTTTATTCATGTACCGCTCGAGTGTACTTCTCGGCATATTAAATAGGCCACACAACCTCTCATTGCTGTCTCCACTTCTTAGTTTAGTTAAATAAATACACAGTGCTACACTAGCATCTGGCACTTCATTGTGTAATTGTGGAATATTGATCATTAGTTCATAAAACTGTACAGCATTTAGACCTAACCAGTAATGACATAAGTTAGGTTGGATCATGTGGACATTACTAAAATTAATCTGCTTTGTTGACAGTCCTTCCAACATAAGTAGTAGGTTATCCATTTGAGGACCAGTGAAGTCAGAATAATTGACTTGTAACTCATTCCAGCAGTCATTATCCAAATGAAAGTTACAGATCCGAGCACTTTGGGGTACATAAATTCGATAGCGGCTCAAAACTTCTTCTTTCAATGCTCTAGGTATTAATAGCCTTTCAGTATTTCCACAGTTAGTAAAAACACAATGTCTAGTTGATGCAGCTGCACGTTTATATGTCTGTGATATTATTTTTGGCAGTTGTTGCCTTCTTTGAGGCTGGTATAGGTGGTGCTGTGGTAATGCTGGTGGGTCAGGAATATGTACAGCAATGTTTTCGTCACCATGTACGGGTGGATCAATATTTTCTACAGGTACTGCTACATCAGGTGCAGCAACTTCCACAATAGGTACAGGTTCATCATCGGGCTGATTCATATGATGAGCATCATATTGCAAATGCCGTTGTATGGTCCTCTTAGCTGCCATCCAACATGCTCGGCATACTCTATCCAAATGATGTATCTGAACAAGAAAAATTAAAAGTTAGGATTGGTTAACAGTAAGGATTAATATGTAACTTATATATATATATATATATATATATATATATATACAAATATAATATAGACACTTGCCTATTGACAGCAATTACTTGTCAACACTACAGTTATGCAAGATTTTGTAAATAAATCTATTGTCTTGTATATACAATATTATTTAGGAGAATAGGTGTTTAATTTATTTAAAAACTAATAAAATTATCAAATAAAACTTTAAACTAGATTACTGATTATTAATCACAAAAGTATTGAAACTGTACTATATATCATTTCAAATGATATCTAATTAGGAGAGGATGTTTAAAGCAAAGGAATAATTGATAAACAAAGCTGGCATATACATATAAATACTTAATCATTTGATTTGTTTACATACCAGATGTGGAGATATCCGATTAAGAATGATATTCCTTTCTTCACTATTGGCAGGTACTCTAATTGATCTCACACGAAGTATTGATGTTCCACATACAAAACATACGCTTCGATGGCCCAACACAGGAGTTTGGCCTGAGCCAGATGAAAGTGCGGCTTGGAGAGCAGCAAAGCATTCATTACAAATAATGCCATCACGTGAAATCTGAAAAAAACAACATACATTAGCCTTCGTACCCAACAAAACCAGCATTATGTAGTATACAAATGGCGCATACATAGTCATAAAAGTGACTTACCAAACTGGGTGAAATCCAAGCTGATAGAATAGTGTAGATATCATCGTTCACTTCTCTCAACGACTGCCAACTTCCATGCTGCAGTCGAAGGAAACAGTTAATACACCGACGAACGGAGCTTGCCATAGCGGTGATGTTGTACGCTACACACTCACAATCACTTTTTACAAGGAGTCTCTATCTCACAATTAGTAAAAAAGTATATATTTAAAGAGTCTTTTCTCAAAATACGTGCAGTTAATGTAACAATACACAAATCAACAGTAACAAAAAAACAAACTGAACGATCCAATCTGTTTAGCCGCGAACAACAAACATAATAAGATTGACAAGTACGGTTACAGTGTTACTAAAATAAAAAGATCTACATCAAAAATCGATAACGCTTATTACTTTGATTTTTCATACTGATATACAAACACGAGTATTCACTCACAATAGGAAAGAAGGCGAAATATTTTTGTAAGTTTTTCTGTTTATGATAAATACGATCTCATATTTCACCTAGTTTTTAAGGGTGTAGATTGTTGGCCTGAGATCTCGATTTCGAGCGACCGCAGCGCCAAAATTTAATGTAACATCCGACGGGGCGGATGAATGACCTAGAGAGCGCGATTTTAAAAATGTTTTGCAACAAACGTTCCACGTTGAGAAATTGTTATTGAACTTGAATATTTACAGCATAACAATAACGTTGAATTTATGGAAACTAGCTGTTGATTCTTTTTAATAGATTAATAAGAGTAGTTGAGACACAATTTTTATGTTTTTCTATCATTACATTACATAGTATAAAACAAAGTCGCTATCCGCCGTCTGTCTGTCCCTATGTATGCTTAGATCTTTAAAACCACGCAACGGATTTTGATGCAGTTTTTTTTAATAAATAGAATGATTCTTAAAGGAAGGTTTATATAATACATGCATAATATAGTAGAGAAACGCTGATTAATTTAGAGGTTTCTAATGTGATGTCGTAAATAAGCACGTTTTTTTGCGCTTATATTGCAAACGTTGGCTGAACCCTACGAGATAGACCAAAATAATGTACTACAGTATTATCCATCTTAAAAAGTTCAACAAAAAAGTCCACGATGGCATATGTCTATCTCTTAGGGATAACCCACCATAACCATTTTTTATCCTCTACTAAAAAATGATTATTTACTAAGTGATTTTATACAATACAGCATTAATCCTTATCCAATTAAGTACCTTAAATAAATTGTGCATTTATTATAGATCAATATGCTTTTTATAGTATGTAATTTAAGTGAATATTGCCGAAGATAGCGAGGGCGGGTTACTAGTTTATAATAGAATATACAATCAAGAGCAGGTCCGGACTGACATTTTTGTATTCTACTTACCTAAAATTCCAACTATGTATTTATTTGTAATTTCACTACCAAAATTTATTCTAATCCGTAAAATATTCATTCAATAAAATAATTGCAAATTCAGTAGGAAGTGTGTTTATCTCTACGCAAGGAAATGTGCCTATTGCGTAAACTCAAATACTTACTTTTTGTTTACGATCACCTCGTCGATATCTAAAAAAAATCCTAGGGTTTTAAAAAAAATGTCAATAAATGAAACACAAGTATAAAAATGATTTATTTACTACACAATTACAAATATGAGTCGCCATTACTCGCTATCTCAAAAGCGTGCTAGGGTTGTACAAAAATGAGTGTTTCAAAGCTAATATTTTGTTACATTGGCTAACAAAAAGCTGTGTTTAGTTTCGTACAGTCGATAAAATAAATTATATTCTAATAAATACATTTTTTTCGTTGTATAAAAATATTAGTTAGTAAGTTATGAACTGTTAATAATCATAAATAATTATGTTTAATCGATACTTTATTAGATCAGTAGAACATCGATTGATCGATTAATCATAATTATCTGTGTAATAATGTTGCTACAACAAAAATCTATTCAACGGAAAACTACGATACAAAAAAAGACACGTGCATAAACCCGGCAAATGTGAGACTCCACAATACGTGATAAAATTATTTTAATAATAAACTAAGATTTTCCATGTCATGAACTCGTGTCACAGTTTAAAATTAGATGCATCTAGCGATACCGAAAATGGGCATTCCCCTTTCAGTAATTTGAATCTACAGTTAATTATAAATACATTGTGTAAACTAAAAATTCATTTATTATGTATAAACCCTGCGAAGGTACTTACATATTGTCAGAAAAAAATAATTAATTCAATAAACTACCACCGGATCGGAACGTAACCGCTACTGAGAAGATCCGGCAAGAAACTTGGCGGGTTTCTCTATGTCTTAACTAATTTTTTTATAAAAAAAAACAGTACATCTTTAGTAAGAATTAGTTCCATTGTGATTTGAACCTCGATGTAATATAAAATTCAAATACAATATAAAAGATTATGGCTGGACCAGATCCCACAAGCGGCATCCGATCATGAGTTAACTACTAGCGCAGCCATTTGGCCTGAGAATATCGGGTATTTTGCTAGTTAAATTGGTACAACGATAGGAATGAATTTTCAGTGAATTTGGGTTCAAGTCCAACATGCTACAATATTTCTTTGGTCAAACAAATCATAAAATAAAACGTCACAGACATCATTATCATCATCACAACATCACAGAGGACAAAAACATCTACAAGTAGAAGGGTTTCACCAACAACAAGACCACCAGCGGCAAGAAGAAACCCTAAAAGACATGTTGTCGCTCAACATCTATGACACATTAACTGCGCTCTTAAAGCTTTATCCAAATGTAATAAAGCCACTTCAAGAACAGTAATTTTATAAACAAACCACCATAACAATTAAATTAAACACAAAAAGAGCACGGACAAAAAGTCTGTGGAATAACATACTCATATTAAAAATAAAAAAATATCTCTTCGGTTTGGCAATGGAGTTTTAATAGTTAGTATACAATTTCAAATTCTAAATCAATAATTTGACAGCTCATGTTAAAAACTGAACATTTTATTTCTTTACTAGCTATGAACATAGTTCCATATTCATGAAATTTCGTCAATAATTTTTTTCTACCATCGAGACCAGTACTTTTGCTGAGATGAAAGTTACCCAATAGCCTTTTCTATCCTTGATTGTGTCTTGTGTATGTGTAATTTTAAGATGACTGCACAGGTGGCGTAATGGTTAAGATACCTTCCATACCAGTGCCGTGTGTTTGAGTACTTTGTGCAATCCATAAAGTGTTGTTCTGAGTCTGGGTGTACTTTGTCTGCGTTAATTGCATGTTTGTAAAGTCCCCCGCACTACAAGGATTATTTCCTTAGTGCGGGGTGGTGTTTTATAAAGAAAAACTTTTTTTAAAGTTACAAAAAATTTAAATCTTATTTAACACTTAAGGTGCTATCAATAGCACATAACCTATTAATGTTCGTACCTTCACCACTATGTCAATGTTCCACAGCTGACCATGAGTATGAACAATCAGCACATCACATTCTCTGGGAGTGCGATCTCTGGCGAAACGAGCGTAACCTTATGTTCAACAGTTTGCAAGTCACCTGTGGAGTAGTATACTATACGGACCTTGTGGCAACTCGAGAAAATTTCCGTGCGTTCATGCGTTTCTGCCATACCTACTGTAGCAATCAATCTTAACGCTCACATATAGGCCCCGTTAAGCTCTTCCGTATCCGTGGTGCCGTACGGCTGCGCTTATCGTAGCCGTACACCTCTTTAATTATTGGCTGACTAGTCATTTTGTTTTCCTGTCTCCCGCTTTGCCTAGGAGGGAAGTGGAATCACTCTTTCCAACTCCTCCTCTTTAACCTTTTCTAATTAAATTTGTTGCGGGTCCCAAGACAATTAAAATCATATCCCGGGACTGCCTGAGGGTCAAACCTCGGTGTCATTTATAGTGACCATTGTGGATCCTGGCTTACAGGAGTTACAATGGTGGGAATGTGTGGTGGGATTAGTCCCAAAAAAAAAACCTATTAATGTTATGTGTTATGTGTTATTTATATTGGTTTAGGTGTTACATAGACTATAGCAGTTGTTGATGAAAATATTACTGTTAAGTATCCAATTATTACTCTGGTTTGTGGTGTAATTTGTGTTTTTTTTCTAAAAACACCACCCTGCACTAACGAAATAATCTCTGTTTTGCGGGAGAATTTACAAACATACAATTAACGCAGACAAATTACACCGAGACTCGGAACAACATTTTGTGCGATCCACAAAAAATTGTTGCGTGTGAATCGAACCCGCGGTACTGGCACGGAAAGTCGGTATCAGAATCCCATCTGTACAGTAACATTGTTAAAGTCCTTTATTTCATAGTGAGTCTAGAATTTATTAATAGTAGTCTTTAATTTTTTAATAAAAGAATGATAATGATGACTTTGTAATCGGCAGGTAGTGGTACCACGAGGTCCAATCACAGCTAAGGGTCTTCTGCTATCGTGCATCAAAGAGCGAGACCCTTGCGTGTTCCTCGAACCCAAGATATTGTACCGTTCAGCTAGCGAGGAAGTACCCATTGAAAACTATACTTTACCTTTAGGTAAAGCACAAGTGTTAAAACAAGGTATGTATATAATAATAAAAACAATGATTTGCCTATGGTGATGGAGTATAAATACAATCCCCCTCTTTTCTACCCTCTTCTATATGTATATAACACCAATGCAAGAGAAGGAAAACTCCACATAATATCCTATACCATCACATCTGAACAGCGTGGTATATATTAATTTCCCTCCTATTGTGGTGGAGGCTCGAGCAACAGTGGGACCTGAGATGATGATGATGATGTATATGAAATAAGTGATTATCTTATTAAAAAAAAAACTGAATTTTGTATTTTTAAATTGTGCTATATTTATTTCCTTTATTTTTTTTTATGTTTCACATTTATCAGACGTCATGGAATAGCTCATTGGTCATAGGAATCTCTATAAGAATGCCACTCAGAACAGTTCTGTGCCTCTTGCAATAGCTTCTTACTACCCTGATGATTAGTCCACCTAGTGGGACTCGCCTTACGCTGCGTAGTCCGATTCGTGGTCTTCACTCTAGCACCTTTCTTTCCTAATGATTGTCGATTCGACAAGGAATGTGGTAATTCCCATTGCCACTTTAACGTGTTAACTTTTTTATTTTTTTTTATAAACCATCCTGCACTAAGGAAATAATCCTTATATTGCAGGTGACTTTACAAACATATAACGCAGACAAACTACACCCAGACTCAGAACAATACTTTCTGGATCGCACAAAGCATTGTCCTCCGTAGGAGTTGAACCCACGGCACTGGCATGGAAGGTATCTTAACTACTACGCCACCTGTGCAGTCTCTTAATCACTACGCCCTTTGCGCTATGTCAGTTACATCCGTTCTTCTACGGATTTCCGTATTCTGAATGCATAACCTTCTTTATAACATAGTGAGCGACCTTGAACCTCATTATGAGGCCGACATTTAGAGTTGGAGACTACCTTTCATCTTCTACATTTTCTTATCTGAAATATTGTCCTGAGTCTTAACTATTATTGATTACTCTGGTCAATAAATTTTATCAGTAAAGTAAATAGGTTATGTTTTATTTACAATATTTTATCACAAAAATAAGTATCTATCCATGTGGTGATGGAGTAAGAATACAATACTCCACCCCCTATCATACCTGTGGGTGATTGTAAGAGACAACTAAGGAATATAAAAAGAATATAACACATATAAAAGAGATGGCAAACTACTAGTACCTGTGTGGTAGCGGCTACGAATACTACCAACCCTTACTTTGCTCGTGGATGTCGTAAAAGACGACTAAGAGCCTTATAACGACCTGGGCCAACTCCATCTGATGCCGTTTGGTCAACAATAACATTCCCAAGGAGGATTGACGTCTGGCAGGCGGCCGGTTATAAAATTATTGGCAATAACTTTTACAATATGTACTATGAAAGAAGAGTACATATTGTATCGACCCCAAGTAATTGGGATAAGATTAGGAGAAATGACAAGAGATGGAAAACTTGAAATAAAACCCTATACCAACACGTCTGACCAGCATAGTATAGTATGTCAATTTCCCTCCCATTATGTAGGAGCTCGAGCCCAACAGTGGGACATATATGAGCTGAGATGAAAAGAAGAAATACTTGTGCCACTCAGGAACCTCCATAATACCAAGTGCACAGCCAGAGCGCGGCTAAGTATTATAATAAGTTCAGAATGAAGACCTCAACAGTGAAATGATGATCAAGTATGTTGTTTACAGGTGATGCAGTTACATTAATAGGCTGGGGTACACAAATTCACGTACTGCTGGAAGTGGCACAGATGGCTGAGGAGAATCTCGGCATCAAGTGTGATGTCATCGACCTGCAGTCCATATTGCCCTGGGACGAGGAGACCGTCTGTAATGTAAGTTTAATAATATATACTATTTGTTCCTTATTCAATGTGACCTTGACCTTTATTCCTTATGATTACACAAATACGTTACGATATCTGTATGTAATCGGCGTGTAATAGCATTTTGAAAAGTCAATTTACTGCACAGATGACGTAGTGGTTCAGATACTAAACTTCCGTCCCACCAAGTCCCCAGCAATACAAAGATTATTTCCTTAGTGCATGGTGTAGTATCATTTTCACAAAAAAAAGTAGAAAATGTAAATGTCTTGAGAAACTAATAACCTGAATTGCCATCGCATTTCTTTTTATAGTCTTAAGGTTTGGATCCCGCTCGGATTGTCCGAGACGATGAAAGGGCGGCTTATAGCCCTATAATCTGTCATATTACCACTCGTACCGTAATCAGTAGGAAATAATACTACATGTTATTTTTCGCTCGGTTGCGACCGTCTAGTTGGCTGCCAGGCGATTATGGTAAAGGCACATACCCAAATTATGTTATGTGTCCATTGGTTATAAAAATAACACGCTTGATCACCAGGGCGAGGGAGGGTCTTAAGTTTTTGTCGCGTAATTGAGCCAAATTCATTCTTAATCAAACTTAATTCGCGAAGTATTAACGCTCTTTAAACTCACAAGTAGCTATACAATATATACCAAAACATCAGGTGATTTAAAACTGATTTAATTATAACTATATTTGGGGGCATAGTCTAGAGCGTGCTCGTCGCGTCCCCTTGCCAGTCTAGTTAGACTGCTAATCCGGCTCGAATAATGCGTACCGCAGTGCGGGTTAGGGCGGCCCCCTGAGGCGACGCGTACCGACCCGCCCCCATCGGTACGAACATCGGCAGATGCGGCGATGGGGGCCGCCACCCATCACGCCTTGCCCAGTCAGGCGAGTCGAGGAGAGCAGAGTTCCGGGTGGGCACGTGGAATGTAAGAGGATGTGTGGAAGGTAAGTTCCACGAGCTGATAACCGTCATAGCGGACAAACAGCTAGACGTGCTCTGTATAACAGAGACCAAGCGAAGGGGCAGCGACGCCTGCGATCTTCCTGGTGGCGAGATGGCTCTGTGGTCTGGTGTACCACAGAGCGATCGAGCCAGCATGGAGATAGAAGTGCTGTTGTGCTCCCTTTTGGCCTCAGGTGTGAAGGATTACGGAATGTATGATCCCAGACTTCTTTCTGTCTGTATAAAACTAGGTGTCACCAAGGTATTCATGGTTGTAGCATATGCTCCCGTAGGATCCTCGGTGGCATCAGACCTAGAGAAGTTTTGGGATAATGTTAGGGAAGTTCTGGATATGGCAGAAACCAGTGAACGCGTGATTGTATGCGAAGATTTGAACGGATGTGTGGGGACCAAGCGTCCCGACTATGAGGACGTACTTGGTCCATTTGGTGATAAGAGAGTGAACGACGCAGGTAGGCTCATAGCGGATGTATGCATGGAGAGAAACCTTATTGTGTCAAACACATTTTTCCAACATAAGGACATCCTCCATCATACATGGAGAAGGAATGAACAGAAAAGTATAATAGATTTAATTTTGATAGACAGTCGCCTCCGAAGTAAAATATTGGACGCAAGAGCCTACAGGGGCCCCACAGTCAATACGGACCACTATCTCGTTATTGCGAGATTTAGTGGTCTGTTCAGAAAGTGGAGGCACTGGCGAGAGCGTGTCCACTTCGGAGGGTTTGAAAGAATAAAAGTTGAAAGGTTGCAAGAGGAGTGTGTAAGAGAAAAGTATGCAGAGGGTGTCCGAGAACGGCTGACGATGGCAAGCCAGCCGCAATCGGACATTGAAGAATGCTGGAGAGTATTGAAAGAGAGTATGGTGGAAGTTCAAAGAAGCATAGAAAAACAAATGGTGATGCATGGTGGGATGCGGAAGTGGCAGCTTCCGTAGAGCAAAAGAAGAAAGCGTGGCTGGACTATGTCTTTTCTTTGAATCTGAATGACAGTATGACTGAACAGAAGAAAGAAATATATCGGCAATGTAAGAATGACACCAAGGCCTTAAAGAAAGAGAAACGTGATAGAACAAATATGAGTGCAGAAGATAGGCTGACTAAAAACTTCGAGGGTAACACCAAACTCTTATGGAGGGAGGTAAAGAAGTCTTGGTGTGGTTGGTCAGCCTTTAGAATGAATAAAATAAGGTCTAAAGGTGGAGACATTCTTACACAAACACAAGACGTGTTAGGCTTAACAGTGGAGGACGGGGAGTGAATATAGTGGGACAACGATGGAGTGAATATTTTGGCGATGTGTATGCGGATACTCGAGTTGGCGTCGGTGTCGCATGTGGTCTAGTAGATCAACATTCAGCACCGGCGTCCTCCGATGCCATCAGTATGGATGAAGTTGAATGGGCGATAATAAGTTTGAAAAATGGTAAGGCAACGGGCATTGATATGGTGTCTGCCGAGATGATCAAGCTTGGTAGCTCCTGTGTCTGGGAGGCGTTCCTGTTGCTCCTCAATTTATGTTGGAGCTCGGGAATAGTTCCCAGGGACTGGAATAGCGCAGTCATCGTGCCTTTGTTTAAAAACAAGGGTTCACGTTATGACTGCGCAAATTACAGAGCCATAAGCTTGACCAGTTTGGCAGCAAAAGTGTATGGTAAAATTATTGAAAGGAGAATGAGGATGGTGTCCGATGGTTTACTGTGTGAGACACAAGGAGGTTTCAGGAGTGGAAGGGGATGCATGGAGAGAGAACACTCTCTGCGCAACATTGTGGAGAAGCATCTGGCTCTAGGTCAGAGGGTTTTCTGCAGTTTTGTGTAAAATAAATACAAATAATACATTGCTTTCGTATAATAATAATTTAATAATTGAAAATAAAAGACATCTGTAATATGACAATGATAATAATAGTCCGAGAGCCAGTAACAGATATATATGACCAAGTTCCTCTCAAGTGATAATTAGTAAAATGCATCAGAAAATCGAACCATAAAGTCTCGTGAACGTCAGCTGCGGCTCGGTGGGTGGGATGAGCAGTTGTAACCTCCCACGCTCGAAGAAAAAAAAAATACATTCACTCATTTCCTCTCGGCTAAAAAATTATCAAATTATAGCTAACCCAATATCTCAACAAAAATAAAAAATCAGCTGGCTATAACATAGTGTATTGTACGTCAGCTGATGTCTTGATCATTAATTGTAAGTTTATTTTGTAAACAGTACTCTCAGATTGTGATGGTTTCGTTTCTGGATTGGGCAATCTGGATAGGCAATCAGCTAAAATGTTATTTTCTCCTTTTTGATAGCAAATGTCGTAATTGTAGCGTACAATTAATAGTGCCCACCTTATTAATCTATTGTTAACTAGCTTTGGTAGATTACGCCGAGCGCCTAATATATGAATAAGTGGCTTGTGATCTGTCACTAGGGTAAATTTGCTGCCACATAAGTATTTATCAATTTTTTTAATTGCAAATACAATAGCCAGCGCTTCGCGATCTATAACTGAGTTTTTGCTTTCTGCTGGGCGGAGTTTCCTGGATGCAAACGCAATAGGTTGTTCAATAGTTTTATCTTTGTGATATAAGACTGCTCCAACGCCCTTTTCAGATGCATCACAAGCTAAAAAGAGAGTGCGTTTGTCGTCGAATGCTATTAAAGGCTTTGAGGTTTAATGCATGCTTTGGTTGCTTCAAAGATTTGCTTTTCGTGCTCTGTCCAGCGCCATTTTTGTCTGCCGCTAGTTAGTTCATGCAAATCTGCACATATACCATGAAGATGTGGAATAAAGCGTTCATAAAAATTAGCTAAACCGAGAAACGATTTTAATTCTTTGGAATTGCTTGGATGTGAAGCTTTCGTAATTGCTTCTATTTTTGTTTTTGTTGGGCGTATTCCATTTTTATCTATTGTATGTCCTAGGTATTTAATCTCTTTTTGTAGGAAAGTGCATTTCCGTAAATTTACTTTCAAACCTGCTTCATGTAGTCGGTCTAGTATAATAGAAAGCATATGTAGGTGGCCGCTTAAATTTCTGCCTGTAATTGCGATATCATCAAAGTACACAGCCACATTAGGAATGTTTCCCAATAGTTTATCAAGGAAATGTTGAAATATTGAAGGTGCTGTTGAAATTCCAAACGACATTTGGTTATATTGAAAATATCCCTTGTGTGTAGATAATGTTAATTTTTTTTTTGACTCAGGGGCTATTTCGAATTGTAAATATGCGTCTTTCAGATCTATTTTTGAAAATATTGCACCATTTGCTAAATTTTGACGTAATTGATCAAAAACTGGTATTGGGTGTAGGTGTGTAATCAGAACTGGGTTTATTGTAGTACTGTAATCTCCACAAATTCTGATTTCTCCAGTGTTTTTCAGGATATTTACTGTAGGAGTAGCCCACTGTATTGGAGCTGCGTTTGGATCAAGCCTTTGTATGATGACTTGGTCAACAAGACGATCTAATTCCCTTTCCACGTTCTTCTTTATGCTGAATTTAATTGGTCGTGCTGGCAAGTGTACTGGTTCTGCTCCGGGTTTGATGTAAATGTTAACTTGATAATTTATGACTTTTGCCTAGTTTACCATCAAAAAGCTGCACGTGCTTATCTAGGACTTGTTTGAGTGTTGTCGGTGTCCTGGTTTTTATTGAATAGACTGGTCTTGAAAATTCCATTTCGAACATTTCACTCCAGCGTAGACCAAAGAGCATTGGCTTAACATCTTTCATAACAACAACTGGTAACCTTTTATGTTGTCCACCAACTTCGACAATAACTTCAGCAAGACCTTTAGACTTTAATTTATTGTTACCATAAGCCTTGAGCTTCGGAGCGTTGGTTAATGCTGGTGCTCCAATTTTTCTCCAGAAATCAGTGTTGATAATTGAGTATGTTGAACCAGGATCCCAATCCATTGTACAACTAATACCGTTGATTACTACATCAATTTGCTTACAGTCTTTGTTGTATGTCCAATTTTGCAAACAAAATTTTCCTCATCACAGTTGTCCACGGAATCGTGAGACGTACTATGTATATCAGTAATTCTCTGTGATTTGTTTTTATTGTTGATCCTTTGATTTGATTGAATAATGTATGCGCGTCCAGATTTAATACAGCAATTTTCAAAGTGTCCTTTAGTATTACATTCAACACAAATGTGGTTTTTGGCCAAACACTAGGTGTTTTAAAACATGTTTTTCACTGTTGCCACATCGCAACATTGATGAAAGTATAACTTACGTGATATCTTGAATTCGTTAGGTTTAGGTTTCTTAATATTGGTTTGTTTAATTTTGTTCACATTTAAAGATGTATGTGGTGTATCGTGTTCTGCTTGTTCTCGTGATTGTGATATGGCAAATATTTCGGCAAATGTAACTTCTCTCGTTACTCCTTTTTCCGTTTCTCGAAGTAAATCTGGCCATTTCTGTTTTAAATATGTTTCAAGATCTGTAAGACTTAGACCTGTAGCAAAACGATCACGTAGTTGACGTTCTAGATGTTCACCTTTGTCTTGTCTGTGCTTAGGCCTTTTAATCTGTTTGCGTATTGTTCCTTTGTTTCAGATGATTCACGTATACAGTGCTAATGCACGATATCTAATACATTTTACTCGATATAAATCTGATAGTTTACTACTTATCTCATTAAAAGTATTTCTGTCAAAATTTGGCGTCATCGCTACTTTTACTTCACGAAAAATTTCTAGTGTAAGGGAACTTAAGAGCAAATCTTTTTGTAAATTTTCATCCGTCATGTCGAGTAGCTTGCATTTTGTCACAAAAAATCCATATAGTCCTCAATTCTGCATGAATCTGGGTTGAATTTGTCCATGTTAATTTTTTTTTAAATATGCATTTTATCTATAGACTTTTTTGAAGAAGATGCGCTCGTCACGCATTTGGATGTAGATACAGATTCATCCTCAGAACGAAGTCTTGGTATCAACAATTTAAATATTTGTAATATTTGATCTTGTTGTGTCTGTTAGGCAAGTATAAATTGTGCAAATTGTTCGCTGTTCATTATTAACTTAATTCTCGTCGGCAATAAAATAAATACAAATAATACATTGCTTTCGTATAATGATAATTTAATAATTGAAAATAATATGACATCTGTAATATGACAATGATAATAATGTCTATGGAATTCGTATGGAGTTTGTAATTGTAACATTGTGGATCTGGCGAGAGAATTTGACACGGTTGTACGAAAGGAACTTTGGGACATTTTCCCGGAGTATGGTATTAACGGTAAACTGCTACGGGCTGTGCAGTCCAGTTACATGCGCTGTAGAGTCTGTGTGCGGCTGGATGATGGAATGTCGCCTTGGTTTGACGTCAATATCGGCGTTAAGCAGGGGTGTGTTCTGTCAGCCAGGTTGTTTATCATATATCTGGATAAATGTCTCCAAAGGTTGAACGATATGAATGTGGGAGTCCAGATGGGCGACTCAGTCGTCACTGCTCTGCTCTATGCAAATGATGCAGTCCTGCTGGCACAGTCAGCGACTGACCTGCAGACCCTAGTCGACACTATGACAGAAGATTGTAAGAAAAGGGGTCTACGCGTGAATGTGAGCAAAACCAAAATAATGGTCTTTGAAAGAGATGAAGCCAGAACAGATGTAAGAGTAACAATAGATAATGATGTACTAGAGCAAGTGGATGAATTTTTTTATCTTGGATGTGGATTTAGCCGAGATGGAAGGTACAGCACTGATATAGAGCGAAGAGTGAATGCGGGAAATAGAGTGAATGGAGCGTTGGGGCAACTTCTCGGTAGCCACCACCTCAACCAAAAGGCACGTGTAGCAATACATAATGCCAGTGCTTGTCCCAACATTACTGTATGGAAGTGAGAGTTGGGTATGCAAAAAAAAGGGTATGAAAGTAAAATTAATGCGGTCGAAATGCGATCTCTATGGAAAATATGTGGAGTTAGGCTGATCGATCGCATTCGTAACGACGACGTAAGAGAGCGAGTAGGTATGAAAGAGAGTATTGGTGTAAAAATGCGAAAGGGAATGCTCCGATGGTTCGGACATGTGGAAAAAATGCCAAACGAACGTCTGGTTAAGAAGATATACAATGCGAAAGTGAAAGGATGTAGGTACCGGGGGAGACCGAGACTAACCTACCTAGACCAGATCGGTAATGTACTGAAGGAAGGTGGAGTCAAGAGTCTCCGAAACAGGCGAGCGTGTATGAAGAGAATTATGAATGTTGAGGAAGCAAGTGAATTATGCAAGGATAGAGTTCTCTGGCACTCTGTTCTCTCTGCCTACCCTGCAAGGGACATGGCGTGATGGTATATATGTATGTGTATGTTTAATTATAACTTTTTTGTGTACCCAACACACGCACTTTTGGCGTCACGATGCAAATATATTAATAACGGCAAATGTGTGCCAAATTACTATTTTCTTTTTATATTCTCTTTGAAAAAAATATTGAAAACCATATTAGTGACTTACCACGTGAAAATGGAGACAGAGAGAGAGAGAGAGTCAGAGAGGGAAGGAGGGGTAAAAAGATGTAGAAAAATAGGTCACATGGTATGGGTGCATTCCTAAAATCGATTAGGAAATTATGGAATAACCCCCTATGATTGATCAGTAGTTTGTTGGATAAAGGAGGGTTAGACATAATATTGGGATGGTGAAATAAAATAAGAATTAATGATGATAATTGTGTGATGATTTCAGTCAGTGAAGAAAACTGGTCGCTGCGTCATCGCCCACGAAGCTCCTCTCACGTCTGGTTTCGGAGCTGAAATAGCTGCTACCATTCAGGTATGCATTTTCTAGAAAATGTTGTTCAAAAACCTCACCAATTCAAGTTTATTATATTGTGTGAGCATGTACTGAGCAGGTGTGATGAACTAGTATGGCAGAGTTCCCAATGATGATGATACCAATAGTGAGCTTTTGTATTTGGCATCATCATCATCATTCCCCTGCTCTTATCCTAATTATTTGTGGTCGACCCTATATGCACATATTGAAAAAGTTATTGGCTATAGCTTCATTACCAGCCGCCTCCTCTCCTTGGCAATGTAGTTGTTGACATAACGGCATCAGGTTGAGTTAGCCCAAGTCGAAATAAACATTTAACATTGTGCGTGCTAAGTTATTTATGATAATTTATTTAGAAGTAAAAATATATTACCACTTGAACATCAATTACGCCAGTGTGGGTAAGTACGGTAAGTTTTATCTCACCATTAAGCTAAGAGTCGTAGAAAACGAGGAATCAGCTAGAGAATGAGGAGCAGTACTGAGAGGAATCAGTTAGAGAATGAGGAGCAGCCTGGTAAATTTATAATCGCCAGTCAAGTATGGCTGGTGTTTCTGTCATTATTTGCCCATTAGAGATGCCTATTGCCAACACAGACAAGGTCCACTACCTTGATTAGTTGATGGATGATAAATCTATAAACATTTTTTCCTAAATCGGGATATAAATCTGGGTCAACACGCGATTTTGGCTTTGGCTTTTTTTTTCTCGCCCACTTGAGAAGATTAAGGAATACGTTCATAATTTTTTAATTTGTATTATTCTAGGAGGAATGTTTCCTGCACTTGGAAGCGCCGGTTTCCCGAGTAGCTGGCTGGGATGCCCCATTCCCTCACGTGTTTGAACCATTCTACCTCCCGGATAAGTGGAGATGTTACCAGGCATTGCTCGACACGTTGCACTATTAATTAGCCGAGTGTATCGGTAATGACAGTCGATTTTAAAATGGTGACCAATTAATATTAAGTTATATAAATAAAAGTTATTTTTTTATTGTCTGCTAAAAGTTATTAATGGAATAAAATTAAATAAATTAATTTTATAAAGTTAAATAAATTAATTTTATAAAGTTAAATAATATGTTTACTTGAATGTGTTAATCTCAGATACTACTAGTTGGAATACAAGAACTCTTATAGGAGAGCCTGCTTATTGAGGCTTATAGGCTACAAAGCATAACGCTGTTATTAATAGGAGCGGATTAGGGTCTACAAACACGTAATAGGAAATTGTAATGGATAATTTGTAGCAATGGCCCGTTGTCATAAGAATTAGATAACAAAAATTGATGTTCTGATATAGATGTTCTTAATGTTATAATCTTATACTACGCGTTCACTTCGAGATTGCCGTCGGCGACCGTTATGACGTCACAGCTGTCAACACCGTTGACAAAACAATGAAACTATTGTTGATTAGCGATGAGACGAATGGTTTTTTTTTCAATTCGAATCAATCGAATTAAAATTATTATTGATTCGAATCACAATTCGAATTGATTCGAATCGTCACGTGGGCGTCGTCAAATCGCGTGATGAATTCGCGAAAGCATTACAGTCGAATTCGTACTCGTATGTCGAGTCATCCGCCTATTAAGCCGAGTTGGCGAGTTATAACTCGTTTACATTATTATTCATTATAAATGATTTATACAGTTTGTTGTATTACCAATATTTATAACTACGGGAACATAGTTTACACGAAACTGTTTCCATCTTCATTTTTATTAAAAAAAACTCCCAGATCAATTTTTTATTTCCTTTAGACGACGCGACGGACGATTTGCAAATGTAATAGGTACGTTAAACGAATCGAATTGTATCCAACCAATTCGCGATTCTTAGAACATTTCATGTATTTTCGTATTTTCTCACTCGTAGAATTCATTCGTTAGATTATTCGACTCCGTATTAGAACCAGAGAACGAATCAACGAATGTCCAATTAAGCCGAGTCGACTGATCGCTGCGCCGCAGCGGTCGCTCGCGCTGCGAGTAGGTACGACACGAGTTAACGAATTGATTCAGTTTCGGTCAAAGGCGATTCGAATGAACGAGTCAATAGTGTTATTCGAATTAAATGATTCGAATTACCCATCGTTATTGTTGATTGATTTTGTTACACAGAAATGCTTGGCAAGTTGATAAAATAAAATACTATGCTTATCCTTACTAATATTATAAATGCAAATGTGAGTTTGTTTGTTATTCGTGTGGTATTAGTTAACTCGACCCATTATAACGAAATTTATTACAAGTTATTATAATTATTAGATGTTTCAATAGTAAAGAAAAGGACAAAGGATACTTATATTAACATACCACGCGTGCAAAGTTGCTGGTGGAAACTATTACTTAATAAATAAAAACAAACATCAAGAATTTATAGCGATAATATAATAGCGTTGCTATCGGTACTAAGCGGGCGATGTTGGCGGCACGAGGTAGGGTTGTGGGACGGGAGGTAACGGCAATCTTGAAGTGAACGTGTAGTACAATGTTTGCCAAATGACATGGATGTAAAAAATAGTAGCATTTAAATAAGTCATCATCATCTCAGCTCATATATGTCCACTGCTGTATGTACACTGGGCCCTTAGCCTCCTGTACATTAAGAGGGAAATTGACCTACTGTACTATGATGGTCACACGGGTTGGTATAGGGGTTTTTTCAAGTTTTCCTTCCCTTTTATATATGTTAGTATATTACATCCCTTAGTGGTCTTTTACGACACCCATGGGCTAGATAGGCGGTGAATTGTATGCTTACTTCGTCAAGAAAAATAAATGAGTTATTTTATAATAAAAGTTAGTTTTAAAAAAAATAACGCTTTCTTTGATACCACAATCCAATCATTACTACGAATATGTTTTAACCTACATAATAATTTCAGCATAAAGCTGAAATTATTATGTAGTTATTTTTAAAGAAATCTATACTATTTAGTAATTAATGGAAAATATATGATCTAATTTTTACGCCACAGAGTGCGGTCCTGTGCCGCCTGTATCCAACGACGCCCAGCAACCTTCACTAGGTCGTCTGTCCACCTAGTGGGGGGGCGTCCCACACTGCGTCGTCCGGTACGTGGTCGCCACTCTAGAACCTTTCTTCCCTAGCGGTTGTCGGTTCTTCGAGCGATGTGGCCTGCCCATTGCCACTTCAGCGTGCTAATTCTTCGTGCTATGTCAGTTACACCCGTTCGTCTGCGGATTTCCGTATTTCGGATTCTACCTCGCAGAGAAATCCCGAGCATAGCCCGTTCCATAGCACGCTGAGCGACTTAGAGCCTGGTTATGAGGCCTACATTTAGGGACCACGTTTCCGTGCCGTAAGTCATCACTGGTAACACACACTGGTCATAGACCTGTGTTTTCAAACACTGAGGTATGTTGAATGAAAAGATCTTCCTAAGTTTCCCGAACGCTGCCCAACCGAGTTGGATTCGTCGGCTGACCTCTTTCTCGAAATTGGATCTACCTAACTGGACTGTTTGTCCAAGGTAAACATAATGATCGACAATTTCGAGAATCGCATTGCCAACTAGGACCGGTACAGGAATGACATGGGCATTTGACATGACTTTCGTCTTGTCCATGTTCATTCGTAAACCCACTAGTTGGGATACCCTGCTGAGATCGTTGAGCATGGTGCCCAGGTCCTTCATGGATTCTGCCATGACGACAATATCGTCTGCGAATCGAAGGTGAGTGATGTATTCGCCATTGATGTTGATGCCGAGTCCGGTCCAGTCTAAAAGCTTGAAGACATCTTCCAGTGCAGTGGTGAACAGTTTCGGAGAGATGACGTCTCCCTGTCTCACGCCTTTCTGCAACTGGATCGGTTTCGTACTCTTATCCCGAATACGGACTGACATTGTGGCGTTCCTATACAAACACTTCAGCACTTCGATATAACGATGGTCGATTTGGCACCGCTGAAGGGACTGCAGCACCGCCCAAGTTTCGACTGAATCAAAGGCTTTCTCATAGTCCACAAACGCTATACGCAGAGGCCGATTGTACTCCTCGGTCTTCTGGATAATCTGCCGAAGCGTGAGGATATGGTCTATGGTGCTATAGCCTTTTCGGAAGCCAGCTTGTTCGGGCGGCTGGAAGTCATCAAGCTTGCACGTGAGTCGATTGGTAATGACTCTCGAAAACAACTTGTAGACGTGGCTCAAGAGTGAGATGGGTCTGTAGTTCTTTAGAAGAGTTTTGTCGCCCTTCTTGAAGAACAGCACCACCACACTCCTGGTCCACGACTCTGGAACGTCGCCCCCGAGGATAACGGAATTAAATAGCTTCTGAAGGGCTTTTAAGACCGGCTTGCCGCCTGCCTTCAGGAGCTCTGCCGTAATTTCGTCATCTCCCGGTGCCTTACCGTTTCTTAGTTGTTCGAGAGCCATTCTGATCTCGCACAAGCTAATTTCCGGGCTTTCTTCGGTATAGTGCCGAGTTAGCTTGGACCTGGGATCTTGGACCAAGCCGACAACATGATTTCGGGATGTTTTATATAACTGTCCATAGAACCTTTCGACCTCTCCCAAGATCTCACTTTGGGATGAAATGACAGTGCCGTCATCGGTCTTCAGCTTAGTCATTTGGCTTTGCCCGATAGACAGATCTTGTGCGAACACTTTTGAGCCACGATTCCGCTCTATCGCTTCTTTAATACGGAGCGTATTAAATTGGCGAATATCGCGACACACAGACCTGGAGATCTGCCTATTTAGCTGCCTGTGTTCGGACCAATCGGCTGAAGACTGTACTGTCATTTCTTTTCTCCGCTCCATGAGCTTGAGAGTCTGGTCAGAAAGTTTTTTAGGTCTATTAGCGCGGTGAGCTTTGAAAAATTTCGACCCAACCGCGTGGACAGTTTTCACGAACCTGTTGTTTATATCGTTCGGAGATTCGCACTCGTCTAGACATTCGAAGCGATTGTGTAGTTCGAGTTGAAAGTTTTCGAGGTTCTGGTATTGGACAGGTGTAGGTCGGAGGGTAGACTTCATCAAGCGTGACCGTTCGACTTTTGTGTGGATATTTAATGTGCCTCGTACTATTTGGTGATCGCTCCCAGTTTTAATCCGGCTGATCACTGAGACATCATTAAATATATGTCGTTTGTCCGACAAGATGAAGTCTATCTCGTTTTTTGTTGAACCATCGGGGCTAATCCAGGTCCATTTCCTTTGTGGCTGCTTTCTGAAGAAGGAATTCATCATAAAGAGGCTTTCCTTCTCCAGAAATTCAGCCAGTTTCTGGCCCCTCTGGTTTCTCTGTCCATATCCATGTTTCCCCACTCTCAACTCATCATCACTCCCTTTGCCTAGTTTCGCGTTAAAGTCTCCCATAACCACCGTGAAGTGGGTTTTGGACGCGTGTATGGCTTTCGAGATATCCTCGTAAAAGACCTCCACCTCGTCGTCGGAGTATGCCGAGGTCGGTGCGTATACCTGTATGACCTTCAACGAATACCGTTTGGTAATTCTGAGTATAAGGTATGCTACCCTTGACGACACACTCTCGATCCTCTCCACGTTGCCTACGAGAGACCTGCGAACGATAAACCCTATACCACCTTGGGACGGGTGATCTCCCTCCCGGTAGAAGAGCAAGTTTCCAGAACAGGATTATCGTGCCCTCGCCCTCTCTTCGCACTTCTGATAATCCTACAATGTCCCAGCGGATTTTGCTCAATTCCTCTTCCAGCTCGATGACCTTCTCATCGGTCCTGAGTGTCCGAATGTTGTGTGTTACCAGGGCCAAAGGTCGTTTTGATTGGTAGCCGGATCGCCGCCGGAGATTCTTCGCACCCCCTACTCCATCGCTACCACGATGAGCCTGTAGGATAGCGGAGCTGCCGTGGCTGGGGGCCGTTTCTCTATTTGTATTGCTCATAAGGGGTTAAAGCCGTAATCGCCACGCTTGGCAGGCGGGTTGGCGATCGCAGTGTGGTGTAATACGTTTCCCAGGAGAGAGCTGCTGCCCACTCTCCTGGTGAACCCTTAGTCGATTTTTACGAATTAATTATAATTATGAACTAATTATAATTTCCGTGTGGTGACGGAATAAGAATACAATTCACCACCCCATATCTTACCCGTGCGTGATCGTACGAGACGACTAAGGGATATAAAACGCATATAACATCTATGCGAGAGAAGGAAAACTCGAAACAAATCCCTATACTATACCAACACGTCTGACCAGCGCGGTATAGTAGGTTAATTTCCCTCCCATTACAGAGGAGACCCAAGCCCAATAGTGGGACATTTATGGGCTGTGATGATGATGAATTATAATTGGTTTATAGTGTCATGTTATATAAACTTAGAGAAATTATGTAATGTTAAAATTATTTAGGCAACCATACACTGCTGGTGTTATTTAAGGTTTGCCATATGGTCGCGGATTAATAATACGAATCACAAATATCTTGTCCATTGACGTTGTAAAAGACGACTATATATCTATATAATAACTTTTCTTTTTCAAAACTAAAAACAAGCAATTATAATAAAAGAAAATTAAAACTAGATTGCAAAAGGAATTGGCTTAGCTGTCACTTAGAACAGAGTTGATTTTCAGTTATCCCTATGTATTTATTGTATTGTGTGATAATGTCTGCAAGGTAAGGAAAACTCAAAATTAAATGCTGTTTGCCCACCATAGTAGCTCAATTTTTACCCTATTGTGGAGTTTGAGGCCAGCGGTGAGACATCTGCGCTGAAATAATGAATCGAAGGTGGAAATGTATATATTACCTCTTAGAACTAATTAATATTAACTAAGAGTAGAATGAGGGACCAGTTTTCCAAGCAATATAGCTTTTATTAAAAAACGAAAAAGACAGAAAGATGAATGAATTTCAGAATTTAAGCATTTACTTTTGAAATGTGCTAAATCACATATTCATATATTTTTTTTGTATTTATTAATTAGGGAAAAAGGTTTACATAGTTATATATATTTATTAGATTGGGTTTTAGAGGAATTGTTGATTTTATATTGTTGTATTCTTAAATTGAATGTTTTTTTTTTATAAAAGGTGTTTTATTTCATCTATTATCACAAACATATATCGCTGATTTACAACTGATGCAGGTGAGCAAATAAAATAAGATATTTACTAATATCAATTTATTTAAAAAAAAAGAAAATCAATGCATAAAAATAACTAGACATAAGAACAATGAAGTTAGTAGAAATACTTAAATAAAAATGTCAATTTTATACGAAATTAAAAACACATTGAAATAACTTTACGCAAGTGCTTCTCGCTACGTTACAAACTAACTATAAAGTATTAAAACAAATATTTGTATGCGTCTGTATAACCTATTAAACTTATACTTATTTATTACCATGTTTTAAACAATCTGTTACAAAATATAAGTAAATCCTATAACAAATTAAGCCGTCACAAATATTTAACTTATATATGAAAACGATTAAAAATGAATTTTGTGATGTAAATAATTTACAATGATATAATATGCTGAGCAAAATTTTTACATTCTAACACTATTGAAAAATTTCATTCCAAATCTAAGGCAATTATTAATAGAGACCAGCACCTACAAGGTAGACAATCAGATCCATCTGATACCAGTCATTTCATAATTGACAAGTGCAAGTATATATGCAAGCTTGCAAAAGTACAGACTTCATTATTTTGGATATTCTACAGTAATATAACACAGGTACATTAAATTATTAATCATCAAGGCAAGAAATTGAATGAAAATTATTAGTTAGTTTTAGTTACAATCATGTTTTCACGATATTATTGAAACATGTATTATGCTTATATTATGAAAATGTTAAGACAAAAAAATCTGGTAATATACATTCTAATTTTACTATTTTGTTAATAAATCAATCCTCTAGATTGGAAGAAATGTAACATTCAGTTAAACTTCAGGTGATTCATAAATAATAAAAACAGGTTTACATGTCAAGGTACCAACGTTTGATCAGTAGAACATTCTAGAAGTTCTATTTATCTTGCAAGGTACTTCAGGTTTCGGTCAGGTACCCTAGATATAGACATATGCAGATTGATACGAGCATGCCAACATCAATCAATTTTTTGGTGGATATTCAACCGAGATGCACTCTTTAAGCTCCAAGAGCTAGTTAATGCACACTCAAAAATAGAAAGAGAATGTAATACAATAAATTCAGTCATATATTAACTTTACAGGTCTTTAAAATATTAAAGATGACTAATATGCCTTTGTGCCACCAAATAGTAATTGTGTAGCTAGCTCATATCAGTTGTACTAAACTGCAAACTCCAGAACTGCATGTGTCAAATTAAAGTCGTAGGCGAGTCATCTTCAAATAAGGACCCACAGTAGGTGAATTGGGAAATCTTTGCATGTAGCGTTCCAAACGTAAGTACTTGACTGTAATCAACCTGCCCTCATACCACCATCCGTGTAAACTTTTGTAAACAACACCAGCATCGGTCGGTGAAGCACATTTAACATATACACAGCAAGACATCCTTTCAATATCGATATGCAATATATTGCAATGGTCACCACACTTCTCCAAAATAGCATCCTGAATAACAGATCTCAGATTTGGGTTCGTATCATTCTTGTCAAACATATGGCGAATCTTGAGGCATGGTGTTGGAGAGACCGCTAAATTGTTGACAGATCCTTCTTGAGTTTCAAATGCCTGACCCTGCCATGCTGCATTGCGTTTAGGGCTACAGTGGGCAGATATCCACCTCCAAACTCGACAGTCTTCCCCATCAACAGACTGAACCTCCATGCGCACTCTACTCTCATTCCTCTGAATAAATTTCACAGCAGCATCCCAAACTGATGCCATCTTTTCTCTATTTTGTGGTGAAATTAAAGTGTCCCTGACATGATCGACCGATATGTATGGTTCTCCACTATCCTCAGTCTCTTGAGAAATAACATCAATAATTTGTTCTACCATAGAATAAATCTCTTCACTTTTCCTTTTTTTGTAACTCACATAGTACTTATAAAATCTTTGCAGACCTAAGACCAGTCCAGTGAGAACTGCAACAATAATTAAACTACTTCCCGCCGAGTATAGGGTGTTGATGAACAAACATGACAATGGAGTAGATGGATTAGATAGTGTAATAGCTACAGCACCTTTAGTTCTGTGCTGCATTAACTCTATGGAATCCAGTATTGTAGAATATTCAGCATCTTTAGTGTAAACATTTTTAAGTTGAACAACACTCAAACCCCATTGAGGGTTTTTCATAATAAGAACTTGTAAGTTATTTAAATCTAAATGATATTGACTCACATCCCCACTGTGTGCCCTTGCACTTGCTGTTTCAATTATTTCAACATCCTTCATATAAGGTACAGCACCAGGCTTTTCACACTTATATGATGCTGCTCTGCTTGTTAGTTCTGGATGTATGAGTTTTAAAAGCTGTTTAGCTTGATCGACTAGTTCTTTACGTACACAATTGACTCCTGGCCTGTCACTAGGTGTATTAAATGTACAATTTGGTATGACACTGTTCTGATCATCTACTACTGAAGTTATATCGTTTTTCTTAACTATATACATAAAAAATAAGCAAAAAAAAAAAAGTGCAACTAACACAACCAGAGCGAGAGATACAAGATTATTCTTCAAGAATTTTGTATCAGTTGCCGTTTTGTAATCAACAACATCAGACCTGTTCAATCCAGTAATGTAAGACCTACGAGGGAGCATAGTACTACCATTGTTTGCGTCCCTGTCAAGAAAAGATGTAGGTCTTGGCGGTTCCGATTTAAGTGCAGACAGTCTCCTAGTAAAATTACTTAAATATGGAGATTCTACCTCATCAATACTAGAAGTTGAGGGCTGGTAAGTACTTGTAGAAAAGTTTGAGGTATAGTTACTAGCAGAGGGTCGATCACCTAGAGTTGAAGTCAGACCCAGCCGTGTGCGAATAGAATTGAGATTATCTGAAGAAGTCATATTCGATGAATATGAAGACGAGTAGTTAGTTGGTATAGTAGACGCTCGGGAGAAAATAGATGTTTTTGGTGGACTTGTCTCAACTGTAGGTAAAGTGCTGGATATATAATCACTAGATCTAGAATTGCTGCGGAACGGGCTAGAAGTTTTCTTATCAGCGTCAACATCACTGTCGGAGCCTGTCTCATAATCGTCCTGATCGTTAGCATAAACGCGCGTTATACGGCGCGTGGTCACTGTTTCCACCTCATGGGTGCGTACATTAGATTTGTCCTTCTCTTCATCAGACTCTGAACCTTTATCAGAATCACGTTTAGCGGGCGAATCCTTCTTAATAGGCGGTCGGCGAGTTTTGCTAGCGGCGGGCGGCAGCATTGCACTGCCCGTTGTGGCCCGACGGCCACGTTGTTTCTCTCTAGCATTAGATGTGTCTAAATCAGAGTCTTCGCCGCTAGAGTAGCGTGCCAACGACCGCCTGTTGTCAGCTTTGTTGTCGATACCACTTTTAGGCTTGCTCTTGTTGTCTAGTACCAGCTTCAACTTTTTTGCTAATAACTTTCTTGTGGAAGCAGTTATAGGCATTACTGGGAACCCATGCTCGGCTAGTTTGGTCCGCAGCTCCGCATCTGACATTGAGTCAACTTGATCGGCCATTATGAAGTCTGCAAACACAATATAACAGGTTATTAACACATTCTCTCACTATATCACCGTTTATATAATATTATTTGTAACTGTTCACCTTGTTTTCGCGATATGCACAGAGGAATTACGTCAAATTTATATTAAAATTCACCGGCGCGTCATGTCGCACGCACCGCGAAAGAACGTCGTTATTTAGTGTTGCCAGAGCGTTTTTAAAAGTAACTAATATCTTGCGATGTGTCAAAACATGCTGCCGTCCGAACTTACAAATTTTTACATAACTTCATGCAAAATAGTTACATTATAATATAAGTGAACGATAATGTAAGTGAATTTATTAAAAAATAACATCACTTTTTTACATTAGTTTTTTAAAAGTATGAGTACCTAAGTTACATATTAATATATAAATTCCACAATATGTAAAGTTCCTAATAATATATGCTTTAGCATATGTTGGAGGGCAATAAAAGAAAAAAATAACAAACATACCACTGTAGTTATAGTGTAAGTATGTAGGTATCTTAATCAATGGCTATGCCCAAGAGTTTTGGCGCGAATGTGGAAATGTCATGTCACGCTCTTGTATTATATTCATTTCTTTAGTGTTTTGTGGTGTTATATTGAATAATTTTGCTGGTATTTTATGCAATATGGTACAGTTAAAGTGCTGAAGTGTAGTGAATATGGTATAATAGTGGTTTACGTGTATTTTCATACTTGCCCAAAATTCCCAAAGAAATACATTGATTAGGTTATCAGCGCCCGATTAATGGTAACGACTTGACTTACTGACAGACAATGACTATTAAGGCTACATATTATGAAGAAATGATGAACAATATATGAAAAATAATTAAATAAGACTTGGCTGTATGGGCTTTGATCCCTTTGCCTGTCCGAATGGACGAACAGAACCAAAAAAAATGGCTATGCCCAAGGCTAGCAACCCGGGTCACGGCTTTAATGCGCCCATTTATATATTTATATAGATATATCCATTTATATATTCTCTGGCTTAGGAGGTTTCTATATCCAAAGGTAGGAATGAAACGCGGAAGGATGAGTATTACACGTTCTTTGCATTATATAATAATTAAGCAAATGGTGATAATACGAGTTCGGTTTTACTGATTGAAATATAAATTACAAAGATCAAGCAATCTTCATATAAATAATAAAAATAATATTTATTTCGTTTCTCCTGCAACGAATATTTCGTTGAATTCAATATTCTACTCTCATTTTGGCGCTATATATTAAATTATACCACTTGCCACCGTAGCACCATTAATAATTTGACGCTTGTGGAGGACACTTTTTCCTATACAGTGATTGTTGAAGGCCATACTGGTTGCGTGTCAGCCTTACAGAGCTTTAAAACTATGTCTATTCCTTGGGAGTTCTAGCGAGAACATGTGAGTGTTATGTCTCATTCTTTAATTATATCTATTTCTTTATGTTAATTTGAGTAAATTTGCTAAAATATATACAGAGTGGAGACGTCAATACGATAATAAATGAAAACACCGTCAATACTAGTGTATAGGAGTATTTTGAAACTATTAAAAAAGTCCTCGCATGCATATTTAAAAAACAATTTTTTCAAACAAACTTTTTATCCTAAATATTGAAACAAAATAGAACACCGTTTGTAAATATTAGTTCACTAACCTGTGGTCGGCAAGCGGCGAGTGACCTTGTGGTATCATATGTTACAACTTCGAAACGTAGGTAAATACACACACTTAATGTTTGAGCGCTATTCATTCTCACTTGATTATTTTATTAAAATAATCACGATAACTTTAATAATTCACTTGGTCGTTAAACTTTTAAATTTTCGATATGTGCGCCATGGACCCGAACGCACAAATTATATCGTCTTAAAATATTATTTCGAACTCTTGTTAACAGGTCGCCATTGACGGCGATGTATTTTAACTTGTCAAAAGATCGTACAATTCCTTTTTTTAAGTTCTCCACATTATCAACCTCTGTCAAATTTGCGAGAAAAATAATTTAAAATTTGTTCATCTAGGGTGACTCTTACACGCGAAGGAGCACTATCCATATGAGGCAGTAAGGATTGATTATCCCGTAACCTCTGGACAGCTTGCACAATAGTCCGGCCATTGGTAGTACAAACACGTGCATTTCCATATCTCTTTCGGTACGTACGTATGGTTAAAGCTGCATTTCCGTGATATTCTCCATAAATTAAAATCATATCTGTATACCCGAAGCTGTGTAATTATAACGAGGCATTGTAAATGAGAAAGAAATACTATTCTAACACAAAGTAAGCGTCTAATTACGCACATTCACGTCACAGGATCACGATAGCACACTGACCTACAGACCTATTATAATAGTTTTGAACATGAGACCGAGGTCTTCTTTCATTAAGCCGCATTAGGTAGTTTAAAATTTCTCATCTAAGTCTGATGACACGGTTTATATGTATGGATCTTAAGATTTAGGAATAAGGTATAATATGCATTGATTTGTATTACGTTTGGGGAAGACTTGAACTGGTAAACATGGCGATATGTAGGTACTAGTTTCATATTAGTTTATACCGATGCGGCGCGGGAGCTCATTGATAGGCGAATAATTTTAATTTTTATACAGAGTGTGGAAATTGTTAATAATACAAAGTAATGTGCTGCGGCTAAACTATACGACATATTGTATTCAAAGTTTGTATACAGGCTGGGCAAGTCATCAGATACACTAGATTAAAATTATTGTCGTATGGTCGTCTCCACCTTGTATAATAAATATTAGTGGTTTACGTGTACTTTCATGTTCTGCCAAAATGCCCCGAAAAATCATTACTTTAATTATGGTAACGACCTGACTTGCTGACGGACAGTGATTATTTATTTATATAAGGCTCATCTACGACATAAACACTAACATATGCTAAGATCATTCCAGTGCCTTAAAACTAGTGTTTATATCAATTACAGATGTGCACAACATTTAGGAATATATTACAATGCGTAAATTAATGTTAGAGATAAAAAGAATTTTAATTAATTATCTAATAAATAAAATAACGAGTAGAAATAATTAGAAGGTAAGTAAAATCTAAGATAAGTATGTAGTTAGTTATATAGAAAAATAATTTATAATATAAGTAAGATGTAAGTAATGCGTAAAAATTAGCGACTAGAATTTGTAAAACATGCATAATATTATAAAATAACCATATTTCCTAACTAACTAATGAAGTGAACCTATAAGAGATATAGCAATAGTACTAATAATAAAAAAATTATGAATCAAGTAACTTTTTTTTAAATCTTGTAGGCTGATCGTGGAAAATATCAAGCCCTAAGATTTTCCACCAATTATTATAAGTAGACATTAATCTTGAGATAGGAGAGTTCATACCAAGATTAGTTTTACACCTAGGAATATAGAAAAAAGGAATATTCCTTTGCCGAGAATTAAGCTTTGGAACATTTATTGATATGCGGCCAAGAAGGTCTGGACATGTGTAAGAGCATTTGATTACATTCTCAAGAAACATTAAATCTAACATACGTCGGCGTCGTTTTAAGTTGCACATTTTAAAGAAAGATTTCACTATAAGAGCATCTGGATCTAATGACATTAGTATGAAACGCTAAGTATCTTGTAAACGACCTTTGTATAGATTCTAATCTGTCCGAGTGAACTGTATAATTGGGATTCCAAATAACGCTTCCGAATTCAAGTACACTTCTTACTAACGTATTAAATAAAAGTATTTTAGATGCATTGTGCTTAAAGTCTTTCGTATTGCGCTTGATGAAACCTAACATTTTAGCAGCTTTTTGGATCATGTTATTATATTGTGGAATAAATTTTAATTTAGAATCAAGAATTATACCTAAATCACGAATTTCAGTAACGACACTGATGCTTTCATTGTTGATATAAAAATTAGTATCTAAGACCTTTCTTTTTTTAGTGAATTGTATATGCTTACATTTTGTGGCATTAAGCTTCATTTTATTAGTGCAACACCATTTATAAATTCGATCTAAATCAGCTTGCATTAATTCTACATCTAAAGGTGATTTAATTTGTCGTAGCAATTTCATATCATCTGCGAACAGAAAGCAGTGACAATGATGTACCTGATCGATAATATCGTTGATGAATAGAAGGAATAATATCGGTCCTAAATGTGAGCCTTGAGGAACACCAGAATAAGCAATATAGCTCTTTGATTCATAGCCACCGACAGCTACAGTCTGTTCACCGTTTTTTAAATATGATCTAAACCAGCTTAACACATTACTGCAGATTCTATATTGGTTATGTAGCTTTTTAATCAAAATTTTGTGATCTACGAGATCAAAAGCGCTAGCAAAATCTGTATATATAGAGTCCATTTGTATGTTGTTATCCATGCCATCTATTACAAGAGATATGTAGGGAACAAGGTTAGTTATGATTGATTTATTCTCTTGAAAACCATGTTGTTCTGTCCTTATATGGGATTTGGTGTGTTTTGTTATTACAGCACAAACAATGCTTTCAAAAACGTTGCAGAAAGAAGATAAAACAGATATAGGTCTGTAATTTTTAACATTACTGTTGTCGCCTTTCTTTAAGATTGGAACAATACGTGCACGTTTCCACTCAATAGGAAATACACCTGTTTCAAAAGATTTATTGAAAATTACATTAAGAGGCTTTGTAAGTGATGATGCACATTTTTTTATGAAAAAAGGTGGAATGCCATCTGGACCTGTTCCTTTGTTCGGATTCAGTCTCTCCAAATGAGAGAGAATGCCTTTTTCACTGAAATTTAAGTAAGCTAATTTATCACACGTTGATACATTATCAATTATAGTAGAAGGCTCAGAATTACCATAAGTGTTTTTATATATATATATCACTGAAATGAGATGCAAAAAGATTTGCAATATCGGTGCAGTTTCCTGAGTAGTTTTCATTACTACTATGCATTATTGAAGGTAAAAAGGTAGAAGATGATTTTTTATGCTTTATAAAGTTCCAGAATAACTTAGGATTTTTATTGAGGTTGCTTTCTATTGTATTTATATATCTTTTATAATAATTACGTTGAAGTTTGTCACATACTTTTTTTATATTATCATGTTCTAGTTTATCCCTCGGGTTTTTAAATTTATGAAATTTATGTCTCAACTTATTTTTAACCTTTAAAATATTAATTAATTCACGAGTGTACCAAATAGGATAACGATTATGTCTAGACTGACGCTTGGGTACATGCTCGTTAATAACTGACCTGATATGACTATAGAAAATTGAAACCATATCATTAACATTTTTTTAATCATTTTCATTCATTAAGCTAAGCCTTGCTGATAATTCAGTAACATTGGACCGTAACTCACTGTTTTCTTTTTCTAATTTATTTATAATACAAATCTTTTCTTCGAATTTCTTATACATATCATCAATCAGAGTGTTGTTGAAAGATAAAGATTCCTCAAAACATGTAATTTTTTCATTTATATTGACAAGATGTTCAGTAACAAGCTCATTAATTGTCGATTTGACTGCCACTTTCATCTCACTTCTTACTATAACGCGCAGCACTTCATGGGATACTAACTGACTCTTCAAAGTAAAATCTTGCGTAATATCAGAGAAAGAACCTCCCGAAGTATGTATTGTAACGTTTCCTTGATCTTGTTTATTTATGAAAGAATTAATCGAATTATTGGAAGCAATCACTGATCTAGGCCCAGAGGTATTTAGGCAACTACAACATTTCCACGATTGTTTCTGATTATTAGTCATTAAATTATAACGCTTTTTAGAAATATTTGCATATTTTAGATCATATATGAGTGAACAGCCACTACATCTGATTGCGTAAATTGTATGTAGGTGATCGCAGCATCTTCAAAACAGAATTTCAGTAGTTATAATAATGAAAATCTTTAAAATACACTAATTTTCTAATAAATTTTATTCACAAACACAAGATATAAAATTGTTGACGGATGTCAGTTATGTCAATGATTATAAATAGGCTATTCAATATAAAGAAGTGTTCAATAATATTAGAAGAAAATTGTATAAAACTTAACTGTATAGTTTTCGTTTCTCTTGCCTGTCCTATTTCAGTTAATATAATTTTACTCTTTGGGACGAACCAAAAAGAATGTCTATTCTATGATTTTTTGGCGGTAATATTTAAACATCTAATTGCTTTAGTGTTTTTGGCGTTATATTGAATAAATTGGCTAGTAATTTATTTAATATAATACAGTTAAAATACTGAAGTGGTAAATATAACATAATAGTGGTTTACGCATGTTTTCATTTTGTATCAAAGTTTATAAAGAATTCTAACAGCGTCTATAGTACTTAATTTTGACACTGCCATGTCTATATATATATGAATTGTGTCTATTTGTAAAAAAAAATCCTCAAATGTTTCCACTACATGACAAGGTAATAAAAAAAACACACAGTAGAGATCCCAGTAAATTGTTAATACCCCATCAAAGATTGCAAATATTTGCCAAAAATGAATATTGTATGGCAATTACAGTTTATAATAAACTATCAACTGATGTTAGACTATTAACTATTAATAAATTTAAGACATATTTATTTAAATGGTTGTTGGACAAAAATTTTTATAAAGTCAATGAATTCTTAAATCACAAATTTTAATGTAATTGTATGGAATTTTAATTTTGACATTAAATTTATAGAATTTTAATAATGTATAATTTAATTTAGATATTCATTATTTTGTAGTTGATTATGTTATTTCATGAAAATCTATTAATGTTTAATTGTGAAAGTTATATGTTAATTTACAAAACTGACTGATATTTCTACACCAGCTTATGGTAGAATATGTGAGACGCACAGAGTAATAATATCTAAATGTACCATATTCTGAGAAATAAATGATTAATATTATTATTAAAATATAGCTTGATCTTTGTGACAGATAGCGACAAAACCGATGAAGTAATTATGAATACGCGTTATTATTACAATTTTAATTTGTATTTTTTTTTATTGCTTATGGTGGCAAACGAGCAAGCAGCACACCTGATGGTAAGTGTCACTGCCGCCCATGAACCTTTGCAATACCAAGGGTAGCTTGGACCGCTGCCTATCAATAAAATCCCCAAGCCCAACCAGTTGGGCTTCCGGCTCTCTCGCTCACCGAACGAAGCGCAATAGCACATTGCCACTACTCAGGTAGACAGAAAACTGTCAACAACGTGGTCCTACCACAATTGATTATATCGCCTATATTTTCATTCTTTAGGTGCCAGTTATATCTCAACTGAATATAAAAATAAGAATATTTACACCAAAACTAGTACCTCATATGTTTTAAAATACTTAGTAACCATTTTATAAAAGTATGATGCTTACGCAAGAACAAGATCATACTGAACTGAGAATAAGATAGAGATGGGGCAATCGATAAACGTAAATCGATAACATTCTTATTAATTATTTATAAAACAAGTAAAACCAATACATTACCTATATAAACCACATGGTTACTCTGTAAAATAAGTAAATTGTGTTAATTTAGTATTCAGACATCAGTTATAATATTAATAAGACCATTTCTATAATATTAAAAAGATAATTTCTTTTATAAAATAAACATGATTATTCATGAAATAATCTGTGACCAAGAACTCATCATCAACCTACAGAAATGCTCCAGCGATGATGATAATAGTGACGATGAACTTGGATGTATTCCTTTCGAATAATAAAAATAATTAATTAACAGCTTTAGTTTAAATTAAATGAAATCCATTAATTTAAATTCAATAAGATTTTCATAAATTGTTTTGAATTTATAATCGATTCATCCATCCATTTGATTGAAGTTCAATAAGATTTTCGTGTATTATTTTTCAATTGCAGTAGCAAATAACTTTAAAAATAAGGAATTATATCGACAAAAATACGGACTGCATCGTAAGCGTGCGGGACTAGTGAGAACTGTCACAGAGATCAAGCTATATTTTATAGACTATAAATAATAGTAATGACTTGACTTATTGACAGACAGTGACTATTAAGAGACCACTTAATATGAAAAAGTGTTAAATAAAGAAAATAGGATCTGGATGTATAAGCCATGTTCCCTTTGCCTGTCCGAACGGACAAATAAAATATGTCTATTTCGTTCTTTGTTCTTTGAGTAGCTACGTAACACAAAATGCTATCAGAATATCAGATAGCGCGGGAAATTTGCGAAGCGGCGTTATATACATTATTATAGTAAACTTCGTCAAAAAGAAATAAATAAAAATTCACTCATTATTTTAGCAGAAAGTGTTATGTTAAAACAATAATCTTATATTCTAGATCGTATGACATTGAAAACAATAAATAAAATGAGATTTATAATAACATAGACAAAAAAAAGGGTTTTCTGCAGTTTTGTGGATCTGGAGAGAGCATTTGACATGGTTGTACGAAAGGATCTTTGGGACATTTTACCGGAGTATGGTATTAACGGTAAACTGCTACAGGCTGTGCAGTCCAGTTACATGGGCTGTAGAGCCTGTGTGCGGCTGGATGATGGAATGTCGCCTTGGTTTGACGTCAATATCGCCGTTAAGCAGGGGTGCGTTCTGTAAGCCAGACTGTTTATCATATATCTGGATAAATGTTTCCAAAGGTTGAACGATGTGAATGTGGGAGTCCAGATGGGCGACTCAGTGGTCACTGCTCTGCTCTATGCAGATGATGCAGTCCTGCTGGCACAGTCAGCGACTGACCTGCAGACCCTAGTCGACACAATGACAGAAGAGAATTATGAATGTTGAAGAAGCGAGTGAAGTATGTAAAGATAGAGTTCTCTGGCACTCTGTTCTCTCTGCCTACCCTGCAAGGGATATGGCGTGATGATATGTATGTATGTAGACAAAAAAAAATCATTTAAAGTTTTCTAATGAAAGTTTGAAACATTCTTCTTCTTCTTCTTCTCTTTGTGTATTGGCAATCAGTCACTTATACGAGCTATTGGTGCCAGTGTCAAGTTATAATATTTTTTTTCGTTTATAGTCTTTTCAGGTTAGTCATTGTCTAAGTCAAAGCGTCATCTTCAACGGTGCTATGGCCACACTGTTAATGGTATCTTGTGGGAATTTTGACGGAAAACGAAAACGTTGTAAAGCACTTTTATATGATATTCACTACATCCCAGTAGTTTCGCCGCTTCATATTACATAAAATGCCATATAAATTATCTAATACATACATACACATACATACATATCATCACGCCACATCCCTTGCAGGGTAGGCAGAGAGAACAGAGTGCCAGAGAACTGTATCCTTGCATACTTCACTCGCTTCTTCAACATTCATAATTATCTTCATACACGCTCGCCGGTTTCGGAGACTCTAGACTTCACCTTCTTTCAGCACGTGACCAATCTGGTCTAGGTAGGTGAGTCTAGGTCTCCCCCGGTACCTACATCCTTCCACTTTCGCATTGTATATCTTCTTAACCAGACGTTCGTTCGGCATTCTTTCCACATGTCCGAACCATCGGAGCATACCCTTTCGCATCTTTACACCAATACTCTCTTTCATACTTACTCGCTCTCTTACGTCGTCGTTGTGAATGCGGTCGGTCAGCCTAACTCCACAGATTTTCCGTAGAGATCGCATTTCGACCGCATTAATTTTGCTTTCATGCTCTTTTCTGCATACCCAACTCTCGCTTCCATATAGTAATGTTGGGACAAGTATAGCGTTATGTATTGCTACACGTGCCTTCTGGCTGAGGTGGTGGCTACCGAGAAGTTGTCCCAACGCTCCGTTCACTCTATTTCCCACATTCACTCTTCGCTCTATATCAGTGGTGTACCTCCCATCTTGGCTAAAACCACATCCAAGATATACAAATTCATCTACTTGCTCTAGTACATCATTACCTATTTTTATTCTTACATCTGTTCTGGCTTCATCTCTTTCAAAGACCATTATTTTGGTTTTGCTCACATTCATGCGTAGACCCCTTTTCTTACAATCTTCTGTCATTGTGTCGACTAGGATCTGCAGGTCAGTCGCTGACTGCGCCAGCAGGACTGCATCATCTGCGTAGAGCAGAGCATTGACTACTGAGTCGCTCATCTGGACTCCCACATTCATATCGTTCAACCTTTGGAGACATTTATCCAGATATATGATAAACAGCCTAGCTGATAGAACGCACCCCTGCTTAACGCCGATATTGACGTCAAACCAAGGCGACATTCCATTTTCCAGCCGCACACAAGCTCTACAGACCATGTAACTGGACTGCACAGAACGCAGCAGTTTACCGTTAATACTCGTACCATACTACGGTAAAATGACCCAAAGATCCTTTCGTACAACCATGTCAAATGCTCTCTCCATATCCACAAAACTGCAGAAAACCCTCTGACCTAGAGCCAGATGCTTCTCCACAATGTTGCGCAGAGAGAACACTTGATCCATGCATCCCCTTCCACTCCTGAAACCTCCTTGTGCCTCACACAGTAAACCATCGGACACCATCCTCATTCTCCTTTCAATAACTTTGGCTTTTGCTGCCAAACTGGTCAAGCTTATGGCTCTGTAATTTGCGCAGTCATAACGTGAACCCTTGTTTTTAAACAAAGGTACGATGACTGCGCTATTCCAGTCCCCGGGAACCATTCCCGAGCTCCAACATAAATTGACGAGCAACAGGAACGCCTCCCAGACACAGGAGCCGCCAAGCTTGATCATCTCGGCAGACACTATGATATAGTGTGATGCCCGCTGTCTTACCATTTTTCAAACTTCTTATCGCCCATTCAACTTCATCCATACTGATGCCATCGGAGGACACCGGTGCTGAATGTTGATCTACTAGACCACATGCAACACCGGCGCCAACCCGAGTATCCGCATACATATCGCCAAAATATTCACTCCATCGGCTTAACACGTCTTGTGTTTGTGTAAGAATGTCTCCACCTTTAGACCTTATTTTATTCATTCTGAAGGCTGACCAACCACCCCGAGACTTCTTCACCTCCCTCCAAAAGAGTTTGGTGTTACCGTCGAAGTTTTTAGTCAGCCTATCTTCTGCATTCATATTTGCTCTATCACGTTTCTCTTTCACTAAGGCCTTGGTGTCATTCTTACATTGCCGATATATTTCTTTCTTCTGCTCAGTCATACTGTCATTCAGATTCAAAGAAGAGACATAGTCCAGCCACGCTTTCTTCTTTTGCTCTACGGAAGCTGCCACTGCCGCATCCCACCATGCATCACCATTTGTTTTTCTATGCTTCTTTGAACTTCCACATACTTCTTTCGCTGTATCTACCATACTCCCTTTCAATATTCTCCAGCATTATTCAATGTCCGATTGCGGCTGGCTTGCCATCGTCAGCCATTCTCAGACACCCTCTGCATACTTTTCTCTTACACACTCTTCTTGCAACCTTTCAACCTTTATTCTTTCAAGCCCTCCGAAGTGGACACGCTCTCGCCAGTGCCTCCACTTTCTGAACAGACCACTAAATCTCGCAATAACGACATAGTGGTCCGTATCGACTGTGGAGCCCCTGTAGGCTCTTGCATCCAATATTTCGCTTCGGAGGCGACTGTCTATCAAAATTAAATCTGTTATACTTTTCTGTTCATTCCTTCTGCATGTATACATATGGATGTCCTTATGTTGGAAAAATGTGTTTGACACAATAAGGTTTCTCTCCATGCATTTATCCACAATGAGCCTACCTGCGTCGTTCATTTTCTTATCACCAAATGGACCAAGTACGTCCTCATAATCGGGTCGGATAAACCCATCCATCCGTTCAAATCTCCGCATACAATCACGCTTTCACTAGTTTCTGCCATATCCAGAACTTCCCTAACATTATCCCAAAACTTCTCTAGGTCTGATGCCATCGAGGATCCTACGGGAGCATATGCTACAACCATGAATACCTTGGTGACATCTAGTTTTATATAGTATATATATAGTTTTATACGGACCCAAAGAAGTCTAGGATCATACATTCCGTAATCCTTCACACCTGAGGCCAAGCGAGAGGACAACAGCACTCCTACCCTCATGCTGGCTCGATCGCTCTGTGATACACCAGACCACAGAGCCATCCGGCATCCCGCCACCAGGAAGATCACAGGCGTCGCTGCCCCTTCGCTTGGTCTCTGTTTTACAGAGCACGTCTAGCTGTTTGTCCGCCATGACGGTTATCAGCTCGTGCAACTTACCTTCCACACAACCTCTTACATTCCACGTTCCCACCCGGCACTCTGCTCTCCTCGACTCGCCTGACTGGGCAAGGCGTGATGGGTGGAGACCCCCATCGCCGCCTCTTTAACCAACCCTTATCCCACAGATTAAAGGATACTACGATACGTAGTATCCTTTAACCATTATTAGGTAAAGTAATTATGATCCGAAGGGCTTGATCGTTTGAAAGGTCATTATTTTTTTGATGATTCATATTCTATACTTAGGTACGTTTAAAAAATTGAAACATTAATTTAGGACAATTATAAAGTGATATTAACACTCGGATCGCTGTAGTATTGGAGATTAATACTATTGTGTTTCACATACCTATAGTATTTAGAACAATTCATCATCGTCATTCTCTTGCTCTTATCCAAATTACTTAGGGTCGATGCAATATGTACTTCTTCTCCTCCATCGTACATATTGTAAATTGTTTCGTTCAAATACATAGGACGAATAATAGATACCTCTATGTGCATGGGTTTAAATGTCAAGGTATCTTTAATCTTATGTGGCATCTATTGAGAACACTCAAGATTTGAATACTAATTTATTGTGAAGGTTTTAAATTTTAACATTATGACTTTCTCTTATTTGACATAATATTATATTGATACTATCTCAGTATCAGACATTCACATGCACACCACGACATTATCAGTTTAATTCATCATCATTCTGCTCTTATCTCAATTAATTGTTGGCGACGTAAGATGTAAATACTTCTACCATCGTTATTCTATAATCTACTGCAAAAAGTTTTATTACCGGGCACCGCCTGACGTCAATCCTCCTTGGTCATGTGCTTGTTGACGAGACGAGATCAAGTGGAGTTGGCCCAGGTCGATACAAAGCTATTAGTCGTCTTTTACGACATCTGTGACCAAAGTATGTGTTGGTAGTATTCCTTGGTAAGGACTTGTATTTAGAACAGTTGTGAATGTTATATAAAATTAATGACTTGCGTTAGTTTGCAGCAGGTACCTACATAAAGCGGGTCTCGCCTTTATTTCCAATACGGTTGAGAGTAGTGATAGCTGTTCTAGCAGTTAAAATCTTTATACCATGCCGCTTTTGATAGGTTGTCTAGGCTGGTTCGAGGCTAATGAGCTGGAGATATTGAGGCTCGGTACTTATTGTGTAAACAATTTTATATCGGAATCATCATCATCATCACAGCCCATAAATGTGCCACTGTTGGGCTCGGGCCTCGTCCGTAATGAACCCTCTGACCTAGAGCCAGATGCTTCTCCACAATGTTGCTAAAATAAGTATTTCCTTCTTTTCAGCTCGGTTTAGCAGCGATTTCAAATGCACAAACGTCAGCATAATATCCTTAAGCATGACGACGAAGAGTTAATAAGGAGAACTTATAATATTAACACCCCTCCAATATCAATAATTTAAATATAATGACAATTGTAATTTTAGAGTTGTGACACTATTCTTCCGGGCAAGCTATTTGTTAATTTTTGGCTTTCAATTGCGGTTCTAGCGACGTTTTAATCTATCGCCTTAAAAAGTGAGTTTTATTACTAATATGTATAACCTAATATCAATATTATTCCTTTGTCAGAATTACTTGTTTGACCTACTTAGGTGTAATAAAAATATAGGAACACCGAAGATTATATGACTATAAGTGTAAATTTAATGTATGTCTCGGCATCAAGGAAACTCTAGGGAAAAGGACGTACTTTATCGATTTAAACGATATTTATCGCTATGTACGTCAGGCGAGGACAATAGGTAGGGCAATTGCCTATATCTATCTATACACAGTAGGCGATAAGTTTCAATTATTATCAAACCATATTGGGGGTTAATAAAACAATTTAAAATTAGCATCACATATTTTATTTTATCTCACTATACTTATCACACAATGATAAAAAAATGTGTAGGAATTTGTTGTCAAATGTGTCTATTTAGTTTTCGAACTAAATATGACATTCACAGCTATTTCGTATTTAAAATATAAATATTAAATTAAATAGTTTTTCTTTTGGTATAAAATCATTTAAACCACCATCATATTTAAATAATATATAGGTACCATCAAGGACATCGCCAAGGTGGAGCAGGGGGGGCAGTTGAACCCCAGAGATCAAATGTAGCTAGCCGCAAAGCGACCAAAGTGCGAGCAATTGACCGTTTTTAAAATCACCTTTTAAAATTGCCTCCCCTTAGTCATAGGCTGGCGACGCCGTCGGGTACCATCAATTTCTTAATTCGTCTGTTGACATAAATCTAAATAATAAAAACACCCTATAACCTGTTTTGTCTTACCATATTGTTAGTTAACCTAACGTTGAGGAAAGCATTTGAGATTGTTGGCGGTGAAAAAAACTTCCTTAAAATAACCAGACATTTAATTTAAGCCCTTCAAAGGCATTTTATAACTCACTAAACTGTCATCTATCTACAAGCTGATTGCGTCGTACCTCAATCAATATAGTCAATATACTATTTCTGATTGTCTCTTTTTTGATTACTGAACGTTTTCTTACGCGGTAAGATTTTACAAAATTACATAAAGCTTCAATTAATTATAAAATAAAATATAGGTAGGTACTAAGTTAAACATTATTCTTAACTTATTGCATTAAATAAATAATTATTAAGTGAACCTTTTTTCATTCATCCATTTTTTTCGTCTATTTATCGCAATTCGCTTTTCCGCGGTATTTGTGTTTTGTTGTAAATATGTTCACGAAGATGGAAATTATTGATAGAATAATTGAAGTGTAAAATGATTTAAATAAATATTCTCAGTTTTTAACATGCATCTGAATAATTGTATTTATTATGTAGGTACCTATTCCGTATTCTAATACCCAGATTTAAATTAAAATTTACAATTGGATATCTTGTTTAACACTGATTTTTTATTTTCCAAGTATTACGATTAAAAATGCGATTTTAATATCCTACATGGAATAATTTGCCAATAGTTTTCAGTTAAATACTTAGGATCCGAAAAAAAAAGTGTTACTTCCATCGTGGTTTCATAAAACCAAACCACACTTTTTATTTTGATAATTTATTCTATATTAGTTCAAATTTTAATATATATATATTGTATATATATATATATATATATGTACTTTAAAGATGTGTCTCGTAAAAATCGGTTGAAGGATAAGTGGGAATTGATAATTATTGTAACTGGTACAATAGTTACTTGCCAGCCAAGCGTAGCGATTATTACATTATTCCCCTCTTAGCGGGGGTCTGTATTTGATTTCAAAGATTTACGAAATGGGCAGTTGTGAATAGTAGTACAACATGTGTGGGCACGAGTTAGAATACAATTTCTCCCAAACGCTTACTCAATTGTGGGAATTGTAAAAATCAGCTGAAAGATCACCAGGGGAAATCGGCAGCGGTGGAGAAATTTCTTACAATAACTGCCATTGTCAATCCGCTTGCCAAGCCAAGATTGTGGAATTAATCCTCGTGTAAGGTGAATTGACTTAGTCCTAGACTCCTAGAGTGTCATCGAACGTAAATCCAGCACGACCGTGCGGAGGCCTAAATAATGAAATTATACAGATAGTATAATAAATCAAATGGATCTTTAGCAATTTTTAAATACTGATAAATTTCAACGTCATATTATTTTTAAATATAGCATAGGAAGGATCTACTCCAAGGCTTCCCCACAGTCCATAATACACTTCAAACAGGTATGCATAAAAGGTCAACGTATAATAGCAAAAAAAAAAACAAAATACTAGACCACTGTCGTAAACAGGTACAATAGACATAAAACTTTTGTATTATAGGCAAACATTTTAACTATTTATCAATCACTTTTGAATAGCGAAAAGAGCGTATGTCTTGCTCTTCTGATAAAGATTTATTATTATTATTATTCTAGAGTTCGAAAAAGATCTGAAAGTCGAAGTGAAAATAAAGCTCTTTTTTAAGCTAATCTCTAGGTACATAAAACGGATAAAATCTCAAAGCCTTCCTTAAAAAAATACTTAAAATAAAAAGAAAATTATGTGACGAATAACATTAAAGCCTAAATGTGTAGGTAATCTTTCGCAAAATGTAGAACTTTAATTCTACAAATGTTTTACTTATGGATAAAAGACCGCCATAAAGAAAAGACTAGTTCCAAATACGCATTTCGCTTTTTATATTGACCTTTCCCACGTTCCTTTACTTTCGAATTGCTAGATATTCAACCGCAGGACACTGTTGTCTCTCTTCCTACCCTTCAAATAACATAGTAATAGTTTGTCGCACATATAAATCAATCAGAAATTTATATGTCTACAGGTAGTGAAGATTCCAGACTATTACCACTTAGTCTGTGTTCCATCCACTAAATATTTACCCCATTTAATTCTTTAAGATTAGATTGACAGATTTTTGTTTTAATAATAGTTATTCATGACCATGGATACAAAGTTCATCAGTCGAATACATTGTTAGCTTAATCAAGTCCTGTACAATTATTTTCATAGCTTATAGCATAACATTTCACTTCTTCATATTGAGTAGCTTATTTCTAATAAAAGTCCGTCAGTGAGTCATGTTACACCATTATTCAGGCGCTGATAACCAAATTCGATTCCTCTGAAAATTTTGACAGAACATGAAAATACACGTAAATTACTATTATATTATGTTTAGCATTAATTTAAATAAAACAGCAAAGTTATTCAATTTACCACTGCAAAACACTAAATTATTCAATATAATTTAGTAGCGCTACATGACATCTCTATGTACCCGCCAAAACTTTATGACAGAAATCTTCCTGTGATACCAAAGTCCCAATTAAATCGTATCATTGGTTCACGAAAGTGTTGGTATCAAATACAATATTATAATTTTACATTTAATATTACAAAGATCTGTTACAAACATTTACATATAAAATAGTATAATGTAATAAATTTATGTAATTAATTACCTATTACAAATGGATCTTTTTACAATATTTTTGGGTATAAAAGTAACCACGTCATACATGTGGTTTGAAATATATATAAAATACTTATCGAAAGTGTTTACTTATAATTAATTAATGTGGTGGTTTCCATCCACCGAAACCGATTTCTAATTGTTTTGCCACTGCTAAACACAGTCTGTCTTGATTTGGTCCAGCTATGACCTGAAATATAAAATGATAATTAAATAAGTAGGTACATTAAGTTAGGTTCTTGTCCATGTGCGGATTAAGTAGTAAGGGAGCAATACTAAGTTAAATGTTTTAGACATTGTCTAATTGTGATCTGGTGACAGCTGAACTGTTCATTTTAAGACAATTGTCAATCAAAAAACTTGTAAAAATAATTGTCAAATAACAAAAAATAATTGTTAAACAACAAAAATTCCAAGCGGGAAGCACTTTCAGTGTTGTTAAAAAATTAAAATGAATTAGGTATATGTGGGAACCGCATGGGATCAGCAAAAAATTTAATAAGAGAAGAGAACAATAGTAAAATTCCATTCTCGTTCCTTCTCTTCTGTACCAAGCGGGAGACATGAAGCAATATTGATTAATAAACCAATAAATATAGGTATGTATATCTACGAGAAACAATATTAAGCACCACGTATGTAGCAAAGCTTACGACGCCTATATGTGAGCAGCTAGTAAGGGGACATCCATTAATCACGTGATCTTTTTTTTAGCATTTTGTAAACCCCAATTGGTGATACGTGGTGAGGTTTAAGACTATGACCCCCCCCCCCCCCTGCCCCACCAACATCATGTGAGTTTTTAATTCCTACAAAGAAGTAGCCCACAGCTCATTATATTCTCGGTTTTTGCTTTTTTATACTTCGCAAAAAGGTCTTTTATACAGATCACCTACTTTAAACTTCGTTCGTTGCCTGGCAAGGGCAAGTCAAAGTCACACTACACGCCGCTCTTCAGTTTAGAAATCTCAGCGTTTGACGAAAAAATAAATATACGTGATATCTTACTACACCCCCACTCCCCCCTGTGATATTTCGTGATTTTTGTCAAACACCTCCCCCCCTTTCAAACCTCACGTGATTAATGGACGGCCCCTAATATATAAAATGAAATGACAGTTACCTGTATACCAACTGGTAATCCATTGTGTATGCCCATAGGCACAGTGGTGGCGGGCATGCCGAGTATATTGAACACCATCGTGTACATGACGCCAGACGCTTTAAAGAACACCTCGTTGTGATAGTGAGCTTGACTAATGTACACTGGGTACAGCATAACTCCATTGTCACCTAACACTCTCTGGAATGAAAGATTAATATGTTAATGAATTTTAATATTTACGCAAGTATTTACAAATGAAGTAAAACTATTATTATGGATTTTATCGTGTTTGTATTTTGATTTTAACTTTCACGACATTTTGAACACTTTCACACGGGTGGACTAAAATATTTCACGTCCAACAAATCATCGTTATTATAGAGTTATTTTATCTACCGGTACGGTATCGGTTATTAGTATTTAATTTTTGCTAGTAATCCTACTACTAGTTCCCCGTGACCGTAAATACTACAAAGAGTTTGAAACGGTGGGAAAATAAAGTTCAATTTCATTTCATATTCATAGGTGGCTAAATGCTAAAGGTGGCTAAATAATTTTCTACTTTAAATTTAATATGATTGAGGGGAGCGATACTGATGACCCAGTAGTTAAATTCATGATCAGGTATCGTTTTTGGATTCTGGTCTACTTATAATCTTCTGCATGATATTTTTCTAGGATTTTATTCTGGCCGAAAAACATCGTAATAAATGGTGTAACTCGATTTTATTTTAAATTCTATTTGAAATTTTCTTAGTATCTACAAAATGTAAATCTACTGATTTTGTTGCTGGATTTTTTTCAGTGCAAGCCCATTTAATCTGTTATTAATAACTCCATCGTGATACAATTAAATAATATTATCATTAATGAACCTGCATATGTTCTCTTAGTTGATTGGCTTTGCCGTTGTAATATCCTCTTCTTGACTCCGGAATAAATAGTTGAGTGCTATTTATAAGCGAGAAACTTAATCCTTGAAGTGATCGTGATCCGCCACCGAATGCAAATTTTATTAATTCCATAATTAGACTTTTATCACGCTGTAAATAAATAAAATAATAAGATTTTATATGCCATACTGTAGTCAAAGTAAGAACGAGATTTCGAAAGAATTTAAACACTTTACAAAGATCGTTTCATGAACTGTAAAAAAATTTTGACTTAAATTTATATCAATTTTATTTCATTTATAAATTCATTGCCATTGAAGCATGCTGTTTTTCTTTGTTTTTTAAAATTTTATATAGATATGTACTGTGAATATCGTTTAAATATTCGTGGTTAATAAAAAATATTATTCCATATATTAGAGGGTAATGGATTATACTGGCAACACTATTTCTAATATTCTAGACGACGCGTTCCATTGTGCACAGTACTTACTTTAGGGTTAGCAGGATCTTGCAATAAATTCGGAATATCTTTCATGGAGAAAAATACAGAGATCGAAATTTCGACAGAGTCCTCTAAGTCTTTGAATTTTTCCTGTAATAAAAATTAAAAAAATATTGATTAAAGATGTAGTTGATTTTACCAAGGTAATTTTACATTAAATAATTTTACGCAGCTCAAAAATAATATTAAAATCACTTTATATTATTTACGGATAAAAGTATAAATTCTATGGGTACATAATTATAAGCTGTAGTTAATTATGAACAGCATATATTTTTTTTAAATAACATCCTGCACGAAGGAAACAATCCCTATAGAAACAATCCCTATTTAAAAAAAAAATACTACAACAAACGAAATTTTACAGTACTCACCTCACTAATAGTACAGCCACATTCCCTTTCAAGATATTTGATAGCATTATTTATAGCGTTGGTTATGCATTTGTCAACGTTCAACAATGCGATTGAATCTGTTGCTTCATGCATATAAAACACCTGTGGAAATATTTTGACGTTATATACGATTCATAAATGCCCACAGAATAAAAAAATATATCATTTTTTTTTTAAAATCTAACGTTTTTGAATAATTTACAAAAATGACAACTCTAGATTGACAATTACGAAATTAATATTTTTTTTATTTAAAATAATCAAAAGAATTTTTGTAGTCTATTGTATAATTTTGTGGGTATATGTATGTTTCCTAGCATCGATATATTGCTAACCCTTGTATTTATTTATTAAAAAAAGTTAATTTAATTTAAAAGAGTATAACTTTTTTTTTCCTATTACTGAAATATAGCATATAATGTGCTTAATTATTTATAAAAACCCGATTATAAAGCGAAAAAATGATGTCACAAGCGAGGTTCGAACCCGTACCTATTGGGAGTCCGACCCAATCGTGCTGCCACTTACACCAATGAGAACTATTGTAGGACATTCAAATCCCGCTTCGTATCATATTTACGTCTTTAAGGTGACGTGCGCCATCTACTCGACAACGTTTACACATTGTAGGCTTGATACTTTAAACTTTGCAGTTAGAATTGTATTAAACGATGACACAACCTTGTTATTCATACATACATACATACCATAACGCATGTCCTTTGCAGAGTAGGCAGAGGGAACAGAGTGCCAGAGAACTCTATCCTTGCATACTTCACTCGCTTCCTCAACATTCATAATTCTCTTCATACACGCTCGCCGGTTTCGGAGACTCTTGACTCCACCTTCCTTCAGTACATGACCGATCTGGTCTAGGTAGGTTAGTCTCGGTCTCCCTCGGTACCTACATCCTTCCACTTTCGCATTGTATATCTTCTTAACCAGACGTTCGTTCGGCATTCTTTCCACATGTCCGAACCATCGGAGCATGCCCTTTCGCATCTTTACACCAATACTCTCTTTCATACCTACTCGCTCTCTTACGTCGACGTTACGAATGCGGTCGATCAGTCTAACTCCTAAGTCTTGTTATTCAAATTACTGAAATTGAGCATTTAATATGTTTAATTATTTATAAAAATATTTTTTTCACTTCGTAATCGGGTTTTTTTTCCTTTATATTATACCTATTTTCACCGTGTGATGACGGAGTAAGAGTATAATTAATAACTCCTTTCTTACTTGGAATCGTACATAACGACGAAGAGATATGATATGAAGATATGGAATCCCATATCATGGTATCCCATATCTACGTGACCCATTTTTCTATCAGTGACGTTGCGTTTCTATTTATATTTCCTATACAGATCTATGCCAAAGAAGAAAACTCGAAACCCTATACCAAGTCGTCTGGCCAGCGTGGTATAATAGTTCCATTTCTCTGCTATAGTGGAGGAGCAAGCTAAGTACAGTAGTGGGACACATATGAGCTGATTAAGTATTGACGAGTTAAGAATATAATGTGGCACCATTCCTTATTATACTATGGGAGTCATAAAATCAGACTGAAGGAACATTGAAAAGAGTGGATAGCAGCATTCTTCAGGACAATTATTATCATCAAGTGCAATTTGGACTGATGACATCTTGTCGCAGCAAGCCGTTGGATGCAGGTGGCACAGGACTTTCTGAGTGGCATACTTGTGGGGAGGCCTATGTCCAATATTGAACTTCTACGAGTTGATGGATGGATGATGAATGATGATGAGATAAATAATCTTTAAAATGGCGAATCCAGCATTAAAATTGATGCAATCTTTTCGGTGTCTTCACACAAAATCAAATATAAGGATTCAGCACTAATCATCATTAGAGGTTGGGTTTACCAAGTTATGAGGCTTTAGGTGCCGTCTCAGTTTAAGTGGGATGTGATCAGATCAGTCCCAAAATAAAACTCATCATCTAAGCTGTTGTGTACATACATATCTACTACTGCTGGACTCGATTCTCCTTTGCAATAAGAAGAAAATTGACTTACGCTGATCAGATCATCATCATTCATCGTTCTTCTGCTTTTTTCCCAATTACTTGAGGTCGACGCAATACGTACCCCTCTGCCTACATATTGCAAAGTTTATTGGCAGTAGTTTTATGACCGGCCGCCTGCCAGACATCAACCCTCCTTGGGAATGTTATTGTAGACCAAACGGCATCAGATGGAGTTGGTTCAGGTTGTTATAAGGCTCTTAGTCGTCTTTTACGATATCCACGAGCAAATTAAGGATTGGTAGTATTCGTAACCGCTACGACACAGCAAACTTATTCTGATTAGATATATTCATACATATTTCAAGTTTTTCTTCTCTTGCGTACATCTCAAATGCGTATTATATAATTTGATCGCCATTTATAACAGCTACGAGTAAGATCTTCCGTCACCACGCGGAGAAAAAAAAAATGTGGATGACATTTGATACGAACAATATCAACTTTTGAGAAATAATACATATAGATTGTTATTATACCTGTAGTTTGGACATGTTGACGGGCTCATCAAGATTGAGTAAGTGCTTCTTATCACCCGCCATTAAGTTCACTAAAAGCGGCAGATCGTCCGCTTTGCGTGTCATAGGGCCCATTGTCAGAAACTTTGGGAAGCTTTCGTCACTTAACGTTGGGATGTGTTCGTCAATCGGTATTATACCTGTCAGAAATAATAATAGTACTTAGTAACTCTTTTTGTTTAATATTCATTAGTATTTGTCTAGGCATGAAAGAATCCACCGATGACAAAGATCGGGTACAGGTTGCCCGCTCGCACGGCGAAGAGAGGTGTTTGCAGGGTGGGTCTATGGGGTTGTGCGCCGCCTCTTCCGTCGCCCCGGACCGATTTGGCGGGGCGCGACCACGTCCATAGTCTACCGCAAAAAAAAGCATGAAAGAATAAAAATTACTTTTTTGACTAATAAAAAAAATATACATACATACATATCATCACGCCATATCCCTTGCAGGGTAGGCAGAGAGAACAGAGTGCCAGAGAACTCTATCCTTGCATACTTCACTCGCTTCTTCAACATTCATAATTCTCTTCATACACGCTCGCCGGTTTCGCAGACTCTTGCCTCCACCTACTTTCAGCACGTGACCAATCTGGTCTAGGTAGGCGAGTCTCGGTCTCCTCCGGCACCTACATCCTTCCACTTTCGCAAATTAAAAAAATGTGTTGACAAAACTGTATTAGGCTTTATTTGGTCGGCTATGGTCAAGACACGTCGCCCGTTTCGTCCGGGGCCCTATAAGCCACCGTATTCCCTCTCAATCGCCACTGGGCCGGCCATTGGTACCGCTTCCTTGCCATCCGTGGCTAGTCCGGCGGGTTACCCTTTCGGGTACCATCCAGCAGTTAACTGGGTTGATTTTTAACATTTTTCCACCCTTCCCCTTCGGTGATCATTTGTAGTATACCCCTCCCCTCTAGTTTTCAAGTAGATACTAAGTCATTAATATGGCTATAAATATTTTTTTCTAAAACAGAAGATTAATTATCAAATTTTAGCAAAAGAATATCTAATTTCAAAGCAATCATCAAAATTGGTTCATCTAGAAAAATATCTCAAGTACACAAAAAAAAACAGATCAATTGAGAATGTTTTTCTTAAAGTCTATAAAAGTTTGATGATGAATAAATTTAGCTTGACTATGTGACGAAAACCAAATCCTCTCCTCGGTCCATGTGACCAATCGTGGTATTTTTAAAGATGAAACATGTTACGTAACTTGGGTATGTTCCCTTACGTTCTTGTCCAATAGTCTATAAGCTGGTGGACATATGACAACATAAAAAAAATATATTACCAGGTGTAGGTTTGTGTCCAAATACGCCACAGAAAGCGGCTGGGAGACGAATAGATCCAGCTATATCTGATGCTACGCTGAAAGGAGACGCGCCGCAAGCCAATAATGCACCCTAGAACATAAATATTATCATCATCTTAGCCCATATACGTCGCGCTGCTTGGTCTCGAGTTTCCATAAGAGGCGAGAAATTGATGTAGGTACCTATATATCGCGAAAAAGAGCTAAGCTCTTTTTTTTTGCAAATTCAAGAAGAATGAGATATAAACTCATCTTGTTTTCATAATTTTATGTAATTAAATTAATGATAAACATAATATATGCTATTCATGAGTGATAAATAATTATTTATCAACAACTTTTTAATTATAATTAAAAAGTTGCCCTGTAATACATTTTTTTTTAAAAAGACCCCGTTAACCTTCACTAATTGTAAGTCAATAATCCTTGTATGGCGGGGGACTTTATAAACATACAATTAACGTAGATAAATTATACCCAGACTCTGTACAACATTTTTGGATCGCACAACGTATTGGCATGGCGTGGGAATCGAACCCACGGCACTGGCACAGAAGGTCGGTATCTTAACCAATCTGTGCAGTCATTTCTATTGTGAATTTTTACGATACAGCCTGTTTAGCTTTTTTAATAGTTTACGGTACGGTCAGGGGTGTCCATTAAGTACGTGAGGCTTTGAATCTCCAATAGAATTAAAAGCGCAACTCAGTTAATTAAAATAAGCCTCTCTTTATTCTTTTTTATTGCTGATAATGGCAAACGAGCAAGCAGTACATCTGATGGTAAGCGTCACTGCTGCCCATGGACCTTTGCAATACTAGTAGTACAGCTAGGCCGATGCCTACCAATGAAAACCCTGAACTCATGCAGATAATTAGGCTACCGGCTCTCTCGCTCACCGAACGAAGCACACATTTTGCACATTGACATTTTTCGGACGTCGATTTTCTGTGAGAGTGTGGTACTACCCCGGACGGACCGGTCCGTGGTTGTAGACAGAAAACTGTCAACAGTGTGGTCCTAACACCTATGCCTGGCATAAGGCAAAGGTGATTGGCCATGATTGGCAGTATCACTTAGCGGATGTCCATTAATCACGTGAGGTTAGAAAGGGGGGGGGAGGGTTTTGACAAAAATCACGAAGTCCTCAACCTTCATAGTCTTAAACCTCACCACGTATCACCAAAGGGGAGGGGGGTTAAAAAATGCTAAAAAATAGATAACGTGATTAATGGACGTCCCCTTACCGTCAGGTGTTCTGTTTGCATGTTTGCCACTAAAAAAGTATTTTCTGAACAAATAATTATTGTATGCCTTCTGGAAATTGACTGTTGTACCGATGTTATGTCAACAGTCATTAGCAAAACTGTTTGCAATGATGATGTGGACGAACTTGCGTAATCATTCACAAATATACACACTTAACGTGTTTATGCAAATGTGTTAGACATTGAAAAGGGTTAGGTATACGAGTATATTCTGTTTAGAGACAGAGGAAGAACACTATTCTACACCATATCTTACCGGTGAGTGTCAAATAATACGACTAAATGACATAATATGCATATAACATCTATGCAACAGAAGGAAAAAATGCAAATTTAATTAAAATCGGTTAAGTACTTTAGGAGTACATCGCGGATAAACAACGTGACGCGTAGTTTATATTTATTATAAGATAAGATACAAAAATTCTCTAACCTCTCCACCTGAAGATCCTCCAGGCGTTCGATTCAAGCAGTACGGGTTATTAGTAGTTCCTCTCAATAAATTCGTTGTCTCCCATCCCAAGCATAGCTCAGGAGTATTTGACACCAACAGAGGGATAGCTCCTGACTTTTTGACGAGCTTTACCACAGTGCCATCTGTCGTGGCACGACGACCTGCATTTTCTAGTAAGCCCACAGAATTTGATAGACCTGGAAGATATGAAATTAAATATTCTTAATAAAGCTATTTCTATATTGACGGACTAAAAATACCCTTCATTACTCCCTTTCTTCCCCATGGATATAGTAAAAGACGACTAAGGCCTATCATTGAGAACTGAATACTTAAAAAAAACTCTAGGTCGACTCGCCGGGTGGGCCACTGAAGACAAGGAATGGGTTCCGGTGGCCCACTCGCATGGCGTCGAGAGGTACATTGCAGGGCGGGTCAATGGGGTCGTACGCTGTTTTTTCCGTTGCCCCGGACGGATTTAGCGAAATGTAACCAGACCCTAGCCCACCGCAAAAAGAAAAAATGGTCAACTCATCTGACCAGGTGTTAGTTAATTTCCCTCCCATTGTCAAACCCAGTGGAAATAATATAACTACGTATAAGGGATTTTGGATATGCTAGAATTATTATACAAAAATACCAAATGCAACTAAGTAGGTTTATAAAATTATCAAATTCCTTTTCACAGAGGATGTCTAACTGGCTTTGACTATCTGTTACATCACCAGAATGTAAGCATTAATATTCACAGGGTGCTCTCTTATAGCCAGCTCTCTTAGAGCTAATTGGCTTTAACGTGGAAAAGTAATACCTGTCAAATTCACCAAAAGAATAGACAGCAGAACTCTCCTAAGTAACTTTTAATAACCATTGCTATAATTATGATCAACTCAAACTGCTAAACGTGACATGATCTCATTCGTTTCTTTTTATGTATTTTAAATACAATTTTGGGAATAGGCTATGGTGCTGTTTCAACCTGATCGATCCGTCCGGAACGACGGAAGGAAAAGGCGTGCAAGACTATAACATACGCCTATTGCCATATAAGCAGGTCACTGGTACCCGATTCTTGTCTTCGGAAGCAAAGGCCTACCATTAAGAAAATAATTTATACTGAAAAAAATTACGCCCAGACTCAGAAGAACATTATGTGGATCGCATCATCGTACAAACTATTTTCTTGCATAGGAATGGAATCCAAGACACTTGGCATTAGATCGTTATATTAACCAGTATGCTCTCATTGGATTTAAATTAAAACTGAGTCTTAGAAGTTACAAAAATCAAATATTTACCAGATAAGGAGCAGCTTTCTTTAACAGTGAAAGGTACACCAAGTAATGGTTTCTCTTTCACCAGCTGCTCAAAGCTGCCACTCTTCTTCGCCTCATCAATCTGTCTGTCGATAGCCTTAGCTTCATCTAATGCAGCTTTGTAACGTTCTTCTACCACAGCGTTGAGGAACGGGTTGACTTCCTTGACGCGATTTATGTATAAAGACACTAGCTCTTCACTGGATATCTGTAACAGAAATTTCATGGCATATACTCGTAAAATCGTTATTGCTGTGTGGTAGCGGCTACGAATACTACCAACCCTTACTTTACTCGTGGATGTCGTAAAAGACGACTAAGAGCGCTATAACGACCTGGTCCAACTCCATCTGATGCCGTTTGGTCAACAATTACATTCCCAAGGAGGGTTGACGATTGGCAGGCGGCCGGTCATAAAACTATTGTCAATAACTTTTACAATATGTGCTATGAAAGAAAAGTACATATTATATCGACCCCAAGTAATTGGGATAAGAGTAGGAGAATGATGATTCGTAAAGTCGTTAAAGAGAAAGTTTAAAAGTTGCGCCAGTGACGGATAGTCGTGAACGCTCGACATGGTATAGACATGTGACGAGTCGATGATGATACATACATACATACCATCACGCCATGTCCTTTTCAGGGTAGGCAGAGAGAACAGAGTTCCAGAGAACTCTATCCTTGCATACTTCACTCGCTTCCTCAACATTCATAATTCTCTTCATACACGCTCGCCGGTTTCAAAGACTCCTGACTCCACCTTCCTTCAGTACATGACGGATCTGGTCTAGTTAGGTTAGTCTCGGTCTCCCCCGGTACCTACATCCTTCCACTTTCGCATTGTATATCTTCTTAACCAGACGTTCGTTCGGCATTCTTTCCACATGTCCGAACCATCGGAGCATTCCCTTTCGCATTTTTACACCAATACTCTCTTTTATACCTACTCGCTCTCTTACGTCGTCGTTACGAATGCGATCGATCAGCCTAACTCCACAGATTTGCCGTAGAGATCACATTTCGACCGCATTAATTTTATTTTCGCACTCTTTTCTGCATACCCAACTCTCGCTTCCATACAGTAATGTTGGGACAAGCACTGCGTTATGTATTGCTACACGTGCCTTCTGGCTGAGGTGGTGGCTACCGAGAAGTTGCCCCAACGCTCCGTTCACTCTATTTCCCGCATTCACTCTTCGCTCTATATCAGTGGTGTACCTTCCATTTCGGCTAAATCCACATCCAAGATATACAAATTCATCCACTTGCTCCAATACATCATTACCTATTGTTACTCTTACATCTGTTCTGGCTTCATCTCTTTCAGACCATTATTTTGGTTTTGCTCACATTCACGCCTAGAACCCTTTTCTTACAATCTTCTGTCATTGTGTCGACTAGGGTCTGCAGGTCAGTCGCGGACTGTGCCAGGAGGACTGCATCATCTGCATATAGCAGAGCAGTGACCACTGAATCGCCCATCTGGACTCCCACATTCATATCGTTCAACCTTTGGAGACATTTATCCAGATATATGATAAACAGTCTGGCTGACAGAACGCACCCCTGCTTAACGTCGGTATTGACGTCAAACCAAGGCGTCATTCCATCATCCAGCCGCACACAAGCTCTACAGCCCATGTAACTGGACTGCACAACCTGCAGCAGTTTACCGTTAATACCATACTCCGGTAAAATGTCCCAAAGTTCCTTTCGTACAACCGTGTCAAATGCTCTTTCCAGATCCACAAAACTGCAGAAAAACCTCTGACCTAGAACCAGATGCTTCTCCCCAATGTTGCGCAGAGAGAACACTTGATCCATGCATCCCCTTCCACTCCTGAAACGTCCTTATGTCTCACACAGTAAACCATCGGACACCATCCTCATTCTCCTTTCAATAATTTTACCGTACACTTTTGCAGCCAAACTGGTCAAGCTTATGGCTCTGTAATTTGCGCAGTCATAACGTGAACCCTTGTTTTTAAACAAAGGCACGATGATTGCGCTATTCCAGTCCCTGGGAACCATTCCCGAGCTCCAACATAAATTGAGGAGCAACAGGAACGCCTCCCAGACACAGGAGCCGCCAAGCTTGATCATCTCGGCAGACACCATATCAATGCCCGCTGCCTTACCATTTTTCAAACTTCTTATCGCCCATTCAACTTCATCCATACTGATGCCATCGGAGGACGCCGGTGCCGAATGTTGATCTACTAAACCACATGCGACACCAGCGCCAACTCGAGTATCCGCATACATATCGCCAAAATATTCACTCCATCGGCTTAACACGTCCTGTTTGTGTAAGAATGTCTCCACCTTTAGACCTTATTTTATTCATTCTGAAGGCTGCCCAACCACCCCGAGACTTCTTCACCTCCCTCCAAAAGAGTTTGGTGTTACCCTCGAAGTTTTTAGTCAGCCTATCTTCTGCACTCATATTTGCTCTATCACGTTTCTCTTTCATTAAGGCCTTGGTGTCATTCTTACATTGCCGATATATTTCTTCTTGTTATTGGCAATAGTTTTATGACCGGCCGCCTGCCAGACGTTAACCCTCCTTGGGAATGTAATTGTTGACCAAACGGCATCAGATGAAGTTGGCCAAGGTCATTATAAGGCTCTTAGTCGTCTTTTACGACACCCACGAGCAAAGAAAGGGTTGGTAGTATTCGCCTAGCCGCTACCACACAGTAATGCTTCGATCGCAAATATTTTTCTTAAATAATATTTTTTTTTATTTTTATAAACATAAAAATCAATCTAAAAATTTTTTTTTTATAGTATAAAATAGATAAATGTTCATATATATATGAAGATTTTATTATATTGTTAGTTAGTTAATTACAAACTATTTTAAGAAGTGTAAAAAAAAGAACGCATAGATATAATAAAATTGTTATCGGCCACGATTTAATAAACTCGTTAAAAATTCATATATAGACAGATTCGTGATTTAGTAAAACGTTTAAACGGATGTAATTATAAGTTTATCAAGCATTGTTTACTTGTGAGAGATAAAATGTCATCAACACGAACTTGATACAAGTATCTAAGTATTTTTCACAATAAATAAGGTCATAGAAAATTATTTTTACTTATTTAATTAAAATGATAGTTGACTGTACTGTGGCTTAGTGGTTAAGATACCTTCCGTGCCAATGCCGGAGTTCGATTCCTACGTACGATAATACTTTGTACGATCCACACAAGTGTCTAAGTCTGGGTACACCCAGATATATTACAATTTTTCTGTGTTAATTGAAAATGTTTGTAAAGTTCCCTGAAGTATAAGGTTTATTTCCTTAATGCAGGGCCATCCTGCATTATGAAGGGCACCAGCCCTTCGTAATACAAAAAAAAAATGCTGTTTGTTGGCCGTTACGAATACTACAAACCCTTATATTGATTGTAGATGGCGGAAAAACAATTAAGAGCTTAACATATACCTGATTGAACTCCATCTGAGGCCGATTAATAATTAGCAAGGAAGATTGACATCAGGCAGGCGGGCGGTCTTTACTTTTACAATAAGTACGATCGCAGAAGTATTTACATATTGCGTCAACCACAATGATGATGAATCCAACTGATAATGTCGTGGTGTGCATGTGGATATCTGATGCTGAGATAGTATCAACATATATCAAATAAGAGGAAGGCATGATGTTAAAATTTAAAACCTTCGCAATGAGTTATTATTCAAATCTTGTGTGTTCTCAATAGATGCCACACAAGATTAAAGATACCTTGACATTTAAATCCATGCATATATCTATTATTCGTCCTATGTATGTTAACGATTCTGTTCGCGATGGCATTGACGTATTAAATCTACAATTATTACGTATAGATAAGCTACACATCGTATGCTGAGAATGAAAGTGTTTCAATTTAATATTCATAACATTTGGCAATTAAGAAAATGTGTTTAAAAATGTGAAATTTATACATTCTATGTGCTTTTAGGGTTCCGTACCTAAAGCGTATAACGGGACCCTATTACTAGGGCTACGTTGTCCGTTTGTCTGTTACTGGGCTGTATGATATGAACCGTAATAGTTAGACAGTTGAAACTTTCACAGATAATGTATTCCTATTGCAACAATATATACTGAAAAACAAAATAAAATAAATATTTATGGGTGCCCTCATACAATAAACGTGATTTTTTTGCCATTTTTATAGATAATGGTATGGAACCCTTCATGCGCGAGTCCGACTCACCCCTTGTTTTCACTTATGGTGGTGACGAGCGAGCAGTAGACCTAATGGTAAGTGTTAGTGCCGTTTACAGACCTTTGCCAATGCCAACGGTAGAGCTAATTCGTTGCCTACAAATCAAAACCCATCCAGAATGTTCGGCTCCCGGCTCTCAGCATATTGCCACTACTCAGATATCAATTTTCTACAAGAGTGATATTACCCCGAATGAACTGGCTCACGGCTGCAGTGTGACCCTACTAATACGATGTTATGCTCTACTGTTTTGAATAAATTATAAAATAATAAAATACGACACTTAATGGACTCTACATTGCGCGGGCAAAAACGGCCAGAATCACACGGATCAAAAAGTTGTTATATTAACTATATTAAGTATTAAATAACTAATAACCATGGGCCGATCCATCCTTGGTAGTACCACATTCTCGCAGAAAATCGACGTCTGAGTGGTGGCAATGTAATGCTGTGCTTCGTTCGGTGAGCGAGAACCGACATTCCAACTTCTTAGGTGGGTTTAGGGTGCCACCGAAGACAAAGATCGGGTACCGGTGTTCCGCTCGCACGGCGAAGAGAGGTGTTTGCAGGGTGGGTCCATGGGGTTGCGCGCCGCCTCTTCCGTCGCCCCGGACCGATTTTCCGGGGCGCGACCACATTCATGGTCCCACCTTGCGAAATAAAAAAAAAAAAAAAAAAAGGTGGGTTTAGGGTTTTCAATGGTAGGTAGCGGCCTAGCTGTAACACTAGTATTGCAAAAGGCTATGGGCGGCAGTAACAGTTATCATCAGGTGCGCTGTTTGCTCATTGGCCACTTCAGCAATAAAAAAATATTACCCTTTCTATATTATATATTATTCACCAAATGGTCGAATATTCGTTTTTAAGTCGTTCTGTATATTTGATATATCAAAAACAAGGTGGAGTCAAGAGTCTCCGAAACCGGCGAGCGTGTATGAAGAGAATTATGAATGTTGAGGAAGCGAGTGAAGTATGCAAGGATAGAGTTCTCTGGCACTCTGTTCTTTTTGCCTACCCTGCAAAGGACATGGCGTGATGGTATGTATGTATGTAATATATCAAAATTTTGAATTGAGTCACTGTCATGCTCAGCGTGCGACATCTCAATAAAATTGAAGTATTTATTGGGAAGATTAATATTGCAGCCATAGAAAACTACGTACAATATTTGACGCCATTAAATTGGTGTCGGAAATGTCACCCTACGCCGGGTTGTTCCGTAGTGTGCAAGATCATTGTGTTCTATTTTATAGTAGTGTGCGTGTATACTCGTGTAATCGTTTGCACACTAACAGGATTTTTGGTTTAAATTTTTTTAACAGTTAAAATATCGAACTATCCTTCTAAGTGTTTTTATTCTAAGATAAAAGCATTGTCATTCTATTATTATTTACTTGGTGCTGATAAATCTATATAACTTACCTATTATAAAGTTGAAGTGTTTGAACATTTGTTTAAAGGTGCTAATTTCAAGAAAAACCTTACTTGAAAATTAACTGTTTAAGCCAATAATAGCCTCTTTATTCAGAAAAATACATGAAATTATCATCATCATGATTCAGCAACATTTAAACTCTTATATGTCCCAAGGCTGGCACTGATGGTGAATCGCCGTCTGATTGGTAACGTGCTGCTACACTTCGTTCGGTGAGCGAGAGAGCTGGCAGCTCAACTTTCTGGGTGTTTTTGTGGTTTTCATTGGTAGGCACCGGCTTAGGTTTACCATTGGTATGGAAAAGATATATGGGCGGCAGTAACATTTACCAACATGTCTTTGCTGGTGGCAAAGACATGTTGGTGTATATGCAATATAAAATGACATTATTTTTTTTTAATCGAAAGAGTTGAAGCCAGATCAGATAAGAGTAACAATAGGGTCAATAGGTAATGATGTTCTAGAGCAAGTGGATGAATTTGTGTACCTTGGATGTGAATTTAGCCGAGAAGGAAGGTACACCACTGATATAGAGCGAAGAGTAATTGCGGGCAATAGAGTGAACGGAGCGTTGGGGCAACTTCTCGGTAGCCACCACTTCAGCCAGAAGGCACGTGTAGCAATACATAATGCAGTGCTTGTCCCAACATTACTGTATGGAAGCGAGAGTTGAGTATGCAGAAAAGAGCATGAAAGTAAAATTAATGCGGTCGAAATGCGATCTCTACGGAAAATCTGTGGAGTTAAGCTGACCGATCGCATTCATAACGACGTAAGAGAGCGAGTAGGTATGAAAGAGAGTATTGGTGTAAAGATGCGAAAGGGAATGCTCCGATGGTTCGGACATGTGGAAAGAATGCCGAACGAACGTCTGGTTAAGAAGATATACAAAGCGAAAGTGGAAGGATGTAGGTACCGGGGGAGACCGAGACTAACCTACCTAGACCAGATTGGTCACGTACTGAAGGAAGGTGGAGTCAAGAGTCTCCGAAACCGGCGAGCGTGTATGAAGAGAATTATGAATGTTGGGGAAGCGAGTGAAGTATGCAAGGATAGAGTTCTCTGGCACTCTGTTCTCTCTGCCTACCCTGCAAGGGATATGACGTGATGTATGTATGTATGTAATTGAATGTTAATTAATAAAAAGCGTTTCGTCATAATACATCTAACATTACGGACATAAAGTATTAATCTCTGCCTATGGGATATGACGTGATGATATGTATGTATGAATGTATGTAACTTCTTTTTTATAAAACGTCTAAAACTGTCATTTCTTCCGTGATATTTTTGTTAAATTTGAAATATTATTTACAAATACAATTAATAATCTTTTAAAAATCTTTTGCGACAAAAAAAAATAATACCGCGTAAAAAAAGTGTTTTAATTTAATTTTCACTGGTGGCGTAAAATAATGCCATGTTAGCGTAGCTGTGAACACAGGTAATCAAATAACACTTGTTTTTTAGTTTTACAGTGAAATAAATTTAATTAATATCAAAATGGCCATGACGCTTTTTTACTACGGTAGTAAAAAAAGGTACATTAATGTTTAGGAACAAAATAAAGCAAAAGGACTCGGTAAGCCGAGTTCTTTTAAGTAAATGAGACCGTTAATTGCTATTTCGGCCGAGTCACTTTACCCTAATTTGTGACGATACAGTAAACAAATTTTCTTTTGCGCTAATACTCCTCTGTATATTTTTCTTTTTTTTACATGCAATATATTAAAGCAAACTAAAATACCAGTGCAAACAATTTGCACCATATATGTATATTATTGCAGTATATTATTTTTAGATAGGTATAACTATAATTTAGCAACATTATGGTTATGTACTTTCATAAGGAGGAGTTCTGCCGGGCACTTGAAAATGTCATGTGGCCGTCCTAAAATATATTTATTGCTTTAGTATTTCAATGTATTATAGAATATTTTTTTTAAATTTTATGTAATGTAACTGCGTGCAGTATTGTATTACATATTCTGCTAAAATTTCTAAAGGAATCTTTAATTTAGTTTAAAAACTAGCACCCAATTAATGATATTGACTATTCACTAACAGTTATTATGAATTAACTACTCAATATAAATAAATAGAATTATGAAGAAGATTATACGAGACGCTTTGAAGAAATACCCGAGAGAATCAATGAATGTTTTAATGATAAGGTAAATATTTACTTATTTTTTGTCATTAGAGCGAAAATAATATCCCAAATACTAAGTACTTGGGATATTATTTTCACTATAATGACAAAATAGATTGGAAGAGAAAATTGCCTTTTAAAAGTATGAAATAAGACAATTTTGAATGTAGCGAAGTTCAGAGTTACAATGCTGTTGTTTTTTGGGACATTCTATGATTCGGTCGTACCTTTCCAAGCTATCCGAGGCCGTGGGAGAGGTGGGGTGCACCCCAAAACTTAGAATACTTTACCACTCTAGCTTCATTTGAGTGAAACACTGGTACAAATTTCATTGTGGGCCCTCTATCAAAATTATCCGGCTCGTTCTCTTTATTTTTTTTGTAATATTGTAATCATCATCATCATTCTCCTGCTCTTATCCCAATTACTTGACGTCGACGCAATATGTACTCCACTTCCAACATATTGCAAAGTTATTGGCAATGGTTTTATGACCGGCCGCCTGCCTGCGTCAACCTTCCTTGAGAATGTAATTGTTGACCAAACGGCATCAGGTGGAGTCGGGCCAGGTCGACATAACGCTTATAGCCGTCTTGTACGACATCCATGAGTAAAGTAAGGGTTGGTAGTATTCGTAATCGTTACGATACAGCCTTTTTATATTGTTACCGGGGGAGACCGAGACTCACCTATCTAGACCAGATTGCTTACGTACTGAAGGAAGGTGGAGTCAAGAGTGTCCGAAACCGACGAGCGTATATGAAGAGAATTATGAATGTTGAGGAAGCGAGTGAAGTATGAAAGGATAGAGTTCTCTGGCACTCTGTTCTTTCTGCTTACCCTACAAGGTATATGGCGTGATGATATGTATGTATGTATGTGTATAAAACACCTCCTGCACAATATGTTCTTCTGTGAAAAATGATTAAGGATGAAAAGCTTATTTGTACAACTATTACCTTCTGATAAAACATTTAATCTGTCCTGACATTGGTTAATTAAATGAACCAATGTAATTAGCAAAACGTTATAGGTCAAACGTGCAGTTGCAAGAGTTGGTCAAACGTGAATTGCCTTAATTAGGTAAATAATACGTTGTCATATATTGTGTGTAATGAGGTATGTTTCCATAATGAGTGGATGTGCCATATATTACGTAATTAATCACCTATTGCAACTAACTTAATTGTGGTAGGACCACGCTGTTGACAGTTTTCTGTCTACAGCCGAGGGCCGGTCCATCCGGGGTAGTACCACACTCTCGCAGAAAATCGACGCCTTAGTAATGGCAATGTGCTATTGCACTTCGTTCGGTAAGCGAGAGAGGCGGAAACCCAACTGGATGGGTTTGGGGATTTTATTGGTAGGCAGCAGCCTAAGCTATACCCTTGGCATCGCAAAGGTCCATGGGCAGCAGTGACACTTACCATCAGTTGTGCTGCTTGCTCGTTTGCCACCATAAACAATAAAAGAAAAGAAAAACTAATTATGGAGTTTAAAAAATAGGAAAATCAGCCCTTTAGACACGTAAGGGCGCCTCAGACTCTACGGAAGAAAATACAATAGCCAATAAAAAAACCGTAGTGCCTAGTTAACTGCGTATGTCTTTATTATGTCCAACTAAAAATTACTCAGCAACATCAGAGTCTATGCTTATACTTTTCGTAGGTAAAGTCGTGTGCCTATAAAAAACTAATTCACTTTGGCAAGTATAACGGTAGTTACCGTCCGGTAGCTATACATATGAATGGTGAACGATCTATTGTTAACTGATGTAGCTGTTTATTGGTACTGTATAAGTCTCTGTACGATATACGTTAGGGAGTTTGAATCAACTGTCGACCCACTATTCCATTGCCGATGCGTAATAATTTTAAAGTAAGTACAAAATTAAAATAAAATATAATTTTCAAATTGATAAATTGCCATAATATAGTATTTAATGTTAAATAATAACTGACCATAAATAACATATTTTTTATAGATTTTTTTTTTCGTTTATGGCTATGGGAGGGCAAATGCGATAGAATAGTTTTATTTCAAATAAGATTTATTATTGATTTCTAAGATTATTTTGTTATAGCTCATCATTTAATGTTAGGTGGAACTTAAAATTTATCTAAACACTTATTCAAATAATCCGCTGCCAGTGGGCAACCTGCCCAGAATGTTGTATGCCACTTTGAATGACAATGTAGTATTCGTTGCCGCATCCTAAGTACAATAATATTCGTTTTAGCACAACATTTTTTTTCATATTTCCTAAATTTCGTGTTAAAGATTTGTTGTATGATCGAATGGAAAGTTTGCAAAACAATTTCATTTGTGCATAAAAATTAGTTAAAAAAAATTAAGTCCAAATTCAACAAATAAAAAAATAAAAAGTTTTAGCAAATTATCCCCGCATCTAAAGTCTTTCAATTTTGTTATATCACTGAGTTGTTAGGGTTTCATGAGGGTGAAGAGAATCGCGCACTGCTAATTTAGATGTAGTAGAAGAATATACCAAAATACTTATTAATAAATCGTTTTCTGTAAAGCTGACTGTCTTCTAAGCTCATATATGTCCCACTGCTGGGCTCAAGCCACCTTCATAATGTGAGGGAAATTGACATACTATACCACGCTGGTCAGACGTGTTGGTATAGGGTTTTGTTTAGAGTTTTCCTTCTGTTGTATAGATGTTATATGTGTTTTATATCCTTTAGTCATCTCTTACGATCATCCACAGGTAAGAAGGGTGTGGTGAATTGTATTCTTATTCCATCACCACGCGGATTTGCTGATTGACTGACACGGATTGTTAATTTTTGTGAATAAAAAGGCTAAAATTATAAAAAAAGAGCTAACTCAATACTTTTATGAACATATTCACGAACCATGTACTTTAAAATATAAAAATGCATAGAAATATTCAAGTAAACAAATTTTTATTAAGTTGTGATATTTTTTTGATTTTGTAAATTATTTATGAACAATAAAAGATTTGCTGTATTATATCGTCGTGAACTAAACTACATAATTTGAAATGACAGCCAGTGTATTTACTTTTCCTATAACATCTGTTTCGACCATTTTTTTCTCTATTTCGACCATAAAGTGCATTGAGAATTCTGAGATAAATATGTACCTAATTACCCCCTATTGTTTGCTAACTTCATACGTTTCATTATTAGTTACATAATTTAGAATGATAAATGAAAATTATATATAGACATTTAATTGAATGAATGAAAAAAAATTCAACCGACATTTAAAAATTATCTGTCATTTTTATATCATTAAAACTTAATTATCTTTAAAATAAGTTCTAAAGTTTTAATTATCTTTTAAACTTAAAAGACTAAAGGTTAATGAGCAAAATGTAAAAAAAAAATAACAATTAAATATCTATTAGATATTTTTTGTCTGCGTTAAGTGTGTTCCGTTTTATTCTGTAGTTTTCATAACTGGTTTTTAAATGCTGTAAAGCATAAGTTGGTAGTGCAAAGAATATTCTAAGAATAATAATAAAAATGTAAATTTTGTTAAAAACATTGATAATAATAATAATAGATGCTACAAAATAATGATTGAAAGTAAAACAGCTTTGTAGATAGATTTATAAGATTTTCATACTTACATCCCCATTTCTGACGGTCGCTGCTAACTCACACGCGCTTTTCAATAGTATGGGATTGGTTACTGGTGGCAAGCGTCGATGGTCGCGGGCTCGCAACCAGAATAACGGTGCCAAGAGAAAGTTCAGTAGCCGGAGGAAAACTCCTAGTATCTGTACGCCTACCTCCATCTGAAAATAAAAATAAATAGTTTTATTCAAAACTTAACGGAATTATTATCTGCTCAAATGGCGTAGTAATCAAGTTACCGATCTACTGCGCTAAGTGTCGCTTGTTAGATTCCCATGCAAGACTGAACCCAAAAGCTGCTATCTGGGTGTAATATCGTGTCTGTTAATTGTATGTTTGGAATAATTATTTTAAATTACTGAAATTTAACATTTAATATGCTTGATTATTTATAAAAACACGATTACGAGCTAAAAATGATTGTCACAAGTGGGATTCGAATCCACACCTATTGGAAAGCCGTTCCAATCGTGCTGCCACTTACACCCCCGTGAACTATTTTAGTTCATTCAATTCTTGCATCGTATTATATTTTCGTCTTTTAAGGAGACGTGCCATCTACTCTGGATTTTCAATAGGTATGGGTTGGAATCACAATTATGTCAATCATTTTTCGCTCTTAAGCGGGTTTTTATAAATAATTATTTTAACTCATATAGGTCCCACTACTGGGCTCGAATCTCCTCTACAATGGGAGGGATATTGACTTATACCACGCTGATCAGACAGGTTGGTATAAAGTTTAATTTCGAGTTTTCCATCTCTTGCATAGATGTTATTTGTATATCATATCCCTTAGTCATTCTTTACCACCGACAAGAAAAGGACTGGTGAATTGTATTTTAACTCCGTCACCACACAGAAAATTGTATGTTTATAAAGCCCCAAGTAATACAAAGATTATTTCCTTAGTCCAAGATGATGCCTAAAGATAGAAGAATATATATTATATTAAATAGAAATAAAGTTATATCTATTTATTTATAAGAATACTGTTCACTGTTGGACGTAGACCTCTACATCTAGGAGAGATTATATCATAATTGCCTCAGACGTAATAGACGAGATGTGTCCACGCTTGCCAATAAAAAGACGAAGACGAAAGACGAGGACTGTTATCGTACGGGGAAAGAAATATCTATGATTGATATTCTAACTGTGGTGTGGAAAATGAGTAGCAAATATTTTCCGCGAAAGTACATACATACATATCATCACGCCATATCCCTTGCAGGGTAGGCAGAGAGAACAGAGTGCCAGAGAACTCTATCCTTGCATACTTCACTCGCTTCCTCAACATTCATAATTCTCTTCATACACGCTCGCCGGTTTCGGAGACTCTTGACTCCACCTTCCTTCAATACATGACCGAAAACAAAACGATTTTATAAAAAGGTCGCCAAAATACTAAATATGTCGGGCCATTGGATACAAGGTTTCGGTACCGGTGACCCGCTCTTATGGCGATATAGAGATACAGTACGGTTATGCTATTGTACGCCGCTTTGAACGGTTTGAGCAGGGTAAGACCGGAATGTAAAAAAAAAAACAGGTACCTATCTACTAAATTTATAACACGGTATTTAACTATTCTCAACAATTTATTTTAAGAAGTCTGCAATATAATAACAATTCTAAGCTAAAAAATACAGTGAACGTTATAAGAACTGCCAAAAAGAGATGTTTCTCAATATAAACTGCATTGCTATAAACATTGCAGCACTGGTTTTCAGCAAGACTTCCGTGATCCATCCATCCATCAGCCCGTAAACGTCCACTGTTGGACATAGGCCTCCCCACGAGAATGCCATCTATAACGGTCCTGTGCCACCTGCATCCAATGGTTTCCTGCGACCTTGATGAGGTCATCAGTCCATCGAGTGGGGGGTCGTCCTACGCTGCGTCGTCCGATTCGTGGTCGCCACTCGAGAACCTTTTTTCCCCAACGGTTGTCGGTTCGTCGAGCGATGTGGCCTGCCCATTGCCACTTCAACGTGCTAATTCTTCGGGCTATGTCGGTTACACCCGTTCTTCTACGGATTTCCGTATTTCGGATTTTATCACGTAGAGAAATACCGAGCATAGCCCTCTCCATAGCACGCTGAGCGACTTTGAGCCTTTTTATGAGGCCGACATTTAGAGACCACGTTTCAGTGCCGTAAGTCATCGCTGGTAACACACACTGGTTATAAACCTTTGTTTTCAGACACTGCGGAATATTAGACGAGAAGATCCTCCTAAGTTTCCCGAACGCTGCCCAGCCGAGTTGGATTCGTCGGCTGACCTCTTTCTCGAAATTGGATCTACCTAATTGGACTGTTTGTCCTAGGTAAACATAGTGATCGACAACTTCGAGAATCGCATTCCCAACCAGGACCGGTACAGAAATGACATGGGCATTAGACATGATTTTCGTCTTGTCCATGTTCATTTTCAGCCCTACTAGTTGGGAGACCTTGCTGAGGTCATTGAGCATGGTGCCAAGGTCCTCCAGGGATTCTGCCATGACTACGATATCATCTGCGAATCGAAGGTGAGTGATGTATTCGCCATTGATGTTGATGCCGAGTCCGGTCCAGTCTAAGAGCTTGAAGACATCTTCCAGCGCAGTGGTGAACAGTTTCGGAGAGATAACGTCTCCCTGTCTCACGCCTTTCTGCAGCTGGATCGGTTTCGTACTCTTATCCTGGATGCGGACTGACATAGTAGCGTCTCTATACAAACACTTCAGCACTTCGATATATCGATAGTCAATTTGGCACCTCTGAAGGGACTGCAGCACTGCCCAAGTTTCGACAGAATCAAAGGCTTTCTCATAGTCCACAAACGCTAGACACAGAGGCCGATTATACTCCTCGGTCTTCTGTATAATCTGGCGTAGCGTGTGGATGTGGTCTATGGTACTATAACCTTTTCGGAAACCGGCTTGTTCGGGCGGCTGGAAGTCGTCTAGCTTGCGCGCGAGTCGGTTCGTAATGACTCTTGAAAACAATTTGTACACGTGGCTCAGGAGTGAGATGGGTCTGTAATTCTTTAAGAGCGTTTTATCGCCCCTCTTGAAAAACAGCACCACCACACTCCTGGTCCACGACTCTGGAACGTCACCCCCGAGAATGACAGAATCAAACAGCTTCTGTAGGGCTTTTAAAACTGGCTTGCCGCCTGCCCTCAGGAGCTCTGTGGTAATTCCGTCATCTCCCGGTGCCTTTCCGTTCTTTAATTGTTTTAGAGCCATTCTGATCTCGTACAAGCTGACGTCCGGGAAGACTTCCGTGATACTTAATGATAAATTATATTATTTCTTTAATTATCTAAAATTGCTGTGTGACTACGAATACTGCCAACCATTAATTTGCTCGTGGATGTCGTAGAAGATGACTAAGAGCTCTATATCAACTTGGACTTGATCAACCTGATGCTGTCTGATTAACGATTATATTCCTAAGGGGGTTGATGTCGTGCAGGTGGCCTGTTATAAAACTATTGTCAATAACTTATGCAATATGTGGAAAATGAGTACATATTCGGTCGACCGCAACTAATTGGAATAAGAGCAGGAGAATGATGACTTTTTTATTATTTATTATATCATTGCAGAAATAAAAATTAGCACTATGCGTATAGGTTTTTTTTTTATAATAAATAATTCAACTCCTAATGTTTGTATAATAATAATCCTCCTAATTGTAATTAATATTAGAGATGCAATTAGGTTATGTGTGTTCATGTAGAAGGTTCAATAGATAATGAAACCCTTGGGGAGATAACCACATGATTGCAATGTGTTCTATATACGTGCTGTACTAAGTATATCGGTCCCAAATACACATGTGGTGTATTGCGTTCCGAATCAACCGAAATCACATCTCTATAGCCATAATTCGCATTACGTATAATTTTGCACGCCTCATCAGCGAAGCGTTGAGGTCTTGCTCTACTCTCGATATATGAAAATCAAGAACTTTTAAAAATGATTGTATTTTTCTCACATTGCACTCATAGGATAATATTATCATACATATGTCTAGAAAAAACTTTCGTTTAAACATATTTGATATTTTTAAAATACAATTATTTTGTTTAAAGTAAGAAAATAGTTGATTAAAAAAATATTCGAAGACGTCCGGATATTTATTCCGGACCTGGCACAATTACGACCGTAAAAATTAATGTATCAAAATATTTCTTTTTTTAAAAGCTTCATAATCGCAACGCGCTGTTTTCTTACGAAAATGGCTCCGTAATTCTTTGTCGTTTAATTGCAATTAATAAAAAAACTAAACTGCTTAGTCATTAGTGTATGTATACCATATTAAAATTGGGTTCATTTACATTTTTTTGTTCGTCCATTCGGACAGGCAAAGGAAACAAATCCCATACAGCCAAAACAAGTAAACGAACAACTATGTTTAGCACAATGTCGAGAATGGCACGAAATTTCAAAAGTATTTTTTTTTACTTTCATTTTCATTTACGGCATTGACTAATAAATAGTAAATGATAAATAATATAAAAATTATGAGGCGTGCACTTTCGATTTTCAAAATTATTTTTAGTAGGGCTCACACTGTTGACAGTTATCTGTCTACAGCCGCGGGCCGGTCATTCCGAGGTAGTACCACATGAGCAAATAAACGTACAGAGACCAAGCTTCTAAGGAGCGAGCAAAATTGTTACCTATTCTGATAGGGTTGGCACATGAGGATGAAAATAAATACACAAAACGTTTGTCAGCTTTTTTATGTATGGATATTTTTTTACAAATTGCTTACTCTAAATAGTTTTTTTTTGTTATTTTTGATTTTTAATATATACATACATACATATCATCACGCCATATCCCTTGCAGGGTAGGCAGAGAGAACAGAGTGCCAGAGAACTCTATCCTTGCATACTTCACTCGCTTCCTCAACATTCATAATTTTCTTCATACACGCTCGCCGGTTTCAGAGACTCTTGACTCCACCTTCCTTCAGTAGGTGACCAATCTGGTCTAGGTAGGTGAGTCTCGGTCTCCCCCGGTACCTACATCCTTCCACTTTCGCATTGTATATCTTCTTAACCAGACGTTCGTTCGGCATTCTTTCCACATGTCCGAACCATCGGAGCATTCCCTTTCGCATCTTTACACCAATACTCTCTTTCATACCTACTCGCTCTCTTACATCATCGTTGCGAATGCGGTCGGTCAGCCTAACTCCACAGATTTTCCGTAGAGATCGCATTTCGACCGCATTAATTTTGCTTTCATGCTCTTTTCTGCATACCCAACTCTCGCTTCCATATAGTAATGTTGGGACAAGCACAGCGTTATGTATTGCTACACGTGCCTTCTGGCTGATGTGATGTACGACGTAAGAGAGCGAGTAGGTATGAAAGAGAGTATTGGTGTAAAGATGCGAAAGGGAATGCTCCGATGGTTCGGACATGTGGAAAGAATGCCGAATGAACGTCTGGTTAAGAAGATATACAATGCGAAAGTGGAAGGATGTAGGTACCGGGGAGACCGAGACTCACCTACCTAGACCAGATTGGTCATGTGCTGAAAGAAGGTGGAGTCAAGAGTCTCCGAAACCGGCGAGCGTGTATGAAGAGAATTATGAATGTTGAAGAAGCGAGTGAAGTATGCAAGGATAGAGTTCTCTGGCACTCTGTTCTCTCTGCCTACCCTGCAAGGGATATGGCGTGATGATATGTATGTATATTATTAACGTATAAATGACGTATTGGGCTAAATAGTGATCATACAGTTTCATATTTTTTTTATTCTCAGGATATTTGGAAAAATTATACAGTGCGTTCAGAATAGATGTACACGCTTTTGTTACAACACAAGCAAGGGAAACCTAATGAAATTGGTTAAACGTAGCTTCACGTGGCTATCTTGTTATTTGATTATCTTATCTAAAAACTCCTACCACCTTTACAGCAAATTATCGAGTTCACGCAAGTTCAATAAAAAAAAATACAAGAGCGTCATCATACACTAGCCTTAGGCATAAGACCGCAGCCTTCTAAGGTAGTTTTCAATTTACCACAAACCTGCTGTTCAAACGATTTACTACCGCCGTTTCGAATTAATAAATCAGTTGAAACTTTTGAATTAAGTTACAACCAATACTTACTAGCCCAACAAAACGATAACTTCTGTTTTTTGGCAGCCAGCAGCAGTGCTGTTGGGGCCTCGCCCTCACACGGTCAGTCTCTCTGCTGGTGGCCGACTAATCTTCGATCCATTTGCGACATATAATTACAATCCTAGGTTAAGAAGTTTAATAGCGCTCTGCCTTGCTGACGTTGTCCAAGTAGGGCAATATCCGTTCCAAAATTAATTTTCCTGCGTCTGGATTTCTTTATTGCTTTTGGTGAAAAAAGAGCAAGTAGACCTGACGATAAATTATAATTGTCATGCATGTACCTGTGCAGAACCAGGGACACAGCCTACTGTATAGTTTAACTCGGCTTTCTCACTCACTAAGCAAAGAGTAAAAGCACACGAGTTCATAACAAGCACTAGAGAATACAATACTTTTAATTTAGTGAGCAGTTGTTGCCTTTTATAAAAATAAAATCTATTAGTTGAGCGAAATAAAAAGGTTTAATAGTTAAGGGTTAAGGTCTATTAGTTAAGCGAAATAAAAATTCTTGGTCACAAGGGCACTGTTCCAGAAAGTCTTGCCTAACATCTATATATTATACTGTATCCCTCAGTCGTCTTTTAAGAAACCTGTGGGTAAAAAGTGTGTGGTGAATTTTAATCTTCCCACTCCTAACAAAAAAAAAGACATACAAACGTGACAAAAGCAGTAAAAATAGTTCTATCGTATGACTAATACTTGCGTAAACATCAGCAATGTTTATTAGCAGTACTTACAATAGAAAAACGGACATTAAATCAATGCCTCGTATAATAAGAAAGACTTTAATAATCTACAGTAACTACGCAATAATTTAAGCATAAAACTTACAATGAATAACATGGTAGCCATTATTGTAAATACTTACGGAATTGTAACAAAATAAATATTACACGTTTCAAGTACACTCATATAACGTTAGCTATTTATTTTTGCAATTGTTATTGCTATAACTATTTAGCGTAAGACTGGCTATATAACCAAGGTGCTGTTTGTTAACCGGGTCCCACTCTGCGCAAACCTCTCACGGACCTAGCCAGCCAGGCGGTAGGTAGGACAGTGACCGCGTCAGCTAGTTCCCGGTTCTTTCGCTATTTTTGTTAAAGATAAGATCTAGTATTAAGTAATTATTTTTAACTCGATGTATGTTTGCAGTCCAAAGACTATTAGGCAATATTACACAGTTTATTACCATCCTATGCATTTTGAAATACCTACGCATTTGATTATATTGACACAGTGAACAAATGGTATTAGATGTAGGGTAATAATGCTATAAAAAGCGTTATCACGTACAAAGCTCATCTATGTAAGGACACTACCAACTTTACATGGATGGATTATAAAATATTTTGTTTTTATCCTTCATCGTATTATTATCAGGTCAGCTCACATATGACCTAATAGGTTCGAGCCTCTTTCAAAATATAAAGGGCCATATATACCATATATACCACGCTATTTCGAGATTTTCTTCTTTTACAATGATGTTCATGATGTTTTTAAAGTGATCTAATTCAATCAATAATATAATGTAAAAGAGAAGGAAAACTCGAAATAAAACCCCGACCAACACGTCTGACCAGCGTGGTGAAGTAGTTCAATTTCCCTCCTAGTATGTAGGAGGCTTGAGGTAAACTAATCACAAGCTAACTGCTAGAGAATTTTTAAAACAATTTGTAGTTACAACAAATACTAAAACCTCCCTTTCACTACATAAGGGATTATTACAAATTCTTAGCACGCTTAACGTTATAATCTGGCTTACGTGAATAAGCGTTGTCGGCAAAATCTAAATCGCATTCAGTTTGTTTAGTAATTTAGCTTTAGAATTCAGTTAAGGATTAAGTATATCCATCTTATTCTCCAGCCTATAAATGGTACAAATAGGCACGGTCTTCTTTCGTAATGGGCGGAGACTTTAATTATACCTCGCTGGTAAAACCGGTTTTATTTCAAGATTTTCATCTCTTTGCTGTAATATTTCTAATATCTCATCATCAACTTGCTCTTATCCCAATTAATTTGAGGTCGACGCAATATGTCTTCTCCTGATACAACCCTATCAGACGTCATCTCTGTGGTCACTCCTTATTCCATGTCATGTTTCACGCAGTCCATCCATCTTTTCTTCGGTCTTCCTGTACCCCTAAAGCCTACATCATATTCAATTTCAACATTCATACTTAAAACTTTTTCTCATAACATTTCTTTCATCCCGTCTCATCACATGTCCATACCATGTCAATCTTTCACTCTTTAACTTTTCCGTCACTGGCGCAACTTTCCTTTCAAACTTTGTCTTACATATTTATAATATCTATGAGAATATATCTAACTTATATTATCTGTGTGGTGACGGAGTAAGAATACAATTTACCACCTCAAATCTTACCCGTGGGTGACCGTAAGAGACGGCTAACGGATATAAAACGCTTATAACATCTATGCAAGAGAAGGAAATCTTTAAACAAAGACATATACTAACACGGCTGACCAGCGTGGTATAGTAGGTCATTTTTTCCCGCACGTTATGCAAAAGGCTCGATCCCAACAGTGGGACATGTATGAGCTGAGATGATGGTGATGATACTTCTATTCTATTAGAATAGCTAGTTATAAAGCTGAAGAGTTGGTTTGGTTGTATGAGGTAATCTAAGAAACTACTGATTTGAATTGAAAAATCAGTTTAGTGCTAGATAATCCTTATATCAAGGAAGGTTTATAGGCTAAAATTAATAAGAGTGGAATGTCAAAGAAAAATGTATTCGTTTCGAGAGCTACCATTGCGTACGTTGCGCGTTATCGGTGTCTACAAAATACATTCTCTAACACCTTTCATTGCAGACAAAGTTGTGCAAGTCAGCTAGTACGAAATAAAACTACTTACTCAATATATCTCCTTTAACTTTTCTTAGTATAAAACAAGGCCGCTTGCAGCATCTGTACGCTTAGATCTTTTAATTTTAATACAATTTTCGTTAAACGATTAAGACGGAGGGATTCAAGAGGAAAGTTTATATCTGTAATACATGCATATTATAGAAGAGAAATACCAAAAATATTAATATTTGTAATGTGATGTCGTAAAAACCATATTTTTGTGCGCTTACATTGCAAACTCTGGCTAAACCTTACAATAATATAGTAATAATGTAGTACAAAATTGGATATCTTGAAAGTATCTACAAAAAGGTGGTCTCAATTGTATATGTCTATCTGCAAAGAATAATACGCAATAAACATGTTATTTTTTTAGATATTACTAAAAAAATATTTACGAAGCCATTTTAAATAAAACAGTATTATTTCTTATCCAATTATATTAGGTACAAGTAACTATTATTGTAGATTACAATTACCTTTTACAGCATAGCATATAGAAGTTATCAGATATTTAAAGTAGGGTGTCAGAACGACCGAAAACAAAGCGAAGCAAGGTCGGACCGCTAGTATATATTTGGAAGTATTTTGTATAAACCTGTACTTATCCATCGTATTAAGAACAACATGTGTTAGAAGGCTTTGGAGCAAACATTCTTCCCGCCTTTTGCACAGATTAATGTCAATCAACTGACAGCTACTCTATCACTAACAATAGTGTTACCATCCTTTGTGTGTGAGACATTGAAAGTATCTATGTATTATAGAAATGTGTTAAACAAATCTAATAGGTACCATGATTGTGAAATACATTGGCTTTGATATTTAGAGGGCATGAAAAGTAAGGTATAATCATAAAAAAATTAACACTCAAATATTATGTTTGTTTTTCACTTTTCATGGCCTATAAATAAACGTTTTTTTTATTAAAAAATATCCACAGAGATTTTATTTTTTAGGAAATCTTGTGCTCTATGAGAATTTGACTTGTAAACTAGTATTTTGTTTTATCTCAAACGGTTCAGAAGTGATAGCACGTTTAATAGAAAAAATTACGTGTTATATGGAAAATTTCAAATGCCCACCGACATCTTTTAAAATTGAGTTAATAATAAGGCCCAGCAGGAAATTTTTTTTTACGGTTATATAGGTACTAGGTCCATTTTAAAATATAAATTCAATAAGTTAGTATTTTTGACTCACTCTAATGTATGTATTATGTAATGAATGTCTTGGATGTTTTGTAAGGTATTTAATTAAACTATGTCGTTATGTTAATGTTACCCTTTACAATTAAATATTTATAAGTATAAATTAATTAATTAGGCTGACCGACCGCATTCGTAACGACGACGTAAGAGAGCGAGTAGGTATGAAAGAGAGTATTGGTGTAAAGATGCGAAAGGGAATGCTCCGATGGTTCGGACATGTGGAAAGAATGCTGAACGAACGTCTGGTTAAGAAGATATACAATGCGAAAGTGGAAGGATGTAGGTACCGAGGGAGACCGAGACTAACCTACCTAGACCAGATCGGTCATGTACTGAAGGAAGGTGGGGTCAAGAGTCTCCGAAACCGGCGAGCGTGTATGAAGAGAATTATGAATGTTGAGGAAGCGAGTGAAGTATGCAGAGATAGAGTTCTCTGGCACTCTGTTCTCTCTGCCTACCCTGCAAGGGATATGGCGTGATGATATGTATGTATGTAAATTAATTATAATAATAAATAGGGATGAATAATGATTAGCTGTGTGGTAGCGGCTACGAATACTACCAACCCTTACTTTGCTCGTGGGTGTCGTAAATGACGACTAAGATCCTTATAACGACCTGGGCCAACTCTATCTGATGCCGTTTGGTCAACAATTACATTCCCAAGGAAAGTTAACGTCTGGCAGGCGGCCGGTCATAAAACTATTGCCAATAACTTTTGTGATATGTACTATGAAAGAAGAGTACATATTGTATCGACCCCAAGTAATTGGGATAAGAGTAGGAGAATGATGATGAATGATGATGAGGGAGCCATAGACAAAGACGAATGCAGATGACATCTTTAGCTACTGTACCTTAATTTACATTAATATCACTCTTATTGTTAATTATTTTATCAATTTCTTCTCTTTTTTTATTGTATAGGAGTTTTTTGATAGGCAGCCGTGTACAGTTTCAATTCAACATGGCGTTGAGCAGTCCACCGTTCTCAATACTAACTAGTTTGTTATATTATATTATTAATAAACGCTATTCTAATCTATTCTAATATTTAAGATAGGAAGACGATTGCTATTTATTAAGAATTTTAGTGTTAAATACATTCGAAATGTAAGCGTGGTTCACTGCGTTTCCACCTAAAGCAAGCTTAGTCGCCGAGTGGGTCATGGCAGTCAAGGAATCGGTTCTAGTAGCCTGCTAAATTAGCAGTGAGAAGTAATACGGCCAGTTAAGGACCTCCACGCCATCTTTCCGTCGCTCCAAACGGTTTTGACCATGAAATTAACATTTCTACATCTTTAGAATTTAATATAACAATTAAAGTGCCATTTTATTACTATTAAGAGAAACATTAAAGAGCTAGCGATATTTTCAAAACTGTGGAAATAATCGTTATTAAAGTTAAAAAGCAAAAGGAAACTCTTGGCCTTCACTTAATTTATTATTAGTAATTAATTGAGAGGGAAAGGAAAAACTTATTTAATAAATGTTGCAAAGGAAATTATATTATTTTATTAGCTACGCCCACTACGTTAGCATAAATTACAAATGTTTATATATTTTAAAATAAATTAGACCAAGAAATATAATTTTGTATTATAGATGACTTTTTAAACGTATTATTACAATAAAAATACAAAACAGTACCAAAAAGATTTGTTTGATTGCATAGAAATAGTGGTAGGTAGGTAGTGCAATTTAATAGTGGTAGGACCACGCTGTTAGCAGTTTTCTGTCTACAGCCGTGGGCTGGTCCATGCGGGGTAGTACCACACTCTCGCAGAAGATCGACGTCTGAGTAATGGCAATTTGCTATTGCGCTTCGTTCGGTGAACGAGAGAGCCGGAAGCCCAACTGGGTGTGTTTGGGGATTTTATTGGTAGGCAGCGGCCTAAGCCTATACCCTTAGTATAGCAAAGGTTCATGGGTGGCAGTGACACTTACCACTAGGTGTGCTGCTTGCTCGTTTGCCACCATAAGCAATAAAAAAACGTTTCGATAACGAATTCACAAATCTCAGTATAACTTATTAGACAATTAAGCTTAGTTGTCTTCACCTTAGTAAACCTAGTGTTCTACAAAATAAAATAATTGATTGCACAAATAGCTATCTGTGCTATCAATTATTTAATATTGCACGCTGGTTTTAGTAAATTTTATAGGGGTCTTTTAATTTAAAATGTGTATACAATATACTTCGGTTATATTTTAATATGAATTTGTTATTTTAATAGCTTTTTGTTTAGGCTTTGGTGGTAGATAAACCGCCCGGCTGATGATAAATATTAGCTGTTATTTACAGAACCCAATAATAGGAGGGTTACAGCAAACTCATTGCCTGCTGTAGTTGTAAGATTAAAGAGAATGGAATATGAGTAGAAACAGATGGGAAGAGATTTTAATTCGTCAGTTGGAGAAAATTGGAAAATCTTTCGTGTGATTTCTACTACTTTGGATAGACTTGCCTATTAATAAGAAAGCATTTGCCAAATGCCGGCAAATAAAGAAACACAAAGCAGTCATGAGGACTGCTGACAGAAGTGAAAACTTAAACCTATGAAAATAATTAATATTATAAATTAAAATAGAACAACGTAACGTAAAGTAAATGTAAATACGTATTTCAGCTAATTTCACGACGCTCACACTGTTTACTTCGCTGCATAGCAAGAATACCACGCACATGTGCTTGGGATCTACCGACTCACTCTCTTTGTCTGTCCTACTTTCTATCTTTCTGTAACTTTCTTTCTATCTCCCTCTGGCGTTGAAATATTGGACGCTACTCGTTGCTAACGTTTGCACTGGCCTGTGATAGGTATACTACACGCATGTGTTCGAGTGTTATTGCGTTAAACGTTTAACGCAACCTTGTTGGAAGTTGCATTAGAAGTTACACTTAAAAAAAACTGATTTCCCAATTCGTTTTACAACTAGTTTTTGAAATTGACTGATACGTATGCAGTGACACACCATCTGTAGCATAGTGGTTAAGATATGGACTTATCGCGCTAGTGTCACAGTTTCAATCACCATGCACCAACAATAATTTGTGCGATCCACAAATTGTAGTTTTGAAATTGGGTATAATTTATGTTCATTAATTATATATTTTTATAATCACCGTAATACAAGGATTTTTCTCCTTACTGCAGAATGTAGCCTTTTAAAAAAAAAATCTACTGACAATAAATTCTTAAAATTAAAATGTTCAATTAAACAAGCACACATCATCATAAGAGACAAGTAAAAGGTAAGCAGACAATGTTAGTGTACGATAAGAAAATCTCGAAATAAAACCTTACTCTGGCCACCAATCTGGCCCAAAGTGGTACTCGTCAATTTATCATCACATAAGTTTCCTCTTAGGAAGGATAATATCATAATTACCACGCTTGGCGATTGCAGTTAATGTTATGAGTTTGCCGGGAGAACACTGCTGCCCACTCTCAGGGTGAATCATCAGTCGGTTTTTACGACGCTAATAGCCTTTGGGGCTAATAGGCTATGGTCCGGTCACAACCTTTCTTTTTTTTTTGCGGTCCAGTCATAACTTGCCCAAACCTCTGGGGGCTTTGAAAGGAATGGCGTGAAACCCTACTTGTCGTATAGACGCTCTCTATCACCATGTCGGAAGACTTGATTCCATAGATTTCAATATAAAGATCTTTAATAGTGGGAGGAGCACACTTGTGACAGTTTTCTGTTTACAGCCGCCGGCCGGTCCGTCCGGAATAGTACTATACTCTCGAAGAAAATCGACGTCTGAGCAATGGCACTGTGCTGCTGTACTTCGTTCGGTGAACGAGAGAACCGGCAACCATCTTTCTGGATGGGTTTGGAGTTTACACTGGTAGGGCAGCGGTCTAATTGTACACCTAGTATAGCAAAGGTTTATGGGTGGCAGTAACGCTTACCATCAGGTGTGCTGCAGGCTCGCTTGCATCCATAAGCAATAAAAAAAATCTTGGCGGCTGTTAAGTGCTATGATAGATTACGCTCGGTACTAAATGAATCCATCATCTCATCATCATCTCAGCTCATATACGTCCCACTGGTGGGCTCGAGCCTCCTCCATAATGGGAGGGAAATTCACCTACCTACTATACCACGCTGGTCAGATGTGTTGGTATACGGTTTTGTTTCGAGTTTTTCTTCTCTGGCATAGATGTTATATGCGTTTTATATCCTTTAGCCGTCTCTTACGATCACCCACGGGTAAGATACGGAGTGGTGAATTGTATTCTTATTCCGTCAGCACACGGAAAATGTATCCGAATGACTTTATTACATAAATATGTACGAAAATCAACAATGAATATTTGAGTGTGAAAAATTATATTAGATAATCATGTTAGCACGTACGTTTTTAGTATTGTGTGATTTTAGCACTTCGCAGCCTCAGCCCAAGTGAATAATATAAGGTTGAGCGCATCGCACTATCAGTTGAACTGGTCAAATGTAATACAAAATGTAAAAGGAATAAATATTCCATCTGTTTTTTGTCCACGTTTGTTTTTAGACTTCGTATTCCTTATATTGGTTTTAGCTACAAATACATACAATTCATTATTTACCATTTCATACCATTACAATATAGAATAATATTTACAGCATGTTGGTTAAACTGTCAGACAAGCTAAACATCATCATCATTCTCCTGCTTAAATTAATTAGCAATCATGGAAATAATAAGTACACTGTACAACAGGAATGAGCTCTATCTGTGCATCTTGCAGCAAAAATAAAGAAAATAAAACCTTATGCTAAGGTAGTAAGAGTCTTGTTGCGCGCAAAATAAAAATGAAGCCGAGTGAGAGGGCAACCAGTGTACCCTGTGTCCCGTTCTAACAGTGGACTTAGAATTGCCAGAGTTAAGTTGATTTCAATCCTTTCCTTGTTGGTAGAAAAATATGCGATTGATGTAATGTAATGAAGTAAAAACATTTACTTTTAAAATGTTTTTAAATATAAATAATAATTTATTACCGACATATTAAAGCAATATTATTTGTTGCTAAATGTAAAACCTTATTAACGCAAACATTTTGCGATTGGGGTATAGGTTTTCTTTTATATGTATGAAATACGGACACCTGACCTGACAACCCCACATGAAATCGTAAATAATAATAATAACATAATTTGTTAGTGAAGAATTACGGTGACCATACATGACTGAATCCTATGAATCCTAGTTCAAGAACAAATAACTTAAATACCTATGTATTTTTTATTTTTTTATGAAAATAACTATGTTTAGATTTCAAATTTCCTAAAGATCTTAATGTCCCTAACATTAAGTTCTTTAGAAAATTTAGGTACAAAAAGAAAGCTATTGTGGAAGAATGTAATAAAGATCAGTCGACATGATCGACATCAATAGATGATTTGTTAGATCTCGTAGATAACGCTTGTGTTTCAGATTTTAAACTGAACATTATTTTTTATATTGCTGGATATATCGTGAATGGGATGATTCACAAAATTTCTTGTTCAAATTGTGTGGTGTTATTGGATCACAACACCATAGAACACTGTTTATTACATTATTAAATCAATCGTTGAAAAACGTAAACAAAAATAAAATTATCATGTAGGTATGTCGTCCGAGAATTTTATAGCAAACTACATACATCGTTAGAATTAGCACATCCTCCTCAATCTATATTTGAAGATCCACATGATATTCTATTGATGAAGGCGTTAGCGTTCATATCTCAAGTTACGTTTAACTCAATGCAAAATTAGAATCAATGAAACATATAAGGAATAAGGTGGGTTTGCGGCAGAAACTTCACAAGACTGTCTTATTTAGCAATGTCTGATTTAGAATTAAACTTAAATGTAAACATAACTGTTTTTTCTTAATTAAATATACCACACACCACCTTATCGTAATTGTATCTCAGTCCAGTTGCATGTCGTGTCCCACAAGGACCAGTAGATAAGTACCTACCTATATGACGCGAGTGTGAAAAGCAAGCAAAAACAGGAAATGTATAATGCCACAAAGGGCAAGTTTATAATTAGCATCTTCGATTAAAATCCATCTGAAGCAATGATCTGCTGACGTCAGATCACAAATATTTTTTATAATTATTGTCCTTAAATCATATTTCAATATGGTCACCATCGCCAGAGAGGGATAAAAGGTACAGTTCTGAGCTCTCGCTCGGCTTCAATTTTGCGACAACAGCTCATTCCTGTTGTACAGAGTACTTATTACTTCCATGTTAGCATGGAGAATAGAGTAAGGAGTAACATCTCAGTGTCCAATGAACGGGAGCAAATTAAGGTGGCAAGGTGGCGCTATAGTAGCAAGTGGAAGCATTTTAAAAAGAGCGCCACAAATTTCATAGGTTCATAGGTTATTATTTATCAAATCACAGTTGACTACGTAACTCAGCACACTTCACTCTGCTTATTACTGCTACATTCATATCATTTCCACTTGCTACACTAGCGCTATTTCGGTGAGTGTTCGAACAATAATTTGCTGTTTACAAGTGGACACTTTTTTGACTAATCCCCCATACAAGATGGTATTCCTTAGTTTCTACCTTCCATACATGTTAGCAATTTACAGTTTTTTGTTCGTCCATTCGGACAGGCAAAGGGAAAAAATCCCATACAGCCATGGATTCGTTTACAATTCTGCAAGCATTGTAAACGAACAGCCATGTTATATATGTTGCATTAAGTCGAGAATGGCACGAAATTTCAAAACTATATTTTTCCTTTCATTTATGGCATTGACTAATAGTAAATGATAAATAATATAAAAATTATGAGGCGTGCACTTATGGATTTTCCAAATTACTTTAAATACGACGGCATTGAATATCTGTGATTATAATTGAGAAAAAACAGTATAACACTATGTCATATTTTAAATTTGAATTATCAATGTCAAATTTAATAATAAGTATAAGTCGATAAAATAATGTCAGATTAAAGTTTGCTATGGTATCATTGTTTTAAAATACGCCAATGACAAAAAAAAAACATTTATTGTATAATAGCATTTTTGCATAAACAGTGATGTCAATTTTCGTTCAAAATAATTTTTACATCTATACCTACTTTACTTATTTTAGCTGTGAGTTAGCGGATACGAATACTACCAACCCTTACTTTGCTCGTGGATGTCGTAATAGACGACCTGGGCTAACTCCATCTGATTCTGAAGGAAGGTTTGGCAGGCGGCCGGTTATAAAACTATTGCCAATAACTTTTACAATATGTACAATGAAAGAAGAGTACACATATTGTATCGACCCCAAGTAATTGGTATAAGAGTAGGACAATGATGGTCTACTTTACTTACTTTTGAAGTTCATATGTATTATTTAAATCTATTTTTTTTTGGCTGAGAGATTACCGAGAGAATCGGCAGCAGGAGTTTCCTGGCAAACTTATAACACGGAATGTCGCTACTTTCACAATATTTACTCTTCGGGAGACCTATCTCCAACAGAGGACATAGGCTGATAAATAATTGATGCAACAAATGCACGGATGCATCGGCCAGCTGTTGTGAACATCCATAATAGTGGTTAATTTTTTTTTTAGTGGTAGGACCACGCTGTTGACAGTTCTCTGTCCACATCCGCAGGCCGGTCCGTCCAGCGTAGTACCACACTCTCGCAGAAGATCGACGTCTGAGTAATGACAATGTGCTATTGCCCTTCTTTCGGTGAGCGAGAGAGCCGGAAGCCCAACTGGGTGAGTTTGGGGTTTGTACCCTTGGTATTGCAAAGGTCCATGAGCGGCAGTAACACTTACCATCAGGTGTGCTGCATGGTCGTTTGCCACCATAAGCAATAAAAAAGAAAAAAAAAAAAAAGTAGGTAATCCTAACATCTAGTGAAACCATAGAATATTCATTTCCCTTTAAGCTGTGCCATTAGAAGGCAGTTGCTATATAAAAAATAGATATTCCACCGAAACTAGTTTGATTAGAAAGCCAACCTCAATATGATTGCGAATAAAACAGACTCGAAGAATTATTTTATTGTTAAATTAAATTTCTTGATTACATTAAAAAGTGAACACTAAAAATAGTGTGTCGATATCATTCCGTCCTTGAGCATGCCAAAATATATGACGCGTCATGAATACTAAATAAAATAGTTTAATAACATTGTATGAATTGCTATTTCAATGTGTACGTAATTAAAATTAAAGTATTTTAAATGTAATCGAATATTTATTAATAGTATAATTTAATTAATTGTAGTATTTATTTGTCTATGTTGACTACGTTGCTATGTGGTGGCGGCTACGAATATTATCAACCCTTAGTCAACCCATAGTCCGGAGCGTGCTCGTCGCGTCCCCTGCCAGTCTAGTTAGACTGCTAATCCGGCTCGAATGCATACCGCAGTGCGGGTTAGGGCGTCCCACGGAGGCGACGCGTAGCGACCCGCCCCCGTCGGTATGAACATCGGCAGATGCGGCGATGGGGGCCGCCACCCATGACGCCTTACCCAGTCAGGCGAGTCGAGGAGAGTAGAGTGCCGGGTGGGCACGTGGAATGTAAGAGGATGTGTGGAAGGTAAGTTGCATGAGCTGATAACCGTTATGGCGGACAAACAGCTAGACGTGCTCTGTGTAACAGAGACCAAGCGAAGGGGCAGCGACGCCTGCGATCTTCCTGGTGGCGGGATGGCTCTGTGGTCTGGTGTACCACAGAGCGAACGAGCCAGCATGGGTGTAGGAGTGCTGTTGTACTCTCGCTTGGCCTCAGGTGTGAAGGATTACGGAATGTATGATCCCAGACTCCTTTGGGGAGTCTGGGATCATACATTCCGTAATCCCTGGATCCGTAATCACCTGGAGAATATTGAAAGAGAGTATGGTATATGCAGCGAAAGAAGTATGTGGAAGTTAGGTATGCGTCCGATATATCAAAACGAATCTGAAATCGGATTTCAGTCAGAAATCGTATCGTATCGATATTCAACACTATACAAACTGATTTTAGAAAACGTATTTCGGCAGAAACTAAATCAACACATATCAAAACAAAACTACGAAAACGCAAACTAATAATAAATCTAATCATCGCGCAATCGTTTTCTATTGCTAGTTTTGCAAACCAAACCAATATTTGAAAACTTACTAACTATCTCTTTCACTCCGCTAAGCGATCGCTTAGTCAGAATGAGAGAAAGCGAATTTCATTAAAATTCGCCTCCTTTCATTCTAACTAAGCGATCGTTTAGTGCATTGAAAGAGATGAAGCGAATTGTCATCTGTTTTGGAATTTGGCGGTTTCTAAGAAACTCAGAATGGCAGAGGGATTCGAAACAGAATTACAAGAGTCAGGGAATAAGATCTATATTAGAATGCAACTACTTCCATGATAATATTACACAATACTTAATGTATGCGCTACACGGTTTCAAACAGTGGTTTGAAGCAGAAAAAGCAGAAATACGCTTTGCTGGCTACATGGTTCAAAGCTAGTTTGAAACCAACAGATTTCAGAGAACGTGGCGCGGATAAGACGTCTTTACGCTCGCGTACCGTATATTTACAACAATGATATCATGGTGCCTTACCTATCAAAAGAACAAAAAGGGTTACTCAAAATTTTTGTTCAAAGGCTCAAATGGGAGCCAGTCTGATGGTACGACATTCACGGAGACGTCATTTTATAAAATATTTATAAATATTATTTATAAATATTATTTATAAATTATTTTTTTTTTTCATTTTTATTTATTATTTATAAATAAAATATAGATGCTATAGTTGTATTGGAAAGTTGGGTTTTACACAATTTATTGAAGAAAAAGGCTTGACAATTTTTACTAAGGAAATTTTTTTTTGCTAAAATATCCCACACAAATGTGTGTTTTGTATAATAGTTTTATAAGCTTTACAATTTAACTCCCAAAGGCAGGGCAAGTCTTCTCAAGTCAACTTGAGAAGTTGAGTAATAACATCGCGATTGCATTCTGTCTGTTCACGCGCAGAACGTCGTCACGTGCGTCTACGCTCACCGCTACAGCGTGACTGTCGTACATTTGGTTTGAAGCAAGCGGCTAGATGGTTTCAAACAAGATTTAGACGAACGTTTGGCCAGTGGTTTGTAGCGCAAGCCTCGCTACCAAGGGCGTTTAGAGGTCATGCGAAATTTGGCATCAAACATCTGTCTACACTGTTTGAAGCCGTTGCTTCAAACCACTGTTTGAAACCGTGTAGCGCGTGTTTAATGATAGTAGTTTAAGTTTTGTGTTTGTTAAATAGATTTTTGAATTATGGGAGAGTTTTTGCACACTTGACCTTGGTGACACGTGCGGTGTGCGCGTAATGTTATTTTTGTGATCTCGTGAACTATATAATTAGATAGGTATTTTATATATAGGTATTTTACGATTCAATACTATACTAACGTATGTTAGTATCATACATACGATTTGATGATAAATAAGAAATAACTATTTAATGTAAAAAGGTAAGATTTTCGCTTCGTAATCGGGATTAATAAAAAAAAAACATACAAAAAAAATGTACATTATATAATATAATCATGAAATCATTGTAAATATGACGATTTTTAAATACGCAAGAAAGTTTTGTATCATATCCAAAACAAAACATTTTTGCTAGTCTAGTACTCTAGTTAAGCCTAGATAAAGCATGAAGGAAAATCGTACACCTAAATCCATTCAACAAAGAAATTATAGAAAAATTATTTGAATGCGTTCGTTCGATTGCGTTTTTCGTTTGCTACGCTAAAATAATTAAAAACATCGAATATCGATCGAAACTAAAGTAAACCCGCTCCGTCAACCGCTCTGGAAATCGATTTCTGAAATCGGTTTTTAAAATCGATTTAAATATCAGAAATCGAATTTGTATCGGTTTGCGTAAAAATCTGAAAACGCCCATCTCTAGTGGAAGTTCAAAGAAGCATAGAAAAACAAATGGTGATGCATGGTGGGATGCGGAAGTTGCAGCTTCCGTAGAGCAAAAGAAGAAAGCGTGGCTGGACTATGTCTCTTCTTTGAATCTGAATGACAGTACGACTGAACAGAAGAAAGAAATGTATCGCCAATGTAAGAATGACACCAAGGCCTTAGTGAAAGAGAAACGTGATAGAGCAAATATGAGTGCAGAAGATAGGCTGACTAAACACTTCGAGGGTAACACCAAACTCTTTTGGAGGGAGGTGAAGAAGTCTCGGGGTGGTTGGTCAGCTTTCAGAATGAATAAAATAAGGTCTAAGGGTCCACCCTTAGACCTTAAAATTTGTGTAAGAATGTCTCCAGACAGACACCGAGTGAATATTTTGGCGATATGTATGCGGATGCTTGAGTTGGCGCTGGTGTCGCATGTGGTTTAGTAGATCAACATTCGGCACCGGCGTCCTCCGATGGCATCAGTATGGATGAAGTTGAATGGGCGATAAGAAGTCTGAAAAATGGTAAGGCAGCGGGCATTGATATGGTGTCTGCCGAGATGATCAAGCTTGGTGGATCCTGTGTCTGGGAGGCGTTCCTGTTGCTCCTCAATTTATGTTGGAGCTCGGGAATGGTTCCCAAGGACTGGAATAGCGCAGTCATCGTGTCATCCTTTGTTTAACAACAAGGGTTCACGTTATGACTGCGCAAATTACAGAGCCATAAGCTTGACCAGTTTGGCAGCAAAAGTGTACGGTAAAATTATTGAAAGGAGAATGAGGATGGTGTCCGATGGTTTGATGTGTGAGACACAAGGAGGTTTCAGGAGTGGAAGGGGATGCATGGATCAAGTGTTCTCTCTGCGCAACATTGTGGAGAAGCATCTGGCTCTAGGTCAGAGGGTTTTCTGCAGTTTTGTGGATCTGGAGAGAGCATTTGACACGGTTGTACGAAAGGAACTTTGGGACATTTTACCGGAGTATGGTATTAACGGTAAACTGCTACAGGCTGTGCAGTCTAGTTACATGGGCTGTAGAGCCTGTGTGCGGCTGGATGATGGAATGTTGCCTTGGTTTGAGGTCAATATCGGCGTTAAGCAGGGGTGCGTTCTGTCAGCCAGACTGTTTATCATATATCTGGATAAATGTCTCCAAAGGTTGAACGATTTGAATGTGGGAGTCCAGATGGGCAACTCAGTGGTCACTGCTCTGCTTTATGCACATGATGCAGTCCTGCTGGCACAGTCAGCGACTGACCTGCAGACCCTAGTTGACACAATGACAGAAGATTGTAAGAAAAGGGGTCTACGCGTGAATGTGAGCAAAACCAAAATAATGGTCTTTGAAAGAGATGAAGCCAGAACAGATGTAAGAATAAAAATAGGTAATGATGTACTAGAGCAAGTGGATGAATTTGTATATCTTGGATGTGGTTTTAGCCGAGATGGAATGTACACCACTGATATAGAGCGAAGAGTGAATGCGGGAAATAGAGTGAACGGAGCGTTGGGACAACTTCTCGGTAGCCACCACCTCAGCCAGAAGGCACGTGTAGCAATACATAACGCTGTGCTTGTCCCAACATTACTATATGGAAGCGAGAGTTGGGTATGCAGAAAAGAGCATGAAAGCAAAATTAATGCGGTTGAAATGCGATCTCTACGGAAAATCTGTGGAGTTAGGCTGACCGACCGCATTCGCAACGACGACGTAAGAGAGCGAGTAGGTATGAAAGAGAGTATTGGTGTAAAGATGCGAAAGGGAATGCTCCGATGGTTCGGACATGTGGAAAGAATGCCGCACGAACGTCTGGTTAAGAAGATATACAATGCGAAAGTGGAAGGATGTAGGTACCGGGGGAGACTGAGACTCACCTACCTAGACCAGATTGGTCACGTGCTGAAAGAAGATGGAGTCAAGAGTTTCCGAAACCGGTGAGCGTGTATGAAGACAATTATGAATGTTGAAGAAGCGAGTGAAGTATGCAAGGATAGAGTTCTCTGGCACTCTGTTCTCTCTGCCTACCCTGCAAGGGATGTGGCGTGATGATATGTATGTATGTATGTAAATTTGAAAAAATCGTTTTTTTTTTGCATTTCTTCAAAGTTTAGACCTTCAAAAATATAACCTTAAGCGGATTTTCCAAAATTCGAGCTATTTTCGGAGATACAGCGGATTTGGTGACGTGGCGTCTAAGCTAGCGGAGCGGAGCGAATCACACAATGAACGGCAGATGTTGAAAACTTTTTTATAAAAATTCTAAATGCATACCCTCCTATTTTTTTATAAATACTAAATAGTACTTAAATATGAAATTATGTCTTTCTAGCATGATTGCAACCTGTGCCGACCGAGCTAAAAAGTTTATCAAAAATCGTATTTTGTTCTGATATATCGGTCTGCTATAAAACTGACTTCATTACAACAAACGAACTAAATAAAATTTTAAATAAATTAATATAAACATATATATTTATAACATAAGAATAATTACAATTAGTCAGGGTAATTTCTCTTTAGCGTAGTTTTTTTACAGTCTGGAAACAAATTTCTATGTTCCTGAACACAACGTAACAAAAACTGTTTTTGTTCTTTTCGACCGCGATAAGTCCGTTAACCGAAACCTTTGCCCAGTAGTGCCTTATAAAACATTAACAAAGACGAAATGTTTGTCTCAGCAATATTTGCTTTTATGAAATCAAGACACAGTTTAATCCAAAGTGAGTATTAAATATTATTATCTGAGTTATTCTATCGAAATTGTTTCTCAAACTTCAAACGCGTTTTTCTCAAAACCACTTTTTTTGAGGTTGTTGTTATGATATCTCAAGTTCTACTTTACCGATGCCTTTGAAATTGTTAGAAAACTTTTGTTATACATCTCTCTATCGCTCCTGCCTTGGATTTTGAAAAAAATCTACTTGAAATATTTTTAAAAAATTCGAAAAGGTCAAAAAAAGAGGGTACAAAATAATTTTTTTAAGTTGACGCCATTTTGTTAACTTTTGTTTTTTTTCTTTGGCAAAGGTCAATCCGATAGCGACATCTTTACTGATGGGGAATTGTTTTAATTTTTTTGTTTTAGATCACTACAAGGGTTGGAATTATGTCAACCAGGGAGCACCATTTTTTTTGTAGCCCCCACTCCACCGGCCTGTAATTTGAAGATTTTTTTTTTTTTTATTTTTAATGTTTTTTTTATATTCTTCAATTGACAATAAAAATTATAACAAACAATGGATAGTAAAGATGTTTTTCATTTGTTTTTAATATCCGTTTGAAAAATACCTAAAATTTAGGCTTCTACACCAGAATACCCCCTTAAATTGCACGTTAGTGTCGTGAAGGACGACTAATACAATATATTTTTTATTTTATATTATATGTTGTTTAACATGCTTTCCAAGGGGGGTTGACGTCTGGCAGGCGGCCGGTTATAAAACTATTGCCAATAACTTTTACAATATGTACTATGAAAAAAGAGTACATATTGTATCGACCCCAATTAATTGGGATAAGAGTAGGAGAATGATGAGTTCAACATGCTTATTAAGAATTAGCTCCAGTGTGATGCCCTTCGAACCCCGATATAATATAAGGTACATATACACTGTAACAGACCATGGCTGGTCAGGATCCCACAAACGGCACACGGCTAAGACCCAAATATCGTCCTAGGTCTATTCTATCTGATGGCGTCTGGTCAACAATTACATTCCCAAGGCGGGTTAATGTTAAGCAGACGGCCGGTTATAAAACTATTGCCCTAAACTTGTAATAAAAGTAGGATGGTAGAAGAGTATATAATGGTCGAACACAAGTAACTAGGATAAAATCAAGATGACGATATTATATATTTTAATCGTTTTTCACAACAGCTAGGGCAAGAGAGGGTTCACCATTATCTTAGCTTATATATGTCCCATTGTTGAGCTCGAGCCTCCTCTATAATGGAATAGAAGTTGACCTACTATGACCCCGCTGATCAGACTTGTTGGTATAGGGCAGGGGTCGGCCACCATATGAGTCGGAAGAACCAAAAAATAGAATTTATAAAAGTTTAAAGTTTTTAAAGAGCCTAATTTTTTTTGGCAACAATAATTTGCGCTTAATGCTCGTTAATCAATTCTGAACGATTTTTAGATGTGTTCTTTATAAAATATGTTTTGCGTATAGAACTAAATGACCGCAACTTCACGCCCAAAGAGCCGCATGTGGCTCGCGAGCTGCAGGTTGCCGATCCCTGGTATAGGGTTTTATTTCGAGTTTACCGTCTCTTGCATAGATGTAATATGCATATTATATCCTTTAGTCGCGTTTTAAGATACCCACGGACAAAATAGGGGGTTATGAATTGTATTCTTACTTCGTCACCGCAAAGTATATGTCATATTATTAAAACTTATTTATTTTTTATTATTTATTTAGGAATCGCTTTTGAATAAAAAATATGTGAATGTCATTAAATATCAGTATTTGAAAAGTCCAGAGCGATCAACTAAATAACTCAATATTGAAGAAATGCCCTGATGATTCGCGGGTAGATGGACCGTAGATTAGGCCAGTACAGGCAGAGAGGTTAACTGCGTAAAGATAACGCTCTGGCAACAATGTTGTTTGTTGCCAGAGCTTCGAAAATAATACCCAAAAGGGTAACCCGCGATGGTGATTAGTAGGGAATACGATGGGTTGTGGAGCCGTCCTTCCGTCGCTCAGGACGAAATGTGCGGAATGTGTCTAGACCATAACCTGACCAAAAAGAAAGAAAAAAAGGATGATGATGATAATAATGATTTGTATAGTTAATGTATTTTTAACATAATAAACGTATTCCATTATATCCGTGTGGTGACGGAGTAAGAATACAATTCACCACCTCCTATCTTACCCGTGGGTGATCGTAAGAGACGACTAAAGGATATAAAAACGCATATAACATCTATGCAAGTGAAGGCAAACTCTAAACAAAACCTTATACCAACATGTCTGACCAGCGTGGCATAATAGGTCAATTTCCCTCCCATTATGGCGAAGGCTCGAGCCCAACAGTACATACAAGAGCTGTGATGATTATTATATTCTATTGAATTCATGTCTTATTGTATCCATTGTATTCTTACCTAACACTATACCAGGAAGAAGAATTATCTATACTAATATTATAAAGCGGAAGAGTTTGTTTGTTTGTTTGTTTGTTTGTTTGTTTGTTTAAACGCGCTAATGTCAGGAACTACTGGTCCGATTTGAAAAATTCTTTTTTTGTTGGATAGTCCATTTATAGAGGAAGGCTTTAGGCTATATAACATTACGCTGCGGCCAATAGGAGCAGAGCAACAATGATGAATGTGTAAAAATCGGGTTTATGTTTCCTTTTGAGAGCTTCCGCTGCGTAAACGGTTAAAGTTGCGCAAAAATTATGTACTACATAATTGTTCCCCTTTCAAAGTTCTAAATAAAAGTCAGCGACAGCATATGTCTATCTTTTAAGATTGGCTCACTATAGCCTTTTTTATGCTAATCAAATTTGTTTTAAAATAATGTGATATTTTCGAAGGTGTTTTTATAAACATAATATTAATCCTTATCCAAATAAATGAGTTATTCATCACAAGTATTTAATTTAAAACAAAATTGCTCTTTACATTATTTGATTTCAATGAATATCTTAGGAAATATCGCAGTTTAAAAATAACATCGCAGCAAAATAATGATCAAGTACTGGGCGCGCATTTACGATAAAAATACTGGATCTTATAATCTTATATTAAAAAAAAATTCAAACTAATGTTATTTCAAAGTACTTCTGCACACACTACATTTTTAGTTTTGTTTTCTTCTCATGACCTTCCGTCGGCTTTACACATCCTAAATAATAATAATAAGTATAGGAAGTATTAGTGCCTGCCCTCATGTATGGCAGTGAAAGTTAGATTTGGCGGGGAAGACATGAAAATAGAATAAATGCTGTAGAGCTGACAGCTCTTCGTAAGCTGTGTGTGATGTAAGTATGAAAGATAAAATTAGGTATAATGTTATAAAAGAGCGCTGGTATGCTGAGATGGGTTGGACACGAAGTGGAAGAAATAATGAGTGGGCAGAGGTTGACGAAGCAAACATATAAAGCAATCGTGAATGGGACGAATACAAGGGGAAGACCTTTTCTGGACCAAATTGGCGATTTGTTCACGAGAGGTCATCATCATCATCATTCTCCTACTCTTATCCCAATTACTTGGGGTCGATACAATAAGTACTCTTCATTCATAGTACATATTATAAAAGTTATTGGCAATAGTTTTATGACCGGCCGCCTGCCAGACGTCAACCCTAATTGGGAATGTAATTGTTGACCAAACGGCATCAGATGGAGTTGGCCCAAGTCGTTATAAGGCTCTTAGTCGTCTTTTACGACATCCACAAGCAAAGTGAGGATTGGTAGTATTCATAGCCGCTACCACACAGCGATTTCATACACATTAAAAGTATGTGTAATCGTAAATAGTCGTAAGTGTATGTATGTATGTATAATATACATACATTGTATATATCTATAGAAAGTATAGATAAGACCCAATACTTTTACTTGCATTACTTTATATGGTACTACATTGCATTATATGGATTACGTCAAATTTGAATCACTTTTAAATACTTATTTCGCGTAACTACAAATACACACAAAAAAAAAAGAAACACATACATGCACGCACACTACATCACAAACACACGCATACCACACACACACATATACACATACACACACACAAACACACACACACACACACACACACACACAAACCACACACACACACACACACACAAACAAACGCACAACACACACTTACACACGCACACACACAACGTGTGAGCGCGCTCACTAACACGTTAATTCTCACTCATTCATTTATTATAGATTTCTTTATCATTAGTCTTTATTACGTAAGATATATATATATTCATTATTTATAATGTATGTTACTGTAAAATAATTTGATGTTCAAGATTTATGTATTTCGGGAAGAAACTGTCTCTTGAAACACAGGTATTACCTAATTCAAGAGGCAAAGACATCTATGTCAACTGTTATATGTATTTAGTTTTCAATAAAGATTATTATTATTATTATTATTTTACTTAAGGTTAAATGTTCTACTCTTACTAATAAAAGGGTCATGTAGGTACCTAAAACAGCTTTAACGTATGTATTATTTAAAAATATTTCCAACTTTTACGTAAACGAATTCGCGAGTTGAAGTTAACGTTAGCCCAAAGTAACCATTCCACGCGGACGAAGTCGCGGGCAGAAGCTAGTTATTAATATAATTAAGTTTAATGAAGTAACTGTATGACGAATTTCGCATATATTTAAATAAATTATACCTACTACGCATGTTGGAGTTTTTTTTTTCAACTAGGAATTAGAGTAGTATACTACGTATACTACCTATGTGTTTAAAATAATGATATTTTCATAGATTATATAGCGTTTGTATTTGATTAGGCTGACCGATCGCATTCGTAACGACGACGTGAGAGAGCGAGTAGGTATGAAGGAGAGTATTGGTGTAAAGATGCGAAAGGGAATGCTCCGATGATTCGGATATGTGGAAAGAATGCCGAACGAACGTCTGGTTAAGAAGATATACAATGCGAAAGTAGAAGGATGTAGGTACCGAGGGAGACCGAGACTAACCTACCTAGACCAGATTGGTCACGTACTGAAGGAAGGTGGAGTCAAGAGTCTCCGAAACCGGAGAGCGTGTATGAAGAGAATTATGAATGTCGAGGAAGCGAGTGAAGTATGCAAGGATAGAGTTCTCTGGCACTCTGTTCTCTCTGCCTACCCTGCAAGGGATATGGCGTGATGATATGTATGTATGTATGTATTTGATTTTTAATTACCCGACGTTTCGAACACTTTACAGTGATCATGGTCACGGGAGGACTAAAGTTTTATTTCAAATGTATAACTCGCGTAAATATTCTATTTTGTCTTCAACTAATACAGGTCTTAAGTACAAGTAAATTTAAATTCAGTTTTTAAGTATAATCTTTTTTTTTTTGGCATACTATTAGGACCTGAACACGCCCCGCGGGGCTGCGTGGATCCCCGTAACCCACCGCGTTTCTCCCCCGTCGCCATAAGGCTAACTAATGGATTTCTTGACATCCGTGGCCCTTTATTTTACCCTTTCGGGTACCATCGTCATCCCACAAGCGACATCTAATATATGAGAGTAGAACTACAAGAGCAGTCATCAGTCTCCCTTAGCCGCCTTAGCAGAAAGACAGAGACGCGCTTCATGTAGCTACTGCGAGCAGGGTCCACTCCAAATAGGAGCCACATTCACTTTCTATACGGAGCTGGTTAGACAGGGTGGTATGGGGTTCTATTTGGAGTTTTCTGTCTGTTACTTTGAAGTTATTTGCTGAAATATTTCAGTAGTGTTTTATGATACCCTCGGGAAAGGAAGGTGGAAGTGTATTGGATACTACTACACCAATGGGTAAAAAAAATACTAACTTTGGATTCATACGTATTTTAAATATTATTTATGTCACATCTTTGTACACAATGGGATCATCATCATCATCATCATCATCACAGCCCATATGTATCCCACTGTTGGGCTCGGGCCTCCTCCGTAATGGAAGGGATATTAACCTATTATACCATGCTGGTCAGACGTGTTGGTATAGGGTTTTGTTTCGAGTTTTCCTTCTCTTGCATAGATGATATATGCGTTTTATATCCCTTAGTCGTCTCTTACGATCACCCACGGGTAAGATAGGGGGTGGTGAACTGTATTCTTACTCCGTCACCACACGGAAGAGGATAAGCGGGGATAATTTTTAATGGCGCACCAGCCTATTGCCGCCAATCAGGAAAACCCTTAGAAATCGCAGTAATCTACCTATATAAAATATCCTAAAAAAATGTTGTCCCATCCAGGCTCAAAATCAAAACGTTCACAGTACCACACATAATATATACCACTGAAGCAACAAGTCAGTTATTATTAAAATAATATAATAAAGTTATAACTACATAGTTAAAAAAAAATATTAACTCACTTTTATTGTAAGCCTTCTAACTCTGACGAAATATTAATTTATTTCACAGTATATAATAATTACAATTTAATTGTATTTATTTAATTAACAATTGTTAACAAAAAAATACGCGTAATCTTTAACAGCGGGAATATAATGTGTTTTCGTTGACACAAGCTCACAACACGATAGCAAGACGAATACTAACGAACATTCTACACGCTGTGCTACCTCTCTCCAGACATAACAAATCAAAATTGATTGGAAAATAATGGAAATCTCAAGGGAAATGCACGTACGATTAATAATACGAATATTGCTAATATGTTTTCATCGTTATATTAATTTAACTTTAAATCCGTTTTAATATTATATAACAAAATAATAACTTAAGTTTTTTATATTTATACTTGGGTTTTTGTTTATTTATTTCATTTATCATCATCTCAGCTTATACACGTCCCGCTGTTGGGCTCGAGTGTAATAGGACGGAAATTTATCTACTATTCTACGTCTGCGTGGATGTTATATGCCTTTTATATCCAATAGTCGTACGTTGTACCTCTTACGATCACCCACGGGTAATATAGGGGGTGGTAATTTGTATTCTTACTCCGTCACCACACGGATAATTTATTTTATACTTGAAGGGAAAAGTTCAAGTAATACATAAATACCACACAGCTTCTAGAATGACGTAATAAAGGGTGAGCCTATATTGTTAATTGGGCATACATTCCTGGCAAATCCCTAAAAAAGTGGGATTAGAACCCAGGAAATTACAAAGAACAATAACTACTTATGTAATATAGATTTCAGTTCTATAATAGTAGTGGCATCATTAATTCGCTTAATATGCGAAGAGGGGAAACATGGCTAGCCATGGTCATAGAGCCTATGACGTTTTCCTTCCATCTGGATGGCTAAGTTGAAAGAAGCCAGAACGGCGTTTTTGCCATTTGGTGTATTCGTAATCGCCGCACCTGCTTTATCCTTGGTAGGACATTGTTTAACGGAACTGCTGGAACCACCATAATAGTGTTATGTGATGCTGTGAATTGCATAATTATATAGAATATAGCGAAGCTGACCGGGCGGTTTGGCGAGCCTACTGCGACGACACTACTGCCCTCGTCGAAAGTGGATGAAAGGTTGGTGGAGTATTTTTTTATTACTTCTTCGTGGCTTGCAGGGATAGGATAATATCAGCTCCTCACCTAGTTTCGTAAAGTCACTTCATACAGTTCACTGCAGGCTGTGCATACCGTTCGGACCGGGGAATTGTCCGGTCACCCGACGTGAGGCCACCGCGTGAGGGCGACGCCCCGATGGCGAAAGCTGTCGGGGCATCGACGAGAGAGGAACCCGCAAGGGTATACCGTCGGGCGGGCCACCGAAGACAAAGATCGGGTACCGGTGGCCCGCTCATACGGCGAAGAGAGGTGCTTGCGGGGTGGGTCCATGGGGTTGCGCGCCACCTCTTTTGTCGCCCCGGATCGATTTGTCGGGGCGCGACCACATCCATGGTCCACCCTGCCAAAAAAGGCTGTGCATACCGTACAGTCTTTTTTTGAAAAGACTGTACCATAGCTGTGGAGCCGCTAGCTGTGTGGTAGCGGCTAATGATACTTATTTTTTTTTTTTTTTTTTTTTTGTTTACGCTGTGGAAATGCTTTTGCGCACATCTCCCGCCAGTGACAGAAGGGGGGGTGTGTGGGACTCGCCGGCCATGAGATTGACGGCCGGAATACCCACTAAAACCTAACAGCGGTCCCTTCCGCGCTTTTACGGGATGCCGGAGAGATCGTCTATTGACATTCTATCCCCGACACCCCTACGCTTAGCCATCTGGCCACGACCAGTCAGCCGTCAAGGCGGTGGGAGGAGGTGCGCGTAGCGGCGCCTCCCTCTCCCTGGTCGCCGCCGGCGGAGCGAGTTCGCAGACGCGAGTGCTTCGCGTTCTCGCTCCGCGGCCTCCTTTGCAGAGATGACTTCCTCGCAAAAGGAGGCCATCGACGTCCAGTGCCTGTCGCTGTCAAGCATCTTGTTGATGACGGTTGACAACGACAGGTCCGCTCCAATGACCGCCGACAGGTCGCGGCGCTGAGGCCCCCAGGCGGGACATACCTCCAGGGTGTGACGCGCGTCATCGATTTGCGCGCCACACTCATGGCATCCAGGGGCCTCTTCACGTCCAATTCGGTGCAGGTACTTACCGAAGACCCCGTGTCCGGTAAGTACCTGCGTCAGCCTGAAGGACAGGTTGCCGTGCCTTCGTGTCGTCCAGCGGTGAAGGTGGGGCGCTACCGCCTCAACGGTCCCCCGTCCTGCTACGGGGGACTCTAGTTCCTCCCTCCACCGCTGGACTAGTGCCCTTTGAGCCGCTTCTTTCGCCCTGCTCAGTCCCCTCGTGGTGATGCGTTCACCATTTGCCCGCGCCGCAGCGCAGAACTGGTAGGCTTCCGCCTGAGCCCTAGCCTGAAGTGACCAGGGCGGATCGCCCGCCAACAATGTAGCTGCAGTCCAGGACACCGTACGGTACCCCCGTATTGTCCTCACCGCCATGGCCCTCTGCGCCTTGCGTAGTAAGGCTTTATTGGAGGCGGTGAGTGACTGCGACCAGATCGGGGCACCATACAGCGCCATAGACCGCAAGATACCCGCATAAAGCCGCCGGCAGGACGATCCGGGACCTCCAGTATTGGGCAGAAGCCTACCCAGCGCCGCGGCCGACTTTGAAAGCCTAGGGACGAGCTGGGCAAAATGCGGCCCAAAATTCCACTTACTGTCTAGGTGCAGACCCAGGTACTTCATCCGGGTCTGCACCGGCACGGCAACCCCAGACACACTGAGTTGTGCCCCTCGGGGAAGACCTTGGCTGGGACCATAAAATAGGAGGGCCTCTGTCTTCTCCAATGAGACCCTCAGGCCCAACTTGCCAATCCGGTCAACAACGAGCGCTACTCCGACTCTTGCCAGTCGGGCGGCGCTGCGGAAGTCAGCCCCTCTCACCGTGATGAGGGTGTCATCTGCGTAACAAATAATACCCATCCCGGGGAGAAGCTGGCCCCGCAACATCCAATCAAATCCGACGTTCCACAAAGTCGGACCAAGGACCGAACCCTGTGGAACGCCGCATTCTACCCTATGGCGATGCATGCGCCCGTTGTCCCCCTCCCAGAGCACGTGCCTTCCCTCGAGGTACGCCTCCAACAGCCTCCGGAGATACAGAGGCACCCCATGATATCGGAGCGCCTCCTTTAAAGTCTCGTGTGGGAGACTATTGAAGGCGTTTTTAATATCGAGCGAGACTGCCAGGACCACATCCTTTTTTGCCACCGCTTCGGTGGCCAGGGTCTTCAGGGCGGCGAAAGCGTCGATCGTTGACCGGCCGCACCTGAACCCGAACTGATTTGCCGACAGTCCCGGCCCGATAGCCTCGAGGTGCCGGAAAAGACGGTCCGCAAGCACCTTTTCGAATAATTTTGCCGTCTCGTCCAGCAGCACCAGTGGTCTGTATGCAGAAGGAGAGTCGATTGGGCGACCCTCCTTCCGCAGCAAACAAAGCCTTCCGCTCTTCCATTGTTCCGGGAACTGCCCGGACCTCAAACATTCATTGAGCAGTTCCCGGAGTACATCCATGCAGTATTCTGCGACGACGCCGAGTACGAGTCCCGGGACACCGTCCGGGCCAGGCGCTTTCCTTTTCCCTTTAAGTTGGGAGAGGGCCACTTCCAATTCATCGTCGGTGATGGGGGGAATAGGTGTTTCCTCTTCCACCACCGACCGAGGAGCCATCCTGGGGGGAACATGTCCCGTGGAGTGTGGGAATAGTTCCCCAATTAGCCCCGATAGGAAAGCCGCGTCCAGTGTTTCAATTGTGGGGGCGCCGCAGGCACGGAGCTTGTTCCGTGCCCTCTGGTATGGGCGCCCCCAGGGATCCCTATCGAGACCCGCAAGAAGCTCCTCGCGGGCCCTCTCTTTCGCCTGGCTGATGGCCAGCTGCAGAGTCTTCTTCCTCGTTTTGTATTCCATCCGCAGCTGGTCCTCAAGGACGTCGTCCCGGTCTCTTCGCTGTCTGCAACGGGCGTAGGCACGCCGCGATCGGTTGGAGGCCACCCGAAGATCGGAAATTTCGGGCGACCACCAGTAAACCTGTCGCCGCGGCGGCCTTCGCCGTGCCCTCGGCATCGCCGCATCACACACCGTCTGCAGAAAACTCCTCAAATGGCCTGCGAGCCTATCCACTCCCGTGATGTGCTGTCCCATGGAACCCCAGCGCTGTACAATGGCGGCCTCCCGGGCCATCTCTGGGTTAAATTGCCCAATGGCCCATTTGGGAAGACCACTTCTCCTTCCACGCCGGGGCCCTAGTGATCCCGGAGGGGGGGAGACCTCAAACCGTATATACCGGTGATCTGAGAGGGTCTCCACCCCTTCTTCGACTCTCCAATCATTTACCTCGCGAGCGACACCAGGAGTGGCGAAAGAAAGATCCACCACGGACCCTCCGTGATATCGCACGCAAGTGTGAACTGTCCCTCTATTGAGGAGGGACAGGTTGGAGAGAATGGACCACTCTTCAACGGCCCTTCCCTTCGTGTTTGTGGCGGGGTTCCCCCATTCACGAGACTTCGCGTTGAAGTCGCCGAGAACTACAATTCTCCTCGGCGACTGGCGACGGACCGCAGCACTGACGGAGTCTAAGAAAAGCTCAAACTCCGCCAGGCTGCGGTTGGGAGAAAAATAGAGGCCAATTATGACGAAGTCTCGCCACCCCGCCACAATGAAGCCATTGCACCTCTCCAAAATAGAGAGGGGAGGACCGGCACTCCCTCTTGTCAGGACAGCAACATCCCCATTCAGGTCCCCCACCCAATTAGGTGAGGCAGGAATGAAATACGGCTCGCAGGCCACCGCCAGGTCTGTACCCCACTCCGCCATGGACTGCAGTAGCAGGTCCTGAGCCCCGGCGCAGTGGTTCAGATTCGCCTGGAGGAAGCGGATTTTGTCTCCCATTAAGGGGACATTTCAACCTCCTCCTGGGCCTGGCGGCTCGTACTAGGCACAGCGGCCCGAGGTCCTAGGGCCACCTTACCTCTTGATTTCGGGGCTTTGCACAGTCTCCCTCCCATCTTATGTTCTGCTGGGCGACCCGCATCTGAACATACCGCACAGCGATGTTGTGCCATACAAGCGGCCGCCATGTGCCCGATACCGCCACACCGGAAACAAAGTCCGGAACGGTCGACAGAGGATGGGCACAGAGGGGTTGTATGTCCCAGTTCCAGACATCGGAAACATCTTAGTGGGAGATTCTCCAGCACCTGGACGCCTGCCGAGCTCCAGCCAACGAGGAGTCTTCCTGCGTCTGCGAGAGTCTTAGCGGCGGCGACGGGACACCGCACCTTTACCATGCCCATACCACGGGGACCTCGCTGAATTTGCCCAACTAGGACATCCGCGGCATCGCAACCGCACGTGCGGACCACTGCCGCCTGCACTTTCTCTCCAGTGACGGAGTCATCCATTCCGGTCAGCCGAATATCAACTCGTTTGACCGGACGGACGATATCCGCCACTCCAGCTAGCACTGTCCGTAGTTCAGCGGCTAGTCGGTCAGCGGTTTCCGGCGTTTGGGACTTGGGTAATTGTAATACCCTAGCTCCAGTTACGGAGCGTCTTATTTTTAGGCCCTCGTCGATCCCCAATTCCTGAAGGTTCACTTCCTGCTCAGCGCGGAGCATAGCGTCAGCATATGTCACTCCCTTCTGTTCGGCCTCAGGCTGCAATCTCAAAATTACAGCCGCAGAGCGTGGGGCGGCAAGCGCCGACTTTAACTTTTTCTGCGCAGAAGCAGCCGGAGTTGGGACCACAGCAGGCACAACAGCCGCGGTGGGGGGCCCAAGAGGGGAGGACTTCTTTTTCCCCTTCTTCACAACCGTGACCCAACTATTCTCAGGTGCATCCTGGGTCAGCGGAGCGACGGTCGAGGGGCCGGGGACCAGATGTATAGACGGCACCGGTGTAGAGACCCTAACGGTAGACGCAAGGGAAGCGTTAGCGGGTGCTCCCACCTTTTTTCTGTCCGCTGCCAGGGGTGGGCGGATCACCTTCGCAGGTAAAAGACGGTCTTCTAAGCCTGCGAGTCGGGCATCTAGCATTGCTCCGACCGACCGCGTGATACTGGACTTTAGCTCCTCAATTGCGTCAACACTGGGCACCATGGCAGATGTCGAAGTGGTAGCTCTCATTTCCTGAAACTCGCGGCGGTGTGCCTTGAGTTCCAGTCGGAGAGCCTCGTTCTCTTTTCGCAGGCGGCTGACGTCTAAACGGAGCTTGCGTACTTCCTCTGTCTCTTCTTTTGTGCACAGAACTTCAACAATCGCCTGAAGATCTGCCGCTGAGTCCTTTAATTTTTTAACATATCCTCCCTGGAGGTGCCCCGACTTTCGAGCTACCTCTATAATAGCGGCAATACTCTGACCTCCACGGGCACGCAGCTCCTCAGGACCCATGGATGTGGAGTCCTCCATATTGAAAGACTCGGACGCCGACGTATCAGCCGATTCATTTGCCACGGCTGGGGCCATCTTTTTTATTGCCCGACTTCTGAGTATACGCTCATACTCCACTTCCTTGGCCTCAGCATCTCTCGCCTTGAGCTCCGCTCGGGCCCTAGCTAGTCCCGTGCTATGGCCTCTTGCTGCAGCTTTACCGCGACGGACCGTCCCGATTTTAGGCCTTGGTTCTGCCTCTGGGTCAGAGGTTAACTCAGACGGCTTCACAAAAAAGGTATGCTCATGTGAGCGCTTGCGACCAGACGCTTGATCCGTGTCTCCCGTACCATACCCGACACCGGACGCCACATCCGAGTCGCCGTCAGACTCGTCGTCACCCATTGTTGGATGACGAGATGACTTAACAAACACCTACCTGGACAACACACCAATTTAGGAACAAACCTAATTATAAAATTATTTATAAACAAAAGTAGAATATTAGTTTCAACTACCTACAGCGAATAATAATAAAATAATCTACAACCAATAAAACTTATATAATACGAAAAATAATCTAAACAATGCATAAATTAACCACCCAAATGCAATCCCCGACAACGAACTGACAAAATACACAAACGAAAACAAATACAAAATAAAATAATTCGACCAAATGTATCTATCTACCTACAACTAATTATAATCTACAATACAACCAATAAACACTATACACAACGAGAAACAACCTAAACATAAACAGTGCATAAATTAACCTCCCAAATGCAATCCCCAACAACGATTTCAGAAAATAAACAAACAAAAACGACCCGCCAAGATAATTCGCTGACAAGACCGACTAACGACCAGTGCATACGTCCGACCGGTACGAGCGCCGTCGGCGTATCAGCGGCTAATGATACTACCAACTCTTACTTTGCTCGTGAATGTCGTAAAAGACGACTAAGAGCCTTATAACGACCTGGGCCAACTCCATCTGATGCCGTTTGGTCAACAATTACATCCTTGCTGTATGGTGGCGGCTACTTATCCTGCCGGCACTTACATTGCTCGGCGTCGTAAAAGACAACTTCAGCCTTTATTGATCTGGGCCTTTATCGGACTTGATGACTTCTAGTCAATAATTATATTCCTAAAGAGGGTTGACGTCGGGCAGGCAGACGGTCATAGAACTATTGCTAATAATTATTTGCAATATGTACGATAATAGTATACAATGCGTTGACACCAAGTAATAGAGATAAGAGCAGGGTGACGATATACCTGGACTAACAGGCATATATAAAGCAATAAGTCATCTTTTATAACACCCGCGAACAATGTAAACGTTCGCAGTATTCGTAGCCTCCATAGTACATACATTTTTAATATGCATATATATGTACCTATACCTAATAAGGAAGAAAAAATATTTATTTCTCCACTCATAGAAAGAACATTACAAGGAACTTCAATACTAAAAACTACTTACAAAAATATAAGGGCATTTATAACTGTATTCAAATAAAAAATAAAAACAAAAGTACACTGACAAGCTAGAAACAAGAACAGTGGCGCCCCCTCCAGATTAGATGGAGAGCTTAAAATGGAGGGTAAAAGGGGCACCAACCTCTTTCCCACGGTTAATCAATAACCGTGAGAAAAAGGGTGGGAGTCCCTATATTACTTCTATTTTAATATAATAATGTATTTCCGTCATGTATCGCCTAATTCAAACAAGTTTTACCTCAGTTCTTATATGTCCCACTGTTGGGCTTGAGCCTCCTCCATCATGGGAGGGTAATTGACCTATTATAACACGCCGGTCAGACGTGTTGGTATAGAGTTTTGTTTCGAGTTTTATTTCTCTTGTATAGATGTTATATCGTTTTATATCCCTTTATCGTCTCTAACGATCAACCACGGGTAGATAGGGCTGATTTGTATTCTTACTCTGTCACCACATGAAAAGGAAAGAAGTTTACCTATAGATTCTTTTCTCTTCTTATAGTTTATTCACAATTTTTTTACTGTGCCGTTTAAAATTTATATTTAAACTAACTTCGTAATTGGTTAAACATTTAGAATTTTAAGTATTTCTCGAATATATAAAATGTTTTAGATAATCCACCATTTTCGACGGATCGAACGGTTTTTTTTCAAGTTTATTAAGAAATATAATGCGGCGATGGGGGCCGCCACCCATCACGCCTTGCCCAGTCAGGCGAGTCGAGGAGAGCAGAGTGCCGGGTGGGCACGTGGAATGTAAGAGATTGTGTGGAAGGTAAGTTGCACGAGCTGATATCCGTCATGGCGGACAAACAGCTAGACGTGCTCTGTGTAACAGAGACCAAGCGAAGGGGCAGCGACGCCTGCGATCTTCCTGGTGGCGGGATGGCTCTGTGGTCTGGTGTACCACAGAGCAATCGAGCCAGCATGGGGGTAGGAGTGCTGTTGTCCTCTCGCTTGGCCTCAGGTGTGAAGGATTACGGAATGTATGATCCCAGACTTGATGATGGAATGTCGCCTTGGTTTGACGTCAATATCGGCGTTAAGCAGAGGTGCGTTCTGTCAGCCAGGCTGTTTATCATATATCTGGATAAATGTCTCCAAAGGTTGAACGATATGAATGTGGGAGTCCAGATGGGCGACTCAGTGGTCACTGCTCTGCTTTATGCAGATGATGCAGTCCTGCTGGCACAGTCAGTGACTGACCTGCAGACCCTAGTCGACACAATGACAGAACATTGTAAGAAAAGGGGTCTACGCGTGAATGTGAGCAAAACCAAAATAATGGTCTTTGCAAGAGACGAAGCCAGAACAGATGTAAGAGTAACAATAGGTAATGATATACTAGAGCAAGTGGATGAATTTGTATATCTTGGATGTGGATTTAGCCGAGATGGAAGGTACACCACTGATATAGAGCGAAGAGTGAATGCGGGCAATAGAGTGAACGGAGTGTTGGGGCAACTTCTCGGCAGCCACCACCTCAGCCAGAAGGCACGTGTAGCAATACATAACGCAGTGCTTGTCCCAACATTACTGTATGGAAGCGAGAGTTGGGTATGCAGAAAAGAGTATGAAAGTAAAATTAATGCGGTCGAAATGCGATCTCTGCGGAAAATCTGTGGAGTTAGGCTGACCGACCGCATTCGCAACGACGACGTAAGAGAGCGAGTAGGTATGAAAGAGAGTATTGGAGTAAAGATGCGAAAGGGCATGCTCCGATGGTTCGGACATGTGGAAAGAATGCCGAACGAACGTCTGGTTAAGAAGATATACAATGCGAAAGTGGAAGGATGTAGGTACCGAGGGAGACCGAGACTAACTTACCTAGACCAGATCGGTCATGTACTGGAGGAAGGTGGAGTCAAGAGTCGCCGAAACCGGCGAGCGTGTATGAAGAGAATTATGAATGTTGAGGAAGCGAGTGAAGTATGCAGAGATAGAGTTCTCTGGCACTCTGTTCTCTCTGCCTACCCTGCAAGGGATATGGCGTGATGATATGTATGTGTGTATGTATGTATAATGATGTACTACGACGTCAATGCAGTATCTCCTATATCTTATGTTACACCTAGGCTCAATATTTGACCGAACAAGAGTGAAGTTTTTGCGCCTCAGCTTTAGAAAAATTGATTTCGAATCTTTCTATTGTTCGTCTACACTATGGGTTTTATTTCATAACCGATTCTCGTGAAATTATCTCAGTGGTTTGACAATTCGCATTGGCCGGAACGCTTCCGTGGGACCTGAAGGCGGAGATTCTCGCCGATCTCTAACGGCGGGTGGCTGTAATACGCGACGGATGCGGCGTTGTGTCGCCTAGCGAACTGACCGCCTGGCGTGAGGAAGCTCGCCGAAGCCGGGACCTCATTGTCTGTTGGATAACGCGTCTGGAGAGGCCTCGATTCGGCGTCCGTTGACGTCCTCCGGTCTGATAGAATGGATGGAGCGGCGGCACGGAACCCTCCTATTCCGACTGGTGCAAGTGTTGTCGGGGCATCGGTAAGTACCTGCACACGGTCGCAAGGAAGAGATTAATCTGTCTTACTGTGCGTTAGTAACGAGGACACGGCGTAGCATACGCTCGAGGTCTGCGTGACCTGGGCTCAGTAGCGTCGTGGACTCATCATTGCCATCGATGCCGACCTGACGCTGCCAGCCGTGACAGTCGTCTGGCACAAGGAGGCGGCGGAGCGGGTTCAGGAGGACCTCCTACTCGGAAACCCGAGCTGCTGTCGACGGCGTCTTGGGCGGTGCAGGCGCGAGTACCTGCGTCTGATGCCGCCCTAGCCGAGGCAGCGGGTGACTGGACCGGGATTAGTCTGGTCTGGTCCGGAGCGAGGTAACACCGCGTGAGGATGATGCATCATGGGGCATCGACTCGAGAGGATACCCGTGATGGTAGACCGCCGGGTGAGCCACCGAAACAAATACCGGGTTCCGGTGGTCTACTCGCACAGCGTCGATAGATACATGTAAGGCGGGTCTATGGGGTCGCACGCCGTTCTTTCTGTCGCCCCGGACAGAATTAACAGGGTGTGCCCACACTATACCTCGCCGCCAAAAAAAAAGTGGTTTGACAATTATAAAACTTTTTTTGGAAAAAAAAATATAATTTTGACGTTTCTAAGAACTTACGAGGTTTTTACATAAGGTTTTTGTTTGTTTACAAATTTGAATGCGCTTACGAATCTTGAGTCCTTCACAATTATACTTCAGATTAGTAAACTGTCCATATTGACCGTCGGTAAACTCGGCCGCCATATTTATGACGCCATAATACTTGACAGTTTTGTAACGATTCCATTATTTGCTCTCTAAATAGTCACTATAATTGTAATTACTAATACGGACATAAAGTTTATGGCGATTTGCTTCAGTAAACAAGATTATTATGATAACATTTGTGTGCTTTTGGAGGACTAGACAATTTTATAAAAACTTAAATAGTATTTTTCTATGTTTTTGTTTGACATGTGTAAAAATTTATGCATGTTTTTCCTCCAACTAAAAAGTAAAAGTGTAATTCAATTTATAAGATACTTTTTATCATTATAAATAAATAAAAATGGGAATTAGTCATTACTAATGAAAATGAGAATGCATTATAGATACTTTAAGTTTATTTAATCACTTTGGCGTATCACATGTACGCTAGGTTATACCATGATATGATGATATCATATATGGGATATATATCCCATGATGGATTGTGTGGGGTATAATTATACCACAGCCCGAAAAGAAAGTCTATAATCTCTTTCGTGATGAAATGATAACCCAGGTCTAACAGTAATGATTTGATAAAGACATAAAAACGCGATAAAGAATAGTCTATGTGAATCATTTAGCTCTTTCAACTTCACTTTCGATTTTGTTAATCGATTATTCTACAGAATTAAGATGTTGCTCGCGTTTAATGAGTTTGCCTTTCAAGTTTATGATAATAAATCGCTGAAGTAAAAGTTGTAAAGTTTTTACGAAGGTTGATCGAAAGTCGAAAATCAAACTTATTTTTACAACTTTAAATTTCATATATTTTCTTTATTTGTTTGCCCTTATGGGCAGGCTATAGTCAGTCGACCATACTGCCTTGTTTTACGTATTAATTTTCTTCATATATTATTATTTATCACTTCTTCATATTGTGTAGTCTTAATAGTCACTGTCCGTTAGTAAGTAAAGTTGTTACCATTATTTGGGCGCTGAAACCAACCTTTGGGCATTTTGGGAAAACATGAAAATACACGTAATCCACTATTATACTATATTCGTTACACTTCAGCACTTTAACTGTATCATATTCCATAAAATATCAGAAAAAATATTTAATATAACACTACAACCCCTAACGAAATGAATATAATACAAGAACGTGACATGCCATTTCCAAATTTCCGCCAAAACTCTTTTTGTATTTCATTTATTGTTTTATATACTAACTAAAAATACTATCAATAATTCATCAGCTCACTATCATTCATTCATCGCCTGTAGCCATCAATTGTAGGACATAGACCTCCCTACGGTTTCACTCAGCGTGATCATATACCTATGCCTCTTGCATCTGTTCTCTGCTACTTTTAACATGTCATCAGTCCACCTAGTTAAAAAGAGATTCCTTTTTATTTGCCTACTATCATTATTTACTTTTACCTCAAATTAAGCAGTTAAAACATTATATCGTAAAAACAATATATTACTCTTCAAGTCCTTCAAAATGTCTCATCTAGTTCGTCCTCGCTAAACGTGTAGTATTCAAACAAATCGATGGATTACTTAGGTGAAAGAATATTGTTGCTATACCAGTATAATACATACCACATCAAATTTGGTTCATGGTGCACGCAACCCTATTAATTCCAGCTGTCTCGGAAGTCTAATAATAACAATAAATACTGAATAATCTTTGAGTATCATGAAATCAAATAGCGATCGGTTGTAACGAAATAGCGAAATCCAATCGGAATAGAAATCGAAATTTGTGCTCAAACAATAAATTTAATAATAAAACAGTAATATATCTTGATAAATTACTATTTTATTTCTGTACCAATGTTTGGAGGGATAGTGCTACAATCGCCGTACTTTGCAGGTGAGTTAGCGATTTTTTTTTATTGCTTTTGGTGGCAAACGAGCAAGCAGCACACCTGATGGTGAGTGTTACTGCTGCCCATGGACCTTTGCAATACCAAGGGTATAGCTAAACCGCTGCCTACCAATATAAATCCCAATCCCACCCAGTTGGGCTTCCGGTTCTCTCGTTCACCGAACGAAGCGCAACAACACATTGCCATTGCTCAGACGTCGATCTTCTGCGAGAGTGTGGTACTGCCCCGGACGGACCGACCCGCGGCTGTAGACAGAGAACTGTCAAAAGTGTGGACCTACCACTACTAAATTGTTGCCAGTATTTTGAGTGTTCCAGACGAGTGCTTCAATCCATTCTTTTATAGCCTCTGTCGGTATTTACGACTTAGTTGTGCACCTGTGACATATTCTTAAGCTGACGAATCAATACTTTAATTTGATTTAAAACTGAACATTTAAAATAAAACTACTTTTACGGATTCTATCGCGTTTGTATTTGATTTATAATTTCCCGACGTTTCGAACACTTTACAGTGATCATGGTCACGGGAGGACTGAGGTGTCTTACGTCCAATATGTCATTGTTATTACAGAAATTTATTTATATCTACCCTATAAGATATTAAATTTTGACCCACATTTTTATACAAAATTAATTGTTTGTTTAAAATTAATACTCGCGTAAACATTAGAACTGAACATTTAGTTCGAGAAATGATTATATTTATTAAAGAAAATATTATTAATACACAGAGAGTGGAAAAATCTATTTACTGTGTCTCTATACCGAATATCGGGGTTCTCGTTTCTGCACAGGATAAATCTTTGTCACCACCATCAGCCTGTTTTTATCCCAATTACTTCGGGTAGATGAAATATGTCTTCTTTTTCCATATAATCTTGTCAGGTGTCACCTTTGCGATCACTCCCTATCTATCCATGTCACGTTTCACGCAGTCCATCAATCATTTCTTTGATCTTTTCTTACTTTCATAGCTTTCAACATTCATACTTATATTAATGGGAATTGTATTCTTACTCTGGCACCCATAAAAAGACCTTTGAGTAAATTTATGGAACTTATTGTATAAAATTTGCTGTATCTACCTACTTCAAGTTCAGGTAAAACTATTAGTGCAATGTCCCGCGGGTGACATTTCTTTTTTATCTGGACACCAGACAGGGCCGAGAGGGGTAATATAAACGTTGAACTATACCGCAGACGTATAAAATTCACGGACTGTTGCACTCTGTGATATTTATGTTCTCAGAAAATTGGATGTTTTGATACATAGTCTATTTTGTGTTATTGTATTACATGTTGATTTTTATTGGAGACATTCTCACTCAGGTATGATAATGATGGCTTAGCTTGCCGTCTGAGATACGATTTTACATATGAGTAATGGTTTAAGAATACAATTTCGCCTTTTACTATATTTTGTCGAAACTGTTTAGGTTAAAAAAACCAATTCTAATAAAACAAGGAGGGTTAATAGTATAGATCGTCATAACGGTGTAAATATATTATTATCGGAAATAATAACCATATGGTACTTTTAGTATGTCGTCAGTTATCATACACCTTATATAGTATTATCGCTAAATAATGCTAGCTATCATTCGATATGCTAATAGCCTTTCACCTATACAAGAGGCTAATGTACTTTACCAAGTGTTGTTTATTATCATCTTGATGAATGAGACGGCGAATGAATCGGTCATGTACTGAAGGAAGGTGTAGTCAAGAGTCTCCGAAACCGGCGAGCGTGTATGAAGAGAATTATGAATGTTGAGTAAGCGAGTGAAGTATGCAACGATAGATTTCTCTGGCACTCTGTTCTCTCTGCCTACACTACAAGGAATATGGCGTGATGATATGTATGTATGTTGATGAATGAGACAATTCTTTAGAACCATGATAGCACAAGAAAATAATGATGTTCTGAATATATGCTTATAGCTTCTAGATCACATTAGAGAGGATACCCGTGAGGGTAGACCGCCGGGTGGGCCACTGAAGAAAAAGACCGCGTACCAGTGACCCACCCGCACGGCGTCGAGAGGTATATTGTAGGGCGGGTCTACGGGGTCTTGCACCGCTTTTCCTGTCGCCCCGGACGGATTAGTGGGGTTTGACGTGCCGTAGCCCACCGCCAAAAAAAACAACAAAAAAAAAAACAGTTTCTAGATCAACTATACTGAATACTATGTGAGGGTAGCTACGAATACTACCAACTTTTATATTATTTGCGGCTATCGTAAAAGACGACTAAGTGCTTTATTTATATCGACTTGGGCAAATTTCAAGCGATTCCGTTTGGTCAAGAATTACATTCCAAGGGAGATTCATGTCAGGTAGGCAGCCAGAAAACTATTATCAAAACTTTTGCAATATGTATGAAGGAAGAGGAGCGTATATGAATACCTATATGTGAGCGGAGAGTAATATGAGAGAATGAGAGATTAAGTATGAAAATGGACTACCTACTGCTGCCTCTCGAGCGCTATGATATGTCCTTATTTAAAAGAGGTTTAAGATGAACATTTTTTTTCATAGTAGGCAGTAGCTTGACTGCCTCTTATATTGCTGAGGCCAAAGAGCTGCAGTAGCACTTATGATCGGGTATGCTACTTGTTCGTGTGCCACCGTATTTAATAAAGAAAGGGAGAGCTTAGAATTTTATGATTTTTTTTTTTTAATTATTTTATATATATATTTTTTTTATAATATGTTTATGGTGACTCTGTCCCATTTTGTGATGAATGAATAAATTCAAATTTGACATTTTGTAAATTTTTCAGGCATTTTTTATAATAAAGTATGCTTGATATAATCACGTCATATTACGCATTTTTGTACTATGACGTGACCAATGAAATCGAACGGGGATTTGAATATAACGAAGACATTATCAGTCAAATATGTTATCACTAGCGTTAGAATGGAGGCCAACCGTTCACCTGGTCATCAGAAAATGCTTCACCATAATAGTGGTAGGACCACACAATAGGCAGTTATTTGTCTATAGCCACGGGCCGGTCCGTCCATGGTAGGACCACACCGTACAGTTATTTGTCTATAGCCGCGGTCCAGTCCGTCCGGGGTAGTACCACACTCTCGCAGAAAATCGACGTCCGAACAATGGCAAGGTATAAAATGCTGTGTGCTTCGTTCGGTGAGCGAGAGAGCCGGAAGCCCAACTTTCTTCTAAGAACAAAAAAAAAAGAAAGTGATACCTAGAACTCATAATATTCTTATCCTAATTACTTGGAGTAGTAGTAATATCTAAAGTATATATTGCAAAAAAAATCTCTATGGTTTTACGCCCGGCCGCCTGTCTGACATCAACTATCTTTGGGAATGAATAGTAAGTATTGCCCAAAAGGTATCAGATTATTTAGCCCAGATCCAGGTAAAGTTCTTAATCAAATATTATGACATCCACAAGCCATGGAAACATTGGTAGTAATGACCACCACGCAACAATTGTTATTATACGAAAAATATTTTTTTATAGTTATTGCAACTGGTTCTCTCGTTTGTTTTTTCGCTAAGCTTACTTCGTTATTTATAGTTTTATGAAAGCACGTCAAACTTTAACTAACAGTTGAAAACTGGAGCACTCTCTAATGATCTAGTTAGCTTGCACTTACCTAGTTTAACACTTGTTTCATTCAATCACACAAATTTTGTTATTAAAATGTTTCATCATCGATGGCGATCACTAAATAATAAGTTTCGAATAAATATCTTAATTAATATTAACGATATTAAACGTTATGCGATTTGATAACATACTATGACATATAACATGCATAATTTGTATTTTTTATTTATCTACTGTGTCATCATCATCATCATCATTTCAGCTCATATATGTCCCACTGTTGGGCCCAAGCCTCTTCCTTAATGGAATGGAAATTGACCTACTATACCACGCTGGTCAGACGTGTTGGTTTTGTTTCGAATTTTCCTTCTTTCGCAGACTCACATAGATGTTATATGCATTTTATATCCCTTAGTCGTCTCTTACGTATCACCCACGGGTAAGATAGGGGGTGGTGAATTGTATTCTTACTCCGTCACCACACAGAGAATCAAAATCTACTGTGTACAGTGATATAATTATGAACTTATTTCTGGGTTCAAATCCATTTTATTTCCAGATTGAAATGTTTCTAAGTCTGTATCCATCACTTGTACAACGTGTGTTTCCTAACTTCTGTCACTAAATAAACATTATCTTCCTTTTTTTTAGAATAAATAGTATGAAGGACATTTTTTACGGTTATAACAACTTTTAAGTTACATTTTATTGGGTTGTTTCGAAGGCGAACGAAAACGTTCAGGTCTTTAGCGGATATAATCCGAGTTATTTATAACTTCGTCCTAACGTATGTTATTTCCCACCCTGTCGAAGGAAACATAAAAAATTTGGAAAATCCAAAAGTGCACGCCTCATAATTTTTATATTATTTATCATTTACTATTAGTCAATGCCAGAAATGAAAATAAAATTAAAGAAAAAAATCCTTTTTTAAAAGCAAGCTGTTTATTATTTGCTAAAAAATGCAACACTTTTATTTATAAAATTGGGACTGTGATAAAAACGGGCAGATTTAATAATTATGGTGTAAAGTTTTAGTGTTAAAAATATATAATTATGTACGATATGGAATTATTTTGTTGTTGAAGATTAATAAAAATATCGTTAAAGGTTACAATGAACTTATAAAGTGTTAAATGTCTGATTAGAGTTAATTTATTTTTAACTTTTTAGTTTATTATATTAGCAAATAATAAAAGCTTGTTTTTAAAAAAATATTTTTCAATTTTCAAAAAATAAAATTAAATATTTTTAACTTTTTAGTATTTTTATTATTCGTGTTGTTCCCACAAATATAGGACAAAAAGGGTTCATCACCCCAGAGGTCCATTGTGGAGGGATAAGGGCTTCAGTATAACAGGGTTGGCCCTGGTACTCTGAGGCGCAACGTTAGCGATATGGATATATAATTACGGAGTTCTTATGGCCAGGTATCAGGTCCATCATCAGACCCTGGTTATCATATAGTCTTAAAGTACTCGTCAAGACGAATCAAACGAGCCCAAACTCGATGAGGTTGCGTCGCTTAATTACGGAGTTCCTATGGACAGCTTCCAGGTCCATGATCAGACCCTGGTTTCCATATAGTATCAAAGTACGTGTTACGTGTTAAGCCGATGGAGTGAATATTTTGGCGATATGTATGCGGATGCTACGGTTGGCGCCGGTGTCGCATGTGGTCTAGTAGATCAACATTCGGCGACGGCGTCCTCCGATGGCATCAGTATGGATGAAGTTGAATGGGCGATAAGAAGTTTGAAAAATGGTAAGGCAGCGGGCATTGATATGGTGTCTGCCGAGATGATCAAGCTTGATGGCTCCTGTGTCCGGGAGGCGTTCCTGTAGCTCCTCAATTTATGTTGGAGCTCGGGAATGGTTCCCGGGGACTGGAATAGCGCAGTCATCGTGCCTTTGTTTAAAAACAAGGGTTCACGTTATGACTGCGCAAATTACAGAGCCATAAGCTTGACCAGTTTGGCAGCAAAAGTGTATGGTAAAATTATTGAAAGGAGAATGAGGATGGTGTCCGATGGTTTACTGTGTGAGACACAAGGAGGTTTCAGGAGTGGAAGGGGATGCATGGATCAAGTGTTCTCCCTGCGCAACATTGTGGAGAAGCATCTGGCCCTAGGTCAGAGGGTTTTCTGCAGTTTTGTGGATCTGGAGAGAGCATTTGACACGGTTGTACGAAAGGAACTTTGGGACATTTTACCGGAGTATGGTATTAACGGTAAACTGCTGCAGGCTGTGCAATCCAGTTACATGGGCTGTAGAGCCTGTGTGCGGCTGGATGATGGAATGTCGCCTTGGTTTGACGTCAATATCGGCGTTAAGCAGGGCTGCGTTCTATCAGCCAGGCTGTTTATCATATATCTGGATAAATGTCTCCAAAGGTTGAACGATATGAATGTGGGAGTCCAGATGGGTGACTCAGTGGTCTCTGCTCTGCTTTATGCAGATGATGCAGTCCTGCTGGCACAGTCAGCGACTGACCTGCAGACCCTAGTCTACACAATGACAGAAGATTGTAAGAAAAGGGGTCTACGCGTGAATGTGAGCAAAACCAAAATAATGGTCTTTGAAAGAGATGAAGCCAGAACAGATGTAAGAGTAACAATAGGTAATGATGTACTAGAGCAAGTGGATGAATTTGTATATCTTGGATGTGGATTTAGCCGAGATGGACGGTACACCACTGATATAGAGCGAAGAGTGAATGCGGAAAATAGAGTGAACGGAGCGTTGGGGCAACTTCTCGGCAGCCACCACCTCAGCCAGAAGGCACGTGTAGCAATACATAACGCAGTGCTTGTCCCAACATTACTGTATGGAAGCGAGAGTTGGGTATGCAGAAAAGAGTATGAAAGTAAAATTAATGCGGTCGAAATGCGATCTCTTCGGAAAATCTGTGGAGTTAGGCTGACCGACCGCATTCGCAACGACGACGTAAGAGAGCGAGTAGGTATGAAAGAGAGTATTGGTGTAAAGATGCGAAAGGGAATACTCCGATGGTTCGGACATGTGGAAAGAATGCCGAACGAACGTCTGGTCAAGAAGATATACAATGCGAAAGTGGAAGGATGTAGGTACCGAGGGAGACCGAGACTAACCTACCTAGACCAGATCGGTCATGTACTGAAGGAAGGTGGAGTCAAGAGTCTCCGAAACCGGCGAGCGTGTATGAAGAGAATTATGAATGTTGAGGAAGCGAGTGAAGTATGCAGAGATAGAGTTCTCTGGCACTCTGTTCTCTCTGCCTACCCTGCAAGGGATATGGCGTGATGATATGTATGTATGTATGTATGTATCAAAGTACTCGTCAAGACGAATCAAATAAGCCCAATTTCGATCGGGTTGCGTCGTTTAATTACGGAGTTCCTATGGCCAGCTTCCAGGTCCATCATCAGGTCAGCTCTATGTCACAATAATATTTCATTGTCGTCTAATTTATTCATGCATGCAAAATTTCAGCTCAATCGGAAACCGGAAAGGGGATCAAATTTAACTTGTAAGATTTGATTATAGACAACGGGACAGGTTAAACTAAATAAAAGCTTGTACATACTCGTAATGAAAGAAAAAAAAATACTTTAGATATCTTGTGCCATTCTCGACGTAGAGCTAAACATAGCTGTATAGGCTGAATGGGATTTATTTCCTTTGCTTGTCCGAATGGACGAACAAAAAATATAACGAACCCAATTTTCATAAAGTATACATACACTAATGACTAAGCAGTTTAGTTTTTTATTAATTGCAATTAAACGACAAAGAATTATCGAGCCATTTTCGAAAGGAAACAGCGCGTTGCGATTATGAAGCTTTTAATAAAAGAAAAACTTCGATACATTCATTTTTACGGTCGACATAATGCCAGATACTTTTACGGTAACATCCGGACGGACTCGAAATTTTTTTTTAATCAGCTTTTTTCTTACTTTAAACAAAATAATTGCTTTTTCAAAATATCAAATACGTTTAGACGAATGTTTTTTCTTGACATATGTATAATAATATTATCCTATAAGTGCAATGTGAGAAAAATACAATCATTTTTAGGTTTGAAAAATGCTTGATTTTCATAAGTCGAGAGTAGAGCAAGACCTCAACGCTTCGCTTATGAGGCGTGCAATAGCGATTGAATACAAAATTATTGGTATAGGTATATCACATCTTTCTATATATATAATAACTTCTCTACGTGACTGAACTGATTCTAAATTGCTGTATCTTACTTTGATGAAAGTTTTTGTGTGTGTTCAGGCATTTATAGAAACAGTTCCGATCCTATTTATCTTATTCTTTTTCAGTAAATAGGCTATCTTATCCAATAAAATGTTTTAAGAATACAATTGGTCGTAACTAAAATTAGCGTGTTTGAATTTGAATTTTAATTTCTCGATGTTTTGAACACTTTACAGCGTTCATGGTCACGGGAGGACTAAGTTGCCTCACGTCTAATAAGTCATCGTTATTACAGAGATTTATATCCACTACAGTATTAGTTATTAATTTATGACCCATTTTTTTAAATAAATTCGTTGTTAATACAAAAGAATAAATAATATTCTATATAAAAAAAATATATATTGTTTATGTTAAGTTATTATTAAACATAAAATATATGATAATTATTATACTCATCATTCTCCTACTCTTGTCCCAATTACTTGAGGTCGATACTATATGTACTCTTCTTTCATAGTAGATATTGTAGAAGTTATTGGCAATAGTTTTATAACCGGCCGCCTGCCAGACGTCAACCCTTCTTTGGAATGTAATTGTTGACCTAACGGCATCAGATGGAGTTGGCCCAAGTCGTTATAAGGCTCTTAGCCGTCTTTTACGACATCCACGAGCAAAGTAAGGGTTGGTAGTATTCTTAGCCGCTACCACACAGCTGCATGATAATTATTATACTACGGTAATTATTAAAAAAAAACAACTTAAGAATCTATTAAGGTACCACCAGATCGAAACGCGGACATATTGAAAACGATCGGGCAAGAAAACAGAGGGCATAATATATTACTAATTATTGACTTTTAGTCAAATACGACAGTAGTATATAGCGACAGAATCCGTAAAAATACTTTAATATTAAATGTATTTTACATTCATTTTTCATGAAATTTACTATTTATAGGGTCCCGGGGGGCGATTAATCGATCTCGCTAGGTTTCATTTTTATAAAATATTGTTTTGTCAGTATTTTCAGGTAACGAAAAAATATAATTTTTCATTGGCTGAAAGCTATTAAAATATGAAGGAAATTTTTGACGCTGTAATTAAGAATAGACATAGCTATTAGGTACTACTTAGTCTGTGGACATAGCTCAATTGGAAAATCGAGCAGTCTAATCTAGACCAGTTAGCATTCTTGTTTTCCCTTTTTTATTCTTTTTTGACTTTATTTATTATTATTTACCTTTTTTTTTTATTATTATTTTATTAATTATTTTTATTATATTTAAATATATCTTCCAAAACAAAAGAAAATACCGAGCGAAGCTATGTTTATGGGAGGATCTATAAACGATGAAATGTACGATACGTTGGGTAATTAAAAATTAAATACAAACGCGATAAAATCCATTAAAATAATTTTATTTCATTTGTGTAATATTCACGTAAATGCCAAAAATAATTGCTTGTGCAATTCAGTGATTTGTATTACAATCTTAAATGCATTGTATTTATGTAGTTGATAAATCGTTTCAGCACATAAATGTCCCAATGCTTCTTCACAGTGATTGGAGAAATTGTCCTACTATACTACGCTGGTTAGACGTATTGGTATAGAGTTTAGTTTCAAGTTTTCCTTCTCTTGCATGGATGTTATATGCATTTTATATCCCTTAATCGTCTCTTACGATCACCCACGGGCAAGGTGTGATGAATTGTATTCTTACTCCGTCACCACACGAAAAAAGAGGGATGTAGTGAATGGTATTCTTACTACAATCAGCACACGGTACTATTACAAAATTTCAGATAGTATTTGCGTGTTTAGAGATAATAGTTTCGGTTAGATAATCGTTTTTGGATCGTGTGGTAATTGATTATTAACAGTACTGCTAACACATTTGTTGATAATAATGATAAATAGTAATAGGGATACACTGTCGACAATTTTCCATATCCATCATTCTCCTACTCTTATTCCAATTACTTGGGGTCGATACAATATATACTCTTCTATCATAGTAAATATTGTAAAGGTTATTGGTAAAAGTTTTATGACCGGCCGCCTGCCAGACGTCAAACCTCCTTGGGAATGTAATTGTTGACCAAACGGCATCAGATAATGTTGGTCCAAGTCGTTATAAAGCTCTTAGTCGTCTTTTACGACATCCACGAGTAAAGTAAGGGTTGGTAGTATTCGTAGCAGCTACCACACAGCAATTTTCCATATCCGACAATATAAAATATCAACTAACACAATGCAGTTATTTCTAGATGAGTGTGCATATAAAAACATGGAAGTCTAACGGCGAATATTAACTTGTTACTACAACCGTTACTTAAACTTTATAGGAGTAAAGTTTCACTATATACTTTATGTGAAGTGGGAACGGGTTGGCCATATCGTTCGGAGAATCGACAAACGTTGGGAAAAAAGGTGCTTGGAAGTGTATATCCAAAATGACGTCGACTGTCCTATTGATAAATGAATAGAAACCAATTTTAACATTTGCAATGCTTGTTATTATAGATAAAAATCAATGTGTGTATGTGTGTTGCCTATGTACTACTAAACGGCTTGATCAATTTTAATGTGTTGAGGAAATCTTTAGGAGAGCCCAAAGAGGACTGTGAAATTTGGTAACGATTGAATCAGTGTAAATTTTCTTTTTTTAATTTGTTTACCAATATTTGATAAGTTATTCACTAGACTAGTTATTTGTTCCAAACGCCATACATCCTTGAACAAGTTTTATCTATTATAAAATGGTAAAATATATTTAAAAAAATATATATTTTTTCCTACGTGAAAGTGAACATTTACACAGATGACGTAGTGGTTGAGATATCTATCGTTCCAGTGCTGTTAATTCGATTTCTGCGCAAGACATTACTTTGTGCGATCCACAGACTATGTTCCTGAGTCTGGGTGTAATTTGTAAATGTTAATTGCATATTTGTAAACTCCACCACAATACAAGGATTACTGCCTTAGTGCAGGGTGGTTGGTAAAAAAATAGTCAAACAAAGTAGATATTACAAAGTTTAATTAGATAGATAGGAATTTATATTTTTAAATTATTTTCTTCTACATATGATAAGAACAACGTAATACCATACTATATAACATAAAGAGAGCCCCCCCTTTTTTTTTTGGTGGACTATGGATGCGTCTCGCCCCGCCAAATCGGTCCGGGGTGACGGAAAGGCGGCGCGTGATCCCATAGACCCACCGTAAAACTCCTCTCTCTTCGCCGTGCGAGCGGACCACCGGTGCCCGATTTTTGACTTCGGTGGTATAAAAAAAAAAGAGAGCCCCTGCTCTCTTCACGTGTTATATAGTAGACTGCTAGTGGTCTATAAACTGAATAGTCACATCTATCCCATAGCCTATCGAAGACCATAATTGGATAGAAGAGTTCCCGAGGATTGATGATGCCATAATCGCCACGCTTTGCAAGAAAGTTGACCTACTATCGCAGGTGTTATAAATTTTCCAACAAAATACGGGTGCCTATTCTTACAACCTTCGACAAAGTAAGGGGTAGTGACAGACAGTATTGTTGGCCATTATCACAAAGTACACACCTCGTAAAACTTTTAAGGCACAAAATTTCTAGTATAATACTGATCCTATGAAGTTTAGTATCATGGTAATAAGAGCATCGACTCTTTTGTCAACTAGATTATATATGGTAGGTACTATCTTGATGGCGCGGCTGCAATCTTGTATGAAATAAAATTATTTTTTACGGATTCTATCGCGTTTGTATTTGATTTGTAATTTCCCGATGAATAGAATACTTTACAGTGTTGATGGTGAGAGGAGGACAGTCCTCCCGTGACTATAGCGCTGGAAATGCAAACGCGATAGAATTCGTAAAAATAGTTTTATTTGCAATGAGTAATAATCGCGTAAATATCAGAAATTAGAATGTATCTTGTTTATTATTTATTCCATGAAAGGTTTGTTACTATTCGAATTCAGATTCTACTCAGATTATTAAATTTTAGGTAACGCCTAAGGCAATACAAATTAATAATACGTGTCAAATATATTTAGCTGAGATGGAAGGTACACCACTGATATAGAGCGAAGAGTGAATGCGGGAAATAGAGTGAACGGAGCGTTGGGACACCTTCTCGGTAGCCACCACCTCAGCCAGAAGGCACGTGTAGCAATACATAACGCAGTGCTTGTCATAACATTAATGTATGGAAGCGAGAGTTGGGTATGCAGAAAAGAGTATGAAAGTAAAATTAATGCGGTCGAAATGCGATCTCTACGTAAAATCTGTGGAGTTAGGCTGACCGACCACATTCGTAACGACGACGTAAGAGATCGAGTAGGTATGGAAGAGAGTATTGATGTAAAGATGCAAAAGGGAATGCTCCGATGGTTCGGACATGTGGAAAGAATGCCGAACGAACGTCTGGTTAAGAAGATATACAATGCTAAAGTGGAAGGATGTAGGTACCGGGGAGACTGAGACTAACCTACCTAGACCAGATCAGTCATGTACTGAAGGAAGGTGAGGTCAAGAGTCTCCGAAACCGGCGAGCGTGTTAGAAGAGAATTATGAATGTTGAGGAAGCGAGTGAAGTATGCAAGGATAGAGTTCTCTGGCACTCTGTTCTCTCTGCCTACCCTGCAAGGGATATGGCGTGATGGTATGTGTGTGTGTGTCAAATATATCCATTTAGTGTGATCGAAAGCTTTAATTTTATTTAACTTCTATTAATATCTACTTCTACGTCTATTATTCTGTTAATATCTTTTAAATTAAAAAAAAATATTCACATTTTTATATGTTACAAAATTATCTACTTTATGGAGCATATAAATTAAAAGAATGAAAAATATATTTTTCTTATATTTTAGAATTTTGAAATAAAACCTTATGGCTTTTATTATGATTCAAGGATTAACAAGTAGGTAATACTTAATGATGAATCAACGTCCATATATTCTTTTTATAAAAATGCTTTTTGTAAATATGAATAATGCATTTAAAAAAGTAAACAAACAACTGCTATTGAGTTGTTAAAATAAATATAATAAAAAAAATATTTGTCCGAAGTATTTTGATAGACAGATACCTATTCGTGAATCAACAAATTGTAAAAATAATGTATTGATAACAAAAGTATCTAATAAGAAAATTGCTTAATATCAAATGTTATATAGTGTATATTTTAAAGACGAGAAAAGGTCACTTACCTTATTTGAGTTCTCGAAACTTGGACGTTGAGTGCCTGTGATATTCCAATTCGCAATATTAGACACTAAGAAAACATTGCTATTGCACAAAGGCAAGGCGTTACACAAAATAATAATACATACTTGTAGCTATCAAAACAATTCTAAGTGACTAGCAGATTATCAGGATGACCTTGGAGAACATTTTTACAAATAATACACATTGGAATTAAACTAAATTGCATGTTTTTGGTCTAAATAATAAATATTACTAGACTTTAGTTCATCAATCAATCTTAAAATGACGCTCCTTTCTATGCTACCTTGACTTTGTAACTGTGTAATCAGTGTATTGACTTTTGTGAATGACAACGGTGCATGCGTGAAATGTGTTGTGAAATTTTGGCGGGAATATAAATATGGTATATGGGAATGTCATAACAAAATCAATGATATTTGTGTTTTTTATAACAATGATGGCATTTCATATAATTTCTTTGTGTTTATAAGTTTTTATAAAATCGCGGAAATAGATTTGGTAGCGTAATAATTAGATTAGGGAAACATGACTGATGCTAATAATGATTACGCGCCACACTTTTAGTTCAGTGAAATATGACAAGATTTGATAATTGAGGTAAATCATTATTTACTTGACTGACTTAAAAGCCATGTAAAATGAAATGTATAATAAACAGGAGTATCGTAGATACTTACTGGCATCTGTTTAGGTTCCCACAAGAGTATCGATCAAGGGGGTCATGACCCCCTTAATCCCAGGTTTAGGTGTAACACGGTGTAACACACATTTGCCTGTGTATATTGATTATATTTTATTTTTATGAATTATTTGCCAATTTTAATCCATTGAAAGAAGAATTAATTCATTCAGGTAAAAGGAATTTAAGTTAATCTTTTTATTCTAATGAATTGAAAAAAATATTTACAATAATTGCAGTATGTATAAGATATGTAAGCGAAATTACACTGCTATTATTATCGTTAATATTATTAAGTAATAGTAGTTGTGATATTATTATGATTGTACAAATATATATGATGAAATAAACCCATTTAAATAAATGAGACTTGTAACGCTCAAGCCTAACGGTAAGCTTAATAAAATTTACTTATTTAGGTATTTTTTGGAATTTCAGAAATTCTAGTGTCAAACATAAAGTCACAGGGTTAAATAAAAGAAAATGAAAGCATAAAATTTTTGTAATATTTTATTTTCACTTGTAAAAACTGTACAAGTCCTAACAAACTTACAAAATAACATTACATATGGACATTGCATGGCACTGACGATAAAGCCACAACTTTTAACATGTCAGATTGTACTCCTACAACATCTTAACATTTCAACAAGTCACCTACAAAAAACATCAGTCGACCATATTGATATTAAAAAAACGATAAGGTCAATTTTTTTTATAAAAATCCGATTGTTTTTCATGATTTGTCGAAGGTGGAGTATCTAAATGAGCTATAATAAATAGCTCATAATATGTAAATGTGGCCCGTCATTTATAAACGTGTTATATATAACTATAGTGGTTTTTAGAATAGTAACTCATAGCATTTCACACAATCTTCATATTGATTTGTTGATGTACTAACTTAGTTATAAAACATCAATGTCTTAAACAGCATTTAGACCCTTATAAACTCGTGTGCGACTTTTGTGTTTAATATCTGTGAGTTTCTATTTTGATTTTCTATGATTGCACACGTATGGAGTACATATACGAGGTTATCGTTTTACAAATTCAAATGATAATTTAATCGTCAGTGTTGCCTTATTATTATTTTTATAACGTTGGCAACATTAAATATAGCAAGGAAGATTTTAGATATGGAACACAATTCAAACCGTCTTAGCCTAAAATATGGGGGTTTAATTGTAAAATATATAAAATTATGTACACTTTCAAAGCACCTCGTTTGACACAGGCATAATTATGTAATATCAATTTTGTTCTGGGTGTGAAGAGTTCGATATCAATTTTAATTACGTTTCCAAACTAAAGATGGTTAAGAATAACATAAAAAGAAATCCTTCCAAATTTATACTGACATGCGGTTACCAAAAATATCTTTAATTATAATCCTCATAATATATTATAGCCTATTGTAATGTTAGTATACCGGTTCTAACACAGTTATATTTAACAAAAAATGTATATATATATATATATATAAACTTACATAAACAAAAAAAAACATATGATTTGACTAAAATGATATTCGATTAATTTTATTCCTTAATTCATATTAATAAAAATATAATAATGTTTAAATAATAAGAAAAATCTAAAATGATTTTTATATACATTAATAACTTAAGTTTGTTTTTTAAATCATTATTATTTTCAGACATTGCTTTGAAAATGCATTATAAAATTTTAATGAAATGCTTCGATGGAAATGTTTCACAAGATAATAATGGTAGGGAATATTAAAGATGCTTGATATTAATTCAAAGTTTAAATATCGTTCAACGTAGCATTCTCCTGAAGAGGCCTATGACCCATAGTAGATAAGACTACTGAATAGATATAATTCAGCGATTATAGGCCTCGAAAATTCTAGAATTTATCAAGCTGTTTTTCTCTTAGCCGGTTCTGAGCACTCAAGTTAGCAGTGCATTTTGCGATGCAACTTGGGCTGTGACGCGCGATGTATCTTGCAACGGAATACCACGTTTTGACTAGCTGTAACAATGCTTGACGGTCTATATACGTCCGTCTAAAGCTGTATAGCACATTATATACAATTTTGAATTTGCCACCCACTGTACCGCAGATGTCAAAGGAAGATGCAGCGCCATTGGCAGTGGCTTAGCGATAAAGTGTTAATTTCGAAACTAGTAATAAATAAAAAGAAAATACCTATGTGCCTACATAAGTAATCCAAATACCATAATATTTTTATTTTTTTAATGTACAGTGTCAGCGACTCTAGAGCGTGAGGGGCTAATTTATATAAGAATATTCAAAAGTCGAAACATATAAATAAATATATAATACTGAATAAATTAATATATTGATAATTATTCGTGTTGTTCGTCATATAATTTCAATTATTTAATAAATAAATTTAATTAAGGTCACTTTATATGTAAAAGTATTATCTATTACAATGAGCAATTTTGATTTCAATTCTTTTTTTAATTATACATAATAATATTTATTAAATATTGTCAAAGATATTGGTTATACACCTAGAGCTGAAATTAATACTCAATCAGTCATTTTAAAAAATAAGACCATGTTCCCGATCAGTGTTTGATTTACCATTGGATTTAGTCGATTTTAAGCATACTATTAAATTGCGAGCGAGTGAAGTGTGCAAAGATAGAGTTCTCTGGCACTCTGTTCTCTCTGCCTACCCTGCAAGGGATATGGCGTGATGATATGTATGTATGTATGTATTAAATTGCAATTGTATAATATAACTAGGCAAAATGTTCGATTTAAATAGCAGGAATTTAAAAATTGTGAGTGTAATTATAGTAATTTTAAACTACTGTATACTGAAAGTATAAAAAATACTTGAGAGATTGAATATTAATTTCAAATAAATTTTTCGAGCGATTATAGAATAGAACAGAATTTCTTCAGACACATTTTGTTCATTGCACAATAGCAAGTTATTTTTTTAATACATTGCTTATATTAATAATTGTATATTTAAAATTATTTATTGATTGACGCATTTAATATGTTAATGTTGTTATAAATCAGAGATTCTCAAAGTTAAATTTGAACGTACCCGTAAGGGTCTAATTAAAATTGATCATAAAACTTTTATATGCTTTATATAATGACCCGCTATAGTTGTTTCCATCTTCAGGCTCTTAAGAATACCTTATAGTTCAAGTATGATATTGTAGTCACTTCGTGTGGATTTTTAAAGAATCACTAGGGATTTTAAAGCGAATAGCGTTACAAAATCAATCAAATTAATATAGAGCAGATAAAAAAACTAGTGTTGAACAAGTAAGCAACTTTTTTTTAACTGTTCTACATTGATTATATAAAAAACTGAACACTTCACGGTAAAAGGTTTGTTTTGTTAATACAAATCCCAACAATTACAGATTTAAACAATCGTTTAAAAATCAACATAATTTAGAATAACTTTGAGAAACTCTAAACATAAAACAAAGTACAGAATATTTTCAATTCTGTACACAAAACAAAATTGCGACTAAAATGACAAGGGAAATTCTATATACAACAAAATAACTGTTAAACGATTAATATACGTTAATATAATAATTCGTTGTAATAAACAAAATAAAAGAAATAAATAATATATAATCTATTAACATTCAACAACTAAACTAAATCATATTTTGAATAATATATTAACTAAAATGAAACGTAAAATGATGAAGACAGTTCTTGTTAAAGGTTTTATACCTACACTAATGAGTCGTCACGTAGCACTCATGTGGTTGTTCGTAGATATCGTAGTGTTGTTGTTGATGCTACGGCGTAGCTGACCTAACGCGGTGTGACAGTTGGTTGATGTTGGTGCTCGTACTGTTTCATATTGGCCGCGTGAAATTCGCGGGGAACATGCCTTTTTCATTGGTTGACTCTTTTATGCCCATCAGCCAGCCTTCCTCCTATCAATAAAGATTTATAGGCATACTACATGAACAGAATTATGAAACATTGTTTATTTTTAATGAATTTCAAAATACATCATTTATATACAAAAAGACTTATATTTGTTATAGACTTTGAAAGCATCCAACCGATGTGCCCCAAAATCGGTTTCATTAGAAAGGTAAATACGAAGACAGTTTAAGACCACTAAAATAATATTTTAAGACCCGGTAGGTGGAGCTAAGATCGATTTCAAGGAATTTTCTTTTTAATTTTTACAGAAAAACCTCTACTGGATCAGCTAGCACAACAAAAAATTTAAATAGATGTTCTGAGTGTAGGTAATTTTTTAGCAAATCATTATAAGTTAAACCGCTTAACCGTATATATAACAATCCGAGTAACCGGTGCGGTATAGCAGATCAATTTCGGAGGCTCTTACGATATGCAACGACATGACTATACCCAAGGCCAAGGAGCGTCAGTTATCATTTACCACCAGGTGGGTTGTTTGCTTTTCTGCCACCAAATGTAATTAAAACGCGACTTAATTCTGTTAATTATAAATGTTATGAAGGTCGTCGCGATGAGAAAAATTCCAATTACGATAATTTGTGCATACCTGCTCGTCTGGATCGTCATACTCTACGACCCGTATGAGCTCACCGACGTCGAACGACAGCTCGTCGGAATCTTCGCGTGTGTACCGGTATGTGGCGCGTACACGATACAGCGTACCCGGCGGCAGACCTGCCAACGTTGCTCCTAGACAACATACATAACAATCAAAACTAATTCACAATAACCGATTAAAGAACGAATATCATAACTTTATTGACTACACTGATAGAGTAATGATTACGATAATGAAGTACAATGCGAAGTGTCTGATTTGAGTAAAGTACTCAAAATCGGTATTGAATTTCATAAATTTTATCAAATTATAATGTTAACGGTAATTTAATAAAAAAAGCTACAGTATATCGGTTGATATAATTGGAATTTAAAAACTTACGACATTAATAGAACGAAATTATAAACGGTAGTTACCATCAATAAAATAATTTCCCAGAACGCTAAGCATATTATGAAAGTATAATGTACCTTCATATTAATACATATAAAAATAGACTAAGGCATACGCGCAAGTACCATAACTGTCCTAGAAGGAAAACTCAAAATAAAACTAAACACTGTGCCAATTCGTCTGTACAGTCGATTAATTTTCTACACCTAGAGGAGGCCATATTGCCAGCAGCATAATGTATATGGGCTCAAAAGACGAAACCAAGAAGCCTTTAGTACCAACAAACGGTATTAAATTGCAAATGACATTTTATTCCGCTATTGATAACCGCTATTTATTTGGTTACATTTAAAAAATACGAGATAATTAAAAGCAATGTTATTCACATCAAACTTATAGATTCATATAGATATTTTCTCCAACGTTTTCAATGATTATTTGTAGTTATATAATTCTTTACTGAATAGTTATATAAATCATACACGAATGTAATAGATTACGGAGTGTTCAAATGCGTTTACAACTTAAAAATATTATTAGAAGCGCCATTAATTGATATTATTAAAACATATTAAAAGCCACATTGAATAAAATAAAATAAATATCATACCGTACAAACTAGTTACAAGCACAACAACAAAGGTGAAAGCCAATCATACAAAATAAAATAAATATTATAAAGAAAAATAAATATAAAATAATAAATTACCTGGTTTATATACATATAAATAAATAAATAATAAAATTTATACACTTACTTATGTTAAGTGATGGAATAGCATCATAATATGTAATTAAATGCCTATTCATACGCAAGAGATTATTTAATTATAGTTATTAATATATTAGTCGCTTATATTGTTTAATAAAAAATATTGAATCTGCTTTTATTGATTTTGTAGTACAATTGAAGCTAAAAATTCGTTACTTCTGTAGTCATATAATAATGTGAGTATATTTTATATAATAGTAAGATTAGAATGAATTAAATTATTACACAAATTTCAACATTTGAAATATAGTGTATTTTTTTTTTTGGAAATCAATTTAATGTAAAATTTATATTCATTTATATTGAAATATAAAAATATAGATAATATAGGTATTCATTGAATTTTATGAAAATTGTAAATGTATTTGATTGCTATTGCTTATTTTACAAAGCGTTGGTGTCAATAAAAACATTTCTTTGGACTTTTGTGGGGGTTATCAAAATAAAATATTTGAGAACCAGTGAGTATTAAGTATTATGAATGATAATTAAAATAATATTAAAAATAGATAAAAAATAATGAGATGTGAGTCACATTTATCGATCCAAAGAAGCAGAAAATTATAAATAAATACATAATTAAGTTATATTACTACAGTACTTACTGTATAAGCGATGAGTTATATTATGACCCCTACCGCAGAGTATTATATTGGTATTAACAAAAACGCAAATTTTTCGACAACTTTTTTAATAAGTAGGTACGTAGATACCGGAGTATGAGAACCTATATAGAATATTCTATATGTATCTCATCAATATGTATTATAAAGGAAATGTACGATGTGCGTGCCGCTAAAATTCTAAAACGAAAGCCAGTAATATACCGGGAGTTAAATAATCGGTAAGTGTTTTGACTCGAAAGGGGTGATTTCAAACACGTAAGGTTTGGAAGCTCTTTCTTTAAAATTCTTAAAAAAAGTCTAGGCCACAAGACTCTCAGTCTTCGAGACTATTATACAACATTCTATGACACATAAAGGTTTACTTTCAAGAATATGCTCACACGTATACTTTAGATATTTTAAAAAAGAAAGGTTATTTGTATGTCTAATAAAAATTGCTTAGCTTCAATTATGAGTGACCGATAAGTCTCGGTCTCAAGGCCTCAAGTTGTGATTTTTATTTAGTTTTTATTATCTTCAACGTTGCTTGTCTATTTTAGCCTTAATTCACGTTAAGCACTGTGATGGGAGGCCACCCTTTCATAGGTTTTACATAGTTTTACCTACAAATATAGGTATTCAGATTGCATAAAAATATTACCATCAAAATAGAAAAGTTTGCGTTTATTGATACCGTGTAAGTTTTTTAATGTACCCCTAAGTGTACTCACCGACAGGTATGTCGTAGACCTCGTCTTGTTTTTCATCGTCTGTCCCTTTCTCTTTCGGCACACTATCTACTTGTTGTCTCTTTTCCCCGGTATTATTTGACTTCTCGGGCGGTACTGGAGACCCTGAGAGAATTGTGTGGTATTTGTCTACTAGTTGATACGACTTCATTATGGGGCGTTTATAGCCTCGTAGCCTCGTATTTTATAGATTGTTTTTAAAATAAAAGCTGCAAGCTTAATTCTGAGCAAATTATTTCTAATATTTTGTATTTAAAAATTATGTTTATTTTAATTTAAATTTCAGGTGTATTAATTACTTAGATTAGATATTATTACTTTATATTTATTAAGCTTTTACGCTTTTTAGGTCCCTTTCAATGCGTAATAAGTAGTAAATTTTTAAAGGCAGATTTTACAAAAAATATCAATGACTTAAAACGCCATGGACAGCCTGATTTTGGGGAATTAGTAGTTTTATGTTAGACCATTGATAGTCCAGTTATAACGGTAGGTAGACTATATTTTAATTAATTAGTCTATATTAATAATGAATTTGGGCTAAGTTTCAAACGAGACGTAGCATGGTAATTCTATTTATTCACCGTTTGGGATGACGAAACTTAGTTTAAGAGTAACTAAGTCTTCATTAATTCAATAGACAATGATTGCTTTCTAGACGGTTTCAAAAATTATAGTTGCAATAAAATATAAAATTATCTTAAACAATATTATCTTAGCCTAAATAAAAATATAGAGACAATTATTGCATAATATATTTATTAAAAAAGAAAATATTTAATGGCGGATTTAACCATGCTCTAACTACGACAACATCGATTTAACAGTGCCATTAATACTTCCTGAAATTTCGTCGATGCTTACAACAAATTTGCCGACGTTTACAACGACTTTGCCGACGTTTACAACGACTTTGCCGACGCTTACAACGACTTTGCCGACGCTTACAACGACTTTGCCGACACTGTCAACAATTTGACTAATTGTTCTCTATTTAAAAATTAGAACATTGATACATACCGACTGGTATATCGTAGAGTTCTTCAACTTTCTTGTCGATTATTTCTTTAGCTTCTTTTGGCTCTTTTGTCTCTTTTGTCTCCTTTATTTCTTTTGTTTCTTCTTTCTCAACAACAACTTCATTATTGTTGTTGTTGTTAGGTGTGCTTGTCAGTGTTGTTGGCAGTGTGGGAAGTGGTTTTTCTTCACGTGGCGTGGGGGGTGTAGACTCCTTTGGCGTAGGGGAATCTCCGTTGAGCGCGGGGGAAGGAGGAGCTAAACACACGCGCATGCGTTAATTGTTAGTTTGATATGACATGACTTTTGTGAATGAAAATATATTTAAAATATTTTATTATTATATATTATAACAATTTTAAACAGTAATATTATTATTTATTTTGGTACATATAATTTGATAATATATTTACAAAAGTCATGTCAAATAATATTATTTTCTAGTACATACAACATATTCAAACGCATTCAACATCAATCCATTCGAATTAATATATAATGTACACACGGATGACGTCACATTACATAAGCCAAACGTTTTAGTATGATTTTTTTATTGTTACATGAAATACTAGATTGCTCTTCATGGCTTTTATATTGCTAATCCTAATTTATTTTGGACTGGTTATAGTCCGGGCCCTATTTTAAACCCCTAAAGGAAAGTTTAAATACCTCTTCACACAGTAGTAATACAGAGACAGATTGTAAACAAAAATAATTTTATCTGTTTTCTATGCAATGTAATAAGAATATTTCCACTAATATATCATGTAGTTAGCTTATTTATATATTTACCGTTTGGTGAAGGAGTAAGAATACAATTCACCACTCGCTATCTTGACGAGTAAGGGATATAGTATGTAGATAACATCTATGCAAGAGAAGGGCGACTCGAAATGAAACCACATACTAATCCGGTTGTCTGGGATAGTGTAGTAAGTCAACTAACCTAATAACCTAACCTTAGGAAGGTTAATTTCGAACTTCGTTTATAACTTGCATTTATAATAATTTAATCTCATTTTCATGAATGAAGATCAGATTATCATAAACTCTTTTTTTTTATTTTAAGTAATTTGTTCACGAATAATCTATGATATTTTGATACTAAATATAATTGATTATTATTATCACCAATTAAAACTAAACTTTTAACATTTTTTTATATACGTTCGGTTACATAATTGACATTAATAATAGACATGTGTAAGTAATGCGAGTGGTGCATCACACGTAACCCGACTGCGTACTGTCATATTACACATTGCGCGACTAAACATGACATGACATTAAACATCACACATCACATTAAACATGACGCCGAACACTCGTGTACTGTTCTGTATTTCTGCAATGTTCGGTAATTTGGTAATGGTTATCTATCTCCCAAACGCGCCGTGTGTCTTTTCGGGAGAGTGAGGGGATAGAACTACTATTTTGAGCTCTATTTTTAGAACATTAAGGCTTATATTAAATGAAATGTTATGTGTGATGTTTGAAGTGATGGTAAAATGTATTATTACTCGGCACGAAATGTAATGCCATATAACATCACTTCGCGAAGTACTGTTTCGCGCATGTCTAATTAATAACCAATTTCAATTTGTTATTTTAAGTACTATCCAGAGATAGGCCCAGAGAATTTTGGAGAATAGAATATCATAAAAATCAGATACGAGAATACCAGGAAAACTGCCTGTAGCACTTTCCTAATAAACTAATAACACCAATTGCAATCATTAATCCGCCTACCAAGTATTTCAATTATAGTATTTGTCATCTCTTGTAGAGAGATCTATGTCCAACATGGGCGGATTAGCTGATGGATCTATGTATTATCCAATTGCCGTACTCACTCTGCAAAGTGTCCGTAGGCGAAGCCGGTTTGCCGTTATGCACATTGAGTGTGGCTACAGGTGAAGCCGCCGGTGATACGTTGTTACCAATCTTCTTAGTGTACGAACCACGTTGGCAGTCCGTTGCTAATTTGTCCGTTATCGCTTCCAATTCGCCGAATACCTGAAATATATTAACTGCATAGTTTAATACTACATTAGCCTTATCAATGAACGTCTGGTTAAGAAGATGTACAATGCGAAAGTGGAAGGATGTAGGTACCGAGGGAGACCGAGACTAACCTACCTAGACCAGATCGGTCATGTACTGAAGGAAGGTGGTGTCAAGAGTCTCCGAAACCGGCGAGAGTGTATGAAGAGAATTATGAATGTTGAGGAAGCGAGTGAAGTATGCAGAGATAGAGTTCTCTGGCACTCTGTTTTCTCTGCCTACCCTGCAAGGGATATGGCGTGATGATATGTATGTATGTAATGATGCATCATGGATGACTTAAAGACAAAGTGGAGTAGGTTCTTCAAGCTAGTGTGACTTATTACTATGGCTATATAATGCCATACCATTAGGGGCTTACTCTTAGTTTCCGTGTGGTGACGGTGTAAGAATACAATTAACCACCTATCTTACCCGTGGATGATCGTAAGAGACGATTAAGTGGTATAAAACGCATATAACATCTATGCAAGAGAAGGAAAATTTGAAACAAAACCCTATACCAACACGTCTGACCAGCATGGTATAGTAGGTCAATTTCCCTCCCATTATGGAGGAGGTTCGACCCCAACAGTCGGACATGTATGAGCTGAGATGATGATGATGAGAGGCTTAACCCTGTAAGCAATTAATTTTAGATTGTCAAGGTACACTTGAAATGTGCTTTAATTAGTCTAATTGTACAATCCGCTTCACCAATATGGTGCATGATAGGTTAATTTCACCCTTTTTTATAGTAGGCTTTTATAGCACCCTTTTTTATAGCAGGCTGGACACGCCACATCTAATCCGTCCGGTGTGACGGAAGGATGGTGCGACTCCATAATTCAGTGTTCCCTCCCCATCAACTTTAGGCTGATCACTGGTACAGATGGACAGAGTACAGGGTGGGTTCGAATCCCATGTATGACAATCATTTTTCGCTCGTAATCAAGTTTTTAGAAATTATCAAGCATGTTAAATGCTAAATTTCAGTAATTTGGTATTATACAGTCAGAGATGGGAATAAGTTTGTCTTAACGTGTCCCGTTGCGCTGTGAAACATTTTTAAATCAACAAGTAAAGACGTGACGCGAGTCCGAATAATCGAGGTTTCGATAATCGGGATTCTACTGTAAATGGATTGTAACAAAGGTATACCTTATGACTTTCAGAATGGAACAGTTGTTCAGCCGAAAACAGTGTCTGCAAATTGTTTACGTAGAATAATACACGTGAGTCGTAGAGCGCCGGTAGTTCGTCGTGCAGTTCAGAGTTCAATACTTCGTATGTCCGTTTAGCTTCTTCCAGTTGTTCCCTGCCTTTGGTCACCTGGAAAGGTTATCATAACAAATTTGGATGAATCTATCTATACTGTAATATTTGCCGTTTCACCAATATTTAACCCACCAGTATTTAAGTAACCTGTTAGCTAAGGGAGCATTATAAAATTGGGCATAATCATTCTCATGGAGAAACTTATAAAACCAACTGTGGTCGCCAAACCAATCGTGGCGATTATGGTATTATGTCTCTGCATGGGGAGGCCTATGTCGAACAATGGATATTGATAATGATGATGAAGATGGTAGGACCACGCTGTTGACAGTTCTCTGTCTACAGCCGCGGGCCGGTCCGTCCGGGGTAGTACCACACTCTCGCAGAAGATCGACGTCTGAGTAATGGCAATGTGCTATTGCCCTTCGTTCGGTGAGTGAGAGAGTTGGAAGCCCAAATGGGTTTAGGGTTTGCATTAGTAGGCAGCGGCCTAGTTATACCCTTGGTATTGCAAAGGTCAATTGACGGTAGTGACACTTACCATCAGGTGTGCTGCTTGTTCGTTTGCCACCATAAGCAATTACAAAAGCTAGAATATACATCTATAAATAGTTAAAATTTCTGGTATTTTTTTTTTTTGGCAGGCTATTGTGTGAAGACACGCCGTCCGTCCCATCCGGGGTGAGTAAAGTGCGGCGTGCGGCCCCATAACCCACTATATTCCCTCTCCCTCGCTATTAGACCGATCACTGATACCGAATGCTTGACGCCCATGGCCAGTGGAAAACTTCAGGTATGCTGTGTTGTGGTAATGGTGTACGAATACTACCAATACTGACATTACTCGTGGGTGGTGGTTACAATATGTACGATGGTGAAGAAGATATTGAGTACACCACAAATAATTTGGGTAAGATCAGGCATGATCACGATGAGCTACAAATTTTGATAGTTACCTTTACATCGTCCCGTCGTTTTGCCGCGTTCGCTTGAAGATTCTGGAAGCTGTGCCTTTGGCCGTCGTAGTCCACTAATTTTCGTCCTCGTTTCTCGATCTTTTTCTATAAAAATTAGATTGTATTTTATATAAATTATGTTTTTTTTTATAAAAACCAAGTTCAGCGACGAGTTATGAATACATTCCTCTTACTCTTCTATAAAAATCGTAAAAATCATCAAAGGGATTGCTAATGAAATGGGTAGATCAACATTAATCGTCGAACAGCCTGACAATTATAGCACTATACCCAATTGGGGATGCCTTGTGTCCAACATTGGACTGGATAGATATACGCTAGCGTTGCTTCAACGAAATAGCACAAGCTGAGCTATATCCTTTTTCATCTCTCAGTATATATTAATTTTTAGCTTTACTAGTACATAAGCTATCATTGCTTTTTAAGTATTAATGATGGTTTTAGGGGTAAAGGAAAAAGAAAAGATGGATGGTCTGCGTAGACTGCGTGCATGACGTGGATAGACAGGGAGTGACTACAGAAATTATGTCTGATAGGACTGTATGAAAAAGATGACATACTACGTCGACCTCAAATAATTTGGGATAAGAGCAAGATTATGATGATGAAACTATCTTTGTTTCATTTTATTTTCCTTCCAAATGTTTTATGCGTAATGTATGAGAGCAAAATAAATGGTTTTTCTTGTATATATAAATGACATAAGAACATCGATACGCCATAAAATCATTTACCATTTTGTGGACGCTAAATACTCTCTAATGAAAGTAATTCATACATACGAAACATAAAAATAAAGGCAAATTATTAGAGTAATTTTAAGAATGTCTACTCATCATTTTAATTGATAGTTTCAGCGATAATGCACTTTTAAACTTAGCTTATACATTATCTATGACAACAAATTAGAGATCTTAGGGATATATCCGTACTGAGATCCGAAATATCATGTTTCGAATCTGAATACGAGTATAAGAATATCAGTTTCGGTTAAGGATATGAAATTATTTCGGATTATCCGATAGTTTCTTGGATTGGATTTTTACGGAATTGTACAAGGGAAATGCCAAATGTTGTGATTATTGTACTATTCACCTTTGGATAGGCTTAAATTTAGACTGTCAATTCGGCTGGGCGAAAGCCAAAACTTATAACGTGTTTCATACAGTCACCGATCCTATCCAAAATTATCCGAAACTTTTATATCGGTTTTGTATATATTATCATTTCAGATATCCTTAATATAAAGAAATTTATTGTAGAACGTAAGAAGAAAACTAGGAAACCAAAATATTCATGTTTTGACTTACCCTGAATTCAGGGAATTGGTTGGTGTATGTATTGAGCGGTATAAGAACTTGATCGCCGAGCTTGTGGGAGAAATCCTGCCACAACATCTCCAAATTCTGCGCCTGCACGTAGAGTAGATCGTGACCGGACCAGCTGCTTTCGTACACTTCCGTGATGGCTTCCATTAAAGTTTTGGACGCTGTTTGGACCGCTGTCGAAAGGAAAGCGCAATAAGCGTGATTAAATACTTTAATAAACACTTTAATAATTCCAAAAAAAAAAAACAAACATTGATCTTTTCATCATCATCATCACAGCCCACATATGTCCCACTGTTGGGCTCGGGCCTCCTCTGTAAAGGTAGGGAAATTAACCTACTATACCGCGCTAGTCAGACGTGTTGGTATAGGGTTTTGTTTCGAGTTTTCCTTCTCTTGCATAGATGTTATATGCGTTTTATATCCCTTAGTCGTCTCGTACGATCACCCCCACGGGTAAGATATGGGGTGGTGAATAGTATTCTTACTCCGTCACCACACGGAAAATTACTATCGTAAAAGATAAATTTTATCTGATAAGATAAATATAAAGGGTCATTTTATATCAAAATAAATATAAATAGGTGCTAATTAAAGAATATGTACGTCGTAAGATATTCAATGACATGTTTCCTTTGTCTTTGACTTGAAAATTAACGAGAGATTTAAACTCATGAAATATCCATAGTAAAATTACAAAAGCTTTCAAATATGAAAATTGACAATAACTAAGTATTTTTTCCTCGTTTAAGATCCTATCGCAAATTTACTTTTAAATTTTAAAGTAGTCATACATACATACATATCATCACACCATATTACTTGCAGGGTAGGTAGAGAGAACAGAGTGCCAGAGAACTTTATCTTTGCATACTTCACTCGCTTCCTCAACATTCATAATTCTCTTCATACACGCTCGCCGGTTTCGGAGACTCTTGACTCCACCTTCCTTCAGTACATGAACGATCTGGTCTAGGTAGGTTAGTCTCGGTCTCCCCCGGTACCTACATCCTTCCACTTTCGCATTGTATATCTTCTTAACCAGACGTTCGTTCGGCATTCTTTCCACATGTCCGAACCATCGGAGTATTCCCTTTCGCATCTTTACACCAATACTCTCTTTCATACCTACTCGCTCTCTTACGTCGTCGTTACGAATGCGGTCGGTCAGCCTAACTTCACAGATTTGCCGCTGAGATCGCATTTCGACCGCATTATTTTTTTTACTTTCATACTCTTTTCTGCATACCCAACTCTCGCTTCCATACAGTAATGTTGGGACAAGCACTGCGTTATGTATTGCTACACGTGCTTTCTGGCTGAGGTGGTGGCTGCCGAGAAGTTGCCCCAACGCTCCGTTCACTCTATTTCCCGCATTCACTCTTCGCTCTATATCAGTGATGTACCTTCCATCTCGGCTAAATCCACATCCAAGATATACAAATTCATCCACTTGCTCTAGTACATCATTACCTATTGTTACTCTGACATCTGTTCTGGCTTTATCTCTTTTAAAGTAGACCACCAAGAAAATTGCGTGAATATCGTTTATGTAAATTAAATCTTATTAGATTATATCGTAAACACAATTCTTAACTGTTTGTGGTACGACAACTTGACTGTGCAGATGGCGGAGTGGTTACGATACCGACCTACCGTGCCAGTGCCATGGGTTCGATTCCCACGCAGGACAATACTTTGTGAGAACAACAAATTGTTGTTCTGAGTCTGTATGTAATTTATGTTCGTTAATTATATGTTTGTAAAGTCCCTTGCAATACAAATATTACTGAAAGGGATTGTCTTTAAAAAGAAACTACATATCCTCTCGATTAAGATAAAATATTTATTGCAAAAAAAAAAAACTATACAGTGAAAGACAAACATTTGTCCACGTTGAATTTTGCTTCAATTAATTGCAATTATTTTATTTTTTTGTATTGGCAATAAGTTACTTATATGAGCCATTGTTGCCAGTGTTAAGTTATAATTTCCTTTATATCTTTAGACTCTTCATGTTAGTTAATTCCTGTCAGTAAGTCAAATCGTAGCCATCAATATTGTTAGGGCCACACTGTTAACGGCATCTGAGAATTTTGGTGGAAAAAACGTTGTAAAGCACTTTTATATCATATTTCCAACATCCCAGCAGTTTCTCTACATCACATTGCATAAAATGCCATCAAAATTATTTAATATAACCCGTTAAAACATTAAAATATCGAATATAATACAAAACATCCATATGACAATTTCAAATGCCAGTCAAGAGTCCGGATTAAGATTAAAATTAGTTCAATAAAAAATTGCTACCATTGTAAAAGCAATAATTGATTCTACTAATTATATGAGAACGTACCTCGTATACATCTTATGTAATTGTTGAATTCCTTTTGAAGCCGAGTTGCCTGCTGGTGTTGCCTGTTGAAGTTTTGCAGGTGCTCCTCGAATATATCGTCGAGCGTGCGGTCTACTTTGCCCAAATTTTGGAGGAACTGTTGACGAGAAAAATCAAAAATTTAGCAAAAAATATGATAAATTAGGCGTAGTAATGCAAGGGAAGTAAAATATGATTTATTTGCGGACATTTTAGTATTTTTACTTTGGAATTCCAAGCTTATTATCATGTCTTGCATTTAATGCGTGGAATCTTCGGTGGCAAGGTGAATAAGATTTTTCTTTTGGACAGGCTATTGCTTCCGTCACAGCCCTGCAAAACCGGCTTGAGTTGCAGATGGGACGGCGTGCAACTACGTCCTATTATTTGGACCTGTTATCGGTACTAAACCTTTGTCTTCAACACCTTGTACTAAGGAAATAATCCTTGTAATGCGGGGGATTTCACAAAAAAATATATCATAAATATACCCAGATTCAGAAGAACAATTTGTATATCGCAAATAGTATAGTTTTGCGTGGGATTTTTCCGCGAAGCTTGGCATAGAAGACCGGTATCCTAGCCACTAGATCTTCTGCGTAAACATTCGAATTATCTCCTATTATAATGCTTTGAACTTTTAAAGCAAACGTATATAGGTTTTTATTGATTTGCTCATGTAATTATTGAATTGATAATGCAATTCCTGGAAATTATAAGTAGATCAGATATTCAGTTGCTTTTATGTAATCCCCAGTCACAACTTGTGTTAATAAAAGTTTACAAGTAGTGAGTGGAGATCTAAATAGATCTAACGAGTCCTACAAGTAAATAAGAAGAGATGGTTTTTTTGTTAATAGTCGCGTGGAAGCTACTAATACTATAAAGCCTTACATTGCTCGTTGGTGTTGTACAAGACGACTAAGAGTATGACATCGACCTGGGTTGACTCCATTTGATTTAGTCAACAATTTCATTCCTAAGGAGGGTGAATTTCAGACAATCGGTTAATAAAACCATTGGCAATATGTACGATGCAAGAAGAGTCAAATATAACGTTGACCCCAAGTAATTGAGATAAGATCAGGATGAAGATGGTTATGATAATTAGACGTTATTAAGTAAATTTAAGAGAAGGAAAACTCGAAACAATACCCTATACCAACGCGTCTGACCAGCGTGGTATAGTAGGTTAATTTCCCTCCCATTACGGAGGAAGCTGGAGCCTAACAGTAGGACATATTATGAGCTGAGATGTTGATGATGATGAAGTACATTTTCAAATCAATATCTTGACCCCGTTTTAAACTTTACTAGTACATTGTACACTACTGTGGCTTCGACAATAATTATTTTATTTACTTTATAATTTTATTTCCTGTTACAATATACGTTTTCAATTGCTCTATACAATTTAATTTTACCTTGTATGATTAGATTACACCTCAGCTGATATAGTTTTCTATGCGGTGGTCGAATCATTTTCAAAATAAAAGCGAAATTGTTCTACTATACCCAGACGTGTTGGTACAAGTTTTTATTTCGATTTTTCTTTCCTTTGCATACTATCTATATTTGTAAAAGAGAATGTTTGTATATATGACATCGCTAAATTCAGAAAATTGTTGAACTATCATTATGAAAATTGGGATGTATATGTATTTTTTTTTCACGGAGACGGTTTATATGATATGCCCCAATGGGCATCAATATGTAATTCGCCACCAGGCGGCGCTGCGATATATCGATTTCTACAAACAAACCAACGGACTGGGTTTGCTAGTATACTTTAGTGGTCTTTTATGATCACCTACAGGCAAAAAGGGGACAGTGAATGATTTTGTTATTCGGTGACCACACAGAAAGTAATCGATAAGACGTAATAAAACACTATATGTAGGTGGTAATAATATGTTGATCCAATGGCCGTCAGATGACGAAAGTGATTCTTAAAAATACGCGTTATATACTAATGATAGTTGTCACACCTACAATCGACGCCCACGTAATATTTACCAACTATCTAATTAAATATTTGTCATGGTCTTACCAGACTTCCGACGCTTGCTTGTTTAGCTTAACAATCTTTAAGTTCGGTATTAACAATGATAGTACTATTTTTTTTTTGTTCAACGTTTCTAACCTTACAAAGGCCTCTGTAATATCTTTATATAATGTTTCGGTACGTGTTGTACGTGATTGTACTCCTCATAAACGGCTAAATCGATTTTGTTGAATTTTGTGTTCAGGTGGATTCAAGAACGATTTGAGTTAACAGTTGGACCTAGTAAATGGTGCTATATTTTCTAAATTGCTAGAAAACAATGCCTATTATCAGATATTATTTAAATAATTACGTATTGACCACGAATCGGATGACGCAGCGTAGGACGACCCCACTGGGTGGCCTAATGACATTACGAAGGTCGCAAGAAACCGTTAGATGCAGGTGGCACATGACCGTTTCGAATGGCATTCTCGTGGGGAGCTCTATGTCCAGCAGTGGACGTTGACGGGCTGATCGATGGATGGATGGACGGAAAAAAATCAACAGTTCAACTTATAGAGTGCTGAGCTCTGAATTTCAGAAGGCAAGTGCGAATTGACCTACTGGTTAGCCTATTGACGGCTGGTTGGACCGGTTGGTATAAGATTTTATTTCGATATACATCCCTTAGTCGTGTCTTACAATCACCCATAGACTGATGACAATTGTAACCATACTCCCCCAAGATTCTATCGCGTTCATTTGATTTTGTTTTATTGCTTTTAAAACAAATTTGATTTAATTAATTCATTAAATACCCAAGTACGTAAACTAAACAAGAGTAGTCATCGCTAAATTACGTATAAAATAAACTGCGAGTAAACAAGTTAGTTTTGTTATATAAAGTTAAGATACTCATAGTCAATGTAATAACTATTGAATACATAATAAGCTGAAACATATTTAAATTTCCATGAGACGGTCACGTTTTTACTATAAAATATATATACATTATGGAGCTTGTAAAATTTAAAAATTCGTACGTGAATTCTTCTTCGTGTTGAAACCGTAACGAGATTTAAATTATCTTCGTACTGTTATCGATGTATGAGCTGATTATTAGTTTAAGAAAACGTTTGGTTCTTTTTTCTAGTATTCCTGTAATTTTAAGAGGCTTTTATGATAAATGTCGGTCTCTCTTCTGTCCATTTTATAATCTCGATTAATACACTGATAGCTTATTAGATGAAATTGTGAACTATACAGATGAGGTTTCTGTGTTCAATCGCCACGCAGGTCACTACTAACAAGGACAGAAGGATTTATTCTTTGATGAAAATATTATTAATTAAAAAGTATATTCAAAATAATAAACATGCCCGTCCTCGCTCGCGTTAATGTAGAAATTTTTCTATCTTCATGAAGAGTATTTTATCGTCGAATAAAATAAAAGACACCCTTCTTGACAAAGTATATGTAAAAATAACAAGATGTAGAGGAGTAAAGGCGTCAAAGCGTTATTATGAAAAAAACTAACATTCATATTTGTAATATTAGTTGATTGTCTGTTTGGAATTGTGTAACAGAACTCCGTGGTTATATAAGTACATGTATACTTAAGTCTGTATCTTGAAGGGTATGTGTATTAGGGTGTCCGTTATTTCCCAAATTGGGTTTTGTTCTGCAAACGCCCGTCAATTTTTTAGGTTATGACCTAAAAAAAAATATCAGACCCAAAGCAGCCCTTAATATTTACATTAACCCGTGCCTAAATCATAATACATTTCCCATTTAAATAACATGGGATTTTCGCACTTTATGCAGTTAATTTTTTTCCACTGAAACAAATGTAGCTAAAAATACACAAACAGTTATTTCTTGTAGGAAATTTAACGTTCTACAAAAAAGATCTGAATGCTTTTTTTGATAAAATTTACCGTTTAAAAGTTATATTATTCAACCATAAACTTGTATTCATATTTTAATTCATCGTTTTTTTTAATTTTCACCATAATTTTTATTTATATCAAACTAAATGCATACAAATAGATAATAAAATAAATAAATACAAGATTTAGATCTAAAATAAATTATATTATTGCTTTTAAATAATATCGATACTTATTATACAGTTTTTCAACTTTTTTCACACATCCTGAAACAATTTGTATTTCAATTCCAGCTCTATACCAGAATTTAGTCACTTCTCCTATAATGAATTGACAACTTGCTGGAAGTGTTTTTTTTTGCTTCTCTTGTTTGATAAAATAGCAATTGTAGTACTTGTTTGTTAGTTGGTAATTTATTACCACTGATTGTTTCAGTTGGTTCTCCCAAAAGAAACATTAGATTTCTCAGGTTCACAGAAGTATTTTTTTTTTGGAAAAATATATTAAATAGTATTTCTGCTGAATGAGTTCGCAATAATAAAGTTTATTAAATAAACACTTCACCGAGAAGTTATGGACTCAAATGACATGAAGTTCTCTCAGGTTGCTCACAGATGTTGTTAGATTATAAGACGAATAAATTTAAAACGTGATTACGTTTAGCTTTTTGCTTAATTGCCTTAAATTCAAAAATTTAAAAAAAGAAAATTATTTAAACACTTAAATTTATGTAAAAGTACGTTAATATACGGCCTCTTTGAGTGACTCCATAATTTTATAACAAACAAAAAGCGATAGTAAATAAAAAATAGAAAAATTATGAATTAAAATATGAATACAAGTTTATTGTTGAATAACTTTTAAACAGTAAATTTTATCGAAAAAATCATTCAGATCTTTTTTGTAGAGCATTAAATTTCCTACAAGAAATAGCTAATTAAGTATTTTTAGCTACATTTGTTTCAGTGAAAAAAAATTAATAAAAACTAGAATATTAAATTATTCAATATATTTTGTTAAAAATAGTTCGACTAGAAAAAGGATTCAAAATACGATCGGGAATATGGATTGGTAAAATATTAGAACCAACATATTCATTTATGTAAAAACTAACATAGAGTTACGAAAAAAGAAAAATGAGGCGTATTTAAATACGCTCAGATTAGACACTTTATAGAGAGAGAAGATTACTAGAGAGACTTTATACATACATACATATCATCACGCCATGCCCTTTGCAGAGTAGGCAGAGAGAACAGAGTGCCAGAGAACTCTATCTCTGCATACTTCACTCGCTTCCTCAACATTCATAATTCTCTTCATACACGCTCGCCGGTTTCGGAGACTCTTGACTCCACCTTCCTTCAGTACATGACCGATCTGGTCTAGGTAGGTTAGTCTCGGTCTCCCTCGGTACCTACATCCTTTTACTTTCGCATTGTATATCTTCTTAACCAGACGTTCTTTCGGCATTCTTTCCACATGTCCGAACCATCGGAGCATTCCCTTTCGCATCTTTACACCAATACTCTCTTTCATACCTACTCGCTCTCTTACGTCGTCGTTACGAATGCGGTCGGTCAGCCTAACTCCACAGATTTTCCGCAGAGATTGCATTTCGACCGCATTAATTTTACTTTCATACTCTTTTCTGCATACCCAACTATTAAGAGACTTTATAAGACACTTTATATAAAAAAAATAGTATATAAGAAAAAAAAGGCAAGATATAAAGAAGCAAAAGTAGATGAATCTGGATAATGATTTATATATTAGAGCCTTTTTAATGGTAGCTAATAAGACCGGGTGGAAAATCGCAAACTAAATTTGAAAGATAGAGCACATTAGCTCTGAATAATCCAATTCACGTTTGTTTTAGAGGTACTAAACTTAATAATTATCCGTGTGGTGACGGAGTAAGAATACAATTCACCACCCCCTATCTCACCCGTGGGTGATCGTAAGAGACGACGAAGGGATATAAAACGCATTTAACATCTATGCAAGAGAAGGAAAACTCGAAACAAAACCCTATACCAACACGTCTGACCAGCGTGGTATAGTAGGTTAATTTCCCTCCTATTATAGAGGAGGCTCGAGCTCAACAGTGGGACAGTGTGATGATGATGATGATGATGAAACTTAATAACGAGGCTAATATATACTGTCTTCAATTCATCCCTCTTCATGGAATTAATTTCGGTTGTATAGGTCACAAAGATTGAAATAAATAAATCCTAAAGTCTGTGTACTTTTTTCCCAATCTATACATAATACCAAATAAAGTCTCAGACATATTTCTAATTAAAAAAACTTCAAGTATATGTATAGAAGAATGTTGATATGAATGTCATCTGGATTCTTTATCTCACATTGTAGTTATACGTAACAATGTTTAGCAAACAATGCACTGCATTCTGCAAGGTCACTCCATAGACGTCGAACTCTTACGACATACAAACTGGTTTTGAACGCTTATAATATTCTTGTCAATTGTCGTGATTGGAATGCGAGAAGTTATTGTTTACGATGCCGTTTATAGTCTAGCAGAAGCTGAAAAGTTATAGCGTGTATAAATTCATAGGTCATATCAAAGGTCTTGAAGAAGCCAAGGCTTGTTGCCAACATAAATTCTATATTGACTACTAAGAATGTATAAACGAGTTCACGTTCTACCCAAGTAAAATCGATCCTAGTAATGCATACCAATTTCATGAAGACTGATGCAGTGTTTAGTCTGTATAGATGAAAGTTCCCTCCAGAGAAAATATTTCGGAGCTACCGATATCCAATTCTAATCGAAATTGCTGGTTGCAGTACATATGTTAAAAATGCCTCGTTTCTCCGTAGAATTGTAATGTATAATGTACTAAGTTCGAATCCTGGCTTAAGCAAGAAATATCTAATGTTGTTGGGAATTTCTGCATCTTTTTTCTGGATTTCTACGACTGGGAAAGATTCTTAATAACAAACCCGAAGTCTGGAACTGTACCTAAGGTGACACGAGACTATAAAGCTTGAAACAGGATAGAGGCGCTTACAAATTAATAAAGGCAAGATTCTCAAATCTTATGGCAACCCTTACTTTCAAGTATATACCAGTCAGCCTGCAGTTACGTTTTCCAAGCAGTTAATTATTACTATAACGGCCGTTCTACGTGACATTTTTGTGGCGAGTCTTACGTCCAACAGTGAACGCCGACAGGCTGGTGGGACGTCACACCATGGAAAGAAAGCATGTCTTGTCTCCATCTGGCTTGTAGCGGTAGACACCAACCGTTCTGGCCAAATTACTATAGCAACTACTTGTATTACACACATATATAGGTGTGTAGTATTTATGTGTATTTTTGAATTAGTTTCACTTATTCTATGGTGTTGCACTTATGAAACAATGGGGCTAATGGCCGGTCGATGACATTATAAAGGTTGTTGGTATGTGTCCAATGGATTATTGTTATTCTGTGATGTTTTATTCTTAGTACAACTTTATGGCGAGTATGTTTTTCTAATGTCCTCGGTTGCTGTCAAATGATAGATAATTGAAGGTATATGCAAAATTAACCAGTGTGATGTGTGTGAGTTGAATGGGTTGAGAATAAAATATTAAGAAGAATAAAGGTTCAATTGGAGAACTTATAACATCAACTTTGAATACCCACCGTCTTGGCAAAGGGGACGATTATGTATTTATCTGCTTTAGATAAGTATAAGCCAAGGCCTGTGGATAGGATTCAACATTAGAATACGATGGCTTAATGGACAGATGGAGGCAGAAATAAAAATCTTTATTTCTATTTCATTGGATACCATATCTCTGAGATTTCATAAATTACAGCTGAGTAATTAGTATTTAATATTTTCGTATAAATATGCTATTCTTGGTGCATCACCGCTTTATGCAAAAAAATTCCCGATTCCACATTTTGGACATTCCAAAACACTTTACTCATCTTCATTAACTCATATGTCACTTTAAACTCGGAAGTCATAATCAGGTGTAAGAGTACCTCGTCCACTTCATGACGTGTGACGTCACATCCGTTGTTGCTTCCTTTCGATTTCGATTGTCTGTGACCGAGGCCTCTAATTGCTGCTTGTACTAAGCGCACGCGTCGATAATCTTCAATTCAAACGCAAAAAATATATCTTAATTCTAACGAAACAGAGTTCAAATTAAAATAGATTTAAATACTTTATGTCCGTATTGCTAGATGTATTATGATGAAACGCTTTTTTATTAATTAGCATTTAATTACATACATACATATCATCACGTCATATCTCTTGCAGGGTAGGCAGAGAAAACAGAGTGCCAGAGAACTCTATCCTTGCATACTTCACTCGCTTTCTCAACATTCATAATCCTCTTCATACACGCTCGCCGGTTTCGGAGACTCTTGACTCCACCTTCCTTCAGTACGTGACCAATCTGGTCTAGGTAAGTTAGTCTCGGTCTCACCCGGTAACTACATCCTATCATTTAATTACTACTTCAAAAATACATTTTAAAGTCTCTTTAAAAAAATAACGTCATCGTTGAAGGTAGCCAAGGGCACAGAGTATATTTTCTACTTTTTTTTAACTATATCGTGTACTAGGAAACACCGATGCAGCCCACATAGTAATAAAAAACGATTTAATAATATGTATCATCATTACTACAACCGTTTCTAAGACTTGTCTCAATATCACGGCAATGTTACATATTAAAATATTTTGTAGGCTACTTTGCTATCGAGTTGTCCGGGGACCACCGCCACTCGTAATGAGGCTGAACGTGTGATTACAAAAACCCGTCAATAAACAATGTCAGAGAATATAATCACACTACGTGGCTTCTTGCAGGGAGGTAGGGTCTTTACCGGTGGCCCGCTCGCACGGCGGAGAGATGTGTGCGCAAGGTCGGTCTATGGGGTCGTATTCCGCCTCTTCCGTCGCCCCGGACTGATTTGACGGAGCGTGGCCACTCCATAGCCCACCGTAAAAAAAGGGAGTTAGGATCTTCAAAAATACTAGCATAGGACCCCCTCCTACGTTTACGTCATGTATTCAAGCTAAATTTATTCTTCATCAAACTCAAGCAGCTTATTGCAAAAAATGAATTAAAACCATATTAATGATTTACTGGAGTGTTCCAGGCACAAGTAGAGGAACAATTAGCGGGTTATGGTACTGCGCCGTCTTTTCCCATGCCCCAGACAATTTGGGCTGGGTGCGACCGCACCATAGTATACCTACCATATCAAGTTAATTTATCATTATGTATAAATATTGCTATGTCACAGTTATAAATGTAATAAATTCACGATTGTTGCTGTGAAGTATTCGCACGAGGTGTCTAGTATGTTAGGTATATGCTTTTAAACTTTTAATTTTAAGTGAAATAATACCAAAATGATATGTTGATTTTTTTATAATTTGATACGTAACTTTATTGGCATAGTATATTTATTTTACTTACATTTTTAATTAATTGTATTTATATGAAACAATCGTAATCTAATAGACACCAAAGGCCTCAATTTAGAACAGCGCCATCTATACTAATTCAATTAAATTAACACTTGTAATAATAAATTAAAAAAAAGACAAAGCGGCACAATACTCAAATGCATTGATAAGACTAGCGATTTGAACTTGCACTACAATAAAGTAGGTGAGTTATATTTTCAATGAAAACACTATTCGATAAGAATAATGACATCGTTTTTATTCAAGGTCTTACCACGGTTCAATAATTGCATTTTACACTATTTTCTAATGATTACTGATGTTTACGTATTTGAAATGAAACGATTTTTACGGATTCTATCGCGTTTAGATTTGATTTTTAATTTGACGACGTTTCGAATACTTTTCAGTGTTCATGGTAATATGATAATTGGGCCGGTACTATTTTCTAAATTGCATGCCTCATAAGCGAAGCGTTGAAGTCTTGCACTTTTCAAACCTTAAAATGATTGTTTTTCTCACATTGCACTTATAGAATAATATTATCATATGTCAAGAAAAAACATTCGTTTAAACGTATTTGATATTTTTTAAAAACCAATTATTTTGTTTTAAGGAAGAAAGTAGTTGATTAAAAAAAGTATTCGAGGACGTCGGATAAAATATTTTCGATCTGGCAGGATCACGACCGTAAAAATGAATGTATCGAAGTTTTTCTTTTATTAAAAGCTACACAATCGCAATGCGCTGTTTCCTTTCGAAAATGGCTTGGTAAGTCTTTGTCGTTTAATTGCAATTAATAAAAAATTAAACTGCTTAGTCTTTAGTGTATGTATACCTTATGAAAATTGGGTTCGATTACATTTGTTGTTCGTACATTCGGACAGGCTAAGGAAGGAAATCCCATACAGCCTATACAGCTATGTTTAGCACTACGTCGAGAATGTCACGAAATTTCTTTTCGTTCATTTTTATTTATGGCATTGACAAATAGTAAATGATAAATAATATAAAAATTATGAGGCGTGCACTTTTGGATTTTCCAAATTATTTAAATATGAAGTTAACAAAACTAGTCAAAATAAAATTAAAGAGGCATTATTGATTGTAGATAATTTAGGTTGTTTTAGTAGAAGGTTCACGCTGCTACGGACCACCGAAAGCAATAAGTCGGTGTCAGTGGTCCTCCCGCATTGCGGTTCGACAGTTCATGGAATTGCACGCCGTTCCTTCCTCCGTGCCGTGCAGTTTGGGCGACGTGCGACCGGACTATAGCTTGTCCCCAAATAAAAAGGTCACGTTGCAGTTTTTTTGCTTGCTCGTCCGAGATAATAACACTTTCATAGAAAATCAAAGTCTACGTTAATTAAGAAAACTAGAAACAAATTAGCCCAAACAAATAAGAGTTCGCACTACTTATTAGCACCAATAGTCCGAGAAGAAAATAAAAAAAAACAAACATTCGAATTTTGAATCATTAATTTCAAATAAATACAGAGAACCTATCGAATCCAAGTTTAACGGTATTAAAGTATATAGCTCATAATTAAAAAAAGAATTGAGTCTATGGTAAAGTCGTCAAGTCAGTATTGTAACGTTAGATCCGTTATGTACACTACGTATGGCATTGATAGATCTCATGATGACAGTGCAAAAGGAAATGTATTCATACATACTGACGATTCGATTGTTTTGCATTTGAAGTACCTACCTACGACAAGAAAAAATAATTAACAAAAAAACTTATTGAAAGTAGGCAATGTGAAAAAATATATATCTAATATAGAAGATAATCTTAAACTAAATAAACCACAATCTTCTGAATATATTTCGACAATGGCGGTGTAGATCTTCAGTCTCCAGTCTCTTTCTGGAGACGATTAAGCGCAGAACCCGACAAATCAAATATCCTTCTAGAAAAAAAAAATGTTCTCGATATCCTTGTAGAAAGCAAATGATAAAATTGTACTTAATATTTATACATTTTTCAAATTTAATTGTATTTTAATTTCAATCCTCAGAATTAACACTGCCTAAGCTTATTAACTGCTTTCTATAATACCTGATTTATAAGAGATTTTTATCAGAAGCAGTGCGTCTCAGAAGAATAATTCGGATCTACTTCGGCATTTAGTATTTCAATAGCCAACAGTCTCATATTTGCGATTTGTAAACCCACATCATCACTCAGCTCGACCACTTACTTTGGTAAACCAATTACTTTGGGCCTAAATTTATGTTTATCCACATATTTTTATGCGCATCACGCGAAAACTACTATGTGAAATTAAATGCAATTCACACCGAATATAGTGCTTGGTCTAACTTAAGACATGATGTCACTAAGAATAAAAATATTAATGAATGTCAAAATAAACGCAATTAAATCCCAATATACACAAATAATCGTAACTATTAATTTAAATCTCACCAAAAAAAACAGCCGTCAATCAAAAACAAATTCGATAATACCGAATCCAGTGTATTAATGCAATATAGACGTCTTCCTGGCAACTAAAACACGCTTGAATGAGTAACTTTTATAGTATCCTTGCGTAAGTGGGTTAGTTACTTAGCTCGTAATAATATGTATAAATAGAACTACAATAATAAGATAGTAATAAATATATTTAGAGAAGGCAAAACGTTTGCTAGATTGTAAAAAAATATACACATATATGTAGCTAACAAATTATTGTCCCAGATTTAATAATCCCTTTTTTTATAATCTGTAATTATTTCTAATATTATCATTAGCCTGCTCTTATTCCAATTACTTGGGATACCAATTATTCTTTTTTCATCCTACATATAGCAAAAGTTATTGGCAATAGTGTTATGACCGGCCGCCTGCTTGACGTTAACATTTTTTTAATGCAACACTGAGACATATATGGGACGTGAAGATAAAGGCAACTTCAAGCAAATGAATGAAAATAAGAACGTTGAAACAATATCACGAACGCACCCATTTGGGCAGCTCAGTATTAAGCCTTCTCTTTATAGCTTAATACAACTCGTAACATTTTCTAATAAATGGCATTTGGAACATCTTCCATAATGACAGTTATGCGAGTCACAATTTGATTATCATACTTATAGTTCATCACATGATTGTAAACACTAAATCTGAAATTTTAAACAACTATTAAGTTATTTACATAATTCAAATTCCGGGTGACTTTCTTGTACAATAATCTAATGTTGAAACTCGTAAAACTAATTTTAAAAAATAACATGGTAAATAGTAATTGTTATTGACGACATAACAATATCACGTCATCACGTTCTATACAGTAGTGCTTGACAACTTCCAATTCACGAATATCCAAATAATCGGTAAAAATATTAGAATAATACAATTAATCGAATAGAGATTTTGACAGAGATGTACATTTCGACACTTTGATTGATGAGGAAATAATTATTAATGTTCGCGACGCTGATAATTCAAGTAATAGTAGTTAGTAAAATTAATAAAATGTTAAATTAGTAAAATGATTGCAACTGATTTTCAATAGATCAAGTTTCACGTGTGATAATCATTTTATGCCCTAAGTTTTTACAAATAGCTTCAGCACATCAAATGTTTGCTAGTAAATTAAAGTGGCCCTTCCATTGTGAAGGTAACTAATTGCCTAACGATATGTATAGACTAAAGAAGAAAACACTATTATTTAAAATCTCAATGGCCAAGGTGTGTCTGCATCGCAACGTGCGTCGCAACGTCGTTTCTAAACAGGCACGTATGCAAATAAGTTCCGAATAACGGGCCACAAACGTGCGCATTTTACTGTAAATCAAATGTTTAACTCCGAGTTACCAAGATTTTTTTTTTTTAAGTCCCAACGACCTTAAAACCTCGTTTCATCTATTTGATGCTTCGCTATGAGTTTTAACTTTACATATTCTATGATGATTATGACTCTTTTAGCGGAGCTATTATCATTAAATTAGAGTTGACGATGTTTTAAATATTATAACTAAACAAAATACTTAAGATATTTGAAAAAAAAACATATGCTTATAATAATGCTTCTTCATCATGACTCGGTCATATAGACCGAGTCATGATGAAGAAGGAATACCATGGAGAACATAGCAAGAAAAGAAAAATTCGATCAAAACCCTTTATTAATCCACACTAATAGATTAATTGCCCAGTTCTAGTAGAAGTTCCTGCCCAACAGTGGGACGTGCATAAGCTGAGAAAAAGAAAATCTGCTAAAGAAGTACGAAGAAAATTCACTGCAAGGGAAGGAGAAGTCGAATTAAGAATTAATTCTAATCCTAGGTGGATTAGAAGCGTGGCATAGTAGATCTATTTTCCTAATATTGTGATAGGCTAAAGAAGGGATCAAGCCAGTTCAAAAAACGCTAACGAAACCTGCAGCCAATAACGGAACGTAATATGGACTATACAAGAGATCAAAACAGTTCCATAAAACTTAATAATTTATTTAAGCTAGTATTATTTCTATATTAATTTTTTAACTATTTTATTTCTATAAAATTGTGAACGAAACACGCGCCTAATAACGGGACGTAAATAGCCTATAGGGATCAAAGCAGTGGCACAAAATTCTATAATTTATTAAAGCTAATAACATTTCTATACTAATATTTTAACTGTTCTATTTCCCGAACATTGTGAACGAAACCCGCGATTAATAACGGGACGTAAAAAGTCTAAAGAAGGGATCAAATCAGTGCCACAACATTCAGTAATTTATTAAATTTAGTATTATTTCTATACTAACATTTTAACTGTTCTATTTCTCTAGCATTTTGAACGAAACCCGCATGATAAGGGGACGTAAATAGGCTAAAGATATCAAATCAGTGCCAAAAAACTCAATAATTCAAGCAATTACTAATTCTACACTAATATTTTAACTGTAAAATACACAGTATTTGCATAAAGCAAAATAAACATTAAACCTTCGCTGCACAGATGGCGTGCTAGCCAAGTTCACAGACATGTTGAATGTCGTCATTGCATTCTCAAATAAGAAATTTCTTTTTGTGTCTGAATGTATCTTATTGTAGATTTATGAAATCATAGTGGATTTTGGAACGCAAAACTATGATATTTACTTCTAAAAACCAAACAAAAAACATTTTACTACCAAATACAGCGTAATATTGGAAATGGAACAACATTAATAACCATATAATTTGTACCAAAAAGTTATAACTAATTTATATGTTAGGAGACGAACTACGAGATGTAAACTCAATTCGATAATAAATAAATATCAACACATTTTATGATGTCTTAAATATTAATAAAGCTATGAATAAAGTTATCTCTATGTTAAATTTTATTCCAAACGAGTCTAATGAAATATGTATTATTTATCTACACCTTAAGTTACATTAATGGATTTTCGTAAAAATACTTAATTTAATTCGATATATTCTATATTAATCAGTAAGAATGTATATGTACTTAATCATCTTTCTCCTACTCCTATCCCAATTACTTGGGGTCGATACAATATGTACTCTTCTTTCATAGTACATATTATAAAAGTTATTAGCAATAGTTTTATAACCGGCCGCCTGCCAGATGTCAACCCTCCTTGGGAATGTAATTGACCAAATAGCATCAGATGGAGTTGGCCCAGATCGTTATAAGGCTCTTGGTCGTCTTTTAGGACATCCACGAGCAAAGTAAGTATTCGTAACCGCTACTGCACAGCTAAGAATGTAACTTAAAATATATTTTACTATTAGTTTTCGAATCCATTCATTACACAAAAGTAGAAATATTTTGCCTTTCAGTCCTCCCATGACCGTGAACACTGTAAAGTGTTCGAAACGTCGGGAAATTAGAAATCAAATAAAAACGCGATGGAATACGTAAAAAATATTTTATTTCAAACGTATAATTCTCGCGAAAATATAAGAAATGATTAATATTTTCTCTTTATAATATAGATAACTACCATCACATCTCAGGTCATATATCACCCAGTACTGGGCTCGATCCTCCTCCATAATAGGAGGGGTCGATTTCCCTCCTATTATGGAGGAGGATACTACTACATGCTGTTTTAGACTGGCTGTACCAGATGTACGGATTTATTTCGAATTTTCCTTCTCTTATATAGATGACATTTGCATATTATCCTGTATTCTACTTACGGACAAGATACGGTATGCTCAATTTTATTCTTACTCCGTCATCACACGGACAAAATAATAGTATTAATGTACAAATGCATAAGATATAACAGCATCGCTGAGGTCAGTCGGCGTTACAAACATGTGTTATCTAAATATAGACGCCGATAACTCACAATTGTTTGCTTGCACAAGTATTTGTTTAACGTTCTCGCTGGAAATAATTTCCTTGTAGTAAACACAAATTTTTGTTTAATATTTTTGATTATGCAACATAAGAGATTGTATTCAAACAAGCTTGATAGTCCTATAGGGCTTAGAATGACAATTTTACGCGGTTCCTTTCATCGCGACAAAAGATATTTGACATCACGTAATATATAAGAGGTCTATTGAAAACTTAGGACATGGATTTATTGGTGAAATTCTTGTTCAGTGTTATTGACTACGTGTGTCTTTTGTCAATGGGAAGGAAATTCAACCACGTTGGTCAGATGCATTGTAATAGGATTTAATTTCGAGTCTTTGTTGTTATATAATATTTTATATTTAAAGATCTTCATTCACCTACTCTTATCCCAATTACTTGGGGTCGATACAATATGTACTCTTCTTTCATAATACATTTTGTAAAAGTTATTGGCAATAGTTTTATGACCGGCCGCCTGCCAGATGTCAACCTTCCTTGGGAATGTAATTGTTGACCAAACGGCATCAGATGGAGTTGGCCCAGGTCGTTATAAAGCTCTTAGTCGTCTTTAAAGATATCCACGAGCAAAGTAACGGTTGGTAGTGTTCTTATCCGCTACTACACAGCTCAGCTGCTTTTATATTTAAAGATATGTAGCATTAAGGAAATAATAGTTGTATGGCGGTGGACTTCACATACCAGCAATCGACAAATACAAATTGCACTCACACTCAGAAAAACAATTTGTGGATCAAACAATTTAATCTCCTATATAGGAATCGAACTCATGAAACCTGGCGCGGCACTTTGTCGACTAAACCTTTGTCTCTTACAAGATTCATGAGTACAAAAAAGCTAAATTATATTTTTACGTCACCATATACTTTCTAGCTTGCCTGTAGGTGTAAAAGACGGCTAGGGGATATAATATGCATATAACATCTGTGCAAGAGAAGGAAAACTCGAAATCAAACCTTAACACGTCTGAGCAGCGTGGTAAATCAAATTTCCCTCCCATTATGGGGCAGGCTCGAGTCTAGCAATCGGACTCATATACGTTGTGATAAACTTGATTTTTATTAGTTTTTTTCTAAAACATTGATATATCATGTTATTTCTTTGACGCTAAATGTCTAGTGTTTACTTCTTAATCTACTATTTCATTTACATATATTATAGCTATGTGAAATGAAGAAATAGAAATTTCATCATTTCACACTTTAAGAGACATGCCCCGTAATGGTTTTCCATTTTAGCAACAACTATCTAATACCAATTGTAACGTTTACTTTAAAACAGATGTAGAAATGTATGTAAATAACGAAGAATTGTTGGACGTGAAACACCTTAAACCTCTCGTGACAATGAACGCTGAAAAGCGTTCGAAACGCCGCCTGCCCGACAGCGGAATAAATATGGCAAAAGATTGATAGGTTATTGAAGACATGTCGTATTTGAAATAAAACTATTTATACGGATTCTATCGCATTGTATTTGATTTTTAATATCCCGACATTTCGAACACATTACAGCGTTCATGTTCACGGGAGGACTAAGTGTCTCACGTCCAACAAGTCATCGTTATTACAGAGATTTATATCTACCCTGTAGATATAAATCTCTGTATACTGTAACAGTATCAGTTATTAAATTTTAACCCAAATTTAAAACAAATTCATTGCCAATACAAAATGAAAAAGATATGACGTATTTATTTTCAGCTATTCTTCCTATGGCATTAGTCTTGCCCAAATGCAAGACCAAGACAGTAAGAGTCTCACAAATTTTGCATGGAGTCATTTGCTTCAAGTACATGCGATAGAAACGAGAAATCCCACTAAATTAATGAAATTCCATTCATCTAGCGGTGCTAACTGTACAACTATCAGGAATTAGGTACATACCACTTAACGGCAATTTCTATAATCACACCTATCTATTATGACACTGTTTAAAATAACATCAAAGTATTCCTCCGTTACCTTATATTAACAATCGTCGTCGTCGTCATCGTCACAGGCCATAAACGTCCCACTGTTGGGCTCGGGCCTCCTCCGTAATGGGAGGGAAATTAACCTACTATACCACGCTGGTCAGACGTGTTGGTATAGGGTTTTGTTTCGAGTTTTCCTTCTCTCGCATATTTTTTTTTTTTTTTTTTTTTTTTTTTTTTTTTTTTTTTTTTTTTTTTTTTTGGTAACGCAGTGGTCCAGGAATGCGTGAAGCACTAACTCCCCGGATGGGAAGTGTGGGATTCCTAGCCTAGGGCCAGGTTACCCACTAAACCGCATCCACTGCGATTGCTGTCAGCCTAGGGGCTGTTACAGCGTAACCGGGCTGTGGGTGAGCGCTGAGGGCTCTCAACCCGAAAAATTTTAAGTGACAACGCCCGAGGGCTCTCCCTGCGGAGACGGACCTCGGCTCGGGGCGTCACTGGTAGCAAAGTGGGCGTGCCCACGTTTGAGATATTGATTATTACGCGTTGCGTCTTTCTACACCGGCGGCGGTGTCGGAAGCGCAAATGTTTGTGTGTGTTACGGCTGCGCGGGCCGTGTATGTTTTATACTACGGATAATGTTAAAATTATATTATATTTGTGTTGAAAGCGCCCAGTCTTTCGATCGTGGGAGCGTATTTGGTGGCGATGTTGAGAAGGGCGAGGGCATTACCTTCGTTCCTTCTCAACTCCGCAGCTATTTCGCGAATTTCCGCGTAATTTATAAGCGCCGCGAGGTTCATCACAAGGGCTAGATCCGGGTCTAGCCCCTGCGAAGCCCTTGGGGTCGGGGGGTTTACCGCCTTTACCGGTGGCGGAAAGTGTTTGTTTGAATTGAGGCCCATTGGGGGCTTGAGTTGGCCTACAGTGGGCTTGGTGTGCCCTGCAATTGGCGGGAGTGATCACGTTTGGCCCGGCTATTGTGCGGGACCATTCTGCGGGGCGCCCTGGGGCAGCCGCGGTAGTTGGCCGGGTGGCCTATCTCATCGCACAGCACGCACGAAGGCGGCTCAGTGCAGAGCGATCGGTCTTTGGGCCTTGTACACTCTGTAGTGTGATGGTCGCCTAGGCATTTGACACACCTAGGGTGGGCGTAACAATTATTTGATGTATGGCCATATAATTGGCACTTGTGGCATTGGGCGATATTGCCCGTTTTGTATGGGGGTTCAACGGATATACCGGATAACCCGCATATTTTCGTGACTTTGTATATGCCTTTACCCTCTTTCGAGTTGGTAAGGCAAACCAAGACCATGTTCATGGGTAGTCTACCCCTACCGCGTATCATGCGGTGGACTTCCTGCACGGGGAGGTCTAGACCTCTGAGGGATGTACGAATCTCCTCAGTGCCTATCTCCACTGGTATGTTGCGCACTACGGCGCGGATAAGTTTTGCCTCAGGCATGGTGTATGTATGATAAGGGATGTTTTGATCCCTTAACATATTGGAGAGGGCGCGGTGATCGTCCGTGGTGCGGACGTCTACTCTAATACCTTGTGTGGTAGATTTGGCTGATTTGTACAACTCCCTTAGCCGTCTCGTACGATCACCCACAGGTAAGATATGGGGTGGTGAATAATATTCTTACTCCGTCACTACACGGATAATATTTTATATTTTTATTATATTAATTATTCAAAGTGTTAACAATCCTTCCTTTGCTAAAGGAGTAGTAAGATGGTGTCTAAGAAAGTAACTGCCAGACTCTTGCTGCAAGTCTTGGTCTTGCATTTGGGCAACACTATATGGCATTGTCTACTTGGTTTCCTGTTTAAGTGTTCATTAGAGAGAAGCATTTATTATTAAGAAATTAATTAGCCAATTACGATTATTATTTTTAATAAATATAATTGCTTTAGGAAGCGCTTCCTTGCATTACTAACATATGAAGTGTGAAATCAATATTAAACGTAATCATTGATCAATGAGCCATGCTTCCCTCTGAGATGCAACACTTTCAATTTCTTGAGCAATTGATCGTTGGTATTTTACGGTTTTTAGCATTTTTATCAACACTAAAATTATCAACAGTACAAGATAAAATTAAAGTGTATAGATATGTCCTCGTTCTGGGATGTGGCTTCAGAAAAAAATAATTGGAATGGAAAAAAATATAGCGATTGTAGCATTATGCACACTTGCAGAGGCTTACATATTCAATATCTATTGATTTCGATAGGATGATGGAAATGAAATTTCAGAGACATTTCGTTGTATGATATTGTCAAATTTAAGTTGTTGTACTTATTTTTTATAAAATAATCTTTATAAAAAGGATTAAACTGCATTATTTGTCCGTGTGGTGATGGAGTAAGAACACAATTCACCAGTCCCTGTCTTGCCCGTGGGTGTCGTTAAATACGAGTATAACATCTTTGCAAGTGAAGGAAAACTCGACATAAAACTCTCTACTAACTCGTCTAACCAAGCGTAATTAAGTCAATTGCCGTGGTATATTCGGTCAATTTCTCTCTTATTGTGTAGGAGGCTGGAACCCACTAGTGGGAGCTATTTGCTGATGATGATAATTGTACTGGGTAAAATAATGAATTCTAATGTTTATGCGAGTTATACATATGAAAAAAAAAACTACTTTGATAGATCTTATCGCGATTGGAATGTTATGACACATCCGCCTGTAACTATGAAGGCTGATAAGTATTCTAAATCGTTAGGACAATAAAAAAAATATTTATAAGGATCTATACGTGTATAGATTGTGATAGGAGCTCTGCCGTGTTAATGAACGCTAAAAAAGGTTTGAAATATCGGGATAAATCAATTACAAACGCGTATAATAGTTTATTTCAATACTTAAAAAATACTAGCAAACACAGCCCGTTGGGTTGTTTGTAGAAGTCGATATATCGCAGCGTCACCTGGTGGCGAGTTACATCAATGGGGATAGCATATAAACCTTCACCGTTACCGTTCCTCAAGTTTCACGTTCACCCTTCCTTCTCCGTTAAAAAATAATATACATACCAATTTTCGTGGTGATCGGTCAAATAGTTTGTGTTCAGCAATGTCATATATACAAACATCCTCGTTTATCATCATCATCACAGCTTATATACGTCCCACTGTTGGGCTCGAGCCTCCTCTACAATGGGAGGGAAATTAACCTACTATACCACGCTGGTCAGACGTGTTGGTATAGGGTTTTGTTCCAAATTTTCCTTCTCTTGCAGAGATGTTGTATGCGTCTTATATCGCTTAGTCGTCTCTTACGATCACCCACAGGCAAGATAGAGGGTGGTGAAGCTGTATTCTTACTCCGTCACCACACGGAAAGAAAAATCCTCTTTTATAGATATAGATAAAGCCAAAATAACTAAAATCGAGTCTGATCTTCAACAAACTTCACAATTAACTAATCTCATTACATTTATTCATATAAAACCTATTTAGTTTTGTATAAATAGGGTTTTTATTGCTACCATGGTTGAAATTAACAATGCGGTCCGTTTATTTGGCTACAAAACAATTATTTTTACATAAAAATCATATAAAATATTTATTTTTTTTAATTAAAATTAATTGCGGGACCGTATAAAAGGCTGCTCTGGTTATGCTCGATGTTAGTAATGAGCTGTGTCTGTGGGTCTACGGCGTGAAATATTCGTAAACTTTAATATGTAGGAACTCAAGAGGAGGTCTTATTATTCTTAGTTTTACATGTTTTGTTAATTTTATGGTTCTTTATATGGTGATCATGTAAGAATACAAACAACTTCTTTACTCATGGATATCGTAATAATCGATCCAATCCAGTGCAAAAGAAGAAACACTTGAAACAAAACCGATGTCAGGTCATTTGCGGAGTATGAGGAGGATGGTGTAGTAATTTCCCTCATCTAAAGGAAGTCAGTGGCCTCTGTATATGGGTTTAGAATAAGAATTATTACTAACTCCCTACTTTCTCGCATTGTATTTTGCGAAAAATAAATAAATAATCATATTTAAATAAAACGCATTGTACCTTAAAGACATGTAAAACGTCTTCTATAAATACAATAATGCGAGACCAAATTTGATTACCATACATGGGGTATGCTAGCGTAATCGATCAGAGCTCTACCTATGGTAGTAATTTTTCACTCAAAAGAATTTTCAATTCTGTATTACTGTAAAAATTTCCCTGTGGTGACGGAGTATGAATACAATTCACCAACCCTTTTCTTACCCGTGAGTGATCGTAAGATACGACTAAGGGATATAAACCGCATATAACATCTATGGGAGAGATAGAAAACTCGAAACAAAACCCTATACCAACACGCCTGACCAGCGTGGTATAGTAGGTCAATTTCCCTCCTAGTGGTGTAGTAGTGGAGGAGGCTCAAGCCCAACGGTGGGACATATATGAGATGATGATGATGATTATTGTATAGTGAATAGCACATATACTATTCAAGCTATTGAATAGAAATAATAATAATCGCATTCGTAACGACGACGTAAGAGAGCGAGTAGATATGAAAGAGGGTATTGGTGTAAAGATGCGAAAGGGAATGCTCCGATGGTTCGGACATGTGGAAAGAATGCCGAACGAACGTCTGGTTAAGAAGATATATAATGCGAAAGTGGAAGGATGTAGGTACCGGGAGAGAGCGAGACTCACCTACCTAGACCAGATTGGTCACGTACTGAAGGAAGGTGGAATCAAGAGTCTCCGAAACTGGCGAGCGTGTGTGAAGAGAATTATGAATGTTGAGGAAGCGAGTGAAGTATGCAGAGATAGAGTTCTCTGGCACTCTGTTCTCTCTGCCTACCCTGCAAGGTATATGGCGTGATGATATGTATGTATGTATGTAATAGTAATAAACTCGAATGATTACGCCCAAAATATGTATTTTAACTGACTAAGCCCATAGTTCCGCTTGCGTGGCTCATGTAGGTAATTATTTCTTTTTGTTATATATACAGTACTACTCTAATTAATAAGATTATTCCACATACGACTACAACGGAGGATCAAATTATCAGATGTGCTGTGTGGTAGCGGCTACGAATACTACCAACCTTTAGTTTGCTCGTGGATGTCTTAAAAGACGATTAAAAGCTACCGACCTGGGCCAACTCCACCTAATGCCGTTTGGTCAACAAATTACATGCCCAAGGAGGGTTGACGTCTGGCAGGCGGCCGGTCATAAAACTACCAATAAATTTTAAAATATGTACTATGAAAGAAGAGTACATATTGTATCGACCCCAGGTAATTGGGATAAGAGTAGGAGAATGATGATGATGTAAATGATAAATATAGTTGCTGTGGGGGTTATCCTTTGGAGATAGACATACCATCGCCGACTTTTTAGTAGATATTTTTTAAGATATACAATTTCGCATTAAAACCTTTTTTTAAGGCGCCACCCTGCACTAAGGAAGTAAACCTTGTATTGCAGGTGATTTTACAAACATGCAATTAACTCAGACAAATTACACCTAGACTCAGAGCAAAACTTTGTGGATCGCACAAAACAAAGTATTTTCCTGCGTGGGAATCGATTCCACGGCACTGTCATGGAAGGTGGTTCTCTTAACCATTACACCATCTGTGCAGTGACTTTTGAGTAGTTTAGAATATATGAATGTACAAATGGCGACTAAACTTTTATTTACTATACAAAGATAAAAACATTTTTATAATGCCGTCTCTGACGATCACCCACGGGTAAGATAGGGGGTGGTGAATTGTATTCTTACACCATCACCACACGAAAACAATTACATACATAGAGCATTAAAATCTTTTGATTATTTTAAAATATATGCGTGTATAGATGGCGCTGGCGACTCAGATTTATTTACTATATGAAGATAAAAACGTCTTTATAGATATTTGCAACGATAGCATCGTACAAATGTTAACAGAATATACTATGGTCGAAGTAGCGGTGTAATTGGTGTCCCAAGACGACAGCAGACTACAATCAAGCAATAAAAAACTCGAGACGTGAGGATCTAATCTGTTAGCCACAAGTACCTAGGTATTCAAAGTCACAAGCAAATTGCAAGAGGAAATATTTTAGGGACATCCTTCGCCTGGTTATTTATTACTTACAATTGTATGGAATATAGATTTCTAGTGTTATTCTAAGCTCAGAATCTGCCATTAAACACTTATAGATACACAAAGAAATATATTTAATAGTGGTAGGACTACGCTGTGGACTGTTCTCTGTCTACAACCGCGGGTCGGTCCGTCCGGGTTAGTACCACACTCTCGCAGAAGATCGACGTTTGAGTAATGCCAATGTGCTATTGTGCTTCGTTCAATGAGCGAGAGAGCCGAAAGCCCAACTGGGTTGGGTTCGGGGTTTGTATTGGTAGGCAGCGGTCTACCCTTAGCAAAAGTCCATGGGCGGCAGTGACACTTACCATCAGGTGTGCTGTCTGCTCGTTTGCCACCCACCATAAGCAATAAAAAAAAGTCTGCACATATGGCGTAGTGGTTAAGATACCGACCTCTCGTGCTAGTGCCGTGGGTTCGATTCCTACGCACGACAATAATATGTGTGATCTATAAATTATTGTTCTGAGTTTGGGTGTAATTTGTCTGTGTTAATTATATGTATGTAAAGTCCCCGACAATACAAGGATTATTCCCTTAGTGCCCAGTGGTGTTCATCGAAAAAAAGTGACTATAAAAATATCATAGAGGAACACAAAATAGCCGATTAAAAAACGAAAAAATAAAATAAAAATATAATAGCGAACGATGTTTTTTTTTATTCTACAACAAAATTAATCAGTTACTCAATATTAATTTATTTGCGGTGAAGATAATCCAATGACGTATAATTTATTAAATTCTAACTATACCAGCAATTTTGTTTAGATGGATCGCTTACATTAATGCTAATATTTTATTTGAAACCCTACATAGTACTGGGAATTTACTAATAATATCAATATCCATAATTCATTAATGAATTTTTTTCTTATGTCAGCAGTGGTTATAAAAACGGCGACTGCGCAGACCGTTACAATAGCCTTTGTTACTGTAATTTAACCAACTTGTTAAAGATTTATAGACACTGTTATGCCCCTAATCATCACAGTGTTATGCTAACATTTCTCGATATCTATCTATAATAGCTATTGAAGCGAGGGCGGGCATATCTAGCTATTGAATGCAACTGATAGCTCTTGAAATTATTGCAAGGCTTATAGCAGTGAAAAATATACAGACGATGCTTCTGAACTTGAATAATTCCAACAACTCTCTTAACAACACTTGCTCTGCCTACTTTACACGTACCTAACACAGTTCTATACCTAATATGCTCAAAATGACAACCTATCTACAAATTCTGTTTCTTTAAGATGCAAATGTAATGAGTGGGTCCTTTTAAAAAATGCTTGCATTAATACAATTCTGCTAATATTAGCGTTGAAATGATTTTGCTTTGTTTTTTTTTTTTATTGCTAATGGTGGCAGACGAGCAACCACCACACCTGATGGTAAGTGTTCCTACCACCCATGGACCTTTACAGCTAAGCCGCTGCCTACCAATGAAAACTCCAAACCCTACCCAGAAAGTTTGGTTGCCGGTTTTCTCACTCACTTAACAAAGCACAGCAGCACATTACCACTGCTCAGACGTTGATTTTCTGACCGGACCGCGGCTGTAGACAGAAAACTGTCAACTGTTACTCTTTTTTTTTGGCGGCGGGCTATAGAGTGGTCACACCCCGCTAAATCCGTCCGGGGCGACAGAAGAAGCGGCGCACGATCCCATAGACCCGCTCTACATGTACCTGTCTACGTCGAGCGAGCGGACCACCGGAACCCGGGGTCTTTGTCTTCGGTGGCCCGCCCGGCGGTTTACTCTCGCGCGTAGTATTACCCTACCAATATTTCTTTAATCATAATAAATTTTCACAATAGAATTAAGAGAGAGAAAACAAATAAACGTATTAATTATCTCAATTGACTTTTAAAATTAACTTCCGTAATTCTGTACAGATGATTAGTTAGAATTTATTTATATTAATTTACGTGGAGGCCTCAACCTTGACCACGAACGCAATCATTACATCAAGAAGCTAATGATAAGGTAACTTTTGTCGCGTGCAATCACACGCACGCTATAATACTTTAAGCATAATTTTCATTACTTTCAGTTCACATACGTCTCACTGCTGGGTTCGAACCTCCTCCAGAATAGAAAGGTAAATTAATCTACTATACCACGCTAGTGAAATGTTATTGTATAGCGTTTGTATTTCAAGACTTCCTTCTCTTGCATAGGTGTTCATATTATATCATCATCATCTCAGCTCATATATATCCCACTGTTGAACTCGAGCCTCCTCCATAATGAGAGGGAAATTGACCTACTATACCACGCTGGTCAGACGTGTTGGCATAGGGCATTAGGGTTTTGTTTAGTTTGCCTTCTCTTGCATAGATGTTATATGCGTTTTATATCTCTTAGTCGTCTCTTACGATCACCCATAGATAAGATAGAGGGTATATTATATAACTCAGTCGTATTTTACGACATCTATGGGTAAAATAGGTGAATGGTATTCTTACTACGTCACCATGCACACGTACAAAATATTTAAGCATCGACTTTTAATTTAAAAAATATAAAGTTCATATATAGACAAAATACAAAAAGACAAAACGTCGTAAAAGACGGCTAAGAGCCTTATAACGACCTGGGCCATATTCATCTGATGTCGTTTGCTCAACAATTACATTCCCAAGGAGGGTTGACGTCTGGCAGGCGGCCGGTCATAAAATGATTGCCAATAACTTTTACAGTATGTGCTATGAAAGAAGAGTACATATTGTATCGACTCCCAGTAATTGGGATAAGAGTAGGAGAATGATATAGACAAAATACAAACGAATGTAAGTGATGTTAAGATCTCCTTTTACCACCATATGGATGCTTAAATTATTTGGTAAAACGGTAAACTTTGCCATGTAATGAATGAGAAATTCTTAATACAATTCCTCACGCCCTATTTTGCTTGTGAGCGTCTTAAAACACAACTAAAGGATAGCATATAACGTCTATAAACGAGAATAAAAATTCGAAATAAATACTTTAAACCAACGCGTAGGACTAGTGTGGTAAGTCAATTTCTCTCATATTCTCCCGTATGTAGTGGGATCAAACACCGCAGTACATGACTCTCATATATGAGCTGAGATTATGAAAATAATAAACTAATATTGCAACCTGTTAAACAAATAATCTAATTGTCTAAAATAAATGTTTGAACAGCGAACGTGATCAAGCGTCGACTGGGTTTCATAACAAGCGCTTAGATATATCTAGATCTCAGCATACAAGTGCACGAACGAACGCTAATCCGTAATGTATTAGATTAAATATTAATAACCAACATCTTGAAAGCATGTAAATATCCGTGTAAATTCGGAGTTAGGGCTCTCTCTTACGCAATAGGAAAGAAATTGACCTACTATACCACGCTGGTCAAACGTGTTTGTATAGGGTTTTATTTCCAATTTCCTTCTCTTGCACAGATGTTTATTTGCATATTATGCCTTAGTCGTCTTTAACGAAACCCACTGGCAACATTATGGCTAATTGTATTCTTACTCCAACACCACATGGAAAAGTTTCAGAGTAAGAAATATTATTTCTTTAGCACGGCACACAAATTACACATTTGTTTGTAAACCTGTCGGACGAAGGAGTCTTACGAAAAGCTATACACAATCCATTATTGGATTAAACTGCTGTCCGATCCAGGATTCCAACCTCATAATTAATTATTATCGACATCTTTTAATTAAACCGCAAACAAACTTCGATGGTAACGATTCGGTTCTCACAGAAAAATAAAACTTCATAAATACCTATAAATAAACATGTTAATCCTTTTAGTGAAAGTGTTAAAAAGTTCACATGTAAAAAGGTTCTTCGTGTTACTAGGTATGTACCATTTGAAAACTTGTAACGTTAATCAAACAAAGCAACAATGTTTCGCATGTGTTGACCGGCGGAACGGACAACCCAGCCTATTGTTAAACCTGACAATACAACTATCAGTCAAGTCATGAAGGATCTTCGCGGTACTTGAATACTATGTATTATAACGGCAAAAATTCGATGATATCTGACAAATTATGTATAAAGTACAGAGTGAGAAACTAATTATTAATTTGACAATACTTTTGTTTTCAAGGTATTTTATGGTATACAAGGTATTATAACAAGTCTTTATATAATTAATATTATTCATTCATCTTTCACAGTCGGGTTCGAAACCTCCTCTACAATTAAGAGAAAAATTTACCTAATATAACCACGCTGTTCAAATGGGTTGCGTATAGGGTTTTATTTCGAGTTTTTCTTCTCTTGAATAGATGTCATAGGCATATTATAATATCTTTGAGTTGTCTTTAAGATATCCACGGGCAAGATAGGGAATGGTGAATTGTATTCTTACTCCATTACCACAAGGGAAATAATTTAATTATCCATCAGTAAAATAAATTTATTACAGCTGGTTATTATACAGGGTGGAAGTGGACCACTCCCGAAAACAAAGACAGGTGACCCTACTAGTCCTGCTTGTAATGATAGGCTAGAAAAAAAAATCGATCAGGATGAAAAAAAATTTTTTTCATCCGCATCGATTTTTTTTCTAGCCTATCATTACAAGTAGGACTAGTAGGTAGGGATATTCGATATACATCGATGCATCGAGAACATCAATGTTTACAATGCGATACATCGAATCGATCCGATGTTTTGAAGAGCTATCGAAATACTCGATGTATCGATGTTTTTTCATAAAACATCGAAACGATGATAACCAGTAAATGCCACAAAAACGATCTTTCTTTTTTTTAGAAATCTGTTTGATAAGGGACTGTGGAATAGGTATAAATGCCACAAAAAGAACTTTTTTTCTTTTTAGAAGTAACACTTTTGATATGACTTTAGAAAAAGTACTCGATGTTTAAAAACATCGATGTTTTCATCCGATACATCGAAAGACATCGATGTACAGTTTCGATTTATTGAATCGAAAAAAACATCGATGTTTTTTCAAAGTGGACACCCCTACTAGTAGGGTTACCTGTCTTTGTTTTCGGGAGCAGTCCCCTTATACCCTGTATATTTAATTTGTATTACACATTTGAAATAAAACTATTTTTACGGATTCTATCGCATTTGTTTCTCAGCAATTCTAGGACTCTCAGTCCTGCCGTGACTATGAACGCTGTAAAATGTTCGAAACGTCGGGCAATTAAAAATCAAATACAAACCCAATAGAATCCGAAAAATAGTTTTATTTCAAAAGTCAGATAATGGTCAAAAGTCAAATATAATAAGAATGCTTTTCCTAGGTGAGTGCTGTTGACGGAATCTTCACCAGGTTTTTAAAATTCCTCAGATGAATAATAGACATTTGTATTCTAAAACTATGTATCACGGTACGTGTATAATCTACAGAATACATATAATAAAGATTTGTGTTCTAAAACTATCACAGGACGAGTATTTACATATATACTATAAAATAAATTTTAAAATAGCAATAGCAATGATTGATTTACGACTCTGTATCAATAGCGATTAGGTGAAAGTTTTGTTCCATAGTCAAGATGATGTTAACATCGTTAGCTACTTACAATTATACGAGTACTAGCGGCCCGCCCTCGCTTCATTTCGGTTTCGGCCGTTCTTGACTACGCTTTTTAAATCTCCGATAACTATTAAGATATTAATTTTGATTATATACTGTAAAAGACAATTTTGTGCTACATTAAATGCACTAGGCATCAAATATATTTAATTGAATAAGAAATAATACTGTAATGTTTAAAACAGTTTCGATAATAAGCCATTATTTTTTTTTAGTAGATGATACGCAAAAGATAAATATTAACCATATTTTCTGCGGATTATTCTTAGAAGTTAAATATATAGAATCGCGAAATTACTGTATATATTTTTTAGATTTATAATTTAGTAGTATTTAGATCTATCTCGTAAGATGTAGTCAGTGCTTGCAATGTAATCGCACAAAAGCACATTATTTTAAACCACATTATAGGTGGTATCTCTTTTAAATTCTCGACTTTTCTCTTCTATAATATGCATGTGTTGTGTTATACATATAAACCTTTCCCTTGAATCGCTCTGTCTTTAAGGAAAACCGCATTAAAATCAGGTGCGTAGTTTGAAAGATCTAAGATGCAAATAACATTAGTATAGGATGTTTTACAAAGGAATGGGGTCACAATTAAAATTGTATCTGCGAATATTGTTCCACGGATTTGCTTATATCAAGCGTCTGCATTTCAGTAATATTAATATTATTGATTTTCCTTCTGATGAGGGCATTAATAATACCGGCGCCTATTTATCGTCCAAAACGTCTAATTATGGTAATTAGTATAATGTCAGCTATTAACATTATCATCCTGCTCTTATCTTGATTACTCGGGGTCGAAGCAATATGCCCTCATTTTCCACACAAATCTATAAGATGTCATTTCTGGATTTCACTCCCCTGTCTGTACATGTCATGCTTCACGTATATTACATGTTTTCTTTGATCTTTACATCCAAAGCCTTCGATATTTATATTTAAAACTTTCCTTACTACATTACTTTCATCCCGTGTCCTCACATGTTCGTACAATACATCATTATATAACACATCATTGCCAGCTATACTGTATAAAATTATAAACTTGTAACAATAAGTACACTAAGCCAATCTTCTGACCCGTATGAAAGTTATAATTCACGAATTTCTATCTAAAAGAAGAGTGTGTCTCAGTGGAAGAAAGTAAAATGGAAAATGGGCATTAGGTTAAATCCAAACAATCCTAAAAATCGAAGAAATTAGTAGAAAATCAACTATTTCAGTACATGCAGAATTTGAATACAAAATCTCACGATTATCAGTCACATTCATTTGCCATTGGGTCGACAATGGCGAGCTAACATAACGTGACGTAGAAAACACCAGTGATGCTATTTAAAAGCCTTAACTTGGAGAGTGTATACCGTCTGGTAGCCTCCACAAATATTATTAACTTTAACACTGCTTTTGGGTTAAAACCGAATAAAACCTGTCCTGGGGTGATTCCAAATTATATTGTGTAGTTAACGATTGCGTGCGCAAGGAGTTACGGCAATCGGTTAAGGCAAAAATTTGTACGCTTCGTTTTGCTCTTCTTCCATCTGTTTTAGAATAAGAAAATCCTGATCCTAAGTGAATTAGAATGAGGACAGAATATTAATGATGTCACATCCATAACATTTGATAGTGGTACCAATAATATTATCATTCTCCTATTCTTATCCCAATTACTTGGGGTCGATACAATATGTACTCCACTTTCATAGTACATATTGTAAAAGTTATTGGCAATAGTTTAATGACCGGCCGCCTGCCAGACATCAATCCTCCTTGTGAATGTAATTGTTGAACAAACGGCAAAGTAAGGGTTGGTAGTATTCGTAGCCGCTACCACACAGCTAAATGGTAACATTAATATGTTAACTGGTAATACAACTTTATTAGCTATCAGAAGTTCTAGGATTAGATTCATAAATATAAATGAAATGAAGTATGAACCAAAAGGAAATGGCATATTGGCAATGTGCCGAGTATTCACACTGAGAATGTTCGTTTACATCGGCTATCAAACGACGAAATTTAGAACATGAATCAAACGTTTTATAAAACCGCAGCGGTTAGCAACTACAAATACTTGCTTATTCAAATATAATCATTACTTTAGTCTAAGCCCTGCTAGGACACTCCATCTCATTTTAGCTCATGTATGTCTCATTGTTGAGCTCGAGCATCCTCCATAATAGGATGGAAATTGACCTACTGTAACACGCTGGTCAGACTTATTTATATAGGTTTTTTGCTTGGAGATTTCCTTCTCTTGCACAGATGTTATATGCGTTTTATATCCCTTAATCGTCTTTTACGATCGCCCAAAGATAAGATAGAGTGTGGTGAATTGTATTCTTACTACGTTACCACATGGAAACGGCTAGGACATTTACATATTGACAATTTTACATGTTATCTGAAATTAATCTAATAATCTATCACGGATCGAAACTTTGTAAGCTGTGAAAATCCAGCAAGAAATTTTGCAGGTTCGTTGTTTCTTACTTCTTTTAAATAAAATTATGTACAAAATATTTTAATAAATATTAGCTCCAGTGTAACCTTTAGAATCAGAATATACCACTTTTTTCCAATAATATATATAAGAAAATTATGGCTCGACCAAATTTCACAAGGGGCGAGGTAACTACTGAGCAGTCATCGTTCCTCTCAATTACGTTGGAGAGATGAGAGACTTGCTCTATATAAGATTAAGACGCTAAATGTCTTGAGAAATCAGCAAATGCAAAATTTACAAACGATATGCAATTATATTCAATACTGATGTAATATTAGTTAAGAATAAATGAAATCCTAATTATAAAAATATATCTACTCGGTCCCGATGTATGATTCTCCCCGAAAATCCCTATTAATTTGATCTTCTATGGCGATTTAAAACAATTAGGTAATTCCTTAGCCTCTTTTTAAAACTGTAACGCGAACGTGATGGAAGTCAAGGAAAGGAAAAATTATATATGTTTAACCCGTCACAATACGGGGCGAATTTTTACAGTATTCACCTAGATTTTCATTTTAAAACTAACACCCGGACATAAATAAATTTGAGTCACACCTAAATATCATACCGATGCTAGAATAATCTAAAAATCCGCCGCCAAATGGCAAAGAAATTTCACAATTACCTTAGAACTGAAGAATAACAGATCAGACTGCTTCTCTATGCTACATCACGGCCGCATAGCAACCACTCTGCGACTTTTCAACAGACTACCAACACCACATTCTGAGGCTCTTGCATCCTAACGCCCAAGCATTCATTCTGAATAACATCCCGGTATATGCTGTCGCACATATCATACCCCGCACTGTTTTTTTTTTGGAATTTATGGCTTGGTCCTTTAAGCCAAATCTTTGTTTTTTATTTATTTATTTGTTTTGTAAATGATGGAAAACTTACAGCTTGTTATATCTTAATAGACTAATTGTTTATAACACTGTTAGCTAATTACAAGTCTTCACTTATAGTCATCGTATAAATGAATTGAGAGCATTCTAACTATACATACTATATCTACTTACATATACATACAATATATAGACTAATTAAAAAAATCTAGACTTAAAAGCCTACGTGCTACATTTATATTTGTCACAAATGGGTCAATATCATGCTGTTTACTGAGATTATTAAAGCCTCTGCTTGCGCGTATCATAAGACTGTTTTGCCTATAATTTGTTGCTGCATGTGGTATCTGTACTGGTGGATGGAAACGACTAGATTTATATGGTACATTAAAGTACATTTAAATTAACTTCATTTAAAGTCATCGTGCGTCAGTAAGTCAGGTCGTCGCCATCAACGGATGTCATGGCCACACTGTTAAAGATATTTTTTGGGCAATTTGGTGGCAAGCTAAAACGTACGTAAAGGCACTGTTATATCAGATTCACTACACCTCAGCACTCCCTGCGCATCAAATTACATAAAATGCCATCAAAATTACTTAATATAATAAGTTAAAAGACTAATATATTGAATATTATACAAGAGCACCACATGACACTCTTTCGTTCCCGCTAAAACTCCCTCACTGCTTGTGAACAATTTATGCCACAGATTCAACGGGACAGAGATAACAGAAGAAAGCTCATATTTTTTTATTGCTTTTCTTTATAGCTTATGGTGGCAAACGGGCAGACAGCACACCTGATGGTAAGTGTCACTGCCGCCCATAGACCTTTGCAATACCAAGGGCATAGCTAGGTCGCTGCCTACCAATACAAATCTCAAACCCACCCCAGTTGGGCTTCCAACTCTCTCGCTCACCAAACGAAGAGCAATAGCACATTGCCATTACTCAGACTTCGATCTTCTGCGAGAGTGTGGTACTACCCCGGACGGACCGGCCTACGGCTGTAAACAGAGAACTGTCCACAGCGTGGTCCTATCACTATTAAATTATGGTGACAAATGAGTAAGAAGCACTACTGCCGCCCATGGACATTTAACCCCACCAGAAGTACAGCTAGGCCTCTGCTATTAAATTCGACATGTAAACTAATAAACGTACTATGATTCAGACAAATAAATAAATATGAAAAATGTTATCGTATTAAATAAACGCCAAGATATACATTACTCGGCATAGCATCGATATAATTGGGGTCACACTAACTAATGTCGACATGGACAGGCTATCGCACATGTGTGTGAACAAATACGTTTACAGCTAATGATTTGTTTACAATGTATTGACGAAAATAACTTTGGTACTAGTGTGTCGTAATTGATATAAGCATTCACTTGAAAATTTTGACTGCACAGATGGTGTAGTATAAGTACAGACCTCTAGTGCGGAGTATTACAAACTCGATCTCCAAATGATATTTTCTTTTTAGTGGACACCACTCTGCCTTGAGGAAATAATCTTTGTATCGCGGTGGACTTTACAAACATGCAATTAACGCAGACAAATTACACCCAGACTCAGAACAACACTGTGGATTGATCAAAGTATTGTCCTGCTTGGGAGTTGAACCTACTACACTGGCAGAGAAAGTCGGTATCTTAACCACTACGCCTTCTGTGCAGTCATTACTCAAATGTCATTAATTGAATCATACAGTTAATGCGATTCGAGGATATATTTCCTAATGCAGCCCTTTAAAATATCAAGATATCTTGATAAGTAGTCGTTGTTATTATTATAGCTTCACAAATGAATACAGAGATGGAGTAGTGATTAAAATACCAACTTACCGGGCCAAGAATCATATATTCTATTCGTCGTGCAACAAATTGTTCAAAAAACTCTGAGTGTAATTTGTGTCAGTTAATTGCATATTAGTAAAGTCCGCCATAATACAATAAAAAAGTTAAATTAATCCTTGATGTTTAATGCTTCCACCCCTTAGTAGTATTTTACCCCCATCAAGAGCCGAACTGAACACAGAAGCGAAAAAAAATATAGAGAATCATAAAAACCAAGTTGCACAAATACATAAGGGTCTATGATACTGCCACGTTTATATTTATATTAATTCAACTTGATGATGCATCAACTGACCGACCTTGGGCTTGTATAGGTGTGTTAATTGTACACAATTCAATATACATAGTAATCATAGGTACCTCTATAGAGGGCTAGTCTAAACGATAATAATACTATACCATTTCCTATTTGAAACTGGTGTTTCCTTTTAACAAATGAAATGTGAGAACAACAAATTGTAGCGTGAATATAGTTTTCAGGAATCACTTTTTTTTTGAAGTTGTACTTCTTTTGGCGCGTTAGGGTAAAATGATGAGAGTAAATTTTTACGATACGCGCGCACACCGTCACGAAAACCAACACCCTGAAGTTAGCTATAATAGTCAACCTTTTAGTTTTTTATCTAGACAATGCGTTATAATAAAACTTACAATGTATTAAATAGCTTTTTTCTATGGTTAGTGTCGTTTTTTCTACAAACGTAGACTAAGGCGAAAGATAAAATTTTTGAAAAGATTTTTATCTTGTTACGCCAAAAGATTTTTATCTTGTTACGCCAGAGAAGTATAACTTCTAACGCTTGTACATAAGTACACACACACACACCTTTTTTTTATTTTTTTGTATACATATAAAGGCACCACCCTGCACTAAGGAAATAATCCTTGTGTTGGTGACTTTATAAACATACAATTAGTGCAGACAAATGTCACTTCACCATCTGTGCACTTCATACTAAATCATTCAGCAGCTCCTCGTATGGAATTTATTCAAGAATATAATGTCCTATCATTATTGCAGCACAGCACAGCTGAATCCACAGCAAAAATGGTCACGTCAGCTATACCGATTAAAAAAAAACACAGGACAGAATAAAAAAAGAGGCACAAGATAGAATAAAAATAAGACGAAATAATTTCCAGCGGACTATAAAACAAAATATCTTCTGATTGGATTTATACATTATGGGATACCAACTATTATACTTCCAAATTAGAATATAATAAGCTAATCAATTTATTGTATAAAAAAAATAACAATCGCTGAATATGGAAGAACAAGGTTCGACGATAATTCATATGAGATCATTGAATCTACTAAAGTTGTAATACAATATCCGCTAAATGTAAATGAAGTAACAGCTTAGAATAGTAGTGGTAAGGTTCTTGACAGTTTTCTATCTACAGTCGCGGGCCGGTCCGTCCGGGGTAGTACCACACTGAGCAGAAAATCGACGTCTGAGTAATGGGGCAATATGCTGTTGCGCTTCGTTCGAATACCCAGAGAGCCAAAAGCCTAACTTTCTGAGAGGGTTTTGTTTGGTAAGCAATAGCGTAGCTGTAATATTGGTATTGCAAAGACCCATGGGCGGCAGTAACGCTTACCATCAGGTGTGCTGCTGGCCCACCATAAAGAATAAAAAAAAAACGTATGCCGATCCAGTTGTAAATATAAATTTAATATTGAAATTATATTATTTCCGTATGGTGATAGAGAAAGTATACAATTCACCACCATCTATATTGCCCATAGGTGTCGCAAAAGACGACTAAGGGATATAAGTAGATAACATCCGTGTAAGAGACAGCTAACTCGAATAGAAACTCAGTACCCACCCATCTAATCAGCGTGGTATATTAAGACAATTACCTCTTTCTATAATGAAGGAACCTGGAGTCCAGCAATGGAACGTCATCATCATCATCATCATCACCATTCGTTTGCTCTTATTCCAATTACTCGTGGTACACGCAATATGTACTTATACATATTACAAAAAATATTGGCAATAGTTTTATGACCGGCCGCCTGCCTAAAACATCAACCCTCCTTAGGAATGTAATTGTTAACCAAACGGCATCAGGTGGAGTTGGCCCAGGTCTATATAAAGCTCATAATCGTCTTTTACGACAGTCACGAGCAAAGTAATGATTGGTAGTATTCGTAGCCGCTATCACACCAGCACTCCAGCAATGGAAGGTATTGTGTAAAATTATTCTTTAAAACTGTTATGCGTAACTACGTAATGTTCGTGTACAGATAAATTCATAATTAAACTGCTAATCGGAAGTGCGTGGACATTTTGAATTTCAAAATTGTTATAATAACAACCATAATAATTGTTCAAAATCACGCCATTTTAAAGCGTGCTATTAAAATCTTCGGTGTTTTGCAGAAATGAAAAAAAAATAATGCTTTTCTTATATATAACTCTTTCAAGTACTCAGATTAATAGTTAATTTCAAAATTACCTTCTTTTGAAGTAATAATTAGGAGATCTGCTTACATTAGCATTAGAATAATTATTTCAACTCTCATATGTCCCACTGCTGATTTCGGAACTTCGCCATAGTGGAAAGGAGAATTAACCTAATATACCCCATCAGATGGCTTGATATGGGATTTTAATCCGAGTTTTCCTTTGCTTAACGGATGTTACCTCTTTACATTATACACGCATATAAATAACTATTACAAATTACACCCATACTTAATAAGAACGTAAATCGCACAAGAAATCATCCGCCTGAGAATCGAACTACGTATACATCATACAGTACTGAATATCAATATCAGATCTAGAAGTTTCCAATAATTTAAATAAGCTTACGGTTCGCGATTATCTAGCAAGTACATAAACAAAGTCTGAACCTAGATTGTGGACTAAAGTCCTGCATTAAGCCGGCCATTCACCTGACACCGAGATGCCGTAAGCACTGCGACCTTCATACCGACGCATAACTTATATCTATTACTCGTTGTTAATACTCCAATTGCATACTTATTGAGGAATTAAAGATTATCTGAAAAGATAACGTATTTATATTATAAGTTTCTTTTTTTCTTAAGCTTTCAAAATATTTTTGGCATGTGGTAAAAGGCTTTTACTTGTATAGGATCTGTTGATATTCAGCGCGTAGGCTTTAGTTTCAGCACTAATTTAGAAAGATTGTCTATGGGAACATATACAATTATCCATGCAACGTGACCCACTTTTTAAATTTTCAAATACATTGCACATAAATATAAAATATTAAATTAATTTTCGTTTGTTGGTCCGATTATTCGTGTGCTGAGGGAGTAAGAATACAATTCACCACTCCCTTTCTTACCTATGGGTGATCATAAGATTCGAATAAGGGACGCAAGCATATAATATCACTGCAAGAGCAGGAAAACTCGATATTTAACCTTCGACAGGCGTGATAAGATGGCCACCGAAGACAAAGATCGGGTACCGGTGGCCCGCTCGCACAGCGAAGAGAGGTGTTTGCAGGGTGGGTCTATGAGGTTGCGTACCGCCTCTTGCGTCGCCCCGGACCGATTTGGCGGGGCGCGACCACATCCATAGTTTACCGCAAGAAAAAAAAGGCGTGATACGATAAAAAATAATAATCGTCATTCACCTGGTTTATCCCAATTACTTGTTGTCGACGCATTACATACTCGTATATATTCTAAAAGTGATTGGCAATAGTTTTATGACCGGCCGCCTGCCTGGGTGACCTTCCTTGAAAATTTAATTGTTAACAAAAACGGCATCAGACGGAGTTGGCCCAGGTCGATATAAAGCTCTTAGTGTTCTTTAACGACATCCACGGACAGAATATGGGATGGTAGTATTCGTAACCACATAGCAAGATATCATAAAAATCTTCTATATCTATAAAAGAGGATGTTTATATATATATGACATCGTTAAACTAACTATTTGACCCATCATTATGAAAATTAGTATGTATATGTATTTTTACGAAGGTTTATATGCTACCCCCACTGATGTAATTTGCCACCAGGCGGCGCTGTGATAGTAACGACTTCTACAAACAAATCAACGGGCTGAGTTTGCTAGTCCTTATTAATATTTTAATGCGAAAGTCACTCTGTCTGTCTGTCTGTCGCTCTTTCATGCCAAAACTACTGAACCGACCTAAATGAAATTTGGTACACAGACAGTCTAGAACCTGACAAAGGACATAGGCTACTTTTTAGTGCAAAAGTTGTAAAGGGGGGTGAAAATTTGTAAGGAATTATCGTCATTTTTAAAGAAGCTTGAAACTTATTTTTAGGCCATTGGTTAGATATAAACATATATGACCTTAATTTTTTAATAATAATTACCCTTAAGGGGTAAAATAAAAATAGAGGATGAAAATCTTTAGGAAAGTAACCTTTTACGCGGGCGAAGCCACGGGCAGAAGCTAGTACCTATTATATAAAATAAAGACAAAAAGAAATCAACTATTTACATCATAATGTCGCTCCATATTAACCGAATACGAAATATTTCTAGCTATGAACTCATAACACAATACCAAAAGCGACTGTTTAGTTAATATAGAAACAGCAAGTTCGCAACATCCTATTTATATTTGCAACAAAAAAAAATGTTGAAATATTCGATTTATTTCATTCGAAAACCACCAACATACATTTTTACCTTACTTAATAACAACTCATAATTATTTACCAAACATTTATTTCACTTGCAAAAAGAATTTAATTAGTTCATTTACTATTCAGTGTTTATTTTATGTTTTATTTTATTACACGGATATTTAGTTGGGCAATACGAATTAAATTTTAAGTAACAACAGACAACAGGTTACAAAATATAGACAACCCGTTAACCACATTGGAAGTAGAAGGGGGGGGGGGGGGGGGGGGCAGACCTATCTTCATGTAAATACCGCAAGTAGACACCATATTAAATTTCAAAACCGCAGGACTGCCAATATACTAATGTTGGGTCACACTATTGCAAAGGAAAAAGATAAGAAATCCTATATATTTTTTTTAATCTTGCTTCTTTACCGCCAAGGAATTGAGGCGTAAGACCTTATACATTTTTTTTTACATAACGTATCCGACGTAATAAAAGGCACAAGGTACAGTCTCAAACTGCTTGATATCTATATTAATAAAAATGATATGTCTATTTACTATATTAAAATAATTTTTTTAAGTAAATTTAAGTCATCATCATCACATCCCACAAATGTCCCACTATTGGGCTCGGGCCTCCTCCGTAATGGGAGGGAAATTAACCTACTATATATCGCGCTGGTCAGACGTGTTGGTATAGGGTTTTGTTTCGAGTTTTCCTTCTCTCGTATACATGTTATATGCGTTTTATATCCCTTAGTCGTGTTGTACGATCACTTACGGGTAAGATACGGGGTGGTGAATAGTATTAATACTCCGTCACCACACGGATAAAATTTAAGTATTTTAAAAATTTTGTACAGGATTAATCTCTGAAACGGCTCTCAAAACAATTGCCATGTGTGTTATTAAATATTAAGTAATCTACATAAACGGAACTACTGGCAGAGCTATAAACATAACTAAATTTGAACTATACGCAAAACGCCAGTACAAAAACCCATCATCATTCTCCTACTCTTATCCCAATTACTGGGGGTCGATACCAATATGTACTTTTCTTTCATAGTACATATTGTAAAACTTATTGGCAATAGTTTTATGACCGGCCGCCTGCCAGACGTCAACCCTCCTTGGGAATGTAATTGTTGACCAAACGGCATCAGATGGAGTTGGCCCAGTTGTAAGGCTCTCAGTCGCCTTTTACCACATCCACGAGCAAAGTAAGGGTTGGTAGTATTCGTAGCCAATACCACACAGCTAGTAGTAGTTAGTAAGTATTAAAACATAAAAATAACTGCAATCTCATACGAATAATTCGGAGACATATTATGTCCTCATTATCATATTAAACACCCATAGAGGTCCGCGAGACCTTCAGAGCTCAACAATGCTCTTTAGACGTTATTCCCACAATTAACTATGAAATGAATATGTGACGGCTTAAAATTTCAACATTCAAAGTAGTGATTTCCTGATCGCAATGTATTTAATATCCGTATGATGAAGGTTTTAGTCAAATGGCGTCCCTGCCGCATTTAAGGGGACGTCCATTAATCACGTGATCGTTTTTTTTAGCATTTTTAACGAGAGAACATTTATGAGCTGATGATGATAATGAAATTTACATGTCTTAGGTAAATACATCTCCAAGTTAGCTTATTAAGTGAAACTTTGAACATGCAATGGTCCAAGAGATCAATCTCAGAGAAAATTAAAAAACCGCTATGAATGGCGAACATATGTGTGAATACCGTAAAAAATATTAAAAATGTTTAATTAAAAATCACCATCATCATCATTCCCCTACTCTTATCCAAATTACTTGAGTTCGATACAATATATACTCTACTTTCATAGTACATATTGTAAAAGTTATTGGCAATAGTTTTAACGTCAACCCTCCTTGGGAATGTAATTATCGACCAAACGGCATAAGATGGAGCTGGCCCAGGTCGTTATAAGGCTCTTAGTCGTCTTTTACGACATCCAGGAGCAAAGTAAGGGTTGGCAGTATTCGTAGCCGCTACCACACAGCAAATAAAAAAAAAGTAATTAAAAATCATCAATAGAAATACCAATTTAAAAAAAAATATGATAGGTCCTATAATTACGTATCTAAAAGGTTATAAAAATAAAATAATACGTAACTAAAACGTTAGCACTACTATCGACAAGGAGATAAAATGGACTATATACGGACACACAAAATTAGAAAAAAATATGGTCTTTGGCTAAAAATGCCCGCGCACTCAATAAACAATTTTTTTAAGACTTTTTCTACTATGAAGATGCAACAATAGTTTCTTGATCAATATATGCAAGTGTATCTATGTTATAAATGTTATATGAAACTATTATTTACTTCGCAACGGAGACAAAGATGCAATAAGATACTTGGCGGCTCGTGTTTGCATTACAGTAGCTCTAGAGCCCATACAAATGCATTATCCATGTATTACATAACATATACTATAAAGGCAGGTCGCTTACAATAATTGTGTAATAATATTACACTTAATTATTGCTTTACAAAGTTATTGTTAAAATTAAGGTTAAGTAAAAGATACTTTACTACACTTTTCCGTTTTTAGCCAACCAGAGGATATAATTGTGGACTTTCTAATGTAATATTTTTTATATGAAGAAGCAGTAGCTTTTTCGTTTGAAGTTTTTTTTATTGTATTAAAAATATAGTAACGATAAAAGAAAAAAGAAAAATATTGACTAATAAAACTAAACAGTATCTAATTCTTAATCGTCCATAATATCTATATCTGTAAAAGTGAATATTTGTACATATGACATCACTCATCACTAAACACTATTGAAAAACTATTTGACTGATCATTATGAAAATTGGTATGTATATGTATTTTTTGACGAATATGGTTTATATGTTATCCTCATTGATGTAACCCGCCATAAGGTGACGCTGCAATATATTGACGTCTACAAACAAACCAACGGTCTAGGTTTGCTAGTTTTTAATAAAATAAAAGTAATAGTATGTTTTAAAAAGAAAACTTCTACAAAAGAAAGAAACGTCGAAATAAAACCGTTAGCTAAGCGTGGAGTTGTAAGCCAATTCCTTTCCTATTTTGAATAAGATTCAGCTTAATAGTACCTATGATATATACCAGCTGAGAAGAAAAAGAAGAGTAGTACTAAAATACAATCCATATATTATGCCGATTTCAATCATTTTACAGCAGACACCTTTAATGTTAATAATTATAGCAGTCTGAACGTATTCCAAAAAAAAAATGTGCAAATCTTGGCATCACATTCGGATCACATCTGGGCTGTAATGGTATTAGTTTTAACTATATAGCAGTATGAGTCAAAGATATATTTGGCAATGATCTGATTTCTGAAAGATATCAATATATTTCAGTTGAATTTAACTAATATAATCATTAGTAGCTAGTGAGATAGAAATTTGATTTATTTATAGTAAGAGCATACCGCCATAACGCAATCAACATCTGTCCTAACACTGGCTTCCGTAACATATGGAACTCCCTAAGTAACAGTTTAAGAATACAATGTGTCCTATCCTTTACTATACCGTGGGAGTCTATTAGCTATAATATCAGCAGCACTATTCTGGGCTACTTATAATCTCAATGGACATCACTAAGTCGCATGCCATACGTGTTTATTAGATTACTTCCCCTCACATGGAGGTTAAATCCAACAGATGAATCTTTAATCAACCTGGTCAGTTTGAAAAAAATAAATATTAAAAACCTTCAGATGGCCAAGAGTAATAAAGAAAACTACTAAATTGAAATAACAGCTTATTTTAACATGTTATAATTTATACAAGTGGGATTCGAACCACACCTATTGGAAATCCGTCCCAATCGTGCTGCCACTTACACCAACATGAATTATTGTAGGACATTCAATTCTCGCATCGTATTATATTTTCGTCTTATAAGGAGACGTGTGCCATCTAGCCGACATGTTTACACATTGTACAGACTTAATACTCAAACGTTACAGTTAGAATTGTATTAAACGCTGACACAGCCCTGTTATTCAAATTACTGAAATTTAGCATTTAATATGCTTGATTATTTATAAAAACCGATTACGAGCGAAAAATGTTATAATACATAAAACTGCAAGCTGACGAAACATTAAAAATTAAATGTTCTTTCAAGTTCATTGGACCTGAATGGACAAAATGCATATAAAATAAAATCTGCATCAAAATTTACCGATTTAAAAATTTAGAGCTGGAATATCAAATTTAAATTAAATTATAATTTAACTCTTCTAAAGGTACATTAATAATGATTTGATCCAAATTTTAATATTCCAGAAAATATCTTGATTTGTATAAGTCATTACTTGATCTAACTCATTATTGCATTAGTATTATAGAAATATGTGTAGACCGCACAGGTAGGTATCAAAGTTATAAAATATTCGTTCCAAGTATAATCTATTTGGGTATCTAGCAAATCGCTTAACATATATTGACATAATAAGTACTTCGGATGTTTACGTAAATATATCATAACAAATCAAATTTTAAGAATCCTATTATGGTAGGAGCAAGATGTCAAATATTTTATGCTGAAAAATAACTAACATTTAACAAAGTCCAATTTGAAAATTTAAACCTGTTTTTGGACCAACTGGACCCATCCTATACAGTCCTCCAGGACGACTTATATTTCCCCCTTTCCGTTTATTGAGCTGGAAATAATTTCTTCAGTTTGGCACATACCTGAAAAGAAAAAAAACTTAAATTTATTTTATTTCTAACAAAATATAGAATATATTAAGAGGTTCATAGTTCTAATTGACTGGGGCGGCGTACGATATATTTGTTTCGCTGTCTGCACTATCGCTTGTGGGTGCAAAAACATGTGACCCTGATACAAAATGATCGACCAACGCACTTTTTGCGCTCTTGACTTTCTCAAGTTCAACTCGTTCATTAAAAATACCGTTGACCGAAGCAGAAACTTGTCAATGGACATTATGCAATTTTTATATCAGCAGATTTTTTTTGTAAGGTTTAAACATGCAAAAGTATAAATAGAAGAAGTATTTGCTGAAATATACCCATGTTATTAAAGTTGTTTAAGTAATGAAATTTTTGGACATTTTGAAGGCCTGCTCCAGCCATATATGTTGACATCCGGTTGCTCAATTATTTATTGTTACATTTGCATAACTAATATCAATTTGAATTTGCCCACGTATATACGTGGTAAGGTAATATTACCTTCTAGACATATAATACAGCCTTAACCAAACCGCTGCTGTTAATTTGTTACTTCGTTACACGAAAACTATTGTACAGATTTTAATTAAATTTCATTCATTTATATATATGGGGATAACTTATAAATTATTTATAATCTATAGATTAAACAGAAACAGAGAAAGAGCTATCATCTTCATAATTCAGAATGGCATAGATATAAAATCTATCTAATAAACATAGGCCTCAGCAGTTACAGGCAACTTACGCAGATATTGGTGACAAAGTTCCAGTCGAATATCACATAAACACGAAATTGCATAGCAAACGTAACGACAATGGTAAAACAACCCCTTACCTTACAAGGCAATGTTAGTTAGGTTAGGTACCTGTTAGTTAGGTATATAATCCAATATATCCACTTTTACAGAAGAAATATATAGAACATTGACAGCAATTAAGAATATCTATTATGTTAATCTAGAAATAATCTTGAAATCCGGATTAAGATAATAATTTTGCATAAAATTCAATAAATATCTGATATTATTTTGACTTAACTTACTTAGGTCATTTCTAAATCACGGTTGGTTTACAACACATTTGGGCAAAGAAAAGCAACAACATTTTTTTTTAATCTTGTCTAAGTAATAATTCTTATCGATTCCATTTACGTGGATGTTTTACGGTATTTATATCTATGTTTTTCTGTCAGGATTGGATAAGTCGGGGCCAGCCATGGATGTCAAGGAATCGGTACTAGAGATGGGCTTAATGCCGATAGGAAGGGAGCATCGTAAGTTATGGGGTCACACGTCGACCCGAACGGAATAGAATGGTGTGTCCAGATTATAGCCTGCCAAAAAAAGGTATTCGATATATCATATATCCAATAGTAGATCTATTGGATATATGCCACTGTTTAAACATAATCCTGTAATCGTCACGCATAGTAAACTGGTGATTGCAGTTGTAAGAGTTTCTGAAAAGAACGCTGCTATCCATTCTCCTGATCCTTCAGCCAGTTTCTAATAACTCAAAGAGGTGGCGCATTTATTTTTTTATTTATGACCACACAAGGTGATTTATATTTATGTTTAACGTTATAAAAACTTCTCAAATGGCTTGTAATTAAAATTCACTCATCGATTCGCTTCAACAAATTATCTAACTAAAACTATTTATAGTTTTTATAAAGAAAGTGAAACATTTTATATAACATCACACGTGTTTCGTATCAATTTAATTGTTCATTTCACACTCGCGTTACGATATACGTGCGTTATGAAACTTCACGCCAATTTGTAATAGTATCTAACTATGACGTTCTCTCAACTACAGTAATCTGTATTTGGTGCGACGACGACTTAAGTATACAATAGCATTAATTTATTTAAAAAGAATTATTAGCAGTAACTCGATAACAACACCGCAAGAGAAAAAAAAATCTCGGAATGATAATCTATACTAATCCATTTGGAAATTGTCGCACAATTACTATTCCGTCCATGGTATAGAAGTTTCGGGCCTAAGACTGGAACACAAACGTTCGTTTTAATTCTGTGTGTCATTTGTTCTGTCAATTGTATGTTTGTAAATTTTACCCGCGACATGAAAATTTATTTCTTAGTATGAGTCGCGTTTTGCTAAAAAAATATAGGGACTTAATTTACCACAGCACCTTAGCTTATTTTTAGACTATTATTGGACTTTCATTTCTAATACTCTTATAGACCATATTTATATTGCTAGTCTGTAAATGATATAATGCAAGCTTCATAAGGAATCTCCGAGTCGCTCAGCATGCCATGTACAGTGAGAGGGTTGTTTTGGATTTCTCTACGAGATAAAATCCAGAATACGGCAAACCCTTAAAGAATTTATGTAACCGACATTACCTATAAGAATAGCTTACGTGTAAATAGTAGACCGCTTTGTTCGATGCTCCAACAACCATTGCGAAAGAATATGTCCTCGAATGGCGATCACGCACCAGTTGGACACAGGGTAGGACCTATCAACTGGATGAGCGACGACATTATAACATTCTCAGAAATATTTTGAATGCAATCAGTAGTTCAATGTGGCATTTTCATGGTGTAGCCTAGAAGTCTACTAGAGTCGATGGGCTAATAAATGGATTAAACCATAAAGTATTTCATCATTTAAGTATAATGAAGGTAAATGTCGGACGAAAGCGTACAATAAAGCCAATACGTCATACGCTCTATGCCCAGCGAAATGCCAACATTATTAATAAGTAACACTTATTCACACGTGCATCAACATCAGCCCAAAAAGCAAGGAGGCCAACATAAATATATCTAACATATTAACAGTAAGCTTTGAAGGTCCGCTGGCGACCCAAACCGAACATGATACGCGCTCCAATAAACATTTCGTAACAATCCCTTAGTCAAACGACCTGCATAGCTATTCGTCTGTATACTGGACAGTTTTTTTCAATACGAACACTCAATTGACATCAAGCACAATAATTTTAGTCTTTGTCAATTATTGAATTGTCATTAAACGCAAACAAAAGTCATCCGGTGATAACATCCGTTCATATATTAGCTGCAACAACGTATGTTTTAACAAACTCTTTCAATTTACGACTGACGTTTCGCAATCACCAATAATAGTTCAACCATATCCGATATTAAACTAGTTCGAGGGCAAATCGTCACGAATCCCAAACATTTACAATATTCGGACTTAAGCAAATTGATAATTCACTTGTTAGAGTACGATTCCGAATGAAAATCGATGTGAGGGACACGATGTTCAGTCAGTGGTCGCCGATCCTCTCTCACCAAGTTAACTAATGACTTAGGAACGTCAAATGGTGCCATTAAAGATTATATATCTGTATTACTGCTGTATTTATATAATACGGAATAATTTACTGATTAAAATAGAAGTCATGGATAGCTTGGCGGTTCACTTTGAAAGTTTATGGTATTGGAACACACCGCCCGATCCGGCTGGGAAGACGAAAGGAACGGTGTGCAACCCCATAAACTGCCTTGCACGTACTTCTCAATGCACTGTGGGCCCGCCACTGATACCCGATTCTTGCATCGGTGGCCTGTTCTGTGGGTTAGTCTTTCCGGTACCATCTCGAGTCGACGCCCCAGCAATTTTCGCTGTTGGAGCATCGCCCTCACGCGGTGAATGCCACTACGGGTGGCAGACTAATCCCCGGTTCAGCTACCCGTGGCCTAGGCTAGAGCGGCATCAGACGCAATTAATAGTTTACCTCCTGTGGTGATGCATTAGATTAATTTAAGGTAAAATGTAAATGTGACAATATATAAGTGCCCCTGCAGGGTTTATAGATAACAAATGATTTTGAAATCAAATTTAAAAACCTCTAAAAACAATTCCAAAACGTACAAAATTAATTATAATAAGGCAATTGCCTTACATTTACAGAAAAATGCCATATATTATAGTGAAACGCTTATGAAATGAGATGTACAAAATATATAAAAGTACAGGTATAAAAAATCGATATAAATCTTAGTTACTACTACTGATAACGGAAACAAAAAGTTTCAATCGTTGATCAGCAATGATTAACATCTACATAATTCTGATAACGTGAAGCACTGATATCATTGCAAATGTAGACTACTGGAATAAGATAAGTCATATGAGAACTTATATGTAATAATAGGACAGTCGTTATACTAATAATAATATTAATAACTAGTAAAATATACTTAATAATGATGATTATAAAACTATACGCGATAAAGCTGTGGCAATTTAAAATAATCTCGTAGGTTGATTCACGTATACTAAAAACAAATCGAGTGCGACAGGCGAAAATAGAAAGCAATGGTCGGAAGAAGCGAGATGTGTGTCGCGACTCGCAGGTGGACGCGAGTGTGGGGCAGCTGAGCGAAAGAGACAGAATCAAACACGGAACTAAATTTACGCAAAAAGAAAAGGGACAGGGCAACCGGCTGGCCAGTCTAACAACATAACACATAGCAACATCTGGCTTTCGAAGCGACTAGAGAAATGTTGATGGTCACAGTAATTAGGAACATGATAACTTTTGGACTCGCATTTTTGGGGAAAATAATTTAAGAGATAAAATTAGGAATTTCAATTAAGCGAGCATATGGGTCGTGTACGGTATCAGCTAAACACATATTGAACAAGGTCGACGCATTGATTATAAAATAGAACTAACTAGCAAGAGGCAAATATTTCTTCAGCTGATATTTGTCTAAATTAAACCCATAGCTCAAATGATAGTTTGGATGCGTGTAATAGAATTAATGTTTACTATGGTACTGTTTCGTCATATCTCCGTAGGCGGGTAATCACATTCTTGCTTCCATGACATTTGGCGCATAGTTGAGGCAAAGGCAGCGATCTGGGGATGCCGCGAGCTTGACTCTTTGAACGTTCACTCACCGCATTCCGAGGAAATAAACAAGACGTTGCGAAAACTACAAGCGTAGTTAAACATTGCTGTTTGTGGTACTGGGAATTATAGTTCGATTTCTGAGAATATATTTCATAGTCAAATATTACGGTAACATTCCATTTTAATCAAATTCGTTGGTAATTTGATCCGATTGTAATTAGTTTCACACATATAATAATCACACAGCTATAATTGCTGTGTGATTATTACACTTTTCATTATTCGTCTCAGCTCAGATACGTCACACTGTTCAGCATAGCCCTTCTCCATAGAGAGAAATCCGCCTATCAACACTAAGACTTAGGCATTATAAGATTTAGGATTATTAACCTCTACATTAGTTAGATATGTAACTTATTAGGTTTAAGAAGTCAGAAGAGTTATCACGTTGTAGAATCAAAATATTGTTTTTAACAATAACATTATATTTTCCCTTTTTTTTTTTTTTGGTGGACTATGGATGCGTCTCGCCCCGCCAAATCGGTCCGGGGTGACGGAAAGGCGGCGCGTGACCCCATAGACCCACCGTAAAACTCCTCTCTCTTCGCCGTGCGAGCGGACCACCGGTAGCCGATTTTTGACTTCGGTGGCCATTATATTTTCCCCTTGGAGTATGAGAGAATCAAACTCATGAAAATATATTGCATAGACAACAATAATAACTAATTATAAAAAGTGATAAGGGAAACACATCAAGATATTGTCTCCCTACAATGTCGATGACACTGTTCATATTTTTATTCTCATGATATAATAATGAATATTCTACTGATCTATGAATAGTATGAATCTAGTGAAGTACCAAGAGTGATATAAAAAAAAATAACTAGAGCATTTTAATCTTGACCTCATTTCTTTTTTAAATCCATGGGCGAAATACGTCATCTGTGAGATGTGCCGCCTTAAAACGTCCATTAAAATTATATCTTACGATGCTGAAACATGTTTTATGAGGATAGAATACAAACGAAAGCGTTACTGAAGCACACACCAATAAATTGTATAAAAGAATGAGGAATGTTACCGAAATAATTTTAGATTTATTGTTACAATATTACGTACACAAAATACATAATCTAATATCATAATATGTCTAGAACTAAAACGCTAGAAAGCTGGCAGTAGGTCCGTCAAGACAGTAAGCTCTTCGAAATCAAACTTGGAATTCAGAACTACGCCGAATTATTCATCTATAACTAATTTCTTTAAATCTTGCTTGCAATGCGTATATTTTGTGGTAACAGCAGCGATATCTGTAATTGTATCTATTACGTGGCCGTGTGCATTAAACACATGTATATTAATTATACATTTGCATAAGACAATGGTTACGCTGAAAATAATGACATACGAGTGTATATTTCACATAGACCAGGCTCAGATCGCGACTATAGACCATTTCTCAATTCACCTAGCTATTACATAAACTCAAATTTGCTCTTAATGCATTTTACCACATCACATATTGCGGTTAAATCAAAATATTCAAATTAAACAAGTGAAGCATTAATAGAATTACAACTTCAGCCCAAATATTCAATGTCTGTGACGACCTTGATTTCGTTTTCATTTGTTACAGCTGTCATTTATAGTGTCGTTATATGAACGAAGCCGATCCAACTTACACAATCGCACAATGCAAATAAACACTTACTGGCTAAAATTTAATATCTGTGAGAAAATTTAATACATACAAGTAATAAATTCTTGAAGAGATCTTGCGTTATGAAAATTTCTATCTCGTATTTAACTTAAAACAAACATAATATAATGTAAATAGTTTCACATAGATTAACATCTGTACGCTTTTCATAATTCCAGAGTTTACTGTTGGCGAAATGGAATAACATGATGAAATTAGAACGCGGTTTAAGCTTTACATTGCAATACTGTTAACGTTACGTTATATTCATAGCGTGGCGATGGATCGGGAACGCAATAAAATCTAAAACATTTGACATTTAGTATGATAAAATATATACATAACGTTAAAATATAAAATAAAACAAGTCAAAGTAAATTTCTAAAATGACACCCAAACAAATTTTATTGAGAGACTAATTCGTAAGGCGTGCAACTATCGAAGACCGGATTCCACAGATCGGATTGTATAGAATGCATTGGAAAACGCATTATGTATGAACGTACACAAATGGTACGAAACTTGTTCGTTTAGAGCGAACAAGCGCCGTGTTGACTTTAAACATAGACAGGTTTCCACAGCGGTTTTTGTACAACGACCGATACCAATATCAATAAACTCGTTTATCTCGTGAAAGATAGCCTCTCCATCGATGGTGCTAGGCCCATTAAAAAGGCCGATACGTGGTAACGTACGAGCAATTACCGAAAGCGGACCCAACACGTTACAAATTACAATGTAAACCTTGCTGATAGATTCGAAATATTATAAACTGGTAGCACGTCGCTGCTTCATACAGATAAATATATACATATTTATATGAAATATTATGTAATTGTTAATTAATGAAATCAAGCATAGCTCATGCTTGATTTCATTAAAATTTAAGTCTAATTAATGAAATGAAACATTTGAAATAATTTTTATTTTCTTTCTTTAGATTATAATTGTTTTCGTAGAGTTTCCTAATTCCTGGCCTAGCGACGGATGTCAAAGAAACGTTCTTGACATCAGTTATAATTATACCCGACCATAATTTGCCAAAAAAGGGATTCCTAATATTCGATTAAAAAGATAGCCTATATCCTATATTAATCAGTGATCACAATATTAATAGAAGATTTTTGATAAAAAATCCAATAGTTTTTGAATTGATTCATTAAAAACCAAAATAAAAAATATTTTTAGTGTCGTAGTAGTAGTAGTCGCCCCGGACCGATTTGGCGGGACGCGACCACGTACATAGACCACCGCAAATAAAAAAAAAATACGGCGACACTGTTGACAGTTTTCTGTATACAGCCGCGGCCCGTTACAGGCACACAAAAAATCAACGCGTGAGCAGTGACAATGTACTGTTGCGCTTCTCCCCCAACATTCCGAGTGGGTTTTGGTTGGTAGGCAACGATAATCATGAGCTTATCATCAGGTATGTTGCTTGCTCATTTGCCACCAAAAGAAATAAAACAAAAATATAAAACATTTTCTCTATATAAGTAAAACAGTTGATGTCACGAGTTATTAATAACTTGGTATTCCATTGTCAATAACCAGTAGCCGAAAACGTACACGACCATATGAATCTCGCTTAAAAATTTATGAGGCGTGCTTCAGTACCAAAACATAATGCAATTAATGACGCGATGCGATCATATTACACTTGTTGCGCAGTTTAAATGGCAGGTAACTAATTATAGTTATGTATGACAATCGCAACATGTGTACTTTAATAATATATATGTAATATAAATATTAGGTATTATAGTTCAATCTTTCGCCGTAACAGTAATAGACTTCTCGATAAATGAGGGTGGGCAGATTGGCGATCGCAATGAGGTGTTATAGAACGTTTCTTTACAAGTTTTTGTGTGGAAAAATTTATATCTTTTTTATTTTCCTTATTAGTCTTTTGAGTGTAGTCAAAACTTTAATTTCCGCATTAATTCGTAACGAGCCCATTTTTTGGGTGTTACCCCTATATTTTTAGATATAAAATTATATTCAAAAATAAAAACCCGTGTATTTTGTTGTGCCGAGATCGATAAAAAGCTTAGGACATGTATGCGTAAGGACATTTAAAAAAACAAATGGAAGGTTTTGATATCCAAGCCACAACACTGAGTTCCCTCTAAGCACTAGTCATTGATACTTATTACTACAACTTTCTTTACTCTCATACTTGTTTAGTAAATCCCACACGCTTGCAAAACGAATATCTACACGAATTATTATAACAAGAGAAATATATGTCTGTCTGCGTATTATACACTGTGTCTGCGTAGACAATAAAACGGAACGGCGTTAGAATTGAATGACACGTGCCAAAAAGGAGTTCGCATGCCATCGGACATAGAATCCAGTTTACTAGACGGGAATAGTCACACCACGGCCTGGCCTGGCGGCCGTCCATACATGTTTTATATTCTAAAAAGTCACAACTCCACTACATGTTTAACGCAATTTTCAATCTTATTTATTATACATTTAGGTGCTTTTTCGTTTGAACACATCTGTAGATATAGGTCGGGACACTGATCCCGGGACAGATATAAGTTGCGTCTGCGCCGGTCCTTACGTAATTTTTGGTTGACGATGAACTCAATACGTCACCGCCATGCTTCCGCAAGACGAATGACTATTTCGTATGTTCCTATTGTAAATCAAATGCACAAAAGATACAGTTCTTACGACCTTGCAGGCGTGAATAGGACACTACCATTTGTATTAATAGAAGCAACCATTAGATGGGCTCCCATTACTTTGATGCATTGATTGCTTTGACAGCATTTGAACTTTATTTTATAAAACTGTTTAAAGTGCTGCAGATAAAATCACCATTATCATCATCTAGGCTTGTATATGCCCCACTATTGAGCTCGAGCCTCCTCCATAATGGGAGGGAAATTGGTCGGATGGGTTGGTATAGGGTTTTGTTACGAGTTTTCCTTCTCTTGCATAGATGTTATGTTTGTTTTATATACCTTAATAGTCTCTTACTATCACCCAAGGGTAAGATAGGGGGTGGTGAGCTGTATTCTTACTCTATCACTACACAGAAGATAAAATATTAAATAGAAATCATTTAACACAAACCGTATCAAGGACCATGGCTCAATTCGGGTAGGCAAGTATTTTATTTTCTATCCAAAACATAACTGGATTTATGACTGCCAACGATATATTTCTTGGGAATTCATATTATTTTTTCTGACGCAGTTCAGTTCAGTTGCGGATATATAAATAAGCCAAGTCAATATATAAATGCGTGACTGCTGTTAAAATGACTAACTGTTTAGAGACATTTGCGTCAGGATGCGTTAGTGTTAGGGATTTTTAGTATGTCCGTACTGTGACGGCGAAAGAATACAATTCACCCTATCTTGGATATTGTTAAACACGACTAAGGGATGTCCGGTACATAACATTTATGCGAGAGAAGAAAAATTTGAAATATATCTGTTTACCAAGCCAATTGACGATCTTGGTATAGAAGGTCAGTTTTCCTCCTATTGTGTGGAGAAGGCTCGAACCTAATTCTCGGACGTATTTGCCTTGACATTAAATAAACACATCTTACCCGTGTAGTGCAATTACCCCTATCTTACCCATAGGTAATCGTAAGAGACGACTAAGGGATATAAAACGCATATAACATCTATGCAAGAGAAAGAAAACTCGAAACTAAATACATACATACATACATATCATCACGACATATCCCTTGCAGGGTAGGCAGAGAGAACAGAGTGCCAGAGAACTCTATCTTTGCATACTTCACTCGCTTCCTCAACATTCATAATTCTCTTCACACACGCTCGCCGATTTCGGAGACACTTAACTCCACCTGACCTGATCTGACTGATCTGGTCTAGGTAGGTTAGTCTCGGTCTCCCCGGTACCTACATCCTTCCACTTTCGCATTGTATATCTTCTTAACCAGACGTTCGTTCGGCATTCTTTCCACATGTCCGAACCATCGGAGCATTCCCTTTCGCACCTTTACACCAATACTCTCTTTCATACCTACTCGCTCTTACGTCGTCGTTACGAATGCGGTCGGTCAGCCTTACTCCACAGATTTTCTGCAGAGATCGCATTTCGACCGCATTAATTTTACTTTCATACTCTTTTCTGCATACCCAACTCTCGCTTCCATACTGTTGGGACAAGCACTGCGTTATGTATTGCTATACGTGCCTTCTGGCTGAGGTGGTGGCTACCGAGAAGTTGCCCCAACGCTCCGTTCACTCTATTTCCCGCATTCACTCTTCGCTCTATATCAGTGATGTACCTTCCATCTCGGCTAAATCCACATCCAAGATATACAAATTCATCTACTTGCTCTAGTACATCATTACCTATTGTTACTCTTACATCTGTTCTGGCTTCATCTCTTTCAAAGACCATTATTTTGGTTTTGTTCACATTCACGCGTAGACCCTCGAAACTAAATCCTATACCAATACGTCTGACCAGCGTGGTATAGTAAGTCAATTTCCCTCCTAGTGTGGAGGAAGCTCGAGCTCAACAGTGGGACATATATGAGCTGAGATGATGATGATGATGATGATGAAAAAAACACATTCCCTTAATAACTATTTTCTTGAAGTGAAAAAGTCAATATTTCTTCCTCAAGCCTGTTGTATGAAATTTACTGAATACTGGAAAGATCTGGTGGGATTAGTTCCATTTAAAAAAATATATGCATCTTATTACTAAGCACTAGCCTCATCCACATAAAGAAAATTAGTATCCACGGAGAAGAACAAGTGGTAATGAATTGCATTCTTACTTCGTTACCACACAGAAAACTGATATCTGCTTTCATTCGTTAAGCAATTGTTAGAATATGATCTTTAAATAAAAGTAGAGGAAGTTCTTTACATTTTGGATGTCCATTTGGATTTGAAGTTCTTCAATAAATCTTCCATCACCGTATATGTAGTTGTTTTTATCAAAACAAATCTGGCGGACTCAAATACAGCAAAGTTAACGTTTTCAGTCCGATTTCTTAAATAATATGTAGGAATATACATTTATGTTTAGATAACATCTAGATAGATAGCTTCGAAAGACACCCATTTAGCTCACGAGGCTATTCCAAGAATATTAAAAATATTTATAATAGATAAAGTTAGTATTAAAGTCAAATATATTGATACAAGGCTATGTAACGAATTAGCACATGGTAGCTAAAAGGTGCTTGATGAAGTGGCCTTTTGAGTGAGTATCGTGATCTCTCTATTAGGGAGTAAGAACAGCGAGGACGACGTACAAACATTTCGTAATATATTATGAAAACTACATTGCGTTATATTTTGTAGTAAAATTTCGTTGTTACGATTACTATAATGTTTTTAGCTTTACTGAAACATGAAACATACTGGTAAGCTGTAGATACAAAACTACTAAAACGTTTTCTATCTAGTATATATCAGATCTAGTTATGGTTTGGGACATATTTTCATTTCAAATATTTAATAGTTTCCGTAACTGATACGGAGTTCTATAATATCTCTACTCTATACTTTGCAAGACAGAAGGTCAACATAAACATTTCCCCGATCTGTGCAGTCGTACTTAAACTTAAGTATGATTCTACTTAAGTTTATTTAGCTATTTGCAACGCTCTCAAAAAAGCAAGCTAATGCACAAGTTACTTTTCAAAAATATCTATATTGCACTAGGTTTTATTATAATATTGGAAGACTTCCTTCGATTTACACAGGATCTTATCAACAGACCCTGGCATGAGGACTTTTTAAAACAAAAAAAAAGAAATTTCCCAAACCAGTACAACCGTCTTCAAGTAATCAAGTAAGATACATAAAAAAAAGAAAAATATTCTGAGGGATTGAGAACCTCCTCGTGATTTGGAGACGTTTAAAAATACATCATTCCATTTGTGATATTAAAAAAAAATAACGTTGACAACCGTATATCGAGAAGCAGAGAACGGCAACACTTATGCTACATTAAAATTATTTATATCAGAAATTCACAGAATTACATTGGTACTTGTATAAGAAAGTAAAAGCTTTACAATTATCTTTTCCTTTTAAAGAAAGATCACTCCCGCTACATAATAAAAATACAATCTCTCGAATATAGACTTCGTAAAACGAACTAAACGTTTGTCATGACGGGAGAATGATGTGAGAATACACGGAAATTCGTGAAAACCCGTGAGATCGGGAGAACGGGTACATTATTCCGAGTCTGGGTATAATTTGTGTCCGATACATGTTTATGAAGGGCTCTGTCTCAAAAGGATTCATTTCTTAGCGATTGCAAAACTGCCTGACAAATGCTGAAAAATTAGGCATTTGGGGGACGTATGTCCAAAATCCAAAAGCGAACGTTGATAGGCTGATTGATAGGATAGGTGAATGCGTGGATAGAAAATTACAATTTGTCTGGCCTCTGTATTGAAGTTATCTTAAATTGCAACTATAAACTGCACATTCGCTTATCTTACTGATATGACACGATATAGAGAAGAAACAAGACCACTTGTAAGTAGTTTCTAATTAAATCTGTTGCAGGTCCTGAGACCATTAAAAACGTTTCCCAGGATTTCTTGAAGGTACAATTTTGGCCTACCTAGACCAGATTGGTCACGTACTGAAGGAAGGTGGAGTCAAGAGTCTCCGAAACCGGCGAGCGTGTATGAAGAGAATTATGAATGTTGAGGAAGCGAGTAAAGTATGCAAGGATAGAATTCTCTGGCACTCTGTTCCCTCTGCCTACCCTGCAAGGTATATGGCGTGATGATATGTATGTATGTATGTACAATTTTGGTGTCATCTATGAAAACGGTGTATGCAAGGAGCTACATCGTGGTTGTAATGTATCAATTCTCGATGGAAGACTGATTAGAACACTAAAGTATGTGTTCTTTCCGAGTTCGTCAACATAAATACAATATCTACAATTAAATTATTGTTAAGGTTATAACTTTGGATATGAGTTGGACATAACCTTTTAAGTGTAGAACCATTTTAGTAGCGTTGCGTGGGTACGGGCGTTCACCTAGTCCCTGACTAATACAAACATTTTTGGACCTCTTCCAAAAACAGTAAGTTGTTCATTCTCGATACAGTAAGATACATACGCAAAGCGATATATTTTTTCGACAAAAATAACATCAGTTAATATTTTGAGTGTTTTAAACTCTGATTAAAATGAAGTTTGCTTATTAATTAGATAGCATGCTGCCTCCTGTCTCATTGTCTCGAACGGTTCAGGGGTTTTCCAGGCATTATTTTTTTAGAAACAAATTACGGTACAGTCATTATCTGGCAAAACCGCCCGGAGATGCGCAGGAACTACGCGCGACGTGCAACCGTATAACATGCTATGGAGAGGTAAGTACACTCTCCGAGTCCTGGTCTTCGGCGGTACGTCCAGCGTGTGTCCTATGAAAAAATTATTGACATCTAAAACTAGTAGGAACGTATTCCTAATTCTGTAAACTTACGAAATGTAATAAAAGAAAAACTCTAAACATATAACAGATTCAATCAGTCCAGACGTAAATAGCTAATAATATATAAATGTTGGACTAAATACATTGAGGATGCAAAACAATGAGAATAACAAAAAACAGATCACCGAATGGCGCGATAACGTACTAGAGATAATGAGATATCAGTCATTAAATAGCTGTAATAAAAGTGCGCAAAAAAAAAAGTAAACAAAGACATAATCTGAACAGGGAAACAAAGACCCAAACAACACCTGTAGCATTAACAGTTAAGCTATCTACCACGCCAAATGACGTGGATCCTATTCCCATGTAGAAAAATAATTTCATTAAATCCACAAATTTTTGTTCCCAGTCTGGATGCAAAATACGACCGTTGATTATTATTTTCTTCTCCTGCTCTTATCCTAATTACTTGGGGTCGGCGAATTATGTATTAGTACATAATGAAAAAGTTTGATGACCGGCCGCCTATCCGACGTCAACCATCCTTGGTAACATAATTGTTGAACAAACGGCAGTGATCATGGTCACGGGAGGATTAAAGTGTCTTACATCCAATACGTCATTGTTATTAAAGAAATTTATATCTACCTATAGGATATTAAAATTTGACCCACATTTCTAATACTAATTCATTGCCAGTACAAAATGAAAATAATTCTATATACAAAATTTTATATTGTTTATGATCTGTTATTATTAAAAATGTAACACATTTAATTTATGACAATTATTATCGTGGCAATTTACAATTTAAGAAAAACTATTCAGCTACGAGTACATACCGGATCGGAACACGGCCACACTGAGAAAACGTCGGGAAATTAAAAATCAAATACAAACGCGATAGAATCCGTAAAAATAGTTTTATTTCAAATGTGTAAACATTAGAAATTAATAATTAAAAACTTTTATAACATAATAGAGTACAATAAATATTGAAATTCAAAGATAAATATTTCGGAATCCATCTTGTTAGTTTACAACTGCCCTTGAGTATTTATCATTGTGATCATTTTTTTATCTGTACCTATAGATAGATGTATCCAACAAACAAGTAACAAATATGTATGTAATGTCATCATAATTTTCCTATCACAATAAGTATTAATAGACGCAGCATGTCTTCTTTCTATAGTTAGAGGTAATAGAAATATTTCATCTTCTATCTCTGAGTTAGCATAGGGAAATCTGAATAGCTACCAAGGAAATTTTCTATAAATCTATATTTATCTCATTTAAATGAGGTTTGATATCAAAGAGCAAAGTCTTTAGTCAATGATTAACATATCCATTTCTACACGACTGATTTTGAATCCATTATTTTTGTAAATATGGCGGCAATCTATTACTCCGCATGTGTGTCTCTAATTTGGACTGGTTAGGTAAATTCATCTAGGGAAACTTAAGGGCGACGTGGGATCTCGTCGACGTCTTGGCATACTTGTGGCACCTGTCAACAGGCTTTACCGCATTTGGCGAAATACCCTCAGCCAATACATCAGTCACCGCCTCGGTCTGCGGCTCTATGCATCGTTGGAGAATCAGGGTCTTGCTTTCGTTCCATGAGAGCTTTTCTCTTTTAAAATAATAACATATATATTCTTCTGAGGCCAATACCAAATTCAGTAACGTGTGTACAATGTAATGTTTCTATAATTAGCGTGCAACCTAAGTGACCTTGATGCTGAGGAACGTTTCATTGAGATGTCACAGTGTTATCTGATAAAACGACGATGAAAAATTGTATGTGTATGACAAAAAACAAGTTTAGAGCAAAATTTTACAATGGAGAAACGAGATTAATGAAAAATCAGATTATTTGATAGCGTCGCACTATATTATCTCCAAGAGGTTGGCAGAGGCAAATCAAGATAACGTAACGGCACCAGTGTCTTTAGCCTTTAGGTGGACGGAGAAGGATTCAAGAAGAGCATTTTTTGGTAGATAAGCGGGTTAATTTCGCTCACTTGAGTCTGTAATGCAGCAATGCTTTAAACCAGCAACTTTTGAATATTGAAATATTTATATATTTCTATATATTTAGAATCTCGGCAACGGCACCAGTTATTTCCACGAGATTTAGTATGCAAGAGGTTTCTAGGACGATAAATCAATCTAGCTAGTTTTCATCTATATAAATCGTTTTGTTAGTATTTTAATCAATGGAAAATATAATATACAGGTAAATTTGGTCACTGTTATCAAGAATTCAAATTGGCCAATCGAACAGTCTAATTCAGATATGTCCGGTTTGATCGTTAGTTTTCCTTTTCTTATTATTGTCCCTTTTTTAAATTTTTCAAAAAAAGTTATTACTAAAAAAAAAAAGAAATACCCAACTAAGCTCGGTCGTCTAGATATTTTTGTATCGTATTCGAAATTATAGCTATTTATATGGCAAACAGATAACATCAGATGGCTGAATAACTTATACCTAGAGCCCTAGCACCTTACACTGTAGAAAGTAGTCAAGTCACTGGAGGCAGTAGAATGTATATTGGTTGAATAGGAAAAATAATCAAAACAACAGCGATTTAATATTACATAAACTAGACTATAGTCTATCTAATCTAAGAAGTGCGCTTTGACAGCTGTCGGAGTAAGTTGTCTAGGTATGTGAACCAAATAATCGCTATCGAAAATATTCGATTTTACTGAGAAATCGATATTGATTCTTTATAATTAATAATGCCGAACGAACGTCTGGTTAAGAAGATATACAATGCGAAAGTGGAAGGATGTAGGTACCGAGGGAGACCGAGACTAACCTACCTAGACCAGATCGGTCAGGTACTGAAGGAAGGTGGAGTCAAGAGTCTCCGAAACCGGCGAGCGTGTATGAAGAGAATTATGAATGTTGAGGAAGCGAGTGAAGTATGCAGAGATAGAGTTCTCTGGCACTCTGTTCTCTCTGCCTACCCTGCAAGGGATATGGCGTGATGATATGTATGTATGTATGTATAATTAATAATCGGTTTATTTTTTATTTTTCAAAAAGCTGATGAATAAATTAAGTGCTAAATTAGTACTAAACAAATTTAATTATTTCAGCATAGAATCTATTCATCATATTTAGTAGGATTAAGTTAATTAAAAACAAAAACTGGATTAAAAATAGCTATTTATGTATTAAGAATTACTACTATTACTTGAATTATCAGCGTCGCGAACATTAATAATTATTTCCTCATCAATCAAAGTGTCGAAATGTACATCTCTGTCAAAATCTCTTTTCGATTAATTGTATTATTCTAAAATTTTACCGATTATTTGGATATTCGTGAATTGGAAGTTGTATAGAACGTAATGACGTGACATTGTTAGGTCGTCAATAACAATTACTATTTACCATGTTATTTTTATTTTAAATCGTGCGGTGAAACACAGAATTGATGCGGGATGGATGAAATGGCGGCAGGTCACGGGTACAACATGCAACCCCAAAGTACCCCCCTAAATTAAAGGGTAAAATATATAAAACCCTAATAAGACCTGCTGTACTGTATGGATCAGCATGTTGGGCGACAAAAGCGACGGATGAGAGACGACTGCATGTAGCGGAGATGCGAATGTTGAGATGGATGTGTGGTGTGACGAGATTGGATAAAATAAGAAATGAGCATATAAGAGGAAGTTTGAAAGTAGCGTCAGTGACGGAAAAGTTAAGGAGTGAAAGGTTAACGTGGTATGGACATGTGATGAGACGGGATGAAAGTAATGTTGTGAGGAAAGTTTTAAATATGAATGTTGAAGGCTTTAGGTGTAAAGGAAGACCAAAGAAAAGATGGATGGACTGCGTGAGGTATGACATGGATAGACAGGGAGTGACTGCAGAGATGACGTCTAATGGAAGAAGATGACATATTGCGTCGACCCCAAGGGTTGGGATGGGAGCAAGATGATGATGATGATTAAATGCTAAATTTCAGTAATTTGAATAACAAGGTTGTGTCATCGTTTAACACAATTCTAACTGCAAAGTTTGAAGTATTAAGCCTATAACAATGGGTAAACATTGTCGGGTAGATGGCGCATGTCACCTTAAAGACGTAAATATGATACGAAGCGAAATTTGCATGTCCTACAATGGTTCACGGTGGTGTAGTGGCAGCACGATTGGGCCGGAATCTAGGCGCGGGTTCGAATCCCGCTTGTGACATCATTTTTCGCTTTGTAATCGGGTTTTATAAATAATTAAGCATATTAAATGCTAAATTTCAGTAATTTGAATTATCTTCTTGTCAGACGTTTACTTCACATTTTATTTCCTTTTGTTGTGTGTGGCTTAGTTGTTTCTGATGTTTACGTGTATATTACACATTTGAAATAAAACTATTTTTATGTATTCTATCGCGTTTGTATTTAATACTCAATTTGACACGGGGGACCTCCCGTGACCATGAACGCTGTAGTGTTTGAAACGTCGGGAAATAGGAATCAAACACAAACGCGATAGAATCCATAAAATAGTTTTATTTCAAATGTGACTTAGTTATTAGCCGCAAATGGCTATGATTATACTTGGTGAGTGCTAATGGCTCTCAACCCGATCTTACTTCACAAATTCTCGAACTTAACCTCATTTTATGGCGTTGACGGAGTAAATTCGTCATCTATATACAACAATATTTACGTTCAAGGAAGGGTTTTGATATAATATATTCGAACTTCCTCATCATACAAACATTACTGAACGAAGGAAAATCATTAAATGGTTTATCAGCAATTGTATCAAATACCTCATTTTTAATAGCGAAATATTCAGGATTTCTATTGTATTTATACTCACTCAACTTGATAAAGAATATTGCCAAGAACATACCTGTAAATAAAAAAGAACGTTTAGATTTATTAAATTATATTTAACATAAGAATTCAACATAAGATTTTTTAAGAAAATTTTTTTAAACAGACAATATCCTGCACTCAAGAAATAATCCTTTTATTGCGGGCAACTTAGCAAAGATATTTTTTTTTGTTTGGGTAGTCCCATCCTACCACACATTCCCACCATTGTAACTCCTGTAACTCAGGATCCACAATGGTCACCATAAATGACACCGAGGTTTGATCCTCAGGCAGTCCTGGGAGATGACTTTAATTGTCTTGGAACCCGCAACAAATTTAATTAGAAAAGTTAAAGAGGGGAGGAGTTGGAAAAGAGTGATTCTACTTCCCTCCCAGGCAAAGTGGGAGAGAGAAAGCAATATTTACTAGTCAGCCAATAGGTAAAGGAGTGTACAGCTACGATAAGCGTAGCAGAAAGGCATCACGGATAAGGGATAACTTAACGGGGCCTAAATGTGGGCCTATAGGATATATTTAACGGACAAAAATTACACCCAAATTCTTAACAAGAATTCGGGGATCGCACAAACTTTTGCGTGAGAAACAAAGCCACGACACCTGGCACTATTGGCCGGTGTCTTAACCATTACGCAATCCATCCAGTCAAATTTAATAACTGAAAATGAGAGGATACCCGCGAGGGTATACCGCCGGGCGGGCCACCGAAGACAAAGACCAGGTATCGGTAGCCCGCTCGCTCGACGTAGAGAGGTACATGTAGGGCGGGTCTATGGGGTCGGGCGCCGCTTCTTCTGTCGCCCCGGACGGATTAACGGGCCGTGACAATTCCACAGCCCGCCGCCAAAAAAAAAGGTGAACGGCTAAAGGTAAATAAACAATATTTGCTTCTCTTACATTAAAATGCCGGGAAGGAAAAATAATAATTGCACGATGACACCATCGTATTATCTAAATTACTAGATTTTTATAAAGACTCATTTTATGAACGAAAAATTATTGTCGTTGGTATATAATGTTGCAAGAATAGCATATAAGTTAAAGCACATTTCGTACAAAATTCGAGGTTAATATAAGCCATGCACCTGAAGGTATACGTGCCGAGACGAGAAAGTACAAGTAAACGAGAAGAAAGTGCGTGAACGCAAAAACAACCATACGACTGTTTGGTTCGGAATTCAGTACGATGGGGCCACCGTTGCCACCGTGCGACCATAATATTAAATGTTTTTTTTTTTTAATACGCAAAGGTATCATAACGGTTGGCTGTATGTTTATACGTTTGCCCTGTGTGAAGAAAGCATTTTGTTTTTATAAATCACAAACTATACATGTCCCTTTTTATAATGTTCAGACCGTATTAATTATATTTCAAGCGAATCCATTTTGTTTTTAGACAACTGCATAAATTGATTTGGTATTCGAATACAATCAGAAATAAAATGAAGAAGTTATTAGGTATCTATATAAAATTGGTTTTTAAAGGTATTTTAATATCATGATATATTAACTACTAAATTGTATGATTTTTCCTCTTACCGCCCACGTGGTGACGGGTCAATACTATAATATAATAACAATATGGCATCACTCCTTAATTTCTAGTGAAAGGTGGAAAAACCGGCTGAGGGATCACTACTACGAGAATGGCTTCCCCATAATTTTAGTGATCCAGTGCTCACTGGTCAAATAATAACTCCAACTACGATCAGGGTAAGAAAAATTGGACTAATGAAATATAATATAAAATATAACTACTTTCATGGTCACGCGAGGATAATTCGCCCGTGATCATAAACGGTGTTAAGTGTTTGAAACATCAGGAAATTAAAAATCAAATACAAATGCGATAAAATCCGTAAAAATAGTTTTATTTCAATTATACATATAATACTCGCGTAAAAATCAGAATTAATTTTGATAATTGATACTTAGGATTCGCAACATATATATCCTTCAAAGATTGAGTTTCCAAAATCACTACTAATTCTACTACTATATATCAAAGATGAAGACTCATACACAAATACATACCACGTACCAACACACAAAAGATGTTCAATCTACTCATTATAGAGACCGAATTATTTATCCACAATACGATCTGAAAACACCATACATCAAGATCCAACAAAATAAAAACTCAAAATAAATTAGAGTTCTCTACAATTTTTCTACATATTCTAAAGCAAGACGTAATCTAAATCCCTGTATAAAAAAGGTTATGTTTGTATTATCAGAGTAAGATGAAAATGTACAAATATTATATCTTAATCCATGAAAAAAAAAATTAACAAAAATTGCAAATTTGTCAAAGCATAAATCACCAAGATACTTTAAACCAGGCCGTCCAACCATTTATAATTACATACTTGGTATCACCAAGTATTCGTATTTCGTTAATAAATTTTAGAAAAATAATAAAAAAAAAGGAAAGTATATAACATATTAAACTTGGTAGCATATAAAACTAGTCATAAAAAAAAACTTTTTAAACTTAATAAAGAAGTATTCAGAGCAAAACGTTTTTATTATACGTTTAATTAATTATATTTAGAAACTTGACACAATCACTGTAGCGGTACTATAATTATTATCATTCCCCTGCCCTTATCAATAAGTTACATATATAGAATGTTGAACATGTATTGACAGGGCCATATGACAATGATGTTCATTCATCCAAACGATGATAATGATTTATAATTATTCCCTACTAGCTTCTGCCCGCGGCTTCGCCCGCGTAAAAGGTTACTTTCGTAAAGTTTTTGATCCCCTATTTTTATTTTTGACCGTCGGTAATACAGTGCAACGGTATTACAATACTCAGGGTTGGAACTTCATTACTGGACTGCTAGATGGCGTTTGAGAAGCTAGATTTTGAGATTATTTGACAAATATTTTTTTATTTTTCATATAAAAATTTTGATTTTTTTAAAATAAAAAGTATCCTATGTTACTTTTAATACCTCCAAGAATATGTGTACAATGTTTCATGATGATCAGTTGATTAGTTTTAGCGTGAAAGCGTAACAAACAAACTTACATTCACATTTATATATTAGTAGGGATTGTATCTGGTTTGAATCATTCCGTGTGGTAACGGAGTAAGAATAAAATTCACTACCCCATGTCTTATATGTGGGTGATCGTACGAGACGACTAAGGGATATAAAACGCATATAACATCTATGCGAGAGAAGGAAAACTCGAACCAAAATCCTATACCAACACGTCTGACCAGCGCGGTATAGTAGATTAATTTCCCTCCCATTACGGAGGAAGCCCGAGCCCAACAGTGGGACCTTTATGGGCTGTGATGATGATGATGATCTGGTTTGAATCTAGTTATAATAGAAAGTTTAATCAGATTTTGCTAAATATCGTTTACGACTATTGGCATTTGAAAACAGCAACTTCATCATCATCATTTCAGCTCATATATATATATCCCACTGCTGGGCTCGAGCCTCCTCCATATTGGGTGGGGCATTAAGCTACTATACCACGCTGATCAGACGTATTGGTATAGGATTTTTTTTTACTCTTGCATGTTACATGTTCGGGTCCTTTAGTCGGCTTTTACGATCACCCACGGATAAGAAAGAGAATGACAAATAGTATTCTTACTCCGTCACCACACGGAAAACAGCAACTTAAAAAGCATATTATTTTAATTTTAAACTTGACATTTATGGGTAATCATTCCTCATACCCCCATGTAGCTACAAAGTAAGAATATCTTATTGCCTGTAAGTCGTAAAAAGAATACATTATTGTTTATGACAAAAAAGGCCGCATAGAGTTGTGTAACAAAAAAAAAATAAAACGAAATGGAACTAATACTAAAATAGTATTATAATCTTATTTAATTGTTTATCTATTAGTGGGAGTAGAACCTTTGCTTTGACTGACTATGGCCTTGAGTCGTAAGCATTAATTCGATTATGCAAACTGATCTTCTAGTGCCCCAGTTTTGAATAACACAACAATGTAATAATAATGTTCCAACCATAGGAACTAACACTTTCGATTTTAATACTCAAATGGCTTCAATAAACATTGCATTATGTTACTAATTAATAGTATTATCGTAATAATGAATCACGTGCGATTTACACAGAGTAATATTTGAAACCGCATTCGCAACGACGACGTAAGAGAGCGAGTAGGTATGAAAGAGAGTATTGGTGTAAAGATGCGAAAGGGAATGCTCCGATGGTTTGGACATGTGGAAAGAATGCCGAACGAACGTCTGGTTAAGAAGATATACAATGCGAAAGTGGAAGGATGTAGGTACCGGGGGAGACCGAGACTCACCTACCTAGATCAGATTGGTCACGTACTGAAGGAAGGTGGAGTCAAGAGTCTCCGAAACCGGTGAGCGTGTATGAAGAGAATTGTGAATGTTGAGGAAGCGAGTGAAGTATGCAAAGATAGAGTTCTCTGACACTCTGTTCTCTCTGCCTACCCTGCAAGGGATGTGGTGTGATGATATGTATGTATGTATGTAATATTTGAAACCAACGTGTGAGAGTAAGTATAGCTGTGTGGTAGTGACTACGAATACTACCAACCTTTACTTTGCTCGTGGATGTCGTAAACGATTAAGAGCTTTATTTTTATCTAGGCGAAGTTCATCTGATCCTCTTTGGTTAACAATTATATTTCCAAGCAGCGTTGACGTCATAAAACTATTGCTAATAACTTTTGTAATATGTACGAGTACATAATGCGTCAATCCATGTCATTGGGAGAAGAGCAGGAGAATGATGATGTGTGAGAGTAAGTATACAATTTATCAACCCTCTAACACGTTGGTGGTATCGTAAATACGGTCGATGGCCCTGTACGGCGCACCGGTGTGGGCGGGGTCCCTGACCGTCCGACTCAGGGCTCTTCTGTGGCGACCACAGAGGGCCATGGCGGTCAGGGCCATATGCGGGTACCGCACGGTGTCGACGGAGGCAGCGTGTCTGTTGGCCGGGACCCGTCCATGGGACCTGGAAGCGGAAATGCTCGCCGGTTTGTATCGGCGGATGTTGGGGGTGCGAGCGGAGGGCGGTCTGGTCTCGTTGAGGGAGCACACCGCTTGGCGCGTCGACGCCCGCCGCGACGTCATTGCCCGTTGGGCAGTCCGGCTGGAGAGGCCTCGGTTCGGTGTGCGGAACGTGGAGGCCTTCCGGCCGGTGCTGATGCAGTGGCTAAAACGGCGGCACGGGGTGCTCTCCTTCCGACTGGTGCAGGTTTTGACGGGGCATGGATGCTTCGCCAAATACCTGCACACGGTCGTAAGGAGGGAGAGTACACCGTCCTGCCACCACTGCGATTGCGACGAGGACACGGCGCAGCATACGCTCGAGGTTTGTGCCGCTTGGTCAGAGCAGCGTCGTGAACTCGTCACAATCATCGGTGCTGACCTGACGCTGCCGACCATCGCCAGGGCGATGCTCGACAGCGTCAGGAACTGGGACGCGGTCGCATCCTTCTGCGAGGCAGTAGTCTCGCGGAAGGAGGCGGCGGAGCGCGTGCGCGAGGAGCGTCTCCTCGACGACGCGAGCCGCCGCCGGCGACTGGGGCGGCGCAGGCGCGATTACCTGCGCCTGATGCCGCCCTAGCCGAGGCCGTGGGTGACTGGATCGGGGAATTAGTCCGTCACCCGCCGAGAGGCCGACCGCGTGAGGGAAGACCGGCATCCTACCCGAGGGGGGGACGTCGGTCGAGGAGAGGGTACTCCTCAGGGGTATTCTGTCGGGCCAACCACTGACGTCAAGTCACTCTGCTCCAGTGGTTGGCCCAACGACGAAGGCGACGTCACGGGTGGGTTACGGGTGTGCGTGCTTACGCCCCTCTGTCACCCCGGACGGAGTGGTGCGAGGAGTGTGCCGAGCGTAACCCGCCCCCAAAAAAAATGGTGGTATCGTAAATGATGAAGGGAATATATGCAGATAATATTTATGCAAGGGAAGGAAATCCCTTAATAAAAACCCTATACCAACGCGTCTCAAAGTTCCCTTCTATTGTGCACGAGCCCAGCAGTGGAACGTATATGAGCTGAAATGATGATAAATCTTTAAAGTGTTGAGTAGATTGGTAAAATATTTACAATATTTTACAATTTTATGATTTTCTTTTGAAGAATCATAGGTTAGTTTATGACTGATCAGTCTAAGAACGTTCCTTATTGGACATAGCATGTTTTCAATGACGGTGGTGCTGCCCATTCTTCTAGTACTTCCATTTTTGTTCTTTTTTTTGGGACAGACTATGATATAATGACACTCCATCCAATCTGTTTACGACTCCTACGGTAAAATCTTGCATGGTATGATACTTTTGAAGGAGGAGAAATAGGGTGGGGGCATAGAGACACAATCCTCCTTCACCTCAGACGGATGGGTTAATCACGAAAAGTATCCGGTCTAATATAAATGGAATAAAAGTCCAATGTCCTGCCCTCCAAGCACATACCCCGCACAAACCGCCCCAGGCGGTGAACGACGTGTAGCCCCATTACCTACTGTACACGTACCTCTATCGATATTTGGACAGGTCACCGAGCCACATATCTAGTAAAATAGATAACAACGTTTCCATTTCTATTTTAACTAAAAAGTACGTACAAAAATTTGGCAAGCGACATAGGAAGTGTGCCAATAGATAGCTATGACGTGACGAAATGTACCCATAGTTTTCTAACACAACACTTTTGTATTCGATGAAATCGATTGCGGTATATCGATTTAATTTAATACAATATTAGATTCGGTATTGATTGATATTTTTATGTGGTGACGTAGTAAAAATATGTGTTACACTTTTTCCTCTCCCTTGGAGATTGTAACAGACTCCGAGAGAAGAAAATATCAAATTAAAACCCTTAATTAAACCCTAGATGAGATTTTTTTATCGATATAATTCATCGCGTTGTGGAAAGGAGGCAAAAGCACCCATAGTAAAAGAAATAAATTCTGAGAACATACAAAAGCTGTAAAACATGAGTTTCTACTTAACTAGGCAAATTTGAGTATATTGAAAGTTTAATAAAATACATATTTATTTATTTATAGTGTAAAGAATAAAAAACACCATTAACGAATCATATAAGTTCAAACTCAAGGGGTTTACTAGTAGTCATTCAAGAGTAGCGCCACGCATCTCTTACGCTCATCGTCATCGTCAATAAGTTCCGTGGTACTAAATTACTGTATTGTCTTACAGGGTACATATACTTAAACAATTTCATATCAATACGACTATTAGAAGTAGCTTAAAATGTACTTGAAAGATTTGAAATAAAACTTTTTTTTTATATATTCTATCGTGTTTGTATTTGATCTTTAATCTCCCGACGTTTCGAATACTTTACAGCGTACATGGTCACGGGAGGATTGTCCTCAACGACAAAATCTTATTCTTATTTATAAGTGAAACTAATATAAAGCATATAGAGAAGTAAACATTACATTATAACAACAATAATGATATGATTCATTGTACATTAGTTTAAATTCCAGTACAAAGGTACACTCAGTTAATCTAAATATGTAAATATCACTGATAGAACAAGTATACACTAGGTTTGATAAATAGTTGTCAATACTAGTGGTAGATAACATACCTACAAAAGTGATTCGGTTTACTAGTTCTATTTCGTTAGGCGACATTTTAAGTCACTACTTTCATTGTTACAAATCACAGCAATATATTATACAGCCAGGTTCAGTTTCAAGCTTACTCAATAAACAGGCTAGTTAATACAAATCATTTTTTCAAATAAAACTTGTATTAAGTTTGAGTTAGAAACCAAGCAAAAATATTCTATATTAATCTAATAATTTCTGAGTTTATAGTGTGAATGAAATTCTATACGGTGATAGATTACGTTTTAACAACACGCATACCATGTTTGCGAAACAGCAAGTGTCTACAATTAGTAATTAATATAATTTAGTAGAGTCCAAATATAATAGCAAAGATGTTCAAGACCAAAATAAGAAAACACAACAAGAACAAGAACTAGATCGAAACAAAGAGACTTGAATATATCCAACCAAAACACTTTCACCGCTTAATACTGATGAGCAATAATTTAGAAGTTGTACAACTTCAACAACATTCTATTTTATAGCGAGACATTTTCACCACATAAATCCAGCTATTAAGCAATATGATTAAACGAAAGTGGCAGGTAATTGTAGGCGTAGCGTGGGACAAACGCATGGCGTAGTTTCTATGTGGGTGCATTTTGAACAAGGAGAACACCTACATTACATTTGACTACTAATATGCTAATGCAAAAACCCGACGAAATCGGATTGGCGTGATGTCACCGGTCGTGGACCCGAAGAATGTTGTCTGCCAACTTAAACGTTAATCGACACGCATTTTCTTAAAAGTATTCAATAGCTTTTTTTAATGTGGGACATTTAATGGTGTGTTTTGGACAGGAGTCAAAAATTTAAAACGATAATCGTGAGGTTCCTATTTGGACAGTTTCGAGACTTTTAACTTGGACTTTGGGAGTAATACAACAAAACATACATGAATTATATATTCATTATTAACCAAATATTCATTTTATTTGCTAGGTAATATATGAATTAGATAGACGTATAGGCATCCTACGATCGTTCAAAATAGTTTTTGTGCGACTATGTATTGTTGAATTATAATAGCGGCAAATATTTAGAGAATCTATATATTTAATTGCCATAATTATGCAATACTTAGAAATGTCATTTAAATGCACTTACTATATATTACGCTGTCAATTTTAAAGCCCTTAACATGCAGACTAGTAGAATAAAATCTGGTTTTAATAAACAGATCAAAAATAAACCTAATTTTGCAAGAATCATCAGAAACTAGATATATAAGAATGATGTTACAACGATTTACGTTTTAAAATAATATACATATATTCTCAAACTGCTTGTCAAAGATAATGATAGTAATTATTTATGAAGTATGAGTCACAATAATAAAAACACATCTAAACATGCAACATGCAACTCAGTATTATAGAGCTGAGTCAAATTCAAATATAAACTGGAAATGTTAAAATGAAGTGTTTAAAACTAATACTTACAACGTAACATGTTTAGAAACTAAAACAATGTAGGTCATCTAAATATAAATAATTCAGTATTGTTTATCAAACACCTGTTCTTAACATAACATTAACGTAATACAACATTGCATGACCTTGATTTATCATTCAAAATCCGAGCGTAATGAGCCTTGCAGTTTGTTGACGAAACAAAAAATGACCCAAGCAATAGCACTTGTTAATCGATAAAGACAGATTCAAATACAAACTAGAAAATTTTATTGTATACAAACTTGCAACTTAAAGTGGTAAAAATTACCACATATGTGGTATTTGTTTTACGATTGACAGTCGCGTCTCGTTTACAACGGGGCCATAGAAAGTTTCCTCATCTTGACAAAGTTAAAAATGACCATACATTCGCTGCTTAGGTGTGGATTTGCATAACAAATATTTCAATACAACCAATAGAAATATTAGAAGCTTACTTTCAACACTGATTTGGTACAAGCCCAAATATATTAAAAGATGAAAATGAAATTAAACAGTCAAATTTTAGGTAAATATCGAGAAAAGTAATCTGAAATTAAGGACATCAAAGAAATATTTTGACATAATCAGATCAATCACCATCTTCCCAATTATATTGAGGTCGGTCAGATTTAACCGAATACTATTTTTCACAAGAACGAGTGACATCTCAATTTCAGAAATGAAATACTAAAAAAATATTCTAAGATTAATTCAAATGCCCAATGACTTTAGAACACTGACCTCATTTTACAAGATGTTCAGGATAGCTGATACCATATTTTAGACCTCTTCGAGAAACTTTTTACCAGAAGCCTCAGGCATTCGTTCAATTAAACTAAAATTATAATCCTCCCTCGTATCCCAAGTGAAGAATATAATTTATCACCCTGTCTTACTTTTGGCGTGAAAGTAGTAAAATTGACTGAGGGCACCAGGAGAATGGGCAGTAGGGCTTTCCTGGGAAACTTACAACACCAACGGCGATCACGAGCTACTAAATGTGACGATTATAGCATTATTCCCTTGAGAGATATACATCAAGAATAGACGTCTATGGATGGATATTCCCAGATAGTCAAAGTATGTTAACAAGTTACGATTTAATACTTTCTTAAGGCTAAAGGTGCGGCCCATGGATTCAACCGAGAGTCATCTACGTGGATAGTCTATTCATCTTCATAAAATCACTGCTGGATTAATAAATAGAGAAAATATTGAAATTATTACGAAATAATTTAGAGAGAATACAAAATGTACATGTAGATTTAGTCATCTGTATAAAGACTGGTTCACATGATGTTATCAATTCAACTCTCACTATTTTAAATGGCAACAAACCTGTTAAATAGACAATAAAAAGCTGCAGAACTAGATGTTGTTCCCATGACAATTGTAGAGTTCACAGTTAAACCAACAGTAAGCATTACCATTGTCATAACGAACTTTTGCAAATCACTAATAGTTAATGTTAATCGCGATTTTATACCCTAAAACTAATATAATAGAAACTAAGTAAGAGGTAAGGATAAATTTGTATGATACGCTTGGAGTTTATATTGGAATAATAAAGGGCTTGTGACTTCCTCATGTTTGCAAACTGTATGTGCATGAATAGATGATGATAGAAATTTTCTCATGAGTTGATTGGGTTCGCGTTAAGAAATTCATTGTCGAGGTTAGATATTATCTACTGCAACATTGCTGGTTGGTGAAAGATTAATCTTATAGCAAATTATAATTATTACTAGTATTTTTTTTCGTCTGTCTGGTGACGGAGTACGAATATAATTCACCATCCTTTTTCTTAACCGTGGTGAACGTTAAAACCACTGGAGGACGCGTCCTCAGACAGATGGCATAATTGTTCTTACAGCTGAGGTAAAGCTCGAATTGAAACTCTGAACAAGCCGCCTGATCAGCCAGCTAAAGTATGTCGATTGCCATTTTCTTGTGGAGGAAGGACGAGCCCAGTAGTGGTATGAATATCAGCTAAGATAAACTAATATTTATTACAATGAAAAAAAAATGTGCACAATTAAAGAAGTTACAAACGCTTGAAATTATTAATGAGGGGACATATTAAAATTTTATTTCTTTCTCACACAAGGATGTTTCTTTAGGACACATGCATTAGTATGAGGACTACGATGGTGACGTCACATTGTTTGTATTGCTCTCTCTGTCTACTTATTAACTGACTCATTATATTTATTATATACTAGGTTCTGATCGCCTAAAAATTTGTCCAAATTTGAACTATTACCTCAAAAGAAAATATTAACGGGATAAAAGGTATCATATGTGTTATTCCAGGCATTTCCTGGAATAACACATATGATACCTTTTAAAACAGGACACAAAAGGTATTTCAAAATGCAACTGGTAGTTGCTGATATCAGTGCACTCAAAAAATAATTACATTGTTATTAAAAACTGAAGAGATTTTGTGAAAGCACTAATCTCAGGAATTTCCACTTGGATACCAAACATTTTTAACAGAAAGCCTGGTTATCCAGACAGATTAAAGCTATAATATATAACGCAACAAATAAAGCAGAACAGTGAGTAGTACGTAAGCAAATCGGGCAAGACAAGACACGATTACCATAGAACATCGCGCATGACAACTGCTGAGATAACGAAATTGGTAATTAATGTACGAGATGGGTGTTCAAACAAAATAATAAATAAGTAAATAATCCACGCAAGCGAAGCTACTAGCACAACTAGTATATATAGTATAGTATATAACAGTAATAAAGATAAACAAGATTTAATCTCCGAAAGAAGACCATTATAGCCAGCGATTATCATAATCGATGACCCTCAAGACATTAGAAGCTGGCTGTTGGCAAATCCCGTATATATTCAACAAATAATACTGTTATCTTTTAGCGCAGAGTAATTCATAGATAATCTTTAATTAATATATTACGCGAGAAGCAAATTACGTCAATTTCTAAAAACTAACTCTATTCTTTTGATAATGTATATATTTTTTGAAATAAGATTCTATCGCGTTTGTATTTGATTTTTATTTTCCCGACGTTTCGAACACTTTACAGCGTTCATGATCACGGGAGGACTAAGGTGTCACGTCCAATAACTCATCGTTATTACAGAAATTTATATCCACCTGCTACAGTATCAGTTATTAAGTTTTTGAACCACATTTTTAATACAAATTCGTTAAGCGTTTTCTTTTTGTACTGGCAATGAATTTGTGTGCACAAATGTGTAGTACCTGCGTAAACATCAGAAATCTAGTTCCACTGCTAACATCAGTCTTTCTTGAAAGTGGAAAAGAAACTGACCTATGCTGGTAAGACAAGTAGGCATACAATTTTATTTCCAATCATCCTTCTATTGCAGTGATATTTCTATTCGCGTTCCTTTTACGCTCAGCCAAATGAAAAGATAGAGTAGGTTCCCATTGCATTTTTAATTCGTCACCATCATTTACCATTACTTCAGATGCAATTGCTTCTTATGTGTGCTGTGTGATGACGAATGTGAAAAAAGTACAATGTGATAGCATATACGTAGTTTATAGAAACCATCCGGAATCAGTTGGAGAATTACAAAAATTTATAGTCAAAACTGTCTTTAACTTTCTTGCTTCTACTAATGGGTAAAGATAGCTTTTTCTTTCAATCTAAACCTACACTACCACTGATATACAGGTACAATGTTCTTTTATCTCGGACTCGGGGTCTTCTTCACAACAGGAGGGCAATTGAGCTACTATACTCTGGTTATTTAGATTAGCATAAGACTTTACATCAGGTTTCCTTCCTCTTAAATAGATGGTAGCAGTATATCAAATCCCTTAGTCGTCTTTCACGATACTCTCGTGTAAGAAATACGATTACGCATTGTATTCTTACTCCGTCACTACAAGAAAAAAAGGTGGAATCTTATTAAATACCTATTCGTGATTCAATTAAAATGACAGAAGTTTTAGCGGGAAAGGAGAAATGCCATGTGGTGCTCTTGTATTATATCCAATATCTTGGTTGTTTTAACGTGTTATATTAAATAATTTTGATGGCATTTTATGTAATTTGATGCGCAGTAAGTACTGAGGTGTAGTGTATATGATATAATAATGCCTTACAAACGTTCTCGTTTTCCACTAAAATTCCCAAAAGATATCTTTAACAATGTGGTTATGGCATTGTTGAAGGCGACGATTTGACTTACAGACGGACAATGACTTTAAATGAAGTTAATTTATAAACAAAGATTTGGTTTAAAGGTCTTAGTAACCAAGCCATAAATCCAAAAAAAAAAATCCATTATGATAATCTGTAATAATTTTTTACGGTATTTAACATGACACGCTTATGCAAGTGAAGGTTTTTACATTTGCAACCTTGTAATTGTTCGAAAGCGTTATTTAAATGAGCAAAATTAAAAAAAAAATATCTCTCTCTAATTACTCGAAAAAAAAAGTCGTAGATCACTCACATAATAGAGTTAATTGGCATAATTAAAGAGTAACGTACAAATGTAATATGATTCTGGACATTAGAATTATAGTTTAGTCTATTCATACTTCTAATTTATTTAATAGGGAGATTTCGGCTGCTTGTTTAATTAACCAATCTACGTGGTTATTAAATGGAATTAACATATTAACATCACATATACTCAATTCATTTCTATCAACACATATGAATGACAACATAGAGCAGTGTTTTAGGCATTTAAATTCTATTTCAAATTACATAGATTCGATTCCTTTGCATTTTTGAGCGATTATTGAACATAGAACAATGTGAGTTTTTTGTTTGGGAGAGGCTAAGGTATAGTCCCATTCAGCCTAATCCGTCCGGGACGACGAAAGGGACTGCGTACAACCCCATACCTTGCCGAACATGTACCTCTCTACGCCACGTGAGCGGGGTCATACTAATTAATTTGAATACAAACATAATCTGGACTTCTTTGAATAATTTAGATAATTGGCATTAAGAGTTGTCCAAATTAAGGATTTTGCGGATATGGACTTTCGGATCTGGATACGATACGGACCAATATTGTTAAGTGCCTATATAAAAATAATTCGAATTATCAGGTCGGTTTGGATTTCAATTAATTGTATTCGATTTTTAGTGGATTGTAAAAAGGAAACGTTATGTGGTGATTATCGTATTATTTCTCTTTGGAAAGACTTACATTGGGTCTGTGTCAGACCAAGACAAGACCTTGACGCTCTATGAAATTATTCTAAACTTTTATATCAAATGTGTACCTAGGTTTAGAACCCTAGTTCAAATATAATACTGGATAGATATCAACCCATTCAATAGATATCCAACCGGGCTACCCATCCATCGTTCGTTATCATTCCATTTAGCTGTTGTCAATGTTCGCTGTTGGACTTATATCTCACCAGTATAATATTACAGACATAAATGAAAATAAATCCTTCTACTTCAAAAACGAAAACTTATTACTCAAATAACAGTCAAGAATCCACTAAAAAACAAAAACCAAGCTCCAAATTTAAAGTCTTAGTTATTGTGACGAAATAACTCTAACTAAAGAATTCTAAGATAGTACGAAACCGGTTCATAGACACATACTTACTTTTTTTTTGTTTTTTTTTTATGTTTTATTCAAATCGTTTGTTGCTTTTAGTTTTATATTTTTCTCGTACTGATGCGTCTGGTGCTTCATGCTTATTCGTTAGGTTATTGCGTATATATATAACATGCTTGGCCTGGTCGGTCAGGTGGCTAAAACATGCTATTTCAACCGTGAGGTTTTCTTTAAGAATCTGGAGTCGGACAGAGAATATTGTAGTGCTAGAATTTTCTATAGGTTTTATTGATAAGTATTCAACAGAGCTTGAAATTTAGAAATGTGAACGATTACCAGTAAAAGGCTCTCCATATACTACGTGAAACGTTTTCAACAAGGACACCTAAATTTTGGATAACACTTAATGTCTATGTCATATAAATTAGGTAACATAACATCAGTGATTGATTGATGTTATAAGAGCATTTCTAATGTTTACGCGAGTATTTGAAATAAAAATATTTCATTACGTTTGAAATAAAACTATTTTTACGCATTTTTATTATTTCGTTATTTATTACGTTTGAAATAAAACTATTTTTACGGATTTCATCGCGTCTGTATATGATTTTTAATTTCCCGCGATTTCGATCACTTTACAACGTTCATGGAGACGGAAGAACACTCTGTAACACGATAAAATCTGTAAAAATAGTTTTGTTTTAAATGATATTACGTGTTATTCAACATGTAGATAAACTTCCCCAACAGTATTGGAATTCAGAGAATACCGGCACCTAATTAACAGTGCATTGCTTTGAGTTTAGATCCAGAGAAATGGACTCTTCGTTAGGCGTAAATAAATAGAATTGAAAATGGATCTTACTTATCAACCTTTGAGCCAAATTAAAAAAAATAATCTTATGATTCTTCAACACATGTGACACATTATTAGCCACAGGAATCGTTAACAATGGATAAGAAATTGACATGATATACCATACTGGTAACGCTGGTGAAACTGGGTAGAAAAGAGTTATATTTTGAGATTTTCCTATCTGGCAATGACATCATTAACTGACATAAATCTTTTACGATACTCACGAAAAGTAATGAATTGTATTTTTACTCCAGCAACATGCTTTCCGTGTGATGACAGAGTAAGAATGCAAATCATCACCCCTTCTCTTACCCGTGGTTGTCATAAGAGACTATTTTGGAGAAAGCTCGAGTCCAGCAGTGATATTTATACGACCTGAGACCATGATGATGAGCATATGGGTAAATATTAACATCCCAAATCTACATCGTTCGGACACGGCACGTAGAAATTTGACCTTGGTCGTTGCTTGTAAGAAAGTAGTATTCTACTGCATATATTACCATAAATAAGTATTTAATCGTATATCTGATACTTATCGAGCAATGACCCAGAAGGTTTACGAAACGTCTGTCAAAGCAATAAAACAGACGGATATATTGCTAACATGATTAATTTATGTATTTTACCTTATTTCTTATTTATTAAAAGTTTATTTATCCTTAGAATTTATCAGCGTGAATTGCAGTTTTACTGTGTATCCCATATTTGAAAACTTTCTTTTTTTTAAATACATTTTTCAAAAATACCTTTAAGTATAAGTCATTTTATCGCAGGGGATTTCACAAATATACAATTTAACGGACACAAATTACACACAGAATCAGAACAATAATTCGTGGATCGCGCTAAGAAACTTCCGGCTCGCGCTCTATCTCCCTCGGCATGGAGTTCCGGTACCTAGACCACGCCGCCATTATTTAAGCAAAGGTAATGTTTCACCTGACATCATATTACAATGAAACAATATCTAAATATTGTTTTAAATTATATTAAACATATTTATAGAAGACGCGAAGAACCTGTTCAGTAGTTTCGTAGATTAGCGTGTACATACAGACATACAAAAGAAAAATTAAATCTTTTATTTTTTTTCTGTTATTACTTTCATATTGTCCAATCAATTTTGATAAATTTATTAAATATGCTGTTTTACTGCTTTATTATAAGTATAGATACAGAGACAGAGTATTGATTAAACTGAAAGTTACTTTTTTAATGCAAAGGATATTATCTTACTATATATACGCCGCAGACAAATACTCCACGCCATACTTTTATTTCAAGTTTGAATTCTCTCAGTAATATTATGTTTATAGTGACATTTCGTATTCCCTTTTACATACATTTACTTGTTTACAAATAAAAAAAATAGTGTAATAATGTACAGCCACTATTATAAAATAGATACTTATCTATAGCTCAAGTTGTAAAATCTATAGTCAAATTTCTATCCAACATCGCTTTTACTGCACACTTGTAAAAATAAATATTTAAATTCGTATTTTATCACATTGCAGCAAAAATTTCAAACTAATACTGAATTGAATAACTAGTACTGAAACTATTTTAAAGATTATATTGAGTTTGGGTTTGATTTTTAATAACAAACACTTTACAGCATTCATGGCTGCAACAGGAGTCCTCCCATGGCCATGAACTTAAAATTATTTCAGATGTGGATTTAATTTTTATATTGCCGACAATTTGAATACTTCAGCATTCATGATCACAGGAGGACTGGTTGTCAAATACATTAAAATCCATAAAAATAGTTTTATTTTGTATATGTCATTGAAATCAGAAACAAAGTATGGGCCCATGTAACATCCAGGTGTGGTGTCTGTTAATATTATTTGTAAAATTCCCTCCAATTTAAAAATTTATATCTTTAGTGCAGGGCTTTTAAGAAAACAAAAATATTATATGAGTGCCTCAGTATCTAATATAGATTGATCTGAACTTTGCTATTTGTAAGCAGAAATAGATATTTGTAATATGCCTAAAACTCTAGTTTCATTGCCTTTAGTTTTCTCATAATTTTAAGATGGTATTTTCTTTTGTTTTCAATGAAATACCTATATCTTTTTAATATAAAATGCATATATTTTTTTTAATTACAAAAATAAAATGATATCATTAAGTCTAAATTACACTATATCCATATTCACATTACACTATGTCTAATTGCATTCTATTTAAAATTTAACACATTATAGTGGGCCTGTTGCCAGAATGGGTCAATAGCCGATACTCGTTTTTTTTTCTAGGTAAGTAGGTAAACATATGCCAAACTTCATAAAAATGAAAGTGATTAAGTAAATTAATGAAAATGTGCAGTCTGGTTACTCATATTTAACAGGTTTTGAGAAAAAGTGAATGTCTAGAAATTATTTTCTAAACTCATTAGGCTGAATATATTAATTTTAATAAAAAAAAAAAACCTTGTTTCTATCCATATCAAAATTATGTGTATACAGAATATTCACCAAACCACAAAATGATGAGTCTAACAACATAAAAATAGATTAGTTGAAATATCCACATTATTTTTGCTAAACCGGCACAACAGATCGACTGTCTCAGTCGGCTCTACCTACTGTGTTATTTTTAAAATGGTCCCATTTTCGTGAAAGTGTCTTGTGTAATAAATGTATGTACTAATTATCTAGACTAATCGTTACTAGGCCAGTTTGCAATCTAAGTCACTCTTACAGCACTGTACTAAGTGTCAATCCCAAATTATAACACTCTCTGTGGACTATAAATAGAACATGAATGCCCTGGAAACTATAAAACTGCACCTCAATGCGATTTTAATGCATAAATATTTCACTACAATGATGAATGCTAAGTGTTCAATAAAGTAAACATTAGCAAGGTAAAACACAGGTGTATAAAAACCTAACAAGCAACAGGTGAAATTCGATGCAGAAACCGGCTACAGGCAGTGTAGAAAAAAACCTAATTTACCTGCTGGATTGCCGGTAAACTTCTCTAAAACCTACTTTCACAATGAATAATATGTATGTCGTAGTATTAATAGGTAAATAAAAAAAAAGGATCTCCAACCTACTACAATATTACACATGTTAAGTGAATAAAACAATAAATACCTTTTCCTTCGCACGTCCGGCATGTTTTTGCACTGTTTTCGCAATAAGCGCACCTTTACTTTCAGCCATTTCAATCACTGTTTCATTCCAAAACGTCTTTATTTCGATACACTATCAATTTGCAACCGAATTTGGCTGCAGCTGTTTACTGTCGTCACACGTCAAAATCCAAATGCGTCAGATCGTTCTATTGTGCTGCCGCGAATGTGAGAAAAAGAGAGATATCAATGTCAAATTTCTGACATTTTATTCTTTTTATTTCTATAACTGGCAACGGAAAGTTAACTTATACAGCCAAGTTGAAGGAACTACGCGCAATTGCAACGTTGTTTCATAATATCGACTATCTTGGTCACATGGTTCATCAATTAAATATTTATGAAAAGCTAATCAAAAAACCAATCTCTATTGTTAAATTGTGTTTAAACTGGCATGCACTATCTTATTACAATCTAATGCTTTGCAACCTTTTGCTCTCTACCCTTGTTGGGTGGAAGAAATGGTTCCAGGGCGCATCTTTCTGCACATGGTAGCTGTGCCAGTGCTGAATAACACCGGGTTATCAGGGTGAAGTGGTCTTCGTAGGCAGGCCTCACGGAAAGCATCGCTCCGTACATCGTCCCGTCGGTCTGCCTGATCTGGATGCATCCCCGGTGACCAAGGGGGAACCAGCTTTAGACGACCAGTGACGTCATCGGAGTAGTCGTCGCCGCATTGGTGGTCTGGCTTGGGACGACCAACGACAGCAATCAGTGACTTTCGTCATCGCCCCGGCGGTCTGCCTCAAAACGAGCAATGACACGACTAGCGACTCGGACACCGCCATGATGGTCTGTCTGAGCCGGATAAGACCCCCAATGTCCCGGAGGAGATCAAGCTCCAGACGATGAGCGAAAGTGGCGGAAGCTTGAGCGAGAATCCGTCGGTGGTTAAAAGGAGTCACTAGTGTGTCTTGTTGCGTCGAATGCTCGAGGTGGATCGTTTTTCGAATCACTGCATCTCTCATTCGTGCTATCTTATTTGTATATAATGTATGTATATTCTTGCCCTTTTTTATGCAGAGAAAACAATTACGTATACTCCATAGTCAAGACAGTAAAGTGGTTAAACCGGCTTATATAAAACTCCTGGAGGAGAGTAACTATAACATCTGAAACTCGTGGCAAATTCATTGACCATTTAATAAAAACTCTTACTTTATAATTTAATTTTAAAATAACATAGATAGTTAAATATATATATATATATATATATATATATATATATATTATAAAACTTTGTTTATAATGTTAAATTTCTCTCTACTACGCGGCCTGTCGGACCGAGGGCCAGAGGATTTTTGCCACCCCTACCACCCTATAGTTACGACACTGCCTGGAGCTTATCATGTAAGCATCCCAACGTTGAACTCTCAAGTTACCCATGAAATCTGCTAGGTGAGATTATACAATTCCATGAGAAAAGTATAAACACAGCGCTAATATTACACATATGGTAATGTTGCAAATATGTTATTTTTTTTAATATTGGTAACATTTGATAGGCTACAGCAATTTTATAAGCCATTAGTATTTAGTAGTTTAATATTTTGTGTTTTATATTGTTATATTATCTAATGTTACCTAATGGGTTTCTGTATCCATTTCAATTTTCAGGTCACTCTATCATAGGATTATCCTTTTTTTTGCTTATATTGCAAATCCGCAAGAGTAATATTGAATGCTTAGAGCATTACAGAACGGAAAAGCATTAAGTGAGCCTTTTCTTATTTGAGCAATTAAAAAAAGGAGTAATTTACTTTTTTAAAAGAATACACATGGATCAGAAAGATAAAGATACCATGAATGATATGTTAGCCCCATGATGTGTTAGCCCCATCGTACCTTAATCATTTTACGATATTACGTGCACATAGTACATACATGATATTGATACAGTTTTCAGTATATTAGTATATAAACCTGTAGGTTTCATTTCAGTATATAAACCTGTAGGTTTCATTTCAGGATCCAAAATCTTAATAGAGATTTCAACACTGTACAAATACATGACTTATGCTTAAATAACGACTCTCTCCACCTTTAACAATTTTATTTCATGTGATTAACTATGGATGACGAATTGCTTTACTTTTATAGCTATATTATGCTAATAATTACATAATCATTTTTTTTGGATTTCGTCATGGGTTGAGCTTCATAATGGTGTAAAACTTGCAATACCATTTCATCGCTCCATTCCATATTTATTTATTAACTGGAGACTCTCGACGTGTCTAAACACATGAACGAAAAATGAACAACGCTAGTGTGATCACAGATCGCGATGTATTAGCGCGCTAAAACCTTTGACTTATCGCCAACCAAGCGATAACGCACACAAAGCCCGAATGTTCGCGACAGTAGCAGATAATGACCGGTCACATCTGCGTGTATCGTCTCATTGCACGAAGCTTCGTGACGATACACGCAGGTGCGGCCCAAACATAATCTATCATAATTCATAAGAGAAAATATCTTATTGAAATACGTCTTCAACATGCCAGTAGCTAAGTGCATACTGCCGCGAGACATTAAAATAAATCAATACAGTTGCACCCATAGATAAACGTAGTGTTTATCTTCTCTGTGCCCATAGACTAGGATAAGGAGTAGAGAGGGAGTTTCGATTTTCAATTTTGTTCCAGTGAAATATTTTAATTTTTGTAGTGGTAAAATTACGCCTGCAATATTGTATTAAATTTTTACATCAGAGTACAAATCTATTTCTTTATTTAGTTTGATATATATACATAAACTATTAGAAATTTGATTTTATTGGATTTTTATTGCTTATCGATTATTATGGTTTGTATTTCGTTTGCAACCGTTTCTTTTATATGTTTTCCCTAATTAAAATAAATATAGTAGTACATATTCAACAGGAACAGAATACTGAGCTATATCAAAATGCAATTGCTGAAGCTCGTAAAAAAGAACTTGAATTTTATCAACGAGCTTTAGATATACAATGGTTGAACAATCGCATGGAAGATGGTAGAACGGGCCGTTGTCTAGCATTGATTAAGCGGGAGGCCGAAATGGAAAAAGATTTTCAAGAGGTACAATTTTCTTGTGTCTTCATGTGGAAATTAATTTCGTACTAATAATCTAACATATGTAATGACACACCCACATTTTAGCCATATACATTTTTTAGATTCAGCCTACCTAAAGGGATCATCGTCGTTCCTACTTGATGGTTATTTTTCATCAAATAAACTCAGTCCAAAAAAGTAGTGGTAGGACCACGCTGTGGACAGTTCTCTGTCTACAACCGCGGGCCGGCCTGTCTTTGGTTGTACCACACTCTCGCAGAAGATCAACGGCTGAGTAATGGCAATGTGCTATTGCACTTTGTTCATGGGGCGAGAGAGCCGGAAGCCCAACTGGGGTGGGTTTAGGGTTTGTATTGGTAGTCAGCGGCCTAGCTATACTCTTGGTATTGCAAAGGTCCATGGGCGGCAGTGACACTAACCATCAAGTGTGCTGTCTGCTCGTTTGTCACCATAAGTAATAAAATGAAAAAAAAAAGGATTTGTTAGATTTTTGCAGTAGTTTTATGCTCTAGGAATCTAATATTAAAACATATTTACCATGTCAACACAAATCAATGTCAATGTAATAAATACTATTTGGCATTCACACAAACAGGCTGAGGAATCACTAAGAGTAGCTGGTAAAGTTAAAACATCAAATGTGATCTTCAATCTATCTGCCAAGTGGTGATTACATCATTATCCCCTCTGTGGGGGGAGGCTTATATCCAATAGTAGATGTTGGAAGGCATAGTCATCATAGATGATAAAAATATTTCCAACTTGAGAAGTATGTTAAAAAAATATATAAAAACAAAAAATATATTTATTTGCCACCAGGAGTTTTATATAAACTGTGTTATCAGTGCCTTTTTTTTGGGGGGTGGGCTCCGGTCGGCGTGCTCCTCACACCACTCCGTCCGGGGTGACAGAGGGGCGTAACACACGCACACCCGTAACCCACCTGCGAACCTCGTCTTCGTCGTTGGACCGGCCACCGTAGCAGCGTGACCGGCCTCCCTCGGGGAGGACATCGGTCTTTTCCTCGCGGGTGTCATCAGTGCCTTGGCCAATATATTTAAAAAAATGTATATTATGACTTATTTACATGCATATAGTAATTAATACTTTCAGAGAACAGATCATGCAACTCTAGTTAATAAAAAGGCTGCTAAAGAAACAGCTATTGGTGTTGAGATAGCAAACATCAGACATGAAGAGATCTGCTCACATCTACGTAGGCAATACTTGCGGCAAAGGGACCCAGCCCTTAGAGAACTGACTAAGAAGTTACAAGCGGGATATGTCTGCAGAGATCTCCAGCAACAAATGATAAACAACCAATACAAGAAAATGCAGGAAAAAGTATGTTCACCCTTTTTTTGTATTCTTGTGATTGGCATAGAAGTAATACTTACCATGCAGATATAAATTGAAGCATTAATCAAAACAAAAGTAAAATTAGACCCGTAAGTCTTGCAGGTCCTAAAGTTGTATGTATCTGGACCAGGGATTAGTCTGCCACCTTCAGAGAGTTTGATATCCTGACCACCAGGCCTGCCACTAATGTCAAAGAATTGGTACCACTGGTTGGCCCAATGGTGCCAATGCCATCCTGCCTAAAAGAGAAAGGCTCTGCAGGTGTTGTAGCCCACCAAGCACAATAGCATTTTGGTACTACTCAGATGTCGATTTTCTCCAAGTGTGGTACTACTTTGAATGAACAGGTTCTAACTCCAGACAGAAAATTGTGAGTGGAGTTATCTTCATTATTTTTTTGGTAGCAGGCTATGGTGTGGCCAGAGTCGCCTTACCACGTCTTTCTATATTAAACCATCTCCAATTGTAGCCTCAACTTTGATGATTATGATTAAATCATAAACTATTGTAATATCATTTCATCATCATCATCTCAGCCCTTTTGTCCCACTGTTGGGCTCGGGCCTCATCCATCATAATGGACGTACGTAACGTTACGTACATAATGGAGGGTAACTGACCTACTATACCATGCTGGTCAGACGTGTTGGTATAGAGTTTTGTTTCGAGTTTTTCTTCTCTCGCATAGATGCTATATGCATTTTTATATGCCTTAGTCGTCTTGTACGATCACCCACGGGTGGGATAGGGGGTGTAATTGTACTCTTACTTCGTCACCACACGGAAATATCTTTTAGCTATAGAAAACCATAGTATCTCATAATAAACAGCATAATCCATTTAATCCTTTAGGTGGAAGAGCAGCAAGCTAACACCCACATCTTGAATTCATTACACAATGACTTTGAAGCAAAAGAGAAAGAAGACAAAGAGAAGATGGAGCGCACAACTCAGTACTGCAAAGAGTTACAACAACAATTAGTTAGCAGACAACAGCAGAAGGAATGTCAGTATGAGGATACACTTATTGAAAAGAAAATGCTGGAAGAAGTTATGCGGACTATTGCTGATGAAGATCAAAGGTATATTTTTTTTATTATTTCCATCAAGCCTATTTGTCTTGCTGCCACGCTATTTGTTGATGGCTGAGTGTGGCAGTGGCGTGACCTGGAGGGGGGGCAACAGCCGTCCTGTTATAATACTAATATTTTCTTACATCTTGCAACACTAACTAGGACAGCAATAATAATAGATTACACCCTCAGTTTCAAGATAGAGAAGAGAGTTTTCAGATCCTCTCAGTGACGGTCGCATTCTTTACGTTATTAGGTATGTAAGTGCTTCCATGGGATTTGAATTTCCATCCCTCCATCCATGAGCCTGTAGATGTCCACTTTTGGTCATAGGCCTCTCGGAATGGTCCTGCGCCACTCGCATCTAACGGCTTCCTGCGCCTCCTAAAATGTCGTCAGTCCATCTAGTTGAGGTGGTCGTCCCCACTGCATCGTCCGTTTCGTGGTCGCCACTCAGGAACCTTTGAGGGATTGAATTTAGGAGAGGATTTGAATTTAGTTTTAAACTAATATTCGTCTTAAAGTTTTAGACTAATATTCGTCTTAATTTAATGTTTCAGAGAACTAAAACAGAAGCAATATCTTATGGAGAAGACTCGCAACGAGATGCAAACGTTTCAGAAGGCTCGCGAAGCTTGGAAGGAGAAGCAGAAGAAAATGGTGGTAATAGAAGAGAAGCAAATTGAGGAGCAACAGAAGATGGCCTCGGATAGAAATTCTGCTGTGTAAGCAAGATTTATATTTATAGCACATTTTTTAATAGAGAATACTTGTATTTCCTAGATCAATTCTGATTAGTGTACATCCCAAATTTCGTGACTTGTTTAAGGGGGAGTGGTCCCTCAAAAATACCAGGCCTTGTCTCAGGAGTAGGGTAGGGTGTTAGGTATTAAGTCACGGCGTCGAGCTGAATTACATATATATTCATTATCAAGTTTGAGCGAGCAAAACTTTTTAAATTCCTATTTGAATTATTTAATGTAGGTATGAAAGAGAGTATTGGTGTAAAGATGCAAAAGGGAATGCTCCGATGGTTCGGACATGTGGAAAGAATGCCGAACGAACGTCTGGTTAAGATATACAATGCGAAAGTGGCAGGATGTAGGTACCGGGGGAGACCGAGACTAACCTACCTAGACCAGATTGGTCACGTACTGAAGGAAGGTGGCGTCAAGAGTCTCCGAAACCGGCGAGCGTATATGAAGAGAACTATGAATGTTGAGGAAGCGAGTGAAGTATGCAGAGATAGAGTTCTCTGGCACTCTGTTCTCTCTGTCTACCCTGCAAGGGATATGGCGTGATGATATGTATGTATGGAATTATTTAAAATCATATTAATGACTTATCACCAGTGATCGGAGTAGGTATATTGAATTAGGGTCAATAATCTGAAACGTATATATTAATATGGGTATTCCTCCGGAATATTATTTTTTTTCGGCATTTTACAATGTAACCATATGACCAATAGTATCTTCTTAATAATTTATCGCCATCCCGCTGCAAATTAGTTTTTTTTTGGGTTTCCGTACCCAAAGGTTGAAAACGGGACCTTATTGCTAAGACACCGCTGTATGTCTGTCACTCACTGAGCTTTTTCTTTCGAACATTAGCAGGTGCACAATTCTATTTTTCAAAAAGAGTTTATAACTATGGACGATATAAGAACATACAATAAAAATCAAAAAGTTAAAAATTACCGATTCCATACAAGAAACATCTTTTGCGTATTTGTTTGTTTTAGCTCTATCATAAAAACGGTAACAGATAGAAGCTTCAAACTTGGTATGATTTTAGTATATACCGAGTAAAACAAATACTCAAACTAGTATAAACGTGAATTGGACTCAAAATGTTTCACTCACAAAAGACGCGGTTAAATTTCTGTCTTACTCTTAATCTGTGCCCTCAACATGACTCAGTGACCAATCAGTACACAGGATTGTAGATAGTGCACAAACCGGTTACGAAAACAATGCATACCGCGACGCGGGGGGTAGCCCCGCAGGTGGCTAGCTCACTCGTTTACTTCGATTCGTAGAGTGCGCATCTCTGTTATTGTGTTGTAAAAACGTTACTTGACCCTGGCTTGTGTACTGATTCCTGGATTCTGCTCTAAACGACGATTTGGCTGGACTATACGGATTCTGGATACTGCTCTAAACGACGATTTGGCTAGATTATACGGAGTTGCATCTTTCACTCTTGATTTGAATATTGAATATATTACCAATCTTTTTAAGTTCTGGTAAGTCATTTTTCATTTACTAGTATAATAGTCTTACGTTTGCTTGCTTGTGCCCTTTTTCAATTGAGTGACGTTACATTAAAAAAGTAAAACAACTATTAACGTAGATGTCAGTTTTGTAATGTTCACGTCATGAAGTTTTTGTTTTAGGTCAAATACGAGGTTACATCTCTTCAACATGGCAAACGTCAAGGCTGAGACGGTAGAAAAATGGATATCCGATCATCCTGAGTTAATTTATGATCACGCTAGTGGTACAATGTACTGCACAAAGTGTGAGAGCCATTTGATATTTCGAAATAAAGGCAACGTGAAAAAACATATTGAAGCTGTGCACCAGAGAACGTATAAGTAGCCGCAGGAGGAGTTTTACTTCGATCTTATCAAATTTTTGATTTTGTGCAATATTCCATGGTCTCAGATGAGAAATACTGCTTTTCAAGATTTTTTTCAGAAATATATGTGTAGTACCTGTTGTTGTGCGTGTGCTAATCGTAAACTACCCGATGAATCACAGTTAAGGAAAGTTTATTTGGATAAAATTTACAAGAATAAACTAGATTCCATTCGACGAAGTAATAAAAATGAGAAACTTTGGATTTCGTTAGATGAAACGACACACTTTTTAGGTCGATATGTAGTGAATTTTCTAATAAAACCATTAGATCCCATTAATTTCAATCGACCTTATTTGATAGCGTGTAAGGTGCTAACTGTGATTAATGGACAAACAATTACGCAATTCGTAATAGAGTGCTTAGAAAATTTATGGGAAAATTAATTCGAAACTAGTGCTAGCAACGTTCTTGCGCTCTGCACTGATGCCGTAGCGTACATGTTATCCGCAGGACGAAATTTAAAAAGTTATTTGCCAGAAATAAAGCATGTCACATGTTTGGCGCGCGCTTTGCACCGTGTATCGGAACAAATTAGATCAGAATATAACGATATTGACATCATAATTGCTAATGTAAAAAAAATATTTTTGAAAGCACCAAGCAGAGTTAAAATTTTAAAAGAAAAATACCCAGATTTGCCGCTGCCTCCTCAACCAATCGTTACGAGGTCCCCACCTCGTAACGATTGGTTGGGGGTTACTTGGTTAGAGACAGCATACTACTACGCTCAAAACTTCGAGAAAATTAAAGATGTTTTATCTTGTTTGAGCAGCTCTGATGCTGTTTCTATTCGAAACGCGAAAAATATTTAAGAAAAAGAAAATTTAAAAAACGATTTAAATTACATAAAAGACAATTACTGTATAATACAACATTCTTTAAAAGCATTGCAAAAACACAATTTATCACTGGCGGAGTCACTTTTGCATTTTGACCAAGTTAGAGCTGCCATTAATGAGTGCAATTCCGAAAATATAAAAAATAAAATAGTATATGTTATGGAGCGTAACCCAGATTTAGACACACTTAGAGAATATAGTGAGGCAATTGAAAAAAATTAAGCAAGTAATTTAATACTGTTTTTTAAATTTGCGCCTTTAACATCTTGTGATGTGGAACGGTCATTTTCTACCCATAAATGGATTTTAGAAGTGAAAAGAAATAGATTGAAACCAGAAAACATAGAAAAACTTATGAATATTTATTTTAATTGTGGAGGTCAAAATTACACAGACGTAGAAACTGAAATGCATGTAGATTAAAATATGTTTATATTGTATGTAAATTGAATGTAAATAATTTTGTGTTAACAATAAACGATATTTATTTAAATCTATATTGTTTTTTTTATACCTATACAGTCTAAATGGGCATTACAGTAGGGATATCAGGTAGCACCAAGTACTTACAAAGACAAAACAAATAAGTCCAAAGTCGATGGGTTTATAGTATTTATCTAAGGTGGTACCAGGTGGTAGGTTCCTGTACTGGGCCGCCTATGTGGGTACCACCGATTTGCTAGACATTTCTTCCTAAAATGGGAGTGTGTTCAACACTTCTATGTTTCTGGGAAAGGGCATTGAAGCTAGTGCAATTACTGGGTATATCAGACCTAATAAATAACTGTCGTCTCGTTGTAGCGGGCGCTGGGCAGTGCCAGACAGAACTATTTAGTTACTGATTGGTACTGCATCTGTCCATAGGCAGACGTGACGCTTACAATCAGGCGAGCGATCTGCTCGTCCCGTTACACATTAACATAGAAAAAAAAATTCCAATGGCTTTCTTCCGGCTCCACAAACAGAACAGCTCCATGGTATCATGTTATTGTATTTTCACTGAAGGTACATAAGATTTGAGCCCATACGGACACATAGAGGAATGATTCTATTTTAGCTTCCAAAATTAGTGTCGAACACGTATACAAACATTACAAGTTAAATAAAAGCTTTTGAAATCTGTTTAATGCAATCTATTAAAAAAAAAAAAACAAATTATATTAATTATTTGAATTTGTAGACAATACTTCAGTGATTCCGGAAGTACCGGAATGACGTTCCGGAAAAATGGCGTATCCATGTTGATCTTTACATGAACATTACCGACGCAAGTAGCAAAAATCAATATACCTACTCCGATCACTGCTTATCACGCTATAACTACAGGGGGACGGGAGGATCTTGGGTATTATATTAAGAGTGGTAACCAAGAGAATTTCGGCAAAAAATAAAAATATTGGTCGTAATAGACAAATGTCAAGGGGAACGTACTTTTTCCCTTTGACATTCGTCTAATTTTGAAATGAAAAACTTCTTTAGCGGCGTTGTGTACTTTTTTGGATGGGGATGGGTAAAAATATTAAACTCGCCTCAGGACACGCGACCTGATCGCAAATTCGTAAGACTTGGGGAGAGTAGACCGTAGGAGTGGAAGTAATAATATAATATGTGTATAATATAATATACTTAATATGTGTATTTATTGTATGGTCACATCCATACATACTCCCTGGGGCACGCTTTTTATTTTTTGTATTTGTTTCTTCATAAGTTTAAGTTTTCACTTCTGTCGGCAGTCCTCGTGAATACTTTGTGTTTTTTTTTTCAAAGACACTACCCTTAGCTAAGGAAATAATAACCTTGTATTGCGGGGGACTTTAAATATTATTAATGCTGACACATTACACCCAGAATCAGAACAACAATTGTGGATTGCATAAAGTATTGTCCTGCGTATGAATCTATTAACCCACAGGACTGGTAGGGAAAGTAGTTTTCTGCAACAATTTATCCGTCTCTCCTTAATTTCGTGAGAAATGTTCCGTCTCTATGTTAATTCCCATGCCTGGTGCTGTAGATTTCTCATTCTTAACAGATTATACAACGAGAAAGTAAGGGTTGGATAATAATTGTATTTATTTTTAATTCGCCACCACACTGATTGAGAAGAACACCATAAGTATTTCCACACTTGTTTCTTTTAAGATTTCAAGTCTGTTAAAAGAATGTATATTTGGTTTTCAGTGTCGCCGAAAGGGAGCGCAAGTTAAAGTTGAAAGAAGAGATTAATAAGAATGTGGCAACGAAATTATTGGCTGATGAGGTAAATAAGTCTTTACTAATATATAATATTACTAGCAAACATAGTATGTTGGTTTGTTTGTAGAAGTAAATATATATCACAGCGCCGCCTGGTGGCGAGTTACATCAATAGGACATATAAACCTTTTCTGTAAAAAATACATATACATACCCATTCTCATAATGATCAGTCAAATATACACTTCGCGCAAAAATTAAAGGAACAAAAAAATTTCGAGAAATTTTTTGGCAATTTTCAACAGGCTGTATTTCAATGAAAAATGGTCGTACAGAAAATAAAAAACATAGCTTTTCAAGCTTGAAGACTCTAGTTTGCGAATTTTTTGGTTAAAAATTTTGTAGAGCACCGGTAATCATGCGATTCTTGAATAAAGCACAAAGAAAAAAATTTCAAAATTTTAAATTTTTTTTTTTCGTTCTACGGACATGGAAATTTTTTTTCGACCTAGACTAATGCATAGGTCGTATAGCCTGTTTATTCAGCTTCAATTTGCTTTTTGCAAGAGTCAGATACGACCATTTGTCTTCGAGATATCGAATTTTGAATGCAAAAGGATCCTTTTTCACTCAACTGCCGATATCTCTGAAACTACTGGTCGCCCAGCGAGCGGACAGGGGGTTTCGTTTTCTCCAGAAAATTTCCGATAAAAAAGTCTGTCATGGTTGGTTGGAAAAAAATTTTTCCTTTTTTTTATGTATATATATATATCCATCCCTTACGATCACCCACGAGTAAGATAGGGGGTGGTGAATTGTATTCCTGCTCCGCCACTACACGGGAAGATTTCTGCTTTTATTATAAGCTATTTTTTATTTTCCTAATGTCATGTTTTCAATAGTAAATCATAAAAATAATTGAAGTCATTGAGTTAGTCGCAGATGGCTATGACAACTTTATCTGGACTGTGGTGGGTGAGCGCTGTCAGTTCTCAGCCTGATTCAGAATAGCTATCCATCTGGTTAATATATTGGCGTACACTGCCTAAACGGTTTAAGATAAAGAAACGAAATGTACTAGAAAAATATTATTTTATATTATCGTTACAAAATACTCCTCGGCATCACACCTTCACACACATTCTGATTTATTTTTATTTAACAAGTACCAATAATAATAATAAAATTAAATCATTTATATTAAAAGTTATAGTCAACTTCAGTCTTGTTCGTGGTATGAAACGAATCTATATTAGGGGCCCGTTCATAAATCACGTGATCTTTTTTATCATTTTTTTAACCCAGCTTGGTGATACGTGGTGAGGTTTAAGACTATGACAACTAACATCACGTGAATTATTAGTACCTACAAAAAATTAGCCCACAACTCATTATATTCTCGTTCTTATTTATACTTTGCAAAAAGGTCTTTATACAGATCACCTACTTTAAACATTGTAATGATGCAAAACGTACGAGGTAACGGTTTACGCATCTGTGTTCGGCGCCAAAACAGCAGAATAACTGGCGACTGGCGTGCCGAGCGCGATCATCGGCAGCGGGTGAGGGCTTCGTTCGTTGCCTAGCAACAGCAAGTCAAAGTCACACTACACGCCGCTTTTCGGTTTAGAAATTGTGTGTTGGACAAAAAATAAATACACGTGATATCTTACTACACCCCCACCTCCCCCTGGTGATATTTCGCAATTTTTGTCAAACGCCGACCCCCTTTTCAAGTCTCACGTGATTAATGGATGGCCCCTTACAATTAATAACAAGTACCAAGTGTTACATTACAAGTTGATATTTTTTTATGGCATATGAAATCTTTTATTCAGAAACTATAAAAAGAACTAATAGCGACATCATCGAAGAACTAGTTCGCATAGTTCACCTAAAGGAATATTCTTCCCACCAAGGTCGTTCGCGAACTACCCAAAAATAAAACGAATGTTATTTAGTATGATTATGTTACCTAATTATTATTGTTAGTTAAAATGAGAGATAGAGAGAGAAATGGAAGCCCTATTTTCTGAGTGGGTTTTGGATGTTGGGCAGTGGCCTAGCTGTACCTCTGGTATTGCATAGATCTATAAGCGGCAATAACTCTTTACGTCAAGTGGCAGAACACTTATATGCTTGCTACCATAAGCAATTAAAAATAAAACAGTAACTATTTATTCCTTATCGTATCCACAGGCAGCTCGCCAAGAAAGAAACGACATAATCAAACTACTTCAAGAGCAAGAGTATTTAGATAAGAATATACAAGATGACATTGCAGAGAGGGAGAAAGCGGCGAGAGTGAAACATGAGACGATGACAGCACTCACTATGCAAATGCAAACCAAAAAGAGATTGGAGAGGGAGATAAAGCAAAGAGAAACTATGTTTAGAAAGGAGGTTAGTTTCGAATATAACTTTTATTTTTTATTTTTTTATTGCTTATTTACGCAAATGAGCAAGCAGCACACCTGATGGTAGGTGCCACTGCCTCTCATGGACCTTTGCAATAACAAGGGTATAGCTAGGCCGCTGCCTACCAATACAAAACCCCAAACCTACCCCAGTTGGGCTTCCGGCTCTCTCGCTCATTGAACGAACCGCAGTAGCACATTGCCTTTACTCAGTCGTCGATCTTCTGAGAGTGGTACTATCCCGGACGGACCGGCCCGCGGCTGTAGACAGAGAACTGTGAACAGCGTGGTCATACCACTAAAAATAACTATAGAGTTACAATTATTTGGTTAGTCTTTAGTATTTAAATCTACCAGGGCCATCAAACTATAGGGTTAAATGGAAGTGTCGTGACAAAAACGGAAATACATGTATTGCCGCTTTTTTGTATATTTTAGGCGGCAAACGAATCGAATATGGGTGCGGAATCTATGAAGATCACTCTGCAGATAGCGTAGTGGTTAATATAGGCTACCGTGTTAGTGTGTTGGATTTGATTTGACACAGAAAAATATTTATGTACTTTGTGAATTTTTGTTCTAAGTCTTGGTGTGATTTTGGTCTTCTTAATGTTTGTAAGGTTCTCTGTGATACAAGGATTAGTTCCTTTTTTTTTTGGTTCTGTTCGTCCATTCGGACAGGCAAAGGGATCAAAGCCCATACAGCCAAGTCTTATTTAATTATTTTTCATATATTGTTCATCATTTCTTCATATTATGTAGCCTTAATAGTCATTGTCTGTCAGTAAGTCAAGTCGTTACCATTAATCGGGCGCTGATAACCTAATCAATGATTTTCTTTGGGATTTTTGGGCAAATATGAAAATACACGTAAACCACTATTATACCAATTCACTACACTTCATTCAGCACTTTAACTGTACCATATTGCATAAAATACCAGCAAAATTATTCAATATAACACCACAAAACACTAAAGAAATGAATATAATACAAGAGCGTGACATGACATTTCCACATTCGCGCCAAAACTCCTGGATTAGTTCCTTAGCGTAAGGTGTTGCCTTGGTTGGTTTGCGTGTTGCCCAAAAAATTGGACTTCCGGGTCTCTCGCTCACCAAATGGAGCTCAACATCATATTGCTGCCGGTCAGATGTTGATGCGTGTACTACCCCGCACAGACTGGCTGTAGACAGAAAGCTGTCAACAGTATAGCCTTGACGTAATTGAAGAGTATTAAATAGAGAAATGATAACTATTTCTCTATTTAATACTCTTCAATTGAATGCAATGGAATGCTCCGATGGTTCCGACATGTGGAAAGAATGCCGAACGAACGTCTGGTTAAGAAGATATACAATGCGAAAGTGGAAGGATGTAGGTACCGAGGGAGACCGAGACTAACCTACCTAGACCAGATCGGTCAGGTACTGAAGGAAGGTGGAGTCAAGAGTCTCCGAAACCGGCGAGCGTGTATGAAGAGAATTATGAATGTTGAGGAAGCGAGTGAAGTATGCAGAGATAGAGTTCTCTGGCACTCTGTTCTCTCTGCCTACCCTGCAAGGGATATGGCGTGATGATATGTATGTATGTATAACTATTTCTATATTTTTCATGTCTGTACATATTAGGATACTGTAAAAGTGTAAGCAGATGAAAAGGTAATGTATATAAATATGTTTTTGATCGGGGAACATGTTATATTTATGTCTCTATTGAATAATCTCTTGATGTCAATTTATAGCAGCAATTTGTGGCAGTAGTGGTAGAATATTGGGTAAGTCATAAAAGAAAGTAGGGGTTATTTTGTTAGAGGGTAAGTTTTCACAATGGAATTAGAGGTTGTGTCATTGTTAGTTGAGTAAAATATATGAAGACTCCCTTTCTTTAATATTTATCTGGTGAAGATGATATTATTGTCATTAGCTAGATTTAAATATTTTTCTTAAATGTAATTTTTTATTCAGAATTGTGTGAAACTGAAATTCGTCATTCTAATACCCAGTTATTAGAATAACATGAATTTTAGTATTTGTTGGTAATTATATTGTTATGTATAATATCTGCTGTGCAATGTGTAATATTTTCAGCATGCTATTGACTCTTATGTATTTTGTGACTTTTAATTTGGTTTTAGATATATTTTAATAAACAATTGGGCATATTGTTCAATTGGATAAATATTAAATATATTATATTAGAAATGGGATAATTTATATCTGATCAATAATATATTGCACAATTATTAAAAATATTAAATGGAATTTAAGTGAAAAAAAAATCTAAATAAGTCTCTATAACCTTCCCTTTGACCGGTGTTGTAATATCTTAAGTCAATTGTCCTTCCATTCTGAGTAATTAATATTTTTATATTTTATCAGAGAACAATTTCTATACTTATGTGTGATTAAATATTTTTGAAACTTTATTTTGGTTATATATAGTTAGATATGTAATTAATTAAAATTCTATCTTGAAATTATCATTTGTGCAATCCAAAATATGTTTTTTGTCTTTTAAATTCTATATAAATGTAAAATTTGCCTTGTGATTTAAAGATTTATGTCATTTTCATTAAGAAATCCTAAATTTTATATACCACTAAAGCCAATATAAATGATATACCATCAAGTTGTTATGATAATATGTGATTTTAGATTGTCTTAAGTGTTATCAAAGATTAGGGGTCTCATGAAAATGAGCAATGTTTTTAGTCCGTCATGTTTAAAAAAAACCAACTGTTACCATTACAGACGGAAAACAAAATGGCAGAAGAAGAAGCTAAAGAACACGAGAGACAACTCTTAAAGAAAGAGAAAGGCAAATTATACTCGCAAGAGTTATTAAAACAGATGCAAGAGAATGCTTTAAAGAGGCAACAAGAAGCAAAGATGGAAAAAGAGAGGGCAGAGTATGTGTGGGAGTGTGATAGAAAATGGTAGATATTTTCTTCTTCATCTTCTTTTTCTTTATTGATAATTAGCTATTAATGCAAGCACATTTTCCGTGTGATGATGGAGTAAGAATACAATTCATCACCCCCTATCTTACTTGTGGGTGATCGTAAAAGACTACTAAGAGATATAAAACGCATATAATATCTATGCGAGAGAAGGAAAACTTGAAACTAAACCCTATACCAACACGTCTGACCAGCGTGGTATAGTAGGTTAACGGAGGCCCGAGCGAGCCCAACAGTGGGACAACTGTGGTGTTTAGTTACACCATAGCATAACATCAACTATGATCGCTATAACACCGGTCAAGTATGGTGATTATGGTATTATTATATCTCTTAGGGAGGTCTGTATACAACCTTAATCGTTGATAGGTCACTAGATGTATATATGGGGCATTATGCCTTCTATTTTGTCACAAAAGACTATTGAAAGACGATATTACGCAACACCACTGTAGAATGACAACTTGAAATAAAATTAATGTTGTGTCGTACACCAATTTCATCCTATATTTTGGTGGAGGATGCTATGAACAAAACACAGTTTCATTGCCAAGTATATTCTTTAAGTACTCAATTTAAAACTAAAGCAGGTCTTTTTCTAGCACAGAGAAACAGCTTGTGTGAAAAATATTGAATGAACTAATTGCATATTGACCAACATCATTACGAATTACATATATATTTTTTGCAAGCACGGTAAAAGAACAAGATGCTGGTAATTATTTTTGCCGTTCTACCACGGACGGACCGGCCCGCGGCTGTAGACAGGCCATATCACTATTAAAACTCACTTGAACACAAATCAAGTATTGTACTTGATTTATAACTATACCTACTTGATTTGTATTCGGAAATACATATTTAATTAAAAAAAATATATGTATATACTGGGTGTTACAGAGAATGGAGCAGCTGGTCAGACAGGTGGTAGCTAATGATCCCTACCAAGGAACCCATAACAAAAATTTGAAGGAAAAATGTCAAGGGGTCATTGAATCATCAGCTGTCTGTAAAGGCCACGTTTGTCATACTGTAGCAAATGTAATCATTGATTTATTTAGGTTCTAATGAATATGTAGCACATTATTTATCATTTACTTAGTACTGGTCCGAGAGCCAGTAACAGATATATATGACCAAGTTCCTCTCAAGTGATAATTAGTAAAATGCATCAGAAAATCGAACCATAAAGTCTCGTGAACGTCAGCTGCGGCTCGGTGGGTGGGATGAGCAGTTGTAACCTCCCACGCTCGAAGAAAAAAAAAATACATTCACTCATTTCCTCTCGGCTATAAATTTATCAAATTATAGCTAACCCAATATCTCAACAAAAATAAAAAATCAGCTGGCTATAACATAGTGTATTGTACGTCAGCTGATGTCTTGATCATGGGAAAAAAAAACTTCAGTTTCAGTGATATCCTCTCAAATAAAAATTTACCTGATGATAGCTTATATGTAACTATTGATAAATATATACGTCAGCTGGCTGTATCTCGGTGGAAAAATCGTCAGCTGATAATTTGAAGGTCGTTACGTAGAAGTTAGCCAGAAGCATTTACTGACTATTTAAATGCATCAGCTGACTAAGTTTCCCTCGACTTACTGCTAGCTGATTTTTTTTATTTATCACAGAAATATATTTAAAATCAGCTCACAAATTTTCATGTGAGAGGAAATGACGTCTTTTTAATTATTCTTGTTATTTTTAAAGATTCAAACAATACACGCTACCATAGCATAGACGACAGTATTAAGATACGCTTGGAGGGGGTGCGCAATCCGGACACACACACACATACTTCTCACACACGCATAGATACTTCTCACACACAGATACATCTCTCTCTCACACACACACACACAATTTATTGTTTTAAATAAGGTAAATTCCGCCATCTTATTTTTTCTTACACTCAATATAGCACTGCACTTAATGAGATTTTCTTCACTGAACGATTTTAAATAAGAAATAGATTTTGTTTTTTTGCAAAAAACGCAAAAAGGCGTTACATTAGACATTTTTATAGATTTTTCACAGATAATACAACAATATTTGTAGAATATTCTTTTCGTCTGACTACGTTTGCTCGTCTATTCTAAACGTACATAGTACCATGTTGACACAGTCGTTTTTTAATATAGCACTATCTAGATCACGTTTCTGAGTGTTTTGTTTGCTTTGACACTAATAATGTTAATAACTAAAACTAGGTGGCAGAAATTACCTTATTCAAAACAATAAATTAAGTGTGTGTGTGAGAGAGATGTATCTGTGTGTGAGAAGTATCTATGTGTGTGTGAGAAGTATGTGTGTGTGTGTCCGGATTGCGCATGCGTGGGTAGGAAATAATTATTGAGTCGCGTAATAGAAGGCGCTTTCATTGACATTAGTGGCGACAAAAAAAATCGAGAGTGGCCTCTCTATATCCAATGTATTATATTACTCTATGATTAGTACCCTTCTTTTCTACTTCTAAAAATGTTTTCCAGTGCCCTCAACAAAAGGGTACCCCGAGCATGCGTACAACTAACCCCCTCCAAGCGTACCTTAATACTGTCTATGCTATGCTAGCGTGTATTGTTTGAATCTTTAAAAATAACAAGAATAATTAAAAAGACGTATATGTGGTAGGACCACGCTGTGGACAGTTCTCTGTCTACAGCCGCGGGCCGGTCCGTCCGGGGTAGTACCACACTCTCGCAGAAGATCGACGTCTGAGTAATAGCAATGTGCTATTGCGCTTCGTTCGGTGAGCGAGAGAGCCGGAAGCCTAACTGGGGTGGGTTCAGGGTTGTATTGGTAGGCAGCGGCCTAGCTATACCATTGGCAAAGGTCCATGGGCGGCAGTGACACTTACCATCAGGTGTGCTGTCTGCTCGTTTGCCGCCATAAGCAATAAAAAAAAAAAAAAAAAAAAAAAAAAAAGACGTCATTTCCTCTCACATGAAAATTTGTGAGCTGATTTTAAATATATTTCTGTGATAAATAAAAAAAATCAGCTAGCAGTAAGTCGAGGGAAACTTAGTCAGCTGATGCATTTAAATAGTCAGTAAATGCTTCTGGCTAACTTCTACGTAACGACCTTCAAATTATCAGCTGACGATTTTTCCACCGAGATACAGCCAGCTGACGTATATATTTATCAATAGTTACATATAAGCTATCATCAGGTAAATTTTTATTTGAGAGGATATCACTGAAACTGAAGTTTTTTTTCCCATGATCAAGACATCAGCTGACGTACAATACACTATGTTATAGCCAGCTGATTTTTTATTTTTGTTGAGATATTGGGTTAGCTATAATTTGATAAATTTTTAGCCGAGAGGAAATCAGTGAATGTATTTTTTTTTTCTTCGAGCGTGGGAGGTTACAACTGCTCATCCCACCCACCGTGCCGCAGCTGACGGTCATAAGGCTTCATGATACTATTGTCTGATGCGTATCACCAATTATCTCTCGAGAAGAAATAATTAACCAATTTTTCACCTGGCTCTTGGACCATACATTTCATTCAGTTTCAAAGAAAAAGCGATGACAAAATTGAAAACTTTAAATGTTTCTAATTCATTAACGAATCAACATTTTCCCTTCAAATTTTTGTTATGGGTTCCTATCATCATTACCCACCACCTTTCTGACCAGCTGCTCCATTCTCTGTTACACCCGGTATATATAAAACTTACTACTAAATATGGTTTTTGTAATCAAATAATATGTCAATTATAAATTAATATATTTAGATAAATTTAACATCATGCTCTTTAGTAGAAACTATATATTCCGAAGTGGATTAGTGGTTTTTTGTTGGTCTTTATTCATCATTATTTTGTCTGTATTGTAGGCATGAAGAAGTAGCAGAAGAACGCAAGAAGATGGTTGAAGAACATGTACCCCCTCTCTTAGGTTACCTTCAGGCTGGCGTCATAAAGAAGGAAGATATACCTATTGTTCGTGAGGGTGCAAATAAGCAGAAGAACTTGGCCCATTTGGATATCGAGTCTATGGCCATATCTAAGAGGCCACAACGTTTCTCAAAATGTAATCCTCAATGTCAGATATTGAGAAAATTTTAACTATTGTTGACTTCAGTTGAATATTGTTTTAATTTAAAATTTAATTCCTTGCGTTATAAAAATTGACCTGTGATATTTAATAATACTTGTGGTCCAGAATAGTGCCATCTATTGACGTAAAGCATAAACTCAGAATGTATAATAAGTAAATTTTGACAACAGCGCCATCTAGCGTTTCAATTAAGAACCAATGTAGACGGCTGAAATATAAACAAATGATCAAGAAGAAAATTTACAAATACGATGGTACAATGTATTTATTGATCATAAAAGACTGAATATACTTAATATGATTTCACTTTGTATAATTTTTTTATACCTTAATAAAAGTTATAATTATAAAAGTTTTTATTTAAGATTTCATCTAAGCTCATATACAAACCGCCTCTGGACTCAGCAGGACGGAGCACTATAATAAAAACATAGGGTTTTATTTAGTTTTCCGTCTCTTACACGGACGTTATACGCTTATTGTAATCCTTTAGTCATCTTTTGCGATACCCACAGATAAAAAAGGGTGATTAATTTTATTATTTCTGTCACTACGCGGAATAATGGTTGCTTTCCATTTAGTTAACACAGAGGGACTCTGCGGTACATTGTGAAACACTGTAAAAGTTTAAATGAAACAGCTAGTTGTTTCAAAATAACACTAGAGTGCATCAATATCGCAAAATTATGGGCGTTGTATACCTAAATGCAAGTTCCTTGACAAAGTCTTGGCTCAATAATTTATAAACATAACCACATTATCAGGGCTCACTTCAATAGTGCAATATTTACATTTGAACATTTTTATTAAATTTTAATTAGCAGTAAGAGACAACAAGCTCAATTTAATAATCTCAAATAATACTACGAGAATATGCCGTAAATAAATTGCGAGGTTAAGTAATGATATTTATTTCAAGCAAAGTAGTACCTATATATTTAAAGTACTCTATGAAAGTAGGTAAGCATCTGTCAAACACTACTTTTTCGAGTGTCGAACAGTGTACGGCTGTGTTCAACAGTGTCGTTGATGGAAAGTGCTTTATCGAACACTGCGTCACTTTTTGTATTAAATGGAAAGCACACAATGTTATTAAACAAATGATACCTACTCTATTATGTGTGAAAATGAAAGATATCCCTTGTGATGACTTTATTTCCCTACGCATCAATGAAAAACAAAAATTGCATATTTGTTTATTCTTTTAATTAGTTGTCGTTGCATGTGTTGAATCTAATATGTCCTTACGATCCGGTCTCCCGAATCCCTCCTCTTTGTTTTATGTAACGTAGACAACGGCATCTGAGTCAACTAATTAAATAAATTTATATAAAAATCAGAAAGAAAAATAGAGTCTCTTGCTGAGTCTTGTCAGTGGTGGCCGCGTTCTGATCTGATGGTATTATCATTCGCCTGCTCTTATCTCAATTACTTGTCGATGCAATATATACTCATAAATATTGCAAAACTTATTGGTTTTATGAATGATAAAATGAAAAATATTTTTTCTATGTTCTACATAGATATGAGAGTTTGAAGAAACAGCTCACCACATTCGTAGGTTCGTAGTATTCGTAACCGTTCTAAGGGTTGGTAGTCGTAATTCCTAACGGTGGTAGTTTTTAAAATTAATTTAATATGTTAAAATGAACTATATGTATGGACAACACCGTAGAATTCATACATATTAATTTTGAGTCATAAGGTTGATAAAATTAATATATGTATATTCTAATCCTAGGTCTGTATCTTAATTTGTTTGATAAATATAGAATAAGGCACACTTGCACTTTTCGTTCCTTCCAAAGCACGGCGAGTCTAATTTATAGGGGTTGTCAATTGCATTTGTACTCCTCCCCTAGAATACAAAATAAATAGCCCTAACTCAAAATATGGTGCAGCTTTACTTATTAACGCTACCGTTTTTACTACAATCGCTGTAGAATTAAGAGTGGTATTGTGACCAGCGTAAAACTTTATATTCCTTTGACGGTATTTACAATGCCAACTTTTCCCTTCCTCCATACATAGTCTTGCCGCCGAGTATTATTTAAGTCAGTCAAGGAAATGACGGAAGTAATTTTCGGTTGTTAGTTTCACATTAAACTAAAATCTCGAAGCATTGTTCTTCCTTCTTCGGCGTGTGTATGTCTTGATGTTTTAATGATCATATTTCACCCAGTTGTCCGAATATCCCACATTTATGACCCTGAAAGGGTTAGTGAGTAAAGCCATACAGTTGAAAACTACTAATCGCAAACATGGAGATGCTCTATAATGAGTGCACAGATGGCGTAGTGGTTAAGATACTGACTTCCCGTGCCAGTGCCGTGGGTTCGATTCTCACGCAGGGCAATACTTTGTGTGATCCACAAAGTGCTGTTCTGAGTCTGGGTGTAATTTATCTGCGTTAATTGCAATTTTGTAAAGTGCCCCGCAATAAAAGGATATTTTCTTTGTGCCGGGTGGTGTCTTTTCTGGGGAAAAAAATAATAAACATTTTAAATTGTTTTAGTATAAAGCTATAATGAAATAATTCTGAATTTTCTCAATATATTAATGATGATTAATATTTTGAGAAAATTCAGACCTCATATATACTCTTTCTAGGACACAGACCACAAATGATCCTAAGCCGACTGCACATAGTGTTTCCTTCCTACTCATCAAAATTTGTGAGTTAGAAGTATCTAAATATATTCGTGACATGAAAATAAGAATACAATTCACCACCTTCTATCTAATTCATGCGTGCCGTAGTAGAGTATATGCAAATAACGTATGCAATAGCAAGAGAAGGAAGCTCGACATAAAATTCTCTAGCAACTCATCTGACAAGCGTGGTATAGTAGATTAATTTCCCTCACGTTATGAAGGAGGCTCGAAACCAGTAAAAAAATGTGAGAATATTACGTTTTATTTTCGTTTATAGTATCATAATTTAGTCCGAAGGGCTAGTACGTGAAAGTGAAACCTAAGCACGTAGCACATCTGATAATAAATGTTACTGTCGCCAATTGACCTTTGCAATATCAGTGTTACAGCTAGGCCGCTATCTATCAATTAAAACCCACCCAAAAAATTGGGCTTTTGGCTCTCTCGCTAACCGATCGAAGCGTAACAGCATTGCCACTGCTCAGGCTTCGATTTTTTGCGAGAGTGTGGTGTTACATCGCAAAGACCGACCCACAGCTGTAGACAGACTAATTGTCAAGAGTGTGGCCCTATCACCATTAGTGTGGACCTGGTAAACTTGCAGGCAATCTATAATAACTACACACATAGAACCCGATTACGAAATGAAAAATGATGTCACAAGCGGGATTCGAACCCGCGCCTATTGGGATTCCGGCCCAATCGTGCTACCACTACACCACCGTGACTAATTGTAGGACATGCAAATTTCACTTCGTATCATATTTACGTCTTAAGGTGACGGTATGCTATCTACCCGACAATGTTTACACATTGTTATAGGCTTAATACTTAAAACTTTACAGTTAGAATTGTATTAAACGATGACACAACCTTGTTATTTAAATTACTGAAATTTAGCATTTAATATGCTTAATTATTTATAAAACCCGATTACGAAATGAAAAATATGTAAATATGATACGAAGTGAAATTTGCATGTCCTACAATTAGTCAGAAATGCGTACCGCAATGCGGGTTAGGGCGTCCCCCGGAGGCGACGCGTACCGACCCGCCGCCGTCGGTACGAACATCGGCAGTTGCAGCGATGGGGGCCGCCACCCATCACGCCTTGCCCAGTCAGGCGAGTCGAGGAGAGCAGAGTGCCGGGTGGGCACGTGGAATGTAAGAGGTTGTGTGGAAGGTAAGTTGCACGAGCTGATATCCGTCATGGCGGACAAACAGCTAGACGTGCTCTGTGTAACAGAGACCAAGCGAAGGGGCAGCGACACCTGCGATCTTCCTGGTGGCGGGATGGCTCTGTGGTCTGGTGTACCACAGAGCGATCGAGCCAGCATGGGGGTAGGAGTACTGCTGTCCTCTCGCTTGGCCTCAGGTGTGAAGGATTACGGAATGTATGATCCCAGACTTCTTTGGGTCCGTATAAAACTTGGTGTCACCAAGGTATTCATGGTTGTAGCATATGCTCCCGTAGGATCCTCGGTGGCATCAGACCTAGAGAAGTTTTGGGATAATGTTAGGAAAGTTCTGGATATGGCAGAAACCAGTGAACGCGTGATTGTATGCGGAGATTTGAACGGATGGGTGGGGACCAAGCGTCCCGACTATGAGGACGTACTTGGTCCATTTGGTGATAAGAGAGTGAACGACGCAGGTAGGCTCATAGCGGATGTATGCATGGAGAGAAATCTTATTGTGTCTAACACATTTTTCCAACATAAGGACATCCATACGTATACATGGAGAAGGAATGAACAGAAAAGTATAATAGATTTAATTTTGGTAGACAGTCGCCTCCGAAGCAAAATATTGGACGCAAGAGCCTACAGGGGCCCCACAGTCGATACGGACCACTATCTCGTTATTGCGAGATTTAGTGGTCTGTTCAGAAAGTGGAGTTACTGGCGAGAGCGTGTCCACTTCGGAGGGCTTGAAAGAATAAAGGTTGAAAGGTTGCAAGAAGAGTGTGTAAGAGAAAAGTATGCAGAGGGTGTCCGAGAACGGCTGACGATGGCAAGCCAGCCGCAATCGGACATTGAAGAATGCTGGAGAGTATTGAAAGAGAGTATGGTAGACACAGCGAAAGAAGTATGTGGAAGTTCAAAGAAGCATAGAAACACAAATGGTGATGCATGGTGGGATGCGGAAGTGGCAGCTTCCGTAGAGCAAAAGAAGAAAGCGTGGCTGGATTATGTCTCTTCTTTGAATCTGAATGACAGTATGACTGAACAGAAGAAAGAAATATATCGGCAATGTAAGAATGACACCAAGGCCTTAGTGAAAGAGAAACGTGATAGAGCAAGTATGAGTGCAGAAGATAGGCTGACTAAAAACTTCGAGGGTAACACCAAACTCTTTTGGAGGGAGGTCAAGAAGTCTCGGGGTGGTTGGTCAGCCTTCAGAATGAATAAAATAAGGTCTAAAGGTGGACACATTCATTCTTACACAAACACAAGACGTGTTAAGCCGATGGAGTGAATATTTTGGCGATATGTATGCGGATGCTACGGTTGGCACCGGTGTCGCATGTGGTCTAGTAGATCAACATTCGGCGACGGCGTCCTCCGATGGCATCAGTATGGATGAAGTTGAATGGGCGATAAGAAGTTTGAAAAATGGTAAGGCAGCGGGCATTGATATGGTGTCTGCCGAGATGATCAAGCTTGGTGGCTCCAGTGTCCGGGAGGCGTTCCTGTTGCTCCTCAATTTATGTTGGAGCTCGGGAATGGTTCCTGGGGACTGGAATAGCGCAGTCATCGTGCCTTTGTTTAAAAACAAGGGTCCACGTTATGACTGCGCAAATTACAGAGCCATAAGCTTGACCAGTTTGGCAGCAAAAGTGTATGGTAAAATTATTGAAAGGAGAATGAGGATGGTGTCCGATGGTTTACTGTGTGAGACACAAGGAGGTTTCAGGAGTGGAAGGGGATGCATGGATCAAGTGTTCTCTCTGCGCAACATTGTGGAGAAGCATCTGGCCCTAGGCCAGAGGGTTTTCTGCAGTTTTGTGGATCTGGAGAGAGCATTTGACACGGTTGTACGAAAGGAACTTTGGGACATTTTACCGGAGTATGGTATTAACGGTAAACTGCTGCAGGCTGTGCAATCCAGTTACATGGGCTGTAGAGCCTGTGTGCGGCTGGATGATGGAATGTCGCCTTGGTTTGACGTCAATATCGGCGTTAAGCAGGGCTGCGTTCTATCAGCCAGGCTGTTTATCATATATCTGGATAAATGTCTCCAAAGGTTGAACGATATGAATGTGGGAGTCCAGATGGGTGACTCAGTGGTCTCTGCTCTGCTTTATGCAGATGATGCAGTACTGCTGGCACAGTCAGCGACTGACCTGCAGACCCTAGTCGACACAATGACAGAAGATTGTAAGAAAAGGGGTCTACTCGTGAATGTGAGCAAAACCAAAATAATGGTCTTCGAAAGAGATGAAGCCAGAATAGATGTAAGAGTAACAATAGGTAATGATGTACTAGAGCAAGTGGATGAATTTGTATATCTTGGATGTGGATTTAGCCGAGATGGACGGTACACCACTGATATAGAGCGAAGAGTGAATGCGGGAAATAGAGTGAACGGAGCGTTGGGGCAACTTCCCGGCAGCCACCACCTCAGCCAGAAGGCACGTGTAGCAATACATAACGCAGTGCTTGTCCCAACATTACTGTATGGAAGCGAGAGTTGGGTATGCAGAAAAGAGTATGAAAGTAAAATTAATGCGGTCGAAATGCGATCTCTTCGGAAAATCTGTGGAGTTAGGCTGACCGACCGCATTCGCAACGACGACGTAAGAGAGCGAGTAGGTATGAAAGAGAGTATTGGTGTAAAGATGCGAAAGGGAATGCTCCGATGGTTCGGACATGTGGAAAGAATGCCGAACGAACGTCTGGTTAAGAAGATATACAATGCGAAAGTGGAAGGATGTAGGTACCGAGGGAGACCGAGACTAGCCTACCCAGACCAGATCGGTCATGTACTGAAGGAAGGTGGAGTCAAGAGTCTCCGAAACCGGCGAGCGTGTATGAAGAGGATTATGAATGTTGAGGAAGCGAGTGAAGTATGCAGAGATAGAGTTCTCTGGCACTCTGTTCTCTCTGCCTACCCTGCAAGGGATATGGCGTGATGATATGTATGTATGTATGTACAATTAGTCACGGTGGTGTAGTGGCAGCACGATTGGGCCGGAATCCCAATAGGCGCGGGTTCGAATCCCGCTTGTGACATAATTTTTCATTTCGTAATCGGGTTTTATAAATAATTAAGCATATTAAATGTTAAATTTCAGTAATTTAAATACACACAGAGAATTTTAACTTTCTTTCCGTAACTTAATATCTGGATCTTACAAATACTGGATTAATGATTTAAGATTTTTAATAGTAGTAGGACTACGTTGTTGACAGTTCTCTGTCTACAGCCACGGGCCCACGGAGCAAATACAAACAAAAGAATGACAGTAAAGAAAAGATGGATTTTTCATAAAATATTAACATTATGAACAATGCTGACAAGCCTTATAAAGAAATTTTCGGTTAAAAACAGTAGTGATACACCTATTCGCTATGCAGAATTATTTGATTATAAACATTTGTATTTGAATAGAGCAAACAGCTAATAAGATTTGTTTGTATCTTTGAAATAAAAAAAAATTAGCACTCCTTGATATAGGTAAATTCTGAGTACGTCCCTGTTACACCATACACTTACTGACATCTAATGCAAGATAGCTCAACTGCATACAATATACGAATTTAGTAGTTGTGCTAATAGCCGGTAGATGGACATAAAGGAGGGAGTGAGACAAGTACTATTACTTGTCTCACTTTCTCCATTAGCAGCGTTCCCCTGATCCCCTGTAAATGACACGCATTGTTTCATAGAAAATATTCATTACAACAGCTCCTCTTTGTATTTGCTTCGTGCATAGGCCGCTCCGTCCGGGGTAGTACCACACTCTCGCAGAAGACCGACGTCTGAGTAATGGCAATTGCAATGTGCTATTGCGCTTTGTTCGGTAAGTGGGAGGGCCGGAAGCCCAACTGGGTGGATTTGAGGATTGTAATAGTAGGCAGCAGCCTAGCTATACTCCGGGTATATCAAAGGTTCATGGGCAGCAGTGATATTTAGCATCAGGTGTGCTGCTTGCTCGTTTGCCACCATAAGCAATAGAAAAAAAAAAAAATCTAATTTCGGCACTCAGCTAAAATGACATTTTAATTGAATATAGTCTCTGTAGTGGACTGTTTGATAGTTGGAGCTATAAAAGCACGTCAGATTATTTTATTAGCTATTAAAACTTTGAGAGAGACCCATTTTAAAAGTAAACAATGTTTAACTAGATGTGGTATTCAAACAAAAAATAATTACTGGGCAGTGGCATGACGTTGAAAATATTTAAACGACTCGAATTAATTCCAAATACACCGCTTGAATATTAAAAGGGTGAATTGTAGGGTGTCTCAGAATTCTGAATTAGAGAAATATCTTAAATAATAATATTTCTACAGTATTAATTTTGTTTTTATCCTGATCGTTCCTAATCATGTTCAGAAATAACGATCACGAGAGGGATAAGTTATCAACAAGTTAGCAACAAGGCAATTATGACTTATCACCTGGGGGGCTATTTCTTCGTTTACCACCAAAGGAAATAGAAAAGAAGCATTTGAAACAAAAATTGCCCGTGTATTGACCGGTTTAAGAATATAATTTGTCAAAACTCCTTGATTTTCTGTAGAAGCTAGTAGAGCGATCATTATCAGAAGAATGTATGCATTCTACAATAGATTTATTATACCTACTTTTAAGGTGGCCTATGTCGAACAGTGAACTTCAATAAGCTGGTGAATTATTGGTATATGCTATAGAAGATCATAAAGTTTATAGTCAGATCTCACAAAGGGTGAAATTTTCAGCATTCATAGAGAAATTCTCCAGAAAATATACAGAAAATCTGTAAAGCTAAACCAGCAATTACTACCTTACACAGTTAGTAGACGGATGATTAAGTCACTTATTTGACGAGCTAGATTCATAGAAACCCATAAATTTGCCGCCACTATAAGGAAGAAAAAACTTCAAACAAATTCTATGTCAACTCAACATTGCGAGATCGTAACGCCATTTTCTATGCCTTTGTAAAAAATTTGATGAACATTTTGATAACATAACCACATTTCATATTTCTTACCAATAACTTAAGATTTTTAAGTTTTAATTTTACAGGAATTGTCTCAAAATCTTCTTCAGTCACAGTCACCTTAGTATTCAGGCGAAAGTTAGCATTTTTGTGCAATAAAGAAATAAAATCCGTTGTGTCAGCGTTCGCTTGGACACGTTACGCTACAGATAGGCATCTGCCCCTGCTATATCGACATAAGCCCTTTATTTGCACAACCCTTATCATTGCAACTCAGTATAAAAATATAAAAGTTGTGTTTATTTTATGCCGATTTCGAAGTGGTGTTTTTAATTTAGAGGTATTAATACTGTGTGTTTAAGGGTGGCTGTTATATGTTGGATCGGTTATTGCATTTGTGTTTACATTCAGACAAGACTATGTTAAGTTTAATACTGTGCAGAGCGTATTTTAGCTAGGTAGAATTACAATATTCTTTTATAACTATACTAGCTGTCCTCCGCCCTTTTCCTTCTTTTCAGGATGAGTAATCAGCAACATATTAAATTTTCGCCGAAATACGCTGAATCTATTGTTATAAGTATTATACTGATCGGTTCAGTAGTTTTCGCAGTAGGTATAACTGAACAAAAAAAAAACTATTTTTTATTTATTAGCACATAGGTATGTAGTAATTATTTAATTATTTTATTCAGTAAAAACTAAGACATTCAGTATTATATAGCGTATAAAAATTTGCGAATTAAATATGTAGATTTACAAAATCTTATCGTGGTGTAGCGACAGGATACGAATACAATCGTCACCATTCCTTATTTGCCCATGTGAGTTTTAATAAGAGAGTAGAGGTCTCACACTAGGAGAATAGTTCTTGTCTTTTTTTTTGCGGTGAACTATGCTGTGGTCACGCTGCGCCAAATCGCTCCGGGGCGACGAAATAGGCGGCGTGTGACCCCATAGACCCATAAGCCAAAAGCGCCTCTCTTAGCTGTACGAGCGGGCCACCGGTACCCGATCTTTGTCTTCGGTGACTGGCGGTGTCCCGCCCGGCATAATAGTTCTTGTCAGGTAAAAGTGTAACATCCCACTGCAATCGCCAACCACCCGGCCAAGTATAGCGATTACGACACTATCCAGTCATTGGATCCCCTCCAATTACTTACGGCTTACGTCTAATATTGAACGAGAAAAAGCTGAAAATATAGATAACATAGATTGTGTTTATCATTAATTTAGATAAAATTATCATTTCCGTGTGGTGACGGAGTAAGAATACAATTCACCACCCCCTATCTTACTCGTGGGTGATCGTAAGAGACAACTAAGGGATATAAAAAAAATATAACATTTATGCAAGAGAAGGAAAACTCGAAATGAAACCCTATAACAACACGCCTGACCAGTGGAGAGGACGCGTGGCCAGGACAGTGGGACATAATGTGAGCTGAGATGATGATGAGATGATGAGATAAAATCATGAAAGTGAATTACAGAGCATATCTCACTCATCCCATGTTCACAGAAAAAAGAGCTTAAGTGACTCAATATGCGTTATACTTCACACATTTCATTTAAGGGTGTGATGAATAGACGTAGCGCTCTATTAAATTAAAAAAAGAACGTTTTCTCGCGACGTGATGTCCCAGAAAATGATTACGAATCACAGTTTCAAAGCTCTTTCTTCAGAAATTTTACTTCAACAAATAAAAACGGATTTTTTTACGGATCCCAGGTATTGTGCAATTCACGTGTGACTCTATTTTTTTTTTTTGTTTTTTTAATGCGTATGCTGGTAAACGAGCAAGAAGCACATCTGTTGTTAAGTGTTACAGTCGTCCATGGGTTTTTGCACTACCAGGGGTACAGCTAGGCCGTGGTCTACGAACCAAAACCCTCCCAGAAATTTGTGCATCTCATCATTATCAGGCATTAGATACCAATTTACTGAATTTTGATACGAGATTTCGTCACCAGTTATGTCATTTACCTATTAATACCTTTTTACAATAGAGAAGAAAAGGGTGGTTGTATCCCTACTCCATTACCAAACCATAGATAATTATAGTCACAACACTTACGCATAGAGGCTGTAAAAGGGCAAATGGCAAATGATACTGTTAGGTGTTATCGCCACGCCGGAAAACTTACATCATATTCAATGCCGGAAACAACCGATCGCGCTTGACGGCTCCTTGCTTAGTTATTGCTTTCCTTTCTTCTAATAAAATGCCTTATCTTCACATCTATAATAACACAACTTAGATCTTGTTTCACAATTGTTAAGGTGCAAATTTAAATAACTGAACTAGAATAGTTATATATTATTTTTGTAAGAGTTTTATCGTGTTTTTGGGCTCTCTCGCCGCAGTTTCCGGCTGCGCTGAACGCCGGCCATCTTGTCACCGGAAGTAGTAAAGTCTTCCGCAGCGCCGTCTGTCGACTGCGTTGGAATCACGTATATTTTTTCAACAGTCTTTTTTGCAAAAAGTATTTTATAGTATTTCCTTTTTATATGTTGTTAATGATTGTTTGAATGACATCGTTTATGCTTTACATTAGGTCGACAATAATAAATACTGGTGTTATTGTCGTATGAAAACACTAGCCGCGCCTATAACTGAGGTTTTTGTTGAAATTTCAATTTTATTTATTATAATTTGTATTAAAGTTTATAGACATAATGCTTTACTGCTGAACTCTTAAGGGAAATAGCGTTATATGTATTTTGTAGTTTATGTAAATAATGTAAGACTGAATTAATATTGATATATTTATTTTATAGCCTACTAGCTTCTGCCCGCGGCTTCGTCCGCGTAAAAGGTTACTTTCCTAAAGTTTTTACCCCTTAAAGGTAAATTTTTTACAAAATTTTTATGTCATTTGTATTTATATCTAATCCATAGGCTAAAAATAAGTTTCAAGCTTCTGGCTTTAAAAATGATAATACTTCCTTACAACTTTTCATCCCCCTTTACAACCCTTTTTTTTGCATTAAAAAGTAGCCTATGTCCTTTATCAGGCTCTAAACCATCTGTGTACCAAATTTCATTTAGATCGGTTTAGTCGTTTTGGCGTGAAAGAGCGTCAGACAGACAGAGTTACCTTCGCATTTATAATATTGGTAAGGATAAGATTGAGTTGTTTTTGAAAATTGTATAAACTTCTAGACCAATCAAAAACGAATATTGTAAACACGAAAAATGAGGATAGATAGTTTGTTACTCATTTATCTCCGCACCTTATGTACGTCACACTGCTAATTAAATTAAAAGGTAAAATATATAAAACCCTAATAAGACCTGCTGTACTGTATGGATCAGCATGTTGGGCGACAAAAGCGACGGATGAGAGACGACTGCATGTCGCGGAGATAGATGGATGTGTGGTGTGACGAGATTGGATAAAATAAGAAATGAGCATATAAGAGGAAGTTTGAAAGTTGCACCAGTGACGGAAAAGTTAAGGAGTGAAAGGTTAACGTTAAGGACATGTGATGAGACGGGATGAAAGAAATGTTGTGAGGAAAGTTTTAAATGTGAATGTTGAAGGGTTTAGGGGTAAAGGAAGACCAAAGAAAAGATGGGTGGACTGCGTGAGGTATGACATGGATAGACAGGGAGTTACTGCAGAGATGACGTCTGATAGGACTGTATGGAGGAAGATGACATATTGCGTCGACCCCAAGTAATTGGGATAAGAGCAAGATGATGATGATGATGATGATGATATACGTCCCACTGCTGGGCTCGTGCCTCTCCACATTAGGAGGGAAACTTAACTACTATACGCTATGGTCAGACGTGTTGGCACAGGAGTTTTATTTCGAGTTTTCCATCTGTTGTGTGTACGCTATATGCATTTTTTTTAAAGCGTATGTTGGCAAACGAACCTCCTCCACAAAGGCAGGTAAATTGACTTACTACAACCATTCTGGTAGATGCGTGGCCTTTAGTTATCTATACAGCACTCACGGACAAGAGTGAGTGTGGTAAATAGTATTCTTACACCTTCACCACAAGTATATTTTTTTAGGTAATACTCAAGGTAGTTAATAGTCAATATTTGTATGTAATAAATATAACACACTAATAATGATAGGGTCACGCTGTTAATAGTTTTCTGTCTTCAGCCGGGTCTCTCCGTTACGGGCAAGTTACACACTCTTGTAGAAATTCAACGTTGGAACAGTGGCAATGTGCTGTTTTCTTGGTGGGTTTAGGGTTTTAATCGGCAGGCAGTGGCGTAGCTACCTTTGATATTGTAAAGGGTGACATTACCACTTATCATCAGGTATGTTACTGGCTCATTTGCAACTATCAATAATAAAAATAGAGATTGACAAAGAAACTAAAATTTAAGACACGTTGTTGAAAATAAACAAAAAAAAAACTTTAAAATGTACTCTGCTGTAAGTATTCCCATTACAGTAGTCTCGTTCGTCTCGACACTGTCTTCATATTTTTCGGCAATATCCCCATTATTAATCCCCACGAGACGTCTGACGGCAATGCGATACAATGTCGCGAAGCTCTTAACGTGTCATTGTGTGTTGAATAAAACTTCTACGACTGGCAAATTGGTCATGTTACCTTGTTAGACGAAAATTATGTTGTACATTTTTATTATTGAAACAACAAAACACAGATAGTTTTATCTTCTTCTTTATCCTGCTTTTATCCTATGTTGCATAAGTTATTATAGTCTATAAAATATAGAGATCAAGCTATATTTTATAGACTATAATAACGTCTATAAAATATAGCTTGATCTCTGTGATAGTTCTCACTAATGCCGCGCGCTTACGATGTAGTCCGTATTTTTGTCGATATAATTCTTTATTTTTTAAAGTTATTTGCTACTGCAATTGGAAAACAATGTATGAAAATCTTATTGAATTTCAATCAAATGGATGGGTGAATTGATTATAAATTTAAAATAATCTATTAATTTTTAATTAATATTACACACACTCTATTCTATCCATTAATTTTTAATTAATATTACACTAATATTTAATTTAAACTAAAGCTGTTAATTAATTCTTTTTATTATTCTAAAAGAATCATCCAAGTTCATCGTCACTATTATCATCATCGCTGGAGCATTCCTGTAGGTTGATTCTTGGTCACAGATTATTTCATGAATAATCATATTTATTTTATAAAAGAAATTATCTTTTTAATATAAAAGAAATGGTCTTATTAATATTATAACTGATGTCTGAGTGCTAAATTAACACAATTTACTTATTTTACAGCGTAACCATATGGTTACGCTGTAAAATGAGTAAATATAAGTAAATTGTAACTACACAACAGTTTTATCTAATTCTTCTATTAAATTGTGCAAGCTCCACTGATGGGCAAGGGTCACGTTAGCCAGATAGATAGGCACAGGTTATTTATGTACGTAATTATCTATTTAGTCATATATGTACCTGATCAGATACGTTAAGTTAGATTATAAATTTTCTTTATTTTATAAGGAAAACACTACACAATCTGTATTAAGGAAATGATCCTTGGACTTTACAAACATGCAATTAACAGACACAAATTAGATATAACCAGACTCAACTATGTGTGTATCGCACAATGTATTGTTCTGAGTGGGAATTGAATCCATGGTCATTAATGTAGCCACTGCGCTATCTGTGCAGTTATATTATTTTATGATATTTTCTTGTAACGATTGTTTTCTTGTAACGATTGTTTTCTTGTAACGATACTTATCGATCTTTCATAGCTGTTTTTTTTGAAAGGCTATGGCTTGGGAACACCCAGCCTGTACTATCCGGAGTGAGTGATGGGCGCCGTGCGGCCCCATAACTTGCCGTATTACCTCTCCTTCGCCATTTGGACTGATCATCGGTACTGATTCTTTGATGAAAAGAGTTGCTTTAAATCTTATTTTCTAGACAGATGGTGTACACGGAGCATTTTCTTAGTTTATTTAATACTTCCCTTGCATCACAGAACGTATATATTAAAAAAATAGATAATGTATTTAAAGTTAGTACTAAAATAACAAACATTAATATAAAAAGTCCTACAAATTTGTATAGACAGCATCTGTTCATATAAAACTATTTACAATATATTATTTGCGTTTACGTTTTTATAACATATGTCATTTATATTTCATTGATAGGATCGCTATCATACATACATACGAGTACCTAGCCTCACACCTTTTTCCCAGAGGGGAGGCAGAGAATACGGATTGCCACAAGCCACGATCCTGGTATACCTCCATTCACACTCATAACAGTCTTCATGCATGCTCTACAATTACGCCTATTCTTAATATAACTTCTCATCAACACTTCTGGAATTTGGTGCAGAAAATTATGATGTGGTCTTCTCCTTGTATTTGTCCCATTCACGCTTACTTTATATATTTGCTTCGTCAACCTTTCCTCACTCATTCTTTCTATGTGTCTAAACCACCTATCAAAGTGATGTATAATACTCGCTTAAACATTAGAAATTTATGTTTTATTAACACGTTTTCATAACTAAGGTAAAAGATATAACAAAGATAAGGAAGGAGTGAGACAGTTAGGTGGATACGACAGACTGTAGAATAATATGGACAACACTTATAACAGAATGGCAACCGCGTGATGGTAAAATAAAAAGAGGCAGATAAGTAAAAATATGGTCAGATCACATAAGAAAAGTTGGAGGTACTACCTGGATAAAGAAAATTAAAAACAGATTAAAATGGAAGCAGCTAGAAAAATCAAATTTGTTACAGGATACGCTGCTCATTAAAACGGGAACCTAGATGTGTTTGTTTATAAATAAGTAATTGTTAGTTTCCGGCAATTTTTCGGCAAAAAGACTTTTTTTAATTTAAAAGGCAATAATGGCTTAATAATGAAAAAAAGCACTTCTTCACCCTACCTCGCTTTATCGTCACAATATGAACTAATACAATAAAACATATCAAAAGCTCAAAAGTAATAAATTCAAATCAAATTCAATCTAATATCGTCATGTCATAAAAGGTATGAACCTTTTGACATCGAAATAACTCTATATATTGATTCAAGCAATCATAAAATAGTGATCCTTAAATAAAGGATAGTAAGTTGAAAATCCTTTGATAATTATTTTTAAAACTATATTTCGATACTTGTTTTGGTGGAGGAGCATGTCATTTTATCACATGTCTATTCTTTGAGACCGTTTGATGTAAAATAGTTCTTTTTTTTTATTATGTTCCGTTATTCCCTTTGAGGGGTATCGTGTTTATTTAGACGCTTAAGGCGTTGTATCGACAGGTACCATTACAGTATCAGTTACGAGAATCCATTGGGAGTGTGTGAATTCAAATTATATTTGGCAATTTTAAATTCATGGTGTATATTTAAAAAAATATATAAAATATTTGTTTATGTATTAATATTGTTATGATTAAAATTTTCCCTTCCGTGTGTTGTTGGAGGAAGAATACAATTCACTACCCTGTTTCTTTATATTGCACGTACGTGTTTTACAAGATGACCGAGGCATATGGTGTAGAGATAAAATCGGAGTAAGAAAAGGAAAAGTGGATAGGAGTAGTACCCGAAAGGGTAACCGCCGGGCTGACCACGGATGTCAAGGAATTTATACCAGTGGGTGGTCCATGTAGCAAAGGTAAAACTGTGGGTTACGTCCTTCTGTCGTTCTAGATGGAACGGGTTTAACGTGTCCAGCCTGCCAAAAAAAGATGTCGTAAAAGATGATTAAAGGATATAGTATGGAAATAACATCTATGCAAAATCTCGAAATAAAACCCGATTCTAAACCATCTGATCAGCGTGGTGTAATAGGTCAATTTCATGAGGAAATTACCAGGAGCATGGGCATCTGTAATCGCATAGTAAACTAATAACAACAACTGCAATCTTTATATCAAGCATAAAAATGGTGACATAAAACTCTTTAGGTAGTCTGTATTCTGCAGTAGTAGTAGCGCCTGGGTATAACAAGGTCACCAATCCGTCTAACCAGCATAGCGATGATAGCATCAAGCTCTTTAAAAGGTCTATATCCAGCAAAGTTACCGATAGCGCTCGGCGTGCGTGAAGCATGACATGGGTAGACAGGGAATGATCACAGAGATGACATCTGATAGGGTTGTATGGAAAGACAGGCAGTATTGCGTGGACCCCAAGTGGTTAGAATAAGAGTAGAATGATGATGGTTACCGATAGGGCGATGGATGGATGAAATAATTAACGTAATAGAGGCAATGAGTATATAAAGTTAAAAATAATACTGAAATATGATGTACAATAATCATAGCTGTGTTCATGGTAAGAAGGTAATTTAGCGACAATTTATCGAACACGCAAACAAGTTGCAAATTGGTCTGCTGGGACGACGTTTTCGCTAAATACCTATAAAAATGTCCGTTCCCCGTGAAATATTGTAACTAGCAGGATGGCGCGACGCATGAGAGATAGCGATTTAGCTTTTAAAGTATTTATTATTTAAAATCTCATCGTTTATCCGTCGCGAGTATGCGTAATCGTAGAACATGCATGAAGAATGTGACGAGTGTGAATGAAGTGATGGAAGTATGTCAGAATTGTGGCGTGTGGCAATCCGGCTATATATGTATGTCCTTTATCCCACAAGCATAGGTAGTTTAGACAATTGTATTTTCGGCAATACTCACGCGTTAGAGTCGATTATGTCGACCCGAGTTTCGAGCATATCCGATGCTCATCATCACGGCGACTGCGCAGTCGCATCTGCGAGCCCCCGACGCGCACACAGTCAACATAATCGACTCTAACGCGCGAGTATTGCTGAAATTACATAGGTAGTTTGGCAAGCAATACACCGACATTTTGTTATATAATTAAATTTAATTTAATTTTATTTATTAATCTCTTAATTACTAATCTCTTAATAAATATTAGAAACTTTATTGGCGACAGTGTTAATTATTTTAATATTTCTTTCTTATTGTAAATTAATTATAATACTGTATGTTTTTGATGTAATAAATAAATAATTTATAGTTCCACTTGATTGGGGTAAATAAATTATCATTAGCCGGTAAAGTTTTAAACATTTAAGGTTCACAATTGCTCAAACATTAAAATAAATAACGAGATTTTTAACCGATACTGTTTTTCTAGTGTGGTAAATTGTTAAGAAAACAATGTATCATTAATTTTAACTTACGTGTTATATAATTCATAGTAGTAAAACGCACTCGGCAGATTTAGATTTTCATCAGATTGGGTAGCTACACTACTAGACAATCCATAACACCGTCAATCCCTTGCAGCGTAATCAGGCGATTTTCTACCAATTAAAATTTTGTATTTTATTTATGCATATTCTTAACTGTTGAAGTTTGTACTATAGTGAAATATTAATAAACAGATACACAATATCTGTTTATTTCTTTAGAGATAAATTTATTAGAATGTTATCAAGCGTTTTACATAAAAAAACACATCATAGTTAAAGCTTAATTATTATTGTTCTTAAAAATGTAGATTCAAAATTCTTCTTCTTAACCTCATAGACCCACTATTAATCACGGGTTTTCTAAGCAGTGAAAGAAAAATGTCCTAAAGTATCACGCTGGTCAAACTGGTTGGCAAAATCCGTAGGAAAGGAAGTGACGATGGAATACAATTATTTTCCTCACGGGTTCGTCCCGCCGCACCGTCTTCGTCTACTAGACAACTGCCTCACAGACTGTCCGCACCATCCATTATGATGAACCAGGTATACAAATAAACGCTTAAATAAATTATCATCATAAATATTCAGTATATTGTTGTCCATTTTTGGACGTAGACCAGGTCTACGTCCAAAAATCGATACATAGATCCTTAGACTAGGGGATTGTGCCGTAATCTTTACGGTTGGCGAACGGGTTACCAACCGCGCTGAGATTCACATTTCTCAGAAGAGAGTTGTTGATCGTTCTCCCGGTGAACACTTAGCCGATTTTTATGACTCCCATAGGCCAGTAAAGGGTGGTGACGATTGAATTTTTATACTGACCACAAATGGTAGTGCTACAATAAATAAAAGCTCATAACTTACACCATCGTAAAAGTACTCTAAATTTTAGTAGCTCTACTCTAGTAGGGACGGCTCATTTCGGCTGACTGCACGATGAAGATACTTTATCGTTGAAATGTAAATTATCTTAATGTTATCTGTTTTATTAGCTGTGAAGTGATGTCGGTCTACTGTCTCAAGTTCTTTATATGTCTCTCAACTCTACATCAGAGATAAGCGGATTATTTCTGAATTCAGAGAGATAGTTGAAGTGATATTTTAGTTTGTGAAGCAGAAGATTTATATGGCTTAGTGGTTAAGACATCGACCAACCGTGCCAGTTTCGTATGTTCAATTCCCAAGCAGGATAATACCTTGTGCGATCTATAAATTGTTGTTCTGATGGTGGGTGAAATTTGTGTCTGTTAATTATATGTTTGTAAAGTCCACCGCAGAACAAGGATTATTTTCTTAGTCCTGCACTGACCTGGGTTGCCATTTAAGGAAAAAAGTATTACTATAAGTATATAATGCGTGTTTAGTCCTTATTATGACAGCAGTTGTTAAAAATGGCTAGAGTAGCAGCCTGAGTTTACCCTCTCGGGTATCCTCTCGAGTTGATGCCCGGATAGCTCGACAAAATGTCTCGCCATCGTATAGGTCCTATTCCGATTGTTGAATAATCGAATATTAATCGAGAATGGACCAATCTATGAAATTGAGATAAAATTCGAATGAAGAGAGTTATCCCCAGGCCGAGAGAATTGTACTCCAAAATTCCTCCTCTACTAACTTATCTGTGCCATCCTACTTGCTCATCTATCATCAAAGACAAAAACAGACTGATATTCTCTTCAAATATAATATGTCAGAATTAAAACTCTTTCATTAGTAAACATTCTATTTTCAATATTGATGTCTTAAATACAGGTAAATTTTATATCGTTGATTATTTCAAAACTAATGACTTAAACCAAATACAAACATTCCCAATTCGTTAAAACCATAACAATAGCGCCAACAAAAACGGGATCACTCGCCGGAAGCTATAAATCATAATAATGCACCCACAATCAATCTCAAAGGAACAATACATTCAGACAAACAAATCCATAACTAAAACCAAAGAGAAACACATACCATTAATCATCGTACATCGGGCACAGTTCGCAAACCGTTGGCTAATCTCCCATCCTGCTCAACGGCCATATATCAGAGTGGGAAGACGTTTTTACGAGCTCTTAATCAAGAAATATACGATTGTACGGCACGATTAAGAGTTGGTTTTGCTCGGTAATGCAGTATGCTATGATATATTTAAGTTTCAATGGTAATGGGGTGATTCATTTAATGTACGTGTATTTTCGCTACGTTTTGATCTGGGATTTCTAGAGAGTTTATATAGAAATAGATTCTACCCGCGGCTTCATCCGCATAAAGACTATCGCTCCCCAATTACTTTGGATAATAAGGACGTCTCATCATTTAATACAATTCTAACTGCAAATTTAGAGCATTAAATCGGTACAATGCGTAATCAGTTTCCGATAGAAGGCGTGTATCGCCCATAAAGATGACAAAATAATGCGAGACGCAAATTGATTGTCATACAAGTTCATCATCATCATTCTCTTGCTAGCCCAACTACTTGGAGTCGACGCAATATGTCCTCTTTTTCCATGCAGCCTTATCAGACGTCATCTCTGTAGTCACTCCCTGTCTATCCATATCATGCTTCACGCAGTCCGTCCATCTTTTCTTTGGTTTCCCTTTACCCCTAAAATCTTCAACATTCATACTTTAAACTTCCTCGCAACATTACTTTCATCCCGTCTCATCACATGTCCATACCATATCAAGCGTTCACTCCTTAACTTATCCGTCACTGACACTACTTTCAAATTTTTTTCTCTTATACGCTCATTCCTTAGCTTATTCATTCTCGTCACACCGTATATCCATCTCAACATTCGCATCTCCGCTACATGCAATCGTCTCTTACCCGTCGCTTTTGTAGCCCAATATGCTGATCCATACAATACAGCAGATCTTAATACTGTTTTGTAAAATTTTCCCTTTATCTAAGGGGTACTCTGGAATCACATATTGTCATACAAGCTGTCTAGGACAATTGGAATGGATTTAAATAGGTGTGGCTTCGAGTTCCACGTGTGAAAAACATTTTTAGCTCGTAAACAAGTTCTTACACATTACCTATCATTTTAAATGCTAAATCTCAGTAATAAGTTGAATTAATATCATAAGGGAACACATTACAGGTAGAGTATCCTATGTACTAATTCAAGAAAAGGTATATATGTATATATGTGTATAATTGTCATCCAAATCTGTTCAATGGTTTACAGATGATTGTGTAACAAACAGTCAAACATCCCAACATCACAAACTTTCATATATATTACTAGCAGACCCGGCCATGTGTTGCTGTGGCTTAGGTAGCCTCAGTAACGAGTGGTGGTTATGCTAATAAATTGTAGCTTATATGAAACGTTTGTATATTTAATACAGCGCCATCTATTAAATACTTACTCAACCCAGTCAACTAGATTAGATACTGCCATCTGTTAGAATCGTTTGGAGATAACAGATAATTATGTCTGTCAAATAATTATTTGCCATAAAATAATATTACGACTATATATTATAGTCCTTAAAATATAGCCTGATCTCTGTGACAGATAGCGACAAAACTGATGAAGTAATTATGAATACGCGTCATTTTCACAATATTATTTTGTATCGTCTATATTTTCATTCTTAACATGCCACTTAATTCAGTTGAAATACAACTGAATTATGAATATAAAAATATGAATATTTACACATAAAAATTGTACCTCATATGTTTTAAAATACTTAGTAACCATTTTATAAAAATATAATAGTTACGCAAGTACAAGGTCTCACTGGACTGAGAATAAGATAGAGATGGGACAGTCGATAAACGTAAATCGATAACATTCTTATTAATTATTTTTAAAACATGTAAAACCCAATACATTTTACCTATATAAACCACATGGTTACTCTATAAAATAAGTAAATTGTGTTCATTTAATATTCAGACATCAGTTATAATATTAATAAGACCATTTCTATTATATTAAAACGATAATTTCTTTTATAAAATAAACATGATTATTCATGAAAAAATCTGTGACCAAGAACTCATCATCAACCTACAGGAATGCGCCAGAGATGATGATAATATTGACGATGAACTTGGATGTACTCCGTTCGTATAATAAAAAGAATTAATTAACAGCTTTAATTTAAATTAAATAAAATCCATTAATTTAAATTCAATAAGATTTTCATAGATTGTTTTAAATTTATAATCGATTTCATCCATCCATTTGATTGAAATTCAATAAGATTTTCATACTTTGTTTTTCAATTGCAATAGCAAGCAACTTTAAATAATAAGGAATTATATCGACAAAAATTTGGACTGCATCGTAAGCGTGCGGCACTAGTGAGAACTGTCACAGAGATCATGCTATATTTTATAGACTATATCTTGGATGTGGATTTAGCCGAGATGGAAGGTACACCACTGATATAGAGCGAAGAGTGAATGCGGGAAATAGAGTGAACGGAGCGTTGGGGCAACTTCTCGGCAGCCACCACCTCAGCCAGAAGGCACGTGTAGCAATACATAACGCAGTGCTTGTCCCAACATTACTGTATGGAAGCGAGAGTTGGGTATGCAGAAAAGAGTATGATAGTAAAATTAATGCGGTCATGGGAATGTTGAGGAAGCGAGTGAAGTATGCAGAGATAGAGTTCTCTGGCACTCTGTTCTCTCTGCCTACCCTGCAAGGGATATGGCGTGATGATATGTATGTATGTATGTAGTAAGGATTTGTTGCTGATATGATTATAACCCAACACTTTCATTCGGACAAGATTCATAAATTATTGTTGTACCAAAGAATGACAATGTTTTCTTACTCTCTTCGAAGCTCAAAACGTCCTAATGTTTCTTCAAGCCATCCTTCCATCAATCTATCAGCGTCCACTGTAGGACGACCTCCTAAAGAGGGAATTATCCGTGTGGTGACGGAGTAAGAATGCAGATCACCATCCCCTATCTTACCAGTGGGTGATCGTAAGAGACGACTAAGGGATATGAAACGCATATAACATCTATGCAAGAGAAGGAAAGCTCTAAACAAAACCCTATACCAACACGTCTGATCAGCATGGCATAGTAGGTCAATTTATCTCACGTTATGAAGGAGGCTCGAGCGTTGGGCTCGAGCCTACTGGCGAGGGAGTGGGACATACATATATGAGCTGAGATGATGATGATGATGGTGGAGACATTCTTACACAAACACAAGACGTGTTAAGTCGATGGAGTGAATATTTTGGCGATATGTATGCGGATGCTACGGTTGGCGCTGGTGTCGCATGTGGTCTAGTAGATCAACATTCGGCGACGGCGTCCTCCGATGGCATCAGTATGGATGAAGTTGAATGGGCGATAAGAAGTTTGAAAAATGGTAAGGCAGCGGGCATTGACATGGTGTCTGCCGAGATGATCAAGCTTGGTGGCTCCTGTGTCCGGGAGGCGTTCCTGTTGCTCCTCAATTTATGTTGGAGCTCGGGAATGGTTCCCGGGGACTGGAATAGCGCAGTCATCGTGCCTTTGTTTAAAAACAAGGTTTCACGTTATGACTGCGCAAATTACAGAGCCATAAGCTTGACCAGTTTGGCAGCAAAAGTGTATGGTAAAATTATTGAAAGGAGAATGAGGATGGTGTCCGATGGTTTACTGTGTGAGACACAAGGAGGTTTCAGGAGTGGAAGGGGATGCATGGATCAAGTGTTCTCTCTGCACAACATTATGGAGAAGCATCTGGCCCTAGGTCAGAGGGTTTTCTGCAGTTTTGTGGATCTGGAGAGAGCATTTGACACGGTTGTACGAAAGGAACTTTGGGACATTTTACCGGAGTATGGTATTAACGGTAAACTGCTGCAGGCTGTGCAATCCAGTTACATGGGCTGTAGAGCCTGTGTGCGGCTGGATGATGGAATGTCGCCTTGGTTTGACGTCAATATCGGCGTTAAGCAGGGCTGCGTTCTATCAGCCAGGCTGTTTATCATATATCTGGATAAATGTTTCCAAAGGTTGAACGATATGAATGTGGGAGTCCAGATGGGTGACTCAGTGGTCTCTGCTCTGCTTTATGCAGATGATGCAGTCCTGCTGGCACAGTCAGCGACTGACCTGCAGACCCTAGTCAACACAATGACAGAAGATTGTAAGAAAAGGGGTCTACGCGTGAATGTGAGCAAAACCAAAATAATGGTCTTTGAAAGAGATGAAGCCAGAACAGATGTAAGAGTAACAATAGGTAATAATGTACTAGAGCAAGTGGATGAATTTGTATATCTTGGATGTGGATTTAGCCGAGATGGACGGTACACCACTGATATAGAGCGAAGAGTGAATGCGGGAAATAGAGTGAACGGAGCGTTGGGGCAACTTCTCGGCAGCCACCACCTCAGCCAGAAGGCACGTGTAGCAATACATAACGCAGTGCTTGTCCCAACATTACTGTATGGAAGCGAGAGTTGGGTATGCAGAAAAGAGTATGAAAGTAAAATTAATGCGGTCAAAATGCGATCTCTTCGGAAAATCTGTGGAGTTAGGCTGACCGACCGCATTCGCAACGACGACGTAAGAGAGCGAGTAGGTATGAAAGGGAGTATTGGTGTAAAGATGCGAAAGGGAATGCTCCGATGGTTCGGACATGTGGAAAGAATGCCGAACGAACGTCTGGTTAAGAAGATATACAATGCGAAAGTGGAAGGATGTAGGTACCGAGGGAGACCGAGACTAACCTACCTAGACCAGATCGGTCATGTACTGAAGGAAGGTGGAGTCAAGAGTCTCCGAAACCGGCGAGCGTGTATGAAGAGAATTATGAATGTTGAGGAAGCGAGTGAAGTATGCAGAGATAGAGTTCTCTGGCACTCTGTTCTCTCTGCCTACCCTGCAAGGGATATGGCGTGATGATATGTATGTATGTGTATGATGATGATGAGATGAAAGAGGGAATGCCACTTGCATTGGACTACGTTTGGAAGGAGAATTGATGATCAGAGTTGATGTTCAAAGTTCCCCAAGAAAATTACTTTTCATCGAAGTCAGGGAATCGATTTCAGTAACCCTTTCAACTGGTGGAGAGAGAATTATCTCTCCTACTGTAAATTATCAAGTCCAATATCTTAAAAGCAAATTACTACTAATTACCCGTTAGTAATAATTTCCTATATTGCGCTTCAGTCGGTGAACGAGAGAATTGGAAGTCCAAATCTTAATCATCTCCTTTTATATTTTCATTATATTCCTTCTCGTTATGCACTTACGGTAAGCGACGAATAACTAAAGTTCATGAATGTCAGTGACCATTTTCCATCAAGTGAAAAGTTTACTTGAACACTTGAAGTATTCAAGTAAACTTGCTCATCTGAAAACAAATAAAATAAGGGAAAAAAATCATCAATGTCAAAAACTGTGTGCTACAAAAACCTCGCTTATAGTTGATAAAAGTCCTTGAATTCAATAGTTTTGATAATAAATTAGTTCTAAATACGACATTAAATGGACAGTCCGCAAGTTGACAGCTCCTTTCATCCACAAATCAACTTGGACACTTACATAATAACACAAACTTCACGAAAACGTATTTGTCCTGAGGTGATTTCGATGTGACGGATAGTACCGCCCAACATATTTCAACCGTGGCCTTTCCGCCGCTGTCTACGAAAATTTACGAGCGTCTCAACGTCGGAGAAAATGTGGACTCGCCGAAGATTTCAACGGTTTTTATTCGATCCATATATTTTGTTTGAAGGCAATGACGGTTCGGGAACGCGAAGAGCGGTCATTTATCACGTACTTGTTCTTAGATTGGTCCTTTTGTAAATTGTAAGAAAATTATGTTATAAGTAAATTCGTTGGAGGAGTGATTTAGGTAGCTTCTGATTTCATATTCATAATATACTTATCCATGTAATGATATAGTAAGTATATAAACTTTCACTATCTGTTTTTTTTTCTTTTAGTGCTCATAATACATGACCAAGAGATGCAAGCATCATTATTCTCCTACTCTTATCCCAATTACTTGAGGTTGATACAAAATGTACTCTTCTTTCATAGTACATATTGTAAAAGTTATTGGCAATAGTTTTATGACCGGCCGCCTGCCTGACTTCAACCCTCCTTGGGAATGTAATTGTTGACCAAACAGCATCAGATGGAGTTGGCCTAGGTCGTTAGAGGCTCTTAGTCGTCTTTTACGACATCCACGAGCAAAGTAAGGGTTGGTAGTATTCGTAGCCGCTACCACATATCTAATAGTATAAGCGTGGGATTGTAGGTTAACTTTTCTCCTATCATGAAGAAGACTTGAATCAGCAGTAGAACTTGTGTCTGGAATTTACAATCTGAGACTCTGACGCTGAAATAATGATATGACGAACATAGTTTTATATCAAGCGTCACGAACTAGGGTGAGAAATAAAAAACTGTAATTTAAATTACTTTTAATATTGTTGAAGTTAACTCGCTGCAGCTTTATTGTGACAAATGATAATGACTCTCTACCCCCTTTTTCTGGATGTGATTTAATGGTTGTTCATATAGAATGAGTTTAAAGAGTTTTAATGTGATTACAAATACGAATATCTCGGTGTTTCTTTTGTGGTTTCAGTATTAGGCTTAAAAGACTTTTGGCTACGAATTTCTTATTTAAAAAAAAAAAAAGATCGATTGGAAATTTGTTCCATTCTGTATGTCTTCTTAGCTCTTTTTAGTTCATATATCTTCTCTTCTAGGGTTCGATTTCTCTAATTTTCAATAGAAAATAGTAAAAAGACCTGCACGAAGGATATACAATCTTTGTTTTGCGGGGAAGATGTATTGTAATAACAAGCTTGTTTTACAGGTTGCTATAGGATTTAATCTCAAGTCTTATTTCTCTTGCATTGATGTTATTTAATCATCATTATCATCATAGCTCATATACGTCCGTCTCCCCCACAATGGATGGGAAATTTGGTATAATAACACCACGCGCTGGTTAGACTTGTTGGTAAAGAGTTTTATTTTGAGTTATCATTCTTTTGCATAAATGTTATACGCATAATAGTAGTTTTTATTCGATATCCACGGGCAAGGGTTGCTGAATTCTATTCTTACTCTATCACGACACATATAGTTACTTGCTTGACCATTATAATATCTAAATACATTTGCGTTTAGGTGTTAGTTAGTCACATGCCATAAATATCAAATGTATAAAAAGTTTAGATCCAAAATAAAGGTGTTTGTATATTTTTTGAAGGAAGTTATAATTATAGTGATTTGTAAGGGATGTTGCGTTACAGTAATGCATATGATTTAAATCTAGGTATATTAAACTAGGCCACCGAAGACAAAGATCGGCTACCGGTGGCCCACTCGCACGGCGAAGAGAGGAGTTGCACGGTGGGTCTATGGGATCACGCGCCGCCTTTTCCGTCACCCCGAATCGATTTGGTAGGGAGAGACGCATCCACAGCCCACCGCTAAAAAAAAGGTATATTAAGCTAATGTGACAGTTACGTGTAGTACTGTTTATTCTCAGTCTTCCGGCAATCTTAAAAAAATATACCTATATATTATACGGTGAAAATTATTTTCTCCTTCTATTCACATAAATATATGATTGTTAATCACAATGTCTTGGTTTCTAACCCTAAAATGGGAGAATAGTGTTATTCTTATTGTACAGACGGTTTAATTGTTAAAATACAGTGCCAAGTATTGTAGTTTCGATTCTTATACAAGACGATACTTTATGCGATCAACAACTTGTTGTTTTGAGTCCAAACGTAATTTCATAATTTGTGTTTGTTGGGATGTTTGTAATGTCCAATGAAATGGAGAGATTATTTCCTTAGTGCGGGGTATTGTTTATAAAAAAAGAAAACAAAAGTAGTTATATGTAGTAACATTCCTAATGATTGATAATAAAAACATACGTTAATGATATCTGATGTTTACGCGAGCAATACACATTTGTAAAAAAAAAAAAAAGAAAACAAAGAAAAAAATATCTTGCTGAATCTGAAATCTGAAAAGTGTGTTCCGATCCAGTGGTAGCTTAATAGATTTGTTAGTTTTTAAACTAGTAAATTACCATAATATCATAATTATCATAAATTAAATGTTTAATAATAGTTGGTCATACAAATAGGACATTTTATATATAGAATCATTTTATTTTTGTACTGGCAATAAATTTGTATTAAAAATATGGGTTAAAATTTAATAACTGATACTGAAGCGGGTAGATATAAATCTCTATAATAACGATGACTTATTGGAGGTGAGTATCACATTTCACCACCCCTTATCTTACCCGTAGGTGATCGAACGAGACGACTAAGTGATATAAAACGCATATAACATCTATGCAAGAGAAGGAAAACTCGAAACAAATCCCTATACCATCACGTCTGACCAGCGTGGTATAGTAGGTTAATTACCCTCCGATTACGGAGGAGGCGCAAGCCCAATAGTGAGACATATATGGGCTATAATGATGATTACGATTGGGGGTGAGACTTCTTAATCCTCTCGTGACTATAAACGCTGTAAAGTGTTCGAAACATCGGGAAATTAAAAATCAAATACAAACGCGATAAAAACATATATTGAGTGATGACATATAGTTTTGTTACGTTGTAAGGCAATGTGTTGAGCCTTTTATTTATTTAAAAGGTCCGCTTTTGATTTGTGAAAAAAAAGAAGATATATTCCTCTTTGTTTTTGGGATGAATTGCTTTGTTGGTACCTTCGTAACATCTTTGTGCATTCACGATGAGAATAAATAAAGCATCGCCACTTTTTGCTTACCTATCTTTGGGTGTTTCGAGTTTAAAAAATTAAAACCAACGATCTGGAAAACAGGCTGCAATCTAAAAATGTTTTATAATACGCTTACTTTTATCCCTATGGGAGTAAGTAGAAGTGTAAGAAACTCAAAAGAACATAAGAATTCATCTCAGCACATATGTGTGTGTCTCTTGTGCTAGAGCCTTCTCCTTAATAGAAAGAATATTGACCTACTATCCCACGCTAGTTCAACGGGTTGATATTGCGTTTTATTTCAAGTTTTCCTTCTTTTGTTAATATCTATATCTTACCTGTATATTCTATCGAATTACCTGCATGTTAGTTCTTATTTGTCATCGGATGGTGAACTGTATTCTTACTTCTTTACCAAGAGGTTTACAAGGCTGGCTGGTATAGAATATACCGGAGTTTCTAATGAGTTTATATATAATATATATATATATATATATATATATATATATATATATATATATATATATATATATATACACGTCTGGCAGGCGGCCGGTCATAAAACTATTGCCAATAACTTTCTACAATATGTACTATGAAAGAAGAGTACATATTGTATCGACCCCAAGTAAATAGGATAGGAGTAGGAGAATGATGATAAGGTCCCTTGCGACCCAACGATTTATACCTTAATTCGGAGTGCTGTCTTTTTTATATAAAAGAAGAATCAATAAAAAATAAACAATGGCTTCAATTTTAATATTGCGTCAAATTGCCTTGAAATATTCTTGGGTGGTACTAGAATGACACCCTGACAAATTCATTTCTCACTTGACACCTACATCGGGTAGTTTCCCCTCGTGTGGAGGGCACGAGGGCGGTACGTCGCTAATACCCTTAATACTATGAATTTTTCATACGTATTGTACTAGCGACATGTTTGATACAATTTAGTTGACTAATCCGTAAGTCGCTTAACAATTAATGGCTTAGCTTGAATAAGCTAATACGAATAATACTTGTTTTCATATACCAAATATACTATACTTTCTTAAAGACGAATTGTGGACCTTCGTTTTACTGCAATGAGACATTGGAAATGTTAAGTGTGGTGATATTATGCCTCTTTGAAAATGCATACGTTTAGATTGTCAGTTCAACTGGTTAAAAATGAGTCCTTTCGTAACCTGCCTCATGCACACAAAGATCCTATCCGAAATTATTCTATACCTTCTAATTATCGATTCTTGATATATTTTTATTTAGGACTTACGATAGCTTTAATTCAACATCATTATCACAGCCCATAACTGTCCCACTGTTGGGCTTGGGTCTCCTCCGTAATGGGAAGGTAATTAACCTACTATACCGCGCTGGTCAGGCGTGTTGGTATAGGGTTTTGTTTCAAGTTTTCCTTCTCTCGCATAGATGTTATATGCGTTTTATATCCCTTAGTCGTCTCGTAAGATCAACCACGGATAAGGTATGGAGTGGTGAATAGTATTCTTACTCCGTCACCACACGGCATTAGCTTCAATTATGGTTTCGAAACTCCATGAAATTACTAATGTTTATGAAACTATATATTTTTTTTATAAAATAATCACACTAGCTGGTAGAATGTTTCAAAATTTCCATAAAATAACATTTTCTTTTACATTTAGTAAGAAAAATAAAACTATATTAAAACTGGTCACACTGTAGAGTAGTAAAATCTTTTGACTTAAAAAGCACGAACTAAGTGGGACATTTACACAAGTCTCTATGTAAGAGTAATCTCGCAACCCCGAGTGATATATTGTGCAAGGCGCCCCGCCCTAACCTACCCTCGACCCGAGCCCATATTTCAGCCTGAAAAGTAACCTCAACGAATGTTTTATTACCTGATGAAATGGCTCGGCTCGAGTGTTGTGGCCTTAGTGAATTGGCCTCGATTTAGGACTTGGCATGGACTGTTGATGGACTGAGAAATATATAGCATTTAAATGTCTGAATACTATTAGAAATATCGATAAATAAATGCGAAATGATAATTAAGTCCTTATTTTTTTTTATACGTGCTATATTGTATGAAGCGATTTCATTGTTCTATCTGTTCCAGGGGAAAACAACAATCCAAATCTGTGTTTATTCAGTTATTTATAAATATAGAAATATAGGTATCATCATCATTCGCCTACTCTAATCCCAATTACTTGCGGTCGATACAATATGTACTCTTCTTTCATAGTACACATTGTAAAAGTTATTGGCAATAGTTTTATGACCGCCACCAGGTGTCACCCCTCCTTGAGAATATTATCGTTGACCAAACGGCATCAGCTGGAGTTGGCCCAGGTCGTTATGAGGTTCTTAGTCGTCTTTTACGACATCCACAGTTAAGTAAGGGTTGGTAGTATTACCTACCACACAGCAGAAATATGAAAATATAGGTATAAATATAAAATAATGATTTGATATTAAAACTAACTAAATTCAACCTTGATTAATTTTGAAGACTAAACATGCTTTTTTATAAAAATGCAAAATTAAAATATAAAAGGGCTAATATATTTCACAGTTAGCGCCTGATAAAAGTATTATAACTACACCACAGATTACATATTTATTATTATACTCTGTTCTGTTTTTATCAGGCACTTAGACATTCTGTTAAAGAATATTAAATTACTGACAACAGTTAATAATGCACGCCATTAATAACACCACAGGCGACAGCTATCGATCAATATCCAAGACGAAGATAAATTAATTTAATAATACGCAATGTTACAAATATTGATATTGTAGAAGTACTCTTCAGATTTTTTAAATCACATTAAAATAAAATAAACAGATATAAGGACTAAGTGCATGTATTATCCTTATTTTAACCCTCCCCGAAGGAACATGATATTTATTTAAATTATTCTAAGTTTATACTACTTTTTTATTGTATTTTTGTATTGAATTAGCTTAGCTTTATAATCTAATTAGTTGATTACCGCCCCAGCTTTACTAGCGATAAGTTTAAACTTGCAAAATCTATTAGGTACATCAAAATAAATTCATACCAAAATTAGACCTTTTTCAGTTATTTTTATTTAAAATTTTATGTTATTCATATTTAAAAACAAATGAAAACGCCGTTAGGTATATAGCTACTGTTTAATCGACTGTGCTTACTGTTTAATGTGACGATTTCTCGAGTTATTCTCTCTTTATTATTATACGATGCAATAAATCAGATGGCGCAGAATACATATTGAAGAATGCATGGATTTTAAAATTAGATCAAACTATTTGTGTATTTCTCTATTCTAATATCATAGCGGCTCCAAATAATTTCTGGGGCAGAGATTTGATATTCAGGGATGGTCTCGCGATGTTTTTTTTATTGTTAAAGTAAGCTGTGACCAAGTGTGTATTTTTCATTATTTAATATATTCATATATTAAAAAAGTTAAGGTATCTACACGCCATAGGTTCGACACAGGTGCCTAGGCAATGGTTCTTGCAACTAAATTATTTATATTTCTCTATTTCCTCTTCCTTTCCAGCGAATGACGTAAAGAGCGACTGAGTTATGTAATCGCCAAACATTATTGTAAGGCAAGGAAAAATAGGGATCAACCCGCCTGGTCAGTGTGGAATAGTAACCCGTTTACCATCCAATTGTTGGATATATTTGGACTGAAATCGTAACACAATAATATATTATGCTTAAAAAGAATTACTTAACTAGTCACCGAGCTCTATATTACTGCACTCACATCGTGTTCTCATTCCAGTCCCTCCAAACACGCATCTAAACTGCTAAGTCCAAACCGGCAGTTATTAATTGCCATCGTGTAAGCTGCTTCCTCCTGTTGACAGGCAATAAAACTTACTGAAAAAAAGACATGAATACTTATACATATTATACTATCATTAAGATCATTCAAACGTTCACAGTTCTATGGGCGAAGGTGTCTTCCATAGGACGTACAAAATACGGTCACTTATTCATTTGAGGACACAATACCGCAATCTCCGCGTATGCAAATAGTTTGGCGGTCCTAGTGAGACTGTCGGTCCATTTTTACACCTTTTTTTTTTTGGGTGGGCAACGTTCGGCGCACTCCTCGCACCACTCCGTCCGGGTCGACAGAGGAGCGTAAGTACGCACTCGCCTTCGTCGTTGCACTGACCACCGGAGCAGCGTAAACTTGACGTCAGTGGCCGGCCCGACGGAATACCTCCTTAGAGGTACCCTCTCTTTGACTGATGTCCCTCCCCTCGGGGAGGACGTTGGTCTTTCCTCACGCGGTTAGCCTCTCGGCGGGTGACGGACTAATTTCCCGGTCCAGTCACCCGCGGCCTCAGCTAGGGCGGCATCAGGCGCAGGTAATCGCGCCTGCGCCGTCCCAGTCGCCGGCGGCGGCTCGCGTCGCCGAGGAGACGCTCCTCGCGCACGCGCTCCGCCGCCTCCTTCCGTGAGACTACTGCCTCGCAGAAGGTTGCGACCGCGTCCCAGTTCCTGACGCCGTCGAGCATCGCCCTGGCGATGGTCGGCAGCGTCAGGTCGGCATCGATGACTGCGACGAGTTTACGGCGCTGCACTGCCCAAGCGGCACAAACCTCGAGCGTATGCTGCGCCGTATCCTCGTCGCATTTTTACGACCCCTAACCGCAAATTCCAACAATTACAATTTTTACAGGCAAGTAAAGGGTAGCGACAATTGTATTTTTATCCTGTCATCAAACGCGGATATCCATATTATACTACAGTTTTATTAACAAAAATTTAAAGTCTATTTATTATCAAAATAAGCTAAGTATGTGTAAGGATTATATCATTATCATCATTAAAAACATTGAAATAATACACTACCGGAATACAGAGGGCCACATCTTGAACGTTTAAGATTCAAAACGGTAACAAGTATATATTGAAATGGTAATTATATATAATTTATTGCTAATATATACCATCAAGTTGACTGTTTGCGAGACATTTGGATTTATGCTTAGTGTAATATTAGCATATCGTTAAAGGGCCACTTTGCATTCGCAACTGTGTGTAATTTGCGGTATATCTGATGTATGAGAGTTCTTTTGTGAAGGCAGCCTTGAATTTTGTATTCTTAGCAAATTACCATACACTCATTAGGTAACTAAATAGTTACTTTACTGTGTGGTAGCAATAATAATACAATTCAAAACTCCCTATCTTCCCAGTGGATATCGTAATAAATAATATTGTTGATAACTTATTGCAAGATAAGGAATAAAAATGGGCCTCCACCGAGGCCTCAGATAATCGGACTGGGGAATTGTCCGGTCACCCGATATTACGTACCACCCACCACCACCGTGTGCCACCTCGTGAGAACAGCTTTCGCCGTCGGGGCGTCGACTCTAGAGGAACCCGCGAGGGTAAACCACCGGGCCACCGAAGGCAAAGATCGGGTACCGGTGGGCCGCACGCACGGCGAAGAGAGCAAAGTTGCATGGTGGGTCTATGGGGTCACGTGCCGCCTCTTCCGTCACCCCGGACCGATTTGGCGGGGCGAGCCCACGTCCATAGTCCAGCGCAATAAAAAACAATCGAGGAAAAATGGAAATAAAACCCTATACTAGTACCTCTGACTAGTATAGCATAGTAGGTCAATTTCCCTCCTATACATACATACATATCATCACGCCATATCCCTTGCAGGGTAGGCAGAGAGAACAGAGTGCCAGAGAACTCTATCTTTGCATATTTCACTCGCTTCCTCAACATTCATAATTCTCTTCATACACGCTCGCCGGTTTCGGAGACTCTTGACTCCACCTTCCTTCAGTACATGACCGATCTGGTCTAGGTAGGTTAGTCTCGGTCTCCCCCGGTACCTACATCCTTCCACTTTCGCAATGTATTTCTTCTTAACCAGACGTTCGTTCGGCATTCTTTCCACATGTCCGAACCATCGGAGCATTCCCTTTCGCATCTTTACACCAATACTCTCTTTCATACCTACTCGCTCTCTTACGTTGTCGTTACGAATGCGGTCGGTCAGCCTTACTCCACAGATTTCCGCAGAGATCGCATTTCGACCGCATTAATTTTTCTTTCATACTCTTTTCTGCATACCCAACTCTCGCTTCCATACAGTAATGTTGAGACAAGCACTGCGTTATGTATTGCTACACGTGCCTTCTGGCTAAGGTGGTGGCTACCGAGAAGTTGCCCCAACGCTCCGTTCACTCTATTTCCCGCATTCACTCTTCGCTCTATATCAGTGGTGTACCTTCCATCTCGGCTAAATCCACATCTAAGATATACAAATTCATCCACTTGCTCTAGTACATCATTACCTATTGTTATTGTACATCTGTTCTGGCTTCATCTCTTTCAAAGACCATTATTTTGGTTTTGTTCACATTCACCCCTCCAGCATTCTTCAATGTCCGATTGTGGCTGGCTTGCCATCGTCAGCCGTTCTCGGACACCCTCTGCATATTTTTCTCTTACACACTCTTCTTGCAATCTTTCAACCTTTATTCTTTCAAGCCCTCCGACGTGGACACGCTCTCGCCAGTGCCTCCACTTTCTGAACAGACCACTAAATCTCGCAATAACGAGATAGTGGTCCGTATCGACTGTGGGGCCCCTGTAGGCTCTTGCGTCCAATATTTTGCTTCGGAGGCGACTGTCTACCAAAATTAAATCTATTATGCTTTTCTGTTCATTCCTTCTCCATGTATACATATGGATGTCCTTATGTTGGAAAACTGTGTTTGACACAATAAGGTTTCTCTCCATGCATACATCCGCTATGAGCCTACCTGCGTCGTTCACTCCCTTATCACTAAATGGATCAAGTACGTCCTCATAGTCGGGACGCTTGGTCTCCACCCATCCGTTCAAATCTCCGCATATAATCACGCGTTCACTGGTTTCTGCCATATCCAGAACTTCCCTAACATTATCCCAAAACTTCTCTAGTTCTGATGCCACCGAGGATCCTACGGGAGCATATGCTACAACCATGAATATCTTGGCGATACCTAGTTTTATACGGACCCAAAGAAGTCTGGGATCATACATTCCGTAATCCTCCACACCTGAGGCCAAGCGAGAGGACAACAGCACTCCTACCCCATGCTGGCTCGATCGCTCTGTGGTACACCAGACCACAGAGCCATCCCGCCACCAGGAAGATTGCAGGTGTCGCTGCCCCTTCGCTTGGTCTCTGTTACACAGAGCACGTCTAGCTGTTTGTCCGCCATGACGGATATCAGCTCGTGTAACTTACCTTCCACACAACCTCTTACATTCCACGTGCCCACCCGGCACTCTGCTCTCCTCGACTCGCCTGACTGGGCAAGGCGTGATGGGTGGCGGTCCCCATCGCCGCAACTGCCAAAGTTCGTACCGGCGGGGGCGGGTTGGTACGCGTCGCCTCCGGGGGACGCCCTAACCCGCACTGCGGTACGCATATCGAGCCGGATTAGCAGTCTAATTAGACTGGCAGGGGACGCGACGAGCACGCTCCGAATTATGCCCCCCAAGTATTGTGGAGATATTTTCAATCCCGGCTCTTGTCTTTAGTGGAGTCCACCGAAGGCAAGGACTGGGTATCGGTAGCTCACTCGCATGACGCGAGAGGTACATTGTAAAAGCGGGTCTATGGGGTCGTGCGCCGCTTCTTCTGTTGCCGGTACGTATGTATAAGAATTGAGATGATGAGTTAATGATATGTAAGCTATCATAAAAGAATTATTATATTTCTTCTTCTTCTTTGTCTATCTTTATCTGTCCATTTGCTCATTTTTGACCTCGGACCTCCTCTAGAGTAGAAAAGAAATTGACCTGCTATATCGTGATATATATATTCACCAGTCTCAGCGTGCTGAGACTGGTGAATATAGAGTTTTATTTCGAGTTTTCATTCTTGTGCATAGATGTTATATGCATATTATACCTGTGGTTTTTATGACATCTACGGGCAACGTAGGGATTGCTGAAATGTTATTTTATCCATTACAACATGGAAATGTCTTAATATTTTTTTTTATTGCTTATGTTGGCAAACGAGCAACAGTACATCTGACGGTAGGTGTTGTTGTTACCGCTAATGGATCTTTGAAATACACGGGGTACAGTTAGGCCACTGCCTACCAACCACGACCCATCTCCGTAAGTAAAGCTTTCAGCTCTCTCGCTTTCCGAATGTAGCGGTAGAAAATCGATATCTAAGCAGTGACAATGCGTTTTGCATTGTCACTGCTTAGATATCGATTTTCTGCTAGAGTGTGGTAGGTACTACCCCAGAGGGACTGGCCCGCGGCCTTAGACAGAAAACTATCAAGAGTGTGCTTCTACATATTAAATTACATTTCGAATTGTTCCAATAAACAAACTCTTTATAGAAAATGTCGTTCCACGTCACCATAACCCAATTAGTTCCATTCTATATAATGACAGACTTGAGAATCATTAAAAAGCAATTACAAGCATGACATAGACGTCAAAGCCGCCATCATTAGTTCAGTAGGAAACTATCAATTGCGTTTGTCACTAACAGCCCTAAAATTATCACTTTACGTCGCAAAATATCGATTATTAGAATGTTATCATCAGTTAAAATTTGTGTTTCTAAAACTGGACGAATTAAAATATAAATTCTAAAAATTTAATATCTTTAGAATTTTTATCATAATTCTTCCAGTTTCATCATCATATCATAAAAAAAATATGAAAACTATAATTTAAATATTTCCTTCCGGGCTTTCTTTCATTGCTTATCGACGTCGAATAGTGGACATAGACCTTCTAGAGGCATAATGGCACAATCACCACATTTGCGATCGCAATTGATGTTATAAATTTTCCAAGAGAGTAGATTTTTTTACAGCTGCCGAAAGAAAGTAAGGAGTGGTGACGTAGACGATGTATTTGGAACGCATAAACATACGACGAATGTATCCTTTCAATTAAGGAAGATGTTATATTAAGATGTCGCCTCCTTGCGTGATCTTAAAGCCTTTAATTTTCAGGCTTTCCATAAAAAAGAAGGAATAAACAACTTCGTGTTAACAGTCCATTCAGCGAATAATTATTGTGAACACTTTAATATCTGCTGAAGATGAACCTTAAAGAAATTCATTTCAAATTACTGAAATTTAGCATTTAATATGCATAATTATTTATAAAAATCCTATTTCGAAGCGAAAGATGATGAATGTCACAAGCGGGATTCGAACCCGCACCTATTGGGAGTCCGGCCCAATCGTGCTGACACTTGTAGATGGCGCACGTCTCCTTAAAGACGTAAATATGATACGAAGCGAGATTTGAATGTCCTACAATAGTTCAAGGTGGTGTAAGTGGCAGCACGATTGGGCCGGACTCCCAATAGGTGTGGGTTCGAATCCTACTTGTGACCTAATTTTTCGTTTCGTAATCGGGTTTTTATAAATTCATTTCATCTCAACCTATATTTATCCCACTGCTGGATGGATAATAAGTGGATAATTAACCTATAAGTAATAAATATAAAAACCTCCCATAGTTCAATCATAGTTTAATCATAGTTGTTGTATGTATATTATATTCTAAGTAGTAGCCTTTATGACACCCATAGGCAAAATAGGGAGTTGATAAGTATCAAATATAAATATCATTAAAAAAATCTCATTATTAACGTCGGTGGTAAAAAGTTTGAGCATTGCTTCGAGCCACCAAATGACTTGCCCCTGGCCAACTATAATTTCTAACGATCGATTGCGAAGAGCAATTTTATAGTTATTATGTCTTAATTAAAGATAATTATAATGGTGTTTGGAAATAGATTTTTACTTAAATGTTTATACACATTTCAAATGAGTAATATTTTTTATGAATTATACGCTATTTAGATTAATTTAAAATATAAAAACTTGTAGTACCATGCATGCAGTAGAAATGAAGCTTCTTAAATACAAATACAGTTTTAGTAGTCTCAATATATTTTATTAGATATTTTCCACTACTATAAATACTTTTTTTTTATTGCTTATGATGGCAAACGAGCCAGCAGCACACCTGATGGTAAGTGTCACTGCCACCCATGGACCTTTGCAATACCAAGGGTATAGCTTAGGCCGCTACGTACCAATAAAATCTCCAAACCCACCCAGTTGGGTTTCCGGTTCTCGCGCTCACTGAATGAAGCGCAATAGCACATTGCCATTACTCAGATGTCGATCTTCTGTGAGATTGTGGTACTACCCGGACCGACCGGCCCGCTGCTGTAGACAGAAAACATCCACAGCGTGGTTCTACCACTATTACGGACAAAATACAAACAAAAACAAAATTTATTACAAACAAAAACAAAAGTTTGTATTGGTAGGCAGCGGCCTAGCTATGCCCTTGGTACTGCAAATGTCCATGGGCGGCAGTGACACTTACCATCAGGTGTGCTGCTTGCTCGTTTACCACCATAAGGAATAAAAAAAAAATCTTAGGACCGAATCAAAAATAATCATCTCAAAAAAAAATTTTAAAGCACTCGTACAAAAATACAAAATAGATATCAAATAATACACACATGGACAGGTCTCTAGGTATAAAGGGATGTTAATCAATAAATAAATATAACGGTGCTATATTACAACGTTATAATATGTAGTTATTTGTATTAAGTAAGGGGGGGATTGTTAAAAACCAATTTCACGGTTCAGTTGTGAGATTCGAACTGTTGATAAGTAACATTATTATAACAAATAATTCTATAGGACACTGTTATGTGAAGCGTGTATTTGAATTACATTCTGTGTTACAGGATTAGAGAAAATAGTTTGTTATTTCATTTATTTTGTTATTTTTTTAAAAAGGTGGCAAATGAGCAAGCAGTATATTTAATGGTAAGTATTAATCACAGCTCATATATGTCCCACTATAGGGCACGAGCCTCTCCGTACCTAATGAAGAGGAAATTGATCAACTAAACCACGCTGGTCAGATGTGTAAGTATAGGGTTTTGTTTCGAGTTATCCTTTTCTTGTATAGATGTTATACGCATTTTATTTCATTAGTCGTTACTTACGATTACCCATGGGTGAGATATAGAGTTAGTGAATTGTATTTTTACTGCATCATCACACGGAAAAACGGTAAGTATTACTGTTGCTTACAAAGCTAGCTGATTAAGGTAGGTCCGCTGCCTACTAACCAAAACTCACCTAATTTGGGCTTCCGACTCTCTCACTCACCGAACGAAACAAAAGAGCATATTGCTACTGCTCAGACGTTGATCTTCTGCGAGAACGTGTTGCTACCCCACCACACCACACACTGTAGACAGAAAACTGTCAACAGTGTGGTAGGGCCAAACTGTTGACAGTACTACGATGGATGATTCTATTACAGTACATATTGCGCCAATCTCAAGTAATTGAAATAAAAGCAGAATAAAGCTCTATAACAACAAGTCTGACCAGCGTGGTATAGTAGGTTAATTTCTCTCTCATTACGGAGGAGGCTCGAGCCCAACAGTGGGAGTTCATATATGATGAGCTGAGATGATGATTTAATTAATTCAGATTTGACACGATTATTATACATTTCTAATAATATTATTTTCAAGGATTTTATCTCTTTTGTATTAGGTTTTTTTTATTTCCTGACGTTTCGAACATCTTGCAGCAGTCACGAGACAACCTTCTCTGTAAACTGTTCGAAATATTGGGAAATTAAAAATAAACGTAAAATTATCGTAAGTTATTTCCAATCATTTATTATCCATAAGTCTTGCGATTATAATATATATGTGATAGCAACAATTGTAATTGATTTCATTTACTGTCATCGAAAATCTATTTATGATCAGATCTTTATGAATCTTAAATAGATATTCCCCTGATGAATTTCGGAATAAACTTTATACAACAGAAAAAAAAAAGCGCTTTCGTCTTTAAATGATGGAGTTATGTTCGAACATAACTGAAAAATATTTATATAACCATCCAAAAACTTCTCTTTTCGAATATAAATAAAAAAAAAACTAAGATCTTTGTGTTACAAAGTCCATGATGAATAGTTACCCTAGTTCGTTAATCCCTACATTGTCATTTTTACATTTATAAGTGGAAACATTGTAACCATTTTAAGAATGCGATAACATCTCGGCACTTCAAACGCATTATGTCAAAAGACAGGAAATGTCATATTAGTGTTTGTAGTAGTCACGATATTTGTATATTGTTTGGTAATTTTGCAAACTTTCAAATAGTACTTAGTCATGTTCTATTGTAATGGGTCATCATTATAATTATTAGTAATTTCGGCTCTTATCTTAATATCTTGTGGTCGACGCAATATGTGCTTTTCTTCCATCATGTATATTGCAAAAGTTATTGGCGAAAGGGAATGCTCCGATGGTTCGGACATGTGGAAAGAATGCCATCTGGTTAAGAAGATATACAGTGCAAAAGTGGAAGGAAGTAGGTACCGGGGGAGACCAAGACTCACCTACCTAGACCAGATTGGTCACGTATTGAAGGAAGGTGGAGTCAAGAGTCTCCGAAACCGGCGAGCGTGTATGAAGAGAATTATGAATGTTGAGGAAGCGAGTGAAGTATGCAAGGATAGAGTTCTCTGGCACTTTGTTCTCTCTGCCTCCCCTGCAAGGGATATGGCGTGATGATATGTATGTATGTATTGGCTATAGTTTTATGACCAGTTGCTGGTCTGACTTCGTTGTTAACCTTCCTTGCGAATGTAGTTATTGACCAGACTGTATTAGATAGACTTCGCGTCGGTTTATGTAAAACTTAATCGTCTTTTGAAACACCTACAAGCAATGTAAGGGTGGACGTGTCACACACCATAATAGCAATTATTTATAATACGACAATACGAGCGATAATTTGGTTACCATACGTTCGTTTAACTGCTAAGACGTTTGCAACGAGTTTTCTATAGATGTGGGGTGATATGGTTTAAATCCCACGTGTGGTAATCCATTTTTCTTTTTATTACTTGGGGCAAAAAGGCAAGCAGCACCTCTGATAGTAAATGTTACGACCGACCATGGATTTTCAAAAACCCTAAATCCACCCGGAAAGATGGGCTACCGGCTGACTCTCTCGCTCACCGAACGAATCACAATAGCACTGCTCCAAAAAAAAATATATATTTAACCCCTATTTTTTTATTAGTATGTGTATTATGGTAGGTTATATACAAATAGCATTTACATGTTAGTAGAATATAAAATGGCTCTTATAGTGAGTACTTTGAACGTTTGATGTAGTCCATACTGCACTTTGTGCCCTCAAAGGGTTCTAAATGTGTTCGTACGATGAGGTACTCATGCCAGCTGCACTGTTGAGGACGTAAATGATACTTAAACATGTAACCTTTTACCATTTTCTAGGTTAGTGTACTAAGGAAACTATTAAGCCGACTTTCAAATGGTGATTACTACTTTACTTTTAAGATAAAAATGACTTATATAATAATACGAAGAGATATATTATTTTGTAAGTATTAAAATTATTTTATTCTTTGTTCATACAAGTTCCATAATCGGGTTTGGATCTTCTCTAGAATAGAAGAGGAAATTGACTTACTAGACCACGCTGGTCTGACAGATGGGTATGGAGTTTTAAGTAGAATATGCCTTATCTCGCATCTATATTATATGTATATGATATAGGTACCTAGTTGTGTGGTAGCGGCTACGAATACTACCAACCCTTACTTTGATTGTGGATGTCGTAAAAACGACTAAGAGGCTTATAAATAACAACCTGAGCCAACTCCAACTGATGCCGTTTGGTCAACAATTACATTCCCAAGGAGGGTTGACGTCTGGAAGGCGGCCGGTCATTAAACTATTGCCAATAACTTTTACAATATGTACTATGAAAAAAGAGTACATATTGTATAGACCCCAAGTATTTGGGATAAGAGTAGGAGAATGATAAAATAATGATATGCCTTAGTAGTCTTTTACTACAGCCACGGGCAAAGAATGTGTTGGTGAATATGTGTAATATAATGTGTGTGCGTGTGTATGTATGTACATTAAAATTAATTAAAATTTGTTTAGTTGTTACGTAGATCTTATTATAATTATATATATAGAGAGTCTTCGATCCCACAGTCAAACCGATAACACGGTTTTGTGGGGCTATGTACCATTAATATGTAAAAATTACATACATATCATCACGCCATATCCCTTGCAGGGTAGGCAGAGAGAACAGAGTGCCAGAGAACTCTATCTCTGCATACTTCACTCGCTTCCTCAACATTCATAATTCTCTTCATACACGCTCGCCGGTTTCGGAGACTCTTGACTCCACCTTCCTTCAGTACATGACCGATCTGGTCTAGGTAGGTTAGTCTCGGTCTCCCTCGGTACCTACATCCTTCCACTTTCGCATTGTATATCTTCTTAACTAGACGTTCGTTCGGCATTCTTTCCACATGTCCGAACCATCGGAGCATTCCCTTTCGCATCTTTGCACCAATACTCTCTTTCATACCTACTCGCTCTCTTACGTCGTCGTTACGAATGCGGTCGGTCAGCCTAACTCCACAGATTTTCCGCAGAGATCGCATTTCGACCGCATTAATTTTACTATCATACTCTTTTCTGCATACCCAACTCTCGCTTCCATACAGTAATGTTGGGACAAGCACTGCGTTATGTATTGCTACACGTGCCTTCTGGCTGAGGTGGTGGCTGCCGAGAAGTTGCCCCAACGCTCCGTTCACTCTATTTCCCGCATTCACTCTTCGCTCTATATCAGTGGTGTACCTTCCATCTCGACTAAATCCACATCCAAGATATACAAATTCATCCACTTGCTCTAGTACATCATTACCTATTGTTACTCTTACATCTGTTCTGGTTTTATCTCTTTCAAAGACCATTATTTTGGTTTTGCTCACATTCACGCGTAGACCCCTTTTCTTACAATCTTCTGTCATTGTGTCGACTAGGGTCTGCAGGTCAGTCGTTGACTGCGCCAGCAGGACTGCATCATCTGCATAAAGCAGAGCAGTGACCACTGAGTCGCCCATCTGGACTCCCACATTCATATCGTTCAACCTTTGGAGACATTTATCCAGATATATGATAAACAGCCTGGCTGACAGAACGCACCCCTGCTTAACGCCAATATTGACGTCAAACCAAGGCGACATTCCATCATCCAGCCGCACACAGGCTCTACAGCCCATGTAACTGGACTGCACAGCCTGTAGCAGTTTACCGTTAATACCATACTCCGGTAAAATGTCCCAAAGTTCCTTTCGTACAACCGTGTCAAATGCTCTCTCCAGATCCACAAAACTGCAGAAAACCCTCTGACCTAGAGCCAGATGCTTCTCCACAATGTTGCGCAGAGAGAACACTTGATCCATGCATCCCCTTCCACTCCTGAAACCTCCTTGTGTCTCACACAGTAAACCATCGGACACCATCCTCATTCTCCTTTCAATAATTTTTCCATACACTTTTGCTGCCAAACTGGTCAAGCTTATGGCCCTGTAATTTGCGCAGTCATAACGTGAACCCTTGTTTTTAAACAAAGGCACGATGACTGCGCTATTCCAGTCCCTGGGAACCATTCCCGAGCTCCAACATAAATTGAGGAGCAACAGGAACGCCTCCCAGACACAAGAGCCACCAAGCTTGATCATCTCGGCAGACACCATATCAATGCCCGTATCACCGACACCATATCAATGATATGTAAAAATTGATTTATAATAAATAAATAAAAAAAAAAATAGTATTTTTAATACACCGAAAGATCAATTATTTATCAATTAAATAAATAATCGATTGAATATAAAAACTATTTATTATTAAATTCCTATTCATCACAATATCTTCACATATCACAAAAAAAAAAGTGGTTATAAACTAGAAAACAAGTCTTCATAATACCAGATTTGCAACACAAAAATTGAACTTAACATTTCAGTATAAACATGACACCCCTGCCAACAAAAAGCGGCTTAGGGCTGCCATAGAGTGTATTGTCAACGAAATCTTTTCGTCGTTGACGAGTGATAATTAGCCGCGTGAATGCCGCTCGACAGGCTGGTGACGGGGACGAGACCTTTGTTATTGCTACCGAGTTTAAGCAACATAAATATTAAGTCAATATCAACTTTGATTTTATAACGATAAGGTTCAGTTCGTATTGTGTGACTACCCTAAGATTATTATGCTAGGGTTGTACACCACAAAACACGCTTGTTTCGTTATCAGTTCCGATCACGCTCGCAACTGATTTAATCTCACTAATTTATAAACGTGATATATTTTTATATTGACGCGTTTTTCTTTTTTTATATAGCCTTTAAGTAAAAAGTTTGTGCAATGTTAACGCTATAATTTAGCAGAGCTGGAAAAATACTTTGTACATATACAAAGTTGACCATCTTTACGGCTTCAACTGTAATTGTTATTTATTTTGTTATTAGAAATGAGTAATTCCCAACATGGCGGAAGCAAAAGTATTATAGCCTCATATTACGATATTTAATATAATTATTTAAAATTAATATTAAATTTTTAAATTATTAAAAATTGAATTTTTTTTTACATAAGCATAAAAATGAAAATGAACTATAATTTTTGATAGAATATATCAATATCTTCTATATTTATGACGATGTATATATAAATATTTGTAATTATTCCATTCATAAATTCATAAAAAGGTTCAACACTCATCGTCTTCACTGTGCAAATTGCCAATATATTAAGATTACGTGTCTAAACATAAAGATTGCGTGGTTATACGCCACAAGTATAATGATTACGTAGCCGAAGATAAAGATTACGTGGCAATAGGCCATAAGTATAAAGACTACTTGGCTAAACATAAAGATTACGCGGTTATACGCCATAAGTATAATGATTACGTGGCTAAAGAAAAAGATTACGTGGCTATACGCCACAAGTATAATGATTACGTGGCTAAGCAATGATCATAGTGGAGTTTTGACATAAAATAATTCATATAACATTTTTTTTAATTAGCTTAATTTCACATACGATAGTAATAAATTTATTGTTTTTTTATTTTATTTGAATATTTAGATTTTTTAGACACATTGAATTAAGTATTGTTTTTTTTTAACGTATCTATGGCTTCGCTTCAGTCGTATAATGAAGCTTTATCACTTGCATGTTCCAAATAACGTAATAAACATAGCAATCAAGAGAATATGAATGTCGTAATTAATATAACAACATTACTCACGAACGTATGAAATAAAGAAATAAATTACCGGTTATTAAGCGTTCGGACTTTATACAGTTCAAACATGTTTATGGTGGATTTTTATTCCGTTTTTATTTTATTACAGTAGCGATTAGGAGGTTTTGTGAGCGTTAATGAATAGCGTTAATTGTATTTCATGGAATTATATGAGCCACGGCTTATCGGTGAATTACTTAATTAAGTACTCTACGTAGTAAATGTTGCCTGTTAAGAATTTAGGTTTTTACTAATGTAGACATTTAGTTTTGTATGATTTTCTTTCTGTTTTTAAAACGTTAACATTCGAAAAACCTTGGATTATCAGGATTTTACGCTATATTTTTTTAAAACACCATTCTGTACTAAGATTCTCTTTGTATGGCGGGGACTTTACAAATATAAAGACAAATTACACCTAGCTTCAGAACAACACTATGGATCATACAAAGTATTATCCTGCATAGGAATCGGACCCATAGCACTGGCACAGAAGGTTCTTAATTACTACGCCATCTATGCAGTCAAATTAATAAATATACAATTACACACAAACATGTAGATACAAAAGGCATCTAGATATAACATATCTTTCTAGATATCAATTGGATTATTGATTATTTTGTCTGGAGTTAAAATTGAATATCCGACATAGTTTAGTCTATATATGGACTAATAATATCAAAGATAACCTTTAAAACTTTGTGAATTTAGTATTTGGCGATTCTTTGACAACTATTATTTGTTTTACTACAGTTCAGATTGAAACTAATTCTAATAGCACAATCTTTAAATTCAATGCTTATAACAGAAATTTGTCAATTTTTCATTATTATTTGATACTCAAATCGTCATCATCCTGCTCACATCCCAATTACTTGAGGTCGACGCAATATGCACTCCTCTTCCATCGCACATTTTTTTTTGGGACTAATCCCACCACACGTTCCCACCATTGTAACTCCTGTAAGCCAGGATCCACAATGGTCACTATAAATGACACCGAGGTTTGACCTTCAGGCAGTCCCAGGAAATGATTTTAATTGTCTTGGAACCCGCAACAAATTTAATTAGAAAAGTTAAAGAGGAGGAGTTGGAAAAGAGTAATTCCACTTCCCTCCCAGGCAAAGCGGGAGACAGAAAGCAATATTGACTAGTCAGCCAATAAGTAAAGGGTTGTACAGCTTCGATCATATTGCAAAAATTTGGCAATAATTTTATTAGCGATATCATTCCACCTTGTGAACATAAATGCTGACCAGACAACATCAAATTGAGTTGGCCCAGGTCAATGTAGAGCTCTTAGTCATCTCCTACAATATACACAACGTAAGGTTTGGTAATATTCATAGCTGCCATCACACAGCATCTTATATATTTAAATATATAAAAACGATTAGGGTACGATTGCTGTGTGGTAGCGGCTACGAATATTAAATATTTTTAAAAGAATAAAAATTTTGCAAAGTATACAAATGCAAAAATCCCGACAATGTAATGAGCTGTGGGCTACTTCTTAGTCGGTACTAAAAATTCACGTGATGTTGGTAGGATTGGGGGGTCATAGTCTTAAACCTCACCACGTGTCACCAAGTGGGAGGGAGGGTTAATAAATGCTAAAAAAAGATCACGTGATTAATGGACGTCCCCTTAGCGGGGTATAAACACACCGTATCTAGTGCACAAAAAAAAAGTTTGGTCGCGTTCCGATCCGGTGATAGCTTAAAAGCTGTACTAGTTTTAAATTAATAAATTATTATAATATCTACCTTAAATTTAGAGTTTAATAGAAATATTTTATTTTTATACTGACAGTGAATTTGTATCACAAAATGTGTGTCAAAATTTAATAGCTGCTACTCTAGACAGTTTCATATAAAATTACGCAAAAGTTCTTGTAATACGCAAAAAAAAACCTATTATATATAAGGGTGGTTTATAATATTAAACGAAAGACCTATTTGTAAACACGTAATCTGAGGAAATCAGCTCAAATGTCCATCATGGTCTGTCCAGGAACGATAAACTACAAAGTTATATTCAAAAAATTTTGTAGTTTCAACATGGTATGATTTTGGATAAAATAAGGTTGATTTTCGTTTGGTAATAGTTCTAAAAGACGAATGCTTGGGTTGGTTTTTGATGAATAAACGCCATGTCAAGTAATCTTTGATGGGTGACAATGTTGGTGTCGGATGACGTAATACGCTATTGACATGGGTTGAGTAGATAATAAGGTATTTAGTTTAGAGTAAGCTTATTGTTGGGTGTTAAGCAAAATAGTGGTTACAGCAGCAGGTCATTTCAGTACTGAATGCATTGCGAAAGATATGCTATTTATATGTATTTTTTTTGTAAGTTCTACTTCTTTTGGCGCGTTAGGGAAAATGATGAGAGTAAATTTTTACGATGCGCGCGCACACCGTCACGACAAACCGACACCTTGAAGTTAGCTATAGTCAACATTTTAGTTTTTCAAAAAAAAGTTACCAACAAAGTAAAAATAAGGACATCTTCGTATGTTTGCGTGAGAACTGACAACTGTATTCACGATATTTATTTATTGTTACATTTAAATAAACTTTATTTAACTAGATAATCGTTAATGCATTGGATTTATTTAGGTTTTAAAATTAATTTTAGTATATTTTAAATTCCCTGATTGCTCTATAATATTACATACATACATATCATCACGCCATGTCCCTTGCAGAGAGAGGCAGAGAGAACAGAGTGCCAGGGAACTCTATCTTTGCATACTTCACTCGCTTCCTCAACATTCATAATTCTCTTCATACACGCTCGCTGGTTTCGGAGACTCTTGACTCCACCTTCCTTCAGTATATGACCGATCTGGTCTTGGTAGGTTAGTCTCGGTCTCCCTCAGTACCTACATCCTTCCACTTTCGCATTGTATATCTTCTTAACCAGACGTTCGTTCGGCATTCTTTCCACATGTCCGAACCATCGGAGCATTCCCTTTCGCATCTTTACACCAATACTCTCTTTCATACCTACTCGCTCTCTTACGTCGTCGTTACGAATGCGGTCGGTCAGCCTAACTCCACAGATTTTCCGCAGAGATCGCATTTCGACCGCATTAATTTTACTTTCATACTCTTTTCTGCATACCCAACTCTCGCTTCCATACAGTAATGTTGGGACAAGCACTGCGTTATGTATTGCTACAAGTGCCTTTTTTTTTTTTTGCGGTGGGCTATGGAAGACGAAAGAAAGAAAAGACCACCCTTTTTTATTTATTTTTTTTTTTTTTTTTTTTTTTTTTTGCCGTGGGCCATGGACGTCGCACCCCGCCAAGTCGGTCCGGGGTGACGGAAGAGGCGGCGCGCAACCCATTGACCCACCCTGCAAGCACCTCTTCTTCGCCGTGCAAGCGGGCCACCGGTACCCGATTTTTGTCTTCGGTGGCCCGCTCGGCGGTATGCCCTCTCGGGCTCTTCTCCTGTCGACGCCCCGACAGCTTTCGCCGTCGAGGCGTCGTCCTCACGCGGTGACCTCACGTCGGGTGACCGGACAATTCCCCGGTCCGATCACCCGAAGCCTCGGTTAGGGCGGCATCAGGCGCAGGTATTCGCGGCTGCGCCGCCCCGGCCGCTGACGGCGGCCCGGGTCACGGGAATCCTCCCGGACTCGTTCCGCCGTCTCCTTCTGCGAGATAACAGCCTCGCAGAAGGCGGCGACCGCGTCCCAGTTCCTGACGCTGTCGACCATCGCCCTCGCGACAGCCGGCAGCGTCAGGTCGGCACCGATTACAGCGACGAGGTCACGGCGCTGCCCGTCCCAACTCGGACACACCTCCAGTGTGTGTCTCGCCGTGTCCTCATCACTGCTGCAATGGTGGCAGGCCGGAGTCCACTCCCTATACGCGACCGTGTGCAGGTACAGACCGAAACACCCGTGCCCTGACAATACCTGCACCAGCCGAAAGGAGAGGACTCCGTGCCGCCGCTCCATCCATTCCATCAGTACGGGCCGGAGGGCCTCGACGGTAACGACACCGTGTCTTGGCCTCTCCAGCCGCGTAACCCAACGGGCGATGACGTCTCGGCGGGCGTCCTCGCGCCAGGTGGCTATCTCGCTCAACGATGGGGAGCCACCTTCGTCGCGCGCTGAGGTAACCCGCCGGTAGAGGTCGGAGAGCATCTCCGCCTCTAGGAAGAAAAGACCACCCTGCAGTAAGGAAATTATTCATGTATTGCGGGGGACTTTACAAACATATATTATAATTAATACAGACAAATTACACTCAGACTCAGAACAACAATTTTTGGATCGCACAAAGCATTGTCTTGCATAGGAACAGAACCCACGGCACTGGCACGGAAGGTCGGTATCTTAACCACTACGCCATATACGCAGTCAGAATTAAGTTTTCATGGAGAAAGAATGTAGGTACTACAATCAAAATTACGTCAGCAAAGCCGTGACCATAGCTAATATTAATGCATTGTAAGTTTCTCTACGTTATCGGCTACCGAAAACCAGGCCTAGGTAGTGGCCCCGTCCGTATGGCGATAGAGGTACGAGTACGGCTTGTTATGCGTTTACAACCCGTACTTTACGCTACTATTAGTTGCCTATAGCCTTCTTCTTCTTCTTCTTAATGAATGGCCTCTGTGAGTGATTAACCACAACTTCGCCAATGTCAAGTAAAATAAGTTTAAAAAATTATAATAGATTTATATTTTAGTCGTTAATTATTATTATTATTTTTTTTTTTTTTTTTTGGTGGTCTATGGATGCGTCTCGCCCCGCTGAATCGGTCCGGGGTGACGGAAAGGCGGCGCGTGACCCCATAGACCCACCGTAAAACTCCTCTCTCTTCGCCGTGCGAGCGGACTACCGGTACTCCATTTTTGACTTCGGTGGCCCATCATGTCGGTCTTCCTAGTCGTTGCCTATAGCCTGTCTTCAAAAAATAGACGCTCTACGACATAACATTGACGTATGTCTATAACTATCAGAATAATTAAAATATTATCATGCTATAATTTCTCTTCGGCACTGGAACGCGCCCTATTTAATGTCATAAAGTGACACAGCTAATATATTGTGCACATGAGTGTGCTCTCATTGTTCGTCAATAGGGCCCTTCTCAAATTGTCGGTTATTCGCAACATAATAATCATTTGAAATACTACTCCCATGTTTATTGTGGGCCGTACTTGACATTTCATTGGCTTTAGAGCGTATGTATCTACGTACAATAAATTCTAAGTTTTTTTTTGGAAGTTCGTATTACTTGTGACAGATGTTGTATTTGACAAAATATATTTTTCAATCATGTGGTTAGGACTTTTGACGGGAATTTGAAAACGTCATGTGGTGCTCTTGTATTATATTCAATATTTTAGTGTTTTAACGTGTTATATTAGATAATTTTGATGGCATTTTATGTAATGTGATGCGCGGAACTACTGGGATGTCTTGAATATCATATAAAAGTGTTTTACAACGTTTTCATTTTCCATCAAAATTCCAACAAGATACCATCAACAGTGTGGCCATAGCACTGTTGATGGCGACAACTTGACTTAGACTATGACTAACCTGAGAGACTGAAGATATTTATAACTAGTTATTGGCGAAATCTTGTAAACGCCATTTAAAAAAAAAAAAAAAAAAAAAAAAAAAAAATCATGTGGTTATGGATTATATACAATGTGTCCCTTTCTTTCAATGAGAGTGGTGAAAATCGGTCGAGGGAATGTATAATATAAGAATGGACAGCAACTTTTTTCCTCAACCAAGGACAAGTGCTGCGTGGTAAAGGCCCCGAATATTACCACCGCTTACTTTGGTCGTGGATATTGTAAAAGGCGACTCAAAGCTTTATATCGTTTTGAGTCAATTCCTCCTGATGTCGATTGGTCAACAATTACATACTCGAAAAGGCTTGACATCAGACAGGCGACCGGCCATAAATCTATTGTTAATATTGCTTCGATCTCAAGTAATTGGAACAATATAAAACTCTTCTATAACCTATATTTGTAACTGCTTTAAATATAAAAGACTGTTTGTTTGATGCAAATCAATCAGAAAGAGCCTAAACTGTTTGCATTTACAATAGGAGTCCGTGGCATTGCAAATGATTTCTAATTTTTAATTTTTTTTTTATTTTGGATTTATACGGTCAAACATGTGTTTTGATTTTTAAGTTTAAGTTAAAATTACGTTACATTGACAAAAAGATTTTTATTTTTATTTGAACTTTAGGTCGACTTATATAACTTCTTACTAACTTATATAACTTTAAATCAAACTTAGCATTTTAAGTATGAAGGTGTAATAATTTGTCATACATACAAAGGAAACTACAAAAAAATGGACCTTCAAAATTTACCTTCAAAACTAAATAATTGCAGCCCACTAACCCACATTGCCCCTATAATTTCCTGTTTTTTTGCCATAGTTTACTAAAGAACTATTATTTATGAACGACTTATATTAGACTCAATTATATTGGAACCAAATAACACACCAGTAATCGCTAAATGCTGGCTAAACTAATAATTTGTAACAAACGGCTCGTTAGAACAAAATGTTGAACGATTTCATAGTTTTTGGTCTGATATTTGGGAGTGATTGAGGCCAATTTTATTAGCGCTATCCATCATAGAACGTAATTTTGCCGAATTTGTTTTTGTTTATGGTTAACTCTGATTATTAAATAATTGCGATGATTATCAATGCAAACTGTGATAAATAATGGATCAGTTATATATGTTTTTTTTTTAAATTTTGGGTTTTTTTTTAAATTTGTAAGCATTAATTGTAAAAAGAATAGATATTAAAATTTGATTGTTACAATCCAAATACATATTATCAGTGACACTTAAAGATCTTGTATCCATAGCCGTTAACGCCCATAACGTGCGGTGTTCCGCAGGGGTCGGTCCTCGGACCCACCCTGTGGAACATCGGCTACGACTGGGCGTTGAGGGGGAGCCTCCCGCCCGGGCTGGGCGTGATATGTTACGCCGACGACACGCTCGTCACAGCCCGTGGTGGGACGCTGGAGGAGGCGGCAAGCCTGGCGACTCTCGGCACCGAGGAGATCGTCAGGCGGATCGGGGCGCTGGGGTTGAGGGTGGCCCTGGACAAGACGGAGGCCCTCTTGTTCCATGGGCCCTGCATGGGCCCTCCCATCGGCGTCTCGATCACCGTCAATTCGGTTGATATCAGCATCCGGGCCCATATGAGGTATTTGGGCCTGGTGCTCGACGGGCGATGGTGGTTCCGGGAGCATTTCCGCAGACTCGCTCCACGGCTCGTCGGCGCGGCGTCCGCCCTATCATGGCTTATGCCGAATGTGGGCGGACCGAGCGCTACCTGCCGACAGCTGTACGCAGGGGTCATCCGGTCGATGGCCCTGTACGGCGCACCGGTGTGGGCGGGATCCCTGACCGTCCGACTCAGGGCTCTTCTGTGGCGACCACAGAGGGCCATGGCAGTCAGGGCCATACGCGGGTACCGCACGGTGTCGACGGAGGCAGCGTGTATATTGACCGGGACCCCTCCATGGGACCTGGAAGCGGAAATGCTCGCCGGTTTGTATCGGCGGATGTTGGGGGTGCGAGCGGAGGGCGGTGTGGTCTCGTTGAGGGAGCACACCGCCTGGCGCGTCGACGCCCGCCGCGACATCATTGCCCGTTGGGCAGTCCGGCTGGAGAGGCCTCGGTTCGGTGTGCGGACCGTGGAGGCCTTCCGGCTGGTGCTGATGCAGTGGCTAAATCGGCGGCACGGGGTGCTCTCCTTCCGACTGGTGCAGGTTTTGACGGGGCATGGACGCTTCGCCAAATACCTGCACACGGTCGTAAGGAGGGAGAGTACACCGTCCTGCCACCACTGCGATTGCGACGAGGACACGGCGCAGCATACGCTCGAGGTTTGTGCCGCTTGGGCAGAGCAGCGTCGTGAACTCGTCGCGATCATCGGTGCTGACCTGACGCTGCCGACCATCGCCAGGGCGATGCTCGACAGCGTCAGGAACTGGGACGCGGTCGCATCCTTCTGCGAGGCAGTAGTCTCGCGGAAGGAGGCGGCGGAGCGCGTGCGCGAGGAGCGTCTCCTCGACGACGCGAGCCGCCGCCGGCGACTGGGGCGGCGCAGGCGCGATTACCTGCGCCTGATGCCGCCCTAGCCGAGGCCGCGGGTGACTGGATCGGGGATTTAGTCCGTCACCCGCCGAGAGGCCGACCGCGTGAGGAAAGACCGACATCCTACCCGAGGGGGGGACGTCGGTCGAGGAGAGGGTACTCCTCAGGGGTATTCTGTCGGGCCAACCACTGACGTCAAGTCACTCTGCTCCGGTGGTTGGCCCAACGACGAAGGCGACGTCACGGGTGGGTTACGGGTGTGCATGCTTACGCCCCTCTGTCACCCCGGACGGAGTGGTGCGAGGAGTGTGCCGACCGTAACCCCCCCCAAAAAAAAAAAAAAAAAAAATCCATAGCCGTTAATAAACTAATAACAAAAAAAAACATTAGTGAAATCCTTTTTTTTCTCAATTCATGTACTTTCTACAGTTAGTTATGGGTTTTTAATTGGAAGTATATTGACCTACTGTACTATGCTGGCTAGACAGATTAGTAAATTATTTTAGAAGTCTTGCAAGTAACTTAAACAAGTAGAGGGTGACCTCACATTGTACTTTTGTCCTATAATGACATACATATGTATAATTGCTTTATCTTTTTTTTTTTGTTTTTAGCGTTCCGTACTTCGAAAGGAAAATACGGAACCTGTATCACTTTGTTATCCGTCCATCTATCTCTCCGTCCGTCCGTTTGTCCGTCTGTCTGTCTGTCTGTCACGACCCTTTTTCTCAGGAATAAGTGAACGTATCGAGCTGAAATTCAAATACTCAGGTCTACTGTTCCTTGGAGCTGTGACAAAATGAAACTTCTAAGCTAACGCAATCAAAAGATACAGCTGTTTACGTCGCAAATTTTCGACAATCGCAAGGGTATTAAAACCTGCAGGGTACTTCCCGTGAACTTAGAATCTTAAAATTTGGTACAAAGAGACTTCTTATACCACAGATATAGGAAAAATTGTGAAAACCGTAAATTTTTAATTACATTATGCATAAAAAATATTTTTAATATTTTTAAACTCACTACCCCTTTCCTCATGAACGTGTAGAGGTATTTAAATTGAAATTCCTATCAAATACTTAGGTCTATAATACATTTAAGCCGTAATAAAATCAAACTTCTATGTCAACGCAATCAAAAGAAACAGCAATTTAAGGCGCATATTTCGAAACTCGCAACTATTAGCAAAGGAATCAAAACCTAAAGGGTACTCCAGTCGACCTAGAATCTTGAAATTTGAAATGAAGCAATATTTTATAGCACATATAAAGGAAAAATGCCGAAAAACTTAAATTTTTAGTTACATCACATATTTTTATTTAGTTCAACGGAACCCTTCGTGCGCGAGTGCAACTCGCACTTGGCCGATTTTTTTTAATAAATGCTTTATCTTTAAAGAGTTTTCAAATTTCAGAGAAGTGATGTGTGTTATTATAATCGAATTTAATATAACATTATATCACAACGAACATTCATAATAAGTATCTTAACTTGACTTGACTTTTCGTATTGGCAATCAGCTACTCTACGAGCCATTTTTGCTCGCTAGCTAGCTAGCCATTTTGTGTCGAGTTACAACTATCTTCATGTCATCTCATTCTATCTTCATGTTAGTCATTGTTCGTCAGTAAGTCAAATCGTCGCCATCAACAATGCTATGGCCACACTATTAATAGTAGATTTTGGGCATTTTGATGGAAAACGAGAACGTTGTAAAGCCCTTTTATATCACATTCAGTACTTTCCAACAGTTCCGTCACATCACATTATATAAAATGCCATCAAAATTATCTAAAATAACATGTTAAAACATTAAGATATCGAATATAATACAAGAGCGTTTTCAGATGCCCGCCAAAAATCACTGACTTAAAGGTACCAGCTTAAGCGAGTCACCGTTCAGCCAATGTCCATTGGTTAAAAATATACTCTGTGCTGAAATAGTTGTGACTGCCTTGACTTGATTTCTTGTATTAGATCGCTTGTGTAGTTGTACTTAATACAATTTCGCTAATATCCTTCCATGTGGTGACAGAGTAAGAATACAATTCACCACCCTCTATCTTATTCGTGAGTGATCGTAAGAGACGACTAAGGAATATGATATGCATATAGCATCTGTGCAAGAAAAGGAAGCCCAATACTAACACGTTTGACCAGCGTGGTATAGTAGGTCAATTTCCCTCCCATTGTAGAGGAGACCCTAGCCCAACAGTGGGACATATATGGGTTGAGATGAATGTCCGATTCACGTTGGTATCGTAAACATGAGCTGGACAGTTGCTTAAGAATTTGTTTGGTAACTCTTTTATATCACAATATATCTACTTCTTATTAAATAATGGTTTAAAACAATATATCTATCTCACATATACTTTTTTGCAGATCATTGACAATATTCATTTTTATAATATTTATGATTTTCCAAACTTTACCACAAAGCTGAAAACACAATGTATCGATGATTAATCGGCAGAAGATAAAGAAAAAAAAATACCCAATAAAGTAATACGAATGAATGATGATATGATCAGAAGGAAACATCGAAACGAACGATATAGAGAATGCCCATATATGTTACCGGATCTCAACTATTTTAACATTGTGTAAGTTTTATATAGTTGTGAAGTTTTTAAGTCTTTCAATTTGTAGAGCAAACATCGACAATCCAATTCACACTTAATATACACAAGCCACCGTAGCCTATCAATGTCCACCGCTGGACAGTCTTCTACACGAAGCAAAGATAATGCCAATAGTATAAATGATTCTAACGGTCAGCAAAATTAAGCTACCATCATCATCTCAGCTCCTATATGTGAATTTGCTGGTCAAACGGATTGGTATAGGGTTTTATTTCGAGATTTCCTTTTCCTGCATAGATGTTATTGACATATCATATCCCTCATTCGTCTTTTGCGACACTCATGGACAAGATAGGTGTTGAATTGTAGTCTTTTTCTTATTGCTACATCACTACACGGCAAGTTAAAATAAAAGGTTTGTTAACGTTAAAAATATTTCTAATATTCAAAGAGTCGGATTGTCGAATATGATGACACTTTCGACGAACCAAATTAATTTGCAATCAAAACCAATCAATGTTGCGCTGAGGGTGTTTTTTTTTGCAAGTCAAATAGGTTAGCGGTTAGAAGCGGACTTTGTCGAGTGATTTTATGCAAATATCTCACGTTTATTATGCAAAACCATGATGCTGAGGGATTGGAATAAATTATATCGATAACTACAGTTTTTGAAAGATACAAAAAGTTAGTTGGGATTTTGTTGCCAAGTAATATTTAGTAATAAGGGGTCAGGCAGTCTAGAAGTACTTTCTAATACTTCGGACTAAAAAGTTATTTAGTCAAATTGAGACGTATCTATTTACACCTTAATGAGGTAAACTTTTCAAAAATTATCATATATTGAGTTTCAAACGTAAAGAAGTAATATAATCTAGACTACACGGAGAGCATAGTAGTCTGAATACCTCTCTTTAGTAGATGTATTTTAATAAAAATATAACCTAAAAGGGTAAGATAAACGCCTAGATGTTTTTTATAAACCTACATCAAGTCTCCAAGACAAAGTAAAACCATCAATTGACATAATAGTGTCACTACTTTGGAGATACATTTACATCATGTAATAATATTACTTTCATTATATTAGCATTTGACGTTACTTTTCATATAATTATATTAATAGTATTACATTATTTATAAAGTTCTCAAGCGGTATATTTTCCATTGCGGGGCAAGATTTTTCTCTAGATTAGAGAAATTAGAATGGTATACCAGTCGGTTGATTTGGCATAGGGATATCACGAATTCTCCTTCTTTTGTAGTGATGTTATCTCCCTGCAAACCTTGTCCTTCATTCACGACATCTTCGTGACTCTTAAGAGCTGTTGACGTAATATTTTTTTTAAATTATCTTCATATGATCGAAAGATTATACTGTGTGACGATAGACGATTTTATTTTTGCTTTTCAAATTATATACGTTTTTTATTGAGATTTGCATTCTGAATAAGGGAAGAGAAATTGGTCTTGAAATCCCACGCTATCGAGACAGTTTAGTATAGGTATACGTTTTTTATTATAATACGTGCTTATCTCACTTGGAATTAAAAATAAATGAAAACCACACATTGGTTAATGTCGATATAACGATAATATCGATATTTAAACAATTTCCCCACTCTATTGTTAGAGATCCCCGGTGCCCGCGGTCGCCAATTTGCGTTTTAATTAAGTGTTGGTATAACAGCTATGTTTTTGTTACAAATTGTTTTCTCTGCCGAATCTGCGGTCTGTTGTTGTATATAGCGTAATGACTAATTAATGTCGTGGCTACGTTTTATTTTATTCATTATCTTATTTAGTTTTGTAATATAAATTTGAAACGAGTATTTGTCCAATTTTATCGTTGGACATTTCATAGTTTTTTCTTCAATAAGAGTATTATTATTAGTATGAGTGCATGCTATTAATGTCTGAGACTTCTCGGTTGGGTATTATAGAAGCTCTTAAGACGCTGGTAGTGGATGCTGCTGTAGTAAGCGATCGTTGGCTTTTAAATATTGCAAGTTTTGTTAGGTACCCTTGCTTCAACAAGTACTTGGTTCCCTTTAGGAAACTAAATCTGAGTTGTCACCACTATGATTGTACCGTTGACATGGCATATGCAGACTTCAAACGTATTCTACGTTTGAAGTCTGCATAACCCGAGCATTACAGTGCAAGCTCGTTACAGTTATCGGCTATCGCTGCAGGTCGTCATTAAAGAGATTTTTAGCAACATCAGGAACTGGGACGTGGTTTTAGCAGTTTTTATGATTATACTAAGTCCACCGCTGTTATGTGGAGCAGCATAAGTATGTGTACCTGATTCAGGTACCGTCTGTCACTGTTAAGTGTTTATAGATTTGCTTCTCATTTCATCATTCGACCTATTGCTGTCTATAGTTGAACGCAGGTCTTCGCCATACAAAACTAAATGGCGCAGATATTAATTGCAGGTGTTACTGCTACAATTACCAGACGCTTAGTAAGTGGATTGCTTATCGCAATTAGGTGTTCTATGATTTCCAGGAGCTGCTGTCCATTTTATTATGTTATTTTACCATGTTTTCTTTACAATGTTACCAAAATTACAATTTTTTACCATACTTTTTTATTAACTCATTTTGTACGTCTGGATAAAATTTCGTAATTGATTCTAAATTAATTTCCCAATAAACTAGACACCTGAAATTTATAATATAGCTCAGAAGTGGATGACAATACATGCATGCAAAAAAAGGCAATTCAAATATAAAATATAAAAATAAAATAAAGTTTACTTCACTTTAATTCACTTTATTTTATTTTTATTTTATATTTATTATATTTTTATTTTTATTGATTTTATATAAAATCAATTCCAAAATATCAGATTCATACTAAATTCACACTAAAAACAGAAAATATTAGTGAAATAAAAAATCTCTCTAGATTGGAAACGAAAAACATGGGGTGCTTATTATCTGCTGCATGCGTCCTATAATTTTTATTTCCAATCTTAATAGCTATCAAAAGTTACCAAGACTGAATTTTTAGGATACTTTAGAAAGGTTAGAAATCTGTATGTGATTTTATCCCTCATAAAAACTAGAAAAAATATTTTATGGTTTTTCAATGTCCGTTAGGTACATTAATTTTTTATTCCTATGATCTCTTAACTGATTTTTACGACTCCCACGGGCAAGTAAGGAATCCTCCCATACCTACGTGTAATTCTTCCAATTACAGTTTCTTGAAGAGTTACATAGACGTGTAAATCTAACGCTCGGGGACTGAAGTATAATCTTATAAAAAATAAAAAATGAAAACGATCATCCAGATAGCTATTAACTAATACTTTTCTAAAGTTCTTATGACACACGTTGGAGAGATGCCAAAATAAATCAGCAATTCAGTATGAAATAAGAACAAATGTTGCCATAAAGTATTAAGTTGTAATGTCATTTGCAAGATTTTATAGCTTCGGCGATTCATTTCTCAGAAAGGAAAGTTTTATATTTATGACTAAAAGTGTCTTACGAGATTGATTTCATGCGAACTTTTATGTTTTAGCTATTGAATTGTGACATTGTATGGTTTTATTCAGTATTATTAGTTTGTTGACTCTTTATTCTAGATTTTGATAGTTTCATTTCCTTGTATGGTTATTCATCATCAGTATTATCACAGCCCACAATGTTACACTGCGGGGCTCGGGCTTATGCCGCAATAGGAGAGAAATTGACTACTTTAATAACGCTGCTCAGACAGATTGGTGTTTGGGGTTTATTTCGAGCTTTCTATTTCTTTAATGGATTTTGTATGCATATTGTATTCCTTAGTCATTTTTACGACATCCCGGGCAAGATAGGGGGTGATGACTTATATTTCTATTCCGTCACCACACAGAAAATTATAATGGTCATTGTGCTGATAGATCTCTTAAATAATGATGTTATTTAATTCTTTTAATTGTTTTGGTGTTACTTTATTTTTTAAAGATAAGTTAGTTTAATAAAACTTTTAATAGAATTTTGGTTTTTATTACAAATTTAGTATTTATTTATAGAAAAGAAATAGTCGATCCCAAGTAATTGGGATAAGAGCAGGAGAATGATGATGATATATTAGTCCATTAGCTCACAGGATAAATTAATTTTATTCTTTCCAGTTTATAGATTACATAAATAAAGTAATTTCTACAATATTTTGTATTCTGGAATACAGCCAAGAACAAGCAATCAGGAATCAAACACAGTTGAATGTAGTAACAACAGTTTAGTAACATTTGAATTACGACAAAGCGAGAGGTTGGCCCATTTAATTTGATATATAACCTCCCACCGGCATTTCATAAAACTTAAAGGTCTCTTTTGATACATCGCTGTGATACCACGGTTACTCGTTAACTGTGTTCTAGAATTTTATATTTTATAATACTATTGAGACTCAATGTCGTTTGTTGAATCTAAATGACTTGAAGAATAGTTTAAATCGTTTTAATTTTAACAATTTTTAAAGTAATACTGTGAAAATGGTTTTAAATGCTCATAAATTATTTGCTGTTTCAACATTAAAGTTTTATTTTAATTAAAATATGACAAAAGAATTAGTTTAAGGTTGACCGATCGCATTCGTAACGACGCCGTAAGAGACGAGTAGGTATGGAGAGTATTGGTGTAAAGATGCGAAAGGGAATGCTCCGATGGTTCGGACATGTGGAAAGAATGCCGAACGAACGTTTGGTTAAGAAGATATACAACGCGAAAGTGGAAGGATGTAGGTACCGGGGGAGACCAAGACTCACCTACCTAGACCAGATTGGTTACGTACTGAAGGAAGGTGGAGTTAAGAGTCTCCGAAACCGGCGAGCGTCTATGAAGAGAGTGATGAATGTTGAGGAAGCGAGTGAAGTATGCAAGGATAGAGTTCTCTGGCACTCTGTTCTCTCTACCTACCCTGCAAGGGATATGGCATGATGATATGTATGTATCTATATATATGTACTTAGTTTAATAAGTGATAGCTTTATTTTGACGCTCTTTGAGCGGACTATAGTATAACCAGACGTCACCCATTAGCAAAGTTTACAGTAAACTATCATGGGGCTCTGTAATCTACCAGGCAAGCTTTCTTTAGCAATTGTAATAGTCTGACTATAAATTACCCTAATTTACAGTCTGTGAAAGCTTTCAGAGATTACATTATAATAACTTTTGTAAAACTTTTAAGAGATCTGCTAAAATATTTTTATCATAAAACTTCTAAAACTGCCCAAACTATCAAGCCTAAAAGTCTATATCAAACTTCTCAATTCATGTTCACGAAATATCATTTCGTATAAAACATCCAAAATCACAGTTGGGGCGGTATTTTTATGAAATCTGTCGCAGAGAGCCGTTTCTCAAGTTAAATGGGGCAGTCTTTGAACGCGATATTACTGAGTTATGGCCCGCAAATAAACTCGATGAACGCCGTTGAATTTATTTCCCCCCTTTTTTTTTGGGACGTTTTTGTTATCTTCATGGCTTTTATTTTTGAGGGGTGTGTACAGATCATAATGTAAGGTTATTTTACTTTGTATTTACTACATATGAAGTGCCTTATTGTTGTGTGGTAGCGGCTACGAATATCAACCAATTACTTTGCTCAAGGATGTCGTAAAATACGACTAAAAACTTTATATCTACCTGTGTCAATTTCAATTGTTGCCGTTTAGTCGGCAGGTGGCTTGTCATAAAACTATTGCCAATAACTTTTGCAATATATACGATGGAAGAGGTGAACATATTCTTGATTAGAGAGATATTGCGCATCAAGCGTTTTGAGCAATTGCCTCTGTCATAGCAACTGTTGAGATAATAAAGCCCTAAATTAAAAGAAGAAAATTGAAACACCATTTTGGCAATACAATTTGGTTATCATTAAAATAAATTTGTTAGTACTAATTATAGGTACCTACCTAGACCAGGTTGGTCACGTACTGAAGGAAGGTGGAGTCAAGAGTCTCTGAAACCGTGTATGAAGAGAATTATGAATGTTGAGGAAGCGAGTGAAGTATGCAAGGATAGAGTTCTCTGGCACTCTGTTCTCTCTGCCTACCCTGCAAGTGATATGGCGTGATGATATGTATGTATGTAATTATAAGTAATTGATAAGATACTCACCTACCGTACCAAGCCTTATAGATTTGATTTCCATACAGATTCCATTACGACATATTATTGATCTGAATCTGATTGTAAATTGTGTTTGTAAATTATATTTTTATCAAGTAAAACAAAAATTATATGCAATAATTATATGTATAACAAAAATTATATGTATTTTTCAAAACAAGAATTATATGCAATTTTTGATGTGAAACATCTATAGGCTCACTTGTAAACCGAATTGTTGGCGTGGCGACGCTTGCCGTGGCGACGGGTCGCCACGCTATACTAAGGTATACATATATATATATTTTATATGTAGTAGAGTGTACGGTGTGGCTTCTCACTCAGTTCGACGTTGTTGTTTACTACGGTACACATAACCTGCGTTTTATTTAATTTTGATGTGAAACATTTTTATTTTAATTTTTGACAATAAAATATGTGTGATAGTGATAACTCAGAAGATCAAAGTGATCAACCTTGTGCCTTTATATATTTTTTAATATATATATTATATTTTTGATAAATTCGTAATACTTCATTTTTTCATTAGGCTATATTTAATTCCTGTAATAATATTATCTTTTATGCATATTACTTGTACACACACGATGTTTCACATTTGCCAGGCGTCCCATGACGGCTCACATTTTTTTTGGCAGCAGTCTATGGAGTGGTCACTCCAAGAATTAAATCCTTAGTAAAAGATGTTGTCTTAATTCTATATATAAAACTAGTAAAAGTATCTATTTGCCAAGCTGTCCGGATATCGTGGTATAGAACTATAACTATATACTATATACTCCGAATATTTTTTATGTTTCTAACATGCAGTATGCAGCTGTGATCACATGTTTGTCGGTTACCAGGGCTCCACCACACATCCAGTCTACAGCGTCGTCTTCTAGAATTATTATCATTATACTTATTTTTATACTAATATTAATAGTGATAAAAGAAATATAGTAACGTTACGCCAATATGAATAGCTAGTATACCCAAAATATTTATTATCTGTATTCTTTACGACATATTTCAAATGTTTATCACAGTAAATTATAGTCTGGAGTGTGAACACATTATCGAACGATTTATGATTTATATACCATCGTATAACATTAACATTATGGTGTTCGCGCTTATCGTTTATAACTAAATTATGTATATTATGACGGTTGATATATATTATTTTGATAAAAGCTTTCGTTTCGTTATATAATTTAGAATCTTTTATTATACATAAAAAAAGATAGATATTATTTACGGTCTGTTCTGTCTTAATAGTTAAGAGTTTGTGTACTATATACTACATATAGTACGTGTTGTGAATTCGATTCCTGTACATGATAATAGTTTGTATTAACAAATTATTGTTTTGAGTCTAGGTGTAATTTGTGTTGTACCCTGGGTGCGGGCGACAGTCCCCCAGATCCCTCTGTCGAATTGTCGCCCGTAGCGAATCTATGGTGCGAGGGGGGGTTCCCCAGCGATGGGTTGAGCCCCAATTCGCTCCTGACCCTCTATTTGTAGAGGATACAGGAGGCGAAATTTCGGACGGGCCCGGTCACTCATTCATTTGAGGGCTGGGCAGGCTTATGCCACCGCCGACATATCGTAAAACTGATATCTTGCTTCAAGATAAGTTGTCGTGAGACGTAGGCGGCCATATATATGCGCCCATAGGGAATATGGTCAATGCGCGCTTGGCCGTTCTGGAGGCAAGGCTGCCTCCGGAACCACGAGTTCGGCCACCTCTCGCCGCGGACAAGCCGCCGTATGCAGCACCAACCCCCGCCCCGCTACCACGTCAGGGTGGCCGCGTGGGGAGGAGCTACGCCGCAGCCGTGGCTGGACCCAAGCCGAAGGGGCCCGCTCCAAATAGGAAGACGGCACCGGCTCCTGCCGGAACGCAGTCGTCGCCCGCACCAACACCGCCGGCGACGACTAGCGCGGCCGCGACTACGCCCTCAGCGGCCGGCACGCCCGAACAGGGTTGGCAGGTGGCCGAGCGCGGCAGAAAGAGTCGCGGCCAAAGGAGGAGAGCGGCGGCCAAGCGCGCCGCTGAGGTCGTCGCCCCCCAGGCAGGAGCCGGAGGAGGCGGCACGAAGAAGAGACCGCGCAAGGGGCTCCGGCCGCCGAAGACAGCCGCAGTGGTGATCACTGTGCTGCCTGAGGCGGCAGAAAGGGGCCTCAGCTATGAGGTCGTTCTGAGGAAAGCCCGGCGGGAGCTCGACGTCTCCGACATAGGAGGCGTCGAAGCCAGGACCCGCAAGGCCCGGACAGGGTCACGGATCTTAGAGTTTCCTGGGGCCGAGGGCACCAGGACGGCCGATAGCGTGGCGTCGAAGCTGCGAGGTCTGTTTGCCAAGGAGAGTGGCGTCAAAATCGCCAGACCCGTAAAGTGCGCCGAAATGCGCATCGCGGGTTTGGACGACTCAGGCAGGCTCCTCGTGGGCTGGAGTTCAGCGCGAGTCACCGTGCTGGAGCACCGGCCTGCGAGGTGTTTCAAGTGCATGGCGGTCGGGCACACCCGGCCAACATGCATTAATTGCTTTGACTGCGGCGGACTCTGTTTCCGCTGCGGTCAGACTGGGCATATGGCGGCATCTTGCGCCGCCCCGCCCCACTGCCCCGCGTGTGCGGCGGGCAATAAGCCTGCCAAGCACCGCATGGGCTCTGGGGCGTGCAGACCTCCGGCTTCGGCTCCAAAGAGGCGGAGCGGCCCTTCGACTCCAGCCGCTCCCGCTCCTAGCGCGGCCCGATCGCCCGCCGCAAGCCAGGAGGTGATGATGGACACGGCCCATTAATGGCTGCCCAGTCCACTCCTGCAGGCCAACACCAACCACTCCGCCGGTGCGCAGGATCTCCTCCTGCAATCCATGGTGGAGTGGTCGATCGGTGCAGCCGTAGTCGCGGAACCGTACGTCGTGCCTGATTGCCCCAATTGGGTCTATAAGTCAAATCTTTTTGGTGTTGGTGGAGGGTTTGCCACGGTAACCCACAGGGCTCCGCCATGGAAGAGGACGAGTCCGCAGCGCGTCATCGCGACTTGCTGCAGGATTTAATGGATCGAAAACAGGAGGAGATGCAGGTTATACTGGAGATGTCGGCGGAGGCGGGTTTCACTCCACGACAGTCGCTGGCGCGTACGCCTCCTACGGGTTTCAGCACGCCGCTGGCGCAGCCGCTCAGCCCGAGCTCTTTGGCTCTAGCGGCGCAGCCGGGCCAAAAGAGGAGTCTTCCCTCACCGGAGGAAGTGCAAGAGGCCATGAGGAGACGAGTGGTCATACGTAAGGAGCGTTGTGTGGTGCCCCCTGTGGGTGGCATCATACTAGCCGAGAACCCAGGAACCGCGGCGCCAAGAAGTCCGGCTCGCCCAACAATTACACCGCCGCTGCCTCCCGTTACACCCAGCAGACCAGCCGCGGTAGAGCTATTCCCGGAGGAGGCACAAGACCCTCTGGCCACAGCAACTGTGGCCCAGTTGGTTACCGCCGCGACCGGTGCGACCAAGGGCATCATGGATGCGGTGCGCGCCAAGAGCAGCCGCCTCAACAAGGAGGAGGTCGCCACGATGGGGGCACTCACGGAGCGTGTGGCGTCAATAGTGACGCACTTGACTCTCCGCCTCGCGGAATCTGAGAGAAAGGTCCTGGAACTTTCCTGCAGACCTCAAGCTGTAGAGGTCCAACCTGCGGCCGTTGTTCAGGGGACATCATACGCAGATCGTCTGCGAATGGGCAAGCGCACCACTCCCAAGCCAGCACCAGGTGGCCCAACATTGGCCATATACCCGGCAGAGAAGGACGGTGAGTTAAAAACGGCTGAAGATACAAAAGCGCTTTTAAGAAAAACAATAAATCCAACGGCGTTGGGAATCCAGGTGTCCCGTGTCCGTAGAGTGGGCAACGCAGGAGTGGTGGTGCAGACCACGACAGCGGAAGCGGCGACCAAGCTGAAGAGCGCCCTGCCGCCCACCATGCGCGTTACGGAGCCCCTGGCTAGGAGACCACTCGTGGCCATCGTGAACATGGAGGGTGACATAGGTGGCGCAGCCCTGTTGGATGCAGTTTACGCGCAAAACGTCTGCAAAAACCCGGGGATCACAAAGGAGGACTTTGTCAAGAACTGCCGCCTGGCGTTTGTAAAGAGGAAACAGGAAACCAACAGGGCAACGTACGTGCTGGAGTGCAGCCCTGCTATAAGGGATGCGCTCCTAGAGTCTGAGCGCATATACGTGGACTGAGAGCGTTACCTCGTCCGGGACTATGTGGACATCATATGTTGCCTAAAGTGCCACGGGTTTGGTCATCCTGCCAAATACTGCAAGGCGAAGTCGGACATCTGCGGACGGTGCACCGAGGAGGGACACCGCGCCAGAGACTGCCCGCAGGTTGTGCCCAGCCCTAGATGTGCTAGCTGCAGAGGCGCCAGCAAGCCTTTTGAGGGACATCGTACGATGTCCCTGGAGTGTCCAGCCCGTCGGCATGCAGAGAACAAGGCGATCAATCTGGTTAATTATGGCTAGCCACGCCGAAATCAAGGAGGAGGAAACAAGGAGCGGAGTACGTGTGAGACTGGGTCAGCTAAACTTGGCTGGCTCGGAGGGGGCCACCAAGGAGTTGCGTCAGATCGCCCTCGAATTGGGCCTAGACGCAGTAATACTGCAGGAACCATATGCTGCGGCAATGCCCGGCAGCATTTCAGTAGGCGAACGCCCTAAGGCGGCAATATACATGCCGCGCCAGGACATAGGCTGCCTGCTGATGGCGGAGTTATCGGGGGAGCACCAAGTGGTGGTCCACCTCCCAACGTGGGATCTATACCTGGTCTCTGCGTATTTCCAGTATGGCTCCGATATTGGAGATCACCTGCATCGCCTCGAGGAGACCCTAGAGGTTCTGCGCGGACGTAGGGTCCTTATTGGAGTGGACAGTAACGCGCACTCCCCGTTGTGGTATTGTGAGGAGAGGCATTATGTTGGCCGAGGTCACGAGGTTGCCCGAAAGCGCCAGCTAATGGAGGACTTTATCCTGGCACGCAACCTCGTGATCCACAATAGGAGAGGCCAACCGTGGACCTTTTCCACGGTAAACGGGGAGTCGAACGTGGACCTCACACTGTCCACTCGTAGCGTGCGGACAACGGATTGGAGGGTACTCGAGGACGCCAGCATCAGTGACCATAGATTGATCGTCTTCACAGTGGATGGAGGTCGGGGGAGCCCGTCTAACTCGTGTGCAGAGCCGTCGATGGAGCCTGTGAAGTTTCGGAATCGTGGAGTAAACTGGGCCAGGTTTCGTGCGGCCATTCACGGGGGTATGGGGGGTTTAGACTTCGGGTTGCCCGCGGACGACCTGAGTTCGTCCTTTCAGGCTAAGATTTTACGAGCGGCCAGGTCCACCCTGGGTGTGACGGGCCACTCCCGGGACCGGGGTTATGCGTGGTGGTCCTCTGAGCTTGACATGCTCAGGGGAACTTACTCCCGCGCTCGGAGACGCTGTAGGAGCCTTAGGGCTCAAGGGGGTCTGGCGGAGGCGTTGGCTCGAGCCGACATGTGTAGGGCCCGCCGTAACTACAGGACGGCCATGGAGCGGGCGGAAACGGTGCATTTTAGAGCAATCGCGGAATCCGCCAATGTGGACCCGTGGGGTGCAGCTTACCGGGAAGCCACTGGCCGAACGAGGCCGCCCTCCAACGTGGTCCATGGCATTGTGTACGCGAACGGGGTCGCGGGGGATCTGCGGGAGGCCATGGCGGGGTTGCTGAGGGCTCTGTGTCCTGACGACATGCCGTCGCGGGATACAGTGTACCATAGGCGGGTGCGATTAGCGGCGGCCTGTGTACCGTCATGCAGGAGCGCTCTGCCGCTTGCGGAGGCTGCTTTGGGAGGTCTGGTTAGGGCGTTGCCCAACACTGCGCCGGGAGCTGACGGGATTACCGCACGCATGCTGCGACACATTTGGTGCGCAGCGTCGTCTGAATTGACATTGGTAATGGGAAAATGTGTTAGCGAAGGTACCTTCCCAGCCGTCTGGAAGATTGGTCAATTACTCGTACTGCCTAAGGGCAATGGCAGACCTCTAACGGATCCGAAGGCATACCGCCCTATTACGCTACTACCTGTGCTGGGAAAATTGTTAGAGCGCGTAATGCTACAGTGCGCACCGGGGATTGCAAGGGGGATCTCGACCTCACAGCATGGTTTTACGCTGGGGAGGTCCACGTCTACGGCCTTGTTGAGTATTATGAGCGCTGCAAACTCTGACGAGTTCAAATACCTGCAGGCTATCTTTTTGGATATCTCGGGAGCCTTCGATAACGCCTGGTGGCCTATGATCCTGCTGAAGGCGAAGGCCAGGGGATGCCCTAGCAATATCTATCGGATGCTGTCTGGGTACTTCGCTGGTCGGCGTGTTGGCATGGGTGCGGGAGACCAGGCGGTGTGGAAGGCTTCCACGATGGGATGCCCGCAGGGCTCGGTGCTGGGTCCGGCTCTGTGGAACTTGCTCATGGATGACTTGCTTCGGCTACCGCTTCCGGGGGGAGTGAGCATGGTGGCCTACGCCGACGATCTGACGGTCTTGATCGGGGCGAATTCTAGGGCGAGCCTTGAGGCTAGCGCGACTACCGCATTGGCGGCTGTCGGAGAGTGGGGGGCCCGCAATAGGCTGGAGTTCTCACCCGGTAAGTCGGCTACAATGACACTGCGGGGACGATTCCAGCGGCCTCCTACAATACGCCTTGGGGGGAACCCCGTCAAGAGTGTTGGGTCGACCACTGTGTTAGGGGTGGTGCTGGATGCGAGTTTGTCGTTCACGCGACATGCGCAATCGATTGGCGAACGGGCATTCAATTGCTTCGGCAAGGTTGCCCGCGTATCGGCGTCCAGTTGGGGTATTCGCTATAGGGCCCTAAAGGTCCTATACCACGGAACATACGTGGCGACGATTGGGTATGCTGCGGATGTATGGTTTCATAGAGCCGGACTGCACGCGGTTAGAAGCGCCTTGTTGCGCACGCAGAGGGCGGCGCTCGTTCTGCTCACCAAGGCTTACCGTACGACTAGTACGGCTGCGCTCCCAGTCATCGGTGGGGTCCTGCCGGCTGATTTGGAGGTCATCCGTGCTGGTCGGGTGGCGGCGGCGCGCCAGAACGCGACCAGACAGGAGTACTTGGATAGGCGGAGGTCCATATGGAACGATGTCGTTGCCCAGTGGCAGGAACGATGGGAGCGCGAGGATAGAGGGAGGGAGACGTATCGGTTTTTCCCGGACGTGGCGGCTCGTCTCAAGGCAACTTGGGTAGAGCCGGACCACGAAACGTCCCAAATTCTGGGAGGGCATGGGTGCTTCCGTAAGCGGTTGAGCGACCTGAGACTGGGGGACTGCGCGGACTGTAGCTGCGGCGAAGGGGAGGAGGACATGCATCACGTACTGTGGGAATGTCCTCTCTATGGTGAGCTTAGGTCGGGGATGCTCTCGGGGATACGACGCACCGAAGAAGGACCGGTCTATTACACCGACCTCGTGGCTTCGGAGGCGAACTATCGGCGACTGCAGGACTTCGCACACGCCTGGCATAAAGCCAGAAGACTTGAAGACCAGGTTGGCAGAACACGCCATGATGGCAGCCAGAGTAGCGGGTATAGTGGTTAGCCAGTAAGAGTACCGCGGGCGACGAAGTGCGTACCGTGTGCTGTCCGCCCTAAAGATACAGGGAGAAGGACAAAGGGACAAGGATGAGAGAACTTAAATAACTTGTAGAGATTCAAGAAGCATGTGCACGCTAACGCAATGAGCAAGGCGTGCACATGTATCTCGATGCTTCGGCCTATATGACCTAGATGTCGAACAGGCCATGGGTGGTTGGTGGGATTTGCCCCAATTGGGTGGTCAGCCGGAACGGAACCGCGGCAATCGTCACCTCCACGCAGCGGCACTTCCCGTCCTTATCCCTCTTGGATAGGGGCGAGGAATTTGTCGCGGCGGATTGGGGAGGGGTCACGCTCTACAGTGTATACCTCTCCCCTAATAGGAGGATGGACGATTTCGGGGCCTCCCTCACCACCTTGGAGGCTTCAATACGGCGACTGGCACCGGGCCTCGTCCTGGTCCTGGGGGATTTCAACGCCAAATCCACGGCGTGGGGGTCCCCGATGACGAACGATCGCGGGCGGGCGATCGTGGAGTGGGCGGCGTCACTGGGCCTCTGTGTCCTAAACAGAGGCTCAGTGAACACGTGTGTGCGACAGCAGGGTGGGTCGATAGTGGACTTGTCGTTCGCTAGCCCCGCTGTCGCACCACGAGTGAGGAACTGGCATGTCCTGGAGGAGGCGGAGACCCTGTCGGATCACCGATACATCCGGATGGAGGTCTCCCCTCTCCGGGACCCCAGCAGGGGTCACAGGGCGGACCGGGCTCCCGCATTTCCGCGGTGGGCTGTGGGGCGTCTAGATAAGGACCTACTGGCGGAGGCGGCCATCGTGAACATGTGGCTGTCCTCACCACCCCCAGCGGACGGCGTGGACGCTGAGGCTGTCCGCATCCGCAGTGCGTTAACGCAGGTCTGCGATGCGGCCATGCCCAGGATGCGGCGTCTACCTCCTAGGCAGGGGGTCTACTGGTGGTACCCAATACTGGCGGATCTTCGTGCGGCGTGCATTAGTGCCCGAAGGTCCTACACCCGCAGTCGGCGGCGTCGCCGCGGTGTTGAGCGGGAGGGCCAGCTGTACGAGGCGTACCGCAGTGCGCGTACCGCCTTTCGGCTGGCCATCCGGTCCGCCAAGGACGCAAGTTGGCAGGAGATGCTGGACGGTCTCGACCGTGAACCCTTTTTTTTTTTTTTTTTTTTTTTTTTTGCGGTGGGCTATGGACGTCGCACCCCGCCAAATCGGTCCGGGGCGACGGAAGAGGCGGCGCGCAACCCCATGGACCCACCCTGCAAACACCCCTCTTCGCCGTGCGAGCGGACCACCGGTACCCGATCTTGGTCTTCGGTGGCCCGCCCGGCGATATACCCTCTCGGGTTCCTCTCTCGTCGACGCCCCGACAGCTTTCGCCGTCGAGGCGTCGCCCTCACGCGGTGGCCTCACGTCGGGTGACCGGACAATTCCCCGGTCCGATCACCCGAAGCCTCGGTTAGGGCGGCATCAGGCGCAGATACTCGCGCATGCGCCGCCCTGGCGGCCCGGGTCACGGGAATCCGCCCGGACTCGTTCCGCCGCCTCTTTCTGCGAGATGACAGCCTCGCAGAAGGCGGCGACCGCGTCCCAATTCCTGACGCTGTCGACCATCGCTTTCACGACAGCCGGCAGCGCCAGGTCGGCACCGATGACAGCGACGAGGTCACGGCGCTGCCCGTCCCAGCCCGAACATACCTCAAGCGTATGTTGCGCCGTGTCCTCGTCGCTACTGCAATGGTGGCAGGACGGAGTCCACTCCCTCCGCACGACCGTGTGCAGGTACTTGCCGAAGCAACCGTGCCCCGACAAGACCTGCACCAACCGGAAGGAGAGCACTCCGTGCCGCCGCTCCATCCACTCCATCAGTACGGGCCGGAGGGCCTCGACGGTAACAATACCGTGTCTAGGCCTCTCCAGCCGCGTAGCCCAATGGGCGATGACTTCTCGGCGGGCGTCCTCGCGCCAGGTGGCTATCTCGTTGAACGATGGGGAGCCACCCTCGTCGCGCATTGTGGTAACCCGCCGGTAGAGGTCGGAGAGCATCTCCGCCTCTAGGTCCCACGGGGGTGTCCCGGCCAATAGGCATGCCGCCTCGGTAGACACCGTGCGGTACCCTCGAATGGCTCTGACCGCCATGGCTCGCTGTGGCCTCCACAGTATAGCCCTGAGCTGGGCGTTCAGAGCCCTCGCCCACACGGGTGCGCCGTACATGGCCATTGAGCGGATCACCCCCGCATACAGCCGTCGGCCCTCGAAACTGGGTCCGCTCACGTTCGGCATGAGCCGAGAAAGGGCGGACGCCGCGCCGACCAGCCGGGGAGCAATTTGACGGAAATGCTCCCGGAACCACCATCGCCCGTCGAGCACCAGACCCAAGTACCTCATATGGGCCTGGATACTGATGTGGATGGAGTTGACGACTAACGAGGCGCCGATGGGCAGCCTCACACGGGGCCCATGGAATAAAAGGGCCTCCGTCTTGTTTAGGGCCACCCTGAGCCCCAGCGCCTCGATTCGCCTGACCATCTCCTCGGTGCCGAGAGTGGCCAGGCTCGCCGCCTCTTCGAGTGTCCTGCCCCGGGCTGTGACGAGCGTGTCGTCAGCATAGCATATAACGTTCAGCCCGGGGGGGAGACTCCCTCTCAACCGACCGTGACCCCTGGGGTCACCCATATCGCGCGTCGCTGAATAAGCTTCGCGCGCAGGGCCCCCCCCTCACCGAGACCCTCCAGCCCGACCGTCGAGGAGCTGTTCCCGCGGCAGCCGGAGCACACGCCCCCGGTCATGGCTTCGCCAGATCACGACCGGGAGGCCGTCGAGAGTGTTCCGCCCGTGACGGAGTCGGAAGTGGGGGCGGCCCTGGCGAAGATTCGTTCCGCCACCACGGCCCCCGGCCCGGACGGAATCCCAATCCGGGTGTTGATGTTGCTCCTCGAGCATCTCAAACCTCGCCTCAGGCGACTGTTCAACGCCTGTCTGACGTCTGGACAGTTCCCTGAGTGCTGGAAGGAAGGGAGGTTGGTTCTCCTGCCAAAGCCGGGACGGCCCCCGGATTCGCCGTCGGCCTACAGGCCCATTGTGCTTCTGGACGATGTGGGTAAACTGCTGGAGCGTGTCCTCGCTGCCCGCATCGTCCAGCACCTGGAGGAGGTGGGGCCCGATCTGTCGGACCCTCAATTTGGGTTTCGGAAGGGGCGTTCGACCATCGGGGCCCTGCTACGCCTGAGGCAGACGGCCGCAGAGGCTGTCGCCGGCAAAGGAGTATTGTTGGCGGTGTCGTTGGACATCGCCAACGCCTTCAATAGTCTGCCATTCAGCTGCATCAGGGAGGCGCTCCGGTTCCATGGAGTGCGCCTGTACCTTAGGCGGCTGGTGGTAGACTATTTGGAGGGCCGCAGTGTTCTCTACGCGAGCCCCGCAGGGGACATTGTGCGGACGCCCATGTCGTGCAGTGTTCCGCAGGGGTCGGTTCTGGAGCCGACTTTGTGGGACATCGGGTACGACTGGGCGTTGAGAGGGAGTCTCCCCCCCGGGCTGAGCGTTATTTGCTATGCTGACGACACGCTCGTCACAGCCCGGGGCAGGACATTCGAAGAGGCGGCGAGCCTGGCCACTCTCAGCACCGAGGAGATGGTCAGGCGAATCGAGGCGCTGGGGCTCAGGGTGGCCCTAAACAAGACGGAGGCCCTACTATTCCATGGGCCCCGTGTGAGGCTGCCCATCGGCGCCTCGTTACTCGTCAACTCCATCCACATCAGTATCCAGGCCCATATGAGGTACTTGGGTCTGGTGCTCGACGGGCCATGGTGGTTCCGGGAGCATTTTCGCCAAATTGCTCCCCGGCTGGTCGGCGCGGCGTCCGCCCTTTCTCGGCTCATGCCGAATGTGGACGGACCCAGTTTCGAGGGCCGACGGCTGTATGCGGGGGTGATCCGCTCAATGGCCATGTACGGCGCACCCGTGTGGGCGAGGGCTCTGAACGCCCAGCTTAGGGCGGTGCTGTGGAGGCCACAGCGAGCCATGGCGGTCAGAGTCATTCGCGGGTACCGCACGGTGTCGACAGAGGTGGCGTGCCTATTGGCCGGGACACCCCTGTGGGACCTAGAGGCGGAGATGCTCTCCGACCTCTACCGGCGGGTTACCTCAGTGCGTGACGAAGGTGGCTCCCCATCGTTGAGTGAGATAGCCACCTGGCGCGAGGACGCCCGCCGAGACGTCATCGCCCGTTGGGTTACGCGGCTGGAGAGGCCAAGACACGGTGTCGTTACCGTCGAGGGCCTCCGGCCCGTACTGATGGAATAGATGGAGCGGCGGCACGGAGTCCTCTCCTTTCGGCTGGTGCAGGTATTGTCGGGGCACGGTGTTTCGGTTTGTACCTGCACACGGTCGCGTATAGGGAGTGGACTCCGGCCTGCCACCATTGCAGCAGTGACGAGGACACGGCGAGACACACACTGGAGGTGTGTCCGAGTTAGGACGGGCAGCGCCGTGACCTCGTCGCTGTTATCGGTGCCGACCTGACGCTGCCGGCTGTCGCGAGAGCGATGGTCGACAGCGTCAGGAACTGGGACGCGGTCGCCGCCTTCTGCGAGGCTTTCATCTCGCAGAAGGAGACGGCGGAACGAGTCCGGGAGGATTCCCGTGACCCGGGCCGCCGTCAGCGGCCGGGGCGGCACAGGCGCGAATACCTGCGCCTGATGCCGCCCTAACCGAGGCTTCGGGTGATCGGACCGGGGAATTGTCCGGTCACCCGACGTGAGGCCACCGCGTGAGGACGACGCCTCGACGGCGAAAGCTGTCGGGGCGACGACAGGAGAGGAGCCCGAGAGGGCATACCGCCGAGCGGGCCACCGAAGACAAAAATCGGGTACCGGTGGCCCGCTCGCACGGCGAAGAAGAGGTGCTTGCAGGGTGGGTCAATGGGGTTGCGCGCCGCCTCTTCCGTCACCCCGGACCTACTTGGCGGGGTGCGACGTCCATGGCCCACCGCAAAAAAAAAAAAGAAAAAGGTGTAATTTGTGTTCGGGCGGGCCACCGAAGACAAAGATCGGGTACCGGTGGCTTGCTCGCACGGCGAAGAGAGGCGGTTGGTTTGTGGTATCGTACGCCGCCTCTTCTGACGCCCTGGACCGATTTGGTGGGGTATGACCACCTCCATAGACTAGCCCCAAAAAAAAGGTGTAATTTGTGTCTGTTAATTGTATGTTTGTAAAATGGTAGCGGTAACGAGTACTACCAACCCTTACTTTGCTTGTGAATGTCGTAAAAGACGACTAAGAGCTTTATATTGATCTGGGCCAACTTTACCTGCCACTTGGACAACAATTACATTCCCCAAAGAGGATTGACGTTGGGCAGGCGACCGGTCATGAAACTATTGTCAATAACTTGCAATATGTACGAAGAGGTATACATCAGAGATACAAATAGGGTCGACTCAATAGCCGACCTCAAGTAATTGGGATAAGAGCAGGAGAATGATGATGGTGAATTGTATATTTGTAGAGTCCCTCACAATATAATGATTGATCTTTAGCCTTTTTGTTTGGCTGGCTATGGTGTGGACACAAGTGGTCCTCCTCGTGCGGGGCAACGGAAGGGCGACCTGCGGTCCATAACATACCGTATTCCCGCCCATCGCCATTGGGCCAGCCACTGGTACCGCTTCCTTGACATCCGTGTTACACTACCAGCCCGGCGGGTTACACTACCATCCCCGTCGACGCCCCAGCCTTCGGTCAGGACGTCACCCTCACGCGATCAGTCTCTCTCCGGGTGACGGACTATTCCTCGGTCCAGTCACCCGTGGCGTCGGTTAGGGCAATTGCTTTTAGCCTGTTATTGTAGGTAATTGTTTGTAAGGTGTTGTATTTTTAAAAGAAATTAAAAAATAACGGGCTTAGGAATCGATATTAACCTGGACATCTGAATTTACCCATATTTGAACTTGAAATTTAGATTTGAATGTTTCCGTGTGGTGACGTAGTAAGAATACTATTCATCACCCCCTATATTGTCCATTGGTGTCTTAAAAAACGACTAAGCGATATATATGTATATTAAATCTATGCAAAAGAAATAATAGATATGATAATGATATTAGGTTAAATATGTTATGCAAACATGTTTAGGATTACTTTGAAAATTTCAAAGTAGATAATAATAGGGAGTGGCTCTTTCTCTCTTTCTTTCCTTTAGAAGATCTATGTACTAGAAATTGTACAAAAATAGACTACAAATAAAATTAATAGCAACCTTTCTTAGCGTTTAGGATAACCGAGCCTTTATAGGATAGGGGTGATTTACATATACATACATACATATCATCACGCCATATCCCTTGCAGAGTAGGCAGAGAGAACAGAGTGCCAGAGAACTCTATCTTTGCATACTTCACTCGCTTCTTCAACATTCATAATTCTCTTCATACACGCTCGCCGGTTTCGGAGACTCTTGACTCCACCTTCTTTCAGCACGTGACCAATCTGGTCTAGGTAGGTGAGTCTCGGTCTCCCCCGGTACCTACATCCTTCCACTTTCGCATTGTATATCTTCTTAACCAGACGTTCGTTCGGCATTCTTGTTTGGCTGGCTATGGTGTGGACACAAGTGGTCCTCCTCGTGCGGGGCATATATATCATCATTCTCCTACTCTTATCCCAATTACTTGGGGTCGATACAATATGTACTCTTTTTTCATAGTACATATTGTAAAAGTTATTGGCAATAGTTTTATGACCGGCCGCCTGCCAGACGTCAACCCTCCTTGGGAATGTGATTGTTGACCAAACGGCATCAGATGGAGTTGGGCCAGGTCGTTATATATATATATATATATATATATATATATATATATATATATATATATATATTGTTTTTCTATTTATTTGAAGCTTAATGAAAAATAGGCAGAAATTAAAAAAACAATTTCATTTTAATTACAAATTGTATTATCTTTATTATATTTAATAATATATGTATTATCAGGCCGAATTATTATTTATAATTAGCATGATGAATTACCAATGGTAGCCAATGCTCGTCGAACTGACAATCGTTAGGGTAGGAAGGTTATCGAGTGGCAGCTACGGGTCGGACGACGCAGTGTAGGACGACCCCCACTAGATGGACTGATGACATCTCAAAAGTCGCAGGGAGTTGTTGAATGCAAGTAGCACAGGACTGATCTGCTTTTTTTCTTTAATCTTTTTCTTTATTTGGTAAACGAGCAAACAGTCAACCTGATCGTATTTGTTACTGCCGCTCACGGATCTTTGCAATACCAGGAGCACAGCTGTGCTAGACAGCTGTCTACAACCACAAACCCACCCAGAAAGTTGGCTTGCGGCTCTCTCATTCCCGAACGAAGCGTAACAGCAAAGTGCCACTACTCAGACGTTGATTTTCTACGAGACTGGTACTGCTCCTGATGGACCGAACGTTGCGTTGCCCTACCACTAAGTACTCGTGGAGACTCCTACGTCCAGCAGAAGATATTGATGACATGTAAAGCTTTTTGTCCATCTCATATTATCTCTGTCAGTCTCTATTCATTGGATCCAGGAATGTTGATTTGACATATTTGTTGTTATATGCTAACTGTACTTTATAAAACGAAAAAAAAAACAAATGTTTAATTATAAAGGCACCCACCATTAATCACTTAGACGAATAACGTTAAAATTAACGTATTAACATTAATCTTGGTTTATTTGCATTAGGACACGGCCTGTTAATTTGTAACTCAGATGAAAAGTTAGTTAGCTATTAAATAGAATATTTCGCTGCCGTTTTCTTTTTTTTTTAACTTCAGACGTCTTTAATCTTAGCTGTGTTATAAATAGCGCGCTTTAAAAATTAAATTTTGGTGTAAGAAAATATTATGTTTTGATAGGATCAGATGTTTGATAGGATTCCGTGTGGTGACAGAGTAAGAATATAAATTCACCACCCCCCATCTTACCCGTGGGTGATCGTAAGAGACGACTAAGGGATATGAAATGCATATAACATCTATGCAAGATAAGGAAAACTCGAAACAAAACCCTATACCAACACGTCTGACCAGCGTGGTATAGTAGATCAATTTCCCTCCCGTTGTGGAGGAGGCTCGAGCCCAACAGTGGGATATATATATGGGCTGTGATAATGATGATGATGAGGATAAGAAAATATTATGGTTTGATAGAATCAGGTATTGGTAATTTGATGTTCAGTGAGCTAATATAATTACTCATATGAGCATCTTCTCTACGTTAAATAGATAGGGGCGATAGAATGTAGAACACCATGAACATAATTCTATCTCTGGCAATAGGTAGGTAAAGAGTAACACTAGCAGATTTTAGTAAGTAGTCGATGACTTGCAATAGAAACCTCACGTAGTCCGTCTGTCCTCCTGTTGGAGGGGTATAAATAAAGTGTTTCTCATGTAGAGAAAATCCTTTTTTTACGGAATAATGTTATAATCACAACGCTCAATCGGCGATTTGGCGATCGCAATAGAGGTTTTTAAGTTTCCTAGAAGAGTACTCTTCTCATTCTCAAGCTGAATCCTCAATCTTTATCATACTAATCAGACGGGTTGGTATAGGAAATTTATTACGAGTTCTTGCATAGATGTATGTATATTATACTCCTTAGCTGCCGTTTTCGATACCCCACGGGCAAGAAAGGGGTTAGGAAATTGTAAATTAACTCTGCCACTACACGGATAATTATAGTTATTGCTGTTCTAATAAGCTGTGTGGTAGCGGCTACGAATACTACCAACCCTTACTTTGCTCGTGGATATCGTAAAAGATGACTAAGAGCCTTATACTGACCTGGGCCAACTTTATTTGATGGCATTTGGTCAACAATTACATTCCCAAGGAGCATTGACGTCTGGCAGGCGGCCGGTCATAAAACTATTACCAATAACTTTTACAATATGTACTATGAAAAATGATTACATATTGTAACGACTCCAAGTAATTGGGATAAGAGTAGATGAATGATGATTATGCTGTTCTAATAGGTGATAAAGTTCTTATCAGTCTCAACTTTTAACTAACGCCATCATCATCATCTTGCTCTTATCCTAATTACTTATGGTCAACGTGATATGTACTCCAACGTACATATTGTATAAGTTATTGGCAATAGTTTTATGACCGGCCACCTCCTTGACGTCAACGGTCCTTAGGAATATAATTGTTGACTAGATGGTATAAAGTATAGCTAGCCTAAGTCGATATAAAGATCTTACACGTCTTATATGACCAAATTAAGGGTTGGTAATATTCGTAGCCGCTACCACATAGTAGCCAGCCTATTAACTAACATGAAACAGAAAAATAAAAATAAAATAACAACAACGCAAATTAGTTGAAAATTAATATGAAAAAAATAATATCACAATATTCCTCGCTGTCATAATGAAATTTTATTTTTGAGTTGTAGTTATTTGCCTTTGATGTTTTAACATTCATTCATAATACTTTGGTAGTCACCATTTTTATACTTTTGAGTTCATAAGTTGTTATAACAGGGGCGACATATTTTATTTCTTTAGATCTAACGAAAATAACCTCGCATGTTAAACAAATTCACTAATTTGGATAACAGAATCGTGTCATCGTTTAATACAATTCTAATTGCAACGTTAAAGTATTAAATCGGTACAATGTATAATCATTGTCCGGTAGATGGCACACGTCTCCCATAAAATGATAAAATAATATGAGCCTTGAACTTGTCTAAGTGGTAGGACAATTGGAACGGCGTGTGACAATATTTTTTCTTTCTTAAACAAGTTTTTATAAATAACTTAGCATGTTAAATCTCAGTAATTTGGTTTCCTTAAATCTTCTTTTTCTTCTAAGTTCTTTTACGTTCCACTGTTTTTCTGGACTTCTTCTACAATGGGTGGAAAACTGATCCATAATGCTGACAGGTTGTTCACACAGGGTGTTTTGTATAACTTGCCGTCCCTTCCATCTAATACCACATGATAACTATCGTTTACTAGCTTCTATCCGTGGGTTTGTTCGCATAAAAAGAAACTTGCCCAAAGTGTGCTAATCCAAGAAATGTCAATAAAACATGATACTGGCTGATTCTATAGACACTGCTCTGTAGAAATCTAAAAAAAAATAATAATGATAATAATAAAAAAAGCATAAAATTAATGAAAACAAATCCTATATCAATGCGTCTGATTTTCGTGGCATGATACTTCAATGTTTCCTTTTCTAGAGGAGGCTCGAGCCTAGTACTGCAATATACATGTATGAGGTGAAGATGATGAAGGATATTTTCTTTTTCTTTAAAAATCATCCAGCATTAAGGAACTAATCTTTATTAAACTAATCCATATTGTGGATGACTTTAACAACTTACAATTAACAGAGACAAATCATATCTAGATTCAGAACCACAATTAACAGACTGTACAAAGTAGGTATTGTCCTGTGTGGCAATCGAACCTACGATATTTGGCACTGTAGGCCGATATTTTAATCACTACACCACCTGTACAATAAAATCTCACTTTATATTTAAAAAAATAAATAAACAAGAAACAAAGAGCTCACACAGTTCGTATCCACTGCTCGACGCGTCACGTCACAGTATTTATGACAGTCACGTCGTCGGCAGCCGACGCCATTTATAAAACTCAATTACGGCCGTCTCCGGCGAACGCGAGCGCTCCCTAATAATGATAATTGATGACGAAATTTGCGAGCTTTTTGCGGAGATCCTCCGACGGCGATATTTCTTATTCCATGTTTGTTTACATTGTTTGTCACGATACGATATTTATTTATTTAATTTAGTATTTCTCAAAAGGACGTATCTGAAAAAATAGATAGAAATAGCTGGATGGTATATTTTTTCTAATGAATTTATTTATTAATTACTGTGTATACTAATATATTTTTATTATAATATTAATGTAATATTAAAAATAATATTATGTTGGGTGTTGGATTCCTGAGGTGTTGTGCGGAATAAAAGCCGTGGACTGTATATAACTATATTGTATATGAAGTTAATTAAAAGGTACAATGGCTGTCGCAACTGCAGCGTATATAAAATGATTAAGATAAGAAAAAATGTAAATATGATATGCGCGCGCGCTAAACGACGATGTAAGTTGTATTGTTGTTGGGTCGACGCGACGAACAGCTGTGGCTCCTTCCTCTCTGCGACGTCCCCGCCGTGGCCAAGGCAAGGCGAGTAGATGTCCCAACAATTATGTATGTAATAATTATAATAATGTAATATTCCCCGTGTGGTGACGGAGTAAGAATATAATTTACGATCATCCACTGTCTTACCCGTGGGTGATCGTAAGAGACGACTGAGGGATATAAAACATATAACACCTATGCAAGAGAAGAAAAACTCGAAATAAAATCCTATACCAACACGTCTGACCAGTGAGATATAGTAGGTCAATTTCCCTTCTATTATGGAGGAGGCTCGAGCCCCACAGTGGGACGTATATGAGTTGAGTTGATGATGATAAAAAATAAACTAAATGCTTAAATATCTCAATTTAGTTGGAAAGGAAATAGTAACATATTATTAAAGAAAGAAAATAAATTAAAAATATGTATAACAACATTAAAAGATGATGATGATTAATTATAAGTTAATAAAAAATGATCAATTGGTATCAGTAACTATGTAATGATGATCAATTGGTATGACTAGTTATGAACTATATAATAGTTGGACGAGTTAAAGATGATTATATGATAGTGATAATAATACTATTTTTTAGTTATTTAACAAGAGAATCATTAAAGAGCTTCTCTTTATTTCCAATTAAATTGAAGGTAATCGATATTCTGAAGGTTCTGATTTCTGATGTCATTTAAAATTTGAATAATATCGTAAGTAAATGGAAATGCGTCATCTCAACTCGCGATATTTCTTCATAACACGGCCCCTGTTTAATTTGTAAATCGCTTGACGACTGATTAAAAACTCTTCTCTGAAATATTTACGACGGACGGGACGAAAGAATTCTCACCGTAGCCTCGCCACTTCAACGAATAAATTAAAAAAAAAATACGCTATCAGAAAATTCAATGCTGCCATTCAATTGTGGATTCGATTTTTGAATGCGGTTTAATTTAGGAATATTACGTTATGCGACGGTTAGTACTGGTAAAAAAAAGTTTGAGAAGTTTGTTTTCAATTTTATGAAGGATTTGAAGATATGTCTCAGCGGGGCAATTTTCAAGCAAATATTAAGTGAATTCTCGAAGTTTGAAACAAATGTGGTCATTTGTTTCATCAGTCTTTAAAGTATAAAATATTATTAGACAGGTAAAGTAATACTTAATATAATACAGGTTAGTATTTCAAAGCGATTGGGGCCAAAATTGACATCTCTTATAATTCCTAATATCTGGATGACCGAGCTTTCACTCGGTATTTTCTTTTTAGTGTGTTTTGAAGATATATATAAATACAATAAAAATAATAATTTAAATCGAAGATAATAAAAAAATAGTCAAAAAGTAATAAAAAAGAGAAAGAGGATCCGAACAGGCCTCGATTAGACAGCTCGATTATCCAATTGAGGTAATTATTCCAAATGAGGTCTTAATGACAGCGTCAAAATTTGCCTTCATATTTTAATAGTTGTCAGCCAACGCAAAATTATATTTATTCATTGCCTGAAAATATTGACAAAACAATATTTTTTACAAATGAAACTTAGCTAGATCGATTAGTCGTCCCCGGAACCCCCTGCATGCTAAATTTCAAGACAATTGTTGGTACCGTTTCCGACATTCAGAAAATATATACATTATATACAAGAATTGCTCGCTTAAAGATATTAGATTTTCTCATATAGTGAAGTAGATTCGCGCCCAAAATTGTGATTTATAAGTTCTGAAGAATTAGAAGACTTTTTTTATAAATGATTTAAAACCTCTGGGTCATGGCAATTTGTAAAGTATCGAACGTAATCAACATAGCCCAAAGGGTTAGAACGCAGACCTGTTAATGAGCAGACATTATAGTTAAACAAATCGATCGATATTTAAGAAGAAATGTTCTTAAGAGTCGAACACGAACGAAATAATATATGGTAGAACATCTTCCAACATTTAGATTAATGACATTGTAAAAGTCGTTGGGAAACGTTAGATATAACGGATTAAAAGACTATTTTAGATGCCATACTTACGGTTTGGTTATATTCACTGAAAAAATCCGCGATGGCTACGTGAAGTAGCAATGGCTGCTCTAGTTAACTCATGCTCGGAGGACACTTATCCAGCCACAATTATTTAAAAAGAAAAATAATATTCCAGGCTTATTTTGAATTAAAAAATAATACATCCTAGAAGGACTGTACACTGCAGTTAATATTTACTAAATAAGTTGTACATAAACTTATTTAAAAAAAAAACTTCTGAGCTTGCAATTTTTTCTGTCTAATTTTTTTGCCAGATTATTTTAACTTTTAGTCGTGTTTCGATCTGGTGATAGATTATTGGATAAATTGCTAATAAAATACAATAATTGACATTATATGTGAGCCCATATATAAAAAAACATAAAAATTATTGGTTTTGAGAGAGCCAGATTCAGGAATGTAAATGTAAACAGACTAATGGCGGAATAAAAGAATAGATGAATAAGTCGCAAACTCTGACTCATTTAATTATATTTTTAATATACCTGACGATATATTTACAGAACACAGTTCCACTTTCATGCTTCGATATCAATATAATAGCTAACGCTTCACCTAAGCAGTGGTTATCGTATATAATTTTGTGCTAACCACTGCCCTTGTGAAAAAGGTACACGGTCTCTAATATTAACAAATAGAGGTGTAACTTTCAATGGGTTGAATTCTTAAATTTTCATGGTACTGGGTACTAGTCTCTTTTATAATAATAATACTATTTTATTATAATAATACTTATTTAGCCTTGTGGCGACGGGAAAAGAATACAAGTGTCTTGCTTGCCCGTGGGAGTTGTAGAAATCAGTTAAGGGTCACACCGGGAGAGTGGGCAGCGGCTATCTCCTGGGAAACTTAATAACATCTACCGCGATCGCCAATCCGCCTGCCAGGCATGGCGATTATGGCAGTATTCCCCCCTAAAAAATGTAAAACAAGTTACAACCCCCAGTCACGTCAGTTCCGTTAGGAAACCAATGGACGCAGGTGGCACAGGACTGTTTTAAATGGCATTTTTGTGGGGAGCCCTGTGTCCAACAGTGGACGTTTATGGGCTGATCGATGGATGGATAATAATACTATTATATTATAATAATAGATAGGTAGGTTTTTATTGTAATCTAATTCTGTCAAAAATTCTATTATTGTACCTAAAAGTCAAAATACACAATGGTCGCCATTGATAACACTTTTTTTTTTGATAGGCTGTTGCCTGTCCGGGCCGTCAATGGCACTGAAGCTTGATCTTTACGGAGTCCTATTAGACACTTTAATTATCTTGCAGCTCTTAACCTATGCTTGAATACTCTAACTTCTCAATTGGAATTGTATTAAACAATGACACGATCCAATTATTGGAATTATTGAGTTTTTGCATTCAATATGCTAAGTTAATTATAAAAACTTGTTTTACAAGCGATAAAATATTGACACAAGTAAGATTTGAACCTACATCTAATGGAAATCCGTTTTAATTGTTTTACCAATTAGACTAGCGTGGTCCTTTGTGTAATAACCAAATTTTTCATCTACCTTATTACCTTTTCGGGAAAGCTTCCACACGCCATCTATCGGATAAACTTTTACAACGCTGTCCCGACTTGATTTCGATTCATTTATTTTTTTAATACATACCACATTTACATATATTGATTTACCAATATCATTCATTAAGTTATTATTCAGCTTCAAGCTCCATATAAAAATACAACTAAATAGTTGATTTCTTCAATTCTTTCTCACCTCTATTCCCACTTAATTTAAGAGATTTATGTCAGCCCGAAGCTACAGCCCGTGCTCATTACTGCGATCTTCATTCTATCACGTCTGCTTTCAACCCATGGCAAATTGATGGGAATACTGTCTGATTTGATTTGACTTCAAAGTATGCTTCGTTAAAGGGTATAAATATCGGCAATAAGTTAATGATATAATTTACTTTTAAAGTTATACTTCTTCTTCTTATATATTGGGAATCAGCTATATATACGAGCTATTGGTGCCAGTGTCAAGTTATAAATATTTTCACGTTTTTAGTCTTTCAAGTTAGTCATTGTCTAAGTCAAATTGTTGCCATTAACAGTGCAATGGCCACACTGTTAATGGTATCTTGTAGGAATTTTGATGGAAAACGAAAACGTTGTAAAGCACTTTTATATGATATTCACTATATCCCAGTAGTTCCGCCACTTCATATTACATAAAATGCCATCAAAATTATCTAATATAACACGTTAAAACACTAAGATATCGAATATAATACAAGAGCACCACATGACGTTTCAAAAGTTTCAAATTCGCGTCAAAAGTCCTACTTTTAAAGTTATACTTCTTTAGGTGCGATATGAAAAAAATATGACAGTGAAATTTTAAGATGCGCGCGCATCACTATAATCCAAAGTAACAGTTTGAAGTTGACCACAAAACCGCTTATTAAGTCTCGAAAAAAGCTACAAAATAGAAATAGAACCTCTTTCTAGTTTCTATATTGACAACACGTGTTTTAGTTTCATATAAGTGCGAATTGTATGTGTGCTAATAAATTATATTCAGTAGTGATTTAAATTGAATATTTTGATTAATATTATTTACTGTTCGTAAATATTAGTGGTAAACATTATCCTAACTTTGCCCGTCCTTTTATTATTTTATTATAATTAATTATTTGCATGCAATTAAAAATATATTTAATGATGCCAAAGATGTATAACTTCTCACGCGCGTACATAAATATGTACATATACTTGATTTAGTATTTCTTTATTTAATAAGTATCCGTGTGGTGACGGAGTAAGAATACAATTCACCACCGCCTGTCTTACTCGTGGGTGATCGTACGAGACGACTAAGGGATATAAAACGCATATAACAATTAAAAACAAAACATCTATGTGAGAAAAGGAATACTCGAAACCCCATACTAACACGTTTGACCAGCTTGGTATAGTAGGTCAATTACCCTGCCATTATGGATGAGCCTCGAGCCCAACATTGGGACGTATACGAGCTGAGATGATGATGAAGAGAAAATTTTAACTTAAGAGTATATAATATATTATATATATATAACATATTTGAGCTGAACACTTCTTGTGTTCAACACGGCTATGATAAAAAAAATGGCGACAGGTAAACGTTTTAAGGGGTTTATTCTAAGAATATAAGGAGTTTAACGTTAATACGAAGAAGTTTATTCTAAGAATATAAGACGTTTATTCTAAGAATATAAGGAGTTTAACGTTAATACGAAAAAGTTTATTCTAAGAATATAAGACGTTTATTCTAAGAATATAAGGAGTTTAACGTTAATACGAAGAAGTTTATTCTAAGAATATAAGGAGTTTAACGTTAATACGAAAAAGTTTATTCTAAGAATATAAGACGTTTATTCTAAGAATATAAGGAGTTTAACGTTAATACGAAAAAGATTATTCTAAGAATATAAGACGTTTTTTCTAAGAATATAAGGAGTTTATCGTTAATACGAAGAAGTTTGTTCTAAGTATATACGAAGGAGTTTATTCTAAGAAATGCTAGATAATAGAGGTAAGATAATAGACGTTTATTCTAAGAATATAAGATTCTTTACTGAGACAATTAACTGAACTGAACTAAGAGAATTAGTTGTTAAATAGCTTATTTATATCTTAAAATATCCTAATTAATAACTAGTTCTAAATTCAATGGAAGATTTCGCATTAGCTTGGCTTTAGGCTAATTATTCTTTAATATTGACAGCACGATGAAGCTTGAAACTAAGTCTGATAGAAAATGATAAGTATATCTCCACCATCATCACCTCGGTCATATAAATGCCACATTTAAGCGCACTTACAGGGAAATTAACTTACTTCTATTATCTAGTATTCCTTCTCTTGCATCGATTTTATTTTTTATATTATATCTTTTAATCGTGTTTCACATCTTTTATTGCTTATGGTGGCAAACGAGCAAGCAGCACATCTGATGGTAAGTGTCACTGCCACCCATGGACCTTTGCAATACCAAGGGTATAAGCTTATGCCGCTACATACCAATAAAATCCCCAAACCCACCCAGTTGGGCTTCCGGCTCTCTCGCTCACCGAACGAAGCGCAACAGCACATTGCTATTATTCAGACGTCGATCTTCTGGGAGAGTGTGGTACTACTCCGGACGGAGCGGCCCGCGGCTGTAGACAGAAAACTGTCAACAGCGTGTTCCTACCTCTATTAATTGTGTTTTAACTCCATCACCACGATAAGATAAATGCATCTTAGTTAGATTTAAAATATGAACTAGAATTTAAATATCTGTATTCATGTTTTAAACTTTTAGCAATAGTAATAGGATGGACCACACTGTTGATGGTTTCTTGCGACAGCGGCGGGTCGGTGCATCTAGGATAGTACCACACTCTCTCGCAGGCAGTCGTCAGAGCAATGGCAATGCCCTGTGGTGATTCGTTCGGTATGGGAAAGAGCCGGCACCCCAATTTTCTTGGTAAATTTTGGGGTTATTTTTGGTAGGTAAAGGCCTAGCTGTACCAGTATTGCATAGGGCCATAGGCGGCAGTAACACTTACCATCAAGAGTGCCGCTTGCTCGTTTGCCATCATAAGCAATAAAAAAAAATCTTAATCTATCTAAAAGTTTAAAGTTCTTTTAAATAATAATTTTAGTTTAGTAAGTACACCGTATTTTGTTTTGAAAGTATAAAAAAAAATAAGTAATGTATAATAATAGTATTTAACTTTGAAACAGATTCTAAAATTGCAAGGAAATTACATGTCAGAAAATTTCGTCACAAGCACTTTTGTTTTCGAAGTGGTTTTTTGGACAGAATTACATAGAATTATACAACGTTGAACTGAGGGATAACTAACCGCTGTACCCGGCATTTACTTGATTGAGTGACTCGAAAGTGCTTCAAATTACAGACCAGAGACCACCGATATATTATTATATATACCACAAAACATGTTTTATTTAACGAGCTATATTTTATAACATATGAATTTCTCAAGACTTATTCTCGAGTTGGACAGTTCAAAACTATGAAATTTTGTATGTAGAAAAATGAATAGAGAAATATGTATTTTACTTGAACACTTGAACTTGACTGAAAAATTGTGAGACTATTTTTTTTGTAAAATTAGTTAGTAAAGAAATAATATGTATAAGTAAAGGTAAAGCCTTTATTGTGTGGAAAGAAGTCAAGATACCAGCCCTTACTGGCCATTTTTTTTTTTTCGCAAGGTGGTACCATGTGTAATAAAGGTAAAGCCTTTATTGTGTGGAAAGAAGTCAAGATACCAGCCCTTACTGGGCATTTTTTTTTTTTCGTAAGTTGGGACCATGGATGTGGTCGCGCCCCGGCAAATCGGCCCGGGGCGACGGAAGAGGCGGCGCGTAACCCCATGGACCCACCCTGCAAACACCTCTCTTCGCCGTGCGAGCGGGTCACCGGTACCCGATCTTTGTCTTCGGTGGCCCGCCCGGCGGTTTACCCTTACGAGTTCCTCTCGTATCGACGCCCCGACCAATTTCGCCATCGGGGCGTCGTCCTCACGCGGTGACCTCACGTCGGGTGACCGGACAATTCCCCGGTCCGATCACTCGAAGCCTCGGTTAGGGCGGCATCAGGCGCAGATATTCGCGCCTGCGCCGCCCTGGCCGCTGATGGCGGCCCGGGTCACGGGAATCCTCCCGGACTCGTTCCGCCGCCTCCTTCCGCGAGATGACAGCTTCGCAGAAGACGGCGACGGCGTCCCAGTTCCTGACGCTGCTGGCTGTCACGAAAGCGACGGTCGTCACCGTACGATGGACGTCAGGTCGCCGATAACAGCGACGAGGTCACGGCGCTGCCCGTCCCAGCTCGGACATACCTCGAGCGTATGTTGCGCCGTGTGCTCGTCACTGCTGCAATGGTGGCAGGACGGAGTCCACTCCCTATACGCGACCGTGTGCAGGTACAAGCTGAAGCATCCGTGCCCCGACAACACCTGCACCAGCCGGAAGGAGAGGACTCCGTGCCGCCGCTCCATCCACTCCATCAGTACGGGCCGGAGGACCTCAACGGTAACAACAACGTGTCTAGGCCTCTCCAGCCGCTTAACCCAACGGGCGATGACGTCTCGGCGGGCGTCTTCGCGCCAGGTGGCTATCTCGCTCAACGATGGGGAGCCACCTTCGTCGCGCACTGAGGTAACCCGCCAGTAGAGGTCGGAGAGCATCTCCGCCTCTAGGTCGCACGGGGGTGTCCCGGCCAGTAGGCATGCCGCCTCGATCGATATTGTGCGGTACCCGCGAATAGCTCCGACCGCCATGGCTCTCTGTGGGCTCCACAGAACAGTCCTGAGCTGGGTGTTCAGAGCCCTGGTCCACACGGGTGAGCCGTACATAGCCATCGAACCGATCACCCCCGCATACAGGAATAAGAGTAGGAAAATGATGATGCAATTGATATTCCAATTAAAACTAGCCTTAGTTTAATTACCTAATTATGATGTTAGAGTAATGATGTTTTAGGAGATTTAGGCAATTTAGGACTATTATGGAGTTATTGGAGAGAAGAATACTTATACTATACGGTTATGACTGCAGAGAAATATCACCCCCTTACTTGAGCGTGGGGGTCGTAATTACCAGAGACATTTCTATGAGAACGGTAGCAGCATTCTCTTGGGAAATTTTTAACACCAATTGCAATTTCTATTCCACTTGGAAGTGTGGCAGTCATGGTAATCGTTTTGAAAGCATACACACATTACTTTCGTCCAATCTCATCATATGTCTATACCTTGTCAACCCTTTAATCCTTAACTTTTCCGTTAATTATTTAGTAAGAAAATGTAATATTTTTGTTTTCAAAATACTGTAATTTAGCATTTAATATGCTTGATTATTTATAAAAAATCCGATTACGAGCGAAAAATGATTGTCACAAGTGGGATTCGAACCCACGTCTATTGGAAATCCGTTCCAATCGTGATGCTACTTATATCACCGTGAAGTATTGTAGAACTAAGGAACTAATCCTCGTATTTCAGAGGACTTTAGAAATATGCAATTAACGGAGAAAAATTACACCCAGACTCAAAACAACACTTTGTGGATCGTACTAAGTACTGCGTAGGAATCGAACCCACGGCACTGGCACAGAAGGTCGGTATCTTAACCACTACGCCATCCGTGCAGTCAAAATGATGTGTTATCGATATGAGTAATATAAAAAAAAGTATAGGAAAAATATAAGGTTCGTGACCATAATTACATAATTGAGCGAGTCCAGATTGGTCCAAATTACACATTGTGGCTCTGCCGATATATTATATTGGACGTCATCTTTAAAATAAACTCCTTGTAATTCTAGTCTTGACTCATCGTTAGCTATAAGTATGGTGATTAAAATATCATGCTAAAATATGTAGTTAGCTTTAATTTTTTACGCATTTATTTTAATTCGTATATTGTATGATTTATATAGAAATTTGATGGGAGATTTTGAGGTGAAGTGTGCTCTAGTAGTAAACTAATCGTATAGCATCTCTTGTTTGCCGAGAAGTGACGGAGTAAGAATATATTTTACTACCCCTTTTCCTGCTTGTGTAAACCTTGTATAAATTTTATCTGCTAATTATATTCTTGTATTATTTGCAGTTAAAATGTATACAAGAAAAGGAAATATATCTATATATTTACAGCCGCGGGCCGGTCCGTCCGGGGTAGTACCACACTCTCGCAGAAGATCGACGTCTGAGTAATGGCAATGTGCTATTGCGCTGCTTTCGGTGATCGAGAGAGCCGGAAGCCCAACTGGGTGGGTTTGGGGTTTGTAATGGTTAGGCAGCGGCCTAGTTATACCTTTGGTATTGCAAAGGTCCATGGGCGGTAGAAACATTTACCATCAGATGTACTGCGTGCTCGTTTGCTACCATACGCAATAAAAAAAACTATGCCACCAAGCGGTGCTGTGATATATGGAATTCCACAAACAAACTAACGGACTGAGTTGGTTAGAAGTATATGTTTTTATATAACACAGTAGTTAAAATGTTACAATACTATTATCACAGTCATAAACAAAATAATAAACATTAAAACTATCAATAATTTTGTTGCTTTATCAGATTGGGCCGGTCGCAGTTCAATAACATTAGTTTGAAACTGATAAAGTGATTCATTGCGATTTAGAAATAGATAATAGTTTACGAGACCTCTTATCTAAATATATGTATGTGCTTTATTTTCTTTGTCGCTCGTAAATGTCATTTATGTGATGGTTTTATAACTTGAACTTAGAATGTATTGAAAATTATTTGGATATGGTAGATTTTTCGTGTAGTGACGTAATAGGAATACAATTCACCACCACCCTATCTTAACCGTGGTTAAAAGACGATTAAAGGATATAAAACGCTTATAACATCTATACAAGCAAAGGAAACCTCGAAACAGAACCCTATATTAACACGTCTGACCAACGTGGTTATAGTAGGTCAATTTCTTTCCATTATAAAGGGCGCTGGAGGCTCGAACCCAACAGTGGGACATATATGAGTAGAGATGATAATGATGATTGGTAGGTAGACCTATAGGTCAACATCATCCAGATCTTACCTCGATTGTTGTAAACTTAATATTCTTCTTCCGTCAAACACGTTTCTTCCATCTTAATTGTGGTAGGACCATGCTGTGGACAGTTCTCTGTCTACCGCCGTGGGCCGGCCCGTCCGGGGTAGAACTACACTCTCGCAGAAGATCGACGTCTGAGTAATGGCAGAGTGCTATTGCGCTTCGTTCGGTGAGCGAGAGACCTGGAAGCCCAACTGGGAGGGTTTGGGGATTTTATTGGTAGGCAGCGGCCTAAGCTATACCCTTGGTATTGCAAAGGTCCATGGGTGGCAGTGACACTTACCATCAGGTGTGCTGCTGGCTCGTTTGCCACCATAAGCAATAAAAAAATCATCAACTTCTTCTATCGTAAATATTTTTATTGCTTATGGTGGCAAACGAGCAAGTAACACACGTGTTGGTAAGTATTATTGCCACCTACTGCTTTGCAATACGAGGGGTAAAGCTAGGTCGCTACATATCAATGAAAATATCAAACCCACCCAGAAAGTTGGACTGCCAGCTCTTTCGATTACTGAACGAAACGTAACCATTGCCATTACTCAGACATAGTTTTTCTACGACAGTGTGGACCCCAACGGACTGGCCCGCTACTGTAGAAAGAAAGCTGTCAACAGTGTCATCCTAACACTATTAAGCATTGTATATATTGTAATGATAAAACACGAACTCAACAATGAAATGTACAAAGGATATGATATGCGGATCAGTCCGTTGTTTTGTTTTTAGAAGTCGATATATCGAAGCGCCACCTGGTGGCAAGTTACATCAATGGGAATAAATGCATATAAATCTTCGTCGTAAAAATATACATATATACATGCCAATTTTTATAATGATCGGTCAAATAGTTTCTGAGTTTAGCGATGTCATATACAAGGTGGAGATGACAATCCGACAATAAATGAAAACACAGGCAATAGGAGTATTTAGACACTATCTAAAAAGTCCTTACATGCAAATTTAAAAAAAATATTTTCAAACAAACATTGTATCATAAATATTGAAACAAAATAGATCACCGTTTGTAAATATTAGTTCACTGACCTGTAATCCGACCAAGTAGATCCTTTTTTTATGACGCATGCATTAGGTAATTTTCTAAGTCTGATGACACAGTTTATATGGATCTTATTGGTCAGGAGTAGGGTATAATATGCATTAATTAGTATTGCGTTTGGCGAAGACTTGAAGTGGTAAACTGGCGATACCCTACCTTCATATTACATAGTTTATACTGACGCGGCGCGGGCGGTCTTTGATCTCTTAGTGATAGCCTAGTAATTTTAATTTTTAATAGAGTGTAGAAAATGTTAATGATACAAAGTAATGTTCTGTGGCAAAACTATACGACATATTATATTCAAAGTTTCTATACAGGCTGGGCAAGTCATCAGATACACTAAATTAAAATTATTGTCGTATGTTCGTCTGCACTCTGTATATAAACATCCTCTTTTATAGAAATGGAAGATAAGAAAATATTGTCTTGATTCTAACTCATCTGATCAGTGGGAATACCTTCCTTTCTATTCTAGTTAAGGCTTTAGTGTAATTAATAGTGGGGCGTATAACTAAAAAGAGAAACACGAATAATAATATTATAAAATACTTAATATAAAGTCACTCAATACCATTTGCAATCATTACTCATTGTATGTAGTTATTCTTTTTTCGGTCAGTACAAAAATCAATGCCACCGACATCGGCGAGTCAAAGATGGCCAATCATCTCGTTGATGCAATTGTCGGGCACTTTGATGGAGCAGATACTTGATGCTAAGTGTTGGAAGTGGGCGGCGCGTTTGTGATACACTTGCGATAAATTGGATTGAATTGTTTTTTATTTTTTTGTTTTTCGTTGGTTTTTATCAAATGATGCGGTCTGAAGTGATGGATTTAATAGTTGAAAAAATATTATATCTGTAATCATTATAGTTTCGGATTTATTAAGAATTAGTTAATCCACTTGATCTGCGTCACATATGTGAAAGAAGATTAGAGAATGTGGATCCTAGGCACTTATTACAACGTATAATATCTCAAATTGTAGCACTTTTAATCATCATCATTATCTCAACTCATATATGTCCCACTGTTGGGCTCGCGGCTCCTCTATTATGGGAGGGAAATTGACCTACTATATCACGCTGGTTGGACGAGGGTTTTGTTTCGAGTTTTCCTTCTCTGGCATAGATGTTATATGCATTTTATATCCTTTAGTTGTCTCTTACAATCACCCACGGGTAAGATAAGGGGTGGTGAATTGTATTCTTACTCCGTCACCATACGGAAAGAAGCTCTTAAGTTTATCTATTTATCATTACTAAATTACGATACTTTAAAATAATTTGACTGCACACACAGATGCCGTAGTGGTTAAGATACCAATCATCCATGCCAGTGCCGTGGGTTTGATTGCCACGCAGGAAAATACTTTGTGCGATCCACAAAGCGTTGTTCTGATTCTGAGTGTAGTTTGTCGGAGTTAATTGTATGTTTGTGAAGTCCCCCGCAATATAAGGAATATTCCCTTAATACGGAGAGGTGTCTTTAAAAAAAAAATTAAAAAAAAACCGCTTCAATAGAATGAAATTTAAAAGAATAGTAACTAATAGTTTAATTACATAAAAGTATATAAACGGCAATAGATTCAGGCGTTAGGATCAACTTTTTTTTTTGGGACTAATCCCACTACACATTTCCACCACTGTTACTCCTGTAAGCCACGATCCACAATGGTCTCCGTATAATCCAAGGTTTGACCCATGGGAAGTTAGGATCGATTATGTCAACCCAGGGTGTGCTCTTTGCACTGCACTTGCGATCATGGCTGCGAACTCGCCTTTATGATAAGGATCAAATATAAAAACCCGGGTCGAACTTATGGATCCTAACGGATGAGGATTGCCATTTATATCATTATATCATCATCTCAGCTCATATATGTCCCACTGTTAGGCACGAGCCTTCTCCATAATGGGAGGGAAATTGATATACTATACCACGCTGGTCAGACGTGTTGGTATAGGGTTTTGTTTCGAGTTTTCCTTCTCTTACATAGATGTTTTATGCATTTCATATCCCTTAGTCGTCTCATACAATGACGGTGGTAAATTTTAAATACATTTAAATTACTGAAATTTAAGATGCTTGATTATTTATAAAAACTTCGAGTGAAAAATTAATGTCACTCATGGGACTCGAACCCACGCCTATTGGAAATCCATTCCAATTGTGTGCTACCACTTACACCAGTGTGGGCTATCGTATGACATAAAAATTTTATAATGTGTAATATATTGTCGGGTAGATAGCACGCGTTTCCTTCAAAGAAGAAAATATAATAAGAGCTGGAAATTGAATGTCACACACCGTCTCCCACCGGTGTAAGTGGTAGCACGATTGGAATGGATTTCTAATAGGTGTGAGTTCAAGTCCAAAGTGTGATATTGATTTTTCACTCGTAATCAAGTTTTTATATACATTTGTCTAATATCTGTCAAACTCACGCTAATTTTAATACTCAAATAATATTTTTTATGAACTAAAATAATATTTAAATGCAAGTTATTCAGGGCTACAATATCGCATATATCTTTAACAATGATTGATCGTCTCCGGCCACCATTACTGATATATATCGTTTGATCTTTGTCTGTGAGAGGATAGCAACAGACTCCATTGTTCTAATGTGATTTATATCTTGAATTAGTGATATATATTTTTATATGCAAATTGAACGTTTGTGAACACTTGACCTGGTATAGATAAGACGGGTTGTGGGGAATGTTGAAGGTTTTAGGGGTGAAGAAAGACCAAAGAAAAGATGGATAGACTGCGTGAATCACGATATGGATAGACAGAGAGTGACTACAGAGATAACGTAGGGCTGTATGGAAATGGAGGACATATTGGCGTCGACACCAAGTAGTTGGGATAAGAGCAAGGGAATGATGATGATTCAAATTTTTATATGATTCAGAAGAAATCTTATATTTTCAAAAGCGAGGTTTTTTTATGTGTTTAAACGTGGTGATGTTTTGAGCGATGACTTACGGCGCTGAAACGTGGTCTCTAAATGTCAGCCTCAAAAAAGGCTCAAAGTCGCTTAGCGTGCTATGGAGAGGGCTATGCTCGGTATTTCTCTACGTGATAAAATCCGGAATATGGAAATCCGTAGCAGAACGTGTGTAACGAATCGGATGATGCAGCGTAGGACGACCCCCCACTCGGTGGACTGATGACACTATTAAGGCCGCAGGAAACCGTTGGATGCAGGTAGCACAGGACCGTTGCAAAAGGCATTCTCGTGGGGAGACCTATGTCCAACAGCGGACGTTTACGGGCTGATAGAAAGATGGATGGATGGATGTTTCGAGAATATAATTACACAGCTCTGTTTCATGCCTGTCGATGTCAAAAAAAGATGGCATTTTTTATGGCTACCATAATCGAGCAAATAGCACACATGATGGTAAGTGTAGCTACCGTCCAAGGATTTTTATAATACCAGAAATACAACCAAGCTTTACTTACCAATGAAAACCCCAAAATCGACCTAGAAATTGGAGCTGGCTGTTCTTTGGCTCATCGTACTAAACGCGACAGCATACTGCCACTGATCAGACGTCAATTTTCTGCGAGAGTGTGGTACTACTTCGGATGGATCAACCTGTGGCTGTAGACAAAAAACTGTTAAGCTCTGCTGAAATCACACACTGCATAGTAGATATTTTAATTAGTTCATCTACCTTTGATGCTACAAATCTTTAATAGTGGTAGGACCACGCTCTGGACAGTTCTCTGTGTACAGCCGCGGGCCGGTCCACCCGGGGTAGTACCACACTCTCGCAGAAGATCGACCTCTGAGTAATGGCTGTTTGCTAATGCGCTTCGTTCGGTGAGGGAGAGAGCCGGAAGCCCAACTGGGGTGGGTTTAGGGTTTATGGGTATTGGGTAGGCAGCGGCCTAGCTAAAGCAAAGGTCCATGGAAGGCAGTGAACTTACGATCGAGTGTACTGTCTGCCCGTTTGCCACCATAAGCAATAAAAAAAAAAGAAAATAAAATTCTATCAACTTTAGTATTGCTATAATCAGATTGTTTATAATCGTGAATTGAATCCACTATTTTCTCATTTTCCGTGTCAATTAGAGCGGTTTGAGGTGTAATTTTTAATGTTAGAGTAGTGATTTTTCTGAGATAATCTCCTATAGCCATTACTTACATATTTAAATTTAGATATTTTACACACAAAAATAATTTATAATACGCTTTTTCGACCTACTTAATAATTAACACAGGGACACATTAATTAATCTTGGGTACTTCTTTCAAATTCCATAAAAAAATATTATTAGTGGTAGGACCACGCTGTTGACAGTTTTCTGTCTACAGCCGGGGGCCGGTCCGTCCGGAGTAGTACCACACCCTCGCAGGAGATCAACGTCTGAGTAATGGCAATGTGCTATTGCACTTCGTTCGGTGAGCGAGAGAGCTGGAAGCCCAACTGGGTGGGTTTGGGGATTTTATTGGTAAGCAGCGGCCTAAGCTATACCCTTGGTATTGCAAAAGTCCATGGGCGGCAGTGACACTTACCATTAGATGTGCTGCTTGCTCATTTGCCACCATAAGCAATAAGAAAAAGGAAAAAAACATCCAATAGCCTGTTTACCGTAAAAAGACTCATAATATATAACGCTATAACAAGAAGGACCGGAACAGTGTCTATAAATCTGGCAATATACAGAACAAATGGCTGTGAAACAATTTATGTTATTGCTGCTGTTATAGCAACTGTTGGGATAACAAAAATTATATTTTTTTTACTAAAATAACGGAACGATGTGGATTTTCGAATCAAATTAAAGTTACGGGACGATATGGATTCTCAAACCAAACAATAACATTATGTATCCACATAAACGTAGCTATTGATATATCTAGCATCAGGGTGTGCCAAAAAAAATGGATATTTTTTTTTTCACCCTCCGCTCAAAATATCGTAGAAGATGTCGAAACAAAAGGCCTGTCCAAAGGAGAGTTCGTAATTTTAATTTTAAGAGGTCCTCCATCAAATCTGAAGTTTTCCCATTTAAATAACACGGGAAAACATTTTTTTCTCATTATGCACTGCCGCAACATCTGAAGATTCCATTTTTTCATGAAATAAACTACTAAACCTTATTTGGCATTAAATGTTGAACAAAAACTTTCATTGGGACATATTGCCTACTACTACCATCGATGCCTGACTTTTTATAAAGCTTTAGAGTTTAAATTTTCCCGAAATTTCGTGTTTTTTGCAATTTTCAGCTAAACCATCCAAGATAGAACAAAAAGTTAAATGACAATTTTGTAGTCCATTTGACGCACTATAAAAAATCCTTTAATAATTTTTTTGTATCATTAATATTTACAAAGTTACAGACCAACAAAATCCTATTTTTCTAATTTTTATCTTTGTTCAAGTGAACCATCGATAAAAATATTAAAAATTTGGTTCTTATTTTTTAGTACATCAAATTTGCTACAAAATTCTATAAGAAAGATTCGTTGTCTTCACAATAGCTCAAAAATTAATCTAAAAAAATAATAATCTTAAAAAATTAATTAGGCTAATTTTGTAGAGAATTAAATATACTTTAAATTTTTAATTGAAATTTGTCATCCATCATAAATAATTTAGAAAATATAGTTGAAAAATTATGAAAATATGGCTTATCAGGCTTGTTACTCTGAGCTATTGTGAAGACAACGAATCTTTCTTATAGAATTTTGTAGCAAATTTGATGTACTAAAAAATAAGAACCAAATTTTTAATATTTTTTTTATCGAAACAAAAGGCCTGTCCAACAGGCCTTTTGTTTTGACATCTTCTACGATATTTTGAGCGGAGAGTGAAAAAAAAATATCCATTTTTTTTGGCACACCCTAATCTAGCATTATTTATGTACCGGTAGATATCCGAAGTACCCGCACATACGTCCGCCCTCAAACATCCTGCTTACCATAAAAGCGCTAATTAACAATCAAAGTTCTATACCTATATCTTTATAATTGTACTCGTACGTATAAGATCGTGTTGAGAATACATAACGCGACCACCAGCCTCGACTTACATCTATAGAATGCTAAGCACACGGTTTTTTGCGTCACCTACAGCGGTGTCGATGCGTGATTGCAATTTTATTTCAACTTGCAACAGGGTTACTTACGGTGTCTTCAAAGCTACGCTGTCGAATTTATATTGACGAATTATAGGATATTAAAGAATGGTTTCTTTTTTAAATCAATATTTATTCATGACCATGGATATAAAGTTCTTTAGTCGTATACATTATCAGTTGAAGAATTTGAATACAAATTCTGTATTTGTGGGACCCACATAAATGACAGTTACCTGTCTACAGCCGCGGGTCAATCCTTTCGTGGTATCAGACTGTCGCAGAAAATCAACGTCTGAGCAGGCTAACGGCAATGTGCTATTGCACTTCATTCAATGAGTGAGAGAGCCGGAAGTCCAACTTTCTGGGTGAGTTTGGATTGGTAGGCATCGGCTTAGCTATATCATTGGTCTTGCAAAAGTCTATGCGTGGCAGAAACACTTACCATCAGATGTGCTGCTTGCTCGTTTGCCACCATAAGCAATAAAAAAAATAAAGAATTCCTGTATCATTATCATCATCATTCTCCTTCTCTTATCACAATTGCTTGTGGTCGACGCAATATGTATTTGTACATATTGTAAAAGTTATTGGCAATTGCTTTATGTTCGGCTGCTTGATGTCAACCTTCCTTTGGAATATAGGTAATTGTGTTGGCCAGATGGCAGCAGGTGGAGTTGGCCCAGGTCGACATAAAACTCTTACTTGTCTTTTACGACATCTACGAGCGAAGTAAGGATTAGTAGTATTCATAACCGCTGCCACATAACAATAAAAAGGTCTTGTATATTCTTCGCAATTGAATGATATTTCAAATCTTTATATTGAGTTGCTTGTTTCATAATAATTATTCATCTATCTATCTATCTATAGATACATATAATAAAAATGTAACGGATCGCTGTCTGTACATGGAAGATATATGAAAAAAAATATTACTGGGACCTTTATCAACACTAATAGAATACAAAACAATAATTTTTAAAATTTTTGTCTGTTTATCTGTTTGTCTGTGTGTTTGTGCACGCTAATCTCAGAAACAGATTATCCGATTTAGACGCGGTTTTCACTAATATATTGTGGTAAGCTTCACTTAACATTTAGGCTTTATTTTATGTCAATTGGTTTATTAAAAAAAAAGTTATGTCAATTTAAAAAATATTCGGAGAAAAAAATCTTTATCGATTTTTTTCAAATTACGTTCAAATTATCTTCAGTAAAAATAAATAAACACGTGTTTCAGCATTTGTTGTTTTTCTCCCTCTGGGGGTGTAAATTAGGCCTGCAAAGCGGGTTGGACGACTCATTAAATCATTAGCGCCAAGCCGATATTATTGAAGCTGGCAACTTGAAATGTTGACTGTGGTTTCTTTATATGACGTATAGATTCACTAAGAAATGATTTTACGAAATTATACCCCTAAGGGGGTGGAGCAGAGTGGCAAAGTTTGTATGAAGAGAAAAAAATCTTTATTGATTCTTTTCAAATTACGAGTCGAATCAAATATTCTAGGGTAATATCCGGCATTTGTCAATTTTCACTCTCTGGTTGTGTAAATTAGGCCTGTGAAGCGGGTTTAACGACTCATGGTAATGAGTCGTTCAAACGTTTGGCGGTAGCCAAGCCGAAACTATTAAAGCTAGAAACATTAAATTTTGAAGAACGTTTTTATTTATGACATAGAGATTCAATATGAAAGGATTTTATGAATTCCGCCCCTAAGGGGATGTAAGAAAGCGGCAAAGTGTGTATGGGGAGAAAATTTCTTTATCGATTCTTTTCAAATTACGTACAAATATTCTTCAGTAAAAATAAATAAACACGTGTTTCTCTCTCCCTCTCCATCAACCCCGCACTAGTCCCGTTGTGGCGACCAGTTCCGGCGTGAGAGCTCACACGATACACATAGTAGACGACAATAGGTTCTTGCCTAATAGTTTAAGATACAGGTTAAGTTTAACTTCAAAAATGTTCACTAAAAAAATAAATAATAAATCATATCTAACGAGGTCGCAACTCTGCTGGTGAAACAAAACAGTCAAATAAAGGGTGGCAATAATTATATTTTTATCCCATGGTAATACCGTAAATAGTAAATTAATGTCAATATAATTTGTAGAATGAATAGAACTTTGAACCACCTTTTTTTAGTGACCGGCTATGGTATATAGACACACGCGCGCCGTACACATACATCTACGTTGTGCGGGCGGGCCACCGCAACCGGGTATCATCTCGAGACAAAGCCCTCATGCAGTGAACCTAAATACAGGTACTCACGCTTGCGCCGATATGTATGCGGATACTCGGGTTGGCGCCAGTGTTGCATGTGGTCTAGTAGATCAACATTCAGCACCGGCGTCCTCCGATGGCATCAGTATGGATGAAGCTGAATGGGCGATAAGAAGTTTGGAAAATGCTAAGGCAGCGGGCATTGATATGGTGTCTGCCGAGATGATCAAGCTTGGCGGCTCCTGTGTTTGGGAGGCGATCCTGTTGCTCCGTAATTTATGTTGGAGCTCGGAAATGGTTCCCGGGGACTGGAATAGCACAGTCATCGTGTCTTTATTTAAAAAAAAGGGCTCACGTTAAATTACAGAGCAAATTACAGAGCTATAAGCTTGACCAGTTTGGCAGCAAAAGTGTACGGTAAAATTATTGAAAGGAATGAGGATGGTGTCCGATGGTTTACTGTGTGAGACACAAGGAGGTTTCAGGAGTGGAAGGAGATGCATGGATCAAGTGTTTTCTCTGCCCAACATTGTGGAGAAGCATCTGGCTCTAGGTCAGAGGGTTTTCTGCAGTTTTGTGGATCTGGAGAGAGCATTTGACACGGTAGTACGAAAGGAACTTTGGGATATTTTACCGGAGTATGTTATTAACGGTAAACTGCTACAGGCTGTGCAGTCCTGTTACATGAGCTATAGAGCCTGTGTGCGGCTGGATGATGGAATGTCGCCTTGGGTTGACGTCAATATCGGCGTTAAGCAGGGGTGCGTTCTGTCAGCCAGGCTGTTTATCATATATCTGGATAAATGTCTCCAAAGGTTGAACGAAATGAATGTGGGAGTCCAGATGGGCGACTCAGTGGTTAGTGCTCTGCTCTATGCAGATGAAGCAGTCCTGCTGGCGCAGTCAGCGACTGACTTGCAGACCCTAGTCGTTACAATGACAGAAGATTGTAAGAAAAGTGGTCTACGCATGAATGTGAGCAAAACCAAAATAATGGTCTTTGAAAGAGATGAAGCCAGAACAGATGTAAGAGTAATAATAGGTAGTGATGTACTGGAGCAAGTGGATGAATTTGTATATCTTGGATGTGGATTTAGCCGAGATGGAAGGTACACCCCTGATATAAAGTAAAGAGTAAATGCGGAAATAGAGTGAACGCAGCGTTGGGACAACTTCTCAAAGTTTGAGGTGAAAAGTTATTTTAATATAAAAAGGATAATAACTCCTTTAGTATAGTATTGCTTAGGTCCATAGGTGGCAGTTGTCAAGTGAAAAATAGTAAATACCGTCAGGTAAGTTGTTTGCTCGCCTGCTACCAAAAGGGGAAAAAATAAGAATTTTATATTGGATTATATTCATCTTAGCTCATATATTGGGCGACTCAGTGGTCACTGCTCTGCTATATGCAGATGATGCAGACCTGCTGGTACAGTCAGCGACTGACCTGCAGACCCTAGTCGACACAATGACAGAAGATTGTAAGAAAAGGGGTCTACGCGTGAATGTGAGCAAAACCAAAATAATGGTCTTTGAAAGAGATGAAGCCAGAATAGATGTAAGAGTAACAATAGGTAATGATGTACTGGAGCAAGTGGATGAATTTGTATATCTTGGATGTGGATTTAGCCGAGATGGAAGGTACACTACTGATATAGAGCGAAGAGTGAATGCGGGAAATAGAGTGAACGGAGCGTTAGGGCAACTTTTCGATAGCCACCACCTCAGCCAGAAGGCACGTGTAGCAATACATAACGCAATACTTGTCTCAACATTACTGTATGGAAGCGAGAGTTGGGGAAGCAGAAAAGAGCATGAAAGCAAAATTAATGCGGTCGAAATGCGCTCTCTACGGAAAATCTGTGGAGTTAGGCTGACCGACTGCATTCGCAACGACGACATAAGAAAGCGAGTAGGTATGAAAGAGAGTATTGGTGTAAAGATGCGAAAGGGAATGCTCCGATGGTTCGGACATGAGGGAAGAATGCCGAACGAACGTCTGGTTAAAAAGATATACAATGCGAAAGTGGAAGGATGTGAAGAATGGATGCGGGGGAGACCGAGACACACCTACCTAGACCAGATTAATCACGTACTCAAGGAAAGTGGAGTCAAGAGTCTCCGAAACCGGCGAGCGTGTATGAAAAGAAATTATGAATGTTGGGGCAGCGAGTGAAGTATGCATGGATAGAGTTTCCTGGTACTCTGTTTTTTCTGCCTACCCTGCAAGGGATATAGCGTGATGATATGTATGATGTGTATGAAGAGAATTATGAATATTGAGGAAGCGAGTGAAGTATGATGATATGTATGTATGTACAAAATTTAAAATCGCCACTTGACTTTTTCACGTAGATATTGGCCATTAAAGCATGATTTTAATAAACCTTGCCAGCTCAAGGGAATAATAACCAATAATGTGTTCTTTTTCTACCTGTAAAATTTATTAATTGACTATTCGACCTTTTATGAAGGATCAGTTATTCTCAACCCAAAAGAAGCACATGATCCGTGAAATTTTCAGTTTTTCTATTTCGTCTCTTATAGCTTACTTTTATAGCTTTCAATCTGAATCTAAAAATGGGGTACTTCATGTGGGGTAGTACCACATTCACGTAGAAAATACGTCTGATTAAAGGCTACAGTTTTTCATTCAGAGAGGTCCAAACTTCGTAATGATAGAAGGGATTTAGGTTTTTCTGTCATTTGTGGATTTTGTCAACCTTAATCAAAACTTAACTCTATACATGCCGTATGGTAAATAAAGACCACACACCATGGTAGCGGAAGAGATAGCGATCTTAGTCGAGCGACCCTTGGGCCTTATTGTGTAACTACGTGTCCGTACTTAAGAATTGTGTTCTAGGTACTATACTAGTTTTAGAAATACCACATTTATAATACAAATCTATTTTTATATGGAAATGATTACTTTAATGTGGAAGGATGTAGGTATCGGGGGAGACCGAGACTCACCTACCTAGACCAGATTGGTCACGTACTGCAGGAAGGTGGAATCAAGACTCTCCGAAACCGGCGAGCGTGTATGAAAAGAAATTATGAATGTTGAGGCAGTGAGTGAAGTATGCATGGATAGAGTTTTCTGGCACTCTGTTCTCTCTGCCTACCCTGCAAGGGATATGGCGTGATGATATGTATGTATGTATTTTCTGTGGCATTTAGTTAATCTATGAATGTAGTGAGGTTATAAATGTAATGAGGCTATAAATGTAGTGAGGTATTTATGTTAATATTAAGTAAAAGCTTTAAATATAATACTAAATCTTACAACTGTCTCAATAGTCACGGAATTGGCAGTAAAAATTCACAAAACGTAGTGAAAACATTACCCGCGCGATTATTGAGTTGAGATACTTGGCACGAATGGTAATTGTCTTATTATTACATGTATGTTGTAATAGCACCGGTTAGTTTAACAGATAAATGCTGTTATTTTTGTATATATAAATACTTTCGTACATTGTTGTGTGGTCGCGGATATGAATACTACCAATCTTGAGTGATAAAAAATAGTAAAAGTTTTACATCAAACTGAGTACGGTATTGGTCATGCTCACTGCGGTAGCTGCGTGGAGCGGGTCTCTTCCTTCCCTTCAAGGTGGTTGAGTTGGCTAGGGGAGTGACGGCTGCTCTAGTAGTTAATTCGTGATTGGATGCCGCTTGTGGGATCTGGTCCAGCCATTGGTTATTTTACATTATATTTGAACTATTAGGTTCATTGGAGCTATTTCTTACATAAAATGTACCATTTTTTTTATCAAAAAAACAATTAAAAAAATTAACAATAATAGACAAACCCGCTGAGTTTCTTGCCGGATCTTCTCAGTAGTGGTCTAGTTCCGATCCGGTGGTAGTTTATTAGACATACGAGCGTAAGCACGCACACCCCTGACACGTCGCCTTCATCGTTGGGCCAACCACCGGAGCAGAGTGACTTGACGTCAGTGGCTGGCCCGACGTTATATACACCTTGAGGAGTAACATCTCGTTCACCTCGGCGGGTGACGGACTAATTCTCCGATCCAGTCACCTGCAGCCTCGACTAACGACACTACCCTGGATGAAAATAATCCTTGTAATGCGGAGGACTTTACAAACATATATTAATAGTGGTAGGACCATATCTACTGTTGATAGTTCTCTGTCTACACCCGCGGGCCGGTTCTTCTGGGGTAGTACCTACCACATTTTCGCAGAAGATCGACGTCTGAGTAATGGCAATGTGCTGTTGCGCTTCGTTGCTTCCTTGCGTTTCTCTCGCTCACCGAACGCCAAACTTGTAGGGTTTGAGGTTTTTATTGATAGGCAGCGGCTCTAGAGGTCCATGGGCGGTAGTAACACTTACCACCAGGGCTGCTTGCGCGTCTGCCACCAAAAGCAATAATAAAAGAAAAAAAGAGTCTTGACAGACAGACAGACGGTCGGACGGAAAACAAAGTGATCCTATAATGGCTCCGTTTTTTTCTTTCGAGGTACGGAACCCTAAAAAGCATATAATTAACCAAATTGCACCCAGTATCAGAAAAACAGTTTGTGGATCGCACAAAGTATTGTCCTGTGTAGGCATAGAACCCATATCACTGGCATGGAATGTCAGTATTTTAACCACTACGCCATCTATGTAGTGTAATAACAATCAAATGTATCATTTATTAATAACAACGTTTGAAACAGGCGTGACGAATATTAATACGGAACTATTAAGCAAAACAACAGGCCACATTCCTTTCGTCTATATATTGAGCGTTTGTTTTAAGTTTAATAACTAATAATATTGTGCGCTATAAAATAATATAGTGGTTATAAAACCATGGCTTTGTGACTTTATACATTTATCGTTTATATTAATAGATATAAGTAGGTTAAGTCACAGACTCCTACAACCACTTAGGTTAAGGTAATAAATAAAATTCGAAAAGTTTTGAAGGAACGCCCTTCGCCCCGCCCCCCTTTGAAGTGAAACTTCTTTATCGACGTATGGTAGAAAAAAAAATTGTAACGTTTTTCAGTTACGCGCCATCTTTATTTCTAAGTCACATTTTTTCGTTACGCGGCATATTTATTTTTAAGTGAAACTTCGTTGTGCGTATGGGGGTAAAATTTATAGAGATCAGACGTGGTACGAGAGAGAGAAAGTGATAGAGAATACACGCTATTGGTTGACGTATGTAAACGATATTTAAAAATTAGTTTGACAAAGTTTCAATTTTGATATGTGTACTTTGTACGCACGCATATTTTTTTTATGTGGCTATGATCTGGTAACATCCCGCTAAATCCGTCCGGAGCAACAGATGAAGCAGCGCGCGACCCCATATACCCGCCCTGCAATGTAGGTCTCCACGCTGTGCGTTGGCCATTTGAACCCGGTTTTTGTCTTCGGTGGCCTTTAAAGTAACGCCCTACATAAATTTTTGTTTGCACAGATGGCGTAGTGGTTGAGACCTAGACCCTTCTGTGACAGGTTTCGATTGATATGAAAGACAATTCGTTATGCGAAACATAAACTGTTCTTCTCAATCTGGTTGTGATTTATCTGCGTTAATTGTATATTTGTAAAGTCCCACGCGTTCCGTTTTCCGTATAGTGATGGAGTAAGAATACAATTCCCCACCACCTGTCATACCCGTGGGTGATCGTAAGAGACGACTATGGAATATATAACGCATATAACATCTATGCAAGAGAAGGAAGACTCGAAATAAAACCCTGTACCAACACGTCTGACGAGCGTGGTAGGTCAATTTTCTTCCAAATATGTAGGAGGCTCGAGTCCAACAATGGGATATACTCGTATATAAGCTGAATTAAAACTCTCAAGCAATGCAAGTATTATTTTCATAGTGCAGAGTCTTGTCTTTAAAAAATAAAGAAAGAAATAAAACTAATCCATTGAGCCCAAATTTAATTGTTTTTTTAATAGACAATACAGGATTTCGAGGAGGACTAAGTCAGATAGATATATTTTTATTGCTTATTTATTGCTTATTATGCCAACGAGTAAGCAGCACACCTGATGGTAAATGTTGGCTTTGCAGTACCAGGGGTATAGCTAGACCGCTGCCGTCCAATCAAAACACACCTGGGTGTTCTGTGCCCTCTTTTGGAAAGGGCTCTATGGCTGAACGAAGCAAAACAGTACATTGTCACTACTCAGACGTTGATAATCTGCGAGAATGCGGTACTACCCCGGCCGGACCAGCCCGCGGCTGTAGAAATCTATCAACAGCGTGGCCTTACCACTACAGGTTAAATAATGGAGTATTCAGCGAACTAAGTATTGGAACTTGAAATGTAAGGTCTTATCTCATTCATACATCCATTACACAATGCAGTGAAGTGAAAAAAATATTTTAATTTATGCAAAGCAATTAATTATAATTATTGTATTTATTTGTTTATTTATCATACACACAACTATCATTACAGGATTTGACCAAATGCGTGGCAACAAAAAATAAGTTATAATTATATATATATATATATATATTGTGTTTCTGAAGAAATAGACATGTTTAGTTGTTCTTTGAATGAATTTACAAAAACCGCTTTACATATATGTATATATATATATATATATATACATATACATATATGTAAAGCGGTTTTTGTAAATTTACATATATGTAGTGTATGTATGTATATATATATATATATATATATATATATATATATTTACAATATGTATATATATACATACATATATATAGAAACACAATTTATAGTTCGAAGTGCACACGATGGTGGCGTCTCAAGCAGTAGTTTTGTTTTGTATGGGTGCGGGTTAATGTTTAATCACCATCATCATCCCAACTCATACATGTCCCATAGTTGGGCTCGAGCCTCCTCCATAATGAGAGGGACATTGACTTACTATACCACGCTGGTCAGACGTGTTGGTATAGAGTTTTGTTTCGAGTTTTCATTCTCTTGCATAAATGTTATATACGTTTTATATCCCTTAGCAGTCTACTATCATCCACAGGTAAGATAGGGGGTGGTGAAATATATTCTTACCCTATCACCACATAAAGTCGATAATAAATTAATCGCATTTTATATTCTGAATCTTCACATCCTATATTTTATTACTTTTAATTCGTTTGATTTTATTGCCTTTAAATGTGGCCTTTTAGTTTAAAATTTTATGGTCACCGAAGAATAGTGACTTTGGAAATGTTATGAGTTTGATAAAGTATCAATTTTTATTAGTAACCAGTTAACAATTCCGCTTTGCTTTTTTATTAAGTAGATGCAGTAGTTTGACGTATTTTCCAAATAATTTAACTTCTTAAAAATTAAAAAAAAAAAATAAGTTATTTTTCTTTGAAATGTTTTTTTTTGTACCACGCTGGTCAGATATGTTGGTTAGGCTTTTAATTTGGGCTTTCCATCTCTAGAATTGATATTATCCGCAACTTCTATCTCTTAGTTATTCTTTTACTATATCCACAAACAAAAAAAAAGGGTAGTCAACTGTGTTCTTCCATAGTCACTACTCGAAATTCTGCTTGTGTTACAATTCCTTGGACTTGACGCAATACGTGTTCTCTTTCTATCGTACGTATTACAAAATTTATTGGCAATAGTTTTACGACCAGCCGCCTGCCTGATATCAACAATACTTGGGATGTAATTATTGAACAGAAGTTGGCCCAGACCGATGTAAAGTTCTTAGTCGTCTTTTGAGACATCTACAAGCGATGCAAGGGTTTGTAGTATTCGTAGCATCCAGCAAACTTTATCTAATTAAAAAATTAAAAGTAGAAAATAGTTTTTAATATACTTACACATACACACACATACATATCATCACGCCATATCCCTTGCAGGGTAGACAGAGAGAACAGAGTGCCAGAGAACTCTATCTCTGCATACTTCACTCGCTTCCTCAACATTCATAATTCTCTTCATACACGCTCGCCGGTTTCGGAGACTCTTGACTCTACCTTCCTTCAGTACATGACCGATCTGGTCTAGGTAGTTTAGTCTCGGTCTCCCTCGGTACCTACATCCTTCCACTTTCGCATTGTATATCTTCTTAACCAGACGTTCGTTCGGCATTTTTTCCACATGTCCGAACCATCGGAGCATTCCCTTTCGCATCTTTACACCAATACTCTCTTTCATACCTACTCGCTCTCTTACGTCGTCGTTACGAATGCGGTCGGTCAGCCTAACTCCACAGATTTTTCGCAGAGATCGCATTTCGACCGCATTAATTTTACTTTCATACTCTTTTCTGCATACCCAACTCTCGCTTCCATACAGTAATGTTGGGTCAAGCACTGCGTTATGTATTGCTACACGTGCCTTCTGGCTGAGGTGGTGGCTGCCGAGAAGTTGCCCCAACGCTCCGTTCACTCTATTTCCCGCATTCACTCTTCGCTCTATATCAGTGGTGTACCTTCCATCTCGGCTAAATCCACATCCAAGATATACAAATTCATCCACTTGCTCTAGTACACCATTACCTATTGTTACTCTTACATCTGTTCTGGCTTCATCTATTTCAAAGACCATTATTTTGGTTTTGCTCACATTCACGCGTAGACCCCTTTAATATCACCGAAGACAAAGATCGGGTACCGGTGGTCCGCTCGCACGGCGAAGAGAGAGGATTTTACGGTGGGTCTATGGGATCACGCGCCGCCTTCTCCATCACCCCGGACCAATTTGGCGGGGCGAGACGCACCCATAGCCCACCAATAAAAAAAATAAAAAAAAAGACCCCTTTAATATACCTACTTAAAATGATAAAATAAAAATTTCATTGAAATCAGTCGTTCTGTTCGCAGGCTACAATATTACAGACAGATACATACACACTGGTATCATTGGTATCAAACTTAAAACACTGCTCTTTTTGCATCGGGGGTTAAAAGTAGAGTAATAAAAGAAAAAACTATTTTATTGTAAATAAAAACATGTTTGAAATTAATCTATTTTTACGCATTCTATCGCGTTTATATATGATTGACGAAACGATGGGTAATTAAAAATTAAATTTAAATCCGTAAAAATAGTTTAATTTCAAATATGTAATATTCGTTTAAAAAATATAAATCATTATAAAAAAAAAATGATTTTAATTGTTATAAATATTTCATAAAGGATATTATAAAATTAGGGTAATAAAAATAATGAGTAATAAAATAATGTAATATACTATCTTAAAAAGCACTACAAGATCATTTTCATTAAAAATATACTCTTTCTTTTATTATTTTAAACTTATTAAAAATTTATATTATTTTCTACTTTTATTCTGTTGTTCTATACAAATATTTTAAAACTAATAACGAAGGGGAACCAAGTCGCTAATTATCGTTTTGATAACTAGACTATTTCAACTGTCGGCCTATCAAATAATTATCACAATCTAAATTTCCATAATTTACGACCGAACGCCATCTTAGATACACGAGCATACATTAGTAAATTAAAGTTTTAAATGACAATAAAATAAATTATCTTATAGTGTTGGTATTGACGTGTTTATGCGGGAGATAAAACGGGTTATGTGCGTACGCCCGCTTGTATGCATTTTATTGTTTAAGACTTGAATTTGTTTAAACACACGGGGTGATATCAAATATATAATTAATCTATATTTATAAAAGAAAATGTTTGTATATCATCGCTAAATCAGAACTATTTGACCGATCATTATGAAAATTGGTATATATATATATATATATATATATATATATATATATATATATATATATATATATATATATATATATATATATATATATATATATAATATATATATATGTATTTTTTCATGGAAAATTCTTATATGCTATGCCCATTGATGTAACTTACTATTAAGCGGCGCTGTCTGTATATCGACTTCGACAAACAAACCATCGGGGTAGGTTTGGTAGTTATTTATATTGTTCGACTGTTTCTTCAGGAGGAAAAGCATATTCCTTATGCACAATAATTTAGTATCTATTGGTGTACATTTAAATTAAAAAGATAAAATTGATATATTGAAAAGGCATTAAGCTCAGTTACGCTTTCAGAAGTTGCTTTGTGAAATTATAATTTATCAACTAAAAGTAACCGAGGGGCCAGCGTGAAGTCTTGTAACCTGCGTATTAGGCAGCCTAAAATATTAACGGTTCCTTGTTTATATATTATAGCTTTAAGTTGTAAATAATTTATCCGTGTGGTGACGGAGTAAGAATGCAATTCCCCACCCCCTATCTTACGTGTGGGTGTTCGTAAGAGACGACTAAGGGAAATAAAATGCATATAACACCCATGCAAGAGAAGGAAAACTCGAAACAAAACCCTATACAAACACGTCTGACTAGCGTGGTATAGTAGGTTAATTTCCCTCACATTACGGAGGAGGCCCGAGCCCAACAGTGGGACATACATGGGCTGTGATGATGATGATGACGATTATAACGTAAAGGACGACAATACTTATTATATCTGCTAAAAAGTGTTAACAATGTATCACAGATTTTTAAAGGTATTTGAGGCAGTACAATAATATTGATAATTTAATAATAATTGCATTTTGTATATGGTTTTTAATTACTGTTTGACATATTCGTGTGGTGACGGAGTAAGAATATAATTCGCCACTCCCTATTTTGATTGTAGGTGTCATAGAAGACGATTAAAGATTTGAATGCCTAACATATCTGCAGAAGAAGAAAAATTCGAGAAAATACCCTATAACAAACACGTCTGACCAGCGCGGTATAGTTGGTCAAGTTCTCTCCTATTGTGGGGAAGGTACGTGCCTAACAGTATATGAGCTGCAATGATGACAATATAATATCATGAACGATGAATAATTTTAATTCGGCAAATAATGATACTTTTCGTTCTCCTTTCTTAACACTTTTTAGAACCTACACTAACGAATTGATCGTTGTATTTATTGTAAGGAATAATAATTATATAAGTAAAGGACACTAATTACACCCAGACTCAGAACAAGGATTAATGGATCGCCCAAAGTATTGTTCTGCGCGAGAATCGCCTCGTTACACTTGGCACCATAAGTCAGTATAATACTTTCTTTTGTTTTCTTTTCTAAAATAAAGGTCGATCTTAATCAATATGCCTATTGAAATTGAAATTTTAAAACTACAAATTCATAAAACTACAAAGTCATACAGTTATATGTATATACGTGAAACTTATTATGAACACGGCTAAAATTAACAATTTTATAAAAAGCAATCACCCCGTGTGTTCGATACTCAGGAAACCAACGCCGAACCAACACGAGTAGTCAATAAAAGTGCAGTTAAAATCAACACCACAGATTTTACATCGAACATAAAGGAGCGACAAGACCACCATTTTGTTTTTAAAGACGGCCATTTTATTTATTTGTTAAAACTCCATTTTGTAATCAACATTTTGGAATGTGGTAGCCGATGGTATGTAGATGGTGTGGACTGATTATTAAACTATTCGAAATTTTGTCGCTGTTACTTTTAACTATCTTTTTTTTTATTTAATCGATTATTTTCAAGCTGGAATCGATTTTAATTAGGGGATTTCTACTTAAATTAACTTAATTTGTGAGAATACGTTTAACGGAAATGGTAAACAGTTACTTAAGTAATAAACACGGTAGTTTTATATGCGGGGGCAGTTAAATGCTATAAATATAAAAGAAATGGTTTATTTCATTTGCTTTAGGCAGGAACCTATGTGTATATAGTAACTTACTGTTTTTTTGACCTATTTATATACACTGCCGTTTGATCCATTCATGTACAATTTTGCACCCATTCATGACAAGATAGTTACGTAGTGAGGCTGATCGTGTGGGGTTGATAACCTTCTGGTCAAGTCAGTCTAAAGCTTAGATGTTTGTATACAGCTCAGTAGGCGAAAGTGGATTATAAGGTCCTTCGCCGCTCTTTTGTCGCTTCAAGCATCTAAGATAGGTAAGGTCTTTTGTCAACCTGGTCCAAAAAAAAGAAAGATTGTATAGATAGCGTAGGGGTTAAGATACCCAATTGTCCGGTCACCCGACGTGAGGCCACTGCGTGAGGGCGACGCCTCGATGACGAAAGCTGTCGGGGCGTTGAAAAGAGAGGAACCCGAGAGGGCATACCGCCGGGCGTAGACAAAGACAAAGATCGGGTACTGGTGGTCCGCTCGCACGGCGAAGAAGAGGTGCTTGCAGGGTAGGTTAATGGGGTTGCGCGCCACCTCTTCCGTCACCCCGGATCGATTTGGCGGGGTGCAAAGTCCATAGACCACCGCAAAAAAAAAAGGTGTTAAGATACCCCACCGAAGACAAAGATCGGGTACCGGTGGCCCGCTAACACGGCGGAGAAGAGATTTCATGGTGGGTCTATGGGGTCGCGCGTAGCCTCCTTCGTCACCCCAGACTGATTTGGCGGGGCGAGACGCATGCATAGTCCACCGCAAAAAAAAAAGTGGTAAGCGCTCGATTCCTACGCACGACAATATTTTGGGTGATCCACAAATTGTCGTTCTGAGCTTGGGTACCATCCAGTAGGTACTCAGAATAAAAATTCTTGTCGATCCCTAGTCATTGTAGTTATTTGTGCGAACCACATTTTTCTTTCTAATTATGAATGTAACTTGTGTTTTTAATTGTATGTTTGTGACATTTCATGCGACACAAGGTTTCGTACCTTTAGTAGGTACGGGGACTTTTTTCTTAAAGTTTATTTAACACTCAAAATCGTAAGAGAAATAATTGCTTGTCTTTAAAAATATTTGTACTAAAAGAAATTTTAACTAACCGATGCATAGTTAAAAGCGATACATTAAAAAGTATAAAGTTTTATGAGCATAGATAAGAAGTTTGTTTTTGGAAAATATGTCATAAGTGATCAAGGGATAAGCAGAAGTTAAGTTTAAAGTACATTATTTTAGAACATAAAAACTGTTCTTAGGAATCTATGTAATAAATAAAACGTGTTTAAATTTTTTATGAATTACACTTTGCAGGAGCAAGAAAGTATCCTTTGCTTAACTAAATAAAAATATTTTTCAAATTGTAAACTATATTTTTTTAATTTTTTTTTAAATTAGGTGCATTTTTTTCAAACTGCTTTTTTTTTAAATTTATGCTTTTTTTTCTAACTATATTTTCTTCAAAATACATTTTTCTATCTGTATTTTGTACCATTTATAATTTGTATAAATATAAATTTAAGGCAAATGTGGATGTAATTTTTCGTGTGATGTCGGAGTAAGAATAACAATACCACTCCACATTTTTGTGGGTGACGTAAAAGACGACTAAGGGATACAATATCCAAATAACATTTATGAAAGAGATTCTAAATGTAGATCTATAACTACCCCTCTGGTCACCGTGGTATAGTAGGTGAATATCCCTCCTATTGCGGAGGAGGCTTGGGCCCAGCACTGGGATATATATGAGCTGAAAAGATGATGAATGGAATTATTAATATCCTCAACTTTATATGAAGTGTGAGTCGAAGCCTGTATTTTAATACTTATTGTCTTAACAATGCTTTTGTCTTAGTTATTATGAATGAATGAATAGAATGCTAATTTGACATTCAACTAAAGTGTTCGTTCATTTTGTTCCTGTGGGAAAACTTGGTGACACAAAACATAGTCTATACTGTAGCTGTCGTCCTAGCCGTGTATAATTTTCACATTCAATCAAACGTGAAGCTCACTTCTAGCTATGACTTCTATTTATAGTACAGCCAGTCTTTAGGAATTTCTACAGCAAAAATATTTTTTGGAAAATATTGTATTTCGTTTTGAAGAGAATTATTGAATTCGAATTATAATTATCACATTGTCATCTTGCTCTTCCTCATGTCATCTGCCTTCCGTGTGGTGACGGAGTAAGAATACAATTTACCACCCCCTATCTTACCTGTGGGTGATCGTACGAGACGACTAAGGGATAGAAAACGCATATGACAGCTATGCGAGAGAAGGAAAACTTGAAACAAAAACCCTATACCAACACATCTGACCAGTGCGGTATAGTAGGTCAATTACCCTCCCATTACAGAGGACGCTCGAGCCCAACAATGGGACATTACCCCAATACTCAGATTAAAATTATATATTATGTATAAATTCTACGTGGGTATTATTGTTTTTTTTTAATTTTATCTTATGCTAGCTTTTGTTTGCGTCTTCGCCGGCGTAAAAAAAACGACGCTCGCGTACAAAGGAATACATTACCGGAATAAAAAGTACTTTATGTTAATTCAAAAAAGGTCTATCTGTGTGGCAATTGTTATCCAAATCTGTTCAATGTTTTATCCGTGAGTGATCGAGTAACATCTAAACATTAAAACAGGTAAACATCTTTACAAAATTTCACATCTATAACATCAGTAGCATTAATCCAATAATAAAAACCCAGATAACATTGAAGAGATCTAATAAGAAACTCAGTGGGATATACATATTTTTGAAATTATTTCTTTTCATATAAAATTCTATAGGTACATATTTTTCATCTTTGTACCAGGTTATATATTTTTCGAAATTATAATATTAAAGAGTATGGTTAGCACCAGATGTAATAGATTTTTTAAATATTATGCAAAAGGTTAGATCTGGCTCAAGCTGTATCCGATCACGAAATAATTACTAGAGCAGTCATCACTCTCTACAGATAAGCGTTTGACGAAAAAGTAACAATATATATTCATAATGGATGATTCTCATGAAACCGACCCGTCAACATTGTAATTAAATTAAAAATAAAAACACGAACAACAAAAGCGTGACGGGTCATGTTTTAATTTGGTACATTATACTTGGGTGACCCGCATCTGTCAACGGATGTCAACCCTGGATAAACTTGTCATGTTGAATGGCGACGTTTTGTGGACGTGTCATTTTGTTCTTAATGAATATTAAATATTTATATATTAATTTAGATTGTTCAATTCAATTTTTTTATTCATACATGCACAGGTGGCGTAGTGGGTAAAATACCGGCCTACCGTGCCAGTGTTGTGGATTCGCTTCCCACGTAGAATAATACTTTGTGTAATCGAGAAATTGTTGGTCTGAGTCTGGATGTAATTTGTGTGCGTTGATTTAAATGTTTGTAAACTCCCCCGCAATACAAGGATTTCTTTAATGTAATTTTTTTTTTATTTAATACAATACCCTGTATTGTATTTTCTAAATAAAAAAAAAAAACGATTTATTTCACTAAATTATAATATTAATTATCTCTTATCATTATTAATTATCTAATAAAAGTAAAATTCTTTTTTTAATTTGTAAAACATATCTATCTATATAATATAAAAGAAAGTTGTGTTAGTTACAACACTTATAACTCGAGAACGGCTGCATCAATTTTTATGATTTTTATGTTTTTGAGTTTATTGTCGTCGGGAATAGGATATTAAAATATGATATTAATAAATAAAATATATAAAAAACCTTAGTCAAAACATTCATTTATTTACGATATAACAAAATGCAACTGACAGCTCATGTAATCTATATCTATATATATAAAAGAAAGTTTTGTTAGTTACTATACTTTTATATGTTTTTGAGTTTGTTGTGTTATTATGATTTATATGTTTTTGAGTTTATCTTCGTCGGGAATAGGATATAGGATCTTAAAATATGATATTAATAAAAAATCATTAAAAACACATTAGTTCTAAACGTACATTTGTTGATGATGTAACAAAACGCAACTGACAGCTCACGTCATTACGTGGTCTAATAGTTTGTTTGGCAAACACCGCAAAAATTTGAAATTAAATTTGACCGGTCAGAGTTCGTTTTGTGCGAGTGTTACAAATTTTACAAATATTGTTATAATAAATCATATTGTTCAAATTACTGAAATTTTTAGCATTTAATATGCTTAATTATTTATAAATACCCGATTACGAAACGAAAAATGATGTCACAAGCGGGGTTCGAACCCGCACCTATTGGGAATCCGGACCAATCGTGCTGCCACTTACACCATCGTGAACTATTTTAGGACATTTTCTATTTTTTTCCTTTCGTAATCGGTTTTATAAATAATTAAGCATATTAAATGCTAAATTTCAGTAATTGAAATAACAAGGCTGTGTCATCGTTTAATACAATTCTAACTGTAAAGTTTTAAGTATTAAGCCTATAACAATGTGTAAACATTGTCGGGTAGATAGCATACCGTCACCTTAAGACGTAAATATAATACGAAGTGAAATTTGCATGTCCTACAATTAGTCACGGTGGTGTAGTGGCAGCACGATTGGGCCGGAATCCCAATAGGCGCGGGTTCGAATCCCGCTTGTGACATCATTTTTCCTTTCGTAATCGGTTTTATAAATATTTTAGGACATGCAAATTTCGCTTCATATTATATCTTACGTCTTCAAGGTGACGTATGCCATCCAGCGGACAATGTTTACACATTGTATAGTCTTAATACTTCAAATCCCGCTTGTGACATCATTTTTCGTTTCGTAATCGGGTATTTATAAATAATTAAGCATATTAAATGCTAAAAATTTCAGTAATTTGAATAACAAGGTTGTGTCATCGTTTAATACAATTCTAACAGTTAAGTTTGAAGTATTAAGCCTATACAATGTGTAAACATTGTCCGCTAGATGGCATACGTCACCTTGAAGACGTAAGATATAATATGAAGCGAAATTTGCATGTCCTAAAATAGTACCTAGAAATTTTTATCTTACTAGCAAAGCCAGTTAGTTTGTTTGTAGAAGTCGATATATCGCAGCGACACCTAGTGACGAGTTAAATCAATGAGGATAACATATAAATCTATTACGTAAAAAAATACATATACACACTAATTTTCATAAAGATCGATCAAATAGTTTCTGAGTTAAGAGATGTCATATATACAAACATCCTCTTTTATACGATTAGACATAGATTTATCTAGTCTGTTTTTCTATCTTTTTTAATATATTTATTAAATTCCATTTTTTTTTGCAGAATCAAAATATACAATGTAACTTAACTAAAATGACTTCATAAGTCAAAGATTTATATTTATATCCAATAGTTGGGCATGGGCCGCCTGAACAATGAGTAGTTAATTCTACTAGGTTAAGGTTTTACTAATTCGAGTTCTCTGGTAACGACATCACCTTCAGCTTTAGCATTTTTTTTCACATTCATATGTAAGAAAGGTGATAGTGAAAGGCACTCTTATGCTGGCATGCTCATAAATATAAATAAAAAATACACGTAATAAAACATAGAATCTTATCTTTTTTTAAATCGGTGAAAAACCAGTCTCAAACGACAACAACAAAGCACTATGAATACGGTGTTAAATAGGAGATTAAGTTGCGCGAACGCACGACGCGTACTTACCATTTATTTCTTTATTTATCCGCGGCCAATAAGGCCTACATTCAAATAGTTCATTAGTTGTACAGGCGTACATATGCAGCCCTTTATATGCAAAGCCCGTTGGTTTGGTTTATTTGACTGGTTGCTGATGAAAATGTAACTGACATACGGATGGTTAAGTTAAGCCACACAGCACTTTTAAACCACAATAAGTACCTTAAATATGAACACCATCTTACTAGAAATTCTTACCCTATATATATATACTGCTCATATTTGAAGATAAGCAACTACTAACTACAGAAATTACGTGTAGTCACATAGTGCTAATTACCTGGCTTACTTGTGAAATGAAGTTGCTTGGAGTTGCATGGCAGTATTGCGGGTGATATTCGAAATCAGAATAATAGTTTATGCGATAAATTGTTGTTCTCAGTCTGGCTCATAAAATTCCTCATTATTATTTTTTTGCAGGCTTGTCTGTGTGATAATGTTGCATCTGTTATTTTTGCTACTTTTAATAGTGGTAGGGCTATACTGTTGACAATTTTTTGTCTACAGCCAGAGGGTGTCCAGGGTAGTATCTCACTCTCGTAAAAAATCGACGTCTGTTGCACTTTCTTTGGTGACTGAGAGAGCCGAAGCAAGTTTCTATGTGGGTATGTTATTGCACATATCCATGGACGACCGTTACAAATACTATCAAGCGCGTTGCTTATTCATTTGTCACTACAAGCAATATAAAAAGGACCATCTTAGCTCATAAGTAAATTATGATGACATAATTTATTCGTCACCTCTCGCCAAAAGGTTAATTGTAAAAGAATACATAATGTTTATTAGTCAAATTTTGTGTTCAAAAGCTAAGTTTCTTTGAAATCGAAATCTTTATTCTTTATTCGCCTATCAACATCTACTATTATTTATAGGGCTCTCATAAAAAAGGGGTAATGAGAAATTATATCCAATCTTCGTTGGTCACGTACTTGTTGGCATATTTACAGGGCCGTATGTATCACTGGCTAAGCTGCAAATCACTCCGTGATGTGATTATATACGATCTCTTCGCAATGGGAACGGAAAACGTTTGTAACGTAATTTGTACAAGGTTCCACAGCATCGTCCTTATGTTAATATAAACTGATGTTGGGCAATTTATGTGTGATACATAATTTTTCTTTTCCATGTATTGTCGAAGTAAGAATACAATGTAACACCCACTTATCATGTCTATGGGTGTCGTAAAGGATGACTCATCATCTCAGATCACATATGTCCTACTCTTGGGCTTGAACCTCCTCCGTAATGGGAGAGAAATTAATCTACTATACCACGCTGGTCAGACGTGATGGTATAGGGTATAGTTTCGAGCTTTCCTTCTCTTGCATAGATCTTATGTGCGTTTTATATCCCTTAGTCGTCTCTTACGATTACCCAAGGGTAAGACAGGGGGTGGTGAATTATATTCTTACTCCGTCACCAGACGGAAAAGGAATGACTAAAGGATATATATATATATATATATACCATCTTTGCGGGAAACGTCTGATCAGAGTGGTAGATCAGGTCAATTTAACTACTATGGAGGAGGCTCGAGCCCACCAGTGGGAGGTATATACACTTTTTCTTTTATTTTGGCAGGCTATGATCTGATCATAGTCCCTCAAAGCCGTCAAACCAAGTCAAATCACCGTAATTATACTCATCACGTTTAGACCTTATACTCATGGTGATAAAATAAGAAACCATATCTTTTCCAATGGGTGATTGCAAAAGTTGACTAAGTGATTTACATCCTTTAGTAGAAATAACATTAAAGAACATCGTGGCAAGACAAGGCGGCCGGTCATAAAGCTATTGCCAATAACTTTTACAATATGTACTATGAAAGAAGAGTACATATTGTATCGATTTCAAATAGTTGGGATAAGAGTAGGAGAATGATGGTGCAAGACAAGATAAATTTGAAATACCATCGTGGTATACGTAAGTCAATTCCCCACAAATATTAAAAGAAGTGAAAATCCAGCAGTGAGTAAATAAATCGAAATGATAATGAAATGAGATTAGCCACCTAAAAAGTAATGGTGGTAAAAGCCACAGTACTACTCGATACTATAGCAGGGTTCATCTATTTAAACTACAAACGTTATGGTTTTCAATTGTACGTTTTCAGCGATCATTGCCTCTATCCTCGTGGATGATCTGGTATAAAGTACTTGTTGCCGTTTTTCTTGAGCGCTATGGTATTTTCCCCCTATCTTACATTTGGGTGATCGTAAGAGACTAAGGGATATAAAATATCAAATCATCAATTACAGAGAAGAAAATCTCGAAACAAAACCCTATACCAATACGTCTGACCAGCGTGGTATAGTATAGGTCAATTACCCATCCATTATGGAGGAGGCCCGAGCCCAGCGGTGGACATGTTTGGGCTTCCAGCCCATGTCATCAACATGTCCTCCTCCTCCAGGAGGAGAAGTTTAAGAAGAGCATATTCTTCACGGTATGGAATGGTATAGCTGTGCCTATAGTCCATGAGCATTAGTGTTACTTACCATGAGCTATGGTGGCAGTTATGCTTGCACGTTTGTCACTATAAGTTATAAAAAAAAACCATATCTTTGTATTGCCTTGGGCGTTTTAATGAACTTGTAAAAAGAACACATTATATCCTTGTGGATCATTCAGAATAGCAATTTGGGCATTTTAATAGTGGTAAGACCAAGCTGTTGATAGTTTTCTGTCTGCACCCGCGGGTCGGTCCGTCCAAGGTAGTAACCACACTCTCGCAGAAGATCGACGTCTGAGTAATGGCAATGTGCTATTGCACTTCGTTCGGTGAGCGAGAGAGACGGAAGTCCAATTGGCTGGGTTTGGAGTTTTTATTGGCAGGCAGCGGCCTAGCTATATCTTTAGTATTGCAAAGGTCAAGGGGCGGCAGTAACACCTACTATTAGGTGTAGTACTTGCTCGTTTGCCGCATAAGCAATTAAAAATAAATAAAATTGTTACAGTAGGTTGTTTATTTAAACCACTACGCCATATCAAGTCCATGATCAAAAGAAAACTTTAGATCCAATAAAAAAAAACACTACTCTCGTAACTATGAAATTCTGTCAAGTATTCAAAACGTCGAGATATTAAAAATCAAATACAAACGCGATAGAAATCCGGACATAAAACGCATATAACATCTATGCGAGAGAAGGACAACTCGAAACAAAACCCTATACCAACACGTTTGACCAGCGCGGTATAGTAGGTTAATTGCCCTCCCACTGTGGAGGAGGCCCGAGCCCAATAGTAGGACATTTATGGGCTGTGATTATGATGATGATGAGAAATCCGTAAAAATAGTTTTATTTACAAACGTGTAATACTTGCGTAAACATCAAAAAGAGTGATTTAAAAAAATCAACGTTCTCCTAAATCACTTGGTGTTCACGAAACACGATTCAAACTATATGACCATTACAATAACTCTTTTTAATATTTATCGTCCGACATTACCGCGTTTGTTATTCAATGCACAGCCGTATGCTGAGAGTTACTGCCAAGAGTTGATAGTCTATAAGAGTACTGCTGGTAACAGAACTGCTGGGTTTAATGTTATTGACGCATCATGAAGATTAATCTACTCGTTTGTTAAGAATACATATGGCTTTTAAGTGATTTGGATTTTATTCAACTTACAAATTATTCAAGAAGTCGTAATGTTGAAAATTTGTTTTATTTTTCCAATGAATTCCCTGTGTGGTAGCTGCTACGAATACTACTAACCCTTACTTTGCTCATGGGTGTCGTAAAAGACGACTAAGAGCTTTATATTGACCTGGATCAACACCACCTGATGCCGTTTGGTTAACAATTACATTCCCAAGGAGGGTTGATGTGTTTTTTTTTTTTTTTTTTATTGTTAATGGTGGCAAACGAGCAAGCAGTACACCTGATGGTAAGTGTTACTGCCACCCATGGAGCTTTGCAATACCAAGGGTACAGCTAGGGTGCTGGCTACCAATACAAACCCCAAACCCACCCCGTTGGGCTTCCGGCTCTCTCGATCACCGAACGAAGTGCAACAACATTACTCAGACGTCGATCTTCTGCGAGAGTGTGGTACTACAACAAACGGACCGGCCCGCGGCTGTGGACAGAGAGAACTACAGAGAGTCAACAGCGTGGTCCTACCACAATAAAATTTTTGCAATATGTAGGAAGAGGAGTACATATTGTGTCGACCTCAAGTAATTGGGATAAGAGTAGGAGAATGATGATGGCAAACGGATAAGCAGCACTCGTAATGATAGGTGTTACTGCCGCTCAGGAACCATTGCAATATTGAAGATACCGATAGCTATTAAATCCGCCTAGAAAATTGGGCTGTCGGCTCTCTCGCTTTCTGAACTAAACACAATAGCACATTGCTAATGCTTAGACGTCGATTGTCTGCGATAGAGTTGTACTACCCCGGATGGACTGGCCCGGGGCAGTAAACAGACAACTGTCAATAGTGTGACCACTATTAAATCTTATTACTATTATATTTTAGTTAGTATCTCATTGCTGGGTTAGAGTCTATTCCAAGGCAAATGGAGTTGAGCGGAGGGCGGTGTGGTCTCGTTGAGGGAGCACACCCCCTGGCGCGTCGACGCCCGCCGAGACATCATTGCCCGTTGGACAGTCTGGCTGGAGAGGCCTCGGTTCGGTGTGCGGACCGTGGAGGCCTTCCGGCCGGTGCTGATGCAGTGGCTAAAACGGCGGCACGGGGTGCTCTCCTTCCGACTGGTGCAGGTTTTGACGGGGCATGGATGCTTCGCCAAATACCTGCACACGGTCGTCAGGAGGGAGAGTACACCGTCCTGCCACCACTGCGATTGCGACGAGGACACGGCGCAGCATACGCTCGAGGTTTGTGCCGCTTGGGCATAGCAGCGTCGTGAACTCGTCGCAGTCATCGGTGCTGAACTGACGCTACCGATCATCGCCAGGGCGATGCTCGACAGCGTCAGGAACTGGGACGCGGTGGCAACCTTCTGCGAGGCAGTAGTCTCGCGGAAGGAGGCGGCGGAGCGTGTGCGCGAGGAGCGTCTCCTCGACGACGCGAGCCGCCGCCGGCGACTGGGGCGGCGTAGGCGCGATTACCTGCGCCTGATGCCGCCCTAGCCGAGGCCGCGGGTGACTGGATCGGGTAATTAGTCCGTCACCCGCCGAGAGGCCAACCGCGTGAGGAAAGACCGACATCCTACCCGAGGGAGGGACTTCGGTCGAGGAGGGAGGGAGGGAAGTTTACTCCTCAGGGGTATTCCGTCGGGCTGGCCACTGACGTCAAGTCACTCTGCTCCGGTGGTCGGCCCAACGATGAAGGCGACGTTATGGGTGGGTTACGGGTGTGCGTGCTTACGCCCCTCTGTCGTCCCGGACGGAGTGATGCGAGAAGTGCGCCGACCGTAACCCACCCCCAAAAAAAAAAATAAAAAAAAAGGCAAATGGAGTTACATCACGCGGTATGCGGGACAGGCAGGTTAGAATAGGATTTAATTTCCCCAGTACGCGTATTAATCCCTTTATTAATCTATTTTTACACCCATGGGCAATAAAAGGGGTGGAGAATTGTATTCTTACTCCGTCACCATACGAAGCAAGTCCGTTTTAAGTTATAGAAAAATGACTTTTAATTAGTTATACAGTGTATATATGTGTATATTTGAAACTGTAACTAGTATTCTACTTCCTAGTTATGTTATAAATGTGAACATTTTTGAAAATATTTGGTTGTTTGTTAATCTATCACACGTAAACGATTGAACAAATTTAAATGAAAGTTGGCACATAGATAGATCATTTCCTGAATTTACACACAGGATACTTTATCCAGGTAATGTGTTCTCTTAGGGTATTTTATCGATGCCACCGACGACAAAGACCGGTGGTCCACTCACATGGCATGAAGAGATATTTTTTTTTTTTTGTGTGTTAGTTGTTAGCCTCAGATGGCTATGACAACTTTACCCGGACTGTGGGTGAGCGCTGAGGGCTCTTAACCCGTAAATGAAGAGGTATATTGCGGGGCGGGGTTATAGGGTCACGCGCCGCTTCATCTGTCGCCCCGGACGGATTTAGCGGGGTATGATTTGACAATAGCTCGCCACCAATATAAAAAGAGTAATGATATAATTTTTTTAATAATTATTTGTACGTGGATGAAGCGGCGGGCAGAAGCTAGTTAATAATATTTCTGTATAAAAAAATAACGTTTTTGTATTACACAAGAAAACCCAATTTATTTGTAAATAATATGTCGACAATATGCGTTAAAGGAGCCGAGTGTATCACTCAAGTGTAGTGATGGGCAGCAACGTTAAAAATAATGTCGATAAATCGTACCGAAGATCAAAGCGGGAACAAATCGGTTGGGCGCGGTGATACCGATGTATGAAATTAATGGATACGGCATTCACGAGATATTTGAACGATAATATAGTTATGAAAATATGGACATCTAATATTAATAATCTTTCTTGTGGTGACGGAGTAAGAATACACCATCTCCTATCTTACCCTTAGGTGAACGTAAAAGACGGCCAAGGGATATTAAATGCACATAACATCTATGCAAGAGAAGAAAAATTCGAAACAAAACTTATAGGGTTTGTCCAACACGTCTGGCCAGCGTGGTATACTAAGTCAATTTCACTCTCCTTACGGAAGGTGCTCGAGCCCAGCAGTGGGACATATATGAGCTGAGATGAAAACTAAAAGTAATTTCTTTTTTAAAGACAACACTATGCATAAAGGAAATAATTCGTGTATTATGAGTGATTTTACAAACATTTTATGGAGAATGAATGGACACAAGTTACACACAGATTCAAATCAATAATTTGTGGGTCACACAAAGCGTTTTACTGTCTAGGAATCGATAGTTACGTTTGCTCGCTATCCTAACCATTACATCATCAGTCAGATTGCTTCGTTTCTATGGTTATATCTGTTTTTAGACTTTCTAGATAAATAAACTAATCTCATTGTCATCAATATTTATATTTGTCTACACAGATGGCTCAGTGGATAAGATACCACCATGTTGTGTCAATGTCGTGTTCGATCCCTACACAGGACAATATTATTTTGCCATTCACAAATTGTTATTCTGAGTCTGGGTGTCCAGACGTCGTAATGCTCAGTTCAAGCTTCATCTAAGTAAGGAGAAAAAAATTAATAATTATTTTGTTCAGATCAGTATCCTTATATTTTCACGAAATCTCGACGAGGAAAAGGTTGATAATTAGTTTTAATACTCTGTAAAAAAAAATATACCGCATTTATAGTCATCTACGTTTTTTCACTTCGATGGTTTTTCGTGATTTACTCTGAGCAGGGCGGGTGAGTGGCGACGAAGTGCGGGAGGGGGAGGGCGCACTCGACTAATAAAAAACACCCCGACGCCCTCGTGACTGATGCGACAATTAATTTAATCCCATTTCTCTACGTCTTTCAAGCCGTCAGGGTTGTCATCTTTAAAAAAAAATATGTGTTTTTAAGAATCCATTTTTCTTGAAATTATTTCTTTATTGATATATTTGGTCTGTTCGTTCTTGATATATCTGATCTGTCTATCAAATATCCAGAAATAAGATGTATAATTCTTTCCTCGTGGGAGATGTATGAGTGTGACCAACGTGGTGCTGCAGATTAGCCTCTCACTGTGGCCTATGCCTGAATAGTGTCGTACATGGTCTATAAATAAGAATAAAGAAGATGTGAATACCTTATTCACCACATTCTGTTTAATATTTTTGAAGTTATACTTCTTTATTATGAAAAAATTATGAAATTGAAACACACTGCACATCACTGTAACGCAAAAGCAACAGGTTGAAGTTGGCCGCAAATAAGATGCGCGCGTATCACTGTAACAAAAAAAAAGCTACCAACAAAATAGAAATAAAACCTCTTTCTAGTTTCTACATTCACAACACACGTTTTAGTTTCATACAAGTGCGAATTATATGTGCTAATAAATTATATTCAGTGGTGATTTAAATTGAATATTTTGATTAATATTATTTACTATTCGTAAATATTAGTGAAATGAATTATTATTTTTTTAGTATTTTTATTATTTTATTGTAATTAATTATTTGCATGTAATTAAAAACTATTTTTTAATGGTGCCAAAGAAGTATGTTTCATCAAAGAAGTAGGTATATACATCTAACACGCGTACATAACTACACACACCCATCTCTTTTCTTTTTGTATTTGTTTGTTTTATAAGCTTTCAAGCTTTATAAGAACAAATTTTGCATACATGTTATCAAATGTATATAGTATTACTGTTATCCTACTAAAAATATTCAAGCTAAAAGCATACTCCAATACGATTAGGAGTAATAAAGACATTTAGAAGTAGCTATCATCATCATCATCATCATAGCTCATACCTGTCCCACTGTTGGGCTCGGGCCTACTCCGTAATGGGAGGGAAATTAACCTACTATACCGCGCTGGTCACATGTGTTGGTATAGGGTTTTGTTTCTAGTTTTCCTTCTCTTGCATAGATGTTATATGCGTTTTAAATCCCTTAATCGTCTCTTACGAGCACCCACGGGTAAGATAGGGGGTGGTGAATTGTATTCTTACTCCGTCACCACACGGATAAGTACATACATATCATCACGCCATATCCCTTGCAGGGTAGGCAGAGAGAACAGAGTGCCAGAGAACTCTATCTCTGCATACTTCACTCGCTTCCTCAACATTCATAATTCTCTTCATACACGCTCGCCGGTTTCGGAGACTCTTGACTCCACCTTCCTTCAGTACATGACCGATCTGGTCTAGGTAGGTTAGTCTCGGTCTCCCTCGGTACCTACATCCTTCCACTTTCGCATTGTATATCTTCTTAACCAGGCGTTCGTTCGGCATTCTTTCCACATGTCCGAACCATCGGAGCATTCCCTTTCGCATCTTTACACCAATACTCTCTTTCATACCTACTCGCTCTCTTACGTCGTCGTTACGAATGCGGTCGGTCAGCCTAACTCCACAGATTTTCCGCAGAGATCGCATTTCGACCGCATTAATTTTACTATCATACTCTTTTCTACATACCCAACTCTCGCTTCCATACAGTAATGTTGGGACAAGCACTGCGTTATGTATTGCTACACGTGCCTTCTGGCTGAGGTGGTGGCTGCCGAAAAGTTGCCCCAACGCTCCGTTCACTCTATTTCCCGCATTCACTCTTCGCTCTATATCAGTGGTGTACCTTCCATCTCGGCTAAATCCACATCCAAGATATACAAATTCATCCACTTGCTCTAGTACATCATTACCTATTGTTACTCTTACATCTGTTCTGGTTTTATCTCTTTCAAAGACCATTATTTTGGTTTTGCTCACATTCACGCGTAGACCCCTTTTCTTACAATCTTCTGTCATTGTGTCGACTAGGGTTTGCAGGTCAGTCGCTGACTGTGCCAGCAGGACTGCATCATCTGCATAAAGCAGAGCAGTGACCACTGAGTCGCCCATCTGGACTCCCACATTCATATCGTTCAACCTTTGGAGACATTTATCCAGATATATGATAAACAGCCTGGCTGACAGAACGCACCCCTGCTTAACGCCGATATTGACGTCAAACCAAGGCGACATTCCATCATCCAGCCGCACACAGGCTCTACAGCCCATGTAACTGGACTGCACAGCCTGTAGCAGTTTACCGTTAATACCATACTCCGGTAAAATGTCCCAAAGTTCCTTTCGTACAACCGTGTCAAATGCTCTCTCCAGATCCACAAAACTGCAGAAAACCCTCTGACCTAGAGCCAGATGCTTCTCCACAATATTGCGCAGAGAGAACACTTGATCCATGCATCCCCTTCCACTCCTGAAACCTCCTTGTGTCTCACACAGTAAACCATCGGACACCATCCTCATTCTCCTTTCAATAACTTTTCCATACACTTTTGCTGCCAAACTGGTCAAGCTTATGGCTCTGTAATTTGCGCAGTCATAACGTGAACCCTTGTTTTTAAACAAAGGCACGATGACTGCGCTATTCCAGTCCCTGGGAACCATTCCCGAGCTCCAACATAAATTGAGGAGCAACAGGAACGCCTCCCAGACACAAGAGCCACCGAGCTTGATCATCTCGGCAGACACCATATCAATGCCCGCTGCCTTACCATTTTTCAAACTTCTTATCGCCCATTCAACTTCATCCATACTGATGCCATCGGAGGACGCCGTTGTCGAATGTTGATCTACTAAACCACATCCAACACCGGCGCCAACCGTAGCATCCGCATACATATCGCCAAAATATTCACTCCATCGGCTTAACACGTCTTGTGTTTGTGTAAGAATGTCTCCACCTTTAGACCTTATTTTATTCATTCTGAAGGCTGACCAACCACCCCGAGACTTCTTCACCTCCCTCCAAAAGAGTTTGGTGTTACCCTCGAAGTTTTTAGTCAGCCTATCTTCTGCACTCATACTTGCTCTATCACGTTTCTCTTTCACTAAGGCCTTGGTGTCATTCTTACATTGCCGATATATTTCTTTCTTCTGTTCAGTCATACTGTCATTCAGATTCAAAGAAGAGACATAGTCCAGCCACGCTTTCTTCTTTTGCTCTACGGAAGCTGCCACTTCCGCATCCCACCATGCATCACCATTTGTTTGTTTTTCACGGATAAGTAAAAGTAGCTATATAAGTATTCTATACAGTAATAAGTTAAATAGCCACTTAAAATTGTTTCTAAATTTTATGTTTTGTGGTTTACATAAAAACGTTTAGTAATTGTAAACGTTTCGCGTTAGCCACGTCGTCCATCCAAATTATATGAAAGTGAAACACAGCATATTGTTTTTGAGTTGACAGATGGAAATTTAAAAGTTATTTACATGTTAGATGTCGAGACATAGAAAAATATTAACAAAAATAACATACAAACTTCATTGTTACGTTGTGGCAGTATGCAACTGGCCTTGCATTTTTGGCATAAAATTCAACAGGTAGCAAAATGTGATTGCAAAGAGATTTTTTTTTATGTCTCACTTCTTTGATACAGAATTAGAAGAGGCGTATAGGTCTATCTCTCGCATCAACTTTTTCAAAGGCATTTCATCATTGCGAAAGGCATTTTTTTATAATAAAAAGTTGTGAAAAAATAACAATAAAAAATTAAATGATTTTCAATATAATTTTTCTTCATTATCATCTCTGCTCATATATGACATAGGTATAGCGTTTTGTTTCGAGTTTTCCTTCTCTTGCATAGATGTTATATGCGCTTCATATCCCTTACCTCCTCTACGATCACCCACGGGTGAGATAGGGGGTGATGAACTGTATTATTATTCCGTCACCACATGGATTTAGATCATTTATTCAATATTATATAAAAAAATGTGTTTTGTAACTATTATTATTTAAATTAAAATAGGCTCAGACTATAACGGGGCGGACACTATAATATTGCTTCATTAAATACCATTTTTACATATTCGGGGTGGGTATAATACTAAGATTAAATCTCTTTTACATCAATAAATATTTGATCTATCTGTCCAGCGATCAGACTATCGATGTCCGTTGTTTCGCCAATGGAAAATAATCCCATATTCGATTTGGACAGGCAGATTGTCTTCTGCAACTTCCAAGAGCCCAAAAGAGTGATGGTGCCTATTCTTGTCAGTTTATACGGCATTCTATATTGAAACCCGCTTTTACACTGAACGAATAAGTAATATATTTTTGCACATTTACCTTTTGTAATAATAAATGTACGCTAAAGAAAGAAATACAGAAATCTTAGATAAATATTCAAATATCAAATCATAATAGAGTTGCATTGAATGTGCAACTGTCATGTTCTCAGTAGTTGTCAATCAGCTGTCAGTTTGTCTGTCAGTTAAGAGGTCAGACGTCGCGGCGGACCGCTTGCTTCTATTACATTTCTTCAGTGAAAACGCAAATCGTTTCTGTAAGCAATGCCATTGTTTGTATTACTTGCCAAGGATGTTAGAAACTGAGCTGTTTTGACATTATCTGGATATAAATTAGTAGACTATAGTTATCGGTCTTCTAATTGTGTTATAAATATATCGACGCTAGAAAGTAATTATAAAATTAAAATTGTATACTAGAGTAGAATAAGCTTTTCATTTTAATAAAGAAAATAAAATAGTAGTAAAAAAAGAAATAAAAAAAGAAATGATATTTTTTTTTTATTGCTTATGGTGGCAAACGAGCAAGCAGCACACCTGATGGTAAGTGTCAGTGCTGCCTATGGATCTTTGCCAAGGGTATAGCTAGGCCGCTGCCTACCATTACAAAACCCAAAACCCACCCAGTTGGGCTGCCGGCTCTCTCGCTCACCGAACGAAACGCAATAGCACATTGCCATTACTCAGACGTCGATCCTCTGCGAGAGTGTGGTACTACCCCGGACGAACCGGCCCGCGGCTGTAGACAGAGAATTATCCACAGCGTGGTCCTACCACTATTAAATCTAGAATGAAAGAATCTAGAATGGTCGTTTATTTCATTTTTATTTTTTTGGGTTATTACACTTGTGATTTCTATAATTGATATTTGACTGCAAAGTCGTGCGTTCAGTTCCGACGTAGGATAATACTTCATGCAGTCCAAATAGTATGTATAAAAGAATATCTTGGTAAAACCAGTTGATATTTTGCTTAGTAATTTGACCATATTTATGCTTTGGAAAATGGTTATTAGTATCACGAAATTGGTTAATTGCGGTTGTTGACCACATTATAAATTCAAAATCTTATTTATATTGCAATGTGGTAGTGTAATAATAATTTAGGTAATATTTTTTTTATAATATAATTATTGTGGTTAAGAAAATGTGATTCGATTTATAATTTTCTGATATAGCAGGATACATAAAATTTTATTTAATAACTTATACAAGAAGAAATAAAATCTTTGAAATATATATTTTCTATGCTTTTACCATCTTTTTTTCATACTTTCCATACTATGCGAAGTTTGACAGCGTCAGGAATTGAGGCGCGGTTGCCGGCCTCTGCGAGGCAATCATCTAAAAGACCTTTCGATATCATCACGCCGGACGGAAAGGACGGCGTGGCGTGTGTCCAAACCATAGCCTGCAAAAAAGTCCTTTCCATAGCGGATTGTGAGACGAGAAAAGTGACAGACATATTATAAAAAATATGAATATGTATAAGGATATCTCACATCCGGTGTAGAGAGGTTTTATGTGTTTTCAAGAAATGAAAGAAATATCCAATTACTAAAATTTTGTATTTAACATATTTGGTTATTCATAAAAACTTGATTAAGAGCGAAAAATTGTGATGGGACATTCCATGTGTGACAATAATTTTTCGCTCGTAATCATGTTTTTATGATTTTTTTTATGAAAATGCTGCTGTGTGGTAGCGGCTACGAATACTACCAACCCTTACTTTGCTCGTGAATGTCGTAAAATATGACTAACAGCCTTACAACGACCTAGGCCCTACTCCATCTGATGCCGTTTGGTCAACAATTACATTCCCAAGGAGGGTTGACGTCTGGCAGGCAACTTTTACAATATGTACTATGAAAGAAGAGTACATATTGTATCGATCTAGGAGAATGATGAATCATGTTTTTATGAAAGAAATATAATTAGAATTTGAAGATAAATTTGACTACTGGCTTTAAGAATAATAGTAGGTCAGTTAGAAGGTTAATCAGTTCTTTAACTCAGATGGCGCCAGTTTGATTCTTCGCTTTACATTTTTTTTTTCATTATTTGCCTCTTTTTAAATATTTCGATATTTTCACTATTACATTTTTTTTTTAATTTAAATAACCCGTTCATATACTTATTATATTGATGAGATATAAATATTGATGGAATATTCATATCCGTTTATTATCTGAGATACAAAAAACGCTATAAAATGCATTTTATCTAGAAAAAAAAGCTACTACGGAAACGTGGATATTCAAAAAAAAAGTTTTTCTTTTTTTTCTAATAACGAAACACAATGCATTAAGGCAATCCTTGTAGTATAGGGAATATTACATACATTCAATATGACTGACACAGACTATACTTAGGTTTCAAACAACAATTTGTTCACAAGCTATTAAAATTGTGTAGTCATCAAACCTATATTACGATAATTCTGTATCATAATCATTATGTGCAATAAAAAGTATATAAATAAATAATGAAAATATTTTTATAATTCTAAAGTGACAACCCTATGAGGCGCTAGAAGCAGACATCAGCGGAGTAGGCGGCTATTAAACAAGACTAATTGAGCGATAAATTCACAAGACGAGAGGCCGATATAAAAACGAAACGAGAAACGTAGAAAAATCTTAGATGAAGGAATATTGAAAGCGGACCGCGCGAAATTGATTACTGTCAATTACTGGTCCAAGTGTCTATAGCAGATGTTAACTTGATTGTGTTAGCTGTACTGGCCGCTGATCGCTGATCGACGAATGTTTTGAATATTTATACTTGTTAGATGAATTGGCTCTGATTTGATTTTGATAGTTGAATTTGGTTTTTTTTTTTAATTTTTTAATTGAATATTTTATATGCTTGGTTCCTTTTAAGGCGATGGGGTTTTTTTGTCGGCGGTCTATGGAGTGGTCACGCCCCGCTAAATCCGTTCGGGGCGACAAAAGAAGCGGCGCACGACCCCATAGACCCGCCCTACAAGTACCTCTCCACGCCGTGCGAGCGGGCCACCGGAACCCGGTCTTTGTCTTCGGTGGCCACGGCGATGGGATAAGAATACAATTGTCGTTACCCGTTGTTACTTGAATCTAGAAGTCGTAAAAATCGGCTGAGGGTCTTATCAGGAGAGTGAGCAGTAATTCTCTACTGGGATATTTATAACACTAAGGTGTTAGCAGACACTGTAAGCAGTGCCAACCCGCCATTCATTAACGGTAGGTACACATCCAACAGTGGATGGTGAAAGGTTGAAATGATGATAATGATTATGATATATTGTTTTGTGATGGTTACTAATGCGATCTCTACGGAAAATCTGTGGAGTTAGGCTGATCGATCGTATTCGTAACGATGACGTAAGAGAGCGAGTAGGTATGAAAGAGAGTATTGGTGTAAAGATGCTAAAGGGAATGCTCCGATGATTCGGACATATGGAAAGAATGTCGAACGAACGTTTGGTTAAGAAGATATACAATGCGAAAGTGGAAGGATGTAGGTACCGGGGGAGACCGAGACTAACCTATCTAGACCAGATCGGTCATGTACTGAAGGAAGATGGAATCAAGAGTCTCCGAAACCGACGAGCGTGTATGAACAGAATTATGAATGTTGAGGAAGCGAGTGAAGTATGCAAGGATAGAGTTCTCTGGTACTCTATTCTCTCTGCCTACCCTGTAAAGAACATGGCGTGATGGTATGTATGTATGTTTGTACTAATGCTACTAGCCCTTACATTGCGTGGCTCACTGCAAGTAATCGCTTTTGGTTAATAATTACATTCCCCAGGACCCTCATTTACTTTAATCAGGTGGCTGATGACTATTGTCAAAACTTTTGCAATATGTAGGATGGAAGAAAGTACATATTGCGTCGACTCTAATTGGGATAAGAGTAGAGATGATAATAATGATTTTTAATTGGATATACATATATCGTGTGATGACGAAGTTATAATACAATAGTAACTATATAGACCTTCTTTTCTTATAGGTGATCGTAAAAAAAGACTAAAAGATGCGAGTAGATAATATAATAATGATAAAGAGTCCAGCTCTTTCACATTACTAAAAGCCTAAAGCCTAACCTACCACTTAATAAAGGAGATATCCTTACTAATATTATATATTATAAATGTGAAGGTTTGGAGAAGATGTTTGTATGTTAATCAATGACGCGTGTTTACGCGATATTGAACAGATTAGGATAATAATTGGTTATATCCTGGATGTACAGAAGGATATATTATAGCATTTTATGTGTTACATGCAATGGCCTTCTTTAAACAAGGTTTAAGAACAGCACTTTTTTACGGTAGTCAGTGGTCCACCTCTATTGCAAAGGTCAATGAGCGGTAGTAACACTTACCATCAGAGGTGCTGCTTGCTGCCACCATCTGAAATAAAATATACTTTTTATCCCGATAATGTATTCCCATGGTAAAATAGTTCAACTTTGAGAAAATTACTTTTTAACCGCGAGCAGAAGCTATTAATACATAAAAAAAGAAGCGGAATTTCTATCAACGTGACTTCAATTAAGAAAACATTCAAAAGTTAACACAACACAGTATATATTTCACACTATCGCTTTTAAAAAAAAAAATTACGAGCGTATAACTAAAATATATGGCACACTACACAAGCATCTAATTCCCTCGACACGCATTAAAATATCCGCTGCAACCGTCTTATTACACACGACGTTGAGTTATATTCATGAATAATAACACACTTTCATACTAACAAAACGCATTATACGGATCATTATGTACAGACGTTGGCGAAGCCGCAACAATGGCTTTTCAACCTCATTTTTGAATGAACATGACGGATTGCTAGCTGCTACGAACAAAAGCCGCCAACGTAAACATTCTGCACGATAATTTGTCAGCGAACTCAAATGAAACGATCCTAAAAAACATTATTAATAACATCCATTCGTGTTTCTGTTAGATAGATATACATTTTATTAAAAGTAAGCCGTCATTGGATGTGGTATTTAGCGATTGTGTTCTTTTTTTAGGTTCGTGATGATGAGACTCATGTGTCCGGGAGCCATGTCGATTAATAAAGTTTACAAGATGAAAGCAGTTGATTTGTTAGTCGCGTTGCGTTGTAGAAATAAAAAAAATAAAGTTGCTTTATACTTGGTGGGGTATTGATAAATGTAGAGTTACCATATTTCGTGATAAATGTAGAGTTACCATATTTCGTGATAAATGTAGAGTTACCATATTTCGTGATAAATGTAGAGTTACCATATTTCGTGATAAATGTAGAGTTACCATATTTCGTGATAAATGTAAAGTTACCATATTTCGTGATAAATGTAGAGTTACCATATTTCGCCGAAACTGTATACTGATATTTGAAATATTTTAACTAAATATTGATAAATTATTAACAAAATTTTAACAAATAAAAAAGTGTGTGTGTCAGCTCCGACGCACGACTGGAGTTTACTCCTTAAGCACGATTATCAAAACAGGCGCAAAAAAAGCTCATTTGACTAAAAATAACATATATATTTTTATTTATATTTATTAAAACTGTTCAGTGAAGTATTATCTCACGTCAGAAAGTGAAAGGTGCGCAGAATAGGTTGCGCACCAAAAACGTAACGAGGTCATTCGATCACTAGATTTTACTCTTCAAATTTTTCTCATACCGGGCGCCTTATATGATCGAATCGATTCTTAAGGAGTAAACTCCAAAAACTAATGATTAACAAAATTTGAAGTAAAAATCAAATTAAAATCTATGTAATCGAGATCAAGCAAATGATTATTAATGAGGATAAATAAAAAACTACTGGTCAAATCTTGTTGAAATTTAAATGAGACTTGTTATCTAGTAATTATTTTCCTAATAGCTTTCAAATATATAAAAAGATCTAAGATTGAGAACTTCCTTCTGTTTTTGAAGTCTGTTAATAATATTTTTTGGGCCTTAAATATAGTGAGTATTTATAAAACCCGATTACGAAGAGTAGTTAAATATAGTAAAGAAACAGGTAATAATATCCATTTCGTTCTTTACACTAATGTTGAATAAAAATCATTATTGCTAATTGATAATACGCACTGAATGAATGAAGTTAATCGAATAGAAGATGGTCGGGTCATATACTCAAAACCTTTTCGTCGGATTTAGTATGGATAATAGGTACTTATAAAAGAGATGGAATAACATCTTAAAAATTATAAAACACTTAATATATCAAAGCACACAATAATTAAAATAACATAAAATAAAACTATTACAACTAGTTATTAAATTTATAACTGTTATAAAATATAGTTGTATAAAATTTCAACCAACAATAAAACGTTATACTAATAACTGGTTGTCAACAAACAAAAGAATATACAAATCTAAAATTGTTAAGAAGCATTGTGTAGACAGTAATAATTGTCTCCCTACACGACTGAATGAAATATACTGCGTGCAACTAATAGGAGGGACGGGCGTTAAGGAGCACATAAATTAGACGATGTTGTGACGTTACGGGCGCACCGGCCATCTGTTTGTCGATATGTCATGGTACAACACTAACGTATTCATATAGAGATGTTCATATCACTGTTAGAGATAATCTTACTAATATTAATAAATGGGAACGTTTATGAAGATATTTCGATACTTGGATGTTTGTAACTCAATAACGTTTAAATTACTAAACAGATTTAGATGAAAATTGGTATACAGATAGACCATTTCCTTGATTAGATCACAGGACATTTTTTATACAGACAATGTGTTCCCTTTTTTTTGGCAGTCTCTGATCTGGAGGCACGCTGTAACTGTTGTCTGGTAGATGGCATGTCTCCCATAAAGGCGACAAAATGAGATAATTTGATTGTCAATGACAGCTCGCTGTCTAAATGTTAATATGATGGGAACGGATTGCCAGTATTTGTGGGTTCGAGTCTAATGTGACAACCATTTTTTTAACAAACAAGTTTCTATAAATCTATGGAATATTGATAATTAAATATACTTGAATATTTATAATAACTTGATTACGAGCGACAAACCCATGTGTAACAACCCATGTGTACAATAATTTCTCGCTCGTAATAAAGTTTTTATAAATAATAAAGCATATTAAATGTTAAATTTCAGTAATTTTAATTAAATATATATATAGAATTTAGATATACAGTACGTACCCCCACTTGCTTTTGCTGTGTAATTATTGTAAATGACAACTAAGGGATGCAAGCAGATAATATCATTAGAAGACGAGAAATGCTCGAATTAGACTCTTTAGCAACATATCGAACCGTCTTGGTATAGCTAGTCAATTTCCATATCACTGTAGATGACGTTCGAATCTAGCAGCGAGGCGTATATGAGTCGAGAAAAATTGAATTAATGTTTAATTACCTAATTGTTTTTTGTCCTTATTTTCTTAATGTCTTATTGCTTTTGAATAAGAAATTTGTCAACGAATTCGCGTCACAATTTAATATTTCATGTGATAATTTAGGTGAATTGGATGTTATGAGTTTTTACTTTGAGTCGGTTTATAAATATTAAATAAATTAAGTGCGATATGAAAAATTTCTTTGAACGCTAATAAATATATATGATTTGTTATAATGTTGATATTACGCTCATAATAATTTGTAAAAGTGTTTTTTATAAATATGTTGGAATAAAATACGGTTGGTATTTTATAATTTCGTTTGTATTTTCAGTCTTACAAAATAAAATCGTTATTTTACAAAATGGTCGTGTCGTCGTAAGCGCCATTAGTACGTCTACCTTTGTCTCTCTCGTTCGTCCATTTATTCTATCTCACTCACTCCTTGCAATTCGTTTCACCTCACAATCCTCCAAATATATAAAATAGTTTATGTATTAAAGTTTAATATATAAATAATATATATCTACATTCTCAAGTATTTCTTAAGTGGTTTAGGAAACCAGATTTTAGACCAGGATTTCCATTACATCTTCATTATTATTATCCTGCTCTTGTCTCAATTATTTGTGGTAGAAGCAATATGTATTCTTCTTCCATCGTACATATTGCAAAAGTTATTGGCAATAGTTTTACGATCGGTCGGCATGACTTCAACTCTCTTTGGGAATGTAATTGTTGACCTGACGGCATCAGGTGGAGTTGCCCCAGCTTTTTCGTGTTCTTATACGTCGTCTTTTACGTATGTTTAGCCGCTATCATACACCAATTTATATTAGAACTTAAAATGTTTTTCACTTTCATGCTTTCTCATCATATTTTCAAATTAGTTAAAAGACATGTCGATCCTTGTTAAAAGTTCATTCATTTTAGTAAATTCGTTTTTTTGTCAGTTATAATCTATTCAATGTATACCTATGTCTAGGTTCCTAGGCTGACAATAGGTATGACTTGGTATTTTATTTAGGGATTTTATTTTCTTGCAGGTGCACTATTTTTTAGTTATCTTTTGCAATACTCACGTGGAACGACCTATCCTTATGGTAGCATAATATACTTTTATGTCATGACGACATTGAGGGATAAAATCTATGAATGATATTAAACATTGACGGCTTAGCGGTGTTAGTAGCACTTACTGAACGTCGAGGGTGGACAATACTTATACAAATGACTATTTTAAGTCTGGATGAATATTTGTAAGCACCAGATAATTATTTGTTGTTCAACGCAGGATGTCCTCTTTCTAAAATAACAAAAAAAAAATGTCACATTGAAATATAAGAAATTTCCTAGTTGTTATTTTTCTTTAAATAAGGCGTATTAACAGCTCAGTGTAAATGTATTTAGTTACGAGAAAGTATAAGTATTATTTTTGATCTTTGAGCCCCATGCGATGACGGCAAGCAACATTTGTTCGTGAAGCCAATGTGTTAGTTTTTTTTAATTTCTTAATTGCCCCATATATTTTAATGACAGTTAAGCCGCGGTTAGACAACGCGTATTGATGTTGAATGCACGTTCATTTGATGGTTATAAAACATATAAGTTAGAATGAAAAAAACTTATTTCATTTTTATATATGAAAGGCGTTGAACTAACTGCTATGATACTGGCTCTCTAAGGCATAACGCACTTAGTTCATATACGCCCCATTGTTAATCTCAAATATTCTCCAGAGTAGGAGGGAAATTGATCTACCATGATGACTTGGTACATGATTTTATATTGACCTTTTCTTCTCTTACATCGTCTCATCTCATCATCAACTCAACTCATATATGTCCTACTATTGGGCTCGAGCAGCCTCCATAATGGGAGAGAAATTGACTTACTATACCACGCTGGTCAGACAAGTAAGAATACAATTCACCACCCCCTATTGTACTCGTGGATGATCGTAAGTGACGGCTATACGCATATAACATCTATGCAAGAGAAGGAAAACTTGAAGCAAAACGCTATATTATAGGGTGTACCTAGCCGGGGTACTATCCCAGAAACCTCCACGCGGTGTACCCTGGGTGCGGGCGGCGGTCCCCAGTTCTTCTGTTGTACTGTCGTCCGTAGCGAATATCTGCGCGATTGCGCTCCTTACTCTACTACAGTCGTAGTAGAGGTTATAGGACGCGAAATATCGGGACGGGCTCAGTCACTCATTCATTTGAGGGCTGGGCAGGCACTTGCCACCGCCCACACATCGTAAACCTGATTCTTTGCTTGTCTTAGCTTCAGGAGCGAGGGTCTTGGCTTAACCGCCCGGACCGCGAGGAAGACAACCTCTATAAAGAGTCCGAAGTAACATTCGGACTCGGAAATCACCCAGAATCTTAAGTTCTGGCGTGCGGCGAGAAGATGCATGGCAGATGGGTTGTTCTGTTCTTAGCACGCTCCAGCCAGGGTACCGGCTGCCCCCCTGGTTGGTAAATGTAGGCTTGCCCGGGTAAAGGGATCTCTGCCCGGGTCGACGTATTGTATCTCCCATAATCGTGGGATCAATAATGGATACGCAAAAATTAAAAATAAATAACGACGGGGATCGTAGCGATCTTCACCCCAAGGCCCGGTTAAGCCGATCAAAAACTGACCTAAACGACGCCTCGTCCTCAGGACTTGAGGCGTCCGCCGAGGGCCCGGCACAAATCGTGGAAGCCCAAAAAGTGAAGCGGAAGTCGCCCAGGAAGAGCCGGGGGCAGGCTTCCAGCTACAAGAGGAGGATGGAGGAGCGGCGTGCGCGGAGAGAGGCTGCCGCCGCTGAAAAGGAGGATGGTGGCAGAAATGCTGCAGAGCCGTCTACGGACGAGGGCGACAGTGACGTCGCAGAGCCGTCCGTGGATGAGGGCAGCAGATCTGCTGCTAAGATGGACGAGGGCGGTGTATCCGCAGGGCCGTCCAGAGGAGAAAGCGGGTCGGACGCTAAAGCCCCCGCTAAGTCGTCGCCGCGTCCTGTGGCGACGGCTGAGAAGACCAGGGAGGAGGCCCTCCCCTCGCAGGTGCGAAAGCGCCCCCTGAGCAAGGGAGGCAGCTCGGGCGCCGACTCCGAGGGGAGCGGGACCATCATGCCTCCACCGAAGGTGCCGGCTTCTCGCAGGGGGCGAGGGGCCGCAGTAGCAGGAAGAAGGTCGGCGACCCCTCGGCGTGAGGTGGCGCCTGCTGCGAGCGACGGCCCCCTGGACCTGCAGGCTGAAAATGCCCGCCTTAGTGGCGAGGTCTCAGGCCTGCGGGACCTGAACCGCCAGTTGGAGTCCGAGCTGGAGTCGGTGCGTCGGGTAAACCGCATGTTGGCCAAAGACATGGCCGACCTGCGGGCCCAGATGGCGCAGTTCCTACCGCCTGCGCCAAAGCCGTCGGCCAAGGCGCGCAAAACAGCTGCCGCGGTGAAACCCGTCCCTGCGGCGAGGAGGACGCCCCCCGCTGCGGAGGGCACGCCGCCGGCTGAAGCCGTCACGGCCACCGAGCCGACACCTGTCCCGGTAGCGAGGAGGACGACTCGCGCCACGGCGACGAAGTCGCCAAGCGTCTCGGAGCGGGCCCCGGTGGAGGCTCAACTGGAGGCGTCGACCCCGCTGCCGACCCCGATGCCAACCCCTGCGGTGGGAGGATTGCCGGATGAGTCCCTGCGCGCGATAATCGACGCAGTGGGCAAAATTGTCGATGCGCGCTTCGCCGTTCTGGAGGCAAGGCTGCCTCCAGAACCACGTGTCCGGCCGCCGCTTGCCGCAGATAAGCGGCCACATACGGCACCAGCCCCCGCCCCGCTGCCTTGTCAAGGTGGCCGCGTGGGGAGCTACGCCGCGGCCGCGGCCGGGCCTAAGCCCAAAGGCCCCGGCCCCGCTCCGAAGGGACCTGCCCTGAGGAGGAAGACGGCGCCGGCTGCTGCCGGACCGCTGAAGCCGCCCGCAACGAAACCGCCGGCGACGACCAGCGAGGCTACGACGAGGCCTTCCGCGTCTGGCACGACTGCCGTACCCGAAGAGGGTTGGCAGGTGGCCGAGCGCGATAGAAGGAGTCGTGGCCAAAGAAGGAGAGCGGAGGCCAAGCGCGCCGCTGAGGTCTCCGCTCCCAAGGCAGGAGCTGGCGACAAAAAGAAGAGGTCGCGCAAGGGGCTCAAGCCGCCAAAGACAGCCGCAGTGGTGATCACTGTGCTGCCTGAGGCGGCCGAGAAGGGCCTCAACTACGAGGCCGTCTTGAGGAAGGCCCGGCGGGAGCTAGACGTCTCCGATATTGGAGGCGTCGAAGCCAGGACCCGCAAGGCCCGGACGGGGGCTCGAATCCTCGAGTTCCCAGGGGCCGAGGGCGCCAAGACGGCTGACAGCGTAGCTGAGAAGCTGCGAGGTCTGTTCGCCGAGGAGGGTGGCATCAGGATCGCCAGGCCCGTCAAGTGCGCCGAAATGCGCATTTCGGGTCTGGACGACTCCGTGACGGTGGAAGACATCCGGGAGGCTATTGCCTCGAAAACCGGGTGTCCCATAGACACCGTCCGGGTCGGTGCCATTCGTCCCGGTCCGGGTGGCGTAGGTGCTGCCTGGGCGCAGTGCCCGGTGGAGTCGGTCAGGCAACTGGCCGGCTCAGGCAGGCTCCTCGTGGGCTGGAGCTCGGCGCGGGTAACCGTGCTTGAGCACCGGCCTGCGAGGTGCTATAAGTGCATGGCGGTCGGACACACTCGACCGACGTGCACCAATTGCTTCGACTGCGGCGGATTGTGTTTCCGCTGCGGTCAGACCGGGCACGTGGCGGCATCTTGCGCCGCCCCGCCCCACTGCCCCGCGTGTGCGGCGGGCAATAAGCCCGCCAAGCACCGCATGGGTTCTGGGGCGTGCAGACCTCCTGCTTCGGCCCCAAAGGGTCGGGGCGGCCTTTCGACCACGGCCGCTCCCGCTCCTAGCGCGGCCCGATCGCCCACTGGCGAGGCGGAGGTGATGGATACGGCCCACTAATGGCTGCAGAATCCATTCACCTCCTGCAGGCCAACACCAACCACTCCGCCGGAGCGCAGGATCTCCTCCTGCAATCCATGGCGGAGTGGTCGATTGGTGCAGCCGTAGTCGCGGAACCGTACGTCGTGCCTGATCGCCCCAATTGGGTGGTCAGCCGAAACGGAACTGCGGCAATCGTCGTCTCAACGCAGCGGCACTGCCCGTCCTTATCCCTTTTGGATAGGGGCGAGGAATTTGTCGCTGCGGAATGGGGAGGGGTCACACTCTACAGTGTTTACCTCTCCCCTAACAGGAGAATGGACGATTTCAGGGCCTCCCTCACCACCTTGGAGGCTTCGATACGGCGACTGGCACCGGGCCTCGTCCTGGTCCTGGGGGACTTCAACGCCAAATCCACGGCGTGGGGGTCCCCTATGACGGACGACCGCGGGCGGGCGGTCGTTGAGTGGGCGGCTTCACTGGGCCTCTGTGTTGTTAACAGGGGCTCAGTGATCACGTGTGTGCGGCAGCAGGGCGGGTCGATAGTGGACTTGTCGTTCGCTAGCCCCGCTGTCGCGCCACGGGTGAGGAACTGGAGTGTCCTGGAGGAGGCGGAGACCCTGTCGGACCACCGGTACATCCGGATGGAGGTCTCCCCCCGGGAACCCGGTAGGGGTCACAGGGCGGACGGAGCTCCCGCGTTTCCGCGGTGGGCTGTGGGTCGTCTTGATAGGGACCTACTGGCGGAGGCGGCCATCGTTCACACGTGGCTGTCCTCACCGCCCCCAGCGGACGGAGTGGACGCTGAGGCTGTCCGCATCCGCAGTGCGTTAACGCAGATCTGCGATGCGGCCATGCCCAGGGTGCGGCGTCTACCTCCGAGGCAGGGGGTCTACTGGTGGTCCCCAAGACTGGCGGACCTTCGCGCGGCGTGTATCAGTGCCCGAAGGTCCTACACCCGCAGCCGGCGGCGTCACCGCGACGCTGAGCGGGAGGGCCAGCTGTACGAGGCGTACCGCAGTGCGCGGACTGCCTTTCGGCTGGCCATCCGAGCCGCCAAGGATGCGAGTTGGCAGGAGATGTTGGACGGTCTCGACCGTGACCCCTGGGGTCGCCCGTATCGCGCGTCGCTGAACAAGCTTCGCGCGCAGGGCCCCCCCCTCACCGAGACCCTCCAGCCCGACTTCCTCTGCAGGGTGATCGAGGAGCTATTTCCACGGCAGTCGGGACACACGCCCCCGGTCATGGCTTCGCCAGATCACGACCGGGAGGCCGACGACGAGAGTGTTCCACCCGTGACGGAGTCGGAAGTGGGGGCGGCAGTAGCGCGGATTCGCTCCGCCACCACGGCCCCCGGCCCGGACGGAATACCAGTCCGGGTCTTGACGTCGCTCCTCGAGCACTTCGAGCCTCGCCTCAGGCAACTGTTCAACGCCTGTCTGACGTCTGGACGGTTCCCTGAGTGCTGGAAGGAGGGGAGGTTGGTTCTCCTGCCAAAGCCGGGACGGCCCCCGGATTTGCCGTCGGCCTACAGGCCCATCGTGCTTCTCGACGATGTGGGTAAGCTGCTGGAGCGTGTCCTCGCTGCCCGCATCGTCCGACACTTGGAGGAGGTGGGGCCCGATCTGTCGGACGCTCAATATGGGTTTAGGAGGGGGCGTTCGACCATCGGGGCCCTGCTACGCCTGAGGCAAACGGCCGCGGAGGCTGTCGCCGGCAAGGGAGTGCTGTTGGCGGTGTCGTTGGACATCGCCAACGCATTCAATAGTCTGCCATTCAGCTGCATCAGGGAGGCGCTACGGTTCCATGGAGTGCCCCTGTACCTCAGGCGGCTGGTGGCAGACTATTTGGAGGGGCACAGTATCCTCTGCGCGGGTCCCGCAGGGGACATTGTGCGGACGCCCATGTCGTGCGGTGTTCCACAGGGGTCGGTTCTGGGGCCGACTCTGTGGGACATCGGGTACGACTGGGCGTTGAGAGGGAGTCTCCCCCCCGGGCTGAGCTTGGTGTGCTATGCTGACGACACGCTCGTCACAGCCCGGGGCAGGACACTCGAAGAGGCGGCGAGCCTGGCCACTCTCGGCACCGAGGAGATGGTCAGGCGAATCGAGGCGCTGGGGCTCAGGGTGGCCTTAAATAAGACGGAGGCCCTATTATTCCATGGGCCACGCGTAAGGCTGCCAACCGGCGTCTCGTTAGTCGTCAACTCCATCCAGATCAACATCCAGGCCCATATGAAGTACTTGGGTCTGGTGCTCGACGGGCGATGGTGGTTCCGGGAGCATTTCCGACAGATTGCTCCCCGGCTGGTCGGCGCGGCGTCCGCCCTTTCTCGGCTCATGCCGAATGTGGGCGGACCCAGTTTCGAGGGCCGACGGCTGTATGCGGGGGTCATCCGCTCGATGGCCATGTACGGCGCACCCGTGTGGGCGAGGGCTCTGAACGCCCAGCTCAGGGCGGTTCTGTGGAGGCCACAGAGAGCCATGGCGGTCAGAGCCATTCGCGGGTACCGCACGGTGTCGACAGAGGCGGCGTGCCTATTGGCCGGGACACCCCCGTGGGACCTAGAGGCGGAGATGCTCTCCAACCTCTACCGGCGGGTTACCTCAGTGCGCGAGGAGGGTGGCTCCCCATCGTTGAGCGAGATAGCCACCTGGCGTGAGGACGCCCGCCGAGACGTCATCGCCCGTTGGGTTACGCGGCTGGAGAGGCCTAGACACGGTATCGTGACCGTCGAGGCCTTTCGGCCCGTATTGATGAAATGGATGGAGCGGCGGCACGGGGTCCTCACCTTCCGACTGGTGCAGGTGTTGACGGGGCACGGGTGCTTCGGGAAATACCTGCACACGGTCGTGTACAGGGAGTGGACTCCAGGCTGCCATCATTGCAGTAGTGGCGAGGACACGGCGCAACATACGCTCGAGGAATGCTCGGGCTGGGACGGGCAGCGCCGTGACCTCGTCGCTATTATCGGTGCCGACCTGGCGCTGCCGGCTGTCGCGAGGGCGATGGTCGACAGCGTCAGGAATTGGGACGCGGTCGCCGCCTTCTGCGAGGCTGTCATCTCGCGGAAGGAGGCGGCGGAACGAGTCAGGGAGGACTCCCGCGACCCGGGCCGCCGCCAGCGGCCGGGGCGGCGCAGGCGCGAATACCTGCGCCTGATGCCGCCCTAACCCAGGCCTCGGGTGATCGGACCGGGGAATTGTCCGGTCACCCGACGCGAGGCCACCGCGTGAGGGCGACGCCCCGACGGCGAAATCTGTCGGGGCGCCGACGAGAGGAACCCGCGAGGGTAAACCGCCGAGCGGACCACCGAAGACAAAGATCGGGTACCGGTGGTCCGCTCGCACGGCGAAGAGAGAGGATTTTACGGTGGGTCTATGGGGTCACGCGCCGCCTTCTCCGTCACCCCGGACCGATTCGGCGGGGCGAGACGCACCCATAGCCTACCAATAAAAAAAAAAAAAAAAAAAAAAAAAAAAAAAGGGTGTACCTAGCCTATAATATAACCCACCCACGAGTACGATAGGGGGGTGGTGAATTGTATTCTTATTCCGTCACCACACGGAAAGATCATCTCTTGCATATATGTTATATACCTATTATATTCCTTAGTCGTCTTTTACGATGCTTGCAGGCAAGAAATGGAACGGCGAATTGTATTCTTATTCGCACTTCGTCAAAATAGGGTAAATTAAATAGTACCTAGATTTAATAAATCAAATTACAACCAGTTAAAATTTGTTCGGTTAATTTTATTGGTTCTTAGAATAACTATCTAAAAGTATAAAATGTCTCGGTCGAAATGTTCGTGGCAAAACTAATTAAGCTTGCAGAAATTAAATATATCTGGTAGTTTTCTTCACGCTTCTTAATTGCGGATGTAACAGATTAAATAATTTACGGCAAACGGTGCTAATTTGCTGATTAAAGTCATTTATTTTAGAGCTTAATTAATTTAAACGGATATTACTTGATTCATTTAAAATTAATGTATTTATTTTATTATTATTTTTTTGTTGTAATAGTTACAAATTTTTGACATTTTATAACTTTTTCGGATATATACATATACTATCTAAATCTTCTTAAGGCATATAAAAAGATATTCAAAATTTCTTAAGCCAGATAGATAAAATTTCTAGATCTTCTTAAGCCACATACATAGGCTTTCTAGATCTTCTTAAGTCATATACATAGGCTTTCTAGATCTTCTTAAGTCATAGATATAGATTTTTTAAATCTTGTTAAGCCATATATACATAGACTTTCTAGATTTTCTTAAGACATATTTGTTTCAATGTTAAACTTAAACTACTTGCATATTTTGTATTTTTTGAAAAAACAATAGACTGAAATAAGAAATAATGTTTGTATTATAAGGGATATATACAATTAAAGGGTATACGTATACGTATCACGTACTGAAGGAAGGTGGAGTCAAGAGTCTCCGAAACCTGCGAGCGTGTATGAAGAGAGTTATGAATGTTGAGGAAGCGAGTGAAGTATGCAAAGATAGAGTTCTCTGGCACTCTGTTCTCTCTGCCTACCCTGCAAGGGATATGGCGTGATGATATGTATGTATGTATGTAAAGGGTACAAATTACATCCAGATTCTAAGCAAATATTTGTAGGTCCAAAAAAGCATAATTCAGGGTGGCAATCGGAATCATGACTCATGATGAATCATGATTTTGAGATCTAATCTATACCACATCGAATAGCGGATTTGGAATTGACATTATAATTTCGATAAATACATCATTACGGAATCATATTTTTTACCTTATGGACCACCACCCACCACGGAAAGGAGATCCACTACTTTCAATCAGCAGTGGGCAAATAACACAACTGTAGGGAATTCGAAATGAAGTCAACTAGCCTGACTATAATATATTAGTTAATTGCCCTCTCATTGCGGCAGAGTCTCGAGTCCTGCAGAGGGAGGTTTATAAAATGAATTTATTGTCATAGAGAGCTAAAGTGCCGTTGATAAATATACCTGTAATAGGATTAAGATTTGAGGATTAGAATATTTTTACCTGTTAAAAATAAAATATCTAGTTATATTTCTTATTATACTGGCTGATCCAATGGAGCTTTTTTTCTATTATGGGTATGATGATAGCTATCCAATAGTGAAAGATATCTGCTTATCGGAAGTGTTAAGAAAGTTTTTCTTAGTACAATTTGTCTTGAAAAAATAAACTATTACCACCAGACAAACACCATATAGGAAGACCGTATTTAAATTGAGACAATGACATCAAAAAATTGCGAAACCTAAATGGCAAGAAATAGCTTAGAATCGATGCAGATTTTAGAGAAGGCCTTTTTCTGACAGGGTTCCTGCTACAAGATATGTAATTATGCAAGTATTATCACTAGTAATAAAAAGCTTTATTTACTACTAGCTTCTGCACGTGGCTTCGCCCGCGTAATAGGTTACTTTCCTAAATTTTTCATCCCCTATTTTTATTTTACCCCTTAGGGGATTTTTTTACAAAATATTAATGTCATATTTATTTATATTTAATCAATAGCCTAAAAATAAGTTTCAAACTTCGTGCTTTAAAACTGACGATACTTCCTTACCACTTTTCATCCGCCTTTACAACCCTTTTTTGCATTAAAAAGTAGCTTATGTCCTTTATCCGGCTCTAGACCATCTGTGTACCATATTTCATTTAGATCGCTTCAGTAGTTTTGACGTGAAAGAGCGACAGACATACAGGGTTAATTTCGCATTTATAATATTAGTAAGGATTATTATTGTCATTTAAATAAATATCAGAATTAATTCAAGCGGTATTATCTAGGTGGTCTAAATAAACGTTGGTATTAGGTTGACCATAAAGTTCCAATGTAAAGAGATATCATAAAATCCACCCAAATTATATTGACAGCATAAATTGCTGTCAGCTTTAAAAATCTCGTAACAATAAACAACTTACTTTATAGTGTACTCAAGTATAAATAAAGACTTCGTCACGTAAAAACCCACATGCGAGACACTTTGTTATTGTCGGGTGATCTAAGAAATAGTGGATTAGTAATATTATATACAATTTGTTACGCAGTTTCCAGATTGTTTATTTTGAACGTTAGGGTCGATAAATTATGTTTTTATTGCGTGTTAGCTTCATAACCTTGGTTATGAATGTCTCTTTTTTATGTATAAAGTGTGGTCATCGTGTGTCAGATTGGAGAGTTTGTTGACAATTTATTGCGATTTCTTTTATCGGTAACTATTTTATATTAATATGTCGTGATTAGTTAGATTTATTTGTCTCTTATTTATGTTAAATGGTTCATTTAATATTTTATATAGTCTCATAAAACATATAGAAATAGTTATAACTTAATTATTTAAATTTTCTGTTTATATAATCCATATAGTAACGATATATTCCCTTCAACAATCTTAATATAAACTTTCTTTACAATTTCTCATAACTATTTTTTTTTTAAAGACCCCTCCGCGGGGGACTTTACAAACATGCAATTAACGCAGACAAATTACACCCAGACTCAGAACAATACTTTGTGGATCGCACAAAGTATTGTCCTGCGTGGGAATCGAACCCACGGCACTGGCACGGAAGGTCGGTATCTTAACCACTACGCCATCTGTGCAGTCATTGTGTCTGTATTTTTGATAATATATATAGTCAAGTAGACTTTTACTTATTCAGTGACGATATAAAACCTATCCAAATTCAAAGTTTATCCATTTTGAATTAATCTACAAAATGAATTTGAATTTTTTAAATAGAATTATATTACACCGAATACCTATTAAATACAAATAACTACGACGAAGGTGAAAATACGTGTAAAAATTTCCGTGCCACACGGCTTAACATAAAAGTCATGCACGCAAGTTATAAATATCTAAATCCCTAGTTAAAATACTTTCTACGTTTCGAAGTTTCACTTTAATAATCTGTGTAAGTGTTCCAGTAGACGTGAGATATAAAGCAAGACGAAAATAGAACGACCACCTCTACAATTAGACCACAACAAATCACCAATCCATTAACAATGTGAGAGACAAGACAAACGACTTGTCAGCAATGAGGTAACAATTATCTCGGGGAACAACTTCCCGGGGTGTCCCGGAGGACGACCCTTCCCGGGATGAGAATGATAGTCACCCTACTAGATCGATGACGCTTCGATGAAAAATGTTACATAGTTTTAGTTTGAGTTGTATATGTGGATAGGAAATATATATTTATAGGTATTATATATTGTGTTTTTGTTTTAATAGAATAAATATGCGACTGCTGATCATGAGTATCCATGTTCAAATCTCAGGGCGGGCAAAAATTTCCCGTATACAAAGTAGAGCTAATGGAGAAAAATCCTATTATTTAGGTCTTCAGATTATTATTTCAGCTCATATATATGCTGCTGTTGGGCTCGAGTCTCCTCCACTATACAATACCACGCTGGTCAGATGTCTTGGTATTGGGTTTTCTTTCAAGTTTTCCTTCTCTTGCATAGATGTTATATGCGTTTTATATCCCTTAGTCGTCTCTGATAATCACCCACGGGTAGAATAGAGGGTGGTGAATTGTATTATCACTCCGTCACCACATGGAAAACGGGTCTTCAGATATATATAAGAATTTGGAGGAGTTACTTGTTGCTCAATATTTTGATTTTCTGAACTTTCCAACATTTCGGCGTTAATGATCCACAGCCTCCCATGACCATGAATGTTGAAAAGTGATGTTATTAACACGTATCCGCATAAAAATCAATAGTGCTACTAATTAATGACATTGGTTGTCATGTTGATAATTAACAGTCTACGTCATATAGACACATTGTCATAGTGCAGTCATCATTATCAATTTAAAATGAAACATTAAATGTCACCTTCCTGTCATTCACGAATCAACAAAAATAATTAATGAACCATCTAATGAATACGTACAGCTAGTAAAACAAGTTCTCTTTTTTTATTGCTTATGGTAGCAAATGAGCAAGCAGCTTATGCGTCACTGCTGCCCATAGACCTTTGCTATATCAAGGGTATAGCTAGACCGCTGCCTACCATTACAAACCCCAAATCCACCCAGTTGGGCTCTCTCGTTTTAGGTGAATTTTTTATTGCTTTAAGTGGCCAATATGCCCTGGTGACGACGGGATTAAAATTCAATTGTCGCCCCTTAATTATCTGTATAAGTTATAAAAATAAGCTAAGGGTCTAGAAAAATGGACAATGACTCTCACTCGGGAAATATATAATCTGCCAAGTGTGATTATTACGGCATTGACCTCTCATTTAAAGGGACTACATTCAGCATTGGATGTTGAAAAGCTGATTGATAAATGATGAGTGGCAGACGAATAGCCAGTCCAATTGATATTAAATCCTAATCACGAATTTCAATAATACCAGTAACGCATCCAGGATGCTGTCAAAGTTATACCATCCATCTTTTGCGTTGGAGGTTGAAAATTGATAGAATTATATTCCATAAGGTAAAAACCCATTGTGTCCATTCTTTTAATGATTCCTCAGATCGCTTTTACAAATTTCACTTAGAAGTAAGAATTTTTAATATACATTATTCTTAATTGGTTTCCATACTAGAAAATATGAACTTTTTGTGCACCTTTAAATGCTGTAAATTATTTGAAACGTAAACATTCCATCCATCCATCCATCAGCCCATAAACGTCCACTGTTGGACATAGGCCTTCCCACGAGAATGTCATTTTCAACAGTCTTTATTTGCGTCCATATTTTTTGGTGGGATTAATACCATAATCGCCATTGGCGGATTGGCGATCGCAAACATTGCTTTTCTATAAAAGTCACTAAGTAATTTTTTTTGGAAGTATTCATGAATACCAAATGTATATAAAATAAATTAAATTTCATATTAATATAGACTGCGTCTCGTAAAATATTGTCGGTTATTTTTTCTGCAGTTCTTACTCGAACTCCCCGGGGTAGAGTTAAACTTGATTTATACGACTCATTTCCGTTCTACACGGTTGTTGGCCAATGGGGATGAATTAACCAACGTTTCATATGCTCTTACAAATTAATGAACTTTTCTTAAAAAATGTATGAGTGTTAATGTAATTCTTCTATGTGGTTGTAAGTACACATACTACATACTAAAGGGCTGGAACGATTGTGATGAAATTTTTGAGGCGTTTCAAGTGGTTTCGAGTATTGTTTAGATTAGCTATTAGACTCACTAAGAAATGCGATTGTTTTTTTTTTATTGATCTTGGTGGCAAAAACGAACATGCAGCGTACCTCATGGTAAGTAACGATTACCATGAGATACACCATCATGGTAAGTGTTACTGCCGCCCATGGACCTTTGCAATACCAGGGTATAATTAGGTTGCTGTCTACCAATGAAATGCTCAAACCCACTCTAAAAGTTGGGCTTCCAGCTCTGAGTTCAGCGCTTAGTTAAGCGCAGCAGCATATTGCCACTGTTCTGGCGTCGATTTTCCGTGAGAGTACGGTACTACCCTGGACGGACCGGCCCGCTTGAAACAGAAAATTGTCAATAGTGTGGTCTTCATCATCTCATCATTTCAGCTCATAAATGTCCCACTGTTGGGCTCGACAGTGGGACATATAACTTTTACAATATGTACTATGAAAGAAGAGTACATATTGTATCGACCCCAAGTAACTGGGATAAGAGTAGGAGAATGATGATATGTCCCACTGTTGGGCTCGAGTCTCCTCCACACCGACCACGCTGGTCAGATGTGTTGGTATAGGGTTTTGTTTTGAGTTTTCCTTCTCTCTCATAGATGTTATGTGCGTTTTATATCCCTTAGTCGTCTCTTACTATCACCCACGGGTTAGATAGGGGGTGGTGAATTGTATTCTTACTCCGTCACCACAAGGAAAGAATGTGGTCTTACCACTTCAAAAATCAAGTTATGTTTTTTAGACATGAATAGAACAACATTTGCTGGGTTAGCTTTGTTACCCGACTGCGCGACGCAAAGGAGTGGTATTATGTTTAACAGTCTATGTATGTATGTTCCTTTGAAGCACTATACAGACCAAACGCCTGGGCCGATTTTAATGATTCACACATCAATCGATTCCTCTTATTTATATAAGTATCTATTTAAATCTTTGGTACGTGTGTGTAATTAAATTTCTCTTAAACGGTGGGATCCATTTTCATGAATTTATTTTGTGTTCAAGATGGATTGAAAATTGGTTTGGATTAATAATGGCACCCGGTAGATGGCGCTGTGATCAATTACCAAGGCATTCTGCTTTTAGTTTTTTTTTATTTGTACAAATAAGCGTCTATTGGGTCAGCTTGTAACTTATATATGTATTTGCTCTATTGCACGCCTCTATTACCGCCCGATAAGTCTACTAAAAGGATTAGGCAAGCTTTATGAGCGCATAGTCCTTAGCAGACTTAGAACATTCGCCGAGGTTAACAACCTCATTCCCGACACCCAATTCAGCTTCCGTGCGAGGCACAGTTGCGTACAACAGGTCCACAGATTGGTGGAATACACAAGTGGTCAGTTCATGATGAACAGCTTCACCGGTGTATTATTCCTAGACGTAGCGAAAGCATTCGATAAAGTGTGGCACGAGGGCCTCATTCACAAGCTTTATCGTCTAAAGATCCCAGATTATTTAATTTTAATTATACACGACTACTTGAGTCATCGCAGCTTTCGCTACAGGGTGGAAGGTACGCTGTCTACCTCCCACCCCATCAAGGCCGGCGTCCCTCAGGGATCGGTCCTCTCCCCATTCCTATTCACGCTATATGCTAGCGATATGCCCCAGTTTAACAGAGTCCATAAAGCGCTTTACGCTGATGACACCGCACTCTACTGTGCAGGCAGGACCCCGACAGCAGTAGTTAAAACTCTCCAAACAGCTGTTACCGCCCTAGCCAATTGGTTCAGGAAATGGAGAATCGAAATCAATCCAGAAAAGAGTCAGGCGGTCATGTTCACTCGCAGAACTGCCCGTTCCTACTCTATAGACAACATCCCACCCCTCCAGCTATTTAGCAAACCTGTCTCCTGGAGCAGGCAAGCTAAATACTTGGGTGTGACCCTTGATGACCGACTTAGCTTCGCTCCCCACATAAAGATTGTACGCGATCGTGCAGCCTTTGTGATGGGACGCCTCCACAGCCTACTCCATGCTAGGTCGAAACTATCCTTGAACAGCAAGGTCCGATTATACACCGCTTGCATACGGCCGATCATGACCTATGCAAGCGTAGTGTTCGCGCACACCAAGGCACACAGGATCCATAGGTTACAGACCTTACAGAATAGGTTCATGCGCCGAGCTACGGGAGCACCGTGGTTCATTCGTAACGTCGATCTTCACATCGACCTCGAACTGCCGACAATCAGGCAGTTTATGAAACGGTGCTCCCAGAGCTACTTTGACTCTGCCATGACACACCCCAACCAACTAGTGGTTGGGGCGGCTTCCTACACCCCATCGCGTATCTCCAAAGTCCGACGTCCACGTCACGTCCTCAACGACGATGACGACGTTATTACGCTCGCCCATACCAAAGCCTACGCCGCACGCGAGGCCATAGCGCACAAATATCCGCGTTTCCGTCCTCGACGTCGAGGTACGAAAACACAGCGAGCAAAAATCACCGACCCAAAGATGGACACGTCCACGTCCACCTTACCCCCAGCGACGCCCCGAGCCGAGGTCCGTTCCCCACAGGGGGAGCCCTCGGGCGAAGTCGCCTAACTCATGTCTATCGGGTTGAGAGCCTTCGGGCTCGCCCGCAGTCCGGTTCAGCTGTAAAAGCCCCTTCGGCTAACAGCTCGCAGTTGGTATGTTTTAGTGGGTATTCAGTGTCCCCTTCAGGGCCTGTGAGTCCCACATACCCCGCCCGGGGCGGGTATGCGAAAAATGCATTTTTAACCACTGCGTTACCAAAAACAAAAAAAAAAAAAAAGCACGCCTCTATTATAAGCGAAGCGTTGAGGTCTTGCTCTACTCTCGACATATGAAAATCAAGCACTTTTCAAACATAAAAATGATTGTAATTTTCTAACATTGCACTTATAGGATAATATTATAATAAATATGTCAAGAAAAAACATTTGTTTAAACGTATTTGATATTTTTAAAAAGCAATTATTTTGTTTAAAGTAAAAAAAATAGTTGATTAAAAAAAATATTCGAGGACGTCGGATAAAATACTTTTTGTATCTGGCAGGATCACGACCGTAAATATTAATGTATCGAAGTTTTTCTTTTATTAAAAGCTTCATAATCGCAACGCGCTGTTTCCTTTCGAAAATGGCTTGGTAATTCTTTGTCGTTTAATTGCAATTAATAAAAAACTAAACTGCTTAGTCTTTAGTGTATACCTTATGAAAATTGGGTTCGTTTACATTTTTTGTCCATTCGGACAGGCAAAGGAAATAAATCTCATTCAGCCTATCCTACGTCGAGAATGGCACGAAATTTCAAAAGTATTTCTTTTCTTTCATTACAAGCTTATATTTAGTTTCACCTGTCCCGTTGTCTGTAATCAAATCTTGCAAGTTAAATTTGATCCACTTCCCGGTTTCTGATTGAGCTGAAATTTAGCATGCATATATAAATCCGATGACAATGCAATATTATTGTGACATAGAGCTGATCTGATGATGGACCTGGAAGCTGGCCATAGGAACTCCGTAATTAAACGACGCAACTCCGTCGAGTTTGGACTCGTTTGTTTGGTCTTGACGAGTACTTTGATACTATATGGTAACCAGGGTCTGATGTTGGACCTGAGAACTGGCCATAGGAAAAAGAAGGCTAATAACTAATGCTACTTAAACGACGCAACCCTTTTGAGTTTTGGCTCATTTGATTTGTCTTGACGATTACTTTAATACTATATGGTAACCAGGGTCTGACGATGGACCTGGAAGCGAGCCAAAGAAACTCCGTAATTAAACGACGCAACCCCATCGAGTTTGGGTTCGTTTGATTCGTCTTGACGAGTACTTTGATACTGTTATGCTAACCAGGGTCTGACGATGGACCTGGAAGCTGGCAATAGGAACTCCGTAATTAAACGACGCAACCTTATCGAGCTTACACTCGTTTGATTTGTCTTGTCGAGTACTTTGATACTATATGGTAACTAGGGTCTGACGATGGACCTAGAAGCTGGCCATAGGAACTCCGTAATTAAACGACGCAACCCTTTCGAGTTTGGGCTCATTTGATTTGTCTTGACGATTACTTTAATACTATATGGTAACCAGGGTCTGACGATGGACCTGGAAGCGAGCCAATGAAACTCCGTAATTAAACGACGCAACCAACCCCATCGAGTTTGGGTTCGTTTGATTTGTTTTGACGAGTACTTTGATACTATTATGCTAACCAGGGTCTGACGATGGACCTGGAAGCTGGCAATAGGAACTCCGTAATTAAACGACGCAACCTTATCGAGCTTAGGCTCGTTTGATTTATCTTGTCGAGTACTTTGATACTATATGGTAACTAGGATCTGACGATCGACCTGGAAACGGGCCATAGGAACTCCGTAATTAAACGACGCAACTCCGCCGAGTTTGGACTCGTTTGATTCGTCTTGACGAGTACTTTGATACTATATGGTAACTAGGGTCTGATGTTGGACCTGAGAACTGGCCATAGGAAAAAGAAGGCTAATAACTAATGCTATATGTTCTTAATCATACCATCAAAATGTAACACGCTTTTATTTATAAAATTGGGACTGTGATAGATACGGGCAGATTTAATAATTATGGTGTAAAGTTTTAATGTTAAAAATATATAATTATGTACGATATGGAATTATTTTGTAGTAGACGAAGAAGCTTAATTATCGTTAAAGGTTACAATGAACTTATAAAGTGTTATATGTCTTATTAGAGTTAATTTATTTTTAACTTTTTATTTTATTTTTTTTAGCAAATAATAAAGGTTTTTTCTTTAATTTTATTTTTATTTCTGGCATTGACTAATAGTAAATGATAAATAATATAAAAATTATGAGGCGTGCACTTTTGGATTTTACAAATTATTTTTCTATAAGGTGATGAGTTAAGTATATTATATCTACGATCTCAGTTCATATATGTCTTACTGTTGGGCTCGAGCCTTCTACATAATGGGAGGGAAGTCGATCTACTATACCACGCTGGTCAGAAGTATTAGTATAGAGTTATGTAGAAGTATTGGTATCCAGTTTTTCTTCTCTTTCATAGATGTTTTACGCATTTTATTTCCCTTCGTCGTCTCTTAAGATCACCCACGGGTAAGATAACGGGTGGTGAATTATATTCTTACTCCCTCACCACATGGAAAAGTTAAATTTCTTAATAAAACTATATAAATACTATAATGACTGTGTTTATGCTATTTTTTGCATACTTCCGCCATAAAATATTCTATAAAGCGACACTTAGCATGCGTTCGTGAACATAATTTATCGTTTCCTTCGCCTCAGGAAGTGACCACTCTTGTTCATAAACTTGTTTTTGAGTTTACATTAGATTGTTTGCAAAAAAAAGGGATGAAATACTCTATGCATGAATATGGCCGACGGAGATCTCAAGTGTTCTAGCAATTTAAATGTAAAATAAAATAAAATCTGTAAAAATAGTTTTATTTCTTATCATTCATAAGAAATAAAACTATTTTTACGGATTTTATTTTATTTTAATAGTGGTAGGACCACGCTGTTGACAATTCTCTGTCTGCAGCCGCAGGCCGGTCCGTTCGGGGTAGTACTTATTTATTAATCTGTGGTAGTACCACACTCTCGTAAAAGATCGACGTATGAGTAATAGTAATGTGCTATTGCGCTTCGTTCAGTGAGCGAGAGAGCCGGAGAGCGGAGGAAGCCCAATCGGGTGGGTTTGGGGTTTATATTGGTAGGCAGCGGCCTAGTTATACCCTTGGTATTGCAAAGGTCCATGGGCGGCAGTGACACTTACCATCAGGTGTGCTGCTTGCTGGTTTGCCACCATTAGAAATAAAAAAAAATATAGTGTTTGTTTATTGTTATTTTTATGACGTTTCGAATATTTTAGTAATAAAATCCGTAAAAATATATTTTATTAATATGTGCTGTGTATGTGGCTACGAATGCTACCGACCCACATATTGCTCATGGGTATCGTACAAGACGACTAAGAGTTTTATGTCGCCTTTGGTCAACTTCATCTGATGCCGCTAAGCCAATAATTATATTCCTAAGAAGAATTAATGTCACGCAGGCGGCCATTTAAAGATCTATCGCTTAAAACTTTTGCAATATGTATGAAGGAAGAAATATACGTATTGAGACGACCTCATCTAATTAGGATAAGAACAAGATAGTCACGATGATTAGCAAACTTTTATAAGAAATTATAACAGAATTTAAGATAAGATTAAGTTTACAGTGCTGAATGATCAATCTAGAAAATCTATCAGGATAGGACATGGATCTTCTACACCATGGGAAGAAAATGTATTGCCTTATAAGATATAATTCATCACCCTTTTATTCTTCGCATGCGTTTTAAAGACGATTAAGCGATGTAAACGGATAATACCAAAGCAAAAGAATGAAAAATCTTAATAAAATCCTATTGATATCCAATCAACCTGACCAGAGTCGTTAAAGTAAGTGAATTTTCCTTCTGTTGTGGAAGAGGTCTTTAGTCAACAGTCGGACTTATATGAGCTGAGATTATGACGATAATTGTTAAAATTTATCAAACCAGATACTGCTACTGAATATTTCCTGATAAAAACTTTAATTTCGTTTTGATTGAACCAAAAATATATAGTCTGTAACTTTTCTATCTGCTGCAAGTAGAATGTAAATAGCAATAAAAGAAATGGAAAAATGCTATATTGTGCGTTCCGTTTCTCTCAATTCATTTAAATCTACAGAATTATAGACCCGTCCAACAACGTACCTATTGACGCCGTACGAAAGGGCCACAAGAACCCGGTGTTTGTCGTCGGTGGCCTACTATTAATTGCCTTTTTTTTTTCTTGCGGCGGGCCACGGTTCTGTCACGCCCCGCTAATTCGTCCAGGGCGACAGGAGAAGCGGCGCATGACCCCGTAGACCCGCCCTACAACGTACCTCTGACGGGTGGGTCACTGGAATGCATTTTTGTCTTTAGTGGCCTCCCACTAATTGCCCTAAAACTTATTTCAATGTCAGCTATATTTAATGCAAAATATTTTTGAAGTAAACCACTTTTGTTTATTTATTCCCAGAATCAACCGTTTACTTAACCACCTAAAGCCCCCACATTGAACACGGGTAACATGGATAAGCTTGTCAAAATACAAGTTAACACTTAAATCGTTGTTCTGATCCCTCTAACAAGAATGACGGCCTGAACAAACACGCAACTGAAACTATAACGCACAAATTGTGCTTTTATGCGCAAAATCAACAATCTTGTCGGCAAACATATCTTAACTAGATGATAGACAAAATTGAACCTAATTGTTCTATTTGTTATGGTAAGCTCATTAAAAAAAAAATCGACAAATATCTCTGGTGTTAAATAGACAGTATAAATAGCGTAATAATCTAATTATGGATTTATAAATATCGAGGAACTTTGTATGATATTTTTTTTATTACTTATGGTGACAAACGAGCAAGCAGCACATCTGATGGTAAGCCTTCCTGCTGCCCATAACCCTTTGCAATGCCAAGGGTGTAGCTAGGCCGCTGCCTATCAATATAAACCCCAAATCCACCCAGTTAGGCTGCCGGCTCTCTCGCTCACCGAACGAAGCGCTATTGCCGATGGCAACTTTTTTATATGTTTTCAACTATAATACATTTTTTATTTACATTTATTTCGTTTAATTGTATTGTATGTAAATGATTGAATTAAGCGATACGTGATGTAAATGCATTTTTATTTGAAAATGGAGGAGAGGAAGGAAGACCTACCACTTTCCTACGGTTAATCAATATACCGCACACCTCAAGAAAGAAAGGATTGGGGATAGGATCAAGGTGGAATAAGATATAAGGAAATCTTGATTCTATTATGAGCAGCCTCCAGGATACAACTTGAAATTTTTCGCAGAACTTCGAATAATGATTCGATACGTGTTTCGCCTCCAAACTAAAAAAACAAGATTTGGTTTCTGAAGCTAAACTCGGTCATCTAAATATTACATACTTATCATAAAATGCTTTAAATAGAAAAGCAATCATCAATTAAAAAAAATAGTCTTTTTAATCTTCAATTAAAATTAATTTATGATCAAGTGTAAAATAATAGTTTAATAGCATGCGTACTTGTAATCTCTTGGAAGCTGATTTTCATCACGCATAAAATGGTATAATGTTTGTTTAAAGTTCGACGGCGGTTCAACTTGTAAATATGGATAATCTTTTAATGGCTTCAAGGTGGATATGAAATGACTGTTGTTGATACGTATCCGGGATGTGGGAGACAATAAATAATAAAGGGAACCAAATTTATATTATACTTTGAATCATAAAGCAATTTTACTATAATATTTATTGGTATTATTGTGATAATGATTTTAGAATATAAAGTCTCGTTTCAGTTATGCCCATAACTGATTGAATAATTATCAGGAGAAAAAAAATCAGCATTCCCTTGAATGTTTTTTTTAATGCTTATGATGGGAAACGAGCACTTGCTGTGTGGTAGCGGCGACGAATACTGCCAACCCTTACTCCGCTTGTAGATGTCGTAAAAGACGACTATGAGCTTCATGGACCAGGGCCAACTCCACCTGATGCCGTCAGGTCAACAATTACATTCCCAAGGAGGGTTGACGTCAGGCAGGCGGCTGGTCATAAAACTATTGTCAATAACATTTGCAATATGTACGATGGAAGCAAAGTACATATTACGTCAACCCCAAGTAATTGGGATAAGACCAGCAATATGATGGATGGAAGGAATGATGGTGGGAAACGAGCACGGAAAGACAAAGTACTACATTTAATAGTAAGTGTTACTACCGCTGATAGATTTTTGCAATATCAGGGGTATAGCTAGGAAGGTGCCTACCAACCAAAACCAACCCAAGTTTGGTTTACGGCTCTCTCGCTCACCAAATGAAGCGTAACAGCATATTGCCATTGCCCAGACGTCGATTTTCTGTGAGAGTGTGGTACTACCCCGGACGGATCGCCGCGCGGCTTTAGATAGAAAACCTTCAACAGTATGGTCTTATCACAATTAAATTTATAATAACAAGCAAGCTAACGCCAGTCCACCAAAAAGTGTGGCGATTATGACCTTAAACTTCCTTAAACTAATCTGTTTTTTTTCATGTATTGACGGAGTAAAAATACAATTCACCATCCCCTTTTCTTATTTTCTTCCCCATTGTCGGGAAATAGACTAAAGGACATATACATATGACATTTGTGTATGAAAAGGTAAACTCGAAATATAGCACTAGGGAACATTCTGAAATCTTTGGGTCGTCTGATTCATGCTATTCAATCGTTGTTGAGGTCACATTTTATAGTACTTACCTCTTATTATTAATTACATTTTTATCATTATACACAATACAATTAAATTAAAAATACATATATGTAAATAATAAATTTTAAATTCAAGCTTTTATTTTATTTTAGCAGTGCGCGTCGGGGACTCGCAGACGCAGCTGCGCACTCGCCCTGATGATGAGCATCGGACATGCTCGAAACCCGGGTCGACATAATCGACTCTAACGCGTGAGTATTGCCGAAAATACAAATGTTTAATAAAGAAGTTCTCTCTACTACTAAGATAAATATATGTCACATTTAACCTTTATTAAGAAAAATGTTATCCGCCATCTTGGAATTGCGGCTTGAATGAGTAATGAATGTTTTATGATATTATTTATTTAATTTTATTTTTATTATTTATTATGTCAAGAAGTCATTTCATAAAATTACTAGGTATTCATCATCTCAACTCATACACTGCTGGGCTCGGGCCTCCTCCACAATAGAAAGGATATTGAACTACTATACGACGCTAGTTCGACGGGTTGGTATACAGTTTAATTTCCAGTTTTTTTTATTAGGTAGTTAGGGGTTTTTTCTTTATTAGGTAAGTAGGTCAGGTATTAGGTACTACATAATTTGCTTTTATTTTAATTAAACATTTGCAATTTTTCAAGACGATTTAATAATTATAAATGTTTATAGAGAAAAAAAATTAAATATAAGAAATCACTAAATGGAACTATTGCTAAAGTACTTTATTCATTAATACAAGTATTAAAAACCAGATACAGAGTATCCTCAAAGAAGAGTAATTACAAGATGCAAATTAATTTACTATGTTTTCATGGCATATATCTCTAGGCCTGACATTATTGTTATAATGAATTTATAATGGATCAAGTGTTTGTATAACCATAGGGATGTTGTATATAATTAAACGCTTGACCACTTCCTGACTAAAAAAATATTCTCTGTAACGAAAGTAAGCAATAAATCTCTAGTTTTTATTTAAGTTTCGATACTCGGGCGCCCCACTGCGCATGCGACAATATGGCCGCGAGATAAGTTGTCAGTTTTGAAAATAGAACATTGTATTTATTTGACAGTTTGTCAGTAATTTGATATTTGATGTGACGCCGGCGCTAGTCGATGATCGTAAAATTTTATCAAGCCAATATTTAGTTTTTTATCGCCAGACGTTTGCATGTGATTTTCATAGTTAGCTGCGGTTATAAAACTTTATTGGTTTCGGTTTAAGATAACAGATGTGGTTTTACTTATCGTTAAAACAAAATTTGGAATGATTATTAAATAGAAACATCTAAATATACAATCTGTCGGCATAATTATTGTCTCTGTGTGTCGCCATAATGAAATAAAAAATATAAAATCGATTTTAATATAAAATCGATTAATAAGATGAAAAGGTCAAAGTTCACATGCAAAATCGAATTTTAATATTATAAATGCGAATTTAAACAGAATGAATGGATAACATATAATATAAATGTCTTGAGACATCTCCTTAGGATAAGACTAACCAAGCTATTCATTCTTGATTACGAGCGAAAAATAATTGTCACACATGGGATCATTTTTCGATCGTAATCAAGTTTTTATAAATACATAATCAAGCATAATCAGTGCTAAATTTCAGTAATTTGAAGCTACTCATTTGTTCCTCCACTATGATATAAAAATGCTCTTCTAGACGTAGGTCTTCCCAAGAAGGGTATAGTTCCATAATATAGCTTAACGAACGCAATTGGTGTTACAAGCTTTCCTATTGCTATTGTCATTCATCTGGAAATATTTCAGTTGGTTTACGATTCGTACTTTTAAGCAAAGTATGATAACATTTTATACTTCGATTAAGAAAATACACTTTTTTAAACTCAGTAAAAAAATAAAACAAGTTTTTTAAATTACTGAAATTTAGCATTTAATATGCTTAATTATTTATAAAATCCGATTACGAAATGAAAACAAGTTTTTTTTATAACTATGTAAAACATTGAAACACCCAATGTCAATAATATCCTTTTGCGTATGTAAACAGTTCGGAGTATTTTGTTTTTCTGTTTTTTGTATGCAATATATATTCGTACATCAATCAGTCCCGTGGTCAGAGCTGTCAGGAATTACGGCAGCCGCATTGGTAACGAGTGACAGCTGCGTATTCGATTTGGGAAACGTTTCGCGAAATCGAAGTACATATATTTTTTTCAACTTTTGATTGAATTATGTTTAACGGAATTCATGTGACAGTTTGCATATATATATATATATATATATATATATATATATATATATATATATATATATATATATATATATATATATATATATATATATATACATATATATATATATATATATATATACATATATATATATATGTACACAGAGCTCCTGAGGGCAGGCGGCAAGCCAGTTTTAAAAGCCCTACAGAAGCTGTTTAATTCTGTCATTCTCGGGGGCGACGTTCCAGAGTCGTGGACCAGGAGTGTGGTAGTGCTGTTTTTCAAGAAGGGCGATAAACGCGCGCAAGCTAGACGACTTCCAGCCGCCCGAACAAGCCGGTTTCCCAAAAGGTTATAGTACCATAGACCACATCCACACGCTACGCCAGATTATACAGAAGACCGAGGAGTATAATCGGCCTCTGTGTCTAGCGTTTGTGGACTATGAGAAAGCCTTTGATTCTGTCGAAACTTGGGCAGTGCTGCAGTCCCTTCAGAGGTGCCAAATTGACTATCGATATATCGAAGTGCTGAAGTGTTTGTATAAAGACGCTACTATGTCAGTCCGCATCCAGGATAAGAGTACGAAACCGATCCAGCTGCAGAAAGGCGTGAGACAGGGAGACGTTATCTCTCCGAAACTGTTCACCACTGCGCTGGAAGATGTCTTCAAGCTCTTAGACTGGACCGGACTCGGCATCAACATCAATGGCGAATACATCACTCACCTTCGATTCGCAGATGATATCGTAGTCATGGCAGAATCCCTGGAGGATCTTAGCACCATGCTCAATGACCTCAGCAAGGTCTCCCAACTAGTAGGGCTGCAAATGAACATGGACAAGACGAAAATCATGTCTAATGCCCATGTCATTTCTGTACCGGTCCTGGTTGGGAATGCGATTCTCGAAGTTGTCGATCACTATGTTTACCTAGGACAAACAGTTCAATTAAGTAGATCCAATTTCGAGAAAGAGGTCAGCCGACGAATCCAACTCGGCTGGGCAGCGTTCGGGAAACTTAGGAGGATCTTCTCGTCTAATATTCCGCAGTGTCTGAAAACAAAGGTTTATAACCAGTGTGTGTTACCAGCGATGACTTACGGCACTGAAACGTGGTCTCTAAATGTCGGCCTCATAACAAGGCTCAAAGTCGCTCAGCGTGCTATGGAGAGGGCTATGCTCGGTATTTCTCTACGTGATAAAATCCGAAATACGGAAATCCGTAGAAGAACGGGTGTAACCGACATAGCCCTAAGGATTAGCACGTTGAAGTGGCAATGGGCAGGCCACATCGCTCGACGAACCGACAACCGTTGGGGAAAAAAGGTTCTCGAGTGGCGACCACGAATCGGACGACGCAGCGTAGGACGACCCCCCACTCGGTGGACTGATGATCTCATCAAGGTCGCAGGAAACCGCTGGATGCAGGTGGCACAGGACCGTTATAGATGGCATTCTCGTGGGGAGGCCTATGTCCAACAGTGGACGTTTACAGGCTGATGGATGGATGGATGATATATATATGTATATATATATATATGTGTATATATATATATATATATATATATATATATATATATATATATATATATAAATTTAAACCTAATATGATAATGTAATATTCGAATTCCGGGTTAGTTGAAAAGCTTACAGACTCTTTCTGATAACCCTTTTCGAAGGTATTAAGGTTCTGAGTATCACCGCGACGAAAGGAATTTTGATTCCACAGAAAGAGATTGCGATACTGACCTGTCGTACCAAGTGTCATGAGTTCGTTTCCCACGCAGGAAGATAGTCTATGCGAACCACACATTGTTGTTATGAGTTTGGGTATCATTTGTGTTTGTTAATTCTATGTTTGTAAAGCCTCTACACACACGCACACGCACACGTGCACACACAAACACACCGAACGCGCGGCGTTTGTCCGGACCATAGCTTACCAAAAATAAAAAAAACAAAAGCTTCAAGTAAGGCCACCTCCAAAGCTTCCTAGCATGAATCAACTATCTCGCAGAAGGTGTTTCTTGCTTTTTTTGCCTTTTACGACAACCGCATAGAGACTTGTTTCTGTTCTACAATTAAAAATAAAATCTAATGACCTAAAGGGCTGGGCGACAGATTTTATTTTTAATTCGTCATGAAACGTAACCGTTTGAAATATTTTATTACCGTGAATAACAGTTTCGTTTACTTTTGATGAAGATTTGTTGACATTATTTATGTAAAACTAGCCTTTATCCGCGACTTCGTTCGTGAAATTAAAAATTAAATATTTAAGCTGCACGAACGCCATCGTTTGCCCGAAAAATACCTTATAGTTATTCACATGGGATTTGCGCAATTTACGAAGTTTAGTCGCCGCTAATGTGGGTAGCTTTTTTGTATATTTAACTTTTTAAATGTTTTTTTTTATTATCTAAATTTAAACTCACTCTAACTTATATATATTTTCCATGTGGTGACCGAGTAAGAATTAACCACCACCTATACTCCTAATAATATATGATATACCTCTGGGTGATTACAAGAGACAACTCAGGGATATAAAACGCATATAGATATTCTATGCAAGAGAGAGAAAACTCGAAAAGAATCCTATACCAACACGTCTGACCAGCGTGGTATAGTAGGTCAATTTCCCTTCCATTGTAGAGGAGGCTCGAGCCCAACAGTGGGACATAAATGAGCTGAGATGATGAATAATCTTTTATACCTTATATTAAATTGATTTAAATGGTTTTTTTTTTCGTTTATTATAATGAGGTTTTGTTCCACAAACGTTTGTCTGTGCCTTTTTTATGTTATGTATTTTAATTATTATATTGATGTTATATAATTCGAAGGTTTCTTGAAGTGGCTTTAAAACATTTATGATGGTTTATATGTAGATATATTGATTCAAATCGTTAAGACATCTTATTTGGACAAAGAAAAATCTTATATACCTAAAGATATTTTTTTTAATAAAACACCTCCTACAGAATAAATCGTTCTGTCTCGAAGAGAGATTTTACAAATATAAAATTAAAGGGGAAAATTACAATTACATATACGTAAAATAACCATTTTTGGATCGCACAAGACAAAGACAAGCCTTTAGAATTATATACCAATTCCACGCACAATATTTGACGCCACTAAATTGGTGTCAGAAATTTCACCCTCCATTTTTATACAAAATTAATACAAATTCATTGCCAGTACAAAAAGAAAATGATTCTATATATAAAATTTAAGTTGTTTATGATTAGTTATTATTAAAATATTTAATTTATGATAATTATTATTGTGGCAATTTTACAAAACTAACAAAACTATTCAGCTATTGGTTATATAAAATGTGGGTCAAAATTTAATATCTTATAGGGTAGATATAAATAAATTTCTGTAATAACAATGACATATTGGACGTAAGACACCTCAGTCCTCCCGTGACCATGATCACTGTAAAGTGTTCGAAACGTCGGGAAATTATAAATCAAATACAAACGCGATAGAATCCGTAAAAGTAGTTTTATTTCAAATGTGTAATACTCGCGAAAACATTAGAAGTCATTATGGAAAAGTGCTGTTGAGCTTCGTTAGGTGATCAAGACAGGTGGAAGCCCAAGTTTTTGGCGAGTTTTAGTTGGTGGTAGACAGCTAGCTAAATTCCTGTTATTGTAAAGATCCGTGAGCGTCACTAATTCATTTGCACACTATCCCTATCCCTACTAATATATAAATGTGAATGTAAGTTTGTTTGTTACGCTTTCACGCTAAAACTACTCAAGCGATCATCATGAAACATTGTACACATATTCTTGGAGGTATTAAAAGTAACATAGGATTCTTTTTATTAAAAAAAATCAATTTTTATATGAAAAATAAAAAAATTGTTTGTCAAAAAATCTCAAAATCTAGCTTCTTCAACGCCATCTAGCAGTCCAGTAATGAAGTTCCAACCCTGAGTATTGTAATACCGTTGCACTGTATTACCTACGGTCAAAAATAAAAATAGGGGATCAAAAACTTTAGGAAAGTAATCTTTTACGCGGGCGAAGCCGCGGGCAGAAGCTAGTAAAAAATAAAAACCAAATTGTTGTATCAAAAAAAAAAATATGAAGTGAAACACTGAGAGACGTCTAGTTTCAAGTTGTTATTACTTGTTATATAAGTAGAACAAGTGTGTTAAGTGATTACGTTTCTGCAACAGTGTTGATTGATTGACGTAACAAGGGTTTCGACTCCGCCTAAGAAGTTGTTTCGTGAGAATTTCAAACTTAGATCTCTTTAGTGATGTTACATAAATTTGTATCCTAACTAAATATCGGATTTCGTAAGTGTATATGGTACGCTTACGAAATATATATATATATATAATATATATATATATAATTATTTAACACAAAAAAATGAGAAAAGAAATACAAAATTGTTTATCACTCCCAATACGGCTGGTCACCGAGGGAGTAGTAGACCACCACCCTCCATCAGAAAACAAGAACACTTTCAAATCGAATATATATACATATGTACATTGAACGTAAGGTCATTAGTAGGTTATGGCCGACAAGAAGAATTAGAACATTCACTACAAAATATTAAGTGGGATATATTAGGCCTTTCAGAAATTAAAAAAGAAGGAACCCATATAATAGAACATGAAAACTATATATTTTTATATACAGGGAAGAAAAGTGGCAGAAATGGTGTAGGTTTCATAATAAAAAAGAAATTTAAAAATAATATCGTAGACTTTGAAGCTTTCTCAGATAGAATAGCTAGACTAACTATGACCTTTCAGGACCACACTATAAAGATAATACAAATATATGCACCAACAGAAAAATCTAGCCAGATAGAAATAGACGAGTTTTATAATAACCTTCAAAGCGCTCTAGATAATACGCAGTCATCCACAATCTTATTGGGTGATTTTAACGCAAAGGTCGGACAAAGCACTCCTGATGATAGAGCAGCCCTAGGCCTTTGGGGCTATGGCTCAAGAAATAAACGTGGTAAAATACTCGTCGAATTCTGTTTGGCAAATCAGCTTTATATTATGAACACTCATTTTAAAAAAAATGGTAAACACAGGTGGACGTGGCGTTCACCAGATGGAAAGACAACAAACGAAATTGACTATATAATTACATATAAGTCTCATATTAATGCAATACAAAATATTGAAGTTATAGGAACTACCCACCCAACTGACCATCGTATGATTCGTGCAACTATAAATATGAATATCAAACAAAAACATAGACAGTTCTTTCAAAGGAAACAGTGTGATCTGTCACCGATAGAGCGTCGATCATTTGAAAATATCTTTATGGAGCTCTCTAAAGATTTTACAATTACAAAACATATACAGAATACTTATGATACACTATTAAATATAATACAAAACAGCATTAAGAAATTACCTACATTGACAAAGCAAAATATAATTGGACAAATAATTACACAAAAAGTAAAAACCTTAATTGAAGAAAGAACAAAACTTAAAGAAAAATCAGTAAAGACAAAAACTGAAAGAAATCACCTCAAAAAATTATATGGTAAAATTCGAAAACAAATAAAATAAATAAAGAAAATTATAAACTAAAAATTCTAGAGGAAGAGTTAGAAACGAGAGGTTCTGTGAAGAGAGGCCATCAATATATAAAAAATACAAAACATTGGATACAAACTTTGCAGAGTGCTACTGGGTCAACAATATCTAATAGAACAAGCATCTTGAATATTGCAACTGATTACTATAGGGGGCTCTATAGTTTGACAGAACAAGAACAAGGTTATTCATACTATTGGGGAGGACCTAATAAACTAAATTACAAAGCAGAGGAATTACCACCATTACTACAAAATGAAATAAAATATGCAATAACGAATCTAAAAACTATGAAAAGCCCAGGCGAGGATAACATATCAAACGATATTCTTAAAATAATAATAGAGCCGTTGACACCTTTACTTACCGGCTTATTCAATGAGATCCTTAACCAGGAACAATTGCCCGAACAATGGGAAACTTCAATCATAACTTTGCTCTACAAAAAAGGAGATCCATTAAATATAAATAATTATCGACCAATCAGTTTATTACAATCGACTTATAAGTTATTTACTAAGGTTATATGTAACCGAATGAAGAAAGACTTAGATTTCCAACAACCAAGAGAACAAGCCGGCTTTAGGAACAACTATTCAACCATAGACCATATATTTACTCTTCAACAAGTAATGGAAAAGTACACAGAATATAACAAGCCGCTATTCATAGCTTTCGTAGATTACATTAAAGCGTTCGATAAAATCACGCATAAAGCGCTTTGGAAAGCTTTGGTAGAGCAAGGAATTAATCATAAGTATATAAATATACTTACTGAGATATACCGGAAAAGTAAAGCTAGTGTGAAATTGGAGAGGAAGGGGATGGTATTTGAACTGAAAAGGGGAATAAGACAAGGAGATCCAATCTCTCCATATCTCTTTAATTCCGTGCTAGAATATATATTTAGACAACTTCGATGGACAGACCTTGGTATTAATATTAATGGTGAATTTCTGAGTCATCTTCGTTTTGCTGATGACATAGTCATATTAGCAGAGAGCTACAGGGAACTTCAATATATGCTAGAATCTCTCGATATACATAGTCGAAAATGTGGGCTAGAAATGAATCCAGAAAAAACGTTTATAATGACAAACGGAAAGAAGGAGAATATAACCATTAATGGAAAGATAATTAAATATGTTAAAGAATATATATACTTGGGACGAAACATTTCGTTTGAGAATCATTACATAGAAGAAATAGAACGTCGAATTAAAAAAGCTTGGAAATCATATTGGTCACTCAAACACATTTTCAAATCCAAAATGAGCTTACACCTCAAACAAAAAGCGATGGACTCAGTCGTCACCTCTACTCTACTATACGGATGTCAATCCTGGCCCATAACTAAAGACGTGATTTACAAGCTACAAACGTTTCAGAGGGCCGCTGAGAGGAGCATGATGGGATTAAAAATAAAAGATAGAGTTAGGTGCGCTTATATTCGTGAGAAAACTAAAATAATAGATGCAGCAAAAATGGCTTGTTACCTTAAATGGCGATGGGCGGGTCACTTGGCTAGAACTAGAGACAATAGATGGGGCGAAAGAACATTACATTGGTACCCGCGAGGCGAGAGACGGCCACCAGGACGCCCTCGACGCCGATGGGTGGACGATATCACAGCGATTGCCGGGGTCACCTGGCCACGTCTAGCGCTCGATAGAAAGAAATGGGCTGAGATGGAGGAGGCCTTTGTCCGAAAATGGACATCCCAAGAATAATTTAGTGATTTGTATTTAAATATTATTAGAATTATTTTTTTTTATATATTTTAAAATAAGAAATTAAAATAATTAGTGATTTGCAATAAGAATATTATTAGAATTACAATTTTATATATTTTTAAACAACAATTAAATGCAATGAATAAGAATGAAATTGTATATATAATTAAATATAAAAATAAATCATTAATGTTAAGGATACTGAATATTGTAAATATGGGAAATAAAAGGCTATTATTATTATTATTATTATATGGTACGCTGGGCGGCCCACCGAAGACAAAGATCGGGTACCGGTGGTCCGCTCGCACGGCGAAGAGAGGTGTTTGCAGGGTGGGTCCATGGGGCTGCGCGCCGCCTCTTTTGTTGCCCCGGATGGATTTTTCGGGGTGCGACCACATCCATGGCGGAAAAAAAAAAGTGTATGCGCACACTGCGGAAAAAAAAAAGTGTATGTGGTTAAGATACCGACCTACCCTGCCGTGGGCAAGGGTTTGATTCCTCCAAAACAATAATATTCTATGATCCATAAATAGTTCTGAATTTGGCTTGTCATTTGTTTTCGATAAATTATATGTTTGTAAAGTCCCCCGCCATATAAAGATTATTTATTTAATAAAATAAAAAAAAGAGAAATACAGGTGTTTGTTGTTCGCCCTGAACCGATTTGGCGGGGCGTGACCAAAACATAGTCCTCCGCAAAAAAAAAATAGTGTATTTATGGTTAAAAAAAATAGTTTTTACGGATTTCATCGTGTGACGCGGTTTTATTGATAATATTAAATTTTAACAAAAAAAAAAACGATTTAATTTCCCTTTTACTGTACAGAACTTCCTTCTGTACAGTGAGACTAATATCAGCTAAGATGTTAATGATGTTAATAATTCTTAATTAAACTTCTTTCAAAATATTAATATTCACATCCAGATCCGAAATCTATCCTTAACGTCCCTACTCTTTAAATAAGTATGAAACAAATTGCATATATTTTGTCTTGCTCCTTTTTCAACAAGTTGATTTATCTACAACAAAGTTGCCAGCAAGTTTTTATCTTTTACTACAATGTAATTAGTAACGTATTGTATTTACATATTGGCATATAAAATTACCAATGAATTAACTTTTTACCATGTACGCTTTTGACGTTAACAAATGATAGGTTTAAGGGTTAATACCAGTTTGCTTAATAAAAAGTTACACGGTTTGAAGTCCTACGTACACATTGTCTTAATTAATTTATATTGCAAAATGTTAAGTAAATAATTAACTATTTATCTAGTTATAAAATCCGATTACGAAATGAAATATGATGTCGCAAGCGGGATTCGAACCCGCGCCTATTGGGATTCCGGCCCAATTGTGCTGCCACTACGGCGCGGGTTCGAATCCCGCTTGCGACATCATATTTCATTTCGTAATCGGATTTTATAAATAATTAAGCATATTAAATGCTAAATTTCAGTAATTTAGATAACAAGGTTGTGTCATCGTTTAATATAATTCTAACTGTAAAGTTTGAAGTATTAAGCCTATAACAATGTGTAAACATTGTCGGGTAGATAGCACACCGTCACCTTAAGACGTAAATACAATACGAAATGAAATTTGCATGTCCTACAATTAGTCGCGGTAGTGTAGTGGCAGCACGATTGGGCCGGCATCCCAATAGGCGCGGGTTCGAATCCCGCTTGCGACATCATATTTCATTTCGTAATCGGATTTTATTTATCTAGTGTTATAAGAATGTGACAGTTGATCTTAATATAACAAGTATTATTGTGGGATTAAGTTAAACTTTAATAAAGTTTTAATGAGATGCGAAAGGGAATGCTCCGATGGTTCGGACATGTGGAAAGAATGCCGAACGAACGTCTGATTAAGAAGATATACAATGCGAAAGTGGAAGTATGTAGGTACCAGGGGAGACTGAGACTAACCTACCTAGACCAGATTGGTCACGTACTGAAGGAAGGTGGAGTCAAGAGTCTCCAAAACCGGCGAGCGTGTATGAAGAGAGTTATGAATGTTGAGGAAGCGAGTGAAGTATGCAAGGATAGAGCTCTCTGGCACTCTGACCTCTCTGCCTACCCTGCAAGGGATATGGCGTGATGATATGTATGTATGTATGTAAAGTTTTAATGGCAGAGAATTTTCATTTTTGTGTCTGAAGTAGTATAATTCGTTTCAGTATACGTATTTATATATGTATGTATATACTATTATTGTGCTCGAATCTCTTCGGCAATGGGAGAAAATGTATTCGGAACGCGTAAGGATGGTGTGGGACTTTTAAGTTGGCTGTCTTTCCTCTGAGTTCGGGGACTCCATCATCACTGTGGCCGGCGTTGGCCAATTTTACAGTTTATTTTTTTAAGGTAACTACCCCTTAATTATGTGTCATTCTTGGCTGAATGCTAAACATTGCCTTCGCTATTAAGGCTGCCGCCATTCTAAAAAAAAAGTTCTAGAAAAGTCTATTAAATAAATATTTCTTAATCACATTTGAATAGCATAGATATTATAAAGAAAACAATAGAGTTAAATAAAAACATCTGCAAATTATTAAATAAAAAAGATGCGTAGATATCAGGCATGAAATAATTCCTTCGCGGCACACAACTGGTAATATGTCCAAAAGGTTGGCAGTATTATCTATTTGCATGGCAATGCTAATCTTTTGTACAAAATATGGCCTATATTTTGTCTTATGATCACGTTATTTATCAATTAGTCTCTTCACAATCTTGTCGTAAATAGTATAGGACCACCAATAGTGGAAGTACCACGCTGTTGACAGTTTTCTGTCTACAGTCGCGGGCTTGGTTTTCCTTTTTTTAATTACTATCCCATTTTTATTATTTAATTTTCTTTATTTTTTTCATTAATTATTTTGTACCTATTTATTTTTTAATTTAAATAACCAGTTTAGATTGTTCTATCGATAGGATATAAAAATATTTATAATTCATCAGTATGTAATTGGTATCTAAATATAATCTGAAAATCAGTTACAAACCTTTATAAAAAAAAATAAAAAAAATATTGAGCTAGGCACAAAAGCCTCAATGATATTTTTTAACATTTTCATCGAGATATTTTTTTTTATTGCTTATGGTGCAATGAGCAAGCAACACACCTGATGGTTAAGTGCCACTGCCGCTCATGTACTTTTGCTATAACCAAAGCTATAGCTAGGCCGCTGCCTACCATTATAATCCCCAAACCCACCCAGTTGGGTTTCCGGCTCTCTCGCTCACAGAACGAATCGCAATACCACATTACCATTACTCAGACGTTGATCTTCTGCTCAGTTTGGTACTACCCCCGGACAGACCGGCCCGCGGCTGTAGACAGAGAACTGCCGACAGCGTGGTACTACCACTATTGGACACACTTTATATTACGTATTAATTATTATATAAGTGTTACTGATATTGCAGTTAAATGCTACTGTTATAAATAATTTAGAATAAAGTACATATATTCCTTATAAATCTTTATAAAAAGAGATCTTGAAAAAATAAAACTCGTCATGTCCCAAAACAACGTTGTCCAATAACTCACAGTCAAGACCCACAGTGCGCTAGTAAATTTTTATTTCCACAAAAAAAGAGGCAAACGGTTATGCCTCGGAGTGAATTTGGGCGGGAACGAGCCGCTACGGGGTCGCTTTTCGTGAATTTCTCATAAACTTCAAACAATATTAAAGGTACTCTCAATTTTGAGTTGCTCAGTAACTGGTTAGTAAAAGACTTTCTTAACATTATTTTTATTTTTTAAATAATCTCAAAAAGTTTGAGGTGAAAAGTTATTTTAATATAAAAAGGATAATAACTCCTTTAGTATAGTATTGCTTAGGTCCATAGGTGGCAGTTGTCAAGTGGAAAATAGTAAATACCGTCAGGTAAGTTGTTTGCTCGCTTGCCACCAAAAGGGGAAAAATAAGAATTTTATATTGGATTATATTCATCTTAGCTCATATATTGGGCGACTCAGTGGTCACTGCTCTACTATATGCAGATGATGCAGTCCTGCTGGCACAGTCAGCGACTGACCTGCAGACCCTAGTCGACACAATGACAGAAGATTGTAAGAAAATGGGTCTACGCGTGAATGTGAGCAAAACCAAAATAATGGTCTTTGAAAGAGATGAAGCCAGAACAGATGTAAGAGTAACAATAGGTAATGATGTACTGGAGCAAGTGGATGAATTTGTATATCTTGGATGTGGATTTAGCCGAGATGGAAGGTACACCACTGATATAGAGCGAAGAGTGAATGCGGGAAATAGAGTGAACGGAGCGATGGGGCAACTTCTCGGTAGCCACCACCTCAGCCAGAAGGCACGTGTAGCAATACATAACGCAGTGCTTGTCCCAACATTACTGTATGGAAGCGAGAGTTGGATATGCAGAAAAGAGTATGAAAGTAAAATTAATGCGGTCGAAATGCGATCTCTACGGAAAATCTGTGGAGTTAGGCTGATCGATCGCATTCGTAACGACGACGTAAGAAAGCGAGTAGGTATGAAAGAGAGTATTGGTGTAAAGATGCGAAAGGGAATGCTCCGATGGTTCGGACATTTGGAAAGAATGCCGAACGAACGTCTCGTTAAGAAGATATACAATACGAAAGTGAAAGGATGTAAGTACCGGGGGAGACTGAGACTAACCTACCTAGACCAGATCGGTCATGTACTGAAGGAAAGTGGAGTCAAGAGTCTCCAAAATCGGCGAGCGTGTATGTAGAGAATTATGAATGTTGAGGAAGCGAGTGAAGTATGCAAGGATTGAGTTCTCTGGCACTCTGTTCTCTCTGCCTACCCTGCAAGGGACATGGCGTGGGTATGTATGTAGCTCATATATTCCTCTTCTCGATGGTAGTGAGATCTACCTACCTACTATATCTCTATTTAGGTATCACTATAGATGCTAGACTTCAATGGGGCCTTCATTTCATATTCATAAATTGTCAAACAGACTTAGCTCAGCGGCTTAGCGGTCAAAAAAATTCGAGTATTGACTGATATTGAAACAGCTAGAATAGTTTATTTCGCTTATTGCACACCTCATAAGCGAAGCGTTGAGGTCTTGCTCTATTCTCGACATATGAAAATCATGCTTTTCAAACATAAAAATGATTGTAATTTTCTCACATTGCACTTATAGGATAATATTATAATACATATGTCAAGAAAAAACATTCGTTTAAACGTATTTGATATTTTCAAAAAGCAATTATTTTGTTTAAAGTAAAAAAATAGTTGATTAAAAAAAATATTCGAGGATGTCGGATAAAATATTTTTTGTATCTGGCAGGATCACGACTGTAAAAACGAATGTATCGAAGTTTTTCTTTTATTAAAACCTTCATAATCGCAACGCGCTGTTTCCTTTCGAAAATGGCTTGGTAATTCTTTGTCGTTTAATTGCAATTAATAAAAAACTAAATTGCTTAGTCTTTAGTGTACACTTTATGAAAATTGGGTTCGTTTACATTTTTTGTTCTTCCATTCGGACAGGCAAAGGAAATAAATCCCATTCAGCCTATACAGCTATGTTTAGCTCTACGTCGAGAATGGCACGAAATTTCAAAAGTATTTCTTTTCTTTCATTACAAGCTTATATTTAGTTCCACCTGTCCCGTTGTCTGTAATCAAATCTTGCATTTGATCCACTTCCCGGTTTCCGATTGAGCTGAAATTTAGCATGCATATATAAATCGGATGATAATGCAATATTATTGTGACATAGAGCTGATCTGATGATAGACCTGAAAGCTGGCCATAGGAACTCCGTAATTAAACGACGCAACCCTTTCGAGTTTGGGCTCATTTGATTTGTCTTGACGATTACTTTAATACTATATGGTAACCAGGGTCTGACGATGAACCTGGAAGCGGGCCAAAGAAACTCCGTAATTAAACGACGCAACTTCATATATATAAATTACCAACATGGTCCTCGCAAGGTCTATGCATAACAAATGAATTTGAATTTGAACTGGACTCAAATCTCGTCCACAATAAGAGAGAAATTGACCTACTATACTATGCTGGTCAGACGGTAGGGTTTTATTTCGGGTTTATATTGTATTCTTTCATCGGATTTTACTACGAGCACGACAACTGAATGGTAAATTGTATTCCTCTATCACCACACGTAAGACTCAATGCACATCTATTTCTTAATTAAATTCCCTTACATTATGGAGTAGGACTGCTAAGTAGAACATCATATATGGGTTTCAGAAGAAAAAAATAAAATTAAATTAAAATAGATTTCAAATCTTTCAAATATTTCGCTTACATGAAAAAACGATACAAAATGAATATATTTTATATTTCACTCCCTTCATAATCTAGCTTATTATTAAATCGGCTAAACTTATTACGGCGATATCATAAAACAACCCTAAACAATTACCGCAGCGTTGCGGCATAAAACCCCGTAAGTGGGTATACTAATACCCAGCGAGGGTTAATACACGGTCGCATTAACATCCCAGTATCTCTGTGTATTAATAGAGTATCATCGAGATAGCTTCGCCTACCGCTTTTTATGGTTTAGAAGCGTAGTGATAAATTTTATGTATGTTAAATATACGCTTTTTTTTATCGGCCATTATGGACTTGTGTTGGGGTTAATTTTTGTTATGCGGACATTATTCTTGGTATTATAGCTTAGTAAGTGATATGCGTTGTTAACTTGAAGCGCTTAGTGCTTAACTTTTACCGTTTTTTATTATTTTAGAATGTAGTGATCGATGGCCTTTTTATAATAATGACTATAGTGAAAATTTATAGATAGTTAATTTTATTAATAATTAAAATTATTATCTAACGGTTTTAGACTTTATGCTTTTGTAATATCTATCTATTAGGTATTCAGTTGTTAATAAAATCTGGATTCAAGTGTATTATCTTATTCTATTTACATTTTTTATTTGTCTAACGAATGTAGGTATGTAATACACTACATATACTACAATATAGGTAATAGGCTGTGTGGTAGCGGCTACAAAGAATACTACCAACCCTTACTTTGCTCGCGAATGTCGTAAAAGACGACTAAGAGCCTTATAACCACGTGGGCCAACTCCACCTGATGCCGTTTGGTCAACAATTACATGCCCAAGGAGGGTTGACGTCTGGTAGGCGGTCGGTCATGAAACTATTGCCAATAACTTTTACAATATGTGATATATGAAAGAAGAATACATATTGTGTCGACCTCAAGTAATTGAGATAAGAGTAGGAGAATGATAATGATTTGTCTAATGAATGTATGCGATTATTTAAAAAAAATATTCATCATAACCTCAGCTCATATATGCCCTACTCTTGGGCTTGAGCCTCGACGCTGGTCAGATGTGTGATATAGGGTTTTGTTTCGAGTTTATTTCTCTTGCATAGATATTATTTGTGTTCTATATCCCTTTATCGTCTTTTACGATCACTTACGGGTAAGATAGGGGATCGTGAACTGTATTAGGAATAAAATTGTAAATCGGGTTTTTATAAATAATCAAGCATATTAATTGCTAAATTTCAGTAATTTGAATATTACATACATACATACATACCATCACGCCATGTCCCTTGCAGGGTAGGCAGAGAGAACAGTGTGCCAGAGAACTCTATCCTTGCATACTTCACTTGCTTCCTCAACATTCATAATTCTCTTCATACACGCTCGCCGGTTTCGGCGACTCTTGATGCCACCTTCCTTCAGTACGTGACCAATCTGGACTAGGTAGGTGAGTCTCGGTCTCCCTCGGTACCTACATCCTTCCACTTTCGCATTGTATTGTGTAATAAAATTGTAGTTGACTAGTAATGATAATATTACTAAAAATAAAAAATAACACAGCAAAATGTGAATATTCCTTTTATTATTAATCTTATTTTTTTATTAATTATGATATACTTCTCAGAAATCAGGAACTTCACAATAGTTGAACCATTATTTGGCATGGAAACGTAATCCCTAAATGTAGGCTTCATGAGCACGCTGAAAGTCACTCAGGGCGCTATGGGGCAAGCTATTCTCGGGATTTCTCTGCAAGATAGAATCCGTAATACGAAAATCCGCCGAAGAACGGGTGTAACCAACTAATTAGCACGCCAAAGTGGCAATGAACAGGCCACATCGCTCGACGAACCGATAATGGTTGGGGCAGAAAGGTTCTCGGGTGGCGACCGCATATCGAACGTTGTAGTGATGGTCAGCGCCACTACCCAAGAGGGTGGATCAATGACCTGGTGAAGGTTGCTGGGAGTCGTTGAAAGCAGGCTGCACAAGATCGCACTGTGTTACGAAATATGAGGGAGGCCTACGTCCAGCAGTGGATGACAAAAGACTAATCGATAATGAAACTATTATTTTAAACATGTTAAATGATCTATCATGCTAAAGTTATAGTATCATCATCATCTCAGCTCATATATGTCCCACTGTTGGGCTCGAATCTCCTCGATAACGGGAAGGAAATTGATCTACTACACCACGCTAGACAGACGTGTTGGCATAGGGTTTAGTTTCGAGTTTTCCTTCTCTTGTATAGATGTTATATGCATTTTATATCTCTTAGTCGTCTCGTACGATCACCCACGGGTAAGAATACAATTCACCACCCCCTGGTGGTGAATTGTATTCTTACTCCGTCACCACACGGAAAGTATATTGTATACCTTGTATTGTGTACCTGGTATCTAACTTGCAAGTAATTTATATTAATTATATTGAAATTGACTTATTACAGTATAATAGAGTAGTCTTTAGTTACATAATAATATTTTTTTACCCACTCTTTCGTTATATTTCAATGGGTCCATAGGCAGCATATAAATAGTTTTTGAACGTAAAAGAAAAACAAGTTTGACATGTCAATTTATATACGAGAGATACGTGTCGAGTTTAAAAGAGTGTATGAGTATTTTATTTATTATGTAGATACTATTTGTAATTTATTTTATGTTTATCAATATTTATTAATAATAAATAATGATTTACACAGTTTTAATATTTTTTTTTTATTATATAATTCTATAAATAATGTTTAGAATTATAAATTAAAATTAATATTAGCTGGCTACGAATACTACCATTACTAACAATTCTAATATTGTTCGTGGGTGTCGTAAAATATGATTAATAGCTTAAATCGATCTGAGCTAACTCTGTTTTATACCATCTAGTTAACAATTACATTCCCAAAGAGTGTTGGCGTCAGGCAGGTCTATCATAAAACTATTGGCAAAACTTTTGCAATATGAACTACTGAAGAAGAGATCTTATTGTAACGGCTACAGTTTGTTAAGAGCAGTAAGCAGTAATTATAAGTCTTTTTTTTTTATTAAAAGAGCTAGGATATTAATAGCAATTCTTCTGATAAGGAAATCTTCGATACAAAACGCTATATCAACAAGTTTAGTCAGAGCCATGTAGAAGCTTAATTTTGGTTATTCAGAGATAATCACACCCAACGATGGGGTTGAGGTGAAATAGACTAGAAAGAAGGGCAATATTAGTAGATGAGGTAATGGGAACAAAATGAAAAGGTTAGATACTAATGAATATACAGAATAATAATTATTTTTACAGATTTATTTTGCATAGGAGTCAACATTTTTTTTTAAGGACGCCACCCTGCGCTAAGGAAATAATCCTTGTATTGAGGAGGATTTCATAAACATGCAATTAACGCAGAAAAATTACACCCAGACTCAGAACAACACTTTATGGATCGCTCAAAGTATTGTCCTCCGTAAGAATCGAACCCACGGCACTGGCACTGACGGTTGGTGTCTTACCTCTACGCTATCATGCAGTCAACATTCGACAATGAATACTTGCGTGATGACTTTATTTATACATCTATTCATCCACCAGCCTGTGGATGTCCACTTTAGACACAGGCATTTTCACGACCATATATTTTCTGGTGGATTAATGCCAAAATTGCTTGGCAGGCGAAACAGCGATTGTAGTACCTAGTTGTTTTAAATTTCTCAGATTGCACTCACAATTAACACTCTTCTAGTGAGACCCTTAACTGATTTTTAAGATTCCCATAAGCAAGTGCATACTTGTATTCTTATTCCATCGCTACTACGCTATTTATGCCATCACAATTTTCTTTCTATTGCCTAATTAAGTAAAATAAAAATGCTATTAAGACTATTTAATAGGAAATGATTCGACAGTTACAAATTCAAATTTACAACGCAACAAGCTTTTTTAATTGTCACTTACTACTTTTATGTAAATCCGCGGCGAGCGCCCGGTGGGTGTCAGCGCGCCTGACAGCCTGACACCGTTGACATCTGACAAGTGACAGCTGACAGCTAGCCGTTCGCCGGGCAATTTGCGACCGAGTGGCGGCAACAGCAGTTATTATTTTACTCTTTTTACTTGTCACGGCTCTGTGTGCGCCTCGTCAGTTTCGTGTTAATTTCATTAAGTATTTTTGTCCTACTCTGTGTGAATTAGATGTTGAGTGATCATGTTTTGAATGGTTTGTGAATGAGTGAATGAGTTTGTTTGCGATTTGCTGTTGTTTAATTTGTTTTAAGATTAACATAAAAATATTATTTATAATAGGTATATTTTGATATTAAACAAAAAATTTACTCATCATCCTGCTAAGTGCTTGCTGTATGTACCTATATCCATTCCATATTGGAAAAGATTTGCAATAGTTTTAAGACTGACCGACTGCCTGATATCAATCCTCCTTGGGAATGTAATAGTTAACCGGATGGTATCAGATAAAAGCACAGATAGATATGAAGCTGCGAGGGTAAACTGCCGGGCGGGCCACCGAAGACAAAGATCGGGTACCGGTGGCCCGCTCGCACGGCGAATAGAGGAGTTTGCATGGTGGGTCTATGAGGCCAACGCCACCTCTTACGTCACCGTGAACTGATTTGGCGGGGCGAGACGCATCCATAGCACACAGCAAAAAAAAAAGATAGATATAAAGCCATATTTTATGATAAAGTCATATTTTATGATACCCACTAGCAATATAAAAATTATTAGTGTTCGTAATCACAGATAAAATACACAGACATAAAGAAATAGGTTATAAATAGAAAAAATGGAACATAGATGAGCTATGACGTTAAAACGCTAAAAAGCCACGAATTTTGCTAGTTATATATAAAAACTTAAGCCATAACGATAGCTTCTATTCAAATTTAAAGATACCCTTCACAATACGCGGGCCATCTCAACAGTATCTTTACAAAGTCTTTCATATTTTGAATACTTACCCGTGTTATAAGAATTTACGCGGGCGCTTACTCCCAGCTAATGGGGCGCATAAAATCTTATGACCACTCAACTCTTATGTATTGACTTTTACAGGCGAAGCATTACGCTGTGTATTTTAAGGGAACATGACGCGATTGTGTGGCGCCTATTATGATTTGTATATTTAACTTTTTAGAAGTGTCTGCCTATTACAGCGTTTCATACGTATTTTAATATATAATTTGGACCACATAGATGGCGGAGTGGTTAGTTAACATACTGATTATGTCAGAGTCGTGGGTTTGATTTTTCACGTAAGATCATTAAATTATGTTTGTAAAGTCCCCCGCAATACAAGGATTATTTCCTTAGTGCGGTCTTACAAAAAATGTATGTGCCATATTGTAATTTCATTTCATCGTAAAACTAAATATTGTTTATAAAAACCCGAGTACGAGCGAAAAATGATTGTTACAAGTAGGATTCGAATCCACACCTATTGGAAATCCATTCCAATCGTTGGCAGCACGAGAGAAGACTAAATTTCAGTAATTTGAATAACAGGGTTGTGTCATCGTTTAATACAATTCTAACTGCAAAGTTTGAATATTAAGTCTGTATAATGTGTAAACAATGTCGGGTAGATGGCACCACGTCTCCTTAAAGACAAAAATATAATACGATGCGAGAATTGAATGTCCTACAATAGTTCACGGGGACGAAAGTGGCAGCACGATTGGAACGGATTTCCAATAGGTGTGGGTTCGAATCCCACATGTGACTATCATTTTTCGCTCGAAATCGGGATTTTATCAATAATCAAGTATATTAAATGTTAAATTTCAGTAATTTGACTAAATATTGTTACCGTAATATGTCATGCCCATTAGCGGCAAGGTATGGGTGATGACAGTTATATTGTCACAATATTCAAAAAAAAATTTATGCAATCGCACGCGAAATTATACAAGCACTTAATTTATTTTCATTTCCGTTTTGTTTCTAAAGCGTTTTTTTTATATTGAAGATTGATACAGCGATTTTCTGAGCTTCTAATATTGAAATTATCGTGATTATTTTTTTATCTTGCAGAGATTTTATGTAGTATGTTGTTTATAAATACCCGATTATGAAGCGAAAAATTATGTCACAAGCGGGATTCGAACCCGCGCCTGTTGGGATGCCGGCCCAATCGTGCTGCCACTACACCACCGTGATCTATTGTAGGATATGCAAATCTCGCTTTGTATCATATTTACGTCTTCAAGGTGACGTATGCCATCTACCCGACAATGTTTACACATTGTACAGGCTTAATACTTCAAACTTTACAGTTAGAATTGTATTAAACGATGACACAACTTTGTTATTCAAATTACTGAAAAATACTGAAATTGCATGTCCTACAATAGTTCACGGTGGTGTAGTGGCAGCACGATTGGGCCGGAATCCCAATAGGCGCGGGTTCGAATCCCGCTTGTGACATCATTTTTCGCTTCGTAATCGGGTATTTATAAATAATTAAGCATATTAAATGCTAAAAATTTCAATAGTGTGTTGTTGATACATTATATTCTTATTTAATCACTAGATGATTGTCCCACTGTTGGGCTCGAGCCTCCTCCATAATGTGAGGAAAATTGACCTACTATACCACGCTGGTCAGAGCAGTTTTGTCAGAGGGTTTTGTTTCGAGTTTTCCTTCTCTCGCATAGATGTTATATGCGTTTTATATCTCTTAGTCGTCTCATACGATCACCCACGGGTAAGATAGGGGGTAGTGAATTGTATTCTTACTCCGATCTAAATTATTCATTTCACTAAATAAAAAAATAATATAATATACTCGATAATGGTGAAGTAATAAATAATAGTAATATACTCGAATGTGAGTTCACTTTCTAACTCTAATATTTCATTCAGGGACATATTAAAATATTTAAAAATATTTTTTTTATAATTCGTTACCACACTCAGATTTACGCAGATAAAAAATTAACTATAAAAAGATTTAAGGATTTTTGGATAGATGGCGCTGTAAAACATTTTAGACGGTAATGCGATTTACAATTTGGTTATAGGTATATATAGACATCACTAGCACAATTATTAAAGCCGTTGGAATAATTTTCCAATTGGTATGGATTCAAATCCCATATGTAATAATAATATTTTCCCAAATATATTTTTATAATTAGCCCAACATGTTAAATGCTAAATCAACAAAAAGTTAACCTAATATTCAAAATCTTTCACGCTACTCGCTTCAACTATGGCCGAACCCTACACGTGTTTACGGAGGCCATAACAGTAAGTTTAAATAAACGCCCTCCACGACCATTCGTGACGACTGTTATGTTTGAATTGCATTATGGCGCACGTACGGACTGGAGACGCATTTCAACTAATGTACTACACATATTGATTTGGGACGTGTTACATCCAACGGTCTTTTGGTGTTGGAATGATAGCTTCCATCCTGCGCCAGGTAAGGGGACTTATGTCTTTATTGAATCTGCTTATTACATATACATATTGAATTTATTTATCATTTGGTGATGGAAAAGAATATACTTCACCACCCTCTTTCTTGTTTTTGGCTGTCGTAAAAGATGATATTACTTAAAGAGAAGGGAAACTTGAAACTAAACTGTTTGACCAGGGTGGTATAGTATATTAGTTTCCCTTCTACAGTGTAGGAGGCCCAAGCCATACATATTTGTGCGGGCGGGCCACCGAAGATAAAGATCGGGTTCCGGTGGCCCGCTCGCACGGCGAAGAGAAGCACATTGCAGGGTGGGTCTATGGGCGGCCACCGAAGTCAAAAATCAGGTACCGGTGGTCCACTCGCACGGCGAAGAGAGGTGTTTGCAGGGTGGGTCCATGGGGTTGCGCGTTGCGTCTCTTGTTGCCCCGGATGGACTTGTCGGGGCGCGACCACATCCATGGTCCACCCTACGGAAAAAAAAGGGTGAGTCTATGGGGTCGCGCGCCACCTCTTCCGTCGCCCGGACCGATTTGACGGGGTGTAACCACACCATAGCCCATGGTAAAAAAAAAAGAGTCAGACATATTTGTGTTGACAATGATGGTTATGTATGCCACCCTGTTAATATACTATAATGGTATAAACGCGATGCTTGGTAGGTCGTAATTGCTGACATTTTTCTTGTTACCTTTCAGCTAGTTTAAGATTCTTATAGGAAATCAAGGATTGGTATAGTGTTTTTAGCCTGTTACTACAGGGGGAATGTGCCGCCTTTACCAAGGAATAAATATGTGTCATCATCATCATCAACATCATGATGATGATGAAATATGTGTACTTATTGTAAGACTTTTCGAAACAAAAACCTTAACTCAGATTCAGAAGCTAAGCATTTATGAATTGTTAATAAACTGAGAATTGTCTTGTATTGGATTGGAACTCATGACACTTAGTTACAGAGCTCGATACTTCAACACATGTATCATTAGTGCAGATAGTGATAATTAGAGAGTTTTACTGGTGGGAGATTGTTTAAAGAATAGATAGCTGAAGGCTTAAACACGGATTGAAGTAATATTTGTGTTCTGGTGTTCTAATGACTTGAAGTTCCATACCACCCTACTACCGCCCCGGACACATAGACAGCTTTCTCCTGAGAAATATAACACCACTGCTATCACCCTATCAAGTATGGCAATTAAATCACTATCTCCTCATTTGTGCAGAGGCTACGTTAAACAGTGAAATTGTGTAATTGATTGAATTAGGCGATACATGGCGGAAATCCATTATTATTATAAAATAGAGGAGAGGAAGGAAGACCCACCACTTTCCCACGGTTAATCAACATACCGTACACCTCAAGAAAGGAAGGAATACGGGATGGGATTAACGTGGAATAGGAAATAAGGCAATCTTACTCCTGTGATGAGCACCACCTCAAAAACTTCAACTTGCAATTTTCCGCAGAACTTGGAATAAAGATTCGACACGTGTTTCACCTCTAAACGAGGCATCCTCAGGACGGTTTGAAGCGGAAAATTGCAAGTTAAAGTCACTTTGCAGGTTGAAGTACGATATAATGATTAACCGTGGGAAAGTGGTTGGTCTTCCTTCCACTCCTCCATTTTATAATAGTGAAATTGTGGCTTTTGACATTAATAACTTTCATTTTATCTACCGGGTGTAATAGAGAATGCAGCATTTGAAGGGAAAATGTCGATTCGTTAATAAATTAGAAGCTTTTAAAGTCTTCAATTCTGTGCTCACCCAGCTGTTCCATTCTCTGTTACACCCGGTATATATATTTTCTTTTTTTTCCAAGTGGTAAATATTAGTAATTTAAAAAAATACAATTACAAGTGGGATTCGAACCCATGCCTATTGGAAATCCGTCCCAATCGTGCTGCCACTTACGCCACCGTAAACTATTGTAGGACATTCAAATCTCGCTTCGTATTATATTTACGTCTTTAAGGAGACGTGTGCCATCTACCCGACAATGTTTACACATTGTGTAGGCTTAATGCCTCAAACTTTGCAGTTAGAATTGTATTAAACGATGACATAACCTTGTTATTCAAATTATTGAAATTTAGCATTTAATATGCTTACTTATTTATCTTAATTTTTCACTTCGTAATGGGGTTTTTATAATTAATTAAGCATATTAAATGCTAAATTTCAATAATTTGAAAATACAATTAATTTGTTACTGAGAAATATTTCTTAATCTATCCATTGTATAGTACTCATTAAAAATTTCCAAAAAATTGGATCGCCTACGATTCAGAGTTATTTTGTTGCATATATTAGTTTCTATACCTAACTTTCGCCGTCATCATTTGAACTTCAATATCATATAATAGTATAGATTCTCATTCAGATCAATTCAAAGAGCCTAAACACGATGTGGTCATGTTATGTCGTCTATTATTTTTTATAGGCATCTTGCATCATTATCAACAGATCTTGAATATCTCCTAAGAGTATATTACTCATCAAGACTATTCCAAAGAGTCTAAATACGGTGGTTCTATCTTATGGTGTTCATTAGTTCCTTTAATCATCTCCACCCTTCATCAGCAAAGAACTCCGTGGTAATATAATTGTCATCTCAATAAGGCAACTTATGTAATTGTACTAAATTTTAAGTTCATTGGACGTATGGAATTTAGGTCAGGAATGAATTAAGATTGCAAGCTTCTACTCGAATATAAATTTATATAAATATTCCAAGTTAAATAAACAATTGTATAATAATATCATTCTATGCATTGTTTTTTCTTTTAATAAAGTAAAAATATTGTATTCGATGAGTTTAAATCTATCGCTATCAAAAGACAGCATTAAATGTCAGTCTATTGAATGTAGGATTTGTGTAATTGTATAAGAGAAATGAATCGTTTAATGTATTTTAAACAGGCATTAATGAACGCTTTGTTAAAAAGATATCCCGCCTTCGTCACATTGAATTAGTTGCAGTTTCGAAGACAATTTAACTTTCTCGTTTGTTCTCTTTATCTTTGACTGATGGAATCTTTTAATAAGACTATTTGAAACAATGTATTTGATAATTACTAGTTATTGTAATACAATAATTATTGATATTACCAAACCTCAATTAACAAATCGACATAAACTGATAAAATAAAGCATAAAATAAACAATAACGCTAGAATATATTATCAATAAATCATACGCTAGCGCAAGGATTGAGCAATAAATATCAATGAGTTTAATGTTCGAATACACGCGATAACTGTCACCGTCGCCATGTTGGCCGCCATCTTGATTTATGACATTTTATTGTGAACTGTCAATAGAAACATGGAACTATGAAAGAGGGCGATAATTATTTATGACAGTACCAATAGTTTGGATGACGCGATTGTATTGAGTATGATTGAATTTATTTTGGATATCCCCGGATGTTATATTTACGAGATGTGAAAGATTATTTCCATCTTAATTACTCGACATATTGGTAAAGTGAAAGCCATATGAATAAATTTTTTGTCGATTATTATAGGTATTGTAAATAAAGATACTAATTATCACACTTTTCATTTCTTAGGACGTTATAAAAAGATAATTATTTCTATTAATATACATGGACGTAATATATCTCTGAGGTAAAAGAATCTTCTAAGCAAATAATTTTGCCAATGCATTTTCATCATTATAAAATTGTATGACATTGTTTTCTCCTCTTGTAGAAGAATACCTACTTAAATATTTTAATTCATGATGATATTTCTAAACTGAGACTAGTATATTACGTGGGATGTAAAATTATATATGTGTTAATACAGGTCTTTTTCTCCATTGCTTTCTTTGTCCCATATGATGACGAATTTGATACGACCATAAAAATTCTTTTTCAACATATGCTTATTGAGTATATAAACATATTATATTAGGCAACCCATAAAAACCCGTTAAACGTTTGTCGAAGTTGATATATCTCAGCACCAATCGGTGGCCAGTTACATTAATGAGGATTCAGGAACCTTCTCGATGTAAAAATACATTAAGATATCAATTTTCATAATGATCGATCAAATAGTTTCTGTGTTTAGGGATGTCATATATACAAACATCCTCTTTAATAGATATAGAATAGATAAGAAAATACTGAGCGTGATGACTGAGCAAGACTGGCCCTCACCTCTACCTTTTCCATAATAATTAAGTCTAAGGTGAACAATAACATGTAAACAGATAATATTTCTGGAAGATAAAGTTAACTAGAAATAAAATTCCATTGTGAGCAGTGTGGTATAGTAGGCTATGATAGGCATTTAAGGGTTGTCTGTGCTCAGCAGTACGAATATGAGCTGAAATAAAGAAGAAAGAACAAAAACGCCATCCCAATTTATAATTGGTAGTAGCGGCAACAAACTTTGTTCGTGAATGTTGTAAAAGATGACTAAGAGCTACATAACAATCTAGAACATATGCTGTAAAAAATATAAATAGCGGTAGGTGTTATATTAAAAGTAGTAGGACCAGTTTTATGTAGATCTACAGTCACGGGGCGATCCGTCCGGAAAAATTTCACCCTTTTTTTTTGCGGTGGGCTATGGACCTGGTCGCACCCCTTTTGTTTCGAGTTTTCCTTCTCTTGCATAGATGTTATATGCGTTTTATATCCCTTAGTCATCTGTAACGATCATCCACGGGAAAGATAGGGATGGGTGAATTGTATTCTCACACGGATATAAAATAAATAAAAAAAATGTCACCATAATAGTTTTAATACCATCCTGTTTCTTTATGACAAACCGTGTTTAATATTTTTATAGCTGAATGTATTCACAATTGATTGTGTAACATATAATATTTGAAAGATGTTACATTATATTCGTCGATAGCCAATTGTCTACAATCGATTTTCTTTGAACAAGTCTATAATTCAGTGTTAGTAGGACAATAATGTCATAATCATTTATATTGATGCAGTGTCTGAGTGCATAGATACCTACTTGCACCGTCAGTATTGTGGGTTCGATTACCACCCAGGAAAATTCTTTATGCGATCTACAAATAGTTACTCTGGATATAAGTTGTCATTTGTGTTAGTTAATTATATTTGGAAAGTTTTTACTTTGAAGTGATAACTTCTTATGGGTGGGTAAACCGATTCGTTACGTAACGCGTAACGGCGCCAGTCTGTCTGGCTTCCCTTTCTCTCACGCATATGGCAGCGGTAGGTAAACTCCTGGTCTCTCACTCTAACCAAAGCGCTAGCCGTATTAAGATGAGGTGTTATAAGATTTTTTTAATAAATAACCTTTTATTGCATTATTATATTAATATACATAAAATTTAAGTGAAAACCTAAGATTTAATATTAAATAGTTCATTTTAAATTAGTGTAAGTTATCATTTCTGTCGAGGGTCCCTAGATGCATACTTTTTTTATTTTTTTGGGTAGGCTATGGTCTGGACGCACTTCGCCCATTCCGTCCAGAGCGACGGAAGGGTGGCGTGTGGCCCTATGTGATGATATTTGTGTAAACTATTAACCATTATTAATGGAATATTATTCTTCTCTTCTCTAGATTTATACATTCTATTGTGGGATTCGAACCTATTCTATAAAGGGAGTAACGTTACCTGCAACTAATAAATGGCATAGAGTTATACACACCGAAGATAAAGACCGGGTTCCGGTGGCCCGCTCGCTCAGCGAAGAGAGGTACATGTAGGGTGGGTCTATAGGGTCGCGCGCCGCTTCTTCTGTCGCCCCAGACGGATTTAGCGGGGTGTGACCGCTCCATAGCCCGCCGCAAAACAAAAAAAAAGGGTTTTACACACATGTTGAAAATGAAATTGGCACAATTTAAATTTCACTACTTTTGGGAACCTATGTCCCATCGTTCTTCTACTTTTACTCATTAATTCAAATACACATGGATCGATGAGTTATATTTTTCCTCAATCATGTTAATACAAAAATACAATAAAATTATTGTTTTGATAACAGATTAAAAATACATGGTTTGTGTAGGTAAGTAATGTATATCGCAATAAAACTCGAAATTACACACTTTATTACGAGATTACATCTAAAGGATGTAATCTCGTAATAAAGTAGACTTTTGAGACACTCAGGGAGTAAAATAGGGTGTGAAACGCATCATATTTTACATAAAACAAATTAACTGGGTGGACAATGTCATCAACATTATCAAGGTCGCAGGAAACCCTTGTATGCAGGTGGCACAGGACCGTTCCGAATGGTATTCTCATGGGGAGGCCTATGTTCAACAGTGGACGTTTACGGGCTGATGGATGGATGGATGGAAATTAACTGGGTTACAGCTTGACCACCTGGGAAGACAGCAGGGTGATAAAAGTTGAACGATACGCCTAATATATGTCGTTATTTATTTTTATTACTTTTTGTGACTAATGAGCAAGCAGCACACCTGATGGTAAGTGTCACTGCCACCCATGGACCTTTGCAATACCAAGGGTTTAGCTAAGCTGCTGCCTACCATATATAAAACCCAAACCCACCCAGTTGGGCTTCCGGCTCTCTCGCTCACCGAACGAAGCTCAACAGCACATTGCCATTACTCAGACGTCGATCTTCTGCAAGAGTGTGGTAGGTACTACCCCGGACGGACCGGCCCGCGGTTGTAGACAGAAAACTGTCAACAGCATGGTCCTACCACTACCAATTAATTTCATAGACCAGCTATTATTAAGCTGGCTATTAATAATCTATCCGCGTAATTAACCATCATAATAATAAAATATTATTATAATCATAAAACAAGCATTATTGTAAATTAAATATAATGAAGTCATTTATTTTATTTGTTTACCATTAACAATATTTTATTATAAAATTTATTAACGCCATTATACTTAATTGATTTAATAAATATTAGTTTATTACACATATTATTATGTTAAGTAAGGGAGAGTGTGTTGTATATGGCTGCTAAGAAGGCATATCAAGTTATTGTACATAAAAATAAACGAAATTTTAGATATCTATATTAATATATAGAGAGCCGGTTTTTTTTATTCAATTATACCTACTGCGAAAACCACTGAACTGATCAGAATAATACTTTTACCACAAGATGCAGCGTGTTTTGGATGTTATACATGATATGTTGGTGACTACTTATCTGGAAAGGAGGGAAGTGCACGGGAGACAGCTAGTTTTTTTATGTAAGTATCCTAGCACTTACGAAATAACCATTTACATGGCAGGGGACTGTAAAAATATATAATTAACGAACACAAATTACACCTACACTCCAAACAATGTGTAGGTGACACAAAATGTTGTCGCTATTTCGACATCCTAATCACTATACAATTTATGTAGACAAATTAATATTAATTTCATTAAAGAATATTTATATACCTGTCAATTATGTCTATGAAATAATATGATATAATCCGAAAAATGGCAATGGGCCGGCCACATCGCTCGAAGAACCGATAACTGCTGGAGAGAAAGGGTCTAGAGTGGCGACCACGTACCGGACGGCGCAGTGTATGACGCCAACTAGGTGGATAGACGACCTAGTGAAAGTTGCTGGGCGTCGATGGATGCAAACGGCACAGGACCGGACTCTGTGGCGTACCGTGAGGGAGGCCTACGTCCAGCAGTGGACGGCGATGGGCTGAAATGATGATGATGAAACCAAAAAAATATAATCGTCTTTTTCATCCTACTCCCCCCAATCAATCCCATAAAACATACGAATGCCAAAACAGGAAATGTTTCGGCAATAGTTTCATGACTAGCTGGCTACTTGACGTTAACCTAACTATACATCTTTTGCTTTGTGTACTTATCCATGTGGTTGTCTGTTTGGCTCATTTTTCCTTTAAAATAAAACTGTGAAAAACTGCTGTGGAGACCGAGACTAACTTACCTAGACCAGATCGGTCATGTACTGAAGGAAGGTGGAGTCAAGAGTCTCCGAAACCGGCGAGCGTGTATGAAGAGAATTATGAATGTTGAGGAAGCGAGTGAAGTATGCAAGGATAGAGTTCTCTGGCACTCTGTTCTCTCTGCCTACTCTGCAAGGGACATGGCGTGATGGTATGTATGTATGTATGTTAAAACGGTTAGTCTTAATGTGACTATGAACGATGTAAAGGGTTCGAAAAGTAGGGAAATTAAAAATCAAACACAAACGCGATATACTGCGTAAAAAGAGTTTTATTTCAAATTATGTAGTCGCGTAAACATTAGAAATTGCCCTACTAGACCAGCAAGATAGATAAATAATATAAGAAAGAATTACTGGAACCTATATTCTGATGAGGTTGGCATGTCGACAACGAATAAATCAAAGTGTCTATAAAGCTATTATCGTCGTTATTTATGATAGCACAATTACAATGTAAGGCTATGGCCTTCACGATCAGGTGTGACTTGTTACCTGTAAATTAATTTTAATAGCACCTCTGTTTAGTAATAAATGGCCACTGCTTATTTACTCATTTAATGTTAGATAACTAAGTAAAAACATTGACTATGATTTAAATCATTAAGACCATAATATAATGCAGTAACTTTATTCAAAAAAAGAAATTATAAAAGTTTTTAATATTACATAAATTATAAAGTTTTATTCACCATTGTCATAATACTAACTTATATTTTAATAGTTTTTGTAAGCTGTTAAAACGTTGTGGGTTGTATTTTTTTGAAGTGAAAACTTTTTTTGGCGCGCCGCACACAGCTTTTTCGTAAGCTGTAAGTGAGTCTGATCCGTCACGCTCTGATGTGAAAGGCTCGATCGGGTGAACTCGAGACCGCCGAGTGTTCCCGAGCGAGAAAGATACAATCAGCTGCTCTTCACCACTGTGTCGCTGTGTTTACTATATTCAATTTATATGTAATAATTGTTATTATTAATTAATATCAATTATTCAATAGTTTTAAATAGTTATTATTGATACGTAATAATAATTACTTTAACAAACATTTTTTGTTTTAAATTTTTGGTTTACATTAAGAGGGTAGTGGTTTATCGTGCAAATAATATATAGGAAGAATTGTTTTTCTCAAGGTTTTAAGTTTTCACTTCTGTGGGCAGTCCTCATGACTGTTTTGATTTTTTTTTAGTTTTATTACTGTAGCATTAGACAAATCAACATTATTAATATGTACGATAATGATGGCGATGGGGCTAGGGTGTGCCCCGCAGGCGACGTACAGGAAACGGACAAGACTTATTGCACCATGGGCGAGTGAGATTTAAGAAGCGAGCCCTTATTATGAAAGATGTAAGAATGAGGTATGTGAGTTAGAATATTGCAACAATGACCGAAGAGTAATGAATTTGGTAGATTTATTAAAAACGGAACCTTCAAGAAACGAAATGGAAGTGGAACTAGGGCTAGAGAAAATTATAAATTATAAGTTTTATTATAGTGGTAGTGATGGATAAAGGAATGGAAAAGGAATGAAAAGGCTGTGTGGTAGCGGCTAAGAATATTACCAACTCTTACTTTGCTCGTGGATGTCGTAAAATACGACTAAGAGCCTTAGGGTAAAACGCTACAATACGCCCCAGTTGACAATACGCCCCACAGTGGTTACACACACACAAATACAGATACCAAACAAGTAGCGACATGTACGCCACCGTGACAGTCGTCCATCAATATGGCTGCCAGTCAGGTGTGATAACTGCGATTTATTTAGAAAATATTTCAAAATCTTTATTAAGTGCTTTGAAACAGTTTGCGGTGAGTACTATACAAATTCCTCTACATAAGACAATATTTTTTTTATGCAGATTTTGCTTGTAAATATGTGATTAGCTTTAAATTACCTATTATTTATTATATTGCTTACAGTGAATGACCTTCAATAATATCTATTTCATGGCCGGGGCATTTTGTAATTATAAATTTACAAAACGGCCCTTTTATTATAGTACAATACGCCCCATCATCTAGACAACTTATAAAATCAGTCTTCTTTTATTTTTACAGATGCCGCGTAATTACGAAAGGAAAACCCTGAGGGCTTCTTGGTCTAACACGGACTTAAATGAGGCTATGCAAAAAGTGCAAAATAAGGAGATGGGAGTCAACGAGGCCGCCAGGGTTTACAATATCCCTTCAAGAACCCTTAGACGACATCTGTTAACAGGAAAACTTAAAGAACCACTCGGGAGACCGCCTGTTTTTTCAAAAGATCACGAAAAAAAGCTAGTAGCTCATATCAAAAAATTGGAAAAGGTTGGCTTTGCACCTGACCGCAAGGATGTTAAAGAAATGGCTTACCAGTTAGCTCAAAAACTTAGCATTAAAAATCCATTCTCGAACGATACCCAAGCAGGTAATATTTGGTTCAACTGGTTCTTAAAACGTAATCCTGAATTGAGTCAGCGAAAGTCTGAAGGTTTGTCACTCGCTAGGGCTTATGGCGTTAATCGAGAAGATGTTAATGATTTTTTCACACTGCTGGCTCAGGCATACGAAGACAATAACTTAGGTCATCATCCAGATCAAATATTTAATATGGATGAGACCGGCATCCAAATAAATAATAAACCTACTACAGTAATTGCCAGCAAAGGAGCTAAAGATGTTTACACTTTGACTAGTTGCGAGAAAGGAGAAAATGTCACAGTCATAGCTTGCTGCAATGCTCAAGGTAACTTTATGCCACCTGTTTTAATTTATAAAGGTACCTACAGTAAACCTCAGTTTTCTGAAGGACTGCCACCAGGTTCGCAAATATTTATGAACAAAAAGTCTTCATATATAAATTCTGAACTTTTCATGAAATGGTTCGAAGAGATATTCTTACAAAATAAAAGCCCTGGAAAAGCTCTATTGATACTGGATGGTCATAGTGCACACAGTAACAATATTCGTTTGTTAGAAGTGGCCATAGAGAATAATGTTACCTTGCTATGCTTACCAAGTCACACCACTCATGCACTCCAACCACTGGACAGGGCATTTTTCAGGCCTCTGAAGGTTTATTTCACCCAGGAAGCAAAGTCTTGGATGATCATGAACAAAGATAAGCGACTCACTCGGTATGATGTATCCAAACTGATTGGTAAGGCTTGGGGGAAGGCTGCTAGTGTATCTAATGGTATAGCTGCGTTAAAGTCCTGTGGAATTTACCCATATGATCCAAATGCCATACCAGAGCATTATTTTTCACTCTCAGATACGTTGCGAGAACAAGATCTCATAGATATTAATCAAGGAAATAATAATGTTAATGAATTAGGTGAGTATTCAAAAGTACACAACATTGATAACTATCGTGTAGAAACCGAACCAACAGCTTCGGCAGTGGCAATAACTGAAAACCATATGAATCTGGATAGTGGATCTACCTATAATAAAGAAAATAGGAGTACAGATAATGTTGGACAAGTTTCTGTTCCTGCACCTGAAAAAACGCCTCAAAAAGGTCGAGAACTGCAGTCAGAATTTTTAGAAGAAACACCTACAAAAGTTTTGACTAACATTCATCCCATACCAAAATTACCAGCAATGATGTTAAAGAAAAAGCAAAGGGCTCTAGTTTTGACATCTCCAGAAAATATACAAAAAAGAAAAGCGATTGAAAAGAGAAAGAAGGATGTTGTGACGAAGATATGCAAAAAAAATAAACTAACAAAGGAAAATAAAAAAGGAAAATCGGGAAAAAAGAAAGCTACTATTTTCCATTCATCATCAGAAAGTGATAATGATGAAGAAAATTATAAGAGCCCATCGATCGAGGATATTTCTGATGAAGAGAACAGGTGCATTGAATGTACAGAAAATTATTATTGCACGACTTCTAAAGAAGATTGGATAAAATGTTCATCATGTTCATCTTGGATGCACGAGTTTTGTACCATGTATAATCCTCTTTGCAATGTTTGTGGTAAAATAGCTAAACGTCAAGCTGTCAATAAGCTTAAGAAGACAAAAAAAAATAATTAAGTATTATAAAACGCAAAGATACCCTACAAAAATAATTATGTAGGTGAAGAAATTGATCTCAAAATTATTTTGAACACTATTTGTTAATTATTGAATCCTTATCTTAAATTGTATTTATCAAATTGGTTATATTTTTGTATTAATTACAGTGAGGCATTTTGTAATAGACATGAGGCGTATTATCAACACCCACCGTTACAAAACGCCCCACCTAAGGTTCTAAAAAAAAAATTTTTTTAGCTAGTGTATAAGGAAAAGTTACCGAACTCAAGTGCCATTTTGTAGCTTAAATACCATTTATTTCGTTTTTATTAAATATGTGATTGAAAAAGGTTGAGAATTTATTTTATTGAGCATCATGTAAAAGTGGGGCGTATTGTAGCGTTTTACCCTACACCGATCTGAGCCAACTCCACCTGTTACCCTTTGGCCAACAATTTCATTCAAAAGTATGTTTAACGTCTGGCAGGTAGCCAGGTCATAAAACTATTGCTAATAACTTTTACAATATGTACTATGAAAGAAGAGCACATATTGTATCGACCCCAAGTAATTGGGATAAGAGTAGGAGAATAATGAGTGATGGATAAAGGAATCTTGTAGGTATAGTGTTAGATAAGTATTTAAGAGAATGGGTGAAGAATAAACAATAATGAATTATAGATTATTATTCGTTCATGTCATTAGTGCTCATACCCCAAGCATGTCTTTTACGACATCAAAGTAAGGGTATCAATGTAAAGCAAGGGTTGGTAGTATTTCTAGCCTTTATCACACAGCAACAATACGATAAGAATACAGTTTATTCATATTCATTCTAGTTGTTACAACAAAAATCTATCTAAAAGTAATTTTTAACCCTCGCGTATAGTACTTATATCCTCGTGTATTCTTAGATGGACTTCAAATGAAATGTAAAATTATCAAACTGTAAATACCCTTATGGGTAGTTATACTATATAATAAATGAATTGATTTGATGGATATAACGTATTTTCCGTGTGGTCACGGAGTAAGAATACAATTCACCATCCCCTATCTTATCCGTGGGTGATCGTACGAGACGATTAAGAGATATAAAACGCATATCATCTTCTTTCTTTCTTCTTTCTTTCTTACTTTTTTCTTTCTTCTTTCTATCTTTAATTTATTTCCTTTTTTGTTTCCCTGACTAAGTGTACGCACCTCCATGCTGATTGCTTGAGTAGTTAGCTGATTGGTTAAGGCGTGAAATCGTAACAAACAGATATATTCAATATTATATTAATAATCTTAGTTGTGATAGGGGGGCACTAAGAAAAAAATGCTTCTATAGTCAGCGACTTTACAAACTTTACAAGTTACACTTATTCTTAGAAAACCCTTTTGTCCCGCCAGACTGGGCACGGACGTCAAGGATTCGCTAACAGCGGCCGGCCCAATAGCGGTGTGGGGGAAATATGGTGGATTATAAGGCCACACGCCACTCTTTCGTCACCCCAGATGGAACGGATGACGTGTGTCCAGATCATAACCTGAAGAAAAGAACATTCCTTTAAAAATAACATAAAAAAATATTCTAAATTCCATCTATAACGAAGGTTGATTACTTAGATAATTGCGCCAAAGTACGAAAGGCTATTTTTCAGACAATTTTAATATCAGTATAATCAATTGGTCGAGAACAAAGTCCACCCTTCCATTCGCGTTTTGAATATTAAATTTTAAAACGTCAGTGAGAGCTGACACCGTCAAACTTTTTCTATTAAATTTTTCATTACGATTTGACAGGACATTCATAATGTTCCGACGTTGATGAATGGGCCCGCCTAAGACGCAAAGTAAGTAGGGCTCCCCCCTTTAATGATATTTGTATTGTAATTTGAATGTGTATATCTATTTGAAACAGCTGGTATAAAAAGTGTGGAGTGCTTCAATAGTTTTGAAATAGATTTGGTTATAAAGCTGCATTCAATCAAAAAACTTCACAGCTAATAGCTAAATGTTATTATGCGGAACCATTACTTTAAGTTGCGGCCATTTTATTTTATTGCTTTTAATATTAAATGACCCAATATTAAATGCCACTATTCAAGCTGGTACGCATTTATAAACTTAAAAAAAAATAGCAAAACTTCGCTTAATAATAATCTTACTTTGTATTATTTATTTGATATTTTTTATTATTTAATATTGCTAGGGACCCACTGCTGAAATTTTCTTTCTATCTAGAACCGCGTTCCGGTTCGTTCAGGGTAGTACCATACTCGCAGAAAATCAACGTTTGAGTAATGGCAATGTACTATTGCGCTTCGTTTGGTGAGCGAGGAAGTCCTAATTTTCTGTATGGGCTTTGGGTTTTTATTAGTGGGTAACGACTTAGCTGTATCCCTATTACAAAAATCCATGGACAGCAGTAACAATTACCTTCTTGGGTGCCGCTTTCTCGTTTGCCTATGCAATAAAAAATACACCATAAGCATAAACTATATAATATAACTGCTTTCTTACATACCATTTGACGCGAAAAAATTAATCGATACTTAATCGCTTCATACATACATACATACATACATATCATCACGCCATATCCCTTGCAGGGTAGGCAGAGAGAACAGAGTGCCAGAGAACTCTATCTCTGCATACTTCACTCGCTTCTTCAACATTCATAATTCTCTTCATACACGCTCGCCGGTTTCGGAGACTCTTGACTCCACCTTCCTTCAGTACATGACCGATCTGGTCTAGGTAGGTTAGTCTCGGTCTCCCTCGGTACCTACATCCTTCCACTTTCGCATTGTATATCTTCTTAACCAGGCGTTCGTTCGGCATTCTTTCCACATGTCCGAACCATTAATCGCTTCAATTCAGTAAAAAACGTCTATATGTATATATATCTAGATTGAAAACAACAAATGTCCAAAAGTTATCGTTATTACAGCAATTTATATCTACCCGCTACAGTATCTGTTATTATAAAGTTTGACCCACATTTTAATACAAATTCATTGCCAGTACAAAAAGAAAATGATTCTATATGTAAAATTTTTTATACTGTTTATGATCAGTTATATTAAACATTTAAATTTTGATAATTATTATATTGTGGCAATTCACTAGTTTAAAAAATCGAACAAAATCTATTAGTCCTTTAGACACCTTAGTCCTGCTGTGATCATGATCACTGTAAAGTGTTCGAAACGTCGGGAAATTAAAAATCAAATACAAACACGATAGAAACCGTAAAAGTAGTTTTATTTCAAATAGAATGGTAGTGGTTCTCTTAAAATTAAGGCGATGAGTATAACGTGGGTCTCAGTCGTGTGAATACGAAAACAGTGCAACAGGTTGCCGTACGTATAAAATGCTTCGCACCAGGATTATTACTATCTATCATGACTAAAATGGTCGAAGAGAACATTGGAGAAGTATAAATTGAAAAGTTGTTCATAGTGGTTCATAGTTCTAGGTGAAAAATTTGAGTAAATTAAATCGGTACAGTGTATAATCGTTGTCCGGTAGATGGCACACGTCTTTCATAAAGACGACAGAATAATAGGAGCCACAATTTTGTTGTCGTACGCCATTTCACAGTTGCCTAAGTGGTAGGACGTTTGGAAGGGATTATCAATTGCTGTGTATTCGAATATAATGTTTGATATCTTTGACATCATATTTCATATTTAATTGGCAAAAATCATCATTATTCTCTTACTTTTCAAATATGTACTCTTCTTTTATAGTGCATACTGTAAAACTTATTGGTAATAGTTTTATGACCGGCCCCCTACCAGACGTCAACCATCCTTGGGAATGTAATTGTTGACCAAACGGCATCAGTTGGAGTTGGCTCAGGTCATTATAAGGTTCTTAGTCGTCTTTTACGACATCCACGAACAAAGTAAGAGTTGGTAGTATTAGTAGCCGGTACCACACAGCTTTATTAACATAATTGGCAGAAATATATCGAGGAAATTTTAATTGTTTACTAGTTTTAGTCGTGTTTATATTATAAACAATGTTGTTAAGTATGTCATATTAATAGAATGATTATATGAACTAATTATCTAAATTATATGTAAACATTACATTGTTGATAACAGCATCGGTCTCTATGAGTATGTTCAATGTAATGCATCGTCCATTCAATCTAAATATGTAATACAAATATATATAAATAACAAAATTTATTATCGTAATATAGCCACTTGATGAGATAATGTTTACTTCACATACAATGTTTTTAATTACCATTTTAATATAATATAAAAATACACGTAAATCGTTAATATGAAATATTAATTACACTTTAGCACTTTCTTTGTATTATGTAAAATACCATCGAAATAATTCAATACTTTATAAAATATTAAAGTATTGTGTGAGGCATAAGGAGGTTTCAGGAGTAGAAGGGGATGCATGGATCAAGTGTTCTCTCTGCGCAACATTGTGGAGAAGCATCTGGCTCTAGGTCAGAGGGTTTTCTGTAGTTTTGTGGTTCTGGAGAGAGCATTTGACACGGTTGTACAAAAGTAACTTTGGGACATTTTACCGGAGTATGGTATTAACGGTAAACTGCTGCAAGCTGATATACAGATGTAAGAGTATTGTTACTCTAATAAAAAGGTAATGATGTACTAGAACAAGTGGATGAATTTGTATATCTTGGATGTGGATTTAGCCGAGATGTAAGGTACGCCACTGATATAGAGTGAAGAGTGAATGCGGGAAATAGAGTGAACGGAGCGTTGGGACAACTTCTCGGTAGCCACCACCTTAGCCAGAAGGCACGTGTGCAATACATAACGTAGAGCTTGTCCCAACATTACTATATGGAAGTCAGAGTTGGGTATGCAGAAAAGAGCATGAAAGTAAAATTAATGCGGTCGAAATGCGATCTCTACGAAAAATCTCTAGAGTTAGACTGACCGACCGCATTCGTAACGACGATGTAAGAGAGCGAGTAGGTATGAAAGAGAGTATTGGTGTAAAGATGCGAAAGGGAATGCTCCGATGGTTCGGACATGTGGCAAGAATGCCGAACGAACGTCTGGTTAAGAAGATATACAATGCGAAAGTGGAAGGATGTAGGTACTGGGGGAGACCGAGACTCACCTACCTAGACCAGATTGGTCACGTACTGAAGGAAGGTGGAGTCAAGAGTTTCCGAGCCTGGCGAGCGTGTATGAAGAGAATTATGAATGTGGAGGAAGCGAGTGAAGTATGCAAGGATAGAGTTCTCTGGCGCTCTGTTCTCTCTGCCTACCCTGCAAGGGATATGGCGTGATGATATGTATGTATGTAAATACTAAAGTACTGTTATTCATCATCATTTGCCTGCCCTCATCCCACGCTAAGTGGGGTCGGCACAACACGTTCTTGCCTTCCACAATCTTCTATCAGCCGTCATATCTGCACTCACAACTTTCATACACATATCCTCGTTTACACAATCCATCCATCTTTTTTTGGGTCTCCCACGACTCTTACGCCCATCCACAAGCATATTGGTAACCCTCCTTGTCACATGCCTTTCATCCCTCCTCATCACATGTCCATACCAAGACAATCTCGCGCTCCTACACTATTATCAAAGTAACTAAGTAACTAAAGTACCGTTATTATCACACAAAATGTCCATGTTCCCGCCAGAATTCAAAATAAACAGCCATAATGTGTGCAAAAAAATTGTTATGCGTTGCAAAATATACATAGCAAAAACTGACTGCACAGATCGCGTAGTGGTTAAGAGACCGACCTTCCGTGCCAGTGCTATAGATTCAATTCTTACACCGAACAATATTTTGTGCAATCCACAAACTATTATTTTGAGTCTTGGTGTAATTTATCTGTGTTGATGTAATTAAAAAAAAAACAGATATAAAATCTTGTAACTAAAAAGTGGTGGGCGGCCATTCCGACCAGGTTTAGTACATCAAATTTCCTCTTACTATGGAGGAGGCTCGAATCTAGCAGGTACGCATATTACCCATTATGATATTGAAAAAAAAAACACAATATATTGTAACAATAATATATTAGTGATTTTACGTTAATGAATATGGCAAACATCATATAACTAAGGGTTGGTGACATATTGTTTTCTTCATCCTACAAGGAGAAATGAATTCTATTATTAATATGATAAAATCTTTATTCCTTTGTAAGCAAATTAGTATATTAGATATAATTATGTAATCTATATAAATAAAAATGCATAACTGTAATGTATGTACGCGTATAACTTCTGAAAATTTGCACCAAATTGGATGATTCTTTTTTTCTGTATTCGCTATTGTCAGGACAAAGTATGAATAAAAGAAAATTTAAAAAATCTAGCATATTTTTTTTTAAATCTGTTAATATGTAGATTGTGTGAATGAGAAAGAAGCCTGTGAGAGATTTTCAATATATTGACAAAACATTGACAGATTGACGTAACACTAATTGAGCGAGCAGTTGATAACTTAATGAAATTATTCGATTAATTATTATGATTTAAATTAATTTATTTATGAAATATAATTGAAAGTATACATTTAAGAAACGCAGACGAAATTGCGCGGGTGAACTAGTAGTTTTATATAAATAACAGCTTCATTGGTATAATGTATCAATCAAATACACAATTATAAAATATTATTGTTGGTACATCAATAAATTGGAGCGTATCAGATTTATTAGTCGGTTCGTTATTGTGATGTGTATGTGCAAAGGTGAAGGAATTTAAGTTTATGAGTTAAATTATATCCATAATAAACTATGTAAACGACGTAAGATAGCGAGTAGGTATGAAAGAGAGTATTGGTGTAAAGATGCGAAAGGGAATGCTTCGATGGTTCGGACATGTGGAAAGAATGCCGAACGAACGTCTGGTTAAGAAGATATACAATGCGAAAGTGGAAGGATATATGTACCGGGGGAGACCGAGACTAACCTACCTAGACCAGATTGGTCACGTACTGAAGGAAGGTGGAGTCAAGAGTCTCCAAAACCGGCGAGCGTGTATGAAGAGAATTATGAATGTTGAGGAAGCGAGTGAAGTATGCAAGGATAGAGTTCTCTGGTACTCTGTTCTCTCTGCTTACTGATAGCTACTGCCTCTGATATGGCGTGATGATATGTATGTATAAACTATGTCTATAATGGCCGTTAAAAGCTTTTTTTGATATAGTTTATTTGTCCATCATCATCATCATCTTGCTCTTATCCCAATTACTTAGGGTCGACGCAATATGTCATCTTCCTCGTGTATGAAGAGAATTATGAATGTTGAGGAAGCGAGTGAAGTATGCAGAGATAGAGTTCTCTGGCACTCTGTTCTCTCTGCCTACCCTGCAAGGGATATGGCGTGATGATATGTATGTGTATATTAGATAATTTTTATTGCATTTTATGTAATGTGATGCAACAGAACTACTGGGATGTAGTGAATATCATATAAAAGTGCTTTACAACGTTTTCGTTTTCCATCAATATTCCCACAAGATACCATTAACAGTGTGGCCATAGCACTGTTGAAGGTGACGATTTCACTTAGACAATGACTAACTTGAAAAGACTATAAAAGTTAAAATAATTATAACTTGACTAGCAACAATAGCTCGTATAAGTAGCTGATTGCCAATACACAAAGAGAAGAATACCACGCTGGTCAGTCGGATTGCTCTAAGATTTTATTTCAAATTTGCTTTCCTATGCATATTTATGTTGATTAGTCATATTTTACGGCATCCATGGACAAGATTACAGTGATCAAATTGTATTCATTCTATGTGACCACAAATTATTCTCTATGTATGCTACATTTAAAATATATTCCGTTTACAATTTAACGAGAGAGTATCAAAATTACATTAGATTCAACGCTTGAACTGAGGCATGAAACAATAAAGTCACATTTAATACAATTACCGACAATATATATTAGTGTTTATTTTGTAAGCGCGAATGTTTGCTTCGGTTGTACTCGTACCGTGTATGTTGTAGTTTATAAGTGTCAGCGTTAATTGTTTCTTTAATATTTGATGTTTACTCGAGTTTGGTATACATTTGAAATAAAACTATTTTTACGGATTTAGACGTGATAAATTTTTAAAATTTTAATGACATTTACTAGAGAATAAGTTTATATGTCGCGGGGTATTTAATTAAGGGACAAAAATCACACCGAGAATCAAAATAATCGAATGATTTGCACAAAGAATTATCCTGTGTGAATTCATGACATTCGGCATAAGAAGTTGATACTTCTTATACTACTATGCCACCTTTTTTTATTAAAAAATGAAAAAAATTATAATAACATAGATAAAATATAAAAAGACAAACCGGTCAAAGCGGTCTCATTCCGATCCGGAGGTAGTTTATTAGATTAACTTTAAATGTAAAAAAAAATGAAAATATGTAAGTGCCCTCGCAGGGTTTATGCATAATAAATTAATTTAAATTTTGAATTTGAGCAGTTTAATTTTTTTTTTAATTTAAAGGCTCATTCATACCTTTATATTTATGGGATTTGGTACAGTCAAAATCTTTTACACTGTGTTTGAATTATATATTATTTTGGGGTTTTTCCCGTGTGGTGACGGAGTAAGAATAGAATTCACCACCCCCTATCTTACCCGTGAGTAATCGTCAGATACGACTAAGGGATATAAAATGCATATAACATCTATGTAAGAGAAAGAAAACTCGAAACAAAGCCCCATACAGACACGTCTGACCAGCGTGGAAGTAGGTCAATTTTCCTCCCATTATGGAGAAGGCTCGAGCCCAATAGTGGGACATATATGAGCTGAAATGATTGGGGTTCGAAAGGGATTACACTGGAGGTAATTCTTAATAAATATGTTATACCTACTAGGTATTTTTTAAAAATAAATCATTAAGTAAATAATAATAATAAACAAACCCGCTGAGTTTCTTATTGGATCTGATACGGAGAACAGTAACACTGACGGTTCGATTTTTTGGCAGTTTATTGGATTAATTTAAAATATGAATAATGATAGCATGTATGCCATTGCATGTACAAAACATAATAAATGAATTTGAATTTTGCTCCTCATCATCGGCCTATTAGATTTTATCATATGCATGTTGCTTAACTTGTGCAGTAGTTGCATTCATTGGGTTTATTAATGTCTACTAGACATTTTTTTTACAGTAGCGATACATAGAGCGATATAGTATCGTTTGCATCTGATGTTTACATCCATCTATACGTCCATGCCATTATCTCATGGATTACCAACAAATTGCTGCTGCCTATTTTTCTAATTTTTCATTAGCCAGGGTTTACGAATTTCATGTGAATGCAAATACACCGTGTGGTGACGGGATAGGAATGCAATTATCGTGATCGCGTCGTAACAATTGGCTCTCACCAGCAAAATATATTAAAACTCTCCTGGTAAACGTATAACACCCCACACTACGTTTGCTAATCTATATCTCAAGTATGATAATTAAATCACTACCCCTCATTTGTTGGGGTCGCCCACACTGAACTGCGAAAGCCTGAGAGATGATAATGGGAATGCAATGTATTTTAACTCGTCACCATTCGTGTAAAGTATTCATGTGTATAATAAAAGTGTATTTTCAAATTCGCTTCCGCTCATGACTTATAAGCCACAGTAGCGTTAGCTATAACAGTAGATCAATGATATTTACGGCAGTCATTCGACAGAGCGTGTAACACAACGATTACTAAGAAACTAAACGTAAAAGCTACAGCGACGATTTGTGACTAACTTCCACCCCACAATTCTTTTTTTAGTAGACAAAATAACGTAATTTACCAACAAATGATGCTTGTTTTTGGTGTTTTGCGTGTTTTATTGTGACAACTTTTTGTTTTAGGTGACATTAGAGCACTTTGAATGCGATATTCTTACATAAGTTAGATATAAATTAATAGTTTTCTTGTTTCTATGGCATTTGTAATGGTATTTTAAATGGTTTAATAAAATCACGTTTTATGTTGCGAATGTTGTACAAATGGTGGAACTGTCTAAGTGCTGGCTTCTAATACAAAGTGTCATGGGCTTCGATCGACACTTAGACCAATTATTAATGCGAATCATAAATTATTGTTATAAGTTTGGATGTAATTTATATTTATTAATAGATACAAATAATTCATAGATAAAATATCCGTGTGGTGACGGAGTAAAGCCTTGCGGAGGATACGAAAGTTTCTACCAATCGCCACCAGGATTATGCTAGCAGAAACTCTCCTACTTCCTATTCTTGACTACTCTGATGTCAGCTACCTTGATCTTACGGAGGCACAACTTGACAAATTAGAACGTCTCCAAAATTTCTGCATACGCTTTATTTATGGATTACGTAAATATGACCATGTCTCTGAGTTTCGGGATAAGCTCAAGTGGTTGCCCATTCGCCTTCGCCGGAATATTCATATACTTACATTTTTATATAATGTTCTATTTAACCCAACAACTCCCTTCTATCTTAAAGAACGATTTAAGTACTTACATGACACACATGCGAAATTCCTGAGGTCCTCTGAAAATTTGAAGCTGAAGATACCAACTCACTGCACAGATTTTTTTGCTAAGTCGTATACTGTAAAGGCCACTGTGTTGTGGAACGCATTACCCGTTGCTATTCGCCAAGCGAAAACTTTACCTATACAGGCAGTCCTCGACTTACGTCGTTTCGATTTACGTCGATTCAAGTTACGTCGAACAATGTTTTGACACTATTCCTCAAGCATACGTCACTTGTTTCGATTTCCGGCATAGGAGAATTCACTTGTCGCGAGGTCAAAGTCCGTGGCCCGACGGGGCGCGGTGTTGGCGTGCGGGCATTACCCCGCACATGCTGCTGATTTTGTTTAGCTACTTTAGGGACAACGCATAATCAAGACCTAGACAGTAGTCTTGCAGAAGGAGTCGGCGGAGCGCGTGCGCGAGGAGCGTCTCCTCGACGACGCGAGCCGTCGCCGGCGAATGGGGCGGCGTAGGCGCGATTACCTGCGCCTTATGCCGCCCTAGCCGAGGCCGCGGGTGACTGGACCGGGGAATTAAAAACAAATAGTCCGTCACCCGCCGAGAGGCTGACTGCGAGGAAAAGACCGACGTCCTCCCCGAGGGAGGGGATGTCGCTCAAGAAGAGGGTACCCCTCGGGGGTATATATATATGATTATTATTAAAACTAATAACACACAAATACCAAAAATAACTAGCAATTTCATTAGTACATATATAATTATTTTAAGAACTTACTTTTGATAATAAAGTATGTACCTATATCCTTTGTAATAAATGCAGTTTTCTTTTTAATTTTGAGTCCGTGTGGATCCTAACCCATGAATTTTACATGTAAATATATGAAAAAATATGTCTCAACTTACGTCGTTTCGATTTACGTCGCGTATTTGGAGAACGTAACATGCCGTAAGTACGAGGACTGCCTGTATTTAGAAAAATGTTGACGGATCACTACTTGTCGTTATAATATACCAACTTATTTCAGGCGTGCAGATTTCTGTAAATATATGTGTATATACGTGTTTATGTATATGTGTATGTATGTATCTGTATGTGTGTATGTATGTATCTGTATGTGTATATATGTATGTCTGTGTGTGTATGTATGTACATATGTATGTGTGTTTATGTATGTGTATATGTAGGTATGTGTATATGTATGTATATGTGTAGGTATATGTATGTGTATATCTTATTTTTTATTTTTTTTATATATATATATATATATATTTTTTGCCCTTTTATATTTTAAACCAGTAGCAAACTACCTACCACATCTCTTTTCTGTCAGCTTCATCCTGAGGTTGCCTGGAAGAGATCACTGAAAGTGATAAGGCCGCCCTTTGTACATTACATAGTAGACTAGCTCTTAAGTTAAGTTTTTCATTGTAACTGGTGTGCAAATAAAGAATTTTCTATTCTATTCTATTCTATTCTAAGAATAATATTCACCACCCCATATCTTACCCGTGGGTGATCGTAGGAGACGGCTAAGCGATATAAAACGCATATAACATGATGTATGTATATGCGAGAGAAGGGAAACTCGAAACAAATCCCTATACCAACACGTCTGACCAGCGTGTTATAGTAGGTTAATTTCCCTCTCCTTACGGAGGAGACCCGAGCCCAACAGAGGGCCATTTATGGGCTGTGATGATGATGATGTTGATGATGAATAGATACAAGGTTGTTTTTGCTGTAGAATTTTATTTTATCCAAAAAAATGTAATACAGTTTTCTTATAATCCCATACTAGTGGCGATTCGTGTGTTAATAGCTTAAGAATACAATGTGTCACCAGTCATATCCGGTAGTTGCAAAAACCAGGTATGGTAAAATTCTCTCTCACTAATCTATTACATGGGTTGAGATAAACAAGATTATCGTTTGAGCAGGTCATAGTATACAATATTTTGGTGGTGGTTGGTTGGTTCGGTATGGTTCATTGATAATTTTAAATAATACCATTAAATTTAAGGAAAGAAATGATATTGTGAGACTCTCTATTGAACGTGTAATTGAAATTTCCTGTATTGAGTGTGAGCAGCTCATAGTCATGTGTATATACAGACCTCCATGTTCACCTTTTGATGTTTTTGAAAAATACATAGAGGATGTTTTATTCAAAATCTCCACTTCTAATAAAAATATTGCAATATGTGGGGATTTTAATATAAATTTATTAGACAATAATAACATTACACAAAAATTTATAACATTAATGAGATCATACAATTTGTATAATGTCTTCTTGGAACCTACTAGGATAGCTGCTGGGAGTGCAACTTGTATAGATAATATATTTACAAATGTCAAGCCCATAAATAAATCTATTATAAGTGTTTTAGAATCAGACCACTGTGGGCAACTTGTTGTACTTCCGGGAACTAGTAGGATTCAACCTGAAAGTATTACCTTTGTTCCTATGACCGCTAGCCGCTTAGAGCATTTTAAATATAACTTGACTATGAAGTTACCAATGTTGTCTATTCATGATAATCCTAATAAATTATATACATCTTTATTTCGCATAATTGATACTGAATTCAATACAGTATTTAAACCCAAAACTGTAACAATTGGAGTGCCTGCTGGTTTTAGTGAATGGGCTACTTGTGGTATCTTCAAGAGTAGAAAAAGGTTATATGAACTCTATAATGAAAAATCTTATAACCATAACCCAGTGTTTGTAGAATATGTTAAAAATTATTCAAAAATATTTAAACAAGCCTGCTCCTGTGCTAAATCTATTTATCTGAGAAACAAAATTACACAATCCAGTGATATAATTAAAATGACATGGAAAGTGATAAATAGTGAAACTGGTAGGAACTTTGTACGAAAAAAGGATTTTAATTTAAAGATAGTTGATAAAATTGTGAAAGTGGATAAAGAAGTGGCGACGAAATTTGAAAACTATTTTACAAATGTACCCGTATTAACAACAAAATCTTTAGCGTCGTCTCCTATTTTAGCTGAATCGCTCCTTAAACAATGTATTGTGAAATGTAACACTTCCTTTAAATTTTCAGATGTCAGTGTGAATGATATCTTAAATTCCTTTAAAACTCTTAATATTAAAAAGACAGCAGATCTGTGGGGTTTATCTGTAAAGACTGTTAATTTTATAATACCTATTATTGCTCCCCACCTGGCATCTGTATTTAACGGCTGTGTTGCTCGGGGTATATTTCCTGAACTCATGAAAATTAGTAGAGTAATTCCGTTGCACAAATCTGGTAGTATGTCAGATGTTAACAATTTTCGTCCTATTTCCATACTACCAACACTTAGTAAAGTATTCGAGAAAATTTTGCTTAATCAGATGTTGAGTCATTTCAACAAACATAGTATATTTCATAAAAACCAATTTGGTTTTACTAAGAATTGCTCTACTACTGATGCAGGTGTAGAATTGTTAAAGAACATCTTTGCAGCCTGGGAGGAATCGCATGAGGCCTTGGGTATATTTTGCGATTTGTCTAAGGCATTTGATTGTGTGCACCACGAAACCCTCATCAGAAAATTATACCACTATGGGATCAGGGATAGCGCCCTTGAGCTTTTAACTTCTTACTTAAGCAACAGAATTCAGAGGGTCGATGTTAATGGTGCACGATCATCTGGTTCTGTTATTAAAATGTGTTCCACAAGGGTCCATTCTGGGGCCATTTCTGTTCCTTGTATACATTAATGACTTACCCTACTATATAGGAGACAATCAAAACATTGTGTTGTTCGCAGATGACACATCTTTGTTATTTAAAATTAAAAGACAAAAGCTTAATTATGACAATGTGAACAACGCACTGTCTAATGTTGTTCATTGGTTCAACACAAATAACTTAGTTCTTAATGAGAATAAAACAAAGTGTATCAAATTTACCACACCTAATGTGAGACAAGTGGGAACCAATGTTCAAATGAATGGTGTGGCTCTGGACCTTGTCGAATCGAACGTTTTTTTAGGTATTACTATAGATGCTAGACTGCAATGGAGCCTTCATATTGAAAAACTGTCGAGCAGGCTTAGCTCAGCGGCTTATGCGGTCAAAAAAATTCGAGTATTGACCGATATTGAAACGGCTAGAATAGTTTATTTCGCTTATTTTCATAGTCTTATGTCATACGGCATATTACTGTGGGGATGCTCCGCGGATCTGAGTAGTGTCTTTGTTCTCCAAAAAAGGGCTGTCCGCGCAATTTATAAACTAGGCCCAAGAGTTTCATTTCGAGAAAAATTTAAAGAAGTAAATATTCTGACTGTTGTATCGCAATATATTTACGAAAACGTATTGTATGTAAAAAGAAATATCAATAATTTTGAAAGGTATTGTGACATTCATTGTGTTAATACTCGGAATAAGGACAAATTAGTTGTACACACGACTCGTCTCGAAAAAATTAATAGGTCATTTATGGGGCAATGTATACGCTTCTATAATAAACTGCCAAAAGATATCCGAGACATGCCTGTGAATAAATTTAAAAGGGCTGTCAAGAACAGACTCTGTAAGAAAGGTTATTATAAAATCTCGGATTATCTAAGCGATAGTACAGACTGGCTATGAGCAGCTCCTCATTCAGAAATTACCTTGTCTTTGTAAGCTAAAGACGATATAATTTGTGCGTTCGGGTCCATGGCGCACATATCGAAAATTTAAAAGTTTAACGACCAAGTGAATTATTAAAGTTATCGTGATTATTTTAATAAAATAATCGAGTGAGAATGAATAGCGCCCAAACATTAAGTGTATGTATTTACCTACGTTTCGAAGTTGTAACATATGATACCACAAGGTCACTCGCGTGCCGACCACAGGTTAGTGAACTAATATTTACAAACGGTGTTCTATTTTGTTTCAATATTTATGATAAAAAGTTTGTTTGAAAAAATTGTTTTTTAAATATGCATGCGAGGACTTTTTTAATAGTTTCAAAATACTCCTATACACTAGTATTGACGGTGTTTTCATTTATTGTCGTATTGACGTCTCCACTCTGTATATAAAAAAAATGAAAAAAAATAATAAAAGACAAACCCGCTGAGTTTCTTGCCGGATCTTCTCAGTAGTGGTCTAGTTCCGATCCGGTGGTAGTTTATTAGATTAAAATTAAATTGTTAATACTGACAATATGTAAGTGCCCTCACAGGGTTTATACATAATAAATGAATTTGAATTTGAATTTCACCACTCTTATCTTCTATAGGACTTTGTATGCAACACTAAGGGATGAAAAAAGATAATACTAAAAAAAAAAATTAGGACCACGCTGTTGACAGTTTTTTTTTCTACAGCCGCGTGCCGGTCCATCCGGGGTAGTACCACACTCTCGCAGAAGATCAACGTCTGAGTAATGGCAATGTGCTATTGCGCATCGTTCGGTGAGCGAGAGAGCTGGAAACCCAACTGGGTGGGTTTGGGGATTGTAATGGTAGGCAGCGGCCTAGCTATATACTTGGTATAGCAAAGGTCCATGAGCAGTGGTGACGCTTACAATCATGTGTACTGCTTGCTCGGCTGCCAACATAAGCTATAAAAAAACATAAATTTTCGCAAGCGAGATTTGCGAGAGAAGTACCATAACAAGCCAAATATTGTTTTTCCATAAAGAATATCACTGTAGAACAAGATAAATTAGAAATTATATGCCTATACTTATTTACCCGACTAGAAAAAAAGTATGGTTCAACCAGATCATGTATCTGGACCCGATCAGGATAGAATGAGGCATGCCGGATCCGGCAAACCCGATCAGGTCCAGGTCTGGTCCTGATCAGGATAGCCTGATGTGAATTAACATCATGTATGGTAAGGCATACCGGATCAGGACCAGATCAGAACCAAATAAGGATAGCCTGATGTGAAATATCATTAAGTATGGTAAGGCATACCGGATCAGGACCAGATCAGGACCAAGTAAGGATAGCCTGATGTGTAATATCATCAAGTATGGTAAGTCATACCGGATCAGGACCCGATCAGGACAAAATGAGGCATGCCGTCTCCGGCAAACCCTATCAGGACCAGGTCTGGTCCTGATCAGGATAGCCTGATGTGAAATAACATAAAGTATGGTAAGGCATACCGGATGAGGACCAGATCAGGACCAAATAAGGATAGCCTGATGTGAAATATCATCAAGTATATAATAAAGCTTGTAGTATATCATAACCAGAAACAGTTTTCGTAACACAAAAAAAATATCAATCAAAATTCAAAAAAGTGACATGATTGTCATATTTATGCCACGGCGAAATTGTATTTGCATCAGAGGAGATTAATCTGAAATCTTTAATTAATCATATGTATTTAATAATAATAATAATGTTTAATTAATAATATAAAAATAATTTATATTTAAAGTAAAAAACAAAAATAAACAATGTATATATATATATATATATATATATGTATATATAAATGTACCTAACATTTGATAACATAGATAGATAGAAATATTATATTGTAACCATGGAGACTAGTCTCCATGATTGTAACAACCATTCTAACATTTAATTTTGGGTCATAATAAATAGATGGCGTTAGTAAAATGACGTCATTATTTGAATCGCGGTGTTAAGATTCTCCGAAGCGTAATGACATGGCCTAATATTAAATTAGTTGTTATCGAATCAGATTAAAACAGATCGATCAGGTCATGAATGAGAAATTCAGGCGACAGTTGCAGTCGTTAGCATCTGGTGGTTGCGCTAAAATCGGAACGGCTCACTGGGACTCTCTATGATAAGAATATAGCACTGCATTCGGTGCCTACGTCATATATTAATTTATATTTTTACCTATTAAACATGTTCTTTAAGATATTCATATTTTTTAAAAGGACCGGACTGGGCATACTCGTTTTGGATCAGGCAAGATATATAACGCAGATGATTGATTTGGTTCCGATCAGTAAAATTTCATCCGGACCCGATCAGGAACGCCTGATCTGGACCCGATCAGGAACGCCTGATCTGGACCCGATCAGGAATGCCTGATCTGGACCCGATAAGGTTTTCCTGATCTGGTTCAGATATATCTTCTGCGTTACATACCTTATTTGGTCCAGATCGGGCATGCCCGGTCCGGTCCTGCTAAGGAAGACGAAAAAATTTCTAGTCGGGTAATTGACCAGAATTGAATAGTAAAACTATTTTCCGTGTGGTGACGGAGTACCAGTACAATTTACAACCCCCTATCTTGCTCGTGGGTGATCATACAAGCCGACTAAAGGATAAAATATGCATATAACATCTATGCAAGAGAATCGAAATAAAACCAACACTTCTGACCAGCGTGATGTAGTAGGTCCATTTCCCTTTTAGTGTGTAGGAGGCTCGACCCAGCAGTGGGACATATATGAGCTGAGATGATGATGATGAATAGTAAAACAGATTATCACTCAATACGCAGAAATTCTCCATTTACTTATGCAGAACTTATGCATTCTCCAGGAGAATATTTAATAGAGAAGCGTAAATAAGCTGAAAAAAAAGATCATTAAGTCAAAATTCCAAGATGCAAGATACGTGTACCAATAAGAGTTAAGTGAATTATACATACATACATACATACATATCATCACGCCATATCCCTTGCAGGGTAGGCAGAGAGAACAGAGTGCCAGAGAACTCTATCCTTGCATACTTCACTTGCCTCCTCAACATTCATAATTCTCTTCATACACGCTCGCCGGTTTCGGAGACTCTTGACTCCACCTTCCTTCAGTACGTGACTAATTTGGTCTAGGTAGATTAGTCTCGGTCTCCCCCAGTACCTACATTCTTCCACTTTCGCATTGTATATCTTCTTTACTAGACGTTCGTTCGGCATTCTTTCCACATGTCCGAACCATCGGAGCATTCCCTTTCGCATCTTTACACCAATTCTCTCTTTCACACCTACTCGCTCTCTTACGTCGTCGTTGCGAATGTGATCGGTGAAAGTTGTTTATATGTTAAGTGAATTATAATTATTAAAATGTCAACTACTATCTCATTGTCCTTCTATTTTCGCTGAAAAAAAATCTTCATGAATATTAGCTGTATATCTAGGTATATATGTATATCAGCATCATTGATTATAATTCTCTTATCATAATTACATGGGACACAATAATCTAATCTTAAAAAAATGTATACTTCTTCATCGTACACATTCCAATTAGTTTTGACAAAATTTATTTCTTTTTTTATTTTAAAAAACACCTTCCTGCACTAAGGAAATAATACAAGCATTATTACGGGGGACTTTGCAAATATGTAATTAAGACCAATTACTTCCAGACTTAGAAAAACAGTGTGTGGCACAAAGTATTATCCTGCGTAGGAATTGAAGTCATGGCACTGGCACGAAAGGAAGGATATCTTAACTACTACTAGTGCAATCTTTTTAAAGTGATACTTTTTACCATAGCCTCATTTTTTTTGTACATCTATTGCTTGTTACATTACTGCCAGCCGCGGGGTGCTTCGCGGTATTTGTGTGTTTTTTAAGTTAACGAAGATGGTAGTTATTGATAGAATAATTGTTGAGTAAAATGATTTAAGCAGATATTGTTCTCAGTTTTTAACATGCATCTATCATTTGAATTATTGTATTTATTAAGTTTTCTGTACTCCAACACACAGATTGAAATTGAAATTTATAATTGGAGATCTTGTTTACTATTGATTTCCAATTAACGTTCAAATTTTCCAATTATTAAGATTAAAAAACGCAATTTTAATAATTTAATTAAATTAAATCGAATAATTTTCTGAAAATTTTCAGATAATATCTATGATTCGAAGTTAAAGTTTCATTTGCAACGTGTTTCGATAAAATTACAAAACATATATTTTTTTTAAAATTTGTACAAAACAGCTTCGTTGGGTCAATTAGTAGAACTAATTAAGTTTTAAAGGTACTCAATATTTTAATTATATTTATATAATATAATTCAGATCAATAATTATAATTAATTCGTCATCATTCTCCTGCTCTTATCCCAATTACTTGGGGCCGACGCAATATGTACTCTGCTTCCATCGTACATATTGCAAAAATTACTGGCAATAAGTTTCATGACCGGCCGCCTGCCTGACGTCAACCCTCCTTGGGAATGTAATTGTTGACCTGACGGCATCAGGCGGACTTGGCCCAGGTCTATGGAACTCTTAGTCGTTTTTTACGACATCCACGAGCGAAGTAAAGGGTTGGTAGTATTCGTCGCCGCTACTAGACAGAATTTATTATAATCAATAATTATAATTAATTATTATAAACGAATTTCCACAATTAACACATGAAAGTCTCAAATACCAACGCGGCTAAACCATTAGTTCGCTGTCACATCTGTCGAATGTCGCGACGTCACAAAAACTGCACGAACGCCGACATATTTACCGTCGCGTCGACAAAAATATCGCAATAGGCGATTGTTTGTCGATTGAGTTACGGGCGGTACTGTTCGCGACTAATTTATTGATGTGTTAAATGATACGGCCGACGTCCCGATAATAGTTTATTTGTTTTAGTTAATATTTTTAATGAAGAAATACTTTATTGAGAGGAGACTAAAGCAGTTATCATTGCTAAAAGATTAATATTTTTAGTCATCTTTTATTATATTATATTTTTTGAAGTGATAATTTCTTATGAGCGGGTCAACCGCTTCGTTACATATCGCGTAACGGCGCCAGTCTCTCTGACCGATTTATAGGATTAAATAATGATATCAATAATTTACATACACAAAATTCATCAATGTACATTGGTATTAAAGAATTGCATGTAATTAGATTTTATTATTAATAACCTTTCCTTACATTATCATATTAATATACATAAAATGTAAGTAATTAGGTAACCTAAGTTTTTCTCAAGTTAAATAATTTCATTATTAAATAAGTAGTTCAACTTAGATTAGTTTAAGTTATCACTTCTATCGGGTATCCCGAGATGCACATATTTGTTTTTATTACTTATGGTAGCAAATGAGCAAGCAGCATACCTGGTGGTAAGTGTTACTGTGGCCTATGGACCTTTGTAATTACATGGGGTATAACTAGGCCGCTGCCTACCAATGAAAACCCTAAACCCACCCAGAGAGTGAGTAACTGTAGACAGAACACTGGAACAGAGTAGCCCTAAGACTATTGAAATTTCAATTACCTATTTGTATTTGATGCAATAAATACTTACTCTTCTACCATCATAGGTACATATTGATAAATGGCAATAGTTTTACGACCGGCCGTCTGGTTCATCGTTTTTAAGACACCACCCTGCACTAATCCTTGTATTACGGGCGACTTTACAAAAATATAATCAACGCAAAAATTACACCTAGAGTCAGAACAACAATTTATGGATCGCGCAGAGTGTTGGCTTGCGCAGGGATCGAGCCCAAATCACTGGTACGGAAGGTCGGCATCTTAACCTCTATACTATCTGTGCAGTTGATATTATACTATTAGACTTATGCTAACTAACAAGTATGTTTGCGGTTGCTACGTGTACTTCCCTCCAAGATGGTTGAAGGAGGTGATGGCTGCTCTGATAATCAACTTGTATTCAGTAACTTCTGTGTGGACTACCCCAGACAGACCACCTTGCTGCTGTTGACAGAAAACTGTCAACTGTGCCCATTGGAAGGCTGTCATGGGCATTTGCTCGTAGACTGCGGATATCTAATGGACGTATAACAGCTCAACAGGCTATGCATGCAATCACCATATTTAGCACATTCATACTTATCGTCAATTATATCAGTCGCAGCAACAATGTTTATTCTGGTGGGTCGTCTTCGCGCAAGTGTCAGGCGTAACGAAAGTAATTACGATAAATCTAATAATAACTAAGATATTTTAGATAAGAAACAATATAAGAATTTAAGATTTGTTCGCGACAACGGCGTTAGAGATTTCAATCAAACAGCGAGTATCGACAGTCGCCGCTGCGCTGCCGCCGACACCCGTCACTTGTTACTGCAGCTCTAACAAGACACCGTCTATCGCATAATATGGATAAGCCGTTATATTCGGTTTTTTTTTGGGGGAGATAATTAGGTCTAGTCACAATGTGCTTTGGTCAGTGGAAGTTTGTGTTCGTGTTGTATCTCTTTCTCACCATTTGGACAAACCAGTAGAACTAAATATTTGTTTTCACTGGCCCCCTCGAATGGTTACCCTTTTGAGTATCATATCTTCCTTAAGGTCTCGCAAAGGACTTATATTACCTACTTAAAAGTATCCATGACGTTGTCCGTGTGGTGACAGAGTAACAATACTATTCACTACACCCTATCTTACCAATGGGTGTAATAAAATACTACTAAGGGATGTAATATGTACACAAAATTGAAGCCGCCATTAACGCTGTCTGATCTGCATGGTATAGCAGATCAATGTTATTCATATTATGGAGGAGGCTCGAGCGCATCAGTGGGACACTATCCAACTAGCGTGGTATAGTAGGTCAATTTCACTTATATTTTAATAGTGATAGGTCCACACTGTTGGCAGTTCTCTGTCTATAGAGGTAGTATCACATTCTCGTAGAAGATCGACGTCTGAGTAATGGCAATATGCTATTGCGCTTCGTTCGGTGAGCGAGAGAGTCGGAAGCCCTAATTGGGTGGATTTGAGGTTTGTATTGGTAGGCAGTGGCATAGCTATCTATACCCTTGGTTTTACAAAAGTCCATGGGCGGCAGTAACACTTAATCAGGTGTGCTACTTGCTCGTTTGCTACCATAAAAGGAGTCTAGTAGTGGGACGTATATGAGCTGAGGTGGTGATGATGATAAATAATCGAATAATACTTTTCAGATCAAGCATATTTAACATCTATAGTATAAAAATCTACTGTTCGGCTCTGACCAGATGGTTTGGTATAAGATTATGCTACGAGTTTTCCTTGTGTTTTAATTGTTAATTTTCTGGTATCTTCTATGTCCCTAGCATAATATCTGATCTTTTTTTTTTTGCGGCGGGTTACGGTACGTTTACGGCGTCGTCCTCACGCGGTGGCCATGCTCCAAGTGCGACCAGACTAGTCCCCGGACCGGTCACTCGCATAATATCTGACCATAGACTTAGTTACTAGTAATATCTATAGGCTTACTTACTAGTAATATCTTTATTCCCTCACTTGATAAATTATAGATCTGAAGTAGCTACTTCATATTTTCATATGAATTTAGAATAAGTTTAATTTTCACAAAAGGCCTGTATTATCACTAATCATCAATGTCATAATTTTAATGAATTATTGTGTCCAGTATTGGGCGCGAGCTTCATTTAGAATGAAAGAGAAATTTGCCTGCTCTATCAAACTGATTGTTACAAGGTTTTGTATACAATTATCGTTTCTTTACAGTAATGTTATTACACAGTATTGTTTTTTTTTGTCGGTGGGCTATGAATTGATCACGCCCCGCTAAATCCGTCCGGGGCGACATAAGAAGCGGCGCACGACCCTATAGATCCGCCCTACAAGTACCTCTCCACGCCGTGCGAGCGGGCCACCGGAACCCGGTCTTTGTCTTCGGTGGCCATTAAACAGTAATGTTACAGTATTGACAATAAATCAATCTGGTCTTATCCCAATTACTCTAGTTTGAAGCAATAATATTAAACCTCCAACACACAGCACAGTAATGTTATCTGGGGTATATACTAGACTGAAATGATTTTTGGATTTTTTTTATTTCTTTACCTACATATCAAGTTTCGTTGATAACAAACCTACATTTTATTTTTAGATTTGTTGTTACCGCCTTCCACTATTTATCATTATCATCCTTGCATTAACATACAGATAAACTATGTTGATTTATATTGCGGTACCACATATAGATAATATAATACTGAAACTATACGGACTGTAGCGGCATATTCTGTGACCCACAGCTAGATGGCGCAATATACAAAAAAATCAAGAACACGTCATACTTCAGCGACCAATCGGGCATCGTCGGCGTAGGACCTTGATTCGCGAGAGGTATACGCGCTTTTTTTCGATTATCGCATTCAATTCGGATTCAATTTTTCAATATTACACAGCTTTCAAATTTATTTTCTATCTGTTTTATACATTTTTTTTCATTTATTTATTAATAAACGTGCACGATTATATAATTTTCATCATCAAAAGCTAGACCGTATCTATACTAATCCAACGTCTCGCTGTCGTCGCTAAGACGCTTGTTACTCGAAGTTTGCATTCACCGAGCTTACCCCCCCGGATCAATGGACAATACTGGTGATTTGTAGTGTGACACCTCCGTAATGGGATAGCGTTTATATAACGAATATGACGTGGCCATACATATAAGTATTTACCTACTTTGATCATATATCATACATTTTTTTGATGGTAGCGGCTACGAATACTACCAACTTTTACCTTTTTACAGATGTTTGTAAAAAACATGCAAGAATTTTAGTTAGACTCGAGCCAAGTCTATTTGATGCCGGTGGACGATTACATTCTCAAGGAGAGTTGACGTCAGACAGGCATAACACTTTTACCAAAACTATTGGCAATATGTATGATGAAAGAAAAGCACATATTGCGTCAACAACAAGTAATTTGGATAAGTGCAGGATGATGATGTTCGCTATTCTCCTTTTTTTTATTACGTATGGTGGCAAACGAACATGCAGCACACCTGATGGTAAATGTTACTACCGCCAATGGACCTTTGCAATACCAAGGGTTATAGCTAGCTGCATAAAGCTCCTGCTCTTATCCCAATTACTTGTGGTTGACGCAATATGTACCTACTCCTCTTCAATCGTATATATTGCACAATTTATTGGCAATAGTCTAAATTAATACATAAGATAAGGCAGTATGGTCGGCTGACTATAGCCTGTGCCCACAAGAGCGAATAAAAAAAAAAGAGCTATTTTAAGTCTGTCTTTCAAAAAATACATTTAATTTGTAATTACATTATTTATGTTAATTTAACGAAGTAAGTTTATTACTCGAAGTAATCGTTCATATCCCGCAATTAGCATGAATTAAAACGTGCAGACCCGGTTATAAAGCTATCGGTTAAAGGAAATATATTTTATAATGTGACATTTGTGAGTATTTATTTTAAATTATTACAAGTTGTAGATTGCAAATTATTATTTTGCAATATTCTACATATCATAAAGGCGTCAGTAATATAAATCTTGATAGATAATTATAATAAAATTAAAAGTATTTCAATTTCTTTTTATATAGTTTCACCTGTCTATAAAGGAGTTTGCATAGGCTGAATATTCGAACGCGTACGCAGCAATTGGAATAAATAAAAAAAAATCAGGAGCGCATATACTCAATGGTATCCAGACTTTTGGTAGGAGTATGGAAATGTCATGTCACGCTCTTGTATTATATTAATTTCTTTAGTGTTATGTAGTGTTATATTAAATAATTTTGCTGGTATTTTACGGAATATGATACAGTTAAAGTGCTGAAGTGTAGTGAATATAGTATAATAGTGATTTACGTGTACTTTCGTGTTTTGACAAAATTCCCAAAGAAACCTTTGATGTGGTTATCAGTGCCAAATTAATGGTAATGACGTGACTTACTGATGGACAGTGGTCATTAAAGCTATGTAATATGGAGAAGATAGTGATAAATAATATATGAAGAAAACGAAATAAGACTTGGCTGTATGGCCTTGGTTCCCTTTGCCTGTCCGAACGGAGAAAACAAAAAAAAAAACCGGAGGTGTCAAGGGACACCCGGATGGAACGAAGTTCTATTTTAATTATATAATTTTTTTCTGCCTTATGCGATTTTTATCGTTATATTTTAGCCAATTTGCAAAATATCTTTATAAATTATAGCCTATGTGTTATTCTGATGTGCAAGTTATATTACTATAAATTTCATCAAAATCCATTCAGTAGTTTTTACGTGAAAGAGCAACAAACATGTTCACATCCATACATTATTACAAACTTTCACGTTTATAATATTAATAATAGGATATACAATTCCACTAGACTACCAAAACTTTTCGGCCCCGAGCTCGAACGCGAGCCGGCCACACGGCCCGGTCACGGGCGAAAATAATTTCGTTGCGCATTATTTTGATTTTGCTATATCTCTTAAGGTATTGATTTAATTTGCATGGTCTGAAGGAAAAAAAATATCTTCATGAAATGCTCAAGCCAACTAATGTATTTAAAATGATAAGGATTAATACAGTATTTGTGTAAATAGCTTTTCAATTACCGTTTTATAATAGAACATTTTTTAAAGTATTAAAATGGATATAGTATGTTATCCTTAAGAGATAGATATATACCATCGCGGACTTTTTTGTAGGCCTTTTTAAGCTGTATAATACTGTAGTACTTTATTTTGATCTATTTCGTAGGGTTCAGCCAGCGTTTGCAATGTAAGCGCAAAATAATGTGTTTATTTACGACATCACATTAGAAACCGCTAAAATTATCAGTGTTTCTCTAGTACATTATGCATATATTATACATATAAACCTTCCTCTTGAATCACTCTATCTATAAAAAAAATCGTCGCGACACCACACTGTTCAATGCGAAATAGAAATGAAAATATCTGGCTTGCTTTCTATAAGAGAGAGAGAGACAGACAGACAGAGAAACATGCGACGCCGCACAGCTTACAATAGCTTACTATAGCAAAAAGTGTCGTGACAACTTTTCGTAAGAATTTTTTCCGTCTAGCCCCCTTTCACAACGCGCGATAAGGAACTTCGTTCCAAAAAAAAAACTCTATGGTATCCGCGGTAGAGGGAAATGTGGTAATACAATGTATTTTTATTCCTAATTCCATAGAATCTCATTCCATCTTTCAAGAAGGTAAATAATTTATCAAAAATAAAAGCAAATATATTTCATAGCAAATTTCTTTATAGGTTTACATTAAAACTAACCAAGTACATTAGTATAAACAAAGTAGAAACGTCAGAACGTAATATAGATTAACGCGATATATTATACAAAACTATTAACACAAATTTAAACCAAGATTATAAATCAAAATGTCGGGCTGAATACCAATAAATTATCATAAAAGGGTTTAAACGCTGTTTTAACTTGCGCTTACATATTACATAGGTAATTTTATATGCACCTATATCTATAAATTTATTAAGAAAACATTGTAATACGATTCCCGGCGAAAGTTAAAAGATAGTGGCGACCATTTTGTTATTCGCAGTCCATGAAAGTCATTGTAGAAACAAAAGCATTGCGATATAACAAAGAATAAAATTTAATGTGACAGATATGACTTATGCTATAAAATATTATCAAATCAACTGTACAGATGGTGTTGTGTTATAAAGCTACAGTGCTAAGTATTATGGTTTCGATTCACACGTAGAAGAATACTTTGTGTGATTAACTAATTGTTGTTATGAGTCTGGTTGTAATTTGTGTCTGTTAATTATATATTTGTAAAAGTCCCCCGCAATACAACGCTTATTTCCTTAGTGCAGGATATTGTCTTTAAAAATACATATCAAACTATGAATTTTTTTTTTAAAGTGAAACTTTTCATCGCCTCAAACTATTTCGTCCATCTAATGCATGTGGCGTGACGGTCGGCTGCGAAGTAGGGGTAAAGTGAAAGGCGCTCGACAGAGCAGCCGAGGCCAATATGGCGGCGCCTATGGTTCACATCAGCTGACAGCGTGTAGTGTATACTATTACTCATTTGTGCCAGTGCTCCACACTACTTGTTTATTTTTAATATATGTACATGATTTAAATAATTGTATATATGTATTATGTATGTCGTACTCTAAAACACAGAGTTAAATTAAAATATTAGTTGGAGACCTAGTTATCATTTCCCATAATCATTCCCATTTTCCAAGTATAAAATTAAGATCTATAAATCGAATATTTTCTAGTTTATTATTATATTCGTAGTTAAATGATGTAATAAATCTACAATGCGAAAAAAGGTTTCACATTTACTGTGGTTTCATAAAACCCCAATTCTTCTTCGTTTTTATGAAAGGGTTGATATTTTGCTTTCAAACCTTGTCATGTGACTAAAAATTCGTAAAATAGAGTTTAAGTGACTGCTACATTTGTATGCTTATGCGTTTTGTTCCACATTCATATTTGTCATATACTTCAGTGCATAATGTACGTATTTAATTGGTACGCATCATTGAGGATAATTCAAAAACTAGTAGTCAGATTTTGAATAAATTGAAACACAACCACAGCTCTTCAATCTTTGCTGGACTAATGGTCGAGTACCTATAGACTGGTGTCAGGCGGTAATTGTACCTCTCTATAAAGGGAAAGCGGCAAGATTGTAGAAACTACTGGGGCATAAGCCTCCTTAGCATTGTCGGTAAACTGTATGCGAAAGTGTTGATTGAAAGAGTAGTGAAAGTGACCGAAAAGAAAATATGGGATGCACAAGCGGGTTTTCGAAAGAGTATGGGTTGCACGGATCAAGTTTTCTCTTTACGATGCATGGCGCAAAAATTTTTGGCTAAAGGTCAGAAAGTCTTTTGCGCTTTCATTGATTTAGAGAAGGTTTATGACAAAGTGAGGAGGAATGAACTGTGGTCGGTACTATCCTATTACTATCTATGTATGGGGTAAATGGCCATCTTATTCAGGCGCTGAAATCCATTTATAAGGATTCCAGAGCCTGCGTAAGGATAAACGGGTCGTACACTGAATGGTTTAACATTGATAAAGGTGTCAGACAGGGATATGTAGCATCACCGTGGCTGTTTAACCTATTTATGGATAGCTGTTTGCAAGATTTGAAAAATAATGAATGTGGTTTAAGAATGAATGAGTTACTCGTCAAATGTTTACTTTATGCCGATGATCAGGTTTTACTTGCATCGTCGGCTGAAGACTTACAGGCGATGGTAACTACTATACATGATGCTTTTGAAAGAAAAGGTATGAAAGTAAATGTAAGTAAGACGAAAGTAATGGTCTTTGAAAAGGATAAATGTATGACGGAATGTAATATTTTTATAAATGGTGAGGGATTGGAACAGGGGAAAGAATTTGTATACTTGGTTGTACTGTTTACTAGTGATGGTAAAAATGATGAAGATGTTGAAAGACGAGTAAATGCTGGTAATAAAGTGAATGGGGCATTGTACGCTTTTATGAAAAGTAGGAATGTATCTAACAAGGCACGCCTAGCTGTACATAAGGGAGTATTAGTTCCCACTCTCATGTATGGCAGTGAAAGTTGGATTTGGCAGGGAAGACATGAAAGTAGCATAAATGCTGTAGAGATGAGAGCTCTTAGTAGTATGTGTGGTGTAAGTCTGAAAGATAAAATTAGGAATAGTGTTATAAGAGAGCGCTGCGGTATGAATGAAGAAGTAGTGACAAAGATAAAAAAGGGTATACTGAGGTGTTTCGGACACGTAGAAAGAATGAGTGAAGAAAGGTTGACTAAACAAGTATACAAAGCGAGTGTGAGTGGGACGATTACAAGGGGAAGACCACGTCGTACTTTCCTGGATCAAATTGAAGATGTGTTAGTGAAAGGTCAGATTAAGAGTACGCGTAATCGTAGAACATGCATGAAGACTGTGATGAGCGTGAATGAAGCGGTGGAGGTATGTCAGGATCGTGGTTTGTGGCAATCCGTAGTCTCTGCCTACCCCTCAGGGAAACAGGCGTGAGGCTATGTATGTATGTATGTACAACCACATGCGAAGCACCAGCTTACAATTAAAAAATAAAGCATCAAAATAAGTTCACATAGCAATAAGTTCTTAGATAACACACATAAAAAAATACACTCTGATTGAGATCCTGCTCCTTTTCTGAAGTCGATTAAAAATAGCAGCTTAATTGTACTACGGATAAAAAAAAATACCAAAAAAAAACTCTATAAATTATAAGATAAACAGGTATAACGTTCATTGTCTGCTCAATATTTATTTAAGAGTGGAATTTAAATGCTAGTTACTTAAAACTAAACGATATCATAACATACGGTATAGCCGAATGTTTGGCAACAACGTATACGATTTAACAAATTCTAATAGCGAATGAAATGTTCCGTCCATTTACAAACAGTATGCTCTGAAGTTAGATATTTGTTCATAGATTAAGCAAGTTGCCTATTTATATTCTACCATCCATTTATTCGACTTCATTACCATATTTATGATTTATTATCATCATCAGCTTATTGACATCCTATTCAGATAACATATTTCGGATTGCGAGCCCTCAGCGCTCATCGACAGTCCGGGTAAAGTTGTCATAGCCATCTGAGGCTAACAACTAAGTCACACAAAAAAAGAAAGGTAACATTATTGATGGTGACGTTTGGATTATTTGAAAATGTTTGGCGAGTTTGAGAGACGTAGACATATAGACGGCATAAAATACGACTTTGCACTGCCTGTATACGCCCCATCATGACATAAGTCAGTGTAGTAAGCCCTTATGGCCATGTCAGGCTGTAGTATTCACTCATGTTAAGCCATACAGAATCCATAGGCTACAAACGATACAGTATAGGTTCACGCATAATGCTATGGGCATATCGTGGTTCAAGTAATTACACCCAGTCTCAGAATAATCGTTAGAATAACTTTGGATCGTACAAAGAATTATCCAGCGTTGAGATCAAATCCAAAACATTGAGTGTGATATTCATGTGGGTACGAGTATGATATCATTAGTAGTTAGACCACATTGCCATCTATGCTATCCATGTTTAAGCCACATAATGCTTACAGCGTTCTATTCTCAATAATACATTAAGCTGATAGGTATAAATAGCCAAACCATTTGTTTACATAATCTATGACGCTCCAAGACAGGGGCATTGCTATTCAGTTAGATTTACAACAACAGTGACGTTTTAACGATAATGCGTATTTACGACTATTTACGTGTATTTACGCGTATTTACTGCTGGCGAGAAAGCTGGCCGGTTTAATTGTCGAATAAAATTGAAATTTACAACCGTTGATTTACGAACGTGCAGCCGTTTACGGGTTTTTATGAGTAACGCATCAAGAATGACTGTGAATGAATTGTGTGATGGATTAAGATAGTGAGTTATGGGGTCATGTGTGACCCGCTCGTGGGGATTTGTATCTATTGTATGGAAATAAGGATTTAAAAATGTATAGGAGTGTTTATGTTTGGTATATTTGCATGATATTTTGTTTGTTTAATTTTTTCCGTGTGGTGACAGAGTAACAATACAATTCACCACTCCCTATCTTACTAGTTCGTGATCGTAAGAGACGTCTAAGGGCTATAAAATGCATATAACATTTATGCAATCTAAGGAAAATTCAAAACAATATCTATACTAACACGTCTGACTAGCATGGCATAGTAGGTCAATTTCCGTCCCGTTATGGAGGAGGCTCAAGTTCAACAGTGATATATGAGCCGAGAAGAAGAAGAATTTTGTTTTAGGGTAATATTTTTTTTGTTTATGACGGCCAACGAGTAAGCAGCACACCTGGTGGTAAGTGTTACTGCTACTTATGGACCTTTGCAATACCAAGGGTATAGCTAGGCCGTTGCCTATCAACCGAAATACATCCAGATAGTACAGCTTCCGGCTCTCTTGTTCACTAAATGAAGCGCAACACATTGCCATTGCTCAGACGTCGATCTTTTGCAAGAGTGTGGTATTGCCATGGACGGATCGACCCGCGACTTTATACAGAAAACTGTCAATATTGTGGTCTTACCATTATACAATTTTTGTACGGATTGATTTTTGTATATGTACTCCTTTTCACTAACGGCACCTAAATTTTAGAAATCACCTTAGGTAATATAAAGATCTAGGTATTGCTTATATAGGATGGAAGTGGACTGCTTCTGAAAACAAAGACAGGGGACCCTATTTGTCCTACTTGTAATGATAGGCTAGAAAAAAAAAACGATTCGGATGAAAAAATATTTTTCACCACGCGAGGTCGTTGAACTCTTGAACATATGGTCGTGAGTTTTGAATAGATTGCGTCTTTTCTCATCTGAGTAAAGTAACGTATTTTTTATGGAATTATCGTTACATGCCACTGTCCTAATACGATGGAATGTGAAAAAAAAATAAAATTCGCTGTGACAAAAAAAAAATTTTTTCATCCGAATCGATTTTTTCTTGTCTATCATTACAAGTAGGACTAGAAGGGTCACCTGTCTTTGTTTTCGGGAGCGGTCTACTTCCACCCTGTATAGGTACACATAATATCAATTATATTACGTGTCATATTGAATGCCTTATATGAAAGATTTTTTAAATTTAATAGTTGTCTGTTTTTATAGATATTGATTTCATTTTCAAGGTAGCCCAGAATGACGATACATCGTATTTTTAATCCAACCTTAACTGTATGGACAGTGGAATGATTTAAGTATCGAGTTCTCATGTCGTGTGTCATGAGTTCAATACAGGATATTTCTTTGCCCAATCTGCATATAATTGTTCTGAGTTTGGGTGTATTTGTGAAGTCCAGATACAAGGACTTTTTCGTTTCTGGGTTGTTCAATAAAATAATACTCGCCCATTGTAAAAAAGTCCTGGAACCAGTCTGTAGTACCTACCTCTAAACTGCTCAAGGCGACAGGGCAGCTTGCAATCCTATATCCTACAGCACTAATTCTATCAGGTGAACCATTAGGGGCAAGCCCTTGTTTTTGGTGAGACGTATATAAACTGAAGTAGGTACCGAGGGAGACCGAGACTAACCTACCTAGACCAGATCGGTCATGTACTGAAGGAAGGTGGAGTCAAGAGTCTCCGAAACCGGCGAGCGTGTATGAAGAGAATTATGAATGTTGAGGAAGCGAGTGAAGTATGCAGAGATAGAGTTCTCTGGCACTCTATTCTCTCTGCCTACCCTGCAAGGGATATGGCGTGATGATATGTATGTAGGAAATATATACACTAGCAAAAATTCAATGGTGATTTTTACATCATTCTGTCCACTTTTGAACCCAGACAAGTACATAGAGATAATGCTATAATCGCTGTAGTGGGTTGGCGATGTAGACTGCACAGATGACGTAGTGGTTAAAATACCTTCCATGCCAGTGCCGCGGGTTCGATTCCCACGCGTAGTGGCTGCCCACGCAGGACAATAATTTATGCGATCCACAAAGTCTTGTTCAAAGTCTGAGTGTAATTTGTCTGCGTTAATTACATGTTTGTAAAGTCCCCCCCAATACAAGGATTATTTCCTTAGTGCAGGGTGGTGTCTTTTTTAAAAAAAAACCTAATAATAGAGATTATGCTACAATCGCCACGGTTTAGTGGGTTGGCGATCTTCATTGGTGTTTTAAGTTGACCAGAAGAATGCTGTTAACTATTATCCTGATGATTACGCCGTCGATTTTTACGATTCCCTTAAAAAATTAGGGGACATATTGTATAGAAACTTTTATCAATAACTAACAAGGGTGTGCCCACAGTTTTGTTTGCATAGATTAAATACTTAAAGGTTTTTAGGGTTCCGTACCCAAAGGGTAAAAACGAGACCCTACTAGTGAGACTTCGCTGTCCGTCCGTCCGTCTGTCACCAGGCTGTATCACAAGAACGGTGATAGCTAGACAGTTGAAATTTTCACAGATGATGTATTTCTATTGCCGCTATAACAACAAATACTAAAAATAAATTAATATAAATATTTCAGAGGGGCTCCCATACAACAAACTTGATTTCTTTTTTATTGCTCACTATTAAGTAAGCACTAGTAAGTAAGCTCAAAAACTTCTTCATAGATACGGAATCCTTCGTGCGCGAGTCCGACTTGCACTTTGTCAATTTTTTTTAATAATATACTTTTATTCGAATACCCATCTCGTACCATGGCATTAATAATGTTAACATTGCTAAACGGTCACAACATGTCAATCATCATTTTTGTTATCTCAACTGTTATTATGACAACAGGCGGAATGCTTGATTGTCGTACATTGTCACTAAATTGTGCTAGATTCGCTAACAATTATCTATAAACACTGCTGCGTTTATATTTGTTGTATCATAGTTTATTATGCATACATACATATCATCACGCCATATCCCTTGCAGGGTAGGCAGAGAGAACAGAGTGCCAGAGAACTCTATCTCTGCATACTTCACTCGCTTCCTCAACATTCATAATTCTCTTCATACACGCTCGCCGGTTTCGGAGACTCTTGACTCCACCTTCCTTCAGTACCTGACCGATCTGGTCTAGGTAGGTTAGTCTCGGTCTCCCTCGGTACCTACATCCTTCCACTTTCGCATTGTATATCTTCTTAACCAGACGTTCGTTCGGCATTCTTTCCACATGTCCGAACCATCGGAGCATTCCCTTTCGCATCTTTACACCAATACTCTCTTTCATACCTACTCGCTCTCTTACGTCGTCGTTACGAATGCGGTCGGTCAGCCTAACTCCACAGATTTTCCGAAGAGATCGCATTTCGACCGCATTAATTTTACTTTCATACTCTTTTCTGCATACCCAACTCTCGCTTCCATACAGTAATGTTGGGACAAGCACTGCGTTATGTATTGCTACACGTGCCTTCTGGCTGAGGTGGTGGCTGCCGAGAAGTTGGCCCAACGCTCCGTTCACTCTATTTCCCGCATTCACTCTTCGCTCTATATCAGTGGTGTACCGTCCATCTCGGCTAAATCCACATCCAAGATATACAAATTCATGCACTTGCTCTAGTACATCAATACCTATTGTTACTCTTACATCTGTTCTGGCTTCATCTCTTTCAAAGACCATTATTTTGGTTTTGCTCACATTCACGCGTAGACCCCTTTTCTTACAATCTTCTGTCATTGTGTCGACTAGGGTCTGCAGGTCAGTCGCTGACTGTGCCAGCAGGACTGCATCATCTGCATAAAGCAGAGCAGTGACCACTGAGTCACCCATCTGGACTCCCACATTCATATCGTTCAACCTTTGGAGACATTTACCCAGATATATGATAAACAGCCTGGCTGATAGAACGCAGCCCTGCTTAACGCCGATATTGACGTCAAACCAAGGCGACATTCCATCATCCAGCCGCACACAGGCTCTACAGCCCATGTAACTGGATTGCACAGCCTGCAGCAGTTTACCGTTAATACCATACTCCGGTAAAATGTCCCAAAGTTCCTTTCGTACAACCGTGTCAAATGCTCTCTCCAGATCCACAAAACTGCAGAAAACCCTCAGACCTAGGGCCAGATGCTTCTCCACAATGTTGCGCAGAGAGAACACTTGATCCATGCATCCCCTTCCACTCCTGAAACCTCCTTGTGTCTCACACAGTAAACCATCGGACACCATCCTCATTCTCCTTTCAATAATTTTACCATACACTTTTGCTGCCAAACTGGTCAAGCTTATGGCTCTGTAATTTGCGCAGTCATAACGTGAACCCTTGTTTTTAAACAAAGGCACGATGACTGCGCTATTCCAGTCCCCGGGAACCATTCCCGAGCTCCAACATAAATTGAGGAGCAACAGGAACGCCTCCCGGACACAGGAGCCACCAAGCTTGATCATCTCGGCAGACACCATATCAATGCCCGTTGCCTTACCATTTCTCAAACTTCTTATCGCCCATTCAACTTCATCCATACTGATGCCATCGGAGGACGCCGTCGCCGAATGTTGATCTACTAGACCACATGCGACACCGGCGCCAACCGTAGCATCCGCATACATATCGCCAAAATATTCACTCCATCGGCTTAACACGTCTTGTGTTTGTGTAAGAATGTCTCCACCTTTAGACCTTATTTTATTCATTTTGAAGGCTGACCAACCACCCCGAGACTTCTTCACCTCCCTCCAAAAGAGTTTGGTGTTACCCTCGAAGTTTTTGGTCAGCCTATCTTCTGCACTCATACTTGCTCTATCACGTTTCTCTTTCACTAAGGCCTTGGTGTCATTCTTACATTGCCGATATATTTCTTTCTTCTGTTCAGTCATACTGTCATTCAGATTCAAAGAAGAGACATAGTCCAGCCACGCTTTCTTCTTTTGCTCTACGGAAGCTGCCACTTCCGCATCCCACCATGCATCACCATTTGTGTTTCTATGCTTCTTTGAACTTCCACATACTTCTTTCGCTGTGTCTACCATACTCTCTTTCAATACTCTCCAGCATTCTTCAATTTCCGATTGCGGCTGGCTTGCCATCGTCAGCCGTTCTCGGACACCCTCTGCATACTTTTCTCTTACACACTCTTCTTGCAACCTTTCAACCTTTATTCTTTCAAGCCCTCCGAAGTGGACACGCTCTCGCCAGTGCCTCCACTTTCTGAACAAACCACTAAATCTCGCAATAACGAGATAGTGGTCCGTATCGACTGTGGGGCCCCTGTAGGCTCTTGCGTCCAATATTTTGCTTTGGAGGCGATTGTCTACCAAAATTAAATCTATTATACTTTTCTGTTCATTCCTTCTCCATGTATACATATGGATGTCCTTATGTTGGAAAAATGTGTTTGACACAATAAGGTTTCTCTCCATGCATACATTCTTGGTGAGCCTACCTGCGTCGTTCACTCTCTTATCACCAAATGGACCAAGTACGTCCTCATAGTCAGGACGCTTGGTCCCCACCCATCCGTTCAAATCTCCGCATACAATCACGCGTTCACTGGTTTCTGCCATATCCAGAACTTCCCTAACATTATCCCAAAACTTCTCTAGGTCTGATGCCACCGAGGATCCTACGGGAGCATATGTTACAACCATGAATACCTTGGTGACACCAAGTTTTACACGGACCCAAAGAAGTCTGGGATCATACATTCCGTAATCCTTCACACCTGAGGCCAAGCGAGAGGACAGCGGTACTTCTACCCCCATGCTGGCTCGATCGCTCTGTGGTACACCAGACCACAGAGCCATCCCGCCACCAGGAAGATCGCAGGCGTCGCTGCCCCTTCGCTTGGTCTCTGTTACACAGAGCACGTCTAGCTGTTTGTCCGCCATGACGGATATCAGCTCGTGCAACTTACCTTCCACACAACCTCTTACATTCCACGTGCCCACCCGGCACTCTGCTCTCCTCGACTCGCCTGACTGGGCAAGGCGTGATGGATGGCGGCCCCCATCGCCGCAACTGCCGAAGTTCGTACCGACGGGGGCGGGTCGGTACGCGTCGCCTCCGGGGGACGCCCTAATCCGCATTGCGGTACGCATTTCCAGCGTAGCATTTATTATGCATTGTAGCCTAAAACCTTTCTCGATAAAGAAGCCGTATTGCACAATAAGATTTTATAGATACAAGTAAGTTGTAACTGGATTCAACGCATTCAAACAAACCAATAAATAAACTATAAAAACTTATTTACGAACGAAAAATGACTGTCACATGTAGAATACGAATCCACGCTTATATTGGAAATCTGTTCCAATCGTCTTACCACTTAGATAAGTGTAAGCTGTCGTATGACTATCAATTTGGGGTTCATATTATTTTATCGTGTTTATGGGAGACGTGTGCCATCTACCGGAAAATGATTATACATTGTACCGATTTAACACTCTACTCTAACATTACAGAATTGTATTAAACGATGATATGACGCTATTATCTAGATAACTGATATTTAGCATTTCACATGCTAGGTTCTTTATAAAAGTTGGTTTACAAGTGAAAAATAAATGTCAAACGTGGGACTCTTCAGTTTTATAACACTAGCTGAGCCTAAAGGCGCTGATCAGTACTAATCTAAATAAAAATGAAATTCCTTTCTCAAAAAATAAGTTACAAATTCATGAAAGTTAACCCAGCCGCTTAGGAGTAATTCAGTAACATACAAACGTACAGAAATAAAGATTACTATAACATTAAAAGATACCGTTCTAATTTCTCACAACTTTAAAGTGACATTATCATATAAATGGCAGTACTTACATGTTGTTAAGTTTCTAAAGGCTTTATTGCGAGAATATTTATATTTGTAGAACTTACCTTAAATAGAGAACGGTGTTCATATATCGTAGCGCCCCGGTAGGGACGCGTTGATGTAAGAAAATTTGGATGCGGTAACATAAATTGTATTAACTATTGCCTGGTTTGATTGTCTTGGTTTAGATATATTATGAGAATGAATGTGAATGAACGTAGAACCATAACTATGGTAGGAGATCTAAAAAAGAGTGGACGGATTATATGAATAAGGGTATGGATATAAAAAGAGTGAGTGCAGAGGGTTATGAAAGCAGACAGGAGAGAAAGTTGACGAATAGTATAATCTAATAATTATTTGCATTTTTGCTTATATGTATTCTCCTTTTTTAATATCCTTGGGTGGAGACGAGGAATTGGCTAAATGATGAGTGACAACTGTCAAGTCATTGTATATCATGAGAATAGTTTTGTTCTTGTACCTCGTTTAAAAAAAGACATGTTGAAAGAAACCCCAGCAGCAGATAGAATTTCCAATACAATTTCGTCGTAATCGTTAGCCTACAGATTGCTACAGTAATAAAAAAATTAACCCGGTATACCGCAAACCTAACCTTTCAAATCTTGTAGTCGAATAAAAAGTTTACTTTGTTATGATAAAAACATTGTTATTTCTAATGATAGAAACTAACGAATTACTACCGTATGCTTATGTGCTTTCCTTCTTCAAGGAAGAAAGATTGGGATTGAATAGAACCAATACCAAATTCTTAATGCCTTAATATATATTAAGATTACTGAAACTTTTAGCATTTATATTAAATGCTTAATTATTTATAAATACCCGATAACGAAACGAAAAATGATGTCACAAGCGGGGTTCGAACCCGAACCTATTGGGAATCCAGCCCAATCGTGCTGCCACTTACACCATCGTGAATTATTTTAGGACATGCAACGATTGGGCTGGATTCCCAATAGGTGCGGGTTCGAACCCCGCTTGTGACATCATTTTTCGTTTCGTAATCGGGTATTTATAAATATATTAAGATTCTTAATTTCTTGATAAACTGTTTCTATTTCTTTCTTTCAGTTAAGTAGTAATTTAACCAAGGATGTATCTCTCCGACTGTATATATGAGAAGATTGTAATTGAAATTTTTCGTCTTCATCTATCTATAGATCCATGCTTCATGCCTGTTGAATACGAAAAATATGTTGATATTTACCTCCATATGGTCTAAGCAAATTCCCAAGGAAGGTTGACGTCTGGCAGGCGTCCGGTCATAAAACTATTACCAATAACTTTTACAATATGTACGATGAAAGAACAGTACATATTGTGTCGATCCCAAGTAATTGATATGATGATGATGGTCTAGCTGCAGTACTGTCTCTCAAAGTTCAAATGTATTCAACCCAATTTATTACATAATTTTAGACTTATATTATTTTTAAAATTAAATATTAAATCTAATAAAATATTGTTATCTATTAAACATACCTTAAGACTTTATCGTCCCTATTGAGAATTGACAATAAACAAATACCTAAAAAAAAAAAAAAAAAAACAAACCGGTTGATTTGTTTTAATAAAGCATTAATATAGTTTTTTTTTATCGAGTTGTAACATTATTGAACTTGTTTGTAATAATATATTGTAGTTATAACATGCAATGTATAATTATCATCTTTCAACAGTAAGTATGTATAATATACATCGCATGCGTGCTGCACATAGCGGATAATTGTAATTGTTCATTGAATTTGAAAATAATTACAGTATGGATACATTTACTATACTTGTAGTACTTTTAATAATTTATAATGTATATGTGTTCAAATAAAGGGCACAGATTTCCTTCATAATATATAAATTGATTGGTAACCAATTTGACTTATAGTCAATTTAATTGGTCGTAGGAACTTAGGGCTTCATTTTAAGTAATCTTTCTTCTATTATTTACATTCTTTCACTGTCTTTTATGTCATCCATGGGAAAAGAAGGTTTATTGAATTGTATTCTTGCAATATTTTATTTTAAGTGCTCATCTGGCTTTCTTTCACTAACATCTCCTATATTCCTTGCTCTATTAAGTAAACATATTTTAAAAAAAATATATATTTATTCGTCTTTATGTCTTCATTTTCTCGACCTATCAAAATAATGGTTTTTATCATTAATATGCAAAATGTCATTAAAATCCGTTCATTAATTAACCAATCAATCATGTCTGCTAGTTAATTTTGTACTTCCTAACGCAAGTCTTACGTGATGCAGTTTAAATTTAATAGACAGACACGAATAGCCTAGTTTTAGTTCATTCAAAATTAAACTGTAAGACATACATTTGAACGTTAAACTCCTTTTAACAAAAAAAGAGAGTTCTTCTGTGACTATGTACATTGTAAAGTGGCGGAAACGTCAGAAAATTATAAATCAATTACAAAAGAGATAAAATCCATAAAAATAGTTTTTATTTCAAATTTGTAATACTCGTGTAAACATCGAAAGTCGTTAAAAATAGGAGATTAAGCAACTACCACCTATCAAGCGGGTTATCCACATTAAATCAACGATAGAGGTAATCTAGGGTATTAGATCCTACGTTGTCCCTCTAACGATGGGTAGGGTCATAGCTATCCTAGAAAAAAAGATGTCATGCGAGCACAATGCAGTTTACGAGACAAGAGACTCTTATTGACTTACAAATGAAACTGAAGCTTGAATTTTAGGAATAGCCTAGCTTTAAAATCCAAATAGCAAAATTTGTAAAGATATGTAGGAGGAGTTGGATAGATTCTACTTCCTTATGACATGCATGCAATGCAGATAACAAAAATTAAATTGACTAATCAACCAATAAATAGATGAAGCTATTGAAAAGGGAATTTCAATAATAATTACTGTATAATTATTGTATGAATTCTCAATAACAATTACAAATGCAACGGCGTCTTCATTATGATATTTACAGTCATAGATAAAACACTATTATATAAAACAGATAGTCTAGACCAGGGATGGGCAAAGTACGAACCGCGGGCCAACTCCGGCTCGCGGAAGTATTAAATCCGGCCCGCCGAGAGTCCATCCATCCTAAATATTCTAGTCAGCATTTTGGCGCGTAAAATAAAATCTGACGTTTATAATTGAAAATCTTCGAATTTTTAATGAAAGTTTAACTCATTTTCTGCATTTAAAATTCATGTCACCAGTGAGTGAGAACAAACCACAAGAATTCAGTCAGGCGTTAAAAAATCTTCACACAGAATTTGAAACTAGGTTTCAAGATTTTAAGAACATTCAATCATCGCTAGATGTTTTCTCGATGCCGTTTAATGTAGATCCGGAAAATGTATCTGCTGAATTGCAGTTGGAAATTATTGAAATGCATTGCAGTTTTTAAATTACTGAAATTTAGCATTTAATATGCTTAATTATTTATAAAATCCGATTACGAAATGAAAAATGATGTCACAAGCGGGATTCGAACCCGCGCCTATTGGGATTCCGGCCCAATCGTGCTGCCACTACACCCCCGCGACACCGCGGTCGCATTTTTCATTTCGTAATCGGATTTTATAAATGCATTGCAGTACCCATTTACAGCAATTGTTCTTGAATTCCACAAGACTAGATTTTTATAGAGCACTACCGAAAGCTGAATTCCCAAAGATCATTGCTCATGCCCAGAAAATTATGGCGATGTTTGCGTCGTCTTATGTGTGCGAACAGACCATTTCAACCATGAAATTGTGGAAAAACTCAATTAGAAACCGATTGACAGATGAGCAACTCTTCGCACTGCTGTAAGTTGCTTCGTCACAGATGGAACCTGCTTTCGAAAATATTATGAAAAATCAAAAACAATTCCATATGTCTCACACATCAAGGCGTAAAAGTAAAAGGCATTTTGTTTATTTAAAAGCTTTAATACAAAATGCATTTTTTATATAATTCTGGCCCTCCTATAGAATTTCTTAAACTTTGTGGCCCGCCATTATAAAAGTTTGCCCACCACTGGTCTAGACTATAAAATTAATTATGAAATTCCTTCAAAAGCGACGAACCTTCATACAAAGATGACTTGGCTATATATTGTTCTAATTGAGCGAACCCTATAAGTCCTTTCGAACTAGAAATGATGATCTTCTCAGTGACCTATACAAAGTATTTATTTCAACAATGACTTCGCTTTTACTTCTCTTTAATTTTACCGTCTGGATTTTGTCTATACTTTAAATACTACTAATAAAATGGTAATGGAAGATAATGATTTATGACATTTACGCGTGCATTACACATTTGAAATAAACCTACTTTTACGGATACTATCGCGTTTTACTCAAAAATTCAATATTAAAATTAGTATTATGCCTCCTGAGTTTTCTTACCGGATATTTCTGTGTTGCCACGTTCCGGTCCGGTGGTAGCTGAATAGTTTTGTTAGTTTTTCTAAAATTATAAATTACCACAATAATAATTATCATAAATTAAATGCTTTAATAATAACAGATCATAAACAATATAAAATTTTATATATAGAATCATTTTCTTTTTTGTACTGGCAATGAATTTGTATTAACTTGTACTAAAAATGTGGATCGAAACTTAATATCTTATAGAGTAGATATAAATTTATATCACCAAGGTATTCATGGTTGTAGCATATGCTCCCGTAGGATCCTCGGTGGCATCAGACCTAGAGAAGTTTTGGGACAATGTTAAGGAAGTTCTGGATATGACAGAAACTAGTGAACGCGTGATTGTATGCGGAGATTTGAACGGATGGGTGGGAACCAAGCGTCCCGACTATGAGGACGTACTTGGTCCATTTGGTGATAAGAGAGCGAACGACGTAAGTAGGCTCATAGCGGATGTATGCATGGAGAGAAACCTTATTATGTCAAACACATTTTTCCAACATAAGGGCATCCATATTTATACATGGAGAAGGAATGAACAGAAAAGCATAATAGATTTAATTTTGGTAGACAGTCGCCTCCGAAGCAAAATATTGGACGCAAGAGCCTACAGGGGCCCCACAGTCGATACGGACCACTATCTCGTTATTGCGAGATTTAGTGGTCTGTTCAGAAAGTGGAGGCACTGGCGAGAGCGTGTCCACTTCGGAGGGCTTGAAAGAATAAAGGTTGAAAGGTTGCAAGAAGAGTTTGTAAGAGAAAAGTATGCAAAGGGTGTCCGAGAACGGCTGACGATGGCAAGCCAGCCACAACCAGACATTGAAGAATGCTGGAGAGTATTGAAAGAGAGTATGGCAGATATAGCGAAAGAAGTATGTGGAAGTTCAAAGAAGCATAGAAAAACAAATGGTGATGCATTGTGGGATGCGGAAGTGGCAGCTTCCGTAGAGCAAAAGAAGAAAGCGTGGCTGAACTATGTCTCTTCTTTGAATCTGAATGACAGTATGACCGAACAGAAGAAAGAAATATATCGGCAATGTAAGAATGACACCAAGGCCTTAGTGAAAGAGAAACGTGATAGAGCAAGTATGAGTGCAGAAGATAGTCTGACTAAACACTTCGAGGGTAACACCAAACTCTTTTGGAGGGAGGTGAAGAAGTCTCGGGGTGGTTGGTCAGCCTTCAGAATGAATAAAATAAGACCTAAAGGTGGAGACATTCTTACACAAACACAAGACGTGTTAAGCCGATGGAGTGAATATTTTGGCGATATGTATGCGGATGCTACGGTTGGCGCCGGTGTTGCATGTGGTTTAGTAGATCAACATTCGACAACGGCGTCCTCCGATGGCATCAGTATGGATGAAGTTGAATGGGCGATAAGAAGTTCGAAAAATGGTAAGGCAGCGGGCATTGATATGGTGTCTGCCGAGATGATCAAGCTTGGTGGCTCTTGTGTCTGGGAGGCGTTCCTGTTGCTCCTCAATTTATGTTGGAGCTCGGGAATGGTTCCCGGGGACTGGAATAGCGCAGTCATCGTGCCTTTGTTTAAAAACAAGGGTTCACGTTATGACTGCGCAAATTACAGAGCTATAAGCTTGACCAGTTTGGCAGCAAAAGTGTATGGTAAAATTATTGAAAGGAGAATGAGGATGGTGTCCGATGGTTTACTGTGTGAGACACAAGGAGGTTTCAGGAGTGGAAGGGGATGCATGGATCAAGTGTTCTCTCTGCGCAACATTGTGGAGAAGCATCTGGCTCTAGGTCAGAGGGTTTTCTGCAGTTTTGTGAATCTGGAGAGAGCATTTGACACGGTTGTACGAAAGGAACTTTGGGAAATTTTACCGGAGTATGGTATTAGCGGTAAACTGCTACAGGCTGTGCAGGCCAGTTACATGGGCTGTAGAGCCTGTGTGCGGCTGGATGATGGAATGTCGCCTTGATTTGACGTCAATATCGGCGTTAAGCAGGGGTGCGTTCTGTCAGCCAGGCTGTTTATCATATATCTGGATAAATGTCTCCAAAGGTTGAACGATATGAATGTGGGAGTCCAGATGGGCGACTCAGTGGTCACTCTGCTTTATGCAGATGATGCAGTCCTGCTGGCACAGTCAGCGACTGACCTGCAGACCCTAGTCGACACAATGACAGAAGATTGTAAGAAAAGGGGTCTACGCGTGAATGTGAGCAAAACCAAAATAATGATCTTTGAAAGAGATAAAACCAGAACAGATGTAAGAGTAACAATAGGTAATGATGTACTAGAGCAAGTGGATGAATTTGTATATCTTGGATGTGGATTTAGCCGAGATGGAAGGTACACCACTGATATAGAGCAAAGAGTGAATACGGGAAATAGAGTGAACGGAGCGTTGGGGCAACTTCTCGGCAGCCACCACCTCAGCCAGAAGGCACGTGTAGCAATACATAACGCAGTGCTTGTCCCAACATTACTGTATGGAAGCGAGAGTTGGGTATGCAGAAAAGAGTATGAAAGTAAAATTAATGCGGTCGAAATGCGATCCCTGCGGAAAATCTGTGGAGTTACGCTGACCGACCGCATTCGTAACGACGACGTAAGAGAGCGTGTAGGTATGAAAGAGAGTATTGGTGTAAAGATGCGAAAGGGAATGCTCCGATGGTTCGGACATGTGGAAAGAATTCCGAACGAACGCCTGGTTAAGAAGATATACAATGCGAAAGTGGAAGGATGTAGGTACCGAGGGAGACCGAGACTAACCTACCTAGACCAGATCGGTCATGTACTGAAGGAAGGTGGAGTCAAGAGTCTCCGAAACCGGTGAGCGTGTATGAAGAGAATTATGAATGTTGAGGAAGCGAGTGAAGTATGCAGAGATAGAGTTCTCTGGCACTCTGTTCTCTCTGCCTACCCTGCAAGGGATATGGCGTGATGATATGTATGTATGTATAAATTTATGTAATATCAATGACATATTTGACGTAAAACACCTTAGTCCTCCTGTGACCATGATCACTGTAAAGTGATCAAAACGTTGTTCAATTACAAATCAAATACAAACACGATAGAATCCGTAAAAGTTATTTCAAATGTTAATTGAAGAGTTCGCTTAGCTACAAATGAATAGTTTACCAATGACCTCGGTCTTGGCAATCTGTATATTTAATTTTCTACCATTCACTTCATCATACGATACCGCTGAATATTTCTCTAATTAATTTTGTTATATTAAATTAATTTTAAATATTTCTTAATGCAATACTCAACAGAGTATGGCTATTATTTGACTAATATATGGTAATCAAATTAATCTATATTCGCTTACCTAATAATAATGTGCACAGCTTGTATTATAATAATCATACGACTATACCAATATATAAAAACCTCATTACGAAGCGAAAAATGATCTCATTAGTGGGATTCGAACCCATACCTATTAAAAATCCGACCCAATCGTGCTGCCATTTAGACCACCGTGAACTATTGTAGGACATTCAAATCTCGCTTCGTATTATATTTACGTCTTTAAGGAGACGTATGCCATCTACCCGACAATGTTTACACATTGTGTAAGCATTGTCGGGTAGATGGCACACGTTGGTGTAAGTGGCAGCACGATTGGGACGGATTTCCAATAGGTGTGGGTTCGAATCTCACTTGTAACATCATTTTTCGCTTCGTAATCCGGTTTTTATAAATAATTAGGAATATTAAATGCTAAATTTCAGTAATTTGAATATACGAATATTATATTCGTATATATTACACAATATTATATATTTGGCATATATCTACTTCTTATCTACCTACTCAAGGAAGTGTGTATTTTTTCAACTTTTTGTCAAAAATACCGCATCTGTTTTTTGTCAATACGTACGCCGTCATGCGGTGGCCAACATGTTCGAACGCAGCGCTATTTTAATTGATATGTCTCCGTATGTTCGTAGCCAATACTAATTATATGTAGGGTTGTACCTTCGTACATATCAAATATAGGGGTGAATGATTAGAGGGTGAAGATGTTCAAAACTTAATTGGGGGAGAGTCTATAATGAAGATTTATTTAATCAATTAAAGGGTTGGTTGTAGCACATAGATCGCATAGCGGTCTAAATTTCGACCACAGATTTTGAATATAGACTTCACAGATAATATAGTCGTTTGAATGGGGACCTATGACAAATGATGCCGGTTCGATCACAACTTAGGAAACATCTTTTTACCATCCACAAATATTATTTTCAGTTTGGGTATTTGTGTCTGTTAATTGTGTATTTGTAAAGTCCTCCGCAATACAACACTCGTGCCTCAGTGAAAACAAATTAAAACCAAATGTGTGTTCTCGATTCCTATATAAGAAACATTTATTTTTTTTTATTGCCAGAGATGGAGTATCATCATCAATTCTCTCTTTCTCTTTTGTGGGACGTTTGCAAGTTCAGATGATACTTCCTTCAACCCTTCTCAACAATGGATCTGAAGTTTACCTAGTATGCTAAGCTGATCAGATGGGTTCATATACAGTTTTATTTCTAGTTTTCTTTCTATTAGCTAAGTTTATTAGATAATTTCAGTATAGATTTTTCTTTATTTTTTCCTTTTTTTTTTGGTCTTCTGGACACACGCCGTCAATTGCATCCAGGGCAACAAAAGGGTGGTGCGTGTCTCCATAACCCATCATATTTCCACCCCATCGCTATTGGGCCGGCTACTGGTACCGAATCCTTGGCATGCATTGCCAGCCCGGTGGATTACCTTTTCGGGTACCATCTCTTGGCGCCAACTCAAAGATAGACTACCAGTTATTCATATCATAATAATATATATGTGATAACAAGCTATAACTATATTAGTACTGTGATATCAAAAATCCATAATCGTTGCGACGTAACGTCATAGGTACCCATAAGTACCATTATATATACACAAGTGCCGACGTTAATACAATCAAACGTACACACGAACCTACATAAATGTTTTAGAAAAAATATACTGCTCATAAATATGTCCATATCCGTCAAGGTGTATGGTGACAGTGATAGCGACGAGTGTAGCGATAGCGGACGATGTAGCGATTTGGAACACATGATATACGTAAAGAAATAGTTTATTTATCGTCGATGCTTTATGATACGACTAAGGGACGTTTACAAATATTATCATTGCGCACAGGCGCATTTGAAGCCGAACCGTCCTGAGGATGCCTCGTTTAGAGGCGAAACACGTGTCGAATCTTTATTCGAAGTTCTGCGGAAAATTGCAAGTAGAAGTTCTGGAGGCGGTGCTCATCACAGGAGTAAGATTTCCTTATATCCTAGTCTGATACTCGTAATGAGGTTCAGGGCTCGAGATACCGAGGTACCCAAAATAGTAAATCGCCGGAGGGACTAACGAGGACAAAGACCGGTGGTCCGCTCATATGATGTAGAGAAGTACGTCTACATTAGGTTATGAGATCGGGCACTGCCTGTTCTTTTGCTTCGAATGTAGGGTGTGACTATACAAAAAAAGGGCAGTCTATATCACATCTTTTATTTTCCTGGGCGCTTGCCTATTTTATTTCGGATTTACCCGCCTATTTATGTGCCACTTGTTCATCAGTACTCAAACCTAACCAGTACTGAGTACTGGTTGGGTCTGAGTATCCATAAAGTAAATCTGGTCTTACTGCTTTTTTATATAAGGACAATTGCTAAATTTTGATCGTTTTATAAGGGCCACATAAAATAATGCTAATACATAGAAAATAAATTCAAAATTCTAATTTAAACATTAATAATTTCCAGTTCCTATTTTGCTCTAGACTTTTAGTCATTTAAGTTAAATACGTTATCTAGCTACACTATGCTTCATAATTATTTAATCATTAGTGCTGTTACTTAAATAAACAAAAAATAACGTCAGTCTATCGCTTCAGAGTCAATGAGGCCGCACCAACAGAATGCGGTCGTCTGCGCTCGTCACGTTATAATTACCATCTAAATTGTGCCCACCGCGCTACCGCTCGACACTTGACAAATGTAATGACTATAGGCCGTCGCTTCAAGAATTTTTATATGCTCATATCCACAGTTTTATATGTGACTGTCAGATCCCCTTTAATGCGTACGTTTCTTTATTTTTCTACAATCACCTTTATGATTATCAACTTAAAGTTTATAATTAAATACATTGCAAGCAAAACGATATTTGTTTAAGAGTATAGAAAAAAACTAAAATAGGTTGCATGATGAATAACGAACAATAGAAACTGAGTGCATTGTATTAAAGTTGAAATTACTGTAGCGAATGGTTTTATTAGTCATTATAAGTAATGGTAAGTAGCGTAGTGGATGTTTTGCTCGTAAAAAGCGCGATACTGTTGGATAGTAGACGGTCTATTTAATTTCCATTTGATTTGAAGTCGAGTTTTTTGTGTCGTATGCGTTGACATTTTTATTTTTATTAATTTGTTTGATATTATGGTGCGCAGCGATTAAGTTCTCGTTTTAAATGGTTGGCCTCGTCAATTTATTTTTATTGTTGTTATGTAGCGATAAAATGTTTGTTTTAGCTTCTGAATATGTCAGTTACGATAACGATCTAAATATTTTGCATCCGAAATATTTTTAAAAACTTTCTTTTTTATTACTAATTGATTGTGAACTAGCGGCATATGTTCTAAGTTTAAATTAAATTATGTCCACATTATCTTTGATAATAAAAAAAAATATAAAAGTCATAAATAGCCGCTTGCTAAATTCCAAAGCCATAAAAAAGAAAATTAAAAAAAAACTCACTTAAATTTCGAACGATACATTCATTAGTAGCCATTAAATGCATTATAAGAAATAAAAATCTTTATTTATTATGAATTTTTTTTTAAATTTATAATACAAAAAATATACTTTAGATAAGATTTTATATCGACAGAAAAACTTATATTTAAATATTTATTCAAATTTTATACTTACGTTGAGTGAGAAAGAGTGGTGTCAACGACACTATTTCCTTTAATCGATGAAATAATTCGTTGTATGTGATGCTATCGATATCATTCTCACACCATTAAAACTCGAAAACTATACAAGTATGTCTTGTAATACGACACCTTATGGTAAGAAACAAGGGTGGCGACACAATAGGAATTTGTATGGATCGGCGGCATTGAGTTAATATTTTCAATAAACTAAAATAGTGATATTATCTTTTTAAAATTCATTTTCACATTAGACTCTTGAATTTTAGATATTACCTAAGACAATATAAAAGACAAATAATAATGTTAAGGGTGTAGATCGTGAAAATCACCGAAAAGAGTGTTACGATTTTTCATATTTAACCTATTTACATATGATTGATATCAATGATAATTTGTATATATTACAATCAAAGACCAATAAGTATGTTCATGCTTATATTAAACTCTTAAACCTAATGGTTGTTATATAATAAACGTCAACAAACGCACAAAATTGAGTAAAAATGCAAAAACATGACTTCGTATTTTAAAGATTTAAGACCATAAATCAACACAAATTGATAAAAAGAAACACTTTTTGAACACTGAAGAAACCAATAAGTATAGCTGTATACTTCTTTTTATACCTTTACAAACAAAGACTTCCTCTTTTAAAGCCCTAAAATCTAGATATATTTTAAGGTAAATTTTTCATACACAAATGTATGGGATAAAGCGTTCGTTTCATTCGTGCAATCTCGGTGGTCACTAACGGCAGTTCCTTTCTGTAAGTGAACGCGACACCACGCTTGTCGGCTGCAGACAGCAGAATTACGTATTGTGAATTTGTGTTTTTTGTAAAAAACTGTAAGTATAACATTTTTATAATTAATTTATTTTCAGTTAGTAGAAAGTATCGATATAATGAATGTCTGAAAGAAAACCATGATGGAACTAGATATAAATCGTAAAAAATACAATATCTACACTAATAGGTATTATAAAGAGGAAAGATTTGGATTTTTGTATGAAACGAATAAACTCAAAAAGTACTGGACCGATAATTCTTTTATCATTCGAAAGCTACATTATCACTGAGTAACATAGGCTATTTTTTTCGCAGGACTGATTGAATTTGAGTGTCATGCCAGGGAAAAGAAAGTTTTGTACGCATTATAAAAATATGAAAGCCAAAAGATCTCGGAATAAAATGTAAGTTCCTCCCTACTTATTTATTATCGCATTTGAACAGGGTACATTACAAAGCTAATACAATATGTCATATGATTTAGATCGCCCGATTCAGACATATACCTACAATAACATGTAAATATTGGTTTGTATTATCTATATCTATACTGATAAATAAAATTGAAGTATCTGTATGTAATATCAAAATAATAGGATTTTTTTTAAAAAAAAGGCGATACGGAGTTCGCCGGGTCGGTTAGTATTGTCTAAATATCAAATTGTGGAAGTAGGTAGGCGACAGTGCAACTTTGTCGACATACCTATACCGCCAAACAGACGCGAGGCGCCTAGCGTCTGGCTTAGGGTTGTACAAAATAAATAAAAAGTGGATAATATTGATGAATAATATTTCCAGTATTGAAAATAAAGAAAACCTTGGGGCCGAGACTCTGAGCAACAATGCTACGCGCTGTATAGAGGTAAGTTGTTATATGTAATTCTTGTAGACTTGTTACATAAATAAACAAACTACTTAGTTAGTGATGGGCGAAGACAAAATCTCAATACCTACCTATAGATTTTTCTTGCAATATTTATTATTTTCATCGAGAGACAAACACCTTAGTACCGAAATACTTCTCAATTACTTTCTCAAAAGAAAATTTATTTTCAAATAGGTGACGTCATAAAAAAACAATACCTAATGCGTAAAGAAATTATAATTTCTATTCATCAGGAACCTAATATTGTATTAATTCTTTTGCATTTTTTTAAATTTTTAATTATTTTTTATAAAAAAAATCAAGCCATTATCTTTCTTTACAGGAACTAGTTATTGAAAACGACCAAGAAGGAAAGGTGGATGAAATGGAAGTTGGGCGTAGAGTTGTAGACGTTTCTTTTTTTTTAAAGCTCTTCAGGCCATAGGGGACCACGGTCCAATGGATTGTAAGTTAAGTTACCTCAGTATAATAGGTGAAGTAAAAGTTGGTCTGGACTCAAAACTCATCATGAAATGTAGTATGTGTAGTATGAAATTTACTGTGTGTTTGATTGAAAAGAAAGAAGATAGAATGGAAGTGAATCATCAAATTGTATCTGGTATCATATCATCTGGTGGGAGCTACTATCAGTTAAAAACATTAACTGCCGCAGTAGCCCTACCAATCATGTCACCTTCATTATACAATGAAATTAATAATACGGTTTGCGATTGGTGGGAAAAGACAGCAGCACATTCCATGGCAGAAGCTGTCAAGGAAGAAGCGGAGTACGCAGTGTCTATAGGTAGTGTTGATAAAAATGGTACACCATTAATATCTGTTGCTGTTGACGGTTGTTGGAGCAAGAGATCTTATGGTAAGAATTTTTCCGCCTTGTCCGGCGCAGCTGCGATAATTGGCATTAAAACTAATAAAGTATTGTTTTTTGGAGTTAAAAATAAATACTGCGTAGTTTGTGCACGAGCCGCAAAGAACGACAGTCAGCCCTCGGAACACCGTTGTTTCAAGAATTATTCGGGATCATCTACCGGTATGGAATCGACCATAATAGTTGAGGGGTTTAAACGTTCCATTGTTGATCACGGTGTAATTTATAATAAATTTGTAGCAGACGGCGATTCCAGTACTTATAAAAAAATATTAGATTCGCGACCGTACGGTAATTTAACAGTAGAGAAAATTGAATGCAAAAATCATCTTTTACGAAACTACTGCAATAGCTTGGAGAAACTGTCGAAAGACACTAAGTATCCTTGCGAATTGCGGAAATTCCTAAAAGAAAGGTATTTGCGTTTAAGAACGGGTGTAAAATGCGCTATTAAATATTGGGGCGATCAAAATCAGTCACTCGAAGAAAAAATAAAAAATCTTAGTGAAGATATCCTAAATGGTCCACAACACGTATTTGGTAATCACCAATATTGCAAGGAGTATTTCTGTAGACCTGATACTCGTCGAATAGAACCTGTTGGGTTGCTTCCAGCAATTGTTGGATGCGGATTAATGGACGCGGTACACATTTTAAGTAAAAGACTGTCATATCATTCTAGAAGTTTAATTCATAATTGTACAAGTAATATAGTTGAAAGTTTTAACGCAGTGATTGCCAAATTAGTAGGGGGTAAGCGTGTAAATTATTCTTCCCGTGGTTCTTATGCGGGCCGATGCGCAGCTGCTGTTGTGTCTTTTAATACAGGATCGATTCATAGTAAAACTCATGAAGTAATATTTAAATCTAGTCCTAATCCTTTGATCGCGAAAGTGGAAAATTGTAATCGTAGAATCCGTTTAATTGCTAAACCTAAATTAAGATTGAAAAAGAGCCACAGCGCTGTATCGAAAGATGCTCACTATGGACCAAACTACGAAAAACCTGATCTGAGTCCAGAATTATATGAGAAAGCCAAGTCATCTTTTTTAGCCGATTTAAAGTTGTCTTGTGCTGAAAGAGAGGAGCTTGAAAGGTCGACCCATTTGCAAAGAAGTAGTTCTTAGTGGATGAGTACAAGGAGAAAATTACTAACCTCATCATCGTTCGGGGAAGTTTGTAAAAAACGAGAGAGCACAAGTTGTGCTGTTCTTGTTCGTAAAATCGTTTATGGTAGTAATATCTCCAGTTTGCCTGCTGTACGGTACGGTATCGAAAACGAAGAAACCGCAATTAAACAGTTAGAAATTCAAGAGAATATTAGTATACAAGGTTGCGGTTTGTTCGTCGACGATCAATATGAATTTCTTGGTACTACACCAGATGGCATTTATGCAAACGGTTTAATTGAAATTAAGTGCCCACATTCTTTAGCTGGCATGACTCTTGATGAAGCAATGGCCAAACATACCTTTTGGGTTAAGGACAAGGCTTCCAAGGGTTATGTCATAAATAAAAATCATAACTGGTATTTCCAAATTCAGGGACAGGTACATATTACTAAAAGAAACGTTTGCATGCTTGGCATCTGGTTTGGTGCTACTGTACCTATGAAAGTTTATATTATAGAAAAGGACGACAAATTTTGGGAGGAGAAAATGGAAATGAAATTAGTTAGGTTTTATTACGATTGCCTACTTCCAGAATTAGTTGATCCTCGGTAGTCACGAAGCATGCCCATTCGTGACGCGCCCAGTATCATAGAGGCTATGAAAGAGAGGAAAGAAAGAGCTTTACGTGTTTTGAAAGAGAAGAACCCCTAATGATTTTGAAAGATACAGGTAACTTAACTACCCAGCCAGTCGATTCACGTAAACACGCCAGTCCAAAAGTCGTTTTAACTTAGGAACTTAGAAATCGCCTTTTGGTTTTCTGTTTTAAACGCACTTACTTATCTAGTCTTGGATTGTCATAAATCTTCCAATAGCTCAATTACTATACAATTTCTGAGTTACCTGGTGTAAAGAATCATAAAAATTGGTTCAAAAATACAGCGAATTGAGAATTCTCCTTTTTTTAAAGTCGGTTAAAAGGGCTAAATTTGCAAAAAACGAAGTGACGTCACTGCGCTACGGTTTTTATTACTTACGTGAATCGGGCAGCTGGTAACGTTTTCATTCTGATAGGTTTTGTGATAGCCATTGATTTTATCATCAAATTAGCAGAAATCAGAACTTGATCCGTAATCGAATGAAAAAACATTAGAATTTTGAACTCATATTTCGTTATTGTTTAATTACATACTTTTAATTAGTATATTAATAATTTACAAACTTCTGTTAAAATTAGTAAATAAATGAATTATTTACTAATTTTTGTACAACCCTAGCACGCTTTTGAGATAGCGAGTAATGGCGACTCATATTTGTTATTGTGTAGTAAATAAATAATTTTTATACTTGCGTTTCATTTATTGACATTTTTTTTAAAACCCTAGGATTTTTTTTAGATATCGACGAGGTGATCGTAAACAAAAAGTAAGTATTTGAGTTTACGCAATAGGCACATTTCCTTGCGTAGAGATAAACACACTTCCTACTGAATTTGCAATTATTTTATTGAATGAATATTTTACGAATTAGAATAAATTTTGGTAGTGAAATTACAAATAAATACATAGTTGGAATTTTAGGTAAGTAGAATACAAAAATGTCAGTCCGGACCTGCTCTTGATTGTATATTATATTATAAACTAGTAACCCGCCCTCGCTATCTTCGGCAATATTCACTTAAATTACATACTATAAAAAGCATATTGATCTATAATAAATGCACAATTTATTTAAGGTACTTAATTGGATAAGGATTAATGCTGTATTGTATAAAATCACTTAGTAAATAATCATTTTTTAGTAGAGGATAAAAAATGGTTATGGTGGGTTATCCCTAAGAGATAGACATATGCCATCGTGGACTTTTTTGTTGAACTTTTTAAGATGGATAATACTGTAGTACATTATTTTGGTCTATCTCGTAGGGTTCAGCCAACGTTTGCAATATAAGCGCAAAAAAACGTGCTTATTTACGACATCACATTAGAAACCTCTAAATTAATCAGCGTTTCTCTACTATATTATGCATGTATTATACATAGAAACCTTCCTTAAGAATCATTCTATTTATTAAAAAAAACTGCATCAAAATCCGTTGCGTAGTTTTAAAGACTAAGCATACATAGGGACAGACAGACCGCGGATAGCGACTTTGTTTTATACTATGTAATGTAATGATAGAAAAACATAAAAATTGTGTCTCAACTACTCTTATTAATCTATTAAAAAGAATCAACAGCTAGTGTCCAAAAATTCAACGTTATTGTTATGCTGTAAATATTCAAGTTCAATAACAATTTCTCAACGTGGAACGTTTGTTGCAAAACATTTTGAAAATCACGCTCTCTAGGTCATTCATCCGCCCCGTCGGATGTTACATTAAACTTTGGCGCTGCGGTCGCTCGAAATCGAGATCTCGGGCCAACAATCTACACCCTTAATTGTTGATTATTTTTTTTGTGCTGTGTAGTAGCGGTTACGAATACTACCAACCCTTATTTTGCTCGTGGATGTCCTAAAATACGATTAGAAGCCTTATAACGACCTGGGCCTACTTACTCAACAATTACACACAATTACATTCCCAAGGAGGGTTGACGTCTGGCAGGCGGCCGGTCATAAAACTATTGTCAATAACTTTTACAATATGTACTATGAAAGAGAGTACATATTGTATCGACCCCAAGTAATTGATATAAGAGTAGGAGAATGATGAAATGATGTTGATTATTTTTTTGACTGCCCCGCCGTGACAATGTCTGCTCAGATTGAGGTTAAGATACTGACAAGTGTTAAATATGCCCGATTCTCAGACAAGAAAATACTGTGTGCTATCCAGAAATTGAGTCTGGTTCTAATTTGTATACGTTAATTATATGTTTGTAAAGTCCCCCGCGATACAAGTGTTATTTGTTATTTTTAACAATTATTTACTTAATATATTGTAATCATTAACATTTATTGATAAAGTAGATTGATTTTTAATGATTATTATTAATATTAAATCGTACAAATTATGATAATTCATGTCTAAATATATGGACCAAAATTAACATTCTAAAACTTAAAAAAAATAGACTTTTAACTAAGACTAAAATATTATATATAATAAATTAATTCCTTATGTCTGGTGATTTTATAATTATACAATTAATGGCCATCAACAACACTAAGTCACAGCAAAATTATTTATTAATGGGGAAAAAATTTCATTCGTAAAAATTTTAAAAGGTGCGCCAGCGACGTAAAAGTTAAGGAGCGAACGGTTGACATTGTATGGACATATGATGAGACGAGATGAAAGTAATGTTGTGAGGAAAGTTTTGTGTTGAAGAATTTAGTGGTAGAAGAAGACCAAAGAAAATATGGATAGACTGGGTGAAGCATGACGTGGATAGACAAGGAGTGACTATAGAGGTGATGTCTGATTGGACTGTATGGAGGAAGATGACATATTGCGTCGACCCCAAGTTGGTGGAATGATGATGATGATGCAAATGACACAGATAGATTTATTAAAATGAATCTTTTCATAAATGAGCTAGGAAATTTTTAGAATGAGACGGATATTTACCTCCTAGGTACTTACTACTTCTAGGTAGCTGTGTGGTAGCGGCTACGAAAACTACTAACCCTTACTTTGCTCGTGGATGTCGTAAAAAACGATTAAGAGTCTTATAACGACCTGGACCAATTCCATCTGATGATGTTTAGTCAACAATTACATTTGCAAGGAGAGTTGACGTCTGGCAGACGGCCGGTCAAAAAACTATTGTCAATAACTTTTACAATATGTACTATGAAAGAAGAGACTCATATACGTCCTACTACTGGGCTTAAGACTCCAGAGAAAAAATGTAGCTATTATAATACCTTGGCCAGACAGTTTAAATGTATGTAAAAAAAAAAAAATTAAAATAAAATATGTTCAATCATATCCTTATTGCATATACACATAAGCACTTATACATACACTCACGCAAACATGCACGCAAATACACACTCACACATACATGCAAGCAAGCACACTCACGCACGCACGCATGCATGCAAGCACACACGTATTTACGCATGCACATACATGCACGCAAGATAACATATTAAATTGAATTAAATTTTAACAGATCTCACATAATCCTCAGTGTGTCATGCGTTGGCGACAAAACAAATAGTGTTGATAGTAATCATGAGGTTGGAAGCGTAAATATCGACGCGATCGTAGCGATAACAGTCCGTGCTACCGTCCCGTCCCTTACATTATATACGAGTTACGATCACGATAATATTACGATTTATATTATAAAACAGGCTACTTGAGATGTTTTAAATGATTATGCGCGAGAAGCGACAATCACAAATTTATCGGTTGAAGTAATTGAGCGTTGGAAGTGAATGGGCTTGTCGCTAATACGTTTTGAAATTTGATTACAGAACTAATAAATATATAAGAGTGGGCGTTAGGTAATAATTTATATTTGATGACGAATTAAGAGGTCGTTTTACCACCATCTATCTTATCTGATGTAGGTACCGGAGGAGACCGAGACTAACCTACTTTGACCAGATTGGTCCCGTACTGAAGGAAAGTGTAGTCAAGAGTCTCCGAAACCGGCGAGCGTGTATGAAGAGAATTATGAATGTTGAGGAAGCGAGTGAAGTATGCAAGTATAGAGTTCTCTGGTTCTCTCCGCCAACCCTGTAAGAGATATAGCGTGATGATATGTATGCATGTATCTTATCTGTGGATGTCGTAAAAGATGAAAACATCTAGAGAAATACATGACATAAATACATGTTATATATTTTTGAAACAACACTTTGCATTAAGGAATCCTTGTAGCAATGCCTATGGCCTAAGTGTTAATCCTTAGGGACTATACAAACAAATTAACGCAGAAAAATTACATCCAAACACAGAAAAACAGCTCATGGATCGTACGAATATTAATAATTTGCGTGTGCACAAATACGTAATACCTACAAACCACCCGACTAGAAATTTTTTCGTCTTCCTTAGCAGGACCGGACCGGGCATGCCCGATCTGGACCAGATAAGGTATGTAACGCAGAAGATATATCTGGACCCGATCAGGAAAACCTTATCGGGTCCAGATCAGGCATTCCTGATCGGGTCCAGATCAGGCGTTCCTCATCGGGTCCGGATGAAATTTTACTGATCGGCACCAAATCAATCATCTGCGTTATATATCTTGCCTGATCCAAAACGAGTATGCCCAGTCCAGTCCTTTTAAAAAACATGAATATCTTAAAGAACATGTTTATTGTTTAATAGGTAAAAAGATAAATTAATATATGACGTAGACACCGAATGCAGTGCTATATTCTTATCATAGAGAGTCCCAGTGAGCCGTTCCGATTATGGCGCAACCACCAGATGCTAACGACTGCAACTGTCGCCTGAATTTCTCATTCATGACCTGATTGATCTGTTTTAATCTGATTCGATAACAACTAATTTAATATTAGGCCATGTCATTACGCTTCGGAGAATCTTAACACCGCGATTCAAATAATGACGTCATTCTACTAATGCCATCTATTTATTATGACCCAAACTTTAAATGTTAGAATGGTTGTTACAATATAATATTTCTATCTATCTATGTTTTCAAATGTTAGGTACATTTATATATATATATATATATATATATATATATATATATATATATATATATATATATATATATATATATGTATGTATGTATATATATATATTATGGTCACACGGGGAACCCACGGGGCGTCGCCTTCACGACCAGACCTGGTCCTGATAGGGTTTGCCGGATCCGGCATGCCTCATTCTGTCCTGATCCAGTATGCCTTACCATACTTGATGATATTACACATCAGGCTATCCTTATTTGGTCCTGACCTGGTCCTGATCCGGTATGCCGATCAGGACATATTTCACATCAGGCTATCCTTATTTGGTCCTGATCTGGTCCTGATCCGGTATGCCTTACCATACTTAATGATATTTCACATCAGGCTATCCTTATTTGGTCCTGATCTGGTCCTGATCCGGTATGCCTTACCATACTTAATGATATTTCACATCAGGCTATCCTTATTTGGTCCTGATCTGGTCCTGATCCGGCATGCCTTACCATACTTGATGTTATTTCACATCAGGCTATCCTGCTCAGGACCAGACCAGGTCCTGATCGGGTTTGCCGGATCCGGCAAGCCTCATTCTATCCTGATCGGGTCCAGATACATGATCTGGTTGAACCATACTTTTTTTCTAGTCGGGCAATTTCCATAATGATCAGTCGAATAGTTTCTGAGTTTAGCGATGTTCTGTATGGGTACAGGGTGGAAGTGGACCGCTCCCGAAAACAAAGACAGGTGACCCTACTAGTCCTACTTGTAATGATAGGTTAGAAAAAAAAACGATTCCGATGAAAAAAGTATTTTTTTTTTCACAACGAATTTTAAGTATTTTTCACATTCCATCGTATTAGTACAGTGCCATGTAACGATAATTCCATAAAAAATACGTAACTATACTCAGATGAGAAAAGACGCGATCTATTCAAAACTCATGATCATATGTTCAAGAGTTAAACGACCTCGCGTAGTGAAAAAAAAAAATATTTTTCATCCAAATCGATTTTTTTTCTACCCTATCATTACAAGTAGGACTAGTAGGGTTACCTGTCTTTGTTTTCGGGAGCGGTCCCCTTCCACCCTGTATAAACAGCCTCTTTTATAAATATTGATATTATGAAATGAAATAACATAATAAACAACAAATATTTTTAAAGTAGTAGGACTATGCTGTTGACGGTTTTCTGTCTACAGCCGCGAGCCGGTCCGTCCGGGGTAGTACCATATTTCTCGCAGAAGATCGACGTCTGAGTAATGGCAATATGCTATTACGCTTCGTTCGGTGAGCGAGAGAGCGGGAAGCCCAACTGGGTCGATTTGGGACTTATATTGGTAGGCAGCAGCCTAGCTATACCATTGGTATTGCTAAGTTTCATGCCCATGAACCTTGCCGCCCGGCAGTGACACTTACCATCAGTCACGTCATCATCATCAACATAAACTCACTTACCACTACTGTAAAATTTTATAAAATATATTTAAAAAGAATTAACTCCAGTCCCATCCTTTGAACTACGATGTTTTTCTTTGCCACAGGTCACACTCACCCATAACCTGGTGAATACCTCTTTAGATTCAATGGGTGGGGCAACGGAACTCGGTATTTGTCATCGGTGATCCATCCGGCGGGTTACTCTTTCAGGAGTCCATCACCAAATGCTAAAAACACAAACCACAATCAAAATCAATTAAATAAAACAAGCTACAATTTATAATTCTGTATATTTATTAGAAAAATTGAGAGTATCATTGTCATCATTTACATCCACAGAAAAGAAGAGTAGACAAATTGAGTAACACGTTTGACCAGCATGGTTTATCAGGTTCCGGGCTGGCCACGGACGCTAAGGATTCATTACGAATCACCAGCCCAATGGCGATGGGGAAGGAATACTATGGGCTATAGGGTCACGCGCTGCCCATTCATCGCTCCAGAAGGAACGGACGGCGTGTGCTCAGATCATAACCTGCCTAAAAAATGGTATAGTTGGTGAATTTTCTTCGTGGAAAGCAGAGAAATCCAGGAGCCATGAGCTCAGTAGTGGGCGATACATAGATGCAATTATAATATAAAATATCAACAATCAATCAACGAAACCATTAGATTTTATTCACTAGTTATAAATACATTATTTTCATAACTACGGTCGTTATGAAAATAGTCACATCTGTGAAAACAAACCACTTAATCTTTGCAAAGTTTCGTTGAAAAATTTGTATGTTGATAGCTGAATGAAAATAGACAACTGATAAACGAGCCAATGATTGAAGTAAACACAATTCAAATGCAAGAATTTATGAATAACCGCTCAGATATACTGGTGTTTACTGAATGGTAACTATTGTAATATATACCACTACGTTGGTAAAGTTACTGCTTATCGTAAAACATTCGTTTTATAGCTAAACATATAACAAAATATATATGAACGGAAGCGTAAGTGCGAGTTTAAAATATAATCGTTTATGCTTTCTTTATAATAATTTATAACGTATTTGTTGGAGATTGAATGGTAGTTTTTTTTAGAACGGATTGGCTGGTCGTGTTATTAAAGCTAGTGTTAAGGGGACGTCTATTAATCACGTGATCATTTCTTTTAGCATTTTTTAACCCCTCCACCCCCTTGGTGATATGTGGTGAGGTTGAAGACTATGACCCCCCCTCCCCCCACCAACATCACGTGAATTTTTAGTACCTACAAAGAAGTAGACCACAGCTCATTATATTCTCGGTTTTTTGCTTTTTTCTTCTTCTTCAAAACTTCGCAAAAAAGGTTTTTATACAGATCATCTACTTGAAACTTCGTTCGTTGCCTGGCAACGGCAGTCAAAGTCACACTACACGCCGCTTTTCAGTTTAGAAATCGCAGCGTTTGACGAAAAAATAAATACACGTGATATCTTACTACACCCCCCTCCCCCTTGGAATATTTCGTGATTTTCGTCAAACCCCTCCCCTTCCCTTCCAAAGCTCACGTGATTAATGGACGGCCCCTAGGAATATATCCTGGTGGATTCTGTACCAGTGGCTAACACATGTGGTGATAATGAAATTGTGTATAGCAGATTAAGGGTTAGAACGCCATGTTTTGCATTGCCTCTGGCGGTTTGGATAGGGTGTAACTGGTCTTGCGACTTATCCCCAAAAAGAAATACCTAGTGGAGTGGCTGAATCGGGGATTCATGTAAGGGCTCACCGTGTAAGGGCTACATCTCGTCACATTGTAATCTGTAGCCACGGCATCGACATCCGATGGTTCTTTAAAAGGGTAATCCATAGATCAGGCGCGGCTCAAGCACATGTAGCGCCCGGGTGCTATCAATAACCTGGCGCCCTCTTGTACCAAAGTGGGTGAACAAAATGGAATAGGTTGATGGTTACAAGCGTCTCTCGGCGCCCCCTAACATCCGGCGCCCGGGTGCACCGCACCCTCTGCACTATAGGTAAACCCGGCCCTGTCATACATGAATGACAAGAACTGGTATCGTAATGATAGGATTACACTATTGACATTCTTCTGTCTACACTCACGGACCGGTCTGTGGTAGTTTTAGACTCCGCCAGAAAGTCGACGTCTGAGCAGTGGCAATGTGTTATTGTGCTTTAGTGAGCGAGAGAGTCGGCAGTCCTATTTTCTGGGTGGGTTTGGGCTTTTTATTGGTAGGCAACGGCCTAGCTGTACCCCTAGTATTGCAAAGGTGCATGAGCGGTATTATCACTTATCATCAGGTGTCTTGCTTGTTCGTTTGCCACCATAAGTAATGAAAAAAAAAGTAGTCTTCCATGAAAGAGAGGTATGTGCATGGCAGGTCATGGGTTGCACTTCATCCTTTCTGTGGGTCTGAACAGTTTAGGCGAGTTGTGACTATATTATAGTCTAGTCCTCAAAAAAAGTGTCATTAGTTCAGGTCACAGAACAATTTTGTGTGATTCACAAATCAAAGTCTGGTTGCAATTTGTGTACATTATTTGTATGTTTATGAAACCCCTAAGATTTATTCTTTAGTGTGTGGGCTTTTAACTTTAAAAATCAACACACTGTCCGTTTAGGGTACCACACTCGCAGAATATCGACGATTGAGCAATGGCAATGTGCTATCGCGCTTCGTTCGGTGAGCGAGAGAGCCAGCCGCCCAACTGGACCGGAACCCAACATGAATCTTGAATTTCATCAAAAACTGGATAAAGTATGTAGCAAAGACATACGATAAAGGTCAAGCTTTTGTATTACAGGAAAACATTGTAAATATTACACGGCGGAGTAAGAATACAATTCAACACACTCTATCTTACCCGTGTATGATCGTAAGAGACGACTAAGGACATATAAAACGAATATAACATCTATACAAGATAAAGAATACTCGAAACAAGACCATATACCATCACGTTTGACCAGCGTGGTATGTTAAGTCAATTTCCCTCTCCATTATGGAGAAGGCTCGAGCTCAACCGTGGGACATATATGAGCTGAGATGATGAAGAAAACTAACATTTTATTCAATCGTCTACAAGTTAATCTTCCCTAAAAGCAGTCTGAAGCTACTACAAGGATATACTAAGTTTAGTCTGGTTACTCTATTATATACGTTGTTTTATTTATAAGCACTGACAACATAATGTCGAGTTCATTTTTAGGGTTCCGTACCCAAAGGGTAAAAACGGAACCCTATTACTCAGATTTCGCTGTCCGTCCGTCAGGCCGTCTGTCACCAGGCTGTATCTCAAGAACGGTGATAGCTAGACAGTTGAAATTTTCATAGTTGATGTATTTCTATTGCCGCTATAACAACAAATACTAAAAATAAAATAAATATTTAAGGAGGGCGCCCATTTAACAAACTTGTTTTCTTTTAGTTTTACGGAACCCTTCGTGCGCGAGTACAACTCGCATTTGTTTTTGTTTACAAGCTAATTTTATTGATGTCATAAAGCTAAAAATGGTTGTATCAACTCATTGAGCTCGCGTTTAATAATTGTAATTTTAAATTTAAAAAAACATTCTTAACATTTTTACTTGAAACTATTACAAGAAAAATAATACATTGTTTAACGTATTAAAATGTCAATTGTCAATTAAAATGTCACTGGCTGATAGTCATTTTAAGTAATACAGGTATTTATTTTTTTTCTTTTGTGTAATTTGAAATAGTAATTTTATTTTAAATACCGGACAAGTTAACATAATGATTTTTTATGTTTACGTGAGTATTACACATTTGTAATAAAACTATTTTTACGGATTATATAGTTTTTGTATTTGATTTTTATTTTGCCGACGTTACGGCCATGAACGCTGTAAAGTGTTCGAAAAGTCTGGAAATTAAAAATCAATGGCCCGAGTCCAACCATGGGACTGTTGAGCTCAGGCCTCCTTCAATTGACAGAGAAATTCATATCTATATTTAAATAATCTTTGATCAATCTTAACAGACAAGTTGTTTGTTTTACATGGAATATTTACGATACCAATTAGGAGCCTAGCTTATTCTTAACCGCCCGGACTGCGAGGAAGACAACCTCTATAAAGAGTTCGAAGTAACTTTCGGACTCGGAAATCACCCAGAATCTTAAGTTCTGGCGTGCGGCGAGAAGATGCATGGCAGATGGGTTGTTCTGTCGTTAGCACGCTCCAGCCAGGGCACCGGCTGACCCCCTGGTTGGTAAATGTAGGCTTGCCCGGGTATAGGGATCTCTGCCCGGGTCGACGAAATGTATCTCCCATTCTCGTGGGAATCTAATGGATACTGCAAATTTAAAACAAAAAACCGACGGGAATCCTAGCGATTCTCACCCCAAGGCCCAGTCATGCCAACGCAAAACTGACCAAGACGACGCCTCGTCCTCAGGACTTGAGGCGTCCGCCGAGGGCCCGGCACAAATCGTGGAGGCCCAGAAGAAGAAGAGGAGGTCGCCTCGAAAGTCTCGGGGCAACGGCCTGAGCCACAAAAGGCGGCTGGAGGAGCGGCGAGCGCGCAGGGAGGCTGCCGCCGCTGAAGAGAGGAAGGACGGTAGACTCGCAGCAGAGCCGTCGACGGACGAGGGCGACAGCGATGTCGCAGAGCCGTCCGAAGACGAGGGCGGCGGATCTACCGTCAGAATGGACGAGGGCGGTGATATTCCCGCAGGGCCGTCCAGAAAAGACAGTGGGTCGGCTGGTGAAGGCCCCACTAGGTCGTCGGCGCGTCTAGCAGCAAAGACGCCGCCGGCGACCGCGACTAAGAAGGAGGAGGCCCTCCCCTCGCAGGTGCGAAAGCGCCCCCTGAGTAAGGGAGGCAGCTCGAGCGCTGAAACCGAGGGGAGCGCGGCCAACATGCCTCCACCAAAAATCCAGGCCTCCCGAAGAGGTCGAGGGACCTCGGCTATAGAAAGGGCGGCGGCGGTCGCTGTCCGCGCCGGTGACGCCACGGATCTGCAGGCCGAAAATGTCCGCCTTAGAGGCGAGATGTCAGGCCTGCGGACCCGAAACAGGAACCTGGGCGACATGCTGGCGGAGATGCGTCGGGCAAACCGCCAGTTGCTGATCGACGTGGCCGACCTCAAGGCGCAGGTGGCGCTGTTCGTGTCGCCTGCGCCAGCCGCGCCACCGGCCAAGACTGGCTACTCAGCGGCCGCTGCGGCGCCAAAGCCGCCTCGCGCTGCGGCGCCGACGACGTTCGGTGATGGCGTCACCGTCACACCCGTCCCCGCGGCGAGGAAGACGCTTGCCGCCGCGAAGCGCGCGCCGCCGGCTGACGCTGGCGCAGTCGCCGCGGCGAAGCTCCCTGTCCCGGTGGTGAGGTTGACGCCTCTCCCCGCGGACCGCTTGCCGCCGGCTAGCGCCCCTGCGGCGCCAAAGCCGCCAGGCGCCGTAGAACGGGCCCCTGAGGAGGCTCAGCCGACCCCGTTTGAGGTGGGAGGCATATCGGACGAGGCCCTCGCCAAAATCATCGGCGCAGTGGGCAAGCTCGTCGATGCGCGCTTCGCCGTTCTGGAGGCGAGGTTGCCTCCAGAACCACGCGTCCGACCACCTCTCGCCGCGGACAAGCGGCCGCATGTGGCACCAGCCCCCGCCCCGCTGCCTTGTCAGGGTGGCCGCGTGGGGAGCTACGCCGCGGCCGCGGCCGGGCCTAAGCCCAAAGGCCCCGGCCCAGCTCCGAAGGGACCCGCCCTGAGGAGGAAGACGGCTCCGGCTCCTCCCGGACCGCTGAAGTCGCCCGCAACAACACCGCCGGCGACGACCAGCGAGGCCGCGACGAGGCCTTCCGCGTCCGGCACAGCTGCCGTACCCGAACAGGGTTGGCAGGTGGCCGAACGCGACAGAAGGAGTCGCGGCCAAAGGAGGAGAGCGGAGGCCAAGCGCGCCGCTGAGGTCCCCGCTCCTCAGGCAGGAGCCGGACGGAAGAAGAGACCGCGCAAGGGGCTCAAGTCGCCGAAGACGGCCGCAGTGGTGATCACTGTGCTGCCCGAGGCGGCCGAGAAGGGCCTCAGCTACGAGGCCGTCTTGAGGAAGGCCCGGCGGGAGCTAGACGTCTCCGATATTGGAGGCGTCGAAGCCAGGACCCGCAAGGCCCGGACGGGGGCTCGAATTCTCGAGTTCCCAGGGGCCGAGGGCGCCAAGACGGCCGACAGCGTGGCCGAGAAGCTGAGAGGTTTGTTCGCCGAGGAGGGTGGCATCAAGATCGCCAGGCCCGTCAAGTGCGCCGAAATGCGCATTTCGGGTTTGGACGATTCGGTGACGGTGGAAGACATCCGGGAGGCTATTGCCTCGAAAACCGGGTGTCCCATAGACACCGTCCGGGTCGGTGCCATTCGTCCCGGTCCGGGTGGCGTAGGTGCTGCCTGGGCGCAGTGCCCGGTGGAGTCGGTCAGGCAACTGGCCGGCTCAGGCAGGCTCCTCGTGGGCTGGAGCTCGGCGCGGGTAACCGTGCTTGAGCACCGGCCTGCGAGGTGCTACAAGTGCATGGCGGTCGGACACACTCGACCGACGTGCACTAATTGCTTCGACTGCGGCGGATTGTGTTTCCGCTGCGGTCAGACCGGGCACGTGGCGGCATCTTGCGCCGCCCCGCCCCACTGCCCCGCGTGTGCGGCGGGCAATAAGCCCGCCAAGCACCGCATGGGCTCTGGGGCGTGCAAACCTCCAGCTTCGGCCCCAAAGGCGCGGGGCGGCCCTACGACCACGGCCGCTCCCGCTCCTAGCGCGGTCCGATCGCCCGCTGGCGAGGAGGTCATGGATACAACCCGATAATGGGTACACCATCCATGCACCTCCTCCTGCAGGCCAACACCAACCACTCCGCCGGAGCGCAGGATCTCCTCCTGCAATCCATGGCAGAGTGGTCGATTGGTGCAGCCGTAGTCGCGGAACCGTACGCCGTGCCTGATCGCCCCAATTGGGTGGTCAGTCGAAACGGTACCGCGGCAATCGTCGTCTCAACGCAGCGGCACTTCCCGTCCTTGTCCCTTTTGGATAGGGGCGAGGAATTTGTCGCGGCGGAGTGGGGAGGGGTCACGCTCTACAGCGTATACCTCTCCCCCACTAGGAGGATGGACGATTTCGGGGCCTCACTCACCACCTTGGAGGCCTCGATACGGCGACTGGCACCGGGCCTCGTCCTGGTTCTAGGGGACTTTAACGCCAAATCCACGGCGTGGGGGTCCCCTACGACGGACGACCGCGGGCGGGCGGTCAACGAGTGGGCGGCTTCACTGGGCCTCTGTGTTCTGAACAGAGGCTCGGTGAACACGTGCGTGCGGCGGCAGGGCGGGTCGATAGTGGACTTATCGTTCGCTAGCCCCGCTGTCGCGCCACGGGTGAGGAACTGGAGTGTCCTGGAGGAGGCGGAGACCCTGTCGGACCACCGGTACATCCGGATGGAGGTCTCCCCCCGGGAACCCGGTAGGGGTCACAGGGCGGACGGAGCTCCCGCGTTTCCGCGGTGGGCTGTGGGTCGTCTTGATAGGGATCTACTGGCGGAGGCGGCCATTGTCAGCACGTGGCTGTCCTCACCACCCCCAGCGGACGGAGTGGACGCTGAGGCTGTCCGCATTCGCAGTGCGTTAACGCAGATCTGCGATGCGGCCATGCCCAGAGTGCGGCGGCGTCCACCTCCGAGGCAGGGGGTCTACTGGTGGTCCCCAAGACTGGCGGACCTTCGTGCGGCGTGTATCAGTGCCCGAAGGTCCTACACCCGCAGCCGGCGGCGTCACCGCGACGTCGAGCGGGAGGGCCAGCTGTACGAGGCGTACCGCGGTGCGCGGACTGCCTTTCGGCTGGCCATCCGTGCCGCCAAGGGCGCGAGTTGGCAGGAGATGCTGGACGGTCTCGACCGTGACCCCTGGGGTCGCCCATATCGCGCGGCGCTGAACAAGCTTCGCGCGCGGGCCCCCCCCCTCACCGAGACCCTCCAGCCCGACTTCCTTCGTAGGGTAGTCGAGGAGCTGTTTCCACGGCAGTCGGAACACACGCCCCCGGTCATGGCTCCGCCAGATCAGGACCGGGCGGCCGACGACGACGAGAGTGTTCCGCCCGTGACGGAGTCGGAAGTGGGGGCGGCCGTGGCGAAGATTCATTCCGCCACCACGGCCCCCGGCCCGGACGGAATTCCAGTCCGGGTGCTGACATCGCTCCTCGAGCACTTCGAGCCTCGCCTCAGGCAGCTGTTCAACGCCTGTCTGACGTCTGGACGGTTCCCTGAGTGCTGGAAGGAAGGGAGGTTGGTTCTCCTGCCAAAGCCGGGACGGTCCCCGGATTTGCCGTCGGCCTACAGGCCCATCGTGCTCCTCGACGATGTGGGTAAGCTGCTGGAGCGTGTGCTCGCTGCCCGCATCGTCCGACATCTGGAGGAGGTGGGGCCCGATCTGTCGGACGCTCAGTATGGGTTTCGGAGGGGGCGTTCGACCATCGGGGCCCTACTACGCCTGAGGCAGGCGGCCGCGGAGGCCGTCGCCGGGAAGGGAGTGCTGTTGGCGGTGTCGTTGGACATCGCCAACGCATTCAATAGTCTGCCATTCGGCTGCATCAGGGAGGCGCTCCGGTTCCATGGAGTGCCCCTGTACCTCAGGCGACTGGTGGCAGACTATTTGGAGGGCCGCAGCATCCTCTGCGCGGGTCCCGCAGGGGACATTGTGCGGACGCCCATGTCGTGCGGCGTTCCACAGGGGTCGGTTCTGGGGCCGACCCTGTGGGACATCGGGTACGACTGGGCGTTGAGAGGGAGTCTCCCCCCCGGGCTGAGCTTGGTGTGCTACGCTGACGACACGCTCGTCACAGCCCGGGGCAGGACACTCGAAGAGGCGGCGAGCCTGGCCACTCTCGGCACCGAGGAGATGGTCAGGCGGATCGAGGCGCTGGGGCTCAGGGTGGCCCTAAACAAGACGGAGGCCCTACTTTTCCACGGGCCCCGTGTGAGGCTACCCATCGGCGCCTCGATAGTGGTAAACTCCATCCACATCAGCATCCAGGCCCATATGAGGTACTTGGGTCTGGTGCTCGACGGGCGATGGTGGTTCCGGGAGCATTTCCGACAGATTGCTCCCCGGCTTGTCGGCGCGGCGTCCGCCCTTTCTCGACTCATGCCGAACGTGGGCGGACCCAGTTTCGAGGGCCGACGGCTGTATGCGGGGGTCATCCGCTCGATGGCCATGTACGGCGCACCCGTGTGGGCGAGGGCTCTGAACGCCCAGCTCAGGGCGGTTCTGTGGAGGCCACAGAGAGCCATGGCGGTCAGAGCCATTCGCGGGTACCGCACGGTGTCGACAGAGGCGGCGTGCCTGTTGGCCGGGACACCCCCGTGGGACCTAGAGGCGGAGATGCTCTCCGACCTCTACCGGCGGGTTATCACAGCGCGCGAGGAAGGTGGCTCCCCATCGTTGAGCGAGATAGCCACCTGGCGCGTGGATGCCCGCCGAGACGTCATCGCCCGTTGGGCTACGCGGCTGGAGAGGCCTAGGCACGGTGTGGAGACCGTTGAGGCCCTCCGGCCCGTATTGATAGAGTGGATGGAGCGGCGGCACGGAGTCCTCACCTTTCGGCTGGTGCAGGTATTGACGGGGCACGGGTGTTTCGGGTTGTACCTGCACAGGGTCGTGTATAGGGAGTGGACTCCGGCCTGCCACCACTGCAGGAGTGGCGAGGACACGGCGCAACACACGCTGGAGGTGTGTCCGGGATGGGAGCGGCAGCGCCGTGACCTCGTCGCTGTCATCGGTGCCGACCTGACGCTGCCGGCCGTCGCGAGGGCGATGGTCGACAGCATCAGGAACTGGGACGCGGTCGCCGCCTTCTGCGAGGCTGTCATCTCGCAGAAGGAAGCGGCGGAACGGGCAAGGGAGGATTCCCGCGCCCCAGGCCGCCGCCAGCGGCCGGGGCGGCGCAGGCGCGAATACCTGCGCCTGATGCCGCCCTAACCGAGGCTTCGGGTGATCGGACCGGGGAATTGTCCGGTCACCCGACGTGAGGCCACCGCGTGAGGGCGACGCCCCAACGGCGAAATCTGTTGGGGCGTCGACGAGAGGAACCCGCGAGGGTGAACCGCCGGGCGGGTCACCGAAGTTAAAAATCGGGTCCCGGTGACCCGCTCGCACGGCGAAGAGAGAGGAGTTTTTACGGTGGGTCTATGGGGTCACGCGCCGCCTTCTCCGTCACCCCGAACCGATTTGGCGGGGCGAGACTAACCCATAGTCCACCAAAAAAAAAAAAAAAAAAAAAAAAAAAGGAGCCTAGCTTATTAACTACAAGATGAATTTATGTTTTGAAATAACGGCTCAACACGTTTGTTTATTTTCTTAGTTACATTGTGACTAATAATATTTGTTATTAACTAGTAACTTGACGCGGCTACGCACACCTATTGTTGCTCTGTTGTCTAGATATTTTTTTACAAAGAAATCTTATTTTCAAATTGAAATTCTTTTATTATGTAGAAACCCTGCGAGGGCACTTACATATTGTAAGTTTTAACATTTTAAATTAATCCAAGAAACTACCGCCGGATCGGAACGTAAACGTTACTGAGAAGAACCGGCAAGAAACTCAGCGGATTTGTCTATTGTTATTTTATTTCATTACTGATGATGAAAAAATATTTAGTAAGAATTATCTTCAGCGTGCAGCGTTTAAGTCCAAAAGATTTGATTTTAAGACAAAGAAATTGATTTCCGTATGTCTCACCGTTGTTACGTACACTACTCAATAGCTCAATTAATTTTAATACATTTACTACATTTTAATTACGTTTAATACATTTTAATTACGTTTCTTAAACGTTTGTACAACACAAATGTGTTTTAAATAAAATATGTTTTAAATAACAAATTTAAATAAAAGATGAGAATAATGTGTTTTAAATAAAAATTTTAAAATTCACAAATGTGTTTTAAATAAAAATTTTAAATAAAATATGAGAAAAAACGCACTTCTTTTTTAATCACTAGAGTTAGGAATCAAAACAAAAGTATTCAAAAGGCGAATACAAAAATTACTTTATAATCATACAATTAGAGTATTATCATCATCATTCTCCTACTCTTATGTCAATTACTTGGGGTCGATACAATATGTACTCTACTTTCATAGTACATATTGTAAAAGTTATTGGCAATAGTTTCATGACCGGTCGCCTGCCAGACTTCAACCCTCCTTGGGAATATATTATATATACAATTAGTATTAATTAAGCGCAAAGAATTGTAATTATCAATGCACAAAGTATTGTACCGAATGAAAATGAAACCTCAATCTCTAGGTCACTGCTTAGAATATTAAACCATTGTTTTTATTGTAGAAAATTTAGTTATTTTAAAACAACAATTATCTCTTTGGACTTTGCACATAGAAAAATCTACATATACAAATTACTTAACGCAGGCGATTGACAAACAGGATCTTGAATTATCGTAATAATAACTTAAGTTTGGTGCACAAATACCAACGGGTTGTGTATTTCCACTCTTAATGTGTTCTGTTATGTATGCGCATCTACCCACATTGCATTTTATTATCCAACACTATTATTATTATTATTTATTAACCTTTTTTTTTCTCCCTAAAGGGGTTAATATCACGCTTTCATGCGGACCGTAGTCAAGCACGAGAGCGGTAGTTCTAGGTGTCTATAGATAGGAATTTTCTGACAATTCTGCAAGTGTTTAGTATGACTGCTTTTTGTAATGTGATGTAAATGAGTGGATGAATGTGTAAGAGTTTTAGGCTTGTATGTAAAGTGTGTGGTACGACTCCCGTAGATGACAAAACAATAGGTATGATTTTAACTGTTTTAACTTTCCATTGTGATTTTATTTCAATAACTAAATCAGTGTATTTGGTTAGTTTCTCAGTGTGGGTGGATGAAAGGTTATGTGTGTTAGGTATTGCTATATCAATCAAGTATACTATTTCACTTTTTTTATCATGTAGTGTTATATCTGGGCGGTTGAAATGTACTGTTTTATCTGTTAATATAGTTCTGTCCCAGTATAATTTGTAGTCAGTTGTGTCTAATATAGTTCGTGGAGTATATTTATAGTAAACTGTTTTTTCTGTTATGAGTTTATATTTCAGTGCCAGTGATTGATGGATGATTGCTGCTACTTGATCATGACGGTGTTTATAATCAGTTTGGGCTATTGCTCTGCATGCTCCTGTTATATGCTGGATGGTTTCGGGGGCGCCTTTACATTTTCTGCAGGAGTCGTTGGAACAATTTGACAACTTCATTATATGTTTCTTGTAGTTCATAGTTTCTATGACTTGATCTTGAATCGCAAGCATGAACCCTTCCGTTTCAGGAAACAATTCCCCTTGCCTAAGCCATTCGTTCGACGCTAATTTGTCGACGGTTGGTTGGTTTAGGTCATTAAGATGGCGCCCATGTAAAGTCTTTTGAGCCCATTCATTTACCTTAGTCAGCCTATCTATGATTGTTTCGTTTTTCTGTGGCGCTCTGTCGCTTAAATTAAGTGGGGTAATCTTTTTGTCATTCTGAACTACGGCTTTGTGTAAAGATGAAGTTAGGGATTTGTTGTGAAAGTATCTTCGTAAGTTAGTTATCTGTTTATTATGTAGGTTTAATATGTCGATTATTCCTCGTCCTCCATCGGTTCGGGGGAATGTTAGTCTCTGAATACAAGATCTTGGGTGGTGTTTTCTATGTTGGGTCATATTAGTGTTAATAGTTCTTTGTAGAGATTTTAATTCAGTATTATTCCAGTTAATTATAGCAAATGAATATGTGAGAACAGGGATAGCGAATGAGTTAATGGCTTTAGAAGTATTTTTAGAATTAAGGTGACTTCGTAAAATTATGTTTAGTCTTTGCCTGAATTGTTTGTCTAATGATTGTTTTATATCTTTGTGTATTATCTGTTGTGATTGATTGTAACCTAAATATTTATATGCTTCGTTATGTGTTAAAGCTTCTATAATTTGACCAGATTTTGTGAGATGTTGGTGCTCATAATGTTTGCCTTTTTTGATTGAATTAATTTTGCATTTGTCGATTCCAAACTCCATACAGATATCTTGTGGGAAATTTTCGGTTATTTGAACAAGTTGTCTTAATTCTTCTTCTGTGGTTCCATAAAGTTTTATATCATCCATATATAAGAGGTGGTTTAGTTTATAAGTTAAGGAATCGGTTAGTAGTTCAACATCATTTTCTTTGTAATCTAAGCTATATCCTATATTTGAAGTGTTCAGCATATTTGAAAGTGGGTTTAAAGCTAAGCAAAACCAAATAGGGCTTAAAGCGTCACCTTGAAAAATACCTCTTTGTATTTTGATAGGCTCTGTTGTAAGTGTGTTTTGGTCAGTTTGCAGTCTGAGTCTTGTTGTCCATTTTGTCATAGTACTTTTTAGGAAAGAGATAATTTGAGGATGTATGCGGTATATTTCTAAAATTTTAAGTAACCATGTATGGGGTACGGAATCAAAAGTTTTTTTATAATCAATATACATTGAATACATATCAGCTTTCTTTATTTGAGTGTGTTTGAGTAGTATAGAGTCTATTGTAAGTTGCTCTTTACATCCCTGACTATATTTGCGGCAGCCTTTCTGTTGTTCTGCTAATATATTATTTTTATCTATGTGGTTGGCAATTATTTGAGTCAAGCAAGAAGTTATTATTTTATAAATAGTTTGAAGGCAGGTTATTGGCCTGTACTTAGATGCATTGGATAAGTCTTTTGGGTCTTTTGGTAACATGTATGTGGTGCCCACAGTAATATAGTCAGGTAGTGTGTGTGGTTGTTCTATGAATTCATTTATATATTTGTGTATGAATGGGTGAATATGCGTAAACTTTTTGTACCAGTAATTGTGAATGTTATCTGAACCTGGTGTTTTCCAGTTATGCAGTTTGTTTATGACTAGGTGGAATATTTCTGAGGGTACGGATTGAAAGATCATAGGTTCAGAGTTTAAGTAATTATTTTGTTCCTGGCGTATCCAGTCAGCGCTTATGTTATGTTGCATTGGGTTTTCCCAGATTGTAGCCAAAAAACTACGTAGTTCTTCAGTAGTTGGTGGGTTATTACCTGCATAAATACTATTATTGTGTGAGTTGATATGAGTACTGGTACTTTGGTTTAATATTGGAGTTGTTGAATTTGTATTGACGATAGGTGTTCTTAGCCCACGGTAAAACTGTTTTTCATTACAGACAAACTGTTTGTTTTGTACCTTACGTAGTGTACACGTTTTGTATCTTTTTAATCTATTACTAATGCTTCCAAGTTTCTGCTTCATAGTATCTAAAAATTCTATTAAATGTTTATTAGGTTCTTCATGAGTGGCGTGTATCTTATAATAAGTTTGTATATAATTTACGTGTTTTACTAATTTATTACTTCTATTTCCTCTGATATATCATGTTAGTCGTCCTATTTGTGCCCTTAATTCTTTTACTCTACATTCTAGTCTTAGTTGCCATTTCGGTTTCTTTCTCTTAAACCCGCAGTTATTTATTGATGTGTGTGGTATTTCTATCTTAGCACCATTTATTTTAGCTGCTGTCCATGCTGCACTGTATAATATTGTTTGTAAGGTAATGAACTCAGTATCCATTTTAATATATTTGGGCAGAATATTATTATTAATATAGAGCACTGTTGAAGCTAGCTTCTTGGAAGATTTTTGTTTCGGGATGTAAGATCTTTGTGTAGGGTCTGTGTTTTTAAAATAATTAAAGACCTCCATAAATATTATATCTATTTCTACAGGTTGTTCTTCTGAATATGGTACCACTATTTCTTGTGACCTATTTGTATTATTTGTTTCTGTTAAATACGTGTTCTTTGCAGTACTACTGAGATAATTGTTGTCATAATGTCTATTAACTTCTAATTGTGTTGATGATATGTTAGTATTAGCCCGACCTTGATTTTCACAGTGCTTTTGCTGCAGTAGCTCATTTGCTATTTCGTCTTTAATAGTCTGTAGTCTTTCTTCGCTTAAATATTTATTGCATATTATTAATCGTCTTTGGTCGGCTACTCGTTGCTCATTTATATGCACTAAATGTGGGAATGCGACAATAAATTCTTGGTGCAGAGGCCCTCTATAAGCTGAGATATTAGTTTCTAAATTTGTTATTCTATAATAGTTTCGCATTATTGTTTCATTGTGTTCTTTGGTCCAGCGCATTCGTTGATTAACGAATTCTGGTTGGTTTTTTGTTTGTGCTGATGCCATACGGGACTGTAGGAGAGGTAAGTTTGTCTGTATATTTTGTGTTTGTGTATCCTGTGTTTGTGTATTTAGTTTTAAACTGCTGATTTCATTTTGAACATCTTTGTAGATACGATCTATATCGGTACGTGCAAGAAGATTTTTATTCACTATAGCTCTTCTTTGATCTCCCACTCTTTGTCGACTAATCATATTCATCTCTGGGAATTTTTCGATAAATTTACTATGAAGTAGTGGTAAGTAGCCATTCGTGTCAGTTTCCATTAGGGTAAGCTGAAGATAAGTGCGTAAAATAAATTCGTTCATTGTACTATTCCATTTTTTACGCATGGTTAAGGTACTGGTGGTGGGTGCAGATTTATTGACTGAAACAGTCTCTTGCACAGCATCCTCCAGTAACATGTTACTACTAGCTATTGGGGTTGAATTAGGTGATATGCGAGAGAATGAAATGGTTGATGTAAGAGATGAAAAACTGTTAACTGATGATAATCTATGCTGGCGTTCTGTAACAGTTTGTGACTGGACAGAATTTACAATTTGCGATTCGGTGCCCCCCCCAGAATACGTGGGACAGCCCAAGTTTTGACACTCAGGACGGGATTCTCCATCGTGGTTAACTCCGGTACCCGCCTGGGGTAGTTTATATCCGCTTCTTAATCGCATCGCATTTTGTATTTACTATTGCTCCGTTGGCCTTTAGGAAGTAATTTAGCTAAATAAAGCTACTAAAGTCCGCCCCTCACGTGATCACAGATGTTCGGATCGGACGTGGAGTTAGATTTATGAGGGGCCTATTATTATTATTATTACAATTGTATTCTTACTCGTGTGGTGACGGAGTAAGAATACAATTCACCACCCCCCTATCTTATCTGTGGGTGATCTTAAGAGACGACTAAGGCATATAAAACGCATATAACATCTATGCAAGAGATGGAAAACTCGAAACAAAACCCTATACCAACACGTCTGACCAGCGCGGTATAGTAGGTTAACTTCCCTCCCATTATGGAGGAGGCCCGAGCCCAACAGTGGGACATATATCGGCTGTGATGATGATGATGATGATTGTTATTATTTATTGACATATTATGTTATAAAGATATTTATGAACATCTATTTTCTTTTTTATTTAATTTTTCGGTAACCATAATAATAGTAGTTAAAGTGTTTATACAGGGTGGAAGTGGACCGCTCCCGAAAACAAAGACAGGTGACCCTACTAGTCCTACTTGTGATGATAGGCTAGAAAAAAAAAACGATTCGGATGAAAAATTATTTTTCACAACGAATTTTTAGTTTTTTTCACATTCCATCGTATTAGGACAGTGGCATGTAACGATAATTCCATAAAAAATACGTAACTTTACTCAGATGTGAAAAGACGCAATCTTTTCAAAACTCACGATCATATGTTCAAGAGTTCAACGACCTCGCGTGGTAAAAAAAAATTTTTTTTTCATCCGAATCGATTTTTTTTTCAAGCCTATCATTACAAGTAGGACTAGTAGGGTTACCTGGCTTTGTTTTCGGGAGCGGTCCTCTTCCACCCTGTACGTACCTATATGTGTATGTATGTATGTATATATAAATATATATATATATATATGTATGTATATGTAGATATGTATGTTTATATGTATCTACATATATATATATATATATATATATATATATATATATATATATATATATATATATATATATATATATATATATATATATATATATAAATCGCTGAAGTGTTGTTGCGTCTTTTCAAAGTCGAATCCTGTAGCGTCCACCATTGTCAATGGGATTCCAATCGTTAATCGTGCGAATATTGTTACATTGCTGTCATATGAATTCCATTGTCGACGAGAAATTTTATTTAAACACGAAATGAAAATATTCAATTTGGAATAATTCTCGCTGGTTTATGGTGTCCGTTCATGATGGAAATCATCCGACACTTTGTATATTTCTTAGTTATCAATACATTTCCTCGATTTTCCTAAATCCATCTAAATATATGGGTATATCGCTTCCGTATATTATCTATACATATAATAAAAATGTAAAGGGTCGCTGTCTGTACATGGAAGATATATGAAAAAAAATATTACTGGGACCTTTATCAACACTAATAGAACATAAAACAATATTTTTTTAAATTTTTGTCTGGTTATCTGTTTGTCTGTGTGTTTGTGCACGCTAATCTCAGAAACGGCTTATCCGAATTTGACGCGGTTTTCACTAATATATTGTGGTAAACTTCACTTAACATTTAGGCTTTATTTTATGTCAATTGGTTTATAAAAAAAAAAGTTATGTCAATTTAAAAAATGTTCAGAGAAAAAATTCTTTATCGATTTTTTTCAAATTACGTACAAATTATCTTCAGTAAAAATAAATAAACACGTATTTCAGCATTTGTTGATTTTCACCCTCTGGGGGTGTAAATTAGGCCTGCAAAGCGGGTTAGATGACTCATTAAATCATTAGCGCCAAGCCGATATTATTGAAGCTGGCAACTTGAAATTTTGACAGTGGTTTCTTTCTATGACGTAGAGATTTACTGAGAAAGGATTTTACGAAATTATACCCCTAAGGGGGTGGAACAGAGTGTCAAAGTTTGTATGAAGAGAAAAAAATCTTTATTGATTCTTTTCAAATTACGAGTCGAATCAAATATTCTAGGGTAATATCCGGCATTTGTCAATTTTCACCCTCTGGTTGTGTAAATTAGGCCTGTGAAGCGGGTTGAACGACTCATGGTAATGAGTCGTTCAAACGTTTGGCGGTGGCCAAGCCGAAACTATTAAAGCTAGAAACATTAAATTTTGAAGCACTTTTTTATTTATGACATAGAGATTCAATATGAAAGGATTTTATGAACTCCGCCCCTAAGGGGGTGTAACAAAGCAGCAAAGTGTGTATGGGGAGAAAATTTCTTTATCGATTCTTTTCAAATTACGTACAAATATTCTTCGGTAAAAATAAATAAACACGTGTTTCTCTCTCCCTTTCCATCAACCCCGCACCAGTGCCGTTGTGGCGACCAGTTCCGGCGTGAGAGCTCACACGATACACATAGTAGACGACAATAGTTTCTTGCCTAATAGTTTAAGATACATGTTAAGTTTAGCTTCAAAAATGTGTACTCTATAACTCAAATAATAAATCATATCTAACGAGGTCGCAACTCTGCTGGTGAAACAAAACAGTCAAATAAAGGGTGGCGATAATTATATTTTTATCCCATGGTCATACCGTAAATGGTATATTAATGGCAATATAATTTGTAGAATTAATAGAACTTTGAACCACCTTTTTCTTTAGTGACCGGCTATGGTATATAGACACACGCGCGCCGTACACGTACATCTACGTTGTGCGGGCGGGCCACCGCAACCGGGTATCATCTCGAGTCAAAGCCCTCATGCAGTGAACCTAAATACAGGTACTCATGCTTGCGCCGCCCAAAGCACCGACTGTAGAGCGTGTCAACGTAGAGTATTTTCTCTCGGACCCACCCTATTGCCTAATTCCGTTAGACAACTAACTCGCAGAATCAACACCTCAACGCATCCCAGTTTCTGACGCTGTTGATTATTATCCTAGCGATAAACCTTCAACACCTTGCATTGCTTTTTCTATTTAACTCTGTCAGAGGTGACTTCTGCGTGGACGAAATCACGGGCAAAAGCTAGTACATTATATAATTTGTGATACTTTTTAAACAGATCTCGTATACGCCACTTTGGTAGTGCACACCAAAACTAATTTATTTTATATAATTTAATGCAGTTTATCCTTCTTGATATCAGTGCTTAAAACAAACAAACTCTTCCAGTTTATGTTAACAACAATAAAACTAGGATTTAAAATTAATATCAGAAGAAATAATCACAAAATTACCTAGAAGAAATATTTAATGGTGTGGTCATCGCACTATTGAATGTGACGATTTAGTTTACTGATAAATGTTGATTTGAATAAGCTAATCTCAAGATAAGTAAAGACGTTGCATAAAGGTCTTGCCCGTGTCGCAACGCGGATTCGGTAAGCCTCCGCCAGAGCCTCAGCCACTAACGATTAAGGTGGGTCGCCCGCGAACAACGTCGCCGCGGTCCAGGAAACCGTACGGTAGCCTCCAATAGCCCTCACCGCCATGACTCTCTGCGGTCTTCGCAAAAGGGCTCTGTTGCGGGTGGTGAGGGAATCAGCCCAAATAGGGGCTCCGTACAGCGCCATGGAGCGCACGACTCTGGCGTATAAACGCCGGCAGGACGAACCGGGACGGCCAGTGTTTGTCAGAAGCCTACCCAACAGCGCAGCCGTCTTGACGAGCCTTGGGACGAGCTGGGCAAAGTGTGGCCCGAAATTCCATCTAGACACATCAAGATTACATCAAGGTGCAGGCCCAGATATCTCATCTGAGCCCGCACTGGCACGGCAACCCCAGACACACCGATGTGGCTCCTCGGGGAGGACCTCGATTCGGGCCATGAAATAAGAGGGCCTCGGTTTTCTCCGCCGAGACCCTCAGGCCCAACATGCCGATCCGGCCCACGACGAGCGCAACTCCCTCCACTGCCAATCGGACAGCTCCCCGGAAGTCGGGCCTCCTCGCCGTGACGAGGGTATCATCCGCATAGTAGATGACCTCCATCTCGGGGAAAAGCCGACCCCGTAGGAGCCAGTCGAATCCGACGTTCCACAGAGCCGGATCGAGGACCGAGCCCTGTGGGACGCCGCACTCCACCCGATGGCGACGTATGCGCCTGTCACCCCCTCCCAGAGCACGTGCCTTTCCTCAAGGTACGCCTCTAACAGCCTTCGGAGATACGGAGGCACTCCATGCCACCGAAATGCCTCCTTCAATGTTTCGTATGAAAGATTGTTGAAGGCGTTCTTGATGTCGAGCGAGACCGCCAGAAGAACCTCCTTTTGGGCCACCGCTTCGGTGGCCAGAGACTTCAGGGCGGCCAATGCATCGATTGTTGACCGGCCGCCCCTGGCCGTATTGACATCCAGACAGTCCCGGCCCGACTTCCTCGAGGTGCTGTACGAGACGGTCCATAAGCACCTTCTCGAACAATTTAGCCGTCTCGTCCAGCAGCACCAGTGGTCTGTACGCAGAAGGGGAGTCAACTGCGCGACCCTCCTTCCGCAGCAAGCACAATCTGCCAGCCTTCCATTGCTTCGGGAACTGCCCGGAACTCAAACACATGTTGAGCAGTTCCCGGAGTTCACTCTTGAGGTATTCTGCGGCGATACCGAGCACAAGCCCCGGGACGCCGTCCGGGCCAGGCGCTTTCCTTTTCCCGTGAAGTTGCGAAAGGGCCACTTCCATTTCTCGGTCGGTGATGGGTGGAATTATGGTCTCCACCTCCATCACCGACCGAGGAACCATTCGAGGGGGAATATGTCCCATAGAACGCGAGAACAGCTCCCCCATTATCCCCGACAGGAAACCCGAGTCCATCGAATTCGATGATGGGAGCGCCACAGGCACGCAGTTTGTTCCGCGCCCGCTGATATGGGCGCCCCCACAGGTCCCGGTCGAGGCCTGCACGTAGCTCTTCACGAGCCCTCTCCTTCGCCTGGCTGATGGCCAGCTGCAAAGTCTTCTTCCTCGTCTTGTATTCTTCTCGCAGCTGACCCTCAAGGACGTCGTCCCGGTCAACTCTCTGACGATATCGAACGTAGGCACGCCGCGCCCGGTTAGAAGCCACCGAAGATTCGCAATCTCAGGTGACCACCAGTACATCTGACGGCGCAGCGGCCTCCACCGAGCCCTTGGCGTCGCGGCATCGCAGATTGCCTCAAGGGCACTTCTCATTTGACGTGCAAGCCCCTCTATATCTGTGAATAACTGTCCCGTCCTGCCCCAACGTTGTGCTATGGCAGACCGAGCCATTTCCAGGTCGAGTTGACCAATGGCCAGAGAAATAGATACCGATGATAGCGAAGTCTCGCCACCCTACCACAACATAACCATTGCCCTCTCCAGTGCAGAGAGGGGAGGGCCGGCACATCCTCTGGACAGAACAGCCACATCTTCGTTATTGTCCCCCACCCAATTGGGTGAGTGAGGAACAAAATAGGACTCGCAGGCCACCACCAGGTGACCCGCTCTGGGAGCTTGAAGCGGAGGTCCAGGTAGAAGCCTACCGGCTTCGTGCCACGGCGCGAGCCTAGAGTGCGCAGATCTCTGACAGAGAACTGGACAAAGTGATGGTGACGGCCTGGACCACATCTATATCGCTGGATCAATAGACGACATCATGTTTATTCCTGCATTAGTATTTTGTGTGACGCAGTTAAATCTCTAATTAAAATTGATAAAAACTTATTAATTTCTATACAGAAGCAACATTATCGACATGATCTATGTAAAAAAAACATCGCGCAACGCAACATATACGCTTATTAATATAGACCATAAAAAAATTAAAAAAGCAAATAACGACAATCACGCAGTATTGAATTTTTTTTGCTAACTCCGCCCCCTCACTCCTGTAATCCCCGCGATGCCCTTTGCACGATGCCATTTTGTGTGACGCAATTAAACTACTAATTAAAATCGATAAAAACTTTTTAATTTATATACAGAAGCAACATTATCGACATAATGTCTGTGACCAAAATAGTGAATATACGCCAATAATATACGCCGCGCTGAGGCGGCCTCCCGAACTTGTGCGGTATAGTGCAGAACTAAAAAATACGGCAAAAATCACCCCAGTGACAAAATGGAGTCCACGCCAATATTTCACCCATGCGTTGTATCAACCATTTGGCTGCCTCTGGCTGAATTTGAGAGCTGGGCAATCGTGCGTCCGTATAAATGATGCAACAAGTGAGTTGGATGCAACATCATCGGTAAAAAGCGCCATGTATGACGCAACATCACTTTGGGGATGTATATATATATATATATATATATATATATATATATATATATATATATATATATATATGTAGATATGTATGTTTATATGTATATGTGTGTGTGTATGTATATGTATGTGTATGTGTACCTCTCAAATTTAATAAAATAATGTAATTTTATTATTCTTGTATCCCGCGAAGCCCTTTATTACCATATATAGCATAGGTGAGACATTAATTTGGCATAAGTGACTTCATTATTGGATCTGTCACAATATGATGCTTAGGCAATTGTGTTGTCTCAGCAACAGCTGAAACAGATACCATAATCTGGCCTCTCGCATATGCACATTATTTTATTATAAACGTTAAACGTAAGCAAAAATGTGAGGTTATAGAATAAAGCATTTTTTTTATTTCTTTTTTCTTCTTCTTCAGTCTAGTAGCGATTGTTGGATGATATAAAGAATTGTTTCTCATGCAAACGGAACCCGAAACAATAGTTATAGAAAATCACTGCTTATAATATTACAGCCACCTGCGCAGCCATTCAATTTTTATAAACCGACTTTCAATAAAAAAGGAAGAGGTTTTCAATTTTTCTGTGTCTTTTTTATATGTCTTCGATTTTGAAGATTCTTTTTTTTATTCTAAAGTTGGTACTTCAGATGTAATCCCATTTAAATTTGGTTACAATCTGACCAGAATAGTTTTGTATTATCCGCTGCAATGCATATTTGGTTAACCTCGCCTACATTCTAATGAAGTCGGTTTTCTTTTTGTTAAAATTTTGTCTGCCTGATATCAACGCTTGGATATGTAATTATTGACCAGCCACCATCAGGTGGAGTGGACCCAGGTTGATATATGGTAGTATTATAACCAACATAGACCGAAGAATTAGCATTTTGAAATAGCAATGGACAGGTAATATCGCTCGTCGAACTGATAACTGCGAAAAGCAGATTCTTCAGGGGCGATCACAAATTAGATGAAGCAGCGTAGGAAGAGTCCCACTAGGTGGATTAATAGCATCTTTTTTATTCGGAGAGAGCCGTTGGATATAAGTATCATACTTGCGAGGAAGCTCATGTTCAGCACTGGACGTCTAGAGGCTGAAAGATGAATGGAATACGCAAATAGAGTTACTTTAATTATGAATAAATTTAGAAAAAAAAAAGAAAAATTACTACATTTACTTTTAAAGAAATTTTAATAGACAGACAGACAGACAGATCGAGTTAAACTGTATACTGTTTTTGTTATTATATTTATGTAGATATAGTCTTAACAAAGTGTACATCTGTTTCGAATTTGGTAACCACACATTACTCCTTAGGGTAATCATGTCTTCGGATAATTTATAATCTTTGGCAATTAACGGTTGATATATGAGGTTTATAATACGTCAATATTTAACTTAATTTATTGCAACAATATGTATATGAAAGAAACATGGCCTGTATAAGAGTCGGCCATTTTATTACCAATGCGTTTTGTTGCATTAAATTAATCTTAATTTATGTATAAACGCTTTTACCGTTGTGATGTTTTATTAAGAAATTTTAATGTACTGCTATTAATATATTAAATTATCTCTAATATTTTTTTAAATCTTTCCGTAACGGAGTAAAAGCGCAATTTACCATCTCTTCTTACCCGTGAGTGATTGTAAGAGACGAGTAAGGGATATAAAACGTATATAACACTAAAAGAAGAAAAACTCGGAACAAAACCCTATACTAACACGTCTGATCAGCATAGTATAGGTCAATTTCCCTCCCATTATGATTGAAACATTTTTGATTCTATATGTATTTTTTTTTGATTCTATATGTAAATGATTTTATATGTAGGTAATTTTTCCTTACATATCATTTTATTTTTGTACTGGCCATAAATTTGTATTAAAATGTGGTTCAAACTTTTAATAACTGATATAAATTACAGTAATAACGACGACTTTTGGACGTAAAACACCTTAGTTCTCCCGTGACCATGATCAAAATTTCGATAATTGAAATTAAAAATCAAATACGAACTCGATAGAATCCATAAAAGTAGTTTAATTTCAAATGTGTAATACTCGCTAAAACATTAGACATCATTGTATTTGTAAAGCATTTTTCTTTCATATTCACAACATCCCAGCAGTTCCTCCGCATCACATTACATAAAATCAAATTTACTTAATACAACACGTTAAAGCACTAAGATATTGAATATAATACAAGACCACATGACGCTTTCACGTTCCATCCAAAAGTTACATTGAATTTTTTTTATAACTTATCATAAAAACAATATTAGTTATTATATCACTTTCTGAAGATTAATTGCCTAAGACCACACATCGGAATTTATTTTCAACCCTTACACGTTAGTGACAAATGAATACCTTTGTCAGTGGGCTCCGTGTTGACATATAAGCGCTTCCGCTGCCGGAAGTACGTCACAGCCCTCCATAGACTATCAGACAATACTAAATGTTATCAAAGGGATGTTTGTGCCCCCGAGATCCGGTGACGTCACGCCTTTTTGTTATGTACGTAAGCCTTTTGTCGGTGTTCCAATATTTATCGTGTGATCATAGCTATCTTGACATGCTTTTAGTTTATTATAAACTGCTTTTATTAACCTATCCAAGATTACAGATAGATCGTTATCATTAATTACTTTCTAATGATCTCTTATTTAACTCAAATACATTTGATACTTAATTTGACGTCTCTGCTTCCAGGATTAAGTAGTCTCCAGAAACAGTTTCTTTTCAACAAATTAATCATAATCTTCGATTTACTTTACAGTGTCAGAATTATCTTCATCTCAGTTCATATAAGCTCCCACTGTTGGTCTTTAGTTTCCTCTACAATAAGAGGTAAATTGAACAAACTTACTATGCTGGACAGACGGATTCGCATAAGGTTTTATGCCGATTTTTTCTTCTCTTGCATGCATACGTATTTTTTTTAATATTTTTTATAGTAGCCAATATATATGGTATCTGCATATTATATTCATAGTCTTTTACAATACTCACGTGCAAGAAATGGGGTGGTGAATTATATTTTTCTTCCATCACCATACAGAAATATGAAGATCTATATGTATGTTAAGTACAATAAAACTATTATTAAGTTTAGGAGTATATATCTATCAATCAAAAGACGTTCTCTCTTTTTTTGCAGTGGTCTGTGGAGCTGGTTACGACCGCAAATCAGTCCGGCGCGACGGAAGAGGCGGCACGCGACCCCATAGACTGCACAGCGCCTCTCTTCGCCGTGCGAGCGGGCCACCGGTACCCGATCTTTGTCTTCGGTGGTTAATAGACTCTCTGGAATATGGACTCGATGAGAATATAAATATAATTATTTAAGGCTTATATAAGGCTTTTCAGACTTTAATCATTATAGTTTCTGTTGTAAGTCCCCCAGGAGAGTACTGCTAGAGGGCATACCGCCGAGCGGGCCACCGAAGACAAAAATCGGGTACCGGTGGCCCGCTCGCACGGCGAAGAAGAGGTGCTTGGAGGGTGGGTCAATGGGGTTGCGCGCCGCCTCTTCCGTCACCCCGGACCAACTTGGCGGGGTGCGACGTCCATGGCCCACCGCAAAAAAAAAAAAAAAACCGGAGGTGTCAAGGGACACCCGGATGGAACGAAGTTCTATTTTAATTATATAATTTTTTTCTGCCTTAAGCGATTTTTATCGTTATATTTTCGCCAATTTGCAAAATATCTTTATAAATTATAGCCTATGTGTTATTCTGATGTGCAAGCTATATTACTATAAATTTCATCAAAATCCATTCAGTAGTTTTTACGTGAAAGAGCAACAAACATGTTCACATCAATACATTATTACAAACTTTCACGTTTATAATATTAATAATAGGATATACAATTCCACTAGACTACCAAAACTTTTCGGCCCCGAGCTCGAACGCGAGCCGGCCACGCGGCCCGGTCACGGGCGAAAATAATTTCGTTGCGCATTATTTTGATTTTGCTATATCTCTTAAGGTATTGATTTGATTTGCATGGTCTGAAGGAAAAAAAATATCTTCATGAAATGCTCAAGCCAACTAATGTATTTAAAATGATAAGGATTAATACAGTATTTGTGTAAATAGCTTTTCAATTACCGTTTTATAATAGAACATTTTTTAAAGTATTAAAATGGATATAGTATGTTATCCTTAAGAGATAGATATATACCATCGCGGACTTTTTTGTAGGCCTTTTTAAGCTGTATAATACTGTAGTACTTTATTTTGATCTATTTCGTAGGGTTCAGCCAGCGTTTGCAATGTAAGCGCAAAATAATGTGTTTATTTACGACATCACATTAGAAACCTCTAAAATTATCAGTGTTTCTCTAGTACATTATGCATATATTATACATATAAACCTTCCTCTTGAATCACTCTATCTATAAAAAAAATCGTCGCGACACCACACTGTTCAATGCGAAATAGAAATGAAAATATCTGGCTTGCTTTCTATAAGAGAGCCGACGAGCGACGCCGCACAGCTTACAATAGCTTACTATAGCAAAAAGTGTCGTGACAACTTTTCGTAAGAATTTTTTCCGTCTAGCCCCCTTTCACAACGCGCGATAAGGAACTTCGTTCCAAAAAAAAGGAGAGGACTGCTACCCATTTTCCTCATGATTCCTTAAGAAATTTCATAGTTGATTTTGGAAAATAAGGAGATTCTAACAGATCGTATGGAGATTCTTTTCTTAAGCGTTACTCATTCTCATACTCTTATTCCAGTTACTTGTGGTCGACGCAATATGTACTCCTCTTCCTACATATTGCAAAAGTTATTGGCAATAGTTTTATGAGCGGCCGTCTGCCTGATGTCAACCCTCCTTAGGAATGTAATTGTTGACCAAACGGCATCAGGTAGTCTTGGCCCAGGTCGATTTAAAACTCTTAGTCGTCTTTTACGACATCCACGAGCAAATTAAGGGTTGGTAGAATTAGTAGTCGCTACCACACAGCTATATTCTTATATTTCTTAAACGTCACTATAATTGAAATAATAAAAATATTAGATGATTAATTGACATAAGCATTTAAAAACACTTATGGCATAGATAATTTAATTGTCATTATTTTAAAATAAAAAAATAAACAAGCTTGTCTTATACAAATGTCATTACGGCACTGTCATCAAAGTGCCAGCTGTCAATGTCAGTCAACAACCATCCTTTTATCTAGCCCGAGCGAAAATAGGCAGAGGAACCGTTTCGTTATGCCAATGTTTCGGCATTCTATAAATAATTTTAACTGATTTAGATTTTGTGATTGCTTGATGCTTTTCAGATTTGTTTGTTCGTTAATTAATTTTCTTAAAAATTTTCGATTCTTTTCTGAGTCTATAGATCATCCTCATTAATTATTTATCTTAATGCCAATTTAATTATCGTCATTCTCATTTTCCGTTTGATGTAGGAGTGAAAATACAATTTACAGTCCGCTATCTTGCCCGTAGGTATAGTAGAAGATGATTAGATATTATATGCATATAACAACACCTGTACAAGAGGGAAAATTATGAATCAAATTCTGTGAAGCCGTCTGACCAGCGTGGTACCTATAGGTCAATTTCCCTCCTATTACGGGACTCTCCTACTATTGAACTACTATTTATGCCAGCAGCTTCGCTTTCTTGATTTACTTACCCTTATAATGCTACTTACTTTACTCTATATTCTTGCCCCGTGGCATTAGCAACAATATTAAGGGATTCGAACCCACACCTATTGGAAATCCGTTCCAATCGTGCTGCCACTTACACCACCGTGGACTATTGTAGTACATTCAATTTTCGGATCGTATTATATTTTCGTCTTTAAGGAGACGTGCGCCATCTACTCGGCATTGTTTACACATTGTACCGACTTAATACTCAAACTTTGCAGTTAGAATTATATTAAACGTTGACACAATCCTGTTATTTTTTCACTTGTAATCGGGTTTTTATAAATAATCAAGCATATTAATTGCTAAATTTCAGTAATTTTAATATTAAGGGGATTATTTAGGATTTTCCATTTCTCGAATGGATGTTATCTCTATATTATATACCCCTCAGGGGGTATTCCGTCGGGCCGGCCACTGACGACAAGTTCACGCTGCTCCGGTGGCCGGTCTAACGACAAAGGCGAGGTTCACGGGTGGATTACGGGTGTGCGTGCTTACGCCCCTCTGTCGCTCCGGATGGAGTGGTGCGAGGAGAGCGCCGACCGTAGCCCACCCTAAAAAAAAAATCTCTATATTATATCCTTTAGTCAACTTTTATGACACCCATTGGTAAGAAATGTGATTTTAGTTTGTATTCCGTCACCACACAGAAAATTCTGTTAATCATGAAGCTTAATAACCACGTGAACAAGGTTCAAAAAGCCACTTAACAACAGTTGCAAAATTCGGTCAAGCAATATATTAACTTTGTTTAAAAGAAAATATTTAGTCTTCACTCTGGAAAAAAAATATAACTAAAAATAATATCGAAGTTAGTTCGACACAGTGTTGACGCCTCCCCCCCTAATAACGCCAGCTCTTGTTTGTCAATCTGTCTGTGAACATTAAAGCTTGTCTTCATCTAATGGATTCTGAACGTTGTGTTTACCTAACAGAATATCCAACATTTTTTTCTTTACGTTAAATTAAAATTGTTTGACTTACGCCATCAATTGATATGTTTGTTTTGGAACGGTGGTTGGTGAAGGGTACAATTTTTTTTTTAAATTAAGTACGTGTCTTCCTGGCGCCTGAGACAAAGCTTTTAGGCACAGCTAGATTAATATGGATAAGACTTGTCTGTGGTTAATATTTTAAATTAATGGCGCATATTTTTACCTAGCTGTGTGGCAGCTACAAATACTACCTACTCTTACATTGCTCGTGAGTTTCATAAAAATAAAAACGATTAAAAGCTTTGCATCGATCTAGATAAATTTCATCTGATACCGTGTGGTCAAAAATTCAGGGGGCCGGTGATAAAATTATTGCCAAGGTTAACCAGACGGCATTAGATGAAATGTGCCCGGGTTGATTTAAAGTGTTTAATCGTTTTCACGATATCTACGAGGAAAATAGGGGTTGGTAGTATTATTAGCTGTTACCACACATCATGAGAAACCCGTTACCATCCTAAGAATATATGAACCAAAGAGACAATAAAAATATTTTTTGATTAAAAATTAAAGGACCGCATGAATTTATAACACCTTTATTTTCTTGTCAAAAGCGAAAGCAATTAAAAAAAAATAACCAAACAAAAGCAAAAAATAAAAAAGACACTAGACGCGTGAGTTCAGTAGCGGACGTTAATCTGAGCTGACAAGTACCAGCAGTTCAAAGTGGCGGGGCCAACGTTAATCACTCTTCCACTCGACTGTACCGTGCTTCGATGCTTATCTGCCCATTGCCCTACCGCTACAGATTATTGACTTTGACTGTACCGTGCTACTCACGTTTCATGGAAAAATTATGGATATCTTCATGTAGTTTAAATCAACGTACAGTCGTCGTCAGTGTATTGATTTTATATACTTTTGTTCTAATTTCTTTTGTATTTATGATACAACTAAAATTAACATAATTTTGCTCACTTTTTTCTTCATCTTCTCGGTCATTATTTCAAAATGCAATGGAAAATATCTTCTATCATCACATCATCTTCATCACAGCCCATAAATGTCCCACTGTTGGGCTCGGGCCTTCTACGTAATGGGAGGGAAATTAACCTACTATACCACGCTGGTCAGCCGTTTTGGTATAGGGTTTTGTTTCGAGTTTCCCTTCTCTCGCACAAATGTTATAAGCGATTTACATCCCTTAGTCGTCTCGTACGACCACTCACGGGCAAGATATGGGGTGGTGAATAGTATTCTTAATCCGTCACACACACGGTAAAAAATATCTTCTATATTGGGCTGATAAAACGAAATATTACTAATATTTTCATTACAGTGCAATACAGAAGGTTTTTCCATTTCATTGGTTTATGTCGAATAATGAAACGTGTGGTTACGGCTAAGAATACTACCAACTCATGATACTTTACTCACCTCATGACTGATGTTACTTACTTTTCTCATGAACGTCGTAAAAGACGACTAAGAGTTAATATTGACCTGGCCGAACCTCACCTGTCCTCGCGTTTTTTATTGCTCTTGGTGGAAAACGAGCAAGCAGCACACGACACGCAAACGAGTACCTAATATCCAAATTAGTTAATATTATATATTCGCTTGATTTTATATATTTTCTTCATTTGAGCTTTTCCATGATTTGTTGTATTTTGTTTAGCACCTTCTCATTATTGTTTCGTATGACTTATTTATAAAGGAAACAATATCAATCTAATATTCTATTATTTTATGACATTAAAGTCACCACACATTGACATGACTTCTTCAAGTAAGTTGTCTAATACAATACACAATATTATTACTATATATTTCTAACTATTTACAAACATAGTTCCAGGTTCCTTATGAAAAAAGAAAAGAACGAGGGCCATTTAAAACCAGCGCTAGATTGACACTTCGTTCTTAGGAGAGTAGGTATCAATGGGTGATGGCTGCCATATTGTACCTTTTTATATGGTTAATTTCATGTTACTCTAGCATAATATCTGTTAATAGCTGCAAATAAAACTAAGAACTACCTGTCTTCAGATACAAAAAATTAAGATTAAATAATAATTTAATATTAAGTTATTCTTACATAATATATCGATAAGTTTCAGAAATGCAAAGCAAAATGCCCATCATTTTATGAAAGTTTGGCAATTCTTGCATCATCGTTAACATAAAAGAAATATGTTCTAATTTATACAAAATAATAAAAATCTACGAAATTATTTAGTAGTTTTTAATAATCAAAAATTTAACCTTATATAATTTTCAATAAAGTAATTATTTATTATTCTAGCTAGTTTTCAGTATTCTCCTTTCTTCCTTCCTATTATTTATCCACAAGTAATATACATAGCAGTCAATGAAAATAATTATTTCAGTTATTACTCCAATTAGATTTTCTTCTCCTTCTCAACCTATAAACGTATTAATATTAGGTTCGGCCAAATTCCAAAGTTCAGTATGTTTGAACAAAACAAAATTTTCAGTTTTACATTATAAAAATGTAATTAAATTAAACACAATTTGCTGTGTGGTAGCCGCTACAAATACTACCAACACTTACTTTGCTCGTAGATGTCGTAAAAGACGACTAAGGGCTTTGTATAGACGCGGGCCAACTTCACCTTATGCCATTTAGTCAACATTTAAATTCCCAATGAGGGTTGACGTCAGGCAGGAGGTATATAAAAAACTTGTCAATAACTTTAGTAATATATAGACGTACATATTGCGTCGACCACAAGTAATTGGGATAAGAGCAGGATGATGATGAATTGAACACATAAATTTCAATCAAAAAGTTGTTTCACGTCTACTTATTTACCTTAATCGGTATTCAATTATAAGATTGTTGCAGAAAGGTCGAGTCTTAAAAAGCTATAAATGACAACTTGAATTCTCTACAATAAAGGTAAAACAAGTTTACAAAATGATAAGAAAAATTGTTTGTCTTTTTTTTTTATAAATTTACACCAGAGACAAAATGTTCAACGGATATTTATTTATACAATGTTATTATGTTGAAGAGGAAGTAACATGAAGGTTCAGTACCAACATTGTAACGGATTTTGTATAATTATAATTTAATGTTTTAAGTATAATATAATTACAGTTCCTGGTCAAATAAAAATTACATTAACAAAATAAATATTATTATTATTTATCAGTCGTTATATCTATTCTTATATTTTGTAACTAACAATTAAAAAGGATGTTTGAAAGTGTATATAAGATTACTATTAAACTAAGTACTCTATGCAAATTCTTTGTACAAATGAAGCGCATTTGGCCAAATTAGTAAATGTTAAAAGAGTCTTGAGAGTTTTCTTTGCTTTTAAAATGAATAAATTTATTTAGCCAACCTAGAATCGCATCTTTTATTTTTATGTAAATTACTTTTACTATACGTGTGTTGACGGAGTAAGAATACAATTAACCACCTTATATCTTAGCTATGAGTGATCGTAAGAGACGAATAACGGATATAAAACGCATATAACATCTATGCAAGAGAAGGAAAACTTGAAACAAAACCCTATATCAACACGTCTGACCAGCGTGATATAGTGGGTCAATTTCCCTCCTATTATAGAGGAAGCTGGATCCCAACAGAGGGACATATATGAGTTGAGATGATGAAGATGAAATTACTTTTTACTATTACCTTACAGTAATGGAATAAGAGTAGGTACAATAGCATCTATGCAAGAGAAGGAAAACTCGAAATAAAACCCTAAAGCAACCTAACTAACCAGCGTGGTAAATAAATTTACCTTCTATTGTAAAAGAAGCTTTAACCCATCAGTGGGATATATTGAAGCTAAGGTAATGATGATATTGACTATTATTAAAACTATTATCTTAGTATACCACTCATTTTACATCCATTAGGAGAACACTAAAGTCGCGCAGAAATTCCACTTTTGGTTGGTATTTAAAAACAACATCCTGCATTAAGAAAATAATCCTTGTACTGCGGAGGGCTTCACAAACATACAATTAAGCAAAGAAAAATTACTCCCAGAATCTGAACAACACTTTGTGGATCGTAAAAAGTATTGGTCTGCGTGGGAATCGAACACATAACACTGGGCACGATACCTTAATCACTGCTTCATCTGTGCAGTCAAATCAATAACTATAATTCTTCATGGTAATGCCATTTATATTACTAAAAATAATTTAATAATTACTAAAAGTAATTGGTCGACTACATTTTCGCAATTAATTATGGTAATATAATTAGCAGTAATTTTCTTGTCAATAAAAAAATATCATTTAAAAATTTTACACTTTATAACACGATTGTACTGAGTGTCATGGCGTCGTTTGAGCGGCGAGATCAAAGCGGTCGGCGCCTTTGAACTGCCGCGTGTATCAACACGACCGCGCCGTAAACGACACGTAGAGGAATGAATGGTACCGTCGGCAACGGAAATTACCGACTGGTTGTTATTTGCCATTTTTCTTTATTACAAATTGCTCACTATTAGTGATGAACAAATAAATTATAAATATTTATGATTCCTAATGAGATTTTTATTAGTTTTGAAAATCTATTTAAATTAATTTATTAAAAGACTAGTGCATACATTTTGCATCAATAGTAGAGGATTTATTACGTTTAAAACTTAAAATTTTTAGCTAATGATGGTATGCAGTTTATGTGCTCTTAAATATACGTCCAACTAAGTTTCACGCAAATCAACCAATTACCAGTATCGGACGATGCAGCGTAGGACGACCCCCCACTAGGTGGACTGACGACATAACGAAAGTCGTAGGAAACCGTTTGAAGCAAGGTGGCACAGGCCCGTTTTGTGTGACATTCTCGTGGGGAAGGCTATGGCCAACAATGTACGTTTACGAGCTGGTGGATGGATGGTTGGAACCAATTACGATCATTTGGAATGTTAAAAGATTTGTTTTAAGCTGTCTTTTTTTAGTGAATATATTTCAGAGATTTGTTATTTGGTAGCGGCTTTGAATAGGTACTACCAACACTTACTGTGCCCGTGGATTAGTGTTACCCAAATGGAAAATTCTTGCGAGTCTCGCAAGTCTTCCAAATCTCACTGTTAGAATAACATAGACTCACTTGTATTGATAGAAATTAAAAATGCACATAGAAATGAAAAAAACAATTAAATTATTGAAATTCCATTCATCTAGTGGCACTAACTGTATAACTATCAATAATTAGGTACAGACCACCTAACGGGAGAGGGACTATAATCACACCTATCTATCATGAGACAGTTCAAAATAACATCAAATAATTTGATGTTATTGTGAACTCTCGTGTACTGGTATTAAGAATACAAAATGTTGAAAGGAATCGTAAAATGCTGCCTAAGGAAGCACTCCGAGACTCTTGCAGCGAGTCTTGGTCTTGTATTTGTCGTCAAAGATAATTAAGAGTTTTATTAAGACTAGGGCCAATTCCACCTGATGTCTTTTGGTCAACAATTACAATTCCAAAGAGAATTGACTTAATGCGGCCGGTCATAAAGCTAAAGTTAATAATTTTGCAATATCTATGTACCTACGATGGAAGAGGAGTACCTACTTATTACGTCGATCCCAAGTCATTGAGATAAGATGATGATGATAAACTCGACGAGGATCATATATAAAGTAAATCCATCCATCCTATCAAAATTTAAGTATAAGTATCCTCATAATTGCGAATAATGCTGTATTCGGTAAGCGATTGACGAAAAAAACTTTGTATTAAAATTTTCTCCGATAATTGCTGTTGCCGATTCTGGTAATAAATCCGTAGCTGGTGAATGCATTAGGAATCTGGATGTGATCTGGATTAGGATACTAGAATAATTTTATACCGGTTTCGTATAAGATTACAGATATGAAATTACTCTGAATTATCCGAATAACGGGATGCAGTCTCGGATAGTTTCGGCAGAAACGCTAAGTTTGATAATTATCATATTCTTCCCCTTCAGATAGACTTATGTTTAGGCTGTCACAGCCTGTCAGTTCTTCTGTTTGATAAAGAAATCCATACTAACGTGTCTTATACAGACATCGAACCTATTCGAAATTATCCGAAACTTTTATATCGGATTCGAATACTGTTATATTTGACTTTCGGATATCCAATAGCCTATTACGGTTATGGAGTTCCACTACATCCCCAGTTTACATAACTTACAGAAACATGTAGACTTTTGGCGGTTATGTGAAAGTGTCATGTAGTGGTACATACATACATACATATCATCACGCCATGTACCTTGCAGGGTAGGCAGAGAGAACAGAGTGCCAGAGAACTCTATCCTTGCATACTTTACTCGTTTCCTCAACATTCATAATTCTCTTCATACACGTTCGCCGGTTTCGGAGACTTTTGACTCCACCTTCCTTCAGCACATGACCGATCTGGTCTAGGTAGGTTAGTCTCGGTATGTAAACTATAAATGGTGTTGTATTATAATCCATATCTTAGTGTTTTAACGTGTTATATTAAAAAAAAATCATGGCATTTTATATAATGTGATGCGCAGGAACTGCTGGGGTCTAGTGAATATGATATAAACGTGCTATACGACGTTTTCGTTTTCCATCAAAATTCCTAAAAGATACCATTAACAATGTGGCCATAGCACTGTTGATGGTGACGATTTGATTTACTGACGGACAATGACTAACATGAAAAGACTAGATAAAGACGTGATAAAAATTGCAACTCGATACTGGCAACAATGGCTCGTATAAGTAGCTAACAATCAGCTGATTGTCAACAAAAAAAAAAGTGTGCGTGTGTACTTATATACACGCGTTAGAAGTTATACTTCTTTGGCGTAACAAGATAAAAATCTTTTCAAAGGTATTATCTTTCGCCTTATTCTACGTTTGTAGAAAAAAAACGACACTAACAATAGAAAAAGGTATTTAATACATTGAGAGTTTTATTATAAGGGATTATCTAGTTAAATAAAGTTTATTTAAATATCATTTAAATATCTATTCATGTGGTCACGGAGTAAGAATACAATTCACCACCTCCTATCTTACCCGTGGGTGATCGTAAGAAATGAGTAAAGGATACAAAATGCATATAACATCTATGCAAGAGAAAGAAAACTCGAAACAGAAGGTTAATTTCCCTCCCATTACGGAGGAGGCCCGAGCCCAACATTGGGACATTTATGGCCTATGATGATGATGATGAAATGTCACTAAAAAACTAAAATGTTGACTATAGCTAACTTCAGGGTGTGGGATTTTCGTGACGGTGTGCGCGCGCATCGTAAAAATTTACTCTCATCATTTTTCCTAACGCGCCAAAAGAAGTATTACCTACTTCAAAAAGATTAAACTTATAGTTTGTATTATTAACTCGTTACGGCGCGGTTCATAATACAATATGTATATAAGGGTACAGTTATACATATTAGTAATTCGTATTTATATAATCTGATAATATATAATTATTATTATATTTTATTAATTCGATTATTATTACCCATTAAAAATATTATGACGTTCTATTATATACGTTAAATCAACACACATCAACAACAATCACCGCGGGGTTACCAGAATAACATTAGTTGTTCTAGTATAAGTTGTTGAAATAACTTTATTATTCCATTATAATTACCTTATTATCATAAATAATATTTATGTACCGTAAAATGTCTGTATCTATCCATAAAATTATCTTCTAATTAATATGCACACCTTTCGTTAAGAAATACAGCTAACAAAAAAAATTAACGAGCAAATTAATTTTATTTAATTAATTTGTTGTCTGTACGTTACTCGCCGGTATATATCAAAACCGACGGTCAGTATAAAATTGCATGTAATATGCAAATAGGACAGCTTATTAGGTGGCGTTACGGGTTCCACCTGCCGATTTCGGATCCGTTTCTTTCTAAAAACTTTGTTACTCATTTACTATAAAATGTTTTTTTATATAACACTATTAAGTTATTTAGAATGTGTTAGAATCAAACTTGATTTTATTTATATTAGAATCACGTATTTTATTTACAAAATTCAATAGCCCTTATCATCATTCGTCTGCTCTTCTCCAATTACTTGTCGATGCAATATGTACTCCAACATATTGCAAAAGTTATTGGCAATTGTTTTACAGGCAAAAAAGACTTTTGAGTATATTTTTTTTTAGTTTTTTTTATTCCAAAGAGAATGATGAAGAACAAATTCAATATTACTAACGTTTAATCGGTGAAAAATCGATTCAAATAAATTAAAAGCTTGAAGCTAATTTTAGAAACTCAGATGAAAGTTTATCTGGTGCAGTTATCTACCGCAGTTTGTAGTTCTAGGGTTACACTCTTTACGTTTTATTTATGTTTGTAACTGATGATAATAGAAGACAATAGTTTCGCTATCGCGTTACCTGATATTTAACAAGAGCTGCTTTAGCGCCTACATCTGTTTCAATCTTTATCACAAATGTTAAAGAAAGATTCACCACAAGTTGGATAAAATTAAAACATTAGTAATCGATCTATCCAGAAACAGGAGGAAATGAAAAGTATCATAGGAGGTGATATAACACCAGTAAATTTAACATCTCCTATGCCATCATAATTTCAATCAAAAGACTCATTATTTTGAGGAATTAAAAATAGAAATAACGAAGAATTTGATGACGAGTGCAGTTCGTATTATTTGGTGCATGCCTGTACTTCTGTCATTTACGATGTGTAATACGATGCGACGTATGTATTTAGATATTTGCACTGGATGTTGACAGGCTGTCGGACTATTGCCAAGCTCCCACATTCTCAGTCTCACCGCTGTCCAATATCCAAAATCATCAACCATTATAACGTCCAAGAAAATATTCGCTAGATAATTCACCAAAGGCAAATTTCACATCGCTGGTGATTTGCTAAAAAGGTATATTGAGATCAAATGTGGGGTTGTAGGAATCTATACTGTCTTACAGATAGTTGAGTGAGGCTCATTTATGCCTGTTAATTATTATTACACCCTATTGGGTGAAGATGTCTATGTAGATCCATAGATCTAAATAGGCAGGTACCTGTGCTTTACGCCGCGCGCCGCTCTAATTTAGAGACAATTTATCACGATTTTACATGTATACCTTTCCGAAACGATAGTTTTTTTGTCATCATCATCATCATCATCATCCTAGATCAAATATGACCCTCTGCTGGGCTCGAGCCTCCTCCACACTAGGAGAGAAATTGACCTTTTTTTTTTCAAACGAGCAAGCTGTACACCTGATATTAAGTGTCATTGCCTCCCATAGATTTTTGCTATAACCAAGCTATAGCTAAGCCGCTGCCTACCATTACAACCTCCAAACCCACCCAGTTGGTCTTCAAGCTCTCTCGCTTACCGAATGAAGCGCAATAGCACATTGTCAATACTCAGACGTCAATTTTCTACGAGAGTGTGGTTACTAACCCGGACGGACCGGCCTGTGGCTGTAGACAGAGAACTGTCAACAGCATGGTCTTACAACAAATGACCTGCTACACCACGCTGGTCAAACGTCTTGGTATTTCTTCTCTGCATAGATGTTATATGCAGATTTTATCCCCTAATCGTCTTTTATGATCAACCACGGGTAGAATAGGGTGTGGTGAATTGTATTCTTACTCCGTCACTACATGGAAAACATAGTTTCTCATAACTGAAGTTAAATATGTAATAAATAATAGCCGTGGTAACCAGTGGTGCAATCAAGAAAATGAAGGTGGAACCGCCGGCTCTTCGTTGCTCAGTCGTCCTTTTTGATGGCAGGATTAGGCACAGTCCTCATTCGGTTGAAAAAAAAAACTTGGATATGTTTGAGATAAACTATACCTATGTAGTATGATGATTTCTAATATTTACGCGAGTATTACACATTTGAAATAAAACTATTTTTATGGATTCTATAGCGTTATTTAGTTTTTAATTTCCCGTTGTTTCGAACACTTTACAGCGTTCATGGTCAAAGGAGAACTGAGTCCTCCAACTCAATTTTATTTCAAATATATTTAGTAGGTATATTAAAGTTTGAAGAAGTCTTAAGATCGTATAAGAATTACTGGATAAGTTTCAGCGTTACCATACATTTAGTCTAAAGCGCCTTGCAAGTCCATATATTGACTGAAAAGTATTTTAATTATATTATACCCGCGTCATTTTCGTGGAATACGTCTTTGACAAAATATTAAGCCGTTTCTATTTGACATGTATAAATGAGTGTGTACTTTTGTTTAATAGTAAAATTATTAACTAATTAAAACTTTGTTTTGGAATTTCATCAGTGAAAGCTACTATGTGCCATGTACCTAGACTACATGCTCGTCGGCAACCAAAGACAATAAAAAAGCCTATTAAAACTTTTATCAATAATGTTAAACAAATCAATTGCTGTCTAGTATGGTCTAGTCCATGATTAATAAAGAGGATTGATTGTCTTAAACCAGCCAAATAGTTATGAATAATAAAATAATACCTACATATTACTCGTGGACAATTTTCTCATAAGTATATTTTTTTCCGTGTGGTGACGGAGTAAGAATACAATTCACCACCCCATATCTTACCCGTGGGTGATCGTACGAGACGACTAAGGGATATAAAACGCATATAATATTTATGCGAGAGAAGGAAGACTCGAAACAAAACCCTATACCAATATGTCTGACCAGCGTTGTGTAGTAGGTCAATTACCCTCCCATTATGGAGGAGGCTCGAGCCCAACAGTGGGCCATACATAAGCTGAGATGATAATGATATTTTTTTTTCCACAATGGTGAATTCATATTCAGGTTTCTGACTATTCTCAAAAGACATTCTAATGTATTTCAGTATTTAAATTGTTTTGTGGATATGATTTTTGTAGCCCAATTTCTAACTAGCCATATTAACTTTCGTTTAGGCGTTTCTGCAATACAGTAGTAGACTGTAATCAATCTTAAGGCTCACATATAGGCTCCTCTTAAACTTTTCTAATTACGTTTGTTGCGGGTTCCAAGACAATTAAAATCATCTCGATGAGGAAAGACCGACATCCTACCCGAGGGGGGGACGTCGGTCGAGGAGAGGGTACTCCTCAGGGGTATTCCGCCGGGCTGGCCACTGACGTCAAGTCACTCTGCTTCGGTGGTCGGTCCAACGACGAAGGCGACGTCACGGGTGGGTTACGGGTGTGCGTGTTTATGCCCCTCTGTCGCGGAGTGATGCGAGGAGTGCGCCGACCGTAACAAAAAAAAAAAAAGGACTGCCCGAGGGTCAAACCTCGGTGACAATTATGGTGACCTGGACCTGGATCCTGGCTTACAGGAGTTACAATGGTGGGAATGTGTGGTGGGATTAGTCCTATTAAAAAATACCGTTTGTTCGTATTCGATGAGATCTATTTCGATCCTTTTGTCTACGACATTTTACTACTTTATATGCGATATTTTAGATGTGTGTAATTCCGATAAAGGCAAACTAATATTGAATTTATAGTCTGCGTGGGGGTGATATAGTTTCTTTGTTGGTTTGACCAGAATCAATTACCTACCCCATCCATTTGGTAGGTATCAGGTTCTTTATTTTTAAATACAGTTAAATAATCGAATTGGAATATGATTTATTCTCTATAAAATGATTTTAAAAAAATAAAATAAAATAAATATTGTAGAAGCAAATTAAAATAACCAAACTGATTTTAATTTAATTATTCTTTAGATTATTATTCTGTTAAAGCAATAAAGTGTAATGTAGTCATTAAAATAATTATTATGTTTCTCTTTCCTGACGTTTTTATATATATTTTACAATGAATATGACGCAAATAATTTAGTATATATTAAAATTGACGTTTGTTTTTGGTCTGTTGCCACCGTTATTAATATAATAATGTTTAATGCTAGATCAAAAATTACGATATCATTAATTAAAGTTGATATTCACAAGGTCTCAGAACTCTTTTAGCTAAACAAACTTTTGTATAATTAATGTTATTAGTAGAATAATATACAATTAATAATTTAAAACCAAACAATCTAGATTAATAAAATGAATGTTGAAATTCTGAAATAAAATAATTAAATTCCGTTTCATTATACATTATTCAATTTGACAGCAAATACATTAATTCAAAAAAAAAGTAACTAGCAACAAGATAATTTGAATGCGAGTTTTTATTTCAAAATTACGGTTAACCTAATTTATAAAGCACAGAGTAAATAAAGACATTTGAAACGTGTCTACCACATTAATTTATATAATAATGTGAGAATTATACTTCCATATAATTATGTTTTATAATTTCAATGTTATTTTGGCATATTTTATATTCGAAATCAGCAGGAAACCATAAACTTTTATTATACTCGGCTAAGTATACATAAATACATATATTAACATTCTTTTTGTTGCTTTAAATTAACAAAATAAAAATATTTATAAGCACCGTTTAATATTTTATATAAAGAATGACATGTTTCAAATATGTAACGGTGTTCATAATTATAATATCTACATATAAAAAAGTAATGTGTTCTATGAAATAACATCATTATAATTGACCAATAATCCTTACTAATATTATAAATGCGAAAGTAACTCTGTCTGTCGCTCTTTCACGACCAAACTACTGAACCGATTTAAATGAAATTTGCTACACAGATAGTCTAGAGCCTGATAAAGGACATAGGCTACTTTTTAAAAATAGGGGATGAAAAACTTTAGGAAAGTAATCTTTTACGCGGGCGAAGCCGCGGGCAGAAGCTAGTTAATTATAATTGACATATGTACTTGTAAAAATTTAATTCATGTTTAGTAATAGATAATTGATCGTTTCCTAACCCGTCAATACCCAGTGTCAACCCAATGCTACACAAGTTGATCGAATTATATCATCATCATCATTATTCTCCTGCTCTTATCCCAATTACTTGGGGTCGACACAACATGTTCTCTGCTTCCATCGTACATATTGTAAAAAGTTATTGGCTATAGTTTTATTGTCAACCTTCCTTGAGAATGCAATTGATGACTAAACGGCATCGGATGGAGTTGGCCCAGGCCGCTATAAGGCTCTTAATCATCTTTTATGACATCCACGTGCATAGTAAGGGTTGGTAGTATTCGTAGCCGCTACCACACAGCACAAATGATCGAATTATTATCTCCTATTATTTTATGGTTTGGTAATACTCATTGAAAAGGTTTGCTTGTCGTAGCTACGTGGAGTGAGTCTCTTCCTTCTATCAAATGTGGTTGAGAGGAGTGATCGCTTTAGTAGTTAATTCATGGTTGGATGCCGCAAGTTGGATGTTAAAAACAATTTTATTTTAAAGAAGTAAATAACTATCCGTGTGGTGACGGAGTAAGAATACAATTCACCACCCCCTATCTTACCTGTGGGTCATCGTAAGAGACGACTAAGGGATATAAAACGCATATAACATCTATGCAAGAGAAGGTTTAAAATATGACGAGCACGCTGAGTTTCATACCGGATTTTCTCATTCTCGTTCCGAGCAGCGTCCCGACTAGAAAACAAGTATGGTTCAACCAGATCATGTATCTGGACCCGATCAGGATAGAATGAGGCATGCCGGATCCGGCAAACCCGATCAGGACCAGGTCTGGTCCTGATCAGGCTAGCCTGATGTGAAATAACATCAAGTATGTTAAGGCATGCCGGATCAGGACCAGATCAGGACCAAATAAGGATAGCCTGATGTGAAATATCATTAAGTATGGTAAGGCATACCGGATCAGGACCAGATCAGGACCAAATAAGGATAGCCTGATGTGAAATATCATTAAGTATGGTAAGGCATACCGGATCAGGACCAGGTCAGGACCAAATAAGGATAGCCTGATGTGTAATATCATCAAGTATGGTAAGGCATACCGGATCAGGACCCGATCAGGACAGAATGAGGCATGCCGAATCCGGCAAACCCTATCAGGACCAGGTCTGGTCCTGATCAGGATAGCCTGATGTGAAATAACATCAAGTATGGTAAGGCATACCGGATCAGGACCAAATAAGGATAGCCTGATGTGAAATATCATCAAATATATAGTAAGGCTTGTAGTATATCAGAACCAGAAACAGTTTTCGTAACACAAAAAAAATATCAATCAAAATTCAAAAAAGTGACATGATTGTCATATTTATACCACGGCGAAATTGTATTTGCATCAGAGGAGATTAATCTGAAATCTTTAATTAATCATATGTATTTAATAATAATAATGTTTAATTAATAATATAAAAATAATTTATATTTAAAGTAAAAAACAAAAATAAATAATATATATATATATATATATATATATATATATATATAAATGTACCTAACATTTGAAAACATAGATAGATAGTAATATTTTATTATAACAACCATTCTAACATTTAATGTTTTGGGTCATAATAAATAGATGGCGTTAGTAAAATGACGTCATTATTTGAATCGCGGTGTTAAGATTCTCCGAAGCGTAATGACATGGCCTAATATTAAATTAGTTGTTATCGAATCAGATTAAAACAGATCGATCAGGTCATGAATGAGAAATTCAGGCGACAGTTGCAGTCGTTAGCATCTGGTGGTTGCGCCATAATCGGAACGGCTCACTGGGACTCTCTATGATAAGAATATAGCACTGCATTCGGTGTCTACGTCATATATTAATTTATATTTTTACCTATTAAACATGTTTTTTAAAAGGACCGGACTGGGCATACTCGTTTTGGATCAGGCAAGATATATAACGCAGATGATTGATTTGGTTCCGATCAGTAAAATGTTATCCGGACCCGATCAGGAACGCCTGATCTGGACCCGATCAGGAATGCCTGATCTGGACCCGATCAGGAATGCCTGATCTGGACCCGATAAGGTTTTCCTGATCGGGTCCAGATATATCTTCTGCGTTACATACCTTATCTGGTCCAGATCGGGCATGCCCGGTCCGGTCCTGCTAAGGAAGACGAAAAAATTTCTAGTCGGGGTACTGATCCGATGAAATACTAGAATAATTTAAGACAGATTGGATAATTGACAATATGTACCCTCGTACGTAATAAATTATTTGATCTGATATTTTCTTTAATTAATGCTTCCATCTGTGATGATTGATCAGGAATACAATGTGTCACCACACCTTACATTAATTTTCGTGAGAGCCGTTTAAATCAACTCAGGACAAGAAAAATTGCAGCTATTCTCTGGTAAACTCATAACAGCAGCTAGCTTTTTTTAAAACAGAAATCATCCTGCTCTTTTTTTTTTGCGGTGGGGTATGGACGTCGCATCCCGCCAAATCGGTCCAGGGTGACGGAAGAGGCGACGCGCAACCCCATTGACCTACCCTGCAAGCACCTCTTCTTCGCCGTGCGAGCGGGCCACTGGTACCCGATCTTTGTCTTCGGTGGCCCGAAACCATCCTGCTCTGATGAAATAATACTTCTATGACTCCACTTTACGAAAATATAATTAATGCAGACAAATGACACCCAGATTCAAAACAACAACTCGTGGATCGCACAAAGTGTTGTCCTGCATAAGGATCGAACCTATGGCACTGGCACGGAAAGTCTGTATCTTAACCACTACTCCACCTGAACAGTCGTTTGATACTACCAAATGGGCTATTATGATATTATTCCCCCTTTCGTGATAAGTTCTGTCTCCTATTTATTCTATATCTAAGTATTTATTTACTTCAACAAATGCCCTTTGATCACCACTCAAATGAGCACAATATCAGTTTGGATTTCAAATAAGTAATATACCGGACCACAACTTACGTCATTTGGCTTCATAGAAAAAATAATTGGTATAAAAAAATATGGGGTTTAAATAACCTTAGTATTTTGTTACCCGGCAGCGGGATAAGAATACAATTGTCATCACCCCTTACTTGCCCGTGGGAGCCGTAATAATTGACCGAGGGTGTCAAGTACAGCACTATCTCCTTATTTCAGGCGGGGAGGTTTACGTTCAGCAGTAGACGGCGAAAGGCTGAAATTAATGTATGTATTTTGTAGTAGCCCATTTAGTACTGAAATAAAAAATAAAGATGGAAACCATTGTGGCTTAAAATAGTCCCAATGCTGGGAATGTGTGGTGGAATTAGTCCCAAAAAGCAATTATTACTTACCGTTTGGTGGTGGTTATCAAACCTTACTTTTTAACCAATTTTAAAAAGAAAAGAATGTATTGTAGTATCTAAGATGAAGATTCGATCACCTGTGTCCGTAAAATAAAAATAAGCGAAGTTTAGATTCTACTCTTTTCTTTTTCTATTTGTTTGATTATGGCAATCTGCTTTGGCAATATGTACCGTTATTGCCAATAATTTGTAGATTTGATATGGCAATTACTCTTTTTAATTTATCTCTTACACTTAATTTCAAAGTGTTTAATCAAAACAAGTAAATCAAACACAGCAAAGCGATGGCGACGCTACACAAGGTAGTTTTATAAAAAATGCGAATAAAAATACTTATATTGTTGTTTAAAATTCTGTTTCTCTTTTAATCATCATCTCAGCTCAAATATGTCCCACTGTTGGGCTCGAGCCTCCTCCATAACGGAAGGGAAATTGACCTACTATACCACGTTGGTCAGACGTGTTTGTTATAGTGTTTTGCTTCGAGTTTTCCTTCTCTTGCATAGATGTTATGTGTTATATCACTTAGTCGTCAGTCGTCACGGGTATAATAGGGGGTGGGAAATTGTATTCTTACTCCGTCACCACACGGAAAAACTCTCGTTTAATACTAAACGATAATAAATTGTTACAGAAAATTATTAAATACTCCACTCGCATTTTATTAGACGTTCGAGGTCTCTCGGCTGTGGTCCTTTTTGATATCGCTGGCTAAAATTTTCTTATGATCAGTGGACTACCTACTTGAGTTGTGAAAGCATAATAAAAAATTTAATTTAAGTCACTATTAATACTATTAGAATAACAATCTCAACATTAAAATCTCAAATTTCATTACGTATAAGATTATATTATAAAATTTTCATTTTCCCGCTGGGCCTCTAAAAAGTTATTACTTCTTTATACTTCATTTGTCTGGAGACTTTAGGAATGATGATCTATTATAATCAATCTATCACTACGTAGATTTAAACATTACCGTTATAAAATTCTTTGGCAAGTACAAAGGCCATAATAAATTGCCTATTAAAATCATTTCGCGCCATCATAACGCGGCACTTGAAGATAATAACGGCTATCTAGGCAGACAAATGTTGCGTCCGCCCTGCACATAGCTCATAATATTTCAACGCTAGTGAATGCTTCACGGAACGTGATCTATGGCGACAGACGGACAGATAAATTGCTTATAATTTATTGTAGTGGAAGTCGTACCATTCCTAATTATGTGTGACGTGTCTTGACTTCAACTAAGAAAAATAACGTTTTATTAACATTGCAATATTTTTATCTTTATATTTTCTAATGTTCTGTTTAGAATTGCTTTGTCTTGCCTTTTGTTTTCGGTAATATACTTTGCTATGGAACTTAATAAATGTAAATGAAGTCATTTGCTACTCATTTTCCTACTCATTGTCGCTTTATTATCTTCATTGTTCTTCAATGTTGTCTGATGATCACCTTTGCAGCTGTAAACTGTATTCTTACAACTATCCATTGAGTTATTATTATTTTTAAAAATTACTCAATTAAAAATAATATTTTTTGCTTTATTATCTTTTTGAATAGGGAATAATGAGAAATTAATATCGTTAATTTCAAATTATGTTTTTGAATTGTGAATAATGTGAAATTAAAATCGTTAATTTCAAATTATCTTTTTGAATAGGGTATAATGAGAAATCAAAATCGTTAATTTCAAATTAAATATGTATTTACGTATATTTTTTTTTCGCTTTATGCCCTTTATAACAACAAATTTATTATTTATTTCAATAAACATCAGTTTCAAGTATCGTGTTCATTAATTTTCTATGAATGTATGCGAACGTGTCCGCTTTCACACTACATATAGATATAATTTGTGTCATAATTAAACATTCTGACAGTGTATTATGTAAATATTAATTTAAAATTACACATAAAAATATAATGTGCCAGTTTTGCAAGCGTTAGAATTAAAATTTTAAAAAGTAAAATGTGATGCCGTGAGATTCATCATAAGATCTTATCTTTTTTAAAAACTGAAAGTAGCATTTAATGTATGTATAGTACGAATAACAACGAGTAATGCGGTAACATTTTTAACTGTAGTTCATTCAAACTGGACTAAATGAAGGCGATCAGTCACAGCGCACATTATTTAATTACAAAGATATGTGATACATCACGCTTCGCCAAATCATAAAACATTATTTTTAACTTACAAAAAAAAATACAAACACAATTAACAACCCTCACTAATTAATTGCAACAACTTAAATTTAGACAAAATCATTTTAAATTACAATCTATAGATTTGGTACATAAAAATTTCGTTAGTCTAACTATAAAATTAAATACCGCGTGCGCGGTTACAACAAAGCGTTCAGTGCACTAATTATAATGATTACGAGTTAGAGATCACAGCTGTCGCGGCCCCCACGGGGGCATACACTTCCGTCGATGATATGAGCCGACTAGAAATCCGAAGAACACTAAATTATATATACACATACTTCGGTTCCGAATGTCCTTTTGGCATGGGCGTTAACGGTCGGCGCCCCCCTTCTTGTGTCCGTGGAGCGCCGATGATCCTCAAGGATGCAACGGCCGTGGCCCGAATAATGGGTATGGTGGAAAATAAGCTGCCAGAGATGGATGAGGCGGCAAAGGGAAAGGTAGCGGCGGCGATGATACCAAGTGCGATGGCTTGCCATAGGGATGAAAGCGTGGCGTGAGAGGTGACAACGGTGGTGTTGGATACGTACGCTGCAACAACGGGTGGGTAGCGCTCAGCATTGATAAACTTGGACTAGAATCACCGCTCGCCGTATGAGATCTTAAGTGCTGTAATAATTCTTCTGAAGAACTGAATCGTTTGCCGCAGTACGCTGAATCTCCAGCCATCCAACTACAAACGTAAGGCAGTTGAGACGCTGCAGCTAAAGCCGCCAATTGTGCATGAGCATACGCTGCAGCTGCGGGGTGACTTGCAGGTAAAGAAAACGGAGTTTTAGCATGATCACATTGAGCACATCCCGCTGGGCATATGGCAGATTTGAGCAAATGTGAACTTAAAGAACAACCTGTGCAATAGGGATCTCTGCATATTCCCAAATCGCTACCAGGTGCTTTCATTCTTGCGTAGGCGAGATAAGGATTCAAGCCATTCTTTAAGGCGTGATGTTGAGCTGCCATTAAACTACTTGTCATTAGATCCATTGGTAAAGGAAATCCAGTAGGTGGCAGTCCTCCGAGAAAGGCAGAGGAGGTTACAGGTACACTAGGTTTGAAGCTCGAATGTTCTTTGGTGTCTGTGTTTAACGTTAAAGAGGTGGATGTGAATGGTAACTTAGATGCAGATGAATTAATCATTGTTTCAGAAGATTTCACTGGAGCAGGAGAATCGCGGAGTGGACTGGATCTTTCATCCGATTTTTCTGAAGGTGTTTTCCTGTGATTTGGAGGAGAAGTCCTCTGTGATGACGAGCTTTGATTACTTGCGCAGCGTGCTTGCACTGGGGTTGTAGACGCGCTACCCTTTGACGATAGCGGCGTCTTTGCAGAAGCATTGACAGAACCTCTGTCATCCGGCGTTCTAGTCTTTTCTCTCGCTGTGAGGCACGATTCATAAGGCTTGAAGCTTGGCTTGTTATCTGGTATATGCGATTTATCATCGTACTTTTTACTAGCTTTTTCCGCAGCAGAAATCAGTTTGGGGTTGGGTGTATCAGCACCAATAGCGCTGCACGTCTGTGCTAGAAGCGCCAGCGGGCTCTTTTTCGCGTCGAGCTGCAACAAAGAGAGGCAGTTTATGAAATGAAACGTCGGGTCGAGGTTGCGAGTGACGGGCATACAAAGGGACCGCGGGGGTGCAGCGCGGGTGGGCGGGGGTATGCGGGGCAAGGAGGGAGTCCAATCACGCGGCCGACGCGCCATTATCCGCGCGTCTGGCAGCCGTCGGCTCCGCTTGACATTTCACTCGGCTCCCGCATGATGTAATCTCGCAGTGAAAAGGGCAATTTGTGCCGCTGAATTTGCGGCACGCCTGAACTTGTGGCATGTTGTCACGTCTATTGCCGCCACTCAACCGCTATGTGTGTTGGAAATGTATTTTCTGTTTTGTGTTACCTATTTTCCGAAGTTGACTTTAGATTAAACGGTGATGATTTCCTATTAGATTCTAATTTGATAACGAGTAATTATTGTATTTATAACTTTTGTTATAAATATGAAATTATGAAAATAAACTTTTTGGAAAGAACAAAAAATAGTATACCTATTACCGAACGAATTTGGATATCTAACATGTCACTTGTATTTAGCTAAGTAATAGAAAATTTGATGAATAAGACGAGAATTTACTATTGTTTGGATGCCTATGAGGTTACAAGTTTAATACTAAAAAAAAAATTGATGCTAAAAGCAAAATTGATTATAAAGAGCAAATAACTATTTTGAGAGTAGGTATCCTTTTATTATTTATTACTTCTTAACTAAAAATAATATTGACAGAACTAAACTATATATGAATGGCAAAACAATTGAAAATATTTAGTGACTATAATTTATTATTTTATTTAGTGTATGTAACAGTAAGTTTAATCGAAAGTCAGATAAATCCATAAGGAGTGAAATATGATCTTAATCTTACTGTTTTTTGTTTTTCAATTATTTTATTTTATGTAAGATAATAATTAATTTAAATATATTGCTATATAATTCCTAAAATACTAATTACTTAGTAAAAATGAGCGACGTCAAAGTCGTACGAAGTTCGTAAATGAGTTTCACCAAATGACGATAGTTTTATTTAAGTTAATTTAATTATATAAGGATTTTTAGATAGCTTATACATATGTATTGACTCGAAAAAACAAAAGAAAATTTGAACCCATAAATTTGGCAATTATTAATGATTTAATTTTAATTGTTTTTGTTTTCGGAATATGTCTAAATAATAAATAATTATTGTTACATAATATGTTCAAATTGAAAATGTTGTCGATTCTGTTTTCTTGAATTCTCTGAATTGCACTATAACTAAATTTGGTTTTGTTTGCCACAGGAATATTCGATGAAATTACTGAGAATAGTTTAGAAATTGATTAACCTTATGAAATAAAAACTGCTTTTATGAATTTTAAAATTTTCCTATAATTATTGGTATTTCAATGTTTTAGTATACTTTATGTGCATCAGTACCATAAAGCATTCATCATGTTCACAGAGTCCTCCATCTGAACTGATGTTCATTTAAGATTCTTTTTGGGGAATTATAAAAATACAATAAAATATCATTCTTCATTTTTTTTTTTTTGTAATAAAATACAATACCCGGCATTAAGGAAATAAACCCTGTAATGCTGTTTGGGCTTTTATTAATTTAACAGACACAAATTTAACCCAGACTTAGCTCAACCATATGTGGATCTCACTAAGTGTTATAGGAATCGAACTTATGACACTCATGTCAATAAATGTATACCCACTACCTATCCACGTAAATATTAAAACTCATAAAACTAAAAGTATGTAACTAAACTAAGAGCAATTCCGTATAGTAATTATGTGCAACAAAATTTGCAACATTACATATTAACAAGATTGTTAAAACTAGCAGATATAAATATGTTATAGGTAATATGAATAATAAATAAGCAGTTATAACAAATTATCTTTGTGCCTTTGAATTCAATTGACATGAGAATAATTTGCGTCAAACTAACATTCAACTCAACTGTTACTAATTATGTTCTTAATTGTCTATTGTCATAAAATAATTTAATTAAATTCGAAATATATACGGAGCGTTTCCACATATGTATGTTTTATTTTGTTAATATTATGGGAAACAACGCAAACATTTTAGTGATCGTTGTCATTTATTTACGCAAAAGCTTTTGTTATTTTTTAACTATATTAGTTAGCTTTGTTTCTCTATTTTGTAATTTTGAATGTGTTGCGTCAAATCAAACTTTTATCTAATATCTATTTTAAACTTAAAATAATACAATTTGTAAAATTACGTAAAGAAATAATTGAGATATATAGGTAATCATTAAATATGATTTTAGTTTATAAAAGTAACTATAATATAAGTAACAACGTTTTATTATCCAGAAAAATTGACACTAATGTAAAGAAAATTATACCTAACGTGTGCTGGAGGATAAAGATACAGAGTTTGTCATCATCAATCAAACTTACCGTCGTCGGAAGCGGTGACAGGTAATCCGGTCGCAAATACTGATTACTTGACGTGAGCATATTGCTCCACAAACTGATATCTTTTTCCAGCTTAAAAAATATATATGGTACCACAACACAGAACAATAACACTTCACAAAATCCAAGGCTTGGTGTCAGCACATGATACACTTGAGTCACAGGTTGCGCGTGCGTAGACACAAAATAGACGCGTAAACACCACGAAGGACGGCGCTGAACTGAGGCTCGCGGTGTGACGTGCCCCCCTCCTGTCACCTTGTCAGTAGTCGCCTCGCCATTTTTGCATTCTGTGTGCTCTGCGGGAGCTTTGGCGTCTTATCCCCACCGCTGTTTGACACCCCGTTTGTCAGCGGCTTCCTTCTCGCTCGCTCCATGGAATTACTAAAAGCGCTTTCCGCTTTCCGCGAACTCGACGTTTTGATGAAAGGATTATATAAAATATGCATCGCGCATTCAAAGGAGTGGATACGACGACGGAGATGCATAGCGTTGGAAATTGAATAGCTGCGAAGCTGATAAACGACGGCTTAGTAATAATTTAGTTTTAGCGTCGTTTGAATGTAGGCGGGTCTTTGATGCATGCTGTGGGTCAAAAGATGTTTCATTACGAATTATTCATATGATTTATAAATGTCATCTTGTGTTTCAATATTTAATATAGGTATATTATGTAATTTATGGATTACATTGTGTTATATGGATAAACTAGTGTGGAACAGCCAGTGCACTGCAGTAAAAAGATTTGAGTTTGCATCATACGTCTCGCTTGCTAGAACTGCTGTTTGTTTTTAATAATATATACCTAAATGATTATTTTAATTATAAATAGTAACATTTACCGCTTATATTTGTAATAAATTTTCTCTACGTATAGTGTCAACAGATATTCTATCAAGTTAGTAGATTGTAGTACTGAAAGTTATTAAACGCTATTCTAGCATGGGATCCATGCTCCTATATTTCTATAGATATAAAAAAGCTTAGGTAGGTTGATTTACATCTTAAACTGTTATATTTAGTATTCTAATGCCTGTTGTCACCGAATACCTTTAAATTTTAGATGACAATAAAATAAGGGGGGCATAGTCCGGAGCGTGCTCGTTCGCGTCCCCTGCCAGTCTAATTAGACTGCTAATCCGGCTCGAAATGCGTACCGCAATGCGGGTTAGGGCGTCCCCCGGAGGCGATGCGTACCGACCCGCCCCCGTCGGTACGAACTTCGGCAGTTGCGGCGATGGGGGCCGCCACCCATCACGCCTTGCCCAGTCAGGCGAGTCGAGGAGAGCAGAGTGCCGGGTGGGCACGTGGAATGTAAGAGGTTGTGTGGAAGGTAAGTTGCACGAGCTGATATCCGCCATGGCGGACAAACAGCTAGACGTGCTCTGTGTAACAGAGACCAAGCGAAGGGGCAGCGACGCCTGCGATCTTCCTGGTGGCGGGATGGCTCTGTGGTCTGGTGTACCACAGAGCGATCGAGCCAGCATGGGGGTAGGAGTACTGCTGTCCTCTCGCTTGGCCTCAGGTGTGAAGGATTACGGAATGTATGATCCCAGACTTCTTTGGGTCCGTATAAAACTTGGTGTCACCAAGGTATTCATGGTTGTAGCATATGCTCCCGTAGGATCCTCGGTGGCATCAGACCTAGAGAAGTTTTGGGATAATGTTAGGGAAGTTCTGGATATGGCAGAAACCAGTGAACGCGTGATTGTATGCGGAGATTTGAACGGATGGGTGGGGACCAAGCGTCCTGACTATGAGGACGTACTTGGTCCATTTGGTGATAAGAGAGTGAACGACGCAGGTAGGCTCATAGCTGATGTATGCATGGAGAGAAACCTTATTGTGTTAAACACATTTTTCCAACATAAGGACATCCATATGTATACATGGAGAAGGAATGAACAGAAAAGTATAATAGATTTAATTTTGGTAGACAGTCGCCTCCGAAGCAAAATATTGGACGCAAGAGCCTACAGGGGCCCCACAGTCGATACGGACCACTATCTCGTTATTGCGAGATTTAGTGGTCTGTTCAGAAAGTGGAGGCACTGGCGAGAGCGTGTCCACTTCGGAGGGCTTGAAAGAATAAAGGTTGAAAGGTTGCAAGAAGAGTGTGTAAGAGAAAAGTATGCAGAGGGTGTCCGAGAACGGCTGACGATGGCAAGCCAGCCGCAATCGGACATTGAAGAATGCTGGAGAGTATTGAAAGAGAGTATGGTAGATACAGCGAAAGAAGTATGTGGAAGTTCAAAGAAGCATAGAAAAACAAATGGTGATGCATGGTGGGATGCGGAAGTGGCAGCTTCCGTAGAGCAAAAGAAGAAAGCGTGGCTGGACTATGTCTCTTCTTTGAATCTGATTGACAGTATGACTGAACAGAAGAAAGAAATATATCGGCAATGTAAGAATGACACCAAGGCCTTAGTGAAAGAGAAACGTGATAGAGCAAGTATGAGTGCAGAAGATAGGCTGACTAAAAACTTCGAGGGTAACACCAAACTCTTTTGGAGGGAGGTGAAGAAGTCTCGGGGTGGTTGGTCAGCCTTCAGAATGAATAAAATAAGGTCTAAAGGTGGAGACATTCTTACACAAACACAAGACGTGTTAAGCCGATGGAGTGAATATTTTGGCGATATGTATGCGGATGCTACGGTTGGCGCCGGTGTTGGATGTGGTTTAGTAGATCAACATTCGACAACGGCGTCCTCCGGTGGCATCAGTATGGATGAAATTGAATGGGCGATAAGAAGTTTGAAAAATGGTAAGGCAGCGGGCATTGATATGGTGTCTGCCGAGATGATCAAGCTTGGTGGCTCTTGTGTCTGGGAGGCGTTCCTGTTGCTCCTAAATTTATGTTGGAGCTCGGGAATGGTTCCCAGGGACTGGAATAGCGCAGTCATCGTGCCTTTGTATAAAAACAAGGGTTCACGTTATGACTGCGCAAATTACAGAGCCATAAGCTTGACCAGTTTGGCAGCAAAAGTGTATGATAAAATTATTGAAAGGAGAATGAGGATGTTGTCCGATGGTTTACTGTGTGAGACACAAGGAGGTTTCAGGAGTGGAAGGGGATGCATGGATCAAGTGTTCTCTCTGCGCAACATTGTGGAGAAGCATCTGGCTCTAGGTCAGAGCGTTTTCTGCAGTTTTGTGGATCTGGAGAGAGCATTTGACACGGTTGTACGAAAGGAACTTTGGGACATTTTACCGGAGTATGGTATTAGCGGTAAACTGCTACAGGCTGTGCAGTCCAGTTATATGGGCTGTAGAGCCTGTGTGCGGCTGGATGATGGAATGTCGCCTTGGTTTGACGTCAATATCGGCGTTAAGCAGGGGTGCGTTCTGTCAGCCAGGCTGTTTATCATATATCTGGATAAATGTCTCCAAAGGTTGAACGATATGAATGTGGGAGTCCAGATGGGCGACTCAGTGGTCACTGCTCTGCTTTATGCAGATGATGCAGTCCTGCTGGCACAGTCAGCGACTGACCTGCAGACCCTAGTCGACACAATGACAGAAGATTGTAAGAAAAGGGGTCTACGTGTGAATGTGAGCAAAACCAAAATAATGGTCTTTGAAAGAGATAAAACCAGAACAGATGTAAGAGTAACAATAGGTAATGATGTACTAGAGCAAGTGGATGAATTTGTATATCTTGGATGTGGATTTAGCCGAGATGGAAGGTACACCACTGATATAGAGCGAAGAGTGAATGCGGGAAATAGAGTGAACGGAGCGTTGGGGCAACATCTCGGCAGCCACCACCTCAGCCAGAAGGCACGTGTAGCAATACATAACGCAGTGCTTGTCCCAACATTACTGTATGGAAGCGAGAGTTGGGTATGCAAAAAAGAGTACGATAGTAAAATTAATGCGGTCGAAATGCGATCTCTGCGGAAAATCTGTAGAGTTAGGCTGACCGACCGCATTCGTAACGACGACGTAAGAGAGCGAGTAGGTATGAAAGAGAGTATTGGTGTAAAGATGCGAAAGGGAATGCTCCTATGGTTCGGACATGTGGAAAGAATGCCGAACGAACGCCTGGTTAAGAAGATATACAATGCGAAAGTGGAAGGATGTAGGTACCGAGGGAGACCGAGACTAACCTACCTAGACCAGATCGGTCATGTACTGAAGGAAGGTGGAGTCAAGAGTCTCCGAAACCGGCGAGCGTGTATGAAGAGAATTATGAATGTTGAGGAAGCGAGTGAAGTACGCAGAGATAGAGTTCTCTGGCACTCTGTTCTCTCTGCCTACCCTGCAAGGGATATGGCGTGATGATATGTATGTATGTATGTACAATAAAATGACATGTAGGTAACATGATTTAATTTATTTTTTTGATGTTAATTTACATTCAATAAAATTAAAAGTTTCCGTGTGGTGACGGAGTAAGAATACTATTCACCACCCCATATCTTACCCGAGGGTGATCATTCGAGACGACTCCAATTACGGAGGAGGCCCGAGCCCAACAGTGGGACATTTATGAGCTGTGATGATGATAATGAAAATTAAAATTTTAAGGTAATACCTAAAACAACATATTTGATGCAAGACTGAATTTATATGCTATTTATGTCGTTTAGCTGTTCCCTAAAATCTAGGGGACGTGATGAAAACTAGTCATGCATCATTTGTAGGTTTAAACTTTTGTTCTTGAGAACACATACATAGATAGAACACGACACTTTTCATCCTTAGTCTCTTGTAATAGGAGGCTTCAATGTCCTTTTGGCATGGAAGAACAAAACAGAGAAAGAATACAATTGATACGATATAATGGTTCATCCCTTCCTTCCCATATAATAACACTATTAAAGAAGGCAAACTCGAAATAAAAACCTATCCATCTGACCAGCGTGGTATAGTAGGTTATAGTTCTCCTATTATAGAGTACGCCTGAAAAAGTTGATGATCATGAATAGGAGGTAAACCTAAAATAGTTATTTACCATGTTAATCATAGTTCTCATCATCATCTCAGCTCGATGTCCAAGTGCTAGACTCGAATCTCCTCCACAATAGAAGGGAAATTAGTCTATTACTTATACTACGTTGATGACGTGTAATAGGGGTTTGATTTCGATTTTACCTTCTCTTGTATATATTTTATCTGCATGCTATAAATACATTAGTAGACTTTTACCAATGCTGAGAGAGCCGGAAGCCCAACTGGGTGGGTACGGGGTTTGTAATGGAAGGCAGAGGCCTTTTCTTTTTTTTTTTCTTCGCAAGGTGGGACCATGGATGTGGTCGCGCCCCGGCAAATCGGCCCGGGGCGACGGAAGAGGCGGCAAGCAACCCCATGGACCCACCCTGCAAACACCTCTCTTCGCCGTGCGAGCGGGCCACCGGTACCCGATCTTTGTCTTCGGTGGCCGGCCCGGCGGTATACCCTTGCGGGTTCCTCTCTTGTCGATGCCTCGACAGCTTTCGTCGCCATCGGGACATCGCCCTCACGCGGTGGCCTCACGTCGGGTGATCGGACAATTCTCCGGTCCGATCACCCGAAGCCTTGGTTAGGGCGGCATCAGGCGCAGATATTCGCGCCTGCGCCGCCCCTGCCGCCGGCGGCGGCCCGGGTCGCGGGAATCCTCCCGGACTCGTTTCGCCACCTCCTTCTGCGAGATGACAGGATGACACTCAACGATCACCCACCCGCGGTCGTCCATCATAGGGGACCACCACGCCATGGATTTGGCGTTGAAGTCCCCCAGAACCAGGACGAGGCCCAGTGCCAGTCGCCGTATCGAGGCCTCCAAGGTGGTGAGGGAGGCCCCGAAATCGCCAACCCGGACGGTGTCCGGTTAAAGTTAATGGGACACCCGGTTTTCGAGGCAATGGCCTCCCGGATATCTTCCACCGTCACAGAGTCGTCTAGACCCGCAATGCGCATTTCGGCGCACTCGACGGGCCTGGCGATCTTGATGCCACCCTCCTCGGCGAATAAACCTCGCAGCTTCTCCGTTACGCTGTCGGCCGTCTTGGCGCTCTCGGCCCCAGGGAACTCGAGGATTCGAGCCCCTGTCCGGGCCTTGCGGGTCCTGGCTTCGACGCCTCGAATATCGGAGACGTCTAGCTCCCGCCGGGCCGTCCTCAAGACGGCCTCGTAGCTGAGGCCCTTCTCGGCCGCCTCAGGCAGCACAGTGATCACCACTGCGACTGTCTTCGGCGGCTTGAGGAAGCCTGCCCCCTGCTCTTCCTGGGCGACTTCCGCTTCACTTTTTGGGCCTCCACGATTTGTGCCGGGCCCTCGGCGGACGCCTCAAGTCCTCAGGACGAGGCGTCGTTGTCAGTTGTTCTTTGGCTTGATAAGACCATGGTGTAAGAATCACAGGGATTCCCATCGGTGAAGGCAGCGGCCTAGCTATATCCTTGGTATAGGAAAGATCCATGGGTAACAGTGACACTTACCATCAGGTGTGCTGCTTGCTCGTTTGCCACCATAAGCATTAAAAAAAAAGCTGTGGTGAATTGTATTCTTACTCAGAACTTACTCACCGCATGAAATATCATAGTTTTAAATTATTGAAAAATACTGTGCTCGATCTAATCTTCGAATTTAGGACTTTACGATCAGGCATATGATTATATCGTTGGACCAACAAGATAATCAAAAAATATTTTATTTAAAAGATCCAAACATTTTTAAAAACTACCCTACACTAAAGAAATTATCCTTGTATTGCGGGGGACATTGCAAATATACAATTAACGCAAACAAATTACACTCAGAACAACAGTTTATAGGTTGCTGAAAGTATTGTCCTGCGTAGGAATCGAACGCACGGCACTGGCACGGAATATCGGTATCTTAACCACTGTGTTATCTGTGCAGTCAACTAATATATAAATATTAATTTTACAACCCAGTGGGTAGGATATTGAAATTTTTAAAACCATAATATAATGATCAGGTAAAAATTGTAATTTTTATATTGAACCCCTTAGTTTATAGGTGGGGGACCACCCACTGGGTTTACAATTGTAAAAATGCACTCTCATTGTTGTGTTTTCATAAACAAACCTCTTAGTCATAGCAATTTTTAAAATCTTTGTAAGCCCTTTTGTGTTTTAATAATAGTGTTGTAAAAATATACTTTTACTTATTTCTGACTAGTGATTACCTACAATGTTACTTATCCTTAATAACTTAGAATAAGAACTTAGAATAAAGGTAATTGTATTATGAATAGAATAGTAAAAAGTTGTAAAAAAATTAATACATAAAATACATAGATTATTTTTTTGCAAATTAAAAATTACTTTAGAAATAAGATACTATTAATAGTGATAGGACCACGCTGTGGACAGTTCCCTGTCTACAGCTGCGGGGCGGTCCGTCCGGGGTAGTATTTCACTCTCGCAGAAGACCGACGTCTGATTAATGGCAATGTGCTATTGCGCATTAGGGATATTTGATAGTAACTGCTGTTCTTAGCGAACTGTTTAACTATATTGTTAAAGAATTAGAGTACATAATACATTCCGAATAAAATTGCAATTTGCCGTGTAGTGATGATTCACTAATCTTTTTCATACCCGTGGATATTGTAAAAGCATGAAAGACTGAGGAATATGATATGCAAAAGAGGTTTTTCTACTCTTACATGAATGCTTTATTTAAGAGAAGTAGACATGGATAAACATGTTTATGCCAATCCATCTTAGCGGCATATAGCATATCAATTTCCCTCCTATATTGCAGGAGGAACGAGCCCAGCAGTAGGATTTATATGAGCTAAGAAAAAGAAGAAGAAAATACATACATACATATCATCACACCATATCCCTTGCAGGGTAGGCAGAGAGAACAGAGTGCCAGAGAACTCTATCCTTGCATACTTCACTCGCTTCCTCAACATTCGTAATTCCCTTCATACACGCTCGCCGGTTTCGGAGACTCTTGACTCCACCTTCCTTCAGTATTTGACCAATCTGGTCTAGGTAGGTTAGTCGCGATCGCCCCCGATTCCTCCTATCTGACTTGGAGGATAACATTATCATCAATAGAACTGGGTAAGATATTAACTCATTAATAATAGCCTTTTGAGCCGCGTATAATGGTGGGACAATTGCCCTCCTATTGTGGAGAGAACTCGAACCCAGCAGTTGGATGTATATGTGCTGAGATGGTGATAATATTGGCCCCGCTATTGGCCCCAACATTCTCCCCAATATATAATACATACTTCAATTCTGACTAACAGGACCTGTTGTGTCTCTGTGAGGTTTACCGCTTATTTATATATCAGGTTTCTCAGAGATCGTGAACTCTTAAGGGTTATCTTTGGCAAGAGAAGACCCGGCTATAGAAATTTAAGTGATACTTTATATGTTAAGTGTGGTAATTTCGCATATATGATAGATAAGTGGAGTGTATTTAAGTATGCTTGTTAATTCGATTTATGTGATGTTATTCGAATATGTTTAATAGTACAAGTTTATATCATCGTCACCATCATCATCATCATCAATCACTTTGGGTCAATACAATATGTAGATACACCTCTTTCTACATATTGTAAAAGTTATTGGCAATAGTTTTATGATCGGCCGCCTGTCTAACATCAACCCTTCTTGGCAGTATATATTAACTGTTGGCATCAGGTGGAGTTCACCCAGGTTGAAGCCCTTAGTCGTCTTTTACGACATCCACGAGCGAAGTAAGGGTTAACAGTATTCGAAGCTTAATAAATAGAATAGCAACAATACAATTTCACATAAATATATGTCTAGCTGGGCTTGAGTCTCCTACTCAATAGGAGAGCAATTGACCTGTTAAACCACACTAATCATACTGATTGGTTCAGGGCTTTACTTCATGTTTTCCTTCCTTGCATATATCATCATCATCATCATCACAGCCCATAAACGTCTGGCTCGGGCCTCCTCCATAATGGGAGGGAAATTTAACCTACTATACCGCGCTGGTCAGACGTGTTGGCATAGGGTTTTGTTTCGAGTTTTCACTCTCTCGCATAGATGTTATATCCATTTTATATCCCTTAGTCGTCTCGTACGATCACCCACGGGTAAAACATAGGGTGGTGAATAGTATTCTTACTCCGTCACCACACTGAAAGAATATTATATCCCTTATTATTATACCTGAATATTATATCCATTAGTTGTCATTTACGAAAACACGGACGGAAAAACGAAAAAAAAAGGATAGTGAAATGTATTCTTACTCAGTCATCACACGGATAAAACTTATTATAATTCTTTTCACAAAGACACATCTTTATCCTTTATCCTACACACTTTAATCCCGTTTAAAGTGTACGTATGCTAATTGTAGTTAAATAATCGTTGTTATCTGACTTTCAGTGTGTCAGGATTAGCGTCAGACGGGTCGCGAACTGAACGCGATGCCAAAAGTAAGGCGCTCGAGATTAACTTAAAGAATATGTAATGTATTCAAACTGTTATGTTACTGCTTTAATCCTAGATTTCATGTATAACTAAGAGGATGGCGAGTAAATATGTCTTTGAATAACTTAATTTATAATTATTTTCAATCTTAACTTATCGTTTTTGTTTATTAATGGCAATATTTATTTGATGATGATACTTGGATGATACTTTCATGATATGATACTTTCATACATTTAAATGATACTTTCATGTACAGAAGAAAGGTGGAGTCAAGAGTCTCCGAAACCGGCGTGCGTGTATGAAGAGAATTATGAATGTTGAGGAAGCGAGTGAAGTATGCAAGGATAGAGGTCTCTGGCACTCTGTTCTCTCTGCCTACCCTGCAAAGGACATGGCGTGTTGGTATGTATGTACTTTTTTGATTATACAAGACTTATAACTCAGCATTACAGGACAGGAATAACTCGGCATTTTGGCATCATCATCAACTTAATCTTATCCCAATTTATTTAGGATCGACGCAATATATATATATATATATATATATATATATATATATATATATATATATATATATATACCTAAATCCCAGGGGGCAACAACATCTACAAGTAGAAGGGTTTCACTAATAACAAGACCACCAGCGCCAAGAAGAAACCCCAAAAAGACATGTAGTCACTTAACATCTACGACACATGAATTGCGCTCTTAAAGCTTTAACCAACTGTAATAAAGTCACTTCAAGAAAATTAATTTTATAAACAAACCACCATAACAATTAAATTAAACATAAAAAGAGCACGGACAAAAAGTCTGTGGAATAGATTAATATAAAAAAAAAACTTAAACAATATTGAAATTATTCGATTGATTTTTGATTTAAAATTACATAATTTAATTCATCATCATCAACTTGTTCTTATCCAAATTTATTTAGGGTAGACGCAATATGTCTTCTCCTTCCATACAACCCTATCAGACGTCATCTCTGTGGTCACTCCCTGTCTATCCATGTCATGTTACACGTAGTCCATCCATCTTTTCTTTGGTCTTCATTTACCCCTAAAGTCTTTAATATTCAAAACTTTCCTCACAATATTACTTTCATCCCGTCTCATCACATGTCCATACCATGTCAACCTTTCACTCCTTAATTTTTCCGTCACTGGCGCAACTTTCAAACTGCCTCTTATAATTATGTTCATTTCTTTTTGGCAGTGCTCTTGTATTATATTAAATTCTTAGTGTTTCGAGTGAATTTTATTATTAATATTTTTTATTGCTTTTGGTGCCAAGCGAGCTAGCACTACACCTGATGGACCTTTGATGTAATGGGTATGTTTCCTTAGTTGGCTTTTACGATTTAGATGGGAAAGTAACGACAGATTGTATCTTAATTAGTCTCGCATAGTAGCAGACTTATATGAAAAAGATGAGAAAGAAAAGGGAAATAACAAGAGACATTAGACTGCTGGATATAAAGTTACAAAACAACACATTACAAAGACCGCAATGGCAATTTAAAATACAGAAGTAATTCACAGACAACACGCTCTAACAAATAACAAGCTTTATATTTGATCGTTAAGCAAATACAGCGATGCAACAGTCGCGACAGACAACCACTTAGTGGCCGAGTTGCTTCAAGCGCTTTATTATAGAGTTTAGAACGAATAGATTGAGCATTATAATTTTTTTTGTTTGTTTTATCACTTTTTTTTTACAGATATGACCATTACGTAAGCAAGGTTTTCGTTTAGCGGGGATTTTAAAAATATAGTATTAATGGACATAAATAACAGCTAGACTTTTCTTCTGAAACAATCAACTTCACGAAGGCGTAGTGATTAAAATATAGACCTACCATGCCGGTGTCATGAGTTCGATTGCGTTTCAGGATAATATTTTGTGCAATCCACAAATTGATGTTCTGAGTCTGGGTGTAATCTGTATTCCTGAATTATATGTTTTTAGCGTGTGGTGACGGAGTATGAAATCAATTCAACATTCCCTCTCTCGCCTGTGGGTATCGTAAAAGACGACTAACATCTGTTGCACAAACATGAGAAAGAAAATCCGACATAAAATCCCATACTAATTCGTCTGACCAGCGTGTTATTGTAGGACAATTACCCTTCATTGTGAAGGAGGTTCGGCTCGATCTCAGCAATAAGACGTTCATGAGCTATGAATATTGATTTTCTGTTCTATTTAAAATTTTATTAAACAACTTAGCAAAAATAAAAAATAATGTTTGTGTAATTTAATTTGGCTTAGATGCTGTCTGAAATGTAAAGGTGGTTAGTTGAATTGGGCATAAGAGAAAAATATGAGTTATTATTTTTATATTAAAATATAGATGCATAATAACATTCGAAGTTTGTTTAGTAGAAAAATATTTTTATCAAAAATTTAAGAGCAAAAGCGTTCAACATTTTTTTCCAATGAAAAAAAAATATTAAAAATGTCTTAGACTGTTCTGAACAATTCTTTGGTCTGGTTTTAGTAAAAGATCTGAAAGCGACTATGTGACTTCCGTTGCCGCGAGTGCCTTGCACGAACAAGATGTTTTCTTTCAAACTATCACATACAACATGTTACTGTTAAAATTTTATTTAAGAGTAATCCGATTTTAACTACGTTGTTACTCAGTTATCTATTTAAATTTACCAGTTGGAACTCTCTTGCATTCAATTACCGGATTACTCTTTTTTTTTTGCAAGGTGGACCATGGATGCGGTCGCGCTCCGACAAATCGGTCCGGGGTGACAGAAGAGGCGGTGCGCAACCCCATGGACCCACCCTGCAAACACCTCTCTTCGCCGTGCGAGCGGGCCACCGGTACCCGATCTTTGTCTTCGGTGGCCCGCCCGGCGGTTTATCGTCGCGGGTTCCTCTCGTGTCGCCCTCACGCGGTGGCCTCACGTCGGGTGACCGGACAATTAATTACCAGATTACCCCAAGCTTTTGAAACTATGTGTATTTAATATATCATCATCTCAGCCTACATATCCAATCAAATCAAATCAATTCATTTATTTTGTATAAGCCCCATAGGGGCACTTACATATAGTCAATTTTACATTGTTTTTTAAATTAAATTTAATTATTCTACCATCGGATCGGAAAACAGCCACATACTGAGAAGATCCGGCAAAAAACTCAGTGGGCTCGTCATTTTTTTTTATTATATTTTTTCACGAAAGAGATTGGTTACATGTTTAATTTATGTTAGCTCCAGTTATATGCCCTTCGAGTAAAGATTCATTTTTTTAAATTTTGTATATAATACAAAATTAAACTAAGAATATTTATAAAACAAAAAAGAAACAAAAATGGCTGGACCAGATCCCACGGGTTAACTATTAGAGCAGCCATCACGCCCCTCAACCACATTGGAGGGAAGGGAGAGACCCGCTCCACGTAGCTACCGCAAGCAGAGAACTTTTCAGTGAGCATGACCACACCATAATCTATAAATTTGAAACAGATAGCTTGGATAAATAAATACATAACTCGTTAGGCAAAACACGCTTCACTGTACAATTAAGACAATACAAATAATACAAGAGTATCAGACGACAGTGCGGATCAGCGTCAGAACGCTGTAAGAGATAAAGATTAAATGGGCAATTGCTGAGAGAGGAGCTGCTCATAACCATTCCGTATTATCATTTAGATAATCCACATATATACTCGGGCCTCCTCCATAATGGGAAGGAAATTGACCTACTATACCACGCTGGTCAGACGTGTTGGTATAGGGTTTTATTTCGAGTTTTCCTTCTCTTGCACAGCAGCCATATGCATATTATGTCCCTTAATCATCTTTTACGATATCCACGGGTAAGATAAGGGGCAGTGAATTGTATTTTTACTCTGTGACCACATGGACAAAAATTATATACAATTTTTTATATAAAATAAAATCCGTGTGGAATTTAATATATACAGACTTATTATTTTTTTTTTACAAAGTACCCTGCACTAAAGAAATAATCCTTGTATTGCGAGGTACTTTACAAACATACTTTACAAACATTATAAAAGTGCTAGGACCACGCTGTTGACAGTTTCCTGTCTACAGCCGCGGGCTGGTCCGTCCGGGGTAGTACCACACTCTCGCAGAAGATCGACGTCTGAGTAATGGCAATTTGCTATTGCGCTTCGTTTGGTGAGCGAAAGAGCCGGAAGCTCAACTGGGGTGGGATTGGGTTTTGTATTGGTAGGCAGCGGCCTAGCTATACCCTTGGTATTGCAAAGGTCCATGGGCGGCAGTGACATGTACCATCAGGTGTGCTGTCAACTCGCTTGCCACCATAAGCAATTAAAAAAAAACATAATTATCGGACACAAACTACACTCAGACTCAGAACAACATATTGTGGTTCGCATGGTGTAACTCGTACGCATATTTATCCAGTTTCTTGCCCGGCATTAGGGCCTCAATAGACTGTAGATAAATTATCTTCAAACACTATATCGAGTAAATCAATAACTAAAAGTAAATCTAGATAAAAACATTTTATCCTAAAATAGTTTATGGCCCGTAACATTCATATTGTCGTTGCAATATAAGATGTTGTACGACTTCTGTAGCTGAAGGAAAAAGTCAATAAGTCAACTTACAAATATAAAACTTTGCGACAGATTTTTGTTATGAACACAGTTATGGCGGTAGATTTCTAGTTTCAACTAGCTTGTATATATATGTATAAGAAGATAATTGTTTTTAAGTTTTTATTGTATTATTTGAGGAAAGAGACATTCAATTATACCGAAGGAGTGACAGAAGAAAACATTCAACTATAGATCCATATTAAATTTCAATAGTGGTTAAAATTATTTGAGCTGTGTGGTAGCGGCTTCCAATACTACCAACCCTTACTTTGCTCGTGGTTGTCGTAAAAGACGACTAAGAGCTTTATAACGACCTGGGCCAACTCCATCTGATGCAGTTTGGTTAACAATTACATTCGCAAGGAGGGTTGATGTTTGACAGGGGATCGGTCATAAAACTATTGCCAATAACTTCTACAATATGTACTATGAATGAAGAGTACATATAGTGAAACTATAACTATTCCAAGTAATTGGGATAAGAGTAGGGGAATGATGATGTTTCGTCTCATCATCATCTCAGCTCATATATGTTCCACTGTTAGGCTCGAGCCTCCTCCATAATGGGAGGGTAATCGACCTACCATACCGCGCTGGTCAGACATGTTGGTATTTTTTTATTTTTTTAGCGGCGGGCTACGGTACGGTCATGCCTCGAGACGTGTTGGTATAGGGTTGATTGGGTTGTTGTTTCGAGTTTTCCTTCTCTCGCATAGACTAAGAACCTTAAAATGACCTGGGCCAACGCCATCTGATGCCGTTTGGTCAACAATTACATTCCCAAGGAGGGTTGACGTCTGGCAGGCGGCTGGTCATAAAACTATTGCCAATAACTTTTACAATATGTACTATGAAAGAAGAGTACATATTGTATCGACCACAAGTAATTGGGATAAGAGAGAGAGAGTAGAATGATAATGATGATGATGTAATGCGATACATAATAACTGCTAAAGTGTAGTGAATATGTTATAAAAGTGGTTTTCAAATGTTTTCGTCATCCACCGAATTTCTTAGAAGATAGCATTAATAGTGTGACCATAGTATGTTCTGTTGAAGGCGACCATTTGACTGATGGACAATAACTAATATGAAGAAACTAAAAGTATAAATTGTAGCAGCATTCCCTGATAAGTTATAACACTAACTACGAATGCCAACCCACTTGCAAAATGTCAGAATAATGGCGTTATTATTATAGGAAAAATAGCTCAAATTTTTCTTATAATATTTATCCACTTTATAGGAAAAATAGTTCAAATTTTTCTTATAATATTTATCCCCTTTATAGGAAAAATAGCTCAAATTTTTCTTATAATATTTATCCACTTTATAGGAAAAATAGTTCAAATTTTTCTTATAATATTTATCCCCTTTATAGGAAAAATAGCTCAAATTTTCCTTCACACATGGTGTACCGACCTTCCGAAGAACATGGGTCAGATTCTCACGCTGAACAATGTATTTGTCTGTATAATGTAAGTGTACTCTACGTCTGTGGATTACATCGTGATAAAATTCTTTCCGATGTAATTAATTTAATTTTTATTGTAATGTAGAATTTTTTTATATATAATATGTATTTTTTCTATTTAAATTCTTACAGAGTTAGTTAATATAATTTTAATCGCACTGATCAGACGTGATAGTCATCATCATCATCACAGTCCATATAAGTCCCACTGTTGGGCTCGGGCCTCCTCCGCAATGAGAGGGAAATTAACCTACTATACCGCGCTGTTCAGACGTGTTGATATTGGTTTTTGTTTCGAGTTTTCCTTCTTTTGTATGGATGTTATATGCATTTTATATCCCTCAGTCGTCTCCTACGATCACCCACGGGTATAATAGGGGGGTGGTGAATTGCATTCTTACACCGTCACCACACGGATAAACGTGATCGTATAGGATTTTAATTCGAGTTATCCTTCTCTAAGTTAATAGATACATAGAAGGAAAAATTAAAACACTCACATTTTCATGTTAGATTGTTAACAACAATAAATTAATAGAAAGCAAATTTCTGCTGTCCACTGAACGCTTTCATATATGTATGCATATCGCAGATCTTATTGAGTGGTTTAGTGCAGGTTAGAACAAACTTACGCTGGTCATCCGTGATTTTTTTTATGAGAAATATTGGATTTCATTACATACTATAGTTATTATCAAAATTACTTTATCATTTCTCACTACAAACCGACCGGCTAACTACATATCTACCCACCCCCTCAAGACACAGTATGTTTACATTAGCACAGCTCCTGCTATGATGGATGGCAGTGATTTATAGGTGCCGGCCCGTCGGGCGGGCTCTATTTATGCACTTATTGTGAGCGAAAGCGATCATAATTCATAATGATATAGCTATAAGTTACAGACGATAGCGATTAAAAAAATAAGACTGTAAACAAATACAAAAAGCATAGATGTTATGCTATTAATGTACTGTGCCGAATACTGCGAGCTCTATTTCCAGACAATATAATATTTTGTTCGATCCATAAATTTAAGTATTTCGTGTCAGTTAATTGCATGTTTGTAAAATCCCACGTAATACAAAGATTCATTTTTTTAGTGCGGTGTGTTATTTTAAAGATTAAAAAAAATGTTTAGAAAACCACACCCCAGTAAGATCTAAATTCTTGTATAAGGAGGGACTTTTCAAACCTATAAAAATTACAACTAGTGTGCTACTACGCCGGATGAGCTGATTATTTATGACTGTAGATAGAAAACTTTCAACAACCATGGCACTACCACCACAAAAAGTGGAAGTTTACATTAAAAAAAAACACACGGAACGGACAGAGTAAAAACAAGTAGAATTGCCGTAATGAGCGTCATATCCAGCAGAAGATGTTAATCGCTATATGGATAACTAGCAAAACACATTCAACTGAATATCTATTTGTGGTAGGCTAAAGCATCTTAAAACTTTTCTTTTACTGAAACACATCCTGCTCACATTTGTTCCTTAGAACAATTGTACAAGTATTTATTTCACATAGGTATTTTACAAATCGTAAATATACGCTTATAACACAACCCCTTAAAACCCAAACTCATAACAATTCTTTTGTGGATTGCACAAAACAGTCTTGCGTTAAATCATAAGACTTATTAGGAGAAGTCAGGACTGAGATTATTCCACTCGAACGCACACTGCAATCGAATTAATTCGCTCTAGCTTATTAGTTGAACCATTCCAATAAGAACGTACCGAAGCTCATTAGGCAGAAGATAATCAATCATAAAGAATTAACGGTTCGGCCGTTGTTGATCGACGTCACTGCTGTCCGCTTGCGTAATGATCATGACGTATGGTTTATTTCTGTGACGTCATACTGAAGGTGCCGATGATGGATTGAGGGTAATCGCTTTGATGGTGTGAGGACGATCATACTTCAAGATTGTTTTTCGGCAAACGTAAATCTGGTTGTGATTTAGTTTCACTTCATTTTCACAATCAAAATCCTATGCTAATACGTCTTACCAATTCAATTTCTCTTACCGTGTGGAGGAGCCTTGAACCCAATAGTGGCACGTATATTGTCTGAGTATAAGAGAAAATACCCCATCGAGAGAACTTTTTATAGTTTCCAGTTTTGTTTTCTTAACAGTGTTATTTATCTTACATTTTAGGCACATTTAAATAAGTCTCGATTTCAGTCAGATTATATCCGTGTGGTGACAGAGTAAGAATACAATTCACCACCCTCTATCTTACCCGTAGGTGATCGTAAGAGATGACTAAGGGATATAAAACGCATATAACATCAATGCAAGAGAAGGAAAGCTCGAAACAAAACCCTATACCAACACGTCTGACCAGCATGGTATAGTAGGTTAATTTCCCTTCTATTACGGAGGAGGCCTGAGTCCAACAATGGAACATATATAGACTGTGATGATGATGATGATAAAATCAGTCTGAATTGCAGACAAAGTGTAAATTTCTATCTTCCATCGGAACCAATTAAGACTACACTATATTTTATCTACTGGAATAACACAAGAGAAGCCTCCTCTTGTGTTATTCGCAAGGAACTGTAACACAAATAAGGCAATCACTTCGTATTATCATGTTGAAACAGCTAATAAGCAATTAGGCTGTCCGCACACGGTCCATCGTGTGATATTAAACGCGACCCCAGTTTGTAATGAAAGAAAGAATGGTGTTATTTGTACAGAATTGTGGATCTTGCGACTAACGCGTGTGTCAAATTGCCGTGCTTAGTTGGTATTACGTGTCGTTATAGATAATAGTTTCTTTTGTAAATCTTTATAGGAATATGTTTTTATTAATATAGTCTACAAAGACTATATTCTAGATTACTTTCTGTGTGGTGATGGAGAAAAATACAATTCATCGTCCTCTTTCTTGCCAAGAGTCGTAAAAGGCGACTAAATAGATTACAATACGCAAATAAAGTTTATGAAAAAGATTTGAAACTCGAAATAATACCTTATCCTAATTCGTTTAACTAATATGGTATAATAGGAAATTGTCTCTGACATTTTGGAGGAGGCTCGAATCCAGCAGCGGGCTTTATAATTATACTATACTGGTTATACGGATCGGCGTAGGATTCTATTCGAGTTTTCCTTCTCTTACGTAGTTATTACGTGCAATATCCCTTAGTAGTTATTTACAATAATAACGGCTATAAAGACATGGTGAATTGTATTTTTTACATCATCAGAATCGTAAACTACTTCATACTTCTATATATGATAATGTGTAATAATTACTATTTGGGTGAACTGTTTCTTAGATACTGATAAAAAATTTAGATATTTATTTTTGTAGAGTTGTTTCGTAACTTTGTATACACTACCCAGCTGTAGAGGATAAGACAAAACAATCTATTCGTTGATGGTGGTGGTACTACACCGCTGACAGTTATCTGTCTACAACCGCGAGCCGGTCTATCGCGGGTAGTACCACACTCACGCAAAAGATCGACGTTTGAACTATGGCAAAGCGTTGTTGTGCTTCGTTAAGTGAGCGAGAGAGCCGTAAGCCCAACTTGATGGATTTGGGATTCATACTGGTACGCAGCAGTCTAGCTATACCCAAGGTTTAAACACATCATCTCAACAACACTTACCATCAGGTGTGTTGCATGCCCGTTTGCGACCAAAAGCAATAAAAAAAAAGGAAACAAAATAGTCGAATTCCTGAAAAAGAAAACTAAATTTCAAACGTTTTATAAAAATAATATAATGGGGGCATAAACAGAGTCTATATATTAATAATAATGACCGAAGTGCTGTAAAAAATGTGCTCAAATATTATGTTCGCACGGTTGGTATAAAACCAAGTACCTCAATATATTAATTTTATTAGTCATGAATAAAAAAAAATGATTTAGTGTGGCCAATTATTAAGTTTGGTAATTATTGCTTTAACTATATGTGGATAAGGAACGAAAAACACGCTATCGAATATACCCGAACAGAAAAAAATAAACTAATATTTGTAGCACAGTAATAAAATATTTACGATTACTTGGCAGTTTTAAGTGGAATAAAATATTACGGTAGTTTCAACATCAATAATAATGCTTAGAAATAACAAGGGAAAACTAAATAAGTTCAGCAAAAATATATAGTTATGGAAAATACCATACTATAAATTTATCGAGGGTGTAGCTTTTAAAGTGAAACTTGGAGTAGGGGTAAAGTGAAACCGTGTGAGGGCGACGCCTCGACGGCGAAAGCTGTCGGGGCGTCGACGAGAGAGGAACCCGAGAGGGCATACCGCCGGGCGGGCCACCGAAGACAAAGATCGGGTACCGGTGGCCCGCTCGTACGGCGAAGAAGAGGTACTTGCAGGGTGGGTTAATGGGGTTGCGCGCCGCCTCTTCCGTCACCCCGAACCGATTTGGCGGGGAGCGACGTCCATAGCCAACCGCAAAAAAAAAGGTGTAAAGTGAAAGGCGCTTGACAGAGCAGCCGAGGGCAATATGGCGGCGCCTATGGTTCGCATCAGCTGACCGTGTAGTGTATAGACTATTACTCATTTGTGCCACTGCTCCACGCTATTTGTTTGTTTTTAATATATATATATCATCTAAATAATTATATATATATTATGTATATCGTACTCTAAAACACAGAGTTAAATTAAAATATGTCTCCAACTAAGGAGACCTAGTTTTCGTTTCCCATAATCAGGCCCATTTTCCAAGTATAAAATTAAGATTGATGATGCGATTTTAAAAACCTAAATCGAATATATTTCCAAAATTTTTTAGTTAAATGTCTACAATGCGAAAAAAGATATCACTTTTACCGTGGTTTGATAAAACCACACAATTCATTTATTATTCACACATGCTGACATCATTATCTCTGGCCAAATGAATTGGTATTGATATCACAGCATGCACAAAAAAAGTTGACTGTGTGTCGAATCAAACTGTACTTTAACGACGAATTTTGAGCTATTGAATTGTTATTCGAATTCAGAATTAAGATTTTCTGCAGATATATATGTCTCAAAAATTTTTGAAACGTGTTGCTCTTATGAAAATGAAAGCATAATATGTTTTTTGCGTAGTTTTGGCTAAATGTTCGGGTGCCATCGATTCTAGATTAATTTTTTTATGTTTCTAGGTGTTTATATTTCTAACTTTGTAAGTATAAAAAAGCAGAATATAAATTCAGCACGTCAAAGTACTTCGGAAATGTATATTCTGCTTCGCCGTACAGACATATTTTATTTTGTGGAGCTGTGTATTTATCCTTTTTCTATATTTATCATCATTATCTCAACTCAAATATGTCCCACTGTTGGGCTCGAGCCTCCTTCATAATGGGAGGGAAATTGACCTACGGTATCACGTTGATTAGATGTGTTGGCATAGGATTTAGTTTCGAGATTTCTTTCTCTTGCATAGATATTATATGCTTGTTATATCCCTTAATCGTCTCTTACGATCACTCATGGGTAATAAAGGGGGTAATGAATTGCATTCTTACTCCGTCAACACATTGTTTTTTTTTTTATATTATCTGCGTATAAGTATAAATGAGAAGATCTAATTCGGTTGGTTGGATAGCTTGTTACTCAATGACCTCACAACGTCTTAATGGTCGTTATTGAAAGTTTGACTTGGGATTTGTAATTTAGAATAATACATTGTATACATTTATCGCTCTCCCAACAATTACTTTGCTCGTAGGCGTCGTAAAAGACGGCTAAGAGCTTTATATTTACCTGAGTCAATTCCAACTGATGCTTTTAGGTTAACAATTACATTCCTAAGGAGGGTTTGTGTCAGGCAGACGGTCGGTCATAAAACTATTGCTAATAATCTTTGAAATGTGTACAGTGGCTGACGAGTACATATTGCCTTGACCTCAAATAATTGGGATGAGACTAGAATGATAATGATGAGATAGTATACCTTTATCACGACGACAACAGTATATAGGTATAGTTTCTTTATACTTTTTTATTTTCTTTTCATTCAAAATACGACACTCTATTTTATTCGAGCTCACTCTATTTTCCACTATCTTCTCTGCTTATTTTATTGGAAGGGACATTGATTGACTACGATGATTTCTACATATATAAGACAAGGAAAACTCGAAATAATACCCTATGCTAACACGTCTGAACAGCGTGGTCAAATTTCCTATCGTTGTGGAGGAGGCCCAAGCCCAACAGTGGGACATATGTAGACTGAGATGATGATGATGATGATGCTCTACATATCATCATACAATCGCCTTCTACAATATCCAAGAGTGGTAAATAATATTACTACATCACCATAATGATAATTTCATCATCATCATTATCACAGCCCATATATGTCCCACTGTTGGGCTCGGACCTCCTCCGTAGGGGAGAGAAATTAATATACTATACCGCGCTGGTCAGACGTGTTGGTATAGTTTAGTTAGGGTTTGTTTCAAGTTTTCCTTCCCTTGCATAGATGTTATATGCGTTTTATATCACTTAGTCGTCTCGTACGATCACCCACGGGTAAGATAGGGGGTGGTGAATTGTATTCTTACTCCGTCACCACACGGATAATTATAATTTAGTATGACATTACCAATTGGTATCATAAAATGAATGAGAACGTAACACGTAATAAGAACCAAACAAGTGGCCAAATTGTTTGTCTACAATATTCCGACATCAGGAGATATGAGCAACTGAAATGAAAACAGTATTGTGTCCATTCTGTTCTGTTCTATGTTTGTAAGAACAAACAGAATTGTGTTACAAATTATACACATATTACTAAAATTGTCTATATATATTTCGTTGATAAAGTATTAGTGATTTAAATGACTGAAATTTTGAATTTAATATGCTTGATTATTTATAAAAAAAAAACCCGATTACGAGCGAAAAATGATTGTCACAATTGGGATTCGAACCCACACCTATTGGGAATTCGTTCCAATCGTGCTGGCAGTTACACCACCGTCTCCTTAAAGACAAAAATATTTGATGCGAGAATTGAATGTCCTATACTAGTTCACGGTGGTGTAAGTGGCAGCACGATTGGAACGGATTTGGACGTGTGGATTCGAATCCCATTTGTGACAATAATTTTTCACTCGTAATCGGGTTTTTATAAAGTATTAGTGATATAATAGGTCATAGTTAGTCACCGAAGACCATTGAAATGGCTATAGATATATATACATACATACATACATAGCCTCACGCCTGTTTCCCAGAGGGGTAGGCAGAGACTACGGATTGCCACAAACCACGATCATGACATACCTCCATCGCTTCATTCACGCTCATCACAGTCTTCATGCATGCTCTACGATTACGCGTACTCTTAATCTGACCTTTCACTAACACATCTTCAATTTGATCCAGGAAAGTACGTAGTAAAGTAAGATATATATAATACCACAAATTATGGTGTTGCACGCTAACTAAATAAAAATACATTTATGTAAATAATTTCTTTTTAGGCACCGAGTGTTGACACGTTAAATTTATCTAGAAGAAACGGCGTGCGACCCCATAGACCTGCCCTGAATGTACCTATCTACGCCGTGCGAGGAGTGCGGGCTACTGCATCCCGGTCTTTGTCTTCGGTGGACAACCCAGCGGACTACTCTCACGGGTATCCTCTCGAATTGACCCACAATAACTTGATCTACGTCTCGCCATCAGGGAAAGGATAATTAAAGAAACCCGTTCTAATCGTCTTACTGGTTAATTGAGCGTGGGCCTACATATAACAACCAAATTCTCGCTCGTATTGTTTTCATAGGAATTTATGTTTGTTGGAGACGACTATTAGAAAAATGTTTACATATTGTTCAGATTTAATATTCTTAACTTATAGTCTCAATTTTTTTATTGCTTATGGTGGCAAACGAGAGAGACGAGCGGGCCACCGAAGACAAAGATCGGGTACCGGTGGCCCGCTCGCACGGCGAAGAAGAGGTGCTTGCAGGGTGGGTCAATGGGGTTGCGCGCCGCGTCTTCCGTCACCGCGGACCGATTTGGCGGGGTGCGACGTCCATAGCCCACAGCAAAAAAAAAAAACGGTGGCAAACAAGATAGCAGCACACCAGATGGTAAGTGTTAGTGCCGTTCTTGAATATTTGCAATAACGACGGCACAGCTAGGCCATTGCCTATCAACCCTAACCCACGCAAAAATTTGGGCTTCCAGCTCTCTTGATCATAGAACAAAGCGCAACAGTACATTGCCACTGGGCAGACGTCGATCTTCTGCGAGAGTGTGGTACTACCCCGGACGAACCGACCCGCGGCTGTAGACAGAGAACTGTCAATAGTGTGGACCTATTATTATATTTTCAGTTAGAATTGTATTAATAGATACTATTATCTAAATTACTAGTATTAAACATCCTAGTTTATTTACAAAACTTGTTTTTCGAACGAAATTGGATTGCCACACGTGGGATTTGAACCTACAATAATTGGAAATTCGTTCCAAACGCTATATAAATCTATCTAGAGTGGTCAACTGCGTACCGTTACCAAATTGTCAACCGCATTGTCGTGTAGAGAAGTTTTACTATTTCACTTATCGGAAAAAACGATAGAATTTTTTTATTATTTGTGACTGCACAGATGGCTTAAGGAGGTCGGTATCTTAACCCGGATAGTGGTTAAGGTACCGCCCTTCCGTGCCAGTACGGGGGTTCGATTCCTACGCGGGACAACACTTTTTGCGATTCGCAATACAAGGATTATTACCTTAGTACGGGGTGGTGTTTTAAAAAAAAATATTTATGAATCGCACGATGTAACTTTTATCCATTGTAGGGTACAAACCTATAATACTCGACATAGTAGTTCGTTATTTAAATCAAGCAGCACGCTATGTAGATAGCGTCAGTCAGTCAAAAATTCAGTCATATATATATATATTATGTTCCACTAGCATGATGAGCAATGAGAACATTCTTTCCCAACCCTTTTGTGACAGTTAAGTAAGCATAAGGCAGCTGGACTGCCACTTAATAGCTAGTTTATGCTCAACGATAGAAGGTATAAGGGCTGATAAAAAACGCTAATAATAATGTACCCACACAGTAATTGCTAAACGATTTCTCTTTTTTTAACCCATAAACAGTAGCCGTCGCAACAATGAAATCTACAAACTATTTCTACGATATAAAACATATTATACACCATGTTTTTATCCACAAAAGTGCATCATAAAGGAAAAATATTCAATAGGAGTACATGTAAACAAACAACCTTTGAATCGTTAGCATTGTTGTAATGACCCCCTTCATAAATATTCAGAATATATGTAGGTATTTAATATATTGTACTTTGCGACACTTATTTGTCATAGTACATCCCACTGTTGGGCATGGCCATCCTCTAATTATCCTCTTGATTATGAAACTAAAATAAAAGATGTATGAAATACGCAACCAAAAAATGGCACTACAAAAAAAAAGGCGAACTCTAATCACAGGAACTACTAGTTGGTTTTTAATTCTGTTCTTTCTTCTCCTATGCTAAATCTTTTTCTTTTATTTGTATATTAAATGTGAAAGATTAATAGGCTATAATAATTGTAGCTTAATAATCTTTCTCATTTAACATGAGTTATATATAACGTTGGAAATAGGAGCGGTGAAATGTCTATGAATGGTAGCAAATTGGGAAAAATACTGTATACAATAGAAACAATAGCAGCCTATTTCGGCTATTTCGACAGGATCGGTCTGCGCTGAGCCCTCAGTATAGCAGGGAAATATGTTATTTGATGATAATGACTTTTCAAATAAAACTATTTTCACGGATTCTATCTCATTTTCATTTGATTTTTAATTTCCTGACGTTACGGAAACGGAAGACCGAAGACGTATACGGAAAGACTAGAGGACTCCAGTCCTTCCGTGACCTTCTTGGTCATATCACATCGCTATAAAACTTTCGAAACTTCAGGAAATTAATAATCAAACTATTTTTACCGATAAAATATAAAACTATTTTTACCGATTCTAGAATCGGTAAAAATAGTTTTATGTCAAATGTGTGTACACCAATAATGACAAAAATTTTTGAAAAAACAATTGTCATGCCAGAGGCGAGCACTTATTTGCTTCAAATGCTGATAGTGGGCGGAAAGTATTTTATTTTTCATTACCTAGTATTCTAAGTAGCAACATTGAATGTAGAAACTCTGTACTCAAAATGTCTATAGATGAGAGCCTTAAGCTTGTAGCGTGGCAAACTTTACAATGATACAATTAACGGACTCAAAACTCAAGTTATTTTATGTCCTAAGATTCAATTCTAAAGAATTTGTCGTTATAAAAAATAAAATACGAAATATATATCAATCGCCAACGGTATAAGCCCTTGTGTTGTAATTGGATCAGACTAAAGAATATATTCTCTTGAATTCATCAACATCCCCTCCGAGTGAAATACTCTCGTTATAAAACATTAATTTAAAAATCCCTCATACATAAAACATGAATTCAATCACTCAATTATCAACTGGCACGACAATCTTTAGGCTCAAAGGAGACATAGATGGATGAGAAACGTTCAAAGCGTCAATTGTCAAAAGGAAATGATCCAGTTTTTTTATTTTGAAAACACAACGATTTAATATTGTTGATAATTTCAACCTTATCTATATACATGCTAGGTTTATAATGGATTTGTTTACCTGTTTTTTTTTGTGCTGCTAATTTGTATGATAATAGCTCAGAGTGATTCATGAAAACCGACGAAGCGTGAACCTATTAAGTGGCATTGTGTTAGTAGAATTCAGTGACGACGTGATTGATCGAGTTCATGACATAATAATAACTTCGTGCTTGTGTGAATATTTTATGTTTATATTGTGAAATATATTATAGGGCTGAACACACGTTAGTAACGGTAGGGCTATACTTTGACAGATTTGCCTACAGCCACAGCCCGGTCCGTCCAGCATTATACGACACTCCTGTAGGAAATCGACATCTGAGCAGAGAGCCGGCAGCCCAAATTTTGGGTGAGTTTTGGTTGGCAGTTAGCAGCCTAGCTTAAGTGTTGCCGATCATGGACCTTTGTCTTCCAAAGGTCCATGATCGGCAACATTTACGATCAAGTATTCTGCTAGCTTGTTTGTTACTATAGGCTATAAGAAAATACATTGAGGTCAATGAATCAGAATAAATAATCATCCGCACTCTGAGGCGTAGCGTGAGGGAGGCCTACATCCAGCAGTGGACGGCAATAGGCTGAAATGATGATGATGATGAAATAATCATCAATGGTGATAGGAGGTTATGAGGCAACACACTGTCCTTTATTTGCCCTAGACGGATGGGATCGGGTATGACCTGCTACAAAAATATAGCTTCATAGAACACATCCATGTTCTCGTTAATTTTTTTCATTCTTCCGTCTAGTTCAATATTAGGCCCATATCATCCTATCCAAGTTCACTATTAGGCTCTACTCAAGCGGTTGGGTTGTCAGTTTCAGTTAATGCTATAAATTTTCTGGGGAATTTTTGTTGCCCTGGTGACCCCTCATTCAGCATAGCACAGAAACCTGGTCTATCAGTGTCAACCTCATAACAAGGCTCAAAGTTGTTGAGCGTGTTATGTAAGAGGCTATTCTTGGCATTTCTCTATGTGATAAAATTTGAAATACCTAAATCCGTAGACGAACAGATGCAATGGCTGTTTATCATATATCTGGATAAATGTTTCCAAAGGTTGAACGATATAAATGTGGGAGTCCAGATGGGCGACTAAGTGGTCAGTGCTCTGCTCTATGAAGATGATGCAGTCCTGCTGGCACAGTCAGCGACTGTTCTGCAGACCCTAGTCGACACAATGACAGACAATTGTAAGAAAAGGGATCTACGCGTGAATGTGAGCAAAACCAAAATAATGGTCTTCGAAAGAGATGAAGCCAGAACAGATGTAAGAGTAACAATAGCTAATGATATACTAGTAATGATGCAAGTGGATGAATTTGTATATCTTGGATGTGGTTTTAGCCGAGATGCAAGGTATACTACTGATATTAAGCGAAGAGTGAATACGGCAAATAGAGTTAACGGAGGGTTGGGGTAACTTCTCGGTAGCCACCACCTCAGCCGGAAGGCACGTGTAGCAATACATAACGCAGTGCTTGTCCCAACATTACTATATGGAAGCGAGAGTTGGGTATGCAGAAAAGAACATGAAAGTAAAATTAATGCGGTCGACATGCGATCTTTACGGAAAATCTGTGGAGTTAGGCTGATCGATCGCATTCGTAACGACGACGTAAGAGAGCGAGTAGGTATGAAAGAGAGTATTGGTGTAAAGATGCGAAAGGGAATGCTGCGATGGTTTGGACATGTGTAAAGAATGCCGAACGAACGTCTGGTTAAGAAGATATACAATGCGAAAGTGGAAGGATGTAGGTACCGGGGGAGACCGAGACTAACCTACCTAGACCAGATCGGTCATGTACTGAAGGAAGGTGGAATCAAGAGTCTCTGAACCCGGCGAGCGTGTATGTGGTGAATTATGAATGTTGAGGAAGCAAGTGAAGTATGTAAGGATAGTGTTCTCTGGCACTCTGTTCTCTCTGCCTACCCTGCAAGGGATGTGGCGTGATGATATGTATGTATGTATGTAACAGATGCAATGCTTAGGTAGCTGAAATGACAGTGATCAAGTCACATCACTCGTTGAACTGACAACCGTTACGAAAGAGAGGTTCGCGAGTAACGATCAGAAATTGTAGCGTAGGAGAATCGAAATCTTAACAGTAGCAGGGAGTTCTTGGATGCAGGTGAAATAAAATCATTGTCAGGGGTATTCTTAAGGGGAAACCTATATATGCCTGATGGATGGATAGAGTCAGTCAGTCAGTTTTCTAATTAATTATCATAAAATAATAATTGTAAGGGAATTAATAATATTTTTCTTTAGTTATAGAGAAGTTATTTGATTAAGTCCTTTATTTATTTATTATAAAATCCCCTCGGGTGATTGAATGGCCACCGAAGACAAAGATCGGGTACCGGTGGGCCGCTCGCACGGTGAAGACAGGTGCTTGCAGGGTGGGTCTATGGCGTGGCGCGCCGCCTCTTTCGTCGCACCGGACCGATAAAACCGCAAAAAAAAGGGTGATTGAATGAAGGGACGCTTGACAGAATTGCTAGAACATATCCCTATAAAGTTAAGAGTATGGATTGTGTTTTAAGAGGGCGTTCGCCTACCATAAGGCAGAATTAGACGTAAGAACAAATATGTTTTCGCATCGCTGCAAAGTTATGATAGCGGTAATCCGCCATGTTTGTCGTCACGCACGACCGCAGTAACGCCAACATACAGCGCTAAATTATTATAATGTTTAAGCTATTTTATATGTAATTGTTTTAACAGGTTCACTGTCCCCATACAATTGTGAATTTTCTATGTAACACGTTTTGTTTTTTTTAAATTATAACAGTTATTTTTCCTTTATTTTTCCTTTCCCCACATGTCCACCTATTAACAATCTAATTTATTCTGCTCCGTCCATTGCAAAAAAGCTTTTGAGATCACCTATGAATTTGCTCATATGACTCATGACGTAGTAAAGATGGTACAAATATTGCGTCGTGAATCACATATGATTCATGGGAAAGGAAACCTGTTAATAATATTCTAATATATTCCTTACGACAGAATAAGAATACAATTGCCACCAATCCTTCTTATCCCGTGAGTGATCTTAGAAGACGCTTAAGAAATGGAAACGTAATAATGTCAGTGCAAGTGATGGTAAGCTCAAAACAAAAAAAAATATGAAAAATTGCCTAACCATCATGGTATGTTAATATAGTAATATTTCTTCTACTATTGAGAAGGCTCGAGCCCAGCACTTGGCGCTATATCAGCTGCGATGATAATATATTAAAAAATATAATGCCAGATGTTACTTTCCCGTAAAAACAGCAAATTGAACACCGGAATATTTTTTTTTTATTGCTTAAGGTGGCAAACGAGCAGACAGCACACCCGATGGTAAGTATCACTGCGGCCCATGTACCTTTGTAATACCAAGAGTATAGCTAGGTCGCTGCCTACCAATACAAACCCCAAACCCACCCCAGTTGGGCTTCCCGCTCTCTCGCTCACCGAACGAAGCGCAATAGCACATTGCCATTACTCAGACGTCGATCTTCTGCGAGAGTGTGGTACTATCCCGGACGGACCGGCCCGCGGCTGTAGACAAAATATTGTCAACAGCGTGGTCTTACCACTACTTAAATATATAGGTAAAGTATCAACGCTTTTCTGAGATATTAGTGACATGAATTGTAATTGTCAAACCGCCTGCCAGTTGTGGCGTAGCAAATGTAGCACTATCCCCTTCTAGCATGGAGGCTTATGATCAACAATGGACGTCGACAGTGATTATTATTATTATTATATTATTAGTATTGACTCTTTGCGGTGGACTATGGATGTGGTCGCACTGAAAAAAGAAAAAGAAAGAAACTGAGACTGTCCAAATTTAATTGTAGTTATAATAATAATAATAATTTCATATATTTCAGACTTACATAATTATGTCCATATAAAAACTTAACTATTACAGGTACAATAACTTAAAATAAATTAATAAATTAAATTAAGTTATACAAATTCTGTAACCATATAGAGGTCATTAAGCATTATTATGCTAAAGTGCCGCAAATTGCAAATTTTACTGTCGATACACGAAAAAATATTTCACTTCAGGTAAATAAAAATAAAAAATGAACATAAGCGACCACAATCAGTTACATTTAAAATTATCAATGGAGTAGTAAAAATGGGCGGGTTGAGAGCCCTCAGCGCTCACCCACAGTCCGGGTAAAGTTGTCATAGCCATCTGAGGCTAACAACTAAGACACACAAAAAAAAAAAAAAAGTAAAAATGGTACGTTTTATGCAATCGCCTTGACGATCATTGCAATACGTGACTAAGCCCTAGTCAAACTTGACTATTGGGAATCAGAAAATGTCAGTGATATGAAAAGCTTTATGGATTAGTAGATTTTTCAAGAGATCATTATTTCTCTCTTGTTTTTCAATAAAAAAGTAGCATATAACTAACAGTTGATTGCGCAAATGGCAATAGTTAAGATACCGGCCTACTACTTTAAAGTCGTGTAAAATTGATGGCCATGTAGGAAAATATTTTGTGCAAATTATATATTGTTGTTCTGAGTCTGGAAATAACTTAAATCATTTAATAATATTTGTTTGTAAAGTACCCCGCAAAATAAGAATAATTCTTTAATATAAGTATGTACTGAATATTATGGAAGTACTACGGTGATAATAATAATATCTGTTGTATTAGACCCTACACTAGTTTTTTTTTCACCCTGAACTAAGGAAATAATCCTTGTACCGCGGAGGACTTTATAAACATTAAATTAACGCAGACAAAGTGTTGTTCTAAGTCTGGGTGTAATTTGTCGAAATCGAATCGAACCCACGGGACTGGCACGGAAGGTCGGTATCTTAACCATTGCGCCATTTGTGCAGTCGCAATTATGTTTCACTATGGGCTTTTATGTACCTATTGTATTCATATTATTATTGTTATTGGCTCGAATTTAAGAAAAAAGGAAATAAAAAATAACACAAAGCAGCCATAAGGACTGCTGATAGAAGTGAAAACCTAAACCTATGAAAAAAAAAAACAAAACCAAAAAAATCCGTGGCGTAAGTATGGGTGTAATCATACATTAGCCAGCCCTCAAAAATAACTATTAAAACTATTGAATAAAAACTAATGAATAATTGATAATAAATTAATAATAACAATTATTACATATAAATTTAATATAGTAAATACAGCGACACAGCATTGAAGAGCAACTGATTGCATCTTTCGCGCTCGGGTATACTCGACTGTCCCGAGTTCTCCCGATTGAGCCTTTCAACACAGAGCGTGATGGATCAGCCTCACTTTACAGCTTATGAAAAATCTGTGTGCGGTTCGCCAAAAGAAGTTTTCACTTCAAAAATAACGTGCAATAACGTGAAAATATAGACATGGTCATGAATATATTTCTATTAGATTATGATTTCCCATTTCCTAGTGAGCTAAAATATTAATAACATATCTATCATTTGTTTTCATGTCAGCCAAATCCCTTTGCAATTTATAATTCGCAATATAATCACGAACACAGCCCCTCGGCTAGGAATCGTTTGGATGTTCCCACTGGCCCCTACGGGCATATGTAGGGGAGGTTTCGGATCGAGAAGCAATTTCCGAGCCCGAGGCGATTGTTTCAGAATCATTCTAGTAACGAGAGGGCGGTCCGTCTGACGCTTTCAACGGTTATGTGATTACGATATATTAAGTTCGTGGCAGTATATTGACAATGGATTCATTGTTATTTAGACTTATTAATTTATTTTTATTAATTTTTTCATATATATTCTTATAGGTATATACCTATAAGAATATATTATATATATATAAAAAGAAATTTACGAGTGAAAACTGAATGTAATATAAGTATTACTGTGTCTCGAACCCACACCTATTGGTAATTCGTTCCAATCGTATTACCAATTGGACAAGTGTGAGCTATCCTATAATATTATTTTATCGTATGACATAGATTATTCGTTCATTCATTTGTTGTATAACATTCATTTTTCGCTCGTAAACAAGTTTTATAAATTGCATGTTAAATACTAAATTTCAGTAAATTGTATATTTTTATAACTAAAAAGAAAATAAATTATAGATATTAAAGGGAATTAAGTTAAAAATGTAATATTTACTTTAAGTGAATAATACTTTTAAAATATAATAGAAATTCAGTTTGGTTATGGAGTAAGAATAAAATCCACCACCCTATTTTGCTCGTGGGTGTCCCCAAAAGACGATTCAAGAATATAATATGCATCAACGTCTAAATAATTGAAGAAAAACTATAAATAAAATCCCATATTAAACCAGATGGTTCACTACTTCCATCACAACAGCATGCTGATCATCTGATCAGCAAGCTGATGGAAGTTGTAGCCCTATAGTGGGGCATTTATGAGCTGAGATGATGATAATGATTAGAAAGAGTTTACTGTTTCATTTAACAATGATACGACAAAATTTCTAGTGTAAATTGTGACAAGGTTTTTCAATTAAACTATGCATAGTGTATACACACGTGAACAGAATTTTAAATATTTATAACCTTTTCTTTATCTAAGGCAATTCGTTGTATTTTATATCCTATAGTATTTCGTATTTCCGATACAAGAAAATAATACTCTGAAAAAAATGTCTAACGTTATTTCATTATGATCATTCATCTACTGTTATCCCAATTACTTGGGGTCGATACAATATGTAATCTTCTTTCATAGTTCATATTGTAAAAGTTATTGGCAATAGTTTTATGATCGGCCGCCTGCCAGACGTCAACTCTTCTTGGGAATGTAATTGTTGACCAAACGGCATCAGATGGAGTTGGCCATTATAAGGCTCTTAGCCGTGTTTTACGACATCCACCAGCAAAGTAAGGGTTGGTAGTATTCTTAGCCGCTACCAAACAGCAATTTAATAATTTGTCTAAAGAGAGAAATTAACAAATATTGCAAAATTAAATACATTTTTTTTATTAAATAATAACAAATCCAGCCCATAGGTTTTTTTGTAGATGTCGATATTATATAATAAAACTAACGACCCGCCCTCGCTTCGCTTCGGTTACTTCTACTTTCGCTACATAGAATTCCTCTCAGAGAAGGAATTTCTTAAAATCCTATTTCATCTGACCTGTACAGGGCAGAAAGAAAGTCCACACTAAATTCCAAGTCTGTAGGGGCAGTATTGGAAAATGTAAATTTTTTGCGGTATGAAAGAGAGTATTGGTGTAAAGATGCGAAAGGGAATGCTCCGATGGTTCGGACATGTGGAAAGAATGCTGAACGAACGTCTGGTTAAGAAGATATACAATGCGAAAGTGGAAGGATGTAGGTACCGAGGGAGACCGAGACTAACCTACCTAGACCAGATCGATCATATACTAAAGGAAGGTGGAGTCAAGAGTCTCCGAAACCGGCGAGCGTGTATGAAGAGAATTATGAATGTTGAAGAAGCGAGTGAAGTATGCAGAGATAGAGTTCTCTGGCACTCTGTTCTCTCTGCCTACCCTGCAAGGGATATGGCGTGATGATATGCATGTATGTATGTAAATTTTTTGGGTTAACACCTGCGCAATCCGCTTTAGGGGTGGAGTTTTTAAAAAGCCGTTCTTACATCACGTCTGTATCGGAACACAAATATGCCTACCGAAATTCAAGTCAGTAGGAACTATATTTAAAAAAATGTGTTTTTTACACCCCAGCAACCCTCCTTGCTGGTGGAATTTCGTAAAATCCGTTCTTAGCTGACCTTTACACAGCGAAAGGAATATACCTACCAAATTTAAAGTCTATAGACCTTATGGTTCCAGAGATATCGTGATGAGTCAATACATAGGTGGAAATCTCTTATATATGTATACATAGATACTCAAAGCAAAATAAGTCATCATGGCAAATGTTTACAGTTGAAAGCCGTATGACGGCGTTACCGAGTATAAACGTAGCTATCATAAAAGACTTCTAAAAGGAGAGCTTGTCTTTTTTTTTTGTAATCACCGTCCTATATTAATTTCATTCAGTACCGTCTTGTTAGCGATTATATACTCAATGTGGCTAGAAAGTCAAGCCACAGGTCGTAATTTTTAACGAATCCTATGCAACATGTTTTGCTCATTACCTATCTGTCTCTATCCTTATTTTTCATTGAAATTAATAAACTCATTAATTCATATGAATGAAGCCACAGGTGTCAAACTCATATTTTCAGCCGGCGATCGATCACAAATCTATTGCCAAAACTTTTTCACTATATATAATAAAAGACACGTACATATTGCATAGGCTCCAAGGCTATATATATATATATATATATATATATATATATATATATATATATATATATATATATATATATATATATATATATATAGGCTCCAATTGCTTATGGTGGCAAACGAGCATGCAGTACACCTGATGGTAAGTGTCACTGCCGCCAATGGACTTTTGCTATACCAAAGGTATAGCTAGGCCGCTGCTTACCAGTAACCCAGTTGGGCTTCCGGCTCTCTCGCTCACCGAACGAAGCGCAATAGCAAATTGTCATTATTCAGGTGTCGATTTTCTGCGAGAGTGTGGTACTACCCCGGACCCGACCGGCCCGCCGCTGTAGATAGAGAACTGTCAACAGCTTACCACTAAAATGGATAAGAAAAGTAATTGGGAGAATAGAAAAAGATTGTAATGATGATAATAATGATTGCTTTCTTAATCGCGTTTAAAGTTTGGCGCCCCCGAGTTGACCCCCGTCCTCACGCGCTTATACCGACTTTCCTATGATACTTGTAGGGTTTCATCTTCGTGGAAGATAGCCCATGTCCACCCGATCCCGAAAAAGGGAGACCGGTCGGACCCGTCGAATTACAGGCCGATTGCGATTACATCCTTGCTCTCCAAGATAATGGAGAAAATAATCAACCATCAGCTTCTGCAGTACCTTGAGGATCATCAGCTGATCAGTGACCGCCAATATGGGTTTCGTCATGGTCGGTCGGCTGGTGATCTTCTTGTGTACCTCACACACCGTTGGGCAGAGGCCTTGGAGGGCAAGGGTGAGGCGCTAGCGTTCAGCCTAGATATCGCGAAGGCGTTCGACAGGGTTTGGCACAGGGCCCTTCTATCGAAGCTACCATCATATGGAATCCCCGAGGGACTCTGTAATTGGATCACCAGTTTTTTGGATGGTCGGAGCATAAAAGTAGTCGTCGATGGCTCCTGCTCCGAGACCATGCCCATTAATGCTGGTGTACCACAAGGCTCGGTGCTCTCCCCGACGTTGTTTATTCTGCATATCAATGACATGCTCTCCATAGAGAGTATTCGTTGCTATGCGGATGACAGCACGGGTGACGAGCGATGCACCGAGCATCAGAATGTCCCTCGGAGTATGTTACAGGAAAGACGGGCTCAACTTGTGTCTGAAGTCGAGCGCTCTCTAAGGCGGGCCTCAAAATGGGGTGAACGGAATTTAGTCCAGTTCAACCCCACTAAGACACAAGTTTGCGCGTTCACTGCGAAGAAGGACCCTTTTATCATGGCGCCTCAGTTCCAAGGAGTAACTCTCCAAATCTCCGAGAGTATTGGGATCCTCGGCGTCGAGCTATCGAACAAAGTCCAGTTTTGGAGTCATTTGGAGGACAAAGCCAAATTGGCAAGCAAAAAGTTGGGCGTGCTGAGCAGGGCCAGGCGGTACTTCACGCCGAGACAACGTCTTGTGCTATATAAAGCACAAGTTCGTCCTCACATGGAGTACTGCTCTCATCTCTGGGCAGGCGCGCCTAAATATCAGCTAGACCCACTTGACTCCCTACAAAGGCGGGCAGTTAGAATCGTCGGTGATCCCAATCTCACGGACAGACTAGAGTCGCTGGAGCGGCGGAGAGACTTTGGGTCACTCTGTGTACTCTACCGGCTCTTTCACGGGGAGTGCTCTGAGGAACTGTTTGACTTGGTACCACCGTCACCATTTTACCATCGTACCACTCGACACCGTAGCAGGGTTCATTCATTTCACCTGGAAACGATATGGTCCTCGACCGTACGTTTTCAGCGATCATTTCTCCCACGTACATGCAAGATCTGGAATGAACTACCTGCTGCCGTGTTTCCCGAGCGCTATGACATGTCCTTCTTCAAACGAGGTTTAAGAAGAGCTCTTCCTTCACGGTAGGCAGCGGCCTGGCTGTGCCCCTGGTGTTGCTGGGTCCATGTGCAACAGCATTACTTACCATCAAGTGTGCTGTTTGCTCGTTTGTCACCGTAGACAATAAAAAAAAAAAAAAAAAAAAAAAAAAAGATTTAAGCTATTTAACTATAATTACAGTAGTTAATACATATATGTATTTTTAACCATTTAACTTTGTACATTGAACCGACGAGTATAACGGCAAAATAAATAGCATTATCGACGGGGTCATAAAAACTTAATATACCCGCTTAAATAACTATAAACGTGACTTATAAAATCGTTAAACTATTTAATGACTTGGAAAATTATAGTCATGGTTATTACGTAAATGATAGCAAAACACATTGGTACTTCTACTTCCTTGCTGTGTAAGCTATGCCCCAACACAGCAAATAGATTTAGGTTTGATGGCGCTTTAAGCCCAAGTTGGTATAAGACGCCCTGGCGCTTTAAGCCCAAGTTGGTAAAAGATGCAGACAGAAAAAAAGATGGTCAGATGATATAAGGAAAATTGGAGGTACTACCTGGATAAGGAAGACTAAATACAGATCAAAATGTAAGGAGCTGGAAGAGGCCTATGTGTCATAGGACACGATGATCACTAAATCGGGAACCTATATGTTAGTTTCTAAGTATTTTTTTATACTAAATTCTTTGAATTGTTTAGTTTTAGGCAATAAAGGCTTAATAATAAGCCCAAGTTCATATAACGACTTTATCATCATCATCATCATCACAGCCCATAAATGTCCCACTGTTGGGCTCGGGCCTCCTCCGTAATGGGAGGGAAATTTCCCTACTATACCGCGCTGATCAGACGTGTTGGTATAGAGTTTTGTTTCAAGTTTTCTTTCTCTTGCATAGATGTTTTAGTCGTCTCGTACGATCACCCACGGGTAAGATACGGGGTGGTGAATTGTATTCTTACTCCGTCGCCACACAGAAAACGACTTTATATATTAAAGATATTGGTCACGTGCTAAAGGAAGGTGGAGTCAAGAGTCTCTGAAACCGGTGAGCGTGTATGAAGAGAATTATGAAGGTTGAGGAAGCGAGTGAAGTATGCAAGAATAGAGCTCTCTGGCACTATGTTCTCTCTGCCTACCCTGCAAGGGATATGGCGTGATGATATGATGATGATGATGATATATTAAAGATATCTTTCTAATAGGATGTTTAATTGAACCCATGCCAACCACGCAACACAATTATTGGGCATACACAATAATTATTAATTATATTAATATTTAGATACTCACCTTCGATTCGCAGACGATATTGTCGTCATGGCAGAATCCATGGAGGACCTGGGCACCATGCTCAACGATCTCAGCAGGGTATCCCAACTAGTGGGTTTACGAATGAACATGGACAAGACGAAAGTCATGTCAAATGCCCATGTCATTCCTGTACCGGTCCTAGTTGGCAATGCGATTCTCGAAATCGTCGATCATTATATTTACCTTGGACAAACAGTCCAGTTAGGTAGATCCAATTTCGAGAAAGAGGTCAGCCGACGAATCCAACTCGGTTGGGCAGCGTTCGGGAAACTTAAGAAGATCTTCTCATCCAACATACCTCAGTGTTTGAAAACACAGGTCTATAACCAGTGTGTGTTACCAGTGATGACTTACGGCACGGAAACGAGATCCCTAACTGTAGGCCTCATAACCAGGCTCAAAGTCGCTCAGCGTGCTATGGAGCGGGCTATGCTCGGGATTTCTCTGCGAGATAGAATCCGAAATACGGAAATCCGCAGACGAACGGGTGTAACCGACATAGCACGAAGAATTAGCATGCTGAAGTGGCAATGGGCAGGCCACATCGCTCGAAGAACCGACAACCGCTGGGGAAGAAAGGTTCTAGAGTGGCGACCACGTACCGGACGACGCAGTGTGGGACGCCCCCCCACTAGGTGGACAGACGACCTAGTGAAGGTTGCTGGGCGTCGTTGGATACAGGCGGCACAAGACCGCACTCTGTGGCGTAAAATGAGGGAGGCCTACGTTCAGCAGTGGACGGCAATAGGCTGAAATGATGAATATTTAGGCAATCTACAAATTATTGTCTGGAGTCTGGGTGCAATTAGTATTCGTTAATTGTATTTACAAGGTCTCCCAAAATACAAATATTAGTTTTTTAATGTTTAATGAAAATATTTTAATAGAATAATGTATCTGTGCCTATTGGGTAAGCTAATGGTATTACAACCTTGACTTCGATCGTCCATTTATCGGCTTACCTTATTGTGGTACTTACTCCTTATGTTGCCATTAGCCTATGTTTTATTTCGAATTATTTCCCTTGTAAATTACACTTATGGGAATAACTGTTATATTTTTTAAGTCTTAATGGTATTAAAATTATCTCTTAGACAATCAGGGGTAGTGAGAATCAATCAAATGTGGAGATGAAAATTATCGTCATATGCGTCATCATACGAACAAAATTATTTCAGCTCATATACGTCTTGATACTGGGCTCGAGCCTACTCCGAAAATACGCTAATCAGATGGGTTGGTATAGGTCTTTATATCAAGATTTCCTTATCTTGCATATATTTTATCTGCATATCTATATTCTTTAGTTGGCTTTTAAAGCACTCAGTGACAAGAAAGGGTATGCTGAATTGTATTCTTACTCGATCACGTACAGAAGATACACGAAGAAAATATTGCTAACAACTTGTTAATTTTCAACTAAATTTTTTCACATACACATATAACAGCAACTAAAAGTCAACTAAAGTCATTAAAGTTTAAATTTATTACATTATTTACATATAAATAGTGTCAACAAACATTTTTTACATAGCTACGAAACTTGTTCGATTAAAAAAAAAATACCAGTCGAATACTTGTTTTATTGTAAGTGATAAATTCATAAATTTTAATCGCTTCAGTAGCGTTGATACTTATTATTTTGAATATACAAAATTTAATTTGAATAAAATCTATTGTAAATGAAATGTGTATTATCGAGACCGGTATCGAGTACTCGAAAAACATACACATGTTAAAGCGTTTAACAAAATTTCAACGTTAACCCTCATAAGACGGGCGGGTCTAACGCGTACGTTCTCATTGTGAGCGGTCTGTACGACCCCAGTAATGATCTCACGTCCTGCGTGCGTGTCCCGATAAAGGGTTAAGTACACACTAACAACCTGACGTGAGTCACAAATCCACCATTATTATGTTATTGTGGGAGCCTTGTCGTACCGGCTCACCATTTACATACAATTTAACATGAAATGTGGGCAATAATTCATGGCGGCTGTTGCGTTATTATTTCTATTATAAAGTGTTCAACTTGACGTTTTTCGTGTTACCGTCTGGCGTGTAACCTTTTTTTTTTATTTCAATGTAAATGTTTTTCGTTTATATGTTAACGGCCCGCCATTAAAGTCCAGTTTCGCTATCTTGAGCGCTTGAATAACGATCGCTGTTTTGCATGAAATTCATAACGTGCTTATTATTTCTATTACACCAAGTCCTATAGTTGAAATAATGGCTATAATTAATTCCAATTGAATAACTTTAACGATATTTATACGATAATAAGACGCTCGAAATATATTAATCAAATATAATCAATGATTAATACGTATCGTGCTGTGAAGCAATTTATGCGTTATATTTGTTTTTTTTTTGTTTTTGAATGAAAATAAAACAAAAATAAACCCTTTTAATAGGTCGCCCGTCGACAAATCGACGCATAACATTATCTACGCGCGGCTTAATTCGAATTCAAATGAAGGCATTCAGTGTTTAAAATATTAATCGATGCGAGAAGCTTATTGAATATTTTTACGACGATTTATGCCCAATTAGTAGTCGGTGCGTGAATTGAATTGTTTGTGCCCGAAATCTGAATAAATACCACAATATTTACGATAATGTCCGGTCGTTTGAATAGACGGCTCGGCGGGAGCGCCGCGGGAGAGGACCGACCTGAGTTGTTTATTATGCGGCGGTGAAGGGTTACCTCTTTGTATGACGTTTTGATGTTAATTTACGCGCTAGCTGACAAGGTGGTCTGTTCGACCCGCGGCGAGGATTATGCGTTGGATTTTAAATACGATATTTTAGTGTTAAGGCTATCATTATACGATTCACATATTTTAACGTGCTCGAGAAAGGCGCTCGGGTATAATTTAGCTTTGCTTGTGAAATACTCGTGTATTGTCGTGTTCAGTGATTATTTCCGAGCGGTTTAACTTTTCATAATAGCTCATTATTGCCGTTAATTAATTAGGAGTAACGTTTGTTCGGTTCAGTTGCTTTAATTAGTACTACGAACGAGTGAGCCGTGATCAAAGCTTTGTAAAACGCGATCGCTCGTATATAAATCGTTATGTAGATAGATAGCTATGTTAGCTTAAATAATTATAGTCTAAATATATTTAACACTAGTATAAATATTAGTTGTATTATCAATTTATAATTTTATACTATTTAATATTATTTGAAGTGATAACTACTTATGGGCATGGGTAAGCCGCTTCGTTACGTAACACGTTACGGCGCCAGTTTGTCTGGCCGCTTTAGTATTAAATAATGATACTAATAATGTACAAAAACAAAATTCTAATGTACATATTCAAGAATTGTAACTAAGAATTAAATATATTTTGGTTGGACTTTTGGCGGGAATCTAAAACGTCATGTGGTGCTCTTGTATTATATTCGATATCTTAGTGTTTTAACGTGTTATATTAGATAATTTTTATGGTGTTTTATGTAATATGATGTGACAGAACAGCTGGGATGTAGTGAATATCATATAAAAGTGCTTTACAACGTTTTCGTTTTCCATCAAAATTCCTACAACATACCATTAACAGTGTCACCATAGCAGTGTTGATGGCGACAATTCGACTGACTGACAGACAATGACTAACTTGAAGAGATTAAGAACGTGAAGATAATTATAACTCGACACTGGCAAAAATGGCTCTTATAAGTAGCTGATTGCCAATACATAAAAAGAAGAAGAAGAAGAAGCTGCAACTTAACTTTGACATTGGCTTAAGTATAAACAGAGCCACAACAAAAAAAAAAAAAAAAAAATATTTTATTATCAATATTTTTTTTTTAATAAACAAACTTTCCTTACATTATGAATAAAATTTGATTAATAACCTAAGCTATTCTCAAGTTAAATAATTTCAATATTAAATAGTTCAACTTAGATTAGTTTAAGTTGTCACTTCTGTCGGAAATCCCAAGACGCATATTTTTATTTTTCTAATCAACAACCGTACACCGCACTTCTCTCGCCTCCAATGGAATGGGCAGGATGTGTCCAGACCATAGCGTGCTACAAAAAAAGAGCGATGTAAAGCTCTTATTCATAATTTACAACAATCTTGACTAAAATAAGGATTGGTAGAATTTGTAGCCACCACTAAGCACAAAAAATAGCATAAAACAAAACCAGAAGATTTATCTGAACCCGATCAAGAAACCCTTATCGGGTCCAGATTAGGCATGCCTGATCGGGTCCGGATGAGACTTTTCTGATCGAGTCCAAATCAATCATCTGCGTTACATATCTTGCCTGATCCAAATTTAAATTTAATACATAAAAATATAAATATATGAGGTATATTCACAGAGTAGAAAGCCCCAGTGAGCTGTTCCAATTAGGGCGCGACTACCAGATGTTAACTACTTCTAATGTCGCCTGAATTTCTCATTCATGACCTGATCGATCAGTCTTGAGTCGATTTGATAACAACTAATTAAATACTAGGCGATGTCGTTACGCTTTGGAGAATCTTAACACCACGATTCAGATAATGACGTCATTTTACTAACGTCATCAACAATTTATTATGACCCAAAACATTAAATATTAGAATGATTGTTACAATATTATTATATTTATTTTTTATCTATTTTTTCAAATGTATTATTCATTTTTGTTTTACTTTAATTATTATTATTATTTAATTATTATTATTTATTTATATGATTAATTAAAGATTTCAGATTAATCTCATCTGATGCAAATACAACTTACACCGTGGCATAAATATGAAAATTATGACACGATACATGTCATACTTGATTTTTTTTTGTGTTAGGAAAACAGTTTCTGGACCTGATGTACTAGATGCTTACCATATATAGTGCCACAAACTTATCTGACCCGGTGACAGCGTCGCTGTTATCGCATTTAGTGTTGCCAGTAAAATTCCATTTGCAATAAAATCGGTAAGTACTTCCCCATGTGGTAATGGGTTTAGAAAACAATATTCAACTCCTTTACAGAATTTTCTGTGGAAGTCATCAAACATGGAATTATAGCATATTCACCCGTGGGCTCACGGATGGGAAGTAGATAAATGTGTTAAAAGTATTAATGCTTATGAACACATTATATTATGCTTACTAGAGAAACAAAAATGTAGTTTTTATAAATAATTATATTTTAACACAATAATTATGATCTACAAATATAGGGAAAATTATTTGTAATGAACATATTGCAGGTATAGTAATTTGGATCGTCAGTCACTTCATCATATGAATCATCATTTTCGGTCTCACTGTTACTGTCTAAAGTCATAATGGAAGGCTCCTCTAAATATGTATCCCTTTAGTATTCGTTTTCAAATTTTTTCACGTCTCCTCTTGAAGTAAATCATTAATTTTGGAATTGTGAGAAATATTTTTTGCACACTGTAAAATTGATGTATTTTTTGTCTATTGACACCGAGATCAAAATCACCAACTTCAATTTTACTTTTCGTCCTCTTCAGTCCTTTTTTTGGTGTAGAAATTTTTACTCCACTCTCATCGGCCTGTCCTTTTTTCCTTTACAAGTTTTCTTACAAATCGTTCTCCAACCCTTAAAAAATATTTTTTACATTAAATACACATATATTTTCTGATCATAAACAGATAGATGTATACAGAGAGATTATATGTATCTATATACTAACTATGTACTTACAAGAAAATTATGTTACAGTTAATAACAATCAAGTACATTCATTACAATTAAATTTGCATAAATAGAATACTATTGTATTATTTGTACAAATATATAATAATTATATTCAAAATATAATTAGACTCTAAGAAAAATTAATTCATTATATTTAACACAACAAATTGTACATAATGTTTATTAATAGTGTTCTTTTTATTTCAAAAACTAGCAACACTAACCTGTGGCTATTTATATAATTTTTCAAAAGGTATTAATGATGCCCGAAGATGTTTTTCTTCCTTCATATAACTTAAAACTTGTAATATAAGATTTACTGCATCACATTTCGCATTTTAAAACCACAAAAAATAAATAAACATGGAGTAAACAACCAACAACTGAAATATCAGCATATAGGGAGGACGATTGACGTTGGATGACATTTCAAAATGGCGTCATTAGTTCATCAATTTGCCACCGGGTCAGATAAGTTTGTGGCACTATACTTGATTATATTTTACGTCAGGCTGTCCTTATTTGGTCCAGACCTGTTCCTGATACGGAATGCCTTACCATACTTAATTATATTTCACATCAGGCTGTCCTTATTTGGTCCACACCTAATCCTGATCCAGTATGCCTTACCATACTTGATGATATTTCACATCAGACTATCCTTATCTGGACCAGACCTGGTACTGATAGGGCTTGCCGGATCTGGCATGCCGCATTCTGTCCTGATCCGGTCCAGATACATGATCTGGTTGAACCATACTTTTTTTGGTCGGGCTATTCGTGTGGTGGCAGAGAAATAATACAATATCCACCGCCACCTATCTCTTGCCCATGGGTTCCCATACACATCCTACGTTACTCATTTTTATTTTTTATATTTAAACCTTCCACTCGATGACCACAAATATGAGTATAAGACCTAATCTTGTTCTCCAATGCGGTAGATTTGAAGATTTTTCCCCTCCTAATCAAGTCAGTATGGGTACGATCCCTACCATAAAAACAAGATTAAGGCATATGATATACGGATAGCATCTATGTAAAAAAAAGAGGAAAAATCGACATAAACCCTACATTACCACGTTTGACCAGAACAGTTAATTGTCCTTCCATTTTGGAGACAAACAGATCCTAACAATGAGACAGACGTACGAGTATATTGGTTGATATGAGATGACTTGAAACTGCTATTATAATATCATCACTAAGTTAGAATTCGAGTTACCGCTTTTGAACGTTTCGAAGTGGCCATCTTTGTGTCCACATGCATGATTTATTCGAGTAAATATGTCATCGCGTTTGATACAGATGCTTTAATGAGTGACTTTGTGAGTTATAGAGGGTTCGAAAATAGGGAAGGGAAAATATCGATAAAAAAATTATCGTTATTAACCTAATTATATAAAAATTATGTATATACAGATAATGTTTATGCAAAAAAAGGAAACTCGATGCGTAACCATATATCGACGTGTCCGATTAGCGAGTATAGCAGGGCAATTTCCCCGTCATTATAGACGAGTCTCGAGGTCAACAGTTGAACGTATAGGATATAACTTAAAATGATGTTAATTAAACAAACCAATATATTTTAATATAAGCCTTCATATCTTCTTTCTATACTACTAAATGTAGAGCCGGTTTTTTGTTCGGTTATACTGCAAAAACTACTGAAACGATATGAATAATACTTATACTATAAGATGCAGCGTGTTTCAGAGAAAGTTTTAGTATATGTTATGTTGGTGAATACTTATCCAGAAAGGAGAGAAGCGGCCGGGGAATAACTACTAGTACTTCAAATATGAAAGTGTTATCTCTAGAATTATTCATTCAATTTCAATTATGACATAACTAGATTACCTTTGATTGCTATAGTGGTTATTTATCTTAGAAAATATGTCACTCTCTTCGAAAAAGAGAAAATACGGGTGCCGAGTGGGAATTTCTATTATAAGATGAATTATGCGAATAGTCTTATCATATCGCATATTTTTGTATTAGAAGTTAGCATTATCAGATTTAAAATAAAGTATTACCATATTGATAATCGATTTAAAATAAATTTATCACGATCAGAACTTATTTAAAATAAATATTATGATTCAAAATTACTTAAAACGGAAAAATGCAATAATAATAATCATTTTAAAATACAGAAATATAAGTATTTTCTATGAAATAATGTGATCAGTAGATCTAAAAGAGCAGTGAAACCTGTATTGCCACCATCAGAAACTGACAAGAAACTCATGGGCTTTTAGACACTAGAATATAGTTTCATTAACGTTCCACAAAATTGCAAACTGGATACCTACCAAAATAAAACTATTTTTACGAATACTATGGCGTTTGTAATTAATATTTAATTGCCTGACGTTTCGTTCTCAATCCTATAGTCTTCCCGTGACCAAGAACACTGTAAAGCGTTCAAAAAGTCAGTTAATTAAAAATCAAATACAAACCCAATGGAATCCGTACATATACTCGTGGTTTGAAATGTGTAATATGCGCGTAAACATCAGAAATCATTATATCTATCGAGCTTAGTATGATTATATTAAAAAACGAGTAATATCTTAAAAGGAAACTGATATAACTATTAATTAAATCTTTGAATTTTTTTTCTATCCGTGGAGTGACGGAGTAAGAATACAATTCACCACCTTTATCTTTCCATCTTATCCGTAGGTGATCGTAAAAGACGATTTGAAGGACATAAAATGCATATAACATCTATGCAAGTGAAGGAAAATTCGAAAGAAAACATTATACAAATACGTCTGACCAGCGTGATATAGTAGGTCAATTTCCTTCTTAATCTGGAGGAGGCTCGAGCCCAATAGTGGTACATATATGAGCTGAGATAATGATGCTGATATTTCGTAGTAATAAATTAAATGATTTTATCATTATTATAATTCGTTTCCGACATGAAGATTATTTTATAATGCAAATGAATTTTTAAATTAAAGAAAATATATTGTTGATTTTTATCACCGTGAAAATGTAATGGAAAGTCATTTTTAAAAAAAACACAGGAAGTATTTAAGACTATTTATTTACTTTACAATGTTATTTATGTTTAAGTTTAGTAATTTTTATTACACAGTTTGAATATGTATGTATCCGGTTAAATAAATATGCAGATGTTTTATAAGCAAAAATTGTCAACGTCTAGTTGTGTTTTCTGATCAATAAAATATTGAGGTTAATTGAATTTGGCACGATCAGATAACTGCTACGACTATTTTCTTTTTTAAAATAACATTAATTCTGCATTTAATAGAACTATTTAAGAAAATATTACAGGCAATAAAAAAAATATTATATTATATATATATATTTTTTTTTTTAAGTTATTCCATAGACTTTTTGTGCGTGCTCTTTTTATGTTAAATTATTTTTTTATGGTGGTTTGATTACAAAATTAATTTTCTTTAAGTGGCTTTATTACAGTTGGTTAAAGCTTTAAGAGCGCAATTCATGTGTCGTAGATGTTAAGTGACTATATGTCTTTTTACCCGACTGCAAAGGAGTGGTATTGTGTTTAACAGTCTATGTATGTATATATGTTCCTTTGAAGCACTATATATACCAAACGCCTGGGCCGATTTTTATGATTTGCACGTCAATCGATTCCTCTAAATCCGGCGAGTGTCACTAAATATATGACGTTATTGAAAATTCAATATGGCGACTACTGGATGCCATATTGTGAAAATTAAAAAAAATAAAGTCAACAAAATATATCGAGTGGGGTATCGTTAAATAGGTATTTAAAAATAATTGTTAGTTTTCTCTCAATATTTTTCGATTTGACTGGCCGTTTAGGATCTATATCGATTTAAAGTTTCGTAACAACCTTTCTCACATATAGGTTTTTTAGACAGTAGAAATTTACGATAGTAGGCAGAGAGAACAGAGTGCCAGAGAACTCTATCTCTGCATACTTCACTCGCTTCCTCAACATTCATAATTCTCTTCATACACGCTCGCCGGTTTCGGAGACTCTTGACTCCACCTTCCTTCAGTACATGACCGATCTGGTCTAGGTAGGTTAGTCTCGGTCTCCCTCGGTACCTACATCCTTCCACTTTCGCATTGTATATCTTCTTAACCAGGCGTTCGTTCGGCATTCTTTCCACATGTCCGAACCATCGGAGCATTCCCTTTCGCATCTTTACACCAATACTCTCTTTCATACCTACTCGCTCTCTTACGTCGTCGTTACGAATGCGGTCGGTCAGCCTAACTCCACAGATTTTCCGCAGAGATCGCATTTCGACCGCATTAATTTTACTATCATACTCTTTTCTGCATACCCAACTCTCGCTTCCATACAGTAATGTTGGGACAAGCACTGCGTTATGTATTGCTACACGTGCCTTCTGGCTGAGGTGGTGGCTGCCGAGAAGTTGCCCCAACGCTCCGTTCACTCTATTTCCCGCATTCACTCTTCGCTCTATATCAGTGGTGTACCTTCCATCTCGGCTAAATCCACATCCAAGATATACAAATTCATCCACTTGCTCTAGTACATCATTACCTATTGTTACTCTGTTCTCTCTGCCTACCCTGCAAGGGATATGGCGTGATGATATGTATGTATGTATGTATGTATGTGTAGAAATTTACGATGAAAAGACGAAAAATTCATATAACTGGATGTGGATGGACATATACTGAATAGTCGTGAGTCGTAACGTCTATTGGGCGTAATCGGTTATACGTAGTTTAATAGATATGAGTAACTAGTTTCAAAACTGCTTATTTTTGTAACTGATTACTTCTGTATACAGTTAGTAGAGTGTTGGTTTTGCGTTTGTAACATGTTATGATTACGAAAATGTTACAGGTTATATGGGTATTACAATATTAGGTTTACTTTTGTTTTGTGTTATGATTATGAATATGTAAAAGTTTATAGGTATTGTAATATGTATGCAATGCTTGTAATTTGAGTACCTACATAATTTTATCAATTGAACTTACCTTCATACTTTTTCCGGCTTAGGACTGGCTGCAAAATTTCACACTAAAGTTATTTTTGCGATTTTCTTAAGGACAGAAAGCAGGCGTATTTGAAAGTTCATTTGATTTTATATACAGTTTCTTTTCTATTTACAGTTTAGGCATATTTTTGCAGTTTGTTTAAAATATTTACACTTTGAATCGGTTTCACTTTGAATTCGAGACAAATAAAGACAAATAAAGTTCGTCACATCGATAACCCTTTGCACTTGTTAACTAAACTGCCTAAAATTCTATTTATAAATAGAAACACGGTCAAGGTCGCAATTTCTTCAAAATAAATAATAGTACCTACCATAATGAACTTAAATTCTTTCCAATTGCATATAAATTTGCATGGGCTTTTGAAATTAAAAAAAGACGCAACAATTATTATATTGCAGTCTCTTTTTATCTTGCGTGTACGCCATATCTATTCTTTAATCTCGTTGTGCGAGTCGTTTAACGTATTATATTATGTAACCTATAATCATTTTAATAATAATCTGTTGAACGAAACGCTTACGCGTGCGCCGGTCATTGTGTGAGTGTCAACTGCGTACGTAAAAATAATCGTTATATTTGTGTCTACGAAACTAGGTACACGATTATCAGCCTCGTAACTAGTTACTGAAACCGATTACGTTAAATAACGCTCACGTCTAATACTGAAGTATCTAGTAGGTATATTGTCCAATATACCATAGGTAGTCCTACCTAAAGTATCTAATGTCTGACGCGGTCGCCCATCTCCAATTTCTAACGATTTAGTACTCAACTTCAGTTGAAAAACCATATATAGTTAGGTACTTACCTACTTATTAATAAATAAGATAACTATAGCTACCTAGGTTAAAACTATAACTAAAAAGTGTAAAATAAAAAAAAAAGATTAAATACATCAAAAAACCCGACTGCGTAAAAAGTCACCAAAACTACGTACATAATAAAAAAACTGAAAAGAAAAAAACAAGCACTTAGATGTTCGGTGGTCTAGAATTCCATAATATATTATCGAATAAATACTATTGCAGAAAATGAAATATATATAGGTGCGGGTTCGTACCCCGCTTGTGACATAATTTTTCGTTTCGTATTCGGGTATTTATAAATGAAATATATTTTAATAATAGAACATGACAACTGAACAGTCGGGATCCTTTATTCCACAGCAAATCTAATTTTTCAATGGATATCATATAAAATAAACAGAAGTTACTGAAAAAAAATACTGAGTTAGGTCTTCCAGATATTATAATTTATGCAATGAATAATTTAAAAAAATAGCACGATGTTTCAGATCTAGCACTTACACATCACTATTCCGCACCTGTCTCTCATAAACCATACGAATATAAATACAAAACATATCTTGCCCTTTATCTCTCTCTAATAAATAACTGCCTCGATGGCCCAATGCTAAAAGCATATGATTACTGATCGTAAAGTCACTGGTTCGGTATAATATTCTTAACGTCATACATCGTCTAAATTGATAATAAATCAAATTATTTATTATGAATAACCTTCATAAGGGCACTTTCATATTGTTATTTTAAATTTTGTTTGAAATTAATTCAAAATAATCTACCACTGGATTGGTACGCCACAAACTGGGCAGATCCAAAAAGAAATTCATCGGGCCCTTTATTTTTTAATATATTTTTTATCATCATCATCATCACAGCCCATATATGGAGAGAAATTAACCTACTATACCACGCCGCTGGTTAGACGTGTTGGTATAGGGTTTTGTTTCGAGTTTTCCTTCTCTTGCATAGATGTTATATGCGTTTTATATCCCTTAGTCGTCTCTTACGATAACCCACGGGTAAGATGGGGGTAGTGAAATGTATTCTTACTCCGTCACTACACGAATAATATTGTACGGATATACGAATATATATTTTTTATATTTTAAATAACATTGTATGTAGGCATGTTTAGTAAGTATTAGTTTCAGTAAGATATTCTTCGAGCAAGGAATTCTTTTTGAAAAGGTGAAATACAAAAATAAAGCTTAAAAATATATATAAGTTAATGGCTGGACCAGATCACTAGTTAACTACTAGACCAGCCATAATTAATATAGCTTTCATCTCCTAGAGTTCGTACAGGGTTTTATTCTGTAACTTTATTTGTAGAGATGGTATACTTATTTATTTAATTCATCCCCTAAATTAATACCTATATCCACAGATTCAGAGATTATTTGGAACAAAATAGATAGAGAAATATATGAACAGGCAAAAATAAAAAAAAATCAATTTATCATTTTATAAACACATTTTTCCGTGTTAAGGAGTAAGAATACAATTCAACACGTCCTATTTTGTTCTTGGATGTCGCAAAATACTATTAAGGACTTATAATATGCGCAACAGTTGTGTAAAAGAAGGAAATCTTAAAATAAAACTGGCTTTTGACAAACATACATACATAGCCTCACGCCTGTGTCCCAGCAGTGTAAGCAGAGATTACGGATTGCCACAAACCACGATCCTGGCATACTTCCATCGCTTTATTCACACTCATAATAATCTTTATGCATGCTCTAAGATTACGCATACTCTTAATATGACCTCTCGTCAATACATCGCCAATTTGATCCAGAAAATTTTGACTATGGGATATATTATAATAGATATATATTAAATCTTGCTATATAATATTTTATCGCTCGTCATACATTTTGTAGGAGACCGTACACACTGCGCTATATACATATTACATCGTAAACTATCAATACTTTTTCGACCAAATAAGCGATATTTTGAAGGAGTATATTTTACCTCACGTCCCTAGACACTTCACCTCACCCTGCTTCGTCCTCAGTTTGAATGGTGGCCGAAACTGAACTGTTTAATATATATCTTACAGTGTAAACAGCAATAGCAGAATATAATATATATCTCAAGATGTGATATATATTACATCCCATAGTCAAAAGCCGGCTTCAAGCTCTATATCAACCAATCTGACTACGTGGTATAACATTTCCTTATCTTAAATAGATGTTCTTCTTCTTCTTATATATTGGCAATCAGCTACATATACGAGCTATTGGTGCCAGTGTTAAGTTATAAATATTTTCACGTTTTTAGTCTTTCAAGTTAGTCATTGTCTAAGTCACATTGTTAATGGTATCTTGTGGGAATTTTGATGGAAATCGAAAACGTTGTAAAGCACTTTTATATGATATTCACTACACCCCAGTAGTTCCGCCGCTTCATCTATATATATATAAGAGATTTCCACCTATGTATTGACTCATCACGATATCTCTGGAACCATAAGGCCTACAAACCTCAAATTTGGTAGGAATATTTCTTTCGCCGAGTAGAGGTCAGCTAAGAACGGATTTTACGAAATTATATCCCTAAGGGGGTGAAAAAGCAGGGCACAGTTTGTATGGGACAACGTGATTCCTTGGTCCAATCTATTTCAAATTTTGCATAAACATTCTTTAACAGAATTGATGAAAGATGTGATTCATATTTTATTGAGACTTATCTCCTAACTGGGTTAAAAAGGTGTGAAAAGTTATTTTAGGAGTGATTCGCTTTAAAGTTGATATCAATACTTCTTAGTGATTTTGATTTAAAAGACATTTTATTTTGACACAAGTTTGAAAACTCAATTCGATTATTTTCATAAAACCGGCTAAGAGTGACTCGGTGTCGCGCACGAAGGGTTCCGTACCATTATCTATAAATGGAAAAATAATCATGTTTGTTGTATGGGGGCTTAAATTCTCTATTTGTCTTATTTTAATTTAATTATTTATTTCTAAAGGGAATATATTACTAAATATTCTGTGAATATTTCAAACGACTACCTATTTTTGTTATCAATATCGAGCAAAAACCTTACCTTTGTTGTGTGGGAGCCCCCTTAAATATTTATTTTATTATTTTTTAGTATTTGTCGTTGTAGCGGCAAAAGAAATTCATCATCTGTGAAAATTTCAACTGTCCAACTATCACGGTTCATGAGAGCAACCTGGTGACAGACAGGCAAAGCAACGGACAGACAGCGGCGTCTTAGTAATAGGGTCCTGTTTTATCTCTTGGGTATGGAACTCTAAAAAGTTGATGTCACATAAACGTTCTTCTTCTTCTCTTTATGTATTGGCAATCAGCTACTTATACGAGGTATTGGTGCTAGTGTCAAGTTATAATTATTTTTACGTTTTTAGTCTTTCAGGTTAGTCATTGTCTAAGTCTCAATGTATATAAGTCAAAATGTTACCATCAACAGTGCTATGGCTACACTGTTAATGGTATCTTTGAAAACGTTGTAAAGCACCTTTATATGATATCCACTACATCCCAGTAGTTCCGCCGCATCATCATCACAGCCCATATATCATCCATGCACTCTTAAAGTACTTAACCGATTTTAATCAAATTTGCATAATATGTGTAGTTTGATCCAACTTAAAAGATAGGATAGCTTCCATCTCAATTTTTATTCACAATATTATTTTATTGCAAATTATTTGTCTATTATTTGACAGTCACAATTATCTGTTATCTCCAAACGATTCTAACAGATGGTGATATCGGTTGTCTGGATTGAGTAAGCATTTAATAGATGGCGCTATGTTAAACGTAGAAACGTTTCATATAAGCTACAATTTATTAGCATAACCACCACGTGTTACTGAGACTACCTTAGCCACAGTAACGCGTGGCCGGGTCTGCTAGTATTACATAAAATGCCATCAAAATTATCTAATATAACACGTTAAAACACTAAGATATCGAATATAATACAAGAGCACCACATGACGTTTTCAAATTCCCGTCAAAAGTCTTCTTCTTCTTCTTATATATTGGCAATCAGCTACATATACGAGCTATTAGTGCCAGTGTCAAGTTATAAATATTTTCACGTTTTTAGTCTTTCAAGTTAGTCATTGTCTAAGTCAAATTGTCGCCGAATTTTGATGGAAAACGAAAACGTTGTAAAGCACTTTTATATGATATTCACTACACCCCAGTAGTTTCGCCGCTTCATATTACATAAAATGCCATCAAAATTATCTAATATAACACGTTATAACACTAAGATATCGAATATAATACAAGAGCACCACATGACGTTTTCAAATTCCCGTCAGAAGTCCGTCAAAAGTCTCTTCTTCTTCTTCTTCTTCTTATGTATTGGCAATCAGCTACATATACGAGCTATTGGTGCCAGTGTCAAGTAATAAATATTTTCACGTTTTTAGTCTTTCAAGTCAGTCGTTGTCTAAGTCAAATTGTCACCATTAACAGTGCAATGGCCACACTGTTAATGGTATCTTGTGGGAATTTTGATAGAAAACGAAAACGTTGTAAAGCACTTTTATATGATATTCACTACATCCCAGTATTTCCGCACATCACATTACATAAAATGCCATCAAAATTATCTAATATAACACGTTAAAACACTAAGATATCGAATATAATACAAGAGCACCACATGACGTTTTCAAATTCCCGTCAAAAGTCCCCAAAAGTCTCTTAAATAGATGTATGGATATTATAGCCTTCGGTCACCTTTTATGACACAAGCAAGATAGGGGATGTCAACAACTGTCAGTAATAAAAAAAGTATACGAAGTAGCCATTACAATAAAACGATTAAAAACTTTCAATAATAGAACATAAGGGCGATGATAAAAGTTCTTTAATAAAAGAAAAATTATATATTGCGTTCAATAATTTCCATTGAATTGTCTGTAATTATTGGTTATGGCTTATAGTTACCGAGTATTGAATGTTGATTAATGCAGTTTTATTTATAAAAAGTGTAGGGAAATAACCTTTTACAATATGTTACAGCTACTTTGCTCGTTGATATAATAGTATAAGAGAAACATCTGGTATTTATAAGGTGGTTTAAGACGTGAGTGGACTTTGTTAATAGTGGTAGGACTACGCTGTGTTCAGTTCTCTGTGTAGAGCCGCGGGCCGGTCCGGGGTAGTACCACACTCTCGTAGAAGATCCACGTCTGAGTAATGGCAATGTGTTATTGCGCTTCATTCGGTGAGCGAGAGAGCCGGAAGCCCAGCTAGGGTGGGTTTAAGGTTTGTACTGGTAGGCAAGCGGTCTACTTACTTACACCCTTGGTATTGCAAAGGTCCATGGGTGGCAGTAACACTTACCATCCAGTGTGCGGTCTGCTCGTTTGCCACCATAAGCAATAAAAACAAATATCAATACTAGAAAAATATTTTCAGTGATAATTCGATGATAAGATAACGGGATTAAAAAGATATCAGAATAGTTAAGTATCATCATTATTCTGCTATTATCCCAATTACTTTTGGTCGAGGCAATACGCACTTGTACATATTGCAAAAGTTATCGACAATAGTTTTATGTCCGTCTGCCTGACGTCAACCCTCCTTGGGAATGTAATTGTTGACCAAACAGCATCAGGTGGAAATGGCTCAGATCAATATAAAGCTCTTTGTCGTTTTTTACGACATCCATGAGCAAAGTAAGAGTTGGTAGTATTCGTAGCCACTACGACATAGTACAACAGACAGTTTATTATATGGTAATAAATTTAAACCCAAATTCATGGGATTTAAAAATATATAACAGAATTATTGAAATAAATGGATTATTCATCTGGAGTTTTGGCGGAAACGTGAAAGCGTCATGTGGTCTTGTATTTTATTTAATATTTTTAAACGTGGTATATTAAATAATTTTCATAATATTTTAGGTAATTTGATAAGGAGAAATTGCTAAAGTGTAGTAAATATGATATAACAGTGCTGTTCATATATACTCGTTTACCGCCAAAATTCCCAGAACACATTATTAACGGCGTGGCTGTGGGACCGTCGAAGGCCATAATTTGACTTACTGACAGACAATGAATTTAAATTCATTATTAATGTATAAATAAAGATTTATTATTTAAAGCTTGGACACTGGCAATTAGGGGTCTTTATTAGTATTTAGCTTATTGCCATTACAATAAAAAAAATAAGTAGAAGATTATTCATGTTTTCATCAATCTGCTAATTTCTATTGCTGGAAATAGGTCGCCCTATAAAGAATCATTCACTTTTAATATATAATTTTTAATATATTATCATTTTTTGAATATTATACTACAGACAATCCGAACAAATTTTATAATTGTAACATATAATATTGCCTTATATGAAATAAGGAAATATAAGGCACTGCAATGTAAGGAAAGCATTGGATGAAAGAGGCTACATCCATTTAATGTGCCATTCTTGTGTAAAATTTATGGCTTGATACGATTTTCAATCAATACTGATATATAATCTACATTCCATTTAGCATATCCTTCGATTCAACCGTCATGTTCGATCAAATTAACGATACAGTTGTAAAATATAACCACGTAACATGACAGAAATAGTCGTTCAACATGCGATACGTGAATCGAAAACTTTGCATAAATAGATTTATATCGAATTCATCCATTAGAACAGAACATATGATTTATGTTATGTGAACACGAGCATCATAAAATTTGCCGTAAGTTCTTAGCGTGGGTTTACTTTGATGATTGAGTTCGTTCATAATATTTAAATGATATAAAAATAATTTTATTAGGTGCTAGTGATTTATCATTTTCATTGGTCATCATTGGCGTTTAACGTTGATACCACGTACGTTTCTCTTAATACATAAGTATTCTAGTTATTTTTATAGTGATGGAATGATAATAAAATTCACCATCCCCTTTATTCTAGTCCATCATTACTATTGGTCTCGAGCCTACTCCACACTAGGAGGGAAATTTACCTATTACAATACGCTAGTCAGACGTGTTGGTATAGGGTTTTATTTCGAGTTTTCATTCTCTTGCTTCTCTTGTAGATGTTATATACATATTTTATCCCTTAATCGTCTTTTATGATCACCCATGAGTAAATTAGGGGATGGTAAATTGTATACTTACTCAGTCACTACACAAGAATTTCCTGGGTATTGTAAAAAACAAGGGCTTTATATGTAGATAATTTTGATCAATATATTTATATTAATATTATAAAATTTGTAAGTTTGTATATAATGGGTAACCTCTAAAAGTAGTGTTGTGATTTTAAAAATTCTTTCTCTATTGGAAAGCTACATTATCCCTGAATGTTATAGAGTATTAGTTATATTGATAAAGAAATATTTTCTTTAGTAAATTACAATAAAATAAATTGAAGGCAGAAAAAAGTAATAAATCATATATCAACCGGTATGGTCCACCTGATTTCGTTTCGTCGTTATGAAGAGTTGCATACATTTTATAATTACATATTATATAGGCTTTACAAGTGGTTTATAATTAATATTTAATGATTAATATATAATACATACATATTATCACGCCATATCCCTTGCAGAGTAGACAGAGAGAACAGAATGCCAGAGAACTCTATCCTTGAATACTTCACTCGCTTCCTCAACATTCATAATTCTCTTCATACACGCTCGCCGGTTTCGGAGACTCTTGACTCCACCTTCCTTCAGTACGTGACCAATCTGTTCTAGGTAGGTGAGTCTTGGTCTCCCCCGGTACCTATTAATATTTAATCATGATTAATATTTAATTATAATAGTTTATTGATTTTAAAACTTGATGCGATATTGTTTTAAAGACACTTTGATTACAAAAAGTAAAGAAATACCTACTTGTATTTTAAAATTCCTTATTTAAGATTAAAAAATGAGTTAATTCTCTTGTATGAAGTACCATTAATAGAATACTAAATAAATATTCTAATACTATATAATCGTACAGACATTAAAGTTTGATATAGGGTAGAATAATAAATGTTTATAACTATAGTGAAGACACATACATTGTTTTGCAGAATTTTGGTAACAGATATTATTGTAAACCTTCACGATTAATATTTGGTTATAACCTAGATTAATTATTCGATAATGTCTCAAATCCTTCATTTATATATGTAAAAGTTAACACAAATTACATAATATAATTAAATTAACATGATTAGATAATGTACTAACGACCCGATTCCCACACGAAACATATAATTACACCTCAATTTGACAACATATGAAATTTTTCTACCATTACCAAGACTGCGGGAAGTATTTATTGCTTCCTTCCTCGAATACTATAATTTCGTACATAAATTTTATAACGTCGCAATTTATTAATATAACGACTTGTATAAATATCAATTACGTATTCCGTAATATATATTTTATGGTTCGAATATAGCGTGCATGTCAAGTGTCCTAAGTGTCATTGCGCCGCTATTACTGTCTGTCAACGATGTCACAACGCCCACTGTAATGATACTTTCGTACTTCGTGTTGACGTTAAACGTCATAATTGTCAGATGTTAAAGTACTTATTAATGTATATAATGACATATAACCGATATTAGTGCAAATTTTTTCGAGAAATTGCTCAGTTATCCATTCCATTTTAATTGGCAGTTATTATTTTTACGGTCGCTTGATGTCTTCGAAGAATTATTCAGTATATTATTTGGATTTTCTTGAAAATTTAGTAGAACAATTTTAATTGAGGACAGTTTACCAGTCACAGTATAGTCTAACTGTGTTAGTGTGACATCCCAGAGTACGCTACGATTGGGTACCCATAACATACGAGTTAGTGGGAAAACTAAAAACCAACTTAAACTATCCTAATTCATAATAATGTCAGCGATTTCTTTATTGCATCTCTTCTGCACATGTTTGCGATTATTTTCTGGTGACGATCTGTCTATTTCTAATATATAATAGAAGTTATATCATTGTCAAATGTTGTCACCAAAAAGTATTAATTCCTAGGTGTAAGATTTTGTAAAAAGAGCCTGGATGCCTCGATCATCAAGCACACCAATGCCGTTACAATCATTGAGAGTTTACAGAGTAAGCTTTAAGAATCCCATGTAACTGTACTCCCCAAAAGATTAAACCATATCCTGTCAGCAAAAAAGAAATACAATAAAATATGAGTAATATATAAAACAATAACGCCCATGACAGTCAAAGTTGGAAGTAAACTGATGTATCTTGATATCTGATCTAGAACTAGAATATCGATATCTCTTTAGTTGTGAAGGTCACACGATATTCGCAAAACAAAAAACTTATATATTCCACCGCATTTGATATAATAAAATTCAACCCTAATATAATTGCGAACAGTAAAAACCAAGAGGATAGAATCAATACGAATTAGATATGAAATTATTTGGTTCTAGAAAGTTCAATTAAGACAGTAACAATATTTATTTTTAATTATGTTCTTCTGTCATATATCTTTAATGATAGTTTATCGATTTTAAAACCCAATACGATATTATTTTGAGGAATATCTACTTTAATGATGAAAAATAAAGAAATATTTTAAAATATTTTTTTTATAATAAACAATCAGTCAATTCACTTTCTCAAATTTAAGATCATATGCTTATCGAAGTGTATAAACGTACTATTACTAGATTGCTAAATAAATCTTCTAATACGAAATATTCGCATAGATATTGAAGTTTTATATAAGGTACAATAATGAATATATATAACAAAGCTACTGTTGTTAAGAAACAATAGGTTTTAAATGCGTCAGGCTGACGAACGTCATTGCCTAAACCAAACATTGCTAGCATATCCAACGTATAGACACGATCCAATCAACCTTTACTTTACAGAAGCACGCCGCAAACGTCTCTCGATTCAATCGAAACTGCAACTGCATATCCAGTTGGCAGTCCTTTGATATGTCCATCGCTTGTCTGTCCAAACGATTGTACGACACATCCAGACTAACAAGGAACCCGTTTTCATTACCACGCAGTATACCACAGCAAAGCAATACCAATGACTAGGCGGTTCAATTTACACAAGTCGAATATTCAACCTCCTTTGAATACAGAATACGCCATCATTTCAATTGTCAAGCTTTAAATCGTAAACAAGGGAGGTGATAAATTAATGTACAAGTACATTAGACGCTCGTGATAATAAAATACACATTAAAATGTAATTGCTGACAAGACTTCTAAAATTTACGATAATATTGTACATGTTTATATCCATTGCAGTTTATATACGCAATAGATATATCTAAAGCTTATAAAATACAGCAATGGTATTTTCTATTGTAGATGTAATAGGGTATCGTGTTGGTTGAATGTTCGCATAGCAGGGCACCTAACAGCAGAACCCACTCTGGTGGGTAATCGCGTACGAAAGCGTCTAGTAATAAAAGCGATCGTAAAACTGTAAGATTACGAGGCGTGAGGGTGGAGTGCACTCGGATGGTACACTGATATGTTTTTCGGGTTCAGTTGTTGCCATTTGAACTATATATTAAGATCTAAATGATTTATTATTTATATGTTCTTATATAATGATTGGGTTTGATACTTATAGGTAATATATATTATTTATGTATAAGATGGTAGAGTAGTTTAATTATCGGTCGCTTTGATTCCCAAGTAGGAAGATTCTTTGATAAATGAATGATGAAAAAATATATAAAATCATGTCTTTTTTTTTATTTCTACGGTCGGCGCACTCCTCGCACCACTCCGTCCGGGGCGACAGAGGGGCGTAAGCACGCACACCCGTAACCCACCCGTAAACCTCGCCTTCATCGTTGGACCGGCCACCGGAGCAGCGTGAACTTGACGTCGTTGGCCAGCCCGATGGAATACCCCTTGAGGGATACTCTCTTCTTGAGCGACGTCCCCTCCTCGGGGAGAACGTCGGCCTTTCCTCGCGCAGTCAGCCTCTCGGCGGGTGACGGGCTAATTCCCCGGTCCAGTCACCCGAGGCCTCGGCTAGGGCGGCATCAGGCGCAGGTAATCGCGCTTACGCCGCCCCAGTCGCCGGCGGGAGCTCTCATCGTCGAGAGCAAGACAATCGGTTAATTTCGGCATCCTAGTGCGTTATATATATCGCGCAGTATCTGTATGACGTCTGTCAGTCTTCTTACAAGTGCGAAAGAGTGTAAAAGAAATACAGTTATTAAAACTTACAATTTAGAGAGAAAACTTGCAAAATTGGTATATTTTATTTAATAACTAAAACTCATAATTGTTTTGATAGCACTTAATAGATACCAGACTATTAGTATTTTGTGCGACGTCACATAATGTGCGATGGAGATATATTTATGCTTTACGAAGTCCAAAATAGTCGATTGTGGTGATAAATATCACCGGGTACTGTAAATATTTAGTTATACATACATACATACCATCACGCTATGTCCTTTGCAGGGTAGGCAGAGAGAACAGAGTGCCAGAGAACTTTATCCTTGCATACTTCACTCGCTTCCTCATCATTTATAATTCTCTTCATACACGCTCGCCGGTTTCGGAGACTCTTGACTCCAACTTCCTTCAGTACGTGACCGATCTGGTCTAGGTAGGTTAGTCTCAGTCTCCCCTGGTACCTACATCTTTCCACTTTCGCATTGTATATCTTCTTAACCAAACGTTCGTTCGGCATTCTTTCCACATGTCCGAACCATCGGAGCATTCCCTTTCGCATCTTTACACCAATACTCTCTTTCATACCTATTCGCTCTCTTATGTCGTCGTTACGAATGCGATCGATCAGTCTAACTACATAGATTTTTCATAGAGATCGGATTTCGACCGCATTAATTTATAGTTAGTTAGTTATATGTTACAGTAAAATACAATGTCAGCAACAAAAAACCAAAATAAATGACTCGAAACGAAGAAATATTTGCTGATAGAATAGCCCGGCGATATTAACTTTATGCCATCTGACAACGTTAGGGTTTTATCTTGTTCAGTAATTGGTCGTAAGACTTCGACTTTACAATCGGTTGTGTTCCGTAGCGCTTTTGTGTTCGCATGTACGTGATTGCCACCGAAATGATTATTGAATGGAGCGATAAGACCCGTTTCAGATTTATCGTTTCAACTCTTGATCGCTGCTCGTGATTTGGATTTAGTAGCGTTATACTTGTTGAAACGTTATTTAGGAATTTGTATTTAATCTCATCATCTCGGCTTTGTATACATCCTACTGTTGCATTCGAGTCTCCTTCATAGTACGAGAGAAATTGAGCTACTATACCACATTACTCTGATGTGTTGGTATAGGTTTTGTTCCGAGTTTTCTTTCTCTTGCGTAGATGTGATGCATATTATATAACTTAATCTCTTCTGTAACTCTATTCGGTGTTGCTTAATGTCTTTTATTTCAGGTCTGAAATCAACAACCAGTTTATGTAACTAGTGATGACTTACAGCGCTAATTGTGTGTTCATTAATATTATTGCTTCAAATTCGAAAACAAAGGCTTACCACCAGTGTGTGTAACCAATGATAATTTATGCCACTGTATCGAGGTTTTCATATGACTGCCTCATAAAAAGGCTCTAAGTTGCTCAGCGTGATTTTTTTTACGTGATAAAATACGAAAAATGAAAATCCGAAGCTGAGTGGGTGTAATAGACGCAGCTTGAAGAATTAGCAGTTTGAAACGAAAGTGGTTAGGCTACATTGCTCGTTGAGTCGACAATCGTTGAGAAAGGTTCTCCAGTGACCACAACGAATCGGACGACGCTGTGAGATTACTCCCACTAGTTAGACTGACGACATCATAAAAGTCGCAGGACGTGGATGCAAATGCGACAGGATCACTCTCGTAGAGAGTAGCATTCTCGAGGGGAGCTCTTTGTCCAACATTGGACATCTACGGTTTTTTTTAGCAGCGGGATATGGAGTGTTCACGCCCCGCTAAATCCGTCCGGGGCGACAGAAGAACCGGCGCGCGACCCCATTGACCCGCCCAACATGTACCTCTCCACGTCAAGCGAGCGGGCGACCGGAAACCGGGCGTTGTCTTCGGTGGCTGACGTCTACGGTCTAATGTATGTATGTATGTAATCATCTTTTACGGTAACCACGAGAATATAGGGGGGGAATTGTGTTTTTATTCCATCACCATACGAATAAACCACTCCGAAACATTATTGTTTTGGAAAATATATTGTCAGATTCACGGATGAAATCATAAATCATTGTGAATTCAAAACATGTTTTGAGGTTATAAATTGAGTAATGTAACGAATGACTTAGAATTAATGTAACTACTGTTACATTATGAACAAAGCTTAATTCATTACATTATAACTAACCTTTTCAACATAATAAATATTCCATAAAACACAATTCATCATAGAAATGCGTCATACAAATGAAAAATTAATTCAGAATACAATTTGCTTAAATTACTAACCGCGTCTGTTTTAAAATATAATAAATGGGTATCCTTTCAGAAAGCTTTATAGTTTAACTTAACAACTTAAGTTGGGTGAAGCGAAAATTACAAAACAGTTCTTCTCGAGTTTCCACTGAGGATGGTAATGAGTCGACCATTCCTCTTGACCCCTTTAAACTCTTTCATCAAGCGAGTTCAATCCGTTTTGCAAAACATCGTACAACAGTAGAGAGGTCAACTCGAGTGGACGTTGTTGAAAATGGTTTTTAATTTATAACATCGCCGTGTATTTTTCGGTCATCTCTTTTGAGTTACTGCTTTTTAGTTAAATATATTAGCGTACACAAAATTGTACCGAGTAAAATATAACGGGTACAATTTTATTACCATGATAAATGTCTGTAACGACTGTAACCTAGTATTTAAATTACCGATAGTCCAACTAATCTTATGAATGTGAAAGTTTGTGATGATGTTATTTATTCATCATGAGTATACCGATGAATAGATTTTTTTTATTGCTTATGGTGGCAAACGAGCAATCAGCACACCTGATATGGCCCCTGCCTATCAATACAGACCTCAAACCCCCTCAGTTGAGCTTCCGGCTCTCTCGCTCACCGAACGTAGCGCTATTGCGCTATATATATAGGTATATATGCTATTACATATTACCATTGCTCAGATGTCGATCTTCTGCTAGAGTGTGGTAATAATACGGATGGACTGGCCCGCGGCTGTAGACAGAGAACTGTCAACAGCGTGGTCCTACCATTAAAATTATAAGGAAATTTGGTAAATAGATAGACCTATTTCTGGATTAACACATTGGTCCCTTGGATTAATAGTTCAACTTTGAGAACTTCACTTTTTTGCGCGGACCGAGTCGCAGACATAGGCTAGTTATTTTTTTTTAAACACCACCCAGCACTTAGGATATAATCCTTGTATTGCGGGGGACTATACAAACATATAATTAACACATACAAATTACACACAGACTCACAACAACAATTTGTGGTTGGCACAAAGTATCGTCCTGTGTGGGAATTGAACTTATGGCACTAGCATGGCAGTTCGTCCATATTAACCATTACGCCATCTGTTCAATCAATTATAAATAAATTGAACTAGACCGTTTGGTGATGGAGTAAGAATACAATTCACCACCCGCTCTAATTGTAGCCTATGGGTGTTTTAAAAGATAATCGAGGGGTGTATTAGGTCCTTACATATGAAATTAGCGTTTTGTCGTACTGATTACTTTGATCTGAAATATCTCCTCTTTGGTTAAGAATTTCAAATTTAAATTTATAAATTCATTTAGCTGGTACATTTGAGTTATGAAAACAGGCGTTCATTTGTTTTTTTCCTCATTATTTTTTTCTATGGCGTCGCTTATTACCGTGCAATGGAAAACATGAAATATCGGTATATTTACGAGTACGAGTTCTACAGTGGCACCAGTGCTGCAGAAACAGCTCGAAGGATTAATGATGTGTATGGCACCGGTGTCACAAAAGAAAGCACAGTACGATTTGGTTCAGAACCAACCCCGTGGACGGCCGGAGACCGAAGTGGAAAATGAAGAATTAAACGCTATTGTGGAAGAGGATCCATCACAAAGCATTTCAGTGATAGCTGCAGGCTTCGGGGTAAGTGACAAAACTGTATTAATCCACTTATGCTTCAAGTCAATCGGGAAAGTAAAAAAACTTAAACGATGTGTACCTCATGAATTGAGTGATTTGAACTTGCAAACACGCGTCGACTGCTGTGTTACTTTGCTCAACCGATGAAGGGATTTTAAATCGAATCATTACTTGTAATGAAAAGTAGATACTGTACAATAATCAGAAGCGCTCGTCGCAATGGCTGAACACTGGAGACCCAACCAAATCCTGCCCTAAACGAAAATTGACTCAGAAAAAGTTACTTGTGAGAGTTTGGTGGACAAGCGCTAGTGTCGTTCACTACAGCTTTCTAAAATTTCGTCAAACGATTACGGTAGATATCTAATATCAGCAACTGCAAACCATCAAGGAAGAACTAGCTGATAAATAACCGAGATCGGTCAATCGCTCTAGGCCACTGTTGCTTCACGACAACGCAAGACCACACAACCACTAAATTAAATGAACTACAATTGGAATGTTTGCGACATCTACCGTACTCCCCGGATCTTGCTTTAACAGATTACCATTTTTTCCGGAATTTGGACAACTTATAAGGAAAAAAATTCAACTCCGATGCGGCAGTCCAAACCGCCTTCAAAGAGTTTATTTATCCTCGCTCCGTGGTTTTATTTAGTAAAGGGATCAATGAACAACCTATGAGATGGCAAAAGTGCATAGATAACAATGGTGCATACTTTGATTAATTAATTATATTTTACAAAAAAAAATGACTTTATATTCTTCCTGTACAAAACGCCAATTTCATATGTAAGGACCTAATATTTAATAATGATAGGACTACGCTATTACAGTAGGCTGACCGCAGTTTTCTGTCTACAGCCACGGGGCGGTCTTTTTTTTTTGTCTTGGGACTAATCCCACCACACATTCCCACCACTGTAACTCCTGTAAGCCAGGATCCACAATGGTCTCCATAAAAGACACTGAGGTTTGACCCTCAGGAAGTCCCGGGAAACGCTTTTAATTGTCTTGGGACCCGCAACAAATTTAATTAGAAAAGAAAAACAGGAGGAGTTGAAGAATTTCCACTTCCCTCCTATGCAAAGCGGGAGACATGAAGCAAAATTGGCTAATAGGCCAATAGATAGAAGGATGTACTGACACGTGAAGCGTAGCAGTACAGCACCACGGATATGACAGAGCTTAAGGGGCCTATATGTGAGCCCTAAGTTTGATTACAATAGTAGGTATGGCAGAAGCGCCTGAACGCACAGAAATTTTCTCGAGTTGCTACAAGGTCCGTATAATATATAACCCCCGACACGACTTGCAGACTGTCTAACATAAGATCGCGCTCGTTTTTCTTTTGCCACGGGGCGGTCTGCCCAGGGTAGTACCACACTCTCGCAGAAGATCGACGTCTGAGTAATGGCAATGTGCTATTGAGCTTCGTTCGATGAGCGAGAGCCGGAAGCCCAACTGGATGAGTTTGGGGATCTTGTTAGTAGGCAGCGGCCTAAGCTATACTTTTGGTATTGCAAAGGTCCATGGGCGGCAATGATACTTACCATCAGGTGTGCTGCTTGCTCGGTTGCCACCATAAGCAACAATAAAAATGTACTATGTATATAACTTTTATGCAAGAGCAGGCAAATTCGAAATAAAATCCTATACTCAACTTTTTAACCAGTATGTTCCAGTGGATCATCAATAGGATAATAGGAGTTCCCTCCTATTATGTAGCCGAGCAATGGAATATATGAGCTGAGATGAGATTGATAGCAAGAGCAATGTGTGGTTGGCAGATGCGAACATTACCAACCTTTACATAACCTGTAGATATCATAACAGATGACTTCGAGCTTAATCTAGACCTGGGACAACAACACCTGATGTTTTTTTTATTGATTATGCTGACAAACGAGCAAGGAGCACACTTGATGGTAAGTCTTACTGCTGCCCATAGACCTTAGCTATACGACGGATACAGTTACGTCGCTCCTTACTTATAAATTCCTTGGGGACTTTTCTTTACAGGTCGGCACTTAGTAACTCTTGCAGAAAATCGACATCTGAGCAGAGTAATATACTGCTGCGCTTCGCTTGGCGAGTAAGAGAGTCAGCAGCTCAACCTCCTGAGTGGTTCCAAAACCATGGCCATTTTCTGCAAGAGTGTGCTACTAACCCGATGAACCGGCCTGCGACTGTAAAGAGAAAATTGTGAATATTGTGGCCATATCCACTATATGTCATCTGGCCAATAATTACCTTCGCCTGTTTATGTATGATTGATAAAAATTAATGAAATGCAAGAACCAATCCTACTTAATGTAGGATACAAGCAGGCCAATGATGATCTGCAAATTCACAGAAAATTTGTAGAAAGAGAAAGATACCTAAGATAATTAAACAGAACTCTCCACATTTCACCTAGTTTTTTTTAGATATTAAAAGAAAAGAATGAATCAGTAATAATAATTAAAAAGATTTATAATAATAAAAAAGCCCAAAATCAACGACCATACATATCGGGTTAAGAGCCCTCAGCACTCACCCACAGTCCGGGTAAAGTTATCATAGCCATCTGAGGCTAACAACTAAGTCACACACAAAAAAAAGCATCAAACTTGAATTAGACTACTCAATTTCTTAACGAAGTTATATCTATTCTCAATGACAGCGGTCAAATCGCTCATTTAAAGATATCATATTAAACAAACAATTTTTTATACTCCCTAAAATATATAAAAAATATACAAAAAAAAAAAAGATAATCATAATGACCTCAAAATGTCTTGAGTTCCAATAACTACGTGGATCACCGACACAATCCCAAGAGTTAATTTATTACCAATTGCTTATAACAATGATGAATGAACCGTAACGATATTCAATTGAGCACTTTAAAAAAAAAATCAACAACATCCACGCGCTATTGAAATCAAAAATTGACCATTATAACAAGCAAACATAATGTATAAAATGTTTTTATGCCAACCTTTTCACGCGAAAACGCCTTTCTAAACTTAACGCGCCGACGCTAATGACGTGTGAAAGATTGATCGCACTAACCTTGAATCGGCGGGGCACAATTATTCTTTTATATTTAACTAGACACGACGTGGGTGGACGATTTATTACCTTTATTTTATGATATTAAATTATACGTTGATGGCAGTTGACAATGTAGGTGGATTTCATTTGTTATTTATTATTATTGGTGGCATTAAGATTTAAGAGCGTATTAATGTTAGCGATAAAGAAATCTCGTTGTGTGTGTGTATAATGGACATGTTTAATGAGTCGTGATTGAACGAACTGGATATAACCGGTACAATTTAATTTTATTTGGACATGCCGTTGAGATATGAATATTATGTTTTACATATGTTTAATTTTTATTATAATTTGTGTTAATCAAATAGAAATAGTATACTTAAAAAAGTGTGCCATGATATTTCCTGTGTGAGGGCGGCTACGAATACTACCAACCAACGTTTATTTTTGCGATTAAGAGCTTTATATCGATCTATGTCAATTTAATTTGATGTTGTCTGGTCAATAATTATATTTTCAATAAGGGTTAATGTTGATGTCAGGCTGCTGGAGATAAAACTATTACCAATAACTTTTACTATATGTAGGATGGAAGAAGAGTACCTATATATTGGGTCGACTACAAGTAATTAGGATAAGTGTAAGATGAGGAGTGCAGGATGTAAAATCAACGGACACAAAATATAGTCAGACTTCAAGTATTACTTGGGAATTGAACCCGCTATTCATGATACTGTAGACCAGTAGATAGTATAATTTCTTGTGATGACAGAATAGGAATATAATTCACTGACCCCTATATTACCTATGAGTGTCTTAAAAGACGACTAAGGGATATAATATGCATGTGATATTTATGCAAGAGAAGGAAACCTCGAAATAAAACCCTGTACCAACATGTAACTAGCGTGCTATGATAAGTAAATTTTCCTTCAATTGCGAAGACTAGACCCCAGCAGTAGGATGTATATGATCTGCGACTATAAAGATCACAATACAAATGTAACTGGACTCGTAATCAGTTTGTAAAATAGTCAAGGGAATGGAAGGGGTGATAACAGATTATTTACTTAATCCAGTCTGGTCATGCTCAACGCAATTATTTCTTCATCAAATCACTATTGGACTGATCATTGGTACTAATTCCTCTTTCCTCAGTGGTCAGTCCGATGGGTAACCCTTTCGGGTACCGTCCACATACGGTATGGGACTTTAAACTATCTATAACTATCCATGCATCTATCTTAGCCTTTTGAAATTCATTGTTCGATATAGGCCTCGCCGAATGAATCGTAATTACCTACATACATACATACATACATATCATCACGCCATATCCCTTGCAGGGTAGGCAGAGAGAACAGAGTGCCAGAGAACTCTATCTCTGCATACTTCACTCGCTTCCTCAACATTCATAATTCTCTTCATACACGCTCGCCGGTTTCGGAGACTCTTGACTCCACCTTCCTTCAGTACCTGACCGATCTGGTCTAGGTAGCTTAGTCTCGGTCTCCCTCGGTACCTACATCCTTCCACTTTCGCATTGTATATCTTCTTAACCAGACGTTCGTTCGGCATTCTTTCCACATGTCCGAACCATCGGAGCATTCCCTTTCGCATCTTTACACCAATACTCTCTTTCATAATTACTCGTAATTACCTCATTTGAGGTAATAAATCGGTGTTATAAGTTGGCTATGAAAATTTCGACTACCTATTTTTCTGATGATCTCTCAATCAGATAGTTATTCTTACTCCAAAACAATGAAAATTTAAAGGTATAGTCTAAAATAATAATACAATTATTTTTATAATATAATACAAAAATCCAATATGTGACCATCATTTTTCGCTCGTAATCAAGTTTTTATAAATAATCAAGCATGTTAAATGCTAAATTTCAGTAATTTTAAATATAATACATTTGCAGTTCACGTAAATATTTATCATGCACTTGAATCGAACCCATTACACTACTTACATTCACATAAAACCTTTAAATTATGAATACAGTCCATGCTCACGACAAAAGTTTCAGAACGTAAATAAGTAGAAGCATGTCGGGGTTTTAAAAGCTTAATTATTTAAAGTTGGTAACATAATGCTGACCCATTTTCTTTTAGTAATATTTTATGCTTTAAGATAACCAGCTTTACCCTTACTTCAGCTACGAGGTGTATGGCTACTACAGCTTTAAAACTTTATATTTCAATAAAGTACATTTTTCATATAGAAGCGATTGTTATCGCTGATTATTATCGCCACTGTGTTCAGTGGGAGACAATAGTCTTAGGTTCAATCACCACCCAGCTACGGCTGTTCAGAGTTACGTCATCATTCTCCCACTCTTATCCCAATTACTTGGGGTCAATACAATATGCACTCGTCTTTCATAGTACATATTGTAAAAATTATTGGCAATAGTTTTATGACCAGCCGCCTGCCAGACGCCAACTCTCCTTGGGAATGTAATTGTTGACCAAACGGCATCAAACGGAGTTGGCCCAAGTCGTTATAAGACTCTTAGTCGTCTTTTACGTCATCCACGAGCAAAGTAAGGGATGGTAGTATTCGTAGCCGCTACTACACAGCAAGCTGTTCAAAGTTACGTATCTATTAAATTGTAAATTGTTAGCAAACTTATATAACATTAATTGCAATCACCTATTTCTTCGGCGAGAATAGAGATTATGCCATTATTTGTCTTCTCGAGTCCATATTCATTAATTGTCTATAAACTTGGCAATTACATTGCTGTGTTACTTGGCCTATATACTACCAACTCTAATGAGTTATTCGTGGGAGTCGTAAAAGACAATTAAGACCTTTACATCGACTTGGGCCAAATCTATTTGATGCTAGTTCACAATTATATTACCAAGAAGGATTGATAAGATAGGCAGCTAGTTATAAAACTTTCCAAAACTTTTGCAAAATGTACGATGGAGGAAGATTAGGTACATATTATGTCGACCAATAGCTGTATTGAAAAAAGGCTTGGATCACTAGCACTAACGAGTTTCAAGTAAAAGTGTTATGATATGAGTTTATTATTTATATGAGACAGAGTAAAAATACAAATCACCACCCCCTATCTTACCCGTGGGTGATCGTAAGAGACGACTAAGGGATATAAAATGCATATAATATCTATGCAAGAGAAGGAAAACTCGAAACAGAACCATATATCAAAACGTCTGACCAGCGTGGTATACTGGGTCAATTTCTCTCCCGTTATGGAGGAGGTTCGAGCTCAACGGTGGGACATATATGAGCTGAGATGATTAATGGTTAAAAATATATTAAATGACACGTGATTTTCAAGATGGCGACTGAAACTCGCGCCTTTGCATTCCGCCATTTTGGATTTACGTCTGCGGAGCATCGATTAATCTAATTCCTAAAAAAATCACCTGCAGAACATTCCATTATGAACCTACTTTTTGCTCCAGCTCTTGGATTAATGTAAACAGATTTTTATTCTATAATAAAACATCAAACGCATCACATTGAAATTAATGTATGCATCATTGATAAACTACATCGTAACCGGACGAGATAATTCAACAAACTAATCACCTGTCAAACGAGACCGGCAACTGTCACTGTTTTGAATCACATTTGACATTCAAATGTCACTCACGTCAATGTCACAACAATATGATGTCGAGTCAAAAATGAAGTGTAATTACTTCTAATAGTATTCACACCTGTTATATGTTATCGAATTGAAAAAATAAATGACTCTTGAATGACAAGATTCTTCAAAGACATTTACGTTCACCTTTTATGAGATATATCAGAATTAATTGGAAGAGGCCGATGACTAGTTGAGTTTGTCTTTGTTCTACTTTTCAATCTCTTTCCATCATTTGAAATAAAACTACTTTTACGGATTCTATCGCATTTGTATTTGATTTTTAATTTTCCGACGTTTCGAACACTTTACAGTGATCATGGTCACGGGAGGACTAAGGTGTCTTACGTCCAATATGTCATTGTTATTACAGAAGTTTTATATCTACCCTATAAGATATTAAATTTTGACCCACATTTTTAAAACTTTATACAAATTTATTGTCATTACAAAAAGAAAATGATTCTATATATAAAATTATATTGTTAATAATTCTATTATATTGTTTATGATTTGTTATTATTAAAGCATTTAATTTATGATAATTATTATTGTAGCAATTTACAATTTTAGAAAAACTAACAAAACTATTTAGCTATTCAGTTTTGTTTTATTGTGTTTAATATCTTATAGGGTACATATAAAATTTCTGTAATAATAATTTTTCCATAATACTAAATTTAAATAAAAAAAGGAAACGACTTAAAGACAATGCAATTCAGGTGAGCTAAATACGTATTATTGAAGATATCTCAAAAACGACTGGTCCGACTTTGATCAAATTTAAATTGGACCATATAAGAAGCACCAACTTTCAGTCAAAAACTTTGTAAAAAGTTGTGAGATAGCACACATAAAGGATACAGTTGAATTGCAAACCTCCTCCTTTTTTTGATGGCGATTAATAAACGCTTACAATTAGAATGATTATGGACAATTGCACGTGTAAAATGGGTACTAGATAATTGATTGAATTAGATACATGACTCGGGAGAGTCAGAGAGAGCCCTCAGCGCTCACCCACTGTCTGTGTAAAGCTGTCAAAGCCATCTCGGCTAACAGCAGCCACAGTGAACTTTTTAGTGGGTATTTCAACCCCGGGGTTGGCGAGTCCCACACTCCCCGTCGTGCGGGGGTTAGTGCCTAAAAGCATTTTAACACCACTGCGTAAACAAAAAAAATAGATACATGGAGGAAATTTATTATTATTTTTCCCGTATTAAAAACAATCAAACGCAAAAAAGATTAAGGAATATATCTAAAAGCAGGTAGTATAGATGTAAGGGAAGAAAAGGCCGAAATAAAACCTTAAATGAACCTGTTTGATCAGACAGGTACTGTAACTTTCTTACTGCGTAGTAGGATAGATATTGTAAGATCTAAGAATCTACACCACATATATATATATATATATATATATATATATATATATATATATATATTATATTTATAACTGTTATGACATAATAAAAAAATACAATTAATCTTTGTGTTCTTTCATTTTAAGAAAAATAAGTAAAATCTAAATGAGACTCTACAATGCTCCGATGGTTCCGACATGTGGAAAGAATGCCGAACGAACGTCTGGTTAAGAAGGTATACAATGCGAAAGTGGAAGGATGTAGGTACCGGGGGAGACCGAGACTCACCTACCTAGACCACATTGGTCACGTACTGAAGAAAGGTGGAGTCAAGAGTCCCCAAAACAGGCGAACGTGTATGAAGAGAATTATGAATGTTGAGGAAACGAGTGAAGTATGCAAGGATAGAGTTCTCTGGCACTCTGTTCTCTCTGCCTACCCTGCAAGAGATATGGCGTGATGATATGTATATACGTATGTAAAGTTTGCAATAATCTATTTGACTAAGTTGTTTTGGCCTCACATTTTGGAACGCACCTATATACAATAGTGTAACTTAAATGTAATCCATAAACAAATAGAAGAAACCTTTTTAAAAATAGGATATAATCTACTAAATATTATTCTGAAATATATGGAATGAAAACGATAGGAGAGATGAAAAATGCGGCACTGAGGTTGATTTAATACCAGACCGCCCTGACGACAAAAAAAATGTAGACTTCAGAGGTTAAATACAAAAAAAAATGTAAGGTAAAGTTTTAAAAGTAGGATCACCTAGGGGGAAGAAGTTTCCTTATATTCTACTACACCTTAATATTATCCCGTATCCCTTCCTTTCTTGAGGTGTATGTTCTATTGATTAATCATGGGAAACTAGCGGGTCTACCTTCCTATTCTTCATTTCAGGATAATACATAATTGATTATGTTCTTCTTTTTATTAAGCTCATGTGTTTCATTATTAGACAAGGCCCTCTTTTAAAATATGCGGGCAATTGACTTACTATACCAATTTGGTCAAAAAAATGGGTGTAAGGCTTTATTTCGACCTTTTCTTCTCTTATAGCTATATCATCTGTTTATACAACATGTAAGTAGGAAAAGATACAATCTTTTCCTCTACAAGACATTCGGGAAGGAAAAGGTGATGAATTACTTACTTCATTTTCACATGGTAAGAAAAAATAGTATACATATAAATAATAAAAAAACTATATATGCGTATGGTGAATTTTGAAAAAGATTTCAAACAATGTATATTAATTTTGAACTTATGTTTTTCTTTTCAAGTTTATCTACATGTCTTCCAAAAAAAACAAATATTATATAATTAACTACCGTTATATTATAATAAATAAATGTATGAAAAGTAAAAACCTACAACTTGATCGCAGTACCATCTACCAGGTCCAATAGCAAATCTAAATCAATCTCAAAGCCACTTGAACATACACAATAAATTTCAACAGAATCCGTCCAGCTGTTTAGGAGGAGTTCAGTGACATACACACGTACATAAGAATGATATCATCATCATAATCACAGCCCATAAATATCCCACTGTTGGGCTCAGGCCTCCTCTGTAATGAGAGGGAAATTAACCTATTATACCGCGCTGGTCAGACGTGTTGGTATAGAGTTTTGTTGCGAGTTTTCCATCTGTCGCATAGTTGTTTGTTGTTATATGCGTTTTATATCCCTTAGTCGTCTCGTACGATCACCCACGAGTAAGATATGGGGTGGTGAATAGTATTCTTACTCCGTGACCACACGGAAAAATAATGATATATTATAAAGATAAACCCTCAACGAAGCTCAGTTGTCCAGATATAACAGTGTTATTAATAGCAAAGAAAGACCACATAAGCACTGCTCGAAGTTTAGAACGTTTCTACATTTATCAAAGAGTTTAGATCCTTGTAGGATAAATCTGCCAACGCCAGCTAAGTGTATGAGTTTTATTTTTAAATTGACATAACTTATTAGATAATACTTGTCGTAAATATGTGTCGTGTGATAATAAAATAGATGTTAATGTTATATCATTCATAGCTTCAACATTTTAATCTTGTCTCATCATTAACACACATGGATCTGGCACAGGGTATTACAATTAGTACATGTTTATGACTAAACTACTGCTTTAATGTTGCAATTCCTTCTTTTATTTTTGTCATTGCATTTGAACTCAATTTATATCGAAATCATGTGTATAGTAAATTGTAACTTGCTCAGGATAAGACGAGCCCTTTGTTCTAATTCCTTGCCTTCCGGGTTCTTATTCAATGAAATGTATATTATCATCAGCGAAATTTAAAATGTATATATGTTTTTAATATATAATGATTGCTGATGTTTATGCAAATATTAAACATTTCGAATAAAACTATTTTTACGGATTGCATTTTATATATTTATATATGTATATTATAGACATTTTGTACACATTACAACGTTCGTAAGAACAGGAGAGCTGGACAGTCAGTACAGTTCTTCCGTAACCACGAACACTGTAAAGTGTTTGTAACGTCGTGAAATTAGAAATCAAAAACATTTGTACAGCATTATATGTCTTTTCTATTCCTCCAACCATTTGCTCGATAGCTCATCAATGTCCATTACAAATGAAAGGCTAACCTAGGCATCCCCATGATACGGGAATAATGCTAAAATATCCAGGCGACATCAGATAGATTGGCGATCGCATTTATTAAAATAAATTAATAATAATACTGTTCATTATCCTTTTCTAACCCTCAACGAGAAGTTTGTTAAAAATCATGAAGTTTGTCGTGTCATCGTAGTTCTTAAAAAGATTGATCAAGTTATTTATGATACGGATTACTTTCTTTGAAAGCTAACGTGATCCAAATGCTTCTAAATAATGAAATGTTGCTCACATTTTGTGAATCTATCTGTTCAGGCGTTTCAAGGTCATCATCTCTTTTTGTTAGCTTCTATAGTAACATACATACATACATACATATCATCACGCCATATCCCTTGCAGGGTAGGCAAAGAGAACAGAGTGCCAGAGAACTCTATCTTTGCATAGTTCACTCGCTTCCTCAACATTCATAGTTCTCTTCATACTTCTATAGTAACCTTCGTCCATATTTCGTCCAGGGTGGTGGAAGATCGGCGCGTGCCAAATAACCCACTATATTCTCTCACCATTGCCAATGGGTCGGCCACTGATAGCGAATCATTGCCAGCCCAGTGTGTTAACCTTAACATCATCGATGCCCCAGCTTGCTGCCGAGACATCGTCCTCACGGGGTCAGCCTCTTTGCGGGTGATGGACTACTTCACTATCTAGTTTTTTGGTTTATTTAAGGTTAACGCAATATGTACTCTCCTTCCTATTCTATATATCGCAAAAGTTTTGGCATTAGTTTTAATAACGGCTGCCTATCTAACATCAATGCTCCTTGGGAATATAATTGTTGACCAGACAGCATCAGATAAAGTTGATCCAGGTTATTTTTTTATGATACTCGTGACTCATTTTCTTTTTCTTTTTATTCCTATTGGCGGCAAACGAGCGAGCAGCTCACCTGATGGTAAGTGTCACTGCCGCCCATGGACCTTTGCAATACCAAGGTTATAGCTTAAGCCGATGCCTACCAATAAAATCCCCCAAACCCACCCAGTTGGGCTGCCGGTTCTCTCACTCACCGAACGAAGCGCAATAATAGCACATTTCCATTACTCATACGTCGATCTTCTGCGAGAATGTGGTACTACCCCGGACGGACCGGCCCGCGGCTGTAGACAGAGAACTGTCAACAGCGTGGTCCTACCACCTAGTATGCGTAATCGCGACCACAAAGTATTTTCTTTTTTGGCAGGCTATGGTTTGGACACACGCCATCCGTTCCGTCTGAGGCAACGGAAGGGCGGCGCGTGGCTTCATCACCCACCATATTTACTCCCCATCGCTATTGGGCCGGCCACTGGTATCGCTTCCTTGATATCCGACTCCGTGCCATATGCGAACCTTTAAAACAATATTATACTTAAAAAATTTAAAATGGTTGCAGTCAAAATAAGGTCAGCAGAGAACACTAGCATATCAATTGTTTTCTAGCTCATAAAGTTCTGGAAGCTAGGTCATACGTTGAACATCGTAACATCTGGTTACAATAAATCATAGTGACAATGATTTAAAAGCTCTCTGAATTTTCAAAGCACGAGAACATAATGAATAAATTATTTTTATTGAGGTTATAAATTAGTCATGGTTTAACTTGTCAACGAATTATTCCTTACTATGTTCCATTTAAACAATAGTCTGAATTATTTACTAGGTTATTTCATCATCATCACAGCTCATATAAGTCCCACTGTTGGGCTCGAGCCTCCTCCGTAATGTGAGGGAAATTAACATTCTATACCACGCTAGTCAGACGTGTTGGTATAGGGTTTTGTTTCGTGTTTTCCATCTCTTGCATAGATGTTATATGCGTTTTATATCCCCTAGTCGTCTCCTACGATCACCCACGGGTAAGATATGGCGTAGTGAATTGTATTCTTACTCCGTCACCACACGGATAGATAGATATAGACTAGGTTATTTAGTTTTATTTTATGATCAAATATATTTCTTCAAAGGCTATATATATGTGAAAAATAGAGCACCATGTTCAGGAATTGAACCTAATATTGCTGTATTGTTTAAATTGCTACACTAGGTCTGTATTGTAAGTGTAGTGTCTGTGTTGTTGTTTTATCATAGGTACTATAGAGTGTTAGATAGTTAACGTAAAGATGAGAATGTGAAGGAAAATTGATTCCTATAAATTAATGTTACATTAGCATAAAATATAAAAGAAAACGAATATTCAATATATATACATGGATTCAAGCGTATCGTAATTTGTATTCGTTAAAAAAAAAAATGTTTATAAAAATCTTCGTATACCGAAATATTAATTAAAAATATTAAATTTTTAACTAATACTTATTTGAAACGTAATATTTTTTTTTTTTTGGTTTGCTGTGTGAATAAGCTGGCTAAGAATACTACCGATCCTTACTCAGTTCGTGGATGTCGTAAAAGACGACTAAGAGCAACGACTAAAAGTAACTAAGAACAACTCCATCTGAAGCCGTTTGGTCAACAACTACATTCCCAAGGAGGGTTGACGTCAGGCAGGCGGCTGGTCATAAAACTATTGCCAATAACTTTTACAATATGTACGATGGAAGCAGAGTACATATTGTGTCGACCTCAAGTAATTGGAATAAGAGCAGGAGAATGATGATGATTATTTTTTTTTGATTTGACTAGCAGGTTACACTTTCAGCAAACCATCATGAAGCTAGTGCAAGTGGTGGATTCGTTCGGTCCGACAATTTACGGGCTAGCTAGTAGGGTATCGGATTATTGTATCAGATCGTATACGCATTAGTGCCCACGGTTGCTACCTGCGTCCACATTGACCCAGTCAGCCACGGCTAACTAGGTCAATGTGGACTCTGGTCTCCCTGACGTGTTCTACTACCTGAATAGGTGGTGAGGTTATTACTGTATCAAAAAATTGTAACAAATAATCTTTTTTGAGAAAACCTTCTCTACGACGAGAATTTTTTTTTTTAAATAAACAAAAACTATTAATACAGCTTTTATCGCATTTGTATTTGCTTTTTAATCTCCCAGCGTTTAGAATACTTTTCGAAGTTTATGATTATGCATTGATTAAGATGTTTCACGTCCAACAAATCATCGTTATTACAAAAAGCAAGCCTCTAAAATAATCTGTATATTACTACATCATTATTTAGTCGAGTAAATCATTAATTATTAAAAAAAAGTTTTCACACGAAAGCGAGAAACAGCACGATTTAAACATATATTCTTCGAAAAACAAGGGTAATAATAAAATTTAACTGCTTATTTAAATCTAATTTTAGTAGAAAATTTCAATAAAAAGTCAAATAAATCTGTTTATATTACATTTTGCTATTAAATCTTTAATTGAATCTTTCAGCAAAGCATTACACTAAAGTAGTTGGACGTCTATGCCAAAAAACTTTACAACAGCCGTACAAATTCGATACGAACATATTGCTTCATAAATCCTCATAAATAACGATATTTGGCACCGATACAGTGTGCGCAATGTTATAAATTTTAGGATTTGCAAACAATTTATATGTTTAAAGTGCAAAGCCATTGTGTTATTAGGGTTCCAAGAACGAATGATTGGATCAACTAATAAATGGATTCTACTAATAAATAAAACTATTTTATTCTATTGCGCACATAAATATTTGCAATATTCATTCTGTTTCCTTTCATAATATTTATTAGGCAAATTTATTTTTTTATTTAATAAATTAATGTCAATTACGTCATCTTATAAATCAAGCAAGCAAATATTCCGTGTGATGACGGAGTAAGAATACAATTCACCACTCCATATCTTACCCGTGGGTGATTGTAAGAGACGACTAAGGGATATAAAATGCATATAACATCTATACAAGAGAAGGAAAACCAACACGTCTGACTAGCGCGGTATACTTGAAAACATTATATAACACGAGGATAGAAGTATTTAATAACTTACTTTACCTGGATAATATGACTCATGAATATGCATATATCTTAGACTCTAATAGACAGCTGACTTTTGACATGTTCTCGGGCCGCTATGGATATTTGAACGCAAAAGGTATGAAAGACATTTTTTTCAATATAAAAAAGGATATTTTGGAATTAGAAGCGTATTATAAGGAAAATAATTATAACTGTTCTTGCAATCTCAATACAAGTGAAATGTTTTTTCTATAAGTATCTAAATGTGATGCACCAAAATATAGCAGGACTTTTAAACAAATCAAATCTATTGACATTACATATTCAAGAACTAACACAATATAATAATGAGGTGGACGTCATCTGCATAACTGAACATTTTATTCAAAAAGGCCAAGAAGATCTTCTCTCGATGCCAAACTATCATCTGGCAGCGTGCTACTCAAGAACTAAAAAAAGAGGAGGCTCTTGCATACTAGTCAGGCAAGGTCTTAAATTTAAGGAATTAACTGATGTGAAAAAGTGCTCTATACAAGGTACTATTGAATGTTGTGCAATCGAATTATCGATTCTTAATATAATTATTGTTTGTGTTTACAGAATTCCGAGTTCCAATTTAGATACATTTTATTTCCAACTCAATAAAATATTAGACCAAGTGTGTTACAAAAGATATAAATCTGTCATCATATGTGGCGATTTTAATATTGATTTATTAAGAAAAGGCAATATTGCTCTTGATTTTATTAATTTTTTTCTTTATTTCAATTTAAAATTAGAAATTAAAGATCCAACCAGATTAAAAAGCAAAACATGTATTGATAACTTCGCGCACAACATCTCAAGAAAATGTGAACATAGAATCCTTGATTTCAATTTATCAGATCACACCGCACAGCTATTAACAGTTCCGGTAAATAAGACATATAAAATTAATAATTGGCGTAAAGAAGTTAGAAATTATAGTAAGGTAAATCTTGATAAATTTAGAGCTTGTCTTAATTCGATTTCTTTTTCGGATGTATATTCGACTCAAAACGCCAACGAAGCTTATAATGTTTTTTTAGAATCATTCTTACTATTTTATAACTTGTGTTTTCCATTAATTTTAAGAAATATTAAGGTAGTTAAGGACCCTACTTGGATAACACCTGGCATAAAATGCTGCAGTAAAAAGAAAAGACAAATGCTGTGGCAATACAGACTGCATCCTAATAACACAAATTTAGTAAAACTTAAAAACTATTCTTCTCGTCTTAAAAAAATTATAAATATGACACAAACCGTGAAGAATAATTACAAAATTTCATCATCAAAAAATAAATGTAAAACAACTTGGGAAATAATTAGGGATAACAAACAAAACATAAATTATGACTTCATCTCAGAAATTGAAATGAAGAATAGGTCTATAACGGATCCGATAAATATTGCGAATGCTTTTAACAATTATTTTGTAAATGAGACTGCTAATCTTTCAAAGCAACAGAACGAACGCCCAAGTTTTATCAATAAACTTAAATCTATGAGTTCCTCTATGTTTCTGCGGCCTTTTGTACCTGAAGAAATAGATAAAGTTATACTAAACCTGAAAAATAGTAATAGTGTAGGTTATGATGGCATTTCAACTAAGGTGGTCAAATATGTCTCTAATGTAATATCTAAGCCTATTAGCTATATACTAAATACTAGCTTTAGTACAGGAATATATCCTGAAAAGTTAAAAATTAACATAGTAAAACCATTGTTTAAAAAAGACGATAAAAAAAATATGAAAAACTATAGGCCAATTTCTCTTATACCAATTATTTCAAAGATATTTGAGAAAGTAATTTATGGTGCCTTATATTCCTACCTCGAAAAACATAATGTTTTTTGTGATGAACAGAAAGGCTTTAGAAAGGGGAGATCAATAAACTTAGCCATATACGAATTTCTTATTAAAATAGTGACAAATTTGGATAAAAAGTCTATGGTTTCTGCTATATATATGGACATGAAAAAGGCTTTTGATTTAGTAGATCATAAACTACTTTTAAGAAAACTTAATTATTGTGGTGTACGAGGTAATGTCCTGGATCTTATTCAATCTTACCTTAGTAACAGGTCCCAATATGTTGAAATAAGTCACATAAATATAACAACTAGGAGAGAAGTAAAGTATATGTCATCAAAAGCTATTATATCTTGCGGGGTACCTCAAGGCAGTGTTTTGGGGCCTTTGCTATTCTTGGTGTACATAAATGACTTTCCAAAACAAATATCATATCCAATGGTTTTGTTTGCTGATGATAGCACTATAATTCTAAGACATGATAGCAAAGAAAATCTTCAAAAGGATATAAAGATAGCAGTAACGCAATCTATTAACTGGTTGGAGCAAAATAATCTATCAATAAATTTAAATAAAACTAAAATAACAAACTTTTCTCATAGATTGCATAAAAACTATGACCTTAACATTCACTTTAACAATGAAATCATTGAATTTGTAACAAATACTAAATTCCTTGGCCTTACTATTGATAATAAGCTAACGTGGAAGGAACATATAGATTCATTAAGTAAAAAGCTAAGTAAATTTTCATTTGCTTTGTATAAGTTACGAAAAATAGTAAACCGGGAAGCAGTTTTAATGGCTTATCATGGATACGTTGACTCTATTCTTCGTTACGGTGTAATATTCTGGGGAAATTCTACTGGCAAAGACATTATTTTCAAAGCACAAAAAAGATGCATTAGAGCAATATGTGGACTAAACTCAAGGGAAAGCTGTAAAACTTATTTTAAGCAATTAAATATATTAACATTTCCATGCTTGTATATATATGAGACTGCCCTCTTTGTAAGACAGAATCAGCATCTATTTAAAAAAGTTTCAGAAAGTAGGATGCGTCCTGTTAGAGAAATATATAAACATAACTTTTGTATACCTAATTCTAAAACTGCTTTAATGCAAAAAAGTATATTGTTTATGGCTCCTAAAATCTACAACACAATACCAAATCATATAAAACTGTTAAATACAATACAATTTAAACATAAATTACGTTTATTATTAATTAATAAGAGTTATTATACAATTAATGAGTTTTTTACTGACAATTTATAATCCTAGTATTAAGTATATAGCATAGTATTGTATATTAATAATTATAATGATACTTGACATATATGAATAATATTAATAATTACTATGAAACTTGACATGTTCCACAATTTATTATCTAGATGACATTTCACTTATTGCCTTTGCCTCTTATATATGACATGCATGTTAAAATACACAATAAATTGATAAACTTGTACATTTTGTTAACAGTGTAAGCCAACTGGCAGATTTTGAAGGACTTCATATGTAATTCAATAATAAGACCAATTGTACCCATTATCACACTAATAAAAAATTCTAATTCTAATTCTAATTCTATAGTAGGTTAATTTTCCTTCCATTACGGAGGAGGCTCGAGCCCTACAGTGGAACATTTATGGGCTATGAAGATGCTGATGATAAATCAAGCAGAATCTATTACTACTTAAAAGTGCTTTTGTTTATAGTTTCAAAACAATTAAATTAAAATTAATAGGTGAGCCTGAATCTGTAATACAGGTTTCAACCTTGTATAGACTCTCACAAGGACTTATATGACTTTTGTTAAATGAATGGCGTAATTTGTAACAATATTTCTAGTACAGATGTAAATAAAATAACTTATATACATTATGTATGTATATATACATATCATCACGCCATATCCCTTGCAGGGTAGGCAGAGAGAACAGAGTGCCAGTGAACTCTATCCTTGCATACTTCACTCGCTTCCTCAACATTCATAATTCTCTTCATACACCTTCGCCGGTTTCGGGTACTCTTGACTCCACCTTCCTTCAGTACGTGACCAATCTGGTCTAGGTAGGTGAGTCTCGGTCTCCTCCGGTACCTACAATACCTAAAATAACTTATTGCTATTACAATGAGGATGGTTTACTGTGTGAGATACAAGGAGGTTTCAGGAGTGGAAGAGGATGCATGGATCAAGAGTTCTCTCTGCGTAACATTGTGGAGAAGCATCTGGCTATAGGTCATAGGGTTTTCTGCAGTTTTGTGGATCTGGAGAGAGCATTTGACACGGTTGTACGAAAGGAACTTTGGGACATTTTACCGGAATATGGTATTAACGGTAAACTGCTGCAGGCTGTGTAGTCCACTTACATGGGCTGTAGAGCCTGTGTGCGGCTGGATGATGGAATGTCGCCTTAGTTTGACGTCAATATCGGCGTTAAGCAGGGGTGCGTTCTATCAGCCAGACTGTTTATCATATATCTGGGTAAATGTCTCCAAAGGTTGAACGATATGAATGTGGGAGTCCAGATGGGCGACTCAGTGGTCACTGCTCTGCTCTATGCAGATGATGCAGTCCTGCTGGCACAGTCAGCGACTGACCTGCAGACCCTAGTCGACACAATGACAGAAGATTTTAAGAAAACGGGTCTACGCGTGAATGTGAGTAAAACCAAAATAATGGTCTTTGAAAGAGATGAAGCCAGAACAGATGTAAGAGTAACAATAGGTAATGATGTACTAGAGCAAGTGGATGAATTTGTATATCTTGCAGATATTGAAGATATGTCATATATTGGAAATATATGACATATCCTCTTCAACAACTTGCTTTAATATTAATATTTTTAAACGCCATTTTAAAGATTACTTTCGCCTTTGATGATGATGATAAATATCAGATATTTTTAAATTAATGTTTTCATTAAAAATTCGTTAATTTTCTGTGCGTGTATCAACCGTTAAGATATTTCTTCGGAGCATTCCCTTTTGCATCTTTACACCGATACTCTCTTTTATACCTACTCGCTCTCTTACGTCGTCGTAATGTGATCGATGAGCCTAACTCCACAGATTTTCCGAGCGATCGCATTTCGACCGCATTAAGTTTACTTTCATACTCTTTTCTGCATACCCAACTCTCGCTTCCATACAGTAATGTTGGGACAAGCACTGCGTTATGTATTGCTACACGTGCCTTCTGGCTGAGGTGGTGGCTGCCGAGAAGTTGCCCCAACGCTCCATTCACTCTATTTTCCGCATTCACTCTTCGCTCTATATTAGTGGTGTACCTTCCATCTCGGCTAAATCCACATCCAAGATATATCTGCAGGGTCTGCAGGTCAGTCGCTGACTGTGCCAGCAGGACTGCATCATCTGCATAAAGCAGAGCAGTGACCACTGAGTCGCCCATATGGACTCCCACATTCATATCGTTCAATCTTTGGAGACATTCATCCAGATATATGATAAACAGCCTGGCTGATAGAACACAGCCCTGCTTAACGCCGATATTGACGTCAAACCAAGGCGACATTCCATCATCAGCTACGAGGCCGTTTTGAGGAAGCCCCGGCGGGAGCTAGACGTCTCCGATATTGGAGGCGTCGAAGCCAGGACCTGCAAGGCCCGGACGGGGGCTCGAATCCTCGAGTTCCCAGGGGCCGAGGGCGCCAAGACGGCCGACAGCGTGGCCGAGAAGCTGAGAGGTTTGTTCGCCGAGGAGGGTGGCATCAAGATCGCCAGGCCCGTCAAGTGCGCCGAAATGCGCATTTCGGGTTTGGACGATTCGGTGACGGTGGAAGACATCCGGGAGGCTATTGCCTCGAAAACCGGGTGTCCCATAGACACTGTCCGGGTCGGTGCCATTCGTCCCGGTCCGGGTGGCGTAGGTGCTGGCGTAGGTGGTCAGGCAACTGGCCGGCTCAGGCAGGCTCCTCGTGGGCTGGAGCTCGGCGCGGGTAACCGTGCTTGAGCACCGGCCTGCGAGGTGCTACAAGTGCATGGCGGTCGGACACACTCGACCGACGTGCACTAATTGCTTCGACTGCGGCGGATTGTGTTTCCGCTGCGGTCAGACCGGGCACGTGGCGGCATCTTGCGCCACCCCGCCCCACTGCCCCGCGTGTGCGGCGGGCAATAAGCCCGCCAAGCACCGCATGGGCTCTGGGGCGTGCAAACCTCCAGCTTCGGCCCCAAAGGCGCGGGGCGGCCCTACGACCACGGCCGCTCCCGCTCCTAGCGCGGTCCGATCGCCCGCTGGCGAGGAGGTCATGGATACAACCCGATAATGGGTACACCATCCATGCACCTCCTCCTGTAGGCCAACACCAACCACTCCGCCGGAGCGCAGGATCTCCTCCTGCAATCCATGGCGGAGTGGTCGATTGGTGCAGACGTAGTCGCGGAACCGTACGCCGTGCCTGATCGCCCCAATTGGGTGGTCAGTCGAAACGGTACTGCGGCAATAGTCGTCTCAACGAAGCGGCACTTCCCGTCCTTGTCCCTTTTGGATAGGGGCGAGGAATTTGTCGCGGCGGAGTGGGGAGGGGTCACGCTCTATAGCGTATACCTCTCCCCCACTAGGAGGATGGACGATTTCGGGGCCTCACTCACCACCTTGGAGGCCTCGATACGGCGACTGGCACCGGGCCTCGTCCTGGTTCTGGGGGACTTTAACGCCAAATCCACGGCGTGGGGGTCCCCTACGACGGACGATCGCGGGCGGGCGGTCAACGAGTGGGCGGCTTCACTGGGCCTCTGTGTTCTGAACAGAGGCTCGGTGAACACGTGCGTGCGGCGGCAGGGCGGGTCGATAGTGGACTTGTCGTTCGCTAGCCCCGCTGTCGCGCCACGGGTGAGGAACTGGAGTGTCCTGGAGGAGGCGGAGACCCTGTCGGACCACCGGTACATCCGGATGGAGGTCCCCCGGGAACCCGGTAGGGGTCACAGGGCGGACGGAGCTCCCGCGTTTCCGCGGTGGGCTGTGGGTCGTCTTGACAGGGATCTACTGGCGGAGGCGGCCATTGTCAGCACGTGGCTGTCCTCACCACCCCCAGCGGACGGAGTGGACGCTGAGGCTGTCCGCATTCGCAGTGCGTTAACGCAGATCTGCGATGCGGCCATGCCCAGAGTGCGGCGGCGTCCACCTCCGAGGCAGGGGTCTACTGGTGGTCCCCAAGACTGGCGGACCTTCGCGCGGCGTGTATCAGTGCCCGAAGGTCCTACACCCGCAGCCGGCGGCGTCACCGCGACGTCGAGCGGGAGGGCTAGCTGTACGAGGCGTACCGCAGTGCGCGGACTGCCTTTCGGCTGGCCATCCGAGCCGCCAAGGGCGCGAGTTGGCAGGAGATGCTGGACGGTCTCGACCGTGACCCCTGGGGTCGCCCATATCGCGCGGCGCTGAACAAGCTTCGCGCGCCCCCCCCCCCCCCTCACCGAGACCCTTCAGCCCGACTTCCTTCGTAGGGTGGTCGAGGAGCTGTTTCCAGGGCAGTCGGAACACACGCCCCCGGTCATGGCTCCGCCAGATCAGGACCGGGAGGCCGACAACGACGAGAGTGTTCCGCCCGTGACGGAGTCGGAAGTGGGGGCGGCCGTGGCGAAGATTCGTTCCACCACCACGGCCCCCGGCCCGGACGGAATTCCAGTCCGGGTGCTGACGTCGCTCCTCGAGCACTTCGAGCCTCGCCTCAGGCAGCTGTTCAACGCCTGTCTGACGTCTGGACGGTTCCCTGAGTGCTGGAAGGAAGGGAGGTTGGTTCTCCTGCCAAAGCCGGGACGGTCCCCGGATTTGCCGTCGGCCTACAGGCTCATCGTGCTCCTCGACGATGTGGGTAAGCTGCTGGAGCGTGTGCTCGCTGCCCGCATCGTCCGACACCTGGAGGAGGTGGGGCCCGATCTGTCGGACGCTCAGTATGGGTTTCGGAGGGGGCGTTCGACCATCGGGGCCCTATTACGCCTGAGGCAGGCGGCCGCGGAGGCCGTAGCCGGGAAGGGAGTGCTGTTGGCGGTGTCGTTGGATATCGCCAACGCATTCAATAGTCTGCCATTCGGCTGCATCAGGGAGGCGCTCCGGTTCCATGGAGTGCCCCTGTACCTCAGGCGGCTGGTGGCAGACTATTTGGAGGGCCACAGTATCCTCTGCGCGGGTCCCGCAGGGGACATTGTGCGGACGCCCATGTCGTGCGGCGTTCCACAGGGGTCGGTTCTGGGGCCGACTCTGTGGGACATCGGGTACGACTGGGCGTTGAGAGGGAGTCTCCCCCCGGGCTGAGCTTGGTGTGCTACGCTGACGACACGCTCGTCACAGCCCGGGGCAGGACACTCGAAGAGGCGGCAAGCCTGGCCACTCTCGGCACCGAGGAGATGGTCAGGCGGATCGAGGCGCTGGGGCTCAGGGTGGCCCTAAACAAGACGGAGGCCCTACTTTTCCATGGGCCCCGTGTGAGGCTGCCCATCGGCGCCTCGATAGTGGTAAACTCCATCCACATCAGCATCCAGGCCCATATGAGGTACTTGGGTCTGGTGCTCGACGGACGATGGTGGTTCCGGGAGCATTTCCGACAGATTCCTCCCCGGCTTGTCGGCGCGGCGTCCGCCCTTTCTCGACTCATGCCGAACGAGGGCGGACCCAGTTTCGAGGGCCGACGGCTGTATGCGGGGGTCATCCGCTCGATGGCCATGTACGGCGCACCCGTGTGGGTGAGGGCTCTGAACGCCCAGCTCAGGGCGGTTCTGTGGAGGCCACAGAGAGTCATGGCGGTCAGAGCCATTCGCGGGTACCGCACGGTGTCGACAGAGGCGGCGTGCCTATTGGCCGGGACACCCCCGTGGAACCTAGAGGCGGAGATGCTCTCCGACCTCTACCGGCGGGTTATCACAGCGCGCGAGGAAGGTGGCTCCCCATCGTTGAGCAAGATAGCCACCTGGCGCGTGGATGCCCGCCGAGACGTCATCGCCCGTTGGGCTACGCGGCTGGAGAGGCCTAGGCACGGTGTGGAGACCGTTGAGGCCCTCCGGCCCGTATTGATAGAGTGGATGGAGCGGCGGCACGGAGTCCTCACCTTTCGGCTGGTGCAGGTATTGACGGGGCACGGGTGTTTCGGGTTGTACCTGCACAGGGTCGTGTATAGGGAGTGGACTCCGGCCTGCCACCACTGCAGGAGTGACGAGGACACGGCGCAACACACGCTGGAGGTGTGTCCGGGATGGGAGCGGCAGCGCCGTGACCTCGTCGCTGTCATCGGTGCCGACCTGACGCTGCCGGCCGTCGCGAGGGCGATGGTCGACAGCATCAGGAACTGGGACGCGGTCGCCGCCTTCTGCGAGGCTGTCATATCGCAGAAGGAAGCGGCGGAACGGGCAAGGGAGGATTCCCGCGCCCCGGGCCGCCGCCAGCGGCCGGGGCGGCGCAGGCGCGAATACCTGCGCCTGATGCCGCCCTAACCGAGGCTTCGGGTGATCGGACCGGGGAATTGTCCGGTCACCCGACGTGAGGCCACCGCGTGAGGGCGACGCCCCGACGGCGAAATCAGTCGGGGCGTCGACGAGAGGAACCCGCGAGGGTGAACCGCCGGGCGGGCTACCGAAGTTAAAAATCGGGTCCCGGTGACCCGCTCGCACGGCGAAGAGAGAGGAGTTTTTACGGTGGGTCTATGGGGTCACGCGCCGCCTTTTCCGTCACCCCGGACCGATTTGGCGGGGCGAGACTAATCCATAGTCCACCAAAAAACAAAAAAAAAAAAAAAAAAAAAGGGACATATAAAAGCTGAAATGATGACCCTTTTTATAATAACGATGAGGTTAAATTTTATTTGAATTTTTAAATAAAATATTGCAAATTAAAAGCTATAATATTTCCTATTGAAATTTTATTTAATTCAAAATGTAAGTATACTTTCTGTATACAATAACAAGGTTCGTATTCATTTGTATTGTGGTGACAAATTTTTAAGCCAAATGTTGACACAGTTGTGATGACAGATAGCTTTGTCATTGAGGGTTAAATAGAAGGTAGCTAATATTGATTTAGTATCGAAATATGTGCAGTGGTTAATCACTAATGTTTTTGTTAATAAATCACCGTATTCACAGATGTTATATTACCATTCGACGGTGTCTTTTTTTTATAGATATGTCGTGCTAATGAATTGTTGTGAAAGTGACTTTTTTTTTGGTAGGCTATGGGCCGGTCACACGTCGCCCGCACAGTCCGGGGCGATGGAAGGGCAGCGCGTGGCCCCATAACCCACCGTATTCCCTCCCCATAGCCATTGGGCCGGCCACTGGTACCGCTTGCTTGCCTTCCGCGGCCAGCCCGGCGGGTTACCCTTTTGGGTACCATCCCCCGTCGAAGCCCCAGCTAACTGCCAGGGCGTCGCCCTCACGCTTGTGAAAGGGACTTAATATTAACATTGTCATCCTGCTTTTATCCTAATTATGTGAGATCAACATAATATTTTTTTAATGATTTCTGATGTTTACACTAGTATTATAAATTTTAGATAAAACTCACAGCTATGATATTTTGATCCGAGAGGTCAATTTTTACACTGTAGCTAATATGTATCGAGTAGAATACGGGTTATTGATACTAAGTATCATCACCCTTCACTTAAACGTGGAAAGCGTAAAAGCACGTTAAAAGAAATGGCCAGTGGTACTTGTAGCACAGCACTTGTCACTGCCAACTTTAATCCACCTGCCTAGCGATTATGGTACCTTCTTCACTAGTGGGGAAGTCATCATCTCAATTCATATCACCTTCTCCATAATAGGAGGCATAATAACTTTCTATACCATGCTGATCAGATGGGTTAGAATAAAAAAAAAATATTTCGAGTTTTCTTTCTCTTAATGATAATGTTTACGCGAGTATTGCACATTTGAAATAAAATTATAGTACTTTTACGGATTCTATCGCGTTTATATTCGATTTCTTTCTTTTTTTTTGGATGGCATCCGTAAATTATTCCTTTAGTCATCTTTTATGACCATCATGGTTAAAATAAGGTGGCAAATTGTATTCTTACACCATTATTATACAGAACAAAATTAAGGAAAAATATAATCATACGAATACAAGTAGGAATACAATTTGTTTCACTCTTTACTAGTTTCTTAGGTGTAGTAAAAATTAATTACGAGCAATAAGTAGATAAATGAGAATTGGAAATAATTCCTATACCAGCATATCTAGCTAACGTGGTTTGACAACTAATTTACTTTATATTAAAGAGACCTTTTTAATTTAGGGAGACGCCTTTAATAGTGGTAGGAACACATTGTTGGGCGTGTCAGAGAGGAGACTCTCCACGCTGACACGCTCAGCGGCCGGGCGGCGCAGGCGCGAATATCTGCGCCTGATGCCGCCCTAACCGAGGCTGCAGGTGACTGGACCGGGGAATAGTCCGTCACCCGCACAGTAGCTGACCGCGTAAAGGCGACGTCCTGGCTGACCGGGGCATCGACGGGGGATGGTAGGTACACGAAAACGTAACCCGCCGAGTTGGCCACCGATGGCAAGGAAGCGGTACCAGTGGCTAGCCCAATGGTGATGGAGAGAGAGTACGGTGGATTATGGGGTCATGCACCACCCTTTCGTCGCCCAGGTGGAACAGACGGCGAAGATCCAGACCATAGCCTACCATAAAGAAAAAAAAAGACCACTTTGTTGACAGTTTACAATCTGCAGCCGATCTATTCGGGGTAGTACGATATTCTCGAAGAAAATTGAGGAAAATGGAGTGACAATATGCTGGTGCGCTTCGTTCGGTTTGTGAAAGAGACGGAAGCCCAACTTTACAACGTAAGCAATGGCCTAGCTATATCCCTGGTATAGCTAAGGTTCATAGGCGGCAGTAGTTACCATCAGGCATGCTACTTGCTCGTTTGCCACCATAAGCAATAAAAAAGAAACCTGGGTCTCACAGTAAGATTGCAAATATACGAACTGAGAATAATAATTAAATACTTAGGTAGCGAGGACTTTACTATCTATTTACTTATTTTTCTTCATCATCATCATTCTCCTGCTCTTATCACAATTACTTAAGGTCGACGCGATATGTACTCTGCTTCCATCGTACATATTGCAAAAGTTATCGGTAATAGTTTACTTCTACTTTTCTAATTACTTTTCACTTATTTTTCCTTCATTAAAAAAGGTATTACTCCTGGGAGAGGGAGTGGTGGTGAATTCTATTTTTAATCCGCTGACAAAATTAAAAACTTGTGATAAGTAATTTTTCTACGAGAAATAGATCATTGCCTTATCTTCAAGCATTATAATTTCAGTCCATATTCGTCGCATCTATTGAGGGTACTTTGTGATAAGATAATTGACCTACTATGCTGATCAGGCCTGGCGGTATTGGTATTTATATCAAAATTTTTACTCGCATCGATGCTATTTGCATATCATTTACTTTAATCGCCTTTTATAACCTCCACGGGAAAGAAAATAATGAATTTTATTCTTATTTTCTCATCACAAGGACATAAGTAGTATATAAATAACTTATTTTTTGTTGCTTATGGTGGCAAACGAGCAAGCAGCATACCTGATGGTAAGTGTCACTGCCGCCCATGTCGCAATATCAAGATCAAGGGTATAGCTAGGCCGTTGCCTACCATTACAATATTTACAATCCCTAAACCCACCCAATTGGGCTTCCGGCTCTCTCGCTCACCGAACGAAGCGCAATAGCACATTGCCCTTGCTCAGACGTCGATCTTCTGCGAGAGTGTGGTACTACCCCGGACGGACCGGCCCGCGGCTGTACATAGAAAACTGTCAATAGCGTGGTCCTATTACCAATAAACTATTTTTCTTACAATACTATTATATTAATTATAGCCTTACAAAAGTTTAACCATGCAAAACTGAAAGGGTCCTTTTAGTATTTATTTTTTAAGTCTACAAGCATCTATATTGCGTGCGCTATAATTTAAAATTGTTAATTGATTCAAATGTATTTTTAATCTACAATTACTTTATTTAATTACTTCATAAGTCGAATAAATGTTATTCCATGGAATGTTATAATTTGTTTTGTGGAATTTTTACTATAAATAATTGTAGTTTATAATATATGTGAATTGTCCAGGTAAGGATTATTTTATTTAATTAATGGACAGCAGAAAATAGGTTTTTTTTTTGTATAATGTATTAATTATTGAAATAAGTACTTATTTGTTGAAAACGTTTGAGTTGTTGAAATAAGATAACGCCACGTAAGAGAAACAAAAACAAAATCAAATCTTATGAAAAGATATAGGGGCCGATTGGTATAGTAATAATAACAATAACTTTATTTAATGTTCATATAAGTATAACCACTCAAATAATTAATAAAAATAATTCTTACTAATATTATAAATGCGAAAGTAACTCTGTCTGTCTGTCTGTCTGTCGTTCTTTCACGCCATAACTAATGAACCGATCTAAATGAAATTTGGTACACAGATAGTCTAGAGCCTGATAAAGGACATAGGCTACTTTTTAATGCAAAAAAGGGTTGTAAAGGGGATGAAAAGGTGTAAGGAAGTGTTGTCATTCTTAAAGCCAGAAGCTTGAAACTTATTTTTAGACTATTGATTAGATATATATAAAAATGACATTGAAATGTAAAAAATTACCCTTAAGGGGTAAAATAAAAATAGGGGAGGAAATACTTTTTTGAAAAAAAGAAAAGTAAACTTTTACGCGGGCGAAGCCACGGTCAGAAGCTAGTATCTAGTATATAAATCAAATAATAATAAATAAGAGAATAAATTTGTTTGTCAAAAAAAAATTATAACAAGAAATTAGACATTTTTTTGGAATAATATAGTAATCATTCCTAATATCAACCAGCCTCAACAAAGTTGTCAAATTGCCGATTATTATAATGAGATAAAAACAACAAACTCTTTAAACATTTTAAAATCTTGTATCTTATTAGTGCAACTTTAAAATCATGAATACAGTAAAATGGGGCAAAATAAGATATTTTCTACTTGACACATTTGTCCCCCAACATATATATATATACATCACCCTATTCACGCATTCATGTTGCGCTAATGGTTTTGAAGTATTGGCATTGTATCCCGCATCCCTTGCTTTTGTACGATGTTATTTATGCGGTTGGACCTATTAATACTCATTATTATAACAGCTGTGGTTCCCCTCTGAATATACACGCCGGTAACTGGAGCATTTACCTCGTCACAGTATAGATTATTAGCCATTTTAATATTGGTACACTGTAAAAATTCGAGTGCTTAATATATGAAAGTTTTTTAAGCTGTGTAAGATTGTAAGGTATAAACTCCTGTTATGTGACATGTCATAAGCCATTTTGTAAAGAGCAGAAATATCGCTATTGTTGCACAAAGTGTCGTCGAGATGGCGTGAGTGATGTTTTACCTTTGTTGTCGCGGCATACATTACTCATTTTAATGTCTTCTGAGAGTTTGAAATTATTTATTTAATGGTCGTCATAATTTTAGTTGCGCGTTAAAATATATGAATATTTTGAGGAGGTTAAAGTATGAAATAAGTAGAAATAAAACATCACATAAATACGATGTATTGTTTGTATTAATATGAATCACTAAAGCTTGTATTTGGACTCATTGGACAAAATAATGATATGTTCGGTTGATAATGACTGTTGTAATAACAAAATATATCCGCACTGGGTCTGTTTCTCTGGGAGGAACGGCCCATGTTTAAATAAAGGATTTTATTATATGGTCCACTATATTTTTATTACTTACTTTCCGTGTGGTGATGGTGTAAGAATACAATTCATCATCCCTTATCTTGTCCGTGGGTGATCGTAAGAGATGACTAAAGGATATAAAACGCATATAACATCTATGCGAGAGAAGGAAAACTCGAAACGAAACCCTATAACAACACGTCTGACCAGGGCGGTATAGTAGGTCAATTTCCCTACCATTATGGAGGAGGCTTGAGCTCAACAATGGGATATATATGAGCTGAGATCAGATCATCATATTTTTATTAAATGACATTTAAATCATTTAAAATGGAATTCAATTCATTTATTGGGTTTTAACGATCTTTAAAAATAATGTAAGTGGCAAGTTTTCAAAATTTATTAAGATATACGTGATTTGTTAAAAAATAATTCATGAAAATTAAAGAATGTATTATTAAAAAATAATTTATATTAAATTAAGTCATATACTGAAGGAAGGTGGAGTCAAGAGTCTCCGAAACCGGCGAGCGTGTATGAAGAGAATTATGAATGTTGAGGAAGCGAGTGAAGTATGCAAGGATAGAGTTCTCTGGCACTCTGTTCGCTCTGCCTACCCTGCAAGGGATATGGCATGATGATATATATGTATGTAAATTTAAAGAAACGAGGAAGCAGCACACTTGATGGTAAGTGATACTGTTATTCAAGAACCTTTACAATACCAAAGCATAGTGACCGTGAAGAGCTCTTAAATTTCGTTTAAAGAAGGACTTGTCACGGCATTCGGTAAACAGAGCAGAAGGTGATTCATTCCAGTTCATCCTGTACATAAGTGGATGAAATGATCGCTAAAGACGTACAGTTGATAACGTTTCCAGATAAAATAGGGCCACCATTTTTCTTTTTTTTTTGCGGTGGGCCATGGACGTCGCTCCCCGCCAAATCAGTCCGGGGCGATGGAAGAGGCGGCGCGCAACCCCATTGACCCACCCTGCAAGCACCTCTTCTTCGCCGTGCGAGCGGGCCAACGGTACCCAATCTTTGTCTTCGGTGGCCCAAAATAGGGCCACCATAGGGGCGGCTCGCCTTAAATTACTACAGAGCCAACGATTGGCCCTAATATTCTTATGTAAAGCCTATAGAACGGTTAGTACCGAGGCCTTGCCAGTGCTAGCGGGTGTGCTTCGGGTTGATTTGGAGATTTAGAGACGAGCGTCAATGTGTTACACCACAAGGGAAACTATAAATACCGATTTTCTTCTACCGCGTGACCGAAATAAAATTGCTAGATTGTTTGAGCCACAATCCAATGTCTATGAAGAGCTTTTAACTAAATGGCAAGAAAGATGGGATTCATCATCGAAAGGCCGTCATCTTTATCAATTTTTTCTATGCATCCGAAAACGCCTAGAAAAAGTGTGGCTAGAGGTTGACCATTTTGTGGCCTAATTTTTAACTGGACATGGCAACTTTAAAAGTAAATTATTTTCTTTTAAACTCGTACCTTCACCACTATGTCAATGTTCCACACCTTACCATGAGTATAAACAATCAGCACATCACATTCTCTGGGAGTGCGATCTCTGGCGAAACGAGCGTAACCTTATGTTCAACAGTTTGCAAGTCACCTGTGGAGTAGTATACTATACGGACCTTGTGGCAACTCGAGAAAATGTCCATGCGTTCATGCGTTTCTGCCATACCTACTATAGCAATCAATCTTAACGCTCACATATAGGCCCCGTTAAGCTCTTCTGTATCCGTGGTGCCATACGGCTGCGCTTATCGTAGCCGTACACCTCTTCAATTATTGGCTGACTAGTCATTTTATTTTCCTGTCTCCCGCTTTGCCTAGGAGGGAAGTGGAATCACTCTTTCCATCTCCTCCTCTTTAACCTTTTCTAATTAAATTTGTTGCGGGTTCCAAGACAATTAAAATCATATCCCGGGACTGCCTGAGGGTCAAACCTTGGTGTCATTTATGGAAACCATTGTGGATCCTGGCTTACAGGAGTTACAATGGTGGGCATGTGTGGTGGGATTAGTCCTATTAAAAAAAATATTTGTTTTATATCCTTTAGTCGTCTCTTACGATCACCCACGGGTAAGATAGGGGGTGGTGAATTGTATTCTTTCTCCATCACCACATGGATAATGTTTTAGCATTATGTAGTTTAATTACTATTTTGGGTAAATCAGTACATTTTTGTTAACTTCAGGCAAAAGACCTATTATTAAAAAAACGGACCGAAAAGAAATTCAATTATTTTCTAGGTACAAATTACTCAACTTTCTTCTGCAATTATTTTTTATCCTTTACAACAAAGACACATCTTTCGAACTATGTATTTTTAGTTCATCCATCCATAATACCACTAGATGTTTACAATTCTATAGAATTACACCATTCCAATAAATGTAAACGATTCTATAGAAATTCATTTTCATAGAAACTACAGATAAACTAGTTCCATATATTGTCAACGTTCACGTTCCTTGATCATGTCCTCGTAACCCTTAAAAATATTCATCCCAATATCACTGGCAATAAGCGGCTGAGCTCGTCACACGTAATCGTACGTATAAATCAGCCATTATCTCGCCTCTCGAAGGCAACAGTACAAAACGGTGACGTCAACAAATGAGCGCCATTTTTCTCCAACATCCGTAGGTCTCTGTCAATATATCTGTGAGGTAGCGCTCCAGTGACCGCGAACAGCGGGTAATTATATATAATATCTTCTCAGTTCATATACCAGTACGTCTCACTATTGACCATCTTGATAAGTGTGGTAGCAGCTACGAATATTACCAACCCCTACTTTGCTCGTGGATGTCATAAAAGACGACTAAAAGCCTTATTTCGACCTGAGCCAACACCACCTCATGCCGTTTGGTCAACAATTATATTCCCAAGGAGGGTTGGCGTCAGGCAGGCGGCTGGCCAATAACTTTTGCAATATGTAGGAAGAGGAGTACGTATTGCGTCGACTCTAAGTAATTGGGATATGAGCAGGCGAATGATGATGATGATGATATTGTCCATCTTGATGCAATGTACTATACTTATATTATGTTCTTAATAGCGCGAGCTAGTGTTTAATGTACTCCATTGTGGTAATGTTCTTTGTTATATCAATTTATATTTTATTCATTTATACCTTAATATTTTTGTGTGGTAAAGGAGTAAGAATACAATTCACAGCTTCCTTGGTTGCCCATGATACAAGAGCCACTTGCATACAACGGCTCCCTGTGGCTTTACAGATGTCATCAGTTTAGTACAGTACTTATTTGGTTGTCCTACACGGCGTCGTCCAATTCGTAGTAGTTATTTGAGAACCTATCTTACCCCACACTTAAGCGATCTGGATAACTAATTACCACTGCAACGCGATAATTCTTGGCTATATCAGTTATACCTATTCTTTGAGGGATTTTTTCATAGCTTACTTAGTTACTTTGTAAGTCTTTTTACGAGGCTTATATAGAATTTCGACTTTGTATGAGATCGACTTACGAATTCATTCAATTGTGAAAATAGATTTTTGAATGAAAATCGCTACTCGCTCGCACTGTGAACACAAACAAACCGCCCCATCTGCCGCCCCTAACCACTGTTATATTTTATTTGTGCAATAAATTACATTTTATTACACATATTTTGTCGTGTTATAATAACTAATGTACTCTCTCAATTCCCGTGAAATGCTGCGTGGTGTAATTTTTTTTTATTTATTTTTCTTTTTATTGCAGTTGTTCACCCTTCAGGGGATAATAGACGGTCACGGTGATAAAGTGGATTGTACAACGGTTTCTTTGTTTAAAAATATTGTGAAAATAATCTTGTTGATCGTATTAAAACTTAAATAAACCTAATTAAAATTCTAGACCTTAATGTTATGGTAATTTAAAACTCTACTGTAATAGATGTATTTAGTCATTAACTTAGTTAATAGTAGAATGTTTTTGTTATTTAAAGAAAAAAACTTAAAAATCGGCCAAGTGCGAGTTGTACTCGCACACGAAGGATTCCGTAAAACTGAATTATTTATTTTATTTTAATTAATTATATTTAAAGAGAACATAAAACTAAATATTATGTGAATAGTTAAAGCATCTACTTGTCACCGTTATTAGTATCGAGCAAGAAACGGTAAAAAAATCAAGTTTGTTATATGGGAGCCCATTAAATATTTATTTTTAGTATTTGTTGTTATAACGGCAATAGAAATACATCATCTGTGAAAATTTCAACTGTCTAGCTATCACCGTTCTTGAGATACAGCCTGGTGACAGACGGGCGGAGGGACGGACGGACGGACAGTGAAGTCTCAGTAATAGGGCCCCGTTTTTACCCTTTGGGTACGGAACCCTATAAATGGAGGCAGAGCTTTAAATGGTAACTGTATTTATTTATCTAAAAGATGATAAACAAAGCTTATCTAAAACAGATACAGTCAAAAATAATATACTTATAAATTTGAGTTAGTTAATGTTGATGATCAAACAGTTATCTATATACTATGAGACTTAGGCCACTGAAGAAAAAGACCGCGTACCAGTGACCCACTCGCACGGCGCCGAGACGTCTATGTAGGGCGGGTCTACGGGGTCTTGCGCCGCTTTTATTGTCGCCCCGGACGGATTAGCGGGGTTTGACGTACCGTAGCACGCCGCCAAAAAAAAATACCATGAGACTTATCTCATTCATAGAGTGAGCTAATTATGTAACAAACGAACGTGAGGTCTTAGATATGAATTCCGAATAGATGTTAATCGGCTTTTCTACAGGTGTTCTAACAGAGGCCACCGAAGACAAAGATCGGGTACCGGTGGCCCGCTTACACGTCAAAGAGACGTGCTTTGCAGGGTAGATCTATGGTGTCGCGCGTCGACTCCTTTGTCGCATCGGACTGATTTGGCGGGGCGCGACCACATCCATAGTCCACAACAAAAAAAAGTTGTTCTAACAGAAATAGCTCAATAGATGGCGTTAGATGCGACCACGATTATTTTAACTGAAGCTTACATTGTCAATTATGAATGAGTCTTTCCTCTACTACTTATCTCCCAAATTATAAAAAGGTCGAGAAGATAAACTTATGAATAAATTATAAATATTTCCTATTTCAATAATTAATTACCTTTCTCTGTGTGGATGATGTAATTATACAATTTCTTTTTCCTCTCTTCCTTTCCCCCTTCTGGGTTTGAAAGTGAATTTAGAATAAAAGTATGTAATATCATCATCATTTGCCTGCCCTCATCCCATGCTAAGTGGGGTCGGCACAACATGTTCTTGCCTTCCACAATCTTCTATCAGCCGTCATATCTGCACTCATAACTTTTATACACATATCCTCGTTTACACAATCCATCCATCTCTTCTTGGGTCTCCCACGATTCTTACGCTAAATTGAAATGCAGTAAAAGCTAAACTCAAATTAAAACTGCAAAAAAACACCTATCTGACAAGCCCAGCGTGCTATCATCATCTTTGTACATCTTTATTAGTTGACCTCAAGAGCCTCCTCCAGATAGAAGGGGAATTGTCTTGCTATACCACGCTGATCATATCGGTTAATATATAGTTTTATTTTGAGCTTTCCTTCGCCTACATAGATGTTGTCTGTATAATATAATCCATTAGTCATTTTTTACAACATCTTCGAGTAAGAAAGTGGTGTGATACGATAGTAGATGTTAAAACGAATCATCATCATCATCACAACCCATAAATGTCCCACTGTTGGGCTCGGACCTCCTCGGTAATGAAAGAGAAATTAACCAACTATACTGCGCTGGTCAGACGTGTTGGCATAGGGTTTTGGTTTGAGTTTTCCTTCTCTTGTATAGATGTTATATGTGTTTTATATCGCTTAGTCGTCTCTTACGAACCCCCACGGGTAAGATATGAGGTGGTGAACAGTATTCTTACTCCGTCACCACACGGAGTGATCGGACCGAACGGATCATACTTAATATTAGGAGGTATTTTAAAGAACATAGTAATTATTAATTCAAATATATTGTTATTATTCACCATTCATTAATAGTGGTAGGACCACGTTGTAGATAGTTCTCTGTCTACAGCCGCGGGCCGGTCTGTCCGGGGTAGTACCACACTCACGCAGAAGATCGACGTCTGAATAATGGCAATATATTGTTGCGCTTCGTTCGGTGAGCGAGAGAGCCGGCAGCTCTACTATAGGTTTGGGGTTTGTATTGGTAGGCAGTGGCCTAGTTATATTCTTGGTATTGCAGAGGTCCATTGGTGGCAGTGGCACTTACCATCGGGTGTGTTGCTAGCTCGTTTGCCACCATGAGCAATAAAAAAAAAACAGACTGTGCTACTACCCTGAACTGTAGAAAGAAAACTATCAACAGCTTGGCCCCTACTATACTATAGTGCAATTAAATTAATTTATAGATGATATAATGTTGATTACTAGAATCATCATTCTCCTACTCTTCTCTCAATTACTTGGGGTTGATACAATATGTACTCTTCTTTCATAGTACATATTGTGAAAGTTATTGGCAATAGTTTTATGACCGGCCGCCTGTCAGACGTCACGTCCTTAGGAATGTAATTGTCGACCATCAGATGGAGTTGGCCGAGGTCGTTATAAAGCTCTTAGTCGTTTTTTACGGCATCCACGAGCAAAGTAAGGGTTGGTAGTATTCGTAGCCGCTACCACACAGCAAGCAATGTTGATTACTAGAATATAATGACTTCTAATGTTTACGCGAGTATTACACATTTGAAATAAAACTACTTTTACGGATTCTATCGCGTTTGTATTTGATTTATAATTTCCCGACGTTTCGAACACTTTACAGTAATCATGGTCACGGGAGGACTGAGGTGTCTTACGTCCAATATGTCATTGTTATTACAGAAATTTATTTATATCTACCCTATAAGATATTAAATGTTGACCCACATTTTTATACAAAATTAATACAAATTCATTGCCAGTACAAAAAGAGAATGATTCTATATATACAATTTATGTTGTTTATGATTTGTTATTATTAAGGTATTTAATTTATGATAATTATTATTGTGGCAATTTTACAATTTTTACAAAACTAACAAAAACTATTCAGCTACTATAGATTGAAATTACGATTATTTCAAACTAAAACATCTCAGATACGACTTATATCCAGCTGTGAGACGTGTGACGACCTTTAAACAAATTAGGTATGTCTCATTCTATTTACGAATCTACATATATAAAACATTCAACATATCAACTCTTAATGTTTTTCAATGTAATATCGCAAGCTTTCCGCCATAAAACATGCTTCCACGACACAAATCAAATGAAATTACTCACAAATCGTTTGTGAATGGTAGGTATACGTGCAGATAAATCGTTGCGATTTATTTGTCGCCGCAATTTATTAGTCGCGGTGCCGTAGAAACTGATGCCGATATAAATAACGGGAATAATGATTGCAAAAATATATGATTTATATCATACGATCGATCTTAAAGTATAAAATTGATTGGAGAGATTGAAATTTAGTTTATTATATGTTTTATTTTTCTAAGGGATTTAATGGATTTCCAAAATATTAAATATACGAGTATCTTCATCTCTACACACATAAGTGCTGCAAGCCCTCTCCATCTAATAAGTCAATCTCCCTTTTATTAAGAAGGGAGCTTGATTCACGTTGTATTTAATATAAGAAATAACAATAATAAACAAACCCGCTGAGTTTCTTGCCGGATCTTCTCAGTAGTGGTCTAGTTCTGATCCGGTGGTAGTTTATTAGATTAAATTAAAATGTCAATACTGACAATATGTAAGTGCCCTCGCAGGGTTTATACATAATAAATGAATTTGAATTTGAGTTACGATGTGTTGGCACAGGATTATCGAATTATCCTTCTCTTGACGCGATTTTTATCTGTGTGTATTCTTTTTTCTTTTTTTTAAACAACAACTTTATACTAAAAATTATCCTTGTATTAGGGGGGACTTTACAAACATATTTGCTGGATGCGAGCGTCACAAGACTGCACTTTGTGGTGTCCAGTCTATTACACGGGGCAGATGGACATCGTGGGACTCCATGATCCACCGCGATTTTCTTCTACATCTTTTAAGTTGATTAACGGTACCAGTAATCTCAGAATTACAGCAAAGTCATTGTCTAGAAGTAGAAGCAGCAGAAAATGCGGAACGTAACATTAATGCCAGCAAATTATGCCAGTCCTTTCAAATATTATATATAGATGTCAAGTTTTTATAACTACGCAGGAGAAATATTAACCCGTGTTGATTGATTAAAAACCATAAAGTATGGATTTTAACCAATCAACATGGCGTATTTGTAAAATCTAATCTAGATTAATTTATCTTTCATTGTTTACAAAAAATAAAAATAACCAACAATATTGATGAATAATATATTCATCATCACAGCTCATATATGTCTCACTGTGAGACTGAGAAGACTCGAGGTTATCGAGTCTTCTCCATAATGGGAGGTAAATTGACCTATTATACCACGCTGGTCAGATGTGTTGGTTTTGTTTCAACTTAACCTTCTCTTACACAGATGCATTTTACATCCCTTAGTCGTCTCTTACGATCACCCACGGGTAAGATAGGGGGTGGTGAATTGTATTCTTACTTAATCACCACACGGAAAGAATAATATATTAATAATAAAAAAGCTTGTTAAATATGGCCGTAGCCTTAATATTGTTTTTTTTTCGATTAACGGTCATAAATCAATCACAATTTATATCAAGCTGTCAGCGAAACAACAGAGTAATTGTCTTAATTATTACGACCTCTGAATACATAAATCGTTTAACCTTAGATCTGAACCTGAGACCTTGCTCTTAAGTCGCTTGACGTCACTACTTAATTATTATATCGTGCATAAATGAATAATGATAATGTCCTCTTGACCGTATTTTGTTCATAGCGGCTAATTTTAATAGAGGTATTTTCAATATATATTGAGAGGTGTTTTGTCTGCGACTTTGGTCGCGTCAAACTTCAGTTATATTGAATTGTTTTTTTATCCTATAGTAAATTTTTAAATTATAATTAACTAGCGGCCCGACCCGGCTTCGCACGGGTGAACATTTATTTATTAAACATTTTGACATAAACGTACAGTAAATGCAGGACATACCTAAATAATAATGTATTTAGCAATAGTGTATTGCTGGCTTCCCTTGGGTTGATGTTTGAAAACAAAATGAGTAAACAGAATAAATGACATCAACTGGTAATTTTTAAAAACATTTCACTGAGGTTTAGAGTATAGGTATACTAATAATAATTAGATACATTATATACCTACTATTACTGTATAAGTACTGATTATCACATATTTCATAGAATAAAAAATATAGCACCCCGACTTATGTGCTAAGTTTTTTTTTACGTTTATTTTTCCTTTTTGATTTATATTTTTTATTTATTTTAGTGTAGTTTTTTTTTATTTGTGTATCATTTCTTTATTCAAGTACATCTTTTATTTTAAAGACTTTTAAATTTTATTAGATTTTTATTTTAATTTTCCATTTTTACCTTAATACTTCACTATACACTATGTTAGCAGTGGTATTTGTAGATGGCAATAAAACATATTCATTTTCAGGCGACCCTACTCGAGAAAGTGCAACATATAGTTGATCATGAGAAAAGCACTCTTTTCTTAGATCGATGCCAACCATAGACAAAGTTTGTCCCTGGGATTTATTTATTGTAAGGGCAAACGATATCTTTACAGGAAACTGTAATCTTTTAAAAGATATAGGACAATCCGTCGGTATCCGCGGAAAGTGAGCAAGCTGTCCGGCCGCGGGGCCGGTGATGATAGTAGCTACAATCACATTGTCTCGCAATTCCATAACCGAAAGTCTTGTTCCATTACACATATTGGGAGAGCTTAAATTTCTTAGAGCGAGCCGCGCGGCTACCTATTTCATAGATGTGCCCCTCTCCTGCACTCCGCCCCCGCCGCACCGGCGCGTCACGGCGGCGAATTAATTTTACTTCAATTTTATTAAGCTCGTAATATCTTTCGAATGGAGTGTCCGACTTTAATAAAATAAAAAGTTATTTACACGTATTTAAACAGCCTTGCTTGAGAAATCATTTATTTAGGTAAGGATTAAGGCAAAGGTATAAATAACTTGGTCTGATTATGGTCGAAATTTCTATTAAATTTTAAAATGTTAAAAAGTAGTTAGAGTGACATAACTACAATAGTTAGACACATGCTATCGCGACATTTTTTGTAGATATTGCTATATTCTTTTATATTGTGGAACATTTTTGGTTCTATCAATCATATCAATAGTTTTCGCAGCACATGCGATGAAAGATATTTTATGGGCGTTTTTTTACACCTTGGGTAACATTATTGTAATTTTAGTAGGGATCCTTATATTTTTGTTACAATTAAAATAGCCTATAATAATCAGTGATAATGTTGCATTCAAATGGTGAAAGAATTATTTAAATCGGTCCAGTACTTTTTGAGCCAATTCATTACAAACATACATACAAACCTTTTCTCTTTATAATATTATAAGTATAGATTAAGGGGTAGATGCTAGAGAGGTAAGAATTATATTGAATTTATTTAAGGATAAATTTAAACAGGAGTGTTTGAGTATAAACACTATAAAATTTGTAAAATAATATAAAATAAAATAATAAAAAAAAAACTATTTTTACGGATTCTATCGTATTGAGTTTTAATTTGCCGACGTTTTGAACACTTTAGAACGAACATGGCCATGGAGGGACTTTCCTCCCGTGAACACAAATGCGATACAATTCTGTAAAAAATATTTTAAAAGTGTTATTTCAAATGTGTACTACTACTACTGTAATACTCGAGTAAACATCAGAAATCATTATAATTTAATTGGTTTATAAGAATTAAAAAAAAACAGATTTTATTGCGTTTGTGTTGCTTTTTATTTTGCTGGTGTTTCGAGAACTTTCTAGCGTTCACTGTCACCTGCCTAATTTTTGTTATGCAAAAATATCACGAATTGGAAAACCTCCACCTTTTCAATTTCGGTTAAAAAGCACATTTATCCAAATGCACATCAATAAAATTTTACATCGGCACAAAAATATCAAATGTTAGGGTGTCGTGATGTATGGTGCGGACATAATTGGCCGTTCCCCCCACATGTTAATGAATCGTGCGTAATGAAAAATGATTGTGCAACCGTGTCGGGACATGTCCGGTCGCAACGTGATCTATGGTTACACTATTTCGTGTAACGAATTGTACTGCAAATGGCCGACGTGTTGTTTGAATATTTTATGCTTTTGTTGCACTTAAGGGGTTTATGATTGATGTTTTCATGTATTTATTTGAGTAGTGATTAAATATTCGTGTTGTGACATCAAAACAATATTTTTATGTTGATTAATGATATTTAAATATACGAATTTGTTATTAACGTGAAGTAATAAGGTAGATATTGTGACCACATATTTTTTTAAACATTGAAAATTGTTACCTTCTCGTCGAGTATTTGTCAGTGCCTATTGTTTAAGGTAGCATCATATCCCAATTATTAGGGGTTGGCGCAATATATATTCGTATATATTGCTGAAAGAGAGCACCAAACAAATGACATAGATATACACCTAAACCTCTATAACTACATATAACTTACTCACAGGCTTTCTATCACAGATTAGATATCACAACAGAATGCCGTCTACGTGTCAATAACCGCTATTTATACCCGTTTTCGCCACGAAACTACTCAACCGTAATGCTAATGTTGCCAGAGCACACTCTTGGAATCGCCACCTTTCGATGAGCGATACCATTGCAAACATTATTGGCTATAATTTTATGATTGGTCGGCTGCCTGACGTGAATAGAGTAAATGTAATTGTTGACCAAACGGCAGATGGAGTCTTGGCATAGGTCGATATAATGCTCTTTGTAGCCTTTCACGATATCCACGAGCAAGTAAGGGTTGTTAGTATTCGTTGTACTGATCGTGGGATATGTATACATAGCTGCCACAACCCAGTAACTATATTATATCACAGCCATTATTATAACTATCATTATATAATACATGCTTTATTAAATTTAAAAACTAATCGTAAAAACTTTTAAATCATTTCTAACTATTCGCGCATCAAATACATTAAAATTCATGGACAATTTAAAATCCAAAGTCATAAATTCACTAAACTACATTAAGAACTAGTGATATATTTTGCATAGCCCCCTAGCTGTCCTTAGGTGGACGGTAGAAGTAGATGACCATGGGGTGATGTTAGGTGCTATAAAACCGTACGATGACAAACGGCAGCCATAACGAGGAGACCCCTCATATTTTTACGTGCCGCCGCATTTTACGCCTCTTGTATTACGTAAAGCTTAAGTAATGGCATTACAGCGATTTTATTCTACTACGAAATCTAAAAATATTTTTAAGTTGTAATTTGAAAATTGTTACGGCATGGATGATAGATAAAAGGCAATTGTGTCAATGTCCTAATATATTTAAGTCCAGGAGTGTTATATATATAAATGTGACAGCAACATTGCAAGACTAGGAAAACTTTAAATAAAATTTTGCGCTGTTCTATGCTTATCAGACCATGCAGTAAATAAATCTTTAACATTATAAAAAATATTAGCACTTTACTTCTTCATCTGTTCAGGATGTAGTGAAGAATTAAAGAAAGAAAGAAAACTGTAATACATTTATTTATCAAATATTAAATAATTTAGTACAAAGCATAAAATACGTTTTATCAACTTGTACGGGATTGTTTTTCTTTTGTGTAGCGATAGTTGAAAAATAAAGACTAATCCTTTTTTTCTGATAAGAGATGCATGGTTGATCTGTGAACTCAATAAAGCACTTTTAACTATAAAACAACCGTGTGGTGATATGCTGAGAATATATTGAACCAAGCAATCTATCTTTTCAACGATTATTATAAGTAACGTTTAATGGAGGAGGTAAGGAAAACAAAAGTAAGCGTTTTATAATTTTGTCAATTTTTCATCGCACTTTGTAGAAGATTCGTACTACGCCGATGCCGACAGAAATGAGATAGAATAAAAGAAATTAAACAATAACAATATAAAACATCACGGATAATCACTGTTACTCTCTATAAAACCGCTACCGCTTTTAAATTGGACTCAACAGAACCTGTCAAATTTGGCAATAAAAATTGCTTTTATTTATAATGGCCATTCATATCGCCATTCAAATATACTGGTGAGTAAATTTGAATTATGGATCATTCACAATTATTTATTGCCCTTATGTAATCGCTGATAGTTGTGGGCTGGAGGGATATAGTTTAATGAAATATGATCATCACGTCACATTGCCCTTGAATAAGCGTAATGTTTATGAAAATAGATATGCGATAATAAATGTCTATCTATCATAGCATCCCCTGTGGCAATGAGATAAGAGTACAATTATCGCAATTACCGTCACCCCCTTTTTTGGTGGATTATGGTCTGGACACATCCCGCCTATGCCGTCGGTGGCGACGGAAGGGCGGCGTATAACCTCGTAACCCATCGTGTTCTCTCCCCATCACCACCAAGCCGGCCACTATTCTGTTTCCTTGACATCCTTGACCGGCCCGGCGAGTTACGCTTTCGGGTATCAGCTACGTCAAGGTCCCGGTAATAAACAATTATCTCAGCTAGGGCGGCATTAGGCGCAGGTGTCGTCACACCTTACTTCTTCATGAAAGTTGTAAAAAAAACGGCGAAGGCGTTCTTGGTAAACATATAACACTACTGAGGTTGCCAACCCGCCTACCTAGCGTAGTGAGTACGACAAATGCCCTCATCTGTGAGGAAAGCGTACGCCTTCCTCATAAATGAGTACGTTCGTTCACGTACATGAACATCACGTAAGTTAACGTACGTTCATCATTGGATGGCAAAAGTCTGAATGATGATGAAGATGATTGACAACTATACATATTATTTTTTTAATTTAATTGAACGTGCTAATCTTAATAGCTGCTAGTTAGATGCCATAAGAAAATCTTATTTGGTCAAATGGGTTGTTTATTGAAACAGGTTTAGGCTCTATAAGATAGTGCTACGAGAAATACGAGAATAGTCTTTGAATGTTAGGAAATCGGGTTAAATAGATGGCCTAGGTCGTCAAACGTTTTGTGCAGTTTCTGTTATCATAACCACTGGTGAGATAACAATAATTGTTATTAATTTATTATGGGTATTATTAATATTATCACCAGTAACACGGGACTATGTCAGCTTTCAAATAACATCATCATCATCATCATTCTCTTTCTCTCAATATGTACTTGTACATATTGAGAGTTAAAACTGCAACCAATCTTAAGGCTCACATATAGGCCCCGTTAAGTTATCCCGTATCCGTGGTGCCGTACTGCTGCGCTTATCGTAGCTGTACAACCCTTTACTTATTGGCTGACTAGTCAATATTGCTTTCCGTCTCTCGCTTTGCCTGGGAGGGAAGTGGAATCACTCTTTTCCAACGCCTCCTCTTTAACTTTTCTAATTAAATTTGTTGCGAATTCCAAGACAAGTAAAATCATTTCCCGGGACTGCCTGAGGGTGAAACCTCGGTGTCATTTATAGTGACCATTGTGGATCCTGGCTTACAGGAGTTACAATGGTGGTAATGTATGGTGGGATTAGACCCAAAAAAAAATGTTCTTGTACATATTGCAAAAGGTATTGACAATAGTTTTATAACCGTCGACCTGTCAACCCTTTTTGAGAATGTGATTGTTTGATCCAACAGCTTCAGGTGGAGTTGGTCCAGGTTGATATAAAGCTTTTAAGTCGTCTTTACCCTATCCACTAGCAATGTAAAGGTTGGTTATTCGTAGCTGCTACCGCCAAGGGCTTTACAAATAAGATAATAGGGTTGAATTTGTAAGTAATCAATAAAAAGATGCAGGCAGAGTTAGTAAAAATGTAGACAGTAGAAGGAAAATAAGGATGCGCCCATAGGTGCAACATTTTTGCCGATAAATTATTTTTCATTTAATATTTCTTTTTAATAGTGAATTTTACATTAAAAATATGGGCAGGCAGTGTGCATGTAATTTTTGCTCAAATTTTGTCTACGTAAGTTTAAATACTCGAAACAAAACCCTATTTCTAACCAGTACATCTGATCAGCGTGGTATAGTAGGTCAATTTTCCTTCCATTAGAGGAGGCTCAAGCTTAACTGTGGGACATATATATGAGCTGAGATGATGACGATGAAGTTTAAATACCATGCGACACATTGCTGACTACTTATTCAGTTTTGATTAAGAGTATTTTAGCGGTGAAATTCAATAGTAATTTTAATCAAAATTATGTTTCAAACTCGAAATGTCGCTACAAACTTATGGTACTAGATCAAGAAACCTGTTAGAGTCATCTCAGCTCATATATGTCCCACTGTTGGGCTCGAGCCTCCTCCGTAATAGGAGGGAAATTGACCGACTATACCACGCTGGTCAGACGTGTTGGTATAGGGTTTTGTATCGAGTTTTCCTTCTCTTGTATAGATATTATATGCATTTTATATCTCTTAGCCGTTTCTTACGATTACTACTTCTTACTTACGATTACGGGTAAGATAGGGGGTGGTGAATTGAATTGTATTCTTACTCCGTCACCACACGTAAAAAAGAAACAACAAACACAATACCACTCCCTTGCAGTCAGGTAAAAAGAAATCTGTTAGAGTATTATTAGTATTTTTTTATGGAAAAGTATTAAAATTTTTATCATAACAAAAGTTGCGATTTCATTTTAAAGTATAAAATACATTACAATTTAGTTCAGATACCCATCTATCGAGCCAAATATTTTAGGTTCGAGATAATACTTTGTGCGATTCATAAATTGTTGTTATGAGTCTGGGCGTAATCTGTGTCCATTTATTATATGTTCTCCTCTATACAAAGCTTAGTACTATAATGGATAGTGTTTTGACAAATAATTTATTCATTATTTTGATTTTATTTTATTTTCTTTTCAAATAATTAAATAAAAAGTGTTAACTTAAGATTTCGAAATATTAGGTCTCAGTTTAGCTTTAATTTTTTTCTTCTTTTTTTGTATTGGCTATCAGCTAGTACGAGCTCTTATTGCCAGTATCCAGTTACAAATTTTTCACGTATTTTCGCAGTAGTCATTGTTCGTTTAAGTCAAATCATCGCCTTGAACAGTGCTATGGCGACTCTGTTAAATTATCCGGGAATTTAAATTTTCTGGTAATTTTGGTGGAAAAAGTAAATGTAAAGCACTTTTATATCATATTCACTATATCCCAGCAGTTCTTTCACATCACATTACATAAAATGCTATAAAAATATTTAATTAAAACATAAGACAACACACTTTAAAATATAAGATATTGAATAAATATAATACAAAATCACCACATGACACTTTCATATTCCCGCCAAAAGTTCAATATTAATTTTAAAATACTATCGTAGAGCAGAACAACGAAACGATTCAATCGTTTCATTCTTGACAATCGTTAACGCATAACTCATACATTTCTGTTAAGCTTTCGACAATTTTATCGATGCGCCCCGGGATAAAGTTAATTTATACTTCGTATAATATCGATGTTGTCGGCGCTTTGTGTTTAATGATGCTCGATTAATTTTATCGATACAGCTTTTGAATCGATTATAAAATGTGAAAGCGCATCTGTCGAAGTTTTGTGTGAGGACTGCGATTATTTGTATTTATGTTAATGGGTTTTTATTTATGTGTCGTTCTACAATCTATGGGCTTTGTTATTTTTTTATTGCTATTGAATGAATAGCAATCTCAGAAATGGAGAATTTTAAATATACTTTTTTTTAAATCCACTTGCCTTGATCTGGATTTATAGTTCTTTAAAAGCAACATCTAATCCTATTTGGAATTATTTTAAGTGGTTCATTCAATCACTAAGAACTTAAATTCAATCATAATATTTTATCTTTTGTCACTACCCTTTTTGTTTTGTTTTATCAATGGTATAAAGGCCATAAAATATGTTTTTACATTTCATAAAAAATCTTTCTCTCAGCTTTTATTTACTTATAATGTACATGCTTTATACTCGTACATATAAAACCTAAATCACTCTGTACCTATTGAAGAAAACAACATTAAAATCCGTTGTATGGTTTAAAAGATCTCAGCATATAGACAATGGCGGCGATTTCGATTTATACTATGTATAGATATAGATAGATGCTGACATGATTACTAATTCTTAACTACAAGGATATGTCATTCAAATTAAGATTTTTCATAAACAAATTGTTAATTCTTACCACCCATAAGTTACGCCGTCAAAGATGAAAATCGCAATCAGATGTAACAGTTGGAGGTAAGCCAAAAATTCAAACCTAATATGTGTACCCTTTAGGGTGAAATTCTTTTTCCTTTTTAAAGACGCCACCCTTTTTTTTTTGTTTTTTTTCCTTTTTTTTCGCAAGGTGGGACCATGGCTCTGGTCGGCGGCGACGGAAGAGGTGGCGCGCAACCTCATAGACCCACCCTGCAAACACCTCTCTTCACCATGCGAGCGGGTCACCGGTACCCGATCTTTGTCTTCAGTGGCAAAAGACGCCACCCTGCGCTAAGAAAATAACCCTTGTATCATGGGGGACTCTATTTAATTACAACATTTTGTGGATTAACACACACAAAGTATTGTCCTGTGCAGTAATCGAACCCGCTATCTGTACAGTCACATCACAATCAATAAATTAACTTTATAATTATAAGTAAACAAAGGCCCCCAATCATAACATACCCTCTAGTAAAAATGTTGGCTGCATCATGCTTTTTAATGTATATGATTGCTTTTTACGCTCCCTCATATACAGACAAAGGAACTTTGAACGCATTGCACGCTCAATAACTTACATTCAGTCTAACGAATCGTAAAAACATTTTAATATATTGCCTTTATCAACATGCCTACCTGTTAATCCCCTGCCTGATGTCAACCTAACTTGGGAATGAAATTATTCACTTGACGGCATTAGATGGAACTGGTTCCACTTCGTTACGTAACGTGTAACGGCGCCAGTCTGTCTGGCTTCCTATTCTCTCACGCATACGACAGCGGTAGGTAGGCTTTTTCTCTCTCACTCTAACCTATGGGTTAGAGTGAGAGAGAAAAAGCCTACCTAGCCATATTAAGGTGTAATTTACAAATGTTTATAAAAACCCGATTTTTGGATTAAGCATATTAAATGCTATATTTCAGAAATTTGAATTACAAATGTTTTTTTTTTCATCGAACTAAAACTCAAGCAAAACATCATCAAGAAAGGAGAAGAGAATAACGGGATATAAATATGTGAACTAATCACATATTTATATCCCGTTATTCTCTTCTCCTTTCTTTTTTTCCATTTTTTTCTCAAATGAGCAAGCAGCACAATTGATCATAAGTGTTACTGCCGCCCATGGACCTTTGCAATACCCTGGATACAGCTAGGCTAGTACAGCAATCCCAAACCCACCCAGAAAGTAGGGCTTCAGGCTCTCTCGCTCACCAAACGAAGCACAGCAGCACATTGCCACTGCTCAGGCGTCAGTTTTCTGCGAGTGTTGTACTACTCTGGACGGCCCACGGCTGCGAACAAAAAACTCTCAACAGGGTGCTCCTACCACTATAAAATATTTCCTTCTCTTGCTATATGCTTATTATGTGTTTTATATCCCTTAGTCGTCTCTTACGATCACCCACATATAGGGGGTGGTGAATTGTATTCTTACTCCCTCACCACACGGATAAACAAAATATACTCTGTTTGATATTAATAAATCTATATAACTACGCCTCCCCTCAAGAAATAAGATTATTATATTCGACAGACTGATTCAGTGACACTGGTAGTGTTGAAGCAATCTTATTAGCCATGTAAATGAATACGGAATGAATCCATTATATCACAAACAAGCGTCCGGATGGTGGGGCGAATTTATTCTAAGGATTTATATAGAGTCGATAATAAAGGAGCATATTCATTTGTATTTTACGATGAATTGATAAAATACAGTTATGGTCATTCCTTACCTGGCTGTGGAAGTCGTACAAGATGAATTACCAAGAGAAAGGACAGCAGAGCTTCTGCAGAACGTATAACACCTTACTGCGATCAGTAATAATTGGTTTATCAAGCGTAGCGATTACGAAATAGCCCTACCAAAGAATAATTATGTTATGTAGCATTTATAAAACTCGATTACGAAGTGAAAAATGATGTCACAAGCGGGATTCGAACCCGTGCCTATTGGGATTCCGGCCCAATCGTGCTCGATAGCTCGATGCTCAATCAAGCACAATTGGGCCGGAATTCCAATAGGCGCGGGATCGAATCCTGCTTGTGACATCATTTTTCGCTTTGTAATCGGGTTTTATAAATAATCAGGCATATAAATTTTACTGAAATTTTAGCATTTAATATGCTTAATTTATAAAATCCGATTACGAAATGAAAAATTGATGTCGCAAGCGGGATTCGAACCCGCGCCTATTGGGATTCCGGCCCAATCGTGCTACCAAAGTATCTATAGCTACGTGTCGCGGTAGTGTAGTGGTAGCACGATTGGGCCGGAATCCCAATAGGCGCGGGTTCGAATCCCGCTTGCGACATCAATTTTTCATTTCGTAATCGGATTTTATTAATCAGGCATATTAAATGCTAAATTTCAGTAATTATGTAGCATTGGTTGAAGACGCTTATATTCAACAGTGGACCATGTGAATTTTATTCTTATTTCGCCAACACACAGAAAAACGAAGATGAAATGTTTTATCACTCTCCTACTCTTATCCCAATTACTTGGGGTCGATACAATATGTACTCTTGTTTCATAGTAGGCACATATTGTAAAAGTTATCGGCAATGGTATTATGATCAGCCGCCTACCAGACGTCAACCCTCCTTGGGAATGTAATTGTTGACCAAACAGCATCAGATGGAGTTGGCCCAGGTCGTTATAAGACCCCATCATAGAAACGATGGATCCGGGCTTCCTGTCGGGGCTAGTGGGGGAACTGTTCCTGCGTTCTGTGGGACACGTTCCCCCGCAAATGACTTCTTGGTCAGTGGTAGAGGTGGAGACTTCAATCCCACTCATCACTGACAGAGAAATGGAAGTGGCCCTCTCCCGACTCCCCGGGAAGAGAAAATCGTCTGGTCCGGACGGCGTCCCGGGGCTTATACTCGGCGTCGCCGCAGAATACCTCAAGAGTGAACTTCGGGAACTGTTCAACGCGTGCTTGAGATCCGGACAGCAATGGAGATGCGGCAGGTTGTGCTTGCTGCGGAAGGAGGGTCGCAAAGTCGACTCCCCTTCCGCATACAGACGGCCAAATTGTTTGAGAAGGTACTCAAGGGCCGTCTCATCCAGCACCTCAAGGAAGTCGGGCCGGGACTGTCAGAGATTCAATACGGGTTCAGGGGCGGTCGGTTAACTATAGACGCGCTGGCCGCTCTGAAGTCCTTGGCCACCGATGCGGTGGTCAACAAGGAAGTCCTCCTGGCAGTTTCGCTGGACATAAAGAACGCCTTCAACAGCCTCCCGCATGAGACGCTGAAGGAGGCGCTCCGGTATCATGGAGTGCCTCCGTATCTTCGGAGGCTGTTGAAAGCGTACCTCGAGGGAAGGTACGTGCTTTGGGAGGGGGCGACGGGCGCATTCATCGTCATCGGGTGAAGTGCGGCGTCCCACAGAGATCGGTCCTCGGTCCAATCCTGTGGAACGTCGGATTCGACTGGCTCCTATGGGGTCGGCTTCTGTTTGGGATGGGGGTCATCTGCTATGCGGATGATACCCTCGTCACGATGAGGAGGCCCGACTATCTGGGGGCTGCTCGATTGGTAAGGGAGGGGGTTGCGTTCGTCGCGGGCCGGATTGGTATGCTGGGTCTGAGGGTCTCAGTGGAGAAAACCGAGGTCCTCCTATTTCATGGCCCAGGTCGAGGTCCGCCCCGAGGAGCACACATCAGCGTGTCTGGGGCTGCCGTGCTGGTGCGGGCCCAGATGAAATATCTTGGTCTGCACCTTGATTCCAGGTGGAATTTCGGGCCACACTTTGCCCAGCTCGTTCCTAGGCTCATCAAGACGGCCGCGGCGCTAGGTAGGCTTCTGCCAAACACTGGCAGTCTCGGGTCGTCTTGCCGGCGATTATATGCCGGAGCCGTACGGTCCATGGCACTGTGTGGTGCCCCTATATGGGCGGACTCCCTCACCGCCCGCAACTGAATCCTTCTGCGACGTCCGCAGAGGACCATGGCGGTGAGGGCTATCAGAGGCTACCGTACGGTTTCGTGGACCGCTGCAACATTGCTGGCGGGTGACCCGCCTTGGCCATTTGTAGCTAAGGCCCTGGCAGAGGTGTAGACCTCTGCCATCTCCTCTGCCCATCAGCCGGTAGCGGCTGCATGTTGCGGCTCGGGCCAACGGCGAGCAAGTCTCCGTAAAGGGACTGGGCAGAGCCTTGGAAGTGGCCCGAAGGGACGTCATCCGGCGGTGGAGAGGGGAACTGGAGTCTCCCGTAGTAGGGCGGGGGACTGTGGAGGCGGTTGCGCCGCATCTCCACCGCTGGATTAATAGAAGGCACAGCCTAAGTTTTAGGATGGTGCAGGTGCTTACCGGAAACGGAGTCTTCGGTAAGTACCTGCACAGAATTTGAAGAGAAGGGACCCCAGGATGTCACGAGTGTGGCACGCCAGTAGACGATGCGCGCCACTCTTTGGAGGTATGCCCCGCCTGGGGGCCCCAGCGCCACGTCTTGTTAGCGGGCGTTGGGAGTGACCTGACGTTGTTGCCCATCATCTTGAAGATCCTTGACAGCGACAGGTGCTGGTCGTCAATGGCCTCCTTTTGTGAGGCCATGATGAAAAGAAAAGAGGCCGCAGAGCGGGAACGCGAGGCGTTTGCGTCCGCTGACTCGCTCCGCCGTCGGCGACCGGGGAAGAGGAGGCGCCGTTATGCGCACCTCCTCCCACCGCCTTGAGGGACGGTAGGACGTGACCAGAAGGCCAAGCGTCGGGGTGCCGGAGATCGAATGTCAGTAGACGATCTCTCCGGCGCTCCGTAAAAGCGCGGAAGAGGCCTCTGTGGTTTTAGTGGGTATTCCGGCCGGGTTTCAGCTAGCCGGTGAGTCCCACACTCCCCCCTGTCTATCACCGATGGGGGATAGTGCGTAAATGCGTTTCCACAGCGACAAAAAAAAAAAGGATCGTTATAAGATGAAATTTTTCTCTATAACAGAAATAAATAACATTGGACATTATAGCAAAATTTCAAAACAAAATTACTAATTCAAAACCACTAGTAAGTCAAAAGAAAATAACATAAAAGACAAATACATTTGACAATTATCATTTTTAAAATGTCACGGAAATAAAACCCTTTCGAGACTTTAACGATATTACATGTGACATGAAATAACTTAGGACTGCCGTGATAATAGCTAGGAAAACACCAATTACTAAGATGTCGAGAATAATAAAAACACAAATAAAAATCATACTGAATATAAATATAAAAACCAGTAGTTAGTAAAATTTAAAAACAATATCACTAATTCAAAAGAAAATAACATAAAAGACAAATACATTTGACAATTATCATTTTTAAAATGTCACGGAAATAAAACGCTTCAAGACTTTAACGCTATTCAAAAATAACGCTAATAAAAATAACAATTCACGGATAACAAATAGCACTCATTAAATACTGCGAATATTTAACATGTTTTATTTTTAATTTTATTAATTGTATTCATTTAAAAATATTAGAGTATTGGTGTATAGATGCGAAAGGGCATGCTCCCATGGTTCGGACATGTGGAAAGAATGCCGAACGAACGCCTGGTTAAGAAGATATACAATGCGAAAGTGGAAGGATGTAGGTACCGAGGGAGACCGAGACTAACCTACCTAGACCAGATCGGTCATGTACTGAAGGAAGGTGGAGTCAAGAGTTTCCGAAACCGGCGAGCGTGTATGAAGAGAATTATGAATATTGAGGAAGCGAGTGAAGTATGCAAGGATAGAGTTCTCTGGCACTCTGTTCTCTCTGCCTACCCTGCAAGGGATATGACGTGATGATATGTATGTATGTATGTAAAAATATTCGAGTTTTTAAAAAAATATCACTATTGTTTTCGGGATAGATTGAACTGGAATTTACAAAACTGTGTGACATTGGGAATCCGTCCAAAAACGTTTATAACGATGACACATTTAACAAAGACTTTATTTAAGCGATTTAATTTTTTTTTTGTGACAATTGTTGGTAATGAAAATGTCAGAGTACAACAATAACGTTTATAACAACATATGTATAATACGATAAATAACATGATATAATCATCTTAAATTAATTGGATTTGATATTTTAAATTATTTAGACGTTTATAAAAACCCGATTACGAAACGAAAAATTATGTCACAAGCGGGGTTCGAACCCGCAACTATTGGGAATCCGGCCCAATCATGCTGCCACTTACACCACCGTGAACTATTGTAGGACATTCAAATCTCGCTTCGTATCATATTTACGTCTTTAAGGTGACGTGTGCCATCTACCGGACAATGTTAACACATTGTATAGGCTTAATACTTCAAACTTTACAGTTAGAATTGTATTAACCCCACTTGTTCGAACCCCGCTTGTGATATCATTTTTCGTTTCGTAATCGGGTTTTTATAATTAATTAAGCATATTAAATGCTAAATTTCAATAATTTGATTATTTAGACGCTTTTATTTTTAACAACACCTTGTATTAAGGATCTTAGTAGACAAGAAATGGATATATTAGGGCTGGATCTATATTAGGCAGCGGTGGTAGGGCTGGTCGGCGCGGCGTCCACTCTATCGCGGCTCATGCCGTTCGTGGGTGGACCCAGCTTCTAGGGCCGACGGCTGTATGCGGAGGTGATCCGCTCAATGGCCGTATACGGCGCAACCGTGTGGGCGAGGGCTCTGAACGCCCAGCTCAGGGCTGTTCTGTGGAGACCACAGAGAGTCATGGCGGTCACAGCCATTCGCGGGTACCGCACGGTGGCAATCGAGGCGGCATGCCTATTGGCCGGAACACCCCCGTGGGACCTAGAGGCGGAGTCTCTACGAGGTTGCTCTCCGACCTCTACTGGCGGGTTACCTCAGTGCGCGACGAGGGTGGCTCCCCATCGTCTAGCGAGATAGCCACCTGGCGCGAGGACGCCCGCCGAGATGTCATCGCCCCTTGGGTTACGCGGCTGGAGAGGCCTAGACTCGGTGTTGTTACCGTTGAGGCCCTCCGGCCCGTACTGATGGCATGGATGGAGCGGCGGCATTGGAGTCCTCTCCTTCCAGCTGGTGCAGGTGTTGTCGGGGCACGGTTGCTTCGGCTTGTACCTGTACACGGTCGCGTGGAGGGAGTGGACTCCGTCCTGCCACCCATTGCAGTAGTGACGAGACCACGGCGCAACATACGCTCGAGGTATGTACAAGCTGCGACGGGCAGCGCCGTGACCTCGTCGCTGTCATCGGTGCTGACCTGACGCTGCCGGCTGTCACGAAAGCGATGGTCGACAGCGTCAGGAACTGGGACGCGGTCGCTGCCTTCTGCGAGGCTGTCATCTCGCAGAAAGAGGCGGCGGAACGAGTCCGGGAGGATTCCCGTGACCCGGGCCGCCGTCAGCTGCCGGAGCGCCGCAGGCGCGAATATCTGCGCTTGATGCCGCCCTAACCGAGGCTTCGGGTGATTGGACCGGGGAATTGTCCGACGGCGAAAGCGGTCGGAGCGTCGACACGAGAGGAACCCGCAAGGGTAAACCGCCGAGCGGGTCACCGAAGACAAAGATCGGGTACCGGTGGCCCGCTCGCACGCCGAAGAGAGGTGCTTGCAGGGTGGGTCCATTGGGTTGCACGCCGCCTCTTCTGTCGCCTCGGACCGATTTATCGGGGCGCGACCACATCCACGGTCCGCCTTGCAAGGAAAAAAAAAGCGGTGGTAGGGCCATACCGTATACAGTTTTCTATCTACAGTTGGTCAGTCCGGGTTAGTACCACACTCGCAGAAAATCAACGTCTAAGCAGAGGCTGTTTGATTTTTTTATATTTTTAATGTAATACATTTTTTAAGATGAGTTAAAGATGAAGTTATTTTCTCTAATCTAAAGATATAATTAATATCATAATAAAAGGCAAAAGAGATTTCTGATTAGACCAGATTTGAAGGCGGCATACGATCTGGATCTTTTCCGTGTGGTGACGGAGTAAGAATACTATTCACCACCTCATATCTTACCCGTTGGTGATCGTACGAGACGACTAAGGGATATAAAACGCATATAAAATCCATGCGAGAGAAGGAAAATTCGAAACAAAATCCTATACCAACACGTCTGACCAGCGCGGTATATTAAGTTAATTTCCTTTCCATTACGGAGGAGGCCCGAGCCCAACAGTGGGACATTTATGGGCTGTGATGATGATACGATCTGGAATTTGATAATTCGATCTATTGCTTCCATGAACCACATGGGGAAAATGAAACAGAATCTTTTCATATAACTATTGCAAGCGGAGACGGCATATCTAAAAAAATTGTTCTAGAAAAATAAACCAAAAACCTTTACAATTATGTGGAAAATTTTAAACGAAATCCAACAGATATATAGGCTGAAATACGTATCTAATTTTCGATTTATAAATAAGTTTTATAAATATCCAAGTATATAAAATGTTAGATTAACAATAATTAATCAATAATATGTCTGAATGATTAATTATTCTAGTCGATTCAAAGTATGTACACAGTACAACAAAAATTAAATATTTATAACCAGATGTTTCACATTCTTTCGAAATATCTAAGAACTATTGAATAATTAATTAATAAATGCAATGTATTAACGTTGGTTTTATAATTAATTATTTATAAAATATAATGGCAAGTTTATTTACAACTAATTATTCTGCTATCACCACTATACAGGTGGAAGGGGACTGCTCCTGAAAACAAAGACAAGTAACCCTACTAGTCCTACTTGTAATGATAGGCTAGAAAAAGTTTAGAATAGAGAGAAGAGTTTTGAATAGATTGCGTCTTTCCTCACCTGAGTAAAGTTACGTATTTTTTATGGAATTATCGTTACATGGCACTGTCCTAGTACGATGGAACGTGAAAAAAAATTAATATCCGTTGTGAAAAAAAAATTATCATTCGAATCGATTTTTTTTCCAACCTATCATTACAAGTAGGACTACTAGGGTCACCTATCTTTGTTTTCGGAAGCGGTCCACTTCCACTCTGTATAATATAAGAATATTAACGTATACCCATATGGTAAAAAGTTGTAGGGACAACTGTAATTTTATCCCAATAAGGCGCAACAGCACATTGCCATTGCTCAGACGATGATCTTCTGTAACAGTGTAGTACTACCCCGGACGGTTCGGCCCGTGGATGTAGACAAAAAACTGTCAACAGCGTGGCCTTACCATTAAAAAATCTTCTGGGAAACATAAAACTATATTAGCCAACCCGCTTGTTAAGCAATGACTATAACCTCTCTAATCAATGGCTGCATTATATGGTAATTATTCTATAAGAAAACCACATATCCATCATCATTATATTCCATCATCATACTTGGAGTCGACGCAATATGTATAAATACTTATTGCAAAAGTTATTAACAGTTGTTTTATGAGCGGCCGCCTGTCTGACGTGAGCTCTCCTTGGGAATATAATTGCTAACCAAACGGCATCAGGTGGAGTTGGCCCAGGTCTATATAAAGCTTACCCGCCGAGAGGCCGACCGCGTGAGGAAAGACCGACGTCCTCCCCGAGGGGGGACGTCGGTCGAGGAGAGGGTACTCTTCAGGGGGTATTCGGCGGGCCGACCATTGACGTCAAGTCACTCTGCTCCGGTGGTCGGCCCAACGACGAAGACGACGTGCCACGGGCGGGTTACGGGTCTGCGTGTTTACGCCCCTCTGTCGCTGCGAGGAGAGCGCTGACCGTAACCCACCCACAAAAAAAAAAGAATAGGCTGATATAAAGCTCATAGTCACCTTTTACTGTATCCACGAGCAAGTGGTAGTACACGTAGCCATCACACAACTGAAGAAAACTACATCGTAATTATATAGATATAATGATATATTAAGAATAAATGGAGCCTTTAATTCATAATTTACATTGGAAGGAGTAAAAATCGGCACAGCAATCACCGGGAGAATAACAAATTTTAACTTAATCACAGTTAAAATGTTCAAATTCACACATGAAAATATTGTTCTGTATCCATTATACTTGAAATTACAACTGAGATTTTTTTGGGTAATAACAGCTCTTTATAACTTAAGCCATTAAGCTTTGCTTATAATAAATGCGTTACCATATTTTCGGGTGTATTACTCGTGTTACTTATTGGCTTAAAATTGTAGTCGTCGCGTATATTATGTATGCTGGTAATTACCCTCGCGCCCTTCTTGCTATGTTCATAATGAGGGACTTAGTTACAGATTCAAATGTTTTTTTTTTTGCTTATGGTGGCAAACGAGCAAGCAGCGCACCTGATGGTAAGCGTCACTGCCGCCCATGGACCTTTGCAATACCAAAGGCTTAGGCCGCTGCCTACCTATATAATCCCCAAACTCACCCAGTTCGACTTCCGTCTCTCTCGCTCACCGAACGAAGCGCAATAGCACATTGCCATTACTCAGACGTCGCTCTTCTGCGAGAGTGTGGTACTACCCCGGACGGACCGGCCCTCGGCTGTAGACAGAACACTTTCAACAGCGTGGTCCTACCACAATTGTGTTATGTTAACAATATTTTTAGTATTTAAACGAAATTAGAAAACAATTTCTTTCCGTATTTATCCTCGGATAATTTAAAATGTTAGTAGACAAATGATATCACTGCAGGAGAAAAAGAAAAAAGAGAAAAGAGAAAATCATCATCTTTTTAGCTTTTTGTGTGCGCCTGTCCCCATCAATGCTAAGTTTAAATTTCTTCTATAATAAGATAAAACTTGATCTACTATGCCATTAGACGAGTTGGTGTGGGGTTTTATTACGAGTTTTCCTTCTCTTATAGCTCTTATATCCTTATGTAGTCTTTTACTACACCCATGAGTGAGAAAGTGTAGGGTGGTGCTTTAAAAAAAATGTATTTTTTCTCTGTCATCACACGGAAAAAGCGTGGCTAAAACGTAATTTGGAGAAGATAAGAGCAAAGCTAAATAAAAACTAATGCAAAACCTTCTCAGTAGTTTGGTACATTAGGTTGATTTTTCTTCTATTTATGGAGAATACTGTTGATTCATGATTTATCGCAGAATTCTGGCCAATTTTGAGTATTTTTAAATATTTGTAGTAATTATGCAATTATGCAAAGAGATATACCTACCTATAAGCAATGTAAATGTGGAAAACAAAGAGTTTTCCTGTTTTTTTTTAAGACTCCACCCCGCAATAAGGAAATAATCTTTGCATTGCGGGCAACTTTACGGACATGCAATCAACACAGACAAATTACACAACGATTCAAAACAATAGTTTGTGTATCGCGTAAAATATTGTCCTGTGTGGGAATCAAACTCATGGCACTGGCACGGAAGTTCGGTATCTTTACCACTAACACCATCTGTGCAGTCGAATTATAAGTCAAGCTATATCTATTTCACTAGTTTGGTGTTCCCCTTCTCAAATATAAAGAAAAAAAATATATAATAAATTATTCAAATATACATGAATATTTTTAGTCTCACCATCACCTTCATCTCAATTCATATATGTCCCACTGTTGGGTTCGAGCCTCCTCCATAACGGGAGAGAAATCGACCTACGCTAATCATGCGTGTTGCTATAAGGTTTTTTATCGAGTTTTCCTTCTGTTGTATAGATGTAATATACATTCTATATTAAACTTGTAGTGTTTACGCAAGTATTACATATTTGAAATAAAACTAGTTTCAAGGATTCGGATATGGATTTAATAGCACTTTACGAACGCTATAAACTGTTCGAAACATCAATGTAAAATAAAGTGTTCGAAAATCAAATGCTGTAAAGTGTTTGTAAATCAAATGCTGTAAAGTGTTCGATAATAAAACGCTGTAAAGTGTTCGAAAATCAAACGCTGTAAAGTGTTCGAAAATCAAACGCTGTAAAGTGTTCGAACATCAAACGCTGTTAAGTGTTCGAACATCAAACGCTGTAAAGTGTTCGAAAATCAAACGCTGTAAAGTGTTCGAAAATCAAACGCTGTTAAGTGTTCGAACATCAAACGCTGTAAAGTGTTCGAAAATAAAACGCTGTAAAGTGTTCGAAAATCAAACACTGTAAAGTATTTGAAAATCAAATACAAACGCGATAGAATCCGTAAAAATAGTTTTATTACCTTCTATATTCTTTACTCGTCTTTTATGATCACCAACGAGTAAGATAGGGGTGAATTGTATTCTAACTCAGTCACCACACAGAAAAAAAATATATAGTTAATTTTATACTCAAGTTTGAACACACCACAATGCCCTCTTTGTAGCTCGATGACACTTCACTTTGTTGACAGGCCAGTGATTAATTCATATTTAGAGGGTAGAAGAAGAATATTTTATACGGCAACCATATTTATAGTGTTACTCTATGACTTGTAAAAAGGAGTATGATTAAATTTTAATGTAATTTAGGGGCGGTATGGATACTGGCAATGATGGATAACCTTTAAGACGAGGCTTTTACTCTGACTTTGTTGTTGAGGGGAGTGAAGGCTGATCTAATAGTTAACTCGTGATCGGGTGCCGCTTGTGGGATCTGGTCCAACCATAATTTTTTACATTCTATTTGAATATTACACTGTATTGGGGTTCGAAGGGCATCACACTGGATATGGTTATTATTAAACATACATACATACATATCATCACGCCATATCCCTTGCAGGGTAGGCAGAGAGAACAGAGTGCCAGAGAACTCTATCTTTGCATACTTCACTCGCTTCCTCAACATTCATAATTCTCTTCATACACGCTCGCCGGTTTCGGAGACCGAGACTAACCTAGTCTCGGTCTCCCCCGGTACCTACATCCTTCCACTTTCGCATTGTATATGTATATTTTTAAACATGTTGTAGACAAATGTCTCTCTCTTGATCCGTGTGGTGACGGAGTAAGAATACAATTCACCACCCCCTATCTTACCCGTGGGTGATCGTAAGAGAGGACTAAGGGATATCTAATGCATATAACATCTATGCAAGAGAAGGAAAACTAGAAACATAACCCTATACCAACACGTCTGACCAGCGCGGTATAGTAGGATAATTTCCCTCCAATTACGGAGTAGGCCCGAGCCCAACAGTGGGTTATATATGGGCTGTAATGATGATGAGACAAACCCTCTGCGTTTCTTGCCGGATCTTCTCAGTAACGATCAGGTTCGGATCTGGTGGTAGTTTATTAGATTAATTTAATATGTTAAAACTGACAATATGTAAGTACCCTCGCAAGTTTTATATAATATAAAAAGAAATGAATTTGAATTTTCAACTGTCTTATACTGGTAGTAAATATTTATTGAATTTATCTTTTTACCCCCCATCATGAAAAGAGGGATATTATAAGTCTGATGCGTCTGCGTGTTTGTATCCCTGTCTGTTGTCAACTACTAAGTGAATGCGCCGGTTATGGTTCAAGTTTTTATTTGTTTGAAAACTGACGTAATCAAATAAATGAAAACTGATATAAATTTTTTTACCAACCCAGACTGGAACTGGACCGCACGATGATATATACAATGGACTCTACCTCTAACAATAAAATCCAGTTAACATCAAAAAGGAGTGACTTTATTCAGCTCGGTCATTACTTCTCCAACAAACCCAAAACCCTTACGACCTAACAATCAACCAAAACACATGTAACGTAAACTAAAGTCTGCAAGACAGCTCTATACCGCGATTACGTACCCTATTAACCCATAGTTCACCGCCCGCCGTTTAATTCAATTAACACGAAACCATATTTTGTCCTTTTCTAACTGTTGTCCAAAATGTATGTTTGTTTCATTTGCACAGTAATCTGCACACAGACTTGCGGTCACCCGAGGCAGTTAACATGTTGGCCATTGTTTCGGAGATTTCAGTGGGCCGCAAGGATAAACTTGGAGGATTAGTACATTTGTCGTTATGTAGGGTGACTGTCATTTTAGAAACTAATTGAGACAATCAAGAGTGAAATTTCTTAATTTTTAAGTGTAGGTATGTTAATTTCTGCATTTATAAAGTAAAGTGAAATAGTATTGTTAATTTTTCTGACAGTTTATATTAAAATATCTGGATGGCTGAGCTTGGCTCGATATTTGCTTTTGAGTGTTTTTTATTTTTTAAATGTATTGAGATAAAAAAAGAAAGGAAAAATAGTCGATTTATCAACTAAGCTATGTCTATTGTCAATGATAGAAGCCACATTTGCCTTCATGTTTTAATAGTTTTAAGCGAACGAAAATATTTTTTTCTTTGGCTGAAAATACTCATAAAACAATATTTTCTATAAATAAAAATTAGATTTATTGATCATTCTCAAAACCTCCTTCATACTAAAATTCATGCAAGCCGCTGGTGCCGTTACTGAGGATCTGAAAATATGGCAATATTATTCAAATATAGGAATATATAAATAAAGACATATGCTGTGTGGTAACGGCTACGAATACTTCCAACCATGATTCTGCTGGTGGATGTCGTAAAAGACGACCAAGAGATTTATATCGACTTGGGCTAAATCCACCTGATGCCGTTTGGTCAACAATTACATTCCTAAGGAAGGTTGACATTGCGCAGGCGACCGATCATAGAACTATTGCCAATAACATTTGCAACATAAAAGATGAAGAAGGAGTACATATTGCGTTGACCCCAAGTAATTAGAATAAGAGTGGGAGAATGATGTTGAATGAAGAAATGTATAAGAATAGCTCGTTTAAAGATATTAGATTAGATGTATTTATGTGAGAGAGTTAAGCAATCATATGAATATCTTAAATTCTATATTTTTTTAAGAAGTTCTTCTTCGTTTCCTTCTCATTGATATTTCACTTGGCGATTAATCGTTTTGGGTAACATCATCAAACAACGTGAACCATAATTTCAAAATCATTACATTTGGCAGGTGTCTTGGCGATCACAGTTGGTATTGGAAGTTTCTCAGGTGCAGCTGTTCCAGGTGATGCCCCAGTCTCTTACTATTACTAGTACTTACATATATTATATACTTACGTATATCAACTAAATTATAATTACAATTAATATAAAATAAAAAATAATAATATCCCTTCTTTCTATAAAACCATGGTTACTCTACTCATAGACTACTATGCGGTTGGACCCTTAATATAGGTAGTATTAAATTCTGTTTGTAACAGTACGTAGTTGTGGTGTGGTAGTGGGACCATGTTAATTTGAGAGACTTGTCTTATTACCTACTAATATTGTCGGAGTTAGTGTGTCTAGAAACTTTTGGGACATTTATTGGACTTTAGAAATTGAAACAATTGTAATTCTCGTAAAATTAAGATAAGAAGATAGGAATCAAAATACAACTTAATGAACTGCACAGGTGGCGTTAGTAGTTAAAATACCGATTTATAGTGGCGGATATTAAGTGTAGCGGGTACGATTCCTCTACATGTCAATACTTTGTCTACTGGGCTAGCCACGGAAGTCAATGATTCTGAACCAATGCCCTGCCCAATGCCGATGGGAGGAAATAATGTGGGTTATGAGGCCACGCGCCGGCCTTCCATCACCCCGGACAGAACGGTAAAGTGTGTGTCCAGACCATAACCTGCCATACAAAAAGAAGGGCAATACTTTGTTCGATACGCTAATTGTTGCTCTGTCTGGATGTATGTAATGTGTCTGTTAATTGTATGTTCGAAAAGTCCCCCGTCAATACAATGATTATTTTATATAAATTTATACAAATATAATATATTTATACAAGTATAATATGGCATATATTATATACAAGGAATATAATTATTATAATAAAAAGAAAAATATATTTGCAGTTTGTATTATGTTTATTTTATTCCTAGTCATAGCAACATTTGGGTTAATACCATCCATCCTCGAGTGGTGTTAGGGAACCCTGGTACCCCTGATTTACTTATGGGAGTAGTAAAAACTGACTGAGAAGTCACCTAAGTAATTGGTAGCAGCACTTTTCTTCTTTTTTTTTGCTGTGGACTATGGAGTCCGTCACGCTCCACCTAATCGGTCCGAGGCGATGGAAGAGGCGGCGCGCGAACCCATAGACCCACCCTGCAAAGCGACTTTCTTAGCCGTGCGAGCGGGCCATCGGTACCTGATCTTTATCTTCGGTGGCCCGCCCAGCGGTTTACCCTCGCGGGTTCCTCTCGAGTCGATGCCCCGATCATCACCAACACCATCTTCACCATATTCACCACCACCGTCATCACCATTATAGCATATCATATCTGTTAGTATTCTTGTACGACACCCAGGAGCAAAGAAAGGCAGTATTGACCCGTTTTTTTTTAAATTGCTTATGATGGCAATCGAGTAAGCAACACACTTGATGGTAAGTATTACTGCCGTACATTGATCTTTCCAATACCAGGAGTACAGCTATGCCATTGCCTACCAACCAAAAACCACCAAGAAAGACAAACTTCCATCTATCTTAATAAAAACATAACATTTCAATAAATTAACGAAAATGTTCAATTTATACAATCCCTTTGTCCAGTTATTCGGGCATAAAATATTGACTTAAACCAAAGCCTACCCCAAACTTACTAAAACCAGCAAATCAACCATTAAATAAACCCCACCCTATCCCTTTAATTTCCCACTGAAACTCCATAGTGCTGACCAAAAGATTTATAGTTTTAATAGTCGACCAATAGATGTGAACGATTTATCAGCGGCGAGGACTGTATTAAAGGGATTTGCAGCCCTTAAACGGTTTTAAATTTGACCGGTATTACTTTGGGCCTATGAGGTAACCACAGATTTGGTGGCAAAATTTACGAGAATAGGATATAACTTGGCTCATGGTTACAGATGTATTAATACTTAGATTTAGGTACTTGTTATTGAAATCAAAATTTTATAAGTTGACTGATATGAAGTTATAAAAATGATATGGATCATCATTCTCCTACTCTTATCCCAATTACTTGGGGTCGATACAATATGTACTCTTGTTTCATAGTATATATTGTAAAAGTTATTGGCAATAGTTTTATGACCGGCCGCCTGCCAGGCGTCAGCCCTACTTGGGAATGTAATTGTTGACCAAACGACATCAGATGGAATTGGCCGAGGTCATCATAAAGCTCTTAGTCGTCTTTTACGACATTCACGAGCAAAGTAAGGGTTGGTAGTATTCGTAGCTGCTACCACATAGCTACAAAATATATACAAAATATACTCGTAAAATTTAATAACGATTACGTAGTAACGGCTGGAAAGCTTAACAAATAAACATACTTACATACACATTTATAATAATTAATATTACATAGAATTATATATCATATAAAATTACAAACAGTGAAAACATAAACCATATATTTAACTAAAAATTAATATAAATTTTCATTGTATAATTATCTGTCAAAACATTCCAATTATGATGCTATTTTATAGTAGTTATAATGTGTAGCTTTCCAACGTGTATTTTAGTTATGAGGATTATACAAACCATCTACATAATACGATTAGCATACAAATTACTGTATTCTACGGGTTTTTGAGTCGCGTCTAACTTATATGTTATGTTGAATGGATTTAGATGGATTAAATATGCGGTTTGTTCATATTAAAACATTCTAAATACACAATTTGATTAGTTTATTTATTAAAATTATAACAAAATATGTTAAAAGAAAATTGTTTATTAAATAAAGATTACATTCATTGATATCATCATCGTCATCACAGCCCATAAATGTCCCACTGTTGGGCTCGGGCCTCCTCCGTAATTGGAGAGAAATTAGCCTGCTATACCACGCTGATCAGAAGTGTTGGTATAGGGTTTTGTTTCAAGTTTTCCTTCTCTCGCATAGAGGTTATATGCGTTTTATATCCCTTAGTCGTCTCGTACGATCACCCACGGGTAAGATATAGGGTGGTGAATAGTATTCTTACTCCGTCACCACACAGAAAATTCATTGATATATTTTTATGAAAAATACAAGTATAATTTTTTGTTTTAGAATTTTATTGCGTTTATACAAAACAAATTTGAATGTTTATGTGTAGATTCTTTTTTTTTTAGCCTGTCAAAGAAAAAGCTATGTTTTGGACACACGCCGCCCGTTTCATCCGGAGCGACGGAAGTGCGGCGCGTGACTCACTAACCCATCGCATTCGTATAGCTTCTTCCAGTGTAGTCTTCACATCCACGGACGATATGTAGACTACACTAGAAAAAACTCTTTTTTAATTGTTGGTATTTGTATCAATTCTATTATTTCTATGTTGGTCTTACTAAATATTTTATGTCTTTATGTTGGCAACACTTTTTGTTATTCCCGAATGTTCGATGTATCAAGACAGTAGAACATTTTGTGCGTTTTAAAACATTAAGTATATTATTTTCACTTTATTGATTCGAAATTTTATTAATACATTTGTGACGTTGGAACAGTAAAATCAAATTTTTAAACTTGTTAAAGTTTACAAAGGATTTTAAATATTACGAGAATATTACAAATTTTAAATAAAACTACTTTTACGGATTCTATCTCGCTTTTTTGGATTTCATTCGAAATTTCCCAACGTTTCGAACATTTTACAGCGTTAATGATCACGGGGGAACTAAGGTATTACCATATCCAAATAGTGTTTTTTTTTCGGTTACGGTCTGGAGACACCCGGCTCATTCACATTATCCACCAGGGGCAATAAAAGAGTGGCGTTGGGCCACATAATCCACCGTTTTCCTTCCCTAACGCCATCAGGCCGGTCACTGATACCGTTTCCTGGACATCCATGGTCGGCCCGGATCCACCAAATATTGATATGATAAAAATAAATTTTATTTCAAAAGTTTTAAAGATATAAGTAAATCAATAATTCACTTAAAAAGTAACATCTCAATAAAAATTCAAGCTGCTTGAAGTTGTTTAAGTAGCTCAACGGTGATATATTTACTTCCCAATGAATAAGGCCAGTAAAAATGTATTCGTGTTGAGGTCCATTTCTATGTAAATGTTATTGGGGGCATCCTTAATCCTACGCATTCGCTCGTTCCCAACGAGCGTGTATCTGGTTTAAACCGGATTAGGGTTGATACTAAGTTAATATACTGTATTACCTAAAATTTGGTGTACTGATATTATTATTAAGAGTCGGTCATTATTTTTGTTTTTTTTTTTATAAAGAAAACCCACAATATGAAATAAATTCTCGTATTGTGGGAGATTTTAGAACATATAATTAACATACATAAATCACAACTAAACTCAATAGTTTTTTTTTTAAAAACATCACTACTGGTTTTTATTAAAAAAAAAAACTACACTACACAACAGGATTCTTATATTGCGGTGGACTTTACAAACTTTTTTTTGTTGCTTATGATGGCAAACGAGCAAGCGGCACACCTGATGGTAAGTGTCACTGTCGCCCATGGACCTTTGCAATACCGAAAGTATAGCTAGGGCGCTGGCTACCAATACAAACCCTAAACCCACCCAGTTGGGCTTCCAGCTCTCTCGCTCACCGAACACGAATAAGTGAAGCGGCGAAAGCGCAATAGCACATTGCCATTACTCAGACGTCGATCTCCTGCGAGAGTGTGGTACTACCCCGGACGGACCGGCCTGCGGCTGTAGACAGTGAATTATCAACAGCGTGGTGCTGCCGCTATTAAACGTGAACTAATAATACCCAAACTCAGTACAATTTCACTGCACGGGGTCGCACATCTCTCTGGTTTGGATTCTCTCTAGTCTCTGACTCACACCCCTCCTTTTGTGAGACGACTGCCTTGCAGAAGGCAACGATGCCTTTAATTATAAACTCTGCCAAGATACTTATGGATTAATAATTTTTATCCGTGTAGTGACGGAGTAAGAATACAATTTACCACCCCCTATCTTACCCGTGGGTGATCGTAAGAGACGACTAAGGGATATAAAACGCATATAACATCCATGCGAGAGAAGGAAAACTCGAAACAAAACCCTATGCTAACACGTCTGACCAGCGTGGTATAGTAAGTCAAATTCCCTTCCATTACGGAGGAGGCTCGAGTCCAACAGATGATGATTTTTTCTGAAATTAATCGAATGTTCTACCACCGTATTGAACCTCAGCTGCTATTGGAGAAATCCAGCAAGAAACTCAACGGGTTTATTTTATTTTTTATATTATTTTAAATAGAATTTTTAATTTCTAAGGCGTATGAGTCCCAGTATAATGTTCTTTGAACTAAGATACATACTTTTCTCACGATATAATCCCCATCATCATCATCTTACTCTTCTCTCAATTACTCGGAATCAATGCAATATTTCTTCTACCATTGTATATATTGCAAAAGTTGGAGTAATAGTTCTATAACCGACCGCCTTCCTCCAGTTAACCCTGCTTGGCTAATTGTAGAGCAGACGGTATAAGATGAAGTTGGCCCAGGTCAAAATAAATATTATACGAAATACTATCATTGAACCAGTATACTAGCGGGGAGATATAAATACTGTAGTAGTTAGATATAAATCTCCATAACAACGATGATTTATTGGACGTGACACACCTTAGTTCTCCCGTGACCATGAACACTGTGAAGTATTCGAAACGTCAAGATATTAAAAATCAAATACAAACACGATAGAATCCGTAAAACTAGTTTCGTTTCAAATGTGTAATATATTTTTTTGAAGTGAAAACTTCTTTAGGCGCGTTGAGCGTTTTTGGAGGGGAAAAACTTATAGGTTCGCGTCACCGACATGCTAATGCTAATAGTATATCTATAGCTATACGAAAACTTCTTTAGACGCGTTGAGCATTTTTGGAGGGGAAAAAGTTATAGGTTCGCGTCACCGACATGCTAATGCTAATAGTATAATCTATAGCTATACGAAAACTTCTTTAGACGCGTTGAGCATTTTTGGAGGGGAAAAAGTTATAGGTTCGCGTCACCGACATGCTAATGCTAATAGTATAATCTATAGCTATGAGTAGTGTTTTTATATAGATAAATGAATAATGAAAATAAAGAATTTATTTTCAAATATTTTCAATATTCATATCAATATTTGCATTTAAAAGTATGGCATTATTTATTTTTAATTGTATTTTTAATATTTAACCTTTATTTCATGAAATGAGTATCATTGTGGTTTAAAGGTTATCCTTACTAGCGTGATAAACCGATTCCTAGATGTTCGATAATATTTTTTATTTTTATATAAAAACAAGAAAATTATTATTATTTCAATTAGTCTTAAGTTAATAGTTTTCACTTCTATCGACAGTCCCCATGACTGCCTGTTGCTTTATTTATTCCTAATGGTGGCAAACGAGCAAGCAGCACACCTGATGGTAAGTGTTACTGCCGCCCATAGAGCTTTGCTATACCAAGGATAGAGCCAGGCTGCCTACCAATCCAAACCTCAGATACACCCAGTTGGGCTTTCAGCTCTCTCGCTCACCGAATGAAGCACAATAGCACATTTCTATTACTCAGACATCGATCTTCCGCGAGAGTGTGGTACCGCGGACGAACCGGCCCGCGGCTGTAGACAGAGAACTGTCGACAGCGTGGTCCTTCCACTAACAATACTCGAGTAAACTTCAAAAATCATGAAGTAAAAATATTCTATTATTTTAAATATAGTGATGGCAACCCTATATTGTAGAGCCTTGAACAGATTCGCTGTTTATCTGATAGTTTGGCAGCTACGTTAATGTTTGGCGACTTGCATATTAAGTTGTCGACTTAAATTTCTTATCTTACTTGTTAAGGTCATACTTTGTATCTTTTGCTATTTTGGCTGTTCACTTAGAATTTATTGAGTTAAAACTATTAACTATAAGTATACTAGCAGACTCGGCCACGCATTGCTGTGGCTAAGGTAGTCTCAGTAACACGTGGTGGTTGTGCTAATAAATTGTAGCTTATATGAAACATTTGTACATTTAACATCGCGCCATCTATTAAATACTTACTCAATCCAGTCAACAGATACCGCCATCTGTTAGAATCGTTTGGAGATAACAGGTAATGGTGACTGTCAAATAGTAGACAAATAATATGCAATAAAATAATATTGCGAGTATAAATTGAGATGGAAGTTATCCTATCTTTTAAGTTGAATCAAACTACACATGCTGTGCAAATTTGATTAAAATCGGTTAAGTACTTTAGGAGTCCATCGCGAACAAACAATGTGACGCGTAATTTATATATTCGAAACAAATAATTATTTATATTATTATTATAATGAATTGCGTGTGTGGTTAGCAGTTAATAACGAATAATAACAACCTTTACTTTGCTCGTGTATGTCTTGAAAGATGACTAAGAGCTTTATATCGACATGAGACAACTCCACCTGATGCCGTTTGGTCAACTATTACACTACCAAAAAGAGTTGACATTAGGGAGGCGGCTGGTGATAAAACGATTGTCGATAACTTATGTAATTATTCCGTCGACCATAATTGGGATAAGAGCAGGATAATGATGATATTAATATTATGAAGCTGAAGTATTTCTTCATTTGAAGAATACGACAATCTCAAGAATGAAAAGGTTTTAGGTTATAATACATAGCCGGGCGGGCCACTGAAGACAAAGATATCGGTGGCCCGCTCGCATGGCGAAGAGAGGTACTTGCAGGGTGGATCTATGTGGATGCGTGCCGACTTTAACAAATCGAAGAAAATCGGTAACAATAGGAAATTGTGGATTAAATATTCTGCTCAGTCTTCTTTACATGACAACTGTTGAGATAAGAATGATGATGACTGAATTATTATCATTTGATATAACTATTGATTTGCTATGTAATAGCGGTTACGAATACTAAGAATCCTTACTTTTCTCGTGTCCTTATTTAGATCTGGGCCAACCGCATGACATTTGGTCAACAATTATATTCTCAATGAGGGTTGACGTCCGGTGGTGGCCGGTCATAAAACTATAGCCAATAACTTTTGCAATATGTACGATATTCTTTCTGAGGGTACAAACATAATGTCAAATTTCCATTTCATCTAAAATTAATCAAATAATCTATTACCAAATCGGATCACGGCGGCAAGCTGAGATCCAGCATGAAACTTAGCGAAATGATTTTTATTTCATAAGTAACTTAACGAGTTCTTATTTTCAAATGACGTTTTTATAAAAAAAAAGGTTTTATAGTGTCTTAAAGAAGTATTTTGGCTTATGTCCTTCGAACCAAGTTGTATTTTTTTTTTTAAATATAATCATAATAAGTTCTAATAACCGGCATCCGATCGAACCAGTATCCGGCATCAGATCACAAATTTATTTACTAGAGCAGTCATCATACCCCTTAAATATAATTTAATTAAAGATAACACAATCATCATCATCATCATGATGTAATTAAAAATAACACAATGCGCTAACAAATTTTTTTATATTGTAGGGGACTTGATAAATTAATTAATTGACAGACACAAATTACATCCGAATGCAAAGCAATAATTTATGGATTATACAAAGTATTGCGTGGGAATCGAACCCATAACTCTGGCATAGTATTGAAGTGAAAGTGGGAGATCTTTTTTATATAGCTACCACAAAAATAGTAGCCACCCATCAGCAAGCATGACCAAAACTTAAGCTACAAAACAACTGACATTAAATAAAAAAAAATATATTATGGTTCCTTTACAACAAGATTTCCATGAATCATAAAAACGTGACAGTATTACAAAAGCGCAATAAACGTTACAAAGATACAGTCGCAGATCCACAGCGTCGGTACAACTTAATAGAGCCTTATTCGTTCTAATAACCACCTTCGCAGCTTTATCTTTATCGATAATGGCGAATGCGCTAACACTATTCGACTTTGTGTTAAACATACGAGCCTATAATTGAGGCAAGAATGTGCGTTTTTTGTTTTCACTCATTTTTATACACTTAATCACAAGTTATTGATTAAATAATAATTTTTGATTATATTATATATACTCTTTGTGGAAAAATCAGCCAGTATTTAATTATATTCCGCCTTTAATGATACATAGCTACGTTTTCATATATGATTAACTTTTATTTTTTGTCAATGTTGAGTCACACTTCAACCATATATATACCATATATATATATATCTATATATCTATATATATATATACCATATATATATATATCTATATATATATATATATATATATATATATATATATATATATATTCCTACGTGTACGTATCATAGCTAATTGGAAGGGTGCTACAGATTCAATTACTTCAATAATTAGTCCGACAGGTTATACTTCCGAGTACATACACCGGTTGATACTCCAGCAACAAAACACCAGGGCGTCACCCTCAGTTGGGCTATCTGCGGGTATTGGTTCATCCACCTGTAAAAGTATTTGGCTTTAAAACAACTCTAGTGGTGAATAAAATTAATCCAACCATTAATAAAATTCATAATTTCATTTATATAATCGCAGTCCATATTTTCAATTACGTACGCACTAAAATTAGCATGTATTTTTTTTTTAATTTCTCTCATTTTATTATACACATTAATAATTCAACATATGTACTTGATTTTCGTTTATCAAACCCATATAACACATTTTTGGTTCTTTGAGTCGGATCATGAAAGACAATTACGAGCCTAAGGCATCACTGCATTAGAACCTCAACTCATCTGAATAACATGAGATAGTGGACTATATTCTGTTCCCTTATACAGGCAACTCTAAACCTAACATTATTAGTAGCGATTTAATAATGTGTATCACTTGACTATCAGAATAACATTTCCATTTAACAGAATATAAAATGCATTGACGTCAGCTGATGTATTTTAAATTATTACTTATTTAACAATTAGACTATTTCGTATATGTTTATTTTTAATAAAAATATGGAGATGATTTGCGTGCATTATATTTTAATATAGTTTGTAATCACTGACACGCCTCCAATAAAGATCAGTATATTTTCAAGTAGCATCTTATATTCTCAGACTTATCTGGCGCCAATCTAATTTAAACTCTGTCTCTACTGAACTGAACACAATTTTGTTTATTTTAAAGCTTGTTTAGATTGTCCAAGCACAGATAGGGTTGTATCATGTTAACCATAGTCGCAAATTGGAACTATGTGACACTCAACAGTATTAGCTTTGCATTCATAGAGCCTAACTATCAACTTAACCGTTTGGAATCAGGTATCGAATGGCCTCATATCGAAATGAAATTGAAGTCGTTAGCATTCGATAGTATCGATTGTATTCATAGAAGGGTTTTTCAATCGCTCTATACGTTTTTGTGACTATATTACATGTAGTAGTTTCTTTCTTATATTTGAAATTTACTCGAAACTTGTATCGGGGCGAAAAAGAAATATAGTAGGTATGTTATTACAATTTGCTTACCTATGGTACTTTTAATATGATACTTTGAAACTATTGTACTTTTGCTGTGTGGTAGCGGTTACGAATACTACTAACCCTCACTTTGCTCGTGGATATCGTAAAAGCCGACTAAGCTTTATAACGACCTGGGCCAACTCCATCTGATGCTGTTTGATCAACAATTACATTCCCAAGGAGGGTTGACGTCTGCCAGGCATCCGGTCATAAAACTATTGCCAATAACTTTTACAATATAAACTATGAAAGAAGAGCACATATTATATCGACCCCACGTAATTGGGATAAGAGTAGCAGAATGATGATGATGGTACTTTTAAAAACTGACTGCCTCTATTAATTACTGCATTGTTTGAAATTTATAACACCAACTGCGTTTATCCATGAGAAAGTGTGGTGATTATGCCATTATGTCTCATAGGAGGAGGAGGAATTTTAAACAGTGGATGGTTGACAGGATGAAAGACAGATAGATTATTTTATTACTATAATATTTCTACTATATTCCGGAATACGGAAATTCGTAGAAGAATGGGTGTAATCGACATAGGCCGAATAATTAGCTTGTTGAAGTGGCAAAGGGTAGGCCATAAAAAAAATATTAAGTTAACTGGTTAGAAATCAGTGATCATGCTTCCATACTAACGAGATAGATAAAAATATTAATAGTGGTAGGGCCACACTTTTGACATATTCTATCTACAGCTGCGAATCGGACTGTTCAGGGTAGTACCACATTCGCAGAAAATCGATATCTATGCAGTGACAATGTACTGTTGTGCTTCGTTCGGTGAGTAAGAGAGCCGAAGCAGCCTTTCTCTGTGGGTTTTGATTGCTCTGTAGCGATCTCCGTACCCCTGGTATCGCAAAGGTTCATGGGTGTTAGTAATATTTACCATCAGCTGTTCTACTTGCCACCATAAACAATAAAAAAATATTTATGAAAATATACAAACAAAGATAGCATAATAACGAAGTGAAAAATGATGTCACAAGCGGGATTCGAACCCGCGCCAATTGGGATTCCGGCACAATCGTGCTGCCACTACACCACCGTGAACTATTGTAGGACATGCAAATTTCGCTTCGTATCATATTTACGTCTTAAGGTGACGTATGACATCTACCCGACAATGTTTACACATTGTTATAGGCTCAATACTTCAAACTTTGTAGTTAGAATTGTATTAAACGATGACACAAACGTTGTTATTGAAATTACTGAAATTTAGCATTGTAATTTAGCATTGTGTATTATAGTGTAGTGGCAGCACGATTGGGCCGGAATCCCAATAGGCGCGGGTTCAAATCCCGCTTGTGACATCATTTTTCGCTTTGTTATCGGGATTTATAAATAATTAAGCATATACATACATACATAGCCTCACGCCTGTTTCCCAGAGGGGTAGGCAGAGACTACGGATTGCTACAAATCACGATCCTGACATACATCCATCGCTTCATTCACGCTCATCACAGTCTTCATGCATGCTCTACGATTACGCGTACTCTTAATCTGACCTTTCACTAACACATCTTCAATTTGATCCAGGAAAGTACGACGTGGTCTTCCACTTGCAATCGTCCCACTCACACTCGCTTTGTATACTTGTTTCGTTAACCTTTCTTCACTCATTCTTTCCACGTATCCAAACCAACTCAGCATACCCTTTTTTATCTTTGTCACTACTTTTTCATTCATACCACAGCGCTCTCTTATAAGACTATTCCTAATTTTATCTTTCAAACTTACACCACACATACTACGAAGAGCTCTCATCTCTACAGCATTTATTCTACTTTCATGTCTTCCCTGCCAAATCCAACTTTCACTGCCATACATGAGAGTGGGAACTAACACTCCCTTATGTACAGCTAGGCGTGCCTTTTTAGATACATTCCTACTCTTCATAAAAGCGTACAATGCCCCATTCACTTTATTACCAGCATTAACTCGTCTTTCAACATCTTCATCATTTTTACCATCACTAGTAAACAGTACACCCAAGTATAAAAATTCTTTCACCTGTTCCAATCTCTCACCATTTATAAAAATATTACATTCCGTCATACATTTATCCTATTCAAAGACCATTACTTTCATCTTACTTATATTTACTTTCATACCTTTTCTTTCAAAAGCATCATGCATAGTAGTTACCATCGCCTGTATGTCTTCAGCCGACGATGCAAGTAAAACATCGGCATAAAGAAGACATTTGATGAATAACTCATTCATTCTTAAACCACATTTATTATTTTTCAAATCTTGCAAACAGCTATCCATAAATAGATTAAACAGCCACGCTAACGCTACACATCCCTGTCTGACACCTTTATCAATGTTAAACCATTCAGTGTAGGACCCGTTTATCCTTACGCAGGCTCTGGAATCCTTATAAATGGATTTCAGCGCCTGAATAAGATGGCCATTTACCCCATACATAGATTGTACCGACCATAGTTCATTCCTCCTCACTTTGTCATAAGCCTTCTCCAAATCAATGAAAGCGTAAAAGACTTTCTGACCTTTAGCCAAAAATTCTTGCGCCATGCATCGTAAAGAGAAAACTTGATCTGTGCAACCCATACTCTTTCGAAAACCCGCTTGTGCATCCCATATATTCTTTTCGGTCACTTTCACTACTCTTTCAATCAACACTTTCGCATACAGTTTGCCGACAATGCTAATTAAGCATATTAAATGCTAAATTTCAGTAATTTGAAAGATAGCATAGTTCCTACTTTGCAAGTTTCCGTTTCTTTGTTGTAAAGTTCCATCATCCGCTTTCTAACTAAAAGCTGTGCAAGGGTTCCCGTTTAACTAAAATAGATGTTAATAAGTAGTTGTGATAGCGCACTAACGTAGTACGTAAATCGTAAGCAACCTAGTTAGCACTGACATAGGTACAGCATGTGGTCATAAGTTACAAGATTATAGCGATTTGATTATTATTATTTAAAATAAATAAGACAATGGACAAGCCTCATTGCTTGTCGAACCGAAAACCATTACAGGTGAAAGATTTTCGAGTAGGCAACCACGAGTCAGATATCGTAGTATAGGATTGATCTTCCACAAGATGGATGATATTTCTAAAGTTATGAAGAAAGCGTTGGGTGTAAGTGGCACAAAATTGCCAAAATTGCTCTGAGCGGTAATTTTGCGAGGAGGCCTATGTCCAATAGTGGATATCTACAGGTTGATAGATGGATGATTTGATATAAAACAATTTTTCACGATTTTTAACGCGTCTTTATTTGATTTTAATTATTCGTCTTTTGAAACACATGAGAACTGATAATCTTCCTATGACCATGAACACTGAAAAGGGTTTCGAAAATACACGAACCTTCACGAGTTTGGGACACCGTTGAGCCCAAAAAAAAATTTGCTCAACGCGCTTTTAAGAGACAGGTTTGACCCAATTAAACGTTCTACAATTAGCAATTGTTTTTAGCACTTTATTTCACATTTCCTTGTAATATAGCAACAATAACAGTTTATGTATAACCATATAATTTACTGAACTTTTTTCAATAAACCAAAGCGTTCGAGGGCACCGCGAAGTCTGGCGCGTGAGGGGTCGTCAATTGGTTGATGGATAGATGACTGAATATAATCTAAATTCCCGCTAGCTGCTTAATACTTACACCATTCACATCCATACATCACGTGAAACTCCAGCGTAAGCGAGTGTAAGTAAGCCCTAACTAACGCAAGGAAGACTTAGACGAGAAATATTTGCACCGCGAGCACTTAGCGCTTATCTTGGTAAATAAATCGTTTCAAGCGCTTATTTGTTAAAAGGGCCCCGCACGTTTGAAGCTGATTGAACTACCTTTTGCTTTTACGGGTGAAATTTATAACTTGAACCGTATCAGAATGTTACGTTAAATTCTATTAGCGGTATCAAGAATAAAAGGTTACTTATAACTTCTTCCTCGTTGAATCAATTTTGTATTCAAATTTATTTATCATGAATAAACCTTTTTTTACTGTATTCATGACGTGGCAATGATGCATGTTGTTTTTTATTTGCAATTTGATTAATTTCATCCAAAATATTGGCATGGCAATCATACCGGAAGTGGTAGTTAAAATTGCCGCTATGTGTAGATCAAGTAAAATATAATTAATAAATTAGAAAGCGGTAGCTATTGTATTACGTTTGATTAATATACGAAATTTATAATCTAACTGATTACTCGTTCAAACTTTTTTCTCACCCTAAAATGGCAAAGTTGCGAGGTTTGACGGTACATATTGTAAAAGTTATTGGCAATAGTTTTATGACCGGCCGCCTGCCAGACGTCGACCTCCTCCTTGGGAATATAATTGTTGACTAAATGGCATCAGATGGAGTTGGCCCAGGTCGTTATACGGCTCTTAGTCGTCTTTTACGACATCCATGAGCAAAGTAAGGGTTTGTAATTCGTAGCCGCTACCACACAGCTATGTCGCGCATTATAAGGAATATTATCTTAAATTACTAAATTTATGCATTTAACATGCTTGATTCATAAATACTTGATTACGAGCGAAAAATGATTGTTATACATGGCAAATGAATGGGCTGAGAATCAAAAGTACAGAGATTTATCAAATTTTGAACGTGAATAGGTTGATATTATGGATGGATTAAAATGTAATATATTATGGATGGATTAAATGGATATTAATATATAAATACTATAACTTTATAAGTTACGTACAAAAAATTATTCAGTGTGGGGAACGAACCGACTATATTCAGCACGAGAGGTTGTTATTTTAACCGCTGCACAATTTCTACAATATTATTAAGAATTAAATATTATTAGCGCTATGACCAGTATCTATTTCGTTCAACCAGACCGTAATATTAAAGTTATGACGTCACCGAATTATGAGCTGGTTAAAGTTATTGTATTTACGACTTAAAGCAACTTCACACTGGATTTATAGCCCAATGTTTGCCGGCAAAGTTATAGCCATAGGGTTGCAACATTGCCTTTTAATGATAACAATTAATATAATAATATTTTGAAGACGGAGTTCAGCTCGGTTTTACTTTCTAATGATTATTTTATGGAAAATGTATTAGATATAAAATAAATAATAACTAAAAGGGAAAAATAATAAAAAGAACAATCCAAGGAATGAATGGATCGGACTTGTTTGGATTACAATGCTCAATTTACTAACTGAGCTACGTCTATTCTCAATAACAGCGGTTACACAAATTTGGCTTCATATTGTAATAATTTTCAAATATCGAAAAAAAAAATTTGCACACAGTAAATTATATTTTCTATATAAAAAAATAATTAAAAAAATAAAAAAACCCAACTGCGGAAAAAGTTAACCAAATTACGTACGCAATAAAAAAAACTGAAAAGAATAAAACAAGCACTTAGATGTCCGGTGGTCTAGAATTCTATAATATATTATTGAATGAATATTATTGCAGAAAATAACATATATTTTAAAAATGGAACACAACTGAACCGTCGGGATCCATTGAAAAATTAGATTTGCTGTCGAATAATTAGAATCCATTGAAAAATTAGATTTGCTGTCGAATAATGGATCCCGACTGTTCAGTTGTTGTGTTCCATTTTTAAAATATATATTATTTTCTGCAATAATATTCATTCAATAATATATTATAGAATTCTAGACCACCGGACATCTAAGTGCTTGTTTTATTCTTTTCAGTTTTTTTTATTGCGTACGTAATTTGTTTAACTTTTTCCGCAGTTGGGTTTTTTGATTTTTTAAATTATTTTTTTTTATTTCATACTTTTTAGTTATGAATACCTAGGTGGCTATAGTTATTTTATTTATAAATAAGTAGGTATCTAACTATATATAGGTTTCGACTGAAGTTGAGTACTAAATCGTTAGAAGTTGAAGATGGGCGATCGCGTCAAACATTAGATACTTTAGGTAGTCCAATATACCTACTAGATACTTTAATATATGTCCATCCACATTCACACGCACAGTCATACGATTTTTTCGTCTTTTCATCGTAAATTTCTACTGTCTAAAAATCTGAATGTGAAAAAGGTTGTTACGAAACTTTAAATCAATATAGATCCTAAACGGTCAGTCGAATCGAAAAATGTTGAAGGAAAACTAAAAATGATTTTAAATACCTATTCAACGATACCCCACTTAACATAGTTTGTTGACTTCATTTTTTTTCATTATCACAATATGGCGTTCAGTAGTCGCTATTTTGAATTTTCACTAACGTCATGTCTTTAGTGACACTCTCCCGACTAAGAGGAATGGATTGACGTGTGAATCATAAAAATCGGCCCAGCCGTTTAGTCTATTTAGTGCTTCACAGGAACATACATACATACATAGACTGTTAAACACAATACCACTCCTTTGCGTTGCGCAGTCGGGTAAAAAGAAACCTAGCTAGATCGAATTATCACACCCGATACCTTCTCTGAATACTAAATTTCATGGCAATCCCTGGTGCCGTTGCTGATATTCTAAAATAATTAGCATCATCATCATCACAGCCCATTAATGTCCCACTGTTGGGCTCAAGCCTCCTCCGTAATGGGAGGGAAATTAACCTACTATACTTTTTGTTTCGAGTTTTTCTTATCTCGCATAGATGTTATATGTTTCATATCCCTTAGTCGTCTCGTACGATCACCCACGGGTAAGATATGGGGTGGTGAATAGTATTCTTACTCCGTCACCACGCGGAAAATAAGGGTGTACTTCCGGTTGATTTAGAGATTCAGAGACGAGTGTCAACGTATTACACCACAATGAAAACTATGAAAAGAGATTTCCTTCTATCATCCAACTGTAATAAAATCGCTAGATTGTTTGCGTCGCAATCCTTTGTCTATGGAGAGCTTTTAACCGAATGGCAAGAAAGATAGGATTCATCATTAAATATCGGCATATTAATATATTTTACCCAAGCATCCGGAAGCGCCTGGAGAAAGTGTGGCTGGAGGTTGACCATTTTGTTACTCAATTGCTAACTGGCCATGGCAGCTTTAAAAGTAAATTATTTTCTTTTAAACTCGTACCTTCACCATTATGTCAATGGTCCACACTTCATCACGAGTATAAACAATCAGCACATCACATTCTCTGGGTGTGCGATCTCTGGCGAAACGAGCGTGACCATATGTTAAACAGTTTGCAAGTCACCTGTGGACTAGTGTACTACACGGACCTTGTAGCAACTCTAGAAAATTTCCGTTTATGCTATACCTACTGTAGCAATCAATCTTAACGCTTACATATTGGCCCCGTTAAGCTCTTCTGTATCCGTAGTTCCTTACTGTTGCGCTTATTGTAGCTGTACACTTCTTTACTTATTGGCTGACTAGTTAATTTTGTTTTACTGTCTCCTTGCTTTGCTTAGGAGGGAAGTGTAATAATTCTTTCCAACGCCTCTTTAACCTTTTCTCATTAAATTTGTTGCAGGTTCCAGGACAATTAAAATCATCTCCCGGGTTTGTCTGAGGGTCAAACCTTGGTGGCCACCGAAGACAAAAATCGGGTACTGGTGGTCCGCTCGCACGGCGAAGAGAGGAGTTTTGCATGGTGGGTCTATGGGGTCACGCGCCGCCTCTTCCGTCACCCCGGACCGATTTGGCGGGGCGAGACCACGTCCATAGTCCACCGCAAAAAAGAGGGTTCAAACCTCGGTGTCATTTATGGAGAATGTTGTGGATCCTGGCTTACGGGAGTTAAAATGGTGGAAATGTGTGGTGGGATTAATTAAAAAAAAACAGATAGAGTAGGTACAGATCGATCTGAAGCTCTTAGTTCGTCTATTACGATACTATTGTAACCTCCTTAATACTAAAACCCGTGAAATTAAAACAATCTTTATACTGCATAGATGGCGTAGTGGTTAAGATGCCGACCTTTTGTGCCAGTGCCATGGGTTCCATACCTAACTTTGCGCGATCCAAAAACTGTTTTGTGCCATGGGTTCCATACCTAACTTTGCGCGATCCAAAAACTGTTGTCCTGAGTCTGGGTGTAATTTATCTGCGTTAATTATATATTTGTTAAGTCTCCCACAATACAAGGATCATTTCCTTAGTGCAGGGTAGTGTCTTTACCACTGAAGACAAAGATTGGGTACCGGTGGCCCGCTCGCACGGCGAAGAGAGGTGTTTGCAGGGTGGGTCTATGGGGTTGCACGCCGCCTCTTCCGTCACCCCAAACCGATTTGGCGGGACGCGACCATGTCCATAGCCCAGCGCAAAATAAAAAAAAAAACCTCATAGAACAGTACAATATTCTAACCGTAATAATGCGATGAAATATAACTCACATTACTTAACAGAACACAGAACACACTAATGCACTTGCATTTCATATATCTTACAACCATTTGGTGCCGGCACAGGCCTTATTTATGAACACCTGCGTCTGTTATAACAGCGCTAATGTGGTCTGAAAATATAGCCTTTTGAAAAATAGCAGAAACTTTACCCGACAGTTGTAATTAGATTTTGTGGATGTATTTTGTGTTTTGTATTTCCGTAGGGTCACGGAGTAAGAATAATGTGCTGTGTGGTAGCGGCTACGAATACTACCAACCCTTACTTTTCTCGTAAATGTCGTAAAAGACGACTAAGAGCCTTATAACGATCTAGGCCAACTCATCTGATGCCGTTTCGTCAACAATTAGATTACCACGTAGGGCTGACGTCTGGCAGGCGGTCAGTCATAAAACTATTGCCAATAACTTTTACAATATGTACTATGAAAGAAGTGTACATATTGTTTCGACCCCAAGTAATTGGGATAGGATAGGGAAGAGTAGGAGAATGATGCCGAAGTAAGAATACTATACGCCATCCCCTATCCTGCCCGTGCAATCGTAAAAGTCAAATTAGTTCTATAATAAGCAAATAAAATCTATGTAAGAGAAAGAAAATTTCAAATATAACTTATTCGAGCGTGGTGTAGTAGGTCAACTTCCTTCGAATGACAAAAGAGGGTTGTCTGCTATCTAGAAGCGGCTACCAATAATACCAACCTCTATTTTGCTCCTGGATGTCATAAAAGATAACTATGAGCTTTAAAATGACATGGGCCAACTCCATTTGATGCCGTTTGGTCAACAATTACATTCTCAAGAAGGGTCGACGACGGCAGGCGGCCGGTCATAAAACTATTGCGAATAACTTTTGCAATATGTATGAGTACATATCGCGTGACTCCAAGAATAAGAGCAGAAGAATGATGACGACGGAGGCTCGAATCTAGCAGTAAGATGTATGAGTTAAGCTAATAATGATGATGAATATATCCATTGTTCTAGAAATCTAATGTCTTTTAATGAGTAGCCTTTTTACTAAGTATAAACACAATGATGATGTTAAGTGTTAGATAGTTTGTTACTGATTTACGCTGGAATGGCTGAATAAATTTGGTTGAATTTTGCTTCGGATATAGTTTTTTTCTGGAATAAATATAGGTAACTTTAACAAAATGTATGGGTAATTTATTTAAAAAATCGCCAGTATATCTAATTTCTTTATATTTTTCTTGTTTCTTTTTAGCTCATATACGATCTAGTATTAGGTTTGCTATTCCTCCACAGTAGGGGAAATTTGAGCCACTATACCATGGTGATCAGAGTTCATAAAAGGTATTATTTCAATCTTTTTTTTTTTTTTTTTTTTTTTTTTTTTTGCTTATGGCGGCAGACGAGCAGACAGCACACCTGATGGTAAGTGTCACTGCCGCCCATGGACCTTTGCCAATGGTATAGCTAGGCCGCTGCCTACCAATACAACCCTGAACCCACCCCAGTTAGGCTTCCAGCTCTCTCGCTCACCGAACGAAGCGCAATAGCACATTGCTATTACTCAGACGTCGATCTTCTGCGAGAGTGTGGTACTACCCCGGACGGACCGGCCCGCGGCTGTAGACAGAGAACTGTCCACAGCGTGGTCCTACCACAATATATAATCTTTCCTTTTCTTAATAATCTTTCCTTTTCTGGAATACATATATATATATATATATATATATATATATATATATATATATATATATATATATATATATATATATATATGTGTGTGTGTATATTTAAAAAGACCACCCTGCATGTTACAAATATGCAATTATGCAGACAAATTACACACAGACACAACAATAATTTATGTATCGCACAAAGTATTGTCACGTGTGGGAATCGAACCTACGGAACTTGTACGGAAAGTATATTAACCACTACGCCATCTGTGCAGTCAAATATAGCAATAATATATGAATCATTCATATTATAAGTAATTTATGAATTGATATATATGTGTACGAGTAACGTAATCACAGAATATAATTCATGTCAATAAACTGGTGCCATTTGGGAACATCATATTACATTAATATCCATAATTAATGATATAATTAAAGTTTTAACTGCGGGAGATCTAATTAAAATAAATAAATAGGCAATTAAGTAATAATTAACTGACCGTGATGAATTATTGAGTTTGATATAGAAATTAATGGCAATGTGGACATTAAATTTTATTTGTGTATAGCTTTAGAAATTATAACATAAGGAAATTATATTTTTTATTTTATTTATTGGAAAATTTATATACGTCTATTATATACGCATACATATCATCACGCCATATCCCTTCCAGGGTAGGCAAAGATCAGTATCCAGGCCCATATGACAGTATCCAGGCCCATATGAGGTACTTGGGTCTGGTGCTCGACGGGCGATGGTGGTTCCGGGAGCATTTTCGCCAAATTGCTCCCCGGCTGATCGGCGCGGCGTCCGCCCTTTCTCGGCTCATGCCGAATGTGGGCGGACCCAGTTTCGGGGGTATAGTATGCGGGGGTGATCCGCTCAATGGCCATGTACGGCGCACCCGTGTGGGCGAGGGCTCTGAACGCCCAGCTCAGGGCGGTGCTGTGGAGGCCACAGCGAGCCATGGCGGTCAGAGCCATTCGCGGGTACCGCACGGTGTCGACAGAGGCGGCGTGCGTATTGGCCGGGACACCCCCGTGGGACCTAGAGGCGTAGATGCTCTCCGACCTCTAACGGCGGGTTACCTCAATGCGCGAAGAGAGTGGCTCCCCATCGTTTAACGAGATAGCCACCTGGCGCGAGGACGCCCGCCGAGATGTCATCGCCCGTTGGGCTACGCGGCTGGAGAGGCCTAGACACGGTGTCACTACCGTCGAGGCCCTCCGGCTCGTACTGATGGAATGGATGGAGCGGCGGCACGGGGTCCTCACCTTCCGACTGGTGCAGGTGTTAACGGGGCACGGGTGTTTCGGGAAATACCTGCACACGGTCGTGTACAGGGAATGGACTCCGGGCTGCCATCATTGCAGTAGTGACGAGGACACGGCGCAACATACGCTCGAGGAATGCTCGGGCTGGGACGGGCAGCGCCGCGACCTCGTCACTATTATCGGAGCCGACCTGACGCTGCCGGCTGTCGCGAGGGCGATGGTCGACAGCGTCAGGAACTGGGACGCGGTCGCCGCCTTCTGCGAGGCTATCATCTCGCAGAAGGAGGCGGCGGAACGGGCCCAGGAGGATTCCCGTGACCCGGGCCGCCGCCCGCGGCCGGGGCGGTGCAGGCGCGAATACCTGCGCCTGATGCCGCCCTAACCGAGGCTTCGGGTGATCGGACCGGGGAATTGTCCTGTCACCCGACGCGAGGCCACCGCGTGAGGACGACGCCTCGACGGCGAAATCTGTCGGGGCGTCGACAGGAGAGGAGCCCGAGAGGGCATACCGCCGAGCGGGCCACCGAAGACAAAGATCGGGTACCGGTGGCCCGCTCGCACGGCGAAGAAAAGGTGCTTGCAGGGTGGGTCAATGGGGTTGCGCGCCGCCTCTTCCGTCACCCCGGACCGGTGGCGGGGTGCGACGTCCATGGCCCATCACAAAAAAAAAAAAAAAAAAAAAGGGTAGGCAAAGACAACCGAGTGCCAGAGAACTCTATCCTTGCATACTTCACTCGCTACCTCAATATTCATAATTCTCTTCATACACATTCGCCGGTTTCGGAGACTCTTGACTCCACCTTCCTTCAGTACTTGACCAATCTGGTCTCGGTAGGTTAGTCTCGGTCTCCCCCGGTACCTACATCCTTCCATTTTCGCATTGTATATCTTCTTAACCAGACGTTCGTTTCCACATGTCCGAACCATCAGAGCATTCCCTTTCGCATCTTTACACCAATACTCTCTTTCATACCTAATCTCTCTCTTACGTCGTCGTTACGAATGCGATCGGTCAGCCTAAATCTACAGATTTTTCGTAGAGATCGCATTTCGACCGCATTAATTTTACTTTCATGCTCTTTTCTGCATACCCAACTCTCGCTTCCATATAGTAATGTTGAGACAAGCACTGCGATATGTATTGCTACACGTGCCTTCTGGCTGAGGTGGTGGCTACCGAGAAGTTACCCCAACGCTCCGTTCACTCTATTTCCATTATATTTCATTCACTCTTCGCTCTATATCAGTGGTCTATATATATGTATATACATATATTGTATATAGATTCTATAATAAAGCCGGCTTTTGACTATGGAATATAATCTTAATATATATAAATTACGCGTCACGTTGTTTGTCCGCGATGGACTCCTGAAGTACTTGACCGATTTTAATCAAATTTGCACAGCATGTGTAGTTTAATCCAACTTAAAAGATAGGATAGCTTCCATCTCAATTTATAATCGCAATATTATTTTATTGCAAATTATTTGTCTATTATTTGACAGTCACAATTATCTGTTATCTCCAAACGATTCTAACAAATGGCGGTATTTGTTGACTGGATTGAGTAAGTATTTAACTATGTTAAACGTACAAACGTTTCATATAAGCTGCAATTTATTAGCATAACCACCACGTGTTACTGAGGCTACCTTAGCCACAATAACGCGTGGCCGGGTCTGCTAGTATAATATATATTACATCTTGAGATAATAATATTTTATCGCTCGTCATACATTTTGTACGAGGCCGTTCACACTTTGCTATAATATATATTACATACCAAACTATAAATATTTTTTCGACCAAATAAGCGATATTTTGAACGAGTTTAGTATTCTCTATCCGTGTGGTGACAGCGTAAGAATACAAGTCACCACCCCATATCTTATCCGCGAGTGATCGTAAAAGACGACTAAGGTATATAAAACGCACATAACATCTATGCAAGAGAAGGAAAACTCGAAATAAAACCCTAAACCAACACGTCTAACCAGCTTGGTATAGTAGGTTAATTTTGCTCCCATTACGGAGGAGGCCCGAGCCCAACAGTGGGACATATATGGCCTGAGATGATGATGATTGGAAAATTTATATACCTTTATTATATATATGTACATATATAGAGATATATATATATATATATGCTGATCGATCGCATTCGTAACGACGACGTAAGAGAGCGAGTAGGTATGAAAGAGAGTATTGGTGAAAAGATGCGAAAGGGAATGCTCCGATGGCTCGGACATGTGGAAAGAATGCCGAACGAACGTCTGATTAAGAAGTTATACAATGCGAAAGTGGAAGGATGTAGGTACCGGGGGAGACCGAGACTAACCTACCTACACCAGATCGGTCAAGTACTGAAGGAAGGTGGACTCAAGAGTCTCCGAAACCGGCGAGCGTGTATGAAGAGAATTATGAATGTTGAGGAAGCGAGTGAAGTATGCAAGGATAGAGTTCTCTGGCACTCTGTTCTCTCTTCCTACCCCGCAAGGGACATGGCGTGATGGTACGTATGTATGTACATATATTGTATATAGATTATATAATAACAACAACGATGACTTTTGGACGTAAGACACCTAAGTCCTCCCGTGACCATGATCACTGTAAAGTGTTCGAAACGTCGGGAAATTAAAAGTTAAATACAAACGCGATAGAATCCGTAAAAGTATTTTTATTTCAAATGTATAATTATATAATAATTTAGAATATTATAATAATACAATTTTTTTTGACTGCACAGATGGCGTAGTGGTTAAGATACCCACCTTCCATGCCAGTGCCGTGGGTTCGATTCCTACGCAAGACAATACTTTGTGAGACCCTCTAAGTGTTGTTCCGAGTCTGGGTGTAATTTGTCTGCGTTAGTTGTACGTTTGTAAAGTCCCCCACAATACAAGGATTATTTCCTTATTGCAGGGTGGTATCTTTGGGCAGGCCACCGAAGACAAAGATCGGGTACCGGTGGTCCGCTCGCACGGCGAAGAGAGCTGTTTGCAGGGTGGTCCATGGGGTTGCGCGCCGCCTCTTCCGTCGCCCCGGGCTGATTTGCCGGGGCGCGACCACGTCCATGGTCCCACCTTGCGAAAAAAAAAAAAAAAAAAAAAAAAGAAAAAAGGTGGTATCTTTAAAAAAAAGACTATAGGTATTATCTAAATAATAGACGCATATTTCTTGTAATTTAGTACCGCTAATAAATTCATTTAAGACGATATTAAACAGATGGGTTTTAGAAAATGCCTTTTACTAAATCGAACAGTTTTGAGATATAAACAATAAGTTGTATGGAATGAGGCGTAGTTTAAACTAGTTAATAAGCATTATATATTTACTTATTATTGTATAATGGCCAATTATGTGATTTAATTAATATTTTATATTTAAATTACTCTTACACAGCCTATTTTGAAGCAAACGAAGAATGTGCATATATCAGATTAGGACATAAATGGATGGATGGATTAAAAATAAAATGCAAAATGTAGGTTCGGCTCTCTTTAGAAATATGTAATATAATTTTTCCACGGTCATAAAATGAACTTTTTTTTCAATTGTATAAACGACGGACTCTTATTTCTAAAATAAATAAATCATTATTATTATAAACGGCTTCTATAATAGGATTCATTGTATTCATAACCATTAAGAACAAGAATAACACTCAAGGAAAATAAATACACGACCCAGTAGCAGAAATAGAAGAACAAATGGCTAGTTGAAGAGAGCGAAAAATATGTATATAAAAAAAAAGCCCCAGATCGTTCATAAATAACATTTTATTGCCACGATCAATAATATTTTATGGCGGCCATTCAATAATACGTAGAACGCGAGTTACTCAAGCGAATAAAACAATAATTACATTGAAAAAGGCATAAATAAGATTTACAATCAAACGTTTGCATCCAAAATTCTTTCACTATAAAATTTTCTACACACGTTTATCTCCGATTTGGTGCTTTCTCAATAAACAAACCGGAGATACGTATGGATAAAGCCGAAATACTAGCATATATCTCGGCTAGCAATAAAATAAATCCGCCTCGCCTCCATAATAACATTGAGAGTGGTGAATTATTTTCTAATCCGAACGTCGGGAAGCTAATAGTTGGCACGTGTCGGTCTTTATACTGAGTTACTGGTGAAAACATCCCAAGAAAAACATGAATTTCCGCGCGGAGCGAACCGGTAATGCTCCTTTAATGCGGACACCTTAATAATTGTCAAATAAATTTGGTAGTTAAGCCGCTCTGGAAAAAGCTGCAGTGCTGAGCGCGCCGTAATGACGTCATAACTTGTGTGATCGTGATCCGACAGCGCTTCAAGCGACCTTTTTATTTTAAGAGCTGCTTTAGGATATCCTTTAAGATGAAAAAAGAAACATCTGATAGTGATCTGTAACAGTAGTTTTAAAAAGAATCTGTATAGCAATATGCATTAAAAATGTGAAAATTTTAATATTCCTTGATGTCAGAAGATTCGAATGCATTACTGGGATAACAAGTATACAATGTGTTAATCCACAAAACGGTCTATCTATGTCCGAATTTTTATCTAAATCTGGTTCAATATTTTATGCGTCATTGATTAACAAACATACAAAAATCTTAACAAACTGTCACACTTATAATATTAGAAAAAAATAATTTGTCAAAAGAAATATTGTACTTAAGATTATAAATACCAAGTTATATTTATTTATGCTTTCAACTTTACTCCCACAAAGAAGTGCATCTGTTTGGATTAATCTAACTTCACTACATTCATATCTCAACTACAACGCCCAAAGAGCTTTGACATATGATACTTTACACTATACTGCAAATAAAAGAAATTCAACTTTATATCATAATTAGAAGATTTATTTTACTATAACAAATAAATTTAACTTAAACCGTTTTCGATACGCAATATGACGAATACCCTTAAAGTTACTTCTGTGTTCTATACCTACAAGCTATTTGTAAGATAAAAATGTAGAAGATGATAATCGTAGCTTTGGTATAATGATCTTTATAGACCGTTCATAAAAATTGTTGAATTCTAGTCCATAAGCGGCAAGAAGCGAGAAAATATTTTATCGCAAGCTATGGTCTCGTTTATTGTCGGAGCGTCGGTAGAGAAGTTACCTGAAAGGGCTGGTCATTGTTGTCAACGAACTGGTACCAGAGGTCGGTCCGATAGCCATGAGGAACGAATATGGTGTGTTATGGGGCCGCTCACCCACTCCTAACCGAACAGTGGGACTTTACCACTACTTCTTTTATCGCGTTTGTATTCGATATTTATAGTTCCGAAGTTTTGAACCATTTCAGTTATCATGGTTATTGAGGACTCTCGTTACCATGAAGCTTGATGAGTCCTTCAAAATATTTTATTTCTTATGTGTAATACTTGCTGACCGACCGCATTCACAACGACGACGTAAGAGAGCGAGTAGGTATGAAAGAGAGTATTAGTGTAAAGATGGGAAAGGGAATGCTCTGATGGTTCGGACATGTGGAAATAATGGCGAACGAATGTCTGGTTAAGAAGATATACAATGCGAAATTGGAAGGATGTAGGTACCGGGGGAGACCGAGCCTCACCAACCAAGACCAGATTGGTCACGTACTGAAGGAAGGTGGAGTCAAGAGTCTCTGAAACCGGCGAGCGTGTATGAAGAGAATTATGAATGTTGAGGAAGCGAGTGAAGTATGCAAGGATAGAGTTCTCTGGCACTCTGTTCTCTCTGCCTACCCTGAAAGGGATATGGCGTGTTGATATGTATGTATGTAATACTTGTGTAAACAGCTGAAACTTTTTATGCTATCTGCACAAAAAGTTGTCCTGTATGGGAATGAAATTCCCGACATTAGGCACGAGAGGTCAAAACCAGTCTACCATCTGTACAGCCAATTGCAGTCAAACATTAAAGTAGAATCTTCAACCTGTATTACATAAAAAAAATCACTCAAAAGTATCTTATTACTATTACAAGACATAACAGCAGATAAGTAGGTACTGATAAAAAAAAGGACAGACGGACAGACGTACCTTAAGGCGGTTGCAACGTATAATTTTGTATGAAAACCAGCTTTGCTGTTAGCGGGTTCTCCTGTGATCATGAGGTTATTATTAAGGTAATTGGTTGTATGTACATCCTAATCGCGGCTATGAATCACATTTTGCCGGTCGTCATCAAAATACCGGTTATCAATTCCAAGATCAGTTCAGATATCGATTGATAGACTAAATTAATGTAAATTATATTTTGTATACATGTATGTATTTAAAAACGCTGGTTGACGAACTCATCAGCGTCGAGCCGAAACTAATGAGACAAGAAGCATGGAATTGTAATAGTATTTTTTTATAGCGTAGAGATGCGTTAAGAAAGCATTTTATGAAATTCAATCCCAATGAATGTAAAACGTAAAATAAAAAGAAAACAACATAATTGACTCTGCTGTAAAAAAAATTACACGTTACGAACATCAACTTGTCTGCCAAGGATGTTCTGATAGATTGATGATGATGAAAGAACTTGTTTACGGGACATTTTCCTTAAAGATAACAATATGAGCGAGAATTTGGTTATCATGTGTTCACACACCCATGCTAGCAACCAAGACCAACCAAGATAGCCTTAGCCCTAACCTTGCTTATAATTTTAACTTAGCCCTAACCTTGCTTATAATTGGTAAAGCGACTGGAATAGATTTTCTAGTAGACGTGGATTCAAATCCCATGTGCAATATATTAAATGCTAAATCTTAGTATTTTTTTTGTTATAACTAACAAAAGAAATTTTGCATGAATTGATTGATTGATTCTAAATCTGCTATGATATGATATTAGGTTAAGAAGCGCTTTCTCATTGTAGTTAATAGCTTAGTCATATTCTAATATTACTAGATACCATTTCCGTTGGATCTTATTTTGCTAACAGATGATCTGATTCTTTATCAACCACGAATATAATTGATTTGTTAGAGAATTTTATAATTTATAATTCAAGTTTTAACTAATATCAGAAACTTTTTGAGGATTTTATTACTTAAAAAATAGAAAACAGATTTTAATTCGTAAAAATTGAACATGTTTTTGAAAAATAATTTTTATTTCAAATGTGTTAGAAATCATTATGAAACATTTTTTCTATCAAAAAAATAAAAAAATATTACACATTACTAAATATTTTTTTACGGTAGCTGAATAGTTTTGTTAGTTTTTCTAAAATTGTAAATTGCCACAATAATAATTACCATAAATTAAATGCTTTAATAGTAACAGATCATAAACAATATAAAATTTTATATAGAATAATTTTCTTTTTGTACTGGCAATGAATTTGTATTAATTTTGTATTAAAAAGTCGGTCAATATTTAATATTATAGGGTGATATCAATTCCTGTAATAACAATGACATATTGAACGTAAGACACCTCAGTCCTCCCGTGACCATGATTACTATAAAGTGTTCGAAACGTCGGGCAATTAAAAATCAAATACAAACGCGATAGAATCCGTAAAAGTAGTTTTATTTCAAATGACATGAATTTCAAATGAAACACTCGCGTAAACATCAGAAATCATTATTTTTTTATATATAGTTACCTAACAGGGTAATAATCCTAGCCTAATAGGTAATCTAACAGCATGATATAATTTTTTTATTTTTGAATACATCTGAGGTTTTAAGATTTATTCTGAACTAGAAACAATAAAAACAGTATATTTTTTTCCATCATCATCTCTCTTTTTTTTTTTTTTTAGCGGCGGGCTACGGTACATCAAACCCCGCTATTCCGTCCGGGGCGACAGGAAAAGCGGCGCAAGACCCCGTAGACCCGCCCTACAATATACCTCTCGACGCCGTGCCGGTGGGTCACTGGTACGCGGTTTTTTTCTTCAGTGGCCCACCCGGCGGTCTACCCTCACGGGTATCCTCGCTGATGTCGACGCCCGGACAGTCATCATCATCTCTACAGCTCATATGCTCGAAACTACACAATAAAAGGCAATTGATTTACTACGTGGTGAAACGGGTTGACAAGTTTAAATTTCGAGTTTTCTTTTGCCGTTTACACATAGATATTATATGCATATTGTATTTCTTAATCGTCTTATACGACAATCACGGGCAAGAAAAGGGGGTAGCGGATTTTATTGTTACTGCATCACTACATGTAATAATCATATTTATACTTTAGTATAAATAATATAACATTTTATATTTTTTGATCTATCTAGAATTTTAAAGCCTTATAATGAACTAAAAGGAACAAATTTCGATTAAATAAAAATAGTTTTATACCTTGCTATTATTATTTCTGCTCTGTGGTAGCGGCTAAGAATACTAATTTTGTGCGTGGATGTCATAAAAACGACTAAGAGCCTTATAATGACCTGGGCCAACTCCACCTGATGCCTTTTGGTCAATAATTAAGTTCCCAAGGAGGGTTGACGTCTGGCAGGCGGGCGGTCATAAAACTATTGCCAATCATTATTACAATATGTAATATGAGAGAAGAGTACATATTGTATCGACCCCAAGTAATTGGGATAAGAATAGAAGAATGATGATGATGAGTTTTATACCCTGCTATATATGGTGACATTTCTAATCTAAATGTAAGTAACTCCAAGTGCTTAAAATAACTACACGCTGTCACCATCAAACACCGTTATCCAATTACGCGGACACAATAATCGATCCACGAATAATGCGATGCGTCGATTTCTTTTATATGTCAATCAAAATCGATTGTTAAGACTGATCGGATTCACTACAAATTTAATTTTTCACATAAGTTTTTTAAATATCATCTTTAATAGAATAATAATAGAGTTCAAGTTTACAATATGGCATGATGAAATAAAGTTGTATTTTACCGTAGTGACGTGATGTAGATTGATTGGCGGTAGATCGAGATAACTCAAGACTCGGGTATGCGGCTACCGAAGAGATAGGGAGACAAATAAAAGAAGTACATTTGTAGACAATGGTGATATTAATTCTGGCTCCGACAATCATATATACGGGGATAATAAATGTACCGAAGTTATGGTCTGTTGATGCAGACTTGTGACATGCGTGAAATAAACGTCTATAAAATAGCTTGTCAGACTTTTTCAAGACTTCTCTCATATAAACTTGTATTTATACATTATAATGTAAAATGTTTTATTTATTTGAAAAGATATTTTAAAATTATTTCACGGCATAAAAATACTTTTCATCACTTCTTATTCGTGGGTGTCTTAAAGACGAAGAAACAAAACGAAAGAAAAAAAGGTGAAATAGAACCCTATACCAATACGTCTTGACTAGCGTGGTACTGTAGATTAATTTCTCCACTACTGTAAAGAAGGCTCAAGCCCAACGATGAGACGTATATGAGCTAATAAAAAAAATGCAACCATAAGGCTTTCTAGGAGACTCATACTACCAATTTTACTCTGGTGAGCCCTTAATGGGTGACTCTTACGCGAAAATAAAGAGTGGTGATTCATTGCTTTTCTAACCCACTGTACCGGGTAAGATTGTAGAAAGATATATACAAGAACATACCATCACCGCAATATATGGACAATTTTAAACAAAATGATATCTTAATCCTTTCAGTTATTGTCCTATACGTACCTAAAAACCCCTTAGATGATTGAAATAAAACTATTTTAAAGGATTTAATCGCATTTGTATTTGAATTTTATTTTCCCTTTCAACAAGGTACCCCACGTGAAATACCTTAATCCCCCCGTGATCATAAAATGCTAAGAAGTGATCATGGAATGCTCTGAAGTGTTTGTAAAGTTGGAAAAGTAAAAATCAAAAACAAACGAGAAAAAAACCGTAAAAATAGTTTTATTTTACATGTGTAATCGGGTAAACTTATAAAGACCTTTTTTTTTGCGGTGGGCTATGGACGTCGCACCCCGCCAAATCGGTCCGGGGTGACGGAAGAGGCGGCGCGCAACCCCATTGACCCACCTTGCAAGCACCACTTCTTCGCCGTGCGAGCGGTTTTTTTTTGTTTTCGGTGGCCCGCTCGGCGGTATGCCCTCTCGGACGCCTCTCCTGTCTACGTCTACGTCTTATAAAGACCTGGGCCAACTCCATCTGATGCGGTTTGGTCAACAATTACATTCCCAAGGAGGATTGAGGTCTAGCAGGCGGTCAGTCATAAAATTATTTCCAATAACTTCTACAATATGTACTATGAAAGAAGAGTACATATTGTATCGACCCCAAGTAATTGGGATAATGATGGGATAATGGGAGAATGATGATATATAGAGTATTCTATTTAATTAGCAGACACAAGGCCAAACTCATATCAAGCTCAACAAGTGCTTCAAATGGCTTATCACATGTACATAAGTCCGTGTGTGTAACGGTGTAAGGATACGATTGACCACTCTCATATTACCCGTAAGTGCCGTAACAGACGTTCAAAGAATATAATATACAAATTAAATCAGCAAGAGAAGGATAAAATAAAAAAAATCCTATGCTAACCCGTCTCACCATTAAATTAGGTTAATTGCCCTCTAATTGTGGAGCAGACTAGAATCGTGCAGTAGGACTTATATAAGCTTACATTCATCTCAGCTCATATACGTTCCACTGTTGGGCTCGAGCCTCCTCCATAATGGGAGGATAATTGACCTACTATACCACGCTGGTCAGACGTGTTGGTATAGGTTTATGTTTCGAGTTTTCCTTCTCTCGCTATAACATCTATTGTTATATGCGTTTTATATCCCTTAGTCGTCTCGTACTATCACCCACAAGTAAGATAGGGGGTGGTGAATTATATTCTTGCTCCGTCACCACACGGAAGGAATATGATCTGACATTATGATATATATAAACATCGAGAATATCATATAGCTAATTAAATCAATCTCCTGTTCTTATCCCAATGACTTATGGTCGACGTAATTTGTACTCCTTTTCTTCGTACATATTGCAAAAGTTATAGGCAATAGTTTTATAACCGGCCGCTTGTCCGACGTCAATCCTCCGAATGTAATTTTTGATCAAACCCAGGTCTATATAAAGCTCTTATTCGTCTTTTGAAACGTCCACGAGCAAAGTAAAGAGTTATTACATTCGTAGCCGCTACAACATAGCAACATAGAGCAAATTAGATTAAAATAAAAATATTATGTAATGTAAAAACAAAATATAATTAATTATTACATCCACTTAATCGATTACACGAATCGATTGGTAAGAGAAAAAGTTGACGCGACAGAAGCCGCGAGCGATAAAACCCCAGAGTATATTACATTCATTACGATAACATTAAAATGATGGCGGGTGATTCGTTAAATTTTATCCGGTAGCCGATTGTTGGAGCTAACGTTTGTATAGATAGCAAAATAGGACTAATTATTATTCAATTAATTTATTTATTACATTTTAATAATAATTTAATTTTCTGTAATAAATGACGTATTAAAAATTAGCTGTGTGGTAGCGATTTCGAATACTATCAACCCTTGCTTTGCTCGTGGATGTCGTAAAAGACTGATGCCGTTTGGTCAACACTTACGTTCCCAGGGAGGGTTGACGTCTGGCAGGCGGCTGGTCATAAAACTATTACCAATAACTTTTACAATATGTACTATGAAAGAAGAGTACATATTGTATCGATCCCAAGTAATTTAGATAAGAGTATACTCTTATCTGAGAATGATGTTGGTGTGGTCATGCTCACTGAAAAGGTCTCTGCTTGCAGTAGCTACGTGGAGCGGGTCTCTCCCTTCCCTCAAATGTGGTTGAGGGGCGTGATGGCTTCTCTAGTAGTTAATTCGTGATCGGGTAACGCTTGTGGAATCTGGTCCAACCATTTCTGTTCTTTTCTGTTTTGTTTTAATTTTGTATTTAACTTTTAAAAAATGAATCTTTACTCGAATAGCAGCACACTGAAGCTAATATGGCCTAAACATGTAGCCAATAATTTTGATGAAAACATATAATTTAAAATATTACGAGCTCGCTGAACTTCTTGCCGGATCTTCTCAGTTTGTGGCCGCTTTCCGATCCGGCGGTAGATTAATTTAAACAAATGATGTAAGATTGACAAAATGTAAGTGTCGTTATGGGGCTTGTGCATAATAAATGATATGAAAGAGGGGGTTCGAAACCATATATAGGCTTAAATGATGATGATGATGATGGTGGAGTGAGAATACAATTCACCATCTCTTTTCTTAACCTTAACCGTCTGTTCAGAGTGGTATAGTAGGTCAATATTGCGTTAAGCTTATGTTTCGATAGCTGGATATATAAAATAATTAGACTGTAAGACACAATATTGTTTTCGTATAGAATAAAACATTCCGTGTGGTGACGGAGTGAGAATACAATTCACCACCATAAGTTTGACAGATATTAGATAAATGTATATAAAATTCGCCACCCCCTATCTTGCCCGTAGGTAAGAGACGACTTAGAGCTATAAAGTGCATATAACATTTATGCAAGAGAAGAAAAACTCGAAACAAAGCCCTGTGCCAACACGTCTGATCAGCTTCATATAGCAGGTCAGTTTCCATCATGAAGGAGGCTCCAGCCCAATATTGGTACATAATATATATGAACTGATATGATGATGATCATACAAAAGGTAATATTTTTTTTGCTGACCCTACCAGCTACCAACACAAATGTATTCAATTGACGTCTCACGCAACCGGTCGGCAACTGTCTCAATGATATACTTTTGACAGCACAGATACAGGGCGTGATAACATTGACAGCAGCAATCCACTCACAATGCAACATGATAAAAACTAATATATTGTCGCTTAATGAAAGTAGCTGATGTAGATGTGTGTAGATAGTGTTAGATGCGGTTGATGGTAGCAAACGGAGCCTTTGTTCGTTTTAATTAATAATATCTGGATGACCGAGATTAGCTTTGTGTATTTTTTTATATTGATAAATTGCGTTTTGTTTTGAAACATATTCAGGTATCAAAGAGTAAAGGGTTCGGTACCATTGGCCAGCGTAATGGTGATGGGGAGGGAATACGCTAGGTTAAGCTCTTAGTAGCTTTACACCGACCTGGACCAACTCCACCTCACGCTGTTTGATCAACAATTATATTCCCAAGTAGGCTTGATGTCAGACAGGCGGCCGGTCATAAAACTATTGCCAACAACTTTTGCAATATGTGCTCGTGTACGAGTACAGAGTATACAATATGTATATTGCGTTGACCCCAAATAATTGGGATACGAGCAGGAGAATAATGTTGATGATGATGTAGTGAGGATATGAATTGGTTATTTAGATAAAAAAAAAGATATTAATAAAATAACGAGAATCTAATGAAATCATTAATAAGGGCAAAAGAAATACAAATTGCACTCTGGGAGTGCCGGCAGAAGTGAATACTTGAACATTAACATTGTGCATTTTGGAATGGTTAGAGAATAATTTCGCACGAATTGCTTTATTTATGAGTATAAAAGTACTATAATTTATGTGGTTAAATACAATATTCAGTTATTGGCCTATAGAACACAAATATGATAATTTATATTACATAAAAAAATTAAAATTCTGAACTACTTCCACCCATCATCATTACCAGCATCATCATAAGCCTTACTCTAAAACTATAGCTGAAGTAAGAAACGAACAATTTTGATTCCAATCTATTTGAATGTCTAATAAAGACCACATCAATAGTAGTTTTGTATTTCGTTGTGCTAAGATTGCGATCATTTAACAAACGTTAAGCCAAATTAATTATTTAAAATTCAATTAATAGACACACGCACACTCGCGCATGCGCCTTGCGCCGCTTAAACGAAACAGCAGGAACAGGTATACATTTTCGCCAAGCGGTAAAAAGAGAGAGTGATATTACTTACTCTCCTACCCCGTTTCGGCGGTCTACTTTCCCTCCGTCTTACGAATTTTCGATTAGGTCACGTGTCCTGACGCGAGTTTAACATATTTTATGCATCCCAAAAAAGTGCACAACAATGCTAAAGAAATTTTAATTTCAATAATAAAAAAAAATGATTAAAAAAATCAAAAAACCCGACTGAGTAAAAAGTCACCAGACCAAAGGGATCCATTGAAAAATTAGATTTACTGTCGAATAAAGGATCCCGACTGTTCAGTTGTCATGTTCTATTATTAAAATATATTTCATTTTCTGCAATAATATTTATTCAATAATATATTTTGGAATTCTAGAGCACCGGACATCTAAGTGCTTGTTTTTTTCTTTTCAGTTTTTTTTTATTATGTACGTAGTTTTGGTGACTTTTTACGCAGTCGGGTTTTTGATTTTTTTAATCATTTTTTTTATTTTATACTTTTTAGTTATAAATACCTAGGTAGCTATAGTTATCTTATTTATTAATAAGTAGGTAAGTACCTAACTATATATAGTTTTTCGACTGAAGTAAAGTACTATATCGTTAGAAATTGGAGATGGGCGACCGCGTCAGACATTAGATACTTTAGGTAGGACTAGCTATGGTATATTGGACAATATACCTACTAGATACTTCAGTATATGTCCATCCATATCCAGTTATATGAATTTTTCGTCTTTTCATCGTAAATTTCTACTGTCTAAAAAAACCTATATGTGAGAAAGGTTGTTACGAAACTTTAAATAGATATAGATCCTTAACGGTCAAACTTAACAGTCAAATCGAAAAATGTTGAGAGAAAACTAAAAATGATTTTTAAATACCTATTTAACGATACCCCACTAGATATAGTTTGTTGACTTTAATTTTTTTAATTTTCCCAATATGGCGTCCAGTAGTCGCCATATTGAATTTTCAATAACGTCATACTCGCCGGATTAAGAGGAATCAATTGACGTACGAATCATAAAAATCGGCCCAGGCGTTGGGTATATATAGTGCTTCAAAGGAACATACAAACATACATACATACATACATACAAACATACATACATACATACATACATACATACATACATACATACATACATACATACATACATACATACATAGACTGTTAAACACAATACCACTCCTTTGCAGTCGGGTAAAAATGAGTACCTAATTAAGATTCGGAATGGCGCTGAATTAAGTATTTTACAACTAGATTATATTATTTTAGTAGTAATAAATAGTTATAATCTTAACATTCTAATTTAAATCCAATCAAATCATCAATAATAAAATATAATTAATTATATGTCCGATAACATTGATAAAAATATTTTTTTCTATAATAATGAATACTAGCTGTATCTAAATACCATTACGTTATTTTAAGATGCAAGTAATACCTACATTATTTTCAAATAACTCAAGTTCAAGATTGATTCTAATAAAATATAAATAAAGAAACTAAATTACTGAGAATTTGTAAAAAATATGTAGACTATCTTTGATGTAATTAGGATGTATATTTAAACCCAATACATATTCAATAAAATTGTAAAATTTACATGAACTAATATCGCAAATGTGTCTGATATTACGATAATTATATAATGACTTCTAATGTTTATGCGAGTATTACACATTTGAAATAAAACTACTTTTACGGATTCTATCCAGATCCCTCTACAGGATGCAAGAGTTTATAAATTAGACTGTGACTGTGGTCTCTCTTATATAGGCCAAACAAAGAGATCTGTAAGAACTCGGATCAAGGAATATAGAGCTGATGTGAAATACCGCCGTCACACTAAGCCTGCAGTCTGTGAGCATAGTCAGGACCGCGCCCGCCATTACATCAGCTTTGATAAACCACAAATCCTCGCAAAAGAACACCGATACCTGCCTAGAATGGTTCGCGAGGCTATTGAAATCAAAAAACATAAAAATTTCAATAGGGAGGCTGGCTGGGTATTATCATCAAGCTGGGATCCTGTTATTCACTTAATTAAAAATAAAACTAAGAAGACCACTACAAGACTGCAAGACACTGTAAGCACTTATTGTATAGATTTGACCCACAATAATAGTTAAATTTTAATTTAATTAGTTTTAGTAAGATAAAGTAGGCCGCCACTCAAAAATTCAATAATAAAATTAGTATCATGCCTCCTGCGTTTTCTCGCCGGATGTTTCTCAGTGTGGCCGCGTTCCGATCCGGTGGTAGCTGAATAGTTTTGTTAGTTTTGTAAAATTGTAAAAATTGCCACAATAATAATTATCACAAATTAAATACTTTAATAATAACAAATCATAAACAACGTAAATTTTATACATAGAATCATTCTCTTTTTGTACTGGCAATGAATTTGTATTAATTTTGTATAAAAATGTGGGTCAAAATTTAATATCTAGATATAAAAAAATTCTGTAATAACAATGACATATTGGACGTAAGACACCTCAGTCCTCCCGTGACCATGATCACTGTAAAGTGTTCGAAACGTCGGGAAATTAAAAATCAAATACAAACGCGATAGAATCCGTAAAAGTAGTTTTATTTCAAACGATATTTATACATTAAATTATTTACTTAAATATGATTCATCATCATCATCATTTCAGCCTATTGCCGTCCACTGCTGAACGTAGGCCTCCCTCAATTTACGCCACAGAGTGCGGTCCTGTGCCGCCTGTATCCAACGACGCCCAGCAACCTTCACTAGGTCGTCTGTCCACCTAGTGGGGGGGCGTCCCACACTGCGTCGTCCGGTACGTGGTCGCCACTCTAGAACCTTTCTTCCCCAGCGGTTGTCGGTTCTTCGAGCGATGTGGCCTGCCCATTGCCACTTCAGCGTGCTAATTCTTCGTGCTATGTCGGTACACCCGTTCGTCTGCGGATTGCCGTATTTCGGATTCTATCTCGCAGAAAAATCCCAAGCATAGCTCGCTCCATAGCACATTTAGGGACCACGTTTCCGTGCCGTAAGTCATCACTGGTAACACACACTGGTCATAGACCTGTGTTTTCAAACACTGAGGTATGTTGGATGAGAAGATCTTCTTAAGTTTCCCGAACGCTGCCCAACCGAGTTGGATTCGTCGGCTGACCTCTTTCTCGAAATTGGATCTACCTAACTGTACTGTTTGTCCAAGGTAAACATAATGATCAGTGTCCTCTACGCGAGCCCCGCAGGGGACATTGTGCGGACGCCCATGTCGTGCGGTGTTCCGCAGGGGTCGGTTCTGGGGCCGACTCTGTGGGACATCGGGTACGACTGGGCATTGAGAGGGAGTCTCCCCCCCGGGCTGAGCGTTATTTGCTATGCTGACGACACGCTCGTCACAGCCCGGGGCAGGACACTCGAAGAGGCGGCGAGCCTGGCCACTCTCGGCACCGAGGAGATGGTCAGGCGAATCGAGGCGCTGGGGCTCAGGGTGGCCCTAAACAAGACGGCGGCCCTGCTATTCCATGGGCCCCGTGTGAGGCTGCCCATCGGCGCCTCGTTAGTCGTCAACTCCATCCACATCAGTATCCAGGCCCATATGAGGTACTTGGGTCTGGTGCTCGACGGGCGATGGTGGTTCCGGGAGCATTTTCTCCAAATTGCTCCCCGGCTGGTCGGCGCGGCGTCCGCCCTTTCTCGGCTCATGCCGAATGTGGGCGGACCCAGTTTCGAGGGCCGACGGCTGTATGCAGGGGTCATCCGCTCGATGGCCATGTACGGCGCACCCGTGTGGGCGAGGGCTCTGAACGCCAGCTCAGGGCGGTTCTGTGGAGGCCACAGAGAGCCATGGCGGTCAGAGTCATTAGCGGGTACCGCACGGTGTCGACAGAGGCGGCGTGCCTGTTGGCCGGGACACCCCCGTGGGATCTAGAGGCGGAGATGCTCTCCGACCTCTACCGGCGGGTTACCTCAATGCGCGAAGAGGGTGGCTCCCCATCGTTTAACGAGATAGCTACCTGGTGCGAGGACGCCCGCCGAGGAGTCATCGCCCGTTGGGCTACGCGGCTGGAGAGGCCTAGACACGGTGTCACTACCGTCGAGGCCCTCCGGCCCGTACTGATGGAATGGATGGAGCGGCGGCACGGGGTCCTCACCTTCCGACTGGTGCAGGTGTTAACGGGGCACGGGTGTTTCGGGAAATACCTGCACACGGTCGTGTACAGGGAATGGACTCCGGGCTGCCATCATTGCAGTAGTGACGAGGACACGGCGCAACATACGCTCGAGGAATGCTCGGGCTGGGACGGGCAGCGCCGCGACCTCGTCGCTATTATCGGTGCCGACCTGACGCTGCCGGCTGTCGCGAGGGCGATGGTCGACAGCGTCAGGAATTGGGACGCGGTCGCCGCCTTCTGCGAGGCTGTCATCTCGCAGAAGGAGGCGGTGGAACGGGCCCGGGAGGATTCCCGTGACCCAGGCCGCCGCCCGCGGCCGGGGCGGCGCAGGCGCGAATACCTGCGCCTGATGCCGCCCTAACCGAGGCTTCGGGTGATCGGATCGGGGAATTGTCCGGTTACCCGACGCGAGGCCACCGCGTGAGGACGACGCCTCGACGGCGAAATCTGTCGGGGCGTCGACAGGAGAGGAGCCCGAGAGGGCATACCGCCGAGCGGGCCACCGAAGACAAATCGGGTACCGGTGGTCCGCTCGCACGGTGAAGAAGAGGTGCATGCAGGGTGGGTCAATGGGGTTGCGCGCCGCCACTTCCGTCACCCCGGACCGATTTGGTGGGGTGCGACGTCCATGGCCCACCACAAAAAAAAAAACCGGAGGTGTCAAGGGACACCCGGATGGAACGAAGTTCTATTTTAATTATATAATTTTTTTCTGCCTTAAGCGATTTTTATCGTTATATTTTAGCCAATTTGCAAAATATCTTTATAAATTATAGCCTATGTGTTATTCTGATGTGCAAGCTATATTACTATAAATTTCATCAAAATCCATTCAGTTCAGTAGTTTTTACGTGAAAGAGCAACAAATATGTTCACATCCATACATTATTACAAACTTTCACGTTTATAATATTAATAATAGGATATACAATTCCACTAGACTACCAAAACTTTTCGGCCCCGAGCTCGAACGCGAGCCGGCCACGCGGCCCGGTCACGGGCGAAAATAATTTCGTTGCGCATTATTTTGATTTTGCTATATCTCTTAAGGTATTGATTTAATTTGCATGGTCTGAAGGAAAAAAAATATCTTCATGAAATGCTCAAGCCAACTAATGTATTTAAAATGATAAGGATTAATACAGTATTTGTGTAAATAGCTTTTCAATTACCGTTTTATAATAGAACATTTTTTAAAGTATTAAAATGGATATAGTATGTTATCCTTAAGAGATAGATATATACCATCGCGGACTTTTTTGTAGGCCTTTTTAAGCTGTATAATACTGTAGTACTTTATTTTGATCTATTTCGTAGGGTTCAGCCAGCGTTTGCAATGTAAGCGCAAAATAATGTGTTTATTTACGACATCACATTAGAAACCTCTAAAATTATCAGTGTTTCTCTAGTATATTATGCATATATTATACATATAAACCTTCCTCTTGAATCACTCTATCTATAAAAAAAATCGTCGCGACACCACACTGTTCAATGCGAAATAGAAATGAAAATATCTGGCTTGCTTTCTATAAGAGAGCCGACGAGCGACGCCGCACAGCTTACAATAGCTTACTATAGCAAAAAGTGTCGTGACAACTTTTCGTAAGAATTTTTTCCGTCTAGCCCCCCTTTCACAACGCGCGATAAGGAACTTCGTTCCAAAAAAAAAAAGGTAAACATAATGATCGACAATTTCGAGAATCGCATTGCCAACTAGGACCGGTACAGGAATGACATGGGCATTTGACATGACATTCGTCTTGTCCATGTTCATTCGTAAACCCACTAGTTGGGATACCCTGCTGAGGTCGTTGAGCATAGTGCCCAGGTCCTAGTAGTCTAGCCCTTTTAGTCCTATTTTGTGTAAATATGATTATTTTGTTGTAATTAAAAGTAAACTAGACCCTGATGAATTATGGTAATAATGTCAAGTATATTCGCAGCACCACGAGGGCGTGCAAATGAAAATGATGTCATAGTGCTAATATTTTAAATACTAATATCATTAGGTGCTATGAAGTATTACTTCACTAATTAATTAAATATACTGAAAGGCATGACTCAGTTATCAAAGTATAATTCCACAGGAGAGACGTTACCACTGAAAGCTAATATTATGGAGTAAGTACAAAATCTGCATATATTTATTATAAGTTTTAGTATTACTCTAAAACTGTGTGATCACCGCGTGATACCGGCCGCTTGTTGTTTGTTACTGTGGTCAACATTTTGTGTAATTACCGCCATTTAGGCTTATTAATATACTTAAATTAATAAATATGTTTGCATAATGTAAGTCTCTTCTAAAGCTTACTTGCATTAATATATATCAGTTTAACTAACATTTACCTACATCATAATTGTCTATAAATAATTCTCATTCTAAAAGTTTTTGTAAAAGGTTCTGTAGTTTAAAATAATTTTTGTCAACAATCTAAAAATACATTCTTTGGAGAAGAGTAATTGATAGAACATAAAAGTGGCGTTTTGAAAAAATATCACGTGGTAACCTGTATTTCATAGTTCCATCTTATTATAATACGACCCAACTCGTATATAATCACCATCCTGCCCTTATAGACACAATATGTACTATTGCAGTACTCGCTGCAAATACCTCAATATTTTTATGACCGGCCGCCTGCTTGATGTTAACCCTCCATACTGTGTATGTAATTGTTGATCAGACAGCTTCATATGGGGAGTTTTTTGCGGGAATCTAAAACGTCATGTGGTGCTCTTGTATTATATTCCATATCTAAGTATTTTAACGTGTTATATTAGATAATTTTGATGGCATTTTATGTAATGTGATGTGACGGAACTGCTGAGATGTAGTGAATATCATATAAAAGTGCTTTACAACGTTTTCGTTTTTCATCAAAATTCTCACAAGATACCATCAACAGTGTGGCCATAGCACTGTTGATGGCGACAATTTGACTTACTGACGGAGATGACTAATCTGATGACTAAAAACTTGAAGATAATTATAACTCGACACTGGCAACAATGGCTCATTTAAGTAGCTGATTGCCAATGCATAAAAATAAGAAGAAGAAGAAGCTTCATATGGAATTGGCTCAGATTGATCTCTTAGTTGCCTTTTACGACATCCACGAGCAATGTAAGGTTTCGTAGTATTTGTGATGGCGGTCACAGAGCAACAATTCGCACATGTAATTATAGAAATAACTTTATCTCACATAAAATAAATGGATGGTTAGAAAATAAATGGAGTGTTGTTCTTTCAAAGATTATATTCGTATTTTATCATATTTTGTAAAATAAATTTATATTTTTAAGAAAAAATATTATTTCTTTATTTTTCTTTGTTTGATTCTAAGAATCATCATCACTGTGAAATGTTTGAAACTAACTATAGAACGGACGAACCGGACCAACTCGAGGAGTTGTTTTTCGAAAATATGTTTAAGAATATTTATTATAACTATTTTTCCAAAACAGATTCTCAAGAAATTAACTCAAAATGTATAGTGACTATTGCAATAATTAGAATCTAGTTAGAATTTAAGTCGTTAATAATAATTACAGTGAAGATAATAACTCGGGCAACGTGGTGGTTTTAAACAACGTGTATGGAGAAGTGTGCATCCGAAAACACAGAAGGAAGCGCCAAAAAGCGCTCGTGCGACAAATGTTTCATGATTATGCAGAAAACACAACTCTTCATGGTCTATCGTATACTACTAAAACTGGGATAACTTTAGTAGAAAAGTAAGTTACAATATAATCAATAAACTAAATTTCAAAATACAGTATTACTGACATTATTAATTCGTCATTACTTATTGGTCTGACCATCGTTACCGATAAAGTGCCACTAGCGTAACTTATTAAATTTGCCGCGCATCGTTCTGTATTCACCTTGATATATGTCTTTTTATTCAATTCAAGCTATTCTTTATAGAAAAGTTGAGTGATAAAAAAAATCTTTCTAAATAATTAGTTTCATTGCTACCAACCTGCCTTATTTTTAGGATCTTTTGGCTGGTTACCTTCATCGTAAGCCTCTGTCTCTGCAGCTATTTGATTCGGAACGTTTGGATAAAATGGAAAATCAGTCCAGTTATAGTAACCATCAGTGAAACACTTGTCCCAGTGAGAAAGGTAAAAAAATATTTTGTAATATATACGTGTATGTATATACGTTCCACTGTTAGGCTCCTCTTTCACAATGGGGATGTTTGATCTAATATACTATGCTGATTAGGTGGATCATCACAGGATTTTATGTTGAGTTATTTTTCTCTTGTTTTAATATTATCCTCATATGTTGTTGCCTTTTATAACATGTATGTGTAAGAAAAGAGTTTTTACTTCATTATTCCAAGGTTAGATACAAGGGGTAATACAAGTACAAGTGCTATGAGGTTCATAAAAAGTATTTTTTTGTAATACAGGTTCCATTTCCATCCGTCACAATTTGCCCGCAGTCAAAAGTTAAAGCAAGTGTTTACAACTACAGTTACGAAAGGGAAAAGATAAGTTTTTTTTTGAAGATAGAAGATGTTTATAATATTTCCCTAATGGATTGGCCGTACGTATATTTTTATAAAATTATTATTAAAATCTTAAAGTTGACTTATTTTCTTTTTAGCGTGCTTTAGAGTGTTTATGTATTGGACAAAATGACAAAAACCCAAATGAAATTCAATAGGAACTCACAAACTTACAAAAATTTGCATCATTTAATTAAAAATATCTGGATGACCGAACCTTGCTCGGTATTTTATTTTTAATGTATTTTTGACGATATATTTAAATATAATAAAAATAATGAAATAACAAATCAAAAAGGCAAAAAATAAAAATAGAAACTAAAAAATATCGAGCAAAAATGACATTTGATGTATGGGAGCCCCTTAAGTATTTATTTTATTTGGTTTTTTAGTACTTGTCGTTATATCGGCAACAGAAATACATCATTTGGGAAAATTGCAACTGTCTATAATGGTCCATAAGATGCAGACTGGTGACAGAGAGACGGACGGACGGACAGCGAAGTTTTAGTTATAGGGTTTTGTTTTAAGGTTTGGGTACGGAACCCTGAAAAGGTTGAACTCCCATAAAAGCTTGGTACAATGGAAATATTCTTTAAAATTCGAATGTCTGGAAAGTCACAAAACTGTATTAATACGGCATTTGAAAGTAGAAACCTTCAAAGCTTTAAAGAGGTCATACACTTTTAGGACAAGGCGTCATAGGAACGTGAAGTTTGAAATTTAAAATTGTTGGACAGCAATTTTCTAAGCCAAATATTGTAATTGAGAGCCATGATAACACATTGCATCGAACTAACTGAAATCCATTGCTCATAAGATGCATTAACCATTTTTATTTGACTCTGGCGAGGGTATTTTACCGTATAATGAAAGGATAAGATAGGCATATAAATTAAGAAAGGAGAAGATAGGCATTTGCTATATTTTTGTTCGCTGTTTAGTCAGCTCTTAATCAACATATTTGAAAAAATCGAGACGGAAAGGTTGAGTTATATTAGGAACAATCAATAAGGTGCGATATGGAGGCAGCATATTGATGCTGATCAGATGGGTCGCAAGACGCTATGATTTACCTATGTGCGCTACTACAATCGTTTCAATTTCTTTAAATCATTTACTTGCAAATATTTGAAAACATTCGAAGGGGTCAAATATCTAAATAAATCCTTTGAATAAGTGATAAACCCCGCTACAAACAACCGGTCGAGTTCCTGAATATACCGAAGCCTCCCAGTATCCCAGCTCACACCTTAAAATTGAGAGCTGGCGCGCCGAAATTATACAATGTTTGCAAGAAAAAAACATTTTAAGATTCTCCAAATGCCATCAAATTATCTTTTCAAATTTCAATGAGTGCAGTTTGCCAACAAAGTCTACTTCGCAATGACCATAAACAAAGCTCGAGGTCAAATTCTTAAGGTAGCGGGAGTAGACTTGAGAGAAAGCTGCTTCTCCCATGGGCAGTTGTATGTGACATGCTTCAAAGGAAGCTCAGACAGTAGCCTGGTAATTCTCATTTCAATTCGAAAAAAAAACACAACATACTGTTTACAAAGAAATACTGTAGTTGGTGAAGTGTCGCGGGTGCATGGACCGGGTTAGTCCATCACCCGCACAAAGGTCAGCCTCGTGAGGGTGACGCCTCGGCATCACAGTTGTTTGCTGCCGGGGCGTCTATGGTGATCATACCCGAAAGGATCACCCGCCGAGCTGGCCACAGATGTCAAGGGAGCGGTACCAGAGGTCGACCTAATTTCGATGCAAAACATGGTGGGTTATGGGGCCGCACACTGCCTTTTCGTCGCCTCGGTCAATGGGCGCAGCTGTTCAAAACGTAGCCTCCTAAGAAAAAAGCATCGTGTCTCTAATATATTACAAAATTTAATTTTATTGTCATGTTTATTAGACCTTTAAATACACTATAATAAATATTGTTATATTTAATAAGTATACAAACATGTAAACATAATAATTTATAAAAAATAATAAAATTAATAACGTAAAAAACAAAAAATAATCTATTAGAACCTTTTTCGGCTTCTACGCGAACGAAAACGCGGGCAAATGTTATTAAATAATAAAATATTAAAAAAAATAAAAAAGGCAAAAAATGAAAAAAGGGAAGCTAAAGATCCGAACCGAGTTCCGATTTGTTGAGATTAGACTACTCAATGTTCCAACTGAGCTATGTCTATTCTTAATAACAGCGTCAAAATTTTCCTTCATATGTTAATAGTTTTCCGCCAATGAAAAATTATATTTTTAGTGCCTGAAAATATATACAAAATAATATTTTCTAGAAATGAAACCTAGCTAGATCCATTAATCGCCCCTGAAACCCCCTACATGCTAAATTTGATGAAAATTTTTGGTGCCGTTTCCGTGATCCAGAAAATATATATACATACATACATACATATCATCACGCCATATCCCTTGAAAATATATATATATATACAAGAATTGCTCGTTTAAAGATATAAGATTAATGTGATAGATATATTTTGGCAAATTTACAAAATATATATACTGATTATAGTCTTTCTATTACTTTGGTTGAATAACCGATTCAACCTTTAGTCTTGAGTTTAAGATCACCGGTGATGGCGAGCAGAACTGTCATGAATCTGTCAATAGACAAATAAATCCTAGCTTGATAGTACAAAATAGCAAAATTTTCGATTAATTGTACGATAACTCTTTATTTCTATAGGATCATGCATAATCCTTTTATTAAAATAAATTCTTTTATTTGATATAGTCCTACTATATAGTTTCTCATATCATCATCTCATCATCTCAACTTATACACATCCCACTGTTGGGCTCAAGCCTCCTTCATAATAGGAGGGCAATTGACCTACTACACCACGCTGGTGAGACGTGTTGGTATAGGTTTATGTTTCGAGTTTTCCTTCTCTCGCATAGATGTTATATGCATTTTATATCCCTTAGTCGTCCCGTACGATCAACCTTGGGTAAGATAGGGGGTGGTGAATTGTATTCTTACTCCGTCATCACACGGAAAAGTTTCTCATATATACCATTCTCAGTTTCTCATATATAACCTTAATCTATTTAATCTGTATTGATTAATAAATCAACTGTAAATTTAGTGTATATAATACGTTTTTCAGCTCCTTTGACGAACTCAGCACATTTGATGATATCTCTCAAATATGTGAAGAATGGAGCTATTACCTAAAACTCCTAAGTGACGGATATGAAAAATTAGGGTCTAAGCCTTCAGAAACATATGTAGCAGATAGTATCATAAGTGTAAGTTATAAGATTATTTGTAATAGTATAAGGTTGACAAAGCAACCCAATTTTGGACATTAAATGAATACAGCTTATCATGAAAATTCTATATCTAGATTCTGTTGCTATTACATTGAAAATCAATCTCACATTGTAATCTGTAACACAAAAAAAACATGTTGAAATTGAGTTTTGATTGTGTATCAATTATCATATAAACATCAGCATAACACTGTTTTATAGCTTAAATATATTTTCTACATCTGTTATACTTATTGCTCAATTAAAGGTGGCGCCTAAAAAAGAAGACATATTCATCGCTTGTATACAGCATGGTAAAATTGATTTGAATTGTTCTGAAACTGTATCAGAAGTACTCACTAGTGAAGGATTATGTTTCAATATTAACTCACTAGCAGCTGATGATATATTAAAAGATAGGTAAGCATAAGTAAATAGAGGTAAGCATGTGCATTTAATATTTAAAAATTAAATTTATTTGTGAACCTTGGTGCATGTAACTCTTAGTTTCCAATGTCAATATAAAAACCGAAAAATTACGATAACAAAAACATTTTAAAATCGACACTTATAATCAATTTCTTCGTAATGACAGTGGAGATTGAGATCATTATTCTGTAATAGCAATTCTCACGGAAAATTGCTAACTTGGATTTGGATATAAGGCGTAACAGCATGGTCAACTACGATCAAGTCCTTCTCTCTTTAAGAAAAACCTGGAGCCAAATTGACGATAATGTATTTTCTTCTTCTATAAATACTTAGATACTTAAACTATAAAAAATATATTACAGTAACATATATTTTACTGCTACTAAACATGCTGAAAATTGGACAATGGAGAATGGATATAGCAATTATGGACGCGAAGTATATCCAGTTCCAGGAAAGGTAAGAGTATTTTAGTGCAATATCACAAATCTATAATCATCATCATTATCATGCTTTTATCCCAATTATTTGGGATTGCCGTAAAATACGCATTTCTTCTATCGTACATATGGTAAAAAAATTGGCAGTAGTTTAGGGCAGGCTGCTTTTCTGGTGGCATTCCTCCTTGGGAATGCAATTTTTGACTGGACGGCATCTGATCGAGTTGGCCCAAGTCGATATAAGGAATTTAGTAATCGTTTACAATACCCACAAGCAACGTATAATCATGGCCCGATGGATGGCACACGTCTTCCGTAAAGACAAAAAAATAAAGCGAGCTGAAAATTTATTGTCATACGACTCACACTCGACTAAATAGTAGGACGATTGGAGTAGATTACCAATCGACAAGTGTTGGAGTCCTACGTGTGACATTCACTTTTCACTCGTAAACAAGTTTTTATGAATAACCTAGCATATTAAATATTCATTGCATTGCATTTCAGTAATTTGGATCTGTATAAAAAAGTAAAAGTTGTCAGTATTCGTAGCTGCCGCCACACAAAATACCATGCAAAAATAATAGTTTAAAAAACTAAAAAAACATGCTTTTATATATAAACTAAACTAAAAAGTAGAAAATAACTTTTTTAATCATTCAAGTTAAGATAGAGTGAGCAATAAAAGAAATTATTTTAATGTAAAAAAGCGTGGGGTGCCTGATGTTAACATTCCATTGATAGAGTCATGTGGGTAAGTAAGCACTGTGGCTATGCTGCGAAATATTTTCAGAAAACACCCCACGCTTTTTTACATTAAAATAATTTCTTTTATTGCTCACTCTACCTTAACTTGAATGATTAAAAAAGTTATTTTCTACTTTTTAGTTTAGTTTATATATAAAAGCATGTTTTTTTAGTTTTTTAAACTATTATTTATTTTCTATTTTTTAGTTCCGCTAAACACAGAAGCGCGATTTTATATGTTTTAATACTGACTATTATAGATAACTGTAATTATTTTCCAAATCATTAAATATGTACAGCTGTATTAATCATGAAATCTCGATTTTTAAAATTCATTCAAATAATTTTACATTGTCGTCTTGTTACTTGATAATCGAAGCATTGCATCAAATGCTATGTAACAGAGAAGCTTTAGATGAAATGATTCGATTACGAAGACTATGACTAAGTGCTACATAAGCTTGTCCAGCAGCAAACAGTCGAGAGCCTAGATAAATGACTGCATGATCAACTATACAGCCTTGAATCTTGTGGACGCTCGATGCCCAACTCAGAATGTCAATGGCAACATTCGTCTCTCAGCAGTTCCATATTTGGCTATTTTCTATCCAACTTACCTACTACATAAAAATATAATAAGTGCAAATATTTATAAATTTAAATTCATATAAATGTTAATGTTTTGAAATTATATGAAAATATGATTTTGACTGTATTTAACAATCAATTAAAATTTGAAGTAGTCACAAATGGTACTAAGATGGCCGAAACCAGTACTTCTTTTAAATTAAACAATAACTCACAAATGAACAATTAAAAAACTAAGTTTTACATTATTCCTGCATTAGTAACTACATATGTTTTATAATAACATACCAAGCTTATATCTTAAATATTATAATAATATAAAAGTAAGTTATATAATACCATTTCAATTTTTAACTTCACAAATAAGCACTAAATCAGTTGAAAACTATGTTATATCATAAAATTCCAAGCTTTGATCTTAAATATTGAAATTTATCATTAAACAATCCTCTTGTAAGTATATCTGCAAATTGTCAATCACTACCAACCACCACTTTGAATAATCTGATTCACAGATATCAGATTGCTAGGTTGCTAGTTCGAGAACATGTAAAACATTATATTAAACAGGACCTTTTTGTCATGACCTATATAATATATAAGTGGCTAAGCTTACTTGTCCTGAGGACTCCACAGATAATTCCTGTCAATTTCTCCTATATTTCTTTGGCAACACACATACACAGATTTGAATGTGCACATAATTTGTTGAATTGACTGAGAGTATTATCTTCGTTTTAGCTTTAGCGTCTCGTTTCTTATCCCTCTTTCTGAGAAGTCTTCTATGCAATTCCAGAGTGCCTCATGTTGTAAGTAAGAATTGCTAACACCTGGCGTAGGTTGCATAATTTATATGGCCAGACAGGTTTTCGATAAATGCGAGAGTATTATTTAATGCCATTTTCAAATAGGTATCACAATTCAAATACTTAAATGCTTCGCAAAGACCTAACAAGAAATCTTTTACACGAACTACGTTTTGTTTTTAATGTTCACTTCAATGTCTTTGATCACTCATTTTACCATTAGATATTACACTGTCTTTATTTCTGAGCTTTTCTGGGTCCTTAACCTGATGAATTGAACGACGTAGCTCGAGCTTTATTAACTATTTAATATAAAACTAACAAGAAAAACATACAGTGGCTTGACAGATGACCTTGATGTCACGAAATAGAGAGACATTGTTTTACGGTAGCGCCCTCTAGGCGCGTAATTCGAAATTGGAAACTTAAATTCAACAATTTAATCCTGACTATCCCAAAAACTGATTAGGATAATGGTGTAATCTTATTAAATTATTGCATTGTCATCGGTCCTCAATAAGTCTACCAAATTTAAATGAAATCTGACCGTTCGAAGTGTGTCAAAATCAAGTCCAAAGGAGTCGGTTACAAACATACAGGTCAAGCTAATAAAAAGCATGTAATAAAAATAGACTCAAATATTCAAGATTTCACATTTGACGATTTTTCTTATGATAATAATATTTGACGTGCCTTTTTATTTTTGTGGTACGCAAGGGTCTGAAGATACCCTGTCTGTTTTGCCTGGGGTGACAAAAAGGCGGGTGCGATCCCATAAGTCACGTCATTCCCCCAATCGCCATTAGACTGGCCACTGCACCGATTCTTTGACCTCAGTGGTCAGCCCGGCGGATTGTCATTACAGGTATCGTCTCCGTCGACGGTCTGGCAACAACAACAGTGTTCCAGGGGCGTCACTTTAACGCGATATTTGAAGTACATACCTAAGATAGTACCTGCATAAGCAAATGGCATCACCACTACAAAAGAGCTAAATCCTTGACTAAAGCTTTTGCTATGTTACCTTCTGTTATATAAAAAGATCAAATGTATTATTTTGACTTAGAAGGACACTATCAAAATTATTATAATTCTAGCTGACCCACGCAACTTCATTTAATGTTAATCTATCTATACAGTTAATATTTTTGAAATTATCAACTACTGGCTCAACAATTGAATGTGGTCAATGTTTTATCAATATATTGAAGACCTCTCACAATTTTCAGTCTTATTCAATTAACTGTTATATTTTTGAATTTTATTAAATTATTGAATTTTGATTATGAAATTTTTCCTTTTTTGCCCTGATAATAACAAATACAAAAAAAAATATTATCCGATTTAGTGCAGTCGTTCAGAAAGTGTGGTAAAGTATTTATTAAACATCCAAAAACAAAACCAATATATATATATAGAAGCCTCTCTGATCTGGCAGCATCATTATGATACCTATCTTAGGTATGTACCTATCTTAGGTATCATAATGAGAAAGAGTCAGAAAGAAAATTATGTCTAATGATACTACAGTTTTTTAAACCATGTAGAGTAGATTTATGAAGACATTGGAATAAATTTTATACAAATGTAAATAATGTTACCTTCTAATATTATAGGAACTAGGAGCATCGCCAGATTTAGAAATAATATTTAAAGATATTTTATCAGATCGCGATCAAACATGTAACATAGTGAATTCTGGATTTAATAAAGTAAGTAATTGCATATTTTCATTTCATCGTCATTCCAGCCTATTACCATCCACTGCTGGACGTAGGCCTACCTCGTGTTACGCCACAGAGTGCGATCCTCAGCCGCTTGCATCCTACGACGCCCAGCAACTTTTACCAGGTCATCTGTTTACCTGGTTGGGGGGTGGGGCGTACTCGGTAATCATTTTCATTTAACATAGTAAAAAAATGATTACAAAGTACTGTGGCATACTCATGTTAGAGTTGTACTAAAAATTATTCCCCTTGGATATAGGCTGTAGAAACAGGCCTTAATTGCTATTTTGTGTAGTAAAGAGTCGATTATTATTAAATTAACTAACTGCTTACTGTCCTACTCGTTCATGAAATACCAAGAATGATTAAGTTTTTAATGTGTTATAACGTATATTTAGTTTTAATTGTATAGGTACAATTCATAATTCTCTTATGAATCTTTACTATTCACTAGTTATATCTCAACATTTTTTTATTCATAATTTGTTAGCTTATCGCATTCGTCATTATCAACAGTTAATAGTTTTTCAGTTTCTTTAACTTCGTATTAATCTGTACTGTTAATACTTGCAGGTGTATATTCATCACCCTGCAGATCTGCCACAATCATCTCTTCACTATTATGCTGTTCGAAATGGGGAAGTTTCATCAATGGCTCTTAGTTTCAACATAATTAACACATCAGAAACTTTAAAAAAATATACCCCGGAAATGTAAGACTTATAATATTTGTCATTTATTTTTAGCTAATAATAACGGTAAATAATGACTTCAGCAAATTTGCCATTATTAGGTTCAGCGAAATTGCATTTACATGTACACCTATATCAACAAATACTTTTTAAATTGTTTGCTATATACTAATACATATAATTAATTATTCGTTGCAGACGACAGTGCTATTTTGCAGATGATATTAGCTTAAAGTATTTTAAAAAATATACAGTAAGTAATTGTATGATGGAATGTCTGGCTAATATTACTTACGATAAATGTGAATGCGCTCCATTCTACATGCCACGTAAGTTGTTTTGTGTATTTTATATTTTTGACAGGTGACGGCATTCTCAACAGTGACAAATCGATTTTATAATGCCATTAGCCACTTGTATTACGTATATTAATTGTAGGACATTAGCTAACTCAATATTATCTACTTATTATATAGCTCAAAACCAACGAAGCGAGCCCACAGTACGAAAAAGGTAAGATTGAGGTATGCGAGTTGGAATGTTGGAACGATGACTGGAAGGGGAAGGGAGTTGGTGGATGTGTTAAAAAGGAGAAGAATAAATGTTGCATGCCTGCAAGAAACAAAATGGAAGGGAACTAAAGCTAGAGAAATTGGTGAAGGATACAAGTTTTGCTACAGTGGCAGTTATGGAAAAAGAAATGGTGTAGGTGTATTAGATAGAAATTTGAAAGAATATGTGACGAACGTAACAACGAGAAATGATAGATTAATAGATGTGAAAATAGTATAGGAGAACATGATTCTGAATGTTATAAGCTCGTATGCACCCCAAGCCGGATGTAAGGATAAAGAGAATGAAAAGTTTTGAGAGGATTTTGATGCAGTTATGATAGTTATTCCAGATAGTGAAGAGATATGTATAGAAAGTGATTTTAATGGACATGTAGGCGCTGCAAATGATAATTATGAAAGAGTGCATGGCGGTTAGGGGTACGATACGTAATGCTGGTAGTGAGGCGTTGCTCCAAGTAGCTTCATCACTTGACCTGGCCCTTGCTAATACATGATTCCAGAAAAGTGATGAACACCTAATTATTTTATACATGTGGCAACTACTCCACACAGCTTGACTACTTTCTTATTAAGATAAGTAAGTTGGGATGTGTGAGGAACTGTAAGGTGGTGCCGGGTGAAGCACTTGTATCGTAGCACACTATTAGGGTTAGATATTAATATAAAAATCCGCTTACTTACGACCAAAAACCGGCCCCCTCCTAGGATAAAATGGGGCATGTTTGAGAAGAAAGAGTATGCAAGTAGATTTATACAAGGTGTGATAGATCAAATGAGTGGAATGTATGATATAAATAGTAAATCTGTGAATGTATGTAGGATTGAAATGGCTAGCTGTATTAGAAATACATAATGCCAGAGCAATATTAGGAAAAACGAAAGGGAAAGGTGTGGTTGTTAGGGATATGTGGTGGTGAAAGCAGGATGTGCAACGGGTATTAAACGCAAAGAAAGAAGAGTAAAAAATATATTTAAAAAGTGGCAGAAAGAGGATTATGAAAGTATGAAGAAAGTGAAAAAAGAGTAAATACAAGGAATTCAAGAAAAAGACTAAAAAGGCGTTAGCTACGGCGAGGGCTCAGGCTCAAGAGAGGATGTATAACTCCTTAAATGGGCCTCAAAGGCAAAAAGTACTGTATAACATTACAAAAGCAGGGCAAGAACGAGCGAGAGATATTAGGCATGTAAAGTGTATAAAAGATGAAACAAGCAAGGTTCTGATGAAAGATGAGAAAATAAAAGAGTGTTGGAAGGTGTATTTTCAAAGACTAATGAATAAAGATAATGCATGGAGTGGAAGATTTAAAAGATAAATCAGAGAACGCCGGCCTAGTGAATGAAAGTACATTAGATGAAGTAATAAATTAAAATAATTTAAAAAATCAAAAAACCTGACTGCTTAAAAAGCGAACCAAATTACGCACGCAATAAAAAAAACTAAAAAGAAAAAAAAACAAGCACTTAGATGTCCGGTGTTCTATAATTCTATAATATATTATTAAATTAATACTATTGAAAAAAATAAAATATATTCTAATAATGAAACATAATAACTGAACAGTCGGGATCCATTATTCGACAACAAATCTAATTTTTCAATGTATTAATCATCATTCGACAGCAAATCTAATTTTTCAATGGATCCTGACTGTTCAGTTGTTATGTTTCATTATTAGAATATATTTTATTTTTCAATAGTATTCATTTAATAATATATTATAGAATTATAGACCACCGGACATCTAAGTGCTTGTTTTTTTTTTTTTTAGTTTTTTTATTGTGTGCGTAATTTGGTTCGCTTTTTAAGCAGTCGGGTTTTTGATTTTTTAAATTATTTTAATTTATTTTATGCTTTTTAGTTATGAGTATCTAGCTAGGCTATAGTTATTTTATTTATCAATAAGTAGATACCTACCTATATATAGTTTTTCGGCTTAAGTTGAGTACTAAATCGTTTGAAGTTGGAGATGGGCGACTGTGTCAGACATACTAGATACTTTAGGTAGTCCAATATACCTACTAGATACTTTAGTATATGTCCATCCACATTCACATGCACAGTCATACGAAGTGTTCGTCTTTTTTCATCATAAATTTCTACAGTCTAAAGACCTATATATGTGAGAATGGTTGTTACGCAACTTTAAATCAATATAGATCCTAAACGGTCAGTCGAATCGAAAAATGTTGAAGGAAAACTAATAATGATTTTTAAATACCTATTCAACGATACCCCATTCGAAATAGTTTGTTGACTTTCATTTTTTTCATTTTCACAAAATGGCGTCCAGTGGGCGCCATATTGAATTTTCACTAATGGCATTTCTTTAGTGACACTCGCCGGACTAAGAGGAATCGATTGAGGTATGAATAATTAAAATCGGCCCAGGTGTTTGGTCTGTATAGTGCTTCAAAGGAACATACAAACATACATACATACATAGACTGTTAAACACAATACCACTACTGTGCGTCGCTCAGTCGGGTAAAAAAGGTAGTGATTAGTATAAAAAATGAGAAATCTATGGGGCCGGATAGTATACCAGTGTGGAAGATTTTAAGAGACCGTGGTTATGAGTGGCTGACTTTGCTGTTCAATAAAAGTGCTGCTGGAAGAACAAATCCACGATGAGTGGTGCAATAACGCGTTAATGCTCATTTTTAAAAATAAAGGGGATGTTCAAGGCTGTAGCAATTATCGGGGAATAAAGCTCATGCCACATAGTATGAAGGTGTGGCAAAAAGTTATTGAGAAGAGATTGCAAGAGGAAAGTGAGGTCACCCAAAACCAGTTCGGTTTTATGCCATTTCGTGGGACGACGGATGCCATATTTGCACTGCGTCAAATGTGTGAAAAATTTGGTGGTGCACATAAAAACTTGCATATGCGTTGACCTCGAGAAAGCATACGAAAGAATACCGAGAACAGTTTTGTAGTGGGCACTAAAGGAGAAAAGTGTGTCTAAGAAGTATATAAGGTTAGTCTGTGCTATGTACCGGCGATGTACCTAGGTCGTACATGAGATCAGCTGTTGGAAACTCCGATGAGTTTAGTGTTGGTGTGGGCCTGCATCAAGGGTCGTCCTTACTCTTCCTGTTGATTATGGATGCCTTAACATCGGAGATACAGAAAGAGATACCCTGGTGCATGCTTTTCGCTGACAACATTGTTCTTATCGGAGAAGATGGGCTTGAGGTCCAGAGCATGCTGGAAAAATGGCGCTGTGGATTAAAGAACGCTGGCTTGAGAATCAGCAGAACAAAAATAGAGTGCATGTTTTGCGATTTTGGCGGTCTCTCCAATTTTACACCCATATCTCTATATGGACTACCTATACGAGTATGCTCCAACTTTCGATACCTCGGTTCGCTTATCCGAAGCAATGACGACCTGGACCATGTGGTGAAGCACAGAATTGACGCGGGATGGATGAAATGGCGGCAGGTCACTGGTACCATATGTGACTCTCAAGTAGCCTTAAAATTTAAGAGTAAAATATAGAAAAATCTTAATAAAGATTGCCATATTGTATGGATCGGCATGTTGGGCTACAAAAGCGATGGATAAGAGACGCCGCATGAAGCAGAGATGCGAATGTTAAGATGGATGTGTTGCCTGACGAAAATGGATAAGATAAGAAATAAGCATATAAAAGAAAGTTGAAAAGTGAACACCTGACTTGGTATGAACATGTGATGAGACGGGACGAAATTAATGTTGTGAGACAAGTTTTAAGTATGAATGTTGAAGGCTTTAGGGGTAAGGGAAGATCGAAGAAAAGATGGATTGATTGAAGAAGTAAGAAAATGATGGATTGCGTGAAGCATGATATGAATAGAAGGAGAGTGAATGCAGACATGACATCGGATAGGATTGAGTGGAAGAAAAGGATATATTGCTTCGACTCCAAGTAATTGGAATAAGATCAGGGTAATGATGATGACATATAGCTCAAAACTGTATTTTTTCTAGATTTGCCGTTATTTTATACTACTCAAAAAATTAAATATAGACACGTGACTCAGTTTAAGACATTATCCAATTTATATTTTAATAAAATTATCGATATTGATACCATAATAATCTGATGGTTATATATAACTAAAAATATTTTTACGGTTTTATCATGTTTTAATTTGGTTTTCATTATCCTCTCGCTTCGAATAATTATCAACTTTCATGGTCATGCGAGAGATTCACATCTAATACCAATTCAATATGTCTAAAATGCTTTATAGTTGTAGATTTTGTGCACACTAAAATCTAAGTATATAAATTATGATTTCAGGTGATGATAAAACAAGAATTTGTGAGTATTTCGACATCCAACGTGTCTATGAAGTACGAGGTGATGATCTAACAGAAACTATTATTTTTATTCTACCTTATTTGAGTAGATATATATCTATATATATATAGCATATATATTAAAGTGTAATTTATTTTTTCTAAGCACATCACATTCGCGCGAGGGCGCTTGTTATCGTCAGACGCGTAGTAGATTTTTATTCTTCTTTGTGCAATAAATAGTTATATCCAATAAGCGCCGCACAGACGTGTGTTTGTTTATGATGTGATTAGTTTGCTATCTATTAATGAACATTAATTCTGTCTATGCCTAAGCTGAGATAGGCATGGAGAATATCACTATTAGATTTACCAACTATAGTGAAAGTGAGATGACAGGTAGTATGGAGAATATTAGTCAGACGAGTATTACGGAAAATAGGATTAATATATAATCAGAAAGACGGAGATCCCATTTATAAGCTACGTGCACTAAATAAGGAGGTAGTTATTCAATGGATACCCTAAGAGAGGGGTACATAGGTATCAATGGTAATGAGAAGGCTGACCGAGCAGCTAAAATAGTAAAACGTGATGGTATTTGACATGATGGTCTACCACGCCATAGTGAAATATTGAATTTAGCTAAAGTAAAATGTAGGCAGTTGTGGAATGAGTACTTTGATAAACGCTCCTTTATAAAAAGAATTTGGTACTGAACTATTCAGAATCAAACCAGGAACCCGTGGTTCGATAATCACCAACTGAGTAGGAAACGTATAGTAACGATTATGAGGCTACGTTCCGGACATATTCTAACATAAAAATTTAAATTTTAATGGGATTTATAATTCATTCAACTGCCCAATTTGCAACATAATAGAAGACGTGTACGATGTGCTCATGGAATGTGTTCGTAACGAGGTTGTGAGACAGAAAATAAAATCTCAAAAGTGACCAAAATGTGGTTATCTACAAGAGTATCCTTGCATACTCACTTTCTGAAGAATCTAGTACATTTGTGGAACTATACATTAGAGTAAGCTAAAAATGTTAAGTAATTTAGATATTATATATTCAAATAAGTGAAAATGTATAGATATTTATTTTACTTCTAAGCATACGGGGGGGATATAGTCACTGAGTGACAAATTCCTTTTCAAAAATAAATAAAAAGAAGTTAGTAAGATAAAAAAAAATAATACACGAATATCATTTACAAAAGCTTTTTTCGGAAGTTACATAGAGTGCATCTATCCTTGAATAGACAACAGTTGTAAGATTCAATCTTTCAAATCTAGGTTGTGTTTTCGGTAATGGAACATAGAAATAAAAGAGTGATCCGCTCTATAAAAAATAGTATATTAAAATAAGCAAATAATTACAATAAAAAGTATGCGTATGCGGTTTGGAGGTTGATGGGCGAGTGTTCGCGAGTGCGGTGGAGGTGCATAACAGCTGAGCGCCCTCCCCGCACTCTTTACTGATCCCGTGGTCACCTTCGACGTCACAATGGCGGCGACAGGTTGTTTCGATTCATGTAAAAAAACATGAATCACCATTTTTCATTATTACTACCACTATCTTACACTATTTACTAATACCGATACTAATAGCTCTACTAATATAGTTTGATATTTTTTTGGTAAAATTAAGATTATTTTGATACTCAGCATGAGATGGTGGTTTCTCACATAACGTTTGACACATTTTTAGAGCATTTCTGCCCCTTTAATGACGAACTTTAAACATAATATATATTTAGAAAACACAGTTCAAGAATTATATTCAAAAACGCCATCTAGTAGTAGTGCTTACTTAAATTTTGTGGTAATACTTAATGAAAATAATATTTAAAAATAATCCATTAGTAATTTGTTCCTGAATCCTAATAAACGTTATGATTTTCACTTAAAACGTACATATTAATTGTAAAACGAGCAAATGGCTAGTAAAAGAAAAAAGCATATTCTATTATAGAAAGCATTTGGACAGATTCAATATAATTTTGTCACATTTAATTGAATGACGCGATAAAAGTTTATATTTAAAAGAATGAAACCACATTTACAGAATTAGTTATAGAAATGGAAGCATGTCAATGTCTACCTCCGTGCTATACTATCGACTACGAAGCTGAAATACTTAAAACTCCATTCAATCTTAAACGTTTGGTCGAACAGTATAAGGTCAATAATAACTCCAGGTAAGCTAATGACATAATATTAATTACATTAACTATTGAACATCAAAGAAAAAATATATAAAATAATCACATTGTGTACTATTATGTTTACATTACGTGTAATATGAAACCTAAATTGCCTCTGACATAGTATAAAATTATTGAATTTATAAAACTAATCAGTTGGTTCTTATCTTTGAACACCCTAATCGCAGTTCCTACGACCTACATGTGGATAAAAAAATTAAAAGTGTACAGAAGTGAAAGTTCTTTGGTAAACTAAATTTTAATCTCTCTCTCTCTCTCTCTCCCCTCGCTCTCTCTCTCTCTCCCCTCGCTCTCTCTCTCTCTCCCCTCGCTCTCTCTCTCTCTCCCCTCGCTCTCTCTCTCTCTCTCTCTCTATTTCACTTTCTCGATCTTTCTTACTCGTTTGCACCCTACTCTCGTTCCACGGCTATGTGCTTCATGCTACATTCGCCCTTTCTCACACTTTCTCAATCGGTCTCAATAGCTCTCTTCTTGGAGAAAAACGTGCTACATTTTCATTTTGCGTTTCATCTGTAAAAATTTTATCCTCATGCGCGCAAAAAAGTTTCACTTCAAAAAGTCTTATTATCTTTAGATGGGCTGTTTATGGAGATACAATCAGAACCTTGTGTATACATCCTCATATAGATAAAACTGCAACAAATAATAGCGAAACAAGGTTCATAAAGATTAGCAAATCAAGAGAAAATTGGTAACTATTAGACATTGCACATAAAAGGTTCTGCGTAATAGCCGTTATCATAGCAAACGGTTGAGATAAAAAAGCAATGATTAATGTATTGTGCGTGCTATTATTGTTATTATAATATAAAAAATAGTGATAATTTCATTCTTCGGGGTGGTTGTTCTAACAATAGAATAACATTTTTTATTTTTTTTCGGCGGTTATGGTGTGATTAACCTGCTAATCCGTTCGGGGCGACAGGAGAAGGGGCGCGCAACCCCATAGACCCGGCCAGCAACATGCCTATCGACGCCGTGCGAGTGGGCTACCAGAACTCAGTCTTTGTCTTCGGTGGCCCACCCGGCGGTCTAGTCTCGCGGATATCCTCTCGAGTCGACGCCTCGGCAGCTTTCGCTGTTCAGGCGTCGTTCCCGCGCGGTGGCTTCACTCCGAGTTACCAAACTAATCCTCGGCCCGCTCACCAGATGCTTTGGGTAGGACGGCATCAGGCGCAGGTACTCGCACCTGCACCGCCCAAGGCGCCGGCGGCGGCCCAAGTCTCCGTACAGGATGTCCTCCTAAACTCGTGCCATCGCCTCATGCCGTGAAATAACTGTCTCGTAGAAGATGGAGACCAGGTCCCAGTTCTTGTCGCTGTTGACCATCCCTTTCACGACGTCCCGCAGTGAGAGGTCGGCACCGATGGCAGCAACGAGGTCACGGCGCTGCTTAGCCCAAGTTGTACAAACCTCGAGTATGCTCCGCTGTGACCTCGACACTGCCGCACTGTTGGCAGGACGGAGTAGTCTCCCTCCTTGCGACGGTGTAAATACAGGTATTTGCCAAAGCATCCATGCCCTGATAAGATCTGCACCAGCTGGAAAGAGAGGGCTTCGTAGCGCTGCTCCATCCATTCAATCAGTACGGGCCGGAGGGCTTCAACGGTATGAACACCGAATTGAGACCTCTCCAACCGCATTACTCAACAGGCAATGACGTCCCAGCGGGCGTCCTTATGCCAGGCGGCTAGTTCGCTAGGCAATACAACGCCGCCTTCATCGCATTTTGCAGCCACCCGCCGATAAAGATCAGCGAGCATCTCTGCCTTCAAGTCCCAGGGCGGCCTTTCAGCCAACACATACATCGCTTCGGCCGCCACCATGCGGTAATGAGCGCGTATGGCTTTGACCGCCATGACTCTCTGAGGACGCCACAGAAGAGCCCTGAGTCGGACGGTCAGAGACCTCGCCCACTCGCGTGCGCCGTAAAGTGTCATTGAGCGGATCACCCTTGCGCATAGCCGTCGATATTCCACACTGGGTCCGCCCAGGTTCGGGATAAGCCGTGAGAGAGCGGACATCGCATCGACGAGCTGGGGAGCAAGTCTGCTGCAATGCTCCCGAAATCACCTTTAATGTTATTCTAAACAATAAAGTAACATTAATATTATTCTAAACAATAGAACAACATTAAAGAAATTTATAATTCTCGCAAGTCAACTAAGCTCAAATCGATTTATATCTACTTATTAATATGATTCTTCATCTTTCTATAATTTATTCTTATAATTCTAAATATAAAACAAATCTGTTTTTATTAAATTTATTAGGATGGAGTTTGATTTAGTTAAGAAAATAATTTGAAATAAAACTATTTTTACGGCTTTTATCATGTTTACAATTTAATTTGCGGACGTTTCAAAAACGTTTTATCGTTCGTGGTCATGGAGGACCATTCTATCGTATACAAACGTGATAAAATCCGCAAAAATAGTATACTTAAAAATGTTTTACTCTCGCGTAAATAACAATGATAAGACCATAATTCTTTATAGTTAACTAATTAAAATTATCTTTGTAGCGTTAAATATTCAAAGCTGGAAGTATACTATAAGGCATCACGCTTTGCATCCATGCACCGTTCTGAATTGTTCGGTATTACCGACTTTTTTGCTAACATTGGTGGACTACTGGGCCTTTTCCTGGGATTCTCATTTTTGAGCATCGTTGAGCTGTTTTACTATTTAACTCTAAGGTAATATGAGCTTAATAATTTTATTACAATAAAAATATTATATTTTCGTGTAATTCTGTTAAACGACAATTCATCATTTCTACAGCGATTAAGGAATTCAAGTAGTCATCTCTGCAAAAGAACGAGCGAAACCTATGTCAATAAAAATATTTGACTATAACATTAACTAGGTCAAATATTCTCGAATTATGGAGGAGGCCTGTAGTCAATATTGATCAATGATAGTTAGAACTAACCGAACACTACATATATATATCTCATATTTTTAAATAAATATTTTGCAAGATTTTATTTAACGTGCATTGTATGGACGGGACCAAAATCTTGCGACAGAAATTTAAAGTCAACCGATTGAGAATGAAATTTGGCATAATAGTTTGGATAACAATGCATAGTAAGTTACGTCTGTCTAAATCAAATATGGCGGACGGTCCAAGATTTTGGACTAGCTAGTACTCTTGACTTCTTACCTAAACTACAGAATTCAGAGGATCGATGTTAATGGTGCACGATCATCTGGTTCTGTTATCAAAATGAGTGTTAAACAAAGGTCCATTCTGGGGCCATTTCTGTTTCTTGTATACATGAATAACTTACGCTACTATTTAGGAGACAGTCAAAACATTGTGTTGTTCGCAGATAAGATATCTTTGTTATTTAAAATCAAAAGATAAAAGCTTAATTATGACAATGTGAACAACGCACTGTCAAACGTTATTCATTGGTTCAGTACAAACAATCTAGTTCTTAATGAGAAGAAAACAAAATATATTAAGTTTACCACACCTAATGTCAGACAAGTGGGAACCAATGTTCAAATGAATGGTGTGGCTCTAGACCTTGTGAAATCAACTGTTTTTTTAGGTATCACTATAGATGCTAGACTCCAATGGGGCCTTCATATTGATAAATTGTCAAACAGACTAAAGTCAGCGGCTTATGCGGTCAAAAAAATTCAAATATTGACTGATATTGGAACAGCTAGAATAGTTTATTTCACTTATTTTCATAGTCTTATGTCTTACGGCATATTACTGTAGAGATGCTCTGTGGATCTGAGTAGTATCTTTGTTCTCCAAAAAAGGGCTGTCCGCGCAATTTATAATCTAGGATCAAGAGTTTCACTTCGAGAGATATTTACAGAAGTGAATATTCTGACTGTTGTTTCACAATATATGTATATACGAGAATGTATTGTATGTGTAAAAAGAAATATCAGTAATTTTGAAAGATATTTTGATATTCATTGTGTGAATACTCGGAATAAGGACAAATTAGTTGTACACACTACTCGCCTTGAAAGAATTAATAGGTCAATCATGAGGCAATGTATACATACGTTTTTATAATAAATTACCAAAAGATATCCGAGACATGCCTGTGCATAAGTTTAAAAGGCTGTCAAAAACAGACTCTATAAAAGAGGTTATTATAAAATCGTAGATTATCTAAGCGATACTACAGACTGGCTATGAGCAGCTCCTCATTCAGCAATTACTTTGTCTTTGTAAACTGTTCTTTTTTTTTATATAATATTTTTACATACCTATTTGTAAAGCGTAGCGTGTTTTCCCCAACGAATTTTGACTTCGGTTAGCGTTTATAGCTCATGTCACGTCATGCTTACTGAAAGGTCTTCTTGCGGTCCCTTCCCTCCAAAGTGGTTGAGGGGAGTGATGGCTACTCTAATAGTTAACTCGTGATCAGGTGCCATCTGTGGGATCTGGTCCAGCCGTGGTTATTTTATATTCTATTTGAACTATTGGGTTCGAAGGACATCACACTGGAGCTAATTCTTATTTAACATGTACCATTTTTTTATAAAAAAAATTGAAAAGAAATAACAATAATAGACTAACTCGCTGAGTTTCTCGCCAGATCTTCTCAGTAGTTGTCTAGTTCCGATGCGGTGGTAGTTTATTGTATTAATTTAATATCTTAAAACTGACAATATGTATGTGCCCACGCAGGGTCTATGCATAATAAATGAATTTGAATTTGAATCTTGCAACATAGCTATCAAAAGAAAGCTAGCAAAGAAGAATATGAACACTGAAATGCATTTACTCAATTATATATGGCAGACCACCCAAAATGGCAGACTATTTATTTTTTATATACTGTTAGACCATAGGTGTTAACTGAAAGGGCTTGCTGAGAAGAATACGAAATAAAATTAAGTTACTCTAAATGCTATCCTAAAGACTGCGGAGTACTTATTTTTCAGGCACTCTTAACAATATTGTTATCAAAAGGGCTTACCGAAAAGAATAGGAAAGAAAATGATGTCACACTAAAAAGTAATAAGGCGGACTTCTACAGCTAATTTTTAGAACATTCCTACAATATTGTATATATATCTATATAGATATCAGATGAAGGAGCTTAATGATAAAAATGATCATCATCATCATCCAAGTTCATACACGTCCTACTACTTGGGTCGTGCCTCCTCTACAATAAGAAGAAAATAGGCTACTTATACTAACGCCACGCGTCGGTCGTACGAGTTGGTACAGGATTTCCTTTGAGATTTCCTTCTTTAGCTTGTTATGTGCGTATTATAAGCTTTAGTCATGTTTTACAACGCTCACGGCCGAAAACAGGTGTGACGAGTTGTATTATCACTCCGAAAATATACGGATGACTTTTTATTTAAACGTATTTAACCTTCATTATACTTTTATTTTTTGTACATAATCGAAAAAATAAACATTTCTGTTCACATTTTGAATAAGTAATATTTAAGATATAATCTAAGGTTTATGCTAATTTCGTTTTATATTTTCAGATTATTCTGCGCTCTAAGAAAAGATCTTAGCCAAGAAAAAATGTAGTGAAATGCATACAGCAGATATTTTTAAGGCACTTAAAAATATTATGCGTAGGTATTAAGTGAAATTTTTTTTAGCCATGCTATGCACTTTATGTGAATAAACTGAGTCATCACGCTCGGCTAATATAATATATTATAATTCTAAATTTAAAATAAACGCGTTTTTATGTATTTTACCGAGTTTGCTTTTGATTTTTATTTTTCCGACGTTTCAAAAACTTTTCAGCCTTCATGGTCACGGGAGGACTCATCCTTCCGCATTTGTGTGCGTAAATTCTGTAAAACTACTCGTAGTTTCATTTCTTATATTATATAATATATATTGGAGAATTAACGATATGAATCAAAATCTATGTGAATGTTCAGCAGTGCTCAATAATTGGAAGAATGGCCAAAATCAATGACAGTCGCTAACCAACACACCAAGCAAAGTGATACGTCATTATCTAACTCTAAAAGGCCTATTTACAATAACGGATTTCAATTTATTTAAGTTTGGATAGCTGAATATATGAAATAATTAGACTGTTGGACACAAAATTGTTTTCGTATAGAATGAAACACTCCGTCTAGTGACCGTGTAAGTATACAATTCAACACCCCCTATCTTGCCCATGGGCATATAAAATGCATATAACATTTATGTATGGTAAAACATAGAGACGAAAGGGTAATGAAAGAGCTTGGTCTACTACCCCATTAAACTAAAGTCAACACAAGCGTGGAGTCAATTACCATCAACCTAGACATAGACTTCCAAATTAAACAAATCATTAAATAAAACGTCACAGACATTATTATCATCATCACAACATCACAGAGGACAGAAACATCTACAAATAGAAGGGTTTCACCAACAACAAGACCACCAGCGCCAAGAAGAAACCCTAAAAGACATGTTGTCGCTCAACATCTATGACACATTAATTGCGCTCTTCAAGCTTTATCCAATTGTAATAAAGCCACTTCAAGAACATTAATTTTATAAACAAACCACCATAACAATTAAATTAAATATAAAAAGAGCACGGACCAAAAGTCTGTGGAATAACATACTCATAATAAAAAAAAAAAAAAAAAAAAAACATTTATGTATGAGAAGGAATACTTGAAACAAAACTCTATACTAACACGTTTGCCCAGCGTGGTATAGCAGTTCATTTTCCCTCCCATTATGAAGGAGGCTCAAGCTCAACAGTAGGACATACTCGTATATGAGTTGAGATGATGACGATCATACAACAAAGTATTTTTTTGCTGACCCTACCAGCTACCAACACAAATGTATTCAATTGAAGTCTCACGCAACCGGTCGGCAACTGTCTCAATGATATACTTTTGACAGCACAGATACAGGGCGTGATAACAATGACAGCAGCAATCCACTCACAATGCAACATGATAAAAACTAATGTATTGTCGCTTAATGAAAGTAGCTGATGTAGATGTGTGTAGATAGTGTTAGATGCGGTTGGTGGTAGCAAACGGAGCCTTTGTTCGTTTTAATTAATAATATCTGGATGACCGAAATTAGTTTAGTGTATTTTTTTAATTTTGGTGAATTGCGTTTTGTTTTGAAACATATTCAGGTATCAAAGGGTCAAGGGTTCGGTACCAATGGCCAACTCAATGGTGATGAGCCTACCAAAAAAATACTAATGAAATAAAAATATTTTTATATCCTATTGTCATAATAGGTAATGTTGTGTGGTAGTGGCTATTAATACTACCTTTATTTTACTCGTGGATGTCGTAGAAGACCACTAAGAGCTTTATTTACATCGACCTGGACAGACTGCACCTCATGGTGTTTGGTCAACAATTACATTCCTAAGTAGGCTTGATGTCAGACAGGCGTTCGGTAATAAAACTATTGCAAACAACTTTTGCAATATGTACTCGTGTAGGAGTAGAGAGTATACAGTATGTATATTGCGTCGACCCTAAATAATTGGGATACGAGCAGGAGAACGATGTTGATGATGATATAGTTAAGATATTAATTGGTTATTTAGATAAAGTAAATAAATAAAAAGATATTGATGAAAATGCTCACCGGGAGTGCTAGTAGAACTGAAATTTTGAACACTAACGTTGTGCATTTTTGAATATTTTGGAATGATTAAGGCATAATTTCACAGGAATTACCACCTGTAAATAACTTGCAAAAAATGCTAACGTATGTGGAGTGAAGCCTACATTAGCCATCTTCAACAGAAATGTATCATTATCTATCATGTCAAAAGCCTTCCTAAAATCAAAATAGGAAACATCCACTTATGCGCCACCATCCACAGCACGTATCAAATGTGTCATCAAATCTACCAAGTTACTCGTTATCCCATAACCCGGACGAAAACTATGCCGTGAGTTGGACAAATGAACTTTTACTTGATGATACATACAGCTGTAAATTGTCATTTCCAAAACTTTAGCGGGAGTGCTTAAGATTGCTACAGGTCTGAAATCACTCGGTGTAGAACTTTCGCCACCCTTCGGTACAGGTACAACACGAGTGAGCTTCCAGCGTTCGGGAAATATTGTTGCCCGGATACAGATGTTAAATATATGTAGTGATGGCTGAACTGAAACTGTGCGACAATCCCTAAAAATAAAAGATGGTATGCCATCTGGGCCGACTGAACGCTTAGGCGGTAATCGATTACACAGGCCAACATGGTTTTGTTGTTGGAAAGAGGAGGGTCATTTCCGAAGTAATTCTATGTTTTCTATACATAACCTCAAAAGTAGCCAAAAACGATATTTTGTGGCTACATAACCTTAAATATCTCAAAATCCTGACGTGATGGGCCAATTCTAATCCTGGATTCGGATTCTACACAAAAAAATACTTCGGAAATGACCATTCACTTTTCAACAACTGACATGACCTCACTATTTGCAGGCCTGTGTTAAGAGCTTGTTATATCATCAGTGTGTAAAAGTGTCAGATGGGCCCATGTACCTGGTACCACAGCCGCGCTAACTGCCGCTACATTCAACTCCGAAGCTTTCGCACTGTAAATAGAATAAAAGAAATTGGCAAACTCGTTCGCACATTCATCTTCAGATAAAGCGCGACCGTCTATTATTAATTGTTTTTTGCTAGAAAAGGTTTTCTTAGATTGTATATAATTCCAAAACGCACGTGGATCAGTTGTTAAATGGGTTTGCGCTTTTGCCTGATATTGGGTTAGTGCTCGAGTAATACCAACTTTTACTTTTGCTCTACGTAGCCTAAACACTGCATAGTCATATGGTAATTTTCTAGATTTAAGTTTTTTATATATTATATACTTAAGTTTTATATCATTAATAATTTCAGGTATAGATAGGATAATTATATCTAGAAGATATTGATTATTTGATTTTGTAATTTTTTGAGGAACACATGAATCGAATATTCTAAAAATATTATCATAAAATAAGTTTAAAGTTTCGTTTGGATCGTCTAAACAGTATATTTCATTCCAATCAATTTTAGTCAACAAACCATATAAAGTTCTAAAAGTTGTTTTATTAAATTTCTACTCTTTATGTTTAATTAAATTTCTTGTAGATTGTATATGTGGTGAAACCGAAGGTCGAAGGCGAGGAGCTATTACACCAGACTCTAGAAGTATTTTGAGTAGTAGTATGCATCTATAGGTTCTATGCCTTCATCAGCCAAACTCACACAAGCCCACTCAATACGATGTGCAATTGCCTACCTTTACCATTTGGTATTTTATTTAGCTGAATGAATTTACAAAAAGGCAATACAATATTCAAAATAGTTAGTAACGTTATTATTACATTAAAATAAATTAAAATCTCCTAATCTAAATAAATTATCTTAAGTAAACATAGTGATTGACAACCTCGAGAATCGCATTCCCAACCAGGACCGATACAGATATGATATAGACATTAGACATGGTTTTTATCTTGTCAATGTTCATTTGCAGCCCTAGTAGTTGGGCGACCTTGCTGAGGTCATTGGGTATGGTGCTAAAATTCTCCAGGGATTCTGCCATGACTACGATATCATCTGCGAATCGAAGCATCTGCGAATGAGTGATGTATTCGCCATTGATGTTGATGCCGAGTCCGGTACAGTCTAAGAGCTTGAAAACATCTTCCAGCGCAGTGGTGAACAGTTTCGGCGAGATAACGTCTCCCTGTCAACCTTGCTGCTGCCTGCCTTTCCTTCCTTTCTGCAACTGGATCGATTTCATACTCTTATCCCGAATGCGGACCGACATAGTAGCGTTTTTATACAAACACTTCAGCACTTCGATATATCGGTAGTAAATTTACCATCGCTGAAGGGACTGCAGCACTGCCCAAGTTTCAACAGAATCAAAGCCTTTCTTATAGTCCACAAACGTTAGACACAGAGGCCGATTATAGTCTTTGGTCTTCTGTACAATCTTATATAGCGTGTGGATGTTGTCTATGGTACTATAGCCTTTTCAGAAACCGGCTCGTTCGGACGGCTGGAAGTCGTTTAGCTTGCGTCGCGTCGTTTAGCTAGTCAGTTCATAATGACTCTTAAAAACAATTTGGCGTTGGTTTTTACACGTGGCTCAGTAGTGAAATGAGTCTGTAAATATTTATGAGCGTCTTTTCGCTCTTCTTGAAAAACAACACAACCACAATCCTGGTCCACGACACTGGAACGTCGCCCCCGAGAATGACAGAATTAAACAGCTTCTGTAGGAATTTTATAACCGAATTGCCGCCTGCCGTCAGAAGCTTTGTGGTAATTCCATTATCTCTCAGTACATTTCCATTCTTTAATTGTTTTACAGCCATTCTAATCTCGTACAAGCTGATGTCCGGGATTTCTTCGGTATAGTGCCGAGTTAGCTTGGATCTGGTGCCTTGGACCAAGCCGACAACAGAATACAGGGATGATTGACAGGAATAATTAATTATATGTCTGAGAACATTATTAAAAATAAATTTTCTATAAATTAATACTAGCTGTATCTAAATACCATTACGTTATTTTATGATGCAAGTAATCCATTATTTTCAAATAACTCAAGTTCAAGATTGATTCTAATAAAATGTAAAGAAACTAAATGACTGAGAATTTGTGAAAAACATCTAGGCTATCTTTGATGTCCGACGGCGAAATCTGTCGGGGCGTCGACGAGAGGAACCCGCGAGGGTAAACCGCCGGGCGGGCCACCGAAGTCAAAAATCAGGTACCGGTGACCCGCTCGCACGGCGATGAGAGGATTTTACGGTGGGTCTATGGGGTCATGCGCCGCCTTCTCCGTCACTCCGGACCGATTAGGCGGGGCGAGATGCATCCATAGCCCACCAATAAAAAGAAAAACAAAAAAAAGGCTATCTTTGATGTACATATAGGCTTTTAAACCCAATAAATATTCATAAAATTCCAGGAATTTTTTATGAACTAACATCGCACATTAACCTTGTAAATTACGATAATTATACGTAGAATTATTTATTTAAATATGATTATTATGTTGTAATAAAAAAAAATTGTACCCTGATGAATTATGATAATAATGTTAAGTATATCTGCAGCACCATAAGGGCGTGCAAATGAAAGTGATGTCATAGTACTAATATTTTAAATACTAATATCTCTTAGGTGATAATACTTCATGTATTACATCATTAATTAATTAAATATATCGAAAGGCATGATTCAGTTATCAGAGTACAATTTCACAGGAGAGACATTACCATCAAAAGTTAATATTATGGAGTAAGTACAAAATCTGCATATATTTATTATAAGTTTTAGTATTACTCTAAAAATACTTTCTTTGGAGAAGAACAATTGATAAGGTATACCTATATCATCATCATCATCATCATCATGATGATGATGATATAGATTGATGATTATTGCTAGGTATACCTATATAATACATCCAATTTTCTATCCAACAGTAAAAATATAAAAGTGGCGTAATGAAAAAAATATCAAATACTAACATGTATTTCATAGTGACATATTCTTATAATACGAACCAACTCGTACATCATCATCATAGCCCTTATAGCCACAATATGCACTATTGCAGTACTCCCTGCAAATGGCTATTAGAAATACTTTTATGACCGGGACGTTAACACTACATAATGTGTATGTAAGTGTTGATCAGACACCTTCATACAGACTTGGTCCCCAGGTTAATCGCTTAATTGCCTTTTTCGACATTCACGAGCATTGTAAAGTTTCGTAGTATTTCTACATGGAGACTAGAGTAAGTACCATCTTGTATGGGGGATTAGTCAAAAAAGTGTCCACTTGTAAACAGCAAATTATTCTTCGAACACTCACCGAAATAGCGCTAGTGTAGCAAGTGGAAATGATATGAATGTAGCAGTAATAAGCAGAGTGAAGTGTGCTGAGTTACGTAGTCAGCTGTGATTTGATAAATAATAACCTATGAAATTTGTGGCGCTCTTTTTAAAATTCTTACACTTGCTACTATAGCGCCACCTTAATTTGCTCTCGTTCAATGGACACTTCTTAATACACTGAGATGGTACTCCTTACTCTATTCTCCATGTATTTGTAGTGGCGCCCACAGAGCAATAATTCGTACATGTAATTATAGAAATAACTTTATCTCACATTGTTCTTTCAAGGATGCTATCATATTTTGCAAAATAATTTTATATATTTAAGAAAAATATTTTTTTTCTATTTTTGTTTGTATTTGATTCTAAGAATCATCATAACTGTAAAATGTTTGAAACTAACTACGAAACGGATGAACTGAACCAACTTTGAGTAGTTCTTCGAAAAATTAATTTAAGACAAAATTTACTATAACTATATTTCCAAAACAAATTCTCAAGAAAATATCTCAAAATTTATAGTAACTATTGCGATTATAAAAATCTAGTTAGAATTTAAGACGTTAATAATAATTACAGTGAAGATAATAACTCGAGCAACTTGGTGGTTTTAAACAACGTGTATGGAGAAGTGTGCATCCGAAAACACAGAAGGAAGCGCCAAAAAGCGCTCGTGCGACAAATGTTTCATGATTATGCAAAAAACACAACTCTCCATGGTCTATCGTATACTACTAAAACTGGGATAACTTTAATAGAAAAGTAAGTTACAGTATCATCACTAAAACAAACTTCAAAATACAGTATTATTAACGTTATTAATTCCTCTTTGCTTATTATGTGTCTGACCATCGCTACCTATAAAGTGCCACTAGTCTGACTTATTAAATTTGTCGTATATCGTTCTGTATTACCTTCATATACATCTGATTATTTTTATTCAATTCAAGCTATTCTTTATAGAAGAAAAGAAGAGCAATTAGAATTTAATTTAAGTATTTTATGAATTGTTAATAATGTAATTTTTTTTTCTTTCGTTTTCCTTGTTCATTTTAAATAAATTGTTCTTGTTTTAACTACGAAACCTAAAGTTTGCATGCCTTATGGTAAAATATGGAAGAACTGTATTTTTTTTTATTGTAAGATCATATTTGTACTCATATTTGCAAAATAAATGATTGATTGATTGAGAATATTTCTTTAATATGAATAATTTTATTGTAACAAATCTGTTTTCTTTTAGGATTTTTTGGCTGATTACCTTTATCGTAAGTCTCTGTCTCTGCAGCTATTTGATTCGGAACGTCTGGATAAAATGGAAAATCAATCCAATTATAGTAACCATCAGTGAAACACTTGTTCCAGTGAGAAAGGTAAAGAAATATTTTATTGTTATCTCAAGCTATATGTATATATTTCACTGTTGGACCCCTTCTATAATAGGAGTCTAATTGATATTATATACTGTGCTTGTCAGATGAATCTGCACAGGATTTTATTTTAAATTTTATTCTAAAAAAATACAAAGCATATTAAATGCTAAGATTCAGTAATTTGAAAAAAGAGTCGTGTCAATGTTGAATGCAATTCTAACTACAGAGTTAGTGTTAAACTCTGTATAATGTGTAAACATTGTCGGATAGATGGCACACCTCTCCCATAAATACGAAAATATAATACGAGCCGAAAATTGAATGTCATATGACAGCTAATACTTGTCTAAGTGGTAGGACGATTAAAACGGCATTCCAATAGGTATGAGCTCGAGTTCCGCGTGTGACATTGATTTTTCGCTCGTAATCAAGTTTTATTGATAACCTAGCATGTTAAATGCTAAATTTCAGTAATTTAAACTCAGATTTGGACTCGAACCCACACCTATTGGAAATCCATTCCAATTGTGTGTGACGTGTGCCACCCGACAATGTTTACACATTATTCAGATTTTAATACTCTGACTTTGCAGTTAGAATTGTATTAAATGATGACACAACCCGGATATTCAAATATCTGAAATTTAGCATTTAACATGCTTGATTATTTATAAAAACTTGATCACCATCTAGCCAAGAATGTTTACATATTATTAAGATTTCAATACTCTAACTTTGCAGTTATTATTGTATTAAATGATGATACGACCCTGATATTCAAATTTTTGTTTTTCTTTACTTGCTTTAATACTAACTGGCTTTCCATGTCATCCTTTTGTTACCTTTACAACATGAATGGGTAAGAAAAGAGTATAGGAGACGTATTCTTACTTCATCCCCCCAGGATTAGATATACGAGGCACTACGCATACAAGTACCTACTATGAAGTTCATAAAAAGTATATTTTTGTAACACAGGTTCCATTTCCATCCCTGACAATTTGTCCGCAGTCAAAAGTTAAAGCAAGTGTTTACAACTACAGCTACGAATTTGAAAAGATATATAATTTTTTAAATACAAATGATGACAATATTTCAGATAGTGTCCGAGAGAATGTGCCGTAAGTATATATTTTTAATGAAATTATTATTAAAATCTTAAAACTAACGTAGTTATTTTCTTTTTTAGAATACGTTACAGCGTTAAGAATGATGTTATTCTGCAGTAACTGTGCGTTTTTTAAGATATGGTAAACTTTACTTTCTTTACTTTCTTCGAGAAAAGGATCGAATATTCTATATACCGATAATTTAATACATAATTTAATAACCATTTTTACTTAGTTATTCGTAATATTGTCGGGCATTATCGTCTTTTTTATACAGGAATTTATACGAATCAGGCATTTGTATTTTGAATTGATAAGGCGTAGCTATGATAAATTTAGGAATAAGCTTTTAAATACATCTGCAGACATTATAAGTGAAGCTCAGGGTATAATTAGGTTTAAGCTTTCAAATACATCTGTAGCAGATAGTATCATTAGTATAAGTTCCTATACCAGCTCTTCAATCTTTGCTGGACTAATGGCCGAGTACCTATAGACTGGTGTCAGGCGGTAATTGTACCTCTCTACAAAGGGAAAGGTTCACGGCAAGATTGTAGAAACTACAGGAGCATAAGCCTCCTTAGCATTGTCGGCAAACTGTATGCGAAAGTGTTGATTGAAAGAGTAGTGAAAGTGACCGAAAAGAAAATATGGGATGCACAAGCGGGTTTTCGAAAGAGTATGGGTTGCACGGATCAAGTTTTCTCTTTACGATGCATGGCGCGAAAATTTTTGGCTAAAGGTCAGAAAGTCTTTTGCGCTTTCATTGATTTAGAGAAGGCTTATGACAAAGTGAGGAGGAATGAACTGTGGTCGGTACTATCTATGTATGGGGTAAATGGCCATCTTATTCAGGCGCTGAAATCCATTTATAAGGATTCCAGAGCCTGCGTAAGGATAAACGGGTCCTACACTGAATGGTTTAACATTGATAAAGGTGTCAGACAGGGATGTGTAGCGTCACCGTGGCTGTTTAACCTATTTATGGATAGCTGTTTGCAAGATTTGAAAAATAATGAATGTGGTTTAAGAATGAATGAGTTACTCGTCAAATGTCTTCTTTATGCCGATGATCAGGTTTTACTTGCATCGTCGGCTGAAGACTTACAGGCGATGGTAACTACTATGCATGATGCTTTTGAAAGAAAAGGTATGAAAGTAAATGTAAGTAAGACGAAAGTAATGGTCTTTGAAAAGGATAAATGTATGACGGAATGTAATATTTTTATAAATGGTGAGGGATTGGAACAGGTGAAAGAATTTGTATACTTGGGTGTACTGTTTACTAGTGATGGTAAAAATGATGAAGATGTTGAAAGACGAGTAAATGCTGGTAATAAAGTGAATGGGGCATTGTACGCTTTTATGAAAAGTAGGAATGTATCTAACAAGGCACGCCTAGCTGTACATAAGGGAGTATTAGTTCCCACTCTCATGTATGGCAGTGAAAGCTGGATTTGGCAGGGAAGACATGAAAGTAGCATAAATGCTGTAGAGATGAGAGCTCTTCGTAGTATGTGTGGTGTAAGTCTGAAAGATAAAATTAGGAATAGTGTTATAAGAGAGCGCTGCGGTATGAATGAAGAAGTAGTGACAAAGATAAAAAAGGGTATGCTGAGGTGGTTCGGACACGTGGAAAGAATGAGTGAAGAAAGGTTGACTAAACAAGTATACAAAGCGAGTGTGAGTGGGACGATTACAAGGGGAAGACCACGTCGTACTTTCCTGGATCAAATTGAAGATTAAGAGTAGAAGGAAGAGAAGGTCAGATTAAGAGTACGCGTAATCGTAGAGCATGCATGAAGACTGTGATGAGTGTGAATGAAGCGATGGAGGTATGTCAGGATCGTGGTTTGTGGCAATCCGTAGTCTCTGCCTACCCCTCAGGGAAACAGGCGTGAGGCTATGTATGTATGTATGTATGTATAAGTTGATTTTTTTTTCTAATAATAGCATTAAGTTGACAAAGTACTTACACATTAAAGGATAACAGTTTATCATCAAATATACAATACTAAAGGCTAAGTGTCTCGATCTTATTATTGTTGCATTGAAAACCCATCTTGTGTTGTAATTTGTAACAAAATATCATGGGTGGGTTTGAGTATTTCATTGGCAGACAGCGGCATAGCAATACAATTGGTATTGCAAAGATCCTTGAGCGGCAGTAACACTTACCATCAGGTGTTCTGCTTGCTCGTTTGTCAACAAGAGCAATAAAAAGCTAATTCTCAACATTTGTTCTACTCATTGCTCGATTTTAGGTGGCACCTAAAAAAGAAGACATATTCATCGCTTGTATATGGCATGGAAGACCTGATATGAACTGTGCTAAAATTGTATCTGAAGTACTTACTAGTGAAGGATTATGTTTCAATATTAATTCATTAGCTGCTGATGATATATTAGAAGAAGATAGGTAAGCATAAGTAAATAGAAGAAAGTATATGCAGTTAATATTAATAAATTAAAAATATTTATGAACCTTGGTGCATGTAACTCCCAGTTGCCAACGTCAACATATATTTAAAAAAAAATGTATAAACGACCAACTTTTTAAAAAATATATGAACCGACTTCAAAACAACATCAACTAAAAACCCTACTTACTTAATCCACTAAAAACGAAAAATAATGATCTACTAAAAAAAGAAAAATGACTATTTAATTTAAATGATAATATTCTAAATGAACCTATACAATATTAATGTTCTTATCAATCAAGCTACATAATATGTATTTCCAAATTATAATATTTATTTACGAACTCACAATATCTCATTTCTTATCTAATTCGAATTACCTGTTATTTTTTATAAAATATAATTATGATGTGTGCTAGAAATCCCCTGACACGATTTGAAGTCGGTGTCTCCTCCTCCCTTTTGAAGTCGGTTAAAATTGAAAAGGTATAATAACATGAACTTCTAAAACCAATACCTATAACCAATTTCTTTGTAATTTGTAATTGCAAACGAGATTATTATGCCGTAATAGCAATTCCCATGATACAACATTTCTTACTTTTTGGAAATTAAAAATGTACTTACTTTTTTAAATATCGTTTTTATTGTTTGAAGAATTTTATCAAAGGCGATTGAAATTTACTAACTCGGATTTGAATATAAACCGTACCAGCTTGATCAACTATCATCAATTTCTTCTCTATTTAAACTTTGGGGTCAAATTGGCGATAATTTATTTTCTTCTTCCATAAATACTTAGATAGTAAATATAGATATTATATTACAGTAACATATATTTCAATGCTACTAAACATGCTGTAAATTGGACAATGGAGAATGGATATAGCAGTTATGGAGGAGCAGAATATCCAGTACCAGGAAAGGTAAGCTCTGCTGTTATCCCAATCAGTGGGATAGGCGTAAATTGCAGATTTCATCCATCGTACATATTGTAAAAGTTTTGGCAGTAGTTTTAGGACGCCACCTGTCTGATGTCAACCCTCCTTGGGAATGCAATTTTTGACCAGGTGGCATCGGATCAAGTAGTCCCTAAGTCAATTGAATGGCCCTTAGTAATCGTTTACGACGCCCACAAGCAATGTATAACTGTGGTTTAGTAGATGGCACACATTTCCCATAAAGACAAACAAATAAAGAGAGCCAAACATTTATTATCATATGACAGCTCACACTCGTTTAAGTAGTATGACTATTGGAATAGGAAGAGTCAGGGAGGACATCCTCGCCAGGGACTCGGGCCTCGGCCTGGCCGGTGCATGCGCGAGTATCTGCGCCTGACGTGGCCCTAGCCGAGACATCGGGTTACTGGACCGGGGATTAGTCTGGTCACCTGAAATGAGGCCACCACGTGGTTTCGATGCCGCGACGGCGAAAGCTGCCGAGGCATCTTTCGCCGTCGCGGTAAGATACCCATGAGGGTAGACCGCAGAGTAGGCCACCGAAGACAAAGACCGGATTCCAATGGCCCACTCGCACAGCGTGGAGAGCAGGTCTATGGGGTTGCGCAACACTTCATCTGCCGCCCAGGACATATTTAGCGGGGACCAGACCATACTCCGCCTCAAAAAAAAGACGATTGAAATAGATTTCCGATCAATGTATGTTAGAATCCCACGAGTGACACTCATTTTTCGCTCGCAAACAGGTTTTTATAAATAACCTTGCATATAAAATACAGTAACATCACAGTGACTTGGATCTATATAATCATTATAAATGTTGTTAGTATTCGTAGCTGCCGCCACACAAATCTATAATATACTATGCAATCAAAAATAGAGAGTTATATATATATTTAACTGTGGTAGGGCCACACTGTTGACACATTTCTGTCTACAGCCGCGGGCATGCCCGTCCGGGGAGCTACCATACTCTCGCAGGGAATCGATGTTTGACCAGTGGCTTTTTGCTGCTGTGCTTCGTTAGGTGAGCGTGAGAGCCGGAGCCCAACTTTCTGGGTGTGTTTGCGTGTGGTGGGTTATGGTGATGCCTGAAATTTGTGGTGGTGAAGTTTTGGTTGGGGCATTGAGCGTGAGTGGCTGACATGGGGTACAGGGAGACCCGGTTGGAATGGTCACCGCCGGTCACCTGCCGGTTAGCAGGGGACCCGAACCCAGGATTATCCTCCCTGGGAGGCTGTCCCGCCAACCGGCGAAAATCCCGATGCGGAATCGTCGTGCCGGAGTGGGAAACCGGTGTGGAGCGCGGTGACTACGCGCGGGGGGCACCGGGGGCCCTTCCGTGCTTCGTGTCAGCTGTTCACAAAACTCACCCTTCAACCATGTACTGTGCCCCACACCTTTTTTTGGCGTCACCGAACCGCATTGCAAGCAACCACACTCCCTTACTCTTCTTAACACAAACCTATAATGAGAAGGTTCCTCTATCCACTTTCGATGTGGATTTTTGCAACATCAGGGGATTACATAGCAATCTCGACGCCGTCCACCACCATCTCGAGACGGCGCGGCCTGCACTGCTCTTTTTAACGGAGACGCAGATAGGTGTCTCGGATGATAATTCGTACCTAAATTACCCCGGCTACGAGTTGGAGCACTCCTTCCGTCGTAAAGCTGGGGTGTGCGTGTTCGTCCGGAGCGATATCTGTTGTCACCGCCTTCGGGCCCTCGAACATGGTGACTTGTCAATTTTATGGTTACGCGTAGACTATGGAGGGAATACCCGCATCTACGCGTGCCTCTACAGGTCCCATGGCAGTGATTTGGGGTCAACTCAGTTATTTGAGAACGTTCAATGGGGGATTGACAAAATATTGGAGCAGTGTCCATCAGTGGCGGTGGTGGTCCCTGGAGACTTCAATGCTCACCATAAAGAGTGGTTGGGGTCCAGAACCACTGACCTCCTGGGTAGACATCTCTTCAATATGGTCTCGGCCTATGGTCTCTCACAACTGGTAACACAGCCCACCCGTGTCCCAGACATTGAGAACCACGAGCCTTCTTTGCTGGATCTTTTGCTGACTACACACCAGCACGGATACCGGATAGTGGTTGAAGCAACTCTTGGGTCAGCTGACCACTGCTTGGTCCGTAGCAGTGCCCCTATTGCGAGGCCTAATCGCTCTAAAGCGACTGGGACTCGTAGAGTCTGGCAATATAAGTCAACAGATTGGGACGGGCTTCGCGAATTCTACGCGTCCTACCCATGGAAGCGGCTTTGCTTCGCCTCTGAGGACCCTGGCATTTGTGTGGACTGTGTTACTGACACAGTTGTTACGGGGATGGAATTATTCATCCCCAACACCAAAATATCCGTCGGTGGCCGTAGCCGTCCTTGGTTTAATAAAACTTGCAGGATGGCTGCACGCCAGAAGCAGTCCGCATACCAGGCCTGGAACAGTGCCAAAAAAATGTCGGGATCCGAAAGTCAAAGAGGAGAAGCGAAAATTTAATGCTTCCAGATCTAGTAAGAAGGCTATTGCCAGAGCCAAGGTGGAACATGTTGCCAGAATTGGCGAGCGATTGGAGAGCTATCCCACTTGCCAATGCTGCCCAAGGTAACTTCTGCCAGTCCAACCTCCCACCACTGCAGAAACATGATGGCAGTTTAGCCCACAGTGCAAAGGAGAAGGCCGATGTTCTGGGTCAATTCTTTGCCTGTAACTCGACTTTGGACGCGGAAGCTGCCACACCGCCTACCATTCCGAGATGTGAAAGCTCTCTCTCTTAAATCCGCATTACTGACCTATGACACTAATAGGGTTACATCTTCGTGGAAGGTAGCCCATGTCCACCGGATCCCGAAAAAGGGAGACCGGTCGGATCCGTCGAATTACAGGCCGATTGCGATAACATCCTTGCTCTCCAAGATAATCGAGAAAATAATTAACCGCCAGCTTCTGCAGTACCTTGAGGATCACCAGCTGATGAGTGACCGACAATATGGCTTTCGTCATGGCCGGTCGGCTGGTGATCTTCTTGTATACCTCACACATCGTTGGGCAGAGGCCTCGGAGGGCAAGGGTGAACGGAACTTAGTCCAGTTCAATCCCACTAAGACACAAGTTTGCGCGTTCACTGCGAAGAAGGGTAACGGGAGTAGCAAGGAGTAACTCTCCAAATTTCCGAGAGTATTGGGATCCTCGGCATCGAACTGTCGAGCAAAGTCCAGTTTGGGAGTCATTTGGAGGACAAAGCCAAATTGGCAAGCAAAAAGCTAGGCCTACGGAGTAGAGCTAGGAGGTACTTCACGCAGAGACAGCGTCTTGTGCTATATAAGGCACAAGTAGGTCCTCACGTAGATTACTGTTCTCATCTCTGGGCAGGCGCGTCTAAGTATCAGCTAGACCCACTTGACTCCCTGCAAAGGCGTGCTGTTCGAATCATCGATGATCCCAATCTCATGGACAGATTGGAGTCGCTGGAGCAGCGAAGAGACTTTGGGTCACTCCGTGTACTCTATCGGCTCTTTCACGGGGAGTGCTCTGAGGAACTGTTTGACTTGGTACCACCGTTACCGTTTTACCATCGTACCACTCGACACCGCAGCAGGGTTCATCCATTTTACCTGGAAACGATACGGTCCTCGACTGTACGTTTTCAGCGAACATTTCTCCCACGTACGTGCAAGATCTGGAATGAACTACCGGCTGCTGTGTTTCCCAAGCGCTATGACATGTCCTTCTTCAAACGAGGTTTAAGGAGAGTACTTTCTTCACGGTAGGCAACGGCCTAGCTGTGCCCCTGGTGTTGCTAAGGTCCATGTGCAGCAGTATCACTTACCATCAGGTGTGCTGCTTGCTCGTTTGCCACTACGGGCAAAAAAAAAATATATCTAAGATTTCATTTTTGTGATAGGCTAGGGTCTGAAGTCACCCTGTACGTTTTGCCCGGGGTGACGAAAAAGCGGGTGCGATCCCATAACTCACCGTATTCCCCTCATCGCCATTAGACTGGCCACTGGTACAGATTCTTTGATCTCAGTGATCCGCCCAGCGGATTGTTATTACAGGTACCGTCTCAATCGATAGTCTGGCAACTTTAACGCGATATTTGAGGTACCTAAAGTGATCCATCTGATGCCGTTTGGTCAACAATTACATTCCCATGGAGGGTTGACGTCTGGCAGGCGGCCGGCCATAAAACTATTGCCAATAACTTTTACAATATGTACTATGAAAGAAGAGTATATATTGTATCGACCCCAAGTAATTGGGATAAGAGTAGGAGAATGATGATGAATCGGTTTAATGTCAATCTATCTATATAGTTAATATTTTAAAAGTTATCAACTGCTGGGGCAAAAAAATGAATGTCAAAGTTTTATCAATATATTGAAGAACTCTCACATTTTCTGTTTCATCCACCTAACTGACATATTATTGAATTTTGATTATGAAATTTCTCCTTATTTGGCTTGACAATAATGAATACAAAAAAAAAGAAATGTTATCCAATTTTGCACAGTCGCTTAGAAAGTGTGGTAAAGTAATTATTAAAAATCTAAAAACAAAACCGATAAATAGGTAGAAGATACTTTGATCTGGCAGCATCATTATAACATAGGCATTATAATGAGAAAGAGTCGGAGAGAAAATTTACTCTAATAATTCTACATTTTTTTAATCCATGTAGAGTGGATTGATGAAAACATTGGAATAAATCTTATACAAATGTAAATAATGTTACCTTTTAATATTATAGGAACTAGGAGCATCGCCAGATTTAGAGATAATATTTAAAGATATTTTATCAGATCGCGATCAAACATGTAACATAGTGAATGCTGGATTTAATAAAGTAAGTAATTGCATATTTTCATTTAACACAGTAAAAAAATGATTACTAAGTACTGTGGCATCATATTAGAGTTGTACTAAAAAAGGAAAATCCCCAATACCTAAAGTTATAAATCAAAGCTAAAAGCTTTAAGTAGTACCTCTGCTTTAATTAGTACCACCAGCAATAACTGAAACGTCGATATTATATGGATTCTTTGGTATAAGTACCTGTTGATAGATAAGACAACCTCAGACTGATGACACGATAAAACTTCTCGTTGAATATAGGCTGTAAAAAGCAGGTTTTAATATGGCTATTCTGAGTAGTAAAGAGTCGATATTTGTTAATTTTGAAATAAAACTACTTTTATAGATTCTATTGCATTTGAATTTCATTTTTGACATCCCAACGTATCAAACACTTAACAGTGATCATAGCTACGATAGGACTCGGCAAGCATTATGTTAACTGCTTACTGTTATTCTCGTTCTTGAAATACCAAATATAATTATGTTTTTAATCTGTTATAACGCACATTTAGTATTAATTGTATAAAATTCATAATTCTCTTATGAATCTTTACTCATTAGTCATTTCGCAATATTTGCTATCTTATTGCATTCGCCATTATAAACAGTTTTTCAGTTTTTTTGACCTCGTATTCATCTGTACTGTTAATACTTACAGGTTTATATTCATCACCCTGCAGATCTACCACAATCGTCTCTTCACCATTATGCTGTGCGAAATGGGGAAGTTTCATTAATGGCTCTTAGTTTCAATATAATAAACACATCAGAAACTTTAAATAAATATACCGCGGAAACGTAAGATTTATAATATCTGTCATTTTTTTAGCTAATAATAACGGTAAATAATGACTTCTTAAAAATTGTCATTATCAGGTTCGGCGAAATTGCATTTTACATATACACCTACAGCAAGAAATACTGTTTAAAATTCTAAATTGTTTACTATATACTAATACATCTAATTAATTATTCACTACAGACGACAGTGCTATTTGGCAGATGACATTAGCTTAAAGTATTTTAAAAAATATACAGTAAGTAATTGTATGATGGAATGTGTGGCTAATATTACCTACGATGTATGTAAATGCGCACCTTTCTATATGCCACGTAAGTTGTTTTGTGTATTTTATGTTTTTGACAGGTGACGTCATTCTCAATAGTGAAAATCGATTTTACAATGTCATTAGCCATTTGTGTTATGTATGTCAATTCTTTTAATTATAAGACTTTAGCTAACTCATTATTATCTACTTTTTATATAGCTCCAAAATTATTTTCTTTAGAATTGTCCTTATTTTTATTTGAAAAACCCTAGTATTGTATAGACACGTGACTCAATTTAAGACCTTTGTTTTTTTTTTGGGGGTGGATTACCGTCAGCGCATTCCTCGCACCACTACGTCCGGGGCCGACAGAGTGGCTTAAGCACGCACGTCCGTAACCCACCCGTGGCACATCATCTTCGTCGTTGGGCCGACCCCGAAGCAGAGTGAATTGACGTCAGTGGCCGGCTCGACGGAAAACCCCTGAGGAGTACCCTCTCCTCGTCCGACGTCCTCCCCTCGTAGTCGTCGGTCTTTCCTCACGCTGTCGCCCTCTCGGCGGGTGACGGGTTAATTCCACGATTCAGTCACCCGCGGCCTCGACTAGGGCGTCATCGTCGAGGAGACTCTCCTCACGCACGCGCTTCGCCGCCTCCTTCCGCGAGACTACTGCCTCGGAATTTAACACCTTTAAGACATTTTCCAATTTAAATTTTAATGAAATTATTGATATTGATACCATAATAATCTGACAATGATAGGTATATAATTAAAAATCCGTGTTATAACTGAGTAAGAATACAATTCACCACCCCCTATCTTACCCGTGGGTGATCGTAAAAGACGACTAAAGGATATAAAATGCATATAACATCCATGCAAAAGAAGGAAAACTCGAAACAAAACCCTATACCAACACGTCTGACCAGCGCGTTATAGTTGGTTAATTTCACTCTCATTACGGAGGAGGCCCGAGCCCAATAGTGGGACATAAAATATATGAGCTGTGATGAATTAAACATATTTTTTCGATTTTTATCATGTTTTAATTTTGTTTTGACTATTGTCACGCTTCGATTAATTATCAACTTTCATGGTCATGGGAGAGATTCACATCTAATACCCATTCAATATGTCTAAAATGCTCTGTAGGTGTAAATTTTGTGCACACCAAAAGCTGACTCTATAAATTATGATTTCAGATGAAAATAACACACCGATTTGTGATTCTGTCGATGTCAAATGTGTCTATCATGTACGAGGTAATCATCTAATAAAAACTATTATTTTATTATATTATTCTATCTTATTTAAGTAAGGCTTTATTTTAATGTGAAATATATTTTATCTAAGCACATCACACTCGTGCGACGGCGCTTATTGTCGATAGATACGAAGTAGATTTTTATTCATCTTTGTGCAATAACCGGTTATATCCAGTAAGCACCACAGAGACGTGTATTTGTTTATGATATGATTAGTTTGTAGTCATTAAGTCTGTTTATATCCAACCTGAAGTAGACATGGAGAATAACAATCTTAGATTTACCTACTATAGTGAAAGTGAGATGACAGGTAGATAGTAATGAAAATGTAAGTCAGACGAGTATTATAGAAGCTGGGATTAATATGCAATCAGAAAGACCTTTAAAGAGATATCGAGAGATAAATGAAGAAGAAATTAGGACATCTATGGCTCGGAAGTCAAAATGATTGAGACGATCGGGAAGAGACGATTTAACAAAAAATCTAGAAAATAAAGTCGAGGTATTTATTACAAATACAGAAAAACTAACTAAACCGTCTCGATTAGCTCAGATGTTGAAATGGGATGGCATACAAAATGTTTCAAGAGTTAAATTCGTAAATCCATACAATGTTTTGATCCAATTTACTGACGGAAATATGGTGGAGTCACTAATTAATTGCAATTTTTTTTAGAAAGAGTGGATGTAAGAGCCAAAACACGTTGTAAATTCACCAATCCTTCGGTGCAATATGCGATGTCAATCTAGATCTGAGCAAAAAAGAAATAATGCAGGGCCTTAGCAGTTATGTAAGTTGCTAATGCAACTAGGAGACTATAATGTAAAAATTCTGCTGATGGATACTGGGAGTCTTGTGAAGCAGTAAAAATGAGTTTTAATCATTACCAGCTTATGTATACATCTATGAGACCAGAATAAAAGTAGTTGGCTAAATCTTTCCTGTTACACAGTGCTCCCGGTGCTGGAGATTTGGATACACGCTGAAAACATGTCCCTGCAATATGATAATCTGCCCAAAATGCACGAAGAATCCAGTTAGCTCTAAAACATCGGTATTCTATGCAATAATTGTGTCAGTTTTTAGCATATGTATATATGCTAAAAACTGTCCAATGTTCCTAAAAGGAAAAAAAAACAAGAGGATTGATGGCAGAATTTGACTGCACTCACAAGAGGGCAGTTACCTTACATGTACCACTTTCACGTCAACTATCGGAACTTCATTTAGAAACGCCCTTACAAACGAGCCAATGATTTTAGACAATATTGAAAGCGAAACAGATATACCAGTGTTAAATTATGTTAAATTCAATGGAAAGTTCACTAAGGAAAGTTGAAGTAATATAAGAGGAAAATCTAAAGAGAAGAGAAACCAGCGAACCAGTGAAAGAGAAGGTGATGTACATGATGTCTTATCAGAGGCTAGTTACGATAAGATAGATGTGATGGTGAATGAAGATTACCAAAATCAAAGAAAAAATCAAAATGCAAGACAGTATCTCTTGGCAAGTACTACTCAAAAAATTACAACAGGATATTCGTTATGACAATAATAATTAGGGGATGCTCTGTAGATTTGAATAATATCTTTGTTCTCCAAAAACGGGCTGTCCGCGCGATTTATAATTTAGGCCCAAGAGCATCACTGCGCGAAAAATTTAGGGAAATAAACATTCTAACTGTTGTATCACAATTTATATTTGAAAACATATTATATGTAAAAAAAAATATTGATAAATTTGATAAATATAGTGACATTCATCACGTGAATACTAGGAATAAGGATAATCTAGTTATACATCATACTCGCCTACAAAAAATTAGTAGGTCTTTCATGGGGCAATGTATACGCTTTTACAATAAACTACCTAAAGATATCCGAGATATGCCCATAAATAAGTTTAAAAAGGCTATCAAAACTAGACTTTGTAAAAAAGGATATTACAACATTTCGGATTATCTAAATGATAATACGGAATGGTTATGAGTTGCTCCTCTCTCAGCAATTACTTTATATAATTTTAACTTTTACGTTGTTTTAGTGCTGATCCTCACTGTTGTCTGAACTCTGTATATTTATCATTGTCACAAATTGTACAGTGTAGCGTGTTTTGCCTAACGAGTTATTTATTGATTTAATTGAGCGATTTGATTGTAATTTATAGATCTTGGTGTGGTCATGCTTACTAAAAAGGTCTCTGCCTGCGGTAGCTACGTGAGCGGGTCTTTCCCTTCCCTCGAATGTGGTTGAGGGGCGTGATGGCTGCTTTAGTAGTTAACTCGTGATCGAGTGCCGCTTGTGGAATCTGGTCCAACCATTTCTGTTCTTTTTTGTGTTTTTTGTTAATGGTGTATTTAACTTTTAAAAAATAAATCTTTACTCGAAGGGCATCTCACTGGAGCTAATGGGGATTAAATATGTATCCAATAATATTAGAAAACATACAATTTAAAAAAAAATGACGAGCCCACTGAGTTTCTTGCCGGATCTTCTCAGTTTGTGGCGGCTTTCCGATCCGGTGGTAGATTAATTTAAAAAAAAAAATGTAATATTGACAATATGTAAGTGCCCTTTTAGGGCTTATGCATAATAAATGATTTGATTTGATTTGATTTGATTAGTGGGAGGATGAGATTAAAAATTGTGTAAATATAACTATTGGTGAGCTAATATCCTTTATAAAGCAATCTATATCTGAAGGGTCTTAATGACTTAAAACAATTATGGATAACTACAAATCTATCGAATCTATTATCACTCTTAATATGACCTCTCGTCAATACATCGCTAATCTAGCGAATTAGCGATGTATTGACGAGAGGTCATATTAAGAGTATGCGTAATCGTAGAGTATGCATGAAGAGTGTGTATGAAGTGAATATGAGTGTGAATGAAGCGATGGAAGTATGCCAGGATCGTGGTTTGTGGCAATCCGTAGTCTCTGCCTACCCCTCTGGGAAACAGGCGTGAAGCTATGTATGTACAAATCTATCATTTCTATAAATATGTTACACTGGAATGCGCAAAGCATCCGCCTTAAGAGAAAGGTACTGGAAACACTTTTAGCTCAGGAGAAGATTCATATTGTACTAATAAGTAAGACTTGGTTGGATCCAGGTAGCCAATTTCGAATTAGTGATTTATATATAATACAGTTCGAAATAATCGCGATAACGGTTTTGGAGGTATAGCTATTTTGACTCATGGATCGATTAAGGCAGTTCAATGTAGTAGTAGTACTTCACTGTCAAACACACAAATTGAGATTGTCCACTTAAAAATAATGAATTGTGGTCATTTAGAGTACATATTATCTTTATATTGTCCACCATCTGCTAACACTTCTTCAAACGATTGGGATCAAATTTTGGCGATGTTTAGTAGAGAATCCTTAATTGATGGTGACTTGATTTTTTTTTTGTATGATAGTAGTGCAAACACACCTATATGAATTAGATAAAATACAAAATGAAGCCATACGACTGATAAGTGGAATGATATGGAGTTGCCCATTGCCCAATCCATGTTATGGAATATGAATTGTGTTTAATACCATTACAGGAGTACATTCACAGGATTTCTAACTGCTTCATTTTAGCTTAAATCAAAGTCGATGCAAAGTTGAGGCACAATACACTTTACTGAAGCAATTAGTTGAACTAATCGATAAGAATTATTGGAGACAAAAAAAACATTTCCCAACTCATAGAAATACATAAGATGTGTGAGAACAGGGCATATGTTCACAATTAGCTCTGCTGATGTATTGCTTCAATATATGGATCACCAATTATGACTTAGCTGAAAATGTAAATGTACGAGAGTAGTAGTTGAAGGCAGGCAAGTGTAGTGCTTGTTAGATTTATTTGATGCACATTATAAAATTTATACAGAATTATGAATATGGATGTTGAGCTGCCTTCAATGGATCGCAGACAGACACCAGTCTAAAGTTCAATATTAACACCAAAGCTTCCTGTATTGCGAACTTATAGCAATTGCCGAAGCTTTATCTTAAACTATATCCTTAAATTTTAACAAATATGTAATTCTGTCAGACTCTAGAAGTGTCTTCCTACCCTTGGCTTGGGTAACTTCGAATATTCCAGGTCATCCAATAGCCTACCATATCTTAGATTCCTTTTGTGAACTACCTGCACTAAATAAAGAGGTAGTTATCCAATGGATACCCTTCCACATAGGTATCATTGGTAATGAGAAGGCTGACCGAGCAGTTAAAATAGCAATAAGTGATGTTATTTCATATGGATATATATATATATATAGTATGGATATATATATAGTATATATAGTTTACCACTCCATAGTGAAATATAGAATTTAGCTGAACTACAATGAAAAAAATCTAAGATAAATAAAAATTAATACACGGAGGTCAGTTAACAAGCTTTATTACGACGTTACAGAGTGTGCATCTATCCTTGAATAGACAACAGATGTAAGATTCCATCTTTCAAATCTAAGTTATTTTGATTTATGTAAAAAAACATGAATCACCATTTTTCATTCTTACGACAACTATCAAAATGAATATATATCAACTATCCGATGGTTCGGACATGTGGAAAGAATGCCGAACGAACGTCTGGTTAAGAAGATATGCAATGCGAAAGTGGAAGGATGTAGGTACCGGGGGAGACCGAGACTAACCTACCTAGACCAGATCGGTCATGTACTGAAGGAAGGTGGAGTCAAGAGTCTCCGAAACCGGCGAGCGTATATGAAGAGAATTATGAATGTTGAGGAAGCGAGTGAAGTATGCAAAGATAGAGTTCTCTGGCACTCTGTTCTCTCTGCCTACCCTGCAAGGGATATGGCGTGATGATATGTATGTATGTATGTACGACAACTATCCAACACTATTGACTAATACCGATACTAATAGCTCTATTAATATAATTTGATATATTTTGGTAAAATAAGATTATATTGATACTCAGCATGAGGTGTGATACCATCTTTATATTTTTTTTCAGAAAGGTGGTTTCTCACATAATGTTTGACACTTATTATTATTTATGTTCTCATTTATCTCGGCTAACCGGTTGTTTAATACTAATGGCACGGACCTACCTAAGCCAAGTAGACATTAGTGGAACTAAGAATTAAGTGCAGTTGAGACATGTATTATTGAGGGTGTATGATTGTGTAAATGTACATATATTATTTGTATATTATTATATTATTAATTGAATGACACGAACGTCAAAATTTATATTTAAAAGAATGAAACTTCATTTACTACTAATAGGTCATTTATGGTGCAATGTAGGTATACGCTTCTATATTAAATTACCTAAAGATATCCGAGATATGTCTGTGAACAAGTTTAAAAGGGCTGTCAAGAACAGACTCTCTAAAAAAGGTTATTATAAAATCACGGATTATATAGGTAAGCCTTAAAACAGACTGGCTATGAGCAGCTCTCATTCAGCAATTATATTGTCTTTTTAAATTGTTTCGTTATTAATTTCTTTTGTAATTAATTTTACATACTTGTAAAGCGTAGCGTGTTTTACCTGACGAATTTTGTCTTTTTTGCATTTTTACTACATGATATTGGTCATGCTCACTGAAAGGTCTGCTTGCGGTAGCTGCGTGGAGCGGGTCTCTCAGTTCCCTCTAAGGTGGTTGAGGGGAGTGATGGCTGCTCTAGTAGTTAACTCGTGATCGGGTGCCACTTATGGGATCCGGTCCAGCCGTGGTATTTTACATTGTTTTTGAACTATGGGGCTCGAAGGGCATCGCACTGCAGCTAATTAAATAATAAGTATGTTGTACTATTTTTTTTTATAAGAAATCAGTAATAAAAATAACATATAACAAGATACATAAAATATAAATAAGACAAGACAAACCCACTGAGTTTCTTGCCGGATCTTCTCAGTAGCGGTCTCATTTCGATCCGGTGGTAGCTTCTTAGATTAAATTTAAATGTAAAAAAGCCAATATTTAAGTGCCCTCCGAGGGTAAACTCTACGTAATAAATGAATTTGAATTTACATAATTAGTTATAAAAATAGAAGCATGCCGATGTCTACCTCCGTGCTATTCTATCGACTACCAAGCTGAAACACTTAAAACTCCATTCAATCTTAAACGTTTGGTCAATCAGTTTCACCTCGAAAATAACTCCAGGTAAGCTAATGCCCTAACATTAATTACATTAACTATTGAAAATCAAAGAAGAAGTATATAAAATAATCACATTCTGTACAGTTAAGCTTTATAATGTAAATAAAGCCTAAATTGCCCCTGAAACAGTATAATATTATTGAATTTATAAAACTGATGAGTTTGTTCGTATCTTTAAAAGCCCTTTTTTGGGTAGGCTATGGTCTGCGCAAACGCCACCCGTTCCGTCCGGGGCGATTCCGCCCGGGGCGACGGAAGGGCAGCGCGTGGCCCTATAATCCACGGTATTCTGTCCTCATCGCCATTGGGCCGGCCACTGGTACCACTTCCTTGCCATCCGTCGCCAGCCCGGCGGGTTACACTTTCGGGTACCATCCCCCGTTGATGCCCCAAAATGTTTTACACTTGCGTAAACAATAGTGATAAGATCATATTTTTTTATAGTTAACTAGTTAAAATTATATTTGTAGAGTTAAATATTCGAAGCTGGCAGTATACTATAAGGCATCACGCTTCGTATCCATGCACCGTTCTGAATTGATCTGAATTACCGATTTTTTTGCTAACATAGGTGGACTACTCAGCCTTTTCCTGGGATTCTCATTTTTGAGCCTCGTTGAGCTGTTTTACTATTTAACTCTAAGGTAATATGAGCTTAATAATTTGATTACAATAAAAATATTATATTTTCGTTTAATTCTGTAAAAATACAATTCATAATTTCTACGGCGATTAAGGAATTCAAATAATCATCTCTGCAAAAGCACGAGAAATCGAACCCTATGTCAATAAAAATGTTTGACTATAATATTGATTAGGTCAAATATTCTCGAATTGTGGAGGAAGCCTGTAGTCAATACTGTTCAATGATAGTTAACTGACGGAATATTTTATATACGTTATATTTTTTTAATGTTTTTTTTTTGTGGCATGGATCTCAAAAGTTTGTAAAATGTATAATATTTTGCAAAATTTTATTAAACTTGCATTGTTGGTACGGGATCAAATGTTGCAACAGAATTTTAAAGTCAACTGATTGAGCTGAAACTGGGCATACAGATTTCATTTGAATTGTGAACTTACCATGGTAAGTTACGTATGTATAGAACCAATATGGGGGACGGTACAAGATGGTGGACTAGCTAGTACTCTTGCAACATAAATATCGAATGCAAGCTTGCAAAAAAGAATATGAAAACTGAAAGCACCTTACTCAAACATATAAGGCAGACCACCCAAAATAGTGGACTATTTAGTTTTTATGGTATCAGTTGACACACATGGTCTAACCATGTGTGTCAACTGAAAGGGCTTGCTGAGAAGAATACGAAATAAAATTAAGTTACTCTAAATGCAAAATGGCGCACTCCTAAAGATGGCGGAGTACTTTTTTTTTGTCACTCTTAACAATGTCGTTATCAGAAGGGCATCCTGAGAAGAATAGGAAGTAAAATGATGCCACACTTAAAAGCAATATGGCGGAATCCTACAGATGCCGCGCTAAATTTATGAATATTCCTACAATATAATATGTATTTTTTTTATTGCCGGTGGTGGCAAACGAGCCAGCAGCACACCTGATGATAAGTGACACTGCCGCTCATGAACCTTTGCAATACCAGGGCATAGCTAGGCCGCTGCCTACCGTGAAGAAAGTGCTCTTCTTAAACCTCGTTTAAAAAAGGGTAGGTAGTTCATTCCAGATCTTGCACGTACGTGGGAGAAAAGATCGCTGAAAACGTACAGTAGACGTCCGTATCGTTTCCAGGTGAAATGGATGAACCCTGTTGCGGTGTCGAGTGGTACGTTGATAAAATGGTGACGGTGGTACCAAGTTAAACCGTTCCTCAGAGCACTCCCTGTGAAAGAGCCTGTAGAGTACACAGAGAGACCCAAAGTCTCTCCGACTCTCCAATGACTCCAGTCTTTCCGTGAGATTGGGTCACCGACGATTCGAACAGCACGTCTTTGCAGGGAGTCATGTGGGTCTAGCTGATATTTGGGCACGCCTGCCCAGAGATGTGAGCAGTACTCCACATGAGGACGGACTTGTGCTTTGTATAGCACAAGTCGTTGTCTCGCTGTGAAGTACCGCCTGGCTCTGTTCAGGACGCCTAGCTTTCTAGTTGCCAATTTGGCTTTGTCCTCCAAATGACTCCCAAACTGGACTTTGCTTGATAGTTCGGCGGCGAGGATCCCAATACTCTCGGCAATTTGGAGAGTTACTCCTTGGAACTGAGGCGCCATGACAAAAGGGTCCTTTTTTGCAGTGAACGCGCAAACTTGTGTCTTAGTGGGATTGAACTGGACTAAGTTTCGTTCACCCCATTCCGAGGCCCGCCCCAGAGAGCGCTCGACTTCAGACACAAGTTAAGCCCGTCTTTCCTGTAATATGCTCCGAGGGACATTCTGATGCTCGACATATCGCTCGTCACCCGTGCTGTCATCCGCATAGCAATTCATATTCTCTACTGAGAGCATGTTATTGATATGCAGGATAAACAGCGTCGGGGAGAGCACCGAGCCCTGTGGTACACCAGCGTTAATGGTCATGGTATCGGAGCAAGAGTCATCGACGACGACTTTTATACCTCGACCATCCAGAAAGCTGGCGATCCATTTACAGAGTCCCTCGGGGATTCCATAAGACGGTAGCTTCGATAGTAGGGTCTCGTGCCAGACCCTATCGAACGCCTTTGCGATATCTAGGCTGAATGCTGGCGCCTCACCCTTGTCCTCCAAAGCCTCTGCCCAATGGTGTGTAAGGTACACAAGAAGATCACCAGCCCGATCGACCATGTCGAAAGCCGTATTAGCGATCACTGATCAACTGGTGAACCTCAAGGTACTGCAGAAGCAGGCGGTTTATAATTTTCTCCATTACTTTGGAGAGCAAGGATATTATCGCAATCGGCCTGTAATTCGATGGGTCCGCCCGGTCTCCCTTTTTAGGGATCGGGTGAACTTGGGCTACCTTCCACGAAGATGGAACCCTATTAATATCGTACGCAAGTTGATATAGGCGCGTGAGGACGGGGGTTAACTCAGGGGCGCACGTCTTTAAGACCACTGCAGGGATGCTATCCAACGCACTCGACTTATGGACGTCTAAAAGCCGCAGCTCCCGCCTGACCGCTCGCTGCGAGATACGAATTTCAGGTAGGGAGCTATCACACCGCGGGATGGTAGGTGGTGTAGTAGCTCCCGCGTCCAATGTCGAGTTACAGGCAAAGAATTGACCTAAAAGATCGGCCTTCTCCTTTGCGCTGTGGGCTAGGCTGCCATCGCTTTTCTGTAGTGGTCAAATCAAATAAAAGGGCTTAATGAGAAGAATCAGCATCATCATCTGACTTTTTACACGTCCTACTGCTGGGCTTGAGCCTCCGCTACAATAGCAGGAAGATAGACTTACTTATACTTACCGGTCATGCGAGATGGTACAAGGTGTTTTATTTTGAGATATCCTGCTTTGGCATAGATATTATGTGCAAATTATATGCCTTAATCGTCTTTTACAACATTCATGGGCAAAAAAGTGTGTGGTGAGTTGTATTATTACTGCGATAATACAAGGATGCCTAGTTAGCCCTTATTTTTTATATTTAAAATTAATTTATTTAAAATTTACCTTGTGGAGAAGCATCTGGCTCTAGGTCAGAGGGTTTTCTGCAGTTTTGTGGATCTAGAGAGAGTATTTGACACGGTTGTATGAAAGGAGCTTTGGGACATTTTACCGGAGTATGGTATGAACGGTAAATGGTTACAGGCTGTGCAGTCCAGTTACATGGGCTGTAGAGCCTGTGTGCGGCTGGATGATGGCATGTTGCCTTGGTTTGACGTCAATATCGGCGTTAAGCAGAGGTGCGTTCTGTCAGCCAGGATGTTTATCATATATCTGGATAAATGTCTCCAAAGGTTGAACGATATGAATGTGGGAGTCCGACTCATGTTAGCTTGATCTATCCATGAAAAATTGGTTAAATTAGGTTGGATTGTTCTGTACCAAATACCCTTTGTGAGCGACCTCTTGTCAAAGTATTCTCTCCACATCTCTTTACTTTTGATTTTTATTATATACAAGAGATCGCTAAAAAAGGGTAAATGATAAGTGGCAGTGCCGTCCTCTAAAGCTTCTTTTGCCAAACGATCTGCTGTTTGATTGCCTATCAAACCAACATGAGACGGTATCCATTGTAGTGTTATATTTTTATTTTTAGAATCTAAATTATGTAGTGCCTTTAGAATAGAGTAGGCTACTGGAGTACCTCGATAGTTTGAAGTGCATCTGGACAAATGTTGAAGGGCACTCTTTGAGTCCGTAAATATCACAAACGAATCATACGACAAAAATTCGACATATGCTAATGCTTCTCTGATAGCAATTAATTCCGCATACATGATTGAAATATTTGTTCTTATATTCAATTTAATTGACGAATTTGTATGGGAATCAAAAAATGCCACTCCAATTCTGCCACCAGATTTAGATGCATCTGTGAAAATAGTATAAAATTTTGAGTAATATTTTTGCATTAACTCCAGACATATCTGTTTTAATTCACTAATATTGTAAGAGTTTTTATTATGAATAATTTGCTTTATATTAGGTTTAATTATATGAGAAAAATCCATATTGCTGATCCATGTGTCAAAGGAAAACATTTCTAATTGAGGACTAACGTGAATTGGCATTAAATCTAAGCGTTCGTGTATTTTCGTTAACAATGCCTTCTTTTTTCTTCTCCAATAAGGATTTTGGCAGAGTATTTGTAGTTCACTTATTGTGGAAATAATATTCTCGTCGGAGCGTGATTTTAATTTAAGCCAATACTTCCCACCAAGATACTGTCTGCGACACTCTAAGGGCTCAATATGCAATTCGTTCTGCATAACGTGAATAGCAGTACTCTTAATAAATCCACCGATTTGCCGCATACAGATATTTTGAATTTTATCTATTTTCCTTAGTTGATTATCGCTAGCATTGTCAAAGAGAAAACTCCCGTAATCCAATCTGCTACGAATAAGACTTATGTATAAACGTCTGAGATGTTTAGGATGAACTCCCCAGCCCGGGCCTGCCAATATCTTAAATATATTAAGTAGTTTAGAGATTCTGTTGTTAAGTTCATTTATGTGTTTAGACCACGATAGTGATCTGTCCAACCATAGACCTAAATATCTTATATTATCTACCACTGGAAGAGATACTCCGTTGATTTCCAGATTCAGATGCTCTCTCAAAGTTCGGGGCTTAAACACACAGATTTTACTTTCTGATGAAGAAATTTGAAGGTCAATACTCTGTAACAATCGCGTTAATTCGTTCAAAGCTGATTGCATTTTTTCGGCAGTTGAAGTTACGTTAGCTGCGGTAGTAAATAATACAAAGTCATCGGCATACTGCGAGATGAACACATTCTTAATATTTTTACAAATATAGATGGTAGCAACATTAAAGAGCAAAGGGGACAAAGGGTCCCCTTGTGCTAAGCCTTGGGCTGCATATCTAGTCATGTCTAAATGATCCCGAATCGTAAGATGTCTAATTTTGAGAAAGTTCCAAATATATGTACAAATTTTAGTACCTACACCCAAATTATCCAGTATTTGTAATAAGTATTTGACGTTAATGTTATTATATGCATTATCGATATCGATAAAACACGCTGTTGTTACTTGCTTTTTCGAAAACCCTATTTGAATTCTAGATACTAGATGTGTTAAATTGTCCATAGTCGAGCGACATCTTCTGAAACCCGTAGTATTGGGAGTGAAAAGGTTATTTTTCTCTATAAACCACTCTAATCTATACATTAGAATGTTATGAAAAATTTTGCATACACACGATAACATGGATATCGGACGTAGAGATGTACTATTATTAGACGCAAGACGAGATTTAGGTATAGGAACAACAGTAATATCTCTCCACTGAATAGGAACATAACCGGATGATAAAATCTTGTTATAGATTAGAATAAGTGTTTGTACCGCATTTAGGGGTAGATTTTTAATCATAGAATATGATATATTGTCGCGTCCCGGTGCGGTATCTTTAGATTTAAGACATTTATTAAATTCTGATATAGTGATAATAGTTTCCAATGAAGGGTTATTCTTTACAAAATTTGGATTAGACTGTGAAACAAAATCAGGTGTTAAATTGCACAATAATTCACTGGCTATTTTTTTATCAACAAACCCTTGATTTTGTTTATATCCTTTTAGCCATTTCATTTTCTGCCATACTAAATTTTGAGATGTTGAGTAATCTAGAAAAGTGCAAAATTGGTTCCATGCTTCATTTTTAGCAATGCGTATTGATTTTTGTGCCACTTGAATTTTTTCTTTAAGAATAGTAAAATTAGTTGGGGTTGGATTTCGTCTAAATTTAGACAATGCTAGTCTACGCTCGGCAACCAGTTTAGATAAAACTGGGCTCCAGTATGGTTTTGGGGAAAATTTAGTGTGTGGGTTAGGATTAATTTTTATATCAGGTATGCATATGCCTGCTACTGTATTAATATTATGAATAAAATTATTGTAACCATTTTGAAGATCTTCTGAAAATTTGAAATCTGAAAAAATATCGCTTAGTAGTGAACTATATGCTGACCAATCAGCATTTTTAAAGTTTCTTTTGAATACTGGCGGGGACTTAGTAGTATTAGTAGATATTTTAATAATTCTATGATCGCTGCCTAATGTTTCATTTAAAACGTACCAGTCTAGTGCCAAAGCTATATCTGATGTTACGAAAGTAATATCAGGAGACGACTTTAATACTATACCATCTTGTATCTTTACACGCGTCGGATCACCATTGTTTAAACTAATTAATTGACTGTCCAAAGCGGCTTCAAAAATTTGGAGTCCTCGATAATTTGTTTTATATGACCAAGACACATGATGACCGTTAAAGTCACCAATAATTAAAGTTCTACTAGTTAAAATCGAAAATAATGCTTCCCAGTCGTCTTGTGTTGTTCTAGCAGACGGAGGGCAATAGACGCAAATAATATTTTCTAACATGGCACAGTTAAAAATTTTAATACCGACTAGTTCAATATTTGAGTTTTGCAATTTGAATATCTACATATTGAGATTTTATAGATTTGTGTGATAAAATTGCTACCCCGCCGTAACCATCTCCTCGATCCTTACGAAATATATTATAATTATTAATTTTTACAAGATTATGATTATCTAGCCAAGTTTCACATATACCAGCAATATGAATTCTTTCTAGTCCTAATAAGCTTTCAAGAGTAATCAATTTTGGCTTAAGAGACTGAGCGTTCCATTGCATAATATTTAATTTTGTAAAATAATTTTTATTAGCCATTGATGTAATCAAAAATGCTTTTTAATACAGGCCAATCTGAAAGATTCTCAACTACTACCAAAATTAACCACTCTACACAACATCTAGCAATCATTTTGAATTTAACACCTAAAGGAGCCCTCTTAAGAAAAATTATTTCATTTAATCTTGACAATAATTCATCAAAATTGACTTCTCGTTGTGTTTCTATATTTTGTCTCCTTCTCTTACCGCTACTACCACTTTGCTCCATGTTTTCTTCATTTCTCTCTATATCTTCCTCATTTCTCCCCTGATCAGATGTTTCACTAGGACAGCCCTCCTGCATATAATCCGAATTAGAAATATATTCCTTATCGCTTGAGTTATGTTTAGAAACGCGTACTGATGATTTAGGCGTCGTATGTTTAGAAAAGGAAATTGTCGATTTCGCTACATTTGCAAAACTTTTATTCGGCTGTACTTTGGTGATTGATATTTTTCCATCTGGTAATGGACAAGATTGGTATTCCATGGGGTTCTCTCTAATTTCTACAGGTGGAGAGGGTGGGACATACATCATAGTGGCTTTCTTCTACGTGCAGTTAAATTCAGCCATAATGTCTCTTATCTTTTTTTCTTTTGCAAAGGCAGGGCAACTTTTATTTAAGGCCATATGATTTCCTTTACAATTAATGCATGAGTAACTTGTGGTATCACAGTTAGCATGCCAATCGCTACATTTTGGGCACACAATTTTTTTGGAAGGACATATTTTCGCTGAATGGCCAAATCTCCAACACCGTGAACACTGTGTCACGGGAAACACAAAAGGTTCTACTTTGATCCTTAAATTGTTAATATAAATGTATGGTGGCAAACGTGGGCCCCTAAAATCCAATCGAATCGCTTCACTTGGTATCCATAGGTCCTCCTCACAAGTACTAATTGAGTTTCTTTTTTTGAGACGATAAATTGAGATCAATTGTGTCTCTGAATCACCACAGGTTATATTACTTCTTATATCATCCATTGAAATATCCAAATCAATATTTTTTATTACTCCATACGATACACTTTTTATCATATCTCTCTGAAATCTCCAACCCTTTTCTTCCAGATCTTTACAATTCTCTAATACCATGGCACTCGTTTCGTCAGCAAACTCCATGCGTATCTTAAATTGGTTCAGATATTTAACATTTAACACGTCTTTATTTTTTTTTTTCCATTAATAATTTAGCCAAAGCAAATTGTTTTGGTAATTTCTCTTTGGATGTATGATGATAAACCTGTATTTTTCCACTCTCTTCTCTCCTAATCTTCTGCTTTCGTTGTACCACTGTCCATTCTAAGTCAGTTTCATCATTTTCTTCTCTTACTCTTTTGTGGGTCGGTCTCTCTGCTTGAATTTGTTCTGACTGCATTTCACTAACATCTTGTTGAAACAAAGAATTATCGCTCTCATAGATGTGAGTTATCCTGTCACTAAATAAATAACCACCACTAACCGGTTGATTTTCTTCCTCCATTATAATATGTTATAAGAAATAATATCATAACGAACGTAACAACGGTTCAATAATGCACCGATGTGATCACGATGATAGCACGCGTCTAATGCGTCGTTAACTAACGAACAGGTAAGAAAGTTTATTTACACAGATACGCGTCTAACACGTACGCACGCCGTATCGATACTGATAATTCTAAATTTAAATTGTTAATATGATTCTTCATTCCTCTGTAATTCATTCTTATAATCCTAAATTTAAATTATTAATATGATTCTTCATTCTTCTATAATTTATTTTTATAATTCTAAATTTTAAAATAAATGCTTTTATATGGCATATATTGAATTTGCATTTGATTTTTATATTTCTGATATTTCAAATACTTTTCAGCCTTCATAAAAAAATGTTAATTAATCTAGGCTATCTTTGAAGCCATACATCAAGGCCTTGAAGCACAATATATTCACAGAATTTCTTGACATTTATGTGAAATGATACGTCATTTCGCAAAATGAGAATTAACATTTCATCCATTACGATAATTATACGTTGTATTTAAAAAAAAAATGTTTACTTGGTCGTTAGTAATTTTAAATAATGCTTTGATGAATTATGGTAATAATTTCTTTTTATGTCAAGTATATACGTAGTACCATAAGGACATGCAAATTAAAGTGATGTCATAGTGCTAATATTTTAAATTGATATCCCTTATGTGCTATGAGGAATTACACTATTAATTAATTAAATATAGCGGAAGGCATGTTTCAGTTATGAGAGTGTAATATCACAGGACAGACGTACCCACTGAAAGCTAATATTATGGAGTAAGTACAAAACCTACATATTATATTTATTATAAGTTTTAATATTAGTCAATATATATATTACTTGGAGAAGAGTAATTGATAGGTATATAACATACAGGTAATTTTGTAGCCAACTGAAAAAACGTAGAAGTGGCGTTATGGAAGAAATATCATGTACTAATATGTATTTTCATATTCTTATAATACAACCCAACTCGTACATCATCATCATCATCATCACCCTGCTCTTATTGCACCGGCAATATGTACCATTATATTATCGTACATACTGCAAATGACTATTAGCTTTAGTTTTATGATCAGCCGCCTGCCTGATGTCAACCCTCCTTGGGAATGTAATTGTTGATCAGGCAGTATCATATGGATTGGACCCAGATCTATGTCGCTTTTTACCATACTCCGAACAATATAAAGTTGAGTAGTATTTGTGATGGCGGCCACAAAGCAACAGATATAACTTTATCTTACGTTACCAGGGTAGAAAATGAATGGAATGTTGTTTTTAAGGATTATATGTGATCATATTGAAATCTAATTTTATATTTCTAAGAAAAATATTATGTATATTTTTTTGTTTGTATTTGACTTTTAGCGTTTATCATCACTTTAAAATTTTTAAAACTAAATACGAAATGGACGATCCAAACCAACTTCCAAAAATCGTTTTTTTTTAAATTAAGACAAAATTTACTATAACTTTTTTCCAAAACTAATTATCAAAAAAATAACTCATTATTTATAGTAACTATAGCGATTATAAGAATCTGGTTAAAATTTAAGATATTAATATTAATTACAGTGAAGATAATAACTCGGGCAGCGTGGTGGTTATAAACAACGTGTATGGAGAAGTGTGCATCCGAAAACACAGAAGGAAGCGTCAAAAAGCTCTTGTGCGAGAAATGTTTCATGATTATGCAAAAAATACAACTCTTCATGGACTATCGTATACTACTAAAACTGGAATAACTCTAGTAGAAAAGTAAGTTATAATAAATCTATTGACTAAATTTCAAAATACGGTATTATTCCCCCATTGCTTATTGGATCTGATCATTGCTACCAATAAAGTGCCACTAGTCTGACTTAGTAAATTTGTCGTGATTAGTTGTGTATTTACTTTGATATATGTCTTATTATTTTTTATTCAATTCAACCAATTATTTATAGAAATAAGGTAAGCAATTATAAATATATTTTCTAAATAAATACTTTCATTGCAATCTACCTCCTTTTTAGGATCTTTTGGCTGATCACGTTCGTCGTAAGCCTCTGTCTCTGCAGCTATTTGATTCGGAACGTCTGGATAAAATGGAAAATCAGTCCAGTTATAGTTACCATCAGTGAAACACTTGTTCCAGTGAGAAAGGTAAAAAAAATATTCTATTTTATTATGATATAACATCATCTATATGTATACGTTCAAGCTATATGTATGCGTTCCACTGTTAGGCTCAGCTCATACATTATTCTTGTCGGATGGATTAGCTCAAAATTTTATATTGAGTTCTTGTTGTTTTGCTTCAACATTATCTACCTTTTTATGCCATCATTTAGTTGCCTTTTACGAAATGTGTGGGTAAAAAAAGAGGTGATGAATCGTATTCTTACTTTATTACCCCTTTTTTTTTTCTTTTTTGCAAGGTGGACCATGGATGTGGTTGCGCCCCGACAAATCGGTCCGGGGCGACAAGAAGAGGCGGCGTGCAACCCCATGGACCCACCCTGCAAGCAACCTCTCTTCGCCGTGCGAGCGGGCTACCGGTACTCGATCTTTATCTTCGGTGGCCCGCCCGGCGGTTTACCCTTACGGATTTCTCTCGTGTCGACACCCCTACAGCTTTCGCCGGCGGGGCGTCGCCCTCAAGTGGTGGCCTCGCGTCGGGTGACCGGACAATTCCCCGGTCCGATCACCCGAAGCCTCGGCCTGGCATCAGGCGCAGATTTACTTTATTACCCCAAGATTAGATATATGAGGCAGTACGAATGCAAGAACTATGAGCTTTATAAAAAGTATATTTTTGTAAAACAGGTCCCATTTCCATCCATGACAATTTGCCCGCAGTCAAAAGTTAAAGCAAGTGTTTACAACTATAGTTACGAAAGTGAAAAGATAAATAATTTTTTGGAAGCAGATGATATTTTTAACATTTCGATAGAGAATTGGCCGTACGTATATACATATATATATACATATATATTTATAAAATTATTCTTGAGTGTCAAGCATGAGGTTATTCTGCAGTAACATGCAGTTTTTTGAAACATAAAATTTATATATTGTCAGTTTTAACATTTTAAATTAATCCAATGAAGTACTACCGATTCGGAACGTAACCACCACCGACCAACTCACAGATCCGGCAAGAAGCTCAGCGGGTTTGTCTATCATTATTATATCTTCATTGATTTTTATAAAAAAAATAGTACAACACGATCAGTGATAATGAGCTTGTGATGCCCTTTGAATCATGATATAATGTAAAATCCAAATACAATGTAAAAGATCGAGAAGAGAAGGGAAGAAGAGAAAGGATCTGGTCATTATGCCGAAATACATACAAAAAGTAATATTTTTGAGTAACATTACGATAACTCTTTAATTCGATAGGTGCATGCATAATTCTAGGTCGATATTGTCATTTTTAGTACTATTATATATGAGAAATTATATAAGTTTCTCATATATAACATCTCGACCTATTTATTTTGTATTGATTGATAAATCAACCGTAAATTTAGTGTATATAATGTCTTTCAGCTCTTATGACGACTTCAGCAAATTTGATGATACTTCTCAAATATGTGATGACTGGCGCTTGTATTTAGAATTGATGAGTGAAAGCTCTGACAGATTTAGAATTAAGCTTACAAATACATCTGCAGCAGATACTATCACAAGTGTAAGTGATTTTTTTTTGTGATAGCATTAAGTTGATAAAGTAAGCCGCACTCTGGATATTAAATGATAATAGCTTATCATGAACTTCGCAATATTAAGGATCCATCCATCACCCCGTAAACGTCCATTGTTGGACATATGTCAACTTTGATTGTGTATTAATTATCATATAATCACCAGCATAACAATATTACTGATAACAATATTACTGAACATGTCTATGTAATGCATCAAAATATTGCAGGGTTATTAAATAAAGCTAATGCGCTCACAGTATGCTTAAATGAACTTTCTGAAAATAGCATACAGGTAGACTTAATAGCAATTACAGAACATTTTATGATGGAAGGTTACGAAAACCATTTGAATATACCTAATTATTCTCTAGCTGCCCACTATAGTCGTAAGAATGTTAAGAGAGGTGGAGCATGTATTCTTATAAAAAATGGACACGAATGGAAAGAATTGACTAACATTGCAAAAATATCAACAATGTCGACATTTGAATGCTGTGCAGTTGAACTGACTAAATTTAATATTGCGTTTGTATGTGTATATAGAGTACCTAATATAGGAAATCTTAATGACTTCTTCCATAAACTTGAAATTGTACTACATGCATTAAAGACTATGCATTATAAAAATATAATTCTAGCTGGAGATTTTAATATAGATAGGCTAATAAGAAACTATCAGTCTTTAGAGTTTGAATGTCTTCTACTAAACTACAATCTAAAGCTAGTAATAAACAAACCAACTAGAACAATAAGCCAGAGCTGTATTGATAATTTTGCGCATGATTATGTTAAACATTGTAAAGTAGAAATATTGGAGTTTGCCCTCTCCGATCATACGGCACAGTTACTAAAATTCCCAGTGAATAAGATATGTATGATTGATAAATATTATGCAATTAGATGCAATTATAATAAGGAAAGCGTGTCTAAGTTTAAACACTGTATGAGCAAACTCTGTTTCTTTGAAATATATGAAACAGAAGACTCTAATATTGCTTATAATAAATTTATCGAACTGTTTAAGCTATTCTATGATATGTGTTTTTCTAAAGTCAAGGCTATGATAAAAATAATTACAAAGCCAAAGTGGATATCAAAGGGTATTAGAGCCTGTAGTAAAAATAAAAGAAAACTCTTGTGGGCATATAGACTAAAGCCAAATGAATTGAACAAAACTCGCCTCAAGAATTACTCAAAATTATTCAAAAAAATAATGATCTTGACACAGCGTTCTCAAAATAACTTTAAAGTAAAGACATCTCGCGATAAATGTAAAACTGCGTGGCAAATAATAAATAAAGCAAAATTGAATACTCCTAGAAACTATATATTAAAAATTCAAACTAACAGTACTATTATCATGGATCCACAACAGATTGCTAATGAATTCAATAGTTATTTCGTAAATAAAATACAGCCGATAATCCATTCTGGTAACAAAACCACATTAACTATTTTAAATCAAAAAAATTCTATGTTTATGGCTCCTTGTACACCACAACAGGTCTTTGACATCATTATGGCTCTGAAGAATACGAACAGTGTCGGGTATGACGGTATATGCACAAAAGTGCTCAAAGCTGTAGCACACGAAGTTTGCCACCATTTATGTCATATTATTAATATATCTGTTATTAGTGGTAAATTCCCTGATGCATTAAAAGTGGCAATTGTCAAACCTATTTTTAAAAGAGAGAATAAAGAGATGATGGAATATTATAGACCAATCTCCCTTATTCCTGTTATTTCCAAAGTATTTGAAAAGTTCATACAACATAATTTAAATAATTACATTAAAAAAAATAATATATTATGTCAGGAGCAAAAAGGATTTCGTGAAAATAGAACCATAAACATGGCTATTTATGATTTTCTCCATACAGTGTTAGTAAAAATGGACAAAAGAACGCCTGTTTGTGCCATATTTTGTGACATGACGCAGGCGTTTGATTACGTAAAACACGACATTCTAACTAATAAACTTGACGCATATGGTATAAGAGGTAATGTACTGAATTTAATGAAGTCATATCTAACCAACAGAGTACAAATGACATCAATTACTAGGATTAATACAGCTACAAAAAAGGAGGAGATATATTTGTCGAACGAATGTCCTGTACTATTTGGCGTACCTCAAGGTAGTGTGTTAGGCCCCCTTTTATTTAATTTATATATTAATGATCTACCAAAATCAACTAAATATCCTATGACGCTATTCGCAGACGATAGTACTGTGACTATTTCAAATGACGATAAAAATATAACACAATATAAAACTGACATTCACGATTGCATAAATACGATAGTACTATGGCTAAATAATAATAATTTAAAAATCAATTTGAATAAAACTAAAATAATGCACTTTAACCAACGTTCAATGACAAATAATATAGAAATTAATATAAATAACAAAAGTATTGAGAATGTAGATAACAATAAATTCCTTGGTTTAGTAATTGACAAGAAACTCAACTGGAAATCACATATAGAGACCCTTAGTAAAAGAGTTAGTAAGTCAGCTTTTGCGTTACACTCTCTCAGTGGAACTGTCAATATAGACAGCTTAATCATGGCGTATCACGGACTAGCTGTAACACACTTAAGGTACGGCATCGTTTTTTGGGGTAATTCTACAGATTTTAACATCGCATTTAAATCCCAAAAAAGGTGCATTAGATCTATGTTCGGGTTGAAAATAATAGAAACGTGTAAACCATATTTTAAAAAATTTTAATTATTGACTCTGCCCTGTATTTATATCTTGGAAACTGCAATGTTCGTGAAGAATAACCCTAATTTATTTCCTCGACTACAAAACGCCGTCCCGCGCAATAGACGTGATGCTAATAGAATCTGTGTACATCCAGCAAGAACTGCACTCATGCGCAAAAGTGTCATATGTATGGCTCCGAATATATATAATAAACTCCCTAAACATTGGAGGGAATTGAACAACAAGACATTCAAACGTGTATTAGTTAATTTCTTAATCCATAAAGCATACTACAATCTTGTTGATTATCTAGAAGAAAAAGACTGGACAGAATTGAATTAGCTATTGATAATAAGATGCTAGACATATTTGTAAATTTACTTAATTCGATATTGTTTTACTTTGTATTAACTTAATAGAAAATATATTTTTTGACATGAATTTTATAAATATTTGATATTTGACTTTTAATATGATGTATGACTTTGACATGTATAATATCTTCTAATTTTTACTTTAATTTGTTGAGAAATATTATTAATTTGATGATAATGACATTTCTTGATTAATGTGGACTTTATTAATGAAATATTTGTACGCCGATAACGAACGGCAAAAACAAACGGCCAAACATGATTGGACTCTAAAATAATTACATCTTGCATGCTTTGTATGTGTACACATGTTTGAACAAATAAAGATTTATTATTATTATTATTATATCTCCATTTATTCACGGGATCTTCCGTAGGTCTTCCCTACCCGGTCCTTTGGTAGGCTTACATGGGGATATGGATCCAACACGCAGAGGCCTTTAGAGAAATTTAATCTAAATATTGGGATGGGACACCTACCGATGACATTCCACGTCTGCACATAACATACGTGGAATGCCAGCACTAAGTGTAAAACTATTGTGTGATGATGGTATCTAATATATGAATATGGGAGTGGGTGCTTAGTGGACTGGTTCATCTTGTATCTATGATATTATAAACTGTCGTCTGCCTTCAAACCCATGTTAAGAGACGAACGGTGGCAGACGGTGACTCGCCAACTCACTGAATGGGCCCCCTAAATAGTCGCCACAGACACACTAGTCATACGGGCAACAGAGGGCAACATTGGTGCAAGTGGCTAGGGGTGTCGAGCGGTGCGGCGCCGGTTTCACCATTGAGTCTGCGATAAACAGACCCTTGGTTTCCCCGTAATTATGCCCTTGAAAATGACACTTCCACCCCCGAGCATATAGCTCTGGCGACCCCTCTCTGACCAGCTGTTTAAGGCAAGCCAGAGCTGAGAGTCCTTCGGGCACTCTTCGCCTTCCACTCTAGCCAGCCAATGAAGGCCAGCTGGAGACGAGTCCCTGATCGACTCTCTGGAGTATTCAGGACCGCAGTGTCGCCACTCACATTCAGCTCGCCACAAGCTGCCCTGCGGTTTATTGGCTTTCCTGTAAATCTTGAGATACATTTTTTTATATCAAAAGAACTTAAGGAGCCATATAATGTTCCTCCGAGTTTTGCGTTAGCCTCATGGTGAGGTAACGACTGGCCCGGAGGTTTTAGGTTTTATTATTATTATTATTATGTTTTATAGTTTAAATATCTTTTTTGAACATTTGCTGTACTTATTGCTCGCTTTAAGGCGGCGCCTAAAAAAGAAGACATATTCATCGCTTGCATATGGCGTGGAAGAGTTGATATGAATTGTGCTGAAACTGTATCAGAAGTTCTCACTAGTGAAGGATTATGTTTCAATATTAACTCACTAGCAGCTGATGATATATTAGAAGAAGATAGGTAAGCATAAGTAAATAGAAATAAGCATAGGAGTAGGTATATACAAATAACAAATATTTATGAACCTTTGTGCATATAGCGTAGGCGTACGAGCATGGTCAACTATGATTATGGCCTTCTCTCTTCAAGAAAAACCTGGGGCTAAATTGACTAATTTTCAATAATGTATTTTCTTCTTCTATAAATACTTAGATAGTTAATCTATAGAAATTATATTACAGTAACATATATTTCAATGCTACTAAACATGCTGTAAATTGGACAATGGAAAATGGATATATCAGTTATGGAGGAGAAGAATATCCAGTACCAGGAAAGGTAAGAGTATTTTAATGCAATATCACAAATCTATGATCATCATAATCATCAGCCTGTTCTTATCCTCATTATTTGGAATTGGGTTAAAATGTACATATAGAAGATATATTATATAGATACATATCGTACATATTATAAAAAAATGACAGTAGTTTTAGAACAAGCCGTCTGTCTAATGCCAACTCTCCTTGGGAATGCAATTTTTGACTGAGGGCATCCGATTGAGTTAACTCAAGTCGATGTAAGGCCATTAGTAATCGTTTCCAACACCCACAAGCAATGTGTAATTATTGTCCTGTAAATAGCACACGCCTCACATAAAGACGAAAAAATAATGCGAGTCGAAAATGGATTGTCTTACGACAGCTCACACTCGTCTAAGTAATAGGACGATTTAAACGGATTTCCAATATGTGTTATTTTGAGTTCCCAATCATTTTTCGCTCGTGGAACTCATCACATCCAATTTGGTGCGACTGCACCAAATTGGATATGTTTGGTTCAGAAGCTATTAATTGGATTGGTTCAAAAGTTATCCACGTTATCCACAAATGTTCATTCCGGCAATTTCTTTTGCAAAGTGGATTGATGAAGACATTGGAATAAATTATACAAATATGGATAATGTTACCTTCTAATTTTATAGGAACTAGGAGCATCGCCGGATCTAGAGATAATATTTCAAGATATTTTATCAGATCGCGATCAAACATGTAACATAGTGAACTCTGGATTTAATAAAGTAAGTAATTGTATATTTAACTAAATAAAGATAATAATTTCCTAGTATTGTGGCATATTCAGTTATCTTAGAATTGTACTAAAAATCCCAATACCTAAAGTTGTAAATTAAAGCTAAAAGTATTTAAGTAAGTAGTAGCTCTGCTTTATTTAGTACCATTAATAATAACTAAAACATCAGTGTTATACAGATTTTTCGGAATAAGATATGTGCTAAAAAGGGACTAATTACCATTGCCCGGAAGTTTAAATTGTCCAAAAGTCATTGATGTATAGGACAACCTCGGATTGATGACACGGTATAAGTGCCCGTTGGCTATATAGCCTGTAAAAAATAGATCCTAATATTGCTATTTTGAGTATTTAATCTTAACAAAGGATCGATTTTTATTAAATTAACAAACTGCTCACTGTTCTGTTTGTTCTTGAAATACAAAATATGCTTATGTTATTAATCTGTTTTATAATGCATATGAATTTAGTTTTAATTATATAAAATTCATAATTCTAATTATGAATTCACTAGTCATATTTCAAAAGTACTTTTATTCAAAATATGTTGGCTTATCGCATTCGCCATTATAAACAGTTCTTCAGTTTCTTTGAGTTCGTATTCACCTGAACTGTTAATACTTGTAGGTATATATTCACCATCCAGCAGATCTGCCACAGTCGTCTCTTCATTATTATGCTGTTCGAAATGAGGAAGTTTCATCAATGGCTCTTAGTTTCAATATAATAAATACATCAGAAACTTTAAATAAATATACCGCGGAAACGTAAGATTTATCTGATATTTTTAGCTATTAATTTATTTTGTTTTGACACCACCCTGCACTAAGGAAATAATCCTTGTATCGCGGGGGACTTTAGAAATATGCAATTAACGCAGACAAATTACACCCAGACTCAGAACAATACTTTGTGGAGCGCACAAAGTATTGTCCCACGTGGGAATCGAACCCACGGCACTGGCACGGAAGCTCGGTATCTTAACCATTGCACCATATGTGCAGTCAATGGCCCCTTTTATAAAAAATGTCATTATTAGCTTCAGCAAAATTGCATTTACATACACACCTATATCAAGAAATGCTGTTTAAAATTCTAAATTGTTTACTATATACTAATACATCTAATTAATAATCATTGCAGACGACAGTGCTATTTCGCAGATGATGTTACTTTAAAGTATTTTAAAAGATATACAGTAAGTAATTGTATGATAGAATGTCTAGCTAATATTACTTACGATATATGTGAGTGCGCTGCATTTTATATGCCACGTAAGTTATTTTGTGTATTTTATTTATGGTTTAGACAGATGATGTCATTCTCAATAATGACAAATCGATTCTTTAATGCCATTAGCCCCTGGTATTACGTACATCATTTCAATCAATTGTAAGACATTAGCTAACTCATTATTATCTACTTATTATATAGCTCCAAACTGTTTTCTTTTTTTTAGATTTTGGGTTATTTTTGTTTGAAAGTCGAGAGTGTTATATAGAAACGTGACTCAATTTAAGACATTGTCTGATTTAAATTTTATAAGACTTATTGATATTAATACCATAATAATCTGACGGTTATGTATAATTAAACATATTTCATCGTGTTTTGACTACCCCCACGTTTCGAATAAATTTCTTCTTTCACGGTCATGAGAGAAGTTCTCATCTAAACCAATCGAATATATCAAAACTGCTCTCTCTCTCTCTCGCGCTCTCACATAAAGTGATTTAATTATGATTTCAGGTGACAATGACACACCAATTTGTGAGTATCTCAGTATCCAATGTGTCTATGATGTACGAGGTAATAATCTAATAGAAACTATTATTTTTATTTAGTCTTATTTGAGTAAAAATAAATATCAAGGTGATATATATTTTTTTCTACGAAACAAACAAAAATTTGAATACACCGAGGTCAGTTAAAAATCTTTACCCCGAAGTTACAAAGTTTGCATCTATCCTTGAATGGACAACCGTTGTAAGATTTATCTATTGACTCCAGGTTGCTGCGATTCATATAAAAAAATATGAATCACGATTTTCATTATCACTACAACTATATAATATTATTTACTAATACTAATAGCTCTATTAATATAGTGGGTATAAGAGCTAAGTAGAGACTTGTCGCGGGACATCTGCTATGACTCACCCCAACCAGATAGTGGTTGGGGCGGCTTATCGGCAGTATCTACAAAATCAGAGATACCGCCGATCTACAAAATCCGACGTCCGCGGCACGTGATCGACGAATGCGACGACGACATCACATTCGCTCAATTACGAATTTAGTCCTCGCCGCAGAGGTGCAAAACCGCGACGCTTGAAGGTCAATAATCCAAACGTGGGCACGCCCACTTTATCACCATCGACGCCCAAAGCCGAGGTCCGTTCCCCATAGGGGAGCCCTTGGGCGATGTCACTTCGCTTAATTTCATCGGGTTGAGAGCCCTCAGCGCCCACCCATTGTCCGCGCAAAGTTATTAAAGCCATCTGCGGCTAACAACTAATCTTACAAAAAAAATGTCGCGAAACACTTGTGGGTCGTGGTGAACGGACGTGTAACAAGTGTAGCAGTTAAACGTATAATTATAATATTATACGCATACACTCAGGGGCGGCTCTAGCAAATGTAGCGCCCGGTTGCAAGCAATCACCTGGCGCCCTCTTGTATCAAAATGCGTGAACAACATGGAATAGGTTGATAGTTACAACACGTTAGACTAAATTTCGAATCTCGCAGGAATGCGTTGTGCCATGCTTAGTCTCGTTGTTTTGACACAAAACCAGGTAAACACGATCGGATTATGAAGGTACAGTAAGCATGGCGACAAGGTAACCCTTGGGTAGGTACCCAAACCTGTCAAATAACGCACCCACTACGTTTATAAATGGTTAGGCACACGCTGCGTACGGTGCACCCGCTCCGTGCGGAGCGTTACAGTTGAGGCTCTATTTGTCCCGAGTGGCTCTCAGCGCCCCCTAACACCCGGCGCCCGGATGCACCGCACCCTCTGCGCTATAGGTAAAGCCGGCCCTGCATACACTACATACACTCAGCATGAAGTGGTGTGATATCATCTTTATATATTTTTTCGGAAAGGTGTTTTATGCTTATGATTTCATTTCTCACATAATGTTTGACACATTTTTTTGAAGTTTGTTGTACCTTTAATGACGGACACTAAGTATATTAGGTAATATATGTTTATATATAAAAAATATAGTTCAAGAATTAAATACAGTTAAAGCGCCATCTAGTGCTAATTTGCTCACTAAAATTTTGTGATAATATTTAATGAAAAATAGTATTTAAAAGCAATACATTTGCCATCTGTTATTGAATCTTGATAAATGTTATGATGTTTACTATATTATTTATTAATTATAAAACGAGCAAATAGCTAGTAAAAGAAAAAGACACATTGAAAGCATTCGCACTGCTTTTATTTCATTTTATTTTATAGCACTATATATAATAATTTAATTCCGCGAACAAAATTTATATTTATAAGAATGATACTATATTTACAGAATTACTTATAAAAAGAGAAGCAAGTGAAAGTGAGCATGCATGTCGATGTCTGCCACCATGCTATGCTATCGACTACGAAGCTGAAATACTTAAAACTCCATTCAATCTAAAACGTACCAAACGTTTTAAACAGTTTAAGGTCGCAAATAACTCCAGGTAAGCTAATGACATAAGGTTGATTATATTAAATATTGAAGATTAAAAGAAAATATGAGATAATCACATTATGTACTGTTAAGCCTAATAATGTTCAGCCTAAGTTGCCTCTGAAAGAGTATATTATTGAATCTATAAAACTGATGAATTGTTTTTTTATCTTTGAACGCATTCATCGCAGTTCCTACGACCTGGATTTGGATTAAGAAAAAAATATGTAAGATGGGCTCTTTATGGAGACATAATACAGGAAGCTACTGTATACATCCTCATATAGGTAAAACTATTACATATAGTAGCGAAACAAGGTTATAAATATTAGCAAATCGGAAAAAAAATTGATAACTATGAGACATTGGGCGTCAAAGATTTTGCGCATTGGTTGTTATCATAGCAACAGCCGAGATAGCAAAAATAGTGATTAATGTGTTGTAGATGTTATTAATGTTGTTTTAATTTTAAAAAAATATAAAAATAAATTAGTGCTGGGATGCCGTGATTATTGAAACAATAGAATAACATTAAAGAAATTTGGAATTTTTGCAATTCAACTAAGCTAACACAGTTTATGCATTATATAAATAAAGAATTTAGTTACAGTTTCAATTTAAATCTATTTATTAATATGATTCTTCATTTTTCTATAATTTATTCTAATAATTCTAAATTTAAAATAAATCTGTTTTTATTGAATTTATAGGGTTGGAATTTAATTGGAAAAAAAATTGAAATAAAACTATTATTACGGGTTTTATAGCGTTTGCGGACGTTTTAAACACTTTTTAGCGTTCCTGGTCATGAGAGGACCACCCTATCGTATGCAAATGCGATAAAATATGTAAATATAGTTTTCTTAAAAATGTTTTACACTCACGTAAACACCATAATTATTTATTGTTAACTAGTTAAAATTATCTTTGTAGCGTTAAATATTCGAAGCTGGAAGTATACTATAAGGCATCACGCTTCATATCCATGCACCGTTCTGAATTGTTCGGTATTACCGATTTCTTTGCTAACATTGGTGGACTACTCAGCCTTTTCCTGGGATTCTCATTTTTGAGCATCGTTGAGCTGTTTTACTATTTAACTCTAAGGTAATATGAGCTTAATTATTTGATCACAATTAATAATTTTGTATTATCGGCGATTAAGGAATTCAAATAGTCATATCTGGAAAAAAAGAAGAAATTGAACCCTATGTCATTTTGCTTAACTATAAAGTTAATTAGGTCATTTTTTTAATTTAAATATTATCGCATTGTGGAGGAGACCTGTAGAGACAACAACGGTTAATTGTTAAAAAAAACAACAGTTAACTGACCGAACATTATACATACTTCATATTTTTTTAATGAAATATATGTCATATTATATAGTTTTGGTATACATACATACATATCATCACGCCATATCCCTTGCAGGGTAGGCAGAGAAAACAGAGTGCCAGAGAACTCTATCCTTGCATACTTCACTCGCTTCCTCAACATTCATAATTTTCTTCATACACACTCGCCGGTTTCGGAGACTCTTGACTCCACCTTCCTTCAGTACGTGACCAATCTGGTCTAGGTAAGTTAGTCTCGATCTCCCCCGGTACCTACATCCTTCCACTTTCGCATTGTATATCTTCTTAACCAGAGATTCGTTTGGCATTGTTTCTACATGTCCGAACCATCGGAGCATTCCCTTTCGCATCTTTACACTAATACTCTCTTTCATACCTACTCGCTCTCTTACGTCGTCGTTACGAATGCAATCGTTCAGCCTAACTCCACAAATTTTCCGTAGAGATCGCCTTCTGGCTGAGGTGGTGGCTACCGAGAAGTTGTCCCAACGCGCCGTTCACTCTATTTCCCGCATTCACTCTTTGCTCTATATCAGTGGTGTACCTTCCATCTCGGCTAAAACCACATCCAATATATACAAATTCATCCACTTGCTAGAGCAAGTGGATGAATTTGCATCATTACCTATTTTTACTCTTACATCTGTTCTGGCTTCATCTCTTTTAATGACCATTATTTTGGTTTTGCTTACATTCATGCGTAGGCCCCTTTTCTTACAAGTTTTGGTATAGACCTCTAAAGTCAGTAAAATGTGTAATATTTTGCAAGATTTTATTTTACTTGCATTGTATAGACGGGATCAAATCTTGCGACAGAATTTTAAAGTCAACCGATTGCGCTGAAAGGCATACAAATTTAGTTTGCATGACAATACATTGTAAGTTACGTCAGTTAAACTTTGAATACTAATATTTAAGATATTAGGAATTATCTTAATATTATGCTAATTTTGTATCATATTTTCAGATTATTCTGCGCCCTAAGAAGAGATCTTAGACAAGAAAAATTGCAGTGAAATGCATACAGCTGACATTTTTAAAGCACTAAAAATATATTGTAAATATAACTATAGTGATAGTTATTTTCTGATTTCATGTCTAGAATTTTTTGATCATAGACACATTGTTTGTTTTCTGAAAAATAAAATTTCGTCAATATATATAATGTTTATATAATAAAAATCGCATCAACTCATTGCTACTGACATAAAATATATGCGATAAGCTTAAGGTAAGCGCAATTGCTACATAAGGGCTCGTTCATTAATCACGTGAAGCACAAAAGGGAGAGGTAGTTAGACAAAAATGATGAAATATCACAAGAATTTTAGTGGAATATCACGTGTATTTAATTTATCTACTACTATACTATACACAGGCATTTTTTATAATTGAATTAAAAACAAAACTAAATGAATGGAATTTTAGATGATTATTTTGAAAGTTAAAAATTCTATAGCCATGATGTGCACTTTATTTTGTGTGCATTGAATAAGACTGAGCCGTCACGCTCAGCTATGTGACGCTTATTTATTTTTATATTTACATTATAAATGGTATTATTCTATAGAAAATGATGAAATTTTAGTGTGGCAGGACCACGCTGTTGACAGTTCTCTGTCTACAGCCGCGGGCCGGTCCGTCCGGGACGGTATCACACTCTCGCAGAAGATCGACGTCTGAGTAATGGCAATGTACTATTGCGCTTCGTTCGGTGAGCGAGAGAGCCGGAAGCCCAAATGGGTGGGTTTGGGGATTGTAATGGTAGGCAGCGGCCTAGCTATAGCCTTGGTTATTGCAAAGGTCCATGAGCGGTAGTAATCCTTACCATAAGGTAGGGGTGTCCACTTTGAAAAAACATCGATGTTTTTTTCGATTCGATAAATCGAAACTGTACATCGATGTCTTTCGATGTATCGGATGAAAAAAACATAGATGTTTTTAAACATCGAGTACTTTTTCTAAAGTCATATCAAGTGTTACTTCTAAAAAAAAAAAGGTCTTTTTTGTGGCATTTATACCTATTCCAATCCCATATAAAACTGACTTCTTACTGGTTATCATCGTTTCTATGTTTTATGAAAAAACATCGATACATCGAGAATTTCGATAGCTCTTCAAAACTTTTTAATGTAAACAACTATGGATATTTTTGTCTGAATTAAATTATTATTATTATTATTATTAAAACATCGGATCGATTCGATGTATCGCATTGTATAAACATCAATGTTTTCGATGCATCGATGTATATCGAATATCCCTACCATAAGGTGTGCTGCTAGCTCGTTCGAAACCATAAGCAATAAAAAAAAGTTTTAATTGTGTTGTGGTTTTAACACATTATATTTTTGTATTTTAAATGTTTAAAGTATAACGTGAATTTAAGTTTAAAGCTGCAATAAAAACTATATATATGTTTTTATTATAATTAAATGTTTGAAGTTGTGTATAAAGTATGTTTTGATTAAAAAACAATTGTCATCGTTTAATACAATTCAAACTGCAAAGTTTGAGTATTAAGTCTGTACAATGTGTAAACAATGTCGGGTAGATGGCACACGTCTCCTTAAAGACGAAAATATAATACGATGCGAGAATTGAATGTAATAGTTCACTGTAGTGTAAGTAGGAGCACGATTAGAACGGATTTCCATTAGGTATGGGTTCGAATCCCACTTGTGACAATAATTTTTCGCTCGTAATCAGGTTTTTGTATGTTTTGATTATTTTAATAATTTGATTAATATATAATTTACAAAATGATTAGATTAATATATAATTTATAAATCTATACTTGAAGAGTTTATATGTTTGAAGGCACTAATCTTAGTAACTAGTTGGAGTTAGGCTGAACGATCGCATTCGTAACGACGACGTAAGATAGCGAGTACGAGAGCCTACTTCAAACGAAAGAGAGTATTGGTGTAAAGATGCAAAAGGGAATGCTCCGATGGTTCGGACATGTGAAAAGAATGCCGAACGAATGTCTGGTTAAAAAGATATACAATACGAAAGTGGAAGGATGTAGGTACCGAGGGAGACCGAGACTAACCTACCTAGACCAGATTGGTCACGTACTGAAGGAAGGTGGAGTCAAGAGTCTCCAAAACCGGCGAGCGTGTATGAAGAGAATTATGAATGTTGAGGAAGCGAGTGAAGTATCCAAGGAGTTCTCTGACACTCTGTTCTCTCTGCCTACCCTACAAGGGATGTGACGTGATGATATGTATGTATAAAATATTATTCTAGATCGGAATCGAATCCATGACACCGGCGTGATAGATCGGCATCTTAATCAATATGCCATTTGAGCTAGCATATTCTTCATATGATTTAAGAGAGAATCGATGACGTCATTACTCTTGAGGCTCAAGTGGCTATGAAAGGCGGTCTTGTATCAGAGATAAGCGATGTTGATCGTTTCCTGTAATGGGTTCACTTTGATCTTTCAAGTGTGTCTGCTTTGTGTTAACGAGTTGTAAATATAAATGTATTTTAACATATACTACTTATTAATATTTATTGAATAATTGTCATCGGTATTGCTGTGTGGTAACGGCTACGAATACTACCAACCCTTGCTTTGTTCGTGGATGTTGTAAAAGACAACTAAGAGCTATATATCGACCTGGGCCAACTCCATCTGATGCCATTTGGTTAACTATTAAATTCCCAAGGAAGGTTGACGTTAAGCAGGAGGCTGGTCATAAAACTATTGCCAATGACTTTTTCAAATATGTACAAAGAGGAGTATATATTGCATCCACCACAAGTAATTAGGGTAAAAGCAGGAGAATTAATGATTCTCATCACCATTATCGTTCTTCTAATCTTAATCAATACAAATTTGTCATATATCATCTGGCCATATATCCATATGGTGACGGAGTAAGAATACAATTCACCACGCCCTGTCTTACGTGTGGATGACCGTAAGAAACGGCTAAGGGATATTAAACGCATTTAATATCCTATACAAGGAAGGAAAACTCGTAACAAAACCCTATGCCAACACGTCTGACCAGCGTGGTATAGTAGGTCAATTTTCCTCCCATTATGGAGGAGGCTCGAGCCCAACAGTGGGACATATACAAGCTGAGATGATGATGATGATGAGAAGATGTGGCCATAATAGTTAGAACAAAGTACAACATTCTATGCAAATTTATTTGCTTATTTATTAGTGGTAGAGCCACACTTTTGACAATTTTCTATCTAGAACCACGGATCGATATATCCGGGGTACCACACTGCCGCAGAAAATCAACGTGTGCAATAATAATGTGCTGTTGCGCTTCGCTCGGTGAGTGAGAGAGTCCAGGTTTTGAGTGGGTTTGGATTGGTAAGCAGCTTAACTGTACCTCTGGTAAAAGGTTCATGAGTGACAGACACTCACCATCAGATGTACTGCTTGCGCGTTTACCATCGTTAACAATAAAAAAAGGCAAAAAAAAATAAAAAAAGGTGGCATTTTAAGCATATCTATTAAAAATCCATTTCAATCTTTCCATTAATTTTCATTCACAAATAAGTTTCTATCGATGTCCTAGTGTATCAAATGCTAAATAAACAAAAATAGATTATTGGCTCGTGTCATCGCTTATTATATATTAATATTAGCTAAAAACTTGGGTGTATAATCATCATCTTGCTCTTATCCCAATTACTTGGTGTCGACGCAATACTTATGTCATCTTCTTTCATATAATCCTATCGGACGTCATCTCTGTAGTCACTCCCTGGGTTACTTTCTAGTTACTCTTCATTAAATTAAATAATCGGAATTTATAATGAGTATTTATTTTCTGATCGAAGGCGTACATAATGTTTTCCGGAAAGACGACATAATGTGAGGCACATTTATACTATTCATATGTTACCATTCATATCTACGAATGGTAACCAAATGGGACTCTCATGAGAAAATAGGTATAACATAGGAAGGTACCTACACTGACCTAATCGTTAAGGAGGATGGAATCGATTTCCAATAGATACGGATTGAAATCATACCTAGAGTAAACATTTGTCGTTCTCAAACAAACTTTTACTTAATGTGTAATACTGTGGGTCCGATCCGTAGGACAATACTTTGTGCGATCCATAAATTATTGTTCTGAGTCTGGGTGCGTTAATTATATATTAATAAAGACCCCGCAATACAAGGATTATTGCCTCAGATTTGGGTGGTGTCATTAAAAAAACAAATTACAGTTTTGGAGTCCCTGTTTCTACTATGAATGATGAAAAGAAAATAGTAATATATTACTCGAATAGACCATTCAACTTCACAACTGTTTAGTTTATTATAAGTTATTAAAAAATTCGTACATAAAACCAGATATTTAATTTATAATACATGTAGGCTTACATTTAATCTGAGCAAATAATTACAAAATGATTATGACTACATAATTTGTTTAACGATATAATTGGATAAGGTAATAAAATAGAAAATAATATATCACTACAACACAGACCGTTCTCAATTTATACTTTATAATGTATTCAAATAAACTTTATAATGTATTCAAATAAACTTTATAATGTATTCAAAAATACTTTATAATGTATTCAAAAAAACTTTTAATTCATTTTTAGAACATTATTTTACAATATTGAACTTTATATAATTTGTCTATAATGTTTTTGGCCATTTATTCCTATTTTTTGATTATTTCTTATATTCTTTTAAAACATAACGAAGGGGTGAAATACTGCTCAAATATGTTTAAAATTTATAATATTGATTTTATTATGATATCTATATTATGATATCTATATTATGATATCTATATTATGATATCATGGTATTAATTCTAAAAAAACAGATCTTTACTTTTCTTGTTAATAAGTAAGCCGTCTTACAAGTTTTTGTGACACATGACATCTGTAATCAAAAGCATTAAATTATTTTAAATAAAAAAAATATTTTTCTTCTTTTTAGAGCACTTAAAAAGATTGGCTTTAATATTTTTGAATGCTATTATTAATTAATTGAAATATATGATTTTGAATTCCTCACAATTATATTCATCCATCAGCCTAACGGCTGAATAATAATTTTATTTAAATCATTGAACTAAACGTGGCGGCAATTCATTTCTTTTTAAATGGAATAAAAAAGAAAATCGACCATTTTTCACTACACTTTTTCGATCATGTGTTTAGTTGTTAGCTGCAGATAGCTTTGACAGCCTTGTGCGGACTGTGGGTGAGTGCTGAGGGTTCTCAACTTGTATGTCTAGTTACCTTATAACTGGATACTACTATGTTTATTAGTTAAATGCAGAATATTATACAAATATTGCAATTGGATATTTATTTTTCTTGCCTTAATATTTTGGTGACTCAATTTGCATCGTATTTCTACTTTCAACTTTTTCTCGCTTCAGATCTTTTCTTAAAGCGCAAAATAATCTGAAAATATTGAATCATATGAGATTAACGTTGATTCATCGTCATCATCATCATCATAGCCCATATATGTCCCACTGTTGGGCTCGGGCCTCCTCCGTAATTGGAGGGAGTGCAATACTGTATCACGCTGGTCAGACGTGTTGGTATAGGGTTTCGTTTCGAGTTTTCCTTCTCTTGCATAGATGTTATATGCGTTTTATATCCCTTAGTCGTTTCTTACGATCACCCACGAGTAAGATAGGGGGTGGTAAATTGTATTCTTACTCCATCACCACACGGATAAACGTTGATTGCAAAAGTATAAATTTTAAATTAAGAGTTTTGACATAAGATTTTTATATGAAAAAGAAGAATTAGCCGATTGTAAAGGATGATAAATCACGAGGACACAAGTTTAAATCTCGGCAAAAAGTGCTCCAGTGACCCACTCGCACGGCGTCGAGAGGTATGTTGTAAGGCGGGTCTACGGGGTCGTACGCCACTTCTCCTGTCACCCCAGACGGATTAGCGGGTGACCGCACCGTAGCCCGGCGCTAACAAAAGGGCAAAAGCGTACCTACTTAAAAAGTACAAAGTTCTGTAATGCAAGGTAATGTTTAAAAAAAAGAGAATAATCTAGACTTAAATGTGGGATATTAACCGAGACTAGCGACTTCACTCATTTAACACTCGATTTCACTCACAATAAAATTTTATTTTTTTGTGCGAATAACTTTAATATTGTTCTGTTATTTATCGATTTTATTTGTTAATTTTTAAATATTTTGATGGGCGAAATTAATTCTTCAACTTTAAAAGTTCTCATACGTGAATAAAATAAAAAAAATACCTTATAGTTAAAAGTAAAACAGTTCAATTAAGCTCAAGAATGAAAAGCCTAAAAATAGTCCGAGCAATCCACCTATATTGGCAAGAAAATCAGTTGTACCAAACAATTCCGACCGTTGCATAGATATAAAACGTGACGATTTATAGTATACTTCTAACTTCGAATACTCAATGCTAGAAGAAAAAAATAATAGATATTACCAATTGCCCTTCACAGTGGAGGAGGCTCGAATTCCATAGTGGGACATATTTGAACTGAGATGATTATTTAGGTAATAATTTATTTATTGCTGTGATTGATATATAATCATTGTAACTATTGAAATAGTTTACGGCGGTATAGCAACTGTCTAGAATCGCGAGCGGTTAGTCAGGTTAGCGGTTAGAGTAAGAGAGCTGGAAGTCCTATTTGGGTGGGTTTTGGTAGCGCCCCAGCCGCGTGGTATTGCAAAATTCCCATGTACAGCAGTAACACTTACTATCAGATATGCAGCTTACTCGTTTACAACCATAATCAATAAAACACTTACCCTGTATAATTTTTGGTACTATTTTTCTTTAATAAATTATCAAATTCGAAGTTACTTTTGAGTTCCAGGGCTGAATATTCAACAGAATAGCATAAAGGCAAACATTTACATGCATTTGTAATATTATTTTCTTGCCTATTAGCAAGCTGTTCTGTAAAATAATGACATTTTTCAATATTATTTACTTCTGGTGACGGGATAATTTTGTTGTCATAGTAGTAGTTAACATCATCATCATCATAGGCATCATCAAGGCTCACACAGAGCCCATGAGGTCTGTCATATCTATGGTACCATTGCGCTTCACGTATCATTACATCCTTTGGTCTATTGGTGTACTAGCTAATTTCTTTTTCGTGTTTTCCGCTTTATATGGGAGTATGATTCTTTCCAATTCTTTCTGTTTTTATTTTCTAATTAAATTTGTTGGGAATCCCAAAGCAATTAAATTCGCGAGATTTTCTGAGGGTCAAACCCTTGGTTTCTTTTACGGAGACCATTGTGGATCTTAAATGACTTGTGTTACAATTGGGGTTGGGGATATGTGTTGAGTAAACGCAAAACACATTCCAACAAATAGCACTAACAACAACTGTCGAACAGTGGGCTTCTTCCACTTCCATGGGCTATAATGATGAGTGGTAGGTACTGATGAAATAAGAATAGATTTCCTTTAAATCGATTACAACGCCATTTACAGAGATCGATTATTAATCTAAATTATTCTTGAATCCACGGAACAGAACACAAATCAAAAAGTATGAAGAGTGATCCTGTCATTTAGAAAATCAGTATATCTATAAAGCTAGCATGACAAAGTGAGCAGAATCGCTTAAAAGAAAGTGCAAAAATTAGTGCTTATTTAGTGCTAATTTAGTGCCCAAAACTTAAATTTGATGCTCTCATAGATTCGCGAAAAATGAGAACACTGCTAGCTTGTAATTAAGCTAGCAGCGTATTCCCTAAAAGGCCTATATTAACGCGGTATAGGACTAAAGCAATGTATAGAGAATTTAGTGCTCGATTAGTGCTGGCAGTGTGTAATTAGTAATTTGAAAAAAATATCTTTTTTTTATTTTTTATCAATCTATTTATTTTTTAACAATCAAATTGAATGCATATGTTAAATATATAGCTAAATTAATAACTTTGATAATCATTAATAACTAATCCAGATTGACGTATTCAACCCGGCCACTTGCTCAAACTGTCATACTGGCAGTTTTGATTGACAAAAAATAAAAATAAATATTTTTTCAAATTTTTATCACATACTGCCAGCACTAATCGAGCACTAAATTATCAACCCTTGACAATCATAGATTTTTGATCCAGATTGACGTATTTAATCCGGTCACTTGCTCAGACTGTCATACTGGCAGTTTTGATTGATAAAAAATAAAAAAAATATTTTTTAAATTACTAATTACATATTGCCAGCACAAATCAAGCACTAAATTATTAACCCTTGACAATCATAGATTTTTGATCCAGATTGACGTATTCAATCCGGTCACTTACCCAGACTGTCATACTGGCAGTTTTGATTGACAAAAAATAAAAAAAAATATTTTTTCAATTTTTTTATCACATACTGCCAGCACTAATCGAGCACTAAATTATTAACCCTTGACAATCATAGATTTTTGATCCAGATTGACGTATTCAATCCGGTCACTTGCTCAGACTGTCATACTGGCAGTTTTGATTGAGAAAAACATATATATACATAGAAATACATAAAATCAGTAACATATAGGGGAGGACAGGGTAATGGGAGTCACCGACATATCTACCCAACTAAACATGAAAACATATCGCGGTCAACCTGTCCATATCCACCTTTGTATTTTTGGCCCTGTGTTGAACAGCTAGCACCAGCAGACGCCCGCACTTTGAATAAATAGGTGTTGGTGCCATCCATGTCATTTTTTGACGTCGTAAAATAAGAAATAGGTGTATTTTTTTTTTACATTACGCAATTCAAATATTTACATTGATATTCAGATTATCAAATCAGTGATGCATAATTTAAATTGCATGACTAATTCATAGTTTTTTTTATTTTCAACTTTTTCTCATTAGTGTAGTTGTTGGAATTGAGAGTCAGGTGACACCCGTAAGTTAAGAGAACTAAAGTCCAGAAGAAAGACAATGAAAAGGCAAAACGATGAGTACTTAAATAATCTAACGAAAGCTCTTTATCGAATTTTAGTACCAAGATCTTATGCCAGGCTGATGAGGACGACGACATAGAAAATGCCGGCAATAAATTCCTAATATGCTGTGGTTTGGGGAGAAATAATGAAATGTGGTATAGATGTAGATACCTCATGTGGGTTATGGGCTCACACGGAGTGTACCGGTTGGGATTCGGCCGAATGTTTGCCGATATGTTTGCGACATCTGCTAAATTTTCTTAATTTCGATTACCCGGGTGTGATCACGGGGTGATCACCATTACCCTCAACATCAGGGTAATGAGAGTCAAACATGTTTTTTTTTATTGTAATAATTACTAAATCTGATTACTAAAGTACCTAATTGAAATCAATCTCATATAATAGCTAATTAAATAAATTTAGTGTATTAGTAGTTGTAATAAATATTTAAATTTTAATTAATTTTAATTTGATTTCACGCTCAAGTGACCACCATTACCCCCTTTTCCCCTACACCTACCGAAGAATAATATGTATACAAAAATCTATTAATTACCTCGTGCAATGTTGATACATCCGTAATGTAAAAGATTACAAACAGGCGTATTATTTTGATCTGCAAAAATAATTAACAAATACAATTACTAACACAATATCGACATAATTAATGATCTACTGCTATCTTTACTAATATTACAAATGCTAAAGTAACTCGGTCTGTCTGTCTGTCGCTCTTTCACGCCAAAACTACTGAACCGATCTAAATGAAATTTGGTACACAGATAGTCTAGAGCCTAATAAAGAACATAGGCTACTTATTAATGCAAAAAAGAATTGTAAAGGGGGATGAAAGGTTGCAAGGTGGTATCATCATTTTTAAAGCCAGAAGCTTAAAACTTATTTTTAGGCTATTGATTACATATAAATAAATATGACATAAAAATTTTGTAGAAAAATTACCCTTAAAGGGTAAAATAAAAATAGGGGATGAAAAACTTTAGGAAAGTAACCTTTTACGCGGGCGAAGCCGCGGGCTGAAGCTAGTATTTAATAAGTAGGTACCGGATCGGAACGCTACTACTCTGAGAATAATCAAGTAACAAAAGTTGAGAGGGTATAAATACTAATTAACTTTTAATTGCCTACTTACTTTACCTTTTAATTACCTACTTTATTAATATTATGGTGATATTGTGATCCAAATCTATATAATACACGGTTATAATGACTTGCAATCTTTTGGTATAATACTAATAATATATAATAATAATATATAATAATTATACTTGCCTTGATTTGAATTTTATTTCCTAAGTGAGACCAAGATCCAATAGTTACCTACATCATTAGATTGCCAATGGTGGCAAAATATAAAAATTATAATTACCTTACATTTAGCGTTTATTAAATAATCATCATTCTCCTACTCTGACCCCAATTACTTGGGGTCGACACAATCTATACACTTTTTTCATAGTACATTTTGTAGAAGTTATTGGCAATAGTTTTATGACCAGCCTCCTGCTTGACGTTAACCCTCCTTGGGAATGTAATTGTTGACCAATCGGCATCAGATGGAGTTGGCCCAGGTCATTATAAGGCTCTTAGTTGTCTTTTACGACATCCACGAGCAAAGCAAGGGTTGGTAGTATTGTGAGCCGCTATCACAAAGCTGTTTAATAAATAATCAAAAACAATACTTTTTTATTATTAATATCACTAATTTTCTACTGAAAATGAATATGTATAAAATATGAGTCTATTAATAATATTATAGGTGTAAGATAAAAAACAAAAACGGTATATTTCGTAAAATCTTTATCCAAACTTAAAACAAGCCATTCATTCTCAGTAGAGTAGTAAGCTAAATTTATATAAAGTGATCATTAAAAGAATTATAATAAAAAATATATTATTACATATTATGTGTATGTATAATAGTGATCCAATAATGATATTTAGTAAGTAACGATAAAAAATGAAATACATTTCGCGCTGGCGACGGAATAAGAATGCAAATGTTGCTACCGTTTCATCAGTGATCACTAAAAGGATAAAGTAGCAGTGTTCTCCTTGGAAACATATTACATCTTATTGTGATAGCCAAACTCTATTAGCAAGCGCGGCTGTTATAGAAATGAGACCTCCATTGAATGACCAATTGACCATGTCCTATAGTATTTAATAGTCTAAGTCTATTCTAGCGTTAGATGTCGAAAGGCTAAATGATGATGATGATGATGAGGAAAATGATGATGAATTAGGTACCTATATATATTCTACTATTTGATCTTATTAACCATAATATTGATCAGATACGTGAGCAAGCTTTAGATCAAAAGCACTATTTTATTGTTTACAATTGCTATTGGCTTGCAAAGTTCGTCTGTGTGGTACGCCTTTCTTTGTTCACTCAGCATAGTTTAATTGCTTCATAGGTCGAAGAGATCAAGAGTGACAGTTGAGGCATTTTCTAGCCACTTCTGTTAACCACAAGTAGGTTAAATAAGGACAAAAGCTATAAGATTTAAAATTCATACAAAATGGTCTCTATAAAAATACTACAAATTGATTCTTTTAATTAAATCCAATGCCGTAGGTCAACCAGAAGAAGGTTAAATTTTAAGAAAGCTCGAAAATACAGCATGCGTATACAAATAAGATATGATGATGTAGAAATGTGTATGGCAGTGTGCGTGTGCGTATATGCTTGAAGTACGCATAAGTCATTCCCGTCGTCGTCCCCCCGTCCCTGATCGTCTTTTTTATTAATCTTATGTTTAGAAATTTAGAGTAAATTATAATCGTTTCAGCTTATATATATCCCACTGTTGGGCTCGAACCTCCATCATAACTAGAGGGAAATTGACCTACTATGCCACGATGGTCAGACGTGTTAGTATAGGGTTTAGTTTCGAGTTTTCCTTATCTTGCATAGATGTTATATGCATTTTATATCCCTTAGTCGTCACCCACGTCTACGATAGAGGGTGGTGAGTTGTATTCTTACTCCGTCACCACACGAAAAGTAAAAAAAGGTAAAGTATAAATTTTAAAAGGTAAAAAATCCGTTAAAATATTTGTTAGTGTGTGTTAGCTATTCGGGCTACCGAAGACAAAGATCGGGTACCGGTGGCCCACACACACGGCGATGAGAGGTGTTTTTACAGGGTGGGCGACACGCAACCCTATAGGGTTGCGTGTCGCCTCTTCCATAGCCCCGAACGGATTTGACGGGGCGCGACCACACCCATAGTCCACCGCAAGAAAAAAAAAAGTTAGTTAGCTATTGTTGTGTTAGCTACAAAAAGAGAAGCAAAAAGAGAATCGAGTGTAACAACTTACGAGGCATATAAAATGCAACACAATTGCACATGGCTTTAGTAATGTTGGCAAAACATTCCATCATACAATTACTTTCTGTATAAATTTTAAAATACATCAATTGTCGATCATTGGCAAAGTAACACTGTCGTCTACAATCGTAATTTGAATTAAGTATAAAAACTAAATAAAATGTCATTAAAAGTAGATAAAATTAAATTAAATTTTAAAACAGAAAATGATCATGATACTGTATAATTCGTTTCCAATTACTATAGGGATCCTTAAAAACAATAAAATTGAGTATTGTTCAAAGATAGCCTAAAAGAGAAAGAGAGAACCACACGGAACAGACGTTTGAACGTTGCTGACTTTCAGATAAACCTGTATATTTTTTTCGATTTCTGGTGTCGTAATTGTTTATAAATACAAATGTGTCACCACCCTTTACTTTACGTGGAAGTGGAAAAATCGGCTAAGAAATCACCAGGTGAAACTCCAAAATCACTCTTTTGAGTAACTTAAAAAAACAATTGTTGATTGTTGACTTGACTGCTAAGCATGGCAATTATAGTACATAGAAAGCCTCCCTATATTCCTATAGGCTTACGTGCAACTGAGGTTAAAGTATCGGTAGTGGTGATCAGCTCATATGACGGTGAAAATATTAATATCGCAGGTTATGGATCCGTACGTTGCCATCGTTCTGGACGATAAGGACGCGGTGGTCGAATGGTCCACCAAAGCCTGTCAAAAAAGCGAACCTGTGTTCGACAATGCATTATGATAGTTAGATAGATCTTTTCCTGTTTTAAAATTCAATTTAGTTGGATATACAGACGTTTCTGGTGTATATTTCACTAAATTTTTAGATGTGTTGATTATATTGAAACTGAGAGCCATCGACGTCACTTGCCCATTTCGAACAGAATAATAATGTAGTGACGTCTGCGGTAAATCTGCAGGATGTTGAATAAATACCTGTAATTAAGAATATGAATTAAAAAAATCGTAATTTCGTCATCATTATTCAGCTTTACGCAGTCTTCTGCTGGATGTAGACATTTCCAACAAATCAGAGGAGACTGCTGAAATTACTACACTTGGCAAGTGACTTGGCGATTCTATTGCGGAGTTTACATACGTTTACCAGGAGACCGCTACTGCGCAATCACATAATGAGACCATTAGTCAATACATCTCCCACGTTGGTATGTCAGCACATCTGATTCAGTTCTTCATCTTCCTATTCTTTATTATATACAAATTTTACTACTTACTATTTATAATCAAGCAAGTTCTTTATCTGTATCCTATTAAAATGTATGATAACTCACTTTATTATATCCAATATTCATGATATTACATCATGGATCGCGCTCTGTTTTATTATCTTGGAATATAATTTCCAGGTCAGGCGATGCACAAAACTCAAGAATAATTCATCTTTAGAATATTTCACAACATTATAAGGCATTACAAGTCATCATCATTATTCAGATTTTCAGCGTCCATCGTCAGACTTACTCCTCCCTCATAGAATATATGACAATATTCTAGTGACTACTCAGGCAATTTTTTCCTACTACCGTATATTAAAATCACGTCACCACTCTAGCTATTAAGAATCACCATCACTCCGCTCTTATTCTAATTATTAGGGTTGACACAGTGCACACACCTCTTCCATCATTTATAATGTAAAACTTATTGGTAATATTTTAATGAACGGCCGCCTGCCTGATATCAACCTTTCTTGAGAATGTAATTATTAGACTAGAAGACATCAAATATTCGGCTTAGATATAAAATATAAAGCTCTTAGTCGTGAACCACAATATAAAGGAAGTACCCCTCTGCTGCAGCTCTATCCAGTCCCTCAGAATCAGCCTGGGATCTTTGCATCATATATCAGAACGGAATACAACACCGAGCCGTGATCTCTCCAGCTAGACTTCTCAATAGGTAATAGCCAGGTAGTCAACTCGCTGGATGAAACATTGGTGGGCACTAATATCTCGTCCATAGTATAGTAGTAAAACACAGTGAGTTCGATTCATTTAAACACATTAATAATTGTGATTTTGATGTAAATAACGAAGGAGGTAGGCAATCACCGAACATATTCATAGGCAACGAATTACATGAAGCCTAAATGGATAATGATTACACTGAGACTCAAGAAGAACTTGCTAATCTATTAAATATGATACAGAAAGCCAACTCCAGACGTTTTAAAGCTATAGGAATGAATATTTTTTTCGAATGCAATTTTAATTACGTTGATATCATATTATATTTCTACACCTATTTATAAGTCGCAGAGCATGATATTTAAAGGACGATATTAATGGTGTTCGGTCCTTGCAAGTTATGTGGAGGGTATTTGGAGAAACTTGACAACTTCGATTCTGCAACCGTCGTTATGAGAGTTGAGTAGAAGATTTGAGACAACTCGGTCCGCCAGGCGGTTGTGCCACTCGGTGTATTCGTAATCGCCGCACCTGCTTAATCCTTGGTAGGACATTGTTTAACGGAACTGTTGGAACCACCATAATAGTGTTTTGTGGTGCTGTGAACTGCATAGTTGTATAGAATATAGTGAAGCTGACTGCGCGGTTTGGCGAGCCTACTGCGACGACACTACTGCCCTCGGCGAAAGTGGATGAAAGGTTGGTGGAGTATTTTTTAATTACTTCTTCGCGGCTTGCAGGGATAGGATAATATCAGTTCCTCACCTAGTTCAGTAAACTTACCTCATACAGTCCACTGCAGGCTGTGCATACCGTACAGTCTTTTTTTTGGTCACTTCGACCCAGGATACCGCTCCTAAGGTCTCATACCTCACCTAGGAATTCGTAATTCCCAGGTATTTAGACAGTACAGACGTTCTGTACCGTTATTTCTAACCGTGTTAGAATACCTCCCAATAAATATCATATATGTTAAGACGTTCTTAGCATATAATTTATTTATATTGGCCGTGCCAATTACTTCTTATTCCCCATTATTTAATGAAATTATAATTTCATTGTGTAGACGTTCTATACATATCTTATGTACTTTACTTTTCTCCACTATACGAAGTATACAATATAAACAAAACACATAAATTATTTTTGTCGTACAATTATTCAGCTAAGTGTTATATAATTAAATTGTATAGGTAACAAGTATTAGTGAAAGTAATATATTATTAATTTTATAATTTCATTGGGCTACGTGTGTTGTTTCACAAGATGGCGGCACCTAAAGCAAAAACTTCTAGTGATAAGAAAAATCCATTACCCAAAGAATTAACCGTGTTAATTCAACGAAAACAACTCTTGTTTTCACAAATGCAAAAGGTATATGATATGTCCCACGATTTATCGAATTCTGATACGAAAGAATTGTTTTTATTGCACGTCTCTGAAATTAGTGACCTACGTAGTTCATTCGAAAAAATAATATTCGATATATTCGAACAAGAACTTTTAGTTGATTCTGAGTCAATACTTAGAAGTCAAGAGTTACAAAGTTTTGATGAACTATATTTTCGAGTGAAATTATGTGCTTCGAAATATAGCTCGGCACGCATCGGCAATAACGGTGAGAATCGCTTGGTTACCATGGAGTCCCGCCCTCGCCTGCCTAAACTTGAATTATTTACATTTAATTCGGATATTGAGAATTTTAATACATTTTATGAAACATTTTGCTCGTTAGTACATGATCAGCCGCACATTCCAAAAATTGATAAATTTCATTATCTATTGTCTTGCACGAAAGGTTCTGCATTAAATATGGTTAAAAGTGTACCGATATCCGCCAATAACTACGATCTCGTCTGGCAGAGTTTAATTGATAAATATCGAGACAATAGATTGTTAGTTGGTAGGTACCTAGATAAAATGTTAAACTTTTCACCGTTACGCAAGGAATCGTCTGCTGATTTGAACATGTTTATTGAGAACTTCGAACATTCGTATAAGGCAATACAGGCACTTAATATTAAAGATTTAAGCAGTTATGTAATGTGTCATATTGCGTTAAGGGCATTAGATCCACAAACTCGAAAACATTTTGAACAAAAATTAGATCAAAATTCCATTCCTACCTTCGATGAATTAGCATTATTTATACATAATCAAATAAAAGTTCTAGATCATTCTGCGTCATATTCTAATGTGTATTCTAATAAATATCAACAAAATGATTCGCGACAAAAGGATACAAAAAAGCATTCGCTATCTTCTACACGCTCTGGGTTAAAGGGTTTATGTGTACATTGTGATAGTAATCATATGATTTTCCGTTGTGAACAATTTCGTAAATTGTCTAATGAGCAACGTATTCGCCGTGCGAATGAATTAAAATTATGTCATAATTGTTTAAAATCAAATCATACCGTTAAGGCGTGTAAAAGTAATTTTAAATGTTTAATCTGTAATTTACCGCATCATGTTCTGTTACATCGTGAAGTTAGCGCGATAGATAATAACAAACCGTGTTCGAATCAGCTGATTTCGACTGAGACCGCTCCTGCGCCGTGCAAGGGAGACGAACAATCAATTATAAGTACGGTGTGTCATCTGACGTCTACGCATACTTCTAACTGTACAGTTATCTTGGGAACAGCTGTTGTGAATGTTTTGAACGCGTTTAATAATTATCAGCCCGTGCGCGTATTAATTGACTCTGGGGCGCAAAGTAATTTCATTACGTTAGATTGTTTTCAACGGTTAGGATTATCAGCTAATAAATGTCCATATAATATCTTCGGACTAGGTGGCGAATATGTAAAAAATTATGGAATGGCTTCGTGTGTTATTCAGCCGCGCTACAATAACACGCCGGTGTTTAACATTGATGCTGTAATTTTACCTAAAATTACATCCGATTTGCCAAACGTACTTATTCCCGATAAGTTGATTACTAAGTATAAAGACTTACAATTAGCTGATCCGTATTTTTATACAACGTCCCCGATTGACATTATTTTATCGGGCGAAGTGTTTCCCTATATTTATGACGGGACAAAATTTATAATAAATAAAGATGTACCAGTGGCATTGGGGAGCATATTTGGTTACGTCATAACTGGAAGACTAGGGTTAAAAAATTGCTCTAGTAGTCTCGATGTTGTACCGTGTGCAACGTCATTTGTGTCGTACACAATTGAAAATAATTATTTAAATGATACACTTAAACGGTTTTGGGAGTTGGAATCTTTACCGTGTGAAGTTCCAACGGATCCTATGGAGGAGTTAGCCGAAAAAATGTACACAGAAAAACACTGTCGTGATGAAAATGGTCGTTATGTTTCTCCCATTTTATTAAACCCACACCATGCACCTATTGGTGATTCTTATGATGTGGCTATAACAAGGCTTAAACAGGTCGAGCGCCGCCTGGCGCGATCGCCAGACCTTCATAAGTCTTATGTTGACTTCATGCGAGAGTATGAATCTCTTGGACACATGGAGTTATATCAAGGTCCTGAGCAGTCAGGATATTATATACCGCACCATTGTGTTCTGCGTCCATCGTCCGTAAGTACACCTCTGCGCGTTGTTTACGACGGTTCCGCACAACCTAAGAATGGTATTTCAATTAACGATGCACTCTTGACAGGCAGAAAACTACATCCAGACTTACTAAAGATTATAATTCGCTTTCGGTTATATAAAGTTTGTTTCACTGCTGATGTGTCAAAGATGTATCGGGCTGTTCTGATTGATCCTGCTGATAGGAAGTACCAGCACATTCTTTGGCGAGAATCTCCAACGGAGCCAGTTCGCGTCTTCGAACTTCGAACGAATACCTACGGTCTCCGTAGTGCACCTTACATAGCTGTGCGCACGCTGCATCAGCTAGCTGAGGATGAGCTCACTCATGCTGAACGTCCGCGTACAGAGGCTGCAAAGGTGCTCAAACAAGGCTTCTACGTTGATGACGTATTATGGTCCTGCCCATCATTAGAACAGGCCTGCACGTTGCAGGATGATTTGCTGACACTTCTTAAAAGTGGTGGCTTTGATTTAAGAAAATGGGCTAGCAACTGTCCCGAGTTACTTACTCATATGCAGTCAAATCAAGTTGTAACCATCGATTTTCAAGATGATACGTTATCATCCTCCCTTAAGGTGTTAGGGTTGACATGGTTACCTGCCTGTGACAGTTTTGCGTTTTCCTATAACATGACTGATAATAAACAGACCAAACGATCAGTTTTAAAACTACTGGCGAGCATATTCGATCCTGTAGGTATTATTTCACCATGTACGTTTGTCGCAAAGTGTATCATGCAAGATCTCTGGAAGATGGGAGTCGCATGGGATGAGCAACTACCACCTGAGCCGTGCTCACAGTGGAATCGATTCATCTCCGATCTACCACTTTTGACTGAATTGCGTTTTGAGCGTCACATCTTAATACCTAATTTTAGTGAAATACAATTAATAGCATTTTGCGATGCGTCATCCCGTGGATACGCAACGTGCTTATATATACGTAGTATAAACAATATAGGTGAAGTGAAGGTTCGACTGCTGACTAGTAAGTCAAAGGTTGCGCCGTTAAACCCACTCTTGTCTATACCTAGACTCGAACTCGAAGCAGCCGTGCTGCTATCGAAGGTTGTAAGTTTTGTCGTACAAAACTTAAGCGATAATAATTTATCTGTTTCTATATTTGCGCTCAGCGATTCGAAAAATGTTTTGGCTTGGATACATACACAACCATACACGTTAAAAACTTTTGTGGCTAACCGTGTTAGTCGCATTATTGCCGCAGTACCACCTAGTTGTTGGTATCACGTGAAGGGCGAAAATAACGCTGCAGACATATGTTCACGTGGAACGTTGCCTGCTCACTTCGTGGAAAGAGCTACAGAGTGGATTCACGGCCCCGATTGGCTATATGATAACCAACAAAAGTGGCCTATAAAACCATATTTATTAAATCATAACTTCAAGATTCCCGAACTTAAATCAAATAGTGCAACATTTAGTTTTAATTCTTCTCTAAAGGTTGAAATTAAAAATGACCTTGAAGAAATATTTAATAAGTGTTCTTCTTTTAATAAATTACAGCGTATTATTTCATGGTGTCATAGATTTATTATAAATCTTCAGTGTAAAATTTCAAATCGGTCTTTAGGCCCTCTAACGACCCTTGAGTTGCGCAAAGGTCATGATTCAATTATTAGAATTATTCAACAAAATCACTTTGAATCTGAAATAGTAGCGTTAGAAAAGGGTAAGTTTGTAGCCTCTTTACGTAAACTATCACCCTTCGTTGAAAATAAAGTCCTCAGGGTGGGGGGTCGTATCTCACAATCTGACCTTCCGTACAATACGAAGCACCCGGTTTTGCTACCAAAATGCCATACAAGTAAATTATTAATCGAATATTTGCACGTAAAATACCTACACGTAGGGCCTCGTACATTACAAGGTCTAATGTGTCAAAACTATTGGCTCGTTGGTGCTCGTAGCATCATTCGATCGGTACTGACAAAGTGTAAGGTGTGTTTTAAATGCCGACCTACTGCATTACAACCTCAAATGGGTACGTTGCCCATGTCCCGACTTAAGGTTGATAAGGTATTCAGCCATGTAGGTACAGATATAGGTGGTCCATTCCTTGTAAAAGAAAGTACACGTCGTAACGCAAAAATATACAAGGCTTATCTATGCCTATTTGTATGTTTTTCAACAAAAGCAGTACACTGCGAGGTGTTAACTGATTTATCAGCTGAATGTTTTCTAGCTGCATATGACCGTTTCGTAGCCCGTCGCGGATTAAGTACTTGTTTATATTCCGATTGCGGGACGAATTATGTATCGGCAGCCAAGCATCTCAAGGAGGTACTTAGATTTTTAAATGGTAATAAGATTCATGACGAGGTACTCGTAGGATTAACCGCGCGGCAAGTAGAGTGGAGGACAAATCCTCCTAACGCAGCTTCCATGGGTGGACTTTGGGAAGCCGGGATAAAAAGTACGAAACACATTTTACAACGTATTGTAGGTGATAGAAGTCTCACTCTGGAAGAGTTGTCAACTGTGTTCTGCAGAATAGAGGCTGTATTAAACTCACGCCCTTTATGTACACTATCTGAAAACCCAAACGAGTTCGATGTATTAACTGCTGGTCATTTCCTGATAGGACAAAGCTTAGTGGCTGTGCCTGAATATAATTATGAGGACGTTCCTCAACATAGATTATCTCGTTGGCAGTCAATTCAAAAAATATCACAGTTATTTTGGAAGCGCTGGTCAAATGACTATCTTCATACTCTGCAACGAAGAGAGAAGTGGTTTGCCTCACCTCCTAACGTAAAGATTGGTGATTTAGTTTTACTGAAATCAAATTTGACGCGCCCATTGCAGTGGCCTCTTGGTAGAATTGAAACAACACACGAGGGCGTTGATGGCATTATTCGTGTAGTTACTTTGAGAACTAAAAATGGTCTAATTAAGAGACCGGTGAATAAAATTTGTCCATTACCGTATGCAAATTAATTACCTTTTATTTTTTTCTTAGGTTAAATTTTATTGTTTATCTAGATTAATTAATTATTATTATTCTTTTTTTTCAAAAATATACCTCACTAAAGGTTTATTTATTCTATGTGTTTTGTTTACATAGGTTAGTGGATTGTATATCCCTTACTTGCTTTTTAATTTAGAATGGGGAATTCATCATGTTGAATTCGGTGAGGGGTATGTTCGGTCCTTGCAAGTTATGTGGAGGGTATTTGGAGAAACTTGACAACTTCGATTCTGCAACCGTCGTTATGAGAGTTGAGTAGAAGATTTGAGACAACTCGGTCCGCCAGGCGGTTGTGCCACTCGGTGTATTCGTAATCGCCGCACCTGCTTAATCCTTGGTAGGACATTGTTTAACGGAACTGTTGGAACCACCATAATAGTGTTTTGTGGTGCTGTGAACTGCATAGTTGTATAGAATATAGTGAAGCTGACTGCGCGGTTTGGCGAGCCTACTGCGACGACACTACTGCCCTCGGCGAAAGTGGATGAAAGGTTGGTGGAGTATTTTTTAATTACTTCTTCGCGGCTTGCAGGGATAGGATAATATCAGTTCCTCACCTAGTTCAGTAAACTTACCTCATACAGTCCACTGCAGGCTGTGCATACCGTACAAATGGAATGTCAAGCATTCAGTTTCATTATTTTAGTTATTCTTTAGTTTATTAATTTTGATTATTGCTTGAGTGTGTTTAGTTGTGACACGATTAAATACGATAGACTAGAGGGTAGTTAAAAAATAATATAATAAGTGAGACGTGCCTACAAATCAATAATCTGTGAGCGTTAGTAACGATCGGTTGTATCGAGCCACAACTAACCTCACTGCATTCCATGTTATTATTTTATATGGTGTTGGTGATAATATTGTGAGCCTCCTAATTTATCTTGTGATTAAAGTTAGGTGGATGAACTAGAAAATGAAAATCTGACGCCCTCCCTCTGACTTATATAATAAACCTAAAAATATTACAGATGCTCTTTGTGGAACATATATAATCATTATAATTTTAATATGCAACTCCTCACCCAATTTACAACAGGCTTAAATAGCAACGCCTTACATATTGCATTTACACAACATCTGGTTGTGTAATAATTCAATGATTTGGTGTAAAAAAGAACTGTATACCGATAGGTATGTATGTAATGTTAGGTATTTGCGATAATAAATATCACCTAACATTTTATTTAGAATATTCTTACCTGGCCTCGAGTTGGATATACATTTGGTCCAAAAGAACTGTATCCATTTGCCATAGTCCAATTGACAGCAGACATTGTAGTGTTTGAAAATAAATTACTGCAATAATTAAGACACTATTGTGAGAAATTACGTAGTTTCCTTCTTTTTTTCACCCAGTAAATGTCTGTATTATTCAATTAACATTCAATAATATATTATAGAATTCTAGACCACCGGACATCTAAGTGCTTTTTTTTTTCTTTTCAGTATTTTTATTGTGTACGTAATTTGGTTCACTTTTTACGCAGTCGGGTTTTTTGATTTCTTTAATTATTTTTTTTTATTAAATTTTAAGGATACTAAAATTTCATTTTCGAAATATTTATTATAAAGAAGAAATTTATGTAAAAGTTGGTATACAATTATATATCGAACTATTGGTATATAGAATTAAGCATACAAGTATATTGCACTTGTTGAATTATCTTTTATGTTCGTATAATCAGGTGTGAACCAAAGACTGTATCCATATAATTTAACTTGGTAAGATTGGGGGACTAAACGAACTGTGTGCTTATACTTTTTCGGCCTTATAATTCTTTAATCTTATAGAAAAATTTTTTAGCGTTCTCACACATACTTAATTGTTTGTCCTAAAAGCATCATTTTAAATGAGAGAAACAGTGTGCTAAGTCATTGATAAGTACCAAAACATATATATTTAGTTTTAACTGAATTGAGCATAAGACTCATTCAGGTAGGTCTCATGGCAATACTAAATAGATCATTATCCAGTTTTAATATTGCACTATTAATTTCAGATGACTTAAAAGATATTTAAATATATCGATAATATATAAGGATCGATAATAGAGCCTCTATTATCGATCCTTGAGGTACTCCTTGTATCACAGAATCTGTGCAACAGCCAATTGTTATAATATTATTGAGAATCCATCGAAACAATTGAGCTTTTCGTACTGAGAACGATCACTTAAATAATAATTGAACCATCTTACAGCTTTGAAATCAAGGCCATAATAGTGTATTTTAGAAAGAGCAAAAGATCAATATTTATGGAATCAAACGACCTTAAAAGATCCAGAAGTAAAGTGAATAAACCTTCACATTCAGAACACAATAAAATGTTGATTACATCGAATAAAACTGTTAACATGAAATAAAATAATAAATAGATTTCATACTGATCTCTTTGTAGTATATCATCAGCAGCTAATGAATTAATATTATAACATAGGCCTTCACTCGTTAGTACTTCGCTAACACTTTCAGTGCAATGCGGATCAAACTTGCCGCGCCATATACAGGCAACAAAAATATCATCTTTGTTAGGAGCCACCTGAAATTATGAGAGTGATGAAAATTAATGAGACATGGGCCAGAATAATTTAAAATAAGTACTATATTAAAATTATAAGGCCCCCAAGTTAACATTGTTAACTTGAGGGGCGTTTAAAAATTGCGTCCCCCAAATAAAGTGTACTTAGACGTTCTAAATTGCTGGACTTACAATAAAAATAAAAGTTGTGATATCATGAAATTTCTCAGATAACAGCATGTAAAGGGTAAGGTTACCCTTACCCCTTACAAAATACCTAATTTTAGGTTAAAGTTCACACCAGTGTTCAGTTGGGGCTTTTCGGAGTCTTAATATGTACTTGTACTTAAGCCAGTATTTTTATAAACACTATTTCTGTTTTCAGGATTTCTTTAACATCGATGCTATTCTTTCGTACTAGCTCCTGTCAATACCCCGGTAACAAAGTGCCGGATTGTAGAGTGTGTCTGCGTGGAGCGTTTGCTCCCTCCCCTGTGCCACCTTAATTCGTCTTTTGCGGATCGTCTGTGTTGCTGTTTATTTTCTAACCTAAGCTAATGACAGCTTCATATCTTACTTCATAATTATAGACAAAATAGTCAGTGCTATTCTACGTTAGTGATTCGCAATCAACAACAATTGCAAGTGATTCTTATGATACTTATATTAATAACTATTTTATTACGTAATCTCGGGCTGAGCATGCTATTTATAGGCGATTCTTTGTAAACTGGACAACTCGTACTAATAAGCTGACTAGATTTATTATTTGTTTATATATTTAATAAATATTATTCGGGCAATATATATTGGTTTATTTATTAATATACAACAAATAAACCAAATAAATTCCCATTATTTTAGAAAATATTGAGTATTGCCTAATAAATCTATTATTAAGTGACTATTGTCAGGGATAGGGCACTTAATGAAAAAATAAATTTTAGTATCAAAATGAAAGACTACAAAGTATAGTAAAAAATATTTTTACTGGAGCTTAAGAATTATGTAAAACGACCAATAAAAAATATAAATAATCTACTTTGTTTTTGCAATATTGTACTGTACTCAAATTTTAACTCTAAACTCTTAATATTTATTTATTATTAATTAAAATCACCGTACGATCACAACGTGGCTCTTAAAGCTTAAAGCTTAAGCTTGCTTTTTATTTCCGTTTTTTCCCATTTCGTTATGAATTCTTTCTTTCTGTACCCTAGTGTGATATTAGTATTATCTTTACAGAAGTTTACAACCGGTCTTATACATTCATCTGAATTTTAGAATTTTCTTACTACAAGATGAGACATTCTTGCTTCTTTTTATTCTTATAGAGCTAAGTCTTTTCTCTTACTATTTTCATCTCTGATAGTTCTCTTATAGTTGTGCGTTTAATACTCTCCTGAAAAGCTCTTTTTTCATTAGATGAATTTTATATTGTGGAATATCTGCTATTTACTTACTTCTTGTTCAGGGCTCCAATTTCTTCATATTTTCTTCGTTTTTTTTTAATATTTATAATAAAGTTTATTTTCATGAAAATTTAACGTTAGCCGGAGATAGATTATTATATTATCTTTCAAAGACATCCATAATATCTAAATATTTCTTATTTTAATAATTTTGCTAAGACAATTATTTGTCCAATTTACAAAGAAACGTTATATTAGCTTAGTTATCAAATTTCAAGAATATATACTTGTTCAGATTAACAAAATATCATGATATTTTGATATTTAAGTAAACTCTTGTGCTTAAAGATTTTTTCACCATCATCTCAGCTTATATAGGTATGTATGTCCTACTGTTGGGCTCGCCTCCATAATGGGAGAGAAGTTTACCTACTATACCACGCTGGTCAGTCATGGTGGAATAGGATTTTGTTTCGAGTTTTCCGTCTCTTGGATAGATGTTATGTGCGTTTTATGTCCCTTAGTAAAATAGCGAGTGGGGAATTGTATTCTTACTCCGTCATCACATGATTATTTACATATATAATAATATTATTTTTATCACACTTTATCACTATCTTGGTCCTATACCTAATTAGTCAGGGTTGTCACAATATGTACTTCTCTTCCATGATACATATTGCAAAAGTTATAAGCAATAATTTTATGACGTGTCGCCTGCCTGACGAGAAGTTTTTTTAGGAATGCAATTATTGCCTTCTGCGTGTTTTATTCTACAGACAAAAGCTAGTTCTGTTACTATTTTAATTATATTGTTTATTGTATTATAAGAATTAATGTACATACATTTCTCTAAGAGGATTAACATTATAGATCAAATAAAGCATTAACTTAGTTATATTTTTTATAAATAATTATCAAGGAAGTTTGACTTACCCACTCAATTTAGATTTAAATACCCTCTGATATTGAGCACTAAAGTTGTATACGCTTGCTTTAACTTTCAATTGCGGACAAATCGTCACTGATGGGAAGGGAACCTGTATTATACAAAGTAAACATATGAAATAAAACTCAAACTCCAAATTTAATGGAAATTAGGTAATAACCTACCTGTGTTACTGGGACAAGGGCTTCGCTGATAGTCACTATGACTGGGCTCGTTTGCCATTTTATCCAAACGTTATGAATCAAGTAGCTACATAAGCAGAGGCTGACTATGAAAGTTACTAACCAGAAGATTCTGTAAAAAGCAAAGGAAATAGAGATCTAAATGTTTATATAAAAGTGTAGCGACAGCCAAATGAGTGATTTTTGCTAAATGGGAACGATGACTTGCAGCAAACTTCACCACTACCGGATGCATTACCACGATGAGCTCGTAGAATAGTGCTGCTACCGTGACTGGAGGACCTTTTTGTGTTGCTCATATAAGGAGATAGTGCCATAATAGCCATGTTTGGCAGGCGGGTTTGTTATTATAGTGTTATGTGTGTATTTGTGTTATGTATTATTTAGGTACGTACACTAAATAGTAGTACGTACAGTAAATTTAAAAATTTTAACATTTTAGTAGAAAAATAAACAATAATTTATGTTCTAAAATTATATAAGGAAGTATATTATGTATATATTTGTGTATAAGAATATATATTATGTAATATATTCTTTTCTTTTTTTAAAGAATGTTAGATACAAGTTGTTTTAACAGATCATTTTCGGGTTTGTATAAAGAACTTGGCAACCATTTAGATTTTAAATGTTTTGTCGATAAAATCGATAACCACACAATAATAATTATAACATTGAATTTGACTCCCATTTTGACATTCATGTTCTTGCATGACATGAATGGACAGGGAGTACAAACGTCTGATAGGACTGTGTGAAAGAACAGGACATACTGCGTCGACACTAAGTAATTGGGATAAGAACAGGCTGATGATGACGATGTTTGGATCGGATCTATTTTTATCTATCTCTACTAAATAGATAGGTAGATTTTATTTTTTGATATTTCTGCTATAGTTATAGAACATCTTCGTTTCTTAGCTATTGCAACTTTAAAAACAGTGACAAATAATTGTATTTTTCCTTACATCAAATAACAATAATGTCTTACATTAAATTTAACGGGTTTTTGAATATGTTGAGATAAAAATTGTTGCTGTTATTGTAAAATTGTGTGTAAATGCTTCATATGAGGTTTAGGTCGAAAACAAAATTGAGGTAAATTGTGCTCAGTATTTATTTGTAATGATTGAAAATTCGTTATACACAGGTTACTGATAAGAGAACTACGTAATGTAAAGGTATAGTTTGTATTAACTCTTACAGGCAGTTCTAGTAGATTAGCTTATTAGTGGAACAAAAACTGACAAAATGAATAACAATGCAAAGATTATAGAATAAGATATGTAACTTACTTTTCTACAAGAGTAACAACCACTTTTAGTGGTATACGATAATCCATGCAGGGTAGTATTTTTTGCATAATCATAAAATATCTCTTTTGCAAGGGCTATTTGACGCTTTCTTCTATTTATTTGGATACAAATATTGTCATTTACGTTGGTTTCGTTCTTTTCTTCTCTGAAATTATTAATTTTGTTCTAACGTATATACAAATGTACAATGAAACTTTCAACATTTTCACGCGAAACTCAAGTGGATTAGAAAATATTCGATGTACAAGTAAGTCGTTCAAGTTGCGTTCATTATATAGAGGTTTAGCTAGCTTGCTGGTTATTTTATCAAGATATAAATAATGACTTTAACATTGCTTAATTACTCTTGTATATCTATTTCCATTAATAAATAAAACCACAATTTAGTGTAAACTTGTCAAGACTTAAATTATTGTTCATCATCATCATTACAGACCATAAATGTGCCACTGTTGAGCTCGGGCCTCCTCCGTAATGGGAGGGAAATTAACCTACTATACCGCGCCAGTCAGACGTGTTGGTATAGGGTCTTGTTTCGAGTTTTCCTGCTCTCGCATGGATGTTATATGGGTTTAATATCCCTTCGTCGTCTCGTAGGATCACCCACGGGTAAGATATGAGGTGGTGAATAGTATTCTTACTCCGTCACCACACGGAAAAAAAATATTGTTATTTTTATAGAATTATTGCATGTTAAACAGCAGAATACGTTGTGTAAAGACTGGGTTGGCAAAATTTATTAATTAGGAGTAAATTGTATTTACTATCTATATTTTACAGTGATTAAAAATTCGTTATATAGAGGTTTCTTATAGAGGTTTATTAGGGGTTATAGGGTTTGAGGTCGTAATATTCGTAATTTAAAGGTATGTTTGGTATTAAATTTTATCAATAGTTCGAGGGAATTTTGAAAAATTCGTGTCTTATTCGTTCGAGGAAATTGTTGTATTAAGTTTAATAGTAGTATTCGTTATATTGATGTTACACTGTATATGTAATATGACGGTAAGACGATTTCATATTTTTATCATATATGGTGAATGTTAAACCATTTTTTCTGTGTGATGGCGGTTTTGAAAACTATTATCTCTTACATTTCTCGTAGGTCTCTTAAGAGACGACTAAGAGCTTTATATCCACCTAGATTATTTAATCTGACCTAAACTAACTATCTAGACCGACATCTGATGCTGTCTTATCAACAATTATATTTCCATGAGAGATAACGTTAGGTAGACAGCCGGTCGAAAACTATTGCCACAAAACCTTCGCAATAAGTATGTACGGTGCTAGCAGTAGGTATATACTGTACATACAACTTGAACCATGCCATAAGTCCATCCGCAAGGAATCCTACATTCAATAGTATGAAATGCTAAACGATGATGATAATGATAAAAAGCTATATATAATATGTAAGTTGTACTCACTCCATACTGTAAACTACGATTTCTCTACTACACGTATTGCTTGTAAAATATAACTTAACTGAACTGAATAATATTCTCAGTATTTTATGTAATATTAAATTAATTAAATTAGCATTCTGTTAGAATAATACGTCCGCCTAGGGATTAATAGGGACATAACTGTGTCAAGTATAATTAACATTATAGCACACTAGTTATTTTTGAAGCCTAATTTGCAAGCGTAATAAAAAGTTTTAATGTTGCATTTATATCGTCTTACAAAAGCAGTTCAGTTAAGGTATCCAGTATCTACTAATCATTCGTACAAATCTAAAGGTTAAAAAAAATGACTGGAATATTTTTTTATTAAAAATTATTATAAATAAATTAAAATACATAGTAAGATAACAACATGTAGCGAGTGGTAGGCTAGCTACTCGACATAACCTACATACTGTGTAGGTACTACCTAGGCGTAGGTACGTTTTGGAATAGCAGTCCACGTGGACTTCGTAGCTGTGATTGGCTAACGTACGTTACGTTCGCCAATCATTTACATGCGGAATGCCGTATGATTTCTTTTGTTTAAAATGTAAACATTATAAACAGAGTGTTACAAAATATTAACTTTAATTTATTTTATTTTGTTATTTTTTTGTCACTACCACAAACGAACGTAACGTAACGAACAATTAAATATGTTAGATATGTTTCTTTGGTCGGATAATTTTATGGCACTTCTTTTGTAAGACGATATATATAGATGGTATAATGGTTAGGATAGGATACTGTGGACTATGCACGAATTCAGCACAATAGGATGTATTTATCTAAAAGGTGATCATATTGGTTTACTGTGTGTTTCTTTGTATACAAAATATAAATAAATAACTTCCAATGCAACAAAATATAAATAAACAACTTTCATGAAAATATAGTGCATATTTTCAGGGTTGTTTTATTTCTTCCCATTGGTTACAGTTCTAATTTAATTAACGACCTAATATCGTGTAATGTTGTGGATTTTAATTTTAGTATTATTAGTAGCATGACTACTTTCATTTGTTCACCCCTAAGGTATTGACCACACCTTGGGTCTCGTATAATTTGATCGGTATTTATAAATACATGTTTTCATATAGATATATTTAGTTTTTCTATGTACTAACTACATAAATTAAGTTTTTGCAATGTCTATTTGCTTAATCTGTAATTGAAGCAAGATATAGAGAGTACACTGATTGTTGGCGTGGCGATACAGGCCATGGCGAGCATCGCCATGCTGTACGATGCAATATATGTAATGTACCTAGTATACGTAGTTGTGTGTGAGACATGGTGACGCGATGTTGTGCGCAAACCACTGTACGCAATCTCTTGTCGCACTGAGCTCGCATAATAATACAAATTAATAATATTTAATTACTTATTTATATCATTAAATTACATATTTATATATACATTTTATTTATTTAATATATGCGCATGTTATTTATTATATACTTATTTAATCTATTATACATTATGTTATACTTGTACGTTGCCGAGATAACTAAATAATACGTACATATATTTTACACTTTTATATGTTTAACGTTATATTTTATATTATACCTTTTATTGTAATACAATAGTATTACAAAAGTATTACATATGTTTGTCCTGCTCATGATTAGTATTTACAACCAGAAATAAATAATATAATTAAATTAATATTGAAATAAATTATTATGTTTGTATTAAAATAATATTATTATTTATTAATTGTCTTAATAATAATAATTTAGATTTATCTTATCTTAATATTTTCATTTATATTAATTTTAGTCATTAATTTGTTGTCTAATAGGTAGGTACTTTTGTAACATACTTCAGTTATCATCGACCAATTGTCACACTAATACCGTCAGAGGCAACATCGAAGAAGAAGTCACCGATAAAGATAATTGAGCTGTCGCAATTTTAAAGACAATTTTGATTATTTTTTCTGTATATAAAAAAAATACTTATCAAATAAACTATCATCATTTTCTGGAGAAATTCGTAACATTGTATTTTTTTTATCGAGCTATATTTAGTTCCCCTCATAATCTGTACTTTTATGCCTATTACTTGTACAAAATAATTTCGATGTTTCACAGCTGCCAGCAGTCACGTGACTGCTCATTTTTGAATGCATAAGTAGTACAGCCGACTGCACAGATGCCATAGTGGTTAAAATACTGACCTACCGTGCCAGTGTCGAAGGTACGATTCCTACATCAGACAATACATTGTGCGATCTACAAATTGCTTTTCCAAGTCTGATGTAAGATCCACAAATTATGGTTTCGAATCAGGTGTAATTTGTGTCTATTAATTATATGTATCTTTCTGTGTGATGACGGAGTAAGAATACAATTCATCATCCCCTATCTCACCCGTGGATAATCGTTCGAGACGTCTAAGGGATATAAAGACAATATATATATATATATATATATATATATATATATATATATATATACATATATATATATATATATACATATATATATATATATATATATATATATATATATATATATATATATATATATATAACATACATGCAACAGAAGAAAAAATCAACACATATCCCTATACCAGTTTGTCTAATAAGCAAGATATATTTGGTCAATTTTCCTCTTATTTTAGAGGAGACTCGAATCCAGCAGTGGGTCGTATAAGAGTCAAAATAATGAAGCATAAATAGCGGTTCCACTACCGCGCTTCGGGCTAAAGGATAAACGACCGCAATTTAAGCAAAACTATTACAACATTTGCTACGTTAATGGGTTACCAAAAAACTACCTGTAATCGCTCAGTTTATTATTTTTATAATATATTTATTATAGAGTTGGTTTACATGGGTTAGGATTTTTATATTTTTTTTTTATTGCTTATGGTGGCAAAGGTTGAATCCACATATGGCATGGTTAAGGCAACGGCCTACCGTGCCAGTGTCGTGAGTTCGATTCCTACGCAGAATAATATTTTGTGCGATTCACGAAGTGTTGTTCTGAGTCTAGGTGTAATTAGTCTGTGCAGCATGTTTGTAAAGTTCTCCGCAATACAAGGATTATTTACTTCTTGCTGGTTCTTTTAACTAGAAAAAAAAGTGTGTGTGTCAGCTCCGACGCACGACTGGAGTTTACTCCTTAAGTACGATTATCAAAACAGGCGCAAAAAATCACTAAAAATAATATATATATTTTATTTACATTTATTAAAACTGTTCAGGGAAGTATTATCTCACGTCAGAAAGTGAAAGGTGCGCAGAATAGGTTGCGCACCAAATACGTAACGAGGTCATTCGATTTTACTCCTCAAATTTTTCTCATACCGGGCGCCCTATATGAAAATCGATTTTTAAGGAGTAAATTCCAAAAAAAGAAAAAAGTACTCAGTAAAGTGTTCGAAATGTAGGAAAATTAAAAATCAAATCCAAACGCATATAGAATCCGTAAATGTAGTTTTATTTCAAATGTCACCCGCGTAAACATCAAAAATCATTATAAAAGAAGAATCGAGATGCAATCAGTCCACCTGATGGTGAGTATTACTGTCACTTATAACCCTTTTCAATGTAATAGCTTGACAGAAATGACCAGTGGCACAGCTAGACCGTTGCTTAATAACCCAAACCCACCGAGAAAATTGAGCTTCCAGTTTTTTTCCTCGTCGAACGACGCGCAACAGCATGATGTCACTATTCAGACATCGATTTTCTTGGAGAGTATAGACAAACAACATGCAGCTGTAGACAAAAAACTGTCAACAGTGTGGGCCTACTACTAATAAAAGATTTATTTTAAGACAATACGCTGCACTAATGAAACTAACATACAATTAATCTACTTAAAGCATTACGACGCTCCAATAAGTTTGACGACTTCTCAAAAGTCGCAGGGAGCCGTTGGATACACTTGTTTGGGCATTTTATTGTTTTAATTTTTTGCCACCATATATGTCATTTATCCGTGTGGTGACGGAGTAAGTATACTATGCACCACTCCTTATCTTACCCGTGGGTGATCGTACGAGACGTTTTTTTCTATATTTTATAAACTATTCTTTAATATCTATATATATCAGGTGGAAGGCTTAAGTCCAGTAGTGGATGGCGAAAAGCTGAATGATGATAATGATGATAAATAATCAAATATATCTACCAAAAAGCAGTAAAAAGAAAATACCAAACCAAGCTCGGTATCATCCAGATATTAATTTACGGACATCATCCGGATATTATATATATACAATACATACATATCATCACGCCATATCCCTTGCAGGGTAGGCAGAGAGAACAGAGTGCCAGAGATCTCTATCTCTGCATACTTCACTCGCTTCCTCAACATTCATAATTCTCTTCATACACGCTCGCCGGTTTCGGAGACTCTTGACTCCACCTTCCTTCAGTACCTGACCGATCTGGTCTAGGTAGCTTAGTCTCGGTCTCCCTCGGTACCTAAATCCTTCCACTTTCGCATTGTATATCTTCTTAACCAGACGTTCGTTCGGCATTCTTTCCACATGTCCGAACCATCGGAGCATTCCCTTTCGCATCTTTACACCAATACTCTCTTTCATACCTACTCGCTCTCTTACGTCGTCATTACAAATGCGGTCGGTCAGCCTAACTCCACAGATTTTCCGCAGAGATCGCATTTCGACCGCATTAATTCTACTTTCATACTCTTTTCTGCATACCCAACTCTCGCTTCCATACAGTAATGTTGGGACAAGCACTGCGTTATGTATTGCTACACGTGCCTTCTGGCTGAGGTGGTGGCTGCCGAGAAGTTGCCCCAACGCTCCGTTCACTCTATTTCCCGCATTCACTCTTCGCTCTATATCAGTGGTGTACCGCCCATCTCGGCTAAATCCACATCCAAGATATACAAATTCATCCACTTGCTCTAATACATCATTACCTATTGTTACTCTTACATCAGTTCTGGTTTCATCTCTTTCAAAGACCATTATTTTGGTTTTGCTCACATTCACGCGTAGACCCCTTTTCTTACAATCTTCTGTCATTGTGTTGACTAGGGTCTGCAGGTCAGTCGCTGACTGTGCCAGCAGGACTGCATCATCTGCATAAAGCAGAGCAGAGACCACTGAGTCACCCATCTGGACTCCCACATTCATATCGTTCAACCTTTGGAGACATTTATCCAGATATATGATAAACAGCCTGGCCGATAGAACGCAGCCCTGCTTAACGCCGATATTGACGTCAAACCAAGGCGACATTCCATCATCCAGCCGCACACAGGCTCTACAGCCCATGTAACTGGATTGCACAGCCTGCAGCAGTTTACCGTTAATACCATACTCCGGTAAAATGTCCCAAAGTTCCTTTCGTACAACCGTGTCAAATGCTCTCTCCAGATCCACAAAACTGCAGAAAACCCTCTGACCTAGGGCCAGATGCTTCTCCACAATGTTGCTCAGAGAGAACACTTGATCCATGCATCCCCTTCCACTCCTGAAACCTCCTTGTGTCTCACACAGTAAACCATTGGACACCATCCTCATTCTCCTTTCAATAATTTTACCATACACTTTTGCTGCCAAACTGGTCAAGCTTATGGCTCTGTAATTTGCGCAGTCATAACGTGAACCCTTGTTTTTAAACAAAGGCACGATAACTGCGCTATTCCAGTCCCCGGGTACCATTCCCGAGCTCCAACATAAATTGAGGAGCAACAGGAACGCCTCCCGGACACAGATATATATATATATATATATATATATACAATAGATTGTTTTTTTTTGTAAAGTGCAAGTCCGTACTAAGGAACACATTCTTGTGTTGTGAAAGTCTGTACAAATATACAAATACATACATACATAGCCTCACGCCTGTTTCCCAGAGGGGTAGGCAGAGACTACGGATTGCCACAAACCACGATCCTGACATACCTCCATCGCCTCATTTACGATTACGCGTACTCTTAATCTGACCTTTCACTAACACATCTTCAATTTGATCCAGGAAAGTATGACGTGGTAGACAAGGGGAAGACCCCTTGTAGTCGTCCCACTCACACTCGCTTTGTATACTTGTTTAGTCAACCTTTCTTCACTCATTCTTTCCACGTGTCCAAACCACCTCAGCATACGCTTTTTTATCTTTGTCACTACTTCTTCATTTACACCACAGCGCTCTCTTATAACACTATTCCTAATTTTATCTTTCATACTTACACCACACATACTACGAAGAGCTCTCAACTCTACAGCATTTATTCTACTTTCATGTCTTCCTTGCCAAATCCAACTTTCACTACCATACATGAGCACACACAACCATTACTTTTGTCTTACTTACATTTACTTTCATACCTTTTCTTTCAAAAGCATCATGCATAGTAGTTACCATCGCCTGTATGTCTTCAGCCGACGATGCAAGTAAAACCTGATCATCGGCATAAAGAAGAGATTTGACGAGTAACTCATTCATTCTTAAACCACATTCATTATTTTTCAAATCTTGCAAACAACTGTCCATAAATAGGTTAAATACCTTCGGTGACGCTACACATCCCTGTCTAACACCTTTATCAATGTTAAACCATTCAGTGTAGGACCCGTTTATCCTTACGCAGGCTCTGGAATCCTTATAGATGGATTTCAGCGCCTGAATAAGATGGCCATTTACCCCATACATAGATAGTACCGACCACAGTTCATTCCTCCTCACTTTGTCATAAGCCTTCTCCAAATCAATGAAAGCGCAAAAGACTTTCTAACCTTTAGCCAAATTTTTTTGCGCTATGCATCGTAAAGAGAAAACTTGATCCGTACAAGCCATACTCTTTCGAAAACTTGCTTGTGCATCCCATATTTTCTTTTCGGTCACTTTTACTACTCTTTCAATCAACACTTTCGCATATAGTTTGCCGACAATGCTAAGGAGGCTAATGCCCCTGTAGTTTCTACAATCTTGCCGTGAACTTGCTGTGCTTTACCTTTGTAGAGAGTTACGATTACCGTCTGACACCAGTCTATAGGTACTCGGCCATTAGTCCAGCAAAGATTGAAGAGCTGGTATAGGATGTTAGTTGTAATATATTCTCCAGCCATCAGTATTTCAACTGTAATCCTGTCGTATCCTGCAGATTTACCCGCTCTCATACCTTTCAATGCATTTGTAATTTCTATCATACTTATGCATTCTCCTTCCTCGAGATCTCTTTCATTCACAAATGATAATTTTTGTGGCTCTTTTCTCAAATAAGCTTTCAAAGTATTCCTTCCATCGCTCTAGTATACATTCTTCTCCATACACTGTCCTTCCATATTTATCGCTGATCGAGACTAGCTCTGTATCTTGCACTTTACCTCGAGCCGATCTTATGGACTTCCAGAAAATCTTCGAATTAGTTTGGAAATCCTTCGACAATCTTCTATCGTACTCGTCTTTTTGATCTTCTTTCTTTCTTCGAACAATTTCTTTCACTTCTCTTTTTTTCCTCTTATATTCTTCTTTGGCTATATCTAATTCGTTGCTTTCTCCATTTTATCATTGGCTCTGACAGCAAGCCAATCTACCCAGGCTTTCTTCTTCTCACGAACTGCACTCTGCACATCGTTATCCCACCATATATTCTTCACCTTGTTTACCTTCATGCTTCTAGTCACGCCACATATTTCTGTAGCAACATTTGCCACCTGTTCTTTAAAAGTCTTCCATAATTCTTCCATACTACAAATGTCAGCCGAATGAAAAAACTTTTCCTTCAGTTTACTCTTGTATTTATCTCTAAGTATCTTGCAAATTTTCTACTTTTATTTTTTCTAGTACACTTTTCGGGTTATGTATCCGGTTTCGCCATGTTTTCATAAGACCACTTATTCTAGTCATTACTAGAAAGTGGTCTGTATGAATACCAATACCGCGATATACCCTAGTGTCTAGTACTTTCTTTCTGAGCCTTTCATCTACTATTACAAAATCAATTATACTCTTTCTTACATTCTTTGCTTCACGTGTATACATATGGATCTTTTTGTGTTCAAACATAGTGTTTGTAACACAAAGATTCCATTCCAAGCACACCTCTAGTAGACTTTGACCATTTTCATTCACGCTTTCATCACTAGTAATCTCACATCCCTTTCGCTTCGTCTCATTCACACAGAGAATATCAATCTTTTTATCATCCATCATTTGACATACCTCATTTAATTTCTCTTTCATTCCTCTTCCTACATTAAGCGTGGCAAAGCGCTTTTCGTCCTCAGTCGGAACGAGACGTGAAGGGTTGCGAGCCGCATCGCCGTCATTTGGAATTTTTAGTACAATTCATAGCATTCCCACGAGTATTAGGGTATTAAACGGTCCACCCCCACAATGCCCTTGTGTGGAAGTAAGATGGAATTTCTGCTGTGCCCTGTTACCACCAACACATGCACCCTCCGTTTTCGACCAGCTTACCCTCTGGTCGCGAATCCCTCAGCACGGGTCGGTTTACACCTTAGATCGGGGGTTATATTTCGGCGTTTTCCTTTTCCTGGATAGATTGCAGATCAGTGCTAACGAGGCCTATCTCCCCGGGTTATATTTCGGTGTTTTCCTTCTCCTAGATGAGTTGCAGCACAATGCAAACAGGGCTCATCTCACTGGGTTATATTTCGGAGTATTCCTTCTCCTAGATAGGTTGCAGCCCAATGCTAACGAGGCCTATCTCCTCGGGTTATATTTTGGAGTTTGCCTTCTCCTAGATAGATTGCAAACCAATGCTAACGAGGCCTATCTCCCCGAAATACGAAATATACATTTAACGGAGAAAAACCACACTTGAACACTGAAATACAATATTTGCATCATACAAGGAATTATCATTAGTGATCGAACTTACTTGACACAGAATCACCTATGCAGTTAAATATCACAATCCATATAAACCAATGCTATCCAGTCAATCTTACTTTAGCAGTACGATTAACTTTTTGCTTAACGTTTTTACGTCAATTCTGTTGAAGATACAATTGATACGTCTCAACATTAAATATGAATGATTGATTGCTTTTATTTATATATAGGTATGTGTAATAACTGGTCAATTTAGTATTGATATCGTGCTTAGTTTATAAAAACTTGATTACGAGCGAAAAATTATTGGCACACATGGGTTCTGTATAATGTGTAAGTAAGCAAGTAGATATCTCCTTTAAAGACGAAAATATAATACGAGCCGAAAATTGAATGTTATACAACAGCTCACGTTGGTGTAAGTGATAGCACGATTGGAATGGTTTTCCAATAAATATGGCTTTGTATCCCATGTCTGACAGTCATTTTTCGCTCGTAATCAAGATTTTATAAATAATCAAGCATGTTAAATGGTAGATTTCAGTAATTTGGTTAGATGTTTGAAGTCATTATCTTTTAGTATTAATATGCTTTTAGTTATTCTTAAACTAATTTCACAATACATTTCACCACTTGTAACGCCTGTAAGACAGGAATTATAATATAATAACACTGAGATTTGACCATTAAGAAATTCTAGCAATGCTTGTAATTGTCTTGAAAAATAAAACAGAAGAATTTGGTGAAATTCCAATTCCTTCCATGCAATGCGTGAGAAGATGGATCAAAAAGAAATAATGATGTACAGCAACAAGCAGCGCAGTAGGAGGGACAGAACTACGCATAATTTATTCAAGTATTCATCGGCCAATCGATAGGATAGGAATACAGTTAGGACGTTAAGAATACACTTGCTGACACCACATTCTCGTGAAGAAAATCGCAAAAATGGGTTCAGGAAGCATAGACATTTTTTTAAGCAAAAACTTCTTTAGCGTTGTTGTCTTTTTTGGGATGGGTACAAAATTTTAAAGCTGCGTTAGGACACAGGAACCTCATCGAAGATTCGTAGGACAGACGAAAGACATAAATATCACCCTCTCCTTCTACTGCACGGCGAAAATGTATGCCTGCTCCTGCTATTTTTGGTGGCAGGCTCTGGTATAATAATCACATCCACCCAATCCGTCCGGGGCAAGGAATCATAACCTTTTTTTCTTTTTGTGGTGGACTATGAAGTGGCCACGCCCCGCCAAATCGATCCAGGGCGACGGAAAAGGCGGCGTGCAACCCCATAGACCCACCCTTTTTTTTTTTTTTGGTGGACTATGGATGCGTCTCGCCCCGCCAAATCGGTCCGGGGTGACGGAAAGGCGGCGCGTGACTCCATAGACCCTATCGTAAAAACTCCCCTCTCTTCGCCGTGCGAGCGGGCCACCGGTACCCGATTTTTGTCTTCGGTGGCCCGCCCGGCGGTTTACCCTCGCGGGTTCCTCTCGTCGACGCCCCGAAGATTGTTGGAGCGTCGCCCTCATGCGGTGGCCTCACGTCGGGTGACCGGACAATTACCCCATAGACCCACCCGCCTTTCTTCGCCATGTGAGCGGGCCACGGGTACCCGATCTTTGTCTTCAGTGGCCAAGGAATCAAAACCTGGAGAATAGTCAACAGTACTCTTTGACTCTCCAAAGGTTGAACGATATGAATGTGGGAGTCCAGATGGGCGACTCAGTGGTCACTGCTCTGCTTTATGCAGATGATGCAGTCCTGCTGGCACAGTCAGCGACTGACCTGCAGACCCTAGTCGACACAATGACAGAAGATTGTAAGAAAAGGGGTCTACGCGTGAATATGAGCAAAACCAAAATAATGGTCTTTGAAAGAGATAAAACCAGAACAGATGTAAGAGTAACAATAGGTAATGATGTACTAGAGCAAGTGGATGAATTTGTATATCTTGGATGTGGATTTAGCCCAGATGGAAGGTACACCACTGATATAGAGCGAAGAGTGAATGCGGGAAATAGAGTGAACGGAGCGTTGGGGCAACTTCTTGGCAGCCACCACCTCAGCCAGAAGGCACGTGTAGCAATACATAACGCAGTGCTTGTCCCAACATTACTGTATGGAAGCGAGAGTTGGGTATGCAGAAAAGAGTATGATACTAAAATTAATGCGGTCGAAATGCGATCTCTGCAGAAAATCTGTGGAGTTAGGCTGACCGACCGCATTCGTAACGACGACGTAAGAGAGCGAGTAGGTATGAAAGAGAGTATTGGTGTAAAGATGCGAAAGGGAATGCTCCGATGGTTCGGACATGTGGAAAGAATGCCGAACGAACGCCTGGTTAAGAAGATATATAATGCGAAAGTGGAAGGATGTAGGTATCGAGGGAGACCGAGACTAATCTACCTAGACCAGATCGGTCATGTACTGAAGGAAGGTGGAGTCAAGAGTCTCCGAAACCGGTGAGCGTGTATGAAGAGAACTATGAATGTTGAGGAAGCGAGTGAAGTATGCAGAGATAGAGTTCTCTGGCACTCTGTTCTCTCTGCCTACCCTGCAAGGGATATGGCGTGATGATATGTATGTATGTATGTACTCTTTGACTCGACGTATCTCGATACGTATAATACCTTGTTGCGATCGACAACCAGTTCACACAACGTGGCGATATTAGCAGTAACCATTCCAATGAATGGTATATGACCATTGCATGAGCATATGCATCATATTGTTTACGATTTAAGTAAAAAGGTGAACAGCGAAAGGATAAATGATGATAATAGTGCGAATGTATTGGACCTAGTGACAAAAGGATATATCACCGTGCTTGATTGGCAGGCTGCCGATGCTTCAAGGTTTATATTTTCCGAATACTGCTGCTTGAACTGCATGTCACATGTAAATAATAAACATCATCACCACCACTTCCCTCCCATTCTCCCCTATGTAAGAGAGATCGCTTACATAGGGGAGAATGGGAGGGAAGTGGACCTATTATACCACGCTGATCAAATGTGATGGAATAGGGCATTGATTGTTCTTGTATAGATGTTATACCTATGCGTTTTATATCCCTCAGTTGTCTCTTACGATCATCTACGGATAAGATAGGGGATGGTGAATTGTATTCTTACATTGTCACCACGAGGAAAAAAATATTAATAATCAATCGCATTTAAATGGATTACGAAACACAATTATTTAATATGTTTGATATTAGACTATTGATCACTTCAACTCTTCAATCATGAAGTGCCTTATTTGTATAATGTAACACTTTTGAATAAAAACTATTTTTACAGTCATGTGGACAGTATTTGAAAAGCGCTAATGGATTGCTAATACATATGAGTTGAAGTTCCACGTAGGTATATTCAACTTTTTGCTTGTAAATATTTTGTTATAAAATTTGCTATAGCTATGGGGTAGTGCTAGTAATGCCAAAATCATGATACTGCAACGTGTACTGAACAAAATTCTGAGATCAATATCTCAAGTACCATGGCTAATCACAAACAGTGAAATTCATCAAAATCTTAGAGTAAACACTGTCAACTGTTTCCGTGTGGTGACGGAGTAAGAATACTATTCATCACCCCATATCTTACCCGTGGGTGATCGCACGAGACGACTAAGGGATATAAAACGCATATAACATCTATGCGAGAGAAAGAAACCTCGAAACAAAATCCTATACTAACACGTCTGACCAGCGCGGTATAGTAGGTTAATTTCCCTCCCATTACGGAGGAGACCCAAGCACAACAGTGGGACATTTATGGGCTGTGATGATGATGATAATGATGAAACACTGTCAAGGAACAAATCACAATCACATCCAAAAATTATCAGACTCGGCTGAGAAACCATCCACATAATCTTGTAGTTAAATAAGGAAAACTACACCGAAAGACTGAAAGAAAAGACATAATGCTTGCATGCACCAAACTGACCCATTTCTGTAGTGAGTAGATTTCGTCGATGGTGGACACACTCGACATGACTCTGTATAATACAGACACAGCATATCTACTTATAGTAATGCACTGACTGCAGATATAAAAAAAAGCCCTGTAGTTAATGCTAAATGTCAATAATTTAATAAAATATTGACAGGAAATATTGCTGAAATAACGTACTTTTCTGTTAAAGATTATTTTAGCAACCTATGAAATTACTCGTAATTTTCTTCTCTACTTGTATTTGTGAAACCTTTCAGGACTGATCTTGCTGATTTTTTTGCGTATATTCATATGGATTCAAGAATGACCCGGTAGATGATATTCAAACGGTTTCACGAATTTTTTTTTCAAATTGATTAGATGTAGTCTAGATTGTTATATTAATACAAAAAAAAAGAATTTTATCAGTGTATTTAGTATATAATTACAAATAATACAAATATGGGCATAGTGAATAAGTGCCCAGGTGTAATATAATCATAGACTTTTACAGATTATTACATCAACAACACGTCGAACTGTCAAACGCACTCGAGTGTTTACATTGCGGTGAGTACTTGAGCGAGTCACTCGACCGCGCGACGGTAGCGAGTGTTTTGTTTACTCTGCTGTGCCAACGTTGTTGAAAGCAAGTGAATAATTGTACGCTTTGTTAGGTTAGGATTTAGGGATGTAAGTTCTACAGGTGATTAGGATGTCTTTTTTAAATTTTATATTTAAAATTAATTAAAGAAAAAGAATGAAAGCTTTTATTGACATAAATATTACATAATTTATAAGCAATAAAAAAATAAGAGAGAAAAAGTAACTATACTCATAATCAATTAAATAATTACTGCTACCAGATGTAGTATCTATGAATCTCGAGAAACATTTTGAAACCTGTTTAGGTATATCCTGCGAATTTCCAATCTTAATCTTCTAGGGAGCCATTCAAAACGCTTAATTATTTTCTTTAAATATCTAAGGCTTATAAAACACGTATAAAGGTTCTTTTTTATAAATTTAGAACATCATCATTCAGCATTTTTAATGGAATATTACCTAAATAATCAATATTTGAATCTGAAAAAATAATTGATCCAGATAACTTGAAAGATATCAAGCTAAAAACCTTAAAAACTTCGCTTAAAGAGCTTTTTTCCTTTCAAGAAAGTTCGGTAGGAGGAAAGTAAGTAAAGATAATTTACGAAACGTCACAACTATTTTTGAACAGTGGTGTGTTAGATTTAACTTCAGACCTCCAGACTTGCATAATTATGTGAGTCTTATTAACCCGTTTAAGTATATATACAGCATTTGTAGGTTTTATTACTAGATAACTATATATTATTTCTAAATCTATATGAAGTTTTTAGTTAGAACCTAGTTAACTAATAAAAATATTTACTCTAGAGGTTGCATTCAAGTTGTTGTTTTAAATAAAAGTCTAATAAACTATGATTATCTATATTTATGTCATAAATATCAGAATCCATTATAAATTACGCTCTTTGGTTGTATATAATTAACTCATTTTAATTAACTGCAAATAAAATTCACCGAGGCGATCTTATAGTGGCATCTACCTAACATAACTGCAGACTGTGAGACTTAATAAAAGTTAATAACAACATAAACCTGACATTTGATTCACACTAGCAATGTAAAAGTTGGTTGTATTCGTAGTCGCTACCACACAGGCAATTGCCATATGTATAATATAAATATGCATACATACATATCATCACGCCATATCCCTTGCAGGGTAGGCAGAGAGAACAGAGTGCCAGAGAACTCTATCCTTGCATACTTCACTCGCTTCCTCAACATTCATAATTCTCTTCATACACGCTCATCGGTTTCGGAGACTCTTGACTCCACCTTCCTTCAGTACATGACCCATCTGGTCTAGATAGGTTAGTCTTAGTCTCCCCCGGTACCTACATCCTTCCACTTTCGCATTGTATATCTTCTTAACCAGACGTTCGTTCGGCATTCTTTCCACATGTCCGAACCATCGGAGCATTCCCTTTCGCATCTTTACACCAATACTCTCTTTCATACCTACTCGCTCTCTTACGTCGTCGTTACGAATGCGATCGGTCAGCCTAACTCCACAGATTTTCCGCAGAGATCGCATTTCGACCGCATTAATTTTACTTTCATGCTCTTTTCTGCATACTCAACTCTCGCTTCCATACAGTAATGTTGGGACAAGCACTGCGTTATGTATTGCTACACGTGCCTTCTGGCTGAGGTAGTGGCTACCGAGAAGTTGTCCCAACGCTCCGTTCACTCTATTTCCCGCATTCACTCTTCGCTCTATATCAGTGGTGTACCTTCCATCTCGGCTAAATCCACATCCAAGATATACAAATTCATCCACTTGCTCTAGTACATCATTACCTATTGTTACTCTTACATCTGTTCTGGCTTCATCTCTTTCGAAGACTATTATGTTGGTTTTGCTCACATTCACGCGTAGACCCCTTTTCTAATATAAATATAACTATATCGATTTAAAATACGACATTAGTACATCACTAGTTTTATCCAACACAAACACTCGATAGTGACCACAGTTTTGTATGATCGATGATCGGAACGAGACTCGCGTCCAGTTAATCGTGTTTACACACTCAACACTCGATATCGACATTTTAAAAATCCGCGGGTGGCCAGCTTCTGTTTGCTTTCTACCTATGATTTGAAACGCTCTTCCAAAAAATTTAATATTCTTTTTATATGAATTTAAAGTAATTTCAACTCTACTACATTGTATTAAAGTTAAATTTTGTAATTACACGTCTAAATAAAGAATTCTCAAGTAAAGTGTGGGTTTATTTGTTGAAACAATAACATTAGTAAATACTAAGAAATATTGAGACTTGTTCGCGATCAAATATAATTAAATAACCACAAAAAGCTTTCAATTTGAAACGTTAAACAAATGTTTCGCATTGCAAACGTTATACCTGTTATAAATTAAGTAAATTTACTGTGTTTTAAAATGTATTTTAAACGTTAAACGAGTTAATTACCGCTTTGGAAATAATCCTTGAACATCCGTTCGGTATTAAAGCATAGTAAACTCGAGTAGGGTGACTAATTGCACGACTCTTTTAGAAAATGTCCCATTAATACTGCGCGTGAGTTTGATGGTAATGATAAACTTGTTTTATAGCTTCAATGCATTTTAATTACAGTAATTAAATAATTTATAATCGTATAGATAACGATGGTTTATTATATTAAGTGGTAAATATTTTGTTGAATTATCATTATGGTAATAGAAGAAATGATCTTGTTTAAAATATTTTAATGTTTTTTGTATGGGTAGAAATTTTAAAATTTTAATATTAATATTTAGGATAAATCTAAAGAGATTTCTATGCGTCGAAAGAGTAAGAATAGGAAATACCATCACACTTTCATTTACTAAGTCATCATTGGTGATTATCAAATTGACTGTTTCATTACTTTAGAAATAATGATCATCATCATCATCTCAACTCATCAACACTTCAGGGCTTGAGCTTCCTCCATAATGGGAGGGAAATTGACCCACTATGCCACGCTGGTCAGACGTATTGGTATAGGGTTTTATTTCGAATTTCCTTTTCTTGTATAGATGTTATATTATGCGTTTTATTTCCCTTAGTCGTCCCTTACAAAGGGTAAGATAAGGGGTTGCAAATTGTATTTTTACTCCGTCACCACACGGATAGAAGTGATGGAAACTAATGATTTGAGAGATACTAATAGTCAATCTTGGTCAAACTATTGAAATTGGGGGCAATAATTTTGTACATACATATATACATACCATCACGGCATGTCCCTTGCAGGGTAGGCAGAGAGAACAGAGTGCCAGGGAACTCTATCCTTGCATACTTCACTCGCTTCCTCAATATTCATAATTCTCTTCATACACGCTCGCTGGTTTCGGAGACTCTTGATTCCACCTTCCTTCACATACATACCGATCTGGTCTAGGTAGGTTAGTCTCGGTCTCCCCCGGTACCTACATCCTTTCACTTTATACAATGTTATACAATGACACAAACATACATATAATTGTTTATTAAATAAATGCCGACATTTTTATTATAGGTACACCGACAATATTTATAATGTTTTAAATATTCATGAGTTCGTAAATAAAAGATATAAAATTAATTGAATGCAAAGTTTAATAAGTTTGAACGTTGTGGAAATTAGTGGACAGATGTAGTAGTATCGTTTCTCTTCTTGAGTATCTTAGAATCGATTTCCCAATTGATTCACTCACAGAGGATCAATGCCTGCACTGGAGGAGATCAAACATCATTATAACTGGGCTAGCAAGAACACCAAATGATATTAAACAACAGAAAGTTTGTTTTGATAGGCTATGGTTTGATGGCATAGGTAGGTACTTCTGTTCTGCTAGATAGAGACAGCTGTCGGTATGAGCCTGGACAACTTGCCTTACAACCTCTCGGCCATTTAACCGGACCATTGGTTCATTGCAATGACTATATAACCTTACCGTTCTAGACGTCTATCCATTTATTGTAATAAAAATCCTAGTCTAGAAGACTAAATGAGACAGGATCGCCATTCTTATATTATCAGCTTTAGTGTTTTATCAACTAAGTATATTATTATATAAAAAAGTAATGAATAAACATATACTTATGGCAGCAATATAGACAATGACAATTGAATGTTCCTTTTTTTTTGCGATAGTTTATTCTATAAACTATCGCGTGACGGCGTGCGACCGCTTAACATAATTTGCCGACGTACCTCCGTCTTGCTATGTGGTCGGGCCTCCGTTACACGGTACTTGTCATCAGTGGCCCTTTCAGGTACCATCAGATATTGATACCCTGATAACAGTTTACAATGTTGCCGAGGTATAACCCCCACGTCATTGGTGATACTAGAATTTTTATCCTATCACCACGTAGGGGAACAGTCTCATAACCAAAAAAATAATATAATCATCTAAAAAAAATACATTTAAGATTAAAATAACTACTTTAAAACTTACAAATCCTTTGGTTATCACAATATAATGTGTACATAATTCTCGCATAACTCACTTCATAAGATCAATGAAATATCTTTAAAAATCCTAAAGATAATATGCACAAGGAGCCCTCAAAAGATAACTTGACTCTCATAATTAAAAAAAAGCTTTCAAAGAATCCGCTTTTATCTAAAGCTTCTAAATTTAAGCTGCAGTTTTATCGACTTACCGACACATGCTCTGTCGACGGCACTTTGCTTTCCGATAACTAATCGATAAGAAATCATGTCGACCATATTATTTTGTAAATTAACGGTCGACCTTTGAATTTAATGTTTTTTTAAAAGTTTAATGCCTGACTTATATCAGGTGTGTTTTAAAATTAATGTTTTAAAAGGTATGGTTAATTAAATTGTTCATTAAAATTCTTTAACCGTCATATTTTGCCTAGATTATAAATAAGAAGATATAATTTTAGTATTCAAAAAATATTATCTCCTTAAATACTTTCAGGTGACTTAATTGTTTAGTAGAAATAGTAGTTTAGTTATTAGCGTTGAACATTTTTCATCTATTTACTTTGAAAACCATATTACATAATCAAAGACATATTTACTCTTTGACTTTTCAACTATTTAACTTGACTGCCGTGACTAACAATGGAATGTTAATGGATGAGAACAGAAGAGAAGATTACGCTAGTCAATCAGGTAGCATAAGATAGTATCTTTAATAATGCTTCTCATGGCGATATTAACTGCTTTAGTCTTCTATTATGGTAAGTACGTCTTCTTTATTTAGAAACTAGTGATAAAAACTTTAAAACTTTTATTATTTTCTATCTTTTGGTTCCTTTTTCTTTTTGTAAGTTAATCAGTCTATAACAAAGTTATTTGCCGAATTCAGACTTAATCAGGCAATTAGCAAACTTTCCTTGGCCCATGGAACTGAGTATGCACTTCAAATAAAATCCGACATTCCAGAATGTGTCAATCAGAATGTAATGAAAAGGGTAACCCTCTGAACTGGTAACTGAAGACAAACCCTAAGGCAATAATCAGCTCAAAAAGCTGAGAAGTCATGTCAAGGAATGCAATCCATATCGATAGATGTAAGTCTGCCATAAGTAATACGCTTCAATTCTAACTTGAGAGCTCCAATACTTATGTTGGACTGACTAATTATATCTAATAATTCCAATGGAATATTTTATTATAATTTATTTTATACTTATGAAAGTGTTCATACAGGTGTTCTGCAAACCCTGCGGGCACTATTAACAGCCATACTTCCTTGTTCAGTGGTTAGCTCGTGAATATTAACGCAGTCATTTCCGTCAGTTACATCTGACAACTGCCTCAGGCTCAAACAGCTCGATACTTTTTGCATTTTAGTTTTAGTACATGTTTATGTGAGTATGACCATAATTTTTTTATTACCTACGGTGTTAGAAGATCAAGCGTCACGCCCGATGATATGCGATCACTACCGCTTACAGCCTTCAGTAATATCAGGGGCATAGTTAATTCACTGCCTACACTCTACTCCCCATGTGTCGACAGTACAAAAATATGATTATCGTCACCTTACTTGCTCGTGGGAATCATAAAAACAGCTAAAGGTCTCTAGACATCTTTACCCTTAACGATTAATTTTGGACTAGTTAGTTCCATTTTTTAGTTATCTACATTAATTCTTATATCTTAAAGTATTATTATTAATTTAAACGAGAGATTCTTTTGTGGGATTATTCCTATAGAGCCACGTTTGGCAAGCGGGTTGGCGATTATAATAAAGTTTTATACGTTTCCCAGGAGAATGTTGTTGCCAAGTCTCCTAGCTGATTACACTACTAATTACTCCCTTAGCTGATTACAACTTACGGCGATTAATGTGTGGCAACAACTGTATTCTATTTCAGTCACCACGAAAAAAAGTATTTATAAAACTTTTAATATACACCATTATCTTTATAACTGATTTCCTAAAAAACCATAAATCAATCAACTTTTACACACTCATCAAGCATTCGTTGAACCCCGTTATCTCTATTACAAAAAACCTCGCACGTTAACTCCCGTGTACGCGTCTTCGCAACATACTGTCCATCATCATCATATATGATTGATGTTGCTTTTTCAGCCAACACTGTATTGTCATCGTTCATGCGTACAGATTCACCTTAACAATATTCATATACTGTTACATTTAGAACTTTAACACTTTCAATATTAAGTTTAAAATTAATAATAAACCAAATGAAACTTGTATCAAAATTTATTAGTTTGAATTGCACCTGTGTTAAAACGCTACAAGGTTGATTTTTAAACAACATAGCTAACTTATGCGATTGTTTGCCACATACTTAGCACACAATGAAATAAAGTTTTTTAAAGTTTTTACTTTATTAATGAATAGTTGTTGTTGTTAATGCAATATTGATTTATTAATGAAGACTTGAAGCAATTATGTTCATGTTTAGTTTAAGTAAGTGCGTAAAGCCAAGACAAGAATAAAAATTTGAGTTGAGCCATGCCGAAACAACTCACTGAACTTAATTTCTTTGTGTTAGTCAAAACTAACGATGAGCGAACTAACTAATGAGATGACTTAATCTGAACTACAGACCAAATTCACGTCATTGTTTGACGTAAAATGTTCTGTATAGTACGGTTTAAGTCATCTCATCTCATTATTTTAGCCAATACATGGCCCACTGTTGCGCTTGTACCTCCTTCATAATGGGAGGTAAAGAGGATTTTCATATCAAAGTTTTCTTCTCCAGCATCAATACGAGTTCGAAGACTCAAGACGTCTTTTAAGATATCCATGGACAGGTAGAGGACATGCATAGGGGAATCTTCTCTCTCCCTCTTCCCTTCCTTCTCTCTTCCCTTATCCATGTCATCAAATTTGATAATGAATATCTTTGAAACATTCATTTTAATCGACTAAGTAATAACAATACATTTTTGAAGAGCATTCAATGTCCTACAAAAATATATATAGCCCGTGGTGAAAATTCTCTAAAGATGTCTAGCAAACCATTCAGTATGATTATGAAAAAAACAATTTAAATTTTTTTGGCCCACCCTAATGTAGCGTATAGGCACATATAGCGAAAGCTATAGGCAATAGTTTTAAAACCAGTCGCCTCTCTGATATCAACCCTACTTGGAAATGTAATTTTCGACCAAACGGCATCAAGTAGAATTGGCCCAGGTCGATATAAAGTTCTTAGTCGTCGTTCACAACATCCACAAGCAAAGTAAGGGTTGATAGTACCTATTCGTAGCCGCTGCCAGCATTTTTTTTTAATTATTTATCAAAAACTTTTAAAATGAATCTATTTAAAAGTTATTGATAAATAATTAAAAAGTACGTTCGTTATCATTGTTCTCATTCATTTAATTACATAAAATTTTGATAGCGGCAAGTAGTCGAGGATTCAAAACGCCGCGCCGTTTAAGCAGTGTCTTCAAGCTTTTTTCTCGCCAAAGCGTCGTACAAAAACATTGCATATCAAAATTTCAAAGCGCCATAAGAAGCTTCAGGTTCATAAAACATACTTACATAGCTAGGTATGTAAATTAAAGTATTTTAAACGCTTCTAATTTGGTTTGGTACATATGTAACGGAATTTTTGAGCGTAATTTTCATTCCCGCTCAAAACGTCGGATTAATTTGAAATTTTGCACACTTATCAAGGATGAATGATAATGTAATAGTTTAAACAATTTGTTTCATTGTATTTGCGCGATTAGCGATTTTTTTTATATCCGTGGCTGAGATTTTGGTATAAGTCGATAGATGTCGCTGTACCTCTTTTCTGAATCGCAACCACTTGAGCAAATTCGTTTATCTAGTTTGAGTTTAAATTGAACTTAAAAGTAAAAAATAGTTAAAAAAATTTAAAAATACACTTTCGAACTACAAAAGCTTTTTAGTTTTTTATTCCATAATCCAAAAAAGTAGAAAATCATTTTCAAAAATTTTAGCATAGGGGACGTCCATTAATCACGCGATCTTTTTTTGAGCATTTTTTATCCCCCTCTCCCTTGGTGATACATGATAAGGTTTAAGACTATGAAGGTGTAGGACTTCGTGATTTATGTCAAACACCTAATGCTAATGGAAGGCCCAATAAGAATACAATTAAAAATTCTTTAATGTAAAAATATCATAAACACCCCGCGCTATTTTGTTTCTTTAATTAAACTGTGTTCTTTAGTTATATTAATTTATTATTTACTTTAACACACATTAAATAAAAGAAATAATTTATGGGTGATGGTTTTATTTTATAGACATTTATCGGAAAGTATATGCATGTATACGCGGGCAGAAGCTAGTAACAGATAAAATAAATTTTAACTTAGAAATTCAAATTATTTATTCATGGAGATATCAAAATATCACATTTTTGAAGCAAAGAGGCGATATGGCGTTCAGAGCGAATAACAATAACTGATCTCATGAATCAAATAAAGAAAAATAGATAAATAAATAAAAAAAAAATTCACTCGATTGCTACCAAACATCACAATATTATACTCTAAGGTATATTATATTCTAAGTTTTTAGGCAACCTTTAGGTTGCCTAAAAACTTCATCAAAATAGATTTCAACCGTTTTGGAGACAGAACATACATACCCACATTGTTTTTTTGTATATAGAGGGTGAAAAGGTAACACATTTTATCATTATTAATTATTATCAATTACATGGTCAATGATATGAATTCGTTAACCTGTATCAGCAGTATAAATAGACAGAAATAGTTTTGTTGCCTTATGACTCAATAGATGGCGCTGTACAAAATATTAGATCACGGTATGGTTTCGTTACAGAAACGCGTATACAAATTTATCTACCTGATTTATTAACAGCAGATAACATCCTAAGCAAGAGAAGGAAAACTCGAATTATGTTTTTGGATCCACAAGTAGGCGTCGTAGCCTGTACGTGGATAATTATTTATGAACGGATCTTCTTATTTTCGTACCGCCCGCTATGCATTAACACGAATTAACGTTAACGGGTAATTTTACCTAAAATGGAGTTATTATGAGGAATAATGACTTGTTTTGCATCAGAGTTCAGAGATACTAAGTATTTGATTCTGAGACAAATCAAATGTTATTTTGAACCATAATTAATAAATCATTGAAATCTAATTTCAATTTGGATGAATATATAATAAAACGTTTGCGAACTCCACGTCGTTTTCTTTTTTTTTTGGCATGCTATAATGCTGGTATGGTTACAAGATGCTGATGATACAAAAATGCTAGTGTGGATACACCTCATCCATTCCATCCGGGGCGGCGTAGGCCCTATAAACCACCGTGTTCCCTCCCCATCACAACCAAACGCCTTCCAATTCGCTTGGCAAGCGTGACGATTATAGCATTATTCCTCCCTGCCGAAGCTATTAATGCCTTATAAAAACGTTTTTATCCTCTCATATAAAATTCACTGCTGAACTCAAGCTTTCTTCACAATAAAAGGGCAATTAGCTTACTATACGGAACTGGATAGACGGGTTGGTATATGGTTTTATTTTGAGTTATCCTTTCCTTGCATATTGCTCACTCTTGCTCATGTTATACCCGCATTATATACATTTACTTTTTTTGGCAGCAAGCAGGTTATGGTATAGGCACACCCAGGCGCGGCTCAAGCACATGTAGCGCCCGGGTGCAATCAATAACCTGGCGCCCTCTTGTACCAAAGTGGGTGATCAAAATGGAATAGATTGATGGTTACAAGCGGCTCTCGGCGCCCCCTAACACCCGTCGCCCGGGTGCACCGCACCCTCTGCACTATAGGTAAAGCCGGCCCTGGGCACACCTCGCTCAATCTATCCGTGACGACGAAAGGAACGACGCCCGACTCCAAAAGCTGCCCTACTAGTCTGAACGCGGTGCTAACGGGCCACCGGTACCTAGTTCTTATTTTTGGAGTCCCGTCAGACGAGTTACTCTTTCGGGTATTGTCTCACATATTATTCCTTAGTTGTCTTTTACGAAACACGGACAAGATGATGGTGTGGTGAACAAAATTCACTTCCGTTCTTACTCCACGAATTTTTTATCTTCTATCACTGAATATATAATTTTATGACATATTTTTATTATAGAACAACCCTTTAAGATTCAGAATTCTTTAATAATGACTTTCAATACAAAGCTATATATTTTAACCTTCTTTGACAGAAACCGTTACTTGCATACCTAAATTTTATTCGACATTTAAGAGTCGGTATAAGACAATAGAATCGGGTATCGTATAAATCTTTCAACTTAACTGACAACGCATGATTAAGATTGACAAAAGAAACTGTTTCTGCTAGAGAAATTTAAGAATTCTACCTTCTACGGTCAACGGATTCCCGAGAATCGATTTAGCGGCAAAAGAAATGCCGCTCAAATAAATAATAGGACAAAACATGTCGGAAGTATGCATTCATACCGCCAACAGGCCGCGCTCGCCACGTCCAGAAATGTCAAATTCGCGTTCCAACCTCTTCAAGGGTGGGGAACGACAAAAACCAGACATACCTAACTCCAATGCAGCGAAGGATGCCTAATTTCGCATGCTGCAAGCGCTTTCATCTCCAAACCTCTATTATTATTTCAATCAAGTATAATTGGACACTTGTCGCCATAAAAAGCGATGGAATCGCTGATTGGTAAATGTTAGTCACGAACTCGCGGTGCTTTTGATTTTAGTCGTTTGAAATTCAAATCGTCGGAAGACGTTCGGGCGTCTTCAGACGCATTCGGATGTATGAATAGAAATCGAGCGTGCGTTTGAAAGTTCAATAAGGGGACACTGGCAACTATACTAGGTCCTGTCGTTATTGGGATTTAATTAAATTTATATACATATATTATCTTATTATGGATGGTCTTATTATGGTAGTTTTCTATACTATGGATGTGCCAGGTATGGAGTAGGTTAAAAGTCATTCCTATGTCAGTTTTAGTTGGGAATATAATTCTCGAAGTTGCGGATCACTATGCTTACCTATGACATAGAATCTAATTACGTACATCCAATTTGAAAAACAAGTGTACTGATGATTCCAACTTAGCTGAGCCGCGTTCGGGAAACTTAGGAGGATCTTCTAATCCAATATTCCGCAGTGTTTGATAACAAAGTCTTATACTAATTAGTGTTACAAGCAATGACTTACAGTATTAAAACGTGATCTCTAAATGTCGGCCTCACAAAGAGGCAAAAAAAAAGTCGTAAAGCCGCTTAGCGTGTTATCAAAAAGGACTACGAAAGGGTTCAGTATTTTTCTAATTGATAAAATTCGGAATACGAAAATTTGAGGAAGAACGAATGAAACACCTATCCTGAAAAATTTGCAGCTTGAAGTAGCAATAGGCAGGCCACATCACTTGTGGAACTAACAACTGTTGGAAAACAGATTCTGGAGTGATGACTACGAATCGGACAACGCAGCGTAAGACGACTGTCTATCAGGCAGACTAACGGCATCGTATTAAAAGTTGTTTGGAACTGTTGGGTATGGTTGACACAGGAGCGTTCTGAGTGGCATTCTCCTGCGGAGGTACATGATCTACACTGGATATCTATGGGCTGAAGGATGGAAGGAATTAATTCCTTCCTTTCTTGAGGTGTGTGGTATATTGATTAACCGTGGGGAAGTATCAGGTCTCTCTTCCCTCTATTCCTTATAGGTAATGAGATTAGTTCTTGTTTCGCAGACAAACAAAGTTAATAAATACAGGAGAACATGCTCTACAGCTCAAATATAAATGGGTAGATCACATAACTAGAATTTTAGACAGAAAATGGATAATACGTGTCACTGAATGGATGGATGTTACCAGAAAAGGCATAGAGAGAAATTGAAATCTAATAGATCGATAAAATCCAAAAAATAGCTGATAGAAATTGCATTCTGAAATCAAAGAATATAAAAAAATGGTAACGGTTGGAGAAGCCTGAAACTGAAGCAGAGCCGTCAAAAAGATGAATAGAGAAAGAACTTTACTATTATTCTCTTCCTACGTAATATTCATGAATGAAAGTAATATAAAAATTACAATTGCTTAACAAGGAATCGTGAAAAAAAAATACCACTTACCTAATTGTTTATTTAATAAATAGAAGAATAGAATTATGTTCGCTTACTTATATTGCCACTCCTAAATAACAAAAAAAAAACACATTAAAACACTTCCATTCATATATTCTTACCACCCAAGATGTTACCCAAAATTATGTTTTAAATACACAAAAGACTTCAGGTAATAATTACTACCTTCCTCCAACATCAATATTGGCGCCAACGCCGACCACTCTAATTACTTACAGAAACATACGTCAAACATTTGACACAAAAATTTGCCAAATTCTCGCCTTAATAACTGATGATGAATGGGTTGGTCGAACATCGCGCAAGTACTGATTAAGTGACCAATTTTCGTTGTACATCTGTAATTTTGTGATGGCCGCCAAGAATTAACTTTCCTAATTGGCATCGTGGAACTGCAGTGATTGTGGCTGTGGTTTGGTTAAATTATAATGTTTTTTGACTGGAACAGAAAGCCGAAAAGCGAATGTTGGCGCCTCGTTGGACATTGGGTCAGCCTCATTATATTATTGAAGGGAATGCCGAATCATGATGAACAAGGATGTAATAGAGCTGAAATTTATTGATAAATTGCATTTCGATTTAAAATACAATGACTACACTTCCAATTAATCAATTAATTCTCGTGTCATGTGGTGTTTTACATAGCTGTGTGGTAGCGGCTACGAATACTAACAACCCTTATTTTGCTCGTGGATGTCGTAAAAGACGACTAAGAGCTTTATAACGACCTGGGCCAACCCCATCTGATGCCGTTTGGTCAACAATTACATTCCCAAGAAGGGTTGACGTCTGGCAGGCAGCTGGTCATAAAGCTATTACCAATAACTTTTACAATATGTACTATGAAAGAAGAGTACATATTGTATCGACCCCAAGTAATTGGGATAAGAGTAGGAGAATGATAAATGATGTGGTATTTTACAAACGTACAGTTATCGAGTTCCTTGAACAATGTGACCTGAGGTGCTAGCACGAACATTTTGCTCTATAGAGTAGTTTACGTGACAGTTTAGTTTCAGTTAAATTTTGTATGAAAACTATAACAGCGCACCGTGGGCGTATTTGGAACTAAAATTCGGCAGCACGAACATAATAGCTCTACGTCACTACAGTTTTCGAATAGTTAACAGCTAAGTTAACTCAAAATATACACGGAATCGGCAGCACGAATCTTTTTTGACGTACGTTATCGTCTATTTACTACAGTAAAATTACTTAAACGTTGTCACTGACATTTTTACAGTGAGAGCACTATCGAAAGGGGTTATGCGCGTTTTTCTTCGTATATTTAAGAATAAAATGTTTTCATTATGACCGTATAGATCGAGATCGACGGCTTTTTATTATTTTTCGTGGCGTTTAGTTAATGAGGCAAGAAGGGAAAGACGAGAATTAAGGTTAGTGAAATTTACTTATTATTTTTTTTTATTTCACGCATTTTTACTCGGAGGGCTAGCAGAGGTGTATACCTTTTTTTTTTTTTTTTTTTATTGGTGGGCTATGGATGCGTCGCGCCCCGCCGAATCGGTCCGGGGTGACGGAAAGGCGGCGCGTGCCCCCATAGACCCACCGTAATACCTTCTCTCTTCGCCGTGCGAGCGGGCCACCGGTACCCGATTTTTGACTTCGGTAGCAGAGGTGTATACCTACACTTAGCTATGCAACTATCAGTCACACACAATAGGGGACTCGCCCATTACCGTTCACTGGGCATAGTGCCAGTTCTGTAATTGAGGATTTCATGGTGGTAAATTCAATAACATTGCTCGACCCAGGCGTCAAACCTGACACCTCACATACTTATACCACTTGACAAAACAGACAGTCAAAAATTCGGTATATTAAGTACCTAACTTCCTAGACTCTAATTACTTAATTTTACTTCGTAGACTTCTTCTGCGATCGTGACGTTCCAAGTTTGAATCCTGGTGCGGGCAAAATGTTATGGGATTTTTCGGCTGGGAAGTTGTCAATAGCAAACATGAAGGTTCGAATTGTGTATTGTATACAGCAATTGGCTCACCCTCTATTACGTGTAAATCAAAAATTATATGGCGAAATATGGAGTGTGTTTAAATCTCTTCTTACTCATACGGGAATAAAGGCTATGAAAAAAAAATACGTACTCTTATACCACAATTATGATTACAGGGTATTACTCAACGAGCTTTACTTCGAGGTAAAGAAGACCCCATGGATATTGCGGAAACCTAATTTAAAAAGCGATACAGACTAAGCATTTGCACTCTAAATAAAAATGTACCTATATCTACTTAGTTAATATTTATATGAACTCAAAATAATAAAATTAACATTTAATTTACGTTTTAGATTTTTTCTACTTTATCATTTTATGCGACGAGCTCTTATCAACGTCTAGTTGGTATGGCTAAGCACTTGGGGCAAACTTGTGTAAGCAAATATATAACTGAGGTAACGGAGACACTCAACAACCCAAACATAACAGACACATTTATCAAGTTCACCACTTCAAGAGCCGAAAAGGACATCATAAAATAAAAGTGCAATTCTAATCGTTAACTTTACACATTACTTACTTTTTATTTGTATATAATCTCATCTTATATATTAGTTACCTTCTCCTTAGTTCTACTTATTATTTTATTGGATAATTAATACTATTCTTTTTTTCCTAACTTTGATTAACATATAGTAGTATATTCCTTAATGTTGTGCACTTGTCTGTAATAGATGTAAACACTAGTCTTAGGTCACTGGAATGTTATTAACATATGTTTGTGTTTATGTTGTAGACGAGGTTTATATAAATAAAAGTTCTGATTTGTTTTTATACTTTTAAGTATTATTTTTATTAAAACAGTTTAAACAACATACTATAATTATTTCAATAAATCATTTTTTTACAATTATGTACGTTAATATTATTTAGGTGGTAATAAAATTATAATTCTATATTAATACACTTAGCTCTTTCCTCTGTCTACTCCTTTGGTGGATATAGGTGTGATGTTATATTATTTATTTTTTTTAAACCTTCTTTCATAAATTCTAACCATTGAGCTTGCAATTGAGTTTCATGTTGACGAAGCTCAATGTCTCTCTGTCAAATCCTCTCTCGTTCTAGTTCTAAGTACAGTCTTCCTCTCTCTCTAACATCCACTTTTGCATTCTCCTCACATATTAAAAGATAACCTTCTATTCTTTTTTTAATTATCTTCTTGGGTGGTTGCTGAGGTAGGTTTGTGATGTGTAAAAACTATGAAGAATAGTTGGAAATTTTGGTAGTCTATGGTCTTGTGTTTTGAATATGGTTGAAGTAAGGGATCTCTGGATTGGAGATATCACAGTAGGATCCTTGCTGGAGCCATGAATGTTCGAATCCTCAGCATCTGTAATTATCAATTTAAAACCTTAAGTTGCCAAATTTTCTACATAACAACAATAAATGTTAATTAGATATATCAGTAGTTGTCATACATTTCCCTTATTGTTTATACTTTAAGTACTTGACAATTTATTCATGGTCAGGATTCCACTCCTATTGATAAAAGGCTGGTAATGACCAAAGTTATACCATTCAGAAATGAATAAGCAGTCCAAGACATTCTTTTTAAGTTTATTGGTAAACTCAAATCGCAAAAAAAGTATAACTATATTAATTCAAATAGTTAGAAACATATTTAATAATCACATCACACTAAAGCTATGGATTTGTATGAAATTTGGTACTGAGATAGTTAAAAAGACAGAAGGGTACCATTTACCTGGAAAATTTAAAGGTTTCTCAAGAAACAAAACAAAGATTGACAGACTGAAATCCATATGGGTGAAGCCGCTGCCTATTTTGAAAAGATGAATATTGGAATTTATAGAAGTACGAAGAAAATACTGAATTAGGTTTAATGCGTATTAAGGGTAGTGTGTATACAAAAGGGTAGGTATTAAGGGTAGTGTGTATACAAAAGGGTAGGTAGTGTGTATACAAAAGGGATGCCTTTTGTTCACTTATCATAAAAGAATTTCATAAAAAAATACCGCACCTGAGCAAAACTTCAGCTATAGGCATTCCGTTGCTGCTTGGAAATCCATAATTGACATCACACGGTTTTCTAGATCCATAAAACAAATTTTTAAAGCAGGTCCACCACCATACACCGATCTGTTTATTTTTGCCCACTTGATTTTTGTGTTATTTTTTAAATTACTTCACACCTTAAACAAACCAAATAAAATTGTTATAAACATAAAGATTTAACAACAAGGTAGAAATAGCCATGCAAATTATTATGCTTATGATTTATATTGAATATTTAAAAACTTGGAACTAACTTTTCGCCACTTTTCTTTACTCGCTACGAGACTTTCCGATTTCTTGGCTGTTCAGCAGATCGCATAACTCCTTCCACTTTTTAATACACCAGTGACGTCCTTGCGGTAAATTTTGAGGTTTGGATAAGTCTTCGTGCCTTAAAAATAAGCATCCATTTCATAAACAATATGATACTCGATGAAGGAATACAGAAATTAATTCTTAAATGAAATGCACTTGTTTTATAATTATTACTTACTTTTCCACAAACTCTGCCATTATTGTAAATTGTGTGTGACTAGTTCTTGACATGTTATATTATTTAATTAAATGTAAACCACTTTAAAACTCATACGACGCGGCCTCAAAAAGTAAACAATACACGTCTTAAGATGGCCGCGTTCGGAAATCATACAACACGGCACTTCTTATTAAGTACATATATTTAATTATAGGAATTATATTTTTGTTCATTTACTACTTAAAATTATTTAAAACTATAATTACATTAATTTCATTAATTTATTTTATTTTTTACGCACTATAAATAACACAATAAATTTAATAATATCGATTTTTAAACGTATCATTCGTTCAAGCTCATTCATTTTGATCATGTGTTCTAGGAATTTCTAAACAACAGTTACGGTAAACAATCGAGTAAACTGGAGTAAGACTTTTGGGTTCGTGCTGCCGATCACTGTAGTTAAGCCTTACAGTGTAGTTCACTCGGAAACAGATACTTGACGCAATTGTTTATTATTCGTGCTCGGGCCTCTGTTCAATTACACTTTAGCAAGCTAACTCTTTTTGGACAATGTTGCTCGTAGCCGTTTATCTCCCAATCTATTTTGGATTCTTTTCCGGAGAACTGGCAAAGATATATCTCAATATATCATCATATAAAACAAGTGACTCTGTGTTATTGTAACACCGAGTCACAGTTGCAAAGTTTACGAGACTCGCAGGAGTCTTGCATTTAGGCAACATTATAATTAAGTAGTGGATTTAATAAATAACGGCGGCGACATGAGATCCCATGTGTGACAATCATTTTTCACTCGTAATCAAGTTTTTATAAATACCTAATCAAGCATGTTAAATTTCAGTAATTTAACTACGATTATATTTCGCTGGTTAGAAATGGACAAAATTTGTGATACCTGAGTCTTTTCGTGAATTGAACTTATTTTAGGACTAGAATAGTCATGTGTATATTGAGTGCGAGGTCTCAGTTTTGAATCCTTAGTTTGATAAAAAGTATCATTGGTTTTAGAAATATAATTGGGTTTACATTTTTTTAATACTCTTGATGGTAAACGAGCAGGCACTGGTGCCCACGTACCTTTCCAATACAGGGGGTACAGCTAAGCCTACCAATGAAAATACCGAAACCCACCCAGGAAGTTTGGCTTCTAGTTCTCTCGCTCACCGAATATAAGCACATTGCCACTGCTCAGGCGTCGATTTTCTGCGAGAGTAGGTATGGTCAGGCCTACGTCACTCCATGTACTTACGCGCTATAATTGCCTACCGCCCGACCAAGCGGTCGCGAGCCGTTTGCGGACCAAATTCAGTGCGGTTTTCACAAGCGAAGCGTATGCACGTTGTTAAATATTATTCGTTCCATTCGTTTGTACGTGTACCTACGATGGCGTCTGGTACCTTATGTGCAGTAAATGGGTGCAAATCAAGTAAAAAAAAGGGGGTAAAAGAATTACTACATATTCAAAGTCCCACATTTAATTAAATGTATCAGGAATAACTTACTGACAAATAATTTTGTACACGATGAAGAAAAATATCTGGGGAACTAATCTAACTAATTAGACTATGCAAGGATTTGAAGAAAGAAGGCATTAATATTATGTTTACGAAACGCTTACATCAGGATTGCCTAGAAAAAATTTTTGGCACCGCCCTCAACAGAGTGGTAATTGTCGAGACCCTACACCGATACAGTTCATGAGGGCAATCTCAAAATTATTCCTTAGAAATATGCTTGTTTTTTGTGACTTAATTGTTAGCCTCAGATGGCTATGACAACTTTAGCCGGACTGTGGGTGAGCGCTGAGGGCTCTCAACCCGGAAGAACTCATGAATTTTATCGAAGAGGCAGCCCTGTGATTGCTATGGGATCGCGAGGTGCGAAGCAATTATAATTGTACGCTTGAGCATTTAGGCACATTTTAGCATACAGCAGTTGCTGACGCGACAGAGTAGGCTATTATAGCAGTAGGTATTGGTAATTTTCTACCGAGTGAAGTATCTGTTATTTATTAATCTGTGGTAACCCCGGATGGACCGGCCCGCGGCTGTAGACAGAGAACTGTCAACAGTGTGGTTCTACCACTATTAAGTTACTATTATCTAGCACTATTAACATACATACATACATATCATCACGCCATATCCCTTGCAGGGTAGGCAGAGAGAACAGAGTGCCAGAGAACTCTATCCTTGCATACTTCACTCGCTTCCTTAACATTTATAATTCTCTTCATACACGCTCGCCGGTTTCGGATACTCTTGACTCCACCTTCCTTCAGTACGTGACCCATCTGGTCTAGGCAGGTGAGTCTCGGTCTCCCCCGGTACCTACATCCTTCCACTTTCGCATTGTATATCTTCTTAACCAGACGTTTGTTCGGCATTCTTTCCACATGTCCGAACCATCGGAGCATTCCCTTTCACTATTTATACCTCTCTGTATATTCTATTAATAAAGGTGTAATAAACAAACCAACCTGTTTAAAAACAGTAATTTATTGCAATTTAATAATTGCTACATACTTGATTAGTATGTTAAGTTTTATTAACAAAATATAAATAGTGATGGACATTTAATAAGATTGATTACTATTTAAAACGATTTGTACTTATGTCTTATAAATATTTCAATAAAATATTAACAATTATATGAAAGATTTATGTATTAAAATCTTCATAAGATCAGAGGTTGCCGTGCAGATGCAAGTGCAGTCGGCCATGTTGGCTCGTGACGTCACTGGGCGGAGCCTATGTTTCCCCGCCCTACAACACCGCCTCATACATTCTTATCGCGAGTAGCGGGAGATGATTAAAAGTTTTAAGATTATGAAACTTGCTTTAAAAGTTTTATTTATTAGTTTGAATTCACGACTTTTTCTGCGGATGAGTAAGTAAGTGTAAGTTCTCTTATATATGTACATACCACTGGCTAGTTCCAGTCTTCTACTAGAAGCTAAATGCTGGTGGTTAAGTGGTTTAAGTACTGACTTTCTATATTGAATGTTATACGTTCTCTCTCTTATCTTGTTCATGGGTTTCATAGAAGATGACTAAGAAATATAATATGGAGATAACATTTAAGCAAGAGAAGGACATCTCGAAATAAAATCTGACCATCGTGGTATAGTAGGTCAATACTGTCAATAGCCCTCCTATCATCGACGACTAAGGGATATAAAATGCACATAACATCAATGCAAGATAAGGAAAACTTGAAACAAAACTTTATACTAACACGTTTGACTAGTGTGGTATAGTATGGCAATTTCCCTTCCATTACGGAGGAGGATGGAATCCAGCAATAGGACGGGATAAGCTGTGATGGGATGAAAGTGTACCGCCGTGCAAAGAAGAAAGATCTTGAGGGTTGTTACCTTTGGCCACCGAAGACAAAGATCGGGTACTGGTGGCCCGCTCACACGACGAAGAGAGGTGTTTGCAGGGTGGGTCCATGGGGTTGCGTGCCGCCTCTTCCGTCGCCCCGGGCCAATTTGCCGGGGCGCGACCACATCCATGGTCCCACCTTGCGAAGAGAAAAAAAGTGTTGTTACCTTTAAGAAAAAAACAGCAGAACAGATTATATTCTTAATCAACTTGCTCTTATCACAATTTATTTGGGGTCGACGCAATATGACTTCTCCTTCCATATAACCATAGCAGACGTCATCTCTGTGGTCACTCCTTGTCTATATCAGAATAGATTATACTATGCTGGTTAAATAAGTTGCAACAGGATTTTATTCCGAGTTTTCTTCCTCTTGTAGTGATGTGGGTTTTTTTTATTCCCTAATCGTTTTTCCTAGTTACATTCACAGGAAGGGGTAATTAATTGTGTTATTACTTCGTCACCAAATCAATGGATATTTAATGGTCTCCACTCATCAGCCTTTATTATTAATTTAAAGTGTAGAAAACGAAAGCATATCTGGTCATTATATGTATACCTGGCTATTTATATAAAATATATTTATCTATCTGCTTAATCTCGTAAGAAAAATCGTCTTCAGGAAGTAAGAATATCTTAATCTGTGCCAATTGATTCATCATCACTGTCCTTCTCTTCAATTACTTGGGGTTGACAGCATATGTGATCTTCTTGCGTGGTACATGTTATTATTGTTTTGGCAGTGGTTTTCTCATCAGCCACATGCCTGACGTCAAATCGTTTTGAGGATATAATGGTAAACCAAACGGCTTCAGTTGGAGTTGGACCCGGTCTTTTTACTAGCTGATTGAAATTAATAATTACCTACCACTGTTTTGTTTATTGTAAACATGTTAACTACATCAGTTTTACTTTACAGAGTACATTCTCTGTTTTCAGGCCACTGTTTTCTTGAGCGAAATATCAAAAACGATTATTTCAATGACTACTGATGGTAATGCTAGGTAATAGGTACCTACAGCTAATACAACACAAGCGAAATAAAGATATTTTTACTTAAAATGATTTTATTTAATTTGAAAATTCTTTTGTTGTATGTTAACTAGTATGTTAATTTTTATCTACTGATCACGATAATAATATATATCTTTCATGTGCTTTTAACAACTCTAGTATGATATAAGTAAAAATCTACAATGACAATGAATAAGATATATGAAAATAAAGAACAGACTTTAACATAAAAATAGAAATATCCCAAATGCATTTGAGCTCACAAATCAACAACTCATTAACGACGTGAAAACTCGAGTCACGACGCAGACAGTTAACCGAAAACGCTAGCGTAACCCGCCATCCCTGACGCATCAAACATGTCGGCAATAAGTCAAGGGGGCAAAAACTGAAGCGGCAAGATCAAAGCTGGCGGCGAGCTCAGACGCCCGACAAAATGACTTGTTTCTCAGTTAGGTTAGTGTAAACACACCGTAACATCAAACGAGACCGCCCGCGCCGGGGCAAGCGGCAGGAATAGGGTGCCACGTTTTAAAATGATTTTCGATAGCCAATTTTTCGATACATATGTCAATATTCACATGAACTTTGTTATAGAAAAATTAGGATGAATTAAAATTATGAATATCGTTTTTTATTTTGCAGCTTATATGGGAGAGTAGCTGGGAGGTCATTTGACCTTTCACACTACGCTACGTATAGACCTAGCGTAAAGTAAGGAAAACTTGCAATATAACCATTGGGTTATTTTAACTTATTTTGCAAATATTCCTAAATTTGCTATGATGCTAGCTGTATATGAACTTCAAGTAACCTGCAGTAAATGGAGCTGATGGTGAGTGAAGTAAGGCGATCAATACGTTTGACTGCATAGATGGTATAGTGGTTAAGATATCGACCTCCCATGTTAGTGCCGAGTGTTCGATTACCACACAAGACGATTCACAAATTCTTGTTCAGTGTCTAGATGTAATTTGTATCCTTAATTTTGTTTGAAAAAGTCCACCGCAGTACAAGAATTATTTCCGTAGTGTTTTAGTTATAAGGAATAAAAAATACAGAGTATTTTTTAATTAATTTTCTAAATCTAATAACTTTTTAATACCAAAATTTAGTTTTCGAATATTTCTTGTGAATGAAAATGTCAAACTACGTGTATGAATCTGTATGCGAAGTGATATAATTCCTCTTATTGAAATTCATGATCATTCAGCCTTTCATCGTTTACTGCTGGAAGTAGGCTTCCCCACAAACGAGGAGATGGTGGCGTAATTGCCGTATTTGATAAGCGGTTTAGCGATAGCAGAGAGGTGTTATACATAAGTTTTCCAGAAAATTTGCTACCTATTTTCTAATGAGATCCTTACCTGATTTTTATGACTCCCACGTTCAAATGAGGGATGATATCAGTTGTATTCTTATCACCGGCACACGGTGATCCTAGCTATGTCACTCGAATTGCTAGAATATGTGTGCTTATGTAGTCTGCTTTGAAATATGTGTGTAAACATTTTCTAAATTTGTTAAAATTGTGTAGTAACATTTTCTAATTAGTTCAGTAAAATTATGTAAAAAAATCTAATTGTTAATTCAGTAAAAGAACTATATCCTTTACTGAATCAATTAGAAAATGTTGATGATTCAAAAAGAACTCACCACCTCCTCACCCAACCTATTACCTAATATTAAAACATAGGGATACAAGCTGAAATAAAAATCCCTTATCGACATCAGAATTTAGTCTTCAATATTGCTCTGTGACTATTAACGAAAAATTATAAAGATTTAAAAGTATTATCAGGTAATATTTTATATAATTCCCTACGTGGTGACTGGTTAAAAACATAATGTGTTGGCATTCCTCTCTTTCGGAACTCACACCCTTCGCTGTTGACGGAAGTCATAAAAACAAGATGAATGATCACCGGGAAATAATCAGCAGTTATTCTCCTAGAACATTTATAACACCAACTACCATCACCTGAGTGTGGATTATTGTTTGCCCCGTTTTCCCCTTGGGGAACCCTATGTCCAACAGTGGACATTGATAGAATATAGGTTTTTAACTCACTATGTTTACATCAATATGCCAACAATATGTCCCACCGATCCGACCGCACCTTTCTCCACTCTGTTCTATACACAAACAGACCGACCTTTACATTTTTTACAGCTTCCCCTGTCAATTTGCTTCTAATACAATATTTATTCAACGCCGGGGGCCTGTTATTATTTTAATGAGATGCCCAAAACTATCAATTAAATGGCGCCTGGCGGTACCTTTTACGTGTAGACTTCAGTAAGGCCTTTGATACGGTCGACCGTGTGCACGCCTATATACGGGTAATAATATAGGTCTAGGATGGATGGTTACTTTTGTTTATACTTAGTGTTGTGTTTTAATTTATCGATAACTATGCTCTTATTTGTTTTTTTTTTATCTTTAGTAACATTTTAATGATAATTAAATTTTAACGAATAACGTCATTTTATATTGTTACCTAATCTCAAGTAATTACTGTCTATTACTATTATATTCTCAAGGATCTAAAAAAATATCAAGAATACCACAGCGCTGACCAAATACTGACCTCTACTTAAAATATTTCCTATTTCTCTTCAGTTCCGTTATTTTTTCTAACGAATAATCGTTCTCTTCTAGTCTCTTTGAAATAAAATTAAAATTAAATCGCGATAAAAACTTCTGTAATAACTATGACTTGTCAGACGTGATATACCTTAGTCCTCCTGAGACCATCAACGCTGAAAATTTTCTAATAGGTACTCGCGTAAACATGAGAAATGATTATGAGTTCTTTTCAAATTAGGGAACAATTTACGATTTAAGAATACAGTGAGACGCTTCATCTTTTTTTATGGTGTAGCTAAAAGAATGAGCTTATTTCCATATATATTTTTCTCCACAGCGCCTGATATCGATCTCGAGTTTATCAAAACTCATCAAGTGATATTGCGGTGAAATCACAAAGATGAAGCTAGCGTGCTCGACCAGTGCCAATAGTCCACTCAAAAAGCCAGAGAGGGCTTGCACCGCGGATAATAAATTTTCATATACCTATCAATTCAGATTACCTACTGCAGTGAAAGAAAATTTCACCATCCTATCCTTGCATCATAAAATACTTTATTCTTTCTTCTGAGATGGAAATAATTCTTGAAAGTCGTCACACAATTATATCTCTGAATGAAAATGAACTTTACTAGTTTCTACATAGTTCAATTAATAGGTATTATAAATAAATAGATATATCGATATAATAGGTGCCATCACTAAAACCGCAGTCATAATTTATATTTAATTTCACACCATTTTATGGTTAGTTTGAAGTTCTTTAACGATCATATCCGGTGCTTTATTTACTAGTGATGAATAATTTTTATGATCATTAGGTTATGACATTATGATTGCAAAATCGTTTAATGTTGATTATAGATCGGCAAAAATGATTGGTGTACCTGCGGTCATTTTAAATTTTTTAATAGTTTATAGGCGCCAGCCCTAATAGATTTAGCAGTGGAAATTAATGGTTATTGGAGATTTTTATGGGTGTTTAAGATATTCTTTGATGTTTGAAGGGTATTATGGATGGGGAGGAGTACATGGTCGCTGAATCATCGTCGATCTGTTACTTTTTTCTTGTTAGACACGAGTCCTTTGTTTGAATGAGATGGTTTTAGGTAGCGTTGGCCCAATACCTATTCAAAGACTGGGTACAATGGGTACGATACAAGTTATTTCAACACATTACTGTCGCCGTTTAAAGGAAATCATAATTTGTGATTACAATAAATGGCTATATATGTAGATAGACGTCTAAATTCTAGTGATTTTAAATATTAATTTTCTGTAGATATCTGTTGACACGATAAAAATTTCCGATTATAAATCTTCTACTCGCCCCATATACGAACTGCTAGGCTCAGATCTTCATTAGATAAATAAAATTAACGTATAATATCACACTGTTATGACTGATTGGTATAGTTGTATTCCAAATTTATCTTTTGCATATTAAATACTTATAACATAAGAGCGTTTCTTACAATATGAAAGGATTGGTCATAAGGAATATAATAAAAATTGGTTTAAATTCGGGTTACTTACGACACACTGGTCTCGAGCCTCCTCCATTATGATAATGAAACTCATCTGTTACATTAAATGTGTCAGTATAAGAATTTATTTCGAGACTTTCTTTACTTACATAGATTTTGTTTACATATCCCTTAGTCGCTTTTCACAACACCCACGGTCAAGAAAAAGTGTAGAGATCTTAATCCATCATCACAATTAATTGAATTCTATTAGAATAGGTATATCACGCCATCACCTAAATTGTTCTAGGATAAAGAAATGAGTTTATAAAACAAAAAAAAAAACATATTTAAAAAATATCGCGTGTCACGCCTCATAAAACATTGCTTAACAGTTTCGTGTCAAACGGCTATGTTGTACACATGCCCTTGATAAAAATGAAGTATCGCCCGCTGAAATGCTATTGTTATATAGTAATGTACATGTTATTTATTAATTGAATAAATAAAATAGTTTGCTAGAAAACATATAAAATTTACATAATAAGTACTCATTCATTTCTTTATTGCTTAATTTTGGTGTGGCCTTCGTGGAACGGAAATATAGGGTTAGATTATAATTTAATTTATATACAAATATAAATATTCAACTACACCTTAATATTAGGAGGGTAATAATATCTTAGAGTTACTTACTCATAAGCTATACGGATTACAAGCGACTCTGATAAGATTAACTAATAAATGGGTAACTATTTCGTACTTATTTTTTATAGCTTATGGTGGCAAACGAGCAAGCAACACACCTGATGGTAAGTGTCATTGCCGCCCATGGACCTTCGCAATATCAAGGGTATAGATAAGCCACTGCCTACTAATACAACCCCAAAAGCACCCCGGGCTTCCGGCTCTTTCGCTCACCGAACGAAGCGTAATAGCACATTGTCATTATTCAGACGTCGATTTTCTGCGAGAGTGTGGCACTACCCCGGACAGACTGGCCCGCGGCAGTAGATAGAGAACTGTCAACAGCGTGGTCCTACCACTTTTATACACACTTGGATATGATATCTCAAATCATATACGTCCCTGTGCTAGGCTCAAACTTCCAGAAATAGTTTCATATAGTTTCATTCTGAGTTTTCCTTCTCTTGCATAGATATTACATGTATATCTTTTTTTGGCACGCTGTGGTCTGGAAATCTATCTATATTCCGATCGGGGCAACGGAACAACGGCATGCCATAACCCACCTATCTCCCTATCCATTGCCATGGGACCGATCACTAGTAATGATTCCTTGACATTCGTAGTCATCCTGGTGGGTACATGTATATTATATCCCCTAGTTCAGGGGTCACCAATCTGCGGCTCGCGAGCCACATACGGCTCTTTGGATGTGAAGTTGCGGCTCTTTAGTTCTATACGCAAACAAATATTTCATAAAAAAAAAACATTAAAAATGATTCTGAATTGATTAATGAGGATTAAGCATAAATTATTGTTGGCAAAAAGAAATATTGTGGCTCTTTAAAAACTTTAAACCTTTATAAATTCAAATTTTTGGCTCTTCCGACTCAAAAGGTTGCCAGACCTAGTTGATTTTTTACGACATCCACAGGCAAGTGCTGAGGTGGGCTCTGAACGCCCAGCTCAGGGCGGTTCTGTGGAGGCCACAGAGAGCCATGGCAGTCAGAGCCATTCGCGGGTACAGCACGGTGTCGACAGAGGCGGCGTGCCTGTTGGCCGGGACACCCCCGTGGGACCAAGAGGCGGAGATGCTCTCCGACTTCTACCGGCGGGTTATCACAGCGCGCGAGGAAGGTGGCTCCCCATCGTTGAGCGAGATAGCCACCTGGCGCGTGGATGCCCGCCGAGACGTCATCGCCCGTTGGGCTACGCGGCTGGAGAGGCCTAGGCACGGTGTGGAGACCGTTGAGGCCCTCCGGCCCGTATTGATAGAGTGGATGGAGCGGCGGCACGGAGTCCTCGCCTTTCGGCTGGTGCAGGTATTGACGGGGCACGGGTGTTTCGGGTTGTACCTGCACAGGGTCGTGTATAGGGAGTGGACTCCGGCCTGCCACCACTGCAGGAGTGACGAGGACACGGCGCAACACACGCTGGAGGTGTGTCCGGGATGGGAGCGGCAGCGCCGTGATCTCGTCGCTGTCATCGGTGCCGACCTGATGCTGCCGGCCGTCGCGAGGGCGATGGTCGACAGCATCAGGAACTGGGACGCGGTCGCCGCCTTCTGCGAGGCTGTCATCTCGCAGAAGGAAGCGGCGTAACGGGCCAGGGAGGATTCCCGCGCCCCGGGCCGCCGCCAGCGGCCGGGGCGACGCAGGCGCGAATACCTGCGCCTGATGCCGCCCTAACCGAGGCTTCGGGTGATCGGACCGGGGAATTGTTCGGTCACCCGACGTGAGGCCACCGCGTGAGGGCGACGCCCCGACGGCGAAATCTGTCGGGGCGTCGACGAGAGGAACCCGCGAGGGTGAACCGCCGGGCGGGCCACCGAAGTTAAAAATCGGGTCCCGGTGACCCGCTCGCACGGCGAAGAGAGAGGAGTTTTTACGGTGGGTCTATGGGGTCACGCGCCGCCTTTTCCGTCACCCCGGACCGATTTGGCGGGGCGAGACTAATCCATAGTCCACCAAAAAAAAAAAAAAAAAAAGGCAAGTGCTGAGGTGGTGAATAATAATTATACTCGGTTAGCATATGGATGACGTAACGTTATCAACGTAAAAAAAAATTACGCTACAAATTGTAAAAGACATATAAATTTAAAGTAATAAAAAAATCAAACAAACAGTTTACCAACATTAATATACAAATGTAAATATATTATACAAAGATATATATTTACTATACAAATATATTCCTATTAACATTTTACTGGTTTACTTAGCTTCAATTCACGCTAATTGCCACGATCCGAGGCGATGGGATCTCCGATACGTGACAGAACCATTACAGCGAGACTGTTTCTCATCAACCTTCAAACGTTCTTTATACGTATACATGTAAACATGTACTTTGGAAAGTCGTTTTGGTTCCGTACATATATAATTTATTTTCGATTATAATATCAGTGTTCTGATATTCTAATGCCTTGCCGATGTCTTCTCTAAACACATTTTTAATCAAGGACTGTTGGGGTTTTATTTGGTAATAAATGCATTATTACAGCGGGAATAAAAACGGGTTGCAATTCTATTAGATAATGGGGATAATACGCTTCTAATGTAGAGTCCAATTTTTTTATTAATGCAAAAAGAACTCTTCGGAAAACAATTTTTAATGACAGTTTTAGACGTAGAAGAAGTTGAAGAATACAGTTTTAGTGTTGAAATTCTCATGAGTTTGACACATATTAGACAAATGTATTTAACGATAATACTCACTCGTTAGAATCAATTATATCAACCTAGATTTCGAGCATATCGAATTGCCATTACCAGAGTGTACGGGTAAGACAAGGGGTGATGAATTGTACTATTATTCCGTCACCATATGGAAGTATAGTGCAAGTGACATTATTTGGTTGTACAGATGGCGTAGTATTCTAAATAGTAAATTGCAATACCAAGTATTATGGGTGAGACCCTATACAGGATAGTTCTTTGTACGATTCTCAAAGGACTGTTTAGATTCTTGTCTATTGTAATTTCGTTCTTAGAAAATTTATTTTGATATTAAAAAGATAATTAAAAAGAATAAAAACATCTATACAAATTTAAAAAAGAATGAAAAAAGCAGAACTGATAAACAACTGGAGCTGTCTGGATTGGACTGCGCCATTTATCAACTAAGATATGTCTCTTCTCAATGACAGCAGTAAAATTTTCCTTCTTATTCTAATAGTTTTAAGTCAACGAAAATATAAGTTTTCGTTAAATGAAAACACTGACAAAACGATATGTTTTATAAAGCTAGATCGATTAGTCTCCCCAAAACCTGCAGTTGCTGAGATTCAAAATATATTTAGAAACATACAAGAATGACTACATACATATCATCACGCCATATCCCTTGCAGGGTAGGCAGAGAGAACAGAGTGCCAGAGAACTCTATCTCTGCATACTTCACTCGCTTCCTCAACATTCATAATTCTCTTCATACACGCTCGTCGATTTCGGAGACCCTTGACTCCACCTTCCTTCAGTACATGACCGATCTGGTCTAGGTAGGTTAGTCTCGGTCTCCCTCGGTACCTACATCCTTCCACTTTCGCATTGTATATCTTCTTAACCAGACGTTCGTTCGGCATTCTTTCGAATGATTGAATGAATGACTAGATTAAATTTATTATACATACATAATTTTTTTCTCCTATAATCAGCTATAATCAGCAAACCCAATAGTGAGTATCAATACTTCTTGTATTATAATTAAAATAAGCATGGTTTTAATTAAAGTCTACGGTACTCTAATACCATAACAAAAATACCCCGCGAAGATCAAAGTTGTGTACAATTAGGTTGCAATGCGATATGTCTTCAAACGAAGCGATGGCGGCGTTACTACTAATTTCTTTGGTGCGTCGTAAACTGTCAAACCCTTTTAATGGTAAGAACACGCATCAGCCACCCGCGACGTCATGCTTGACAGCTCATCTTGACAGGGCTGTCACGATTTGATTGGTTCAATTAAATTTTATTTAGATAATATTAAGATATGAGATGTTATAAATTTAAATACTTATCTTTCAAGTTCATCGTTATCTCAGCTGTTATATATCTTACTGCTGGGTTTGATGCTCCTATTCAATAGGAGAGAAATTGACCTACTATACCATGCTCAGGTTGGTATAGGATTTAATTTTTTTAAGTTTATTTCATTTACATACATATCATCACGCCATATCCCTTGCAGGGTAGGCAGAGAGAACAGAGTGCCAGAGAACTCTATCTCTGCATACTTCACTCGCTTCCTCAACATTCATAATTCTCTTCATACACGCTCGCCGGTTTCGGAGACTCTTGACTCCACCTTCCTTCAGTACATGACCGATCTGGTCTAGGTAGGTTAGTCTCGGTCTCCCCCGGTACCTACATCCTTCCACTTGCGCATTGTATATCTTCTTAACCAGACGTTCGTTCGGCATTCTTTCCACATGTCCGAACCATCGGAGCATTACCTTTCGCATCTTTACACCGATACTCTCTTTCATACCTACTCGCTCCTATTTCATTTAAATATGTTTTATATGCAATTATGCATATTATATTCATTAGTTGTTTTTTAATCATCATTTCAGCTCATATATGTCCCACTGTTGGGCTCGAGCCTTCTCCACAATGGTAGAGAAATACCTACTGTATTATACTGGTCAGACGTGATGGCATAGGGTTTTGTTTCGACTTTTGATCTTCTTGTATAAATGTTATCTATATACGTTTTATATCTTATCATATTTTACGATCACCCACGTGTAATCACCACGTGTTTAAAAAAAAGTTGATATATCAAACACACACACACGCACACGGGCTTGCGCACGCACGCAAACGCACACACACACACCCACACCACTTAGTAGTAGTAGTATTAGTTTCGTACACCACTTAGTCCTTGGTAGGACAATGTTTAGTAAGTATTTGGAACCACCATAATAGTGTTTTGTTGTGCTATGAACTGCATAGTTATTTCGAATATAGTGATGATGACCGCGCGGTTTTGCGAGCCTACTGCGACGATACTACACTGCTGATAGTATATAAAAGATTAGTGGAGTACTTATTCGTTCATTACTATTTCGAGTAATAAAATATTCCTTGTGGGAGCCACGTAAGAATACATTTCAACATCCCTTATCTTACCCGTGGGTGATCGTAAAAGATGGCTAGGGGATAAAAATGCATATAAAATCTATGCAAGAGAATGAGAACTCGAAGTAAAAACCTACATCAACACGTCTGACAAGCATGATGTGAAAGAAAAATTTCACTCCTAGTGCGGAGCAGTGGGACATATGGTATATGAGCTGAGATGATGATGACTACTTAGTCACTTGCAGGGATAAGATCAGTTCCTCGCCTAGTTCTATAAACTCCCCTCATACAGTCCACTGCAGGCTGTATCATAATTTAAATATTTTCCCTTAGTCGACAAAAGCGGATAATTAACAGACACTAATTACACCCAAACTCAAAACAACAATACGTGGTACGCACAAAATATTAACGTGCATTGGAATCGAATCCATGATACTAGATACAAGATAAGAGAAGGAAAGAAGAGCGGTAAATTATTTTGCTACATGCAGTATTTATATAGATCTGGCCAAATTTCATTTGATCTTATAGATCGTAACGACGACGTAAGAGAGCGAGTAGGTATGAAAGAGAGTATTGGTGTAAAGATGCGAAAGGGCATGCTCCGATGGTTCGGACATGTGGAAAGAATGCCGAACGAACGTCTGGTTAAGAAGATATACAATGCGAAAGTGGAAGGATGTAGGTACCGAGGGAGACCGAGACTAACCTACCTAGACCAGATCGGTCATGTACTGAAGGAAGGTGGAGTCAAGAGTCTCCGAAACCGGCGAGCGTGTATGAAGAGAATTATGAATGTTGAGGAAGCGAGTGAAGTATGCAGAGAGAGAGTTCTCTGGCACTCTGTTCTCTCTGCCTACCCTGCAAGGGATGGCGTGATGATATATATGTATGTATCTTATAGATAATCTCAATAAGATAAATATTTTATGAGTCTTCATATGAGGCTACAAAAGCGATGGGTGAGAGACGACTACATGTAGCAGAGATGCAACTCCTGATATGAATGTGCGACGTATCGAGGATGATTAAAAGAAAGAATAACCGTATTGAAGTAAGATTGAAAATTACAGCTTTTAATATCTGCCACATTTTTTAGATATACTATGTAGATTCATAAAAAAACTTATTTTTCAGTATAATGTTATCGGAAGGGAAACTGGGATGGACATATTATCAACCTACTTTTATACTAATTACTTGGGGTCGACATAATATGTCCTTTTTACTCCCTTTTTATCCGTAACATACTTCACGCAATATTTAAATAAAAAAAAATGGCTTATGATAGCAAATGAGCAAGCAGCTATGGTAAGTGTTACTGCCGCTGATAGATTTTTGTAATACCAGGGATATAGTTTTGCCGCTGCCTACCAACCAAAACTCACCCAAGTTGGGCTTCCGGTTCTCTCTCTCACCGAACGAAGCGCAACAGCACATTACCACTTCTCAGATGTCGATTTTCTGCGAGAGTGTAGTATCATTTCGGACGGACCGGCCCGCAGCTGTAGATAGAACACTGTCAACATTATGGCCCTACTACAAAATGTAATAAATCAGTTATAAATATACATTTAAATATATGCACTCAAGTTAAAATACCTATTTTTATTCTCAGACAGAAAGAAAAAGTGGTCTTGACAGACAGACAGACGGACAGACAGACAGACGGACTGACAGCCATCAAAGTGATCCTTTAAGGGTTCCGTTTTTTCTTTTTGAGGTACGGAAACCTAAAAAGGAAAATCTCAAAAATAAAATGTTATGAAGATTAATAATTAAAGCCATTTACTATTTTCTTTAGCAACCCTGTTGGTACGACAAAGATCGGCGCTAACTCCACCACTCTGCTATCACGGCACCCGTGAAACGCGTCTAATTGAAAAACGCTATGAGATCGCAGCCACAATACAGGCGCTTCACGACGCCATTGAGAATTTTAATTGCTCGCTTTGGCCTTTTTAGATGACAGAAGCTAAACTTGCCTAAAGCGCAACGCCAAAATTAGGATTGCATAGATGCGACTTGCATGTTCTTATGTTTACTCAAATATATGAACAATTTTGTGCGTGGTGACGCATTAACACTACCATTTACCATTACAAGAAAAGGTATTTAAGGGACTAAGTTTATGATATAGAAATAATGACATTGCAAGAGAAAGAAATTCGAAATAAAACCTTATGTGAACCCGTCTGACAAGCGTGACCATTTTGGAAGAGGCTCAAGCTCAAACAGTATGTGATTTGAAATGTTGATGATAATAAAGTATTGTATTGTTATAAATTAGAAAAAAAAAACTATTTTAATTAGTGAAAGGACCACGCTGTTGACAGTTCTTTGTCTACACCCGTAGGCCGGTCTATCCGGGGTAGTAACACACTCTCGCAGAAGATCGACGTCTGAGTAATTACAATGTGCTTCGTTCGGAGAGCGAGAGAGCCGGAAGCCCGGCTGAGTGGTTTTGAGGTAACTATTGGTAGGCGCGGCCTAGCTATATACTTGGTATTGCAAAGGTCTGTGGACGGCAGTGATACTTACCATCAAGTGTCTTGTTTGCTCGTTTACCAACATAGGCAATAAGAAAAAAAAATATTATGATATTTGCTTTCCCGACGTTTCTTTTCAGCTTTCGTGGTCACGGGGTAAATTGAACTGGTATTCACATCCAATAAACCATTGTTATTACGAAAGCTTTTATCTACTTGCTCCAGTATTATTAAATTAAATATTATTTTATTCAATATTTAGTAAGTTAAAGTAAGCAGCCACAAGTTAATAATTTGCATTGTGGCCTCTGATTTTTTTGCTGGATATTTCTGAATGCGGGCACGATCCGATCCGGTGGTAGCATATTAATTATAAAGCAACTTCTATTACGGCTCTTTTAGTTGAAATAATTATGAATATTTTATTCTACTTTATTCTGCTATTAATAAACATTTTTTTTTAAAGTCCCGACTGAGGAAATTATTATTTTACGTATGACTTAATAAACATATAATAAACGGATAAAAATTAGAACAACAATTTATGGATCGCATAAAACATTTTCCTGTGTGGGAATTTAACCCATGGCACTGGCACGATAGGTATCATAACCACTGCGCTATTAATACAGTTATTTATATTTAATGATATCTTCAACTATAATTCACTTTATAAAATAATTCCGCCCTTAAATAATTACGATAACAATATGAATATACAATTTAGTACAAGTTGCAAGGGAATAATTATATTAAACAAACAATGTATAAAGGACCGAATTCATTAGCACATAAAAATTATTTCAACTTCATTAATATATAAGAAATATTCGCTATTTAATTAAGAATTTGGCGTAGCAGTCACAAATGAATTGAATGGTAATACAATCATAATTGGCCACTTCTCTTCAGTTATTATGCCAGACGCAGCCGTCTTTAAACATTCTTCGTGACATCTGTAAGAAATTGATTGTGAAGAATGTCAGACCATTAATCGATGTTTTGTGCGACACACCTTTTTAATTATTAATTCATATGAAAAATGTTTCACTGCTGCATTGAAAAGTGATACTATAATGCGATATCTGTTTGTTCAACTATATATATAATATATATAAAAAATTCCACACGTAGGATTTGAACCAACATCTACTGGAAATCCATTCCAATCGTTTTCAAAATAAGCCGAGTGTGGGCCTACGTATAACAAGTAAGAGGCAGAAGTTGGGCCACACGCCATCTATCGGAGAGACGTTTAAAACATTGTTCCGATTCAATACTTTAATTTTTCATTTAGAATTAAATAAAAACATAATTAAGCGATGACACGACCAAATAATCTAAAATATTAAGATTTAACATTCAGACTATTTACGAAAACATATTTTACAAGCGAAAAATACAATAATTATTGTTTCAAAATGAAATAATTGATGATAATGTTAACAATATGTATATACAAAGGTCAAAAAAAAGTCTAATTGTTGACTTTATATTACGTTGTATCATTCGAGTCTCAAAGAATACAATGAGCATATCATAAATATTTATAAAACTATGTACATAAAATTATGGTCTATTAAAATAGAATGGTAACTGTTATTGCTGTACTAGGGGTAAAAAATATATGTAATCTCCATTTAAGTATAGTTGCTATTTCCATTTAATGTCAAAGAAAAACTTTAACTTACATCTTTATCAGCTAAGATATGCGTGAGGTTGTTTTTTTTATCAATTTAATGTTGTAAGATACATCACAGATGGCGTTGGTTAAAATACTTGCCGTCCTAAAAGTCGCAGGTGCTATGTGCAAATTATTGTTCTCTGTTTGAGTGTTATTTTGCGTTAACAAAAAAAAAAAAAAAATATTCGTTAATATTTGTAAAATCGGGTTGAGAGCCCTCAGCGTACGCACATGCATATGCATATATATATATATATGCGCACAGCGCATAAATATATATATATATATATATATATATATATATATATATATATATATATATATATATATATATATATATATATATATATATATATATATATATATATAAGGTGTTTCTTTTACTGATAGAAATATAAGTTAAAGTTTTTCTTTGACATTCAATGGAAGTAGCGATTATACTAAAAAGGATATTATAATTATTTTTCCCCTTACCACAGTAATAACACTAATAACAGTTTAATTTCATTTAAGTATAGTTTTATATATGTACATTCTTGTGATTCTGAAAAATAATTCGTAAGTCGCATAAAGTATTCGCCTATGTAGGAATCGTATCCAGAGCGCGTGTACTATAGATATATTAAGTACAACGCCATCTATGCAGCCAATAATAAGTGCAATAATAATTAAAGCATACCATATTTAGTTAACATAATATCCATACAATAATAAGTATGTCCATCATAATTATTATACACGCTGATATTTCTTATACGCCTTTACATTTTAACATAACGACGTGATGGAATTCAACATTAATGTTCAGTGTTTTTTTCTTTATTGTGTTGTGAAATTTTTAATACAACCTTAATGGGTAGTTTATCTAATTAAAATTTTATTTTCGAAATTTTATTTTCTTATTTATTTAACTTTGTAATTCTTGTGTATATTTATGACCTTTTTATTGAAGATTATACAGTGTACTAACGATGTAATTCTTGTATTGCGAAGTAGGTACTTTACGTATATATAATTAACGGAAATTCATTACAACTATACTCGGAACAACGAATATATTGTCCTTTTTTTTTTTTGATGGGCTACTGTCGGCGCTCTCCTCGCACTACTCCGTCCGGGGCGACAGAGGAGCGTAAGCACGCCCACCCGTAACCCACCCGTGACACCTCGCCTTCGTCGTTGGACCGACCAGCGGAGCAGCGTGAACTTGACGTCAGTGGCCGGCATATATTGTCCTAAATAAGAATCGAATCCATGACACTGTAGGTATCTTAACCGCTACGCCATTTGTGCAGTCAAAATGTTGTAATGTCAAAATGTTTTGAATATTAACCTCATTTTTTTTTATCGCTTATCGTGGCAAACGAGCAAGCAGTACATCTGGTATGTGACTGCTTCTCATGATCGTCATACTTTGCAATACCAACGGTACCAATATAATTATTGTTGAGAAATAATAAAGTAACATTTTCAAATACCGCCATCTCGTGAAATCTTGAGGTACTCGTATTTGTTTTTTTTTTATAGATAGACATCTCAGAATAGATTATATATTCTTTGAGTTGTGGGTAAACATCATTTCAGTTCATAATCCCTTTTTGGGTTTGTTCCCTTTCTGGGAGCCAGCCTCCTTCAGTACAGGAGAGATAATTGATCCACGGTCTGTATTATGGCTTGCGGACCTATTGGGGAATAAAAATACTGCCATGGTCTGATGGGTTGGTACAGATTTTTTTTATTGCTAATGGTGGCAAACTTGCAAGCAGCACACCTGATAGTAAATATTACCGTCCATGGACCTTACTATGCCGCTGCCTACCAATAAAAACCCCATAACCCACCCAAAAAGTTAGGCTGCCGGCTCTCTTGCTCATGGAATGAAGCAAAACAGCAGATTACCATTATTCGAACATCGTTTTTCTGCGAAAGTGTGGTACTACCCCGGACGGACCGGCCCACGGCTTTAAAAACTGTCAACAATGTGGTCTTACCGCAAGACGGTTTCTTTTTTTGGTTTATTTTGAGGTTATTTTCCTCTCGCATAGATAATATCTGCATATTATACTTCTTACTACATTTTTATGAAACGGATAAGAAAGAAGTGGTGAAATTATTACTTCATCACCACACAAACATTATTTCTTACCAGAATACTGTATGCTTAACTTTTGAATTATTATATATCTATTCATATAACAATCTATCGACGCTGGCTATTGCCGCTTTTGCTCTTGGCTCTTAAAAGAGCTAGGCTATTGGCTCTCAAAAGAGCCATAATTATCACATTTGTCAGGTGGATTGAATGCAATGTCATCATTTCCCTACTCTTATTCCAATTACTTAGGGCCGATACAATATGTACTCTTATATCGTAGTACATATTGTAAAAATTATTGGAAATAGTTTTATGATCGGCCGCCGGCTAGACGTCAACCCTCCTTGGGAATGTAATTGTTGACCAAACGGCGTCAGATGGACTTGGCCCAGGTCGTTATAAGGCTCTTAAACGTCTTTTACGACATCCACGAGCAAAGTAAGGGTTGGTAGTATTCTTAGCCGCTACCACACAGCCGAATGATCGTGGATCGAATGCAATATGTTCTATTTATTTTGTCAGAAACTACTACTGGCCATTTATCTGATGATCCTTCAACCGCTGTTGTCCTCTGAATGAATTCACAAAAATCGCTGTATGTATTATATTATATATTAAACAAATAATTAAAATTAATGTTATAGTTTATTTATAATATGTTATGTGTTATAATTACAACTTTTTTTTTTGTTACCACACTATTGCAGGAATATATAGACTAAAGACTGTATATATATATATATATATATATATATATATATATATATATATATATATATATATATATATATATATATATATATATATATATATATATATATATATATATATATATAGTTGTGTGTATGTTAAAAAAATAAATAAATAAACTTCTACGAACAAATAAAATAAAAAATCGGCCAAGTGCGAGTTGTACTCGCGCACGAAGAGTTCCGTAAAACTAAAAAAATATAATTTTTAGCAAATAAACGGCGAAAACCTCTTTTATTGTATGGGAGCCTCCTTAACTATTTATTTTATTTTAATGAATTATATATAAAGAGAACATAAAACTAAATATTCTGTGAATAGTTAGAGCGTCTACCTGTCACCGTTATTAATATCGAGCAAGAAACGGTAAAAAAATCAAGTTTGTTGTATGGGAGCCCCCTTAAATATTTATTTTATTTTATTTTTAGTATTGGTTGTTATAGCGGCAATAGAAATACATCATCTGTGAAAATTTCAACTGTCTAGCCGTTCTTGAAATACAGCCTGGTAATAGACGGACGGACAGACGGACAGCCAAGTCTCAGTAATAGGGTCCCGTTTTTACCCTTTGGGTACGGAACCCTCAAAAGATACCATTTTTAAGGATTTTATTGCATTTGTATTTGATTGTAAATTTTCTAACATTATGAATACTACAGCATTCATAAACAAGGGAGGACGTCGTCCCTTCACTATAAAATGTAATACTCGCTTAAACATCAGAAATCACTATACAAATCGGGTACAAAAATTACATCCAGACCCAGAAGAACAATTTATGAATCGCACAAAATATTTTCCTGGGTAGGAATCAAAAATCAAGACACTTGGCACGGCAGTTCCGCATCTTAACCTCCAGTTCATCTGCGCATTATCAAATTCAATAAAAAGAATATTGTTTAGAAAACTATTCTATTAATAATAGAATAAAACAAAAACACAAATGTATACATCGATATTATATGTTAGCTTCCACTTTCACGGAAATGAAAGTATCATCACCATCAATCAAATAACAGATAAGCTATGAGAAAAATATCTCAACCAGATGAACGCCGCTATGCGGATGGCTCATGTTTGAACGTTGAAAAAAACAATCTAAAGAATTACCTCTGGTATGTGTGAATGGATCTTAATGAGTTCTAAATACTAGACAAGTGGAATTTACTTTAACATTGCTCATTTGATTGCGCTAATGAATATAATAATATAGCAATGATGTTGTAGTGAAAATATAAATATAGATACTTTTTAAAATCTCTAAATTGTCTAAATTAATGATGTATAGTTATGTTTATGATGTAAAGTTATATATCATCACTTAAATAGAAAAGTGACATTTCTTGTAAAATTAAAAAAAAATGGTATTATTATTTAAAACGTTTTAAGCTGTGTGTGTTTGTAGCTGCTGAGTAGCCGCTAGGTTACGAATACTACCAACCCTTACTTTGCTCGTGGATGTCGTAAAAGACGGCTGAAAGCCTTATAACGACCTCAGCCAGCTTCATCTGATGCCGTTAGGTCAATAATTACATTCCCAAGGAGGGTTGACGTCTGGCAGGCGGGCGGTCGTGAAACTATTGCCAATAACTTTTACAATATGTACTATGAAAGAAGCGTACATATTGTATCGACCCCAAGTAATTGAGATAAAAGTAGGAAAATGATGAAGTTTTAAAACGTTTTGTTATTGTTTGTATTTTAATAAAAAAAATGATAAATCATCAAATTAAATATCAAAAACTGTGCTATCAGAAGTGTCATTCTATGTTACACCGTACATTTGTTTATTGAAAAAAATCTTTATATGTCTGTACCTAATGTAAAATTTGGTATTTTTGAATAATGCCACTTTACTATTTAAGTGACGATATATAATGATCATCATCATCAACCTGCTGTTATCTCAATTTATTTGGGGTCGACGCAATATGTCTTCTCCTTCCATACAACTCTATCAGACGTCATCTCTGTGGTCACTCCTTGTCTATCCATGTCATATTTCACGCAGTTCATCCATCTTTTCTTCGATCTTCCCTTACCCCTTAAGCCTTCAACATTCATGCTTAAAGCTTTCCTCACAACATTACTTTTATCCCTTCTTATCACATGTCCATACCATGTCAATCTTTCGGTCCTTAATTTTTCCGTCACTGGCGCAACTTTCAAACTTCCTCTTATATGTTCATTCCTTATTTTATCCATTCTTGTCACACCACACATCCATCTCAACATTCGCATCTCCGCTACATGCAGTCGTCTCTCATCCGTCGCTTTTGTCGCCCAACATGCTGATCCATAATGCTGATCCATCCTGACGATATATAATGATAATGAAATAAAATTATTTTTATGGATTCTATCGCGTTTGTATTTAATTTTTATTTTTCCCCATTTTTCGAATAGTTTACAACGTTCATTGTCACGTAACTAGTGTCTCACGTCCAATAAGTTTTTATACTATTATATTGCCATAATATAATAATTGTCATTGTAATGTTTAATAATAACTTACCATAAACAATATGCGCAGATGGCGTAGTGGTTAACATACCGACCTTCTGTGCCAGTGTCTTGGGTTCGATTTCCACGCAGGACAAAATTTTGTGCGATCCATAAAATGTTGTTCTGAGTCTTGGCTTAATTTGTTTTTATTTGTTGATTATATGTTTGTAAAGTCCCCCGCAATACAAATATTTATTAAAGATTATTTGCTTAGTGCAGGTTGGTATCTATGCGATTTGGACCGGCTACACTTGGCACTGTATTTTAACGGTCGGTATTTTAACATCATTTGTGCAATAAACTAATTATTCTAATTAACTATTGCTACTTTCTACATTTACAACCGTCATTTAACAATCTTTATTCAAAAGAAATATTGAATGTTCTAGAAAGTAGCGGCAATTAACCGACATTGAAGAGAGAAGCAATGTACCATGGTATGATAATGATAATTATTATAATCGTTTACTTGACACGGCTAAGTAATTGCCTGTTGACTTAAGAAACCAACTTGACTCACAGCCTCTTATGGTATAATTTATAAGCTTGTTTCTTTAATTGCTATGTTTTTAAGTGTTCCATCGTCAACTAACTTTGTAACGTAGTAATAACTATGCATCATGTGACTGCACACATGGCGTAATGGTTAACTTACCGATCTTGCATGACTTTGACGTGGCTTCGATACCCACACAGGACAAATCTTTGTGTGATCCATAAATTGTTGTTTTGAGTCCAGATGAAATTTGTCTGCGTTAATTGTATGTTTGTAAAGTCCCCAGCAATACAAGGATTATTTCCTTAGCGCTGGTGTTAATAAAAAAAAACAATAAAATAAAAAAGAAACTGATGTTATTAGAAAGAAAGAAAGAAAATATGATTTATTGGACACATGTAGATTTAAATACACATAAGAATAGGACTAAAAAGATAATAATTAGACGAGAAATCGGTGGTAAAAATAATAGTAGAATATACAAAATAGGTATTAAAACAATAATAGTATATAGAAATGAGATTCTACATTAAACATCCATGAATCCCCGCTAACATGTATTATATACATATATCAATAGAATCCACAAGTATTATTTTATACATACTATTTAATATATTATAAAAAGGTGTGCCCAAAAGGCAACAGCTCAGCATATGCTACATAAAGATGCAGCGCTGATTTTCAGCTGCAGCCTTAGATCGCATCGCGAGATACAAATAGAGATTAGACATAATTAAGATATTTATATAGATGCACATTTTTTCTAAATAGTAATAAATATTCACAATAACAATAATTAAGAAGTCATTGATACGATATTACAATAACAAAGAGCTTAAAAAAACGAAAATAATAATAATAAATTTGAATTATCAGACGAACAGAATTGTATTAGAGATTGTAAATTTTCTATTATAAATTATGTATTCAGAGAAAAAAAAAAGATTATAAATAATAAGATATAATTGTTTTCACCAAATAAGTGATTATATTTAAAGATGTCAAAAATAATATTAAATTTAAGGTAATGTCTGGAACAAAATAAAATGAAATAGTAATAAAATACGAGTTACCAACAGATGGTGAAGAGCATCAAAAAGATAAAAAGACGTTCCCAAAACCCAAAGCAATTACGCTAAGAATTTGCCTTTTGTAAGGTTATCATGATATGTTTAATTTTTTTTTTAAATGTATGAATACTATCCAATTGCCGTATCGGTGGTGGCAGATTATTCCAGCACTTTGTAGCACTATATTTAAAACTGCCACGGAAAGCTGTGGTTTTATGTGAACGATTATGTAAAGGGAACGATATCATTCTCTTAGGGAATTTACTGTTTGTTGTCATCCATTTCAATTTTGTATATAAGTATTCTGGCTTTTTCTTTTTTATAACGCCAAAGAGCAACATAGCCAAGTGCATATCTCTTCTATATTTCATTTTGAGGGTTTATTGGGGGTTTATTTGAGGGTGATTACTATGTTGAATTAAAATAATTTTTGATTTGTATTTGATTTTTAATTTAACGACGTTTGGAACAATTTATGGGTGGTTTAAGGTGTCTCACGTCCAACAAGTCATCGTTATTACAGAGATTTATATTTAACCGCTAGAGTATTATTTATAAAATTTTGATCCACAATCTCGATATAAATTCATTGCCAGTAAAATAATAAAATCAATAATTAATATTATGCCCTACGCGTTTTCTTGCCAGATCTCTCACAGTGTGGCCGGGTTCCGATCTTGTAGTTTAATAGATTTGTTAGTATTTTAAACTTGTAAATGGTCATAATATAATAATTACCTACCATAAATTAAATTATAAATAAAAACTGACCATAAAAAATATTTTTTTGTAAATGAAAGAACGGAGGAAACTCGAAACAAGTTATTTATGCAACGTGGCTATTATTGCAAAGCTTCTATATATATATATATATATATATATATATATACATATACTAGCGGACCCGGTACACTTCGTTTCGCCTAACAGTTAATGAATGAGATAAGCAGATCTCGATTAATTTAAAATTATTAAGTTATTTTTAGTGTGGTAGCGGCTACAAATACTACCAATCCTTACTTTGGTCGTGGATGTCATATAAGACGACTAAGAGCTTTATAATGACCTCGGCCAACTCCATCTGATGCCCTTTGGTCAACAATTACATTCCTAAGGAAGGTTGACGTCTGGTAGGCGGCTGGTCATAAAACTATTGCCAATAACTTTTACGATATGTACTATGAAAGAAGAGTACATATTGTATCGACCCCAAGTAATTGGGATAAGAGTAGGAGAATCAAGAATAAATATGAATAATATATAAATTAAAATAATCAAGTATTTTAATAACGTGCCAGCAAGACGAAGAATTACCTTGTGTTATACGACATTTTCCTTTATATGCGTTAAAAATAAACTAATTGTTGATCTCTTTTTTTTTTTTTTTTGTTGGGGGGTGGGCTACGGTCGGCGCACTCCTCGCACCACTCCATCCGGGGTGACAGAGGGGCGTAAGCGCGCACACCCGTAACACACCCGTGACGTCGCCTTCGTCGTTGGGCCGACCACCGGAGCAGAGTGACTTGACGTCAGTGGTCGGCCCGACGGAATACCCCTGAGAAGTACCCTCTCCTCGACCGACATCCCCCCCTCGGGTAGGATGTCGGTCTTTCCTCACGCGGTCGGCCTCTCGGCGGGTGACGGACTAATTCCCCGATCCAGTCACCCGCGGCCTTGGCTAGGGCGGCATCAGGCGCAGGTAATCGCGCCTGCGCCGCCCCAGTCGCCGGCGGCGGCTCGCGCCGTCGAGGAGACGCTCCTCGCGCACGCGCTCCGCCGCCTCCTTCCGCGAGACTACTGCCTCGCAGAAGGTTGCGACCGCGTCCCAGTTCCTGACGCTGTCGAGCATCACCCTGGCGATGGTCGGCAGCGTCAGGTCGGCACCGATGATTGCGACGAGTTCACGACGCTGCTCTGCCCAAGCGGCACAAACCTCGAGCGTATGCTGCGCCGTGTCTTCGTCGCAATCGCAGTGGTGGCAGGACGGTGTACTCTCCCTCCTGACGACCTTGTGCAGGTATTTGGCGAAGCATCCATGCCCCGTCAAAACCTGCACCAGTCGGAAGGAGAGCACCCCGTGCCGCCGTTCCAACCACTGCATCAGCACCGGCAGGAAGGCCTCTACGGTCCGCACACCGAACCGAGGCCTCTCCAGCCGGACTGCCCAACGGGCAATGACATCTAGGCGGGCGTCAACGCGCCAGGCGGTGAGTTCCCTCAAAGAGACCACACCGCCCTCCGCGCGCACCCGCGACACCCGCCGATACAAATCGGCGAGCATTTCCGCCTCCAGGTCCCACGGGGGACTCCCGGCCAACAGGCACGCTGCCTCCGTCGCCACCGTGCGGTACCCGCGTACAGCCCTGACCGCCATGGCCCTCTGTGGTCGCCACAGAACAGCCCTGAGTCGGACGGTCAGGGACCCCGCCCACACCGGTGAATTGTTGATCTCTAAGATTTTTGAACGATTTCGCATTGTCAACAGTACGGCCTGCCTCGCTTTACTCTTGTGATTAAGAAGTACGGAGTTGGGCCATATTAACGCGGCGGTCTTCCCGTGTAATAAATTATTCTTCTGCCGTGGTTACGTTTGTTATGTTTCGAATTCTAACTGCGTTACGGTTTTGTTGGGAAAGATTTGATTTTATTGGTCGCGACATTGTTGATGACAATATAGACATAATATGTTTTATTATAACAATATTCGCAAAAAAAAAAAAACTAAACTGCTTAGTCATTACCGGTAAATTGGTATCGTTTACATTTTTTGTTCGTCCCTTCGGACAGGCAAAGGAAATAGATCCCATACAGCCTATTGTAAACGAACAGCTATGTTTAGTACTGCGTCGAGAATGGCACAAATTATTTTTCTTTTTCATATAAGGCATTGACTAATAGTAAACGATAAATAAAATAATGAAAAATTGTCACATGTCTGTTAACTTCAGTATCTTAAAAATATTGCATTTTTTTTTTGTTTCTCTAACTTTTTGAAGTGAAACTTTTTCATGGACGTATGGGAGAAATTTTATATTGTAACGTTTTTCTGTTACGCGCCATATTTATTTTGAAGTGTAAAGCGCATGGGAGGGTTATTCGTGTGGTGACAGAGTAAGAATACAATTCGCCACCCCCTATCTTAATCGTGGGTGATCGTAAGAGACGATTAAGGTAAGGGATATAAAACGCATATAACATCTTTGTAAGTGAAGGAAAACTTGAAACAAAACCCTATGCCAATATGCCTGACCAGCGTGGTATAGTAGCCCTCGCATTATGGTGGAGGCGCGAGCCTAATAGTGAGACATATATGAGCTGGGATTATAAGCGCACGAAGGTAGAGAGAAGAGAGAGAGAGAGAGGGGAGAGGGAGAGAGAGAGGGAAAGAGAGGGGGGGAAAGAGGAGGAGAGAGAGAGAGGGAGAGGGGCGAGAGAGGGAGAGGGGGGAGAGAGAGAGAGGCGGAGAGAGAGAGGGGGGAGAGAGAGAGAGAGAGGGGGAGAGAGAGAGAGAGGGAGGGAGAGAGAAGTTAGCCAAATTGTCACTTCTGATATGTGTACTTTATACGCACGCATATTTTTTTGTTTTTTTTAAGTGCAATTGTATTTAATATTACTACCAGATCTTGCTCAGTGAAATAATTAAGGCGCTATATTTATTATGCATATTATAGCATTGACTAATAGTAAATGCTAATTAATATAAAAATTATGAGGCGTGCACTATTGGATTTTCCAAATTATAATTTTAACTTTTCGCGGTATTTTCCAAACAAACCATTAAACCACGTAATGACGTGTGCTGTCAATTGCCATGGTTACATCATCAACAAATGAACGTTTAGAATTGATGTTTTATTAATTTTCTTTTTTTTTGTTTATTAATATCATATTTTAATATCCTATATCCTATTCCCGATGACAACAAACTCAAAAACATAAAAATCATAAAAATTGGTGCAGCCGTTCTCGAGTTATAAGTGTTGTAACTAACACTATACTATATATATATATATATATATGTATATATATACATATATATATATATATATATATATATATATATATATATATATATATATATATATACTTATAGTGGTCATTGAGGAAGCAGCACATCTGATAGTAAATGTTATCGCCGCCCATGGACCTTTGCAATACCAGGGATACAGCTAGACCCTACCTTCCAATCTAAAAACACAGAAATTTGCGCATTCGGTTCTCTCGCTTACCGAGCAAAGCGCAACAGCCCATTGCCACTGCTCAGACGTCGGTTTTCTACGATTTTTTTTATGTGTGTCTTAGTTGTTAGCCGCAGATGGCTATGACAACTTTACCCGGACTGTGGCTGAGCGCTGAGGGCTCTCAACCCGATAAAGTTAAGCGGCCGATCCCTAGGGCACCCCCTGTGGGGTACGGACCTCGGCTCGGGTGGTCGCTGGCAAAGTGGGTTCTCCCACGTTTATGATTTTATTGCGACACTAATTCCGTCCTCTGCAGCGGGGGCGGAATCGCGGATATTTACTTGTCAGGGCCGCGCGGGCTGTGTATGCCTCAGTTTGGACGAGTGGAACGGTTTTCTATTAGAGTTTGATACTGCCCCGGACGGAACCACCCGCGGCTGTAGACAGAAAATTGTGATTCTGTCACTAGTGAATGATATTGATACCGAGTTATTTCATATTTTATATTAGTTGTGCAATAATTTGTAACAAATAAAAATTTATACTTTTTATAATACCTATAAAATATATTTATGTTATGTATGTCGACTTTACAAGTTTAATAATATATCCGCTATTTCTTACAATATAGGTTTATTATACAATTATGTCTACATTGTGTAGGTACACGTTGTCACTCATAAATCAATATTACCACGCAATAAATCTCGAGCGTAGAATGGACAAAAAGTTATTTTATAAATTATACGGATATCTACGTCATCGAGCTTGTCGGATATCATGTTGGATGCATGTTATCTAAATTAAAATTTAAGATTTTCAAATTATTGAAATTTAGCAATTAATATATTTGATTATTTATAAAAACCCGATTACGAGCGAAAAAGATTTAAGATTTTGTTATTTAATTTAAATATTATTCGTAAAGAGCTTTTCTGTGTGGTGACGGAGTAAGAATACTATTCACCACCCCATATCTTATCTTTATTAGATTTTCAAATTGCTGAAATTTAGCATTTAATATGCTTGATTATTTATAAAGACCCGATTACGAGCGAAAAAGATTTAAGATTTTGTTATTTAATTTAAATATTATTCATAAAGAGCTTTTCCGTGGGGTGACAGAGTAAGAATACTATTCACCACCCCATATCTTCCCGGACGGATCGGATGATCGTACGTGACGACTAAGGGATATAAAACGCATATAAAATTTATGTGAGAGGTGTAGTAATTTTTAAAGCTTATGATGATAAACGAGCAAGTAGCACACCTGATGCTAAATGCTATTACCGCTTATACACTTTTGCAATACATAGGCTAGCTAAGACGCTGCCTACCAACTAAAATAAACCCAGAAATTAGGGCTTCTGGCTCTCTCGCTTGTCGAACGAAGCGCAACAACACATTACCACTACTCAGACATAGATTTACTGCGAGAATGTGGTGCTTTCGCGGCTGTACCGACCTTCACCTGGAGACAAAAAAAAACAAAGCAGTCATGAGGACTGCCAACAGAAGTGGAAAAGCTATGAAAAAAAAATATGTTTTTTCACTATATAATAATATATTAGCACTAATAATTATATACACTAACCTCACAATGTAAACTAAAAATTATTTTTAAAATAATTATTATTACGTATCTATAATAACTATATATTAAAAACTATTGAATAATTGATAATAATTAATAATAAAAGTTATAACATATTGAATATAGTAAATACAGCGACACAGCAGTGAAGAGCAGCTGATTGTATCTATCTCGCTCGGGTACACTCGGTAGTCCCAAGTTCATCCGATAGAACCTTTCACCTCAGAGCGTGACGTATCAGCTTCACTTACAGCCTATAAAAAAATCCGTGAACAGTGTACCAAATAAGTTTTCACTTCAAAAATATCAACAGTGTAGCTCTAACATTGTTAAGACTATCTACATTACTTTTAAAGTAAATCTATGTTTACGGATATTTCGTACAGCTTTAATGGTTACAGGAGAATATTTAGTTCTTCCATAACCATGAAGTTCTAGTTCTTTCCATGAGAAGTTCTATTCCACCCGTGACCATGGACACTGTAAAATGTTCGAAAAGTTGGGAAATAAAAATTGAAATATAAACGCGATAAACTCCGTGAAAATAGTTTTATTTTAAATGTGTAATACCTACTGGCGCAAACATCAAAAATGATTATGCAAAAACTTAATTTTATTTATCTCGATTAAAATCTAAATGTTTTATTTCGCTAAACTCGATTAATATAGCGAAACCTAAATTATTTATCCAGGTCAATACCCGCTTCCTGTCGGCGAACACACTTAAAATTCCTAATTATCTAACATCATAAATTTACAAAGATCTAAATATGTGCTTATTCGTTTATCTTGTCATACATAAATCATTTGAATCTTGTTGTAAATCTTGAACACCAATTGTGCAAAAACATTGTTCATACTTTTTTTTGGGAATACACTATATAACAAAGTGCCGAGCTTGTTGACCGATATGCATGGTTAACTTCGTTTTACTAGAGATTTATTAATAGCAACTTACATAATATTTTAAGCATACGATTGACGTACTAAGTAATAGTAGAGTTAAATGCTGAAAATATATCGTCGATTTATACTGATTTTTTGACTGTAAATTTTTAACTATTTAAAACCTTTGTATTATTGTTTTAAGATATTTTTAACAAATCGTATCATTTGTAAAAATAGTCACGACAGTCAATATTTTTTTTACCGCCGATACAATCATAACAACATTCATACATGCAATTACTCTATAAATTCATTACATTCATTTACAAAGTCACTTCACTCATACAGACTACGAGTCCTCCATCTTATACAACACATTACACGAGAACACCAACACATTCGTCCCAAAAACTGTCGGGCTAAAGATTTGTAGAATCTTATAAAATATACAGTTATTATAAGATTCGCTTATTTTTATTCCTTTTGTTTCCATCGTGACCACAGAGAAACATCTAATTTTTGGTAGATTATGGTTTGGATAACCTGCCTATGTCGTCCGGCACGACGGAATGGCGACGTGCAACCCCCATAACCCATCGTGTTCCATCCCCATCGACATTGGACCGACCACTGGTATTGATTCCTTGACATCCTCTATAAGTCTGGCGGGGAAAGACAACACCATTGACTAAGGAAATAATCCTTGTATTTTCTTTTATACAATTTATGGATGGTATAAAGTATCGTTCTACGTGAGAATCAAACTACGACGTTGACACGGTAAGTCGAGCTCTTAACCACTACGTCATCAGCGCAGCAAATTTAAAGATATATAATCTTTGTATTTTTTTTTATGAGAAAAGAATATTCTGTACAATTTGTTGGCTACAATACACACTCGTAATATCTCGCATAAACGGAAAATTACGTACACCGATTCCGTTGACGTTAAGGCCGCGCACACACTAGCATTCAATCGCGCGATTTATTGCGGATCGCGATAAAATTATAATCGTTATTTATCGCCGTAGCTCAAGCGTGTACTTGCATTATTCATCTGAACGCTTGTTGCGATGTCTTGCAACGATTTACTATGCATTGTGAAGTGATTTTAGATAGTGTTTTCACACGCCATTTTAGTATGACGAAACTTATATTGAACGGTTGTTCTTGGTACGTATTTATTGCAAATGATTGGTCGTTGGAATATATAGTTGCTGATTTGAACATAAATTATATATTTATTAGTCTGGGAAGAGAACTGTCTCTGGAAAATTGTATTTTATTGACTGTTTTATAATTTAAATTACTAAGTTTTAAACATGAAAAATATATGTAGTGTATTTTACTGTAATACGGTTAAATATTCTAAAAATCCCAGTGTGGTGATCGAATAACTATTGTTATCATATTTTATTTGTTATTAAATGTCGTAAATATTAGTTATGAGTCTTATATGGAGAGTGAACAGCAACTTTCTCCTGAGAACCATTTAAAATTACATTGGAATCGCCAACTCACTTGCTAAATATGGTGATAATTGTACTCTCATTTCTGCGAAAGGTCTACTTTAAACAGTGGACGGTAATAGATCACCATCATTCTTCTGCTCCTATCCCAATTATTGAAGTCGCTAAATTCAATTAATTAGGATTCGAATATGTAGTCGTACATATAGCAAAAGATTTTGACAGTTTTATGACCGGCCGCCTGCACGTCTTATCATTAACGCTAATACTCCTTGGAAATATAATTGTTGACCAGTTGGCATCAGCTAGAGTTAATCCAGGTCAGGTGAAGCTCTTAATTGGCTTTTACGATATCCACGAGCAACGTTGGTTGTATTCGTAGCCGCTACGCACAGTGATAAAATGAAAACTAATAATTCTAAATTTTCATTCGACTCTATCATAAAATCAACTTGGAGTATACATAGTTAAACTTTCAATAAATAAATCTAGAGCTTTGAAATTACTTTCAAAGAAAATTTAAATTATTCAACGAACTGCATACATATGTACATTGGTTCTAATCAAGCTGTCAGTACTGTCAGACAAACAAGTGTTAACTTTATCTGCTATGTAAATATGTAAACGATTACTATGCAAGTATAATATTTGTTTCTTGTTAAAGGTAAGCTAGATGTGAGCTGGATAGCATGTAGTACAACTAAATTGGTTTAAACATTATTAACTTGTCAGCTAACCTTTTAGAAGATATTTTAACATACATACATATCATCACGCCATATCCCTTGCAGGGTAGGCAGAGAGAACAGAGTGCCAGAGAACTCTATCTTTGCATACTTCACTCGCTTCCTCAACATTCATAATTCTCTTCATACACGCTCGCCGGTTTCGGAGACTCTTGACTCCACCTTCCTTCAGTACATGACCGATCTGGTCTAGGTAAGTTAGTCTCGGTCTCCCCCGGTACCTACATCCTTCCACTTTCGCATTGTACATCTTCTTAACCAGACGTTCGTTCGGCATTTTAACAATTTTATTTTATAATTAAAATTTTATTTTAATAATTTTATAATCCACTAACATTTTGTCTACAAATTCATTCACGTAGAAATTGTGTTCTTTTTATTACCTGAAGTAGCAAATGAGCTCATGCTATCATGAATTTTAACAACTAGGCCTAGGCCCTCTATCAGCATTGTAGCTGATAGAGGCTGAGCTGAAAATGCTCTTATCGCAGACGTAACCTTACGTACCCCAGACGTAACTTACAGCCTGTCTAACATAAGGTCATGCCTATTTTTCCAGACACCACACTTCCGAAGGATGTGGTAAGCTATTTGTTTAAAATTACAGTTAGACGTGGAACAAAGATAAAATGGCGAAGGAACTAGTTTACTATTAATATTTCCTAAATAGAATAATTTACTTCTGAAATTTTCATGGTCAGTGAGAAATTGGGCTACATATTGGTCCACCTTCAACCAAACTTTTTTACCCATCATTTAACCACATTTTTAGCGTCTACATTATAAAACACACTATTTATTTATTTGATATATATATCTTTACTTATTTGCTAATATTTAATTCAATAAGGCATCCAGTAAAAATATACAGCATTTAATCCCATATTCACCTTTGAAGAATAGTAACCAATAAATACTTTTGTATTTATTTACAAGTATTTATTCACTTTTATAGAATTTGAAAATAATTGGTAAAAGTTTTTTCTTATACAAATTTTATCACTGTGTTTTGGTGATGAATTTTATAACTTTTTTAATCTATGGTACAAAAAAACTAATATGTATATATGTATAGGTATATCTAAGATTTAATCGTCAAAAGCTACATACAAGATAAATAAAATTAATAAATAATTTAGAAAATCCAAAAGTGCCTGATTCTTACGGAAACATCCGGACGTCCTCGAATATTTTTCTTAATCAACGTGTTTCTTACATTAAACAAAGTAATTGTTTTTAAAAAATATCAAATACTTTATAAATACCCGATACGAAACGAAAAATGATGTCACAAGCGGGGTTCGAACCCGCACCTATTGGGAATCCGGCCCAACCGTGCTGCCACTTACACCATAGTGAACTATTTTAGGACATGCAAATTTCGAATCATATTATATCTTACGTCTTCAAGGTGACGTATGCCATCTATCGGACAATGTTTACACATTGTATAGACTTAATACTTCAAACTTTACAGTTAGAATTGTATTAAACGATGACACAACCTTGTTATTCAAATTACTGAAATTTTTAGCATTTAATATGCTTAATTATTTATAAATACCCGATACGAAACGAAACCGATACCCGATACTATGGTGTAAGTGGCAGCACGGTTGGGCCGGATTCCCAATAGGTGCGGGTTCGAACCCCGCTTGTGACATCATTTTTCGTTTCGTATCGGGTATTTATAAATAATTAAGCATATTAAATGCTAAAAATTTCAGTAATTTGAATATCAAATACGTTTACACAAATGTTTTTTCTTGATATATGTATGATAAAATTATCATATAAGTGCAGTGTAAGAAAAATTCAGTCATTATTACATTTACAGTTTTGAAAAGCCCTTGATTTTCATATATCGAGAGTAGAGCATCATCTCAACGCTTCGCTTCTAGAGAGAGAGAAAGAGGCGTGCAATATACTGTAGTAAAAACTACTCCTTTAATTAATAAGAATCAATTCTAAAGAACTCAAATTTGTCATGGAAATTGTTTGCTACGACTTGAATTCAATTATTAAAGACAAAAGAAAAACTTCTTTCAGACATTGACTCGAGTTGTGTCACGAGGGAGGGGTCAAAAACAAAAGAGGGGAGCTAATTGTCAAAATAATTAACGAACACCTTCGGGCCATCAATCAAAGAGCTTGAATAATTTTAAGACAAAACGTCATTTGGTAAAAACAAATGAAGTATATTTTTTTTTACAAGTGCCTAATCTTTATGTAGTATCATCATCATCATCATCATCTCAGCTCATATACTTTTCAGTTCTAGGCTCGAGCCTCCTCTACACTAGGAGGGCAATTAACCTACAACGCTGGTCGACCTACTACCTATCTACTACCTAGCTGGTCAGACGGGATGGAGTTGTATTACAATTTTTTCTATCCCTTAGTTTTCTTTAACGACACCCACGGTCAAGAAACGGGATGCTGAATGGTATTCTTACTCCATCACCCTACGGACAACTTACGTGGACATCGTATGTGTGCGGACATCGATGCAATATGTAACCGTTGTCCGGTAATTGGCACACGTGGCGTGGCGACAAAATAATACGAGCCACAATTTGATTGTCATACGATCTCTAGATTTTCAATTAATAAAATAAAGTCTCTTCCAAAATCCATGGTTTTGTGAATATATTGTACTAGAAGACCCAATCGGAGTAAGAATACTATTCACCAACCCATATCTTACCTGTGGGTGATCGTACGAGATGACTAAGGGATATAAAACGCATATAACATCTATGCGAGAGAAGGAAAACTCGGAACAAAACCCTATACTAATACGTCTGACCAGCGTGGTATAGTAGGTTAATTTCCCTTCCATTACGGAGGAGGCCCGAGCCCAACAGTGGGACATTTATAGGCGGTGATGATGAGGAGACCCAATAAATGCTGTAATATATAAATCTAAAAAAAAAAACGAAAATATAGATTGCCTTGGAAATTGATCAATACCACGCCACCTGCCGTTTCCCTTCCATTTTGAAGCTGATAATGATATTAAATACCCATTTGTAAGCGAAAATTGATAGCAACACAAATTTTATTAGGTAAATTCAATATTTTTATCACCTACCTATATATATATATTTTATGCTGACTGACTGCCCAATTTTTTTTTTCCTGCCCACTCAGTAGATATAAATTATGTACATCGGGGTTGAAGGTTGAAGGCACTCATCCCATTTCTTTTCTAACCCCCACAGATCTTGTCTACCATTTCTAGTAGCACCATCTGGTATGGTCTAGATCTTTTTCAAAAAAATTACGCGCGTGTGGGATATGCACAATCAACTTGGGAGTGCGTATGGTGGTGGACTGCTTTAAACCGCTACCGTAGGCCAACGTTCATGCTCTTTACCGACCAATGTATCTTGTACTGTACGGAAGATTTTTCCGAAGTTCTTGACGTTTATTCCTAACATTTTTGCAGTTGAACTGCAAGAAAATGCTTATTTAATTTGTCTCTATTAATATTGACTGCAATAGTCGTATCAAGAAAAGGAATAATAACAAGTAATTCAATTAAAATCCCTTTATGGTATAAGCTCTATATTTCCGTGTGGTGATGGAGTAAGAATACAATTCACCACCATTCATCTTACCCGTGGGTGATCGTAAGTGACGACTAAGGGATATAAAATGCATATAACATCTATGTAAGAGACGGGAAATTCGAAATAAAACCCTATACCAACACGTCTGACCAGCATGGTATGGTAGATCATTTTTCCTCCCACTACGGAAGAGATTCTAGCCCAACTGTGGGACATACATATATGAGCTGAGATGAGGATGATGATGATGAAGGTATAAACTCTATAAAAATAGTAGAGTCTATAAGAAATATTTAAGTTTAAAATTATCATATAATTTTATTTTACATCGTATAAAACCTTGATAGAAATCACCAAAAATCTTTTGAAATACATAGAATTCAAAATTATCGTTGCATTATGCAGCGATGACGTTAAGTCTAGACACTTATTATAATGTAAAAACTGCAGATAGATGTCTAAGAAATACATCAGATAACCTCTGAATCTGTAATAAGTTCACGTGTGGAAGATTACTATGGAAAATTTGATGCTTTTTTTTTGTAAATGTCTTTTAAGGTTGGTATGAATAAATTCGATCTATCAAGATTGTCAAACTGTAATTATAGGAATCATCAATCAATCAATCAATGCAATAGTAATATTGACAGTGGGAGTTTTAAAAATAGCTGAGTGATTACTAGGAAAATAAAATTCAGAAACTGTGCCTGAGTATTAATCCTGAAAAATAATTCGCTGCTATTATTTTTTCATTTGCTTAACGTGATGTTTATGGCAATAACACCACTAAATAATGATCACGTCATATAAATATTGTATTCAAGAGACATCAGTAATTAAAACAATAATAGATCAACAAACTTAAAGTCATTTTGAAATAATAGACTTCTGTATATCGAATAATAATATTTATATTTAACTAAAACCCCACCACTAAAACAACAAAATCTCCAAGCACTGAAATTTAACATTTAATATGCTTGATTATTTATAAAAACCTGATTACGAGCGAAAAATGTTTGTCACAAGTGAGATTCGAACCCACACCTATTGGAAATCCATTCCAATCGCGCTGCCACTTACACCACTGTGAACTATTGCAGGAAATTCAATTCTCGCATCGTATTATATTTTCGTCTTTAAGGAGACGTATGCCATCTACCCGACAATACTGTCTTTACAAAACAATGTGCGTGTGTGTGGCAGCACGATTGGGACGGATTTCCAATAGGTGTAGGTTGGAATCCCACTTATGTTAATCAATTTTCGCTCGTAATCGAGTTTTTATTAAAAAAATAAATTAAGAGGCTATAAAATTGAAAAAAAAAATATGAAAATACAAAATCAACTGAACTTAAAAACAAGGATCGTGATTTAAATGTAATAGACCAATTCATTCAAAAAATATTACACAACATAAAATTAAAAAAAAAAATAAACCACAAAAAGAGTGAATAAATAAACATATAATAACTGAAATAAAAAAAGAAAGAAACAATATACGGACTAAGCTAAAACGTAATCCACGGTATTCGTGGTATATATGTAGTATTAATTAAAAAGCTAAACAATAAAAATAATACTAATTCTTTATTGATACAAGATTCATCTCAGCTCATATATGAGCCCCCACCTTTGGCACGAGATTTTGTAAGCATAATGGAAGGGAAATTGACCTAATGTACCACGCTGGTCAGACGTGTTGGTATAGAATATAAAATTACATACAAAATATTTGAAATTCCTTGGTTCTTACATTAATTGTATACTGTGTTCCTAGAAACAGTATAGTTCTCTATTTGATGATACGCTTCTTATGTACATTTAAACAGTAGTAGAATAAAAAGAAATGTAAAAATAAACAAAAGTATTAAGAGAAAATAATATAAAAAATAATAAAAAGAAAGTGCGCATATGTGTTGCGTGTGACTGTATCGAATGAATGAGTCACAATAATCATGATTTAAACTACAATAATAAAATATTAATGTTAATTTTACTCTGTAGGCACAGATTTTGAAAAAAATTGTGAAGTAATTACTCCGTGCTGAAGATGAATTTTAGACTGCCGTTGAAAGTTTAATTATTTTGTAAAAAATAATTTAGTAATAATTGTAAAAAATATATAAGTAGATAGTAATCATTTGTTTTTTTTTTTGAAAGAGAATGATATTTACCTTAACTAAATATTATTATATCGCGTTAATGTAATATTACTATTATTAATTACACTTTAATTAATATATGTATATATATTTTATTCCTTTCTTTCCATGTGGTGACGGAGTAAGGATACAATGCAACACCCCCTATCTTACCCGTCGGTGATCGCACGAGACGACTAAGGGATATAAAACGCATATAACATCTATGCGAGAGAAGGAAAATTTGAAACAAAACCCTATACCAACACGTCTGACCAGCGTGGTATAGTAGGTCAATTATCCTTCCATTATGGAGGAGGCCCAAGCCCAACAGTGGGACATATATGGCCTGAGATGATGATGATGATGATATTTTCTTCCTATGTTTTTTGATATATTGAATATGCTCAAAATCGATCCTGCCTGTTGAAGAGAGTGGTAGGTCAAAATTGTTGCTGTACCAATATGCGGATAAAAAAAAATGCACTATTGAAAAGCACATGTCCTGCTCTAAAAGAAAAGGTAATATCGAGGCGCTTAAAAAGTAGTTACCAAATTTCCTATGGAAAGAGTAAGTAAATCCATAGATTTGTTTGTAATCTAGGCCTGTATTAAAACTACCCTAAAGTTTTTTATTTATTGCTGAAATTTCAATAAATAAATACACAAAACTTTGACTAAGAATACATTACTTTAAAAAAAATAAGTACATTTTTATTTATAATAGAATATATGGCCTAACTAGGTATAATTTCCACTGGGCCGGTCACGAATGTTTTAGTACTAGTGGTCGACCCAATAGTGTTGGGGAGGGAATACGGTGGCGCTATAGTTACCCCAGATAAATAAATATAGTTACCCAAATAAATAAAAATTAAAATAAAAACTATCATTCCATAAAAAAATTAGCAAATGAAAAATTAAGATTAAGTTATTTATGGTTACCGTTGTACATGGATTAGATTAAGCCTGTTCATGATCATCATCATCATATCAGCTCATATATGTCCCACTGTTGCGCTTGAGCCTCCTCCGTAGTTAAAGGGAAATTGACCTACTATACCACGGTGGTCAGACGTGTTCGTATAGGTTTTTGTTTCGAGTTTTCCTTATCTTGCATAGATGTTATATAGATTTTATTTACCTTAGTCGTCTCTTAGGACACCCACGGGTAAGAATCCGTTACCACACAGATAAAAGCAAGTCTGTTCAGCACGCCCTATCTGCCTGCGGGCATGGTAAATGTCCAGCTGAGGGAGGTATTCATATTCATCATCGTATATCTCAGCTCTTATATGTCTCATTGCTGGATTCAAACCTCCTCTTCAATGGAAGGTAAAATGACATACGTTAGTCAGAAGTATTTTATTTCGAGTTTTCTTTCTCTTGCATTTAATATACATATCATATCCCTTACTCACCTCTTACGACGGTGATAGTTCACCACGTGGATAACGTATTTATTTCCTTTAATAATAATAATTTGTTGTCATTTTAAAACTAAAACTAAACACCAGCAATTATAATAAAAGAAAATTAAAACTAGAAGGCAAAAGGAATTGGCTCAGCTTCAGCTGTCACTAAGTACAGCGCTGATTTTCAGCCATCCTTGTGTATATTATTAGCTTTCATTATTCTAGACAGACATTTGTGTTATAACGATTGCATGATAGCCCTTTTTTTGCCGCGGCCTATGGTCTGGTCACACCCCGCCAGATCCGTCCGGGGCAACAGAAGAGGCAGCGTGCGACCCAATAGACCCGCCTGGCAATGCGGGTCTCTTCGCTCAGCGAGTGGATCACCAGAACCCGATCTTAGTCTTTAGTGGTATTACATGACAGCCCTAGAGGTAAAGAATAAATTAAATAAAAAACTCATGAGCAGCTTCAACGCAAACACATTGAAAAATTGACAATTTACTTATGAAAAACGATTACCTATGCAGCGTTGACCTGGACATTCAAATGTCCAAATTATGCTCAAGTTGCAGACAACTGCATCTAATATTAAGAGAATCATCCATCACCTATCCGTCGTCGAGACATTTATTCAGATGTCTAATGAATTAAACATCTTGCTTATGCGTTGTTTCAATATATCTTGTATAATAATAACATTAATAATACTACCAAGGTTTTGGTAACGTTTGCGTCTTCATTTTTCAAGTTTTTTTTTATTTTTTCTATTAAAAACCTTTATTTAGTTTAACCTTGGTGACATAGATTTTATGTTACATGGTTTTTTTTATGTATTTTGAATTTTCCTATGTATTTCTTATGTGATTTTTTGGTTTGAATATATTTACAGCTTGTTTATTTTGTATAATAAACGAAATAGGATGTATCAATTTTATATTTTTTTAAACAACTTATTAAATAATGCAATAGAAACTTTAGAGCCAAAAAAGTAATAAATACCTTGGAAAATCCAAAAGTGTACGCCTCATAATTTTTATATTATTTATCATTTACTACACAACGTACAATGTGAAAATCGAAGGATGTAGGTACCGGGGGAAACCGAGACTAACCTTTTTTTTTTTTTTTAATTGGTGGGCTATGGGTGCGTCACGCCCCGCCAAATCGGTCCGGGGTGACGGAGAAGGCGGCGCGTGACCCCATAGACCCACCGTAAAATCCTCTCTCTTCGCCGTGCGAGCGGACCACCGGTACCCGATCTTTGTCTTCGGTGCTCCGCTCGGCGGTTTACCCTCGCGGGTTCCTCTCGTCGACGCCCCGACAGATTTCGCCGTCGGGGCGTCGCCCTCACGCAGTGGCCTCGCGTCGGGTGACCGGACAATTCCCCGGTCCGATCACCCGAGGCCTGGGTTAGGGCGGCATCAGGCGCAGATATTCGCGCCTGCGCCGCCCCGGCCGCTGGCGGCGGCCCGGGTCGCGGGAGTCCTCCCTGACTCGTTCCGCCACCTCCTTCCGCGAGATGACAGCCTCGCAGAAGGCGGCGACCGCGTCCCAATTCCTGACGCTGTCGACCATCGCCCTCGCGACAGCCGGCAGTGCCAGGTCGGCACCGATAATAGCGACGAGGTCGCGGCGCTGCCCGTCCCAGCCCGAGCATTCCTCGAGCGTATGTTGCGCCGTGTCCTCGTCACTACTGCAATGATGGCAGCCCGGAGTCCACTCCCTGTACACGACCGTGTGCAGGTATTTCCCGAAGCACCCGTGCCCCGTCAACACCTGCACCAGTCGGAAGGTGAGGACCCCGTGCCGGCGCTCCATCCATTTCATCAATACGGGCCGGAAGGCTTCGACGGTCACGATACCGTGTCTAGGCCTCTCCAGCCGCGTAACCCAACGGCCGATGACGTCTCGGCGGGCGTCCTCGCGCCAGGTGGCTATCTCGCTCAACGATGGAGAGCCACCCTCCTCGCGCACTGAGGTAACCCGCCGGTAGAGGTCGGAGAGCATCTCCGCCTCTAGGTCCCACGGGGGTATCCCGGCCAATAGGCACGCCGCCTCTGTCGACACCGTGCGGTACCCGCGAATGGCTCTGACCGCCATGGCTCTCTGTGGCCTCCACAGAACCGCCCTGAGCTGGGCGTTCAGAGCCCTCGCCCACACGGGTGCGCCGTACATGGCCATCGAGCGGATGACCCCCGCATACAGCCGTCGGCCCTCGAAATTGGGTCCGTCCACATTCGGCATGAGCCGAGAAAGGGCGGACGCCGCGCCGACCAGCCGGGGAGCAATCTGTCGGAAATGCTCCCGGAACCACCATCGCCCGTCGAGCACCAGACCCAAGTACTTCATATGGGCCTGGATGTTGATCTGGATGGAGTTGACGACTAACGAGGCGCCGGTTGGCAGCCTTACGCGTGGCCCATGGAATAATAGGGCCTCCGTCTTATTAAGGCCACCCTGAGCCCCAGCGCCTCGATTCGCCTGACCATCTCCTCGGTGCCGAGAGTGGCCAGGCTCGCCGCCTCTTCGAGTGTCCTGCCCCGGGCTGTGACGAGCGTGTCGTCAGCATAGCACACCAAGCTCAGCCCAGGAGGGAGACTCCCTCTCAATGCCCAGTCGTACCCGATGTCCCACAGAGTCGGCCCCAGAACCGACCCCTGTGGAACACCGCACGACATGGGCGTCCGCACAATGTCCCCTGCGGGACCCGCGCAGAGTATACTGCGCCCCTCCAAATAGTCTGCCACCAGCCGCCTGAGGTACAGGGGCACTCCATGGAACCGGAGCGCCTCCCTGATGCAGCTGAATGGCAGACTATTGAATGCGTTGGCGATGTCCAGCGACACCGCCAACAGCACTCCCTTGCCGGCGACAGCCTCCGCGGCCGTCTGCCTCAGGCGTAGCAGGGCCCCGATGGTCGAACGCCCCCTCCTAAACCCATATTGAGCGTCCGAACCGAGACTAACCTACCTAGACCAGATTGGTCACGTACTGAAGGAAGGTGATGGTGGTGGTGAGGTGTGAGTGGCGAGCGTGTATGAAGAGAATTATGAACGTTGAGGAAAGGAGTGAAGTATGCAAGGATAGAGTTCTCTGGCACTCTGTTCTCTCTGCCTACCCTGCAAGGGATATGGCGTGATGATATGTATGTATGTGTATGTATCATTTACTATTAGTCAATGCCATAAATGAAAATGAAAGGAAAAAAACTTTGAAATTTTGTGCCATTCTCGACGTAGTGCTAAACATAGCTGTTCGTTTGGCTGGCCAAACCAGGGCTGTATGGGGTTTGCTTCCTTTGCCTGTCCGAACGGATGAACAAAAAAACGAACCCAATTTTCATAAGGTAGGTATATATACACTAAAGACTAAGCAGTTCAGTTTTTTATTAATTGCAATTAAACGACAAAGAATTACTAAGCCATTTTCGAAAAGAAACAGCGCGTTGCAATTATGAAGCTTTTAATAAAATAAAAACATTGATGCATTAATTTTTACGGTCGTGAAAGTGCCAGATCCTTATGTAAACATCCAGACGTCTTCGAATATTTTTTTTAATCAACTTTTTTCGTACTGTATACGAGTAATTGGTTTTTGGGAGAACTGACAAAAATTAGCTCACATTACATCGGATAGAATGATTAGCATGGCGACCATTACGATTTTACATCATAATCATTCGGAAATATTTCTAAGATTCAGAAACCAATCAAAATTTATTTCACAAATTTTGTTTCTGTGTACCAACATTAAGATGTCAGTTGTGATCTGTGCTTAATTGTCCATTCAAGTCGTAAAAGCGCTTGAGATTTCACCATGTGAAAGAGTAGGGGTACTTGGCAAAAGTTTAAAACCTTACTGTGGTCATCAATGCACTTACTAAACATGGCAATAACTTCATCAATGAATGACCGTACTACGTATATGACATTTTATGGTGTAGGCATAAATATGTCCAGCAGGGGACGGCTGAAGGGTGAATAATAATCAAATATTCATGAACTTTTTTATTGGTATAATGTTAGACGAAAATATAATGCTGGAATCCGTGGTATAGTCCTAAGTATGACTTCAACACTGCCCGCATATATTATTAAAAATAACAAGTATCTATCGCCTTGTTCGCCAACATTTTAGCTAAGAGTATGTTGGTGAGTAGTATTTGATGTTTCAAATGATGTGAAAAATCTGATCAGGATGATGATGATGTCTATATGTTGGGAGATGATGATTGCTAGCTATGTTGTGGGAGTAGAAGAAGGGCATAAGAACTACAAACCAGGTACCGATGGTGATAAGGTTTATCGATATTGCTAGCCAAGGTGAGAAGATACTTGTAGTAGAATATAGACAAGATATGTAATTTAATATTTTAATTTAATTTAATTAATCATCATCATCTCAGCTGATATATGTCCTTCTGTTGGGCTGGAGCTTCCTCCATAATGAGAGGAACATTGACCTACTATACCACGCTGGTCAGACGTCTTGATATGGGGTTTTGTTACAAGTTTTCCCTCTCTTGCATGGATGTTATATGCGTTTTATATCCCCTAGTCGTCTCTTACGATCATCCACGAGTAAGACAGGGGGTGGGGAATTGTATTCTTATTCCGTTACCGCATGGAAAATTTAAATTTTAATTAATACATTATTATATAATACAATATAAACTATAGTAGCTGTGCGGTAGCGGCTACGAATACTACCAGCCCTTACTTTACTCGTGGATGTCGTAAAAGACGACTAAGAGCCTTATAACGACCTGGGCCAACTCCATTTGATGCCGTTTGGTCAACAATTACATTCCCAAGGAGGGTTGACGTCTGGCAGGTCTACTTTTACAATATGTACTATGAAAGAATAGTACATATTGTATCGAGCCCAAGTAATTGGCATAAGAGTAGGAAAATGAAATGATAATATAAACAAAAAAATGATAATATAGGTTAATTACTAGGCTAGCTTACGGTTTTAAGTTGAATTTTTCTGCATCTAAATTATCAGCATACTTTTCATATCCATTAATTGCACGCCTCCACGCGTTGAGGTCTTGCTCTATTCTCGATATATGAAAATCAAGCACTTTTCAAACCTAAAAATGATTGTATTTTTCTCACATTGCACTTATAGAATAATATTATCATACATATGTCAAGAAAATCATTCGTTTAAACGTATTTAATAATTTTAAAAAGCAATTATTTTGTTTAAAGTAAGAATATAGTTAATTAAAACAACATACTCGAGGACTTTGGATAAAATATTCTAGATATGGCAGGAACACGACCGTAAAAATTAATGTATCGAAGTTTTTCTTTTATTAAAAGCTACATAATCACAATGCGCTGTTTCCTTTCGAAAATAGCTTGGTAATTATTTGTCGTTTAATTGCAATTAATAAAAAACTAAACTAATTAGTCTTTAGTGCATAAAAAACACAAACACACACCTTATGAAAATTGGGTTAGTTAACATTCTTTGGTCATCCATTCGGACAAGCTAAGGAAAGAAATCCCATACAGCCTAAGATATGTTTAGCACTACGTCGAGAATGGCACGAAATTTCAAAAGTATTTTTTTTTTCTTCATTTTCATTTATTAATAGTAAATGATAAATAATATAAAAATTATGAGGCGTGCACTTTTGGACTTTCCAAATTATTTTGTTTTGCTATACCTACAGGGAATATAGAGACACCTATAGAGTTTTATTCATACTCTATCATAGTAACGAATAATAAACTTAATAATTACTATAATAGAATACATTATTGAGTGAAACATAGAATAGGTGTTGAGTCAAAATTATTATACCACAGACAATTGCATGAGTGAATTTAAAAATTAACTTTGAAAACCAATAAATCTATTAACCAAATTTAACAACGAAACGATTTTTTATGTTGTTAAATCTTAATAAAATTACCATGTCGGTGTTGTTGAGTTTGTTTTATAGTCATATATGTGTCTGGTCAGTTACTGTTTGAATTATACACGACTAAAGACATTTAAATTGTGCAGTGTCTGGGACATTTGTCAAGTGTAATACTTTATAAATATTTCATGTTTGTCTGAGTTTTTTTTTTCATGTTTTTTTTTTCAATATTTATATATTTTCCGTAGTGACAGTGTAAGAATCTATCTAACTTGGCTCATATAAGTTCCACTGCTGGACATGACCCTCCTTCATAATATGAGTGAGAGATCTTGTTGGTATAAGAATTTCTTTGAGTTCTGATAATATTCAAGCAAGAGAAAGCTCTTGCTTGAATATTATGATCATCATCATCATCGTAGCCCATATATGTCCCACTGTTCGGCTCGGGCCTCCTACATAATGGAAGGGAAAATAACCCACTATACCGCGCTGGTCAGACGTGTTGGTATAGGGTTTTGTTTCGAGTTTTCCTTCTCTTGCTTAGATGTCATATGTGTTTTATATCCTTTAGTCGTCTCTTACGATTACTTACGGGTAAGATAGGGGGAGTGAATTGTATTCTTACTCCGTTACCACACGACAATGTATGTTCTATTCTTCAGTGGTCCTTTACCCAGTGGACGGACCCAGCGCCACGTGCCGACAGCTGTACACGGGGCAGGTACGGTCCATGACTCTGTACATCGCACCCGCATGGGCGGGGTCTCTGAGCACCCATCTCAGGGCCCTCCTGTGGCGACCATAGAGGGCCATGGCGGTCAGGGACATACGCGGATACCGCACAGTGGCGATGGAGGCAGCGTGCTTGTTAGCTGGAACTCCCCCGTGGTACTTAGAGGCGGAGATGCTCGCCGGACTTTACCGGCGGGTGTAGGTGACGCTGGCAGGGGCGGCACTGTCTCGCCCCGCGAGTTGACCGTCTGGCGGGGCGACATCGCTCGTTGGGCAGTCCGGCTGTAGAGGTCTCGGTTCAGCGTTCGGACCGTGGAAGCCTTCCGGCCGGTGCTGATGGAGTGGTTGGATCGGTGGCATGAAGTCCTCCCTTTCCGACCTGTTCAGGTCTTGACGGGGCATGGCTGCTGCGGCAAGTACCTGCACACGGTCGAGATGAGGGAGAGGACAAGATGCTGCCACCACTGCGATTGCAACGAGGACAGGGAGCAGTACACGCAGTCTGTGTGGCCTAGGCAGAGCAGTGCCGTGAACTCGTCGCAATCATAAGTGCCGACCTAGCGCTGTCAGCCATCACTCGAGCAATGCACGACAGCGTCAGAAACTGGTCGCCGCCTTCTGCAAGGCAGTCGTCTCGCTGAAGGAGGCAGCGGGTTGCCGAGGGCGCCAGGAGCGGCGCAAACGCGAATACTTGCGCTTGATGCCGCCCTAGCGGAGGCTGCAGGTGACTGGGCCGGAGAGTAGTCCGTCACCCACAGAGAGGCTGACTACGAGAGGATGACGCTCCGGCAGCAGGCTGAGGCGTTGACGAGGGATGGTACTCCAAAGGGTAACCCGCCGGGCTAAAACATTTTGTATGTATATATTTCTTTATAATTTTCTTTTTTTAATCTTTTTAAAAAAATTTTTGTTGTGTCTTTTGCAGAACAAACAGTCCGTCTTGCTCCGTGCAGTATCATATTTTGTCACCATTACGTTTCCTGTTAAGCCGTGGACAGAAGTGCTGGTTATGCGTATGTTAATTTAATAATATTAGTACACTAAAATCTGTAATATATAACTGTTTTTTTCCCTAATAAATAAATAAATAAAATAAAAACCTGGCCATGCATTTGGAACTAAACGTACCCATTACATTAAATATAATTAAAACAAAATAGTCATTTCAATTCACCTCACGTAAAAATTGCACTATAAAAAGTGGTCGTATAGAAATAAAATGAGTATTGCCATATAATGCGTCTGCAAAGAACTTAACGTTCTCAGCGACTCCATTTTAGTATCGATACTTATTATTTTATTTGAGTACGTAATAGCAAAACAGATGATTTTTAGTGAAGTATTTTTTTTTATTGCTTATGGTGGCAAACGAACAAGCAGCACACCTGATGCTAAGTGTCTCTGTCACCTATAGGCCGCTGCTTACCATTGCAATCCTCAAACCCACCCAGTTGAGCGTCAGGTTCTCTCACTCACTGAACGAAGCGCAATAGCACATTGCTATTACTCAGACGTCGATCTTCCGCGAGAGTGTGGTACTACCCCGGACGGACCGGCCCGCGGCTGTAGACAGAGAACTGTCAACAGCGTGGTCCTACCACTAATAAAATCTATGCTTATATAAATGTTTAACTGTTTATCGCGACTCTTAAGGGTTTTATGCGGTGGGTCGCCAGCAAAAGAGAAATACAGCTGTTTCTAGATTTTATAATAATAAAAACCATCTAGATCAGGGTCAACTTTCGAACAAAAAAAGGCATCATAATCGGTGCATTCGTTGAGGAGTTGCAATGCCATAGACAGATGTACAAATTACTACAAATACTGAGCCACAAACTTATAAAACCCCGCTTTTAATCGATAGTTAAAAAAATACAAAACTTTGTTTTCTAAAAATTCACCAAATTGCAATCTGTATTTGAAATACGAATAATTCATTCTATATATTTAATACTAGCTTCTGCCCTCGGCTTTGCTCGCGTAAAAGGTTACTTTCCTAAAGTTGAACTATTATCGCAAGGGAACTCATTACCGGGATAAAAGTATACTATATGTTAATCTAGAAAATGACGATACTTCCTTACAAATTTTCATATCCCTTTACAACCGTTTTTTAACCGACTTCAAAAAAGGAGGAGGTTCTATGTTTCATTGTAAGTATTTTTTTTTTTTATGTATGTTCAGCTATATTTTTGTCAATTGTGGGCCGATTTTCAAAATTCTTTTTTCTTTCTAAAGGGTGTATTCCAGAGGTGGTCCCATTGTCACCAAGTCATGATCTGATGATGGAAAGTCGTGGAAATCGAGGGCAACCCTCAAATTTTATAGGCACATATTACGTGTCTCATATATTTTCATAAGCTCTTTAAATATCTGCATCTGGCAGTGATAAACTCATTTAGGTGAGCTGGTGATGGAAGGTACATCTCCTTAGCGGTTAGGAGTTGGAGGATAATTCTTTTAATATCATACGCACGCGTAGACTTTTAGCTGTATTCTTTCAAGTTAACTCCCGAGGTGGTCCTATTGTCATCAAATCATGATCTGATGATGGGAATTCATGGAAATCGAGGGCAACCTTCAAATTTTATAGGCACATCTTATGTGTCTCATATATTTTCCAAAGCTATTCAAATATTTGCATCTGGCAGTGATAATCTCATTTAGATGAGCTGGTGATGGAAGGTACATGTCCTTAGCGGTTAGGTTAGGTTAGGTTAGGTTGGAGGACAATTCTTTCAATATTATATGCACGCATAGACCTTTAACTGTGCTCTTTCAAGTTAGTCACGTAAGCTAATAATTGAAGGTACTACCCCAAAACAATTAGGAGTTAGGTAATTCTTTATGTTGGCTATATATGATCTTTGTTACGTAGGTAGAAAATAACATACCAAGCTGGAAAGATGAACCTTTTTCAATTCGCCTTTCTCAAAGTCGAACTGTTATAAATATATATACATATGTATCATCATCTGAACTTAAGCTTCTTTCATATTTCGCCACAAATTGCCAAACTTTTATTCTCCAGCAATTATCAGTTCGTTGAGCGATGTGGCCTGCCCATTGCCGCTTAGTGTGCTAATTCTTCGTGATATGTCGATTACACGCGTTATTCTATGGATTAGCATATTTCGAATCCTATCTCGTACAGAAACGAGCGAGCATACCCCGCTCCATAGTACGCTGAGCGGCTTTGAGTTTTGTTACGAGACCCATATTTAGGGCCCACATTTTCATGTCATAAACCATGACTGGTCATAGACTTGTGCCTTCAGATACTGAGATATGTTGGGTGAGAAGATTCTCTTAAGTTTCCTAAACGCTGTCCAGCCGTATTGGATAATTGTATCATTTTTTTTTAATTTAAATACGTACCTATTTAGAACCGTCTTATTCTTTGGCTTACGCTTTCTCCTGGTATAGTCTTTTGAGTAGTTTATTAGACCTTAAGTTGCAAAAAGCTGTCCCCTTAGAGTCTTTACACAACTCAGTGCAATATAAAACTGATCATTGGCAAGGATATTATCCTCATTGCCCGCTTACCAAGCCATTAATGACAGAGATATTGCATTTTACCATGACTCTGGAGCCTAAGTCCAGTTTTAACAATTGCATCAAACCGTCACAATTATTTACATCACTTGGATGTTGGTAGTATCTCATACCTAAGTTGCTGCCTCACGTGACGCATTGATAGCACATATGATGTATACGCGAATTGATTGAAACAGTGAAATTTAAACCATTGGCAACGAGATACAGCATTTGGTTTCCATTTTTTCGAATTACGTTCTTTATTTTTTTATTTTGATTCCCTACTTCTACTCTTCCTCGTGCCATGTGCATTTTGTTAGTCGATCAACTCATAGTGCTTTATTTAATAAATAATTTAATTTATATGAACTAGTTAAAATTATTACTTAACTACGATTATTTACACTAAAAATTAAAAAATAATTAAACTTTTAAAAAAAAAATGTAAACCGAATTCAAAATAAGATCAGCCAAAAACCATATTTACTTAAAACACTAAAAACCGAAAAATAAGATGAACTATTTCATTCTTGTCTAATTCTAATTATGTATTAATTTTTATAAAATATAATTACAATGTATGCTAGAAATCCACTAACACGATTTGAAGTCGGTGCCAAGCTTAAATTAACAAAAAACATTAAGTTTAATATAATACACACAGGATGAAAAATTAATAAAATCAAATTATTAAAGGAAATATGAATTAAAAGATGTATTCAGAACACTATAACGCCACAAATTTAATACCATTTGACACAACCGTGAACGACGTCTGCCCGTATAGATTAAATCGCCTAACCGCTTGCGCGTTCAGATCACTTCAGTTACAAAGCGTGGAGTGGTTTGAATGCGATATAGTATACCTATTTGGCTTGGCACCGAGTTCAAATCGTGTTAGTGGATTTCTAGCATACATTGTAATTATATTTTATAAAAATTAATACATAATTAGAATTAGACAAAAATGAAATGGTTCATCTTATTTTTCGGTTTTTAGTGTTTTATGTACGGTTTTTGGCTGATCTTATTTTGAAGTCGGTTTACATTTTTTTTTAAAAAGTTTAATTATTTGCATTAAAAAGTAGCCTATGTCCTTTGTCGAGTTCTAGACTATACGTGTACCAAATTTTTTTTTTTTTTTTTTTTTTAAAAAGACACCACCCTGCACTAAGGAAATAAACCTTGTATTGCGGGGGACTTTACAAACATGCAATTAACGCAGACAAATTACACCCAGACTCAGAACAACACTTTGTGGATCACACAAAGTAATGTCCTGCGTGGGAATCGAACCCACGGCACTGGCACGGGAGGTCGGTATCTTAACCACTACGCCATCTGTGCAGTCAAATTTTCAATATAGATTCCCATATTTAGTCATTTTTAATTATAATACCATAAAAATGAAAAGAGTGTTAAATCGTATTTTTACTGCGCCACCATCATCATTCTCCTACACTTGTATATGTACTCTTCTTTCATAGTACACATTGTAAAAGTTATTTATTGGCAATAGTTTTATAACCGGCCGCCTGCCAGACGTCAACCCTCCTTGGGAATGTAATTTGTTGATCAAATGGTGTCAGATGGAGTTGGGCTAGGTCGTGATAAGGCTCTTAGTCGTCTTTTACGACATCTACGAGCGAAGTAAGGGTTGATAGTATTCGTAGCCACTACCACACAGCTAATTTTTACTGCGTCACCATAAGGAAATAACAATATACATATATTTATTCAAATAAATTTACAATAAATCATTAATAAATATCAATAAATAATCTTAATAAATATTACATTAAAATAGCTGACGTCCTTGCTTTAATTATTTATGCGGTGAATCATAAATTAATAATATTGAGTTACAAGCGGCCTTAAACTTAATTTAACGGGCGATAAAATTATTTTATTGTATGACATATTTGTTTATTACATCGTTTAAGTAGTTTATATTACATAATAACTGTATTTGAATTTAATAATTAATTATATGAATTATTATGAATACTACTAATTCATGTATGCTGTGTGGTAGCGGCTACGAATACTACCAACCCTTACATTGCTCGTGGACGTCGTAAAAGACGACTAAGAGCCTTATAACGACCTGGGCCAACTCCATCTGATGCCATTTAGTCAACAATTACGTACCCAAGGAGAGTTGATGTCTAGCAAGCGGCCAGTCATAAAACTATTGCCAATAATTTTTACAATATGTACTACGAAATAAGAGTACATATTGTATCGACCCCAAGTAATTGGGATAAGAGTGGGAGACTAATGATGTCTACTAATCCATATATTGCTTGTGAATGTAGTAAACGACTAAAATTGTTATATCGAGCTGAAACAACTCCATCTGAAGTCATCTGGTTAATAATTGCCAATGAAGTTTGAGATTAGGCACGCGATTGTTCATAAAATTATTACGGGTTGAGAGCCCTCAGCGCTCACCCACAGTGCGGGTAAAGTTGTCATAGCCATCTGAGGCTAAGAACTAAGACACACACAAAAAAAAAAAAAAAACCTAAAATTATTGCCAAAAATATTTGGAAGAATATAAACAAAATTGCGACAAATATATTTAAATGTTATTCGCAAAAATAAAAATATAAATAAAATGCAGCTCTTTACAAAAGTCTTCATTTTAACACATTATAGACCTGCATTGATTTGCCATGGAAACGCTTTAATGACGTCACGGATGCTAACTAACTGAAACTTACATAGGAACAAAATGTATTTATATTTTGTATTAGCTTCTGCCCGCGGCTTCGCCCACGTAAAAGGTTACTTTCCTAAAGTTTTCATACCCTATTTTTATTTTACCCCTTAAGGGTAAATTTTTACAACATGTTAATGTCATATTTATTCAAATCTAATCAATAGCTTAAAAATAAGTTTCAATCTTCTGGCATTAAAAATTACTACCCTTCCTTGCAACTTTTCATCCCTCTTTACAACCTTTTTCTTGCATTAAAAAGTAGCCTATGTCCTTTATCAGGCTCTAGACTATCTGTGTACCAAATTTCATTTAGATCGGTTCAGTAGTTTTGGCGTGAAAGAGCGACAGACAGACAGACAGAGTTACTTTCGCATTTATAATATTAGAAAGAAATAAAGAAATAAAATATTGGAAAGAATGCCGAACGAACGTCTGGTTAAGAAGATATACAATGTGAAAGTGGCAGGATGTAGGTACCGAGGGAGACCGAGACTAACCTACCTAGACCAGATCGGTCAGGTACTAAGGGAAGGTGGAGTCAAGAGTCTCCGAAACCGGCGAGCGTGTATGAAGAGAATTATGAATGTTGAGGAAGCGAGTGAAGTATGCAGAGATAGAGTTCTCTGGCACTCTGTTCTCTCTGCCTACCCTGCAAGGGATATGGCGTGATGATATGTATGTATGTATGTATGTATAATATTAGTATGGAAGTAAGGTTTATGTATTCTACATATCGTGTTCAATAGATATGTTATAGGTCTCCGTAATTGAAATTATCGCGATATTCGAAATGAAAATATATTCGAAACCATAATCATCATTCATCATCATCATCATCTCAGCCCATATATGTCCCTTTGTTGGGCTGGGGCCTCCCCCATAATGGAAGGGTAATTAACCTACTATACCACGCTGGTCAGACGTGTTGGTATAGGGCTTTATTTTGAGTTTTCTTTCTCTCACATAGAAGTTGCATGCGTTTTATATCCCTTAGTCGTCTCGTACGATCACCCACGGGTAAGATAGGGGGTGGTGTATTTTATTCTTACTCCGTCACCATACGAAAGTCATCGTTCACCTGCTCTTATTTCAATTACTTGTGGATGACGCAATATATACTCTCGTACATACTGCAAAAGTTATTGCCAATAGTTTTATTACCGGCCGCCTGCCAGACGTCAACCCTCCTTGGGAATGTAATTGTTGACCCAATGGCATCAGATGGAGTTGGCCCAAGTCGTTATAAGGCTCTTAATCGTCTTTTACGATATCCACGAGCAAACTAAGGGTTGGTAGTATTCGTAGCCGCTACCACATAGCATTCATCCAAAACCAATATAACGTTATTCTAATATCCGTATTATATCCGCAACATCCCTAGTCTAAATCATAAATAATTCGGATAAGAGAAGATGATAAGGATGACTATGATCGCATTTATTAACTACCAGTAAAAAAGTCAATACTATAGTGATATTAAGAGGGTGATAGTGATATCATCAGCTGCTGTATCATCATCAGCCTCTTAATGTCAACTATTGGATATGGACTTCCTCATAATAGCGATAATAGTGCTATGCCCACTTAGGGCTTATATGAGTTGAGATAAAATACTTGTGAAAAAATCGTTCCTGGGACTTTGTTTGATTGTTTTTATTTAGCCTGATATTGATTAAAAAAATGTGGTTTGGCTTTGTCATAGTCATGGTCATGTTTTTAGGTAAATAGATATATTTAATCCCTACTAATATATAAATGTGAATGTAAGTTTGTTTGTTACGCTTTCACGCTAAAACTACTCAACCGATCATCATGAAACATTGTACACATATTCTTGGAGGTATTAAAAGTAACATAGGATACTTTTTATTAAAAAAAAAATCAAAATTTTTATATCAAAAATAAAAATATTGTTTATCAAAAAATCTCAAAATCTAGCTTCTTCAACGCCATCTAGCAGTCCAGTAATGAAGTTCCAACCCTGAGTATTGTAATACCGTTGCACTGTATTACCGACGGTCAAAAATAAAAATAGGGGATCAAAAACTTTAGGAAAGTAACCTTTTACGCGGGCGAAGCCGCGGGCAGAAGCTAGTAGGTAATATTTTCTTGAAGCATACGATCTAAAAATGACATTGATCTCGACCTTGCACGAGCGACGGTTCATATTTTTCAATCATCGAATACGAATTATTTGATCCTTTAGCTATCAAATATATTTATAAATACCCGATACGAAACGAAAAATGATGTCACAAACGGGGTTCGAACCCGCACCTATTGGGAATCCGGCCCAACCGTGCTTGAGCACGGTTGGGCCGGTAGGTAGGTGCGGGTTCGAACCCCGTTTGTGACATCATTTTTCGTTTCGTATCGGGTATTTATAAATAATTAAGCATATTAAATGCTAAAAATTTCAGTAATTTGAATAACAAGGTTGTGTCATCGTTTAATACAATTCTAACTGTAAAGTTTGAAGTGTTAAGTCTATACAATGTGTAAACATTGTCCGATAGATGGCATACGTCACCTTGAAGACGTAAGATATAATATGATTCGAAATTTGCATGTCCTAAAAAATAGTTCACAATGGTGTAAGTGGTAGCACGGTTGGGCCGGATTCCCAATAGGTGCGGGTTCGAACCCCGTTTGTGACATCATTTTTCGTTTCGTATCGGGTATTTATAAATAATTAAGCATATTAAATGCTAAAAATTTCAGTAATTTGAATATCAAATATATGTCAAATATATAAATACTATGAAACTATATCCTCCCATTTAATTATCACTATTTTTTTATTGTTAATCGCTGCAGTAGAATATTTAATTCGAAAATAAAATATTTCTTTACGGATTTTATCATATATATTCCATGATCAAGTATGATAAAAACTGTTTAAACCATCGGAAAATTAAAAATTATATGCAATTATAAGAAAAATACGTAAAGATAATTTTATTTCACATGTTAAATATATATATAAACAACAGACATATTTAAAAAAACATCACACATATTTTAAAAATGTATTCATGACAATGAAACTCCTACTAATCTGAGGACACTAGCACCTTTTCTCGAAGTGTTTCGTTGTTTTTTTGAACCTTCATAACTTGGGTTTAAACTATACCAGATATATAATGTTAATACTAGACTTATTAAGCACACAAAGATTCAGTTGCTTAGCTGTTATACTTTAGATTTTATTTATATCTACCAAAAGTCCACTTCGTCACTCACTCATTGATCATCACCAAAATTCTTAAGATATTCCTTGCAGTCAATATAAGACTGAAAATTGGTATTTAAGGTAGTATTTGACATAAACATTTCTAAGACTTGTAACTTTTAACCCGTATCACATATGTCTTAGGTGTAGAGTTTGTAGAGTTAAGGCGTGTAGAGTTTGAAGCTTCGCTCTACATGAGATCTTATAAATCTGTGATAATTCAATCCATATGGTCTCATCTTGGCAGTTATATATATATTTTTTGGCAGTGGCAGTAATTTATACAAATTTATTTATAATAAACTTTTTATAGAGATCAAAAACACAGTATCACTTCTATTCGAAAATCATTGTATCTATAAATTTCGTTACAAAATAAAGTTAAAACCTTGTTGCTTCAACATCTCTCCATGATAATAATATATGAAGATTCATATCTTTATTATATCTCGTAAACACAGATCATAAACTTCTAACGGAACCAGTAACATTTAGAGTTGTCCCATTAACTAAGTAATATGACCATCTAACCTCTGTTCCGTAAGTGAGTACGCAAATTGAAAACAATTGACGGATTTTATTTTTTATTTTTTTTTAATATCTAAATCAAATCTACAGGTACATAGTGTTGATAAGTTAAATGACATATTATGTTAGTATTAATTAGACTTCATTAAGTTCAAGCAAATAAAAAATTGAAAAAAAATGTATTTACGTGGCAATATAAGCAAATATCCTATACCAATACGTCTGACCAGCGTGGTATAGTAGATTAATTTCCCTCCCATTATAGAGGAGGCTCGAGCCCAACATTGGACATATATGAGCACACTGGTCAGATGTTTTGGTATAGAGTGTTGTTTCGAGTTTTCCTTCTTCAGCTCAGATGTTACATGCACTTTATATCCCTTACTCTTACGATCACCCACGGCCAATAGGGGGCGGTGTGCGTTTTAATGTAGGATCAGCATAGACTTTTATTTCATATTTTTCTGGATGTAATCGTATTCGTTTAATGGTAGAGCCAAATTGTTGACAGTTTGCTGTCTACAGTCACGTTTCAGTCCAGTCAGGGTACCAAACTGTTGACATAGAGAGGCACCAAGGGTATAGCTAGGCAGCGGTCTAGCTATACCCTTCGTGTTGCAAAGGTCCATGGGCAGCAGTAACAATTACCATCAGGTATGCTGCCCGCTCGTTTGCCACTATAAGCAATAAAAAAAATACGTGTGCTACCTACTTATGAACTATAAGCTTAGTAGCTATAAGAGCAGAAAACTCAAATTGAATCCTTATATCAACGCGTCTGGTGAGTATAACATACTATAGTTAACCGATTTCCTTACACATACAATATGCACTAGGGGTGTCCACTTTGAAAAAACATCGATGTTTTTTTCGATTCGATAAATCGAAACTGTACATCGATGTCTTTCGATGTATCGGATGAAAACTTCGATGTTTTTAAACATTGAGTACTTTTTCTAAAGTCATATCAAAGTGTTACTTCTAAAAAAAAAAAGGTTTTTTTTGTGGCATTTATACCTATTCCAATCCCTTATAAAACTGACTTCTAAAAAAAGGTCCTTTTTGTGGCATTTCTACCTATTCCAGTCCCTTATAAAACAGATTACTAAAAAAAAAGGTCTTTTTTGTGGCATTTACTGGTTATCATCGTTTCGATGTTTTATGAAAAAACATCGATACATCGAGTATCTCGATAGCTCTTCAAAACATCGGATCGATTCGATGTATTGCATTGTAAACATCGATGTTTTTGATGCATCGATGTATATCGAATATTCCTAATATGCACGAGCTGGGAACAAAATCAACTATAAAATTTTTTTTACTCGGAAGAACTGTAAATATAAAACAGTTTTGTTCAGTCTCTTTTAGAACAATTTCAAGTCGTGAACTACTCATAAAAGACAAAATTTACGGTTATCGGTTTGACTTTAAAACGTTATTGAAGTTTAATTTTCGCGTTTCACCGTCATTTTGTGTTCGTTTAATAAATATTTTTATATGTCATAAATGTTAATTTTGTTTTGTATTGAAATTGTTTACGCATTGAATATGAAATAAGGTATATAAAAGCTTTTATTGAAAGTGCGAGTTATGGCTATGATTGTGTTACTGCTGTATAGAAGTAACTTGTTTATTTATATAAGGTTTCTATATGCTTAATAATATTTCTATATTACGATAAAATTACGCTTAGAATGATAACGTAATATTTTGTTGATGTTATTCATATATTGGGCTCATGTTATCAAACACGTGTTGATTACTCGAAATCAGTAGATATATTTCTATATAATTCATTCAATAACTGCAATACTCGATCATACATTATAGAAGGGCAAAAATCCACATTAATTGGATAAAACAGATTCCAGATTATAACGTTAAAGCATAATGTACTATATGGTAGCGGCTACGAATACTACCAACCCTTACTTTGCTTGTGGGTGTTGTAAAAGATGACTAAGATCTTTATATCGATCTGGGCAAACACTGTTGATACCGTTTCATCAACAATTACATTACCAAGAAGGATTGATATTAGGCAGGCGGCCGGTCATCCCGCGTTCCAGTGACATACTCGCACGGCGTCGAGACGTATATTCTAGGGCGGGTCTACGAGGTCGTGCACCGCTTCTCTGTCGCCCTGGACGGATTACCGGGACATGACGTACCGTAGCCCGCCGCCAAAAAAAAGGCAGGCAACCGGTCATAAAACTATTGCTAATAACTTTTACAATAAGCACGAATACATATTACCTCGACCTCGTAATTCTGATCAGAGCAGACGAATGATGAAGAACATAACATATTATTAATAAATCACACATCTGTGTGATGATAAATTTCTTTATTAATATTAAAAATTACTTTATTTGTATTTTGTATCGAATTAATTTGTATTAACGAATGAGTAATATAAAAAAGTTATTCACGGGGCGATTTGATAATAAAACATTTGTCGTAGTTCTTATAAGTCCGAGGGATTCGTAAAAATAGGCTGATGAATTACCAGGTGATTAGATAACACCACTCTTCTAGTAAATATATATTGTTAGATGTCAAATTAATATTAACCAAAAGTGGGTAGCGCAGCCTATATACAGCGCAGTTACGGAGACTAGAGACCTCATAGTTCGGTTAAGCTGTCAAAGCCACCTCGGCTAACAGCTCGCAGTTGGTTATTTAAAGGGTATTCAGCCCCGGGCTGCTGAGTCCCACACTCCCCGCCCGGGCGGGAGTGTGTGAAAGCATTTTTCGCCACTGCGTTACCAAAAACAAAAAAAAAATAAAAAAGTGTGTGTGTCAGCTCCGACGCACGACTGGAGTTTACTCCTTAAGTGCGATTATCAAAACAGGCGCAAAAAAAGCTCATTTTTACATTTATATATAAAACTGTTCAGTGAAGTATTATCTCACATCAGAAAGTGAAAGGTGCGCAGAATAGGTTGCGTACCAAAAACGTAACGAGGTCATTCGATCACTAGATTTTACTCCTCAAATTTTTCTCATACCGTGCGCCTTATATTAAAATCGATTCTTAAAGAGTAAACTCCAGAAAGACTAGAGACCGCATTACACATCCGACATATCTAGCGAGCGGAAGCTCTGCTTGCTTGTGTACCGATTACCATTTATATTTATATCGTTGAAGTGTTAGAATTAGCAATTAGTTTAACGAGTGCTTATAATTTGCTTATTGGTTGGTTTTATGGATAATGAAAGTAATTGCGATATTTAATATTTCAGAGTTACACATTAGAATGGTGTTCAAAATTAATTTTGTTTAAAATTATCCGTGTGGTGACTGAGTAAGAATACATTTCACCACTCCCTATCTTACTCGTGGGTGATCGTAAGAGACGACTAAGGAATATAAAACGCATGTTATATCTAATTTTGTATTATATACAAAATTTAAAAAAAAAACTTTACCTGAAGGGCATGTCAATGGAACTAACATAAATTAAACATGTAACCAATCTCTTTCGTGAAAATATATAATTAAAAAAAAAAATGACGAGCCCACTGAGTTTCTTGCCGAATCTTCTCAGTATATGGCTGCTTTCCGATCCGGTGGTAGATTAATTAAATTTAATTTAAAAAACAATAATGTAAAATTGACAATATGTAAGTGCCCTTATGGATTATGATTATTAATCATTTATTATGCATAAGCCATGCATAATAAATGATTTGATTTGATATGCAAGAGAAGGAAAACTCGAAACAAAACCCTATACCAATACGTCTGACCAGCGTGGTATAGTAGGAAGGTCATTTTCCCTTCTATTATGGAGGAGGCTCGAGCCCAACAGAGGGACTTAAATTGAGCTGAGATGTTGATGATGACATTAAAAACCATTTAGTTGTTTTTTCTTTATATTAAAATTCCTTCGTCTGTCAAAAATACCATCTTACTATGTTCGCCAATCCACATTTATTAATTATGACAATAAATATCAAGAAAATATAATCGCATTATATATCTAACATTTTCTATAATACTAATCTACCTAGACCAGATCGGTCACGTACTGAAGGAAGGTGGAGTCAAGAGTCTCCGAAACCGGCGAGCGTGTATGAAGAGAATTATGAATGTTGAGGAAGCGAGTGAAGTATGCAGAGATAGAGTTCTCTGGCACTCTGTTCTCTCTGCCTACCCTGCAAGGGATATGGCGTGATGATATGTATGTATGTATGTGTACATTCTCTATAGGAGATGCTGCCTTACTTAATTTGTAAATTTAAATGAATTACCATATTTTGTTAATCTTTATCATCATCAGCTATTGCTCGTATACATCCCACTGCTGGGCTTCCACCTCCCTCATAATAGAAGGGAAATTGATTTAATATATAATGCTGGGCGATGTTTAGCTCGAGTTTATTAGTCGTCTTTTACGACACCCACGGACAAGAAAGAGAGTGGTTAATTATATTCTTACTTCGTCACCAGTCGTTTCGGATTTTTTTTTTTCTTTTTTTTTTTCCTGCATCGTGGACCATGGATGTGGTCGCGCCCCAACAAATCGATCCGGGGCGATAAAAGAGGCGGCGCGCAACCCCATGGACCCACCCTACAAATACCTCTCTTCGCCGTGCGAGCGAGCCACCGGTACCCGATCTTTGTCTTCGGTGGCCATTACTATAGCTGGCTAGAAATATTTATATTAGAATTTTTTTTTAAATATTAGTTGTCAAGTTCTTGACGCTGTCTTTTACAAGCAGTTTTAATTATATATCATTAATCTATCACTCAATGGCATAATCTTTCGAATATCAATCGCACCGAATAGTGGAATCAGCAAATTATTACATGGGCAACAATCACCATATTTAGTCTGTCTTAATATCGGAAGACGATAAGAATAGAATGAGAAATTTATTTTTTTATTATTTAAAATCAAGTTTAAAATTAGGATAACATCGAATTGAGACGACGTCTTTTTAGTATCCGTTTTGAATCTATTTATTGTATAAATTAAGCTTCTTTCACCTATTAACATAAACGTTCTACGCTAATAAATAAAAAAACGACTAGTTATAAATCTACCAAAATTAACATAACGTAATGAAGTCTCCACAGATTTTGTAACGCTCACATATCACCTTAATTGTTGCTGACAGTAAATTAATAAATCGAGTGTAAAAGGTCACTAATATACACTGGGAATTAATAGTGTTGTGCCTGTCATACGATTACCGATTGTTTATCGAATATGTTAATATCGTAATAGTGTTTTAATGGGACAACCGGTTGTAGATTTAAATATTTATTTTAATTTATTCTTAGAGTTGCGGGTAGGTGTTTTGTAGAATAACTAAAAGTGTGGAGTCGTTATTTTAGACCGTTATAATATAAAAATATTTTCTGTAATTTTTATTATCACAATATTACTTAATCAAGAAGTTTTTAAAATTATCCAATATGTCTTTATTCGTTTCATTTATTCAATTAGCTATTACTTTCTAGGCGTCACTATAATATATAAGACTGAATTTTCAGTTTTCTCATAATATGCGTGCTATGTTATTTAGGCTTGATAAAGATTTTTGATGTTTACACGAGTATTACATACTTGTCATTAATCTACTTTTAAAGATTTAATCATGATATTGTCTAACAATTATTCGATACGTGAGCAAATTCAAAATCAAATATGAACATGATAAAATCTGTAAACATAATTTTGATAAATTTGGAATTCTAGTAAAGGTATATCGACATCAACTTAAAATGGTTCATGAATCAATTAAAATTATAAATATAATAATCCAGCAAAAATTATGTTATAAAAGCAAATTAAATCAACACTAAGTAGATAATATGACCATAAGATCCACCATAAGAGCCCTCTTTGAACTCGCAACAAATATTAAGAAACGAGATGATTTAATTCAAATGTTTAAAAATCAATTGCTTCAGCAGTTTTACGTAAAACAATGAGTTGGTGATCATCAATATATAATATAAATTAGATTTAAAAAAACCTCAAATAATTGTAAATTTGCACAAAAATCATTGTCAATTTATATATATATATACATATATATATATATATATATATATATATATATATATATATATATATATATATATATATATATATATATATATATATATATACATATATATATATATATATATATATATATATATATATATATATTATTATACGACTATTTAAAGCTAAATGACGTCCTCTGTGGGATATGGACTTCTCCACTAAAGTTTAATTACGTTGCGTTCAGCAGCGTGGTATATAACATCAAGTGCAACCCACCTGATATTATGCATGTTATCCATCACTGTCTATGGTACCTTACCTTGCCCTTAGCCGATATTTAAGTCACCCACAAGAAACTAAATGGTGGTTGATATATTGGTATTGGTGGTGATATAATGGTAGGTATTATATTCTAGAACTTTTTATTGCACGGATAACATTGCTATTTATTTATTATTGCGTATGGTGACGGATAGGGGGTGGTGAATTGTAAGAATACAATTCACCACCTATAGTACCCGTGGTTGATCGTAAGAGACAACTTAAGGATATAAAACGCATATAACATTTATGCGAGAGAGGGAAAACTAGGAATAAAACCCTATACAAACATGTCTGACCAGCGTGGTATAGTAAATCAATTTTCCTCTCGTTATGAAAGAGGTTCGAGTCCAGCAGTGGTCATCACTCATCATATATGAGTTGAGTTGATGATGATGATGATTTATTATTTGCGTATGGTGATGGAAAAATAATATAATACAGTACCTCATTTCTCTAACATGGTAGTCGTAATATGCAGATAACATCTTTACACGGGAAGAAAGAAAAGCCTAACCAACAATTAATGAATTTCCCTTCTATTATGCAGGAGATCCAAACCTAGCAATGGAACATAAATGAGTTGAGATGATAATAATTAATTATTAAATTCAATTAAAATAAGTCAGTCTCCACAGCTGTCACAGTTCTAACGTTTACCTTATAGCAAGCGTGTAATTCGGTGTGTATATTAGAATTACGACACTATTCGATTTACGCGACACGTCCGTCTGTCTAATCGCTCGTTTGTCGATAGCGAGTTACGTAAACATTGTTGAGATACATGTTACTTTGATTTGAAGATAAAAAAAATATATATGCATGTTTATTCGAATCTCGTTTTATGTCTGTTAAATTATTATCGAATTAGTTTCAAGTTATCCTTGTTGTGCTGGACTGAGTTTACCAACTGCTTTCTTATCTCTTGTCTCATAAAGGATGATTAAGTAGTATAATATGTAAATAGCATCTATATAAGACAAGGAAAACTTGAAATAAAAGCTTATATAAACACGTCTGACCAGCGTGGTATCAGTAAGTCAATTTCCCATTATGGAGGAGACTCTGGTCCAACAATAGGATGTATGTGAGCTAAATTTAAGGGATATAAAATGAAGGATGTTATCTATGTGAGATAAAGAAAACTTGAAATAAAACTATATTAACCCATCTGATTGGCGTGGTTAAATTTAAAAAAAAAACAGATGGTTCTCTCTAAAATCGGTTTACGGACAATAATTTTACGGGATAATATTAATGTAAAATTGCATACTTTTATGAATTAAACAAACATAAATAATGGAAACCACATTAACTTTTCACTTCAATTTATAAACAAATATTTTAAAACAATAATTATTTTAATGATTTTTAACGTTTATACGTTTATTCCACATACGAAATAAAACTCAATCAATCAATCCGTGTGGTGATGGAGTAAGAATACAATTTACCACCCCTATCTTACTCGTAGGTAATCGTAGAAGAATAAGGAATATAAAACGCATATAACATATATGCAAGAGAAATAAAACTCGAAAGAAAACCCTATAAAAACACGTCTGACCAGCGTGGTTTAGTAAGCCAATTTTCCTCCCATCATATAGGAGGCTCGGTGCTGTGTGGTAGCGGCTAAGAATACTACCAACTCTTATTTTGCTCGTGGATGTCGTAAAAGACGAATAAGAGCCTTATAACGACCTGGGCCAACTCCATCTGATGCCGTTTGGTTAACAATTACATTCCCAAGGAGGATTGACGTCTGGCAGGCGGCCGGTCATAAAACTATTGCCAATAACTTTCACAATATGTACTATGAAAGAAAAGTACGTGCTGTATCGACCCCCAAGTAATTGAGATAAGAGTAGGAGAATGATGATACAGAGGAGGCTCGAGCCCAACAGTGGGACATATGTCATTTTATTTGTAGAAATAATTAGTAAGACAGTTTTTTCGTACTCAAAAAACGTTATAAAGTATTTAAGATGTTGGGAAAGTAAAAAACCCGAAATGGTTTTATTTCATATAAGCTGTTTTATTTAAATATCCTCTCTAATTAGTGATTTACATCATTTAATGTTTTGAAAGAAATTATAATAAAAATCATATAACTTATGTTTAAGAGGTCAAGTAAAAAATTAATGTTTATAGCTATAATTAAGTTCGTATTTGATTTGTGAATACTTAAGTAGAGTTTTTATACATTTATACTGAAATTATAGGGTTGATAATTATGTTGTCGATTAAATAATTAAATAGTTATTAGTTATAATGATCTCAGGTGGTGAAGGGGAAAGAATCCAATTGACGTCACCCCTTGCCTGTGGGAGTCGTAAAACTCGGCTAAAGGTTCGGTGAGAGTGGGCAGTGGCTATCGCCCGGGAAACTTAATAATATCTACTGCGAGCGCAAATCCGAGCGTGGCGATTATGGCATTATTCCCTACTAAAACAAATAGAGATGTACAAAAAGTCACGGCAGTTCCGCCTTTCTACGGGCTCATTATGAAGGTCGCAGGAAACTGTTGGTTGCAGGTAGCATAGGACCGTTCTGAGTGGCATTGTCGTGGGGAGACCTATGTTCAACAGTGAACGTCTAAGTGCTGACGGATGAATGAAATAATTATTTAACTTAAACTATAATTAATATTTTGCAATATTATTACACCTATAGTTCATCTTTATGTGTATAATTGTTTCGTACTTGAGTATGCGGTTGAATCCTTCCTAAAAAACCTCTACCGGCTTTAATAATTTTTTATGTGTGTTCAGGTAGGTTTATTGCAGAATGGTTTAGTTAAACAACAAAACATAGCTGTGTGGTAGTGGCTACGAATACTACCAACTCTTACTTTGCTCGTGGATGTCGTAAAAGACGACTAAGAGCCTTATAACGACCTGGGCCAACTACATCTGATACCGTTTAGTCAACAATTACATTCCCAAGGAGGGTTGACGTCTGGCAGGCGGCCGGTCATAAAACTATTGACAATAACTTTTACAATATGTACTATGAAAGAAAAGTAAATATTGTATCGACCCTAAGCAATTGGGATAAGAGTAGGAGAATCATGGTTTAGTTAAACAATTGCACCCAGTAGGTGGCGCTGTGTTTGATTTAAATGCATTTAATTATTTTAAATTTATACAAAACAGCGTTTATTGAGTCAGCGAGTAAGAATGTACCTATTTAAATAAGCATTTATGTTTATTTATTAAGAACAGTTTTTACAATTTGACTTTTGGTTGATATAGTAGATGTAAAATTCTATTTCTGGAAAAGTCATAAAAAATTAAAATCTTTTTTTTTCATTAAACCATTTTGTAAATTATTGAAGTACTTGAATATTGTTTGTTAATTAGTACCTCAAAACTGTACGAAATGGCGTTGATAAATAACATTACCTACGCAATATAAAACATAAACCAAGTACAGGAGAATTTTTTTTTTCCCGCCTGGTAGACCATGGATGTGGTCGCGCCCCGACAAAACGTCCGGGGCGACAGAAGAGGCGGCACGCAACCCCATGGACCCACCCTGCAAAAACCTCTCTTCGCCGTGCGAGCGGGTCACCGGTACCCGATCTTTGACTTCGGTGGCCCGCTATGGGTGAGCTGAGGATTCCCAACCTGGACTTTGTTACGTTACTTACTCATATCTCTATATACTTATATCTACTGTGACTGAACTCTTTCTAAACGTTTGAACTGATTTTGGTGAATTTTTTGTGAAAGTTCAGGTGGATTCGAAAACGTTTCGCATTAGCAATTTGACCTGGTAGGTGACGGTGCTAACGATTTCGAAGAATTATATTTTTATTTTTATGGATTTATATAGAGTAGCGTCTGATGACTTATCTGGTTTACTAAAAACATATATAAAAAAATACCGAACAAACACCTACACTAAAAAGCTCCTTCTTGTATTTTTAGGCCATTATTATAACACGGACAATTTTAGTGATGTGACTAGGTTTCGTTATTGATTGAGCTTTCGCAGTTCACTGGTCGACGTAAAACTCTCCCACAGATCGCCACAGGTCACAGTCATTCACTGAAGGAATTATTGCCACAGCGTTACACTTCCCCAGTGGGTTAGTGATTTAGTTAAGTGTTATACCTATCCCAGGCAAACGCTGCTGCTCGTTCTTCTGGAAATAACTCAAACAAGCTAATAAGTGGTGGCAAAATCTCTACACATATCCAATCACCATGAAGAGAAGCAAAGTATAATAAATTCTTTCAACCCTGAAAAAAGTTAATATCATCCCGTTGTTATTCCAATTACTTCTGGTCGATATATTCTTCTTTAATCATATCGCAAAAGTTTTGACAATAATTTTGTGACCGGTTTCCTGCCTGGCTTCAACCCCACTAGATAATGTAATTATTAACCAAATGACATCAGATGGAATTAGCCCAGATTGTCTTTTAGTCGTATTTTATATTATCCATGACAGATATAAATTTTGGTAGTATTCCGTGTGGTGACGGAGTAAAAATACAATTTACAACCTCTCTATCTTACCCGTGGGTGATCGTACGAAGTCTCGTAACTAAGGGATATAAAACGTATATAATATCTACGTGAGAGAAGGAAAACTCGAAACAAAACCCTATACCAACACGTCTGACCAGCTTTGTATAGTAGGTCAATTACCCTCCCATTATGGAGGAGGCTCGAGCCCAACTGTGGGACATATATGAGATGAGATGAGTATTCCTAGCACCCACCATCTAGCACACAATCACACAAACTTGAAAATAAAACTAAGTTATATTCTTATTTTTTTCCCTTCACATTTACTTTTCATACAAATAAGATTATTTTCTATTTTGAAGATATTCTATATTATACAATCGTGCATTTTTGTGCCAAATAAAACTAAAATAATAAAGATTAAAACTATATTATCGATGATTATTTTAACATAAATTATGTTAATAAAATCTATTTTATATATCAATAAATACTTCTTATCTGAAATTTATAATCGTTTCCTTATTCTAACGACATATGTGATTTTAATTTCACAAACGTAAAAACAGAATCACCAATTAGCTAAGAACGTTTATGACCATTTTAAAATTTTATTTATACATACAATATCCGACTAGAGCTGATATCCATGAGGGTAAACCGCTGGGTGGGCCACTGAAGAAAAAGACCACGTTCCAGTGACCCACCTGTACGGCGTCGAGAGGTACGTTGTAGGGCGGATCGGCGAGGTCAAGCGCCGCTTCTCCTGTCGCCCCAAACGGATTTAGCGGGGCGTGACAACACCATAGCCCGTCGCAAAAAAAAAAAGTAGCCATTATTAACCGTAAGGTTTGAAACTTTAACGCTGATATGCGACGGTTATTTTTATTTTACAATTTGAAAACACACATGCTACTGCTACAAACCAACCCTTACTTTGCTCGTGGATGTCAACTTGAACCAACTCCACCTGAAGCTGTTTAGTCAACAATTACATTTCCAAGAAGGGTTTACATTAGGCAAACGGCTGGTCATAAAACTATTATTAATAACTTTCGCAATATGTGTGATAGAAGAGAAGTACATATTGTGTCAATACTATGCTGTTCAATCATATTTCTTAACCGTCTTTTCCGACATCCACCATTAAGAAGATAGTGAATAATATTCTCATTTCGTCACCACACGGAAGTATAAATAATTCAATTAATACATTCATATCATCACGCCATATCCCTTGCAGGTTAGGCAGAGAGAACAGAGTGCCAGAGAACTCTGTCCTTGCATACTTCACTCGCTTCGTCAAAATTCATAATTCTCTTCATACACGCTCGCCGGTTTCGGAGACTCTTGACTCCACCTTCCTTCAGTACGTGAACCAATCTAGTCTAGGTAGATGAGTCTCGGTCTCCCCCGGTACCTACATCCTTCCGCTTTCGCTTTGTATAAAATTATATATATTCAATTAATAAAATTTCAATTTTTATAATAATGGTAAATATAATAATTATTATTATAATCATCATCTTGCTCTTATCCCAATTAGTTGTAGTCGATGCAATATGAACTCTTCTTTCAACAATATCTTGCAAAAATTTTAGCTATAGTTGTATGACTGTCAGTCTAGCTGATGTAAACCCTAGAATCGTTGACGAGATGAGATGAGATGAATTTGATGTGGATGTAAAAATTTTAGTCATCTTCTATAACAACCACAAACAATACTGTTGGTGCTATTCGTAGCCACAATCATACAAAATAATAATATTTCTTTTTCAGATTTTCCTAAAAAGCGCATCTTTCTGGGTGGTTTTTGGGTTTTCATTAGTAAGTAAGCGCCCTAGCTGTCATCATTATCCTGCTGCTGCATTATCATGCTTCACGCAATCCATCCATCTTTTCTTTGGTCCTCTTTTACCCCTAAAGCCTGCAACATTAATACTTAAAACTTTTCTCGTACCATTACTTTCGTCCCGTCTCATCACAAGCGGCCTAGCTGTACGTAGATATTATAAAGGTCCATGGGCGGGCAGTAACACTTACCATGAGGTGTGCTACCTGCTCGTTTACCACCATAAGCAATTAAAAAATAAAAACAAAAAAAAACAGTTTAAATATAAAAAATAAATATTTATGTATTTACATTATTTAAGAAAATTAATATCGCAATAAACTAGATCATTTATCTAAATAACATAATTAATTATAAAAAGAATGTGAATAATTTAATTATATTATGAATAAAATTTGTTACAAAAAAAAATAATAACACTAATTCTTACTAATATTACTAATAATTAGAAATACAACGTATTATAATAGTACATGTTTAGTGGCGTTTGAAGAAACGCTATCCAAAATGCTAATGAATGTTAGCCGATAATATTTCTGTCATCCATTTCATATGGCATATATATATTTGCATTTTATTGATTGTAAAATTTTACGAGCATGTCATGCTAACGTAGATGGAATCTCAAATTGATATTTTATCGATACGTACCTCAGACAGCACTAAAAGCGAGAGCGGTGACTTTTGTTGGCTTATAACTATTATTTTTGTATTTATTAATATAATACGGATTAGCTATGTTGGCATACGTGATATTTAATTTTATATTCAAATGAATAAAATCACTTATTAGATATATAAATGTCTTTAATGTTATAATTTAGATAGAAGTAAGGACGCAATCTTGCAAATGTATGTATGGTTTTTAAATAGAAACTGATTTTAATGAAATTATGAGAGAGAGAATCTGTATAAGAGGAAATTTAATATACCTGACCAATTATAATTGGCCAACTCCATATGATGCCGTTGGGTCAACAATTACATTCCTAAGGAGAGTTGACGGCTGGCAGGCGGCCGGTCATAAAACTATTGTCAATAACTTTTACAATATGTACTATGCAAAAAGAATACATATTGTATCGACCCGAAGTAATTGGAATAAGAGTAGGAGAATGATGATGATAAAGAAATTTAAATATGTTTTTGCTTTTCGCTCTTTACAGGTACTTTCCAATATTGGGTTCAATTAATAAACCAAGTTCACCAACTATACGACGCTGATTAGATGGTTTGGAATATAGTTCTATATCGAGTTTTCCTTCTCTTGCTTAGATATTATATACAGTGATATTATCCGGTAGTTTTTTACGATAGGCAAGTTTGTGTGGACGGCTGATAAATTGCATTCTCCGCTACCACTTGGAAACTGTCAATTTCCTCTTCATCATCCGGAATTTGATGATAATATAATAAGTTTATATTCCAAATTCTATAGACAATTTATTTCCATCTTAACTGAGACCATCTATTTTTAATTCTAAATTATTATATCCTATTTACTTCTTTATTATTAAATAAACTCAAAATAAAACGCAATTCTTTTAATTATCATGATTATATCTTGTGGTATAGTTCCTTTAACATTTTAATGCAAGTACGTAGCCGATAGCACTTACAAGGATGATAGCAAAAAAATGACTAAGAAATCTCCAAGAGAAAAAAAATTCGAATTAAAATCCTATACCAGCCGTGTCTCCACCGAAGACAAAGACTGGCTTCCGGTGGCCCGCTCGCTCGGCAAAGAGAGGTACATGTAGGTCGGGTCTATGGGGTCGCGCGCCGTTTCTTCTGTCGTCCTGGACGAATTTAGCGGAGTGTGACCACTCCATAGCCTGAAATAATGTATACAATATATTGTATATGATAGCTTGTATCGTAAATAGTGCAAAAAGTTTAATGGCAATAGTTAGCCTGACAATCCAACGCCTGTCAAATGAAAAGCAGGTAAATCCTCCTGGGTATGTAATTGTTAACCAGATGCCATCAAATTTAGTTGGCTCAAGTCGACATTAAGCTCTTAGTCGTCTTTTACGACACCCACGAGCAATGTAAAACTTGGTAGTATTCGTAGTCGTCACTACACATCAGTCTTCGTAGCCATCACTAAATTTTTTGTTAAATAAATATAGATCTACAAAGAAAAATATATGTAAGCTTTAATTTTTTGGCCACGGATGTCAGGGATTCCGTACCAGTGGCTAGCATAGTGGTGATGGAGAGGGAATACGGTGGGTTATGGGACCTGACCGAACTACCCTGACGTTACCCTGGGCAGAACGGACGACTTCTGTCCAGACCATAGCCTCCCAACAAAATAATAAAAATAATAAATAAATAATAAAAAAAAAGTGTGTGTGTCAGCTCCGACGCACGACTGGAGTTTACTCCTTAAGTGCGATTATCAAAACAGGCGCAAAAAAACTCATTTGACTAAAAATAATATACATATTTTTATTTACATTTATTAAAACTGTTCAGTGAAGTATTATCTCACGTCAGAAAGTGAAAGGTGCGCAGAATAGGTTGCACACCAAAAACTTAACGAGGTCATTCGATCACTAGATTTTACTCCTCAAATTTTTCTCATACCGGGCGCCTTATATGAAAATCATTATAGCAATTACATCTAATGCAGTAGGATCAGACTGTGTCAGCCGTAATATGATTGTCCCTATCCTTTCCGAAATTCTCCCAATAATCTGTCATATTCTTAACTATTCGTTAACCAGTAGCTGCTTTCCAACTGCATGGATAGATGCACAAATAATCCCCTTGCCAAAAAAACGCAACCCTACATCTTTTCTTGACTATCGACCAATATCCATTTTGACTTTCCTCTCTAAAGTACTGGAACGCCTAATTCACAACCAATTTAGTAACTTCCTTAGCAAAAATAAAATTCTTAATCCTTACCAATCTGGTTTCCGACCTTTCCATAGCACCACAACAACTCTTGTTAATATTACGGAGGATATTAGATCCGGTATGGAAAATAGTAAGCTAACTGTTCTTGCCCTCCTAGATTTTAGTAATGCTTTTAATACGGTGGATTTTGATGTATTGCTCTGCTTACTTCGCTCTCTAAATATATCTCCAGCAGTGGTAGGTTGGTTTCGCAACTATCTGTGTGGTCGCCGACAACGCGTGTGTGTCGATAATACCTACTCCTCCTGGTGTAGTACAACTGTTGGCGTGCCGCAGGGTGGCGTATTATCTCCCTTACTTTTCTCTATTTTTATTAACTCTATCACCAAAAATCTTCTTTGTTCTTACCACCTTTACGCAGATAATTTACAAGTTTACTTGCACACACCATTAGCAAAACTGTCTGACACAATAGAGATACTTAATCGGGAGTTGGCTAAGATAAGTGTGTGGAGCAAATGTCATGGACTCGTGGTAAACCCCTGTAAAACTCAGGTGTCTATTATAGGCAGTAGTTGGTTCACGTCTAGAATTGATTATTCTCAATAACCCAAGTCCTTTTTGATGGCACAACAATTCCGATCAGTAATCTCTTCGGTAGTATAGTGGTAAGTATCCCCGCCTGCCTGTCTAAGGATTTGGGAATAATTATTGACTCTAATTTAAGTTGGGGTCCGCAATTGCAAGAGGTAAGCAGAAAAGTATTTGCCTCTGCGGGAGTTCTAAAAAGGCTTCAAAATTTTCTGCCCACTGCCACTAAAATTACGCTTGCTAATTGTTTATTATTACCCATTCTAGACTACGCTGATGTTAGCTACTTAGATCTGGCTGAATATCAACTAGACAAGCTTGAGCGTCTCCAAAATCTTGCAATTAGATTCATATTTGGATTACGCAAATATGACCATGTTTCACAGTTTCGGCACCAGCTCAAATGGTTACCTATACGTCTTCGTCGGAACACTCACATTCTCTCTCTATTATACACTGTATTATTTACTTCTTCAACTCCTTCCTATCTTAAAGCTCGCTTTGAATATCTGCATGATACGCATAATAGGAATTTAAGGTCATCAGATAACATGAAACTGAAAATGCCACTGCATTTTACATCATTTTCTGAGAAATCGTTCACAATCACGGCGGTACGTCTGTGGAATGAACTTCCGCTAGATATAAAACGCTCTAAGACCCTGGCCACATTTAAAGTAAAACTTAAAAAGCATTATCTAAAATTGATCATTTAGTATTTGCTATCTACTTTATTATATAACCTAGACTTATATTATTACTTTACTAAGCTTCACATTTATTAAGTTATCAACCGCGTTATAATGTTTATTTTATATATATTTATATATGTGTATGTGTATATGTATGTATATATGTATGTGTATATATATGTATATGTGTGTATGTATATGTATATTGTATGTATGTGTTTATTTATATATTTTATTCATAGTTAAGCAGTACACCTACAACTACCGCTCTTTCCTTACATGTTTCCATCCAAAGGTTGCCTGGCAGAAATCGCTTTTAGCGATAAGGCCGCCCATTGTACTATCTCCGCTTACAATTGTTATTATAAATGTATTAACCTTGGTGTGCAATAAAGTATAAATAAATAAATAAAAATCGATTCTTAAGGAGTAAACTCCAAAAAATATATTGTGTAGTTTTATGCCGCTTGCATCCAATGACTCCATATTTATTACATCACACAGACCCACTACGTCACCCGATTTACGGTCGCCATTCGAGAACATTTCACATATATTATGTATAATAATGTCTTATTTACGATTCAAATAATAAATATAGCTTTCAAATAAAGTTTTTATTGTAATGTTGAGTTTGGTTGTAAATTAAGCTTAATAAAACTAATTCGGGGGAATTAATGAATCATTATTATTAGCCATGCAACACGATATTAAGCTGGACTCTGTTAATTTTTATGATTCGCTTTCATTCGAAGAAGCAATATTATTTTAAAATATTGTAAGCATAGAGTTAAAACTCAAAAATAACTAGTTTCTAATGATTTAATTTCACATTCATCATCTTAGCCCACATATCCCCTCTGTTAGTCTCGAGCCTCCTCCGTAATGGGAGTGAAATTGACCCACTACACCACGCTGGTCAGACGTGTTGGAATAGGGTTTTGTTTCGAGTTTTCCTTCTCTTATATTGATGTTATATGAATTTATTTCCCTTATCACCTTCATCACACGGATGATTATTACTTATTATTTTCTTAGTAATTAGGGTGATATGATCACTTTTGGTAAATAAAGAAAGATTAAAGTTTAATGAGAACATTAGATTTAAAAACGTTTCATGCATCTATAGATGATGTCAATTCGTATGAAGAGGGAGTAAGGATACAATTCAACTCCCTATTTATCTATCGTTTATTTTTAAAAACGATTAAGGGATGGAGGAAAATCGACGTCTGAGCAGGGACAATGTGCTGTTGCGCTTCGTTCACTGAGTGCTCTCACTCAACTCAACTCTCTAGTTGGAAACCTAATTTTTGGGCTGGTATAATTTGGTAGGCAACAGCCTAGCTGTGCCGTTGGTATTGTGAAGGTCCATAAGCTGGCATAGCTGTAACACTCACCATCAGGGATGCTGCTGGCTCTTTTGCCACGATAGATTTCTACACGCCCACTTTTTATATCCATTTTTTTATATTTTTTATATCCTCTTTAAATTTACGGTTCAGTAACTATAAAATTCAGCTACCAATATCATCATAGTACACTTTCGAAATCATCACCTTTCGGCGATAACAATCATCAGTCTATTCATTCTCATAAGACCTTAACGTACTTTCAGCATTATCATTATAACTAAAAAATAGACGATTACTACGTCAGGTACCAAAACATTAAACTACCCCCATTTTTCCTAAACATCTGACGTGACGTCGGCGTCGCTGTAACAAATCCACGGTCATTCGTCTCGCTCGCGGTGAAGGATAGCACCAACGCGGGAACGCGACACCGATATTTATCACTAGTGCTGAGCACGGCATAGAGTAACTAGAGTTTTTTTATTTGAGAAACTAGTGCTTGATAACAATCTGCCAATGGTAATATATTCTTATATAAATACAAAAATGACAAATTTTCTTCAAACATATATTCCGTAATGTTAGCATATGTAATTATTAAAAAAAAAATGGTATTGGTGTATATCACACAGTTTTGATAAAGACATTTTTCTTTAGTACTGGCAATAGAGTAGGAGATTTGCTTAATATGCAAGGGACAAGCATATGATATTCTATTGTCAGCAACTCGTATGTAACGTGCAAATAAAGGGGACGTCCATTAATCCCGTGATCGTTTTTTTAGCATTTTTAATCCATTGGTGATACATGGTGAGGTTTAAGACTATGAAGGTTTAGGACTTCGTGATTATTGTCAAACCCCTCCCCCTCCCTCCCTCTTTTAAACCTCATGTGATTAATGGACGGCCTCTTAGAGGCGTATTAAAGTTTTTGATTCTTTTAATGGTATTATGTAATTTTTGTGTACATTTACTTTCATTATTTAGTGTTACGATAGATAGAAGGCAAGGTAAAGTGAGAAGTGTTCTTATTAACATTCATTACACCATACATTCTTAATTCTACATAATAGGGGTCAAGCATATTATAATTAACCGTCCACAGCTCCAAATTACAAGCATGTTGCTGAGATTTTATAAAAAAAAAAACAGAAAATAGAAGAAATCTTCAGACTATTATTTTTTTTTCCAACGCAATATTAGGCCCAGTGTATAAATCTGGTCATAAATATTATTAAAACTTAAAAATATTTGACTTTTATTTTATTTATTGTCATTCAAATTTGGAACGTGTTTATTTATTATGTTGGCAAGTTGGATCATTTGCAACGATTTCATATATTTTAATGTTATTAGTAAATGACAATGTAAAAATGGGGCGCTTAATAAAACAGACGAGTAGTGATTGCCTTGCACAAAATGAGTATGAAGCCGTTGGTTATTTTCAAGACATTTCAAAAGTTAGGTATCAGTATATCATATGTACTATCGGCCACCGCGTGTTGTTAGAACTAAAAAGTCTATTAATACTTTTAAAGATAGAATCTGCTAGAATCCTGTAAGGAAACCAAAAATATATAACGAAAAATGAAGATTACCGCTGCTTTTTTATATATAATATATAAAAAAGTAACCTTCAAAGCTTGAAGCTTGGTGATTATCGTTAATATACAGATCATGCCCTAAATCTGTACAGTTAAAGATTGCCTCGATCAAAATGCTGTCTCGATACGCAGATGAAAAGTACAGAAATATTCTTTTCACTAAGGAAAAAAAATCACAATTGAAAGTACTACAGCAAAATGCTCATAACTCCAAAGAAGCTCCATAAGTAATCTAAAGAGTGCCATGATCATCATCTAATATCAGTCATGAACTGGTAAAGCGTATGTCATAAAGATGTCAAAAACCATATTTTTTTTATGAAAAAGTAACGAAGAGTTCACCTAAAGTATAACAAGAGACTGTCTTAGATCGTGTTGTGAAACTTCTTAGCAATTAAGCTTTTTAAAATATACCTTCGACTTTCCAATTATACTCTGCATCTGGTTATTAGACACGAACTAACAAAGCTTGCACTTTTATTTATAACAGATACGTTAGATAGACTATACAGGGTGAAAGTGGACCGCTCCCGAAAACAAAGACAGGTAACTCTACTAGACCTACTTGTAATGATGTGGCTAGGAAAAAAATCGATTCGGATGAAAAAAAATAAATTTTTTACAACAATTTTTGGAAATTTTCCACACACCATCGTATTAGGACAGTGCCTTGTAATGATAATTTAAAAAAAATATGTAACTTTACTCAGATGAGAAAATACGCAATGTATTCAAAACTCAGATCAGCTGTTCCAGAGGTGATCCCTACATGCGCGCGGTAAGGGACCGCGCGCGTGTAGGTATCGGCCGAACAGATGTTTTGATTATTGAATACATTGCGTTTTTTTTCTCATCTGAGTAAAGTTACGTATTTTTTATGAAATTATCATTATACGGCACTGTCCTATTATGATAAAATGTAGAAAAACGCAAAAAAAATCTGTAAAAAAATTTTTTTTTTCATCTGAATCGATTTTTTTTCTAACCTATCATTACAAGTAGGTCTAGTAGAATCACCTGTGTTTGTTTTCGGAAACGGTCCACTTCCATCCTGTATATTTATGATACCAATGAGACAGTAAAAATATAGATAGTTTTATCTCTTAGTTGGCTTTTCGTACTTCATACTAACTAGTAGCGACGACATCTTAAAGGATGCAGGCAATCGTTGAATGCAAATGGCTCAGTATCATGATTTTTTTTTTGTGGTGGACTATGCTGTAGTCACGCCCCGCCACATCGGTCCGGAGCGACGGAGGAGGCAACGCGCGACCCCATAGACCCACCCTGCAAAGCGCCTCTCTTCGCTGTGCGAGCGGGCCACCGGTACCCGATCTTTGTCTTCGGTGAGCTCAGTATCATTCCGAGTGACATTCTCGTTGGGAGGCCTATTGCGAACAGTGGATGGCTACGAGCTGATAGATGACTGAATAAAAAACTTAAAATTATAATAATAACTTAAATAAATAATCGGCGAGTCATCGTCCGCCACCGTTCATCTCTCAATATGGGTTTGAAGGCAGACGACAGTTTAAAACTTCATAGATTTAAGATGAATCAGTCCAATAAGCACCCTCTCCTATATTCAGACATTAGCTACCATCATAACACAATAGTTTTACACTTACTGCTGGCAGTCCACGTATGTTATGTGCAGACGTGGAATGTCATCGGTAATGTCCCATCCCAATATTTAGATTAAATTTTTCCAAAGGCCTCTGCGTGTTGGATACATATCCCCATATAAGCCTCCCAAAGGACCGGACATCTTCTCTATGGAAGATCCCGTGAATAAAAAGGAGATACAAATAATAATACATCACTTAATTCTTTTATGACATACATAAAGAAAGGAAGGAGTTTTAAATTAGTATTCTTACTCATCCATCAAAGGAAATTGAAATCCAGATGCTTAATTTCGTCTAATATGTTTAACACGGATTCTCAGTTACCATTTCATGGCCAAGCAGCGAACATCACTAGTAAGTGGGCGTTGTTTTATTGAGAAGGTCCCTGTTCACACGTCGGATGTTCAGTGATAAAGTGTCGCACTTTGTAGCTGAGGACGTACTCGTGAACATTGAGACGAAATGGCGTGAAATATTGCCACCGTGACTTTTCATCTTGGTGGTAAATGTGTGTATTTTCATCACGCTTTTCGTTTGTTCACTGAGAAGTTAACATTAGTGCATTTTATGGAATATTTTTATTTGATTTTATTGATTTGATTCTATCGCGTTTGTATTTAATTTTTAATTTCCCGACGTTTCGAATAATTTAAAGTGATCATGGTCACGGGAGGACGTCCAATATGTATTTAGTTTATTATAGTCTATTTAATCTAAGAAGTGCACTTTGACAGCTGTCAGAGTAAGTTGTCTGGGTATGTGAACCAAATAATCGCTATCGAAAATATCCAATTTTGATGAGAAATCGATATTAATCCTTTGTAATTAATAATCGGTTTATTTTTTTATTTGCCAAAAAGGAGATGTAATATTAAGTGCTAAATTAACACTGAACAAATCTAATTATTTCATCATAAAATCTATTCATCATATTTAGTAGGATTATGTTAAGTAAAAACAAAAACTGGATTTGAAAATAGCTATTTGTTCAGAATCATTAGTATTACTTGAATTATCACCGTCGCGAACATTAATAATTATATCCTTATCAATAAAATTGTCGAAACGTACATCTCTGTCAAAATCTATATTCGATTAAATATATTAATCTAATATTTTTACCGATTATTTAGAAATTCGTGAATTGGAAGTTGTCAAGCACTACTGATTAGAACGTTATGACGTGATATTGTAAGATCGTCCATAATAATTACTATTTACAATGTTATTTTAATTTTAAATTAGTTTTACGAGTTTCAACATTACATTATTGTACAAGAAACTCACTCGCAACGTTAATTATGTAAATAACTTAATATTTCTTTAAAATTTCAGATTTATTGTTTGCAATCATGTGTATACGTTTGACCAAGGTTATTGTGTATTAAAAAATGTGAAACGTCAAAATGCACTTCTTATATTAGATGAACTTTGTTCGATTAGTTGAAAGAAAAACGATCAAAATGTGTCTTAAATACACACACAGAGATCCTTTCCGAAATTATTTAAAACATTTATATCGCTAATGATTTCTAATGTTTACGTGACTATTACGAGTACATATTTGAAATAAAACTAGTTTTACAGATTCTATAGCGTTTGTATTTGATTTTTAATTTCCCGACGTATCAAAACACTTTACAGTGATCACGGTCACGGGAAAACAGTCCTCCCGTGACCATAATAAAAAAGTAGCTTTCAGTTTTAAATAAATTTTAAATTCGGATATCCGATAGCTCTATAATAAATATAACTTGAAACGATCTAAACAGTTATTACACCTGTTCATATGACAAAACATACTAATTAAAATACATTCAACTTTAATCTAAATTATTATTCGAGTGTTTTGAAAGGTTTTTTTTTTGTAAATTCTAACTAATAAAGTGCTTCGAATAAACATAAAAATGTGAATGATGTCATTTGTATGCTTAGAATAGCTAATTCCATCTATTTCATTAGTAAATTGAACTAATATAATAATAAAAATGCTAATTATGTACAATGATTACTTGTCAAGCTGTTTTTGAATAGATGTGTTAATGGATTATATTAATTAATAGTTATTTCATATATTATAATTATAATATTTGATCGTGATAGATATAATTTGATGGAAAGGATATATAGTTTTTATTTTAAAAGATATAATGACTGATTGACCGCACAGATGGCGTAGATGGTTAAGGAACCGCCTACTGTGTCAATGTAGTGAGTTCGATTCCATGGGAAAATCCTTTTTGAGATCTACAAATTGCTATTTCCAATCTTATTTTTTTTTGCCGGCTGACTATAGTGTGGTGTCGCTGTCAGGGGCGACAAAAAGAACGGCGCTCAACTCCATAGACCCGCCCTAATATACTTCTCGACGCCGTGTGAGCGGAGCACTGGAACTTGACTTCGGTGAAAAGTAATCACTGTTGTTTCCAGTCTGGATATAATTTGTATACGGTGATTATATGTTCATAGATAAAAAGTAAGGTTTATTTCCTTAGTAAGGGGAGTCCTCATTAAAAATAATACAAAATTTTAACAAAAAAAAAACACTGACTTCAAAATAATATTTTAAAGTTGGTCAAAATTAAATGAACCCACGTCAGAAATACCAATTTTCAAATATAAAGAAGAATCATTAAAATTGGTGCACCTAGAAAAAAGTTCTAATGTAAGACACATTTTTTTGGTAGGCTATGGTCCGTCCAATTGGTCCGGGGCGACGGAAGGGTGGTGCGTGGAACACAGTCTGATATAACACATATAAAAAAAAATACAGATGAAAAAATATGGAAAATTTAGAACCTTCTCTTTTTTTTTAAGTCAGTTAAAAAATAGCAAATTAATATAAAAATCTGCGGTTAATGAGTTCTTATGACGGGCTACTCAAATGTGGACTCAACTGATAAATTATCCCTGAATTTCTATTCCTGCTCGGTAGCAACTGCTAACTTTATAAGCTGACTCCATACGCAATACTATCAAAGGAAGTATAGAACAAATACGAAAAATCGTTTCAAATGATTTTAATATGGCTCACGTATATTGCATTTGTGTTATGACAAGGTACGAGAATGTTTGTGGAAAGTCCAATAGTTTTTAACACAATGGCAGTCATAGGTAATACGACGATGTACTTTCAGTCTATTAGGAAAGGTTATCCCAACTAAATCTTTTCCATTGGAGTGGGGTTTTGGCGAAAACGTGTAAAATTCATGTGGCGGTTTTATATCATAATAACTTTGCCAGTGGTTCCGCTTGAATACTCCCCTATTTAAATAGGCATTATATAGGCATATCATTATTAATAATTTCATAGATTATGATAGAATTTTGTTCTCTCAATAGTCGTTATGACCACAGCGACTACTTTTACTTGACGAAAATAGTAATACGATTTTATTCGATTTATTAACATATATAGTCGCTATTCCTCTCCTATGTATAGCACCGTTATTGTAATCTATAAAACATTTACCGATAAAATTGCTATCTTAAATATTTTATTTCTAATTGGTATCTTAAAAATGTTTAAATAAACGTTTCACGATAATAATATTGATTTAATATTTTAATGTGTTCAAATAATGGCATTTTATGTGTATAATATATTTTTATATAATCTAGTGGAATTGTTAAAATATAATGAATGTGATATAACACAGGTTTCCTTCTGGCTTTAAAATTTGTAAGATATCATTAACAATTCATTGTTCTGGTCCAATATTCAGCAGTGTCTGATAATAATAGTGTGTGTTACCAGCGATGACATGCCAGTGCATGCAGAAGCCACGTTTCAGTAAATGTGGCTTCTTTTTGGTCTTATAAGTCTCAAAATTCTTCGGTGTCTAAGGGAGAGGGCTATGCATGGTATTTGTCTACGCAATAAAATCAAGAATACAACAATCCGTAGAAGAACGGGTGTAACCGACGGTTGATGTGGCAATGGGCAAGTCTCATCGCTCATCGAGTCGACAGTCATACAAAAAGAAAAGTTCTCAAGTTGTAATCTCGAATCGGACAACACAGCGTAGAGCTATCCCCTAAGTGGACTGACGACATCTCAAAATTCGAAGAGAGACGTTGGAAGCGAGTGGCCCAATATCGTTCGCAGTGGCATTGTCGTGGGGCAGCATATGTCTAACAGTGGACGTTTATGAGCTTATGAATGGATGAACCATTAACATTATTCCATAACTACGTGGATTTTTAGTCCACTATAACAGCAAACCTTCCAACCGTCCAAGAGCATCATGGAACTGTACACCATGCGTGTTTTCTTTTCACATTTATAGTGACCATAACCCAATGCTGTGTATCCAATAATTCCGCTCAAGGTGATTAAACTAATAAGCCAACCGGAACAACAAAAGTATTGACATAAAAATAATTTTATCCAATTAGACGATTAATTAGAACAAAATATTTAACCAAAAACAAAAATAAGTTCTTTAATTATAGTATCCGTTTTCCTATTTGTATATATTAGTTCGCTTCCAGAACAAATATGTACAAATACATATGTCATGGGAATTAAAGAGCTGTGAGTTACAATATTTTTGTCATTTTATACATACATACATACATATCATCACGTCATATCCATTACAGGGTAGGCAGAGAGAACATAGTGCCAGAGAACTCTATCCTTGCTTAGTTCACTCGCTTCCTCAACATTCATAATTCTCTTCATACACGCTCGCCGGTTTTGGAGACTCTTGACTCCACCTTCCTTCAGTACGTGACCAATCTGTTCTAGGTAGGTTAGTCTTTGTCATTTCAATAATAATAAATGAGAATATCTTAATCAATTTTAGAAGTATTCCGTGTAGAATTGGATACGATAAGAAAATAATGTTCCTCAAGCTACTCTTTGTCTTATAATTAAAATATATTAAGCCCTGTAAGCAGACCTACAGCAGTCACTGCAAAAGAAGCTAAACTCGAAATAAAAACAATCAAAAAAAATTTACTGTACAGATAATGTAGTGGTTAAGATACCGACCTTCCGTGCCCGTGCCGTGGGTTCGATTCCTAAGCAGGACAATACTTTGTGCGATTCAACAAGTGTTGTTCTGAGTTTGGTTGTAATTTGTCTGCGTTAATTGCATGTTTGTAAAGTCCTCCGCAATAGAAGGACTATTTCCTTAGCGCAGGGTGGTATCTTTTGTTAAAAAAAAAAAACAGTGGCCTTAGCTAAAATGGTGTATGTAGTAGAATGATTTTCCTCATTAAAGCTTGTGCTCAACGGTAGAACAGAATTTATATGAGAAGAAAACTGTTATAGAAAAAGCTTGTTTTTTTTTCCTCTTAATTTAATTTTAATACGCAGATCAAGCGTTTAGTTTTTATGGTAAGTGAACCCACTACATTTCATGTGCTGGTATGTAAACACTGTAAAAATATACTTTATCTTACTCTTTTGATGATTAAAACAAAGCTGGCCAGATGAGTTGCTACTTATCTGACCAGTTTGGTAGTAACAGATCAATTCCCAACTGTTCCTGTTGAGAAGACTCGAGCACATACAGTGGGATGCACTAGAGCTGGGTTGAAGATGAACCCTTCTATTTGTAATACTTAAAAGTATAAGAATCTGTACAATCTAAATATTATAAATTGTATGTATCCTGAAATCGTCACTCAAAAGCCTACTCACCGCAGCCGATGGGGAACGTATCGCAGGTTCATTTTGCCGGGTTCTTGCGCCCGGGGGCGACACCGTCGTTTCCGGGGGAAGCCAGTGGAGGGCGCTGGCAAACACGAGCTCCATTTCCGGCGCGGAAGAGCGCCGCCGACGTCGCTTCCGGTCGCCGACTGATTGGGCCTTTATTAAAAACTGACACCTGCGGCGATTCGTTGGTTTTGTTTTTGCCAATTTTTGCCTCTTTTGATATTTTTTTAAAGCTTTATACGTCGAAGGGTGTTTGTGACAAGTGTATTTTAATTTTTTAAAATGTAGCTGCTGTTTTTTCGATTAAAATGCGAGTTAACCTGTGAATTTTGTTTGAATTTAATTTTACGGTATTTTTATGCGTATAACAGCTTCCTTTGTTTGATTGTACAAGCATGTTATTACCATAATAATCAATTATAGAATAGATTGGATGTATAAGCATTATAGAATAGATTGTATAAGCATGTTATTACCATAATAATCCATTATAGAATGGGTTGTGTGCCTGAGTTGGAAAAACATAATTAGGTTTTCTATCGTACACCTTGATTTTTGTAAAGTTTTAAAGTGTTTTCAATGGTCTAAGAATAATAAATATTCATATTGCTAATAACATTTTAATATCTTTAATTTGATTGGATGATCTTTTATTGATCACAACCTGAACTACATTGCTTAGCATAGCGATTAATAACCTAATTTAATGCATTTAAAAGCTCGACAATTTAGGAAAAATATTTGAGCTTAGCAGTTCGGAAGTTTAGGCAAAAAAAAAACTATTTTCTATAGCACTGGCATGCGAAAATGAGATTACATTAGATTCTTTTTTGTAGTTCATTTTATGCGCATGATTGTATATATATATATATATATATATATATATATATATATATATAATAAAAAATAAAAAGCTACCAATGAATCTCGTAAACAGAATTACTTTTTCAAAATTCTGTATATCTTCTTATACTGTATATTCTTCTTATCTTTTAGTGGTAGTACCACGCTGTTGACAGTTTTCTGTTTACAGCCGCAGGCCGGTTCGTCTGGGGTAGCACTACACTCACGTAGAAGATCGACGTCTAATGGCCATGTGCTGTTGCGCTTCGTTCGGTGAGCGAGGGAGCCGGCAGTCCAACTGGATGAAGATAAAGATCCATAGGCGGCAGTAACACTTACTATCAGATGTGCTGCATGCTCGTTTGCCAACATAAGCAATAAAAAGAAACTGTTAAAAAAGTAGCTTTCACAATTTATTTTGAAGTTTTCCGTTAGATGTCGGTTTAAGAATAAAATACGTTACCGTCCCATCTATTCTTGTAGAAGTCATAAATTCTAGTTGATGAATCAGCAGGGAATGAACAGAAGCGAGAAATTTATAATATAACTGTGACCGCCAGCAATCCTGCCAAGCGTAATTCAGGCAATATCCTGTTTAAAGAGGCCTATGTTCGACAGTGGACGTGGAGACTGACAGATAGATGAATTATATATATTCACACTATACAATCATTATTATTTGAAATAAAACTACTTTTACGGATTCTATCGCGTTTGTATTTGATTTATAAGATAAGAAGATAAGAATAAGAAGATAAGAATAAGATATCTTATAGGGTAGATATAAATAAATTTCTGTAATAACAATGACATATTGGACGTAAGACACCTTAGTCCTCCCGTGACCATGATCACTGTAAAGTGTTCGAAACGTCGGGAAATTATAAATCAAATACAAACGCGATAGAATCTGTAAATGTAGTTTTATTTCAAATGTGTAATACTCGCGTAAACATTAGAAGTCATTATGATTATTATTGTTATTACCGTATCCGTGATGGAGTAAAAATGTAATTTACTATACTCTTTTTTACTCGTGAATGTTGTAACACATTATTAAGGGATACAAGCCCTTATACAGCATTAATATTATGTTTATTATATAAAAAAAAAATATCCGTGTGGTGACGGAGTAAGAATACAATTCACCACCCCTTATCTTACCCATGGGTGATTGTAAGAGACGACTAAGAGATATAAAACGCATATATAATCTAAGCGAGAGAAGGAAAATTCGATACTAAACCCTATACCAACACGTCTGACCAGCGTGGTTATAGTAGGTCAATTTCCCTCCCATTATGGAGGAGGCCCAATCCCAATAGTGGGACATATATGGGTTGTGATGATGATGACGATTATATAAAAAAACTTAACATGGAATGCTTTAACAATCCATTCACCCATGATCAGCGTAGTTAAAAACTAAACTACTATAGTAGTTTAGTTTTTCTAACCTAACCTAATCTCACAAGCAATAAATAAACTTTATGGATGAGTTTTGGTTGGTAAGGGGACGTCCATTAATCACGTGAGGTTTGAAAGGTGGGAAGGGTTTGACAAAATCACGAAGTCATAAACCTTCATAGTCTTAAACCTCACCATGTATCACCAAGGGGAGGGGGGTTAAAAAAATGCTAAAAAAAAGATCACCTGATTAATGGACGTCCCCTAAGCAACGAGCTAACTGTACCCCTGATATCGCAAATGTCTATGAGGGGCAGTATCATATACCACCAGAAGCAATTAAAAAAAAGTTCCATTTCCGTTTGATTGTTGATTATGAAATGAGAAGAAGTAGAAGATTATTATATACAAATAAATGTTATAATACTCAGACTTATTTCCGACTCCTTTATTATCCCCACAATAAATCGAGAAAATAAAATCTGTACAATAAATTGCCGACGATATTTTCAGCAACATCGTTTCACGTAAATATTGTTGAACTATAAGTGAACATCTAACATTCTAGGGTTGCCATGACAATTGTTTTAGCTTTGAAAAAATTGTTTCGGGACACAAATGTAAACTGGAGAACTCATGTTAATATGTACTTCGCATCATTGATTTTTTTCTTGTAGTTATTTAATTAATTTTAATTACTATTTTTTTTGTAGAAATCTTAACGTTTATTAGGATATACCAAGAGATGGCGGTACTTGTTTTCTCTGAATTGTATTTTTACTAGTTAATATATGCCGTTTATCACCAGATATCGTTCACCAGATATTGAAATATAAGTTTTAAACTGTATTTCGAGAATGAAAGTATTCATTTTGATATACTTACTCATACGTAATTAAAATAGCAAACTGTTCTTAAAATGATTATCAAATATTAATATTAATGCAGTATGAGAGAAATTTCATATACATAAAAAATACTTTTCAGATATAACCTACGTGGAATGTTCATGTTATAATCGCCACGCTAAATTAGCTGATGGCGATTGCAGTTGAGGTTAGAAGTTCTCCAGTAGAGGGGTTCCATCTACTCAAATGGTGATGCTTTGTAACATTTGTGATGATCGCCTGTAAATTCTGTATTATACTCTAACGAGCAAGGTAGTGCACAAGTGGGATTTTTAAATGTATTTTTAGCAATTGATATTCTCTAGTTACAGATCAATTCTAATCAAAACATATTGTATCTTACTGCGATTGCCAACCTGCTTGCCAAGCTCAACGATTATATCAATAATACAAACAATAACTGAGCTTAGATGTTTTATACTTTGGTGACAATTTCATTCATTCATTCATCTCAGCTCATATAAGTCCCACTACTGGGCACAAGCTATCTCTACGATAGGAAGGAAATTAACCTACTACACCACGCTGGTCAGACGTGTTGGTATAGGGTTTTATTTCGAGCTTTCATGCTCTTGCATAGATATTATATGCATATTTTACCTCTTAGTAATTTTGTACGATCACCCGTGGGTAATATGGGGGATGGTGAATTATATTCTTACTCTCTTATATACTTTATTTAAATTATATATTACTCAATTACCACACAGAAAAGCGGTGACAATTTACCTAATTATTTATAAAAACCCGATTAGAAAGCGAAAAATGATATCACAAGTGGGATTCGAACCCACACCTATTGGAAATCCGTCCCAATCATGCTGCCACTTACACCACCGTGAACTATTGTAGGACATTCAAATCTCGCTTCGTATTATATTGGAAATCCGTCTCAATCGTTGTGCTGCCACTTACACCACCGTGAACTATTGTAGGACATTCAAATCTCACTTCGTATTATATTGGAAATCCGTCTCAATCGTTGTGCTGCCACTTACACCACCGTGAACTATTGTAGGACATTCAAATCTCGCTTCGTATTATATTGGAAATCCGTCTCAATCGTCGTGCTGCCACTTACACCACCGTGAACTATTTGAATGTCTTATAATAGTTCACGGTGGTATAAGTGGCAGCATGATTGGGACGGATTTCCAATAGATGTGGGTTCGAATCCCACTTGTGATTTCATTTTTCGCTTCGTATTCGGGTTTTTATAAATTACGACACGACTAATGGATATAAAACGCATATAACATCTAAGCGAGAGAAGGAAAACTCGAAACAAAACCCTATACCAACACTTCTGACCAGCGCGTTATAGTAGGTTAATTTCCCTCTCATTACGGAGGAGGCCTGGGGCCAACAATGGGACATTTATGGGCTGTAATGAATCAATAGCCTAAAAATAAGATTCAATCTTCTGGCTTTAGAAATGACGATACTTCCTTACAACTTTTCATCCCCTTTACAACCCTTTTTTGCAATAAAAAGTAGCCTATGTCCTTTTTCAGGCTCTAGACTATCTGTGTACCAAACTTCATTTAGATCGGTTCAGTAGTTTTGGCGTAAAAGAGCGACAGACAGACAGAGTTACTTTCGCATTTATAATATTAGTAATGATTAAGCATATTAAATGCTAAAAAATTCAGTAATTTGATATAAAAATAAATCCATTGTCAGAATTAGTTTAAGAACAGCCCTAATCAAACATAAAGTCGTAAAAACGTATTTTATACGGAATGGTCAATGCTGTGGCTCCCTGGCGGCCAGTTATATGTCGTTTGGAATGTGCTACCCTTTGCGATCACTAGTTTTACGTGCTTCCAACTCTAGTCTTACTGACACGTGTACGATATATTCTGTCTGTATTTGAACTGTTGTTGATTTTGAAATTGACATTCGATCGTGATAGTTTTATTATCTGATACAATTATTACATTTTTTGTTGTTATTTTTTTTTTTTTCAAAAATTTAATTAGCAAAATTAACCATTATATAAATATAATAATGTTGGTGATGCATGAGTGTCAAAAATATCATGTGCTTTTTTTAAAATAAACGAGTTACACCCAGACTCAGAAAGTTTGTGGCTTGCACAAAGTATTGTCCTGCCTAGGAATCGAACCGTCGCACTGGAGGTCAAAATTTTAGCCACTACGCCATCTGTGCGATCAAACATATAACACCAAGCATATAATATCTATATAAGGAGTTTGAAGTAAAACTTTATACAAACACGTCTAACTAGCGTGGTATAGTAAGTCAATTTTCCTCCCATTGTGAAAGAGACCTGAGCCCAGCAGTGTAATATATATCAACTGAAATGATGATCATATGTTCAAGAATTAAGAATATAATGTATTATCATTCCCTATTATTTATGGGAGTTTTAAGCAAGCGACTGAGTCATCACCAGGTAATTAGCTAGTACTTTTCTTAAATCATCACCAGGTAAATGGCTAATACTATTCTACAAAATTTCTAACGCCAGTTCTAGTCGTCAAATCACTTAACCAGCGTGGCAATTGTGGCATTATAATCATTCCCAGGGTCATATAAACTAATATTCACAAATCTCTATGTATGGTGACAATGTAAAAATACAATTCACCACCTCTTTCTTGCCGGCTAGTGTCGTAAAAATTACTAAGATATATAAATACGCAGACTATATCCATACAAGTGCTGTGTGGTACTGGCTTCGAATACTAAGGCTTCGAACACTTATTTTGCTCGAGGATGTCGTAAAAAACGATAAAATTTTGGTCAACAATTACATTCCCATGGAGGGTTGATGTCTGGCAGGCGGCCGGTCATAAAACTATTGCCAATAACTTTTACAATATGTACCTACTATGAAAGATGAGTACATATTGTATCGACCCCAAGTAATTGGGATAAGAGTAGGAGACTGAAGATCATCCATACAAGTGAAGGTGAATTCAATATGCTATACCAACTCATTTCACCAGCGTGGTATACTAGGTCAATTTCTCTGTTATTGTAGAGGAGGCTCGAGCTCAGCCATGAAGTATATAAACTGAATGATTCATCAAATTATGAAGGTAGCTTCACTCCACTTAAGCTATAAATAATTATAATTTTATATGGTGGATTTAAAAGCCTAAAATTGAAGAATAAAGGTCACACTCAGATATCCTGCAAAGATTTTTTTTTTTACTTGGGAATCAAACTCAGGAAACTCAACACATGAGATCGATACTCCAATCATTACGCTATCTATGAAACGATTGGATTATTTCGTTAAAAATCGAATCATGAATGGTTCCAATACACTAGTGTGTAACTGGGCTTATATTGATAGCGTTCTTCAAGTTTATGATGTCCACACAATGTCTGTCTCCGTAAACTGCCTAAGTTTAATCGATTTTCAGTTTGTTCTTTTCAGTTCTGGACCCTCGGCCTTCATTTATTTGTTTTAAAACTTTCACTTTTTATCGTTTCAAATCAAAATGAAAATACGTATGTAGTACTTTTATGATTTTGTTCCAATATAAGTTTGATTTTATAACGGAAATACCTTTTGTCTTTGTTTTTGTAAAATGGTTTCATTTTGTTCTTGTTTTTTTTAAATTTCCTAGATATAAATAATAACTGGACTTGAATTGAATATTGACAAGTCTTAGAGTAAGAAGAAGGATTGGATACTTGACCACAAAAAATATTAAAAATTTACCAATATTTCTAAAATGCATGAAAATTTAATAAAAATTGTATATAATTAAAAATTAAATACATAATAATACACATATCTTTCTGTTTAGTAATTATTAATTGTAACTAAATATGAAACTAAATATTTTAAATACCTTAACACGTAAACCAAGCTGGGCCACCCACGGACGTCAAAGAATCAATACTAGTCGGCTTAGTGGCAACGGGGAGGGAATACGATAGAATATGGGGCCGCTCGTCGTTCTTCTGTCCTGCCAAAAAAAAAGGCAAACCATGCAAATCATACTGGAAGCGCAGTTAGTTTTGAAATAATGATAAAATGTCATCTTGGCATATCAAATAGACAATTTAACGCTAATATAACCGTCCACAGATAATTTATTTAAAAAAAAAAATATTTGTCAAAGAATCTAAAGCGAGCAAACAATTCATTTTTGCAACCACGTACTGCAAATTATTTTTTTAAACACTCAATTGAAATTCAACTCTGTAAATATGGAATAGAGTATAATATCAATGAGGAGCTTAATAATTTTGAAATTCTACCCAGTACTGGCGTGTTAAAACGTTGTACAAACAACACGTTTAGGCATGTTAATAAATTATCGGACAGCAACTTTATTTGCTCACGCATTTTAGTGTGGTCATGTTAATAAGGAGAAAAACTTGGCGTTAAGTTGTTGGTAAATAGTGTGAGTGTGTGTTTATTTGGGAATTATGTACGAAGAGATTACGTGTATTGATTGGCTTATTTATTGCTTGTGAGGTTACCGTTTTGTGAAAAAAGAAAACACTTTATTAGGTATACAATTCATCAAACTCTTTCTAGTCTATGGATGGCTTAAAAGACGAATAAAGTGTATAATATGCAGATAAAATCTAGAGAAGAAAAACTAAATATAAATCTATACGTCTATACTATACGATTTATCTGCTTAACTTATATGTTAATTTTCTTTTTGGAGTTTACTCCTTAAGAATCGATTTTTATATAAGGCGCCCGGTATGAGAAAAATTTGAGGAGTAAAATCTAGTGATCGAATGATCTCGTTAGATTTTTGGTGCGCAACCAATTCTGCGCATCTTTCACTTTCTGACGTGAGATAATACTTCACTGAACAGTTTTAATAAATGTAAATAAAAATATATATATTATTTTTAGTCAAATGAGTTTTTTTGCGCCTGTTTTGATAATCGTACTTAAGGAGTAAACTCCAGTCGTGCGTTGGAGCTGACACACACACTTTTTATTTTTTTTGTTATTGCTCTTTGTGGAAAACAAGAAAACAGCACACCTGACGGTAAGTGTTACTGCCGCCCATGGACCTTTACACAATCAAGGGTACAGATTACTTTCTTTTTAGATGGTGATAGATTATGATATAATTACATGCTATAATTACACCCCGCCCAAATTGTCTAAAGCGACTGAAGGAGCGGTGTGCGACCCCATAATCTGGCTGTACCTCCATGCGGGCGGGTCACTAGAACCCGGTGTTTAACATCGGTGGCCTGTCCAGAGTGTCCAGTGAGTTACTCTTTCAGGTGCTATCTTGAATCGTTTTCACTCTGAGAATCTCACAACGGGTAGTGGACTAAACCCCATTTTACAGGTCGTGAAGTTCTTTAATAATGTGAATGTAGGATTATATTGCATTGTCCATAGTATAACTTAGTATATGAATAAAATGGAATAAGGACTGGTGCTTTCGTTATTAAGAATGTATGGGGACGTCCATTAATCACGTGATCTTTTTTTAGCATTTTTTAACCCAGGGGGGGTTAAAAATGCTAAAAACAGACCCCCCTAGTGATACGTGGTGAGGTTTAAGACTATGACCCCTCTCCCATACCAACATCACGTGCATTTTTAGTACTTACAAAGAAGTAGCCCACAGCTCATTATATTTAAAAAGAATTTTTATATTTCGCAAAAAGGTCTTTATACAGATCACCTACTTTAAACCTCGTTCGTTGCCTGGTAACGGCAAGTCAAAGTCACACTACACGCCGCTTTTCAGTTTAGAAATCGCAGCACTTGACGAAAAATAAAAAGCCCAACTTCAATGGGGTTGCGTCGTTTAATTACGGAGTTCCTATGGCCAGCTTCCAGGTCCATCATCAGGTCAGCTCTATGTCACAATCATATTGCATTATCATCTAATTTATACATGCATGCAAAATTTCAGCTTAATCGCAAACCGGAAGGGGATCAAATTTAACTTGCAAGATTTGATTACAGACAACGGGACAGGTGAAACTAACTTTGATATTTCGTGCCATTCTCGACGGAGAGCTAAACATAGCTGTATAGGCTGAATGGGATTTATTTCCTTTGCCTGTCCGAATGGACGAACAAAAAATGTAAACGAACCCAATTTTCATAAAGTATACATACACTAATGTCTAAGCAGTTTAGTTTTTTATTAATTGCAATTAAACGGCAAAGAATTGCCAAGCCATTTTCGAAAGGAAACAGCGCGTTGCGATTATGAATCTTTTAATAAAAGAAAAACTTCGATACATTCATTTTTACGGTCGTGAGAATGCCAGATACTTTACGGTAACATCCGGACGTCGTTTTTTTAATCAACTTTTTTCTTACTTTAAACAAAATAATTGCTTTTTAAAAATATTAAATACGTTTAGATGAATGTTTTTTCTTGACATATGTACATATAATAATATTATCCTATAAGTGCAATGTGAGAAAAATACAATCATTTTTAGGTTTGAAAAGTGCTTGATTTTCATATGTCGAGAGTAGAGCAAGACCTCAACGCTTCGCTTATGAGGCGTGCAATACACGTGATATTTTAGTACATCCCTCCTCCCGCTTGTGATATTTAGTGATTTTTGTAAAACCCCTCCCCCCTTTCAAACCTCACCTGATTAATGGACGGCCCCTATGTTGGATTAATTATGAGTTTACTGACATATTAATAAATTAAATTAAGATCATACGGTTGATAATAAAATATTAGTAATTGCTTACAAAAACGTGTTATACATTAAAGTTATGATCAGAGTATTAAAATTTATTGAATAATTAATTTTAATTGCAAGTATAATAGCGTTAATAGCATAGCAATAGTTTTATTTTGATGTGTTTTTTTTAAATATACACGAGGTAAGCATCTGTAAAATATAGTAATTATTTTCTATAGAAAGTAATATGAAAATTAATTATTTGGCATAATGTAAATTTAACGTAAGAGTATTTTTTTGTTTGTATAAACTCCACGTATAACTTTAATATGTTATCTTCAATTTATTCAATAAAAAACACCGGCTTATGGTGAGTGGTAGCGGCTACGAATATTACCAACCCTTACTTTGCTCGTGGGTGTCGTAAAAGACGATTAAGGGCTTTATATCGATCTAGGTCAACTTCATTTGATGCTGTTTGATCAACAATTATATTTCTAAAGAGGGTTGACGTTGAGGGTTGAGGGCAGGCGATCGGTCACAAGATTATTGACAATATTTTTTTCAATATTATGATATAATTCTAAATTATAACTACTAGAGCAGCCATCATTCCCTTCAACCTCCTTGGAGGGAATGGAGAGATCCGCTCCACGTATTCCTTTTTAATAATAATAAAATATGAAAATGTAGAATTGTAGATGCAAATGTATATTTTAAAAAAGGAACGTCTTTAAATGTATTTTTTTTACTCTATGCATATGCAACTAGCGGTCGAGAGAAAATTGGCATATTAGACAGAATTTTTTTATACGAGATTTTATTGGAGTTTTCCGTATGGTGAGAATACAATTTATCACCCCCCTATCTTGTGCTTGGTTATCGTAAAGGACAACTAAATAATATGCTATGTGTATAACATCTCTGGAATAAAAGGCAAAATCAAAATAAAACCCTAACACCTCTGACCAGCGTGGTATAGTAGGTTAATTTCCCATGGTGGGGAGGTTAGTTAGGTACTCAACAGTGGGATGTATTTGAGCTAGGATGATTGATTTATTGTGGTTTTATTATTTGTATAAATAAATATAACATTTATAATAACTCTCTCGAAGAGAAATAAATAGATGTTGAATTCTCATATATCACCGCAGCGATAATTGCATTTAATAAAGAAAAATCATCATTATTATCATCAGTTCATATTCGTTCCACCTCTGTGCTGGAATCTTGATTTTATATGCATTTTATATTCCTTAATCGTCTTTTATGACACATATCACGGTTATGAAAGGGGGGTGGAGAACTGTATTTTTGCGCCAACACCACATCATCATCTTGCTCTTATACCAATTACTTGGGATCGACGCAATATGTCATCTTCTTCCATACGATCCTATCAGACGTCATCTCTGCAGTCACTCCTAGACTATCCATATAATGCTTCGCGCAGTCCATCCATCTTTTCTTCAGTCTTCCTTTACCCTTAAAGCCTCCAATATTCATACCTCAAACTTTTCTCATAACATTACTTTCATCCCGCCTCATCATCGTCATGTCAGGCGTGCCATCACCACATGTAATTGAAAAAAATATATATTATAAAATAATAATAATATTCTTAGAAGATTCCTGTTTCTGAGTTAAAAATACGGTAAGCCCTATGAAACTTCCAAAGAATTTCAATATTGACCGCCAAATCTTGAACAAAAGTAACAAAAATGGTAGCCGCAAACAAGACAAAATTTAACCCCTTCCATAGAATTACAAAAGTGATTAGAGAGCGGCAGCATAAATAAATATTTATTTTACTTTGGACGACAACCGACGGTAACGTTTCACGTGGACACGTTAAAATCGCGTTTACCCTCGCTTCACACGCATTCTAAGAAGGACTCACTGTCAATATGACGTTCTGAAAATCGAATATCAAAATTTGTTGAACAAACCGTAAATATTCAGTCGGCTCACATCGGGCCGTCACGAACCAAAAGGAACAATACAGTTGGTCAATTTAGTACCGCGTCGCTAATGTGTATAGTATAACAAAGTTACCGACAATATACAAACCGTCATATTTTCGTTGCGTGACATTTTTCATGGTTAATATTTTTTTATTATTTGTACATATTGATATATCCTCTTCTATACCGGTGAAAATATGACGTGTAAATAGCGGTGTTCTATTAACTGACACATTTGAAAAAAACGATATATATATATATATATATATTGTAATCTTTTAGATTTTTTTGAACTTATACTTCTTTTGGCGCGTTAGGATAAATTATGAGAATATTTTTTTACAATGCGCGCGTACACCGTCACGAAAAACCGACACCCTGAAGTTAGCTATAGTCAATATTTTAGTTTTTTAACTAGATAGTGCGTTATAATAATGAATTAAATACCTTTTTTCTATTGTTAGTGTCGTTTTTTCTACAAACTTGGATAAACGCGAAGAATAAAATTTTTGAAAACATTTTTATCTTGTTACGGCAAAGAAGTATAACTTCTAACGCGTGTATGTGCGTGTGTATGTGTGTGTAAGTACACACACACACTTTTTATAAAATTATTTAACATCGATTTTATTCTAAGGTTTTGCTGAGATGAATAGCAAAAGGAAGTTGATTTGATAATAGTGAAGGGGAAAAAAATGAAAACTTGAATCGATTGCAAAGATGACTGGTTGAGATACTGATCTTCTGTGTCAGTGCCGTGGGCTCGATTCCTACGCAGGACAATACTTTGTGCGATCCACAAACTGTTATTCTTAGTCTGGGTGTAATTTTCCTGCATTCATTATATGTTTGTAAAGTCCCCCGCAATACAAGGATTATTTTCTTAGTGCAATGTGTTAAGAAAATGAAATAAAACAACAGTAAGAATACAATTCATTCCCTGTCTAAGCCGTGGGTGTTCTAATAGACGGCTGAGGGATAGGATACACTATAACATCTATGCATCAGACGGAAAAGTCGAAATTAAACCCCGTACCAACCCGTCTAACCAACATCGTACGTTAATTTCTCTCCTATTGAGAAAGAGGCTCAAGCCGAATAATAAATACTTATATGAGCTGAGATGATGATGATCACCACCTGACAAGCGTAGACTGTAGACTGGACGACTTTTGCCTAATAGACATACATATTCATATAAGTACAACTGTAACAGCAGAAAAAGAAGATGTGTTTACTTACGATCGATACAACAATACTTATGAACCAGTCAAAATGTGGAGAGCAGTCGCAGAGCAAGTTATGCTGACCTAGGTTAAGTTAACCTTAATACGAAGGGCAGTTTGAGTTCAAATCATAGCTATATAAATCGAAATGGATTTTCTTTATCGACAAGAGCCTATAAAAAAAGACCTATTCCTTATATTATGCGAGAGACTTCACAAACATACTGTTAATGGATTTATATTTCACCAAAAAATTTGTGAATCGCCCAAACTATTGTTCTGTGTAGGTATCGAAGCTACGACACAGGTACGGTCAGTCGGTATTTTAATCACTACCCTACCTGTGTAAATAACCCATAATTCTATATTCAAGGATATCTTTATTTAAAGTTAATATAATAAAAGTTTTATATAAATACTTCTATTTCGAACGAAAAGAGGTAGCCACGATCTTATGATACTTGTCTCAAATAACACGATGTGAACTCGGCCCGATGTCGATCCGGGGCCGGGCGCCCGGTAAATTGGATCGGCGTTCGTCGAGTCGATCGTAGGGATTATCCGGGGATCGTTACGAACATTGTACTAACGCTTGGCACCTCTGATTGTCTCATAGTCTATGTGCATAGTGAATGAAACTATATTTTTGGGGGAACAAATTTTTCGTTTTTAATTACTTTAAGATATTAATGATATGTGGGGAAAATCGATGTAAAAGGAGGAAAACTTGACATAAAGTATTAGGTCAACAGGTTTGAATATCAGAGTAAAGTAGTTTTGTTTCCCTGTCATAGTGGAGAAAGCAGAAGCAGAAAGCAGAAGTGGGACGAATATGGGCTGAGATGGTGAACATATTAACTAAATTCATCGATCTATCCGTCTATTCACGTCTACAACTGGATATTGATCTCCTCTGAGAAGGGGATTAGAAGATAGAAGATTGCTTGACAGATGGTATTTTCGTGTAATGACGGAGTAAGAATATAATTCACCACCCCTATCTTGCCTATGGATACCGTAAAAATTGATGGGAGGTATATGAGCCGTCATAGAGATAAATGACAGATGGATGGAAGATCGCAATGGTATTCTGCATATCACCGGAGAGCGTTGTTCCCCATTCTCTGTCTCTTAAAACTCTCATGGCTTTTATGCGAATAATGACTTATTTAAATAATTAATGACGATATATTATATTGTTTATACGTCAACAAAAGGGTAATTTTTGGTAGTACACCTTTTACTTTTTTTTATTAGCAGTTTATAGTTTAGATACAATGCACACACTCTGTTCGGGGGATGAAAAAAAAGGACGAGGATCCTCTCGTAATCATGAACGCTGTAAAATGTTCGAAATGTCAAAAATTGAACACAATCGCGATGGGATCCATAAAAATAGTTTTATTTCTAATATCATAATTGTTATGATTTTTTTTTTCTCGGATTGCATTGATACAGCCCCCAAGGTAATTTCCACAACGTGATCAGATAACTTATATACCTACTTAAATAAAATTATTGGGTTTTATTCATCGCCCTTATATAATCCCCACGTTCGGCAGTTGTTAATCAAAGTTGGTAATTTAAATTTTCCACGAAAATTTTACAGCCCTATTCTCTTAGTACTTCTTCAGTCGGTTCTTATTTTTTATGATATTGTATACAATATATTCATGTTATAATTTTTTTTTCCAATTTGAGTTTGTATGCACACTGTGCAGTCCCGCCCACAAGCTCAGGAGGCTATCGCAGATCTCCCCTTGTTTGTAACGACGTCTCATGTCCGAAGTAACGACTCGATCCACCTTTTTATTCCTTTACCCACCTGGTTTTGCTGAGTGCCCACATTGTACTAGGGTTATTTAATTCTAAGAGGTTTTTACGTGAATTTATTTTTGTTAAAGCTTTTGTAAATGGTTAACGTAAAGCTTTTCATTTGTTATTTAGAAGTTACATTGCTTTATTTATTTGTTACTTTTATATTAATGTAAAGTAATGAATATTATTTGTATGCAAACGGCACAGGTGCGCACTCTGTGGTGTAACATGAGTGAGGCATACGTCCAGCAGTGGACGGCGATAGGTTGATATGATGATGATGTATTAAAATGCTGCATCTACTAAAAGAATGATTGTATACTAGAATTCGCCGTACGTATTTAGTGACTTTCAGAATATAAAATTTTATTATTTAATTATCGCAATGGTTCCGTTGGAATTGCATATTAAAACCCTATCTGTTACTCCAGGTCGTATTCTATTTGTGTGCCAATTTTTACCCAAATCTGTTCACCAGTTTACGCATGATTGAGTAATAGCTATTTAAACATCCAAAAATATTGACAATCTTCATACATACATATCATCACGCCATATCCCTTGCAGGGTAGGCAGAGAGAACAGAGTGCCAGAGAACTTTATCCTTGAATACTTCACTCGCTTCCTCAACATTCATAATTCTCTTCATATACGCTCGCCGGTTTTGGAGACTCTTGGCTCCACCTTCCTTCAGTACATGACCGATCTGGTCTAGGTAGGTGAGTCTCGGTCTCCCCCGGTACCTACATCCTTCCACTTTCGCTTTGTATATCTTCTTAACCAGACGTTCGTTCGGCAATCTTTCCACATATCCAAACCATCGGAGCATTCCCTTTAGCATCTTTACACCAATACCTACTCGCTCTCTTACGTCGTCGTTACGAATGCGGTCGGTCAGCCTTACTCCACAGATTTTCCGCAGAGATCGCATTTCGACCGCATTAATTTTACTTTCATACTCTTTTTTGCATACCCAACTCTCGCTTCCATACAGTAATGTTGGGACAAGCACTGCGTTATGTACTGCTACACGTGCCTTCTGGCTGAGGTGGTGTCTATCGAGAAGTTGCCCCAATGCTCCGTTCACTCTTTTTCCCGCATTCACTCTTCGCTCTATATCAGTGGTGTACCTTCCATCTCGGCTAAATCCACATCCAAGATATACAAATTCATCCACTTGCTCTAGTACATCATTACCTATTGTTACTCTTACATCTGTTCGGGCTTCATCTCTTTCAAAGACCATTATTTTAGTTTTGCTCACATTCACGCGTAGACCCCTTTTCTTACAATCTTCTGTCATTGTGTCGACTAGAGTCTGCAGGTCAGTCGCTGACTGTGCCAGCAGGACTGCATCAACATCTTCATCGTTTATAATATAATGGGGGTAGTAGGATATCATCATTATCATTTCAGCTCACATATGTTCCACCACTGGGCTCGAGCATCCCACCACAATAAGAGGGAAATTGACCCACTATAACACGCTGGTCAGACCGGTTAGTATAGGTTTTTATTTAAGGTTTCTAAACACGCAACAAATGGCACTACAGGTTTCATTCATATTGATTATTTAATAGTTATATTTACATTCATATCCATAATCACATAGCTGTGTGGTAGCGGCTACAAATACTACCAACCCTTACTTTGCTCGTGTATGTCATAAAAGACGAGCCTTACAATGACCTGGGCCAACTCCATCTGATGCCGTTTGGTCAATAATTACATTCCCAAGGTAGGTTGACGTCTGGCAGACGGCCGGTCATAAAACTATTGCCAATAACTTATACAATATCTACTATGAAAGAAGAGTACATATTGTATCGACCCCAAGTAATTGGGATAAGAGTAGGAGAATGATGATAATGATCCATATTCACATAATCCATTCACCTATTGTCGGATCTACCACGATTTTTTTCTCTGGCATTCATGCTGATAACCTACTTTTTACATTCCTTCCTTCCCTCTTCATAACGTAGTAAGCATACGTAGTCTACAAATGATAGAATCCAACAATATTATTACACCAATTATTATTATTAGCACAATTTGTAAGCATATATTCGGTTACAACAGTCACCTAGAGATATGCTAACAACCAAATAAACCGACCATCAAACTTACTAAATGACCACCGACCGACTTGCGGTGTTAATTATGTGTATAACTGGGACTTTAGCGTGTTCTTTAAACAGAACCGAAGGCTCATGTTACTAAAGTATGTTTAGTAATATTTTTAAATTTGTTTTAAAATACTTATACAAGTGCATAGGTTCAAAAGCTTGTAACTATATTAAGTAATTAACGGACAGATTAAAAATTATCATCTCAGCTCATATATGTCCCACTGTTAGGCCCGAGCCTCCTCAATAATGGGAGGGAAAATTACCTACTATACCATGCTGGTCTGACATGTTGATATAAGCTTCGAGTTTTCCTTCTCTTACATAGATGATATACGTTTTATATCCCTTAGTCGTCTTTTACGATCACCTACGGGTAAGAAAGGGGGTGATGAATTTTATTCTTACTTCATCACCACACGAATAAAAAAAAAGATAAAGATAAAAATAAAATGTTTAAACTGATCTTTTGTACCGAGAGTAATTTAAAAGAATACTTTGTTTCGCCACAGACGTAAAGGATTCAGTACCAGTGGCGGGTTCGATGTGGAGGGAATACGGTGGGTTATGGGGCCACAAGCTGCCCCTCCTTCACCTCGGACGGAACGGACGGCGTGTGTCCAGACCATTACTTGCCATAAAAAAAAATAAGGAAAAAAAAAAAGGATGTAGGTATCGGGGACCGAGACTCACCTACCTAGAACAGATTGGTCACGTGCTGAAGGAAGGTGGAGTCAAGAGTCTCCGAAACCGGCGAGCGTGTATGAAGAGAATTATGAATGTTGAGGGAGGGAGTGAAATATGCAAGGATAGAGTTCTCTGGCAGTCTGTTCTCTCTGCCTAACCTGCAAGGGATATGGCGTGATGATATGTATGTATGTATGTATCTGAAAAGAACTATCTGCTGCTGTATTCTCCGAGCTCTATGACATATCCTTCTTTAAACGAATTTTAATAAGAGCACTTTCTTTACAGTGGTCTAACTATACCCCTAGTATGAAGGTTCTTGAGCGGTCCATCAGCAATAGAAACAAAAAAAGATCCTTAAAAAATAATTTTGTTATCAGCAATAGAAGGAATGTATGATATCTATAAACATTCATAAATAAGGAAACGACACCGTCACCTTTCAATTATGACAATTCGCATACATTACTTTGTCACAGTTATAACGTTTAACGTTTGACCACACATGTATAATTTAAATTTCAAAAGCTTAGCAAAGAGAAACATAACAACACGTGTATGCTAATGCAACTAAATTGATATAACTATAGTTGGTATGTTAACTCAAATAGAATAAGCACGAGCGCAACTAGACGGTTAATAGCGATAATTGATATGGCCAATTTTTGTAACTGTATTTGTTGAAGAAAGAATTTATTATTGACATACTTGTTGGTATGAAATAAAAAATGTTTTAAGGTCGATCGCAGCACCACTTACGGCACTTACAGCATCCATTTGTTAATCTAAACTATTCTTAAATCTGACGAAGCACACGAAAAATCTGGTCTAGGAGTTCAGACACGTACACACATACAAAAGTACTATATACATAATTATATAAATGCATATAATTTAATGAAACAAACTTGTAATATCATTCTTCGTAACAGACTATAATCAATTAGGTGAGCAAATTATAAAGGGGCATCAATATAAATATAATTAACATTAGCGTCGGTAATATGAACAGCAATCATGATAGCACTCAAGTTACAGATAGTGATATGCTACCTAAATACGTAACTAAAGAACCATTTACACTTGTTGATATTAGTTAGATATCCGTGAAGCATAACATGAACAGAAAAGTAGCATACACAGAGAAGACATCTAATACAGCTATGTATATAGAAATATAAGCCGAAATATCGACGATCGAAGAGTAAATATCGACTTTAACTAATTGCTATAAGATCAGGATGATGACGAGTATATTTTAAACTCTCATTGCGTTTATAAAAATCTTATAAAATATTATCATCGAGTCTACGATTTCGCAAGAAAAATCATTTCTATTTGCTTTCTTACTTGCTGCAGTGCATACTATTTTTCTTTTCAAATATATGGAGGTGTATGATTATTCTTTCATGTTTTGTAGACTTTGACATTGCTATCTGCACTTTTTCAGTCCATATACCTAAGATTTCCCCATAATGGAAAAAATTATCTATTATCCTGACCAAAAATATTGGCATTGAGGCTTGTAGGAGCTTCAAGCTTCTTTCTTCTTTCACTCTCTTGTAGTGATGCTATCGACTTCCAATCTCTAGTCATCTTTTACGACATCCACAGTAAAGACGGATTTGGTAAATTGCGTTTTCACTGCGTCAGTACGCGAAGATTAGAGTAACATTAGTGTATTCTCTTCTTCTTGTTGCCTCATCAATAGCTGAAACAGATCATATTTTGGTCCCACGAATATTTTTCAATTTTTTTCCGTGAAATGTGAGGTTCAAAATTGCTTCAGCAAAATGTGAGGCTGTAAGTAAAACAGTTTTCTTTCTTTATTTACTCTAGTAAAGGAAGACACGAGAATGCTTAAAGGTATAACAACTAACCGTAAAAGTGATGGTACTCCATCGAAATATGAAGATATTATGAACGATGACGAAAACAGTGGCAAAGAGGATGATTGATAATGACTTAAAGACATGAACCAACTGTTTTAAATGTCAATTGTCTGTTTTGTTATAGTTGATATGGAACTAAGTAATAAGGTGTAAAGATTGGTTAGTAAAGACTAAAAGTCATCATTCTCCTACTCTTATCCCAATTACTTGGGGTCGATACAATATGTGCTCTTCTTTCATAGTGCATATTGTAAAAGTTATTGGCAATACCGGCCAAATGACCGGCCGCCTGCCAGACGTCAACCTTCCTTAGGAATGTAATTGTTGACCAAACAGCATCAGATAGAGTTGGCCCAGGTCGTTATATAGCTCTTAGTCGTCTTTTACGACATCCACGAGCAAAGTAAGGGTTGGTAGTATTTGTAGCCGCTACCACATAGCTAAGCTAGTAAAGACTAAAAGTATACAACTTATATTTTGCAAAGATTATTTAATTCAAAATAAAATAAGTATATAACATTAATATTATCATCAATCACTTTGTACGTCTAACCTATCCAATCTGTCTACAACTAAAATAAATTCGTTCACCATTTACAAAATCTAAAAGAAATCAAGCTATCGATCAATTAAAGTAAAACAACTTATCATTCCAACCAAAAAAGAACCATGAATCCATTATACAAGGGCATTAACAAACAAATGTTCACACTTAACCTTTCTTTCTGACTTGCGATATACATCTCTCGGCGAAGCCTCATTATTACTGACCAACAAACTTCCTATTACAACTACAAACACTCTTATTTCTATTGTATAAGGATTGAATTCTGTTAAATTATTTGTATCTGGCATTTAGTTGAAGCTCTTAGCACAAGGGGGGTATCTCAGGTGTCGTAGAAAACTTAATTTATGTTAAACTCGTCCGCGCTGCGATTATTTAACTGGCGGCGATGGAGCGATAAGGAAGATTAATTGGACTGGGCGTTGGATAAAAAATGCTAAAACAAGCAACCCGTGTGGTTTCATCCGCCGAAACGATACGAACAAAGACGATTTCGGCAGTTTTATTTATATCAGTTTGTTGAACACGATAAAGATTCTAATTTTATACAATTTATATTGCTAATGTTAATTACTTTAGAGGTCTTTCAAAGTTACTAAATATTTATTAATTAATAATATAGAAACTTATATTAATTAATATCTTGCGTTGGTGTCGTCGATTGCAATTCAAATACTGTATAAAATTTTACATACATACATACCATCACGCCATGTCCTTTGCAGGGTAGGCAGAGAGAACAGAGTGCCAGAGAACTCTATCCTTGCATACTTGACTCGCTTCCTCAACATTCATAATTCTCTTCATACACGCTCGCCGGTTTCGGAGACTCTTGACTCCACCTTCCATCAGTAGATAACCGATCTGGTCTAGGTAGGTTAGTCTCGGTCTCCCCCGGTACCTACATCCAATTTTGGTGTAATTTGTATTCATTAATTACATATTTGTAATTGGGAGTTATAGGTATAAGAGCAAGAGAATTACATACTTGTACAGTCCCCTGCTATACAAGCATTATTTCCTTAGTGTAAGGTTTTGTATATTATATAATAATTTGTATATTGTATGAAAGAGAGTATTGGTGTAAAGATGCGAAAGGGAATGCTCCGATGGTTCGGAGATGTGGAAATAATGCCGAAAGAACGTCTGGTTAAGAAGATATACTTTGCGAAAGTGGAAAGATGTAGGTGCCGGGGGAGACCGACACTCACCTACCTAGACCAGATTGGTCACATACTGAAAGAAGGTGGAGTCAAGAGTCTCCAAAACCGGCGAGCGTGTATGAACAGAATTATGAATGTTGAGGAAGCGAGTGAAGTATTATAGAGTTCTCTGGCACTTTGTTCTCTCTGCCTACCCAGCATATGGCGTGATGATATGTATTTATGTATATATATAAAAAAAATTAAAGCTTTCGCTTTATATATATTTTAGTTATATTACCTCATTTGAGTTGCAAATTATATATAAACATTTTCAATTCGTCATCAAACGAAATACCTTATTATAATCATCCTGAATTAATTACAATCTATAATTCCCCCAAAAACAAGAATCATTAAGATTCTTTTAAAATTAAAATATCACAAAAACAAGCATTTATCATGTGTCAGAGTTGCTGTCAATAAATTACATTAACATTAATATTCAAAAGGCGACATAAAAAAAAAGTTGACTGGCAATAAATTAATATTGTTATAAAATTGACGGCGTCGTAAAAATATGTTTGGTTTTAATTAGCAATCGATTTCGCGAATATAATTTATGTTAATATTATACGATACGAAATGGGACGACGGACGGTGAATGTGAAAAAAGTATATAAATGTTGATTGCAAATCTGTATTATTTATTTGGTATTTCGCTTTCGATTCCATAGCAGATTATATCGCATCATTGTTTATAAGACGTATGCTATTGATATGGTCGCTGTGAATATGTATTTTATCATGAGCTTTCACCGCAATAGGAGGACTTATTAGACTAGTTAGGAAGGAGTAACTTTTTTTCTCTTTATATTATGAGTAACTTTTTTTCTCTTTATATTATGAGTAACTTTTTTTCTCTTTATATTATGAGTAACTTTTTTTCTCTTTATATTATGAGTAACTTTTTTTCTCTTACATCGATATTATTTGCTGCGAACGAGTAAGAGACTCGTTTAATTTTTGAGTTTATAGCTTGGTTACTAAGATATTTCAGCCAAATCTTTGTTAATAAATAAATTTCATTTAAGTTCCTTGTTCATCAGTAAATTAAATCGTCGCCTACAACAGTGCTATGGCCACATTGTTATAGGTATCATTTAGGAATTTAGGTGAAAAAAAAAGTATTTATGGCACTGTTACATCATATTCACTACATCTCAGTACTTCCTCCGCATTACATAAAATGTCATCAAAATTACTTAATTTAAAACGTTAAAATACTAAGATATTGAATATAATACAAGACCACCACATAAAACTTTTTCTTGCCCGCCAAAACTCTCACTTAGTCGTCTTGTAAGACAGCCACAGGTAAAAAATGGGATGGTGAATTATATTCTTATTCCATTTACACCCGGCAATTAAAATTTGGAATACATATTTACACAAGCTATATTCCTTACTAGATTACGTTTTTTAATAATATCACTTAATTACTTCTAATGTTTACGCGAATATTACACATTTGAAAATAAAACTACAAAAATTTTATATATAGAATCATTCTCTTTTTGTACTGGCAATGAATTTCTATTAATTTTGCATTAAAAATGTGGGTCAAAATTTAATATCTTATAGGGTAGATATAAATTTCTGTGATAACAATGACATATTGGACGTAAGACACCTTAGTCCTCCCGTGACCATGACAACTGTAAAAAGTTCGAAACGTCGGGAAATAAAAAATCAAACGCGATAGAATCCGTAAAAGTAGTTTTATTTCAAATATGTAATACAAATTATTATAATTAAAACATATTGCTGTGTGGTAGCGGCTACGAATACTACCTTACTTTGTAACCTTTACTTTGTTCGTGGATATCGTAAAGGACGACTAAGAGCTTTAAATCGACCTGGGCCAACTCCACTTGATGCTGTTTGGTCAACAATTACATTACCACGGAGGATTGACATCAAGCAGGCGGCCTGTCTAAACTATTGAGAATAACTTTTTCAATATGTACGATGGAAGAGGAGTAAGTTAAAAAATGTTCAAAAGTAACAATAAAAATTTTTCAATATAGTAGTTCAAATATTTGATCTCTGTATTTGCTTAAAAATCTAATTTATTAAATTGGTATTATATCTTTTATCTGGATCTAATCTAATGTATGTATTCTGTGATGTTGGTCAGATTATCTTGATTTATTTTTATTATTGCTTTTAATATATGTTCTATTTTAATAGTATTGTTTGTTTTGTTTACCCTAGTTTTATTGTTTTCTACAATACATATGGCTATAGTAACTTTTACTCCTTCTTTCACTGATTTTTACTTTCTAATATGGCTGAAGTTTTTATTTCATAATTGAATACGTTTTGTTTGTGATTTTTCAGGATTCTGTACCCAAAGGGTAAAACAGGACCAGGGACTATTAATAATTCCTCCGCTAGTATCTTCTGTTTTGGAGATTTTTCAAGTAAAAAAGGAAATAAAGTAAACTGAACTGCTTAATAGTATTAAGCAAATTAGATTACTTTACTTTCTTTTTTATGGCCTTGGTGGCAAACAGGCAGCTTGCCTGTTGTTAGTGGTAATTGCCACTTATGGAGCACTGCAATACCAGGGACATAGCCAGGTCACGTGCCTACCGTAAAGATTTAGGTCTTCGGCTCTCTAACTCAACAAACAAAGCGCAGTGCCAAATTGCTATTACTCAAACGTTGATTTTCTACGAGGATGTGGTACTACTTATCTCGGATAAGCGTGCCATTTATGGTTGCACACACAAAACTATTTACTACTTAAAGCAATGCATGCAAGTATTCATATATAAGAACTTAACACATAGTTTCTTTCTCCATATATTATTGAAATAAACCCATGGTATTTAATTACAAACTATTTAATTTTACAAATGAATCCACTTAAAAATGACGTCACATTTTACTTCAGTAATTTAATTAGAAGGAATTTCTCCCGTAATCATGAACGCTGTAAAGTTTTCGAAACGTTGGGCAAAAATAAAAAACGTGATAGAATCCGTAAATATAGTTTCATTTCAAACTGAAAGAAATTTAGTCAGATTTGAAATAATATTTTTTTTTTATTTATTTTATTTGGAAGATCAACAGCTAATAATAACAATGTAAGTGTAACATTTAGATATTTAAAGCCAATCATCATCATTATCCTCACAGCTCTTATATGTCCCACTGTTGGGCTCGGGCCTCCTCCGTAATTGGAGGGAAATTAACCTACTATACTGCGCTGGTCAGACGTGTTGGTATAGGGTTTTGTTTCGAGTTTTCCTTCTCTTGCATAGATATTATATGCGTTTTATATCCCTTAGTGGTATCTTACGATCACCCACGAATAGTATAGGGGGTCGTGAATTGTATTCTTACTCCTTCACCACACGGATAAAGCTATTAATAGGTCTTAATGCCAAAAAGAGACTAGATAAAACCTTAAAATATAAATAAATAGAATGTATTAAACATTTATTAAATAATAATAATTAAGTAACATACATATTTCTCAAAAATGTTCATACTAAGCATCCGTCTCAATTAATATTTACCTAATAAAGACGTTTAAAATAGAAACACAGAATTGAAATGCGAATTCAATAGAATATCAATGTAATTGACGTTAGCTAAAACTATCATGAAATTTAAAAATATTTTAGTATATTATAATCTTAAATAAGTTTAAAGTAAAAATAAATTATAAAATGTAAAAAGTCTTTTCATAATCTATACTAATAAATAGAGAGTTGCTTTTTTTGTTCAGTTATACCTACTGCGAAAATTACTGAACCGATCGTAATAATACTTATACTATAAGATGTAGCGTGTTTCGGAGAATGTTTCAGTTTGTGATATGTTAGTGATTACTTATGCAGAAAATAGGGAAGCGGGCGTGGACAGCTATTATTCAATAAAATCGACGTAGGAACAGCATAACGATTCTGATGTTTACGCGGGTATTAAAAATCGAATTAAAACGATTTTAACGTTTGTATTTAATTTTTACTTGTCAAACTTTTCCATAATTATCAAAATTATGATCACGGATGACTTACCGAAACATTGGCAAAGAAAATTTAATACAAAAGCGATAATCTATAAAAATAATAAAGCATATGATAATGTGTATAAAATATTAGTTAATTAAATCATAATATTAAAATATCATATAAATACTTATATTTTAATATAAGCAATTTAAACAGTAGGTGGCAACGCGAATTCTTATTATTTATGAATATATGTTGAATGCTAATAATGTCATTGAAACATTGTATCAAATATTATGTTATTATTAATGATCTTGTCATTATATCGATTGTATTTAATCAACGAATAATTAATAGGCGTATAATATGTTTTGAGAATTGAAGCTATAATTTATTAATTTATCATTTTAGGAAATCATTTTTTTTTAATATTAAATATGTATTTATTAATTTTTATACAGTACATTGAACAGCATGTGATCTGAGTACAGAGGTTTTTTCGTTTCTCACGGTAATACAAGTTTATAGAATATATTATGCCATGTTTAATGACTAAAGTTGCGATAAATGTATTTTTTATGTACTAACAAGATAATTCCTAAAATAAAAATAAAAAATCAACTTCTAAAGTTAAAAGAAATTATCCGCTCTGAAATATAAATCCAGAATTACCTAGATTAATTTCAACATACTTATAGAATAGGTTGATGTTGTTAAGGTGGAGTCAAGAGTCTCCGAAACCGGAGAGCGTGTATGAAGAAAATTATGAATGTTGAGGAAGCGAGTGAAGTATGCAAGGATAGAGTTCTCTGGCACTCTGTTCTCTCTGCGTACCCTGCAAGGGATATGGCGTGATGATATGTATGTATGTAGGTATATGTACCTATGTACTTAAAAGAAATATCTATTATTTCTATCGAAATTAAAGTTAGGAATAACATCATTAGTGATACCGTACTGTTATAGATAGATAACTTTCTAAGCCGAGTTTCATATTCCATAAGTAGGTATTGTGCCCGGTTGTCTATTGGATTAAAAGGTCTTTGTACTTATATTGTTACACATAATCTGTTAGGGATAATACTAAAATCAAACAAGTTCAATTCATAATTTATTCCAAAAGAAAATCATCTTTGTATTATTTTTAAGATAATTTATTAGCTTTAGATAATTTATAAGTGGTAGGACCACGCTGTTGACAGTTCTCTGTCTACAGCCGTGGGCCGGTCCATCCGGGTTAGTACCACACTGAGCAGTAGATCGTCTTCTGAGTAATGGCAATGCACTATTGCGTTTCATTCGGTGAGCGAGAAAGCCGGCCCTTGCTATTGTGAAGGTACATGGGTGGCAGTGACACTTACCATCAAGTATGCTATTTGCTCGTTTGCCACCATAAGCAATAACAAAAAAAAACAGATAAAAAATGCGTCCCATATTATTAAATATTCAAAATCTTAATATTTAAATTATAAAGAAAATACCTCTTATATTTGATGTTATGTATCATAATACAGTAATTAATATTGATATATTAAAAGTTATGTTTTCATTTTTAACTGTCTTCTATAATAAAGCTAATATTAGTACGACAATATAAAATACGCATTCGTTCAGTAATTCATATATCTATTATCATTAGTAGCGGCTATAATCTCTTCTGTTACATTGTCCCTGTCCCATCATGATAATATATCTACATTGCCTTTAATTACACAATTTTATTTCGAGCTTGAACTATTTGTATCGTAATTTTCTATATATCATCATTGTAATTAAAACTCTCTATCTAATTTTATAAGGTATAATTTTGTTTAGGAATATATTTGTGTTATGACTTGTTGACAAGACAGTTTGATTTATATTACTCTGTGACATGCGATGTGTTGTCAGCAATGACACTCATTAGCTCAAATTTGACTTGTCGCATGCAACGATGTAGATAGTTTATTTCTTTATTTGTGACGGGCTTCGTGTCGTTGATTTATGTGAGCTGAAGTTTATAGAAGACAATGATTAAACGATTTTTAAATTAAAAAAAAAAAACTTTTATTCAAGGCAGAGTCCCTGGTTTAATGGTATAACTATACAATTTCTTATTTTTAAAAAAATCTTATTTTATAGATTCTGTCACGTTTGTATTTGATTTTTAATTTCCCGACGTTTCATACTCTTTACAGTGTTCATAGTAATGTGAAAACTAAGGTGCCTAACGTCCAACAACTCGTATAATTTGAAATTTTTAATACTTGCATAAACACCAGAAATCATTACACAATTTCTCACAGGGTACTCAAAGTACCCTAAAGTTTAGGATAATTATTATTGAAGTATCCTGAAGTCAAGGTATCATAACTAGTCAAAAAAGGTAAATAGAGCTTTCTGCCAAGAGAGGTTAAAAAATAGTATTATATTGGAAATTACAACAATATGCTCATTTTTTAAACTTGGAGTTAAAGAATTAGAAGCAGTGAACCAGTAATAAGAAATAAAGCTAATTCATATAGGAGTTCTTTTTCTTCAAACTAATTCATATAGGATGTGGGCATACTGCGACCCACAACACTTGATATAGGAGGAGGCCGTTAAATATACTAAAACTTCATTAATAATTATACGAAATTTTCTATCGTGATTACCGATCCAACAAAACTCAGGTCTTTTTAAGAGGCTAAGCTATTATTATTTAGGCTAATATTATCCCTACCACTAATGAGTAATTACGAGTATTATACCTTGTCATCCCTTAATCATAAGTGCTATAAAGTCTTCGAAACGCGAGAAAATTAAAACTGAAATACAAATGCGATTAAAATCCGTAAAAATAGTTTTGTTTCAGATATAAGTGAATAGATTAAAGCTATAAAATAGAATCAATTGATTCATTGGTTTTAAAACCTAAAATACGTTTGAAACCGTTCCTATTGTATTAGATAATGAATTGTCCTTTATAAAAAAGCGAATGGAAGTATTTATGGCGAAATTCCCAATGTAAAAAGAATAAAGGCAATAAGTTATACCTCGACCCAATGTGCAACGCGATACCATAAAAAAATGGCTACCGCTCGCGTAGTTATGCGATTTATTGATATGTAAATCATTTTAATTGGTGCCTATGGACATTTTTAGGTGTAATTGGCAGTTCGCTCGTTATTCATATGCGCTATGAGATATGTTTCAATATTTTAGAGACGGGCGACTATTTTGTCGTCTTGAATTCTTTTGTTGAAATTATTGTATTCTGCATCTTTTTCTTGATTCATTTACGTACTTTTATTCTTTTCTTAATTGAAGACGACACCCAGCTCTTAGAAAATAAATCCTTGTTTTATTGTAAAGTATTGCAAGATTACAATTTACGGGTACATACACCTAATCTCACGACAATAATGTATGGATCACACAAAGTATGGTATTTTCTTGGGAATTGAACCTGTGACAGTTGTCACTGTAGATTCATATCTTGTTATTGTCCATTGCGTCATTTATGAAGCCTGATTAAATTTAATAAAATATGTCGAAATATACCGTGTAAGTCGTAAAAACTAATTGATGACCAAAATAATGGGCAGAAGAAATCTCCTGTGAAGCTTCATGAACTGCAGTCGCTAATTCATTTTATTTTCACTTGAAAGTTGTAAAAAGCGGCTGAGAGTCACCAGGAGTATGATTAGCAGCAGTGTTTTGAAAAAAATGTATCATTAATTGCAATCGACAAACTAGGCTTCTCCCTCCTTCTCTACCGGATTACATTTGGCAACCAGTGGTGTCTGGATATTTAATATAATCTTTAAATGTGGGTAGATCGAGTAATATGTAGATATAAGAGCTCGGTAGAAACTTGTTGCGACACGCTTGTACGTTGTGGGTCGCGGTGAACAGTCGTGTGACAATTCTAGAAGCTAAGTGTACAATTATAATATTATATACACAATACATATACACTACAAGTGGTACTCGTAATATAAAAGAATACGTACAAATTGGAATAAAGTCGCAAGTATGTTGAATCCTTCATCAATTTCAAGTATTAAAAGAATTAATTTATGACTTAACGGCATTTACGAATCGCGAATAATAATATCGTTTTTCAATCGTACATCGTAAAGTTATTCTTTGAATGGAAATGAAGAAATTTTTATTATTTATTATATAAAAAAGGCAATTTGTTATTCTATAACGTTTTTCTTGTGTTTAAATCTTAGGCAAAGTGGGTTATACTCTTTTATTAGGTGCAAGAAACTAAACTAATATACCAACCTGAATAGGCGAATGGTCATTAGGCTTTTATGCTGAGTTTTATTCCTACTATTCTCAGCCTATATTCGTTCCACTGTGTCTAAAATGGAAAGAAATTTGATCTACTTTTCCAGGCTGGTCAGACGAGTATAGTGTTTTATCGATTTAAAACCAAAATGAGAGAGAAAATTTTCTAGATTTCCTTCTTATGTATAGGTGTTATTTGTAGGTATATCATTTTATAGTTGTTTCATGACACTCATAGATATAACGGGGGTGGTTGATAATATTCTTACTCAGTCAGTAAACTGACAGATTTTCTCTAGTATTAACTTTACCCCCTATGCAGTGATATTTTCTGCTTGTATTTCCTAATTAATTGTTATATCTATAGAAAAGATAGATGTGGTGACCATTATATTCTTACTTCGTCAACACAAGGTAAAAATCGTCATCATCTCGACTAATATGAAACCTATTGATAGACTCGAGTCACCTCCAAAGTAGCAGGGAAATTAATCTAATACACCACGTTGGTCAGATAAACTGGTACCTACAGGGATTTCAAATTTTTTGTATTAACTTTATCTGCTTACCATAAGATATAACTTAATCGTCTTTTATGACGCCTAAGGGCAAGAAAGAGGCTGCTGAATTGTAGTTTTATTCAGATATTACACAGGAATTAAGATTACAAATCATGCTAGATATAAAGATCGAGAAATTGTTATAACAATTCAATAAATCACCGTAACCTATCCATTGAACAACTTACTGACATATTCAACAACTTATTGTAAAATAACTATTCAACAACTCAGTGAGTTACATATCCATTCAAAAACTACGTTATCCATTCAACAATTCACTATAACATATCCATTAAATACCTACTCTTTACATATTTATTCAACAACTCACCGTAACATACCTATTTATTCAGTCGTTAACCCTGTAATTTCATTTTTACAACCATATTTGTCATATCTCTATTTGTCAAGCATTAAAAAAGGGAAGTCTGTCTAAAATTTAAACACTCAAGTAAACTATGTCAGTAATATATTAGTAAAATTTACTGAGGGTAATAGCGATACGGCATCAGATCAACCATTAATTATTAACTGGATGCGGACACATCTTTACGAGTGGATTGCGTGCGGCCCAGCCATAAACTCGTACGCCATCAGTTTATGGTGAAGCCAACGAGCGGCTAATTGTCGCTATTATGGCTATTCCTGAATTATTTACACTGTAATTAATGTAGGTGTAGCATTTGTATGTGGAGTTTTGTTTCAGTTGGAGATACAAGTTGTTCTTAAGAATATATTGCGACTTGCCAGTTATTTTAAGATAATAAAACAACAATTCACTGCTCAGATAGTGTAGTGGTTAAGAGGCCGAACTATTTTGACTAGTGTCGTGAGTTTGAGGTCCATAATAGAACAATACCTTGCGTGAGTGCCTGACACTAATACGTCACTTCTATGTTTGTAAACTCGCCCGTAATATTTTTTTTAGTGCAGTGCATAATTAATTAAAACAAATATCAACATTTTTTAATATCTTCAGAGATTCTCAATGAATTGTTGTCAAAAATAATATAATTAAAATATATATTTGCACGAATATTATAAAACAATAAAAAATATTAAAAATATTTAGTATTTTTTATTAATTATACTCCTCTAGTAGTTTTACTACTATAACTCAGTAAATCTTACTTAAATTATACACAATGTATGCTACTGATTTTTTTTTTATTACTATAATCTGGTTACACAGTCCTCCTGTGATTATAAACGCTGTAAAGTATTCGAAACGTCGGGATATTAAAAATCAAATAATAACTCGATATCATCATCATCACAGCTTACATACGTTCCACTATTGGGGTTGAGCCTCCACTACAATGGGAGGGAAATTAATCTACTATACCACGCTGGTCAGACGTGTTAGTATAGGGTTTTGTTACCAGTTTTCCTTCACTTGCATAGATGTTATATGTATTTTATATCACTCTCATACGTTCACCTACGGAAAAGATAGTGGGTGGTGAATTGTATTCTTACACCGTCCCCACACAGAAAAACCCGATAAAATCCGTAAAAATAGTTTTCAAATACTCACATAAATATCAGAAATGATGGTAAATTAGATTCTGGACTTAAATGGATGATAGTTTTGAAATTTGAGTTAAAGTACGGATAGGTTGATATACCGTAGATATAAATTAAAATAAAAAACTGTCGGTTGTAGTACTGCACATCAGATGTGAAAGTAAAGTATAATATATCACTCACTGTTTCATCTCTAAGTAATATAAAAGACATAGATAAAATCACTGCAAATGGAAAAAAAGTAAAATTAGTAATAAACTTCTATGCTAAAACTTCTGGCCATTGCGATATAGTTGCGTCCACTTCATGGTTGTCACTCAAGAAACTTTCTTGTCCAATGATTGTCGGTTCGATGAGCCATGTAGCCTGCCCATTTTCACTTCAACGTACTGGTTCTTCCTTCTTCGGCCTATGTCGAATACACCGGTCTCTTGGTATTGGCAGATGGTCAACCATATTTCATTAAGGTGAAATAGTACACGCTGACTCAATACTGTACAAATAATTGAGAGCGAGAGAGAATAATTGAGAGCTTGGTTATGAGGCCTCCATTTAGGGACCATGTTTCCGTGCCGTAAGTCATCACTGGTAACACACACTGGTTGTAGACCTGTGTTTTCAGACACTGAAGTATGTTGGACGAGAAGCTCCTCTTAAGTTTCCCGAACGCTGCCCAACCGAGTTGGATTCGTCGGCTGACCTCTTTCTCGAAATTGGATCTACCTAACTGGACTGTTTGTCCAAGGTAAACATAATGATCGACAATTTCGAAAATCGCATTGCCAACTAGGAACGGTACGGGAATGACATGGGCATTTGACATGACTTTTGTCTTGTCCATGTTCATTCGTAACCCCACCAGTTGGGATACCCTGCTGAGATCGTTGAGCATGGTGCCAAGGTCCTCCATAGATTCTGCCATAACGACGATATCGTCTGCAAATCGAATTTGAGTGATGTATTCGCCGTTAATCTTAATACCAAATCGAATTTGAGTGATGTATTCGCCGTTAATCTTAATGCTCTTAGACTGGACCAGACGGTCCAGTCTAAGAGCTTGAAGACATCTTCCAGTGCAGTGGTGAACGGTTTTGGAGAGATGACATCTCCCTGTCTCACGCCTTTCTGCAACAGGATCGGTTTCGTACTCTTATCCCGGATACGGACTGACATTGTGGCGTCCTATACAAACACTTCAGCACTTCGATATAAAGATGGTCGATTTGGCACCGCTGAAGGGACTGCAGCACCGCCCAATTTTCGACTGAATCAAAGGCTTTCTCATAGTCTACAAACGCTATACACAGAGGCCAATTGTACTCCTCGGTCGTCTGGATAATCTGCCGAAGCGTGAGAATATGGTCTATGGTGCTATAGCCTTTTCGGAAGCCAGCTTGTTCGGGCGGCTGGAGGTCATCAAGCTTGCACGTGAGTCGATTGGTAATAACCCTCGAAAACAACTTGTAGACGTGGCTCAAGAGTGAGATTGGTCTGTAGTTCTTTAGAAGAGCTTTGTCGCCCTTTTTGAAGAACAGCACCACCACACTCCTGGTCTACGACTCTGGAACGTCGCCTCCGAGGATAACGGAATTAAATAGCTTTTGAAGGGCTTTTAAGACCGGCTTACCGCCTGCCTTCAGTAGCTCTGCTGTAATTCCGTCATCTCCCGGTGCCTTACCATTTCGTAGTTGTTCGAGAGCTATTCTGATCTCGCACAAGCTAATGTACGGGATTTCTTCGGTATAGTGCCGAATTAGCTTGGATCTGGGATCTTTGACCAAGCCGACAACAGGACTTCGGGATGATTTACATAACTGTCCATAGAACCTTTCGATCTCTCCCAAGATCTCACCCTGGGATGAAATGACAGTGCCGTCATCGGTCTTCAGCTTAGTCAAATAGCTTTGCCCAATAGACAGATCTTGTGCGAACACTTTTGAGCCACGGTGCCGCTCTATCGCTTCTTTAACATGGAGCGTATTAAATTGGCGAATATCGCGACGCACAGACCTTTTTTTTTTTGTGGTGCGCTATGGACGTCGCACCCCGCCAAATCGGTCCGGGGTGACGGAAGAGACGGCGCGCAACCCCATTGACCCACCCTGCAAGCACCTCTTCTTCGCCGTGTGAGCGGGCCACCGGTACCCGATCTTTGTCTTCGGTGGCCCGCTCGGCGGTATGCCTTCTCGGGCTCCTCTCCTGTCGACGCCCCGACAGCTTTCGCCGTCGAGGCGTCGTCCTCACGCGGTTGCCTCACGTCGAGTGACCGGACAATTCCCCGGTCCGATCACTCGAAGCCTCGGTTAGGGCGGCGCAGGTACTCGCGCCTGCGCCGCCCAGCCGCGGGCGACGGCCCGGGTCACGGGAATCCTCCCGGGCCTCTTCCGCCGCCTCCTTCTGCGAGATGACAGCCTCGCAGAAGGCGGCGACCGCGTCCCAATTCCTGACACTGTCGACCATCGCTCGCGCAACAGCCGGCAGCGTCAGGTCGGCACCAATGACAGCGACGAGGTCACGGCGCTGCCCGTCCCAGCCCGAACATACCTCGAGCGTATGTTGCGCCGTGTCCTCGTCGCTACTGCAATGTTGGCAGGACGGAGTCCACTCCCTCCGCACGACCGTGTGCAGGTACTTGCCGAAGCAACCATGCCCCGACAAGACCTGCACCAACCGAAAAGAGAGGACTCCGTGCCGCCGCTCCATCCACTCCATCAGTACGGGCCGGAGGGCCTCAACGGTAAAAAAACCGTGTCTAGGCCTCTCCAGCCGCGTAGCCCAACGGGCGATGACTTCTCGGCGGGCGTCCTCGCGCCAGGTGGCTATCTCGTTGAACGATGGGGAGCCACCCTCTTCGCGTATTGAGGTAACCCGCCGCTAAAGGTCGGAGAGCATCTCCGCCTCTAGGTCCCACGGGGGTGTCCCGGCCAATAGGCATGCCGCCTCGGCAGACACCATGCGGTACCCGCGAATGGCTCTGACTGCCATGGCTCGCTGTGGCCTCCACAGCACCGCCCTGAGCGGCCAGTTCAGAGCCCTCACCCACACGGGTGCGCGGTACATGGCCATTGAGCGGATCACCCCCGCATACAGCCGTCGGCCCTCGAAACTGGGTCCGCCCATGTTCGGCATGAGCCGAGTAAGGGCGGACACCGCGCCGACCAGCCGGGGAGCAATTTGACGAAAATGCTCCCGGAACCACCATCGCCCGTCGAGCACCAGACCCAAGTACCTCATATGGGCCTGGATACTGATGTGGAGGGAGTTGACGACTAACGAGGCGCCGATGGTCAGCCTCACACGGGGCCCATAGAATAGTAGGGCCTCCGTCTTGTTTAGGGCCACCCTGAGCCCCAGCGCCTCGATCCGCCTGACCATCTCCTCGGTGCCGAGAGTGGCCAGGCTCGCCTCTTCGAGTGTCCTACCCCGGGCTGTGACGAGCGTGTCGTCAGCATAGCAAATAACGCTCAGCCCGGGGGGAAGGTTCCCTCTCAACGCCCAGTCGTAACCGATGTCTCACAGAGTCGGCCCCGGAACCGACCCCTGCGGAACACCGCACGACATGGGCGTCCGCACAATGTCCCCTGCGGGGCTCGCGTAGAGAACACTGTGCTCCTCCAAATAGTCTGCCACCAGCCGTCTGAGGTACAGGGGCACTCCATGGAACCGAAGCGCCTCCCTGATGCAGCTGAATGGCAGACTATTGAAGGCGTTGGCGATGTCTAACGACACCGCCAACAGCACTCCTTTGCCGGCGAGCGACACACAGACCTGGAGATCTGCCTATTTAGCTGCCTGTATTCGGACCAATCGGCTGAAGACTGTACTTTCATTTCTTTTCTCCGCTCCATGAGCCTGCGCGGTGAGCCTTGAAAAACTTCGACCCAACCGCGTGGACAGTTTCCACGAGCCTGTGGTTCATATCGTTCGAAGATTCGCACTCGTCTAGACATTGGAAGCGATTGTGTAGTTCGAGTTGAAAGCTTTCGAGGTTCTGGTATTGGACAGGTGTAGGTCGGAGGGTAGACTTCATCAAGCGTGACCGTTTGACTTTTGTATGGATATTTAATGTGCCTCGTACTATTTGGCGATCGCTCCCTGTTTTAATCCTGCTGATCACTGAGACATCATTAAACATATGTCGTTTGTCCGACAAGATGAAGTCTATCTCGTTTTTTGTTGACCATCGGAGCTAATCCAGGTCCATTTCCTTTGTGGCTGCTTTCTGAAGAAGAAATTCATCATAAAGAGACTTTACTTCTCCAGAAATTCAGCCAGTTTCTGGCCCCTCTGGTTTATCTGTCCATATCCATGTTTCCACACTCTAAACTCATCATCACTCCTTTTGCCTAGTTTCGCGTTAAAGTCTCCCACAACCACCGTGAAGTGGGTTTTGGACACGTGTATGGCTTTGGAGATATCCTCGTAAAAGTCCTCCACCTCGTCGTCGGAGTATGCCGAGGTCGGTGCGTATACCTGTATGACCTTCAACGAATACCGTTTGGTAATTCTGAGTATAAGGTACGCTACCCTTGTCGACACACTCTCGATCCTCTCCATGTTGCCTACGAGAGACTTGCGAACGATAAACCCTATACCGCCTTGGGACGGGTGATCTCCCTCTCGGTAGAAGAGCAAGTTTTCAGACCGGAGGATTATCGTGCCCTCGCCCTCTCTTCGCACTTCTGATAATCCTACAATGTCCCAACGGATTTTGTTTAATTCCTCTTCCAGCTCGATGACCTTCTCGTCGGTCCTGAGTGTCCGAATGTTGTGTGTTACCAGGGCCAAGGGTCGTTTTGATTGGTAGCCGGATCGCTGCCGGGGATTCTTAGCACCCCCTACCCCATCGCTACCAGGCCCGCTACCACAATGAGCCCGTAGGATAGTGGAGCTGCCGTGACTGGGGGCCGTTTTTTTATTTGTGCTTATCATTAGGGGTTTTGAGCCATAATCACCACGCTTGGCAGGCGGGTTGGCGATCGCAGTGTGGTGTTATACGTATCCCAGGAGAGAGCTGCTGCTCTCTCTCCTGGTGGACTCTTAGCCGATTTTTACGACTCCCATGGGCAAGCAAGGGGTGGCGACACTTATATTCTATCCCGTCGCCACACGGGTGACATGTGTATTCCGGATATTATAACGAAGGTACCTTTGAATCTTATTATAAAGTCAACACTCAAAGACTTACGAGTGATAACAATATTCTTGATAGCTTATACTATTGAATGTTTATTATTCTTGATAGAAAAAAAAAATGTTTCACTTGAATAACGAAGCAGTGATTTGAATTTTAATGACGTCACTTTCCACAACAGCTAAGCACATAATACTCGAAGTCGTAGCACATTTGTTTATAGATGTAATCTGATTTCCTGTGGCATTAACTGACATAGATCAACATTGTATGTAAATCGTAGATGGGAATCGCTACGGGCTTGTCGGCATAAATCATGTTGAGCGTTATGTGAGTAACAACTGACTTTATAGAATAACGCTGTATGCATTTAGGTTTCTTGTTAGGGTTTCGTAATCACCACCCATAAATATAATGTAACCCATAGATATAATATAACATAACCCAACCCCAAAAAAAGTGTTTCCAACCCCAAAAAAAACCCTATATCAACAAGTCTGACCAGCGTGGAGTAGTAGGTCAATTTCCCTACTAGTGTTGAGGAGCCTCGATCCCTTGGACATATGTGAGCTGAGATGATCATATCAGTTAATGTACTTTTTTTTATTGTATATGGGGGCGTATGAATAATGCTAGGGCCGCACCTGCGTGTATCGTCACGAAGCTTCGCGCACGCAGACGATACACGCAGATGTGACCGGCCATTATCGGTTATCGTCGCGAACATTCGGGCTTCGTGTGCGTTATCGCTTGGGTGGCGATAAGTCAAAGGGTTTTAGTACGCTTATATATCACGCTCTGTGGTCAGACTAACGTTTTTCATTTCGGCGGCAATTTTCGATGTGTTTAGACGCGTTCGAGGATCTCCAGTTAATCAATAAACATGGAGTGGAGTGATGAAATAGTGTTAGAATTTATACACCATTATGAAGCGGAACCCATGAAGGGATCCAAAAATATCATTATGTAATTATTAGCATAATATAGCTGTAATAGTAAAGCAATTCGTCATACATAATTAAACGCATGAAAATGATTTCGGCCATCTTTAATTATTGCACGATCCTTCGTGTCAAATACTGAAGTCGCTAATGTAACCACAGTTTTATCGCGATAACTTTCTGGTGTACAAAACGTACGAAGCTTTGCCATAAATTACTTCGGGACGATACATGCAAGTGCGTCCCTAGCATAAGGAGCACTCAATAGCAGGTTTATATTTCTAATCCATGCATATTATAGTAGAGAAAAGTCGAAGATTTGTAATATGATATTATACACATACATACATACATATCATCACGCCATATCCCTTGCAGGGTAGGCAGAGAGAACAGAGTGCCAGAGAACTCTATCTCTGCATACTTCACTGGCTTCCTCAACATTCATAATTCTCTTCATACACGCTCGCCGGTTTCGGAGACTCTTGACTCCACCTTCCTTCAGTACATGACCGATCTGGTCTAGGTAGGTTAGTCTCGGTCTCCCTCGGTACCTACATCCTTCCACTTTCGCATTGTATATCTTCTTAACCAGGCGTTCGTTCGGCATTCTTTCCACATGTCCGAACCATCGGAGCATTCCCTTTCGCATCTTTACACCAATACTCTCTTTCATACCTACTCGCTCTCTTACGTCGTCGTTACGAATGCGGTCGGTCAGACTAACTCCACAGATTTTCCGCAGAGATCGCATTTCGACCGCATTAATTTTACTATCATACTCTTTTCTGCATACCCAACTCTCGCTTCCATACAGTAATGTTGGGACAAGCACTGCGTTATGTATTGCTACACGTGCCTTCTGGCTGAGGTGGTGGCTGCCGAGAAGTTGCCCCAACGCTCCGTTCACTCTATTTCCCGCATTCACTCTTCGCTCTATATCAGTGGTGTACCTTCCATCTCGGTTAAATCCACATCCAAGATATACAAATTCATCCACTTGCTCTAGTACATCATTACCTATTGTTACTCTTACATCTGTTCTGGTTTTATCTCTTTCAAAGACCTTTATTTTGGTTTCGCTCACATTCACGCGTAGACCCCTTTTCTTACAATCTTCTGTCATTGTGTCGACTAGGGTCTGCAGGTCAGTCGCTGACTGTGCCAGCAGGACTGCATCATCTGCATAAAGCAGAGCAGTGACCACTGAGTCGCCCATCTGGACTCCCACATTCATATCGTTCAACCTTTGGAGACATTTATCCAGATATATGATAAACAGCCTGGCTGACAAAACGCACCCCTGCTTAACGCCGATATTGACGTCAAACCAAGGCGACATTCCATCATCCAGTCGCACACAGGCTCTACAGCCCATGTAACTGGACTGCACAGCCTTTAGCAGTTTACCGCTAATACCATACTCCGGTAAAATGTCCCAAAGTTCCTTTCGTACAACCGTGTCAAATGCTCTCTCCAGATCCACAAAACTGCAGAAAACCCTCTGACCTAGAGCCAGATGCTTCTCCACAATGTTGCGCAGAGAGAACACTTGATCCATGCATCCCCTTCCACTCCTGAAACCTCCTTGTGTCTCACACAGTAAACCATCGGACACCATCCTCATTCTCCTTTCAATAATTTTTCCATACACTTTTGCTGCCAAACTGGTCAAGCTTATGGCTCTGTAATTTGCGCAGTCATAACGTGAACCCTTGTTTTTAAACAAAGGCACGATGACTGCGCTATTCCAGTCCCTGGGAACTATTCCCGAGCTCCAACAAAAATTGAGGAGCAACAGGAACGCCTCCCAGACACAAGAGCCACCAAGCTTGATCATCTCGGCAGACACCATATCAATGCCCGCTGCCTTACCATTTTTCAAACTTCTTATCGCCCATTCAACTTCATCCATACTGGTGCCATCGGAGGACGCCGTTGTCGAATGTTGATCTACTAAACCACATCCAACACCGGCGCCAACCGTAGCATCCGCATACATATCGCCAAAATATTCACTCCATCGGTTTAACACGTCTTGTGTTTGTGTAAGAATGTCTCCACCTTTAGACCTTATTTTATTCATTCTGAAGGCTGACCAACCACCCCGAGACTTCTTCACCTCCCTCCAAAAGAGTTTGGTGTTACCCTCGAAGTTTTGTCACTCATACTTGCTCTATCTCGTTTCTCTTTCACTAAGGTCTTGGTGTCATTCTTACATTGCCGATATATTTCTTTCTTCTGTTCAGTCGTACTGTCATTCAGATTCAAAGAAGAGACATAGTCCAGCCACGCTTTCTTCTTTTGCTCTACGGAAGCTGCCACTTCCGCATCCCACCATGCATCACCATTTGTTTTTCTATGCTTCTTTGAACTTCCACATACTTCTTTCGCTGTATCTACCATACTCTCTTTCAATACTCTCCAGCATTCTTCAATGTCCGATTGCGGCTGGCTTGCCATCGTCAGCCGTTCTCGGACACCCTCTGCATACTTTTCTCTTACACACTCTTCTTGCAACCTTTCAACCTTTATTCTTTCAAGCCCTCCGAAGTGGACACGCTCTCGCCAGTGCCTCCACTTTCTGAACAGACCACTAAATCTCGCAATAATGAGATAGTGGTCCGTGTCGACTGTGGGGCCCCTGTAGGCTCTTGCGTCCAATATTTTGCTTCGGAGGCGACTGTCTACCAAAATTAAATCTATTATGCTTTTCTGTTCATTCCTTCTCCATGTATACATATGAATGTCCTTATGTTGGAAAAATGTGTTTGACACAATAAGGTTTCTCTCCATGCATACATCCGCTATGAGCCTACCTGCGTCGTTCACTCTCTTATCACCAAATGGACCAAGTACGGCCTCATAGTCGGGACGCTTGGTCCCCACCCATCCGTTCAAATCTCCGCATACAATCACGCGTTCACTGGTTTCTGCCATATCCAGAACTTCCCTAACATTGTCCCAAAACTTCTCTAGGTCTGATGCCACCGAGGATCCTACGGGAGCATATGCTACAACCATGAATACCTTGGTGACACCTAGTTTTATACGGACCCAGAGAAGTCTGGGATCATACATTCCGTAATCCTTCACACCTGAGGCCAAGCGAGAGGACAACAGCACTCCTACCCCCATGCTGGCTCGATTGCTCTGTGGTACACCAGACCACAGAGCCATCCCGCCACCAGGAAGATCGCAGGCGTCGCTGCCCCTTCGCTTGGTCTCTGTTACATAGAGCACGTCTAGCTGTTTGTCCGCCATGACGGATATCAGCTCGTGCAACTTACCTTCCACACAACCTCTTACATTCCACGTGCCCACCCGGCACTCCGTTCTCCTCGACTCGCCTAACTGGGCAAGGCGTGATGGGTGGCGGCCCCCATCGCCGCAACTGCCGATGTTCGCACCGACGGGGGCGGGTCGGTACGCGTCGCCTCCGGGGGACGCCCTAACCCGCATTGCGGTACGCATATCGAGCATATCTGTAATATGATATTTTAAAACACATAATGCTGGATGAAATTGCGAGACATATTAAAAAATTGTATATCTTATAAAGATCTACAAAAAAGACCGACATGGTATACATCTGTTTTCTTAGAATAAGCTATATTAACCATATTTATCTTTACATATTACTAAAAAATAATGGATTATGTATGAGACTATTTTAAACAATTCTGTATTACTACTTACACAATAAAATACAATACATAAGTGGTTCATTTAATGTATATTACGGATATTGCGGATACGGATATTGCGCAGGAGATCAGACTGTTTAGAAGTGAACTCCTTGAAATGAAAAAAAAACTCAAGAGTGAGCTGCTCGAACTTCGACGTGAGGTGACGGATCTCCGACAGACTGTCTGTGCATGCACAAAGCGAGTCGATAGTTTAGAAATTAGAATCGACGCCATTGAGAATCGTCAGGATGGTGCCATCTCTGAGGGTTTACAAAGTAAACTCGAACAGACGGTGGCACATCTGAAGATGGAGCTGAATGATCGCGAGCAGGAATTACTTTCCTCCGATCTAGAAATTACGAATCTCCCTGAGAACAGTGGAGAAAACGTCCTCCATACGGTGGGACTCGTGGCTAAGAAGCTTGGCATAACACTTGAAACTCGTGATATTGTTTACGCTGAGCGCGTAGGTCCCAAGCCCAAAATCTCCCGTGCTGAGTGTGAGTCTGAGCGTGCAAAGGCGACTGAGACAGCGGGGGAGAGGGGCTTCCGCGCGCGCCGCATAGTGGTGCGCTTTGTACGCCGCTGTTTGCGCGACGAGCTGCTGCAAAGCGCGCGCGTGCGCCGTGGTGCTACGTCGGCCGACCTCGGGTTTGCTGCTCCTTCACAACGCTTCTACCTTAATGAAAGGCTAACTCACCTTAACCGACAGCTCTTCTATAGTACGCGTCAAACTGCCGCCTGTCATGGGTGGCGATACACATGGACTAAGCGTGGTAGAATACTTACCAAACAAGGAGACGGAAAACTTACGTTCAGTATACGCTCAGAAGCAGACCTTCAGCGTGTTTTTGGCAAGGTCATTCAGGAATATAATAAAAAGTGAAGTTCATAACTTTGTTGACATTATCACTAGCATGTTAACAAATTATTTTGTATTTAATATTGGATACAATATTTTTTGTTTCGTTTATGTTTTTTTAGTTTATAATTGTTATATCATTATTATTATGAATCAATATGAGATAGTACAAATATTTAGAAGAATTGCGGTCACAATGAGATACATACTGAGTATATATATTTATTTTGAATACACACAACGCTATTTAATGATGTTTTTAGTTATAGCACATTTATCGATATATATTTTAATTTTTTTATTATGTGTTTATTTTTATCTTTTCCTCCTATGCACGTATAACACTGTTTTTAATGTATTATTTATTAAGTATTACCATGAATAAAGATAAGCTACTTCGAGTTGGACTTTTCAATGCAGGATCTCTTGGATCGCGTCAGGACGAATTCTTGTTGGCTACGGAGCAGGTCGCAGTTGACATTATGGCAATTAATGAGACTTGGCTTAGATAGCGTGAAGAAGGCCGCGCGCCCATGGTGCCTAATTATCGATTGCGTCATGCGCCGCGACCGACAAGCGTCCACCGAGGCCGCGGAGGCGGTGTTGGATTTTACATTCGTCGGGATATTAACGCACGAACTGTACCACACCCTCCCGCGCCTACGGTGGAGCAGTTATGGATTAGAGTTACAATAAATTCTCAGGCGATAATTATTGGCACGGCCTATAGGCCGCCTTGGCTGGATGTTAATATCTTTCTTGATGCTATTACTGACACCATCTCTTCTTTCTCTAGAGCTGATGGAATTATTCTCTTGGGTGACTTCAACATAAATATTTTAGATGAAAATGATAGTAAAACTAAGCTTCTGAATAATTTTCTACGTTATATTAGTTTGCAGAATGTAGTTTCAGAGCCTACCCATTTCACTAATCATAGTGAAACACTCATAGACATTGTTTGCACAGATGCGCGTGTGTGTAGCACAAATATACTGTATAGACCCGAGCTGGGCCAGCACGCAATGGTATCAGTGGCAATAAATTATAAAATTGGGAAATTTACTCCTTACTGGGTTATTTACAGGCCCCTAAAGGATATATTGCATGACATTTTTATTAGGGATTTGAGTAAAATAGATTGGAATCATATAGTAAGTCTTGATGATGTTAACATCATGGTTCACACATTTAACACATATATTTTAAACTTATTTGATCTCCATGCACCACTGAAGAAAGTTTTAATTAGAGCAGAAAGCTGTCCTTGGATAACAGAAACAGTCAAAGACATGATCAAACTGAGGGATAAATTTCACCGTCGATACAAAGTAAGCGGTTTGGAGTCACATCACAAATCATATAACAATCTTAGACAATTAGTTAAGGCTGCGATTGAGAGTGAAAAGAAAGCATATTTTACATACAAAATAAATAGAAATATAAAACACCCTAAGAAGTTGTGGCATAATATTAAATCAGTCATTAATCATAAAAACAAAAAAAAAATTGATCTACCTTCTTTTCTCAATGACCCAACAACCATAAATAATTACTTTTTGGACGTTCCTAGCAGCGACAAAATTACTATTTCTGATCTGACCTACTTTGAGTTTAATACATTTAGCCAACATCGTTTTCATATCCGGCCAACTAATGAAGAAAAAGTGCTAAACATCATCCAGGATTTGAAATCGAACGCCTTGGGTGTTGATAATATCTCGCTCGACATGTTAATCATGACGCTCCCTCACACTCTCACAGCTATTACTGGAATAAATAACAAATCTATAAGCTCTTCCTCTTTTCCAGTTTTATGGAAGACGGCAATAGTTAAACCTATTCCAAAAAAATCGAATCCGGCTCGTATCGGAGATTTACGCCCTATTAGCCTCCTTCCTTGTTTATCCAAAATTCTGGAAAGGGTGGTTTATAATCAGCTTGGGAAATTTATAGAGGATATTAATATCTTGCCGAAATATCAATCTGGATTTCGAGTAGGTCATAGTACCACGACCGCCTTGATCGACGTTGTTGACAATTTATTAGAAGCTAAAGACAAAGGCATGGGATCATTGCTAACTCTTCTTGATTTTTCTCGCGCATTTGATTCTATCAATATCACCTTCCTTCTCTCTAAACTTTCATACTATGGCTGCGATACTGAAACTGTGCTCTGGTTTAATAGCTATCTGAGTAACCGGAAACAGTTCGTTCAAGTGTGTAGTAAAGATGGCAGTAGTTTAGTGTCGCCACCTTGGAACGTTACTAGGGGCGTCCCGCAGGGATCCATACTCGGCCCTTTGCTTTTCATCTTGTATACGGCAGACATAAACAATATTTTACTTAATTGTAAATTTCACTTATACGCGGATGATCTTCAGTTATACATATCTTTACACCCACAGGATACTTCCAAATGTGTGAAAATAATAAGCGAGGAATTAAGCAGAGTATCAAATTGGGCCAAAAAAAATTCTCTAGAGCTCAACCCTTCGAAATCAAACTTTTTAATCATCGGATCTGCTGATATGATACGAAAAATTCAAAGCAATAACCCTAGTATTAACATCGATGGACAGATAGTCAAACAAGTATCAGAAACTCGTAATCTTGGGGTAGTTTTTGATGGTTTATTAAGATTTGAAACTCACATAACTGAAGCCGTACGCAATTGCTTCTACCGTCTTAGGCTTCTGTACTTAATTCGACCCTACATTAATCTGGACTTACGAATATTGCTCTGCGAGTCCCTCGTACTGTCCAAACTCAACTATGGTGACGTGGTTTATGGACCTTGCCTTCTCAATAGAACTGACAGACTCATTCAACGAGTGCAGAATGCTTGTGCTCGGTTCTGTTTTACAATCCCTCCGCGTTCACATGTTACACCATTTTTAAACACGGGACAGATGCTGAAAATGGCTTCACGCAGAAAGCTTCATCTAGCGAGTTTGTTATTCGGTGTCATTTTGTACAAAAAACCTGCATATTTGTATGAGAAACTTTTTTGGTCAAGTGACTTTAATAAATATAGAACTCGAGCCTCTTTATATCTTTTAAGTACCCCTGGACACCGCACTGCTGCATTTCGTGGTAGTTTCAAATTTTCTGCCACCCATTGCTGGAATGATCTGCCTCCACCATTGCGAGCCCTAAAGTCGACAGTTGTGTTTAATAAAAAATTTAAACAACATTAAGCAGATGTTGTTTAAATTTTTTGCTCAAATTCATTTTCATGCTCAAATTCATTTTCATAACCCAATCCATTGATGCACAGTAATTAGACTAAAATTCCTTATTATATGCGTATGTGTGTAGTTGCGCGTGTGTGTGTGTATGTGTCTTTATGTATTTGTATATATGTATGTACGGTTTATAGCATGTACAATATAATTAAATAGATATATGTATATGTCCACTGATGATTGTAACAATATACACTCGGTTATTATATATAGATCCCACTACTTGTAACTGTATTTAGTATTTCATTGTGATTGTAACTGTCCGTGATTCCACTCTAGGTCTTAGCAGAATACCAGCGTTGCTTCAACGAAATGAAGTAGCATAAGCTGAGCTAAGATCCTTTTTTGTCTCTCAGATTATATTAGCTTTTAGTTTTACTAGTACATAAGTTATCATTGTTTTTACTTTCCTGTTTTCTTCCAAATGTTTTAGATGTAATGTATGAGAGCAAAATAAATGCTTTTCTTTCTTTCTTTCTATATTAAAATGGCCCTCTACAGTATAGCATTCAAATTAATATTCTAGAAACAATATTCAGAGATTAAAATGTGGGGACAGAATAAATGAATACTGACCTAAACGGAGCAAGGGGAGGTACAATAATTGGTCGATTTGTATTGGATATTTACATCGCAGTAAATAAGTTTTAAAATGTAATCAAGAATATATTTTATAAAATTTCAGATTATCTAAATGATAAGACGGACTGTTCGTGAAAAGCTCCTCATTCGGCAATTTCTTCATTATTTTAACGAAAATGTCACACAAATGTTTTTTTTGTTCCGTCTACTGTAATTTGTAAAGCATAGCGTGTTTTTCCTAACAAATGTTGTTTTTTTTTATGTCTGGTATATGTTTCTGGCTTATGGTATTGATCATGGTGGCCACCGAAGACAAAAATCGGGTACCGGTGGCCCGCTCGCACGGCGAAGAAGAGGTGCTTGCAGGGTGGGTCAATGGGGTTGCGCGCCGCCTCTTCCGTCACCCCGGACCGACTTGGCGGGGTGCGACGTCCATGGTGGGCCATTAAAAAAAAAAAATTATATTGATCATGGTTCGTTCGTCAGCTTACTCTGGCTGTATATAGTCTCTTCCTTCCCTCCAAGATAGTTGAGATAGTATTAGCTACTCCAATAGTTAACTCGTGATCGAGTGCCGCTTGTAGGATCTGCTCCAGCCATAATCTTTTGTATTATATTTGAGAATTATTATATCGTGATATTGTATCATATTAGAGCTAATACTTTTTAAGCATGTTGTGTGTCCCTAGCCGAAGTCCGAGGTCCGAGGAGCTACCCGAGGAGAGGTCATCCGTACGTGGGCGACGCCCAGACGGCGAAAGCTGCCGGCGCCGGCGCATCTACGCGCACGATACCCAAAGGGGTCACCCGTTGGACGGGCCACTGACGATAAGAACTTCTTATCGCAGCTGATCTTTCAGTTCAGGTGGCCTGCCCGCAAGGCGTGGAGAGTTACGTTGCAGGACAGGCTGTGGGGTCACTTGCCGCCCTCTCGGTCACCCCAGATGAATTGGACTTGACGTAACTATCACATAGCATGACACCAAAAACAGAAACTGGTGGCATGTAATTTTATGAAAAATAATCAAAATATAATAATTAAATAGACATACCCACTGAGTTTTTTGCCGAACCTTCTCAGTGCGATCACGTTCCGATCCGGTGGTAACTATTTGTATTAGTATAAGATGAATAAGTAAAAACTAACAATATGTAAATATCCTCGCGGGGTTTATATATAATAAATAATTTGAATTTGATCTATTGTATCATCAATGGCTCAGCTTCTGTTGTATAAAGCAGTTGAAATAACCAAATTAATCAAAATAGTTAATTAACGTTTCGTAACTTAGATGACATTTGCTATATTACAACATTGAATATCCATAAGTTGATAGCTGATAAGATAAACTTGATGATTAAAATATTCCCATATCTTAATCTATATATCTTAAGTTGTAATAAAATATTTATATTACAAGTTTAAGAAGGCCATTCTATTTAAAGTTTCAATATACACATTCCTGTTTTTAATTCCCACAGTGTAATGAAAAATTAATATATAAATTATGTAAATTGTTAAACAATTATCAGTCTAAATCTATAACATTATTGAATATTTCGATAATAATTTAAATTTAATGTAATGTCTTGTTTTATAATTAACTCAAGTATGCCGTAAACCACTCTCCATTAGTCCGAATACTATTAGTTATATGTTCTTAATTTACAACTATAATATCTTATTTGATTAATAATAATCGTATAATTTAAAGTAAATTTGCATATTTTATTATGTACTAGTGAATAGCATCGGCTTTGTTTGTATTAAAAACATATTGCCAAATAAATTCTTCTCATAAATATGCTAACTTTCAAGTTTCTAAATGCAGTATCTTTTTTGCTTTTATAACGGATTATTTATTGTTCGATTATGGTGATGCTACTAAGAAAATTATGTTCTGTTAAGTGTATTTAGATATATTTTATTGAAGATATTAAAATATTCGTTTTATTTCAAATAAATATTAAGTTAAAGTAGTGTTTTAAAAGTCGTCTTGGATGGTCTCTGCTTTGGGATTCTGGCTCTTAATGCTGGTGAACCGCAGGGATTGATGCTATGCCCACTGCTATTTATCCTGCTATTTTACCTGCTTTCTATAGAGAATATGCATTACTATACGGAAGACAAGATGATAAGATACACCGGATAATAGAATATCCCTCGGAGCATGTTAGAAAAATAAGCGTTTAACTCATGTCTGAAGTGCATCGTTCTCTGGGGTGGGTCTTTAAATAAATGACATTTAGTACAACTGTACTAAGTTTGCCACGAAGGCACAAGTTTGCGCAATCACTGCAAAGAAGAATTGATTCATTACAGCACCTCATTTCGAAGGAGTAACTAGTTAAATCTTCGAGATATTAGGATCCTCGACGTCGAGATATTCAACAAAGCTCAGTTTCATTTGGATAACTAAGCTCAATTGACGAGCAAAAATCTAGTCGTCCTGAACAGAGCCAAGCGGTACTTCATGCTGAAACAACTTGTCTTGAATAAATCTTAAGTTCGTTCTAACATGGAGTACTACTCACATATCTGGGCAGGAAGACCTAAATATTAGCTCGACCCACTTGACTCACTGCAAAGGCGCGCTGTTCTATTTTTTGATGATCCCAATCTTACATATTAAATATAATACCAGTCAAGTTTTCTTTAACTTTTCTTTCATTAAATAAAATATATTTAAAATAAAATACCTGTAATTAATTTGGTTAAGAAATTTGGGCATGACAATCAAGCAAACAGACAAATAGTTCCACATAAACATCTCACAAATATTTCGAATGCTTTTAGAAAAACCTGACAATTTACAACTATAACATTATAATTTATTTCATTAAATAATCATATAATTTAAATCAATTTGCATTTTATATTAATATACGTTTTAGTAATAAGGAAAGTGTGTTACGGGGACGATTTAAAATTTGATATTGATGTTGTGGTGTTTTGTAAATTATGTTTCATCGATTCGAGAGATCGTATACTTTTATAAATTAATAACATCAATATGATTGGTCTGCTCATCATCATTAGTTTGCTCTCATCCCACGCTTAGGTCATCGAAATATGTTCTTACTTTACATAAAGTTCAGTCTGTCAACATATCTGTTCTCATTCTTTTCATATCCATAACCTTATTCTCACAGTTTTCTTACATACTATACGATTCTTACATACATTCACATTGATATGAATAAACCACCATGTGCATCCAACATGTCTTTCATTCCTGCTTATCACATGTTCATATTAAGATAATCTTGCACTCCCTAATTTTTTATATTACTGGCTAGTGCCAGTAATATAAAAGATTACTACTTGACTACGTTCAGCTCCCCTAATATCATCATCTCAAATTATATACGTCCCACTACTGGGCTCGAGTTTTCTCCACAATTGGTGGAATATTGACCTACTACACTATGCTGGTGAGATGTATTGCTATAGGGTTTTATTTCGATTTTCCTTCTCTTTAATAGACGTTATATGCGTCCTATGGTTTTCATGTACGATACCTAGGGGAATAATAGACGGTAGTGAACTGTATTCTTAGTTCGTCATCACATTTATAATCTACTCAGTTATAGTTTGATAAATTTAGGCATAAAACTATCTATTCTCTTTTAACATCATCTTTGTTTAACTCCAGTATTAAGGTGTCAAAACAACGTCGCAGATTTAGCTCTTGCTACGGCGCGCCGGACTCACAGGATTAGCGTGACGAATGCGAGATGAGCTCTGTCAACAAGTCTGTAGGCATTATATTCATTGTTGTTTTGTTCTTAAACTGTCTTCGTTTAAATATCGGGTGATTACTCTGTGACAGGGAATTTAATATGAGTTGAAATTAAACTTGTATGCCTTTGATCACAGTTAAATTTTTGTTCAATAAAATCATCTCATTGTTTAGGCAAAGGCAAACCGTGATACTAACATATCGTGTCAATGTAGTGAGTCTTATTCCTATGCAGGTCAATACTTTGTACGATTTAAAAATTGTTCATAGTCTAAGTGTAACTTGTGACTGTTAATTGTATGGTTTCAAATTCCCACGCAGTAAAATATAATCATATTCTTAGTGCAGGGTAATCATGTAATTTAACCAGAGAAAAAAACTATAAGCCCACCTGCATTTGTAATCAATGTTTTTTATTAATATAATTATAATTTTCTCATATTAATTATTTTATTAATTTATTTCTAATTTTCTTATAAATGTTTTTTTCATTTGGCGGTTATAAAATACGACTAAGGCAAAAGTAGGAATTACTACTTTAAAGTAGATGCTGCTAAGGTCAGTATCACTTAGTAGTATCACTTACCATCAGGAGTGCTACTTACTCTTCTACCACCGTAGACAATAAAAAAAATAGTTACCTAAGTGGAAGTAGAATAGTAGGTAAATTTTCTTCTCATATTGACCAATGCTCAAAGCCATCAGTGAGTCATATAAAGCTGAAACTATGATAAAGATGAATATAATAGGTATAAACAAGTGAAACGGAAGTATAACTTTAATATTATAATATAGTTGATTTTGTGGTCTAACTTCAGTTGATACAATCCCAATCCTTATACTGAGAAGTAACCGCTGTAACTGTTCACCGCACAATAAATCTCACCCTATAATATGTATATTACAATTACTAATTGACATTTACAATCTCGTTCCGAATCAATATATCTGGGGTTTGTATCGAACTTTGTTGAACAACTGTTGCTTTACGAATGCATGTTATAAGCGATAGCGGATTAATAGCTAGCGACGATATAATTTTCTCTATACTAAACTTTGGCTGTAAAAATATCGGAGTAGTTTAAGTACTACCTTAAGGTGCCGTGTATCGTGGATTGAAACCAAATGTGATCCTCAAATAATTGTATTGACCCCGGGTATGATTTGTTTTCGTTAAATGTAAGCTTCCAAAATCCCTCTTAACAAATGGATTCATGAAATATAGGTATTATTTTTAAATAGTGAATACAATATGTTATGACATTTTTATTACAAGTAAAAGTCTCAAAAAACCAGCTAAAAATTGGCATCAGGATCCTCCTGGCAACCTTATGATATCAATGGTGAACACATTTCGCCATACATGACTATAATTAGTTATTATATCGCATTAGATAAATTTATAATATACCTAACAGTAAATGGTAACAATCTGATACATCCACAAAACAAAACTGGAAAAACTAATATATAAATTACATATTTAATGAAATTTCCTATTAATGCGTCACCTTATAGAAAAAATATTATTGTTTTTATTGCTTGAAGTGGCAAACGAGCAAGCAATGCAGCTGATAGTAAGTGTTACTACTACGCAAGTAAAATTTTAATAATATCTAAAATATTCGCTCGGAATGTACTACAAAATAGGTGATGCTATAGGGCAATTTTCTTCTTATGGAGGAGACCCAAGTCAAGCAGTGGGGCTTATATGAGCTGAGATGATGACACTATAGTAATCACAAAATAAAAGGCCCGTTTTGACAGTTCACGCCCATGAAGTTTTCTATTTTTTACCGATCATCATGTTCTGAAGGTAATTACATTTTTCATTGATGGGTACCGCCCACTCGGCCAAGTGCCATGCATAACGATTTTTACATATTGTCCACAGACTATTAATAATCGGTTAAAGAAAAAATAAATCGATCAAAATAGTTTCTTTTAAGGTGGACTCGCACTTGTCCGGTTTTATTAATTTTAATACTAGTGTTTAGAATTACTGAATTTCACCAGCTGTGCGGTGAGTGATCTTTACTGAAAGTTATGAGTTTGGAGCTAACAAGTCACAAATTGGGACAATGTCATATTTGTCGAAGAGATTTGGCTGAACTCGAATCATACCGTGCCGCAGTCGTGGACAGACGATGCCAAGGCATCTTACTCAAAAGTGCCAATGGGAAAAGGTGGACGCATTAAGCGTTAAGATTATTAAAATTTGCCACGCTGAATCAGCTGGAGGAAGTTTTTTTAATGATGCCTTGCTCGCAATGGAGTCTAAAAGTACAAAAAAATATCACGAAGAAATGGACGCAAATAAATTCACAGAGTGGTTCAGCATGGACACAAAGTGATAAGAACGTCACCATACCATTGTCAGTACAATGCTTTGATCTGGGCTCAAATGAACGGATACGCAGCATGCCACAATACAAAGCTGCAAATCTGCACTAAGAAAATTATGACATTGTTGAATGAAGCTTGTGCCAAAATTACTAAACAAGACTGGGCAAAAGTGGTAGAAAACTCGAGAAATAATTAAGGAAGACCTTGACAGAGACGTCAATATTGACAATATAATTGAAAATTAAATAATTATAGATACGGGCGACGATAGATCAACTGACAATTTTGGCCCATCATTTGAAGAAAATGAAAAAATTAAATGAAGAAATTGAAGATTCACTTTTTCTCGATTTTTTATTTTGTGATTGAGTGAATGTTATTGTAACACAAATAAATGATAAAAAATTGACCTTTCATAACATTGTATAATTTCAAAATACCTACAATATCAAAGTTTTAATTAAAATTTCAAATCAGAACTTCAATCCAATGCACTTTACAATACATATTCAAATCGATCAAATACTCATGCAAACTTGAATCGATTTATCGTGAGTATCGAGTACCGAGTCGTATGGTTATGTCACTATATCCATCGCTAAGACAAATGTCAAAACGGGCCTTTTATTTTGTGACAACTATAATTATCGTCTACAATTAGGCTGCCTTATATATAATCGTTATTGTTGTCCGGTAGATGGCATATATCTCTCATAAAGGTTACAAAATAATACGAGCCCTAAATTTGATTGTCATATGACAGCTTCCACTTCTCTAAGTAGTAACACAATTGCAACGATTTTTTTAAAAAGGTATAATTTAGAGTTCCACATGTGGAAATCATTTTTCATTTGAAAACAAATTTTTTATAAATAATCCCGTTAAATTTTAAATCTAAATAATTTGGAAAATATAAAAGCGCGCTCCCTCTCCTAACTTACACCAAAAATACTTCACATTAAAATGACACTGGCAAATATGCATAATTTATTTCTCATTAGTTATATTGTGTAGTATCCGCAGTGGCATAAATGAATTGGCTTAATAAACGTTATCCTGTTACCGAAATGTATGGTTTCATTGTCATGTCCATTGTACATCATTTATACTTTATATTCTTTTTTTATTGCTTATGGTGCCACCCATGGTCCTTTGCCCTACCAAGGGCGTATATATATAGCTAAGCCGCTGCCTACCAATACAAACCACAAACTCATCCAGAGAACTATCAACAGCGTGATCCTTTTATTCACAGATATTATACCCATAATACTAAGTAGGTAATTGAAATTCTACATATAGCAGCCTAGACCTTAAATTAACAACCGAAGTCAAAAATCGAGTACCGGTGGTCTGCTCGCACGGCGAAGAGAGAAGAGTTTTACGGTGGGTCTATACGGTCACGCGCCGCCTTTCCGTCACCCCGGACCGATTCGGCGGGGTGAGACGCATCCATAGTCCACAAAAAAAAGGCCTTAAATTAACACAGAAGCAACAACAAATTTAAATTAACGACATGGTAGAAAAAAGAAAATAAAAAGTTGAAAAAGAAAGAGGATTTATAACAAAAAATAATAATATAATAAATGTCCAGCATGAGAATTGAAACCCGTGACACTATTACAGTAAATCGATATGTTAACTATAGTCTGTCAATATAACATATAAAAACCTTTCCTTCTTGCAGTTGTCATAATGACTATAGGCATGAGAGGCAGATAATATCCCTACAGGACAGAAAACTCGTCATAATCTTTGAACTAGGATATTCTCAGCTCATACATGTACTACAGCTGGGCTCGAGCGTCTCGCGCAATAGAAGGGAAATTGCCCAAATATACCATTCTACTCAGGCGTGTTGGTATAGGATTGTATTTTGAGTTTTTACTTGTATAGATGTTTTATAGATTTTTATCTCTTAGTTGGCTTTTACAACACCCATAGAAAAGATGAGGTGAGATTCTTACTCGGTCACCATATGAAATATGTTTGTTAAATTGCCTTTTTTTTATTCTTAATCATCATTCTCCTACTCTTTATCCCAATTACTTGGGGTTGATACAATATGTACTCTTCTTTCATAGTACATATTGTAAATTTATTGGCAATAGTTTTACGACCGGCAGCCTGCCAGACGTTAACCCTCCTTGGGAATGTAATTGTTGACCATACGGCATCAGATGGAGTTGGCTCAGGTCGTTATAAGGCTCTTAGTCGTCTTTTACGACATCCACGAGCAAAGTAAGGGTTGGTTAAAGTATTCGTAGCCGCTACCACACATCTTAAAATAATGCAAAAAAAAAAATATGATTGGATTACATCGGAGCGGAGCTATGCATGTGAAAATGGTCCCATGACTTTAACGGAACGTTTTGAGGTAACCGGGAGGAATAGAGTGTGGTTTTTAGCAGGTAGTGGCGCTAACATTTAGTTGTCGCTGAGCCCGGCATACCTCATCTCTCTACGTAAGATGCGTAAAGAAATTTTCCCACGCAAAAAAAAAAAAGATTCTACTAACAGCAACGAAAGACGAGTCAACTACTAGAACAATCATTATTCACCCCAACCAACTTTTTTTTTTTTTTTTTGGTAGGCTATGGCCCGGTCACACGTTGTCCGCACCGGCCGGGGCGACGGAAGGGCAGCGCGTGGCCCCATAACCCACCGTATTCCCTCCCCATCACCATTGGGCCGGTCACTGGTACCACTCCCTTGCCTTCCGTGGCCAGCCCGGCGGGACCCCAACCACCTTGGAGTAAAGATAGAGACCCGCCTTAAGTAGCTACACGTAGCTAGTTTACACAATATGTATATTTATCTTATGCCGAACGAACGTCTGGTTAAGAAGATATACAATGCAAAAGTGGAAGGATGTAGGTACCGGGGGAGACCGAGACTAACCTACCTAGACTAGATCGGTCATGTACTGAAAGAAGGTGGAGTCAAGAGTCTCCGAAACCGGCGAGCGTGTATGAAGAGAATTATGAAAGCGATTGAAGTATGCAAGGATAGAGGTCTCTGGCACTCTGTTCTCTCTGCCTACCCTGCAAAGGACATGGCGTGATGGTATGTATGTATCTATGTGTATATTTATCTTTCTTTTCACCACTTATTTGTACATTTAATATTAGCAGAGATGCTTTAAATTATTTGCTGATCCTAAAATATTACATTTATTTGTCCTAAATACTTGAATCAATATTAAAGAGATTTGTTGATTTTAACGATTAGATGTCAAAATAAAACGTCGCAATATTTGTTGAGTAAGATGTGTTTTGGACAAAATTATCACGAGTTTACTAAAATATGAATCACGTAATGTAACAATTGTTTGTTTTGTATTTACAGTATTATTTTTTTATTATTTCGTCTTATGATGAGTTAAAAAATATGATTAAATAAAATAGGAGGAAAGAATGAAGGAGATGAAAAAGAAAGGAGTTTCCTATCTGTTATAAATGATATATGTATTTCATTCATTCATTACAGCTCATATATGTCCCACCACTGGGCTCGGGTCTCCTCCGTAATGGGATGGAAATTAACCTACTATACCGCGCTGGTCAGACGTGTTGGTATTAGGGTTTTGTTTCGAGTTTTCCTTCTCTCGCATAGATGTTATATGCATTTTATATCCCTTAGTCGTCCCTTACAATAACCCACGGGTAAGATACGGGGTGGTGAATTGTATTTTTACTCCGTCACAATACGGATTAGAATTATATATTGATATAAATTATATATTAAGTGACTTGAATCTTAGACGTAAAGATTTATTAATATCAACACTGCATTGTGGTATTAAAGAATAAGCCCGTTGGTACGACTGCATGCAGTTTAGTAGACACCCTCAGGATTGGACGACCAACAGTTTTGTTTTTAGGCTTAAATTAACTCAATATGTCGATGTTAATAACACTAGTTCTTACATTTTTAATGATGCTAACCAAATATGGAGCTCTCAATTCTGATATAAAAATAATTATTATTTATAGTTTTCAATCATTTCTCGTTTTATATTGATTCTTTACGAGCATTAGTTTGAAGTTTGGCAATGTTTGATTTCTAATAGGTAATAAGCTTAATGTTATGTAAAATAAAAATTACCTAACTAAATATAAACGTGATATAGCTCTACTTAGTTTTACAGAGAAAAAGCATAAGACTAAATTCATAACTAGACCACACTAATGACGAATTAGTTTATCTTCTTCTCAACCCATATTCTCACATTGACCTAGATCTGGGCTCGGGCCTCTTCAGCAGTGGAAGAGATATGAACTATGTCTATGTCACGTGACGTCACGTGACACGGAGGATGTGATATGAAGATAACATTTATTGAAGAGAAGATAAACTCAATCTAAAACCAGATGCCCAGCAGGCAGCAGTAGGACGTACATATAAGCTGAGATGATAATAATAACGATAACTATGTCACGATGATCAAACAGATTGGCGTATGGTTTTATTTAGAATTTTTCTATCCTTGTAGTGACGTCATCTGCTTGTATCCTTCAGCCGCAGTTCGCTTTTGTGTTATATCTCTTGATCGTATTTTACGACAACTCTGGTTAAAAAAGGGATGAATTATTTTATTATTTTGTGGTCAGATGGCGAGGAAAATCAATTATTCATACCCATTTATAATATTTACGTTAAAGAAATAATACTAATGTTCACACATTATGTATGAGTATAAGTAAAAAGTAGCAGATATGGTATTAATAATGTGAAATGCAGGTAAAGTAATTTGCACTTGATCTAGATGTACAGTTAAAAAACTTGATAATTTTATACTTAGTGGGGAAAAACAAAAAAAAAACCGTATATGCAACAGTGAGTTTATAGCTACTATTGATTTTTGTGTTGCTACAGTTTTAATAAATGTAAATAAAAAAATATATATAGTATTTTTAGTCAAATGAGCTTTTTTTGCGCCTGTTTTGATAATGGTACTTAAGGAGTAAACTCCAGTCGTGCGTCGGAGCTGACATACACACTTTATTTTTGATTTTTTTTTTATATATATTATAGGACTATTGACATGGGCTTCGGTAAATAATTCATATGACCAATCATTTGTCGATATTTCTTTTTCTATAAAACATTGGTTAGTAGTTACTGAGATGATGTGTTTGAGTACCTATTTAGTTTGGTTCTGTTGCAGCAATTAACTCTTTAGTATTCTAACAGATGGCGTTAGTAGTACAATAACATTCTATCCAATGAATGCAAAATTGTAAAGGTTATTTTTTTAATAGTTATAAAATTATATTTTTATAGACAGATAACACATCTAAATATGAAATTAAATTACTATGTTAAAACACAAATCTATAGACGTTATAGTTTTTTAATAAATTGTACCACAAAAATGCTCAGATTATAAGATATAGTTAGGACTCGCTTTGGTTGCCCTAATTAATATCTTAGCTCATATGTGTCCTACTGCTGTGCTCAAACTTCCTACACATTGGAAAAAAATTGACCTAATATACCACGCTGGATAGACTGGTCGTTTTAGAGTTTTATTCGAGTTTTCCATATCGTGCACTGATTTTATATGTTTGTGTCCTAGTCGTCTTTTATAATCTACCAAAGGAAAGAGAATTGACCATTTTATTCTTACTACGTCTGCTACACGTAACGGTTATGACATTATTCCCGACTGGAGAATTACGTCTGATATTGGACTTCGATGAGCTGATTGATTGTGGATGGATGATTCAGATTGGATAAAATAATAGAAAAGTCAATATATTTAGTCTAAAGTAACTGATTTCAATTCAATTCATTTTATTTGCTCAAATATGTTTATACAGGTGTTAACATTATAGTTACATCATGTTCTGCCATCATCATTCATCATTCATTCATCTAAATAATAAGTTAATTAAACATCACACTGATTTAAATTATTAACAATATTATATTCAATTATTAATTATTATATTATATTTAATTAATTAAATTTCATAATTTCATTGTATTCAATTAATAACACTTATTATTTCAGCTCATATATGAGCACTTTTGGACTCAGGCCTCCTCCGTAATTGGAGGGAAGTTAACCTACTACACCACGCTGGTCAGACGTGATGGTATAGGGTTTTCTTTTGAGTTTTCCTTCTCTTGCATAGATGTTATATGCGTTTTATATCCCTTAGTCGTCTCTTACGATTACCCACGGGTAAAATAGGGGTTGGTGAATTGTATTCTTACACCGTCACCACACGGAAAAATAGTTTTTTATTCGCTTTGCTGAATAGCATGCGTTCAATTCGTAAATTAATGCTCTTAGTGGGAGTCATTTGTGTAAATTAAATCCAATATATTTTTGAAGACCCACACAGGTTAACTTAACTATGGCAATGGACAGCCTGCATTGACATTGGCCGCAATGACGGAAATACGGTCAGCAGGATATTAATATAAAATCTATTTCAGACATAACACCTTGACATATAATATTTAATTAATAATTAATTATGCTTAAAAGGTTTTGGTCATCAAAACATCTCGGAAGAAAGGTCAACCAATTAAGGGGATCATTAAATATTTTAATATTATCTCTATCTAGATCTTCAGAATTTATTAACTCATTCTATTCCAATTAAAGGTTTTCGTCATCTTTCATGATATATTGGCGAGGTAATGGAATAATTTTTGATCGCGAAGGTGTTTCCGTTATAATAAAATCTGGGTCAATATAATGCTCTTACTTAAATTTCGAATAAATAATTATTTTTGATGTTGCCGCGGTTATCATATCAAATAACTAAATAATTACCGAGACTAACCTATCTAGACCAGATTGGTCACGTACTGAAGGAAGGTGTAGTCAAGAAAGAGTCTCCGAAACCGGCGAGCGTGTATGAAGAGAATTATGAATGTTGAGGAAGCGAGTGAAGTATGCAAGGATAGAGTTCTCTAGCACTCTGTTCTCTCTGCCTACCACATATACATTACTACTACATATACTACAAGGGATATGGCGTGATGATATGTATGTATGTATTTGATATAATATATTCATTTCATATATATATGGCAATTTTTATCCAAAGCTTTTCAATGTTTATGGTTACTGGAGGACACTGGGTATAATTTGTCTGCGTCAATTATATGTTTGTAAAGTCCTCCGCAATACAATAATTTTCTCCGTCGTGCAGAAAGTAGTGTTTTAAAAAAATATCCGCACCCTCAATCCGGTAAAAACAAATCCTTTACACCTATTTACGTTAAATCACTTCTAATTCTCAACCGTCTTATTTTACTGCAAATCCTTACTAATATTATAAATGCGAAAGTAAATCCGTATGTCTGTCTGTCGCTCTTTCACGCAAAAACTACTCAACCGATATAAATGAAATTTGGTACACAGATAGTCTCGAGCTTGATAAAGGACATAGGCTACTTTTTAATGCAAAAAAGGGTTGTAAAGGGCGATGAAAAGTTATAAGGAACTATCGTCATTTTTAAAGCCAGAAGCTTGAAATTTATTTTTAGGCTATTGATTAGATATAAATAAATATGACGTTAAAATTTTGTAAATAATTTACCCTTAAGGGGTAAAATAAAAATAGGAGATACAAAACTTTAGGAAAGTAACCTTTTACGCGGGCGAAGCCTCGTGCAGAAGCTAGTATACTCATACTTTTGCAAATATACTCATACTTTTTCAAATGAACTCATACTTTTTCAAATAAACTCATACTTTTTCAAATAAACTCATACTTTGTCAAATAAACTCATACTTTTTCAAAACGTCAGGTAGCCATGTTGTTATTATGACGTCATTTTGCCAACCTTTTATTGGAAACAATACTATAAAAGTATAACACGAGTAACAAAGTCAAACGGATTAATATAACGACTAAGAGAGGGTGTTTCAAAATGTCTATAAGAATCTCAACGGACTTTTGGCGGGAATCTGAAAACGTTATGTAGTGGTCTTTTACATATCATCACGCCATATCCCTTGCAGGGTAGGCAGAGAGAACAGAGTGCCAGAGAACTCTATCTCTGCATACTTCACTCGCTTCCTCAACATTCATAATTCTCTTCATACACGCTCGCCGGTTTCGGAGACTCTTGACACCACCTTCCTTCAGTACATGACCGATCTGGTCTAGGTAGGTTAGTCTCGGTCTCCCTCGGTACCTACATCCTTCCACTTTCGCATTGTATATCTTCTTAACCAGGCGTTCGTTCGGCATTCTTTCCACACTTTCGTGGTCTTTTATGATATTAAATATCTTAGTGTTTTGTTATATTTGATAACTTGGATGGTATTTTATGTCATGTGATGCAAAGAAATTGCTGGGATATAGTTAATATTATATAAAAGTGTTTTACAATTCCCAAAAGATACCATTAACAGTGTGGCCATATATATGCAAGAGTAGCAAAAAACAATTGATGATGATTTCTGTCACAGATTAGATATCACAACAGAATGCCATCTAGTAGTAGACTTCTGTGCATCTCTTCTGGTGGACGCGTAATACAGTACCAAGACTAGGCCCTCTGCCTGTGGACTTCTTCACAGCTACTTGATAGCAGTCGGCCGAACAGCGTCTCAGTTACCGTTTACTGGCAGTACGGTCTGCGCCGGATGAGACCAGGTCCAGCGCCAGCCAACCTGCGACAGTAACAACAACACAACACCCCCATGACAGGTCGAGCCGGTACCTACCGGACTTGACCCCAGTTGCCTGGAGTTAGTCCAGCCTTAGACAACCTGCGACAGTGGTAGTGATGCCGCGAAGAGCTAGGGGGATTGGTTGCTTCACTGAGAATATGAATCAAATGAATGGAATCGAATAGATTAAATGCAAATGAGAATCAATGCCATCTACATATGCTTATCTGCTATTTATACCCGTTGCACGCCACAAAACCACTCAACTGTAACGCTAATGTTGCCACCATTCGATGGATAATAACATCCTGTAATCGCATCCGTCTATGGATGCCGTGATAGTCCGATGCACTTGCCGAAGACAAAATCATAAACCATTATCCTTCTCCTGCTCCCATCCCAATCACTTGTGGTCGACGCAATGTGCACTTCTTTTTTTTGCGGTTGACTATGGATGCTTCTCGCCCCGTCAAATCGGTCCGGGGTGACGCAAGAGGCGGGGCGTAACCTCATAGACCCACCGTGCAACTCCTCTCTTCGCCGTGCGAGTGGGCCACTGGTACCCGATCTTTGTCTTCGGTGGCCCGCCAGACGCAATATGCACTCCTTCTCCATCGTAAATATTGCAAAAGTCATTGGTTGCTTCAGTCAGTTTTATGACCGGCCACCCGCCCACATCAACCTATCACCGTCCACTGCTGGACGTAAGCCTCCCTAATAGATGCAGTAAAAGATTACTAAGATCTTAATCTCTGGTCAACAGTTGCTCAAAATTTCATTTAATGAAAGAATAACAGTTTATTTATTGCGTGGTTTTCGGTCTACAGCCTCAAGCCGGTTCATCGTAGCTCACTCTCGCAGAAGATCGACGTCTGAGTTAAGGGCAATACGCTATTGTATTTCATTCAATGAGCGAGAGAGCTGGAAGCGCAACTGGGTAGGTTTCGGATTTAAATAGGCAGGCAGCGGCGTAGTTAGACCCTTGGTATTGAAAGGTCCATGGGCGGCAGTAACATTTACCAAAAGGTAAGTTGCTTTCTCGTTTGCCAGGATAAGCAATAAACCCACCGAAGACAAAGATCGGGTACCGGTGGTCTGCTCGCACGGCGAAGAGAGAGGATTTTACGGTGGGTCTATGGGGTCACGCGCCGCCTTCTCCGTCACCCCGGACCGATTTGGCGGGGCGAGACGCACCCATAGCCCACCAATAAAAAAAATAAAAAATAAAGGATAAGCAATAAAAAGAAGGCTTGATGTAAGCAGGCAGCCGGTCATAAAACTATTGCAAAAATTTTGTAATATAGATATACGATAGAAGAGATAAATAAATATTTCAAAATCCTTTAAATTTTTTTTTTTTTTTTTTTTTTTTTTTTTTTTTTATTGCTTATGGCGGCAAACGAGCAGACAGCACACCTGATGGTAAGTGTCACTGCCGCCCATGGACCTTTGCCAATGGTATAGCTAGGCCGCTGCCTACCAGTACAACCCTGAACCCACCCCAGTTAGGCTTCCGGCTCTCTCGCTCACCGAACGAAGCGCAATAGCACATTGCTATTACTCAGACGTCGATCTTCTGCGAGAGTGTGGTACTACCCCGGACGGACCGGCCCGCGGCTGTAGACAGAGAACTGTCCACAGCGTGGTCCTACCACAATAAAATTTTTTAACATTGGAATATTACGAGATATGTATATTTATTTAATTTATTTTAAGTTCTTTACTTCAAGACTTCGTTACTATTTTTAGTATGAACAAAAATATTAATAACTTTTTTTACGAGGTTATAAACAAAAATAATTGTTAAGTGATTGCAATAATTAAAAATTCTTTTGTAAACAGCTTTTATCTTCATAAATCTGTGGCCTTCTGATACTTAAAATAATTTAAAAAAATAAACAAAATTTTAAAGGTCTTTTCTGCTTTTTTGTTGAAGTAATATGAGCAAACCACTAATAATTATGAGATCTCGTGGTCGAATTTTGTCTTAAAACAATATTAGTATTGGATAGACCAGATACTTTCAGCTACATTAGCTTACATTTCTTCTTTACAACGAAAAAACATTTCATCGTTGAACATAAAATACCTTAATAACAAAAAGAAAAGACGAAGATCTTGCTCTTATTCCAATTACTTGGGGTCGATGGAATATATATCTACTCCCTTCACCAACTTACATATTGCAAAAATAAAAAAAAAAGTGTGTGTATCAGCTCCGACGCATGACTGGAGTTTACTCCTTAAGTACGATTATCAAAACAGGCGCAAAAAAAGCTCTAAAAATAATATATATATAAAAAAAAATAATATATATATATATATATATATATATAACTAACTAACGTCAAACCCTGGGAATGTAATTATTGACCAGATAGCATGAGATGAAATTAACCCTGATCGATGCGTCGTATTTTACGACATCCACGAGCTAAATAAGGATTGGTTGTATTTACAACTGCTACTATATATCAAACATATTTAAATGATCTGGCAAAAAAGAGGCAATTATATCCATACCGCTGATGTTATCTTTGTAATAAAAAATTCAAACAACACACATACGATTGAATATTTAAAAATAAATGCGATATTATTGAAAATCCTTAACATTTCGAGGTTGTATATCGTCAGCTACCCAATTACACTATTACGCACTTAAAATACATTAAAAAATAATGCACGCAACTCAACATTATCTTATCTATTGTGGAATCGAAAAAAAATCGATTTAATCATTAAAAAAATCGAGTTCCTCGATTTTTATATCAACAATCGTATAAGAGTTTAGTGTTAAAAACTTGTTATGTGAATTTTACACTTATTGCACAATCGTAAAAATTTTTAAATACCAAATGTTAAATATGTTACTTGTATTTTTGTGGTAAATTAACGTTCTTTTTTGCGATGCCGACAATTTAATTTCGTCTTAAAGAGTATTTTTTTTTATATATATAATTTAAATTTAAAAATAAAAACCGTACACCGGAGCGTTATTAAAAGATATAGGTTCGTTTACATTGAGACCAATTACGGATACAGAGATCTTTATAAAAGTCCTGTTAGAGTTGTGTTTTAACACTTAAGATTTTTTTTAATTAGATATAACATTTATATTATTTTTACACGAATAATTTTATAGACACTAAGCGGCACCTTTTTAAATAGAATATGAATCTTTATATTTTTTATTTTACTTAAAATTCTAGTGCTTTATAATATTCTACTCCCAAATATTATTACTGGTTAATATGACTATACGATAATGTATGGTAGCGGCTACGAATACTACCAGCCCTCACTTTGCTCATGGATGTCGTAAACGACAACTTAAAGCTTTACATCGACCTGGCCCAACTCCATCTGATGCCGTTTGGTCAACACATTACATTCCCAAGGATGGTTGACGTCTGGCAGGCGGCCGGTCATGAAACTATTGCCAATAACTTTTACAATATTTACTATGAAAGAAGAGTACCTACATATTGTATCGACCCCAAGTAATTGGGATAAGAGTAGGAGAATGATGATGAATGATGATAAACAATTTAAAATATTTAAGTCTACGTCAAAATTCACATAAATAAAACATCCAAGCTAATTTCTATTATACATAATTAAAATCCGCTGTAGATCTCTATATGATGTTTCTAAATCCTGCAATCTATCTATCCTTCCTCTTGACGCTACACACCATCTACCTGGCTGTACACCATCCCTTCTCGACATAGTCATGGTCTCTTCCACAGAGCGTGTTGCTAAGCATGGACAATGTCCTGCTGATGCGTTTTCTCATCACGACTTACTCTTTCTTTCTTACAAACTTCGCCTTCCTAAATGTAAAACTAAAGTCCTATTGCAACGTAACTTTGGTCGCATGATCCTTGAAAATTTATGTAGAGACGCAAGTGTTATTGATTGGACTCCTATTTTGACCTCTGGATCAATTGATGAACAGGTTCAAATTTTTACAAATAACATAATCCAACTTATTGACAAACATGCGCCTATCCGAGCTGTCAAAATTAAACATTCACCAGCGCCATGGCTTACAAATAGAATAAAGGCTCTTATTGCCCAGAAAGCTGCCGCAAAATTTAAATATAAAATTAAGCCCAATGTATTTAATTTCAATAGGCACGTTTCGATTAGAAATTGCTGCAATAGGGCTTGTAGGGATGCGCAACGTCAACACATTCACAAGGCTGTTCAGTGTGGGGACCCAGCGAGGGTTTGGAAATTTCTTAGGACTCTAGGTATCGGTAAATTTCGACAAGAATTAAACGCCAATATGTTAGATATCAACTTGCTTAACAGACATTTTTCAGCTTCTTCTATCTTTGATAACTCTGCTAAGACTACTACTATTAATTATCTCTCTTCGATGCCTTCTCTCAGCCATCCTCAATTCGTGTTTAACCTTTTCACCAGTTGTGACGTTAAAAAATCTATAATGTCTATAACATCCAATGCTGTCGGATCTGATTGTGTCAGCCGTAACATGATCCTTCCTATCCTCAATGAAATCCTCCCAACCATCTGTTATATCCTTAATTTTTCTGTAACAAATGGTGTGTTTCCATCCATGTGGAAAGATGCCGAAATAATTCCCCTGCCTAAAGTACGTAAACCGGTATCCTTCTCCGACTATCGTCCTATATCCATTCTACCTTTCCTTTCCAAGGTTCTTGAACGTCTTATCCACACACAGATCAGTAATTTCCTCTACAAAAATAACCTCCTTGATCCTTTCCAATCCGGTTTTCGTCCTGGTCACAGTACCACAACAGCACTAGTCAACATTACGGATGACATCAGATCTGGCATGGACTGTGGAAAGTTAACGGTACTGGCGTTATTAGATTTTAGTAACGCGTTTAATACGGTTGACGGCGACATATTACTCAGTCTGCTCCGCTCTATGAATATATCTCAAATAGCCATAGATTGGTTTCACAGTTACCTGTGCGGCCGCCGACAACGTATTTGCATTGAAAATACTAATTCCTCTTGGTGTACTACTACTGCCGGCGTGCCCCAGGGTAGTATTTTATCTCCACTACTTTTCTCCATCTTTATAAATTCCATTTCTAATAACCTATCTTCTTCCTATCATCTTTACGCAGATGATATTCAAATCTATTTCCAAACCTCACCAATCCAACTATCGCATGCTGTGTCTGTTCTTAATAAAGACCTTGACGAGATAAGGGCCTGGAGTTTGTCTCATGGCATCACTGTGAACCCATCAAAAATACAGGTTGCCATCATAGGTAGTGCGAAACTGACCTCGAAAATTAATTGGTCTGAATTACCTAAAGTAAAGTTTGAAGGTGTTACTATCCCATTCAACGACAATGTCAAGAATTTAGGCCTGATCATTGATAGTAACCTAACTTGGGTTCCTCAACTACAAGAAGTAAGCCGTAAAGTATTTGCCTCTGCTGGATCTCTTAGGAGATTACGTAATTTCTTGCCAACTGCGACTAAAATTGCGCTTGCTACTTCCTTACTTCTACCTATACTTGATTATGCAGATGTCAGCTATTTAAATCTCACCGAGGGGCAATTGGATAAACTTGAGCGTCTGCAAAATGTTTGTATTCGATCCATATTTGGCCTTCGCAAATATGATCATGTTTCCCAATTTCGTGCAAAACTCAAGTGGCTACCAATTCGCCTTCGTCGGAATTCTCATATTCTCTCTTTACTCTATAATATACTATTTAATCCTTCCACTCCTTCCTATTTAAAAAGTCGTTTTATATACCTTCACGATACATATGACAAATGTTTAAGGTCATCACTAAACCTACAATTAAAAACACCAAAACATTCTACATGTTACAGCGGTAAATCATTTACCGTAACTGCCATCCGTTTGTGGAATGATCTTCCGAAAGAAATAAGGCATGCTGATTCATTAGAAATCTTTAAAAAAATGGTGAAGTCACACTATCTGGAACTGTAATACTTACATTGTTAATCACTACTACCTACATTCTATATATTGTTTATTCTATTATTGAAATATGTATTTAGTATATTTTATTATAAATATTTAAGTAAGTCTATTTAGTTGTATGTATATATGTGTGTATGTGTGTGTATGTATGTATATATATATGTATGTATGTGTAGATGTGTATGTATTTATGTTTAAATTATTTATTTATGTATAATGTATGATAGGTTTTAATTTTTTCTATAGTTTACACCACCAACTACCTTTCTTTCCTGCGCTAATTCCATCCAAAGGTTGCCTGGAAGAAATCGCTTATAGCGATAAGGCCGCCCATTGTACTGTATCCAATAAATATGTATAGCTTTTTGTATTCAATACTGGTGTACAAAAAAGTGTATAATAAATAAATAAATAATAAAATATTACAACAATAAAGAAAATCACAACAATAATAATATATAATAAAACAATTTAAAAAAAAACGATAATTATTCACTAAAAAAATAATATTTCCGTAATATAAAATACCAGTAGTATAATTATGTTAATTCATTTCGTGTCCTACAAAATTTTAATTACGCATTATTTTAATTTTATATAATATCAAACGCTTACGACGTTAATTTTATCTGTCGGTCGTTATGAACGGTAATGAGGGGACGAAAACCCATAATAATGTACTCCTAACACCATTAACAAATGATCGCTGACTGCTAATAGCCATGAAACGCTCTTGAGTGTGATTGTCTCATAAGTAAATGTAGAAATATAATAACTTATAATTTTTTAAGATTTTTTGGAAAATTACAGCTATAACCAGCATTGACCGAAAATTTTGTACATTCAAGTAGTGATGGCCAGACCACATCACTCGATGAACCAATTCACTATACCAAACTGGTCAAACGTACTGTCCCTCTCTTATACAAAATGTTACAAGCATATCATATCGCTTAGTCGTTTTTTACAAAATCCGTGGGCAAGTATATTTAGTCAGTCAACATACGGTAAACTCGACGTGTGGAGAGGGGTTATACTATTGCATTCTATCACCACCCCTATGGCTACTTCTCGGTAAAAGTAAAAAAAAAAACTGCTGAAGGATCATTAGAAGAATGAGGCTTAGGTAACTTAAAGAGCCAAAAGTCACTCCATCACGCCTTCGTCCTTCCAAGCGTGCCAATTTATAAATTGCGAAAAGTCTTTTATCCAAGGAGTTGAAGTCAACAGACTGAGAAATGAAATAAACATAATAGAACTTAAAAAAAAAAATATCCGCATAGTGAAAGGAGTAAGAATACAATTCTCCATCCACCTTGTTTCTTGCTCATAGAAATCATAGAAGACTAAAGGATATACTTTGAAGATGACATTTATACAAGAGAGGGACGACTGCATGTAGCGGGGATGCGAATGTTGAGATGGATGTGTGGTGTGACAAGAATGGATAAAATAAGGAATGAACATATAAGAGGAAGTTTGAAAGTTGCGCCAGTGACGGAAAAATTAAGGAGTGAAAGATTGACATGGTATGGACATGTGATGAGAAGGGATGAAATTAATGTTGTGAGGAAAGCTTTAAGCATGAATGTTGAAGGCTTAAGGGGTAAGGGAAGACCGAAGAAAAGATGGATGAACTGCGTGAAACATGACATGGATAGACAAGGATTGACCACAGAGATGACGTCTGATAGAGTTGTATGGAAAGAGAAGACATATTGCGTCGACCCCAAATAAATTGGGATAAGAGCAGGTTGATGATGATGATGATGATGAGGGAGGACTCGAAATAAAACCATATCCTAACCCATCATTGAAAGTGGTATACTAGTTTAATTTCCCTCATCTTATGGAGGCAGTCTGAGTCCAGCAGTAGGACGTATATGAGCTGAGATGATGATAATGAAGATTGAAATTAATTTTTGAAGTAAGCGTAAAAGAAAAGAACAATGTGATCCACAAATTGCTATTCTGAGTCTGCATATAATGTGTTCGTTAATTGCATATTTGTAACGTCCTCCGCTTATATGTTTGTAAAGTCCTCCATAAGTTATAGCTGAGTCACTTAACCTGAGACTTCTGTGTGGTAGTCTAAGAGTCACTATACCTGTATATGATTTGTATAACTATTTTTATTGGCCATCCATCCATCCAACAGGCTAGTGACCTGTTGCATATAGATCTCACCAAGGGGTTACAATACCATAATCGCCACTATTGACAAGCGGGTTGGCGATCACAGTTGGAATTGTAATTCTCTTAGATTGGAGTTCCTGCCCATTTTCATGGTGTTTTCTCAGTCGGTTTTTACGACCTACTCTAAACAGTCAGCAGACAAGGTATTTCAATAATATTAGCTTCTAATATAAATAAAGTAAATTACAATATCCGAGCATTAAAATAATACTAAATAGAAAAAAAACCATAGACTCCAACATCGTGACGTAAACAAAATAATAGATTTCCATTTCTAAGATTACTTATCTAAAGTTTTTATTGGCTTGGCGGGTCGTAAATTACGCGTTTATCGCTCTATTCGCCACTCATTAAGGTTTTATATTAGAATTATGCGTTATTAATTTTAGAAAACGGCAGTTAAATTTATGGTCCGCCTCGCTTGCCGTTTTACGATTCTTATTTCGTACACAGATTATTTTTTTTTGCAGACATGTACATAATATTTTTTACCGTTATGTGACATTTATTCGTAAATTATTCATATTCCGTTTATAAAATTTGATTAGTAATAAAAAATTAAGTGAGAGATTATGATTTGTTAGAATTTTTATGATTATTTATATTATAATTTATTAATCTGCACAGGTAATTAGATTGGTGTAACCGGTATTGGAAAGTTGTAGATGCGATTTTGACTTATGAATTGGCGTATATAAATAATGTGTGAAAGTTTTGTGTGTGTTTTGTGTTGAAATACTCCCGTAGCTTACCTACTTATAAGAAGTTCTAGTAAATAAATATATGATTATTTTTATTAACATATCTAGTCTATTGTGTCTGTAAGATCAACCACTACTATTTTGGGACTATTTAACGGAGTGAATTACTAATATACACAGATTATAAAACTTTCAATTAATTTTATTATTAACCTTTAGTATTTAATTTATACTATATATATATATATATATATATATATATATATATATATATATATATATATATATACAGGGTGTCCCAAAATTCAACGATAAGCCGGCACCAGCAGGTGCACCTATATATGACTACTCGAGAACAAAAAAGAAAAAAATTCTACCTTGATTTTTTTTTTCATTACGACAAAAAAACCGATTTCTTTAAAAATCGTCATCTTTTATTATATTATTAAGTGCCATTGCTACAATTTTACAAGTAATTCTGTGATTTTTTTTGTATTGGCAAGGTAAGTAGCACTACTATCGATCACAACCATTAAAAATTCCAGAATATCTATAGTTTTTACACAAAAATCAACCAAAACTATGTTTTTTTCATAAATTATGTAAAATTTTGACTTTCAGCTCACTTTCACTCATCACAGTGAAAAAAAAAAGTATGGACACTACTGTGGCAAATAGTATTAAAAATTGGCGCAACTAACTACAATTCTAAAATGGTATAACATTCTAGGCAAACTAGCCACAAAAATATACTTAGGTGTACTATTTCAAAATAACAACCATATTTCGAAAATTGTTAGTGTTGATAGTAATCACTTCTACTATGTAGCCAAAATGTTTTTGTTGCAAGTTCTCAGAATTTGAATGAGACATGTGCGTGGTCCATAAGATAACATAAGTTAGACAGAGATAGATATAGAGAGATTAGAATTTACTATATTATTAAAATTACAATAAATGTTCGAATTGTTTGCCATTGGCAGTAATGCAGGCACGACATCGCCTTAAAAATGAACGTTTTATTTTTCTTGCATATCTGATTCTGTTCATGTGATCCACAGCCTGAATTATTTTTTGGCGAAGCTCGTCCAAGGTTGCAATGGGTTTTGAGTAGACTCTGTCCTTTAGACAACCCCAATAGAAAAAGTCCAGGGGATTTAGATCGGGTGAACGGGGTGGCCAAAAGATAGGACCAAGTCGCCCGATCCAACGCCCTGGGTACTCTTGGTCTAAGTACTCTCGCACAGGGCGGGCATAGTGAGCTGGGCAACCATCGTTTTGAAACCACATGTTTTGCAAATCACTTAAGGGCACGTCTTCTAATAATCCTGGTAACTCATTTTGTAAGAAGTTCAAATAGCTATTGCCATCTATGTTTCCTTGTAACTCAAAGGGCCCTATCACTTTTCCATTTATTATGCCCGTCCATAGGTTAACCTTAAATTGATATTGGGATTTGTCTTCTCTCACCAGGTGCGGATTTTCATTGTTCCAGCTATGAAGATTGTGAAGATTTAAATAGCCATCTTTCTTGCAGGTTGTTTCATCCGACCATAAAACTTTGTCTAAGAATTGGGGATCTTCCCTGTGTTTTTGCAGCATTACACGGCAAAATGCGACCTGCAGTGGATAGCCCCGCGGTAATAACGCCTGCACGCGCCTGTAATGATATGGATGAAGCTGGTGACGTTTTAAAATTCTATGTGCAGTACTTTTTGGAATTCCCGTTGCTGCTTGTATGGCACGTACAGAGGTAGTTGTATCGCTTTCTATTTCATTGAGAACTTCTTCATCGTGTTCCGATCTAGGTCTTCCAGCGTTTCTCCTGTCAGATGGTATACGACCCTACGAAAATGCTTGATGCACGTTAATAAATACGCGATAATCCGGATACCTTTGAAGAGTAGGGTACCTTGCTCGATATAATCTGCTAGCAGCGTTGGCATTGCATCGGCATTCTCCATAAATTAGGTGCATATTAGCGTATTCTAACGCTGTATATGGTAGCGGCATAATGAATGCCAAACACTTGAAAATAAGGCAAAACTTCTTTAAAAAAACACAAAATCACAGTCTAAAATAATGCCAAGTCAGGTCAATTTCCAGGTCACTTAATTCAATCCAAAGTCGTTAGTACCAGAGCCACTTTAATTAAAACAGAACGGTGTGCAGTAAACAAAGAAGTAGAGCGTACTGACTTGCTGTGCTGCTGAGGACATTAATTACTTCTCTACCTGCATTAATGTTACTATACAATTAACATCTATCTATCTCCCTCTAACGTATAATCTCTCTATCTCTGTCTAACTTATGTTATCTTATGGACCACGCACATGTCTCATTCAAATTCTGAGAACTTGCAATAAAAACATTTTGGCTACATAGTAGAAGTGATTACTATCAACACTAACAATTTTCGAAATATGGTTGTTATTTTGAAATAGTACACCTAAGTATATTTTTGTGGCTAGTTTGCCTAGAATGTTATACCATTTTGGAATTGTAGTTAGTTGCGCCAATTTTTAATACTATTTGCCACAGTAGTGTCCATACTTTTTTTTTTCACTGTGATGAGTGAAAGTGAGCTGAAAGTCAAAATCTTACATAATTTATGAAAAAAACATAGTTTTCGTTGATTTTTGTGTAAAAACTATAGATATTCTGGAATTTTTAATGGTTGTGATCGATAGTAGTGCTACTTACCTTGCCAATACAAAAAAAATCACAGAATTACTTGTAAAATTGTAGCAATGGTACTTAATAATATAATAAAAGATGACGATTTTTAAAGAAATCGGTTTTTTTGTCGTAATGAAAAAAAAAATCAAGGTAGAATTTTTTTCTTTTTTGTTCTCGAGTAGTCATATATAGGTGCACCTGCTGGTGCCGGCTTATCGTTGAATTTTGGGACACCCTGTATATATATATATATATATATATATATATATACACTGTATGTATATATACATACAGTGTTTTTACCAATATTACTATTAAATGAATTATTAAAGATGTTCATTTAAAAATCCTTATGGCAACTACCTCACATTTAAGTAAATAAAAATATTGACTTCAAGACTTTACTTGAGTACATTTGAATTAATATTTCAGCAAAAATTTTCGAAAAAATGTATTGTTTACCCATTTCATATTTATTATATTTCTATTATTAAATATATACTAAGATCTTTATTTTTTCAGTCGTTTGTAGACTAGCCTCCTCTACAAATGGGTGAAAATTGACATACTTATACCACACGAAGACGAAACGGAAATTAGCCATCTGCTAAGAGGTTGAAATCGTGAGGGCTCCGGAGCGTCGACAGGGGATGACACCCCAAAGGGTAAAAACCACATACATATCGGATCAAAAGATGTATCATAAGCCTATCAAAAATGCTATAACACGATAGACAGGTAGCTTGGCATTGGGATTTGTCAGCAGTCTTCCTTTTTGGCAGTGCTATTAAGTATCTACGTCACTTACTCGTCTCTTTCAATAACAAAAAAGATAAAAATAGTTAAGGTTGACGGTATACTCCGTTAACAAACTCAACTTTTATAATGCAGCACAAGTACAGGCAAAAAACGTATGTGATTATATCACATCTACATATTTATCTATGTTATTTAGAAACAGGTCCATTATAGCTTGTGATTTAAGGCCGATGTCAATTGACGTCGTATTAATACAGTCATACATTCGTATGTAAATGCTGCACTTAGCGACTTGACATGAATACAGTAGTATACATATGGTTTGATGATTGTTGCTTCATATGAATACTATTGAAATTATATGTTTTTGTTCTATGGTTTTGTAACTTTAGTTTATATTAATAGTAGTGGTAGTTTAGTGGTATTTTTGTGTGGTAATAGAGTGAAATGGAATCATGAAATGATTTCCAAGGTATGAAAATAAGGAAATGGGTGGGCCTGTAAAAGGTAGAAAGAAGATATCTCCAACGTAGAATAAAAGTGCTGGATCACTACCAATGAAGGAAACTTGAAGAGGTTAACACTGCAAGAAAGTCTAATAATTTATTACTACTTTTCCGTGTGGTGGTTAAGTAAGAATAAACTTTACCACCCGCTTTCTTGGCCATAGGTATCGTAAGAAACGATAGACCCGATGATGAGGGCACAGTATATGTAGAGACCAGTCAGTCAAAAAAAGAGATTACCAGATGAATAGGCACGCTGATGCTTGTATATACTGTTCTATGAAACTAATAACAGTAATTAAGATTATGAACCTACAAGCCAAGCGCTAAGCAATTATCTCATCTTGTAGAGAAGCCTCCGTTTAACAATGAACTTTGATAGGCTGATGGATGAATGAACGTCTGTTCATCTAACACTACATTCACCACTTTTTGACATAAACAATCCGCCTGTACTGCCTGAGGCAACAGAAGTCAGGCGTGAAGTCCCATATCCTGGTATATTACTTCCACCTCGTTACTGGGACTGATTCCCGGGCCGCAATAACTTATCATACGTGGTCTGCTGAGTGGATTGTCTGGTAAGTGTAAGCCTTTCTATGGGCAAGGTACTAAACTTTGATACGTCCACTGCATACCCGACTTCGTTCATCACTCGACTTACATGGTATATTATGATTAATTATAACTATACTACTATTACAAATCCAAACATAAAAATTCTATCAATAAAGTAACAAAAACACATGTACGAGAAAAACATAACCATTAATTATTTTTAAACATTCAATATATATAAAGAGAAATACAATAAAATATACACAGGCAGCTGTCATCGTACACATAGAGAACAAACAAACAGAAATCACAATAAACAGGGGGAAATACATTAATTTCCACAAAACGATCGTAAAATAAAACCAAATTTGATGTTACTTTCGATTTATTATTGGCGGGTTCTGTGCATTATAGTTTTTTTAAAGACCAATACGAAGTCTCACACTTAGAGTTCATCTTTATTGCTCGGTTGCATTTTTTAATTTGGGATAGCATTTGAGCTGCTTAAAGCTTAGAAATGAGTTCCAATTTTGGTGTATGTATTTGAAAACACATTCCTGAACAATTTCATCAACTGGTAAGGTATTCTTTAGGTACCAGGCAAATATTGTGCAATTGTATGAAACTATTTCTTAATTTTTAATTGTCTAGGATGGTAAACAAGTAATTCACTGAAAACAAGGACTCTTCATTTTAGTACAAAATACGACAAAAAAGTAATTATGGCAAGTTATGGGTTGCACACCGTTAACTCCTCCACCCCGGACTGTTTGGGGGGTGTGCGACTGGTCCATAGCCTGATTCACAAAAAAAGGAGAAAATGGTGGCAAAAGCAATCAACATACCTGGTGATAAATTTCATGATTTAACAAGACAAACACTGACCATTTTACTCAAAGAACCCTATTAAAAGTAATAAACCTCTTGCGTGGGCGCATCCGTCCGCTCGATCAATATTTATGAAGACATTTAATGGTAAATTAATGAAATACGTTTATTGTATGTTTTCTATGGGTTCCACTAATAGTTATGAGTACTATGTTTTGACACCTTCTTATGTTAATAAACCGAGAAAATATTGATGTTTTTAGGAATAGAAAGCTTATATGTAGGTACTATTAAAAATATTAATAAAACTTGATCTGTTTTTTTTTATTGTTAATGTTATACGCCATAACAATATAATATGTGTGGGTTGATATGAAATATGCTTTATAACTTCTTTTTTTTTTGCTGTCCCACACATTGTTGGAAATTAAAGTAAATATTTACTAATAAGAAAAATTATAATGCGTTTTTGTACAGTTTATTTTCTTTTTTAGATTTACGCGTTTTTCCAGGAATGGGCGCGCAGTTATGTATAGCTCCTACACTTATACTTTGTTCTGTGATCTGTTTTCCTAAATTGACCTATATTAGACTCAATCTCGGCTTCCATGTGATGACTGAGAATGAAAAAATACTTTTCCGCGTGGTTATGGAGTAAAAGATTAATTGTTCACCCCCATATCTTACCCGTGGATGTTGTTAAAGACGACTAAGGACATATTTAATATGCATACAACATAGATGCAAGTGAAAGAAAACTCGAAATAAAACTCTATAAGTAGTAGTAGTAGTAAGATATATATGAGGTGAGGTGAGAAGGTGATGGTTATCCTTACTAATATTATAAATGCGAAAGTAACTCTGTCTGTCTGTCTGTTTGTCGCTCTTTTACGCCAAAACTACTGAACCGATCTAAATGAAATTTGGTACACTGACAGTCTAGAGCCTGATAAAGGACATAGGCTATTTTTTAATGCAAAAAAGGTTGAAAATGGGGATGAAAAGTTGTAAGGAAGTATCGTCATTTCTAAAGCTTGAAACTTATTTTTTGGCTATTGATTAAATATAAATAAATATGATATTGAATTTTTGTAAAAAATTACCCTTAAGGGGTAAAATAAAATAGGGGATGCAAATCTTTAGGAAAGTAACCTTTTACACGTGCGAAGCCGCTGGCAGAAGCTAGTATAGAATAAACCCTAAAAATTTAGACTGACGTGTATTTAATCCATGATCCCTTTGCCTACTTTATCTACCATTTTTTTTTTTGTGGTGGGCTATAGACGTCGCACCCCGCCAAATCGGTCCAGGGTGACGGAAGAGGCGGCGCGCAACCCCATTAACCCACCCTGCAAGCACCTCTTCTTCGCCGTGCGAGCGAGCCACCGGTACCCGATCTTTGTCTTCGGTGGCCCGCTCGGCGGTAAGCCCTCTCGGGCTCCTCTCCTGTCGACGCCCCGACAGCTTTCGCCGTCGAGGCGTCGTCCTCACGCGGTGGCCTCACGTCGGGTGACCGGACAATTCCCCGGTCCGATCACCCGAAGCCTCGGTTAGGGCGGCATCAGGCGCAGGTACTCGCGCCTGCGCCGCCCCGGCCGCGGGCGGCGGCCCGTTCACGGGAATCCTCCCGGGCCCGTTCCGCCGCCTCCTTCTGCGAGATGACAGCCTCGCAGAAGGCGACGACCGCGTCCCAATTCCTGACGCTGTCGACCATCGTTCGCGCAACAGCCGGCAGCGTCAGGTCGGCACCGATGACAGCGACGAGGTCACGGCGCTGCCCATCCCAGCCCGAACATACCTCGAGCGTATGTTGCGCCGTGTCCTCGTCGCTACTGCAATGGTGGCAGGACGGAGTCCACTCCCTCCGTACGACCGTGTGCAGGTACTTGCCGAAGCAACCATGCCCCGACAAGACCTGCACCAACCGGAAAGAGAGGACTCCGTGCCGCCGCTCCATCCACTCCATCAGTACGGGCCGGAGGGCCTCAACGGTAAAAACACCGTGTCTAGGCCTCTCCAGCCGCGTAGCCCAACGGGCGATGACTTCTCGGCGGGCGTCCTCGCGCCAGGTGGCTATCTCATTGAACGATGGGGAGCCACCCTCTTCGCGCATTGAGGTAACCCGCCGGTAGAGGTCGGAGAGCATCTCCGCCTCTAAGTCCCACGGGGGTGTCCCGGCCAATAGGCATGCCACCTCGGTAGACACCGTGCGGTACCCGCGAACGGCTCTGACCGCCATGGCTCGCTGTGGCCTCCACAGCACCTCCCTGAGCTGGGCGCTGAACGCCCAGCTCAGGGGGGTCAGCCCTCGCCCAGACGGGTGCGTACATGGCCATTGAGCGGATCACCCCCGCATACAGCCGTCGGCCCTTGAAACTGGGTCCGCCCACGTTCGGCATGAGCCGAGAAAGGGCGGACGCCGCGCCGACCAGCCGGGGAGCAATTTGACGAAAATGCTTCCGAAACCACCATCGCCTGTCGAGCACCAGACCCAAGTACCTCATATGGGCCTGGATACTGATTTGGATGGAGTTGACGACTAACGAGGCGCCGATGGGCAGCCTCACACGGGGCCCATGGAATAGTAGGGCCTCCGTCTTGTTTAGGGCCACCCTGAACCCCAGCGCCTCAATTCGCCTGACCATCTCCTCGGTGCCGAGACTGGCCAGGATCGCCGCCTCTTCGAGTGTCCACCTACGTTTGCTAGTTTGCCACCAACCATGGAATGTGGTCAAGATAAATTTAGAGTATTGTCAAACTGACCAACAACACAAATTGTGTTCATTAATTATATATTTGTAAAGTCCCTCATAACAAAGATTATTTCCATAGTTTATGATGTTGTCTTTAAAACGTAAAACAAAAAAAAACAATGTAGCTTCATTTTACATGTGCGAAAATTATCTGTAATTTATATCATGCCTAATCATAATAGTCACAATAACTCGACGGTTTCTTCTTTCAATATATTAAGCAACTTTAAATTTGGTGGAAATAGTTTAGCCATCAATTAAAAATAGAAGCTAATTACGACAAGAATTCAAACCACAAATATTAACATTAAATACTATTAAAAGCAATTAATCATACGACTTCGCTATTTAATATAAAATTATACATGTATTAATCACTCAACGGAAGATACATTTTGCAAGCAGTCAACTTTAGCATTTAGTTTTTTTTTCTATTTTTTTTTAAACAAACTCTAGCAAAGAACCGATCATTACGACATGCAAGCAACCATTCATTTAATTATTATGTTTCCTTTTTTGTTCTGCTATTTGTTTAACATTCGATTATGCCTTAAGAAATTGTCGATATGCATTTATAGATGTAATTACCGTCAGTTTATAACCACGGTCAAACAATATTACAAATTAGTAATTACAAATATGTAATTGACAGGTTTTGTAATGGTTTATATAATTACTAATGTTGACTAATGTAGTTAGTGCCTGTTCGAATTCCACCTGATGATAGATTCTTTGCAATTGTGTGATTTGTTATGTCTTTAATTTTTATGGCCTAATATTTGTATAACATAGCAATTAATTTATAGATATTTATTATTAGACATGTTATGTTTTTTTAACGCCACCCTGCACTAAGGAAACAATATTTGTATTGCGGTGGACTTTACAAACATATAAATAACGCAGACAAATTACATCCAGACTTAGAACAACACTTTGTGGATCGCCCAAACTAATGTTCTGCGTAGGAATCGAACCCATGGCACTGGCACGGAAGGACTTTAACCACTATGAGGAACGATGACACTGTTTAGTTGTACTAGAAGCAAATGATTAGCACTAGGAAGATGGCGCTATGATCCATTATAAAAAAAATGCTGCTATTTTTTAATTTGTATTGAATAGCGTCAGTTAGCTATTAATAGAACAAAGAGTTATAATTAAGTGATATTATTATAGTAGCATTGAAGTTAAAGTTATAAAAGAATATTTCAAAACAGATAATTAAAATTAAATTAACAAAATAATTATCTATATTATAATTATAAAAATATTTTAATGTATTTTTTAAAGACAACAGGAAATAATCCTTGTATTGCGGGGGACTTTACAAATATAAAATTAAAGCACACAAATTACATCCGGATGGACAAAAATTACATTGACTATTTTATAATTTAAAGTGGTAACAATTAATAACGATTATGAAATTATTCTAATTTGTAAAATGTCTATCGAAAAGACAACGATTCCTTTCAAAATAATTAGCCACAAATTATTACCCATTCCTAATAAATATAAAGCTAGTTTAATTACAATCAAATTCTACAAAACTCAATATCAAGTATAATATAGTAATCAATAATAAGAAAGAATAACTCGTTACCTTATAATCTATAACATTTATTATAACGTTGGCAATAAAACCATTGGTTCTATGCCTTCGGTTGTAAAACGCGTCTAATTATGGCACAATAAAATCAAATGTAAAATGGCGCTTAATTGGTGTAATATAACCTTGTTATCGGCGTTCTGAATTAGTGAACAGAAGTTTATTCGTCTTTGAACTTTCACTTGTATGTTTTACTAAATATTTTTTAATTAACTGATATATTATTTTTTTAATTACATAGATCGTAATTGTCAGCTTATATGTTAATACGTACCGCTGCGGAGCTTCAGCCTCCTCCACAGTGGGAGGGAAATTTAGCTATTATATCAAAAGAGAATGCTCCGATGGTTCAGACATGTGGAAAGAATACCGAACGAACGACTGGTTAAAAAGATATACAATGCAAAAGTGGAAGGATATAGGTAGCCGGGGAGACCGAGACTAACCTACCTAGACTAAATTAGTCACGTACTAAAGGAAGGTGGAGTCAAGAGTCTCCGAAACCGGTGAGCGTGTATGAAGAGAATTATGAATATTGAGGAAGCGAATGAAGTATGCAAGGATAAAGTTCTCTGGCACTCTGTTCTCTTTGCCTACCCTGCAAGGGATATGGCGTGATGATATGTATGTATGTATAGATTTGTCTTCCTGTAATGTTATTTCCTAGTAGCTCTCGGTCGTCCTTTACGATCCTTCATAGGGAAAGAGTAATGACTATTATATTCTACTCCCTTATATTGTGTGTAAATAGTGTGTAGTGTCTTTATTTTCTATAGATAATAAATATTTCATTATAAACGATAATTTATGATAAAATAATCATGGTTCTGCAAGTAGGCTGATGAACTAACTGACACTAAAAAAAACTGAAATACATCTGTTTGTTTCTTATTACCAAATGGTGATACATAACTTTAATAATACCACCTAAAGTGGTAATCTTATAAGCTTATTAAAGTTAATCACTTATCATCATCTCAGAAGAAATTGAGTATATTATTGTGTATCCATCAATTGGATGGATACACAATAATATATTCAATTACAGACTTAAACACATGAAAATATTTTACAGCTGGCTAAAATTGATAAGATGAAATCTACCAGTTCATGTTTTAGGGTCGGTTAATAATGATAAAATATATCTGAAATAATGTGCTACTATTACTTAAAAGATACATATAAAAAATATCTTAAAATAATTTTATAATGAGCTATTGCGAGAAAAAGAACATAAAAAAAACAAATATTCACTGTAATCAGACAATCAAAAAACTATCTAAAACTAGCCAAATTAAAATTCTAGAAAACATTGCTAACTTTCGTAATATTATTAAAATATAACAATAACCTTTTATCTGCTGTAATACTGGGTATTATTCACAGCATGACTAAAGTATTACATAAAAAGTCGTTAACCATTTGCAAATCCAACAAAGGCACAACACAAAAATTAACAAAGAAGAACAAACCACCTAAATATGTTATTTATGTTCGGTTGTTATAAGAATGATGAATAGCCATCATATAACACTTTTTTGAAACAACCACACTTTATATACATCTTAATTGAACTAAAATGAAACTTATATCTATAGTAATAAAGTTAAATAAAACAGTATTATTATATTGGTCAATCCATTCTGAGGCTATTGTGAATGTTTTTATGAGCCCGAAGGCGTGTAATAGTAATTAATTACGTATGAAGAAATATCTTCAGACTTGTTAATTAAATTTTGTTTGAGCGTGTCTTAGTTATAACCTATTATCATCATTAAAACCTTTACTGCCCTAGTTTTAGGTACAAGTGTTATTCAAAAATTGATAAATGTTATTCTTGAAAATCATAATTATTTTTTTATTTTGGACAGGATATGGTATGGCACCTGCCCGAGCTGTCAGAGGTGATAGAACGGCGGCATGTGGGAACCATACTCTACCATATTAGCCTAACTTCTAATTAAGATCACCGGTACTGATTCCTTGGTTTTTGGAAGCAAATCCTCTGTATAATGATAGTATGGTTAAAAATACAATATCACAACCGTTTATTTTTCTGTGGGATCATGAAGAAATTTCCTAAACTATAACACTAAGTATGATCACCTACCAAATGGAATGAATATGGCGTTATTCGTACTCGTATATTTAGATATACAAGGACGGATAACGCCATAATCATTCCACTCGATGATATTGGTATCAGATCTTGATATAGGATGAAAAAAGATGGATAAATGAAAATATACATGTATACCTATAGAAATGTTTCTCACAAAGTTTGCGTTCATAGCTTGTATCGTGTGACAATGGACTAAACATTAAAATACCAAAATTTCCATGATCGAAGATATTGTTCGGAAATAATTAAAGGATGGGGTCCTTACTCTTTAGTTGACTAAAACATAAATGACATGATGTGAAACCATTCCAAATGCTTAATTACTTAAGCTACTGAGGAACTTATATGTAGTAAATTATTTAATGGTTTTTTTTTTCATATTATCATCTTTACGCTTTACCACACTACCGATGCCGTGCAATCAGTACCAGTCATAACCCAAATGACAATAGGAATAATAAGATAGGTTATGGTTCCAAAGGCCACCTTTTCGTTGTACCAGACGTTTCGAGCGGCGTGTATCCAGAACAGTAAAAGATGTTGGAACACGCCATCTATCGGTAATAATCAACTAGTGTTATAAATGTGAAAGTTTGTGAAGATATTTAGATGTTTGAATGTTTGTTACTCCATCAAGCGTAAACAATAAACAGTTTAACAGATTTGTATGAAATTTGGTAGGTATATAGGTAGACGATCTCCTAGATTAACATAACTTAGGATTTTTTTTGTCTGGTAATGTGTTTCCCTTGGAATAATTTAGTGGTAAAACTTTATATTCTGAAAGTCACCTTTTACGTGGAAAAAGCCGTGGGCAGAGGCTAGTTTACAATAGACGTGGTTGCAAGTTTTCCGTATGATGACAGAGTGAAAATATATTTCACCAGCCTCTATCTTACCCATGCGTGGTCGTAAGAGACGACTAAAGAATATAAAACGCCTATGCAAGAACAGGAAAACTCGAAATAAAACCCTAAACCAGCACGTCTGATCAACGTGGTATAGTCAATACCCTCCCATTACGAGACTCGAGCCCAACAGCAGGACATATATGAGCCAAGATGCTGAGACGATGATTTTAAATACTCATTCTGGTAGCCTTATCTTTTTTTCTTTGGTAGCAAGCTTATGGTCTAGACATATGCCGTCCACTCCATCTGCGGCAATAGAAGAGCGGAACGTGGCCCCATAACCCACCATATTTTCTCCCCATCGCCATTAAACCGGCCACTGGTACACGGTGTTTTTAAATAAATTTTATTAAAAAACTAATCTTTATACTGATATAACTTTAATAAACATCGATCAGGATGATTTATGTGCTACAATTAATCTTCGCAACATGGTCATCAAAAAGTAATATTTTTTTTTATAGATGATGTTATAATTACAAGCAGTAAAACCTGTATAATTTATTTAAGAACTAAACGTCTTTATTCATAGGTTTATAATATATTTAAAAACAAACTAAAAATATGTTAAGTTAATTAATTATGCAATGATTTTTGGATTAATTATATTTTATGAGTGTCTTAATTATTGTTTGTATGATTTAATTATATATAATTAAGTCGCATATCTTCAGCTAACCCCGTGGTTAAGTTGGATTAATTATAATTTAAATTTTAAAAAAATCCTGTCCGGCTCGAAGGACCAATTTGTGCTATTCGTCTTTTATGAAGAAAATTGGAATTAAGTTGTATTTTATTCCAACTAAGAATTGATATTTTAAATCAATGTTCAAATCAAATTTTAATCAATCTATGATTGGTGAAAATTGGCAGTAAGGCTATATGGCGAGATATGTATCACCTCTATATGTCTCATCGGGGTTAAGAAAAACAACATAAAAAAAATGATAATCTGTAAAAATTATTTTTACGGATTTTATCGCGTTTGAATTTGATTTTTAATATCCCGACATTTCGAATGCTCACGGGAGAACTCGCCACCCGTGACTATAATAAACGCTGTAAACTATTCGAAACGTTGGAAAATTAAAAATCAAATAAAAACGCAATATAATCCGTAAAAGTAGTTTCAATTCAATTGTGTAATACTCGCATAAATAAATCATTATATTTTATAATTATCTCTATATTATACCTTTAAATAAAGTAATACAATAAAAATTAAATTGAAAACACCAATTCATTGCTTTGGTAATTTACACAGAACTGGCAATTTAATGGGCTTATAAACCTTTATTATTTATCAAGCCATAAATATCAATAACTTGGCATAATGCTGATTAATATAAACCATTTATATGGCTGTTTGAGAAAACATAAAAAAAATATATATAATATATTTTTTACGATTGTCTATCAATCGATTGCAGATACAAATTCGCATAAATTATTATTGAAACCTTATACGGTTCGATATCGAATAAAAAAAAAAGACAATTCACATAAATTATTTTTATCAAAAACTCTTATCGATTCTGATATTTATAGCGTTATTTATTACAAGTTATTTAGTTTTTATGTTAATAAAACTAAATGACTAGGTTATGTTCCATTTTATGTATTATCTGATTTTATTTATGGAATACCAATAATTTAAGATGCTACGGGAGATAACAAAGTTAGCATATTTATAAGTATTTAAATATATATATATTTATAAATATATAAATATATTATAATTATCACTCTATAATATTTTTTAAATCTGAATATACCGTATTATATATATATATATATATATATATATATATATATATATATATATATATATATATATATATATATATATATTATATACAAATAAATGGAGACCTTGTTTCTTTGTTCGGTTATACAGTGAAAACTTCTGAACCGATCGGAATAATACTTATACCATAACATGCAGCGTGTTTCGGAGAAGGTTTTGATGATATATTATCGATTACTTATCCGGAAGGAGGGAAGCGGGCGGGAGACAGCTAATAACTAATATTTAGATATTTTTTTATTTTTTCACAACCATATTTTAAATGTAATATGATTTCATATATCATTAATGACCTTTTATATTTGCTGGTGGGCAATAACAAAGCTAATTTATTAAAATAGTAATTAAACAAAAAAAAAATAGAGTGTGCGCTTAAGACCGCACGGCAGAAGTGAAAACTTCATTGGTCAATCCCAATCAATTTATATATATATATATATAGTAAATAATATTATGCATTATGTAGTAGGTATTATTAGGGATCGTGTTCGTAGATTGAATGAGAAACAAGTCAGAAATTAAAGTTAATATTTATTAAATTCTATATAAATCAAATTATTTATTTTCGTTATCGTATTCTACAAATGATACAATCGGTTTGTGATAACTAAAATAAGAAAATATGGCAAAGTAAAAGTTCACAGAAAATAAAAGTTAGGTTAACTTTTAATTATATTACACATACATACATTTATATATACGCATATAATATAAACATCAGGTGACTTACATATACGATCGAATTCACTTTATATAATAACAATAATTATGATTTGTGTAACGGTCATTGTTTATAATTTTTTTTTCAATACATATTATTTTTCCAAAATGTATTATTTTTTAATATTACCAAACCGCTAAATACACACACTAACCTCACAATGTAAAACAGATAGTTGTTAAAATAATAATAATTATCATTACGTATCAATTATAACTATTAATTTAATAAAGACAATTAAGACGTAAGAATTAATCATACGAAATACAGCGATACAACTGCGAAGAGCTGACTGTATTTTTCTCGCTCGGGTACACTCGGCGGTCTCGAGTTCACCCGAACGAGCGTTTCACCTCAGAGCATGACGGATGAGCCTAACTTACTACCCACGAAAAAATCTGTGTGCGGTGCGCCTAAAAAAGTTTCACTTCAAAACAATTTTTATTTAAACTATGAACCTCGACCGGTTTCTTCTCTTAAACTTGCTTAGTACTTAGAGAATGGAATGGAATGGACCATGTCAGAGTTTTGGCGTCGATTCTTATTTAGGATAATTACTTGGTACGATTTACAGATTGTTGCTCTAAGTCACCGTACAGCGTACCTAACTTGTGCCTGTTGAATAGAATATTTGTAAAGTCCCCCGCAATACAAGCATTATTTCCTTAGTATCAAGTGTTTTCTTTAAACAAAAAGTGATTTCCTAAATTATACACTACAAAAAGGCAACAAAAGTTAAACTCATAACAAAAACAGCCATCCCTATGGCCAGCGTGATGTCACAGCTCAAACCCTGTTTTCATCAATGACCTTTAAATTTTATAATAACAACTTCATCAATGCAAATGAAACTAAAATAATAATATTTTTTTTTATTAATATTTAATAATTTCACTATCATATTCATATTTTAGGCTTTAAGGATAAGGGAAGACCGAAGAATGATGAATGGACAGCGTGAAACATGACATAGATAGACAAGGAGTGACCACAGCGATGACGTCTATTCGGTTGTATGGAACCGGATGGATTAGCTGGGCGTGACGTACCGTAGCCCGCCGCCAGAAAAAAAAGGTGGTTGTATGGAAGGAGATAACATTGCATCGACCCTAAATAAATTGGGATAAGAGCAAGTTGATGATGATGATGATGGCTATCATATTCATATGTTTTTTTTTATTTATCAATTCGCCTTTCCATAATATCTTAGTATATCTACAATGTAATATTTTTTCATGGATTAAAATAGGCGAGAATTATTCTTTTGAAGTTTTTAATAGATATAAACAAAAATTTTCTTTGAGAATTGATGTGATAACATCATCAGAATTTTTCTATTATACACGGATAAACTAATGTTTACAGATCATTTTTTTTTCGCATGGTGGGACCATGGAGGTGGTCGCGCCAACCCCTGGACCCACCCTGCAAACACCTCTCTTCGCCGTGCGAGTGGGCCACCGGTACCCGATCTTTGTCTTCGGTGGCCAATGTTTACAGATCAGAGATCTACTTAGGTATAAATCTCTTTCCGTGTGGTGACGGAGTAAGAATACAATTCACCACACCCTATCTTACCCATGGTGATGATGATCGTACGAGACAACTAAGGTATATAAAAACGCATATAACATCTATGCGAGAGAAGGCAAACTCGAAACAAAACCCTATACCTACTCGTCTGACCAGCGTGGTATAGTAGGTCAATTACCCTTCCATTACGGAGGAGGCCCGAGGCCAACGGTGGGACATATGTGTGTGGGCTGGGATGATGATAAATCTCTGCTATTCTACATTCTTTGTATTAGCTATGCACTTCAAAGGCTTAATAGAACGATTATCATAATTAGGATTTTAACTTTTGTTTATTGCGTATATGTAAAATAGACTAGAAGTAGTTACTACTTCGTTGTTTTCACTCAATAGATACAATTGTACCTATTGAGTGAAAACAACGTAATAATTATTGTATATGTTATACTTTTAAGCCAAATTTATTAAACCAGTTGCAAGTCATCATCACAGCTCATATATGTCCCACTATTGGGCTCCGGCTTCCTCTGTAATGGGAGGGAAATTAACCTACTATACCGCGCTGGTCAGACGTATTGGTATAGGGTTTTTTTCGAGTTTTCCTTCTCTTGCATAGATGTTATATGCATTTTATATCCCTTAGTCGTCTCTTACGATCACCCACAGGTAAGATAGGGGGTGGTGAATTGTATTCTTACTCCGTCACCACACGGATACCAGCTGCAAGTATTTCAATATTAATAATTAGAAAGAGAGAGTAATACAAACACGGTGACGTCAACGTTCTGTATAATAATCTGCCGTAAACAAACATTGTTGTGCCAATATTTCATACATCTTTAATTTTAAAAGCTTGTTACTTTTTTAATCATACATGCTTTTAATTATTACTATTTAATTGTTTTTTTTTTTTAATTTACATGTATCGAAAGAAATTATTAGTAATAATTTTATAAATAGTGAATTTCTCAATTATGATGTATTGTTGTAAAAGAATATCAGAAATAGTTTCTAAATACTATAAAAGTTAATATAAGGATTAATTTATATTAACTATTCAACAAATTACTTAAACGAAACTAAAATAAACTAAATAACATTCTTAAAAACAGTTTCATTTTAAATAATAAAGTGTTAAACAAATGATTAGCTTACAAAATTGAAACCAATACAATAATTTTGACATAATCATAATTTTGTGTAACCTAGATGCCAAATACGCGAGCACTTTTATATTAACTGAATAAAATAGTTAGTCATAAACAAACGACAGGAAACTATCAAAGCTTCCTTCCTTCTACACAAATTTATAACGTGTTTTGTCAAAATATAATGGCATATTATAAATTTGGCAGAGCGACAGCCCTGGATGTTATGATTTTTATTGCTGTACCCGAGGCATAAGCTACTGAGCAGAAATAGAGACGGCTGTCGACCCATAAAATAAATTATACCCTCTAAATTTGTCCGAATTTATTGCAAAGCGAGCGTTTGAACGTGATCGCTAAATTATTAGATAAAAATATATATGAAAAGTAAAATATATTATGTTTGTAATAAAAATGTCGCTGCGAGGAAATGTTTTCTTTTAAACACATTATTTATGTGTTTGTTAATCTTTTCGCTTTCATGAACAGAGTCGAGATTATCAAAGAGTAACTACTGGGAACCACATTATGTGTGAACTTATTAGATTTCGTTTTAATATATTTTTAAGACACCAAATGGCTATGTTTTCCGGTGAATCATAGAACTTATAGTTTCATATCTATTTTATAATAAATTTAAAATTCTCGAAATATACATAGGAAATAATTTAATATTCCGTGATATTAATTATCATAAAGCTTAAGCTTTTTTTTATTTAAAATACTTTAATGTAAAAAGATCTAATATCATCTATTGTCTATCGGTTTCTCTATTTATAGTGAGTTGTGTAGTTACATATATAATTTAAAAAATAAGCTGTATGGTAGCGGCTACGAATACTACCTACTAACCGTTACTTTGCTCGTGGATGTCGTAAAATACGACTAAAAGCCTTATAACGACTTGACCCAAGTTCATCTGATGCCGTTTAGTCAACAATTACATTCCCAAGGAGGGTTGACGTCTGGCAGGCGGCCGGTCATAAAACTATTGCCAGTAACTTTTACAATATGTATTTATACCCTAAGTAATTGGAGTACGTGAATGATGATATAATTTAAAAATAATATTACATCATTCAATCAAGTGAATCGAGGAATGTTCGTAGATGTCAATAGAAAAACAGTAAAAGACACGCTACTATACTTCCTGTATTGTATTCTATTTGGAGAAGGCTGTCAATTGCTATTTTTCTTCCTAAACTTAAGTTCAAAGTAACATTTATACAATTTTCTTCTTCAGTTTATTTATAGTCACACAATTAGCCATCAAAAGCTTGTGTGTTGTGGTTCGTAATTAAGCAAGTATCAGATAAAAAGATCTCATTACAATTCAATGATTTATTTAGAAAGTTCACAAAACTAAATTTTATATTTGATTCTGTGTCCGGGTAATAATTATCACCTATTGTCATCATCACCATTAAGCTCATCACAGCATCAAGCGTCCGCTGTTGGATACAGGCCTAACAACCTTACGAAGACCATAACGAAAGCAATAACGCTAAAATTGTCATGCTTAGTGCAGTTGGTATTAGGTACTTCGTAGATTGGAGTACTAAAGTTAAGATAGTGATATCGGTGATCTACTGAACGTATTTGACGGGTAATAGCACACATGCCGCCCATGTCGAGGTTAGATTATTGTCTGTCCAAAAAAAAAACTGTAAGGTTCACAAGTGACCAGATTGAGAGCAACTATACTCAAAAGGAATTTGATTTTTTTATGAGAGGGCTGCGGCATGTTGACCTCTACTGGCCTCACATACGGCGCGGACTAGCATAGGTCAATTCGCACCGATTCCTCGCGCATTACACTACATCAATGAGATACTAGCCTCTGAACCTTCACTAGACTTATTTTCTTGTACAGAGAGATGTTTTATGTCTGTAGCTGAGAAGTATGTGGAGGCACTGACCATTAGCAGTAGTATATGTTGATCCAAGTTTATTATATTTTATCTTTATTGTACATACATACATACATATCATCACGCCATATTCCTTGCAGGGTAGGCAGAGAGAACAGAATGCCAAAGAACTCTATCTCTGCATACTTCACTCGCTTCCTCAACATTCATAATTCTCTTCATACACGCTCGCCGGTTTCGGAGACTCTTGACTCCACCTTACTTCAGTATATGACCGATCTGGTCTAGGTAGGTTAGTCTCGGTCTCCCACGGTACCTACATCCTTCCACTTTCGCATTGTATATCTTCTTACCCAGACGTTCGTTCGGCATTCTTTCCACATGTCCGAACCATCGGAGCATTCCCTTTCGCATCTTTATTGTAATTATTCAATACATCTTTTATAATATGTTATTCTCCTCAGTATGTATAAAAATATTGTCTATTATTGTGTATGGCACGCTGTTAGCAATAATGAAACTAAATATAAATAAATAAATAAATGTTTTCCTTGAGTTCATTTAGTAAATTTTTATAACTTCCACAAGTAAAGGAGGATGACATATCAACTCCTTAACCCTGATGGGTTATACCTAATGTGACCAGACGTCCCGTTTTGAACGGTACTGTCCCTTTTTGTAATAACGAGTCCCGGTGTTCCCGTAACGAACTCTGGGGTTGTCCCGTTTTCGGCAACCGGGCAAAGTTTGGATTTGAGTAATTTAAAAACGTGCCAAGAGTTTTATTCTTACTTAAAATCTTCACCAGTTACATTAAAGCAAATTTTTCCTCTGATAAATATGGTAACTAAACCTTTCGCGTATATTTTTTAATTCAAATTTTTAAGATAACTATTTTTTTCTGAATACCTTCAAAAAGTGTATTTTAATTGACCACCTGACGAAAATGTCCCGTTTTAAGCCAAAAAATAAATGGTCACGTTAGTTATACCACACTATAGTGTTTGTTTATTCTTTATTACCTGTCTTCGAAACACCTAAACACTGGCTCGACAATGCCCACGGATTGGTATTACTAATATAAACTTAACTATTCACACACCGGTCCACACACGTAAGAGTAGTGTTTACCTGACATTAATGACAGCTCCTGTCATACCTTTTTGCCGCCAATCCGTGGCACACGAGACAGCGTATGTATGCCTAATTCCATTATTCGCATACACTACACACACAAAAATCCAATATATAAAATGTGCTATTGGTGATATTATTACGTTTGCTTCTCAACAATGCGGATAAAGTCGAAAAACTATAAAAATGTTTATTTCTTTTGTAAAGATACGTAGAACTTGTTCACAGTTGATATACTCGCGTATTTTATGACAAGAAGCCAAATAAATCGTGTAAGAAGTTATTTTATCTGTGACATACGCGACAGATTATTGGGCGCGCATATTTGTGTTAAAATAATCAGCGGTGTCCGATTACGAGTCGAGTTAAAGAAATATGCTGTGCTTATTTATTTTATTTTAGATGATATCTCTTTGTAATTCTTTATGTTAAAGGGCTTGATGTTTTTCTTTTTGTATATTAACAACTTCTAAGTTGCATTGAGTAATAAAGAAAAATAAAAAATTCAAATTGACTAACGATAATATTTTTCGCGTGGTAAACCAACCACTTTTAAGCCCGTGGGTGTGGTAGAAGACGATTAATTGACATGATATGCAGAGAGAGCCGGAAGACCAACTGGGCGGGTTTGAGGTTTGTATTGGTAGGCAGCGGCCTAGCAACATAACATCTATGCAAGAGATAAAAAATCGTCATGAAACGTTTTGTTGCTTTCAACCCGGCTGAGGTGTATGATATATAGGTCTATACCTTTTATATATATGTATATATACATATATATATATATATATATATATATATATATATATATATATATATATATATATATATATATATAATACGAGCGGACCCGGCAAACTTCGTTCCGCTAACAGTCAATGTACAAAAATTAATAATCTCACAATACGAGCGCTACCTACTGAGTCCAATTCTGGGGGGGCACACTCAAAACATTACTTATTTTTACAGACCGTCGCGCCGCCTACAGATTGGTTGTACAAACTTAACTGCTGCCATTTTGTCCTGCCTGTCAAACGTTTGACAACTGAGAATTGTTATTTTTTGTTCCTAGCGTAGGTACTTATTGTCATCGATCTATTTTCGGTTATTGATATTTTTCTGAAAATTATCTCAAGTTTCAATGTTAGGCTGATATTATTATTGTTTAATTATCAGTTGATATGTTTTTTTTTTATATTTCAGGGTAGCTTTCATAGTAAAAGAAAATTCTATGTAATTACACATACACATGTAGATATGTATATATATTACTTCAACTTTAGTTCACCGCCTAAACTCTGGGTGGCAGCACTTTCCATACATGCATATTTTATCATCGAGTTGCCACTCTTTTTCAATTTAATAACTTTACTCTTTGGTCCAATTGCAAATCTAAACCATTCTCGAATCCACTTGAACGCACGCAAAAAAAAGTCAACAAAATCCAAAATTTTAGGCAATTTGCTATATTTTATTTCTATTTTAAATATAAATAATTTTATAATCTTGGCTATAATTTAAATCAAACTTTCAATTGATCATATTAGCTGTCTACACCATGAATATTATCTATAAACTGTTCTCAAACGACTATCAAATTATATTGATTTGAATTCCACAATATACTTTCGAAAAGATATAAATGATTTAATGCCGCTATTAATTTGTTCTTCCAACATATTTGATGTTGCAACCTGTTATAATCTCAGGAACTTATTTGTGATGACATCGTACCTTTTTTTCTTATTTTTTTTTTTGCGGTGGGCTATGGATGCGTCTTGCCCTGCCGAATCAGTCCGGGGTGGCGGAAGAGGCGGCGCGTGACCTCATAGACCCACCATGCAATCTCCTCTCTTCGCCGTGCGAGCGGGCCACCGGTACCCGATCTTTGTCTTCGGTGGCCGTGATGACAACGTACCTACCTATTAATTCAGATCACCATTCCCTTTCTTTCCGGTATCTCATAAGATATATCATGCAGATAACATTTATGCAAAAGAGGGAAAACTCGAAATCGAGCCCTATATATTATACCCATCTGACCAGCGTGGTGGCTAGTCGAATTCTCTTCCGTTTAGAGCCGGCTCGAACCCAACAGTCAGTATGAGGTGAGATGATAAAAGAAGCGCAACTATATTACAAAATATAAATGTAAAAACTTCAAAAACCAATATTACATAACTAGTTATTTAAATACGTTGCAATAACTAATTATTAAATAAAAAAAAACTTAACATTAAAAGCGGAACCATCATCAAAGAAATTTAAATAACCGAATGACTCATAATGTATCCTGTCCAATTAATACAAAATGAATCGAATAAAAGTAGTTACTATTCGTTCGATACTTGATTGAGTTATAAATTTTATTCGATTGAAATACGCGGCCGATAATTAGGGCACAATTGACAGTAGTCATATCTCTGACAGTGATTAAGTTAATTATGCATATAAAGATACTGGTTATAAAACATACGTGGTTAATAGGGTTGTTAACACTCCAGAAATTATGAAATCCAATTCCAAGAACAGTATTTTTTATTTTTATTATGAGTTTGTTATTCCACAGACTTTTTGTCCGTGCTCTTTTTATGTTTGACTTAATTGTTATGGTAGTTTGTTTATAAAATTAATGTTCTTGAAGTGGCTTTATTACATTTGGATAAAGCTTGAAGAGCGCAATTCATAATGTCATAGATGTTGAGCGACAAACATGTGTTTTGGGGTTTCTTCTTGGCGCTGGTGGTCTTGTTGTTGGTAAAACCCTTCTACTTACTACTCCAAGAACAGTGTTAAAACTTTTTGGTAAATTCATTGGATAGAACATAAAAGGGAAATTACGTGAAAGCTGTTACTGGAACTACTGAAATTTAGCATGGAAAATGCTTTAATATTTATAAACACTTGATTACGAGCGAAAATTGATTGCGAGATATGTTGATACTATGTGTAACAATTATTTTTCGCTCGTAATCAAGTTGTTACTAGAACGTTTACGGGGAATGTACTGAAAAGGGTAATCTGCCGATGGGACTACTAAAGTTCAGACAGTGTTATCGGTGGTCTACTGAAGATATTTGACGGGTAATAGCACCCATGCCACTCTTGTGTAAGTTTGAGACTAGATTATTGTCAACCCAAAAATAAAAGCGTAACGATCACAAGTCACCAGATTGAGACCATCTATACTCAAAAGGAATTTTAATTGATTTTTAAATTGTTACCTAAAACGCAATTTTCTCGCATTAATTTAAAAATTAAATGATTCAGAAGTAGATATTCATTATAATCAAAATATATATGCCATATGCACGACAGTTTCTATTTATATTATTCTGCTTCCTCGAGCCTTGGCCCGCGTGAAAAGTGATTTTTCCAATGTTAAACTACTATTACAAGAGAACACATTACCAGGATTAAAAGGCCTATATGTTATTTTAGGAGATGGTCTATCTATGTGCTAATTTTTATATAAATTGTTTAACGTTTTACGCGTGATTGAGTTACAAACATCCAGAAATATTAACAAACTTTCGAATTTGTAAAATCAATGTGTTCTCCGAGCGTTATGACATGTCCTTTTCAAACGAGGTTTAAGAAAAGTATCTATTTATGTCACGGTAAGAAGCGGCCTTCCTGTGCCCCTGGTGTTGCTACGGTCCATGTGCAGCAGTATCATTTACCATGATGAGTACAGCTAGCCCGTTTGCCACAATAGGCAATTAAACAAAACAAAAGAATTCTTCACTGATAAACATAAATGTTTTTTTTATTTTTTTTTATTCACGGGAAAAGTACTTTTGCCTAAATGACAAGTTTCTTATAACCTTTGCCGAACTTCATTAAGAAAGTACAAGACGATTCGGTGAACGGTTGGCGTAAAATCTAAATTAATGAATTAACAAGCAATATTAATTCTGACTCTGCATACTATATGCCTGTCCAAAAAATGTGGAACGCTTCACGATTTTGCGTGTCATCCTTGCGCAGGGGCCATGCTAATCTTCTCTGTATCGTTCCAATTTTAGTATATGTACTGCCGAAGCAAGTACAACTGTATGGTGAAAATTATGGTATATATACAATTTGTTACAAAAATAAAACTAGCGCGATGCAGACTTTAGTACATTTATACATGATAACATTTAATTGTAGAAAAGCGCCATCTATTGGTCACTTTTTAATACAATTTATTATTATTATACCCACCATGGAACAAATAATAATACTAAACCCGACCATTTTTTTTAATCAATGCGTGATTAAAAAAAATGCATTCAAAATATAAAAAACTACCGGCCCGTCCCGGCTTCGCACGGGTGGACATTTATTTTTTAAACATTTTGGCATAAACGTATAGTAAATGCAGGACATACCTAAATAATAAGGTATTTAGCAATAGCGTATCGCGGGCTCCTTTTGCGTACGTGACTTGATGATTGAAAACTATTTATATATTGAAATATTTATAGTGACATAACTACAATAGTTAGACACATGCTATTATTGCATTATTTTTTGTAGATATTGATATGTTCTTTAACATTGTGGAACATTTTTTTGTTCTACCATCAATAGTTTTCGCAGCACATGCGATGAAAGATATTTTATGGGGAATTTTTGCACCTTGGGTAACATTATTGTAGTTTTAGTAGGGATCCTTATTTTTTTATTGCAATAAAAAAAGTATATTAATCAGTGATAATGTAGCATTCAAATGGTAAAAGAATTTTTAAAATCGGTCCAGTACTTTTTGAGCCAATTCGTTACAAACATACTTACATACAAACCTTTCCTCTTTATAATATTAGTATAGATATACCAAATATCTTTAGAACAAAATTAGAAACAAACGAAAATTCGCAATTTATTTAATGATATCCTCTTACCTACTGAATTTTAACAGATAAGAACTACGCAAGTCATAATATTAATAACGGAATATATGGTACATACATATATTAATATATTGTACTCAAGTAGCAATAGAGTGGAGACATGAACTGCTACGTAAAGATCTCAGGTTCGACCCTCAAGGTACACACAAGTATTTGGACTTTACAATTTTATAAAATCATAAATTGCTTACTATCTCTAGGTTTTCATGTGATTATGTAGTAAGAATGACATCTATGCAAGAGAGCAAATTCGTAAAAAACCTTACACCAACCCGCCTCAGCAGTATGGTATAATAGGTCAATTTCTGGCCTATTTTGGGAGAGGTTTGAGTCCAGCACTAACTACCTACCTACTTTAACTACTAGCTACTTTAACGGTGAAGAAAATTTTCGTGGAGTAACCTCTCATATTCATGTTCATCAACATAGTTTCTAGAAGACATGTGAAAATTCTATCTCGAAGCTCATGTTAAATCGTCGGTCCACCCGGAATGGCACCCGAAAGGGCAACTAGCTGGATGGGTCAGCGATGACAAACATCTCCTGCCGGTGGCCTGCCTGGCGTAAAGAGGTACGTGTACATGTTATGGGGTCCTGCGTTGCCCCTTCCGTCGCGCCGGATGGATTGAGTGAGCTGTGAATACACCATAGTCTATTAAAAAAAAAACCGTCAGTCATAGCGGTTTTGAACATTTGGAACAGTCATTTTGTAATTGTACATACTCTGAAATAACGAGACATCTGTCTGTAATCGTTGTTATTTTCTAACCTATATTATTGTTTTAAAGCTGAAACGCCTGTTTCTTTGAATGCGCTAATCTCTGGAAATACTACTCTTGCTTCCAAAAATTCTTATTATCCAAGATGGCGTCTTTAGACATACTCATCATGTCAGCTCACATTTGTCCCACTGTTGGGCTCAAGCCTCGTCCATAATGGGAGGAAAATTGACCTACTATACTGGTCAGACGTGTTAGTATAGGGTTTTGTTTCAAGTTTTCCTTCGCCTACATAGATGTTATATGCGTTTTATATCCTTTAGTCGTCTTTTATAATCACCTATGGGTAAGATAGGATGTGGTGAATTGTATTCTTACTCCGTCACCACACGGAAAAGAGACAAGCTATAGACATACATAATGCTTTGATAAATAGCAGTGGTGCATTGTCTATAAAAATAGTACCAATTGGACGGCGCACTGATGTGCGCCTTGATAGGTTTCAGCTCGATTGCCATTGTCATAGCGACATTTGAGTTTGATACATAAGAAATCTAACACACAGCAAGTATTAATGTGTAAAGTAAAACTTTTCTCATCACTTAACGCTCCATATAGGTAGCTCATCTGCTCTGTTTCAGACATTAATCTTCGCTGCAATATTTCAACGTGTGCTGTTTACATATCAACTGAAAGACGTACGAGTTGATTTATATGTAGATTTATAACAAGACCTTCCACCACGCCCTTTAACTTAGTAACGGTTATTATCAAACACTTTTCATTTTTATATACAAGGCCCCCTAAGGGAGTAAATCGTTGTGTCGTGAGGAACTTTATAAACATGTAATTAATAAAAGACTTAGAACAATAATTTCGTGTTTATGTATATTCAAAGGAGGAGGGAAGCTGTGTGGTAGCGACTAAGAATACTACCAACCCTTACTTTGCTCGTGGATGTCGTAAAAGACGACTAAGAGCCTTATAGGGACCTGGGCCAACTACATCTGATGTCGTTTGGTCAACAATTACATTCCCAAGGAGGGTTGACGTCTGGCAGGCGGCCGGTCATAAAACTATTGCCAAAAACTTTTACAATATGTACTATGAAATAAGAGTACCTACATACTGTATCGACCCCAAGTAATTGGGATAAGAGTAGGAGAAGGATGACTGAAAGGAGGAGGGAACCTGAAGAAAGATCTACATGTCGAAAAATCAAATACAAATGCGATAAAATGCCTACAAACAAATATTTTTATAATAAATATTCTTGTAAGGATTAAAACTCAGAACAATTATTTATGAATCGTACAAAGAATCTTCCTACATGGGTATTGGTTAGCCAAGACCGTCGTGGGTCTACTACTTCATCCACTGCAGGAGGTTGTCCTAATATAATACCGTAGTTCTATGCCGCCCGCATACAATCACTATTAGTGACTTTCACGAAGTCGTCAATCCACCTAGAAGGGCCGACCCACATTGCGTCATCCAACACTCGAAAATATTTTTTTCCAGAGCAGTTATACGTTTTTTTTTGTGTTTTTAGCTGTTAGCCGCAGATGGCTTTGACAGCTTTACGCGGACCATAGGCTTTGACAGCTTTACGCGGACTATGGGTGAGCGCTAAGGGCTTTCAACCCGATTGAGGTAAGCTAAGCGACATCGCCCAAGGGCTCCCCCTGTGGGGAACGGACCTCGGCTTGGGGCGTCGCTGGTGGCAAAGTGGACCCACGTTTGGATTTATGATTTTTGCGCGTCGCGATTTCGCAGCTCGACGGCGAAGACGAAACCGCGGATATTTATGTGTAATGGCCTCGCGGGCCGTGTAAGCTCTTAATTGAGCGAGTGTGATATCGTCGTCGTCATCGTCGATGACGTGCCGCCAACGTCGGATTTTTGAATTACGAGAGGGCGTGTAGGAAGCCACCCCAACCACTAGTGGGTTGAGCTGTGTCATGGCTGAGTCAAAGTAGCTCCGGGAGCACGGTTTCATAAATTGCCTGATGGTCGCTAGTTCGAGGTCGACATGAAGATCGACGTTTCGTATGAACCACGGTGCTCCCGTAGCTCGGCGCATGAACCTATTTTGAAGTTTCTGTAGTCTGTGGATTCTGTGTGCCTTAACATGCGCGAACACTACGCTAGCATAGGCCATGATTGGCCGTATGCAAGCGGTGTATAATCGGACCTTGCAGTTATCGGTTCGAGTAGCTATGTGGCTTACCTATTGCTATTTCAAGAGAGTAGTTTTTTTTAACAAATTTCCTTAATTCAGATCCTATTCCGCAGCAAAATCCCAAGCATAATGCTTTTGACTTAATGGTTTCCAACCAACAATGAATTCCAACTATTACTGTCAGTAAGGTAAGGAGCAAGTTGAACTAAAAAGACAAACAATGCCTTAAATTTTTGACAGAATTACTTTTTTAAAGATAAAGTCAACAGCCAAGTCGATTTCGTTCTTCAATTCATTGTTACTCTGCCACAAAGCCAAGCTATTGTTTTCAACAAAGCAGTAGCTATTGCTACTAAAAATACGTTTGGAAATTTTGACAAGAAAATTTACACCAAACCTTGCTGTAATATATACATTATTAAATAAAACAAAAAATAAGCCAAATTTTAATACAGATTACATATTAATTCCATTAAAAATTAAAACATAAAATATTGTTAGGCAAAGTATTTCATATTAGAAAACCTACGTCTAATTAATTTAATACATTACATAAAATTAAACCGTTACATAAATTGCTTTGAAAATTTAAAAGATTTTATGGCCTATTATATTTCAAATTTACACCACGCGAGATTAATGCACAACAATAAATCAAAATACAAATAAATTTCGCTCACTTTGTCTGCCTGTTCATATAACAAAATGTTTAGAAACACTGAAATTTATGTCTGTTTAAACAATACAAATTATACTCTAACACGATAGACTTAAAAAACGTTTTTCATTAGTGCAAGTTTACTTTCAAACTATATCTCCAGGGGCCCATAACTTTAGGTCGCGTGCGCCGGCGGCGTATTATTTTTAAATTATTAATGCCGTAATGGAATAATTCCGATATGCTAATGCTAAGACGAACGGTCTCTGATCACGTTATCGCCACAGGTTAACATAAACAGTACCACCAATACACAATTTTATTGTGATGCAAATATTTGAACATGTGTTCATTTGTTTTTTTAAAAAAGGGGTATTGCAATTATGAATTATTTATATAATTTATGATTTATGTGCGGTTTGTTAGAGCAATTTCCGCCGTCATGCACTGCTGCATCGGCATTAAGCGTCCATGAATATGCACATGCCAAATTAAATCCTTCTGAGTTTATAATTAAATTTACATTTTATTGGATTTCGGCGTATTCCACTTTGAAGAGTTAAATTACAAGCTGTTGCGCTGGTTTATTTAAATATACTTATACATAAGCCTGTATCCGTTGAATTTTATTAAATATTTAGTCGTAAAAAGTCTAAATATAATTCTTTATTCTTTGTGGATTCATCATATGGCCCATCCTTAAATGACGTATAAAAATTTCGCGTGCTGTTTAAAAAAATCTTCCAAGGTGAATTTTGGCCTATTCTAAATAAGAATATAGGTAAGTTTGTTTATATGTCTTAACTTCATCTCAGCTCATGTAGGCCCCCGTGCGCTCAAGCCTCGTCTATAACGAGAGTAAATTTGACCTACTATACCATTCTGTTTAAATGCGTTAGTATATGGTTTTATTTCGAGTTTTTCTTCTCTTGCATATATGTTATTTGCATTTTATATTCTTGGTCGTCTCTTACAATCACACACGGATAAGATAAGGGTGTGGTGAATTGTATTTTTATTTCATCACCACACGAAAGATATGCCTTAACTAATCGTTTTAAAATTTCGTATATACATTGCCAGAAATATATAAAGGGGTTTCAAAAATATATAAAGATGGTATTTGTGTGTGCACCTTTATATATTTCAGGCAATGTATATACAAAATTTTTGGATACATTTCATATAAAAAACTGTCCCTGATGTATAGAAATTTTTTACCAAAATCATAGTGCGGAAAACGCGAAGAATATTTGAGTGCCATAGGTAGATATTAATTTCCTTCAAGTAAACTAGAGTCGCGTTTGGCCACCATCTCAAATAGCAGTAGGCCTCAATGTACCGTCATTATTCCAAAGATCAAATACCAGACTAGTGTTTTTTTTTATTTTTTCGCCACTCTTTATTGTCATCTTTCTCTTATCCCAATTACTTGGTGTCGACGCAATATATCATCTTCTTCCATACAGTCTTATGAGACGTCATCTCTGCAGTCACTCCCTGTCTATCCATGCCATGCTTCACGCAGTCCATCCATCTTTTCTTCAGTCTTCCTAAAGCCTTCAACATTCATATTTAAAACTTTTCTCACAACATTACTTTCATCTCGTCTCATCACATATCCATGCCATGTCAACCTTTCACTCCTTAACTTTTCCATCACTGGCGCAACATTCAAACTTCCTCTAATATGTGCATTTCTTATTTTCACATCCATCTCATGATTCGCATCTCTGCTACATGCAGTAATCTCTCATCTGTCGCTTTTGCCGCCCAACACCCCTCACTATACAAAAAAAAAAAATTCAAATAAATATTTGACTATTATTAAAAATATAAAATTATTACTAATATTTATTTATTACTTTGCACTATAAATGCATATAAATTTAAGAAAAATATGCAATAATCATTAAAAATTGAAGCAAGTTCTATTTCTATTTCGCAAAACGATGTATGTTCATGGCATGAGTCTTAAAAGTAGTCAAGACACCAGTTTTTTCAACGCGAAATATATAAAGATTGATAAAATATGTGGTTGGAAAACTGTATCATTATAGTCACTGTCTATTACTCTGTGCTCAAGATTAAAATTCTATCCTCAGCTAATCGGTAGTGTTAATAATTCGTATGCGAGCAAATTTACCTGTTAACTATAATTGTATCTGAGCAATTATCTCTGCGCCTTGTTATGTAATAAATTTATAAGACAAATGTCTCATACTGATATTTTATTAGCCATTATAGATCCCACTATTGGACACGGATCTATTACAGCTGAGTTTGCGTTCACGCTGGCCATTTGATTGGTTTTCTATCAATCTTTCCTTTTCTTACATTGCTGTTTACATTTCTTAGTTATTTTTATATTATAATAAAGTCTTTGTCCACAGACATTTGTCCGTGTGTTTTTTATGTTTTGTATTTTAATTATTATATTGATGTTATATAATTCAAGGTTTCTTGAAGTGGCTTTAAAGCATTTATGATGGTTTATATGTATATTGGCGCGTCCTTGAGATTGTGTGATTGCATGTTCCTTTGGGGTTTTCTACTTTGTATATTCCTTATTTGTCTTTTACGAGGTTCCCATATTTGAAATGAGAAGAAATTAAGCTGTATTCTTTACTCATCTGGTATCGGAGTAAGAGCAAAATATCACCTTCGTTACTAAATTCTAACGATAAGTAAGAAACGGTTATAGAAAGTAGGCAGATAACTCTATTGCAAATGGAAGCAACTTCGAATTAAAAAGCTATGAAAACGTATATGGCTAAAGAGATTAATAATCTCTTTTAGTACAATAGAAAAGATGAAATTTTCGTTTTAATCAAATTTATTAGTATTAGATCCACGTTGTTTACAGTTCTCTGTCTACAGCCGAGGGCCGGTCCGTCCGGGGTAGTACCACACTGAGCAGAAGATCGACGTCTGAGTAATGACAATGTGCTATTGCGCTTCGTTTGATGAGCGAAAGAGCCGGCCCAACTGGGTAGGTTTGGGGATTGTAATGGTAGGTAGCAGCCTAGCTATATATACCCTTGGTATTGCAAAGGTCCATGGTCGGGTTGAGAGCCCTCAGCGCTCACCCACAGTCCGGGTAAAGTTGTCATAGCCATCTGAGGCTAACAACTAAGACACACAAAAAAAAAATGGTCCATGGGCGCAGTGACACTTACCATCAGGTGCGCTGCTTGCTCGTTTGCCATCAGAAGCAATAAAAATAAAGTAGAATCCTGACATGATTGGATAAATCATACGTAACGTACAGACATGGAGTACGTTAATGCATTCTACTTGACATGTTTCAGATAGAGCGAAATTTAATTTAAATAATACATTTAAATGCTCATTGAGCATTCTCTTTAAAATCTTTCATTTAGTTTTCTTTTTTTAATTTAATATAAAAGCTATTATTGGGCGATGAAATAAAATTTAAGAAACGCTATTTTCTTGCGGTAGGCAGCGAAAATAGGCGTTTTGCTTTAAATATATAAATTGCTTTGTTTAAAATAATGACTTGATTCAGGTTCTTTTTTAAGAAATTAACGCACACAAATAACCTAGACTTGGAATAACTAATGTAAATCACTTAAAAAATTATACGTACTTCATAACAATGGTAGGCATGACATTTATTATGGGTGATTACTAATCTACATTACGCAATATGCATAAATAAATCGTAGAATACCTATATAGTTTCAGTTAAATTAATAAGATATCATTATTTAATTTACTAAATAAGCCGAATGATCAAAAAACCAAGATAATAATTTATATAACTGTAAAAAACATTAAACAAATATATATTTATATCACTTTACAAATGCAAATTCGCAAAAATAAAATGCAAATTAACATTTCAATTCACATATTATCTAACTGTACAAACGGGCGGTGCGCGTACGCCTGTCAGATTGCGAGATATCAGATAATATCTGATTTACATCGGAGTTATGTACGACTTCCTTATGTTACAAAACAACTTTGTTACTAATATCATTTGAACAGCGACGCGTTAAAATCCTTGCCTGTATATTTTCTTTATTTTTTTTTATTTTTCCGTGTGGTGACGGAGTAAGAATACTATTCACCACCCCATACCTTACCCGTGGGTGATCGTACGAGACGATTAATGGATATAAAATGCATATAACATCTATGCAAGAGAAGGAAAACTCGAAACAAAACCCTATACCAACACGTCTGACCAGCGCGGTATACATACATACATACATACATATCATCACGCCATATCCCTTGCAGGGTAGGCAGAGAGAACAGAGTGCCAGAGAACTCTATCTCTGCATACTTCACTCGCTTCCTCAACATTCATAATTCTCTTCATACACGCTCGCCGGTTTCGGAGACTCTTGACTCCACCTTCCTTCAGTACATGACCGATCTGGTCTAGGTAGGTTAGTCTCGGTCTCCCTCGGTACCTACATCCTTCCACTTTCGCATTGTATATCTTCTTAACCAGACGTTCGTTCGGCATTCTTTCCACATGTCCGAACCATCGGAGGTATAGTAGGTTAATATCCCTCCCATTACAGAGGAGGCCCGAGTCCAACAGTGGGACATTTATGGGCAGTGATGATGATTTTTTTTTATTAAGACCATATCATTACGAATTCCCAGTATTGTAATCCTTGTAAACCAGGAGCCACAATGTTCTCAATCAAATTGATAACGCTGAAACTCAGCTAGGTTTTACAAATCCAAATTTTGGAACTTAATGAATTAATGCAATTACACATTCGTACTATGGCAATATCTGTATAACAGGATCCGTCATTGTCTGCAGACACCGAGGATTGCTATTGCCGTAAATTACGGCAAACGCTTTTAATTGTCTTGAGATCTGAAACAAATTTGAATGGAAAGGTTATATAGTATTGGAAAGGATTGATTCTACTTGTTTCCTATGCAATGACTTGTGCTGTATTTAATGTTTTATTTATTCCTTGTTGTGATGGACTTAGAATAAAATGTGGTATTAATATATTTTTTTTTCAAATATCTATTGCCTTTTTCAACATCGACTTCCAAGAATCAACAAAATGTGTGGCTATAATGCATACTACGTTAATTTCTCTCTAAGATGGAATGTTCCTGTATGCAACAATAGAATTAGCGTAAGATGGGAATAAGATAAGGAAGTGATATTATATATATTTTATTGGATAACTATAGTCCGACTACATATCGCTTGATCATCCCAGGCAGTGAAATTGCCACTAGCTACCCTATGACACGTCATAATTCCGCCTGCGATTATTGAACGAGCCACGAGTACCGATACTCATTGAAAGCTATTAAAAAATCAGAAAATTTACAAATAAGGTATTTTTAAGTTTGGAGTGTCGTTGACTATTTGCCGATTGAAACACAAAACCATTTTGAACTAAATACGTTTACTAGTTAGTTAAGATGCGAAACTTATGAAGCAATCTATAAAAATAGTAGTTCGAATAAATTTATTACTTCCAGTGGTTTGGAAACAATTAAAATATGGTTTAAAAGATGTGAGTTGGATGTATGTCGGGATATTAAATACAAAGCATTTTTAATACACAATTTTGTCTGAAATAAAAACTAACAATAGCAAACAACCTTCTATTGTCTAAAAGTCGGACAATCTCAGCATTAAAACGTATATAACTTTAATTTAATTAAAATAATAGTGCTATAATTATTGTACGTTTTGATATAATTAATGTAAATTGCTCATATATCTACCCTTTCACGCCTATAAAGCAAGTTAATGGATCAAGCAGTTGATTTCTCAACAGTGTTTGAACAAGTATATTGCAACCGTTTGTGTACTACTTTGTTTAATTTAGAAGTGTTATAATTAACTTAGAGTTTATAAATGAAAGAATTAACTTGAATTTAATTACCTATCTACGTCATCTTTGTAATTAATATTTTCATTGTTTATGTAAATTTGTATTTTTTTGTTTAAATAAATTTGCGTTTCACAATAGAGAATGTGGTAACGGATTAAAAACTATTACAAACACTTTCTTCTTTTTTTTTATCAAAATTTTGGAATGTTTTATTTTTTCACAGACTCTTAGTATTTTTCTACAACAATGTATGTACCAACTTTAGCAGTAAAAAATGTTATAAGGTACTGGTCAGACAATTTTGTTTTTTAGTGGCAGGACTACACTGTTCCCTGTCCACAGTCGCGGGCGGATCCGTCCGGACTAGTATCACATTCTCAAAGAAAATCGACGCCGCTTCGTTCGGTGAGCGAGAGAGCCGAAAGCCCATCTTTCTGAGTGTGTTTGGGATTATTGGTAGGCAGGTTGGGGTTATTGGTAGCAGTACTCCTGGTATTGCAAAAAAAGCCACCAAGAGCAATAAAAATAACCAACACCTCGCTGAGATCACCGATCATCCTGTCTAGCATAGTGGTCACGGCACCAACCCTGCAACGATAGGTTAGGCTTACGACTAAAGTCGAACAGCCAAAAGGCAATCATTACGATATATCCACCTCTGATATTTTACAAACACATATTCTATAAAATCGTACAAAAGTTTTATAACACAAAAATTCTTCCATTAAAACTCAAGTGGCGGCTATTTAATAAACTATAATTATGACTCGTAAAGTCGTTCCCGTAGTTGCTTTTATGAGTGGTTGCTTGTTATCGCCGCCATCTTGATTTATGTGGTTCGATACGCAAGAGTCGCCCCTTATGGATGCGGCAATTTTGACATGTCAATACATTTTTGGCTATTGAATTGTTTACAAATTATTTCTGAATTAAGGCTATAGCATGTATAGGTGTCCATTTTTGGCAGGACTGTCTCTATTCGTTCCATTGTACGATAGAGAAGTTCACTTTTGTAACCTATTCCAATGCCCACCAAGGAACATAATAGATTTATGTCTAGTAGATGGCGATACAATCGATTTAAAAAAAAATCTTTTTAGATTTGCACAGAATGGCGTCTGTTTTATGAGCTAGTATAATATCTGGATGATCAGTATTTTCTTTTTAGTGTTTTTCGGAAAATGTATATGACTATTTTTTTTTAAAACTAAAACTCCTTTTTTTTCTGTAACTGTATCGATTAAAGTGCTAGAATTCCCAAGCGAGCTATATCTATTCTCAATAACAACAGTCAAATTTTCCTTCATATTCTAATCGTTTTCAGCCAACGAAATATTATATTTATCATGGGCTAGTAAACTGTTGCTAAGTTGGTTAATAAACTTAATAATTATTAAAAAATATATTTAAAGAAAAATAAATTCATCATTGACTGAAAATATTAACAAAACGATATTTTCTATATGTGTTTCCCGAATGCTATGACATGTTCTTCATACGAGGTTTAAGAAGAACACTTTCCTTAAGGTAGGTAACGACCTGGCTGTGCCCCTGGTGTTGCTGAGATCCACATGCAGCAGTATCACTTACCATCAGGTGTGCTGCTTGCTCGTTTACCATCACCGGCAATAAAAAAAATGTATGTTATATACATAGATCGAAACGCTAGATCGATTTTATCGCCCCAAAAACCTCCTGCATACTAGATTTCATAGAAATTACTGGTGCCTTTGCAAATATAAAAATATATAACTATACAAATTACTATCTTAAATATATATACAAGAATTGCTCGTCGAAAAATATAAGATAGATAGATAGTTAAACATGATATCTATTTAATTTATCTAAGCATCAATCTCTTCATACAGTTTTTATAGCACTTTCTATTCCACTACACATTATATCAGCTGCCTCATCTTAAAATCTTTCAAATTATCGGGTACTCGCTGACAGTATCGTGTCAATCTGAAGAACCCGAGATGCTTTTATGGCAGGCCTTTGCTACTGCATTGCGTACTCTCTGAATTTAAATACTTTATTTTGGATATTTTTATTTACGACTGCACAGTGGTCTGAGTACCTCTCTGGCTGAGAATTTGGGAGCTTTATTCCCACCTAGAAGAATCCTCTGACATGAAAGTTATAGAAGCGGTTGCAGTCACCTGCTCAATAGGTGAAGAGGCGATATAGGGTAGGGAATGGGACCCAGTGTGATCAGATGGAATGTGAATGTACTATAATTGACCAGAAAAGAAATAAAGATCAATTCTTCGGCCTTTTTTTTTGCGATGGGCTATGATAGCTCGCCAAATCGGTCCGGGGCGACGGAAGATGCGGCTCGCGACCCCATAGACCCACCCCGTAAAGCGCCTCTCTTCGCCGTGCGAGCGGGCCATCGATACCCGATCTTTGTCTTCGATGGTCACAACATATTTGAGTTTGGGTGCAATGTATGTCCCTTATATTTTTAAAGTCAACAGGAGTCAAGCTCATGATCATCTTTTCACTTTCACTGCTGGATATAGATCTCGCCTGCAGATGTCCCAAGGCATAGTCCTGTTCTGCTTGTAACTTTAATTTGAAGGGACAATGCTGTCATCGTCACATTCGAAAGATGAGTTATCGATCCCGGTACAAATTAAACGTTTTCCAGCAGACAAATTTCTATTTTTTTTTATTGGCAAACGAGTAAACAGCACTCCTGATGGTTAATGTTACTCTCGTCCATGAACTTTTGCAATACCAAGGGTATGACTAAGCCGCTGCCTACCAATACAAACCCCAAACCTACCCAGTTGGACGTACCGCGCTCTCGCGTCTCTCACTCGCCGGACGAAGCAAAATAACACATTGCCACTCAGACATAGATCTTCTGCGAGATTGTGGTACTACCACTGACGGGCCAACCCGAGGCATTAGGAAGAAAACTATCAACGGCGTGGTCTTACTACTAAAGCTACTGCCTACCATCTAGACTAGAGGCTATGTACCCTTGCTGGCCTGTGGAAGTTGTATCAGCTAAGTCTTACGAGTTGTTACATAGCAACACTTGTATTCTGATCCCGTCGCTATATGGAACAATTAATAGCTTCAAATTTATCTTCTTCAATACTTGCTAACCAAAAACATTAAACAATATACTTTGTACATTAATTCAATCTATCATCACCTAAAAATGGCGAACTAAAATAAATATTTCGCGTAAAGTTTATTAATCTTATACAATGGGAATTTGTTATAGTGATGGATATAAATATCGATAAAATATTACTTTATCGATACTAAATCAGTTGTAGCTTATAGTGTAATGTCAAAACTTCCGCCATATTGTTTTTGATGGATAGTGAGTATACTATCTTGATCTTTATTATGTTTACGTAAGATTTTTAAAATGGTTTGGTATTATAATGGCTGAACGGTTTATAGTAAACTAATATTTAAGATATACAGATATTTCTTAAATCTCAAGTCACTGTATTAAATATTAATTTTAATAGTGGTAGGACCACGCTGTGGATAGTTCTCTGTCAATAGCCGCGGGCCGGTCTGTCCAGGGTAGCACCGCACACTCGCAGACGATCGACTTCTGAATAATGGAGAGAACCGGAAGCCTAACTGGGGTGGGTTTGGGGTTTGTATTGGTAGGCAGCGGCCTAGCTATACTCTTGCAATTGCAAAGGTCCATAGGCAGCAGTGACACTATCATCAGATGTGCTGTCTGCTCGTTTGCCACCATGAAAAATAAAAAAATATATGCAATATAAACACACATGTTTGATAGCACTGTAAAATATAATAACACTGTATAATATAAAACAAAAAATATTATAATTCCTTTTAAAACTTTTGACTGCACGGATGACGTAGTGGTTAAGATACCAACTTTCTGTGCCTGCGCCGTGGGTTCGATTTCTACGCAGGATAATACTTTGTGCGATCCACAAAGTATTGTTCTAAGTCTGGGTGTAATTTATCTACGTTTATTATATGTCTGTAAAATAATTCGCAATACAAGGATTATTTCCTTAGTGATCTTGCCGCCACCGAAGACAAAGATCGGGTACCAGTGGCCTGCTCGCACGGCGAAGAGAGGTGCTTTGCAGGGTGGGTCTATGTGGTTGAGCGCCGCCTCTTCCGTCGCCTCAGGCCGATTTGGAGGGGTATGACGACTCCATGGCCCATCTCAAAAAAGGGTGGTCTTTAATAAAATATAATAAAAAAAATGTGGCAAAAAGTAATAAGGAGTCATTAGTAAGATTGGAACTATGGCTTCAACTACTCGAGTTCTATCCCTTTTTTTCCCCTACATGCTTCCACTTTCGCATGCATGCATGTTATAATTTATAAATAAATTAAATAAAAAAACACTTTTATCCATTTTTTTTAACTCAATTTTTTTGTTTTTGGAGAATATTCATATGAGACTATTTTTTTATATTTCATATATTGAAAAAAAAATCAAAAAATACTTTATATGGTTTGTCTAGTACTAGTAGGATATCCTTATACATATACACGTTTCAATTAAATCTAATTATCTTTGATCTGATATGTTTTATTATATTTTTAGCTAAAAGCCTAAAAGAAGATTCATTAAAATAGTACATTAAAGCAATTACCATTAAAATATTTAGGGTTTTGAATGCCATAATTTTTAAAGACTGACTTACAGCACTGAAACATAATAACTAAACGTCGGCCTCATAAAAAGGCTCAAAGTCGCTCAGCGTGCTATGGAGAGGGCTATGCTTGGTATTTCTCTACGTGATAAAATCCGGTATATGGAAATCCGTAGAAGAACGGGTGTAACTGACATAACCTGAAGAATTAGCACGTTGAAGTGGCAATGGGCAGGCCACATCGCTCGACGAACCGGCAACCGTTGAGGAAGAAAGATTCTCGAGTGGCGACCACAAATCGGACGACGCAGAGTAGGACGACCTCGTACTTGGTAGACTGATGACATTATCAAGGTCGTAGGAAACCGTCGGATGCAGGTGGCACAGGACCGTTGCAAATGGCATTCTCGTGGGGAGGCTTATGTCCAACAGTGGATGTTTACGGGCTGATGGATGGATGGAATTTTTAAAGAAAAAAACCTACCCTACAAAATAAATTCTTACGAGTATATCGCGGGGACATTTACATACATACAATAATCGTATACAAATACATCTAGATTCAGCATAATTATGTGAAACATGTGAAGCATAAAGAATACTATGTTTGAACCTACAATACACTTCCCTGAAAGTTGGTATTTAGATCACTACGTCATCTACGCAGCGCATAATTCGTCATTCTCCTGCTTATTCCAATTACTTGGGTTCGATGCAATATATAAATATACATATTGGCAAAGTTATTAGCAATAGGTTTATGATTCTTCGGAATGTAATTGTTAACCAAACGGAATGGCCCAGGTAAAGCTAAAGGTAAAGCTCTTAATCCTCCTTAATCCTTTCCTCTCTTACAACATCTTTTTAATAGTGGTAGGACCCACTGTTGAAAGTATTCTGTCTACAGCCGCAGGCCGGTCCGTCCAGGGAAGAATCACACTCGCGCAGAAAATCGACGTCTGAGCAGTGGCAATGTGTTGCTATGCTTCGTTCGGTGAGCGAGAGAGCCGGAGCCTCCACTTTCTGGGTGGATTTGGGGTTTTCACTGGTAGGCGGCGGCCTAGGTCTACCCATGGCATAACATTTACAATTAGGTATACTGCTTGCTCGTTTGCCACCATAAACAATAAAAATATCCACGAGTAAATTAAGGGTTGGATGTATTCGTAGCCGCTACCACACAATGTATGGAGCGCATAATTGAGGCAGCTAGAACCAGAACGGCACAACTACAAGTACCATGTTTTACATTATGGAGGGAATTAAACATAAATTAAATTAAATTTAATCGATATGAACATAAGCCGAAAATGTACTTGTACTGCCATCTATTGTTAAGAGCTTGTAAAAAATTTTAGGCCGCTGTGGTTTTGTACATTAACATTTTTAGATGACGAAATTGCAATTAGATTAAAAGTTGAAAAAATGCAGTTAGGCCATTTTAGTTCTAACAGCCTCAATTGACCTTATAAAAAACCGTCAGCGGCAAATTCAAAGTAAATAAGAAATACATGTTAATATAAGTTCTTCAATAGAACACATAATTAACAATTTTAATGACGCTATTAGTCAGAAACAGGCCGCTAGATCCGTATCAGTAGATTCATTATCAGTAAATAACGGAAGTGGCTGCCATTCAAAATGTTTTCAAACCACGTTTAGAATGATAATTAATTTGCTTCTGACGTGATTTTTGTATTAGATCGACATTGCGATAAGTTAAATCGTGTCAAGAATAAATATTTTGTTTAAACACCTGACGGATGTTGAGTGGCAGTTATAAATAGTGTTTATAATTGGTTATTTATTTAATGAAATAGACAGATACACCCAAAATAAATAAATACGTTGGTTGCTAGAGATCATTACCGAGTGTGAATTTTATACTTGGTAACGAAGTAAAAATAGAATTTATCAGACATTCTTTTATTACAAATATTAGAGCTGTGTATTTCTTTTAAAAAACAATACCCTTTAAAAAATAACTACAGTCGCCTGGAAATACTTCTTGGATTGCGAGAGACTGTACAAATATATAATTTCATCTCTAACCTCAAAACAAGGGGTATAGAATTCTTATTTTATTATTATATGGCAAAAATTTGGGCTACATCCACTTTTTATATAAATCTTTCGAAGATTATAAAACTCTATTTAGATACGAAGCTTTTTTGATAGGATTTGGTTTGGTCACACCATAACTGTACCACACTTTCCTATCATCATTTTTAGAAGAACACCGTTACCGATTCATCTACATTGGTAATCGCTTAGCAGTTTAACTTTTCAGGTGTAATATCCCTCACGCGTTAGGCCTGTACGGATTCAGAAATGATGCTCATGATAATAACAAGCATAATTTCTATGCCTAATTTGGGTGCCTTATTTAATTATTGTACTATATTATTTAAATATAAAAGTAATAGATGTTTGGGTAGATAACTATCCAGTGAATTGTTATAATTATATGCCAAAGATTCAAACTAGTTAAAAAAATGGCAAAGCAAAATCAACATCACTTAAATCGTGTTTAAAAATATTATGGTGAAATTAAATATTTAAAATGTCAAAAGACGGTGCAACAATTTAACGTTTAGTTGTCAATAATTAGTACCCGTAATATTCTAATTATTATCTACATACTATATGTGGTATTGCTGTGTGGTAGCGGGTACGAATACTACCAACCTTTACTTTGCTCGTGGATGTCGTAAAAGACGCGAGCGCGCGCGAGCCTTATAGCGATCTGAGCCAACTCCATCTGATGCCGTTTGGTCAACAATGACATTCTCAAGAAGGGTTGACGTCTGGTAAGCGGCCGGTCATAAAACTTTTACTATATGTACTATATTGTATCGACCCCAAGGAATTGGGATAAGAGTAGGAGAATGACGATATCCACATACTAAATATTATGCTACTCCTTCAATAACAGTGAAATAAAAGACTTTAGTAGTGACTTAAGTGGCAATGTGCTATTGCACTTCCTTTGGTGAGTGAGAGGGACGGTAGTCCAGCTTTCTAGGCGAGTTTGATGTAATAGGCAGCGTCCTACCTGTGCCTCTGATAATACAAATGTCTATAACCGCGACTAACACTTATCAACAGATGTGCTACTTCTCCGTTCGCCTAAATATTAAAAATATCTGTTCACCATGCATCCTTCTGAGATCATTCATGATCGTGATATTAATTTACTTAATAATATTTTGTCTGTTTTATTAGTAATAATAAGCAATACGACTTAAACTTGTTAGGAAATAATTTAATTAAACTAATACTAGCAATCAGCTAAAAGCTTTATAAAATCTCATCATCATTCTCCTACTCTTATCCCAATTACTTGGGGTCGATACAATATGTATTCTTCTTTCATAGTATACATTGTAGAAGTTATTGTCGATAGTTTTATGACCGGCCGGCTGCCAGACGTCAACCTTCCTTGGGAATGTAATTGTTGACCAAACGGCATCAGATGGAGTTGGCCTAGATCGTTATAAGGCTCTTAGTCGTCTTTTACGACATCCACGAGCAAAGTAATGAGGGTTATGACATCATCATCAAAAGCTTTACGACATCTATGAAAACAAATTTACAAATCCTTGGATTCTTATATAATATAGCAATACTAGATTATGAGATTATTACACATACTAAAATGTCAATACAATTTGGTCTAACGATATTAACTATTAATAATGCTACAAAGCTAATTTGTCGCCGTTTAAGCGAATCGAGATCACATGTTCGTAGCGTCAGATTTAGCCCATTTACCTTAATTAACTGCTTAGTGATGATCAACGTATGGATAAGTCGATAATATCGATATTATTATAGCTTTACCGAAATAGGTTAGGATTAAAATAGTGATTTGATTTACTAGATGCAAAATTAGAGATTGCAGTTTTACTTTGATTTTTTTTAATGTTTATCATGAATTTCAGTTTGAGTTTAAAGCGGAAAATATTATAAAAAGATCATTCAATTATATCGTTTAGTTATATAGTTTATGGTTAAGCGTGATTCTTTAAAATATAAATTATTATTGTAAAGTAAATTGTAACGTTTTCCGTGTAGTGACGGAATAAGAATACAATTCACCACTCCCCTATATTATCCGTAAGTGATGGTACTAGACGACTAAGGGATATAAAACGCATATAACATCTATGCGAGAGAAGGAAACTTCGAAACAAAACCCAATACCAACACGTCTGACCAGCGTGGTATAGTAGGTCAATTACCCTCCTTGGATTATGGAGGAGGCTGGAGCCCAACAGTGGGTCATATATGAGCTGAGATGAAATTATAACTTACTGAATGGTAAGTATCTTGAATTATCGCATCTAATTAAATTTGAAATTTAGTAAATATCCTGTAAATCTTTCTTTATTATTTAGAATTTACTATTCCTATATGGAAGTTCTTAAAAATTCTAAACTATCCCTGGTCTTACACCATTTCTTTAATTATCACATAGGATACTTTTTATTGTGGTCATAAATTTGGGAAATATTATTTTGATTATATATTATCAGCATCCTAATCTAATTAATTAAAAGATATGTTTTACATACATACATATCATCACGCCATATCCCTTGCAGGGTAGGCAGAGAGAACAGAGTGCCAGAGAACTCTATCTCTGCATACTTCACTCGCTTCCTCAACATTCATAATTCTCTTCATACACGCCCGCCCGTTTCGGAGACTCTTGACTCCACCTTCCTTCAGTACATGGCCGATCTGGTCTAGGTAGGTTAGTCTCGGTCTCCCTCGGTACCTACATCCTTCCACTTTCGCATTGTATATCTTCTTAACCAAGCGTTCGTTCGGCATTCTTTCCACATGTCCGAACCATCGGAGCATTCCCTTTCGCATCTTTACACCAATACTCTCTTTCATACCTACTCGCTCTCTTACGTCGTCGTTACGAATGCGGTCGGTCAGCCTAACTCCACAGATTTTCCGCAGAGATCGCATTTTATATTTTAATGCTGTCGAAATGCGATCTCTGCGGAAGATATGTTTTAACATTATCTAAAGTACTAAATTACTACACTATCCAACTTTTTGGGTGGATTTGGAGTTTTTATTGGTAAGTAGCGGTCTATCTATACCCTGGTATTGCAACGGACCATGGGCGACCATAACACTTACCATCAGGTATGCTGATTGCTTGATGGCAACCAAGAGCAATAAAAAAAACATTTTGATGCATATTGATAATAGCAAGAGAATGTTATAGATGAGCATCCTCCATAATAAGAGGGAAATTGTTCTAATATAACCACGCTGGTCAGACGTGTTGGTATAGGGTTTTGTTTCGAGTTTTCCTTCTCTTGCATAGATGTTATATGCGTTTTATATCCCTTAGTTACCTCTTACGATCACCTACGGGTAAGATGGAGTGGTGAATGGTATTCTTACTCCGACACCACACGGAGAAAATGCAATCGGATCTACAATTTAACAAAAGAGGTCATCAGGCAAATAAACGTAATTTTTGAAATAAAGTAACTTATATCTTTAAATCCCTTTTATTATACTAAATAATGTTTCTTTGTACCTATAAAGATACCTATTATATATAAAAACTTCCATATATTATAAGGAATATACATATATTCCTTAAGATCGAATTATATGAGGGTGAGTAAGCTTTACAAAGTTAGTTTTATCTAATGCCTAGGATTTATAGTCCATTTATATTTTACGGTACATCAAGGTAAATTTTGTTTATCACTTATTTGGTTCAGATAAAAGAAAAAGAACAAAAACACCCACAAGTTTTATCAAGAAAACCATGAGTACACAATTTACCCCGAACCATAAAGATATTGACGTACTCAAAACACAAGTTACTCTTATCTGAACGGTGCCGCTAATTACAAATGAAAATCGCTTCCCGCCATTCCGCTGTCAGAGATAACACCACGTCGTAACTCGCATAATCTACGTTCACCTGCTATCTTAATTACACCAAGCCGCCGACGAATAAATTTTTAATTGAGCCACCTTATCTTGGCGATTACATGACAAATGCATCGTGTCCACCACTATTTTAATTTAGATATTTAATCGATACTTTTTTATTATAGATGCACAGCACTACTTAAGGTCTTTTTATATTAGCACGCTACGCTCGTTTTCAGCACGAACTGTGTGACATTTCGAGTTGTTATGGTCGTAAAATTATAATGAATGAAAAATGTGATTTGTGGCTGCCACTCCGCACGTGTTTTATTTTGCGAGTTATGTTCGTGACAGGCTCGTCAAGAGGCCGCGATAAAAAAAGATACGGAACGTTAGAGCTTTAAAACGCTTGAAATTATTTCGCCGTTAAAATATTTAAAAACTATTTATTATAAAGCAGCAGACGTGGCTATAATATCTTAACAAAAAAATCCATTTGTATCGAATGCAAAAATTGGACCAATATTCTTTAAAACTACTTACTTGTGTTTTTGTAGCGGTTAAAGAAAAATAAACTGTTTTAAGTGTACCAGAACAAAACTATTATCTTCAAAGAAATTGGTAGAGGCCATTTGGTGATTGCGTTTGTCAGTCTACGTACGTAGTCGGTCATCATTCACATCTGTCAGTCAGAGCTTTTGAATGCCACTGACAGCCGGAGACGGGTTGCAACGTACTAGTCGACGGCGTTTTGTGTAGCGCGAGTAAATCACTTTTGAAGTAATTTATGTTTGAACGTTATTCTGTTAGTGATGTTCCAATTTGTGGTACTATATCGATAATATAATTATTGCCATTAGTAAAAAGTAATACGCAAATGAATTATATTTATAACACTATTTTAGTATTACTTTAATAAGATAAATAAGTCTCGAAATAATACCCTATAACAACCCGTCTAACCAGAGGGTATAATAGGTTAGTTACTCTCCCATTTTGATGGAGACTCAAGCCCAGAAGTGGGACATTTGCAAGCTGAAAGGATCATGATTTTAATATTGACTACACAAATTGCTTAGTGGTTTGAATATCTTTAGGTCGGTACTCATCATCTCAGCTCATATATGTCCCACTGTTGGGCTCGAGCATCCTACGTAATATGGGGTAATTGACCTACTATACCACGCCGTTAGTCAGACGGTTTGATATAGGTATTTATTTCGAGTTTTCCTTCTCTTACATAGATGTCATACGCGTTTCATATGCCTTATTCGTCTCTTACGATCGTCCACGGGTAAGATAGGTGGTGAATACGCGGTGAATGTGGTGGTGGATTGTATTATTACTTCGTTATCACACGGAGGTACTCATATACACTGAAAGATCTCTTGTAGCTAGGTAGCTGCAGGTGCAAAGGGTCTCCTATTTCTATTCATAATAGTTGAGAGGGAGCTACCCTAGTAGTTAACTCGTGATCTGGAATCGGTTGGAAAATTTTTCGCATTTTATTTCAAAATAAATATAATCTAGTTCAAAGAATATCACATTAAAGCTAATACTTATTAACAATTTTATATACCAGTTATTAAAACAAATTGACAAACCTTCTGAGTTTCTGGTCGGATATTTTCATTCGTCCATGTTTCTATCCAAAGTTTGATTATTAGATTAATATAAGATTAAACGTAAAACTAACGATAATTCTCGTAAGGTATATTTTATCATAATAATGAATTTTTAATTACAATATGACCGTATAGACTATTTAGAGTGCTAATTTGTACCATTTAAAATTATTTTCTTGAGTCTAGGTGTATTTATATCCATTAATTGTATGTGTAATTATATGTTTCTTAAAACCCTATATCAGTAATATTGCTATACTCTTAAAAACTCGCAAGCTATAAAAATACAGCAGCCTCAAGAATAAATGCGATTCATTATTTAATAAAACTTCGTTCTATTTTATAAATAGAAATTACATCTAAAAAAATCACCAAACTAAAACTAACATCTCAATAGCTATCGACATTCATGTCACATAAACGTTTGAGCTTTTGTGTTGACAAAAAAGTGAAAATAAAAAAAAAGGAAACGGCCAAATAATCAGTACGTCTATTAATCATACAGCGGCTGTCACCGTTGACAGGTGACGTATGGTGACAGCGCGCGACAACTGATGTATGCGACAAGTGACGTTTGAGCCTTTGATGTGTCAAACTCGGCGCTAATGAGCGAAGACTCAAAGGCCAATTGCAACGGTTTTCTTTGAACAGACGATTGATGTACTGTGATTATTAACTTTAATGTCTTCAGTTTAAGGGGATGGCAGTTTACTTGTGTATTTTAATTTTATGCTAATTTAAATTTTACAACAAAGAATTATAAAATTTTTACATTGTACGTGTGTGGAATGTTAAATTAATTTGTAATTTCTTTAATTTTAAATGAGATTTTTTTTTTAAACAAAATAATAGAGATTGGACACATTTCTTTTTTACATAAGGTTAAATATTTTTGGCTGACTTCAACCTGGCGAGTAGTTCCAGCTATTTATATGTTTTTGGGATATATTCTTCATATACGATTTCAAGCGATTATCCCTAATAATAAAAGCATTTTTAAGGAAGCTTGCTCACGCATAGACTTTTAAAGGAACGATGTGTGGTATATAATATAAAAAAAAATTGGGTTGGACAGGTTTTTATATTTTCAATCATATTATTTTTCTTGACATTATTCCCAAACGAATGAATAACCTATACATATGCTAATGGATTAAGAATACAAACACCGGCTTCTTTTTTGCCCGCGGGTATTAAAAAAGTAATTATTGACATGAAATCCTAAAGCAACCCATTCGACTAGCGTATAGGTGGTCTATTGCCATACACTGTAGGAGAGGTTTGAACCCAACAGTGAGACGTAGGTATATTGGCTGAGAAAATATAGAAGATTAGTTAAACGGAGATGTAATGAATAGATTTATTCTTAGGTCCACTCAACTAACGTTGAGGGGTAATTACGGCAATTTATGGGGTTACTCTGTAATTTCCAGTGCAATTTAAATAAGAATCCACCTGTAGCCAAATAGCAATTAAGCTGAAAATCTTGTAAGAAAAACTCATTTTTTTAAAATCATGATTCCCAAGTTTGAACTTTAATCAAATGATTTATGAATATTATTTCTCAAAGCAATCCAAAAATATTCAGACGACTATTCAGAAATAATTTGGAGTTCTATGGTCCAATTTTTAGGAAGATGTTGTTACATGGTAAAGATTTTTGTAAACGTGGTTATGACCCATAAGAATATCAAAACCATATCGTAGTCTTTATATAATTCACAATCTGGCCTTATCCTTAAATTTCTACTCATAGCTGGATGATAACGGGATTCCCTTTCTGTCAATACTGCCCCTTGCCTCCCAAGAACTTAGTCTGCCATTGAAAATAACTGCAATTACTTACAATTACTCACTACTATGTGAATTATTTTTGCTTGTACAGCTCAAGTGTATATGCCTTATTCCGGTCAACAGCGTGCTGCAATGTGGGGAGCCGTAAATCACTTGGCGTAGTCAGGCGGACGCTGTTCGTTTTGTTAACGTAATTGATGGCTGCGCGTGCACATGATATGTGAGACAGTTGTCGGTTGCAGGCGATAGATGGTGCTGTTACACGTTTTCTAAATCGCAACGATTGCAACTAGCCGCGGCATTTAAGGTATTTAATTTAAAGCATTGAATTAGTTTTTTAACTGAAATTTAATTTCATATTACACATAATCATTTAGCTACATATTTTAATCATGGAAGGATATATTAAAAATGAGGATATGTGACAAAAGTAAAATTCACTAGTTTTTTTTTGTAAGCATGTCTTAACTCAGTAGATTAAAATGATTGTAATACCTTTCATTTAAAATACCTATCAAGATATTTATAAAGTCAAATAAGAGATTTATAGAATCGTTCATATGGAAATCTCTTCAAAAGATGACCTTTCATAGGTAAAGAAAGTGAGGTTAAATATTTTTTTAAATTTATACCACTATATTATTATGAATTATTAGTTTTCTAAATATATTTTAAAGACAACAGCTTATATGGGCTGACAAAAAAATGTTTAACAAGGTCAAAGTATCAAAAATCGGATGATTAAGCTCCTTTTTTACCCGACTGCAAAGGAGTGGTATTGTGTTTAACAGTCTATGTATGTATGTATGTATGTATGTTTGTATGTTCCTTTGAAGCACTATATATACTAAACGCCTGGGCCGATTTTTATGATTCGCACGTCAATCGATTCCTCTTAATCCGGCGAGTGTCACTAAAGATATAACATTATTGAAAATTCAATATGGCGACTACTGGACGCCATATTGTGAAAATAAAAAAAAATAAAGTCAACAAACTATATCGAGTGGGGTATGTTTAAATAGGTATTTAAAAATCATTTTTAGTTTTCTCTCAACATTTTTCGATTTGACTGGCCGTTTAGGATCTATATCGATTTAAAGTTTCGTAACAACCTTTCTCACATATACGTTTTTTAGACAGTAGAAATTTACTATGAAAAGACGAAAAATTCATATAACTGGATGTGGATGGACATATACTGAAGTATATTGTCCAATATACAGTATAGTAGTAGGTATATTGTCCAATATACCATAGGTAGTCCTACCTAAAGTATCTAATGGCTGACGCGGTCGCCCATCTCCAATTTCTAACGATTTAGTACTCAACTTCAGTCGAAAAACTATATATAGTTAGGTACTTACCTACTTATTAATAAATAAGATAACTATAGCTACCTAGGTATTCATAACTAAAAAGTATAAAATAAAAAAAATAATTAAAAAAATCAAAAAACCCGACTGCGTAAAAAGTCACCAAAACTACGTACATAATAAAAAAACTGAAAAGAAAAAAACAAGCACTTAGTTGTCCGGTGGTCTAGAATTCCATAATATATTATTGAATAAATACTATTGCAGAAAATGAAATATATTTTAATAATAGAACATGACAACTGAACAGTCGGGATCCTTTATTCGACAGCAAATCTAATTTTTCAATGGATCCCCACTGTTCAGTTGTCATGTTCTATTATTAAAATATATTTCATTTTCTGCAATAGTATTTATTCAATAATATATTATGGAATTCTAGACCACCGGACAACTAAGTGCTTGTTTTTTTCTTTTCAGTTTTTTTATTATGTACGTAGTTTTGGTGACTTTTTACGCAGTCGGGTTTTTTGATTTTTTTAATTATTTTTTTTATTATTGCTTTTGGTAGCTAACGAGCAATCAGTTTATCTGATGGTAAGTGTTACTGCTGTCCATGGACGTTTGTAATACCAGGGATACAGCTACACAGGCAGCAATTGGCCGCTGTCTACCAATAAAAAAAACCCAGATCCACCCAAAAAGTTGGGCTGCCGACTCTCTCGTCTAGCAGATGAAGCACAGCAGCACATTGCCATTGCTCAGACGTCGATTTTCTGCGACAGTGTGGTACTACCCTGGACGGACCGACCCGCGGCTGTACATAGAAAACTATAAACAGTATGTTTTACCACTTGATGAGTTTTTTAAGCATAACGATGTTTAGTTTATCACCACCAATTGTTACTATATCTATTCAATTCAATTCATTTTATTTGCTCAAATATATTTTAGCATATATAGCGTTACACTTAGGGTACATCATATTCTGCCGCGTGGGGCGTGCAAATAAGTATGTCTATTTAATTAATTAAATTTCATTATAATATTATATTTAATTAATTACAAGATATGCAATCATTTAAATGTCATAATCATTTACATCATCATCATCACAGCCCATAAATGTCCCACTGCTGGGCTCGGGCCTCCTCCATAATGGGAGGGAAATTAACCTATTATACCGCGCTGGTCAGACGTGTTGGTATAGGGGTTTGTTTCGAGTTTTCCTTCTCTCGCATAAATGTTATATGCGTTTTATATCCTAAGTGAATAGACATACCTATTTGCACGTCCCACGCGGCAGAAATATGATGTACCCAAATTTAAGTGTAACTTGGGTGATCGTACGAGAAGACTAGATAAGTCTAGTCTTCTCGTACGATCACCCAAGTTACACTTAAATTTGGGTACATCATATTTCTGCCGCGTGGGACGTGCAAATAGGTACATATGTCTATTCAATAAAATTAAATGTCATTATAATATTATATTTAATTAATTACAAGATATGCAATCATTTAAATGTTATGATCATTTTAATTGTTAATAATAAATAATACAATTGAAAGTGATTAGTTGTTTATGTCATATTATTAATGTTCATGTGATTATTCTAACAAATGCTATTTAGATGTCTAGAGTATTACTAATAAATTCCATTATTCTAAAAGATCTCAAACCAAATAATAGCCTGTATATATTAAAATTCACAACACAATATACATTCAAACAATATAAATCTTTAATCGACGGATACATGCCATATAAAAAGAAACCGCGAGAACATGACATAAGTTGCCACATCGCAATCAGTATTCTGCGCGGCAGTAAAATTAATATGTGCATACAACGGAGCGCCGAACTCCATTTGCAGTAAAACAAACGCACGACGCCGCCATTTTGTGTTTTTTTTTCAGAGTACCGTAATTGAAAAGCAAGGGCACATTTTGATTTTATGCTTTTTTTCATTTGAAATTTGCTATAAATTTTTTTCGCTTCGTAATCAGATTTTTACAAATAATTCAGCATATTAAATGCTACGCAGCCGGCGGCGTCACCGCGACGTCGAGCGGGAGGGCCAGCTGTACGAGGCGTACCGCGGTGCGTGGACTGCCTTTCGGCTGGCCATCCGTGCCGCCAAGGGCGCGAGTTGGCAGGAGATGCTGGACGGTCTCGACCGTGACCCCTGGGGTCGCCCATATCGCGCGGCGCTGAACAAGCTTCGCGCGCGGGCCCCCCCCCTCACCGAGACCCTCCAGCCCGACTTCCTTCGTAGGGTGGTCGAGGAGCTGTTTCCACGGCAGTCGGAACACACGCCCCCGGTCATGGCTCCGCCAGATCAGGACCGGGAGGCCGACGACGACGAGAGTGTTCCGCCCGTGACGGAGTCGGAAGTGGGGGCGGCCGTGGCGAAGATTCGTTCCGCCACCACGGCCCCCGGCCCGGACGGAATTCCAGTCCGGGTGCTGACATCGCTCCTCGAGCACTTCGAGCCTCGCCTCAGGCAGCTGTTCAACGCCTGTCTGACGTCTGGACGGTTCCCTGAGTGCTGGAAGGAAGGGAGGTTGGTTCTCCTGCCAAAGCCGGGACGGTCCCCGGATTTGCCGTCGGCCTACAGGCCCATCGTGCTCCTCGACGATGTGGGTAAGTTGCTGGAGCGTGTGCTCGCTGCCCGCATCGTCCGACATCTGGAGGAGGTGGGGCCCGATCTGTCGGACGCTCAGTATGGGTTTCGGAGGGGGCGTTCGACCATCGGGGCCCTACTACGCCTGAGGCAGGCGGCCGCGGAGGCCGTCGCCGGGAAGGGAGTGCTGTTGGCGGTGTCGTTGGACATCGCCAACGCATTCAATAGTCTGCCATTCGGCTGCATCAGGGAGGCGCTCCGGTTCCATGGAGTGCCCCTGTACCTCAGGCGGCTGGTGGCAGACTATTTGGAGGGCCGCAGTATCCTCTGCGCGGGTCCCGCAGGGGACATTGTGCGGACGCCCATGTCGTGCGGCGTTCCACAGGGGTCGGTTCTGGGGCCGACCCTGTGGGACATCGGGTACGACTGGGCGTTGAGAGGGAGTCTCCCCCCCGGGCTGAGCTTGGTGTGCTACGCTGACGACACGCTCGTCACAGCCCGGGGAAGGACACTCGAAGAGGCGGCGAGCCTGGCCACTCTCGGCACCGAGGAGATGGTCAGGCGGATCGAGGCGCTTGGGCTCAGGGTGGCCCTAAACAAGACGGAGGCCCTACTTTTCCACGGGCCCCGTGTGAGGCTACCCATCGGCGCCTCGATAGTGGTAAACTCCATCCACATCAGCATCCAGGCCCATATGAGGTACTTGGGTCTGGTGCTCGACGGGCGATGGTGGTTCCGGGAGCATTTCCGACAGATTGCTCCCCGGCTTGTCGGCGCGGCGTCCGCCCTTTCTCGACTCATGCCGAACGTGGGCGGACCCAGTTTCGAGGGCCGACGGCTGTATGCGGGGGTCATCCGCTCGATGGCCATGTACGGCGCACCCGTGTGGGCGAGGGCTCTGAACGCCCAGCTCAGGGCGGTTCTGTGGAGGCCACAGAGAGCCATGGCGGTCAGAGCCATTCGCGGGTACCGCACGGTGTCGACAGAGGCGGCGTGCCTGTTGGCCGGGACACCCCCGTGGGACCTAGAGGCGGAGATGCTCTCCGACCTCTACCGGCGGGTTATCACAGCGCGCGAGGAAGGTGGCTCCCCATCGTTGAGCGAGATAGCCACCTGGCGCGTGGATGCCCGCCGAGACGTCATCGCCCGTTGGGCTACGCGGCTGGAGAGGCCTAGGCACGGTGTGGAGACCGTTGAGGCCCTCCGGCCCGTATTGATAGAGTGGATGGAGCGGCGGCACGGAGTCCTCACCTTTCGGCTGGTGCAGGTATTGACGGGGCACGGGTGTTTCGGGTTGTACCTGCACAGGGTCGTGTATAGGGAGTGGACTCCGGCCTGCCACCACTGCAGGAGTGACGAGGACACGGCGCAACACACGCTGGAGGTGTGTCCGGGATGGGAGCGGCAGCGCCGTGACCTCGTCGCTGTCATCGGTGCCGACCTGACGCTGCCGGCCGTCGTGAGGGCGATGGTCGACAGCATCAGGAACTGGGACGCGGTCGCCGCCTTCTGCGAGGCTGTCATCTCGCAGAAGGAAGCGGCGGAACGGGCAAGGGAGGATTCCCGCGCCCCGGGCCGCCGCCAGCGGCCGGGGCGGCGCAGGCGCGAATACCTGCGCCTGATGCCGCCCTAACCGAGGCTTCGGGTGATCGGACCGGGGAATTGTCCGGTCACCCGACGTGAGGCCACCGCGTGAGGGCGACGCCCCGACGGCGAAATCTGTTGGGGCGTCGACGAGAGGAACCCGCGAGGGTGAACCGCCGGGCGGGTCACCGAAGTTAAAAATCGGGTCCCGGTGACCCGCTCGCACGGCGAAGAGAGAGGAGTTTTTACGGTGGGCCCATGGGGTCACGCGCCGCCTTCTCCGTCACCCCGGACCGATTTGGCGGGGGGAGACTAACCCATAGCCCACCAAAAAAAAAAAAAAAAAAAAAAAAAAAAAAAAAAAAAAAAAAAAAAAAAAAAAAAAAATTAAATACCAAATTTCAGTAATTTTTAAAGTGATAAAGTTAATTAAGTTATAGTTTTTCTATAATCTTAATGTATAGTGGCGAATCAGGTGATGATGGAGTAAGAGTTCCAGAGTCCATGCCGTCCTTGTCCGAGGCTATCCTAAGAAATAATTAAGGTATATACCTAATCAAGTAACCAATATGGAGACGGAATAATAATACAGTTGTCGCCGAGTGAGCAACAATGCTCTCCTAGGTTGTTATACCTAAATGGTGATTGCCAAACCGCTTACTAAGTATACCGATTATGGAAACAGTAACGTGTTGCAATAGTCTAATTTCATCTAGAAGATACGATGATGATGATCAATCTGTCTAGTCAGTGGTTTCCGGCTTTCTCGCTCACCGAACGATGAAGCGCAACAGCACTTTGCCCACTGCTCAAATATCCACTTTTTGGTAAAGTGTGGTACACTACCCGGATAGACCGGCCCGTGTCTGTAAACAGAAAACTGTCAACAGTATGGTCTTAATAAAATATTATTATAATATTCGCAAGGACATAATTGGGTAATGCAATAACCGGGTTATTGCAATATGGCCATCCGTATATAGTGAACTAGAAAAAGTGTCTAAGTATACACATATCCTTTTTCTCCTCTGCCTCTACCTACCAATAAAAATCCCAAACCCATCCAGAAAGTTGGGCTTCTGGCTCTTTCGCTCACCGAACAAAGCACAGCAGCAAACTGCCACATCTCAGGCGTCGATTTTCTGCTCAGTGTGGTACTACCCCGGACTGACCGGCCCGCGGCTGTAGACAGTAAACTGTCAACATTTTTGTTCTACTACTAGTGAACATATATAAAAAAATATTTATCGTATTCTAAAATACAATTAGATTATAATTTAGATAATTAATTAAAATAATTACGCTTCGCGTATCAACTTAGCAATATTGATATAATTATAAGATAGGTGGTGATAGTTTAATAAAAAAAAAACGTTGTTTTCATATAGGGAGGGTGATAAATAATTATACATTAATATATTATAGACAATTCACCATCAATTCGGTAGCCTGTATAATTGCCTACTTATGTTCTGAATAATTTATGAGCGTTTAAAAAACTAAAATAGATGACGCTAATTGACATATTGAATTATGGGCCATTGGAGACCATTAAGGGTGATTATCTTATCTAGTTTTATCTTTGAATTATTTTTTAATCGTGTTATTGTATCAGCTGCGTATAAAGAGAATAAAAAAATTAATGTTGTTAATGATATTAAAAAGGTATTAATTTTTTTTTAATTATATTAAATAATTTTTGTAGTGAAACATTTTTTATGGCTTTTGAAATTTAATAAGTAACATTTTTATGTAACGAAATGTTTTAAGAAGACTGCGTTAAACATTACTTATTTAATATGTGAAAAATACTCGTAGTATTTGTCATATATTATTCACTAGCTGACCGCGTAACTTCATCTGCGTTTTTTACAATTCATAATGAAATTATTATCCGTGTGATGACGGAGCAAAAATACAATTCACCACCCCTTATCTTACCCGTGGGTGATCGTAATAGACGACTAAGGGATATAAAATGCATATTACATCTATGCAAGAGAAGGAAAACTCGAAACAAAACCATAGTTGGTTGGTTGGTATAGACCAACCAACACGTCTCACCAGCGCGGTTTAGTAGGTTAATTTCCTTCCCATTACGGAGGAGGCCCGAGCCCAACAGTGGGACATATATGGGCTGTGATGATGGTGATGAATGAAATTACTTCATAACTAAATTTAATTTCAGAAATAATATTAATCATAATTCTTACTCGTGATCCAGTGCCGCTTGTGGGATCTGGTATAACCATGATGTACCTACTATTCATTATTATTCATTATTTCTAATTCCAAAAAATATAGATTCCGGATAAGTAATCACCAGCAGTATTATATATTAAAACCTTCTCCGAAACACGCTGCATCTTATGTTATAAGTATTATTCCGATCGTTTCAGTAGTTTTTGCTGTATAACCGAACAAAACATCCAGATCTCTATTTATTACTATAGAAGATCGATAGCTTTCCGTGTGTGATAAATGTATAGAAGTACGTGAATGCGTAGAAACGCGGAGAAGTAAGTGATTTAGCAGCCGCTAAAGTCCTTTTTTCTCGCGAACTTGAAGAGAGTGGAATATCGAGTTCCATGGTTTAATGTAAATAAATGAATAACAGACATTTTAAATAAAACTACATTTACGGATTCTATCGCGTTTGTATTTGATTTATAATTTCCCGACGTTTCGAACACTTTACAGTGATCATGGTCACGGGAGGACCATGATCACTGTAAAAAACGAAACGTCGGGAAATTATAAATCAAATACAAACGCGATAGAATCCGTAAATGTAGTTTTATTTCAAATGTGTAATACTCGCGTAAACATTAGAAGTCAATAACAGACATAATTTCCGTGTATGGACGGAGTAATTCACTACCCCTATATTATCCGTGGGTGATCGTAAAAGATGAATAATGGATAAAATATGCATAATACATCTATGCAAGAGAAGGAAAATTCGAAATAAAACTCTAGAACAACATGTATGACCAGCGTGGTGAGTAGGTCAATTTCACTTCTAGTGTGAAGAATGCTCGAGGCCAGCAGTGAGACATATGAACTGAGATGATGAAAGACATTTTATGCTATTTAAAAAAATGTCTGCCTGTAATATAAAATCTTTACTACCATCGTGTGTTTTTATAATACTATATATAAGGGACATCACGATCAACCACTGAACCTAGAAGTAAAACTATGAATAATCATCTCAGCTCATTTATGCCCCACTGTTGAGCTCGGGCCTCCTCTATAATGGAAGGGTAATTGACCAAGTATACCACGCTGGTCAGACGTGTTGGTATAGGTTTTTGTTTCGAGTTATCCTTCTCTCGCATAGATGTTATATGCGTTTTATATCCCTTAGTCGTCTCTTACGATCACCCACGGGTAAGATAGGGTGGTGAATTGTATTCTTACTCCGTCACCACAAGGAAAAAAGAAACTATGAATAATAATTAATAATTACAATTTATTCCTCAAGGAAATTAACATCTGTATGTAGGTAGTAACTAACACAACAATTCTCGTGACTAGATAAAAGCTTAATTTACGACCCATTGCTTGAATAATTCAATAACTAGTTTTATTGCGCATAATAACGGTTATAATTTAAGTTTATTGTAACCGCTTATCGTGAATACAAGTTATTCATTCTCTATTTTAGTAATTTATTTTATTTGTCTTTGATGTGTTCTTTTAGAAATTCAAATATCTGAAGAGAAACTCTTATAACTTCATATGAATCAGCATCACTGCTCGTATACGTCCCAATACTGGGTCTCGAGCCTCCTCGAAAATGGGCGGGTAATTTTTTTTTGTTAAAACACCACAAAGCACAAATAACATAATTCTTGTATTGTGAACGACTTTACAAACATATAATTAACGCAGACAAATTGCACCCAGACTCAAAACAACCATTTGTAGAGCGAAAGTATTGTCCTGCGTAGGAATCAACCCCATGGTACTGGCAGGGAAGGTTGCTATCTTAAACAGTACGCCATTTTGTGCAGCCAAATTGGTCTATTATACCATACGGTTTTCCGTGTGGTGACGCAATAAGAATATTATTCACCACCCCATATCTTACCCGTGGATGATCGTACGAGACGACTAAGGAAAATTAAAAGCATATAACATCTATGCGAGAGAAGGGAAACTCGAAACAAAACCCTATACCAACTCGCCTGACCAGCGCGGTATAGTAGGTTAATTGCCCTCCCATCACGGAGGAGTGCTGAGCCCAACAGTGGGACATTTATGGGCTATGATGATACCATACGGTTAGGCGAATTTTCCCCTTACTTGCATGGATTTTTACATAGGCAGTTAGTCGTCTTTTACGATGCCCACGGGCAAGAAAGCGGGTGATAAATTGTTTTATTACTCCATCACCACAGAGAAAATGGCTTCTTACAGTAATATTATATGTCCCACTGCTGGGATCGAGCCTCATCTACAAATAGGAGGGAAACCAACCATACTATACCGCGCTGGTCAAACGGATTGGGATAAACTTTTATGTCGAGTTTTCCTTCTTTTGCATAGACGTATATTTATCCCTTACTCGTCTTTTAACGATAGGGTTTTTAAATATTGCCTATAATGTATTGGACATAACCACAATAGCGTTTTTAAAATTTCAACGCGCATATGGCGTAGCGTATCAAGCTCACAGTATACATAATGACTTCATTCGTCGTTGAATTTTTAATACCACTTACCTAGTAATTTTCTATACTTTACTATAGTCTGATTAATAAGAATTTAAATTGAAAGACCTGTAATTTTGCACCTGTGTGTATTCTTTTTTAAATAAAATTACTTTGTTGGAAGGTGAAGTTTCTCAAATTTTGTTGAGTCTTAGACCCCTTAAAAGTAACGGTATAGACACGAAAATCTTTTATCAAAATAGAATAACAACGATGTAAGAAATAGTAAGAAACAATATATCACTACCTATTCCGAAAGTGTGAGGCCAGCGGTAAAAAGAACGTATATAAGTCGAAATGATGATGATGATGAGCTGTTTATATCTCAACATTAGGCATTAACTTCTATCACAATGTAATGGTAATAGGCCTCCTATATTGCTTGACATACAAGCTGAACAGACGAGTTGAAATACCGTTTTGTTTCGAGTTATTCTTTCATACTTAATATTATGTACAGTTCATCAAAAGAATTAATTAAATTTACATCAAGCATATAATGTTAGGGGGATTCATTGTCCTAGATTGAGCAACACTGAAGTTGAAAATACAAATAATATAAGGGATGTTTTAGTCACAAAGGACATGCAGGTTGAATGTAATTTATAGTTAGGTTGATGAAACATTATGTTGTTTACTAGTAGTGTCTACAGTTGATAAGAATAAAGTTAGAATATAAAAGTGTTTTTTCAGCAATAGAGACAATAACAAAAGAATATATTATAATCTTTCGCATGATGACGTAAGTAAGAATATAGTTCCCAATGGGGACGGAGTAACCTATCTTACTTGTGGGTAATCTTAAGAGACGACTAAGGGATATAAAATGCATATAACATCTATGCAAGAGAAGGAAAACTTGTAACGTAACCAACACGTCCAGCATGTTATTGTAGACCACCGAAGATCGGGTACCGGTGGTCCGCTCGCACGGCGAAAAGAGAGGATTTTACGGTGGGTCTATGGGGTCACGCGCCGCCTTCTCCGTCACCCCGGACCGATTTGGCGGGGCGAAACGCACCTATAGCCCACCAATAAAAAAAAAAAAAACATGTTATTGTAGATCAATTACCCTCCCATTACAGAGGAGGCTTGAGCCCAACAGTGGGACATATATGAGCTGAGATGATATCAAACTATCAATCCTATAACTAGGTGTTTAGTAATAAACCTACTGAACCATAGTAGAAATGAACCAATTAATATCGCTACTAGTATAGCAACAGTAATAAAAGTTAAAACAGTAAGCATGGTCGTTGGTTCGGTAATAAACCGTGCCCTTAATTCTACGTCATAAACTGATAAACCGAGATTTATTCACAGTCTATCAAGCTATTAAATATAACTCATAACTAAGCTTTCCAACTGTTATTATGTTTAATTTTAATAGGTTAACGTAGGGTTGCCATCTGCTCCGCCTGATACCGCCCTAAATGAGGCAGCGAGTGGATAAAATTAATAAATTGACGCCTTAAAAAATACTCAAAATATTATCTTAGTCAACAAGGAATGATAGTCGAAATGGTAACTCTTACGGCAAACTAATGAAGACAAGGATAAGAGACTGGTGCACTCAGGTCAGTCCAAATGACAAAGACATTTCAATACTACTTAGGGCTGCACGTTCCTTCCATCACCTTGAATGGTTTAGCAGGGGAGCGAACGGACCATAGCTATTGTCAAAAAAAAGAGTAGGATTATCATGAAATATTTTATTGTAATTATCCATTTATTATACACCTACGTCTATACACAATTATTATCTACCTAGGTTTATACACACTTATTATCCACCTACCCCATACACACTTATTATCTACTTATCCTTATACACAACTATTATCCACCTAGGTCTATATACACTTATTATCCACCTACCCTATACACTCTTATTATCTACCTATCCTTATACATAATTTTTATCCACCTAGGTCTATACACACCTATTATCCACCTACCCTATACACACTTATTATCTACCTATCTTTATACGCAATTATTATCCACCTAGGTCTATAGTCTATACACACTTATTATCCATCTACCCTATACACACTTGTTCCACCTATGCCGATACCCAATAATTAACTTGCACAGAGTAATAGATTAACTGTAAAACCGTTGCAAGGAGGTATTTGAAACGCACATTCTATGTCCTAATTAAAAAACAAATCATTTAACTTTCAAACGAACTTCTTATTATCCATTCATGTCATGACCTTTGTACTACAAAAACATAATTTTGAATATCTACCAACTTAATAACATAATTCGTTGCAATCAGACAAAGAATAATATATTCGTCATTACAAATCGATTCTCGATTGTTTACAATCGTTATTACCATCGATAATCGCTTGGAACATTATAATTGTACTAGTTATATTTTGTTATAAAAGAACGTGCACATATCTTCTCAGTATTTATTATTTCTAATTGGTTCGAATTTTATTAAGAAGAATATAATTTTTGTAAAGTTACTTACATCTGAATGAATAATCATATTCTAGGATTTGATCAGGTATCTGAATATGTGACATCTGAATCGAATGTTATAGTTTTTTATAACATTCTGGGACCTACGACTCGGGGAATCCGTAGCTAAATGAAACGGTGTTAATAGAGAGTCCTGGTTTAATTCTTTGTTATAAATTATATTGAAACCTAATAAATTATATACATACATACTTACCATAACGCCATGTCCTTTGCAGGGTCCTAGGCAGAGAGAACAGAGTGCCAGAGAACTCTATCCTTGCATACTTCACTCGCTTCCTCAACATTCATAATTCTTTTCATACACGCTCGCCGGTTGCGGAGACTCTTGACTCCACCTTCCTTCAGTACATGACCGATCTGGTCTAGGTAGGTTAGTCTCAGTCTCCCCCGGTACCTACATCCTTCCACTTTCGCATTGTATATCTTCTTAACCAGACGTTCGTTCGGCATTCTTTCCACATGTCCGAACCATCGGAGCATTCCCTTTCGCATCTTTACACCAATACTCTCTTTCATACCTACTCGCTCTCTTACGTCGTTGTTACGAATAAATTATATAATGCTAAATAATGTCCAATATGCTATTAAAAGTGATTCATTAAACTATTCATGAATCTACAATAACATATTTTTAGGGACTTTTAGTTGTGTGGATTTTCTCGAACGATAATTAATAATTTAAGATTTATTAAAACTATGACTCTTCTCTGATATCATTCTTTCTTACTTTCACATACCTCTACAAAAAATGATGATGTGCGAATCGATACTGTGGCGTCTAATTATAGAAGTGCCAATTTTGACATAGAAATTCAATCAAAATAACAATAATAATTTTCGAATACATCACTAAACGACTGCTTATTATTCATTGGACTTTCAATATAAAAATATGTATTCTATTAAGAGTTAGATAAATTATTTACATCAAATGATTAAGCAAAAATGAAATTATGAAACTAAATAAAATTATTTGATTGATGGCCACAAGAATAATTGACTTATGTTTAAATAACAAACAAATTAATCGTGACAAACAAAAATCATTCAACGTATAGAATAACGTGTATGTATGTAGGTACCTATTTGTTTTATATATTACTAGGCTTCTGCCCGCGGCTTCACCCGCGTAAAAGGTTACTTTCCTAAAGTTTTCCATCCCCTATTTTTATTTTACCCCTTAAGGGTAATTTTTTTACAAACTTTTAATGTCATATATCTTATATCTGCTCAATAGCCTAAATATAACTTACAAGTTTCTGGCTTTAAAAATGACGATACTTCCTTACAACTTTTCATCCCCCTTTAAAACCCTTTTTTTTTTTGCATTAAAAAGTAGCCTATGTCCTTTGTCAGGCTCTAGACTATCTGTGTACCAAATTTCATTTGGATCGGTTAGTAGTTTTAGCGTGAAAGAACGACAGACAGACAGACAGAGTTACTTTCGCATTTATAATATTAGTAAGGAAGTAAGGATGATATTAAACTTCTAGATGTTTCTTTAATCTATCGGATAATTATGTAATCATGAAGAAACCTTTGAAGATTGACTAAAAATTTTCATATAGATGTTTGATAATGTAATATTATATTAGTGATAGAATTTCTTCATCATCATCATCATTCTCCTACTCTTATCCCAATTACTGAGGGTCGATACAATATGTACTCATGTTTCATAGTACATATTGTAAAAGTTATTGGCAATAGTTTTATGACCGGCCGCCTGGCATAGGAGGGTTGCTCCTTGGGAATGTAATTATTGACCAAACGACATCAGGTGGAGTTGGCCCAGTTCGTTATAAAGCTCTTAGTAGTCTTTTACGACATCTACGAGCAAAGTAAAGGTTGGTAGTATTCGTAGCTGCTACCACACAGTTTACAGAATTTCTTCAAAACAAACAAAAATACAGGACTTTTCTCTTTATTATTAGAGAAGACATAGGTTTGCACGTGTACATTAATTCTACGTACTTAATTGTAACTTAAATTTAAATTATTTTACAATTAATTCTAAGACAATTCCCTTCTAGTGATGAGCTGAGAATCCAATACATCAACATACTTTTTTTTACATTCTCGTATTAGCCTTTTAAACATTGGCCTCCCTAAGAGGAAGTAATGTAATAATTACCATTCATGATAACACATTATCATTAGGTTATTGCAGTTGGTTCTCAGAGAATACTCCCTTTCTTTAGATCACTCGGCCGTTTTAGATAATTCCCTCTGTAAAGTTTAATAGGTACCAATCACACCGTTTTCACTTTTGTAACCTTACAGCAGTTAGCCAGGAGCCTTACGATATCTTCATAGATGACATCGAGGTTTGAACCTCAAGTAGTCCCGCGAACCGTTTTTAATTGTTACGGGAACCGTAACAAAATTAATTAGAAAAATAAAACAGATGAAAATAAAAGATTCACTTCGCTTCTATGGAATGCGAGGGGCAAATAACAAAATTGACTGCTTAGTGAATAAATATGAGAATTTGTAACTATAATAAGCGCAGCAGTACAGCTAGAGGACTTGAAAAATTATAGAACCAGTAGTGTCATTATATTTTTAACTTGTTTTGGCAGGCTGTGATCTGGCCACATCCCACCCATTCCGTCCGGCTTGCCATAACGTACTAAGTTGTCTCTCTATCACTATTAGGCCAACTACTAGCACCATTTCCTTGACATTCGTGGCCGTCTCATTGAATTTTACCCTAACAGAAAATCACCAGATAATTTGCAAGACAAATTAAAGTTTCATCCCAATTCGAGGGATTCTATTAGATGTTTAATCAATCCTACAACAGCCGCTCAAAGTCGGTCTCTCGAAGGTTTAACCGCAAAGTCATCACGATCAAATTACACATGATCTGTTATAACCGAAGGCTGTAATCATGGCTCATCATGACCGTGTTTAGTTGTATTCTGTAGCATTAAGAGTTGTTAGTGAATATTATGGTCAGAATTCATATTACATCAAGGGTGTATATTATATCCCAAATTGCGTAAGTATATTATTATATACTTTGAACGTGATATAGGGGAATTCTTTGTACAATTTCGGTTGGATTAAAGGTAAGTTTATAGGGAGAGGTGATAAATGACTGCACAGATGGTGTAGTGGTTAATATAGTGATTTGCTAGTGCTGTTGGTTTAATTCCTACGCAAAACAAAATTTTATACGAGCCACAATCTGTTGCTGGGATTTTGGATGTAATTAGTCTGCGTTAATTAAAATTTCCGAATGGTGACCTAGTAAGAATACAATTTCACCACTACTCTATCTTACCCATAGCAGATTGTAAGAGAAGACTAAGATGTATAAAATACATATAACTTCTATGCAAGAGAAGGAAAAATTCTAACTAAACGCTATACCAACACTTTTGACCAGCGTAGCTAGCGGCCCTTGCTCAGTGGCGATGGGAAGAGAACACGGTGGATTATGAGAGCACATGTCGTCCCGGATGGAATAATTAAGGTATCCGGACTATAGCCTCCCAAAAAATAATAGGGCCTTTTCAAACATTCAATCAATCGATACAAATTAGACCCATATATTTATACTCGTATATACAATCATTTGTGAGTCATATAAATAATTGCCCTACTTGGGATGCGAATTTATGACACTTAATCTCTAACGTCTATTCTAAGATTATTCTATCTGTATAATCAATATAAAAGCATGCCACTAATTTATATATAGCCTTTAAAGCTTTTTATCCAGTTATTATGTTCCCATGGACGCAAATACTTCCATATAATTAACAAAAAATATGATAAAAAAACTATTTTAGCCATTATTTGCTTCAACTTGGTGTAGGCTAAGAATACTACCAACTGTTATATCGCTCGTGGATGTTGTATAAGATCACCAGGAGCTTTATGTCGGTATGAAGCAACTCAACTTGATGCCGTTTGGTCAACAATTACATTCCCAAGAAGAATTGACGTCAAGCAGACCAGTCATTAAATTATTACCAATAACTTTTGCAATATGTATAATAAAAGAGGAGTATATATTGTGTCGACCCCAAGTAATTGAGATAAGAGCAGTAGAATAATGTCAACTCTAACATAGTCCGCATTTTCGTTTAAAGTTTCTTATGAAAATTACAATAAAAATCTTGTATTGCTATTAGATTTTAAAACTTTATCAGGAAATCTACAAAAAATCCACTTATGATTTTTCGCTATGTCCACACATTTAAAATTTACTCAAGTTTAAAGTTCATTTTTAACCGACTTCATGCATAAAACAATTTAACATTGCCAAGAATATCTAAGAAATTAAAAACTGTACAAATATATACTCCGCATTTATCTTGTACGTTATTATAATACGATTACAAAACGGTTATTATAATGGAAAAATGTTGTTAAATTACAATGCTAACCAATTAACATATTTGAAACAAAAATATTCCAAATAATTATCTTGAAACTAAAAAAATATTAAAGAATGCCAAAATACAGTTAGCGATAACAAAAAACTCTCCAATTTTGCAACGTTTAAACCAATTAAGATTAAATTTTAATCGCCTTCAAACTTAGAATAGCTGAATACAAGGCGAATAAAAATAATGTTAATATAATGCAAATAGCCGCTATCAAAGAATGAAAACAATATGGCCGAGAAACAAAGCGATTATATGAAGTCAATTTAAAATATGCAAACACAGCTTGCACTATTAATAATAAATAAAAATATTTTCATTATCAACGTATGAATCGAAAATTTAATTAAACATAAATATTCGAATGAATGACCTCAAATGTCAAGTACATTCGAGTTCATTTGTTCAAACAATTGAGCATTTATATGAAATCAAACGAATTATATGTATTTTTTCGAGTTTATTTTATTTCAACATTAAATATTCTTACAAATTTTATGTATTTTATTGTAAATAAATAATTAATCAATATTATTTTCATGTTAATAATAAATAATAAGAATCATAAAACCATTTATATTACCAGCATAGAATAATTTGAGCTTTTTTTGTAGAACGAAATGTGAGTCATTAAATTCTTCCGAATGAACGACAAACTTTTACATTCAGTGAATCGTTCACTCAAAACAATGGCGGGTGAATAAATATTATTGTTCTTTGAATACATGAGCAATGTTTATCGATAATGGTGATTTTTATTGTATTTATATTAGAACCAATGAAATATTATTACAATATATTTAAAATACTTAAGTATGTCGTGATGTAGTACAGATATAATAAATCAGTAAACCTTCTTTTCTTGTGTCATATAAGATGATCAAAATAAGATAATATCCTTTTCGATATGTTTATTTAGTTACAAGTATATTTTATTTACATGAAGCAGCAAGTAATAATAAAAATAAAACACTTTCCATAAGTTGACGGAGTAAGAATACAATTACCATCACATCCTAATCTTGTCTGTGGGTGTCGTAAAAAACGCCTAAGGAATGCGATAGGTAGGCCTATATATACATAGATACATATCATCACGCCATATTCCTTGCAGGATAGGCAGAGAGAACAGAGTGCCAGAGAACTCTATCCTTGCATACTTCACTCGCTTCCTTAACATTCATAATTCTCTTCATACACGCTCACCGGTTTCGGAGACTCTTGACTCCACCTTCCTTCAGTATGTGACCAATCTGGTCTAGGTAGGTTAGTCTCGGTCTCCCCCGGTACCTACATTCCTTCCACTTTCGCATAGGCCTATACAAGAGAAAAAAATCTATATCAATCCGTCTGATTAGCGTGATGTAGTAGGTCAATTGCACTCTTATTGTGAAGGAGGGTAGAACCCAGTGGGATGTATATGAATTGAGATATATGAAATATGTTAAAAGTGAATCTGTGACGACAATGAGAATGCTGAACTCTTTAATATGTATGTAATAACTAAAATGAAAGAGTTTGATATTAGTCATAATAATTAGGAAATTGAATTGTTTCCATAGTGTTTTTATATGTATAGCGCGATGGGGTGAAACTTCTAATTAACCTTTTTTTTAAATTCTATATAACTACCAAGTTTCATCGTATATTTTTTAATAAACAATAATATAATATCTATGAAAAAAAAGTCAACCAACTTCAAAAAACAACAAAGACGCGTTGAAACATCAAATAAAAAACGTGTTTTAATACAATACAATTTCAAAATTTTAAGTGCTTTTTTTATATTAAACCCATATTTTCTTATTTTAGTTTTTGTGTATTTTTTAAAGTGGTTAATACATTTTAAAGTTTATCTATTTTGACATTTTTATAGTCCATAAGTTATATAAGTAACTAAAAAATATATATGAAAGATGTTGTATGCATATAGAGAAATCGAGGTTTGCTTACGATTTCTTTGGGATCCACTTATACTCCTGATTTGGTGATATTAGGACCAATTTAAAAAAGGTAACTTTCTAAAAAAAATTAGAATCGGTCACGCGTCGATGAAGAAATCAGCTCACAAATATATACAGTCTAATTAAGAAATTCTCCTTTTTGAAATCACCCTAATTATGAATTTTGAATCAAAGAATGCTGTGTGGTAGCGGCTACGAATACTACTAACCCTTACTTTGCTCCTGGATGTCGTAAAAGACGACTAAGACCTGGGCCAATTCCATCTATTGTCGTTTGGTCAATAATTACATTCCCAAGGAGAGTTGATGTCTGACAGGCGGCCGGTCATAAAACTATTGCCAATTAACTTTTACAATATGTACCTACTGTGAAAGATGAGTACATATTGTATCGAACCCAAGTATTTGAGATAAGAGTAGGAGAATGATGATGAGAGAACAAAGAAAATGTAATTTATCAGAAGTGATTTGGACAGGAAGGGGATGATCAAATATTATAGAGAACTGTGTTGAAAAAGAAATATATTACGTTAATCTTAATTAATTAAACAAAGGACAGGTATTAAGATTATAATAATTAATATTATATATTTTAGAGCACAATCAATATCTACATTTACCAATTACTAAAATAAAAAAATGCATAAATTTGTAATTAATTTTATTTATCTACAATTAAATTTATTATGTTTACTTTAAAACATTTGAATTAAGAAACTATAAATTTGATAACAATATTGAAGTGGTTTTTATCGATAAATAAATTATAATATCCATTTATAAATCGAATATCATGTAGTACATTTTAAAACATTTTCAAGGCCAAATTCTAATAATATGTTCACAGATATTAAATTTAATTACAATAGCTGTAATAATTTAAAATATTCACTATTTAATATTAGAATTTAGATAGATAGTAATTTTGTTCATATAACGCAAAGACATTATTCACTTCTGTATTTTGGCAAACGAGCAAGCGGCACACTTGATGGTAAATGTTGCCGCGCACCTTTTAGCTGGGCTGCTAAAAACTCCAAACTTAGAAAGTTGGGATTCCTGCTCTCCCGCTCACAGCAGCATATTGCCACTGCTCAGATATCGATTTTCTGCGAAGTGTGGACTACCCCGGACGAACCAGTCCGCGGCTGTGGACAGAAAATTCAACAGTGTGGCCATACCCCTTTTAAATGTATATTTAAAAAAAATATATGATTTCATAAAAAAATAAATAAACTCTTAACAAATAATTAGAGATATAGCACACGTAATAAATAGTCATAATAGCATCATAATTAGAAGCTATTAACATCAAAAATATAATTATAACGTCAATTAATTTTTAAATAACACGAATATATATTCATCTTTAATTAAAAATTAACACTTATAGCACTAATAAAGTTACAATAATTGTTCTCTCACCCTAATTTAAGAGAAAGTTTTTTTTATTTAATACATGTGCAGAAAGTTGATAAATGAAGTCATTATATGTGTAGCGTTATTATTTCTAGAGGAATGCTTTTAACGTTATCTTTATGTTTTATAAGTATTTTTTAAAATAACGATTATTGTTTAAATATGGTATAGATTGTTACGGTAGATGGGGTTGATGAATTTAGTGAGGCCATCTACTCGTATATTTTAACCACTCGTCATAAACAATTAAGATAGTATGTTTATTTAATGTATTAAACTATAAAGGATACTTTTAGTAGAAACTTAGTGAATAGATAGTATCAAAGAAATGATATTAAAATATTCTGATAATAAAATATCGTATTATTAAGATAATTTATTGCTTTTACAAATGAATAAGTTACACAGATGAATATGGTTTTTGCGAGACAACTCTAAGTATTATCTGCTGTGGTAAAAAGCGTTGCAACAATAGAAAATTATTTATACATACAACGCCATATTGATTCAAATTTATTTAATGACGAATTGAACTATTATCTAGTAACGTAATGCAATCTTTACGGAAAATCTGTGGAGTTAGGCTGACCGATCGCATTCGTAACGACGACGTAAGAGAGCGAGTAGGTATGAAAGAGAGTATTGGTGTAAAGATGAGAAAGGGAATGCTTAGATGGTTCGGACATGTAGAAAGAATGCCAAACGAACATCTGGTTAAGAAGATATACAATGCGAATGTGGAAGGATGTAAGTACCTAGACTAGATTGGTCACGTAATGAAGGAAGGTGGAGTCAAGAGTCTCCGAAACCGGCGAGCGTGTATGAAGAGAATTATGAATGTTGAGGAAGCGAGTGAAGTATGCAAGGATAGAGTTCTCTGGCACTCTGTTCTCTCTGCCTACCCTGCAAGGGATATGGCGTGTTGATATGTGTGTGTCTATCTAGTAACGTAGGTCTATTTCTTCTTCATTCTTTATTACTATTACTAAGCCAGATGGTCTTGAAGGAGGAAGGAGTTATCTTTCTACTGGACCGTTTGATCCAAATATATCTACATTTTAAAGTGTAAACTATGGTATTGCTATTTCACTCATTTCTGTTCTTATCCCAATAACTTGGGGTCAACGCTGTATATATAGGTACCTCTTACATCGGAAATATTGCTAAAGTTATTGGCAATAGTTTTATGACCAGCCTGCCTGACGTCAACCCTCTTTGGAATGTAATTGTTGACCAAACGGCATTAGGTGGAGTTGGTCCAGATCGATAAAAAGCTCTTAGTCGTCTTTTACGACATTCACGAGCGATGTTAGGGTTGATAGTATTCGTAGTCGTTACCACACAGCAATTCTTGTATTGCTAATTGAACAAAATAATTTAAAAATGTGAATAGGATACTTATTTTCAACAATAATCATTTAATAATAATAAAGGCTTACTTTATTTGTTCCTTGACTTAATTCTTACATAATAAAATACAATACAATTTAAAAGTATGTAAAAAAAGATTTAAGATAAATAATATTAAGTCATGGTCCGTCTCGGGTGTAGGCCTCCTCCAACTGTCGCCATTGTACTTTATCTCCTGCTGTCTCCATCCAATTGTTATCCGATATCTTTCGTAGGTCATCAGACCAACGGTCTATAAGTCTGCCCCTGGCTCTCTTGCCTTTTGGACCTTTCCATGCTGTGACCAGTTTCGTCCATCGTTCACCCGTCGTTCGTATCATGTGGCCAGCCCATTTCCACTTCAACCGCTGTGCATGCTTGCCCGCATTTATGACTTTGGTTTTGCGTTTTATATCACTGCTTCTTTGTTTATCTTTGAGCTTTCGGCCTAGAATGCTTCTCTCCATACAACGCTAGCATGTCCGAATTTTCGTTTTTGTGCATTTATTGTAGATCCAAATTTGTGCTCCGTATGTCAGGCATGGTAGTAGTAGTATACAAGAGTCCATGACTTTTTTCTTTAGATTTAACGGAAGTTTCGATTTTAATGTTTCTTTTAGGCTCCAGAATTTTCTCCAAGCTATATTAATTCTTCTGTCTAGTTCATGCTTATGCCGTGTGCTTTTAAATGAAATTAGCTTTCCAAGATATATATATATATATATAATTGTCGACATATTCGATTGGCGTTTGGTTTACTATAATAATAAAAGACCCTTATATAATAAAGGGTAATTAAAATAGAAATTACTTTTATATACGTTTCAAATAATGGCCGAAAGATTATTAGATTACTGTCATCCTACTCTTTTCGGTGTCGACACAACATATTTTTACATTTACTAAACTCATGTCAGCTTTCATATCTACACTTATTGTTTTCATACCCAAATCCTTATCCACACAATACATCAATTTTTTTAGAGCTCCTCAAAAGACATTAACTTATCTTACATCTATTTATGTATCTAATATCATTAAACGAGACATTCTTGTATATTTCTATAAATTTAGAATCTCAGACGCGGCTTCAATTATTTGCATGAAATTTAGTATACAGATTTCGGAAGCGTTAGATTGTACTACATTGGTCAACATCATTCTCCTACTCTTATTCCAATTACTTGGGGTCGATGCAATATGTACTCTTATTTCATAGTACATATTGAAAAAGTTATTGGCAATAGTTTTATGACCGGCCGCCTGTTGGCGTCAACCCTCCTTGGAAATGCAATTGTTGACCAAACAGCATCAGGTGGAGTTGGCCCAAGTTGTTATAAGGCTCTTAGTCGTCTTTTACAACATGTACGAGGAAAGTAAGGGTTGGTAGTATTCGTAGCCGCTACCACACAACTTTGTATTATATAGGTTGTATTGTACTACATAGAGAACGGATTTAAATGAAAATTACCACATAGATAGAATTAACACAGGATTCTTTTTATCCCCGTAACGTGTTCCCTTGGGATAATAGTTTAATTTTGAGAAAGTTACTTTTTACGCGGCGTGGTGAGAGTGGGCAAAACCTAGTACCTAAATATATTTTTATTCTGTATGGTGACGGAGTAAGAATACAATTAACCACCCCTTATCTTACCCGTGGATGATCGTACGAGACGACTAAGGGATATAAAACGCATATAACATCTATGCGAGAGAAGGAAAACTCGAAACGAAACCCTATACCAACACGTCTGACCAGCGTGATATAGTAGGTCAATTACCCTCATATTATGGAGGAGGCTCGAGGCCAACAATGGGATATATATATATGAGCTGAGATGATGAGATAAATATATTAGCCGATTAAACACAGTTAACTAAAAAACGAAAAATATCAAGCTAGCTAATATATTTGTAATTTTAATCAACTCGCATTTTAAAAACATAAAACACAGTATTTCTTAATTTATAATTTATAAAAATGTTCAATTGAGCTGAAACATTTGAGTTCTTCGTATATCATTGCAAACATACAGAATAATATGTTTCATAATTCAAGTGTGAACTGTTCAAAGGGATGTTGAATGAAACGTATAGATGAAATCGTCCATCACGGTTTCCGTTATTTGTTTACTGTTATTTTCTTTGCGAAATTTATTGTGGTTTTCATTAGATAAGTGGGTCTGTTTAAAATAGAATTGTAAAGTAAGAACGTCCATAATTATATTAAAGAAAATATTCAGATACGTATGTACCTTATCCCTTGCAGGGTAGGCAGAGAGAACAGAGTGCCAGAGAACTCTATCCTTGCATATTTCAGTCGCTTCCTCAACATTCATAATTATCTTCATAAACGCTCATCGGTTTCGGAGACTCTTGACTCCACCTTCCTTCGATACGTGACCAACCTGGTCTAGGTAGGTTAGTCTCGGTAAATATTCAGGTGCCATACAATATTTATTATTACAGCGCATATACATTGCGACGTATTTCAAACTGCTGAATCGATATTCTAAATCAGAATTAACCATGTGTACCACTTTTTAGATATATTCAAAACTTAAATATGCACAATTATCAATACAATATGTACTCTTCTTTCATAGAGTATAGTACTTATATTGTAAAAGTTATTGGCAATAGTTTTACAACCGGCCCGCCTGCCAGACGTCAACCCTGTTTAGGAATGTAATTGTTGATCAAACGGCATCAGATGGAGTTGGCCCAGGTCATTATAAGGCTAATAGTCGTCTTTTACGACATCCATGAGCAAAGTAAGGGTTGGTAGTATTCGTAAACGCTACCACACAGCTGAACTTTAATATGAACAATATTATAATTAAATAAATGCTTAAAAAAACTGATATAACGATTATATGTTGGATATCAAATAGCCTCTTCGTAATAATTATTGAATATAAAATTTATAACATCCATTACATCTGATAACAAAGTAAGTAATTGTATAATTTACCACCCCGTACTCTCCAATGAGTATCACAAATAAGTGAAGTGTGGGTTTATGTAATCATAATACAAGTGAAACCTTTTTTTGCATTGTAGATATTTAACTGTTTTTTTTTTTTGAAAATAATTTGATTTACGATATTAAAATCGCGTTTATAATCTTAAATCTACTGCAACATGGGAATAATAATGGGAAAATATCATACCACGCAAAAAGTATCAATTTAATATATAAAGGTACATTCTTAGAGATAAGATATCTTGAAGAGAACAGAGACTCAAAATAGAACGCAATAGCATACGATGATTGGCCAATACTGGTACGTTGTAAGACTAAGATATCCTTCAAAAGTGGTGCAGTAGGTTGTATTTAATAAATGTTATATTTATACTGACGACCTCTAAATGTTAGGCAACACCTAACCCAATATAAAAGACAAGAAATTGATGATATTTTATGATTTCTTCTGTTTACGCTGAGTATTACGCGAGTAAATATAACTTTTGTTACAGATTCTATCGCGTTTGTATTTGATTTTTAATTTCACGAAATGCCAAACACTTTTGTCGTGTGTCCATGGTTAAAAGAGTACAATGATATGTAATTTTTGATCTTAATTGAAGTTAAAGATTTTTTTTTTTGTTTTGTAATATCCCTTTTTTTTTTATTGGTGGGCTATGGGTGCGTCTCGCCCCGCCAAATCGGTCCGGGGTGATGGAGAAGGCGGCGCGCGACCCCATATACCCACCGTAAAATCCTCTCTCTTCGCCGTGCGAGCGGACCACCGGTATCCGATCTTTGTCTTCGGTGGTGTTTTGTAATATCCTAGATGATAAAATTAACGCGACCATCGGGGCCCTATTACGCCTGAGGCAGGCGGCCGCGGAGGCCGTCGCCGGGAAGGGAGTGCTGTTGGCGGTGTCGTTGGACATCGCCAACGCATTCAATAGTCTGCCATTCGGCTGCATCAGGGAGGCGCTCCGGTTCCATGGAGTGCCCCTGTACCTCAGGCGGCTGGTGGCAGACTATTTGGAGGGCCGCAGTATCCTCTGCGCGGGTCCCGCAGGGGACATTGTGCGGACGCCCATGTCGTGCGGCGTTCCACAGGGATCGGTTCTGGGGCCGACTCTGTGGGACATCGGGTACGACTGGGCGTTGAGAGGGAGTCTTCCCCCCGGGCTGAGCTTGGTGTGCTACGCTGACGACACGCTCGTCACAGCCCGGGGCAGGACACTCGAAGAGGCGGCGAGCCTGGCCACTCTCGGCACCGAGGAGATGGTCAGGCGGATCGAGGCGCTGGGGCTCAGGGTGGCCCTAAACAAGACGGAGGCCCTACTTTTCCATGGGCCCCGTGTGAGGCTGCCCATCGGCGCCTCGATAGTGGTAAACTCCATCCACATCAGCATCCAGGCCCATATGAGGTACTTGGGTCTGGTGCTCGACGGGCGATGGTGGTTCCGGGAGCATTTCCGACAGATTGCTCCCCGGCTTGTCGGCGCGGCGTCCGCCCTTTCTCGACTCATGCCGAATGTGGGCGGACCCAGTTTTGAGGCCCGACGGCTGTATGCGGGGGTCATCCGCTCGATGGCCATGTACGGCGCACCCGTGTGGGCGAGGGCTCTGAACGCCCAGCTCAGGGCGGTTCTGTGGAGGCCACAGAGAGCCATGGCGGTCAGAGCCATTCGCGGGTACCGCACGGTGTCGACAGAGGCGGCGTGCCTGTTGGCCGGGACACCCCCGTGGGACCTAGAGGCGGAGATGCTCTCCGACCTCTACCGGCGGGTTATCACAGCGCGCGAGGAAGGTGGCTCCCCATCGTTGAGCGAGATAGCCACCTGGCGCGTGGATGCCCGCCGAGACGTCATCGCCCGTTGGGCTACGCGGCTGGAGAGGCCTAGGCACGGTGTGGAGACCGTTGAGGCCCTCCGGCCCGTATTGATAGAGTGGATGGAGCGACGGCACGGAGTCCTCACCTTTCGGCTGGTGCAGGTATTGACGGGGCACGGGTGTTTCGGGTTGTACCTGCACAGGGTCGTGTATAGGGAGTGGACTCCGGCCTGCCACCACTGCAGGAGTGACGAGGACACGGCGCAACACACGCTGGAGGTGTGTCCGGGATGGGAGCGGCAGCGCCGTGACCTCGTCGCTGTCATCGGTGCCGACCTGACGCTGCCGGCCGTCGCGAGAGCGATGGTCGACAGCATCAGGAACTGGGACGCGGTCGCCGCCTTCTGCGAGGCTGTCATCTCGCAGAAGGAAGCGGCGGAACGGGCAAGGGAGGATTCCCGCGCCCCGGGCCGCCGCCAGCGGCCGGGGCGGCGCAGGCGCGAATACCTGCGCCTGATGCCGCCCTAACCGAGGCTTCGGGTGATCGGACCGGGGAATTGTCCGGTCACCCGACGTGAGGCCACCGCGTGAGGGCAACGCCCCGACGGCGAAATCTGTCGGGGCGTCGACGAGAGGAACCCGCGAGGGTGAACCGCCGGGCGGGCCACCGAAGTTAAAAATCGGGTCCCGGTGACCCGCTCGCACGGCGAAGAGAGAGGAGTTTTTACGGTGGGTCTATGGGGTCACGCGCCGCCTTTTCCGTCACCCCGGACCGATTTGGCGGGGCGAGACTAATCCATAGTCCACCAAAAAAAAAAAAAAAAAAAAAAAAAAAAAAAGATGATAAAATTAACGCATAATATCAATATGTCAATTATAAGACACAAAGTTTAAATAACAACTAAGTGTTACTGAAACTTTAAGTATTGATAAAAACAGCTATTATATGGCCATGGCCAAATATTTATAAAGGAGTATTCCTTAATCCTTACAAATATTATAAATGCGAAAATAACTCTGTCTGTCTGTCTGTCGCTCTTTCACGCTAAGACTACTGAACCGATCTTAATGAAATTTGGTACACAGATAGTCTAGAGCCTGATAAAGGACATAGGCTACTTTTTAATGCAAAAAAGGGTTGTAAAGGGGGATGAAAAGTTGTAAGGAAGTATCGTCATTTTTTTAAAGTCAGAAGCTTGAAACTTATTTTTAGGCTATTGATTAGATGGGACGGGCAGCGCCGTGACCTCGTCGCTGTTATCGGTGCCGACCTGACGCTGCCGGCTGTCGCGAGGGCGATGGTCGACAGCGTCAGGAACTGGGACGCGGTCGCCGCCTTCTGCGAGGCTGTCATCTCGCAGAAGGAGACGGCGGATCGAGTCTGGGAGGATTCCCGTGACCCGGGCCGCCGTCAGCGGCCGGGGCGGCGCAGGCGCGAATACCTGCGCCTGATGCCGCCCTAACCGAGGCTTCGGGTGATCGGACCGGGGAATTGTCCGGTCACCCGACGTGAGGCCACCGCGTGAGGACGACGCCTCGACGGCGAAAGCTGTCGGGGCGTCGACAGGAGAAGAGCCCGAGAGGGCATACCGCCGAGCGGGCCACCGAAGACAAAAATCGGGTACCGGTGTCCCGCTCGCACGGCGAAGAAGAGGTGCTTGGAGGGTGGGTCAATGGGGTTGCGCGCCGCCTCTTCCGTCACCCCGGACTGACTTGGCGGGGTGCGACGTCCATGGCCCACCGCAAAAAAAAAAAAAAAAGGCTATTGATTAGATATAAATAAATATGACATTAACATGTTGTAAAAATTTACTCTTAAGGAGTAAAATAAAAATAGGGGATGAAAAACTTAAGAAAAGTAACCCTTTACGCGGGCGAAGCCGCGGGCAGAAGCTAGTAAATAATATTTCGTTGATAATGTCGACATTCAAAAGATAGAAAGAAAGAAAGAAGAAAGAAAACTATTTTATTTTGCAACCTCACAGTTTTCCTTAAGCTTAACGTTTATATTAAATAATGTGCATATGCGTGAGGCCAAAATATGGTATCTGTCTCAGCTATTGCTAAGGCAACACGATTGCCCAAGCGCTGATATTCTGACAGATCCAACAATGAAGTCACTTATGTCAAGTTAATGTCTCACCGATGCTATTGTATCAATAAAGGGCTCTGCGGGAAACAAGAATAAGATGAATCTAAACCGATTCTAATCTTTATTATTATCCATTGCGACCCGTTACGTGCGGTCACTCCCATAGGTCTGATCCTCAAATTGTCGAAGGTTAATTGCCTAAGGGAACTGAGGCTGTCAGACTGGTCACAATAGGGTTTCATTTCATTTTGAACGTTCTGTACAGTATTTTATAAACATAACTTTATTATTCGTATTATGAGATCGTATAGTTTATAAGATCTTAGAAAAGTAATAGGAATAAGTATTTATATTATATCTATCATCATCATCATTACAGCCCATATATGTCCCACTGTTGGGCTCGGGCCTCCAACGTAATGGGCGGGAAATTAACCTACTATACCACGCTGGTCAAACGTGTTGGTATAGGGTTTTGTTTCGAGTTTTCCTTCTCTTGCATAGATGTTATATACGTTTTATATCCTTTAGTCGTCTCTTACGATCACTCACGGGTAGGGGGTGGTGAATTGTATTCTTACTCCGTCACTACACGAAACATTTTTAATTACATCTATACTAATATCAAATTACTGAAATTTAGAATTTAATATGCTTGATTATTTATAAGAACTTGGCACACTTCTCCTTTAAAGGCGAAAATTAAATACGAACTGAAAATTGAATGTCATACGACAGCTCACGCTGGTATAAGCGGTAGCACGATTGGAAAAAGATGAGTTTTCAATAGTCGTCGGTTCTAGTCGTAAGCGTGACATTCATTTTTTCGCTCGTAATCAAGTTTGTATATCTTATTATCTTTAAAAAAGCAATTTTTGTATAATTTCGTGTTTTTATATTTTCAAATTCTCATCAACGACATCAGCGATTTACCAAAATTTAGAATACAGAAGTTCTCAAAGGTAATAAATCTATCTAGCTATCTTATCTATTATCTATCCATAATTTTCAAAAAAGACTTTTTTTACTGATATTTTTTAAACATCGTTATCACTTGGTGTGAAATGTTGTAAATTAGAACTCGAACTACTAAAATGTCATCAATTTCCTTGATAATTTCATCAGACACGTTTTAAGCGAACGAATTTATTGATGTAGATGAAAAACGTGATGATCTGTAAATAAGCGTTGATAAACTATTACTCGCGTTTTACATTTTACGGCCTATATAATATTATATCTTTGATGTCACTATTTTTCTTCGCAATGAATTTTTCAACGGAATATAAAGAGCGTATCTATGTGTTATTAGACATGGAAATTACGTGGAGACATACAGACTATTAAAATAAAAATCAAAAAATTGATGACATATTTATTTGCAGATTTTGATATTGACTACTAGAAATAGTATTATAATTTATATTTATTTATTAAATTTCTAAATCTGTTTTATATTTACGTATTAGCTTATAAATATGATCGATGTTAAGTTAATAGGTTTTTGGGTCAAAATTTTAAACTTGACTGATGTTAAGATAATTATAGGTTTGAGTCTCAATTTTGGGACAATACTATTTTTAACTACCAATCCGATCTTTATTATTTATTGTTTAATGTATGAGGGATTCACCCACTACCCAGAATCTACTATGTCTTTCGCTTTAACTCGAATTACTGTCTAAGCATTAGGTACACCACCCAAATCCTAATCGTTACTTAAGAGATATTGTTTTCTAAAGATTTTTTTGCGATATTAATACTCTAAATTATCATTGATAATTCATTTTCATAAAGATACAGTATACGCATTATAATCCATTGCAAGAACTTTCCATAATATTTTATCTTTTGTCTACCACAAATATTTGCGACAATAAAAATATATTATGTCAAAAATATGCCGAGCGCATTAAGTAAACATTTGTGAGTATTATATATATTTTTTAATACCTGTAGCGCCAGACTTCCAAGTAACCTAACTGATAATCACTGGTAACTATCGCTTATGGATCAGTACAGTATCAAGTTCACAAATATGTCACTGCTAACCATTTTTCTGTATCAGGTACCGATTCCCTCAACATCGCTATTGGGCTGATCACTACTGATTCCTTGACTTCGGTAGCTAAATGTCAGTGCTTACCTTAAGGTGATATTTGGGATGCCGGCTCTCTCACTCACTAAATGAAATGCAATAATAAATGTTGACCACTCATTCGTCAAATTTTGCGTGAGTGTGGTATTATTTACCTTTAAAAAGTTGACTCATTTGGGGTAACAGATAGATGATAGTTTGAAGTTTGCTCGCATACTTATATATCTGTATGTAGCATATACTTCACACGTCGCCTCTTCAAATATAAATCTGCCTTTACAACTGCATAAATTTGTCGATGGAGCGATTTTCGTATCCGGTCCAACTTTATTCGCTTCGTATCCTGTTTGTTGAGTTACAACAGTTTTCTACGAAACTGATATCTATAAGCGAATAAGATGAAACTTTATTTCACTCTTAAAAAGTTATAATATTATGTGAAGTTTCACATTTCGTAAGATTGAGATCAAATTAGTATTTAAATTATGTACTCGTTGTAACATTTACGATTTATATTTATTGCTCAGTTTTGTAATACAAGTACTTATAATGAAATCAAATTAGTGTTACTATTTTAAATTATTATTGCTGTGAATGTTTAGTATTATTTCGTATTTATTAGTTACATTACTATAATTGAGTGTTGTGTGACAACAGCTACAAATACTACCAACCTTTACTTTGCTTATAGATGTTTTAAAAGTCAACTAAGAGCTTTATATGGAACTGGATCAATTCCGCCTGATACTGATTTGTCAACAATTACATTCCCAAGCAGGATTGAAATAAAACAGGTGGCCTGTCATAAAACTATTGCCAATAATATTATTGCAATATGTGTAAGTACATATTGCGTTCACCCCAAGTAATTAGGATAAGGTTAGGAGAATGATGATGATGAATGAATGCAACACATGGCGACAATTCATTATTCATTTGAAAAATGTTGGAAGCAAGAGAGTCGCTCTACTTTCTCACGGTCAATCAATATAACGCACACCACAAGAAAGGAAGGAGTACTGGATTCTCATCCAGTACTCCTTGAGATGGAAAAGGATATAAGGAATTCTTCTTCCATCTATATGATGCAACCTCTAGAACTTCAACTCGCAATTTTTCGCAGAACATCGAATATCGATTTGACACGGGTTTCACCTCTGAACGAGGCACTCTCTTTGACAGCCGAATCGTTTCGCCGAAGAGAGCCTCCAGTCTTACCTCCATTTTTAAAATAGTTCTATTATTTTATTTTCAACATATCTATCATAAACGTGACCATGTGACATGACCTTTATATTCTAAATTATTCTCAAACAAATTACATTTTATAATTCATTGGCTATTTTTGGATATAATGCCATAATCACTTGAGGATATAATGCCATAATCACTTGAGGATATAATGCCATAATTACTTTGCAGGTAGATTGGTGATCATAGTTATTATTTTGATTTACTTAGGAATACGTTGCTATCCATTTCCTTGCCTTCACTGGTTTTTACGTAATCCACATAAGAGTAAGGGATATCTGTGCATTATATGTTTAACCCACACTATCCTAATTGGTACGACTATTAGCAAGAATTTAATACATGTGGGTTCAAATCTTACGTATTTTAACGTCGTTTTTTGCTCGTAAAAATTATTTTATAAAATTACTGTATTTCTATTTATGATAAAAAGTCATAATTTTAACAATTTCAACTTTTTCAGCAATATTTTGATATTTTGTTTAAGCTTATCGTATTTAATCAGTTTAATAATAAAATCGGGTTTCTACCACCTCCATATTTCTTGATTCCCTTTCACCTTGATGTCATAGACGTTTTTTGATTAACGATCCGTCTCGCGGGTCAGATCTCCATTGTGGCCCCTTTGAAATTCCGACACTCATTTATCAAGCTTACTGTTCTGTCCTGAAAATTAATGTGTTGGTACAATTTATAGGCTTGTGACGTGAAACTAATAAACTTGTCATGTTGATGGCATAATTTTTGACTGTAGATATGAAAATAATTTAAGTGTTTGATACTTTGAATGGATTAAAAATTAAGACATTTATTATATTGATAAACCTTATATTCTATTAGTGATTTGGGCTAAATTTAAAGAATTGAAAAGCTTTATATGTATAAGTTTTAAAAATAATATTTTTTTTTTTTTACATATTTTAGCGATACATATTTTCAAATATTTCTATAAATTCTTAGAAACAAATTCTTATACATTAAAAAAATGCATAGAATTAGTTTTTTTTTAATATTTTAATTGCAAGAAAAAACATTCGTATGAAATAAAACAATTTCAACGGATTTTATCAGTTTTGTTCACGGAAGGAACATTGACGCTAAAGAATGTTCAAATATCAGAAATTAAAACATATTTAATCTTTGTCCGATAGATAATACACGTTTCCTATAAAGACGACAAAATAATACGAGCTACAATTTGATTGTCAAACAACAGCACACACTTGTCTAAGTGGTGGGATGATTCGAACCGATTTCCAATAGGTGTGAGTTCGATCCCCAGTTATGATAATCACTTTTCGCTCGTAAACAAGTTCTTATAAATAACCATATTAATATTGAATACTAAATCTCAGTTCATTTGGATATCAGAAATCAGTTTTATACTTTACAATAAAAAAAAAACAAAATTGTGTATTATTTAGTTCCACCCATTGGCATATCCACGACCATTATTGAACAAAGGCCTCTTCATAATAGGGAGAATGATATTCTTGTCATGCTTGACTGGAGGATCAACAATCGCAGTTCATTTTATGGGCTTCTCAGGAAAGCGTATCTGGTTACTCTCCAGTGGATGCCTCAATTGGTTTTTACGTCTTCCATTGGATAATAAGGCGTCGCTGTGTGGTAGCGGCTACGAATACTACCAACCCTTACTTTGCTCGTGGATGTCGTAAAAGACGACTAAAAGCCTTATTATTATGCCTTATGACCTGGGTCAACCCCATCTGATGCCGTTTGGTCTACAATTATATTCCCAAGGAGAGTTGACGTCTGGCCGGTTATAAAACTATTGCCAATAACTTATACAATATGTACTATGAAAAAAGAGTACATATTGTATCGACCCCAAGTATTTGGGATAAGAGTAGGAGGACAATGATAATGATTGAATAATAAGGCGACACAAATTCCAAAGTAATATGTTGGAATTTGTATCCGCTGGTGTAAGATTCAGACCCATTGATTCACTCATTCATATCAACTCATATATATATATATATATATATATATATATATATATATATATATATTCCACTACTGAACTAAAGCCTCCTCAACTACAGGAGAGAGATTGAGCTACTGTCCTACGCTAGGCTGACAGGTTGGTATTGGGTTTTATTTTAAATTTTCCATCTCTTGCATAAATGTTGTCTGCATAATATCTCTAAGTCTTATTATACGACACCAACAGGCAAGAAAGGCGGTGTTGACCTGTATTCTTAACTCTTCACCATATGCAAGACCGGACCATAGCTTGCCCTAAAAGAAGAAAGATTATAATCTTCATCTTCATAATAGTATGCTATGTCCTATTACGGAAATAACTTATATCCAAAATTACACACATACTCTCAGAAGAAATTATTACTGATATGGATGTACCCACTTTGTGTTTTAATTTAATTATATTGTTTCTATAAGTGTATTTGTTATTGAATAGCTTTGAATACTTATGAACGGTTAGATCGATTTTGATGAATCATTTTTATATGTTCAGGTCGATTCCGATGGAAAATCAGACCCATTATAACTATAAAAAGTCATCTAATAGACACTGTTCTATACAATTTAAAAAGAAAATTAAAAATAATTACTTGGAATTTAAGCGCCACCTTTTTTTTTTTTTTTTTTTTTTTCTGGGGGCGGGTTACGGTCGGCACACTCCTCGCACCACTCCGTCTGGGGTGACAGAGGGGCGTAAGCACGCACACCCGTAACCCACCCGTGACGTCGTCTTCGTCGTTGGGCCAACCACCGGAGCAGAGTGACTTGACGTCAGTGGTTGGCCCGACGGAATATCCCTGAGGAGTACCCTCTCCAATTTAAGCGCCACCTACCGGGTCTTAATTGTCGCCATGGCTTTAGTCATCAATTATTTCTTTTTTGTTTTAAAAAAGGAATATATAATTCATAAAACTCACTATTAAATTTGTAACATAGAATTTATACTTCAAAGTTGTTGAGAGTTTATTTATACCTTATTTTTAACTATAGTACCATTAGTTTAATTAACGTTGTCACTTTAAGTATATCCATAAAAGTTATTTACTGCACCAACTACTTATTTATTATTATTTAAATATTTTTATACATCGTATATTTTCTTAGCTTTATCAACGGACATTATTTATATTCAAAAGTATATTTTTTGGTTTTTATTGCCTTTTAAATATATGAAAAATGTTTGATACTTCAAATATGTAGGTGGCATAAATTTTAAAACGTTATAGCTTCTATAATACATAGCATATTAAAACTTAAGAAAGATCGGTTTGAATTTTCATAGATTTTATTTACTGTGATTATAAACAGTACAGGCAGAATTACTGTTTAATTAGAAAAGACTGCACAAATGGCGTAATAGTTAAGATACCGACCTTCTGTGCCAGTGTCGTGGTTTCGATTTTCACGCAGGACATCACTTTGTGCGATCCAAAAAGTGTTGTTCTGAGTATGGGTGTAATTTGTCTGCGTTAATCGTATGTTTGTAAATTCCTCACTAATACAAGGATTATTCCCTTAGTGCAGGGTGTTGTTTTTTATAAATAAAATAATGGCATGGCAAAGCTACGCGTAATTTCAATAATAATGATAAATAAGTTTTTTAACAAAAAGCAATGGGAATTTTGGTACAGGCGTGGTATTATATTGTGTTATTGTGTAAACAATGAACAAATGCGTAATAGCAGTAATTTTATTGAAGAGTTTTATTGTCTGCATATCCGTCTCACCCATGGGTGATCGTAGGAGACGACTAAGGGATATAAAACGCATATAACATCTATGCAAGATAAGGAAACCTTGAAATAAAACCCTATACCAATACGTCTGACCAGCTTGGTATAGTAGGTCATTTCCCTCTAATTATGGTGGAGGCTCGAGCCCAACAATGGGACATTTATGAGCTAAAATTATTGTCTGCCTCCGAAACTCATAATTTCGAAATTTCATATCTAATATAACACATCTTGAAACTCGTCATTATGGAATTTAAATAGAATCATTGTGAAATAAACCTCTTTTAATAAAATTGCAAATAAAACAGCAAATGGCAAATCTTGTCTATATATGACTGAGATGAGATCGAGCATATATAAGAAATAATATAAAAATCCAAATTAGGAATAGCCTCATATTTTAAATATATTATAAAAAATAATCGCCACAAAAACTCGACAAAATTGCTCGTTCCCAGTCATAAGTTAGTGACTTAGAGACAAGGGGAACGGTGCGTGGCACCGAGCTAAATTTACGTGAACACTGATTTTGAAGTATCGCCTTATGGGGTGATTTTCATGAAAAATGATTTACCGCTGAAAAGCTGAATTATTGCTCATGATCTTTAGAAAAGAGCTTTATATCTTTAATTATCATTGTGATTACTTTGTGATAAATATTTGTTTGTTTATATATTAAAAGTTGGCAGAAGTTTAATATAATAATTTTCCTAAATATGTAGTTAGCCGTAAGTTGATAGTTAAGGATTATTCTTATATCGTCACCACCATTTTCCGTGTGGTGACGGAGTAAGAATACTATTCACCACCCCATATCTTACCCGTGGATGATCGTACGAGACGACTAAGGGATATAAAACGCGTATAACATTTATGCGAGAGAGGGGAAACTCGAAACAAAACCCTATACCAACACGTCTGACCAGCACGGTATAGTAGGTTAATTTCCCTCCCATAACGGAGGAGGCCCGAGCCTAACAGTGGGACATTTATATAGGCTGTGTTAATGATGATGATGATGTTCGTCACCCCTTAGTTTTTCTTGAGAGACAAAAGGATCAGCCGAGAGATCACTAGAAGAGTGACTACCAATCTTTTAGAACACCAAATATGATCATCAATATCCTAAATGTAGTGATTACTAGAGATTTAAGTAGGTACAGGGGCTAAGATGAACGGACATGTTCTTAACTTACTTTTTAAAGTAACAAGATAACAGTTTGCAGTTTACATAAATAATCCTCAGTTTGTCGTAGGTCTGATGCTCACTGAAATAGGAAGTTTGAGTGGATACAACGAACCAGTAAACTTCAGGTGGATTGGATGTAGAAATCTATCGAAATATTCTGGCGTAGAATCTAAGAGGCCTATATATAACAATCGATTGCAAATATAGGTACAGATGAATTGATAGAATAATCGCAGTTTTATTTTTTCCTTAGAACCGAAATTGTAGCGAATGAGCTTTTAGTTTCCCCATGCATGTGTATATATTAATGAAAATATTCATCATTCTGCTCTTATCCCAATTAATTGGGGTCGACCCTATCTGTAGTCGTATTTCGTAATACATATTGCGAAATTTTGGAAAATAGTTTCATTCAAATTACTGAAATTTTTAGCATTTAATATGCTTAATTATTTATAAATACCCGATACGAAACGAAAAATGATGTCACAAGCGTGGTTCGAACCCGCACCCATTGGGAATCCGGCCCAACCGTGCTGCCACTTACACCATGCAGGTGCGGGTTCGAACCCCGCTTGTGAAATCACTTTTGTTTCGTATCGGGTATTTATAAATAGTTTCATGACTGATGTCAATCCTCCTTGGGAATGTAATTGCTGACCAAACGACATCAGATGGAGTTAGCTAAAGTTGATGTAAAACTGTTAGCCTTTTTTTATGACACCGAAAGTGTTGGTAGTAATCTTAGCCAAACAAAGTTATAGTGAATATTTAATTTGATATTTATTTAAATTTTGCTACAAAAGTTGGATAATGTAGTTATATTTATACACAAAAATATTTCATTATAATTCTCTGTAATATAAACTGTTAAGATTTTTTAGTTTTACGATAGATTTATTTAGATTTGTATAGCCATAATTATTTTGAACACTTATGATATTTTGTATTTAATGTGTTTAAAAATTCTACATAAGATATAAATGAAATTTATTATATTTTTATATGCTACTAGTCACAGTCTGATAATATTTTATATTTTTGATGACATTAATATCTTTAAATGCTACTTTAGGAAATTATACTTTATGTTTTTTTTTTAAATATAATGTAAGTCTTATGAAATAAAATTATTGTTATGAATTTTATTACGTTTCTATTCGATTTTTATTTTACAAAGGTTACGAGTAGTTTAGTTAGTTTTAGTACTTTTCAACATTCACTATCACGAGAAGATTGTTTTTCCGTGACTATGTATGTAAACGTATCATAAAATCTGTAGGTATAATACAAATTTTTGAATGATCTTTACAATTACCAAGATCTTTCCTTAAGAGGGTTAAATCAGAACACGCTTAGTTAAGAAGCAGTTGACTCATTACTTTTAATAGAGTTAAAATATATATGCAGTAGTCAATATAATTTTGTTATTATATACTTTGATAGAATAATATGAATTTAAGTGGATGCTAAAAATCTGTAGGTTTAAAATCTAGGTAGGCAAATTTGATTAGAAATTCAGTAAAAAATGTATATATTACATGTGCCCGGTGGGCTAACAAAGAGAAGGATTCAGTACCAGTTCAGTTAAATAGCGATAAAGAACAACAATATGGAAAGTTATGGGATTACACGCCGTCCCTTCCACCGTCCCAAACGGCTCGCGAGTCCTGGCCTATCCAAAAAATAAGTATACATTGCACATATTAACTAAGCCTCTAAGCCCTCTAAGGGATATATTATGCAGATAATATCAATACACAAGAGGAAAACCTCAAAACAAAATTCTACGCTAATACGTCTGACCAGCGTCGTATAGAAGACCAAATTGCTTCCCACAGTAGAGAAGAGCCGAGCCCAACAATAGAACTAAGGTGATGATGAGATGGTGATGATATTTTTAATATTTCTATATAACAAAAATATCTTTGACGTGAAATCATTTGTGAAGAAACAAATAAATCTTTTTTATCTTCCATCCATTCTTTAGCTTATCATTATCCACTATAAAACCCAGATCTACATAAGAAAGTGGTAATAAACGTAATAAATTTGTAATCGTCAAGCTTGCTGGGCGTCTCACAGTTTTCATGGAGAATGCTTCTGCACATTTCCCTATTGATAGTTCAGTCGGTTTTTACGACACCCACAGGCATATGAAAAGTGATGACACATTGTATTCCTAATCTGTCACTACCTAAGAAACTCTTATCTAACTTAACTGATAAACTACAAACCCTTAATCCGTTATGATAAGACAAAATTTTTATATTCATCATTACCATCATCATCATCATCACAGATCATATACGTTCGACAGCTAAGCTCGAGCTTCCTATAAAACAAACGGGAAAGCCACATACTATAACAAACTATAAACCATGTTAGTTTAAGGTATTATTTCGAACTTTCCTTCTCTTGCATACGTGTTATCTGCCTTTTATATCCTTTACACATTTTTTAAGATACCCATTGTTAAGGAAGGAAGTGGTGAATTGAATTCTTTCTTTCTCACCACACGGAAATCATATTCAGTAAATACAAACAATATTTTCATAACACTACGTCTCCTATGATCCAAATAATATTGAAGGTAGGCCAGGCATGAATTAATCAACTGTGTCTTGTCATTCGACCAGACCAATGACGTGCCTCGATATAACAAACCTTGTTTCCTAGAAATACAGTCTATTTTTATTAATCAAACTGTTATCGTTAGGGATATGTTAGGTTGTAGTAAGGTGAGCAATTGTTTGAGATGGTTGCTTTTGATTGATGTAGTGAAGTGTAATGGAAATGCTTTTGTATTTGTAGGCTTTGGTGGATAAGCAAGAGGTACATCTGGTAGTAATTGGCTGCTAATAATTTGAGTTGTACTAGTATCTAATATTGTACTAACATTAAAAACGTGAACGTTTGTCTGTGAGGATGTACATATATAGGTTTGTTCTTCTAACGATAAAGCTACGAGATTTTAAGTTAATTTTATGGTGTTTTTTATTATATAGCTAATGCATAGGCTATTCTGTAAAAATCTAAAATTATTAATTTATTCAAATTGATAGCAGTTTCCGTGTGGTGACGGAGTAAGAATACAATTCACCACCCCTATCTTACCAGTGGGTTATCGTTAGAGACCACTAAGCGCTTTAAAACGCATATAACTGTGATATATTGTATTAGTGGGTAATATAATAACATTGTGAAGCCAGTTGGCGAATATACGTTGTACAGTTAATTTGCTTGTTATTCCTAAATCCTGTATCCCGGCTAGCCCGCATATATAACATAATAAATCATCTATGCAAGATGCATAACCTATGCAAGAGAAGTAAAACTCGAAACAAAACCCTATACCAACACGTCTGACCAGCGTGGTGTAGTAGGTCAATTTCTCTCCCATTGTGGAGGAGGCTCGAGCTCAGTCGTGGGACATATATGAGCTGAAATGATGATAGCAGCACCACCTATCGATTCTAATAGTTAATATAAATCTTCTTGAATTCACCTCAACATATACAACAAAATTGAATTTAAAAAGATTCTTATCTATTAGTTGGTAAGACACTCCAACTTTTCGAACATTTTACAATGTAAAGTGTTCGAAAGGCACTCTTGCGCCCATAAACGCTATAAAGTGTACATACAGCCTTCATGGTTGCGGGAGAACTAAGCTATCTCACGTCCAACAAGTCATCGTTGTTACAGAGATTTATATTCACCTCCTACAGTATCAGTTATTAAATTTTGACTCACATTTTTAATACAAATTTAATAACAAAACAAAATTTTCTATAGCTATATAAAATTATATTATTTACGATCAGTTATTACTAAACATTTAATTTATGATAATTATTATATTGTGTCTAAACACTAATAAATCTAAATTACTGAAATTTAGCATTTAATATGCTTTATTATTTATAAAACCGATTACGAAATGAAAAATGATGTCACAAGCGGGATTCGAACCCGCCTATAACCCGCTGCCTATTGGCATTCCGACCCAATCGTGCTGTCATTGGGCATAACAATGTGTAAACATTGTCGGTTAGATAGCATACCGTCACCTTAAGACGTAAATATAATACGAAGTGAAATTTGCATGTCCTACAATTAGTCACGGTGGTGTAGTGGCAGCACGATTGGGCCGGAATCCCAATAGGCGCGGGTTCGAATCCCGCTTGTGACATCATTTTTCATTTCGTAATCGGTTTTACTAATAAATCTAATAAATAATAATAAGCGGTTGGTAGCTGCTATTGTTGACAAATGCTAGATAAACATTTTTTAAAATATTTCGTTATGTATGTAAAAAAAAACTTTCTAAATATGAATTAAATCACAAAGACTCCAAAAATTGTATTTTAAATTAGCATTGTATAATAACAAAAGAACTAAAGAGTTGTCTATGAACTTTAAAGTAGGTATCAATACGCATCAAATTGCTTCTCAATAAGGCTGATAATAGTAAATTAATCAAAGCAATCAATAGTAGTCTCTTAGAAAAATCGTATAACCGCAGCAGCCATTAAAGTAATCAACCGGCAATGACAACGCTAAAACTCACCCCTGAAGTACTCGCATTACGCCCGTCTCCAAATAAACCAAACAATATTAATCATACTTCCCTCTGCCCCACTCCTAACGCGTACACGATAGTGATATATGCGATATTTGATGATAAACAATCAGGGTCATTTATTATCTGTCCGTTATTTGACAGGCGGTAGGCAGATGTCATTTGTCATTTTCCACGATCCGTGGGTCCCTTCGTTACGCCGCCTCCGACATTGGTTAGCTACCAACAGATATAACGATTTACTTCAAATGAAAGTTGTACGTAAAGTAACAGCAGTAAGGTTTGATTTGGAATAAGAAAAAAATCAATCTTGATTGTTTTCAGCATGAACGATTATGATAGATGAAAGAGTTAGCGAGCGCACAAAGCCGATGAAGATATATCAACTATTGAACCTTTTGTTGATAACTTTAAAGTTGAATTTTATATAAATGAATATGTTGCTTCGGAGAAACGTGTTATTGAAGATGAAATAGTAATGGATAGAGATACGGAATGCGTAAACGCTGTCGGAGATGTATTGTTATCTGCTTGTTTATCGCTACACAGAGATCGTTTCTTTAAATAATTACCTCTTAAAAAGTATATCTAGTTCGTGCTACTGGTAATATATTCATTATATCTGACATCTTACAAAGCACCATTGAAACGAATAAAAATATTTTATAGTCAGACATAGATCCCGATAGGATAGTTTCATTAAGGCAACATATTTGGAATTTTGACTAAATCATTAACGTCTGAATCGTTGAGTTTAATTTGTTTGGAGATTTTTAGTTTACTTATTTGCTCATGATTTCAATTAAATCTTCTTCTTATATTAATTAATAATTTAAAGTCAGTGGTTTATATTACTAATTAGAGGTGACAATATATTTACATAAGTTTTGGACGAATAGTACCAGTAAGTTGTAGAATTTTGTAATATGTATTTTACATTCTTCTTCCACAGATTGATCAATAATAATTAATTTCACACAATGTCTGAAGATTTTGATATTCTTTGATTAATGAAGAACTATTGAGTATAAACTAGGCAGTTTTTTATCTTTTAAATAGATGTAAATATAGCTAACGCTACCAGCCATCTTATTGTAAGTAGTATGTACTAGTAATCCGTGTAATAAGGGAATAAGCATAGAAAAACTAAAAATCAGTATAAGAGAAGGCAAATTTGAAATAAAATCATACAACAGTTCGTTGACTAGCGTAGTATAGCAGATCAATGATGATGATGATGATGAAGAAGTACCAACTAGCATAGCTTTTGAAAGCTTTTATTCATATTTTACTAATTAATCAGCCATTTATAACAACCACACAAAGAATATAACTGCACTGTTGATTAGGACAAACCAATAAGACTTTTATATCTCGAGTTTGGTAATGCAAAACATTATGTTAATGCAAAATGTATGAGAACAAATTTAGGGGCATTCCCACGGGTCGACGCATCTTACCGCGGATATATCCAGTAAATCAAATGTTTAATTTCCACATCGAAATAACGAGCATTGTGCTACTCACCCCTTTTAAAAGGATGTATGTTCGTTTATGTGCGTAGTCTTTCCGCTTGAGTGTTGCGGCGAAAAATTTTATTGCCCATCCATAACCAAAATTTATTGTTCAACTTTCAGAATTTGTAAGCAAGCAACTTTTTTGTTTTGACACCCATTGATTTATTTATAAACGAGATACTTGAATTCATACATTTGCCTACAAATGAGCTTTAATTCTGTAATCGCAAAGTTTTTGTAATTAGAAACTAATGTTAATTACTTTCTAATCAAGAAAATTTTGTTATATATTGAGTAAAATGCTTTAATTTATAAACTCGAGCCTCAAGTTACATTATCAAATTTGATAGATACTAACCACATATCAACATTATCGTCATCATCATCATAATTTTATTATAGGTAAGCCCAGAATTGGTAGATTTCTTTAGCTGTATCAATAATGTCATAGATTATAGATAATTTAATAATCAGTTAATTTACAATATACACAAATATGTGCAAAATAGTCAAAATTAATTCCAATCGTTTTTGGATAGCCCATGGTTACACTAAGCTCTGCAATCAAAATGTACATACCTGAACAGCCCCACTAATAAGTTATTTAATTAATATGCTTTATTGTTTTATGGTAGATAGTTCGTAAGACCTTGTTTATCCTTGATGGACTATAACATATTCTCTTTTGCAATTCTTGAAAAATTCTAACTGAAACATCCGAACTCCACTTATTTTACCCAAACCGAGATTAGAACCCAGTAGTAGTTCACAATTAGCATATTTCCTTATGCAACTGAATCAAGGTGCTATTAAATAAATAGCCCTATCTTAGCTCGCATTAATGTTGATATTTTTAAGTTTTATCTACTGAAACCTTACATTTTTCAAGAACAAAAAGTAGCTATTGTGTTAATTCGGTCTACAATATATTTTTGTGCCAAATGTCATTCCTCAAAATTCAGCTGTTCTGGCATGATTAAGTATGAAACATTTATCCATCCAAAGTTTCATATTTATAATAATAATAAGACGAGGTAATATTTTGATGCAGAATCAATTTCTTCATAGGGCACATTACTATCATTCGTTACTTTCTTTATCCCATATTCACCCCAATATCGGTTACGGTTTTACTCAACAGTAAGAGAATAAGCATTTCTTATTACTTTATTTTATTTTAGAGATGCAAAGGTACATTTAAATGAAATCCATTTTTAAATTTTGCATTACAAAAAAGCCTATTATCTTGGCTTCCATATTACCAATTCTAGTCCCCTAAATTCCCAAACGAGGGCGCTCTCAAATATTCAATAGAACAGTGTACAGTGAATGCTGTTTTGCTGTCAAACGCATTATTTACCTCATTACTCTCACCTTGACGTGCCTGTTAATCTTTCATTGTGTTTGAATAAAAAGAAGCTTAGGCGTGTTTCATATTGATTTTTTTAAAAGCCCTAATGGGATTGTATGAGTTGCGCGTTCTTTACCGATTTGCGTTGACGGGTGATTTTTCTTAATGTCTGCTTTGTATTAGTCTATATAATGATTCCTTTCTTATTATGATGAAATAATAATAGTTACATCATCCAAATATTATAGGAGTTATTGTATTACGAACAAGTAGATTCTATAAGCTGTGAATCTTCTCCTCAGCCCACAAAAATCCGCAGCGGGTACAAGATTCCTACACATTCCTGCAACATTAGTTAAGGAAAACAATGTAGTATATCACGATGGTCGAATGGATTGATATATGATTTTATTTCTAATTTTTCAGTTATAATATTTGCTTATAATCCTTAGTTACAGTTTAGGACCCCCGGGGAAGTTAGTCAAATCATATTCTCAATGAATACACAAATATATGGGTCCATTACCCGTAAATAAAAATATTTATATTAGGTGAAATACCTAAATATTTTTAATGTGCCATTTAATAAGGTGAATCTTTAATGTACTAAGTACAGTTTCAAATATTTTTTATTGCTATTGAGAGTTTCTTGTCAGCATAAATCATATAATATATGTATATATATATATATATATATATATATATATATATATATATATATGCAAAAGGGAATGCTCCGATGGTTCGGACATGTGGGAAGAATGCTGAACGAACGTCTGGTTAAGAAAATATACAATGCGAAAGCGGAAGGATGTAGGTACCAGGGGTGACCGAGACTCACCTACCTAGACCAGATTGGTCACGTACTGAAGGAAGGTGGAGTCAAAAGTCTCCGAAACCGGCGAGCGTGTATGAAAAGAATTATGAATGTTTAGGAAGCGAGTGAAGTATGCAAGGATAGAGTTCTCTAGCACTCTGTTCTCTCTGCCTACCCTGCAAGGGATATGGCGTGATGATATGTATGTATGTATGATATAGGCGTAGAACATTTAAAAACCTCTATAACTCCAATTACACAAGAGTTTGACTCACTAATTAAGAAAATCTATTATTGTTAAGTGTACTTCAAAGCAGCTTGTGTTACTGTTAAGCTTGAGCATAAACAATAGAATTGACTTACTATTCCGCTAGTATGTATAGTATAGATTGATATGGAGATTTTTTTTCGAGTACCATCCATTATCTTAGATTTTTTTTGATTGCCGGTGATGGAAAACGAGACAGCAGCACACCTGATGGTAAGTGACACTGCCGCTCATGGACCTTTGCAATACCAGGGTAAAGCTAGGTCGCTGCCTACCGTGAAGAAAGTGCTCTTCTTAAACGTCGTTTAAAAAAGGACATGTCATAGCGCTCGGGAAACATAGCAGCAGGTAGTTCATTCCAGATCTTACATGTACGTGGGAGAAATGATCGTTGAAAACGTACAGTTGACGTCTGTATCGTTTCCAGATGAAATGGATTAACCCTGCTCCGGAGATGATCTCTTAGTCGTCTTTTACAACATTGACGTTAACGAAAGGGGATGACCACTTGTATTATTACCCCATCACCACACGGATGTGGTATTAAATGGTATCTTAATAAAAAAAGGTCTTTGTATATATTTGTAACCGTAATTAAAACTTACACGCTCTTAATCAATTAGATTACAATTTACCTGATGAACAAACTGCATTTAAGTTAAATCTGGTTAAATGGTAATAAATTTAATGTATTTATTTCAACAGTTTATGTATGAAGGGTAATATATAACATGAAATCCATTTTTCATAAACACCTGTCGTTATATATCTATAGCGGGAAGGCTGTATAAAAACGTCAGTCGATGCCAACATTTGCTATGATCAAGTGTAGTCGTTTGCCTGTAGGGCTATCATACTCCATTTAAAAGTTATAATAATAATTCTATAATTAAATAATATAAATAATTTCATCATCTCAGCTCATATATGTCTTTCTGTTGGACTCGAGCCTTCTCAGTAATGGGAGGAAAATTGACATAGTCTACCACACTTAGTCAGATGTGTTCATATAGGGTTTTGTTTCGAGTTTTTTTCTCTTATATTGATGTTACATGCGTTTTATATCCCTTAAACGTCTCTTATGATCACCCACGGGTAGAATAGGGGTAGTGAATTATTTTCTTACTTCGTCACCACACGAATAATAAATGATTTACAATTATATAAATAAAACTGGTCTTCTCCGACAGCGTAAGAATACTATTCACCCCCCCATTCTTACCCGTGGATGATCATAAAAGACGACTAAGGGATATAAAACGCATATAATATCTATGCAAGAGAAGAAAAACTCGAAACAAAACCCCTATACCAACACGTTTGACCAGCGTGTTATAATAGGTTAATTGCCCTCCCATTACGGAGGAGGCCCGAGCCCAACAGTGGGACATATATGGGCTGTGATGATGATGATGATGAAATAAAACTGTGAAAAGACCTTGCCATTATAATGTAATCGTTGTCGGTATTTTCGCAAACATCAAAGTTATATATAAGATATAACACTAATTTTTTATGCCTTAAAAATGAGAAAATATACTTAATATTTAAAATTTTTAACGTTGCCACAGCCGTCGACTCTTTAAATTAAATGTATCATTGCGCTTTTTAATTGCTTATTGTGGCAAAATATAGTACTATTAAGCGAGCACGAGAATTTAATGCGTCTGCTTTCTACATGATAAAAGGCAAAATAAACTGAATCTTTGATGTTAGCGCTAGAATTACGATTGATGAAATACAACTATTCTGTGGTTATTATTGTATTTTAAATAAGATATTTCAAATATTATATTATAGTGGTAGGACCACGTTGTGGTCAGTTTTCAGTACCTACCACACTTCTCGCAGAAGATCGACGTCTGAGTAATGGCAATGTGCTATTGCGCTTCGGTTGGTGAGCGAGAGAGCCGGAAGCCCAACTAGGGTGGGTTTGGGATTTGTATTGGCAGGAAGCGGTCTAGCTGCCATCGAAGACAAAGATCGGGTACCGGTAGCCCGCTCGTACGGAGCGTGGGTCTATGGGGTCACGCGCCTTCTCTTTCGTCAACCCGGACCGATTTGGCGGGGCGAGACGCATCCATAGTCCAGCGCAAAAAATAAAGGTAGCAGCCTAGCTATACCCTTGTCTTTAATATATAAAGATCTAGGCGGTAGTGACCCTTACCATCAGGTGAGATGTCAGCTCGTTTACCACCATAAGCAAAAAAAATCCATAACCGTCCACTGCTGGACGTGGGCCTCCGTCATCGTACGACACAGAATGCGGTCCTGTGCCGTCTGCATCCATCTACGCCCAGCAACTTTCACCAGGTCGTCTGTCCACCTAGTGGGGGGGCGTCCTACACTGCGTCGTCCGGTACGTGGTCGCCTCTCTAGAACCTTTTTTACCCAGCGGTTGTTGGTTCTTCGAGCGATGTAGCCTGCCCATTGCCAGTTCAGATAGTTTATGAAACATTAAATACGAACAAAACATGGATGTCATACGTGGGATTCGAACCTACAACTATTGGAATATCGTTTCAATCGTCATACCAGACAAGTATGAGCTGTCGTATGACAATCAAATTGTTGCTCGTATTATTTTGTCGTCTTATACGAGACGTGTGTCGTATGCATGTGTGACACATTCACAGAAAGTCACACATTTCTATTAAACATGTTTTATACTTACTATATAATACATATATACATATCATCACGCCATATGACTTGCAGGGTAGGCAGAGAGAACAGAGTGCCAGAGAACTCTATCCTTACATACTTCACTCGCTTCCTCAACATTCATAATTCTCTTCATACACGCTCGCGGGTTTCGGAGACTCTTGACTCCACCTTCCTTCAGTACGTGACCAATCTGGTCTAGGTAGGTGAGTCTCGGGCTCCCCCGGTACCTACATCCTTCCGCTTTCGCATTGTATATTTTCTTAACCAGACGTTCGTTCAGCATTCTTTCCACATGTCCGAACCATCGGAGCATTCCCTTTCGCATCTTTACACCAACACTCTCTTTCATACCTACTCGCTCTCTTACGTCGTCGTTGCGAATGAGATCGGTCAGCCTAACTCCACAGATTTTCCGTAGAGATCGCATTTCGACCGCATTAATTTTACTTTCATGCTCTTTTCTGCATACCCAATTCTCGTTTCCATATAGTAATGTTGGGACAAGCACTGTGTTATTTATTGCTACACGTGCCTTCTGGCTGAGGTGGTGGCTACCGAGAAGTTGTCCTAAGTTGTCCTTACTATATAAAAAATACTATATAAAACGACCCGTTGAATTTATTACTAGATTTTCTCCGATTGATTAGTATCTAATAAGAAAATGAAGATTTGTTCATAGATAATATCTAATTTTATAAGATAATATCATGTACTTTATTCTTTAAATGTTAGCTAACCATCTAAGCTACCTCGTTTCTTCACTAATATGCATTATAGATTGCTAATCTTAAGTTTACGTATTAGTGTTATTAAAGAATTTTATTAAGTACTATGAAGATATTTTCAATAACTTGCATGATTTCTGAAGCTGTGCCCGGGTAGATCTGCTTAGAAGTAAAAGTTGTACGGTGAAAAATTAAAGCGTAAAATAACAAAATGGTATTTACATTTAAATTAGTTTTTGTTTTGTTAATTTTACGAAAAAGATATGTTTAATACTAAATTTTAATATTATTATTTCATTTACAAATGAAAGCGAGTGAAGTATGCAAAGATAGAGTTCTCTGGCACTCTGTTCTCTCTGCCTACCCTGCAAGGGATATGGCGTGATGATATGTATGTATGTATTTACAAATAAATTAATTATATTTAATATAAACACACGAGTGTACCACATACAGGTGTTAATCGAAGATCAGCGTTGGTTATCTCAGCTCATATACGTTCCATTGTTAGGCTCGAGCCTTTTCCATAATGGGAGGGAAATTAACCTACTATATTACGCTAGTCAGACGTGTTAGAATAGGTTTTGCTTCGAGTTTATATATTTTCTTATAGATATTTTATGCGTTTTATATCCGTTATTCGTCTCCTACGAACCCCTTTTTTTTAAATTTTATTTGTGCCACGGGCTTTAGTACCACCCACCAGATCCGTCCAGAGCAACAGAAGAAGCGGCGCGCGACTCCATAGACCCGCCCGACAATGCACCTCTCTTCACCGCGCGAGCGGGCCACTGGAACCCGATCTTTGTCTTCGGCAGCCCGTGGTCGTGAATTGTATTCTTACTTCGTCACTTCATGGATAACCTTGGAACCCCGATTGTAACAAAAATAGGCATTATGCATGATTTATATTATTTTAATAATTATTTCTAAAGATATGTTTTTACTTAGATAGCATAAACTTAAATAATTAAATGAACTATTTCTGTACTATTATAATTAATAAATAGTTAGTCAAGTATTTCTTAAATCAAAATCAGAACATATTATATATACAATTTAATAAGCACTTATTATAAATATTTACTTTAGTAACTGTCTTATGGTCTAAGAGCCCGTAAACCCCAGACCTTCGTTATTTTATAAAAGTTGATAGTTTGTCAGCGCATGCATTCAACACAGGTAAGAATGATGAACCATTATGAAGTTTGTTTTTTCGTCATCTACTCGTACTTATTACCCAAGTATTATATTGTATTTAGATTTTTATATATAATATAAAAATCAGCTTTTATACTGTAACATAAGTAGAAAATTAAGGATGATCTTAAGTCTGGCAATGAAAAACGTGTTTTTTTTAAATATTCTTAGATGAAGAATGAGAAGATCTTGATTTTATTAGATGAATTTAGATCAGTATTTTACACACTTTTAGTGCCGTTTACTTGCTAAAGCCACGATAACCCAATCTTCATAATGGTCCATCGTTCTTACCTGTGTTGGAAGCATGCGCTGACAAACTTTCAGCTTTTATAAAATAACGAAGGTCTGGGGTTTACGGGCTCTTGCTCTATTACAAGCTATGTCGATTCTGTGTCAGGAGACAGAAAATGATAGCAATTACATATTAACAGCCAGCAAGATCGTGCCTTGAAGAAAGTGACAAACCATGTCGGGCAATAAATCAAACTGTCCATTAAATAAAATTAAAATATGCCTCTACCTAATAATTATTTATGATAGATAATATAGTTACAATAAAAATACAACCGACAGTTAAAATTATAGAACATTTTATATTTCAGCAATAAAGCGGCATACAAGAAAAAAAACTTTTAATATATTCTAAACCATTAATAATTCATAAAATAACATAGCAATCATTACAAGTGTACATTAATAAAATAAAAAAATCTATTGGAATGATGAATGTAAGAAATAAATTTTAATGAAATTTAAATAATGTCTGTTGATTCTTTAATAGGATGCGAACATGGTAATTAATTTACAGTGTCGCTAACAAATTTTGTCTCCAGCCGACAGTCGGACAAAAACGGGTATAATTTATGTGTGTAGCAGCCCTGGCGGGCCCTTTCCCCCACCTTACATCCCAGCCGGCAGGTTGAAAGAGTCACGGAGCGTGATTGATGACGGCCCCTCCACGCCCACGCGCCGTGAAACCGCCTAGAACTGACAAACTATCGCATTGTTGCCCGCAGGAAATCATAGGACGATTGGCTTCAAATTTATTACCTTGTTCATGATACACGTTTAGTTCAGATCGTTAGCCATATTATAGTACTTTTGTTTAGATATTGATCTTTTCGATTAGCATTAATGCTTGTTTAAAAGATTAATAAGAATTATAGAATATAAATGGGATAATAATTAGAAATAGAATCATTTTTTACACAGCTTATACATTAGTTGATAATAAAAGAGATACCTTTTAATTTCAATTTCTAGAATTGTCGTGATTCTATATATGATAAGGTGTATGTTTTTCTGCTTCTTGAATTAACAATTAAATTACGTTAGATAAAATAAAATTATTTTTATGGATCGCGTTTGTATTTGATTTTTAATTTCCCGATGTTTCGAACGCTTTACAGCGTGCATGATCACAGGAGGATCTGTTCAGGGTGTCAATCAAATACAAACGCGAAAAAAAAATCCATAAAAAATGTTTTATTTCAAATGTATAATACTCGTGTCAATATCAGTAATCATTTTCTTAGATGATTCATATGAAATATCCGGGAAAGGAAGGAGTGGAAACATATCGTACTATTAATAATTTTATATAAATATAAGAATCAATTTATGCGTACAATATACGAACATCGCCCTAGAACTAATGCAGTGACACATATATTTATTGTCAAATCATGTCATAATGAAAAATATGAATTGATTTCTATCCCCAATAGCATTAATATCTACTATTCCACATGAAATTCATTCGTACACATTTAAATACAAAGGTCGACGGAGTGATAAATTATGAAATAACAATTCAGATTTCAATAGAATCAGCTCGTGTTTGAAGTCGAACAACAAAAAGCGCTTGTGTGTACAACAATAGAACTATAAATATGGGTTTCTGTTGCTTTGTACTTAAAGCTTGAGTCACCTTCCGCTCGATACTATTACGTGTAGTATTCTTATCATTATTGTTATCGAAAATTAAATTAATTGCTATCTGCAGATGAGTGAGATGCAGCCCTGAGTGAAATTTCACCGTGAGTAATAATTTATGCATTTGAAACGTAGTCGGGTTTGCCGCCAGCGTGCAATAGACAGCTCCACTCTATATCTCAAAATGCATCTGACACAGTTAATCCATATAAAGTTATTATAGCCTCGCCTTTCAACTGACTTAATTGGCCGCTACCGGCTAGTGTAAACTCATGTGTTAACGATAAAGTAAGTGAATAAATTGTGGTTTTAAATACAGTTCACGTTCGTTGCTCACGAATGTGAATTGCACGCTGGTTTGTTTTTATAGCCGTCGTGTTTACCTAAACGATTTTTCCTTCGCAACGCTCGTAAATACGGAATACAAAGGACGCGCGCGTTCTTTATGCGATCTTGATAATATTGTTCTCTGTATCTGAAGTTGAAATTTTAATTTGTCAGAAAATGTTAAGCCAAGTTTAATCTTCTTACGTCGAGGTGGCTTCCAATGTCCCGAATTAGTCCGTTGAGGCGTGTAGGCCATAGATTAAGTCGGATCTTGCATCGAGACTGTTGCCAACGTCTCAATAAGCCGCTCTACATTTTTACGGCCCCTATATCCGTTTCGCTGCGTAAATATACTTAATGACCGACATTTCGTGAACGTTTTTATTGTGAAGTTTTTATTATCGAGAAAATCATTTGTTTAGTCTACGTACGGTTATTGCGAGTCAACTCAGTACGTTTCGGGTTTATTAGGGTTACTTTATTGCCCATTTTATATGCGTCTTTAATACATAAACAGCCTGCAAGTTTTAAACAGTCTCAATGGCCGGATGACGATAATTTACATTGATTTCGATCTGCGAATATGATTACTTAAATGATGTTATACCTAATATTACGAATTAAATTAAAAATTACGATCGTACTATTAATGGGTTATATGTAATTATGGCGATTATGGTTATATATAAATCTATATTTTTAAAATGTAATTTGAAATATCTAACAAGCCGTATCATTCAATCTAAGTGCGTGAAGCCGAAGATATATAATTTAAAATCGTGGAATTTCCGTCCCGCACTCAAATTAATGTATTCAAGCAAAAAATCAACACCGTAATCTCATCGGCCATAAAGCAGTGTCAGAGCACTATAATAATTTTGAAACAGTCTATTAAGTGAATCTTTATGATAATGTCGGAACAGAAGTCGCGGCCGCGAACGAGCTGCCTGTTATTTTGATACATTATCATATTTAAACAATTCAGATGATAATAGACACGTCGGGCGAAACCCTTTGGTAATATAAATGGTTGTATTATTATTTATTTATGGTTTTCCTTCCTCCAGGCCAGGGGCGATGTGGCATATTTCATTGAGCGAAAAAAAATGCTTCGCAGTCGTGAGTTTATACTCGCCAGGATCCGGTTTGAGTACCTGAAACGACTGACTATAAGCTTGTTGCCGCAATAATAAAGATTTATGCGACATTCGGTAGTAGCGTGTTTTGTTCTGTTACGAGCCGATTCGCTTTCAGAAATATCAATAGCATTCTTTATTATATTCGTCGTATTCTCTTCATCGTCTTTACATTTAGCATTGGCTATAAATTCTCTGGCCTCATTCGATATCTCATTATCGCTTTACATCTTCACCGTATTTATGACTTGTGATTTGTTTCACTTCTAAAGCGTAAAGTTCTTGTTTTACGATTGTTACTTCTTAATAGTCCTTATATTTTATTTGCTGCTGTTTATAAAAGATTGTTATTTTCTATATTAATAGCTTTTATATTTTTATGTTCATTAACATAATTTTGTATTTGTTGTAGATATATTTAAAATAGAAAGATCGTTTTCTATTTTATTTATGTTATTATAACGTATTATTATGACATTATTTTATATATAATTATACGAAAATAGACTAGTTTGTAGCGGATATATTAAAATAAAGTAAAAATGTTTTTAAATATATGAATATTCTCGTTTTAAATTAACAATATGCAAATTCTAAATGGTTTTTTATAAGTATGATGAAATAATATTTTCAACATCTAAGTTTACATATGTTTTGTTCACTGCTAATCTTAAGTCTCCTATATGTTACAATCATCGGTGCCGACCTGACGCTGTTGAGCATCGCCAAGTGTCTCCTCGACGACGGCCGACCGCGTGAGGAAAGACCGACATCCTACCCGAAGAGGGGACGTCGGTCGAGGAGAGGGTACTCCTCGGGCCGACCACTGACGTCAAGTCACTCTGCTCCGGTGGTCGGCCCAACGACGAAGGCGACGTCACGGGTTGGTTACGGGTGTGCGTGCTTACGCCCCTCTGTCACCCCGGATGGAGTGGTGCGAGGAGTGCGCCGGCCGTAGCCCAAGCCAAAAAAAAAAAGTCTCCTATATAATACGAGCAAAATTTACCGACGTTGGTCAGAGCGGTTGGTATAGGATTTTACTTCGAATCTTTCTTCTCTTGTTATGTGATATCATATGCTTACTCCGTCATAACGAAGATAATAAGGAGATTATTTATTTCTTTAGAATATATTATTTATTTCCTTTCAAAACATAACACACAAAGAGAGAGAGAGAGAGCTAACTTACAAATATTTGTGTCTCGGCGACTTACTACTCTGACTTGGAACACCGTAGATTACAGAAATAATTGTCTTGTAGGAAATCTATACCAATGACACTTAATGGATGTCGCTACTTAGATCACTGTGCAGTGCAGTTAACTCTTTATAATTGAAACAAATCTATTTTTACAGCGTTCGTGGTCATGGAAAGACTCATAGCCATGGTCCTCCCTTGACCATAAAGGGTTCGAAACGTCGGGATCTTAAAAATCAAATACAAACGCGATAGCATTCCTAAAAATAGTTTTGTTTCAAATGTGTAATATTCGCGTAAACATTTTATTTTATATTCCATGCAAATAAACACAGAATCAATTATATTCACTCATATCACAATTATTCGTGATAAAGGTATCATCAGTATTTTAAAAGTCCACAGCCATATCATTCCCATCTCAGCTAGTAAGGCAACTATAATTTCTTTTAAAAGTAATCTCATTATTAGTTACTCGGTTGCGTAGTGATTAACCACTTGATTTATGGCGTATGCAATTTACATCGGAATGGATCCTATGGTTTTTTGCTTCGAAGCCGATTATTATCTTACATATCGTGTTGGTCTTAATGATAGTTATTTCATGAGCCGCCAAGCTCGCTCGGGGACCTTTCATTATAACCATTTACATACATTATTTCGACGAATGTGTCCGATTATGTTAATATCTTCCTTTGGTCGTTATGTTGTAATGGATTATTTGGTTTTGTTGTTGTTTCTCTTCGTAGATTTATTTATTGACCATATCAATTTGATTTTAATACTATTATTATATTTATTTGGTTTACAAATAGTTTATTTTTTCAAATACATTACTTTTTTTTTCTATTGCTTGCAACTTAATAAGCTTAGTAACGCAAACGTTCCTTTGTTAGATATATGCCCTAACGAGGTCTGTATGCCATCACTCAGAATGACCCTGAGGCATTTTTATTCAACGGTATCCTGCGACATGAGGTGTCTTCAGGCGTCTTACACCTCGTCATCCGATACGTGGTTGTAACTCTAAAAAATGTCTTCCCCAGCAGTGGTTGGTTCGATTTAGCCTGGACATTGCCGCTTCAATGTGTATTAATTTTTTTTATGCCAGATATTATTCCCTCTAGATTTGCGGTACATTAAATCTTGTGTCATAATATAGTTTATAACTAGTAGATTATCAAAACATTATAATAAGTAGTTATAATAAGTATGAAGAAACAAATAAACAACGTACATACGTATAGACATGAAGGGGAAGGCATATTAAAAAAAAATAATACAACCTACAAAAAACTTGATTACGAGCGAAAAATTAATGTCACACGTGGGCCAACCCAGACCTATTGGAAATCCGTTCTTATCGTTTTTCACTCGTTATCAAGTTTTTTAAATAAACAAACAATTTGAATAAAACAACTTCAAATTGAGCGATAAATAAATCCTTGCATCGTATATTCCTACAATAAAAAAAATATAATTAACGGGCATAAATAGCACATAGACTCAAAACAAAAAAATTGTATGTCATTTTTAATCTTGTACGGGGATCGAACTCGTAACAGTCAACATTGAAGGTCGGTATATTAACCACTACGCTATTTGCGCATTGAATTCCCTTTCATTGACCTATGACGTGTTAGCCAACATTAATCAGCCAAGTGACAGTTTACACAGACACTATCTCGCAAACAATAAATGCCGCCGCTAGATTTATGAATTAGTGCGGGATACCTTCCACACAAAAGTAGTTTATTACCCATCTTAGGGTTGGTGAATAACATTTTATTGTTTTATTAAATAGGTTAAATGTTTCTAACCATATCATTCATTATTTTTTTTTTTTGGAGTAGACCTTAAAAAATGTAGATGGTTCTTAATTTGACTCTTTTTTTTTATTGCTTATGGTGGCAAACGAGCAGGCAGTACACCTGATGGTAAGTTTTACTCCTGCCCATGGACCTTTACAATACCAAGGGTATAGCTTAGGCCGCTGCCTATCAATAAAATCCCCAAACCCACCCAGTTGGGCTTCCGGCTCTCTCGCTCACCGAACGAAGCGCACATTGCCATTACTCAGACGTCGATCTTCTACTCAGTGTGGTATTACCCCGGACGGACCGGCCCGCGGCTGTAGACCGAACACTGTCAACAGCGTGGTCCTACCACTGTTGAATTTTTTATTGTGTGTTTAGTATATTTTTCTAGGTGAACTGATTTGAATGATTCTTTTTTTTACTCGATTGCTGGTGCTTGCCATATAGTTCTATTGAGGTATGGTTATTTGGTTAATGTGGGTATTTGGTTGATCTTGATTACATTGTTTTGAAATCAGCATTTTTTTTTGTTAAAATTTTGTATTATTTCTGAAGCGAAAAATATACTATTGCTAAAACTAGCTTTTTTTTTGTAATATACCTTAAACTCGCAGTTAGATAATTAGGTAAAGACTAGCTGACCCAACACAGGTTGTTCTTTAAAACTTGAAAACAAAATACATAGAATAAAGATGCCTGGAAATTAATGACAGTGTCAGCTACAAGACTCAATTTTTAGTCAAAGCCGTTCTTAACTACGCACACAAAAAAAAACATTAAAATTACACGTACAGAAGAACTATGTATATAATAAACACAAAAACAATTTATTTTTACACCACAATTATGTTTATTTAAAAATAAAATAAAACGACCTGGACAATTTAGGAAAAAATATTAATGTACCTACTGTGACGAGACTAGCCCCTTAGACTAGTCCCTAAACTAGATTTGGAACCTGTATTTCAGGTCACCAAGTCTCATAAGCTTATTCAAAATTTGCAGCATTAGTAAAAATTTAAATACTCTATCCATTTACTAGCTTATCGACCCCCCTTTAGAACATAGGCATCTTTATGGAGGAGGGCAATGCCGAACACCACTACAAATCAGATCAATACAAATCAGAAAATTGCCAATCAGCACGAGAATCGTCACGCCTGGTAAGCGTATAATTTATGTTTTCAGTTTCCTAGAAGAGCTACATACTCTGTAATAGCTACTCGTGATCGATGCCATTTGTGAGTTTTGATCCCGCCGTAATCTTTTGCATGCTATTCGAAAATTCTATTATATCTCTTATCGAAAGGCATCATACAATTGGAATTAATATTTATTGAACCTGTCCTATACAATTTTATATAAAAAAGTTAGTAAAAAATATAAATAATAGACAAACCACAGAGTTTCTTGTTGGATCTTCTCAATGGCGGTCGTATTTAAAAGCTATGGTAAGTTGATTCAATCCCAGATCGATTAAGTCTTTCGGCACATTGATAAAAGAGCGAGTGATTGTGAGAGTCAAAGAAATGTTTACCATACAAACGAACGAACATAACATAATAATAGAATTACATGCTTGGTTAATAGCAAAGATATACCATTTCAAAAACTACGAATAGTGCAGGAAATTTTAAGCGAATTTTATTATTAAGAAATGACTATTTATTATTAAGTTTAAGCTAAACTAGACATAAATGAAATTATGCGTATTGAAATATAGTATAACTCATCACAGTTCACATAAGTCCCACTACTGGGTTAGACCCTCGTTCAGAATGGTAGGGAAATTGATTTATTATATCATGCTGATCAGATGTTTTTTTTTTATGTGTTTTAGCTGTTAGCCGCAGATGGCTTTGACAGCTTCACGCGGACTATGGGTGAGCGCAGAGGGCTCTCAACCCGATTCAGCTGATCAGATGTGATAGCATAAGTTTCTAATCGAGTATGCATCTTTGTTATATGCTTTACATCCTTCAGTCGGCTTGTACGACACCCACGACTAAAAGAGGAGGTGATTAATCAAATTTCTATTTCTTTACCAAACGGATATAGTAAAAACATTTTTACCATTTCATCTGTGTTAACGACGCCTTGTATTTATTAGATTATAGAATAACTTTCTCCTAAATCTTTTTCTTTAGAAACTCTATGAACTGTTTCTTCTGTGTCTTTAGTTAATATTAATTGATTTGAATATAATCCTATATTAACGAGCAAGAAGGTGGTAAATTCTTATTCCATCATCATTCCAGCTCATATATATCCCACTGTTGGGCTCGAGTCTCCTCTATAATAGAAGGCAAATTAATCTACTATGCCACGCTGGTTGGACGTGTAGATATAGGGTTTTGTTTTGAATTTTCCTTCACTTGCGTAAATGTTATATGGGTTTTATATCCCTTAATCGTCTCTTACGATCACCCACGGGTAAGATAGGGGGTGTATTGTATTATAGTATTAAATAATATTTACCCCTTGTGAAATAGTCGTAGGACAGGTAGTTTTATAATCAGAGCAAGAATTTTAATGGTTATATGAATTATATAAATGATACCCTAAAGCGCCGGCAGTCAATTTAATCACTATTATTTATATCGATACAATCACCTTACAAAATAAAATCGATATTAAAACCTTTATCGATGCCTCACTTAAAGAATGATTAATCGATTTATTTGTTAATACATTCGTGATCATATAAAAATTCTAATACTCACTCATCGTGACTGGTTGTAATCATTATAATCGGATGTACTAGTTATATCGATTAGGTAGCTATCAATCATGGGGCCCGAATTAAATTAATGATATATGTCATGTGCCAAAATAGTTATCGATCATCGTAAAAAATCTTGATCATTAATTTACTATAATTCGGATTAAGATTATAATAATAATTCATTTTTTTCTTTATCAATTCAAATAACATCCGTATTATGACATTTAGTATCATTATGATTGGTGAATAATGAAAGATGTCGGGTCAATTTACTTTATCGGATGGGCCAGTGATGACAAGGACCAAATACTCATGACTCGCCCACATGTTATAAGAGAAATATGTGTATGGTAAGGTTATAGGGTTGCGCACCATACCTTCCGTCGCCTGAAATGAATCGGGTGGGACGTGACCTTATCAAAGCCTGTCAAAAAACGAACTTTATTTTGGAGTCAATAAAACTGGTGGATGGATTAACAGTACAAATCACCACCCCTGTCTTTCCCGTGGTTATCATAAAAAGCAAGAGACGGAAAACTTGAAATAAAACTATACTAACCCGTTTGACCAGTGTAGATTAGTAGTATAGTAAGTAAATTTCCCCCTATTCTCTTCTATTACGGAGGAGGCTCGAGCCCAGCAGTAGGACATATATGAGCTGAGATGATGATGATATCGACCATTCTTTCTCTTGTTCATTAAATGTCATTGTAAAATATTTTTTACATAACTTGATTACGCAGATGGCGTAGTGGTTAAGATATCTATCTGTCGCGCCAGTATCATGGAGGGGTTGACGTTGACATTAAGTGAGAAACAATACTCAGAAAATTAAAGTGCTGCCATCTGTTGGCATATCCTACTAAGCGTTATGATTTTTACAAAAAATAGTATTTATAATGACGAATTTGTATATCTTGGATGTGGATTTAGCCGAGATGGAAGGTACACCATTGATATAGAGCGAAGAGTGAATGCGAGAAATAGAGTGAACGGAGTGTTGGGGCAACTTATCGGCAGCCACCACCTCAGCCGGAAGGCACGTGTAGCAATACATAACGCGGTGCTTGTCCCAACATTACTGTATGGAAGCGAGAGTTGGGTATGCAGAAAAGAGTATGAAAGTAAACTTAATGCGGTCGAAATGCGATCTCTACGGAAAATCTGTGGAGTTAGGCTGACCGACCGCATTCGTAGCGACGACGTAAAGGAGCGAGTAGGTATGAAAGAGAGTATTGGTGTAAAGATGCGAAAGGGAATGCTCCGATGGTTCGGACATGTGGAAAGAATGCCGAACAAACGTTTGGTTAAAAAGATATACAATGCGAAAGTGGAAGGATGTAGGTACCGGGTGAGACCGAGACTAACCTACCTAGACTAGAATGGTCACGTACTGAACGAAGGTGGAGTCAAGAGTCGCCGAAACCGGCGAGCGTGTATGAAGAGAATTATGATTGTTGAGGAAGCGAGTGGAGTATGCAAGGATAGAGTTCTCTGGCACTCTGTTCCCTCTGCCTACCCTGCAAAGGATATAACGTGATGATATATATGTATGTAGTATTTACAAATTTAGTAAATCATCATGCATCGTCATCACTTCAACTGATGTAATACGCTACCGGGTTGAGCCTCCTCAATTAGAAGGAAATTGGCCTATTATCACGCTAATCAGATGTTGACAGTTTTCTGTCTACAGCCGCGGGCCGGTCCGTCCGGGGTAGTAGGTATCTCCTCTCTATTTGTCGGGATATTTTCGCAGAAGATCGACGTCTGAGAAGTGGCAATATGCTGTTGTGCTTCCTTCGGTGAGCGAGAGAGCCGGTGGCCCAACTTTCTAGGTGGGTTTGGGGATTTTGCCGTATTTCGCCGGGCCGGCCACCGAAGACGAAGATCGGGTACCGGTGGCCCGCTCACACGGCGAAGAGAGGTGTTTGCAGGGTGGGTACATGGGTTGCGCGCCGCCTCTTCTGTTGCCTGGGCCGATTTGCCGGGGTGCGACCACATCCATGGTCCACGTTACAAAGGAAAAAAAAGGGTACAGCGAAGCCGCTGCCTACCAGGTTGGGCTTCCGGCTCTATCACTCACCGAACGAAGCGCTATAGCATATAGCCAACACTCAGACGTCCATCTTCTACTCAGTGTGGTACTACCCCGGACAGACCGGCCCGCGGCTGTAGACAGAGAACTGTCAAGGACCACACTGTCCTACCACTAATAAAGAGTAAGGTTAAGTATAAGGTTAAGTAAGTGAGTAAGATTTTATTTACCTACGGAACCCTATATTGCATCGCACACAACCTGCACTCGATCATTTTTTTATAATCAGATACGGAAGCGACTATCATTACTTAAGAAACATTAAAACATATTTAAAATTTTTGATGTTTCCTTTTTATTACTGCAAAAATAATTCAGCGGCGAATTAAAAATTTTATGCGAATATTAAGAATAATATTATAGTAGTTAATTTTTAATTATATGTATATAATAGAGGAATTATGCAGAGATACATATCTTTGGTGCTATTTATTGTGCTTAGTATTTATGAAATAAGTTATTAATTTTATTTTAAGCTGAATATAATTATATAAAAATATGTTAGTTGGATTTTTTGGTAGATAATACCAAGACAAGGATAGATAAGATATTAATAAAAATATTAATTAATATTATAAGAGATATATTTAAATCATCACCTACTTATCTTAGAGGGTCCATCATCATTCTCTTGCTCTCATCTCACATCATCTCACCTACTTGGGGTCGACGCAATATGTCCTCTTTTTCCATATAGCCCTATCAGACGTCATCTCTGTAGTCACTCCCTGTTCATCCAAATCATGCCTGACGCAGTCCATCTATCTTTTCTTTGGCCTCCCTTTACCCCTAGAGCCTTCAACATTCATACTTAAAACCTGCCTCGCAACATTACTTTCATCCCGTCTCATGACATGTCCATACCAGGTCAAACGTTCATTCCTTAACTTATCCGTCACTGGCGTCAAATTCGAACATTCTCTTATCTTAGACGATTAACGGTGTAAAATATATAGTGCTTTTTTATCCCTTCCTTTCCCATGGGATATGGTAAAGACGATTGAAAGATTTAAACTGATAAAATCACGATGAATATGGAAAACTGTAACTTAAAACCTTATATCAAAACATTCGACCAGCCATTATCAATCTTCGTTCAATAGTGAAGACCGTGGCTAATAATATGAGAACAACATATTACATATGTTAGTTATAAACAAGAAAGAGAAATAAAAGAACATATCATATTGATCTATGGAGTCACTGGAGCCACGGAGACGTTTTGAGTCACTCTGTGTATTCTATCCCTTTCATTCTGATGCAAAAAGCAGATGGTACCACCATCACTTATTTACCATCATGCTACTTGACACTATAGTAGAATTCATGGGGCTACACTGTGTATCCCAGGTGTTACTAAGATCCCTGAGTGGCAGTATCACTCACCACAGACCCATTCATCATAATTCTCCATCTCGCATCACAATTACTTGTGGTCGATGCAATACGTAGACGTACATACGTAAAAGTCATTGGCAATAGTTTTATTACTGACTGCTTGACGTCAACCCTTCTTCGGAATATAATTGTTGACTAAACAGCACCAGGTACAGATAGCACAGGTCGACATAAACCACTTCGTCGTCTTTACGACATCCACGAGCAAAGTGAGAGCCTTATATCGACATGGGCCGACACTACCTGATGCCATTTGGTCAGCAATTGCATTCCCAAGGAGGGTTGTTGTCATGCAAGCGGCCGGCGGCGGATATTTCATTAGAGAAGAATGTTGACATAAAAAAAAACTAATAAATAAGAACGAAAGTGATTCTCATCACTAAAAATTAAAACAATCTTGATATTTCAACATTATTTAAATAACAACGATATATTTTTTGCACCAGCCATAATAGAAACTTAACAATTCATACATAAAATAATATTCAACATAAACATTTTAAATACCTTTTTTACGATTATATTAAATTAAAATGATTGTAATTTATGATATACAATTTTTTTACATTTAAATTAATTTTATAAAATAGTCATTTGAATATATCAAATGGAAAAATGTCAAGAATATTAATGTAATATTAGTTTAGAATAATTTGTCGCCATGTTGTAATTTCCGGTTCGAATAAAAAATATCTTATATGTTTATATATTACAATTTAAAATTAATTGATTTATTATTTTGACGTTTGGTGACGAATTAGTCGCATATATCATCATCTCATCATCTCAGCTCATATATATCCCACTGTTGGACTCGAGCTTGCTCCACAATAGGAGGGAAATTGACCTAATATACCACGCTGGTCAGACGTGTTGGAATAGTGTTTGTTTCGAGTTCTCCTTCTCTTACACAGATGTTTATATGCATTTTATATCCATTAGTCGTCTTTTATCATCACCCACGGGTAAGATAAGAGGTGGTGAAATGTATTCTTACTCCATCACCACACGGAACAGTGGCATATACATAGATGTATTCACATACCACCACCCATCGTCGTGCTCATGGGTGGTGTTGTAAAAGACGACTTAGTGATCTTATACGTAATATTTGGGTCTGGTGCTCGATGGGCGATGTTGGTTCTGGCAGTTCACGCTCGAGGTCTGTGTGGCCTGGACAGAGCAGCGCTGTGAAGTCTGTGCTGACCTGGCGCTGCCGACCGTTGCTAAGGCAGCTTGATGCAGATGTTTGACAGCGTCAAGAACTGGGACGCGGTTGCCGCCTTCTGCGAGACAGTCGTCTCATGGAAGGAGATGGCGGGGTGGGTCCGAGAAAAGATACTCTTCGGTGACACGCTCCGCCGCCGGCGCCCTGAGGCGGTGCAGGCGCGAGTACGTGCGCCTGATGCCGCCTGACTTAACCGCGGAGTAGTCTGTCACCCGCAGAGAGGCTGACCGCGTGAGGGAGACGTTCTGACAGCATGCCGGGGCGTCGATGGGAATGGTACCTGATAGGGTAACCCGCCATGCTGGCCACGTATGCAAAGAAGCGATACCAGTGCGCGGCTCAGTGGCGATGGGAAGAGAGTACGGTGGGCTATGGGGTCACGCGCTGTCCTTCCGTTGCCCCGAATGGAACGGACGGCGTGTTTCCAGAGCATAGCCTGCCAAAAGAAATAAAGAATCTTATGTGTATATAATATCTATGCAAGAAATGGAAACTCAAAATAAAACCGAACAACCTGCTTGACTAGCGTGGTATAGATCAATTTCCCTCTTATTATGGAGAAGACTGGAGCCCAGCAATGGATCGTATATGAGCTGAGATGATGATGATGGCGATGGATCAAATCCAATTTGTCATGACTTCATACTATTCCTTGTGAGTTGTAATAACTGGCTGAGGGATTACCAGAATGAGCAGCTGCACTTTCTTGGGAAGCCTGAAATCATGATGACTGTCTGATACAGTATGGTAGTTAGCTTATTTGAATTGAATAAAATCTTAATCTTGAGCATATGAGATAGGTAATGTTAGCATATCTAGCCTTCAAAATCTATCTAGCCACTAATCCCAGTCATTAAAACGCTGGGATAGGGAATCTGAGGGCTAATGGATCCCTAGCCGAGGCCGCGGGTGACTGGACCGGGGAATTAGTCCGTCACCCGCCGAGAGGCTGACCGCGCGAGGAGGGACCGACGTCCGCCCTCTACATCGCCCAAGGAGAGGGTACCCCGCAAGGGGTATTCCGTCGACTGAAGACAAGTTCACGCTGCTCCGGTGGCCGGTCCAACGACGAAGGCGAGGTTCACGGGTGGGTGACGGGTATGCGTGCGTACGCCCTTCTGTCGCCCCGGCCGGAGTGGTGCAAGGAGTGCACCGACCATAACCCACCCCAAAAAAAAAAAGGGCTAATGGATTGAATTGGGCTATTAATGGTGGTTTCCCATTATTATCTTCAGGGAACCTTCTTACTGAAGGAAACCTTCTTACTCCTATGTGATGAATTAGAATTTTCTTCAACTTTTACAGAAATTCTGTAGAAAATTGTAAAGTTTCCTTATTATTTATTATTTTGTCTTGATCCTATCGCGCAAGAAAGGTATCCTTGCTTGAAGTTTTCGGTATATTGACTAACCATGACATAGCAATAACTTTCTTTTCCTTTCCTCCATTTTAAAATAATCTAAGATCTTATTTGACTCCATATTTTTTATACTTTATATATAATTCTTTGAAAAGATATTGCTGTATTCCATTAAACACTAAAGCCAAAAGATTTAATACTGTCATCATCTTAATTAAATTTTCAAGAAAATAATTCGAAATATTTTGCACACCCTACGCTCAACCCTGCCGCGCCGTTGGCGGGACATTAATACAAGTTGAAATATGGCCCACTAAAGACTATATAACGTAAAATTTACAATTCATAAAACTGAATGATATATGCGATGTAGGATTGCCGTTGTACTAAACTTTACAGCACGCTTTACTAAGACCACGACTATTTTGTTGATAAACATATTACAAATACATAGTAATGGTTTTTGTATTTATTGTTACCCAAATAAATAAGAGAAGGAAAACTCAAAACAAAACCATATACCAACCCGTCTGACCAGCGCGATATAGTAGGTTAATTTCTCTTCCAATACAGAAGAGGCCCGAGCCCAACAGTGGGACATATATGGCCTGTGGTGATGATGATGAAATAAATACTACGATAAAACAAAATGTGGTCAATTATAAAACGAAATAATTAACTATTTTAACTATTTAGAAGAGAAAAGTACAAGATTATTTTACACTAAATCTTTCATCTTTATCATCCTCATCCTCATTCAACCTTTCACCATTCCCGTGCTGGACTCAACTTTAGTTAGCCATACGAGACGGTCATGCTTTGGTGGAGTTATTACCATGACCGTCTCGCTTAACAAGTCAGTTGGTGATCACAAGCAGATGTTATACGTTTCCTATGAGAGTAGTGGTGCCCATTTTCATGGTGTACCGTCCATTTCAGGTCTGAAATACTACACTTTTTACGACGACCACAGAAAAGTGACGAATACTGTTTTTTTATATCGTCACTATGCCTATAAAAGTTATCTTACTAAAAGAACAATGACACTAGGACGTCGCGTATCAAGCATTCTGCGTAGTCGTCATTCTCATTACAACTGCTGATATGACAAAAAATGGTATTATTTTTATTGTTGATGTTATAAACGTTGATGTTGTCATTAATCCTACAGGACAACATAAATATTCAAACGAAACAACTATAAGTACTTGGTACTTAATGTCAATTGATATTACAGTAAGTGTTTAAATATCATATACTAATCTAGTCTCTAATCCTAGTCACGTGACAAAGATGTCTGTCGTCTAACAAGTCATCGTTATTACTAGTTATCTGCCCTCGGTTGCGCCCACAGAAATATTAATTACCTATAGGTATTAATATTTCTGTGGTTGTGCCCGTGTAAAGAGTAACTTTCTTAAAATTGAAATATTATCCTAAGAGAACATCATCATCATTTTCCTATTCTTATCCCAATTACTTGGGGTCGATATAATATGCACTTTTCTTTCATAGTACATATTGTAAAAGTTATTGGCAATAGTTTTATGACCGGCCGCCTGCCAGACGTCAACCCTCCTTGGGAATGTAATTGCTGGCCAAACAGCATCAAATGGAGTTGGCCCAAGTCATTATAAGGCTCTTAGTCGTCTTTTACGACATCTACGAGCTAAGTAAGGGTTGGTAGTATTTGCAGCCGCTACCACATAGCTCTATCCTAAGGGAACATATTACAGGGATAAAAAATTCTATGCATTAAATATTCTATGTGTTAATCCAGGAATTGGTCTATCTATGTGCCAATTTGTATTAAAATCTGTTCAATGGTTTACGCGTGATCGAATAACAAACACCGAAACACCTTCACAAACTTTCACATTTATAATATTAAGTAGGAAATAGGATAATGATGTCTTATTGAACGTTAAAAACCATAAATCTCGCGTGACCATGGAAGCTGTAAAATGCACGAATCATTGGGCAATTAAAAATCAAACACAAACGCCATTAAATACCTAAATATAGTTTTAATTCAAAATGAGTAATACTAGCGTAAACATCAAAAATCATTAATGACTTTTAATCAAATATTATTAAAAATCGTCAAAACATTTGTATCTAAATAATTAAATTTTCCCATTGAAATGTTATAATTAAGATAACAGTATATAATGAAACATCTTGTATAGAGTTATGAACAGTAAATACAAATGAAATGCGTCGCCGTTCCGCAATCAAGGAGTAACAAGACAACATGTTGTACGACAGCACCGTCGGTACATTCCTTACACCTGCATCAGACGGGTTAAGTACCGAGAGCAAATACACCAAAATAATATAAAAAAAATATCGATATTTTCTTTTAAATATTTATTTATTTATTTTTAGGATTACCAACGAAAAATACACAAACATACAATACAGTAAAAAAAGAATCATATGGATCATGTTTTGTGCCCTTTCATTTACAGGTAACCACAACTAACTGAATGTTACTTAAACTCTTTAAAACAAAATATCCATTTCCTACTTTTTTAAAAAGGAAAACATAAAATGATAAAAAAATCAATAGGTATACAGTTGGCAAACTATATATACCTACATACATATATATATATATATATATATATATATATATATATATATATATATATATATATATATATATATATATATATATTTAAACATAGACATATATACACATATATATCATTTGTACATATAATATTCATAAATTTTAGTCTTAAAATAACGAAAATTATCACCAAAAATGTCTAAATTCAAAGAAATGGAAAGGTCGTTGTACAATTTGCACATTCTGTTCAGAGGCGAATTGAGACCTATATTCGTTTTAAATGAACGTAAACTGAACAGTTTGTAGACTCTAGAGCGAGGACGTTTACTTGGTGCACAGATATTGATTCTAGACAGTAATTCAGAACTATCAATCATATTAAAAGTATTTGATGAAAATAACAATATTAATATTCTTTTAGGTGGTAATGGTTTAGTTAATATTACCACTTCGTCATATGAGCAGTCAGTATCACAGAAAATAACTGCTTAGGAAATTGTTAACACATTAAATATGGTGATGGACTATGAATATAATTCACCACCCCTATCTTACCTGTGGGTGACCGTACGAAACAACTAAAGGATATAAAATGAATATAAAATCTACGTAAGAGAAGGAAATCTCGAAAAGAAAAAGAGAAGGAAATCTTAAATCGACACATCTGACGAGCGTGGTAATTTCCCTCCCATAACAGAGGAAACTCGAGCCCAATAGTGGGACATATATGAGCAGCGATGACATTTAGTGCTTACCCTTGCGAAGCTCAATCATATCAAGTAAATTCTTGTTGATAATATAAAGTTAATATTAAGTCGAACCATATAATTGTCTTCGTTAGTAATTGCAACGCCTTGTAAGAAGTTAGCGTGCAAATATGTTGGTATGTAATTACATACATTGTGGCGCCGCCGTAAGGAATGAGAAAAATTGCATTAAACATTGCCTTATCTTTAGCCAATGTATTAACTCTAAGGGTTATTGATATACAGATAGTATTATATTCATTATCTTGTTCTTATCAATGATGTATACAAAATGCTTTAAGACTAAGTTTACGCATTCAATTGTAACCATTAGTTTTTTAATTTGGATAATATAAGAGATCTGTTATCAAAGTTCTAATGATTTTATTGTCATCTAAGTCATCAGAAAATTTGTTTATTATGCTTTCACGTCAAAATTAGTTAACCGATTATTATGAAACTTTTTACACATAGTCTTCGAGGTATGAGAAAAGATATAGAATACATATTATAAAAAATACGGAGGATAATTTCATTGTATGTAGTAATTTTTAAATACTGAATCACATTGATTCAGTTCTATTTGGTCTTTGATATTTATTTAAGCTTAAGGGCTTAAACGTGAGCGAAGCCGTGGGTAGAAGCTAGTTGTTAATAGTTTAAATACAATTTGTCTACATAAACTTTTTTGTTCTTTTAATTGTAATAAAATTATTGTATCGATAGAAAAAAATACTAAATTATTATGATTTATTGGTCTAAATTGGTATTGTTACATTTATAAAATTTAATGTAGCATTCTTCAATATACTTTGTAGAAGTTCAGGTCGTGAATCTGACTTAATCTAGTAGTAAAAATATGTTATTTATTGTCCGCCTAAATGACGAACGAAGAACAAAAGATCTTCAAATGCACTTTTTCATTTCCATGATTATTTAAATAGAAATATTCAAGACCTTCCTTCGTAAGCCATGTGTTCTAGTGCTTTTAGATTTTATTTATGATATAATTGACATCAATTAAACCATCAAATCGGATAATATGTAACGCATTTGCATGTCTAAGAAGAGGTGGTAGTTTCTAGACGCGATTTCAACCAAGTGATACCTCAAATTAATTTTTAATTCAAATACATTATTCTCCTGCTCTTATCCCAATTATTTGTGGTCGACGCGATATATTGCAAAAGTTATTGTTAATATTGTTATGATCGGCCGCCCGCCTGACGTTAATCTTTCTTGGGAATGTAATTGTTACTACAACTAATTGTTAAAACAATTCCATAACATGATGCAACATGTTATTGCTATTTAAATTACTGAAATTTAGCATTTAATATGCTTAATTTTATAAAATCCGATTACGAAATGAAAAATGATGTCACAAGCGGGATTCGAACCCGCGCTTATTGAGATTCCGGCCCAATTGTGCTGCCACTACACCACCGTGACTAATTGTAGGACATGCAAATTTCAACATTGTCGGGTAGATAGCATACCGTTACCTTAAGACGTAAATATAATACGAAGTGAAATTTGCATGTCCTACAATTAGTCACGGTGGTATAGTGGTAGCACGATTGGGCCGGAATCCCAATAGGCGCGGGTTCGAATCCCGCTTGTGACATCATTTTTCATTTCGTAATCGGATTTTATAAAATGTTATTGCTAGTTCAAATCCTTAAAACAGTACCCGATCACGCGCTAACAAATATAGCAGCCACTACATAAATACTTCGACAGTAAAAATTATTAATTCAACAATATGTAATTATAATTCGTTTTTGCTAACTGTCCCAACGGGGTTGGTGGGGCCGTGCGGGGGGGTATGTTCGGAAGTAATAAATCAGGTGGTAACGTCGACGCGGCACGCCATCACTCATGCCGCTGACAACCGTTCGGTCACGTCATACAACGGTACACATAGGGTTGTCTACTTTAATAGTGTTTACTTATTTAATATAATTATTTCTTCTTATTCTGATTAAATAGGACTAATTCATTACCCTCATACTTGCTCGTGCGTATCGTGGAAGACACCTAATGGATGCAATACTAAAGAGACGACAAGTTTAAAATAAAACACAGGGGTTTTACTACTAACCCCTCTGACTAGATCGGGTTGAGAGCCTTCAGTACTCACCCACAGCCCGGGTACAGTTGTCATAGCCATCTGAAGCTAACAACTAAATCACAAAAAAAAAATCTCTGAGTAGCATGGTATAGGTCAATTTCTTTATTTCTTCCAGAGTGAAACGGATTTGAACCTGTGAGGCGTATATGAGCTGAGTCAGTGAAGATTTATTTAAAAAGAAAAAAAAAATTGTGATCTGTTCCCAGAAGTAAGGAATAAATTCATATATCGCAAATAATTTTACGAATATATTATTAACGAAGAAAAATTATAACCAGGACAATCATTTGTGTCATTAATCTTGAAAAGTTCTACTTATTTTTTTTTTTTTTTTTTTTAAATAATACCTAGTATTAAAGACATAATCCATGTATTGCGAGAGACTTTATAAACTTGCAATTTATTGACCTAAACCGCTGGGTTCGAACCTCCTCCAAACTAGGAGGGAAATTGACCTACTTCACCACGTTGCTCAGACGTGTGTGTACTGTGTATAGGGTTTTATAATGAGTTTTCCTTCATGTGATTTGAATTTACAATACTTTGGAAAGCAGTCAGTATCTTAAGCACTACGCCATCTGTGCAGTAGAACTTAAAATGCTAATAGTCGGTTACTTCGTCATATATTTTTTTTATTTGCTTATGGTGACAAACGAGCAAGCAGCATACCTGATGGTAAGTGTCACTGCCGCCCATGGACCTTTGCAATACCAAGACTATAGCTTAGGTCGTTGCCTTCCAATAAAATCCCCTAATCCACCCTTCTGGCTCTCTTGCTCATCGAACGAAGTGCAATAGCACATTGCCATTACCCAGACGTCGATATTCTGCGAGAGTGTGATACTACCGCGGACGGACCGGCCCGCGGCTGTAGATAGAAAACTGTGGTCAGCATATTGTAACAGCGTGGTCCTGCCACTATTTGTTATAATCATTTTGGATCGATAAATAAATATATAAAATATCAACAATATTTACTTCCTCGGGTCGTAAAACCCGCATAAGGGATCACCAGGGGAATAGACAGGCGATAATATTATTACCCATTTGGTAGACCTTTATCCAACATTGGATTTTAATCTAGTAAAGGATGGATGAATAGAAGATAAGTGTACAGATATTTTTTTTTACCGGCCGTTGCCTGTACAATAGGTGCTTGCAGGGTGGGTTAATGGGGTTGCGCGCCGCCTCTTCCGTCACCCCGGACCGATTTGGCAGGGTGTGACGTCCATAGCCCACCGCAAAAAAAAAAGAAAGGCCGTTGCCTGTACTCGTTAGTAACTAGAGATAAACTTTAAAGTAACATGTCTGGAACTCCTAATAATAAGCGAAAATCCCATGAATCCAAAAAAATATTTATTAGAATTGAAGAGTGGCGATGGAATAAGTCACATACAATTGTCGCCACCTTCGTGGTGGTGGAAGTCAAAAATAAAAGGGTGAAAGTTCACTAGGTGATTTCATTTTACTGTGATTATGACAGTAACGATTTATGAGGTATCTCTCTTTCTTACAACGTGGTTGAGGGAAGTGATAGCTACTCTAGTAGACAACTCGTGATCAGGTATCATGCTGCTTGTGGCATCTTGTCCAATCATATTTTTGTTTTTATATTATTCTTAAGAAAAAGTATATTAATTCAAATATCAGCATACTGCAAGCATTAATTTATACTTGGTAAATTATACATACAATTTCATTTAAAATATTTAACTTAAAATTTACAAGCTCGTTGAAATTCTTGCCATATCCTTTCAGCTTATAGATGTGTTCCAATCTGGTGGTAGATTATTTGATCAAATAAAATATAAAATTGACAATATTTAACCTTATAGGTATATTCCCTTTCCGTGTGGTGAAGGCGTAAGATACAATTCACCACTCCTTATCTTGCCCGAGGGTGATTGTAAGAGACGACTAAAGGATATAAAATGCATATAACATCTATGCAAGAGAAGAAAAACTAGAAACAAAACCCTATACCCACACGTCTAACCAGCGTGGTATAGTAGGTCAATTTTCCTTCCATTGTATAGGAAACTCAAGTCTAACAGTGGGGACATATATGAGCTGAGATGATGAGGCTTATAATACATGATATAATTTATGATATTGATATATATATATATATATATATATATATATATATATATTCATGGTATTGATTTAACATCGAGGAGGTCTTCTTCTGGTAGTGGAGGGCGAAACTCTGAATGACGATAAACAGTATTACAGAGTATAATAAATATATGTCTATCAACCCTATTGGCTATAACTAGTGTGAATCATGAACTCAAAAAGGAGTGGACTTGCTTTGGTAGCGACAACTGACGACATACCACTCATGTACTCACCCTTAATTAACTTGAAGAAACGATGCATAAACATCAGCTGCTAATTGGAGACAATACCATGATAATATGATAAGAAAGAATTAGACATGGCAACTAACTCGTAACATATTAGGAAAGAAATGTTTGAAGCAAGAGTTCATTTGAATTTTGAAATCTCATCAGTATTTAAAACTTAACTGAATAAGAAAGAAATGTTTGAAGCAAGAGTCGATTCGAATTTTGAAATATCATCAGTATTTAAAACTTAATATATATATATATATATATATATATATATATATATATATATATATATATATATATAATACCCCCTATATTCTCATATACCCACTTCGAAAAATATTTTTTTTTTGTTTTTCATATTTCATTAGTAAAACCTATCGAAAATATGCTGTGAAAAATTCAGTCCAAAATCCAGGCATAGCAGATTAGTGTAAGTATAAATTTTCCACAAAAATTCTGCTCTTAAAACTTTAAACGCATTTTTCTGGAAACATCATTTTCTAAAACTGTCATGGTCCTAAAAAAAGAGTATTCAACCGATTGCTTTGAAATACATACTCTTCTACTTATTAATGGTTATCGGCCGTACCAAAATTGTTTATTTTCGAAAATGTTTTCTTATTTTTTTAAAAAGATTTTTAACAAAAATAATTACAAAAATATCAATTTTTTTTTCTACAGTCCGCCATTTTTTATGTTTTAATGAAATTGATTAATTCTGGTAGGGCCGATAGCGACAGATCTACCGAACAATGACCCATTTTAACTGACACTGAAAATGACCAATTTTTTTATTTCAGACAACATGAACAGCCGCTATTACCATAACCAGTGACCTGCTTTTTTTTTTGGTGTCTAATTTAATTAGAAAAAAAAAACACAAAAAATGTAAAAAAAGAAAAAAAAAACTTTTTTATGCAGTTTAAAATACATATAAAAACCTAGAAAAAAATTAAAATGATTGAATTTTATTGTATTATGAAAAAAAAATCTCTAAAAAGTGATAAAATTTATGCGTTTACATGAGAATACCCCCTTAACTGAATAAGGAAGAAATGTTTGAAGCAAAAGCCGATTCGAATTTTGAAATCGCATCAGTATTTAAAATTTAACTGAATAAGGAAGAAATGTTTGAAGCAAGAGTCGATTCGAATTTTAAAATCTCATCAGTATTTAAATCTTAATTGAATAAGGAAATTGTGTTTAATTAGAATTAATAGATTTTTATGAGAATATTATTTATATTTGCTTGAGTTTTTCTTTAAATTTGTTATAATAGCAATTGTGGTAGTGATTACTTTGTTTTTTATTTACTTATTTATAATGAATATTGTATATAATATATTAACATTATACATAATTAAATGCGGATCTTAATGCTACATTCGCTCTCTTTATTACCGGGTATTAATATTATGAAAATTAAAACTTTGTGGGAGGGATTTTTCTGTATTATTTTTTTAAATTTGCAATAAATCTACTGAAATGATCCTAATTAGCAGGTTTATAGTTTCATCATTATAATAGCTTTATAATTTCTGATGTTTAAGTGAGTTCTTTTTTTACACATTTGAAATAAAATTATTTTTATGAATTCTATCACGTTTGTATTTGATTTATAATTTCCCGACGTCTCTCTCTCTATATATATATACACTACCGTCCAAAAGTTTGGAAGCACACCTGTTTTCAAACAAAACAAATAAATGCCGACTAATAGCGGTAAAAATTAGCAATAATCTTAAGTTTTACAACCTTTTACGACTGTCTACACAAACACAAAAGGATTATTATCCTACATTCATCAAGTTTTATGGAATTCCTTAATATTGACGAAACACGTGTTTTATGACTTAATCCGTCGGCTACTTTATCCTATGCAATGGTGTAGTTTTATTGATAATGTTTGCTGGTTTTAACTTTTTTAGACCTTATTCAGTCGCACTTGAGCATTGGCACGTGAAAGTTGTGATATTAACATTGTCTGTATTCGAAAGATATCGGCTACTACTTTGACCGTATTTTTTCTTCTGAAAATGGCAAAACGCAAGCAAATCACGCTTGAACAGCGAAGCGCTATTTGCACTCTACGCGAGGAAGGATACAGTGAACGTCAAATCGCAGAAAGGCTCGGAATTTCTTGTAAAGGTGTCCACTATACCCTTGCTAGAAAACAAGAAACGGGGAAAAATGAAGATAGAAAGAGATCTGGTAGGCCCAAATCCACAACAAATCAAGAGGACAACTTCATTAGAGTTCTTTCTAAACGGAATCGACGCTTAACTGCACCACAGATCACTGCAGCTCTGAATGATACGCGAGAAACACCCATTTCAACAACTACTGTTAAAAGACGCTTACTGTCTGCGGGATTAAGAGGATGTGTTGCTGCTAAAAAACCCAAACTAACAAATCGACATAAGAAAAATAGACTAGAATGGGCAAAAGCGCATAAAAACTGGACTATAGAACAATGGGAAAATGTCCTTTGGAGTGACGAATCAAAATTTCAGATTTTCGGATCCAATAGACGTGTCTTTGTACGCCGGTCAAAAGAAGAGAGGGCTTCAGAGGCATGTACAGTGCCTACCATCAAACATGGTGGTGGTAATGTCATGGTTTGGGGGTGTTTTGGCAACAGTAAACCCGGCAATCTTGTGAGGATAACCGGAAAATTAAACAAGGAAGGCTATTTAAAAATTCTCCAAGATTCTGCCATACCCAGTGGACTAAGTCTCATTGGTTCTGGATTCATTTTTCAACAGGATAATGATCCTAAGCATTCGTCTAAATTGTGCCAGAACTTTTTAAACAAGAAAAAAGCTGAAAACATTTTAAACATCATGCAATGGCCATCTCAATCCCCTGATCTTTCTCCCATTGAACTTGTTTGGGATGAACTTGACAGGAGGGTGAAAAGTCGTTGTCCTACGAGCTCAGAACATTTGTGGCAGCTATTAGAGAACGAATGGAACAAATTAGATAAAGATTATTTTAAAAAATTGATTAATAGAATGCCCAGAATATGTGAGAAGATTATAAAGGAGAAAGGTGGACACTTTGATGAAGCTAAAATTTAATCTAATTTACCATTGTATATTATTTTTTTATTTTGTTTAAGTTAGTTTCTGTTTGTTCTTTATTTTTTTATCAATACATTTAAATTTAAATGACTTAGTTTGGTTTTATTCGATTTTACCTTGCTGCTTCCAAACTTTTGGACGGTAGTGTATATATATATATGGATTCCGCCATCTTTTAAAATCCTTTTGATATCACATATGATTTTGACTGTCAAATATTAGACAAATAATTTACAATAAAATAATATTACTATAGTAATAATTTATAAATTGAGATTTAAGCTATCCTATCTTTTAAGTTGGATCAAGCTACACATGCTGTGCAAATTTAGTTAAAATCGGTTAAGTACTTTATGAGTCCATCGCGGACAAACAACGTGACACGTAATTTATATATATTAAGATTATTGTTCACGATATATTTAAAATACCTAAACAATTATCAATGAATTATATTCAAAATAGTAGTGAAACATGAATTTCATATTCTGTAATATTATTAATAGAAACTTGGGCAGTGTTGCAGTCCCTTCAGAGGTGCCAAATTGACTATCGATATATCGAAGTGTTGAAGTGTTTGTATAAAAATGCTACTATGTCGGTCCGCATCCAGGATAAGAGTACGAAATCGATCCAGCTGCAGAAAGGCGTGAGACAGGGAGACGTTATCTCTCCGAAACTGTTCACCACTGCGCTGGAAGATGTCTTCAAGCTCTTAGCCTGGACCGGACTCGGCATCAACATCAATGGCGAATACATCACTCATCTTCGATTCGCAGATGATATCGTAGTCATGGCAGAATCCCTGGAGGACCTTGGCACCATGCTCAATGACCTCAGCAAGGCCTCCCAACTAGTAGGACTGCAAATGAACATGGACAAGACGAAAGTCATGTGCAATGCCCATGTCATTTCTGTACCGGCCCTGGTTGGGAATGCGATTCTCGAAGTTGTCGATCACTATGTTTACCTAGGACAAACAGTCCAATTAGGTAGATTCAATTTCGAGAAAGAGGTCAGCCGACGAATCCAACTCGGCTGGGCAGCGTTCGGAAAACTTAGGAGGATCTTCTCGTCTAATATTCCGCAGTGTCTGAAAACAAAGGTTTATAACCAGTGTGTGTTACCAGCGATGACTTATGGAACTGAAACGTGGTCTCTAAATGTTGGCCTCATCAAAAGGCTCAAAGTTGCTCAGCGTGCTATGGAGAGGGCTATACTCGGTATTTCTCTACGTGATAGAATCCGAAATACGGAAACCCGTAGAAGAACGGGTGTAACTGATATAGCCCGAAGAATTAGCGCGTTGAAGTGGCAATGGGCAGGCCACATTGCTCGACGAACTGACAACCGTTGGGGAAGAAAGGTCGTCGAGTGGAGACCACGAATCGGACGGCGCCGCGTAGGACGACTCCCCCACCTAGATGGCCTGACGACATTGTCAAGGTCGCAGGAAACCGCTGGATCCAGGTGGCGCGGGACCGTGTTGAATGGCATTCTTGTGGGGAGGCCTATGTATGTCCAACAGTGGACGTTTACGGCCTGATGGATGGAATATTATTAAACAAAAATTATTTGAAATTTAAGTTAATTTATGACATGACAAAATGACAGTTTTCGGTGGGATAAAATCAAACTTCACATCATGGATACCGAAATAATAACTTGCAATATCAAACGAACAATTTATAATCAGGATATTTTTATACAATTAAAAAATGGATGCTTTGAAACTGGGTTTTTACAGCCCATTTGCAAGTAAACTAATCTTAAAGCGAATAATATAACAATATTATAGTAATAAAATTCATTTTTATTACCTTCGTTTCGTAAAATAATTATAATTATATCAAGTAATAAAAAATAAACAAAGTATTACCCTCAATTTTCGCTACAACACGTTGCACCCGTCACGTCACGCCGCGTGACAGGACGTGACACCGTGACAGCTAATGTCACGTTCTTCACATGAGTACGTTAAATTATTCAGTCGTTGGTGCGAGCGACCGGACTAATTAGTAGTAATAATATATACGCGTGTTAGGAGCAATGTTATTTTAACGTGTTTTTTTAACATGTTTGCTGCTGTAGTTTTATATATATATATATATATATATATATATATGTATATATATATATATAGGCTTTTCTTTTTTTTGGCGGCGGGCTACGTTATGTCAAACCCCTCTAATCCATCCGGGCGATAAGGAAAGCGGTGCAAGACCCCACAAACACGCCCTACAACTACCTCTCGACGCCGTACGGGTAGGTCACTGGGGGCTAAGAAAACTACTAACCGTTACATTGCTCTTGGGTGTCGGGGTGTCGTAAAAGACCACTAAAATATTTAGAAATAGTTGACCCAATCAATTCAGATATTTCTAGATATTATAACTTGAATTGACTCGATTGAAATGAGATTTAATTCGTATTATTTAACTGCCAGCATCGTAAAAGGTGACTAAGAAATGTGATAGACAACATCTAGACAAGAGAAAGAAAATTCCAAATAAAATCTTCTACCAACCTGGTGCTGGTCAGATACCAGCATAATACAGTAGGCCTTTTCCCTCCCATTTTGGAGGTGGCTTGAGCCCCGCAGTAGAACGTATATCAATTGATATAATGATGATGAAGATAATTATTGATATTATTTTGCATTATACTTCATAATCATAGAGATAGAACTACGTGATCTTATTATTTTGACTACACAAATGAAAAATGGTGATAACGTGAACAATTGTAGTGGTAGAACCTCACTGTTGACAGTTTTCCATCTATAGCCGCGGGCCGGTCCGTCTGGGGTAGTACCACAATCTTGTAGAAAATAGACTTCTGAGCAATGGCAATCTGCTGTGCTTTATTCGGTGAGCGAGAGAGCCGGCTGCCCAACTTTCCGGGTGCATTTGGGGCTTTCATCGGTAGGCAGCGGCCAAACTGTACCCCTGGTATTACAAAGGTCTATGAGCGTCAGTAACACTTATCATCAGGTGTGCTGTTTGCTCATTTGCCACTATCGGCAATAAAAAAAAGTGTATTGAATATATTAGAAAGATCAAGAGAGAGAAGAAGTATATTAGAAGATCAATCAAGAACGAGAGATTAACTTATATGATTTTATTTTTACAATGTCTTCCCGATAATTTATAAAAAATAATTGAATAAACGAAATTAATAGAAGATCGCTTATTCAAACTTCACTCAAACAAATGTATTGTGTTAAAAATAATGTAAAAATAAAATAAATGGTAGTGATAAATTTTAATTATCACGAAGGTATATAAAACGGGTAACAGACCTTGGACGGTAATTCGAGGTCTTCACTAGTAATTATTTCGACTGTTAACTTTTTATGACTATAATAAATTAAATTATATAAATTGTATTTTAAGTAAATATAATAAAATATAAGCTTTTTGTATTATTTAATGTACATTTGGCAAGTTGAAAAAAAAAACCAGAATAATATTTTTTAAGGACGACATAACCACGTAAATATGTTCAAACAACAGATTATACACATCAAGTTTATATTATTTTACAATCTATATCTTATAAAATGGAGGAGAGGAAGAAAGACCCACCACTTTCCCACGGTTAATCAATATATCGTACACCTCAAGAAAGGAAGGAATACGGGATGAAATCAAGGTGGAATAGGATATAGGGAAGTCTTACTCCTGTGATGAGCACCACCCTCCAGAACTTCAACTTGCAATTTGCCGCAGAACTTCGAATAAAGATTCGACACGTGTTTTTCGAAATACACATTTGCAAATGCGCATTTGAAGCCGAACCGTCCTGAGGATTGATTGGATATGGTGGTGGGTCTTTCTTCCTCTCCTCCATTTTTTTAATAATAATGGATTTCCGCCATATATTGCCTAATTCAATCAATTATTATCTATATCTATAAAAAAAGATGTTTGTATATATGACATCGCTCAACTCAGATACCATTTGACCGTTCATTATGAAAATTGGTATGTATTTCTTCATAGAGAAGGTTTATATACTATTCCCATTGACTTAACTCGCCACCAGACAACGCCACGGTATATCAACTTCTACAAACAAACCAAAGAGCTGGGTTTGTTAATTTTAAATATAGTTATTTCTTTAAACAGTCTTCATTAAAAGGAGGTTTGAATGTCTGAATTAAGTGATACTAGACTATCTTGTTGATCTTAAAACATTTTATAGTTGGCTTAGAGATACCTTCTTTAAAACCATGTTAAAAGAAAAGGTGTTATTAGAATTCTATGCAGATATATCTATATCCTTGCAGCATATATACACGAGATTAATAGGGAGGGGACTCCATAATGACAGGGCAGGTAATTGCTGGTTAGGCAGTTTGGTTCAAGTTTGAATGTTGAATTTTCTTTGTCTTACATGAATCTTATCAACATATCATATCTCTAAATCTTCTTGTACGACACCTAAGGGCAATAAATTGAGAAGCAAAATATACATAATCACCAAAAGAATTTCTTTTTCAATAAATTCTCAATAATAAGTAGAAACGACAAGACGGCTTTCTTTATGTAGAGCTGACAATTCAAAAATTTATATCACACCTCAACATATATTTTCAGGGATAAAAAAATACATACATAAATGTCATCACGCCATATCCCTTGCAGGGTAGGCAGGGATAACAGAGTGTCAGAGAACTCTATCCTTGCATACTTCACTCGCTTCCTCAACATTCATAATTCTCTTCATACATGCTCGCCGGTTTCGGAGACTCTTGACTCCACCTTCCTTCAGTACATGACCGATCTGGTCTAGGTAGGTTAGTCTCGTTCTCCCCCGGTACCTACATCCTTCCACTTTCGCATTGTATATCTTCTTAACCAGACGTTAATGAATTATTTAAAAAAAAAGTGTATGTGTCAGCTCCGACGCACGACTGGAGTTTACTCCTTAACTACGATTATCAAAACAGGTGCAAAAAAAGCTCATTTGACTAAAAATAATATATATATATATATATATATATATATATATATATATATATATATTTATTTACATTTATTAAAACTGTTCAGTGAAGTATTATCTCACGTCAGAAAGTGAAAGGTGCGCAGAATAGGTTGTGCACCAAAAACGTAACGAGGCCATTCGATCACTAGATTTTACTCCTCAAAATTTTCTTATACCGGGCGCCTTATATGAAAATCGATTCTTAAGGAGTAAACTCCAATAATAATCATTTAAAAAAATAAGCAAATAATAAGAGAATTATGAGTATTAAATTATACAGGTTTCTGATTTTTAATGTACTCTTTGTATGATTTCAAAACGTCAGTAAAAGTACAAGTTGTATTGAGTTACATAAAGTTAATAACGTGTCTACCTGTCAAGTGTTCCATGTATCAACATTTTTTTTTTATTACAGCACGCGGTTAAATCTAGTATGTTTTTAATATTGTTAATTATCTGTTTTCAAATTTACAGTAATTGATAGGCCTTACTTATACTGAAGTTTTATACTATACATAATATTTATTTCTCGATTTTATATCGACCCGGATTAACTATATCTCATGCAGGCTCTCATCAAGACAGGAATCCCTGTGATTCTCACACCACGGCTTTGTCAAGCCACGAAAAACTGAGACAAACGACGCCTCGCTCTCGGGACTCAGGGCATCTGCTGAGGGCCCAGCACCGACGAAGGAAGCCCAAACAAAGAGGCGTGGGAGAACCCCGGAAAGAAGGAAAGCTTCCGGCGCCAAAAAGCGTCAGGTGGAACAGGAGGAGCGCCGGGCTCTCAGGGAGGCTGCCGCCGCTGCACCCCAAGATGATGGCGGCAGATCTGCTGCAGAGCCGTCAATGGACGGGGGCGACAATGCTGTTGCAGAGCCGTCCAATGATGAGGGCGGCAGATCTGTCGCAGAGATGGACGAGGGTGGCGATACCGCAGAGCCGTCCGAGGGAGGCAGCCTATCAGCTGCTGAGACCGCCGGCGGGTTCTCGTCGCGTTCTGCGTCATTGGCATCTCATCATTTCAGCCCACATATGTCCCACTGATGGGATCAGGCCTCCTCTGTAATGGGAAGCAAATTGATCTACTATACCACGCTGGTCAGATGTGTTGGAATAGGATTTTATTTCGAGGTTTTTTTCTCTTGCACAGATGTCATATGCATATTATATCCCTTAATCGTCTTTTGAGATACCCACGGGTAAGATAGGGGGTGGTGATTTGTATTCTTACTTCGTCACCACACGGAAAAAAAAATATATATCTGATGCCGTCTGGTCAACAATAATTCCATTCTTAAGGAGTATTGAAATCACACAGACAAAAAACTTTAAAAATGTTTTGCTAAATGTTTGATGAAAAAAGTACATTTTGATGATAGTTTATTTCTCAATTTCTTCTTCATCATAAAATATACATTTACTTACTTGTTTCTATTTTTGAAGGACAAGCTATGGCCCGATCACAAACTTGACCTAATCGCCGAGGGTGGTGAAAGGCACAGCCTGCAATCCCATCACCATTCATGTAACTCTATCGCTATTTGGGTGGCGCACTAGTATAGAATAATAATTGAAGTTTTATCCCAAAATGGCCATGTTTTTTTATTATACATATTTGTTGGTAGATAATCAAGCATCCCACCAGCTACCTTTACACTCCTTTTTTTATTGACTGACTAGTCAATTTTGTTTCCTGTCTCCTATATTGCCTAGGAGGGAAATGGAATCATTCTTTCCAACTCCTCTTCTTTAACCCTTTTCTAATTAAATTTGTTGCGGGCCTCAAGAGAATTGAAAACATCTCCTGGGACTACCCGAGGATCAAACCTCGGTGTCCCTTATGGAGACTATCGTGGATACTAGCTTACAGGAATTACAATGATAGGAATGTATGGTGGGATTAGTACCAAAAAAAGCATCCCAAAATAATTGGTAATTGACCTTCTGTATGAAGGGTTTGAGCTACCGTCTCTTTTGCTGGTCAAACGAAATGCAATAGTAAGTGACTACTTCTTGGATATCAGTCTTCTGAGAGAATGTGGTAGGTATTGTTCCACACTATTCCATCAATTTAGGTAGACAAAAAATGTTTATATCTATATGTGTTGAGTTTAGATTTTGTTTCAAGTTGTCACTCTCTTGAATGTGATGAGAATTAACGTCTGTCCCTTGTCGCACACAATATTCATTAAGAAAAAAATATGATAAATCATATTCTTAACCTATCAAGTCGTCTTGGTCAATTTAGTTACAAATTATTATAAGTTTCAGCATTAAAATCGTAAAAATTCCACGAGAGATATTTTCACTCAATATATTCATACAAACATTTACCACTCGAGGGCGTGACGCGCGCTGACATCTGACAAGCGTGACAACTGACAGATTGCGGGCGCGTACAGATTATGTCACGTCGCTACAAATGTGACGATAAAAAGTTAATCCGTGTGTGGAGGGCCCATTGTCGGGTGCACTAATTAACTGATTACATAGGTGCGGCTTAGGGCGTTGATACACTTTAGAATTTGAGTTAATGATATTTTTTTTATTATAATTGTAAAAAGACCTAAGCGACCATAAGTCTTTTTAATTGTAAATGGACTTGGCGACCATGTCTTTTTGATTTGTAAAAAGACTTATGTGACCATAAGTCTTTTTACAATTATAATTAGTATACTATTTAACTTTAGTAATTAATTAACGTAATTCATATCTTTCTACAACAGTCGCGTTTATGTCCTCGAAAGTGTAAGTAGATTTGAAACTACATTTTTCATTATCAGAATTCGAATTCGAATGATTGCTAGTTTCACCTCTATTTAATTGAATATATTGAATTACTTTTTAATTCTATTCTAATTGTATGCGAGGGTGTGATAACGTATTTTGCTACAATTTTAAAAGACAATTTTATATGGGTCAGTTTCTTTTTTCTGAAATGTACTTACTTTTGTAACAGATGAGGAAGTATATAAGAGTATATAAGTAGTATATGTATATAAGAGAAGAAGCGTTAAAAAGTTTATAATAAACTAACTTCTACCTGCGTGCCTTGGCTCGCGTAAAAATTGATTTTCGTGATATATAATTTAATAGCAACTTATCCCAAAGGAAATAGCTCTATATATCCTCTCCATGAGAAAGGATCGGCAAAGTGTTTATCTGAAAATCAAACAATCAAAAATGAAAAATGAAATCTGGAAGTCAGGTCCTCAAAAAATTCTTAAAAAAAAATTGACGAAAAACTGACTATAGTAATGAACCGTTTCCAGTTTCACGGATTACACTGTCATCTGAGATTAAAAAAAAAAAACAAATGTATATAAAAAAGTTATTGTAGAGTTGCCGACATCGCGGTGGGCGCTCTCATGCGTCATGATTTTGACAGCCGGCTTGACAATCTGGCTTTACAAGCCGACAAGCCACGGCAACGCATAGCCGGATTATACGGCTTGATGGATTAATTTGTACGCTATCAGTATTCACTTTGACACTCTGATTCTAATCAAAATATAATGAGGTAACTTTATAGTATGAACGCTTCTAAAGTTCTAGTGTGGGCGGTTGTGCTTCGCTAATAGATGTTAAGTATTTGTAATTGATTGTACATTTTCGAAGCATTACTTTTATAGCTATAATCAATTAATTTTATATTATATAAAATAAATATTATTTATTTTAAGATATTATTGTACACCTCCTTTTCAACACTAAGTTTCACAACAGAAATGATGGATGAACATTATAAGGTAAAAACATTTTTTCTTTGTATATTAATTATAAATACTTATTTTTTTGCTATTATAAATGTGAATTAGTTGTTTTTCTTTTATATATAACCTTCTAAGTTACGATTATCCGTGTGGTGATGGAGGAAGAATATCATCCTCCATCCCTTATCTTATCCGTGGGTGATTGTAAAGGATATAAACGCATATAACATCTATGTAAGAGAAGGAAAACTCGAAACCAAATTGACCAACCAACACATCTGACCAGCATGGTGTAGTAAGTCATTTTTCCTCCCATTATGGAGGAGGCTCGAACCCAACAGTGAGACATATATGATCTCATATGATGATGATGAAGTTACGATTGATTTAATTATATTTAATAATTTGACTCGGTAGATGGCGTTGAAATAAATTTCAAGAAATTTTATTTTTTATTCTTTTAGTATTGTATAAATCTTATAAATTGTGCTCCAGTTACAAAACTTTTTATCTCCTCAATAATTTTAATGTAATTGTAAAAGAAAATAAATCTAAATGTTACAACATTGATTCATACGATGTCGAACAGTTATGAAATTCGCCAATTAACGTTCAAACTTCTATTAACAACTTCTTGATTACGCCTTGATTTATACACTTTGCGTAACAACTGCCTGCGAAAAATTTATGTCGATTAATTTATTTGTAATAGTAATTTAATCAAATTAATTATTTTTGTGTTAATTACTTCTTATTTTGTTAATTTTAAGGTTACAAGAACTAAGCCGGTATTGAGACAGTGGAGGCAATTAGCAAATTAAACAATTTATATTAATTAGCCATAATAAATAGCTATTTTTGCTGTGTTATGGCGGCTACGAATACTACCAACCCTAATATAAATAAATAACTTTATTGATTCCAACAACAATACTACAGTTTCGCTAATTTCTAAGCATAATTAGGTACTTACATACATTATAATATTAATTGTAATGTCGTATAAGAACTTTAAATACACCTAAAACTTATCCACCTGATAGCGTTTGGTCAACATTAAATTGCTAAGGAAGCCTATATAAATCATAAAACTATAGCCAAACATTTTGCAATATGTTTTAGTTAAGTTTTGTGAATTAAAGGTTTTTACAACCTTTAATTCACAAAACTTAACTAAAACATATTGCAAAATTTTGCAAAACAGGAGAAGATGCAAAAAAAAATAGTTAATTACGATTGTAAATATAAGCCACTTTCAAAATTTTAGTGCCTCTAAAAATTTATCATATCTATGATCTTGCGAGCTTAAGTCTATCACTGCCTGTGACAGCATCAATTGCATAATAATCCAATACCCCGGGCGGACCGGCCCGCGGCTGTGGACAGAGAACTGTCCACAGCGTGGTCCTACCACTATTAAGTCGTGTTTTTGGCGATCTATGACAGAGACCTGTTGCCCGCAATGAACAGCAGAAGGCTGAATGATGATGGTAATGGTGAATTTCCTACAGATTAGGTTCCTAATTCCTCAGACAGTTCATCTAAATCCATTTTGGGACGAAATACTTTGAGCGAAAATAAAATTAAATTAAAAAAACTGCGACGACATATACAACTCACAAATCACAACAGTATTCAAGCAACGCAAAAAAAAAAAATACGCATTATGCAAAATGTTCAGATAACCACAATAGATTCCGATGAATACAAAAGATCCCAATTTCTCACAAGCTATTTAATATATAAAAACTTCAATTTTATGCTTGTCAAGTTGTAATGTAAAGAGCTATTGTTATTACTTGTTTGGCACGAATGCACACGAAACATGGCAATTTATAATAGTTATTAACTGTTTTATTTCAACTATCAGTATCAGCCTGATGCGTTTTTTTAAAGAAGAAGATGACTTAATATTTTGCAGAAAATTACTTTATACTTAGCAGGTGGATTGATAATCATATTAGAAGTATGTCCCGCCTGAAAGCTTCAATGCCTTCCTGTTGGTAATTATAGAAGTAGACTGACTCGTTGCTGACCATTTAGGATTCTTAACAGTGATAGATGTTGGTAGTCCATGATTTTTATGTGAGGAGGTTATTTTGGTTGAAAGAGGCCCCAGAATAGGAAGACGAGACACTAAAGTTCGTTTACTCGCTCCGCACTGAGCGACTGGGAAGGTGGAGACGACGATATGAATTTCCGCGCACTGCTTTGAATTATGACGTGGCTAACAGGCTATTCATTGGGAGTTATTTTTAATTCTTAATACCAGTTGATTATCACGTCATCCTCAATCTCTCGATGTTTATTTTGAACTTATGCCTTTCAAGGAAAAATAATGTCATGATTGACACGCTTGGTAGGCAGGATGGTAATCGCTTTTGGTGTTTTATATTTCCCAGGAGAAAGCTGCTGTTCCTGGTTCCTGTTTCGTGGCTCCTGCTTCTTTCACCAATTTTATGACTGCTTTGAATTTTATTCTAATCCCATCGTGACACGGGGACTTCTTAGTGCAAGACATTTTGTTTTATTCCTTACTATAGCAAACATGCTAGCAGCACATCTAATGGTAAGTGTTACTGCCGCCTGTAAAGATTCACCTTCACAACCACAACAGAAAGTTGGGTTGCCAATTCTCTCGCTCATTGAACAAAGAGCAACACCACATTGCCCCGACATCAATTTTCTGCGAGAGTATTGTACTACCCCGGACGGATCGACCTACGGCTGTGGACAGAAAACTTTAAACAGTGTGGCCCTTTTTGTTTGTCAGGCTATGGTCTGAACACACCACGCCCATTCTGTCTGGCGTGACGGAAGAAGGCGTGCAGCCTCATAATCCACCGCATTCTCTCCGAATCATCGCTGGGCTGACCACGGGTACTGACTCCTTGACATCCGTGGTTGGCTTGGCGGGTTACCCTTTTGGGTATAATGTCCATTAACACCCTAGCAACAGAATAATGCCAGGGCATCGCCCTCATTGGTTGAAATATGTGCGGGTGGCAAAGAAATCCAACAGTAGGACCTTATCACCCTACCACTACCCGAATAAAATAAAATACTATCCCATTTTTTTTCCTAAGGAAATAATCCTTGTATGGTGTGGTCTTTGCAAACATATAATTAACGAAGACAAATCACAACCAGACTCAGAACAAAAATTTATTACGTAAAAAGTATTGTCCTGCGTGTTAATAAAGCCCATGGCACGATAGGTCTGCATTTTAACCGTTAGCCCATAGGTGCATTGAAAATAGTCAGAGTATAGAACATATATGGTTTTTACTCCGGTCCGGGGTGAAGGATGGGCAGCGCGCAGACTTATAACCGTATTCTCTCATTTCTCTCCCTATCGCCAATCAGGTTAAGAGCCCTCAGCGCTCACTCAAAATCCAAGTAAAGAGAGTAAAGTAAAAAAATCTTATCGCTATTGAGCCGATCACTGGTACCGATTCCTTAAAATTCATGCCCGGTGGAAATAAATACATATTCGCCTCTTTGCTTCAATAATAATGTAATATCTTGAAAAATGAAATATTAGTGGTCTTTTTCAAGTTTAAAAAAAAAACTGATATATAACTCAAGAATTTTAATTATTTCATTATTCTATAATGAAATCATCTGTGATTTAAATAGAATTTACGATAAAAAAATATTTGTTGCGAAACAATTATTTTTTTGAAATTTGAAAAATACTCCTCTAATATTTCATTTTTCAAGATATAACATTATTGAAGCAAAGAGGCGATATACAATTTTCTGTCATTTATCTCTTAAAAACGAAAAATAACTCAAATAATCCGAACGAACGTCTGGTTAAGAAGATATACAATGCGAAAGTGGAAGGATGTAGGTACCGGGGGAGACCGAGACTCACCTACCTAGACCAGATTGGCCACCTACTGAAGGAAGGTGGAGTCAAGAGTCTCCAAAACCGGCGACCGTGTATGAAGAGATTTATGAATGTTGAGGAAGCGAGTGAAATATGCAAGGATAGAGTTCTCTGGCACTCTGTTCTCTCTGCCTACCCTGCAAGAGATATGGCGTGATGATATGTATGTATGTATCTCTTAGAAAATATTAATGTATACAGAGATTCAGTAGGCGTAATATCATTGAATAGAATGACTATTTTATTACACATCTCAATGTTAATAATTAATTCCACATATAATTGGCTTCTTGTTTTGGTTCTAACCAAATAAATTTCTTGTTATTTTATTAAAATGGTTATATTGCATCATTTATATATATAGCCTACATTTGTAAATGCCATTTAAAACATGCATATAAATTGTCATTCGATAATTAATTATCGATATTATCAATCAAATGTGAATATTTAGATATGGCAAAATAGAAAATGAATACGAATTGGTTATAGAATATGACGTCTAACGGTTTCTGATCGAATTAGTTATGTTTGTAGCAAACATTTAAGAGACATTTCTAAGTTTTATACGAATAAGATTTTCATCATCATCATGACAGCCCATAAATGTCCCACTGTTGGGCTCAGGCCTCCTCCGTAATAGGAGCGAAATTAACCTACTATACCGCGCTGGTCAGACGTGTTGGTATAGGGTTTTATTTCGAGTTTTCCTTCTCTCGCATAGATGTTATATGCGTTTTATATCCTTTAGTCGTCTCGTACGATTACCCACGGGTAAGATATGGGGTGGTGAATAGTATTCTTACTCCGTCACCACACGGAAAATAGGAATACATTTATTATTTATTTATTTCGGTGTGGTATCGGCTACGTATAGTATACCTAAGTAAGGCTTGGTAATCAAATTACTGTTTTTTTTTAGCATTGACATCATTTTTCGTTTCGTATCGGGTATTTATAAATAATTAAGCATATTAAATGCTAAAAATGTTCAGTAATTTGAATAACAAGGTTGTGTCATCGTTTAATACAATTCTAACTGTAAAGTTTGAAGTATTAAGTAGTAAGTATACAATGTGTAAATATTGTCCGATAGATGGCATACGTCACCTTGAAGACGTAAGATATAATATGAATCGAAATTTGCATGTCCTAAAACAGTTCACGATGGTGTAAGTGGCAGCACGGTTGGGTCGGATTCCCAATAGGTGCGGGTTTGAACCCCGCTTGTGACATCATTTTTCGTTTCGTATCGGGTATTTATAAAGGCTTGGTAGTCCAAGCCTTACTTTGCTCGTGGATGTCATAAAACACATCTAATTTTATACCGACCTTTTCTACTTTTTTTTTGTGTGGGAAAATGTCTTTACGCATGCCATATGCCATGCCTCTCTCATTCGTGCATAATAACGCTGTAAAGTGTTTTGAACCCTTTTCAGCTTTCATGGTCACGGGAGGACTGCGACAGTTCTCTCGTGGAAATGTTTAATATTCTAATTATTCTTTTTTTGGAAAATATTGTTTAAAACGAGGTTTTCTATAAACAAAACCTAACTTAGATTTATTTGGTCCAAAACCTGCATACTACATTTCATGGAAATCGTTGCAGCCATTTCCGAAATTTTGAAAACATAGAAATATACAAGAAATGCTTGTTTTAAGACTCATTATGACAGCACAGATGATGAAATATGGGTTCTGTTTCCGTGCAGGACAATACTTTACGTCATCCATAAGTTGTTGTTCTAAGTCCGAGTGTAATTTGTGTCTATTAAATTATATGTTTGTGAGGTCCTCCGCAGTACAAGGATTATTTCCAAAGTGTTAAGTGTCGCCTTTTTTTTTAAATAACGTCATCATTCTCCTACTCTTATCCCAATTACTTGGGGTCGATACAATATGCACTCTTCTTTCATAGTACATATTGTAAAAGTTATTGGCAATAGTTATATGGTCGGCCGATTGCCAGACGTCAACTCTCCTTGGGAATGTAAATGTTGACCAAACGGCATCTGATAGATACGGCCCAGTAGGGCTACCCTTGAATCTCGATTCCAATCCTAAATCCGATTCCAGCTCGAATTTAAGCAATTTGGTACTCTTGAAAGCGACACTAGCGCAGGATTGGTTTCAAATTGGGTGGAATTTTTTTAAACTAAATGAGATCGACTTTTCACGATAGAGTCAAATATTTGCTACTCTTGACGCGATTTTGACATAAATATTCACGTTGGAATCGTAAAAATTTCACGATCCCACCAAAGCATCTTTTTGGCGATCGAGTTCTGTGATTGTAATAATTTTCTAAGAAAGTAAGGCACGTTTGGAACCAATATTGAATATTTTTATAAGATAGAAGTACTATAGAGGTGAAGATTGAAGAGAACTGCCAGTTATATCAAAAAAGCTTTTCCATGACTGACGATTATTTACACAAGACGACAAGGGTCTTGCAGGAACTTTTTAAAGTGTTAGATGGTGAATTAGAGCCTTTAATGTTAAAGGCCGCAACGATATATCCACACGATACAAAGTATGTATGTATAGTCTTATTACTTATTTATAAAAGATTGTTTTCGTGCTTGGTATTTTATAATTTAGTCCCATTTGTATTTTAAGGTATAAGCTGCTCTTTCATTCTATGCTACTGGAAGTTACCAGCATTACTGATATACATTGATGGACAACAATTGTTGTGAAGGCCATACACGAAGAAACATTGGTACTCAATAGACAACAAATTCTAGATAAATGGAAATCAAAATTGATGAAAATGAAGGTATATTACATACATTTTAATAAATAAGAACAATAGACATAATTTTTAAAAACCATTAGTTGCTTGTGAAAGATTTTCAGTAATTTTATGAAAACTATAATATTCCATCTGTTGTAAGTTGTATTGATGGCACATACAGTACCATAATAAGACTGGCATAAAATGAGGAAAGGTTTATCAACAGAAAAAGCTATGTATATAGTTGGTGTAACTGTGATCTTCAACCTGTGTGCCATAGGTGATTATTGCACTATATACCCGCTATGGTGAGGCCTATATTCAATAATGAATATTGATAACTTGATAAACAGTTGGAAATAGACATATTAGTAGGTTAGTTTCCCCTAGACCCTATGTGATTCTTCTATATGAAATGATAGTGAATAATAAGAAATTCAGTATGTTAAATAATTGTTATTTGTTTATGAAAGAAGTATGTAAACTTCTGATATTTAGGCGGTGACAAAGGAAGAATATAATGTCACCATCATTCCTAAACTTTAATAACAGGAGTAAGCGCTATTGTATTATATAAAATATACCAATTTTATAGACCAATCATTACTAATTTAAAAAATTGGCTTGGGAATTGTTAATTTATATATTTATTTTAGAGCTTCATATCTAACTGTAATGTTGATAGTGTTTTATATTGGTTGTATAATAATATTATATATTTTCCCTGCTGTCATCTACCTTATATCTCAATAGTAACAGTAAAGGTAAAATAGGTTTGGCTAATAATAAACTTATAAATCATCAGACTTATTGTATTTTCATAGATTTGTAATGCAGTTATTGTATTTTCATAGATTTGCAATGAAGTGTAATGAAATGCTTCTACAACAAGATGATAATGAAGATATGGCCACAAAATCCTCAAGAGCAGCATATCCTCATCAAGAAGCAGCTGAGTATGAAGAACATTTTTCTTCGGAGCTGCAAGAGACTAAAATGTCACACTTTAGAAAGTGCTGTGAGCTGCATGGCATATTCAATAAAATGTTACTGTTTTAATTTAATAGTGATTTGTAAATCATATTTTCCATTATTTAGTTACATAAGAATAAAAAATAACTTTTTAAAGATTAAATAATAATATAAATATAAAATTTAAAATAAAAAGCCTTTTATTTCATGGAAATATTACATAGTTATTGTTTTTTTTTACTTAAGCTTAATCTATACTTAAAAGAAAAATTACTATTCTATATCCTAATATATTAAATCTTGAGTTTCTAATTATGTATGATTGAAAGATTAAATATCATACTTTTTATTTAAAATTGAAACAGTTTTTACTATATTTCTACTTTTCTTCAAAATTCATATAATGAAATAATATAGGTATGTCTATGTTAGATACATGTGCTATGAATATAATAGCAACTATTCCTTGGTCATTCATCATCTCAGCTAATATAGTTCCCACTGCTTGGCTCGAGCCTTCTCACAATAGAAGGGAAATTGACCTACTATAACAGGCAGGCTGTTATAGAGGTTTTCATTTTCTTTTCTTACATCACTTATGATGTTATATGAATATAAAATATAATATACCTTAGTCATCTTTTTCGACACCCACTGGTAAGATAATATGTGTGTTGAATTGAATTCTTACTCCGTCACCACACTGAATTCCATAGTATTTGTGGCAGACTTATAATATTGTAAGGCCATTTCGGGCAACTGCTACATCATGAGATGCCTCATTGGTTCGATACTTTGAAATTGCCTTACAAAAAGAAATTAGGTCACAATTTAAAAGCATATAAAAAAAATTATATAATAAAAATTGCATTTTTGTAACATTCGTATTTACTTGGAATCATAAAATTAAGAAGTAATATGTAAATAGATACTTCTGTTCTTAAGCTACCTAAGCCTTCACCCTCCTACTGCTAAATAACTACTTCAAAATCGCAAAAATAGAACAATTTTCATCTTGTCATAATATAAATTTTCAAATTTGTCGAAACAGCTGGTATTTCTTCTTTGTGTTCATAAAATTTTGCTACGTAGTCAGCGTACTATTTTTACCCGACTGCAAAGGAGTGGTATTGTGTTTAATAGTCTATGTATGTATGTATGTATGTATATTTGTATGTTCCTTTGAAGCACTATATATACCAAACGCCTGGGCCGATTTTTATGATTCGCACGTCAATCGATTCCTCTTAATCCGGCGAGTGTCACTAAAGATATGACGTTATTTAAAATTCAATATGGCGACTACTGGACGCCATATTGTGAAAATAAAAAAAATTAAAGTCAACAAACTATATCGAGTGGGGTATCGTTAAATAGGTATTTAAAAATCATTATTAGTTTTCTTTCAATATTTTTCGATTTGACTGACCGTTTAGGATCTATATCGATTTAAAGTTTCGTAACAACCTTTCTCACATATAGGTTTTTTAGACAGTAGAAATTTACGATGAAAAGGCGAAAAATTCATATAACTGGATGTGGATGGACATATATTGAAGTATCTAGTAGGTATATTGTCCAATATACCATAGGTAGTCCTACCTAAAGTATCTAATGTCTGACGCGGTTGCCCATCTCCAATTTCTAACGATATTGTACTTTACTTCAGTCGAAAAACTATATATAGTAAGGTACTTACCTACTTATTAATAAATAAGATATTATAAATACCTAGATAGCAACCTAGGTATATATAACTAAAAAGTATAAAATAAAAAAAATGTTTAAAAAAAACAAAAAACCCGACTGCATAAAAAGTCACCAAAACTACGTACATAATAAAAAATACTGAAAAGAAAAAAACAAGCACTTAGATGTCCGGTGGTCTAGAATTCCATAATATATTATTGAATAAATACTATTGCCGAAAATGAAATATATTTTAATAATAGAACATGACAACTGAACAGTCGGGATCCTTTGAAAAATTAGATTTGCTGTCGAATAAAGGAAAATTTATTTGCTGTCGAATAAAGGATCCCGACTGTTCAGTTGTCATGTACTATTATTAAAATATATTTCATTTTCTGCAATAGTATTTATTCAATAATATATTATGGAATTCTAGACCACCGGACATCTAAGTGCTTGTTTTTTTCTTTTCAGTATTTTTTATTATGTACGTAGTTTTGGTGACTTTTTACGCAGTCGGGTTTTTTGTTTTTTTTAAACATTTTTTTTATTTTTACCTTATTTTTAGATGAGGTTCGCTCAATAATTACGGAAGGATTCAAAAAAGTGTTATAAATTAATTACTTTTTATAGTTGCTGAAAATACACTTAGTATTTTAGCTTTAAAAAGCTACTAAGAAGTATAATTATTTGATTTAAAAAAATAAATCTTAATCCGATTACGAAATGAAAAATGATGTCGCAAGCGGGATTCGAACCCGCGCCTATTGGGATTCCGGCCCAATCGTTTCTTCAATCTTTTTTCATTTCGTAATCGGATTTTATAAATAATTAAGCATATTAAATGCTAAATTTCAGTAATTTAAATAAATCTTAATTTGAAATTAATCACATAAAATCGAAAAGATTCGAAGAAGTGTTATATCTTTGTTAGGTCATCAAATGAAAAAAAAATCATCGATTATCATAAAATATTACTTCTTTCTCTTTTTATTCTTCTACTCTTTTACATTACACCACAATGGCCGCACGTTGGGTAGAGCGCGAGGTATGAATCTTAGCCACAGCTCTTTCGTAGCATCCGGGTGGATGCCCCAGCACCTTTTCGGCATATAATTAATTCAATGTTTTGTGTTTAATTAAATACTATCTTGTATATTTAATCTTTTGTTGTGACGGAGTAAGAATACAATTCACTACCTTAATACTCGAGTATTGAAAAAAAATACTAAGTTTTGAAGATAACATTATTGTCAAAGAGGGAAATTCGAAATGAAACCCGAGTCACCCATCTTACAAGTGTGATATGGTAGGTCAAAGCTATTTTTTTTCTTTATTCATATTTTTATAATGATATGATTCCTTATTATTCTCCTAGTATCGCTTAGCTGATTTTCACGACTTCCACGAGAAAATAAATATGGTGATAGTACTATTGTAGTTTATGTAAAATTACTACGTATAAAATAATATACATCCATTTAAAAATAATATTGAAAACGTTGCCGTGTGGTAGTGACTACGAATACTACCAACCCTTAAATAGCTTGTGGGTTTCATAAAAATCGATTAAGATGTTTATATCGATCTGAGCCAACTTCATCTGATGTTGTTTAATTAATAATTACATTTTCAAAGAAGACTGGCGTCAGATAGGCGGCCGGTCATAAAACTATTACTAAAAATTTTACCATAACTATATACAATGGTAGAAAAGTCTATAATGCGTCTAAATAATTAAGATAAGAGTAATACAATGATTAAAAACGTCAAGATTAGGTGTAAATTATTTAATAAAATTAATATTTCAAAATTTATAAAACCATACTTATAGTTGTATTAGCATGTGGGATTACTTGTATGATTATGTTGATTAATTGTAGTTAAGTTCATAAATCATTAGCACTCATTAGACAAAGATTAGATACAATGAAATTGAGTTCCATAATATCAACGCATCATTATTAAGCATGAGTATTAATAATGGATGCTATTGAACACCTAATCTAATCTATAAATAATAATGATGAAATTATATTACATATTTAATCATTTGTTGCTACATACAATAATTGTCCGTGTGGTAATGGAACAAGAATATAAAACGTCACCTTTTTTTTTTTTCCATGTTATGAAGGGGTAAGAATACAATTCACTACCCCCTATTTTACCCGTGGGTGATCGTAAGAGATGATTAAGGGATATAAAATGTATATAACATCTACACAAGAGAAGGAAAACTCGAAACAAAACCCTATACCAACACGTCTGACTAGCGTGGTACAGCAGGTCAATTTCCCTTCCATTACGGAGGAGGCTCGAGCCCAACAATGGGACATATATGAGCTAAGATGATGATGATGAAACTTTTCTTACCGATATATACATATATATATATATATATATATATATATATATATATATATATATATATATATATATATATATATATATATATATATAATATTTGGATGACCGAGTCTTGCTCGGTATTTTCTTGTTAGTGTGTTTTGGATGATATATTTATATATAACAAAAATAATGAAAAATAAATTTAAAAAAAAAGAAAAAGGCAAAAAGTCAAAATAGAAACTAATAAAATATATGAAGCAAAAAGGAGCGAAAACCTCGTTTGTTGGCTAAGCTATAAAGAGGTCATACACTTTTAGGACACGGCGTCATAGGAACGTAGTTTGAAATTTTAAATTGTTGGACAGCAATTTTCTAAGCCGAATATTGTAATTGAGAGCCATGATAACACGTTGCACCGAATAACTGAAATCCTTCGCTCATACAATGCATTACCCGTTTTTATTTTACTCTGGTGAGGGTATTTTAAGATACGATAAGGAGACAGGATGTTAATGCTGATCAGATTGGTGGCAAGACGCAACGACCTACCTATGTGCGCTACTACGGTCGTTTCGATTTCTTTATAACATTTACTTGCAATTATTTTAAATCATTCGAAGTGGTCGAATACTAAAATAAATCATTCAAATAAGTGATAAACCCTGAGTCTAACAACCGGTCGAGTTCCTGAATACTCTGAAGGCTCTCGGTCTCCCAACTCACATATTAAAATTAAGAGCTGGCGCGCCAAAATTATGCAATGCCACCAGTTTGCAAGAAAAATATTGCATTGCAATGTAATCGGGTCAACTATACTGACCGGTTGTTCTTGAGCAGAGTCTATATTTATTCCTAGGATTCTCTAAATACCAAATTACTCCTTCGAATTCCAGAGGTGCAGTTTGCCATTAAAATCTGCTTCGCAATAACCATAAACAAAGCACGAGGTCAAATCGTTAAGGTAGCGGGAGTAGACTTGAGAGCTGCTTCTCCCATGGGCATGGGCATTATATGTGACATGCTTGAGAGTAAGCTCACAGAGTAGCCTGGTAATTCTAGCATCCGAAAGAAAACCAAAAGATATTTTTTACAAAGAAATACTGTAATAGGTGTAGTATCGCGGGTGGATGTCAAAGAAGCGGTACCAGTGGTCGGCCTAATTTCGATGGAAAAAACGGTGGGTTATGGGGCCGCACACTACCCTTCCGTCGTCTCGATCAGAATGAGCGCGGTGTGTGTTCAAAATATGGCCTGCTAAGAAAAAAACCTCGTGTCCATAATATATAACATAATTTCATTTTATTATCATGTTTATTAAACCTTCCCTACACTATAATAAAGATTGTTATCCTCATCATCACAGTCCATATACGTCCCACTGTTGGGCTCAGGCCTTCTCCATACTGGGAGGTAAGTTAACCTACTATACTGCACTGGTCAGACGTGTGTATAGGGTTTTGATTCGAGTTTTCCTTCTCTTGCATAGATATTATATGCATTTTATATCCCTTACTCGTCTTTGACGATCACCCACGGGTAAGATAGGGGGTAGTGAATTGTATTCTTATTCCGTCACCACATGGATAAAATTGTTAAACTATATAAGTATACAAACATTTATACATAATAATTTATAAATAACAATTAAATTAATAACGTAATAAAAAAAATGTTTAAAAAAAACAAAAAAACCCGACTGCGTAAAAAGTCACCAAAACTACGTACATAATAAAAAATACTGAAAAGAAAAAAACAAGCACTTAGATGTCCGGTGGTCTAGAATTCCATAATATATTATTGAATAAATACTATTGCAGAAAATGAAATATATTTTAATAATAGTACATGACAACTGAATAGTCGGGATCCTTTATTCGACAGCAAATAAATTTTCCTTTATTCGACAGCAAATCTAATTTTTCAAAGGATCCCGACTGTTCAGTTGTCATGTTCTATTATTAAAATATATTTCATTTTCGGCAATAGTATTTATTCAATAATATATTATGGAATTCTAGACCACCGGACATCTAAGTGCTTGTTTTTTTCTTTTCAGTATTTTTTATTATGTACGTAGTTTTGGTGACTTTTTACGCAGTCGGGTTTTTTGTTTTTTTTAAACATTTTTTTTATTAAAACTTGTAGTATTGACACTATTAGCCACAGTTATTATACATTTGTAAGCTTTAATTCTGTTTAGATGTCATAAACTAGTATAATGCTATATTATATTTAATAATAATTAATTTTATAAATAATCTTAAAGATTTTCCAAGAAATATTATCTTTTTTATAATTTTATTAATGGTGGGTTAAGTTTAATTTTATATGGCCACACTCTATAGTGTTGATCGCAATACTTCTTAATATTCCGAGTCGATCGTGTTTACGATTTCAATTTCATTTTCGATTTTGTTCAAGAGTACCAAATATAAATTTGGTGAGATTGGAATTGAATCGGAATCGAAATCAAAACTGTATTCAAGAGTAAGCCTACAGGTCGTTATAAGGCTCTTAGTCGTCTTTCACGACATCCACGAGCAAAGTAAGGGTTGGTAGTATTTGTAGCCGCTACCACACACCATTTTTTTAAAGAATGTATTAGATAGATATATAAAATATATTTTTGGCATATACATAAATGTCACTATTAACTTACAAGTACTAACGTTGGTACTAACAGGTTATTCAACTGTAAATTGTACATTCACGTATATGACTCATATCTCCATAACCAATAATTTACTAACTGAAATGACACAGTATTTGAAATAATATTCATGGGAAACTCTCTGTGTTATACTACCGATGTTGCCAATCGATTGTGGTTGGTTGTCGGTAACCAATTGATTGATACGCTGGGTGCTGGCGGCCGCTTTGTTTATTATTAATACCGGTGTAAAATAGTGGTATAAATCATTGGTATATATGAAATAGTTAACTGAATGGTGTAGTAGTTAAGATACCGACCGACGGGGCAAATACCATGGGTTCGATTCTAACGCATGACAGTTCTTAGTACGATCGGAAAAGTGTTGTTCCGAGTCTAGGTGTAATTCGTTTGCGTTAATTTCATATTTATAAAGTTCGCCGCAATACCTTGGCCACCGAAGACAAAGGTCGGGTACCGGTAGCCCGCTTTAGGGATATTCGATATACATCGATGCATCGAAAACATCGATGTTTACAATGCGATACATCGAATCGATCCGATGTTTTGAAGAGCTATCGAAATACTCGATGTATCGATGTTTTTTCATAAAACATCGAAACGATGATAACCAGTAAATGCCACAAAAAAGACCTTTTTTGTTTTTTTTTAGAAATCTGTTTTATAGGGGACTGGAATAGGTATAAATGCCACAAAAAGGATCTTTTTTAGAAGTCAGTTTTATAAGGGATTGGAATAGGTATAAATGCCACAAAAAAAGACCTTTTTTTTTTTTAGAAGTAACACTTTTGATATGACTTTAGAAAAAGTACTCGATGTTTAAAAACATCGTTGTTTTCATCCGATACATTGAAAGACATCGATGTACAGTTTCGATTTATCGAATCGAAAAAAACATCGATGTTTTTTCAAAGTGGACACCCCTAGCCCGCTTCCACCATGACGAAGAGAGGAGTTTTGCATGGTGGATCTATGGGGCTCGGCGCCTCTTCCGTCACCCCGGACCGATTTGGCGGGGCGAGACCACATCCATAGTCCACAAAAAAAAGGTATTATTATCTTATTTGGTGTTTCTTTTTTATAAAGAAAAATTGTCATCGTCTTTATCATTTTGGCGTATACACTTCCTACTCCAGGGCTCAGGAGTCTTCATCAATAGAAAATTTGACCTGTCATAGAATTACGTGCTGATACAGAGTTTTAATTTGACATTTCCTTCTCTGGTGTAGATGTTTTCTATATTATATGTAAATTAGTCGTCTTTTACATCACCCTCCGACAAGAAAGTGGTTGGTTAAATATATTCGTATTCTGTCACCACATGAAAAAAATCTGATTTTTTTTTTGTGACACATTTAAAATATATCCTACTTACTACTTCCTTTCTTTCCTTTCCTTTTTCTTTCCCCTCCTCTAATGCTTCCAATAAGCTCCTTTACCACGGATGTTATATAAAGACTGGACTGAAGCGGGTAAAATCACAACTGAAGAAGGACAAATGAAAAGCTTCGGTCAATAATCTATGTCAACTATCATCATTATCACTATTATCTGTTGCAGAAAATGGACGTTGACTCTATTCCCAAGGAGGGATGACGTCGAGCAGACGGACGGTCATAAAACTATTGTCAATAACTATTTGCAATATCTACCATAATGGGAGAGGAGTACAGATGTAGGTACTGAAAAAGATGAAAGAATGTACTGAAGAAGAGAAGGCTTCAGCCAGCTTCAGTAATTGGTATAGGAGCAGGAACGATGATGGATATGATAATAGAGTGAGGCGCAAAGTAAGCCAGGCTCGAGCCTCCTTTACTTCGGTGAGAAGGGAATTGACCTACTGTACCACGCTGGTCAAACGGGCTGGTATACAGTTTTGTATCAAGTTTCCCTTCTCTTGCTGTGATTTTATTTAATTATGTGCTTTAGTTGTCTCTTACGATCACCAACGGGTCAAAAAGGGAATGGTGGATTATATTCGTATTCCATCAGCACAAGCACGCTTATATAAAACTAATAAAAATAAATTCGTCATCTTCTTCATCTGCCCTTATCCCAATCGCTTAAGGTCGACGCAATATGTACTCCTCTTCCATAGTATATATTGCAAGAGTTATTGGCAATATTTTTTTTATCACCAGCCAACTGCCTGGCGTCAAACTTCTTAGGGAATGTGTTGTTGACCAGGTAACATCAGATAGAGTTGGCCAGGTCGATCTACAGCTGCTAGTCGTCTTTTACTGTCGTGGGTGTCCCCAAGAGCAATAAAAATGTAATAAATATGAAATCCTATGATTTCCGTGTGGTGACGGAATAAAAATACAATTCACCACCCCCTGTCTTGGCCGTGATGAAAAAAGGTGACTAAGGAATATAAAACGCATATAACATCTACGCAAGAGAAGGAAAACGCCAAACAAAACCCTATACCAACACTCCTGACCAGCGTGGTATAATATGTCAATTTCTCTCCCATTACAGATGAGGCTTGAGCCCAATAATGGCACATATATGATCTGAGATGATGATGAGATGATAACAAATTACATTAAAGATTATTTATATTTCATAGAAAACCATATATTTTATTTAAAGTATTTAAGCTACAATAGTTATAAATTTTGAATAAACAACACGAAATAAAGCAATATATTACGAAATAAAACGCATCTGACGTGTGTTTATATTAGCAGTAACGCAGTGGCATTCATGACCGCATCCTAAAATAATAAAAAATTTATAATAAACATTTATATTCCCAGCACAGAGTCCTATACAAACAATCAAAATTCATCAAAAAAAGTACGAAATAGTATTTTTTTTTTCAACAAAATGCATTAGTTTTTTTGCTCATTAAAAAAACTAAAAACCATTAGCAAGAATAATAAAAATGCGTATCAATTTTTAGCGGCATCAACATTCTGCCTTTCACCATCGACTGTTGAATGAAGGGGATAGTAGTAATCGACTTAGAGGAGGACAATAATAGGATAGATAGTAGTAGGTATTAGCTGCCTTGTATTCGAATATGTGTCGAAGTTAAATTATAAATAAGAAAAAAAAAATTACCTTTACGTTCAGAAAAATTCAGTGAAGAAATTGCAAAGAGAGTTAGTTGCTAAGTCTCCCTCATCATCATCAGCCCTCATCATCATCAGCTTCATATATGTCCCAATACTAGGCTCGAGCCTCCCCTATAATAGGAGGAAAAATTACCTGCTACCAAGGCTGGTCAGACGAGTTGGTATAGGGTTTTATTTCGAGTTTCTTTATCTTGCTTAGAAGTTATATCCATTAGTCGGCTTTTACGACACCTATAGATAGAAAAGGGATGCTAAACTGGAAAAATGCTTATTAGTTTTTTTAAATTATCAATGAAATATTAATAATTAAATTATTATGAATGTTGAGGAAGCGAGTGAAGTATGCAAGGATAGAGTTCTTTGGCACTCAGTTCTCTCTGCCTACCCTGCAAGGGACATGGCGTGATGGTATGTATGTATGTATTAAATTATCAATATAACCTCAAAAGCTTAAAAAATCGCAATATTAAGTAGCAAATAATATAAGCATATCATTCTAAGCAATTGAAGAGCGTTATGCATGAGAGGAGCTATGATCTAAGGAGCTTTGCGAGAATTTGGTTTACATTTTCATCTCACTTCTTTTATTAACAAACCGTTTACGTAATTGATTTATTTAGAATTTATATTTCAAATGCATTGTATTTAAGAGGAAACGAATTTTATTAAATATTTTCAGATCATAATAATAGATGATTCAATATAATGAGACATATGAGCTGCACACATGATATAAGAAGAAGGTCACCGAAGACAAGCACCGGGTTCAGGTTCTGTTCAATTTCATGAAAATTGCTTGTGTCATTGCTAAGACTATGAAGTTATAGAAATATATAAATATACAATCATACATACATACATATCATCACGCCATATCCCTTGCAGGGTAGGCAGAAAGAACAGAGTGCCAGAGAACTCTATCCTTGCATATTTCACTCGCTTCTTCAACATTCATAATTCTCTTCATACACGCTCGCCGGTTTCGGAGAGATTTTTTTTTTTATACAATCATAGCTCTTTTAAAAACATTATTACTTTATATAATACAATTAGATTGCTCCATTCAAATCCAGTATTATAAATTCTGAAATATATTATCCTAAACTATTGTGTATTGACTACTATTATTCTACCATTCTATTATATAGGTGCTTGGGTTACCGTAATAAACATATTAATGTCAGAATAATTGATTTAATATCTTTAAAATATTACACACATTGTAATAATTGGTATGATAATACATTCGAAATGAAAGCAAACTTGTCGTACTACTCACATTATAATCCAATAAAATTCATATTCAAAATATAATTTACTTGCAAACTATCGTTTTGCAATAACGTCCTATCCTCGGTTATCGTAACATTAAATTTTATGACATCGTTTTGAAAGGCGATATAAGTTTAAAAATTCATAAGCGCGTGGGCTTTGAAGGATCCAAATTATCTTATTTGCATTTTAATAACACTAAAATGGTGTCCATTTCGTGTTTAATTTATTCTGTGTATTAATTCTAATGAGCTGACGATACAGTGAGTGGTCAACTGACCGCTTGGTGTTAGCTGTCAGCTGCTACAGATAAACATTTCTGGATAAATATGCAGAATTCTCTAACAATTAGAAAAAAAATTAGAAAGTATTTTTTAATGTCTTCTTTCAGCCATGAACTTTCTATTAGTGGATTCGAAGCTTCTATGAGGTAGTCTTCTTCACTATGGAAGTGCGATTGGTCTACTAAGACCTACTCCAACATGAGGTACGACTTGGCTTAGGATTGATTTCCAATTTCCTCTCACTTGTTACCCTCTTACGTTTCTTATTCAACTCTTATATATTATCTAAGGACAAGAAAAGAAGTTAAATTTCCTTTTCAATCTATATCAAAACTCTCCATGTGGTAAATGGTGAAGAAAATGCATTGTAACCCTTTACTTACCCGATAGAATCGTAAAAACCAACTGAGTAAATAGCTAAGTGGGCAAAAACGGTCTTCTGGCAAATGAATAACGCGTACTGTAATCGACAAATCGTCAATCAAGTGTGGCGATCATAATATTTTCCGGCTTTTAATGGAGATGTCTCTAATCTGACATAGATGGTACGATTGTCTGGTTGACATTAATAATTTAATGGACGATTCACAAGTTATGTTGTCAGTGTTGGATTTACACTTACCGAAGTTACCGAAGACAGGGTCCGGGTACCGGTGGCCCACTCACACGGCGAAGGAGAGGTACATATAAGGCGGTTCTATGAGGTCGCACGCCGTTCTTTCTGTCGCCCCGGACGGATTTAACTAGATGTGCCAACACCATAGCCCGCTACCAAAACAAAAGGCTTGGGTTCGGGTCCAAGGCGATAAATTTTTAGGGATACCAAAATTTACGAAATGGCTACAATTTCAAATTAATTTCTTTTTATTAATTGTAACAAAAATGTTGCTTCTTTACTTGCTTTTACAATCAGAAAAAATTAAAAGCTAGAATATTGTGTTACAACGATTAACCGTGTAAGTACGCGTGATGGATTTAATTTTGTAGGACGCCATCAAAATTAAATCCATCACTGGACTGGACTCAATCATCACATGATGGTTGCTTTTATACCATGTACCTGATTCAACAAAAAATCTTGCCATGTGTACCATTCTTCTATTACATGTACCTAGAGATATAAAATGCTGTATTTGTTTAAATATATTAGTAAAAGGGAATATTCTGAAGGTATTTCTATTTCAACAATTTATCAGTAAGATAAATAATAATACGTTCTAAAAAGTTTAAATACAAAATAACCTTGTGTTAAATTTTATTATCAAAAGAATCAAATTAATTTTTACCTAACATATGTTTTGTGAATCATTATACGTTTATATGGCTGTGTTTTTATAACAAAATGGATAGGTAATTAAAATAATTAATTCAGTATTTTTATCCTTAAAGAAGTATTGTCGATACCTATATTTGACATGTGTAGTGTATGCGTGTAATATTAGAATTACACGCTTAACTTCTAGACACGTTTCACACTATTGCACAACCATACTCAACGATCCGCAACGCACAAATGCCCCGCGACAAGTCTCTACAGAGCTCTTATACCCATATTATTCGATCTACCCGCATTAACGAATTATATTAAATGTGCATACACTACATCTCCACCTTGTTTTAATTTGTTTTTGTTATGTTAGTCGAAGTTATTAATTACCGTGTAAGGAAGCAGACATCCCATTTAAATACATTATACTTTTTCCAATATTACTTTTGTTTAAAATCTACATTTACTATTTGATTTTAAATTTAAATGAAATTAAATATTATTTAAAATTAAATTTGCTAAGAAAGAACTTGATCAATCTTCTCTGATGGTTGCAATATCTGTACTACGATTACTAGACTAGTTTACTACGATTACTAGATTGACAGATACAGCTCTTTAGAGAGAATTACCACATCATGAAACTAAATACTGTAAAGACGTACGATGCCAGCTCTGGTTCACTATCCTCTATTTTACGACATAGCCCTCCCTTTAGTTTGCTCTTAAAGAAGTTTGTGTGAGAGATACATACCACATTTGAACAATACATTATACAAAACCTCAAATTAAGAATCAAATAGATTGTTTCTGGAAGACCACTCGCAGGTATCGAATCCAGGACCTTCTAGACTGTACACCAGCGCTGTGAAATCTGTTCGGTCTTATAATTAGATGCAAAAGTAGATTAAATCTAGAATCTAACGCTGCTCTGCAGTATCTAGATGGTCTTATAATTTGTAGTCTCAATTATCTTTTTGATTTAACAGAACACTTACAGATCACCGACTCATCTAAAACGTCATCTACGCATATATTGTAACCACACACCTCACAATCATTTTTAAAGAAAGCTTCAAATCGCTAAGCTTTGTAATGACACCGTGGATTCAGTTTCTTTAATTTCTAGATTAGAGGTGTACTTTTAGCGCGTTGTACTCCTCCATTCGCCTTATTATGGAATGATGTACTTCATAACCTGGGACTCTCACGTGATGAAGTATAACGCGAGGGCAGAACGTGTGCCGAACCATAGTACCAGTCAACTGTTGTGCAAAGACAACTTGATATACGACTAGATATAATCAATAATAAAATAGGGAAATTTCAATAAATATGTATACACAATGTGCATAATACATCATGCTCCACACCTCTAGCCAATTGAACATAGTTCACAAAGTTGTGAAAACGTGAAACAATATTATGAAGTCTCACCAACCGAAGACTGCAGCATCTGCATACCAATGACCCCGAATTTGCACTTATCAGGCAAACTAAAAAATAGAATTGCCCTCGCCTATTAATGCAAGGAATTAGAAATTATTATATAAACATTCTTTTTTCAGGTTTCTTTTTCTATTCTACATTCTTTCAAAGAATTATTAGGCTCTTCCTCCGTTTACTGCTATACACAAAATATGGTAGCTAAATTTCATACAAATTACAGCTTCATCATTTAAGTCTAATTCTTTCAACTACCACGCCGCTGTAGAATTTTAACGTGTTTACTTTTAAGGATGAGGGCGTATTAATTATATTTTTCTAATTATATACTCTTGGCACTATATGTATATCTGAAAGTGCGGCTGTGGAATTTTGCCACTATCTTAGAATGTAACGAAAATCGGTGGACGAATAGAGGTATTAACAATTCATAAGCAAAACTTTCTTCAAAGAATTTGAGATTTCGCAATATACATCGCATGCTTATTTTTCTTTTGAAAGTTGTAAAGACAAAACTCGTATAGAGGAGGTTGTACAAAATTTAAATATGCTGTGCATTTGAACTTTGCCTTATTATAAATTGGTCTACAATTAGATATATTGGCTGCATTAGAGTTCTTACATATATTGGCCTCAACATACTGCAACAATATATAGTCAGCAATTTATTGAAACAATACACTGTCCGTAGTGTGAACGAATCACACTGTTGACATGGTCAACAATCTGCTATATTTTTTTTTGGTGTAGTTCAGTTTGTTGCCATGAATATAACTGGCTCAACCCTTACAGTTTTAAGTAAATTTATATTTGGGACTATCCACAAACAACTAAATTGATAGTTTTGTAAGTAACGTTCTAGTATTCATAGAGTCACTTAATGAAATTTCATATGTATGGTTTCGATTATTATCGAACTACTCGTTTGTCTTGGTTTTAATTTTGCTTTTATTAGTGTTATACAAATGGTCATCCAAGTAATATTTGGCAAGCCAAACTGCCCGTCAACTTTCAACATCAACCTTAATTTTTGTTAAATAATAGAGAGTTATTATTTTTATTTTGTTAAATCTCTATGTCACATAACGGCTTTTTTTTATCGAATACATTTATATTCAAATCATAGTTATTTATTTAATAATTTCTCAATCAATTTTCTTATTGATAACAGCGTAGCAATAAGAAAAGCAACGTATTAACCTACAACCCGATTTTAAGCTTATTTGAACTTTAAACAATCAAGACGTAGGTATAAAATTGTACAGTTTAATGATACTTTATGCCAGAAATTTAGAAATATATATATATATATTTATTTTTCCATGTAAAATAATGTTCATATCCAACGACAACCTGTCTACAGCTGTAAACACGTGCGCGTCATTGTCGATCGACCACAGTATGAAACCACTGTTTTAGGAGTCCGTACTCATATCTTGGCTTTAGCTACAAAAATATGTGCAATTAATTACCACCTAAATCGTTTTTTCTTTATGGCATTCTGGCCGACCAGCACAACAGAAACTGAATTCCAACGGATTATTTGTATTTATTCATTTCAATACTTATTATTGTTATTTTAAAAAACTTTAACCAATAAAATTATAACTGTTGTTCTTAGTTTAACATACAGAGACTACATATTATTTAGGTATTTGTGCGCATGCGAGTTTCATGTGTAATTTATTTTATTCTGTTTAATACATTCAAATATTGATTTAACTGCTCTAAATTCCACACTCGCATCTGCCAGTAAACGTTTTTACATCATATTTCGATATTTTATTCCTGGCTATTAGTTGGTAAATATGAATGATACTAAAATCAAATATATTGACTTGTTTGCGTGGCTTTTACTGAAAATAAGTAACTGTATTACAACAGCATAGCCCTAATTTTATATTTTGGTAATTTGACATAGTTTTTACTGAACATTAATAATACTTTTATAAAATGAACGAGTCAAATATTATATATTGTCTCATATTTTTGAATGACTTTTACCGAATATCAACAACAGTATTTTAACTGTAAAGCCATATTATATTTTTAAAATGCGTAAGTCGAATATATATACTCTTATTCTTGCGTGGCTTTTACTTGAAATCAATAATATTATTTTAACTGCATAGCCATATTATATGTTTAATGCGTGAGTCAAATATATAGACTCTTATTCTTGCGTGACTTTTTACTTAAAATCAATAATATTATTTTAACTGCATAGCCATATTATATGTTTAATGCGTGAGTCAAATATATAGACTCTTATTCTTGCGTGGCTTTTTAGTTAAAATCAATAATATTATTTTAAATGCATAGCCATATTATATGTTTATAATGAGTGAGTCAAATATATAGACTCTTATTCTTGCGTGGCTTTTTACTTAAAATCAATAATACTATTTTAAATTCATAGCCATATTACATGTTTATAATGCGCGAGTCGAATATATAGACTCTTATTCTTGCGTGGCTTTTTACTTAAAATCAATAATATTATTTTAACTGCATAGCCATATTATATGTTTAATGCGTGAGTCAAATATATAGACTCTTATTATTGCGTGGCTTTTTACTTAAAATCAATAATATTATTTTAAATGCATAGCCATATTATATGTTTATAATGCGTGAGTCAAATACATACTCTTATTATTGCGTGGCTTTTTAACTTAAAATCAATAAGTATATTAACTGCATAGCTATATTATATTTTTATAATACCGGATTTAAATATATTGACTTTATTTGCCGGTTTTGACGTGACTATTGTCAAAGAACGAAACCAACAATGGTCTTACAATTGCATTATATTTATATGTTTATAAGTACTCATTGCGTGGACTTAATTATAATTTTGTGTTTATGTTAGATAAACGTCTTATTTAATGAATTATAAAAGTTAATGTGCGAGCATAGTCCTCATAGTCAATTGATCTATGTGGCTTTTATTGAAATTTGACCGTGTTACATTTCGGTAAGCAAATATTTATGGGGTAGACCTAATATAATTTGGTAATTATGTTAAACGTATATAGTCTTTAAAATTGTCACTTAATTGACTTTGCGTGACTTATTATAATTCGTCGCTCTTATAATTTAAAAGTGCTTATGGCGTGGACTTGTATATAATACAGTCCCTTAAGGTTATTGATTGATATGCGTGGCCCTTTTTGTTTTTTACACATTGGATAGTTTTTAAGTAAAGCTATTTTGATTCACTTAAATTGAGCTAACATGCGAATAGAATTGTATTCGCGTCTAGACAAAATTGAATAATAATTCAATAATAATTTAACTGTCATTATCTAAAGACGCGTAATAGAATAATAAATATGGCATTAAAATAAAATTTAAAATTTAGGTGCTCAAAATGCCAACTATTACGTATACAACGACAACATTACGTTGGTTTTTTTTTTTTTTTTTTTTAATTTCTTATGGGTAGTTAAACAACCATAGTTTTACATGACCTTATTTTTGATACAAAGCATGGCCCTTAGTAAGAAAGGATAGTAGTAAGAATTTGCTTGTCAGAAACAATTGTTTACGTATCATCTTTGTGTCAAAAGCTATTTATAATTCATTGTATAATGAGCATTCATTAATTTTAAATCAATATTTATTTTATTATAATACCACAATTTCTAATACGCTATTAGAAACGTGGCTATACGTAAACCACCGACAGGCAATCATTACCTATTCCTTCCTTAATTTTAATATTTTTTACAGTGTACTCACGTTTATCCTCGTCGCCATTTGTAGTGTATGCGTGTAATATTAGAATTACACGCTTAACTTCTAGACACGTTTCACACTATTGCACAACCATACTCAACGATCCGCAACGCACAAATGCCCCGCGACAAGTCTCTACAGAGCTCTTATACCCATATTATTCGATCTACCCGCATTAACGAATTATATTAAATGTGCATACACTACAACATGTACGAAGGTTAATTTTAAGAAATATTAAACATGCAAGTAAAAGGAATAAATATGTCATTTACCTATCAGTTGACATTTGAAAGAAACTTTTGATGTTCATAAGCGATAGATATCTTTTGCATAAAAGATTATCACTGCTTTTCGCTTTTTTTTTGTGTGTTTTTAGCTGTTAGCCGCAGATGGCTTTGACAGCTTTACGCGGACTATGGGTGAGCGCTGAGGGCTCTCAACCCGATTGAGGTAAGCTAATCGATATCACGCAAGGGCTCCCCCTGTGGGGAACGGACCTCGGCTTGGGGCGTCGCTGGTGGCAAAGTGAGCGTGCCCACGTTTGGATTTATGATATTTGCGCGTCGCGATTTCGTACCTCGACGACGAGGACGTAACCGCAGATATTTATGTGTAATGGCCTCGCGGGCCGTGTAAGCTCTTAATTGAGCGAGTGTGATATCGTCGTCGTCATCGTCGATAACATGCCGCGGACGTCGGATTTTTGAATTACGAGAGGGCGCCCCAACCACTAGTGGGTTGAGGTGTGTCATGGCAGAGTCAAAGTAGCTCCGGGAGCACAGTTTCATAAATTGCCTGATGGTCGGTAGTTCGAGGTCGACATGAAGATCGACGTTTCGCATGAACCACGGTGTTCCCGTCGCTCGGCGCATGAACCTATTTTGAAGTGTCTGTCGTCTGTGGATCCTATGTGCCTTAACATGCGCGAACACTACGCTAGCATAGGTCATGATTGGCCGTATGCAAGCGGTGTATAATCGGACCTTGCTGCTCAAGGTTAATTTAGACCTAGCATTTATTAAACTATGGAGGCGTTCCATCACGAAAGCCGCACACGCGTGGACCTGCGTTATGTGAGGGGTGAAGCTGAGTCAGTCGTCAAGGGTTACACCTAGATATTTGGCTTGCCTGCTCCAAGTAACAGGCTTGTTAAACTTTTTAAGGGGCGGAATGATATCGATAGAGTAGGTACGGGCATTTCAACGTGTGAACATGACCGCCTGACTCTTATCGGGGTTGATTTCTATTCTACACTTCCTAAACCAATTGGCTAGGGCGGTAACCGCTGTTTGGAGAGTCTTTGCTACTGTTGTCGGGATCTTACCTACACAGAAAAGTGCGGTGTCGTCAGTGTAAAGCGCTTTATGAATTCTATTAAATTTGGGCATATCGCTAGCGTATAGTGTAAATAGAAAAGGGGAGAGGACCGAGCCCTGTGGGACACCGGCCTTGATAAGGTGGGAGGTAGACAACGACCTTTCCACCCTGTAGCGAAATCTGCGATGACTTAAGTAGTCATGTATGATTAAAATTAGATAGTCGGGGATCTTAAGACGATAAAGTTTGTAAATCAGGCCCTCGTGCCACACTTTATCGAATGCCTTCGCTACATCTAGGAAAATTACAGCCGTGGATCTGTTCATAATGGACTGACCACTTATGTATTCTACTACTCTGTGAACTTGCTGCACACAACTGTGCCCAGCACGAAAGCCAAATTGCGCGTCTGGGATGAGGTTGTTAGCCTCGGCGAATGTTCTTAATCTACTGAGGACTATACGCTCGTAAATTTTGCCTAACCCTCTCAGTAGACTTATCGAGCGGGATTATCACTGCTATTCAACATGGTAATGCTGTCTTCCTTCAACGTACCCAACGTTGCTGTTAGTAGATGTGTAGAAATTTTATTACGTTTATTATCCTTTTTTTATTACCTATTCCATCATCATCATCTTAGCTTACACATGTCCCACTATTAGTGAGACACGAGTTTGCCTTTTCTGGCATAGATGTTATATGTTTTATATACCTTAGTCGTCTGTTAGGATCACCAACGGGTAAGATAGGGTGGTGAATTGTAATATTACTCCGTCAATAAACGGAAATTTCCTATTTATAAATATTTTAATTTAATTTATTCCTTTCTCTTTTATAAATCATGCTCATATTTATTGTATGCTCAATCTAAAATAGAATAAAATCCATATCAGCTAATAGTGGAATATAGATAGCGAAATAAAAATAATTAAATACATAAGCTAATCTTTAATAAAATAAAATATTCATAAATAAAATTTATTTAACAAATCCGTTGAGAGATTGAAACGATACATATTTATAACAGATCAATTCTTTTATTAAATACATGCGAATTTTGTACGCGCTCATGAATATACAAATATCGAATTATTTATATTATTAATGTGGATTTATTTCGAGAGTTTCCAAAGAATTCGTTTGTGGTACATTAAATAGATGAATGAAAGCTTTGAGTTTTAAATTTATTATCTAAATTCCAGCTACTGCTTATGATCTCATATATATGATATATCCGGCTATATTTAAAACATTTAGACTTTAAAACGTAGATAATATTAAGCATATCGTTTCCTTTCACTGTAAAATTTTCACAAGACCATTTATACTGCAGGAAACTATAATCTAATACAAACGCTGGCTACCTATCAAGATTTATAACTTTTACGCTATACGAAATTAATCACCATATAAATTACAACATCATAAAACGTTCTGTAAAATATATTGCACTATTTTCGTTGTAAAAAAACAGTTTTTATTTCTCAATTCGCGTCTTTCATTTAATTCTGTTGCTGTCGTAAATTTAACTACCAACGTTATATCGAAATGAACATACGTTCACATAAATTCGCGGCTGATTTCCGATTGTTAAAATTAAAATGCGTTCAGTTTTAATATAAGAAATGTGTGAATGAACATTAAATACCCGTGAAATGACAAGCGAAACATAAAAATTTCTCCTTGCGGCATTTGGAGTTCGTTCTCAACCTGGACAGGTTCGGTTTATTGAGTGACTCGATTAAAGTGTGGCGAATCGGGCTGTTAAACTACCAACGTGGACATAGACGGTTCCCTCTTATATAACATTATCAAATTATTTAAAATTATACTTTTATATTGTTAATATAAAGTTGCATTTGTAGAGAGGATGAAATTGTTTAAAGTCCTTTTAAAATTGTGGTCATTTCACTGCCTGGGTGAGCATTTTGTACGTTGATTGGCATTTTGCCGCGCGAAAAGCAACACCTTTGCGGCCCTGACATGTCGTCTGATTGATTGTATAATTAATTTTGTTTTATATTTAAAACGCCAGGCAATACGTGTCAGTTGTATGAGCTGTCAATTAATTTGACAGTTCTTGATGAAGGTAACCCATAACGAGATGTTTTGTAAGAGCTGTTTTTTTATTAGTTGTTGTCATTAAAACTAGTTGTATGTTTTAAAAGCTAAGTTGACAGGTATAAAGTGCGAATATTTATTTTGACGTTTTTGTTTACATATAAATTATAATAGTATAAATAACACGTTTTAGTTTTATAATCCTTCTGACAATTAATCTTTAAATAAATTATTTAGCGTCAGATTGGTGACGTAATACGATTAAATAATACTGAGTCATGTTTTTTCGATTAGAAAGTTAGACTTTAGGTTTTTGCTATACACAGTTTGACTATAGGAGCATGTACGTGATAAATTGGTTTTTCTCGAAACTTGGTTTTTGCTGTTATATCAATCTGTCAATGGAAAATGACAATCACATTTTAACAACTATATTTTTTATTTTATAATAATTTATTCGTATAGCGCTTGTGTTATGAATGAGTGGATAAGTTGACCTTGGGAGATAATACTATTTTATAGGGTATAGTGGATATTTTATAAGGATGATTCATTCATCCTCCCGCCATCCACACTGAACATAGCCTTTCTCTAAAGAACGCCAACGCTACAAAGATGTGGGACTCCTATCCACTGGCATTTAAAACTTACCACTTCAAGATGTCAGTCCAGCTGGTGCGGAGTCATCTCATTGTGTGTCGTTCGCTACGCAATAATAACGCGAGAATCTTTCTTCCTCAACAACTCTCTTTCTTGTCTACACATCGATACTTATTGTAAGATATAAACCTCCCCAAAGGGGATAACATTATAATTGTTAAGTTAAGCAGGTGTAATGGCGGTCGTGGTTAATGTTTCCTAGGTATGAATGTAGTAATTAGGTAGGAATGTAATTGAAGATCGCTCAACCGGTTTTTATAATTCCCACAATTAAGTAAAGAGTTACAACGTATTCTTAAAACATTCACTACAGAATGAGTTATTAAGACAAAATATAAATGGATTTGGCCCAGGTCGATATAAAGTTCTTAGTCGTCTTTTACGACATCCACGAGCAAAGTAAGGGTTGTTAGTATTCGTAACCGCTATCACACAATGACCTATTACGTTAAGTTCCTGAAATTAATTTATTCATTCATGTCTGCTGATATATGCTCCAGAGCGCGGCTTGTGCCTCTTCCATAATAGAAGAGTATCCTTAGGAATTCTACTACACCACGTTGATCAGACGGGTTGTATAAAGAGATCCATTTCATGCTTTCTTTCTCTTACAATATTGTTATAATATCTCTTAGTTGTTTTTTTACGGCACCTAGGTTCAAGAATTGTGTTCTTACTCCATTACTACATGACAACTTTAATACTTACATATCATCACGCCATATCCCTTGCAGGGTAGGCAGAGAGAACAGAGTGCCAGAAAACTGTATCCTTGCATACTTCACTCGCTTCCTCAACATTCATAATTCTCTTCATACACGCTCGCCGGTTTCGGAGACTCTTGACTCCACCTTCCTTCAGTACGTTGGCTAATCTGGTCTAGGTAGGTTAGTCTTGGTTTCCCCCGGTACCTACATTCTTCCACTTTCGCATTACAAAAACTTTAATGCAATATAAATAAAGCTAATGAAATATAATCAAATATCGTCGACAATTCTCTGACACAAATATTCGTTGGGTAACAAAAGGTACATGATGAATGGATCTCGCCCTAACATACATCATCCGGACCGCGATTGCTGGTAATGATGAATAATTAGCGCCGTTTGTCTCCTTGCATTCCCTTTGTGTAATCCCATTGCTTTGTATGTCGTCTACTAGTTATTGTGTTGCTATCTTATTAATATCTTGTCTTTATATTGTTTGTGTAGCTTTAGCTTATTATTTGTTTAGTGTGGTAAGAAGTAAGGTTACACTTATACCTACACACCAGCACCTATCACCTCACCTCAAATATATTTGCTGGTCTCGAGCCTCCATCACAATAGAAAGGAAATTCGTCTACAACGCGACGCTGGTCAGATATGTTGGTATAAGGTTTTTTTCTTCTGTTACATGGATGTTATATGCCTACATATATATATATATATATATATATATATATATACACGAGAATACATAGATGCAAAGCAATGTATTCCTATTGAAAATAAAAATATATACGAGTGTCTATGCATGATTTTAATAGAAATTTAATAGATATGATTAAAAATACATAGAAAAAAAAACAAATATAAAGAAATGGGTATATGCGTTATACCTCTTTGGTATCTATCATTAAAAAATAGTTTTTAATTGAATGCAAATAATTAATTACAATAAAATAATAAAAGGACTGAAAGAGGATAGAATATTTTTTTTCTTTATAATTTACGAGTAGTAAATAATATTATTCGAGACTTAATGAGCGGCTTTGCGGCATCTTAAAACTTGAATCTCGGTTATTTTTGTGTTACAGTGATACGCGCGCATCTTAAAATTTCACTCTAATATTTTTTTTTAATAACGCGCCTAAACAATTGTGTAGATACTTTTAATTATTTTAAGTTTAAATACATTTTCTCTCCTACTCGAAGGAGGTTCGGGTCCAGCAGTGGACTTGAGATAAAGTAATGAACATAAAGCACTTAAATTTCCAAAGAGTTTGAATAAAATTATTATATATTGTACCGTTCCTATTAAACCTTAAATTCTATAATCAAAACCGCTATACGTTTGTAATGATGACAACAATCGATTTCCCAAACAATCCTTCACAATAAGTACTTATTCACCTGAGCAGTGCATAAAAGTACTATTCATTAACATCCATCAAGTATGACGAACTGGCTCTGAATGGTGTTTGGCATACTGGTACAAGTTAGAAGCATTTAACGATTTTTTATACTGACATTCAAAAAGATTTTTTTACATATTTTTGGAATATGTGTACGTCCCTGAACTGTTTCTAAACGATTAATCCGATCTTAATAAGAAAAAAATGTGGCTTCAAATGGATTCAAGAATGGTTTACATTAACAATTAGCACCGGTAGGTGGTGCTGCGATCGATTTTAAGAAATTCTATTTTTGTTTTACATAATAGGTATGTCACATTCTTAGCTTGTCACCACCCAAATAGAGTATCTTTCTATAATCCAAATCTTCTCTCTCATTTTTTCTCAGGATATAGAAAGAAATTCATCTTCTAAACAACTGGTCTTGCTGATTAATGAAGCAGAGATTAGTAATTCGTTTTTTCTTTCTAATACAATTTTGGTATTTGTATTTTCATACTGTTGTTTCTCATGACAGACACGGGAAAGAAAAGAAAAGTTATACGCGGAATTAATTTACTTAGAACAAATTTCTGAATTTATTTACTTAAAACCGGCTGAGGGATTTTCAAATTAATCAGCAGGCATACTTTCTTGGTTAACTTTTAATTCTAAATGCTATCCGTACCTGCTAGGCGTGGTGATTATGGTATTACTTTTAGCGAGACCTCCAACTCATCATCATCATCATCTTGCTCTTATCCCAACCTCCAACTATCAACGTCAATAAGATGATGATCGGGAATAATGTAAAGAATAGAAATATACCATAACTGTGATAGTGATATGAAGACGACGAGTATGGAATATAAAAAACAAGTTGGTCAAGGATAAATATAATTATTATTTCGGTTAAACCTAAAATATACACATACATACATATCATCACGCCATATCCCTTGCAGGGTAGGCAGAGAGAACAGAGTGCCAGAGAACTCTATCTCTGCATACTTCACTCGCTTCCTCAACATTCATAATTCTCTTCATACACGCTCGCCGGTTTCGGAGACTCTTGACTCCACCTTCCTTCAGTACCTGACCGATCTGGTCTAGGTAGGTTAGTCTCGGTCTCCCTCGGTACCTACATCCCTCCACTTTCGCATTGTATATCTTCTTAACCAGACGTTCGTTCGGCATTCTTTCCACATGTCCGAACCATCTGAGCATTCCCTTTCGCATCTTTACACCAATACTCTCTTTCATACCTACTCGCTCTCTTACGTCGTCGTTACGAATGCGGTCGGTCAACCTAAAATATCGTTATAAATAAGCATCTACGTTAATCACATATTTATCAATGTCAAAGATGATTTATTTAGAAAATAGCGTGATTAATTAATCTATGTAGATAGATTAATAGATAGTTGATAAATCGCTAATTCTTTTCACGCAAATGTTCGCCTCTCATTATTTTTACTCCATTCAATCTAGTACCGGTCTTGTTTATCTACACAATACTTTGAACAATTTGTCTTCACCGCTTCTAAATATCCTCCATTGTCTTTGAGTAATTCTGTTAATAAATTCTACCAGTCAAAACCCTCGGGTGTTTCTTGGGCAATTTTCTTTTGTTTATCAAATATTCTCAGAACAGATGATTTATATACGTTCGTTCTTTTTATATCAACATTTAGATTTTGACGGATATTAATTAATAAATCTCTGTGAATTATTTCGCTTTTAAATGTAAATATGTTTGAATCAAATATATTACAAGCTATCTCGTAGTTTATTCGTATAACTCATTTTATTTTTATCTAGATTGTAATCTAAGTTTTCTTTTTTTTTCTTATTTGATAATATGATAAGTATTGTGTTCTGAGTTAGATTTTAATAGACCATTTTCAATTGTACCTACGTACAATTGTACGTTGACGTAATGAGTGACTATGTAAAAATGTATTTTTTGGTTTATATTCATATCTATATTAATTTTTTCACAATGTATTATATTTATATATGATCTGTGGTATCGGCTAAGAATACTACTAGCCCTTACTTTGTTCGTGGATGTTTTAAAACACGACTAATAAGCTTTATATCGACCTGGGCCAACTCCACCTGTTGAAATTTGGTCAACAATTACATTCCCAAGGAGGATTGACGTCAGACTCAAGCCGATCATAAAACTATTGCCAATATTTTTTTGCGATATGTGTGATGGAAGCAGAGTATTTATATTGTGTCGACCCTAAGTAATTGGGAAAAAGTAGGTGAATGATTGATGATGGTGGTAAAAGGAATTGCTACAAAGCAATTTAACAGAAATCATATTGTAGGTACAATCTTAATGCAAATTAATATTGATAGAATTTTAGATGCAACAGAAGTGAAACACCTGTTTTTTTTCTATTATTTTTGTAAGCACGATGAATGTATAAATAGGTTATTAGTGATAGAACCACGCTGTTGACAGTTCTCTGTCTACAGCCGCGGGCCGGTCTGTCCGTCCACACTCTCGCAGAAGATAACAACGTCTGAGTTATGACAATGTGGTATTGCGCTTCGTTCGGTGAGCGAGAGAGCCGGAAGCTCAACTGGGTGGGTTTGGGAATTGTAATGGTAGGCAGCGGCCTACCTATAGCCTTGGTTATTGCAAAGGTCTATAGGCTGGAGCAACACTTACCATCAGGTGTGCTGCTTGCTCGTTTGCCACCATAAGCAATAAAAAAGGTGCATTTGTATATTTAAATTCTCAAATGATGGATTAAAAAAGAATTAACTCTTCAACCCATAAGTTCTCTTGGGTATAATAAATAACAACTGCGGATAATATAACAGAAATAAAATGAAAACTCAGAATATGAACTTAAGCAACATTGTCCCACCAAAATGGCCATGTTTTCTTCTATTGTTTAGTATATTTACAGCCAACAATAGAACGAAGAACAATAAGAAGAAGAATGCCAATAATAAGAAGAAGAATGTCAGTTGATATTACCTAATAATACTGTTTTGGGTAAATATTCCACTTATGTAATCATCAATTTTGGCGCCATGTTCAATTAAAGAAATTTCGCTGCTGTAACTCGTACATTTCCCAAAAAATGATGGACGAAACATAAGTGATTGTTATTACAGAATGACACAGCACATTTACAAACAACTTATAATCAACACGATGACTACAGCAATCTCCTTACACCGAAGTAATAAGACCACCGATTATGATTAACACCAAATAGGGGGTCATAATGAATAAGTAGATGATATTCAAGATCTGGCCAAAGACCGGCGCCGCAGCAAATATTGACGGACAAATTTAATTTTAGTTATTCAACAAGCGAAAATATACTTTATATATATGACGTAGAAGCTAATAAATCTGTTGGTGGTAAATTTGTTGGTGTGTAAGCGAAGCCGACAGCCGTCAATCAGACGGTAAAAACCGGTAGCCGCCGAGTCAGACATTACAGCCTAACAAATGGTATGGAGTAGTTATTACTTAGTATATTATTTACGTAACGAGTCGTGATTTGGATAGTGATTGATTTATACGGCACTATTCCTATTACTTCCGTATTTCATGACAGTTTTATTTGAATTACATTTGCATGACAAGTTGGAAGGTCAGCGGCTGGTTTTTATCTTCGATCTCTTTAGCATTAGCATTATCAATAATTGATAGTTATGTGAATAAACAAATTAATATCTGGTTTTTAATTTTGTAATCACCATTATGACTATCAGTTTTATTATTAAATATTTATCATTTAAAAAGATATTCACAAAATGGCTGCCAGTGACAAATGTCATATTATAGCATAAGAATTTGTAAAATATATACAATTCTTCACCGTATGTATCTCTCCTTAACAATAAAATACGGGCACTTTTTATGATTGAAAATATAAAGTCATCTCTCAGCAAGTAAGATAAATAAAACTTGGTACGAGAAAGATCAACTCAAAATTAAAAACCATGAAATATGTAAGACAAACAGTAGCTGACACCACTCCCGACACGGCGGTAGGCGAACATTTTTATCCCATCATGGGCGGCGACTTGACAGCCCGAGGATTATACAACGCGCTGTAAGAACAAAAAGTTCCCAAATAAATTACTGAGGAGGGCAAACAAAAAACACGACTCAAAGGTACAACATCAATAACAGGCTCTGATATAATGGAAATACTATTAAATATAAAGGATGAGGATGAAATTTGATAGGATGTAAACTTTGAGTCGTTACTTATGAATCGTGTAGTAGAATTATTTATTTGACTTAAAAAATCTAATAAATATATTATAGCTATCCTTTTAATAAGTTTGCCTAAGTAATATTTTTTGTAGATATCATGTTGAGAAATAAATCGCCATCTTGATTTCAAAATATATTTCATTCCATTTAAGTTTTTTTTTTAAAGCTGAATCATTTGGTATGATTTCTTTTTAAAACTTATTCCATGTACATCTGTATGATTTGTTAAATTATACTGATCTTTTTATTAGCGATTTAAATCAAGTGAACTACTACGCTGGTCCAGTAGCAATATAATTTGTTTGACTATTACATACATACATATCATCACGCCATATCCCTTGCAGGGTAGGCAGAGAGAACAGAGTGCCAGAGAACTCTATCCTTGCATACTTCACTCGCTTCCTCAACATTCATAATTCTCTTCATACACGCCGGTTTCGCAGACTCTTGACTCCACCTTCCTTCAGTACGTGACCGATCTGGTCTAGGTAGGTTAGTCTCGATCTCCCCCGGTATCTACATCTTTCCACTTTCGCATTGTATATCTTCTTAATCAGACGTTCGTTCGGCATTCTTTCGACATGTCCGAACCATCGGAGCATTCCCTTTCGCATCTTTACGTCGTCGTTGCGAATGCGGTCGGTCAGCCTAACTCCACAGATTTTCCGTAGAGATTGTTTGACTATTAAGTCTGTGATAAAGTGTTATTGGATTTCCTATAACTTTTTTGTAGAAATTCTCAGTAGTAAATTCGAATTCTTATTAAAAGTGACACACATACTTATCAAGATCAAGCTGTACCACGATATTAGAGATTTTTATTCAAGAACAATCTGTAAAATCTCATAAATCATAAATAAAGAATTTATTACTGCAATATGTGACATGAGGTACAAAAATATTATATAGACTTTACATATAACTAATTAATTATACTTTAGATTCATTGATGTAATAATTTTAAATGTGTTCATGAATGTTTGAAGTAAATAAAATTTTAATTTTTGTAATGATATAAAATTTATTTTAAATATATTATCAAAGCAGTTAGACAAGTCAATTCATTTTAATGAAATATTACAAGTATAACGAATGATTAATGGATAACGTAGACAGAGAAGGTTGAAACCTAAAACTGCAAATGATTTATAGCAAATTGAAACTTTATTTATTAACTATTGTTGGTTCAATGACGCAATTTACATATTTATTACTAATTGCCATGTTAATTTATGTCTTTTTTTAATAGCATTATCGATGTAATTCTTTTTTTGGGCATTATTATAACACCCTCATTTTGACATGAAATTTTAAGATACTTATAGAGTATAAGTATCTTCCGTCATCCGTCCGTCTCTATCCATGTGGTGACGGAGTAAGAATACAATTCACCACCCCCCATCTTACTCGTGGGTGATCGTAAGAGACGACTAAGGGATATAAAACGCATATAACATCAATGCAAGAAAAGGAAAACTCGAAATAAAACTCTATAACAACATGTCTGACCAGGGAGGTGTAGTAGGTTAATTCCCTCCCTCTATGGAGGAGGCCCGAGCCCAACAGTGGGACATATATGGGCTATGATGATAATGATAAGTATCTTTTGTCCTTGAGTTTTACGCACAACAAGGCCACGATCGTCAATCGCCCTGCTGCAAACTGTATTTGTAGCAGATCACGGTGTATACCGAAGAGCCAACAAGAGGACCTGATTGAGAGAATCGAGATAGAAGAGAAACTACAAGATGAATGTTAGCCATCTGTTAATCAGTTTTTCAGAAACGTGCTTCCAGATGGTTTATGACCAGGGTTAAAACCCAAATGAGTAATAGTTTTAGCTCCCACAATATTTTATCTTAGGGCCTTTTTTTTTTTTGGTGGACTATTGATGCGTCTCTCCCCGCCAAATCGGTCCGGGGTGACGGAAAGGCGGCGCGTGATCCCGTAGACCCACCGTAAAACTCCTCTCTCTTCGCCGTGCGAGCGGACCACCGGTAGGTAGCCGATTTTTGTCTTCGGTGGCCGGGCCCTAGGGGTTATGATTCAAGTTTTGTAGTTTTCCGTTTTTTTTGTCCTTTTATGTGATACTGTGACTAGATTGAAAGTAGGATACAAGTTTTAGTATATCTTGTTCAGCTAGGTCATATACCATTCAGAAAATTGTAAATGATACCTATTAAAATAATGTATCTTTTTTTTTCTTATTTACTATTACAATCGCTTATTTTATTTAGTAGACACATTACTTTTTTAGAAATACTACAGCATAGTTATCATCAGCATCATCATCACAGCCCATAAACGTCCCACTGTTGGGCTCGGGCCTCCTCCTTAATGGGAGGGAAATTAACCTACTATACTGCGCTGGTCAGACGTATTGGTATAGGATTTTGTTTCGAGTTTTCCTTCTCTCGCATAGATGTTATATGCGTTTTATATCCCTTAGTCGTCTCGTACGATCACCCACGGGTAAGATATGGGGTGGTGAATAGTATTCTTACTCAGTCACCACACGGAAAGTTATAACCCCGTTAAATTCGTCTGGGTCGACGAAAAAGATGACGAGCAGCTCCATTACCTGCCGTACACGTATCTACATTTCTACACCGTGTAAGCTGGCGACCAGAATCCAATGTTTGTCATCAGTAGCCCTGTTCAGCGAATCACTCTTTCAGATATCATCACGAGTGACATACACATTACTTTAGTAAAAAGTCAAACCAATAACTTTGATGCATAAAAGTAAGTCCTGCTAACGAATCATCATTTCAACTCGTACATACAAATATAATATCAAAAATAATACAAAACACAATTTGGTTAGATCAGATCCCACAAGTGGCACGTAATTACCAAAAGTCGATACATACTATCGTAAGCAGAATCTAGTTTCCTTTTTTTTGACATCATCCACATAGCACATAATGTCTCCCTGCTGAGCTCGAGCCTCCTCCGCAATGGGAGGGAAATTGACCTACTATGCCACGCCGCTGGTTAGACGTTTTGGTATAGGGTTTTGTTTCGAGTTTTCCTTCTCTTTCTGCTAACGAATAGAAAGGATTTACGACCGCAGGCGTAGGTTTTTAATAATATGGAGTCTTAAACTATACCCATTAACTGACAGTTGGCTTGATCTCTATTACATCCAACTAAAATTATATCAGGGCATATTACACCTTCGCTTATCCATTTAGAGATAAACGTGTATGTTTATAGAAAAAAAAATAAAAAAAATAGGTCATAAGTCTTATGGTTCAACTATGGTGTGTTTGTTGAATGTGATATAAAACTACGTATTTGAACATATTTATGTTAATTTTGAAGCAATTAAGATAATGTTATCGATAAATTTGCCCCAAAATAGCAATTTTTATTATTGATTTATTATAATTCACTAAATTTAATGGCTATTTTAATAAGGTCAAATGAAATATTATATTTCACTCGTTAACTCCATCTTTTATTCATTCAAAGATAATTTCATAATGTGTTTTCGACATTAGAATTAGGAATTTTTTATTTCTATAATTTTATGAAACTAAAAATAGAAGTACCGATTTTAAAATTTAAGTGTCTAATCAAAATGTAATGAAATTTGATTAAAATAAAATTTTAACTGAACTTAATACAAAAAGAATTCCGATACCGGGAATCGAACCCGAGCCTCCTGGGTGAGAGCCAGGTATCCTAGCCACTAGACCATATCGGATCTGTGTCATAATTATGAAATAAAAGTAGTTATCTGTATCTAATCACTAGTTATTTTTAATTAGAAATTATAGATAATAAAGAATTTATATTACGTCGTATTTTATTTATATTCATTACAAGTTCTATAAAGCCGTGATATTCATGACATCGTTAAATGTATTATTTATATCATTTTAAATGTAAATTGCTTGATAAATCAGCATTATATGTATATACAATCGAATGCATTGATTATTTCAATGTCTAGGTCAGACAACGAAAAGTCAGACTAAATAAGAATTTCAAAACGACACTGACAAAAACAGAAATAGAATTGATTTAAATAAAATAAACATTCGGCATCCTATTTGGAGTTATTTCACTTTGTTAATACGCGACTTATTATATGTTAAACAGTGGGTATTAGCATGTCTACGGAAACCGGCGTACCTGTCTGAGAAGCATGTCGATCAACGTCACTCAACCGTCGCTATGGAGAGACGACATCAGCCGACATTTGCCGACATCGAACGATCTACAATCCCGATGCTATCCCGTACCTTTTGTCTGACCATAAACGGCAGCTGCATTCAATAGCTTTTGTTGATGTGAGACAATAAGTCCAATTTTTTTTCTTCTCAAAGACGCCTCAACTTTGAAGGTATTAATTATCATAACCGTAAGGGTTTATTATTGAAATAACGTAACATTAGAAGCTGTTTATATGTACGTGGTTTAGCTAAATAATAGGGATCTGTTTTGATAATACGATTTCTTCGGAGGGTTGGAATAATTGAAGTACTTGTATATTTACATTGTATATTTAAATCTTAGTACGGATTTACCATGTGGAATGTCATGGTTGAACCATCCGATCGGTATCATCGGTGCATAATTAGTTTCTCTGTAAATTTGTATTCGTTAATCATATGATAATCAAGTTTTATTATTGTTTTTAATATTTATATTTGATTGAACAGATTATTACTCTCTTAAATCCGGTTGTTGTCAAAAACAAAAAAAGGAAATTAGATTCTGCTTAAGTTGGTTGGTATCGACTTTTTGTAATCACGTACGTTCGGTGAGCGAGAAAGTCGGAAGCCCAACTGGGTGGGTTTGGGGATTTTATTGGTAGGCAGCGGCCTAAGCTATATCCGTGGTATTGCAAAGGTCCATGGGCGGCAGTGCCACTTACCATCAGGTGTGCTGCTGGCTCGTTTGCCACCATAAGCAACAAAAAAAATTATAACCATTGAACTATTTGAAAAAAATATTGGCAATAGTTTTGTAGCCGCTTAACTTACGTTAACCCTCATTGGGAATGTAATTGTCGATAGAATGTCATTAGCTGGAGTTGGCTAAAGTCGATATACAAATCTTAATAACTTTTTAAGAAATCAAAAAGCAAAGTAAGGGTAGGTAGTAGGTATTCGGGCCACCGAAGACATAGATCGGGTACCGGTGGCCCGCTCGCACGGCGAAGAGAGGTGTTTACAGGGTGGGTCTATGGGGTTGCGGGCCACCTCTTCTGTCGCCCACATCCACGGTCTACCTTGCGGGAAAAAAAAAAGAAAAGGTACTAGGTATTCGAAGCCGCTACCACACAGCAATAAATAAACAATACATAATATGTAAATAGGTTGACATATTTTACTAAAACGGAATAATTATACCTATTAACAATGTATATACAACAGTCTCAGAAACCGGCGAGCGTGTATGAAGAGAATTATGAATGTTGAGGAAGTGAGTGAAGTATGCAAGGATAGAGTTCTCTGGCACTCTGTTCTCTCTACCTACCCTGCAAGGGATATGGCGTGATGATATGTACGAGTATATATGTATGTGTTACATTGTATTGTAGTACACATTTTTACATTTGTTATAATTATTGAATCATTAGAAGCTATAAAAGAAAAAAAAAACTTTGTTGCAAAGCTTATTAGGCGATAATTAAGTTCGCAGTCTGTTATTAAAGCGCCATGTATATAGTTAAGTTTATGTATAAGGGGCATACCTACTTACAATGTCAGTTGGTCGTTACTTAACGAAGCATGCAACGGTAATATAAGTTTAGAAAAAATAATACTACTATAATAACATACAATTACATATTTTGTTCGAATGTATTTAGTAAGGCTACATTGCTGACAGTTTTCCGCATGCAGTCATTAATCATCATTCTCCTGCTCTTGTCCCAATTACTTGGGGTCGACGCAATATTTACCCCCTCTTCCTACATATTGCAAAGTTGTATGGCATAAATTGGCAATAGTTTTGTGACACGGCCGCCTGCCTGACGTCAACCTTCCTTGGCCTGTAGTCATTAATATTGGACACATTCAATCGTACTACAATCTCGCGTTAACTAGTTATTTAGCTGCTGGTGAAAGAGAGAGTGAGCTTCAAAAAACATGGGGCACAGACCACTACAGTAGCGACATAATTATTGAAGATATCCATTGGCGGGAAGTAACATAAAGAATTTCCATTTACTTAAGTATACAGTTATTTTGAACATACATAAATTGTCGTGTCGTGTGATGGCTACGAATACTACCAACCCTTACATTATTTATTGATGTCGTAAAACACGACTAAAATATATAAAATGCATATAGCATCTATGCAAGAGAAAGAAACTCGAAATATAACCCTATAACGATCTGTCTGATCAGTATTATGCAGTAGGTCAATTTCTTTCCTATTGTGAAGGAGGCTTGAGTTAGAAAGACCCCCATGAGTTGAGATGACAATGTTTATGATGTCACCCCGAGTGGATGTTTAATTAGTCACAATAACCCTTTAATATATTATTTTTGTGACGTGATCAGGTGTTTGCCATATATTGATGGAGTGGAAATAAAATTCAATATTCGTTCATCTCTCGCTGGTGTCATAAAAGACCATCGAGGGATGACCATAAAAAAGTGGCAAGATACTTCATTTATTTGGTGGCAGGATAGTAACAACCCACCCGTTCCGTCTGGGGCGATGGAGGTGGGCGAGGGACCTCATAAACTGCCCTGTTCGTAACTTTCTGCGTCATATGGGTGGGCTAGCGGTACCCAGTTCTTGTCTTCGTTGACGGATGGGTCAACCGGTGGGTTATCTGTTCGGTTTACTCGACTCATAGCCCTCGTAATTTATTATCACCTTAGCCCATATTCGTTCCACTGTTCAGCTCGGGTCAGCTGCTCTGGAAGAGAAATTAACCTACTATTGGTATAGTGATTGGTCCAAAGTGTTGTTTTCTAGACATTTATGCCCGTTTTTGCACACGATCACTAAATTTTAGGTGATACTTAAGACGATACAAATAACGCAACATTGATGTTAATTATATTTTTGATGTTAATTGCAGTTAAATAAAATGTATGTTTTAGGTAAAAACTAGGCAACATTATTCGTATATAATGTTGATTTTATATGTTATCTACATTGGCTTAGGTATTACCTAAAATTTGAGAGTTATTGTTGAAAAAGCTCGTCATTTATGTGTGGGTTCTACAAAAGAAAGAATGCCAAGACATTGAATACTTAACTAGTCACCACAATAAAATCCAATTTAAATTCTTTTAATTAAATATAAACTAGCGACAATAGTTTTCGTAAAATATTCTCACATGAGAAAAAGAAATAGAACACACTAGTCTAGAAGTGTAATTATAAAATAAATTCTCCTTGAAATTTATTTTACCTTTGTCATTTTAAATTAAACGAAAAACCTAATTTGATAACTATGCAATTCAATTAACATTTAAAATGCAATAATTAGATTGCAAATAGGAATAATATGTTAATACTTTTGTATTTAAAAATTCTTTTTCTAGATCATTTTTACTTAAATAAATTGATAACCACAACTGCCATTTGAAAAACAAACATTTTCCTTCTCCATATTAGTTATCCAGCTCAAAAGCAGTGACATATCTCAAAAAATTTGAAAATTAATAATATTCTATAAAACGTTTTATTATCGCTTGTGTTTTAATAGAAAATGACACATTATCAAATGAAACGTCCAAAACTCTGTGCTGTCACAAATGTCATTTTGATATTCTATATTCAACCGCCATTTTGTTTGTTGAAAAAAAAACTTTAAATGGGTATACAGTAAATATTGTTCTTTTTGTTTTTTTTTATTGTTTATAGTGGAAAACGAGCAGACAGTACACATGATGGTTAGTGTCACTGCCGCCTATGAACATTTGCAATACCAAGAGTATAGCTAGGCTAGCGTTGCCTACCAATACAAACCCCATAACCACCCCAGTTGAGCTTCCGGCCCTCTCACTCGCCGAACGAAGCGCAACAGTACATTGCTATTACTCAGACGTCGATCTTCTGCGATAGTGTGGTACTACCCCGAACGGACCGGCCCGCGGCTGTAGACAGAGAACTGTCCACAACGTGGTCCCTACCATTATTTATTTCACTTTTTTATTTCACCGACGACATATGCCACTAATTATGTGTAATTATGAGTTAAGAGTAGGTGTAAATAATCACTATTCCCTACTTACTCGTAGGAGTCGTAAAAATTAGTAGAGGTATGAGCAGGAGTAATTGCAGCTGGTTTTGGCGGGAATGTGAAAATGTCATGCGACGCTCTTAATGTTTATTTAATGTTTTACTGTTTTGTTGTGTTATATTGTACACTTATATTTGTATTATGTAATTAAATTATATTTGTATAATACATAGAATATGGTTAGGTGTAGCAAATATGATATAGTCATGTCAGCTCATATATGCCCTACTGTTGGGCTCGAGCTCCTCCATAATAGGAGGGAAATTGACCTACCACGCTGGTCAGACGTATTGGTATAGGGTTTTGTTTCGAGTTTTTCTTCTCTCGCATAGATGTTATATGCGTTTTATATCCCTAGTCGTCTCGTATGATCACCTACGGGTAAGATAGGGGTGGTCAATTGTATTCTTTTCTTACTCCGTCACCAAACGGAAGGAATATGATATAATATTTTTTATGTATTTTGATGACTAGAGCCAGGGAAAATGATTCATTTGGTTATCAGCACCAAGTTAGTGGCAAAAACTTAACTTATTAACTATTATTATAAATAAACTGTTGTATATGAAGAAGGTAAATATTAAACTATAAGTTATAAAGAAAATTGTACAAGACTTAGTTATTATTCAAATGGTTAAACTAACAATGTATCTACTAAAGGACTTTGTGTCCATGGTCATGTATAAATATTACTAAAAAATAAATATCATTAGTATTTTCCTCGCACACTTGTAACATCTACTCTGATCGCCAACCACCCATTACTAAGAGTGATAATTATTTTATTTTCCCCCTCTTTATTGGGAGGTCTATGACCAACGGTGAACATTAATATATGGATAGATCGCAGCGACATATTTAATACCCAAGAGCATTTACAGTTTTTTTTTATTGCTTATGGTGGCAAACGAGCATGCAACACACCTGATGGTAAGTGTCACTGCCGCCCATTGACCTTTGCAATATCAAGGGTATAACTAGGCTACTGCCTATCAATACAGACCCCAAACCCTCCCAGTTGGGCTTCCGGCTCTCTCGCTCACCGAACGAAACGCATTAGCATATTGCCATTACTCAGACATCGATCTTCTGCTCAGTGTGGTTCTACCCCGGATGGACCGGCCCACGGCTGTAGACAGAGAACTGTCAACAACATGGTCCTACCACTAAAGGATAGTACTCTCGTTTGTGCTAGAAAATAAATCAGAAACATGTGTACCTTCAGTTTCGATTACTCGTGAGAAAGCAACTGATTCGTAACCATCACTGTGTTTGCAAAGAGGGTAAGGTGTAATATGTTCCAGATTTGGATTACTTGAACCACACAACATGATGTCTACCGCTATCTATAAAATATGAATGCAGCTCTATGCTAGTATATAGAGCTGTCCTTGTCTATTGTCATCCAAATAATGCCTGATAATCACTGACAAACTTGCGCAGAGCTATCCTTGCCGATCGTCATTAAGATTATGACGGACAAACTAAGACATAAGACCACCTTCAGTGAGATCGCGATGAAATGGTAGCAGTGGTAAAAGCACCACCTGATTCAATCCACAAAGATCCTAGCTGTGGTCTCGATTTAAAAAATAATTCCCTATCCACAATTAACCTACACCGCATATGCGAAATTCCAAATTACGTCTTTATTTAGGAGATAGATACCATTGGGCCATGAGGGATGTGTTGAGTATTTATATAGTAGTTTGGGTCTGTATTATCCAAAGAAATATTATTAATAAATATAACTCTTACTGTCCTCTACTCTGAAACGTCGAGGCGATATCAAACAATACATTGTCAATTAAAAAAAAAGCCAGCAAAATAGATATTTAATAATAAATAAGGAAGGATAATTGTATCACGAATCAATTATGAAAACATTTGTAACAATTACTTATATTAATGTCACGACATTAGATTGGTTTAACAAAGGTCTTGTCGAGAACTCGTCCACGGATTGTCATTTCATACAATATAATGTCATGCTTAGTTTGTACAATGTCTAAATAGCAACAGTATATAATGAACAATGTATTTGAATTATTAGTCCATTTGTTTATACTAACGTTTATACAAACTATGTTTATATTATATATAGCACTGCGGATTTCTGATATTTAGAATAGGCAAATATGTATATAAAGGTTTAAGACTTTCTCTCACTCAATTTTGCAAGGAAGTTGTAACGTGTACTCAAACATCTTAAGACCTGGACAAATCGGCTATTTGAACGCGTACTCAAACATCTTAAGACCTGGACAAATCGGCTATTTGAACGCGTACTCAAACATCTTAAGACCTGGACAAATCGGCTATTTGAACGCGTACTCAAACATCTTAAGACCTGGACAAATCGGCTATTTGAACGCGTACTCAAACATCTTAAGACCTGGACAAATCGGCTATTTGAACGCGTACTCAAACATCTTAAGACCTGGACAAATCGGCTATTTGAACGCGTACTCAAACATCTTAAGACCTGGACAAATCGGCTATTTGAACGCGTACTCAAACATCTTAAGACCTGGACAAATCGGCTATTTGAACGCGTACTCAAACATCTTAAGACCTGGACAAATCGGCTATTTGAACGCGTACTCAAACATCTTAAGACCTGGACAAATCGGCTATTTGAACGCGTACTCAAACATCTTAAGACCTGGACAAATCGGCTATTTGAACGTGTACTCAAACATCTTAAGACCTGGACAAATCGGCTATTTGAACGCGTACTCAAACATCTTAAGACCTGGACGAGTCGGCTATTTGAACGCGTACTCAAACATCTCAAGCTCAGGACGAATCGGCTATTTATGACTTTTTTTTTTATTTTTTTTTATTGGTGGGCTATGGGTGCGTCTCGCCCCGCCAAATCGGTCCGGGGTGACGGAGAAGGCGGCGCGTGATCCCATAGACCCACCGTAAAATCCTCTCTTTTCGCCGTGCAAGCGGACCACCGGTACCCGATCTTTGTCTTCGGTGGTCCGCTCGGCGGTTTACCCTCGCGGGTTCCTCTCGTCGACGCCCCGACAGATTTCGCCGCCGGGGTGTCGCCCTCACGCGGTGGCCTCGCGTCGGGTGACCGGACAATTCCCCGGTCCGATCACCCGAAGGCTATTTATGACTGCAAGCATAAAACTTTCATTAGCGCTGTTCTACTAATATAGAGAGTACCAAATACGTGTTTCCTTTTTTAAAGAAATGTAGTAGGTATTTGATAATATTCCACTTAATGTGTCCAAAAGAGTAAGATTCAACGAAAAGAGTAACATGCTAAAAGGAGTAAAATTCTTCTTATTCTTGCTGGTCATATGTGCATATTGAGCAGAAATCTTCTTTACAATAATACTGAAATTGGGCTACTTTACGATGCTTTTGTCAAATGAGATTAATTTCATATCTTCCTTCTTTTGTATTAATGAAAGGTAAATACTTAAATCCTTGTGGTAAATGAGCCAGAATACATTTCACCACTCCCTATTTTTCCCTTAGGTGAGTATGCATAAAACATGTGTTTAATATAAGACGATTTGAAATAAAACAATACCAATCAGTCTGATGAGTGTGATATTGTAGTTCAATTTTTATCCTATTATATAGAAGGTCGAGTCCAGCAGTGGGTTGAGATAATAAGGATAGAAAACTAACGTTTCTTAGTTATCTTTCATCACCAAGTAAAGCATATGTATCAGTCAAAATAAACAATTAAAATCATTGTATCAATTTAATTGAATGACCTTTCTATATAAAACTGCATAAAGTATAAACCTAACAGAATTATTTAGCAATCAACACGTGCACAGTTGTTGCAATAGCAAAAAAAAACAAGATGAAAAAAAAAAATACAAAATATATTCCGCTGCGGGCGTGATCCGTAAATCAAGTGAGTCTATATTGAGTTCCACAAAATAGGGCTGTGTTCGAAATTTGTTTCACACGTGACAGCTGTCATAACAACGTCAAACGCACGTCAGATTTTGACATTATCGAGGATTATGGCTATTGAATGTTGTTCTGTCATTATTTATAAGTGTAGTATTGTGTAACGAAGCTTATGTCATCGTTTGGTTGGTGATTTCATTGGAAATTAACTAAAAATATTTATTAGGTTAATTATTTTTAATAGCTTTTTTTCCGTTTCCGTCTGTTTACTTGTATTTATATTTAGAAATATATCCTCACTTGATTTAAGAATCATGCTCACAACCGAATGTATTTTATATTTTTTTGCTGTCGTGGCTACGAATACTACCAACCCTTACATCGCTCGTGGGTAAAAGATGATTAAGCGTTTTATATAAACCTCATTACATTCTCAAACAGGATTCACGCCAGGCAGACCGATCACTAAACTATTGTCACAAATTCCACAATATGTACGATGAATGTACATACGCAGACCCCACATAATTAAATTAAAAGCAGAATGAGAATTATGATTTTATTTCAACCCTTGAGTTGTGTACGAAAAATTAAAAACTTTTGTTTTTCACATAATAATTGTATATTATATGTATGGTAGCTGTATGGTAGCGGCTACGAATACTACGAACCTTTACTTTGCTCGTGGATGTCGTAAAAGACGACTGAGAGCCTTATAACGACCTTAGCCAACCCCATCTGATGTCGTTCGGTCAGCCATTACATTCCCAAGGAGTGTTGAGGTCTGGCAGGTGGCTGGTTATAAAACTATTGCCAATAACTTTTACAATATGTACTATGAAAGAAGAGTACATATTGTATCGACTCCAAGTAATTGGGATAAGAGTAGGAGAATGATGGTGATATTACAGTAGAACTTTGATAACTCAAACCTCGGTAACTTAAAAACCTCTATAACTTCAAAAAATAATATGTTCCCTTCCCATCAGAGCCCAAAACCTCTATAACTTAAAATAAACAACCTCTATAACTTAAATAATTAATCTCTGTATTGGCCCTCAGTAACTTAAAGAAATGTTTCCACAACCTCTATAACATAAAATTGTTTGCCAATAAGTCATTTTAAAGAGTGTGCAAAACAAAAGGTTTCGGTATTTGTTGCTTGCACGTGTTCACTAGTTAAATTGTTAACGTAAACAATACATATGTCACTTATTTTTTGCTTCTTCGTAATTATTTAAAGCCTTGCGGCGGTTAGCCTTAAGACAACGGCTTACTTGGAGCATAAGTTTTTGATTATTGTCCTGGAAACATCAATTTACCTACTGTGTGATAAAACTGGCTTAAAATGAGTTCAATAAGAAAACTTACATACGCTGATAAATTAAAAGCCTATCCCTAACATAGACCCTTGATAACTTAAAACCTCTATAACTTAAAATATTTTGTGTTTCCCTTGGACTTTAACTTATCGAGGTTCTACTGTATATGTATATGACAGCTCTTTATCTGTACCATTTTGGAATCAATAGATATACATATTTAAAAATAACTAATTTCATTAAATATATCCACTTTTTCTAATTTAGTTAGAAATTACATTTGTCTAACATTCATAATTGTAATCACACCTGATTTGATTAACAACATAAATAAGATGTTTTCACAAAGTAAGTTTCGTAAACTATTCTCGAAACTTCTATTTAAATACTGTTTAAAAAAGTAAACAAATCTTGATTCCATTGCCATATAAAATGAAAAATATAAATACATCAGGAAATGAGCTGGGTAAATTTTGAAAGTACTGAAAATTAGCATACAACAAAAATAGATAAAGTTAAAACAATATCTTTAAAATTCTGGTTTAATAACGATTTCTAATGTTTACGCGAATATGCCACATACGAAATAATATAATTTTTAAGAAATATATTGCATTTGTATTAGTATTTTTACCATACCGAAATTTCGAAGCGGTTGAACTCATAATAATAACTGGAAAATAATCTCATTCCATGAACTGATATGATAGGCTTCAGGGGTAAAAGAACCAACAGCTGTCGGGGCGTCGACGAGAGGAACCCGCGAGGGTAAACTGCCGGGCGGGCCACCGAAGACAAAGATCGGGTACCGGTGTCCCGCTCGCACGGCAAGAGAGAAGTTGCACGGTGGGTCTATGGGGTCTCATACCGCCTCTTCCGTCACGCCGGACCGATATGACGGGGCAAGACGCATCCATAGTCCACCGCAAAAAAAAAGAAAAAAAGAGGTAAAAGAAGACCAAAGCAAAGATGGTTGGATTGCGTGAGGCATGACATGGATAGACAGGGAGTGATTACAGAGATGATGTCTAATAAGACTGTATGGAAGAAGATGACATATTGCGTCGATCCCAAGTAATTGGGATAAGAGCAAGATGATGATGACAAAACTGATAGTTGATTAATTTCTAGTTTTTAAATATTTATACATAAAAAAATATCGATAGTTTGTTCGATAAATTATTAAGTTGGTAGCCCTGCATCTGTTTGCAACGCATTCGTATGCAATACGTAACTGCAACTGTACGCGAATTTATTTTCTATGCTTTTGCTTCTACGAAATGTTGGTTCAGCGCATTGGGTGGTCAGTCAGGTGTTTCTGTGATAACTTTATATGATTGTACAATCAGATTTCTTATTTCAGTCCTGTGTAATTAAATAAAGAGTTTTTTTTTTCATTATTTACAAGATAATTAACTATTACTTATGTGGTGGCTATTGTTTATTTCTTTTTTTTTTCAAACTCCATTTATTTGGCCATACGGTTCTTCTGACATGATCAGGGACCTTAAATTAGCAGTGTTACATAGTATGGTGTGGTTAATTAGTAGTATTAGTTAATTAATTAGTTTATTAAAATAATACAATATGTTAGTAACCCTTACTTTAATCCTATATACTATAGGGTTTTAATTTGAGTTCTTTTTCTCTTTCATTGATGTTATAGACATATCATAATCCTCAGTCGTATATTTTGACACGCATAGGCAAGAAAGGGTGGCGAATTATTTAATTACTACATCATCACATGGAAAATAAATATACTATCTGCGATAAAATATATCATAGTCGCTCAGGCTATTGTAGAGAGTGCTATACTTGATATTTCTCGATATCACAAAATTTGGAATACAAAAATCCGTAGAAGAATGTAACCAATACATATAACTAAAACAACAAGTCACATTGCTCGTCAAACCGATAACCGTTGCGAAAGAAAGGATTTAAGTGGTAGACGTATCGGACGTGACAACATAGGATGATTCCCACTAGTTGGACTAATTATATCTCAAAAGTTGCAGAAAATGCCCGTTTCGACGTGACATTCTGTTAGGGAGGCCTGTGTCCGACAGTAAAAATCTACCGGCTGATGGATTGATGGGTGAAATAATAGATTATGATAGTTATGATTTCAATTTAAAATGGCCTTACATATAAAAAAAGAATATTAATATAAATTTCGACAGGTGTTGATGAGCACAATATTTTGTATGAAATCGTTTCTAATAATAAATTAAAAAAATAAAAACAGGATGCTTTTATTATACTACTCAACAAATAAAATGTCGGAAGTTAAGATGAATATAAAATATTATATTTTTAATAAAATTTACTAGCGAATGTATAATTTAAATAACAATATTCACTCTATTCACAGTTTATTAAAAAATATTCTTAGAATATTTACAATTACTTTCTGCTAAGGAACCGGTTACAATGAATTACACGTAATCTGACGCGTTGAAGGGAGTTTATGGTATTAAGTTTAGCGGGAACTGCATATTGTATTGTCGAATTCAATACAGACTGCATTCAATTACTATATGAATTAAAGCCACCGTGCCGTAGCCCACTCCAGCTAATCTTCCAAACAACAATAGCTCGATTTATGCTAAACCCTATTGTCATATTCAACAAAGATCTTGTCAATTATAATCTCCACGAAATCTTTCATCGCCATTCCGTCAAACGGTAGCGCGCAGTGAGCCAACTGGCTGTTAAAAAAAAACTTTTTAATAAATTATTTGCAAAAGTTGTTTGGAACCCTTCTCAAAGGGCGGTGAGAAAGCGAAACCGATTGCTCGTGACGTGACACCCTTTGTGACCGTCGAGTATTATGTTGTCAAAATACATAAGGATTTTGTTATTATTTTTGTGTTTGCGTCCACACTTAGCGCCCCCTTTTGTGGCGTGGTAACTTCTCGGAATAGGGGATGCTATGCTATAAACCGACCATCATAACATCTTTCCATGAAGTAGTTTCATGTGAAAGGAATAATAACATCGGTTAAACGATTCAAGAAAACAATACGTAATCTTATATTATCAAAAAAAAGTATGACGAGACAAAAGAGATTTTATGAAGGGCTGTTCGACAATCACATTTTGTGTAGATCCCTAAGACGTGCCCTTAAAAAAAGTTAATAACGTTTTTGTATGCGAAAAGACGTCTACTTGTTAAGAGATATATGCCGAATGTAAATGCCAAATTACACCATCATATCGTATAAATACGCGTGGCTGAGCCCCGCTTTTTGTCACGTCACATGTATGGTAAGGCTTCTTAATATTTATTCAAATTATTATTCCTCGACGCCCTCTTGTTATGTTCCGAATGAATTTTTCATACACACGTCGCCTCGAGCCTCGGTAATTTCACTTTGAGTTCGCTCCATGCCAACGAAAATGAGTTTATTTATGTTGATGTTTTTTTTTTAACCAGCGCCTCTACGGGTTAATGACTAGGATGTTATTCTGCAGTCGTTTATACATTCAACGTCATATTTTAAAGTAATAAATAGGTTAGGAATATATATTTATTATAATGAGACTAATCTCACCATACATTGCCACCATTCAGCCAGAATTCAAATGGTCTCCATAATTAACATTAACATTTGACCCTCAGGCAGTCACGGGAGATGCTTTTATTTGTCTTGGCACTCGCAACAAATTTAATTAGAAAAAGTTAAAGAGAAGTTGGAACGAATGATTCCTCTTTCCTTCTAAGCAAAGCGGGTGGGGAGACAGGAAACAAATTTAACTAATCAGCTAATAACTAAAAGCAGCTATGATAAGCACAGCAGTACGACACCACGAATACGGAAGTACCTCACGGGGTCTATATGCGAGCCTTAAGATTGATTGCTGTGGTAGGTATGGTAGAAATGTCTGAACGCACGGATTTTTTTCGAGTTGCCACAAGGTCCGTATAGTATATTACTGTCATCTCAGCTCATATATGTCTCACTGTTGGGCTCGAGTCTCTTCCGTAATGGGAGGCAAATTGACCTACTATACCACGCTGGTCAGACGTGTTGGTATAAGGTTTTGTTTCGAGTTTTCCTTCTCTCGCATAGACATTATATGCGTTTTATATCCCTTAGTCGTCTCGCATGATCACCCACGGGTAAGATAGAGTACATATATACTGATACTTACCACTTCTTCACCATACAGAATATTAATTATCACTCATTATGAGGAAATGTATGTCCAATAGTGTAGGTACATAGAAAGGCTAATAGACGGATGGATGAACGATTAAAATAATTTAAATTACCTTCATTTAAAATTTTATATTTAAAGTTTTAAAATAATTGGATTGTTTTAGGAAGCGTTAAATTATATATTTAGATATATTAGATTTTTTTATTTTTATTTTCAAAAGTTTAAAATATTTATATAGCTTTTTTTTTTAATTAACGAGTCAATTATCTTATTTCCTTATAGTTCACAATAATTATTAACTGCTTAATACTAGATTACATTTTTCGCTTCACACTGTTTAACTTGAACGTTGTATAATAATTATAATGTAGCACTAATTAATTAATAATTTATAAAAAAAGAAAATTTATTTGTTACTTAAGTAATATAATTAATTAAATTTCTGAAGATACATACTCTTATAAATAAATATATATATGTCTGTCACTTTTTTCATTATTTAATACAAATTTCCGTGTGGTAACGGAATTAGAATCATCATCATCATCTTAGCTCATATCATGTCCGACTGCTGAATTCGAGCCACCACAATAGAGAGAAATTGGTTTACTGCACTACGTTGATCAGGTATGTTGGTATAAGTTTTCATTTCTAGTTTTCCTTCTTTTTCATAGATATTATTTGCATATCATCCGCTTGTAACAATATAAACACGTAAGGATTACAACCTTCATTTGTTGATTATGTAATAAAACGCAACTGATAGCTCACGTCATGTTTTTTTTTTTGGAAAATACCGTGAAAAGACATTAAATTTGACCGGTCAGTGTTCGTTTTGTGCGAGTGTTACGATTTTTATGAATATTATTATAATAAATCATATTATAAATATTTATCATGCCATCAATGAAGTGTGGTGGTTGTACCAAATATATATCAACTTCTTCACCAGCTCTCAACCATTTCTCATTAATCGCCATTATATCTGCAGAGTGATGACTCATTTCTATCAATTATAAAATAATTTTCTTTCTTTCTTATATTGTGTTTATATTGTTATTAACAATGCCGCGACCAATAAGATCAAATCTTTCCCGACAAAGCCGTAACGCATTTAGAATTCGAAATATCACGAATGTAACCACGGCAGACGAACAAGATATTGAACGGAAAGACCGCCGCGTTAACATGGCCCGACTTCGTGCTTCTCAATCACAAGAGCAAAGCGAGGCAGCCCGTGAAATGGCTCGGTTGACAATGCGGAATCGTCGAGCAAATCTTAGAGATCAACGATTAGATAATTTTCAATGCGTATGAAGAAAAATGTCGTATAACACAAGGTACTTCTTCGTCTTGCTGGCACGTTATTAAAATACTTGATGTTTTAAATTTATATATTATCCATATTTATTATCATAATAAAAAAGATAACTTAATAATTTTGAAATAATCGAAATCTGCTCATTCATTAACTGTTAGGCGCAACAAAGTATGCCAGGTCAGCTAGTTTGAAATAAAACTACTTTTACGGATTCTATCGCGTTTGTATTTGATTTTTAATTTCCCGACGTTTCGAACACTTTACAGTGATCATAGTCACGGGAAGACTAAGGTGTCTTACGTCTAAAAGTCATAATTATAACAGAAAATTTTCACTTTTTTCACACACTCTTAATAATTTCCTATGCCAACCCATAGAGTAGATAATCTGTGATAATTATGTTGCAACTTTTTTTATTATTATGGTGGCAAACGAGCAAGCAGCACACTTGGTGGTAAGTGTCACTACCGCCCATGGACCTTTGCAATACCAAGGGTATAGCTATAATATAGTACATACATATCATCACGCCATATCCCTTGCAGGGTAGGCAGAGAGAACAGAGTGCCAGAGAACTCTATCTTTGCATACTTCACTCGCTTCCTCAACATTCTTAATTCTCTTCATACACGCTCACCGGTTTCGGAGACTCTTGACTCCACCTTCCTTCAGTACATGACCGATCTGGTCTAGGTAGGTTAGTCTCGGTGTTCATCTTTACGCCAATACTCTCTTTCATACCTACTCGCTCTCTTACGTCGTCGTTACGAATGCGGTCGGTCAGCCTTACTCCACAGATTTTCCGCAGAGATCGCATTTCGACCGCATTAATTTTACTTTCATACTCTTTTCTGCATACCCAACTCTCACTTCCATACAGTAATGTTGGGACAAGCACTGCGTTATGTATTGCTGCACGTGCCTTCTGGCTGAGGTGGTAGCTACCGAGAAGTTGCCCCAACAGTGGTGTACACAAATCAGTGGTGTACCTTCCATCTCGGCTAAATCCACATCCAAGATATACAAATATAGCCTACCAATAAAATCCCCAAACCCACCCAGTTAGGCTTCCGGCTCTCTCGCTCACTGAACGAAGCGCAGTAGCACATTGCCACTATTCAAACGTAGATATTCTGCGAGAGTATGGTACTACCCTGGACGGACTGATACGCGGCTGTAGACAGAAAATTGTCAACAGCGTGGTCCTACTACTATACTATTAAAAAACAACTAAAAAAAAGAAAATATTGAAACAACCATAATAAATCAACATCAAAACAATTAATTTTACAATCTGAGAAATAAACAGTAATATAGGTATATTAACTTATTCATTTAAATAATATCATCAAGGTTTATGAAAATTGTACACAACAACCTTATCAAAGTTTTATAATGCCACTGTATTTCTACTATCTAAAATATTTTATAATCCAATTGCCAGCCCTGACTAGCCCATAATACCTCCACTTTACAACTGTTTACTGAACCTTGGATGTTATTATGATCCATCATTAATTATCCTGCCAAAAGTCTTTAAGTACTACTTAAAATCTACGCTTATTTATCTCTTAATATTCAAAAAAATATTTCATATACAAATCATAAGATGGCTTCGTTTAGTGAACAATTCATGTCGTGTTTTCTATTACATTTATTTTTGAATCTACTATTAAAAGCATCAGTATAATGCGTACAAATAAGTTGAATATAAATAATAATTATTATATTCTCACATTGGATCCAGTGTAATAAATTTTGACGTGTCTGTTGACATACGACAGAAAATATTTGCCAACATTATTGTACAACAAATAGAGTTGTCACTGTACAAATTTGTTATGTTTTATTTAGATAGCGTTTTATTTAATTAAATTATATGTTGAGCGATTAAATTGTTTATTTAAAGCTAATGGTGTTCGGTTGTTTGTAGGCTTTGATAGCGATAATGTTTGTCGCGATAACGTGGACGTTATTTGAGGAAAAATTAAGGAACATAATTTTTATTCTTCCGCGTTTTTTTTGAGTTTACTCTTAAAGAATCGATTTTCATATAAGGCGCCCGGTATGAGAAAAATTTGAGGAGTAAAATCTAGTGATCGAATGACCTCGTTACGTTTTTGGTGCGCAACCTATTCTGCGCACCTTTTACTTTCTGACGTGAGATAATACTTCACTGAACAGTTTTAATAAATGTAAATAAATATACATATATATATATATATTATTTTTAGTCAAATGAGCTTTTTTTGCGCCTATTTTGATAATCGTACTTAAGGAGTAAACTCCAGTCGTGCGTCGGAGCTGACACACACACTTTTTTTTATTTTCATTGCTTATGGTAGCAAACGAGCTATTTTTTTTATTTTTTTTTTATTGGTGGGCTATGGGTGCGTCTCGCCCCGCTGAATCGGTCCGGGGTGACGGAAAGGCGGCGCGTGACCCCATAGACCCACCGTAAAACCTTCTCTCTTCGCCGTGCGAGCGGACCACCGGTACTCGATTTTAACTTCGGTGGCCCGTCCGGCGGATGGTAGCAAACGAGCTAGCCTGATGGTAAGTTTTACTGCCGCCCATGCACTTTTGCAATATTAAGAGTATTATTATTGAGTTAGACTGCTGCCTACTGATACAAACCCACCCAGTTGGACTGCCGGCTCTCGCTCACCAAACGAAGCGCAACAGCATATTGCTCAGATGTCGATCTTCTGCAAGAGTGTGGTACCTACCACCACGAATGGGCCGGCCTGCGGCTGTAGACAGAAAACTATTAACAGCGTGGTCCTGCCACTAAATAAATTACAATTTACCTTACTAATTTACAATCAACCCTCAATTTTCTTTAATAGTGTGACATAAAATTGTTAAATATGAACTAAAACAATATTTGTTAAATTTGATTTAGCTTAAGTAATAGGTATATAAAAGAAAAGTCTATTTATTTATATATTCTCGTATATTATACTTTGTACTATACATATTATACATAGTTTAGAAGTAAACCCAATATTATAGCACAGGTGTTTTTTCTGGGTAGGCTATGGCCCGGACACACATCACCCGTTCCGTCCGGGGCGACGGAAGTGCAGCGCGTGGCCCATAATCCACCGTATTCCCTCCTCATCGTCAATGGGCCGGCCACTGGTACCACTTCCTTGCCATCCGTGGCCAGCCCGGCGGGTTACCCTTTCGGGTACCATCCCCCAAGTTTAAACCTTAATGGTTTTTAGTTGCTATTATTAACTAATCAATTATATATTTTTGTATAAATAATAAATAAATTAAAAAAACAAACCATTTAAAGTTCTATTAAAATTAAATATTCATAACACTTTGAAAGACTATTCATCCATCAGCTTATTGCCGTGTGGCTACAGGATGAGAATACAGTAGACGTCACCCCTCTCTTGACCGTGGGAGTTATAAGCATCGGCTGATGGATCGCGGACGAATATGCATTAGCACTCTCCTATATTTTCACTGCGATTGCTCATCCACACGCAAAGTGATTGTGCCAATAACCCCACCAAAATGATTACTACATATATCTGGTACTTTATTGGAGGAGGCTTTCGTCGAGTAAATGGTGAAAGTAGGAATGATGAAGAATGATAATCCATCAGCACATTGACGACCACTTCTGTAAATAAGCTTCCCTAAAAGAGGAGATAATAGAAGATGTGCGGGACTCGATGTTCCGAGATTTAGTTATGCCGTACGTTCCAGCTGTAGTGCGCATAACGGCGCCTCCTCCTCCCCGGTCGCCGGCGGCGAAGCGAGTCAGCTGACGCAAGCGCCTCGCGTTCCCGCTCCACGGCCTCCTTCCTTTTCATGATGGCCTCACAAAATCCATCGACGACCAGCACCTGTCGCTGTCAAGCATCTTCGAGATGATGGTCGACAACGACAGGTCTCTCCCAACGACCGCCGATAAGACGTAGCGCTGGGGCCCCCAGGCGGGGCATACCTCCAGAGTGTGACGCGCATCATCTAATGGCGCACCACACTCATGACATCCTGGGGCCCCTTCTCTTTCAATTCTGTGCAGGTACTTACCAAAGACCCCATGCCCGGTAAGCACCTGCACCATCCTAAAGCTTAGGCTGCCGTGCCTTCTATTAATCCAGTACTCTGCCCAGTCTCCTTACAGAGACTTGCTCGTCGTCGGCCCGCGCCGCGACGCGGAGCCGGTAGACCTCAGCCAGGGCCTCGGCCACAAGTGGCCAAGGTGGGTCGCCCGCCAGCAACGTCGCTGCGGTCCATGACACCGTACGATAGCCCCTGATAGCCCTCACCGCCATGGTCCTCTGAGGGCGTCGCAGAAGGGCTCTGTTGCGGATGGTGAGGGAGTCCGCCCAAATAGGGGCACCATACAGCGCCATGGACCGCACCACTCCGGCGTATAAACGCCGACAGGACGACCCAGGACTGCTTGTGTTTGGCAGAAGCCTACCTAACGCCGCGGCTGTCTTGACGAGCCTCGGAACGAGCTGTGCAAAGTGCGGCCCGAAACTCCACCTAGAATCAAGGTGCAGACCCAGATATTTCATCTGAGCCCGCACCGGCACAGCAACCCCAGACACGCTGATGTGTGCTCCTCGGGGGGGACCTCGACCCGGGCCATGAAATAGAAGGGCCTCGGTTTTCTCCACCGAGACCCTCAGGCCCAACATGCTGATCCGGCCCACGACGAGCGCAACCCCCTCTTCTGCCAATCGAGCAGCCCCCAGGAAGTCAGGCCTCCTCACCGTGACGAGGGTATCATCAGCATAACAGATGACCCCCATCCCGGAGAGAAGCCGACCCCGTAGGAGCCAGTCGAATCCGACGTTCCACAGGATCGAGCCAAGGACCGATCCCTGTGGAACGCCGCACTCTACCCGATGACGATGAATGCGCCCGTCGCCCCCCTCCCAGAGCACTTGCCTTCCCTCGAGGTACGCTTCCAACAGCCTCCAGAGATAAGGAGTACTATACCGCGCTGGTCAGGCGTGTTGGTATAGGGTTTTCTTTCGAGTTTCCCTTCTCTCGCGTAGATGTTATGTACGTTTTATATCCCTTAGTCGTCTCGTACGATCACCCACGGGTATGATATGGGGTGGTGAATAGTATTCTTACTCCGTCACCACACGGAGAACTTACCATTACCTTTATTAAAAATACTTTCTTGAATAAACTTCCTATGAGTCTCAAATACAATAAAGGAGAAAATAATCTACTCTAACCAACGACCAAGTATAGAGTTTTATTTCAAATTTGTCTTCAGAAAAGTAACATATATTTTTTTTTATGCTTCATATATTTATATGTACGTAGGATATAGTATAGCCACAGCACCAGCATGAAGTCTGCACTTGAAGATGAAAATTGAATGAGATATTAATCTTTTAAATAAACCTGTATTCCTCGGTTTCCTAATTTTATTAACCAAGTTCAGCTCCATTTTCAACGTTTCTTATAAGTTATATAAGTTCATTTAATAATTATTATTTCATTATATTTGGCTAAATAAACAGTTCTTCGATTATGAAATAAATACATAAATAAAAAACAGAAGCAGATGTATCTATTTAAAGTTATATAGAGACTAGCCATTCAGTAACACCTTTGAGAGCCTGACCGTGTTAATAATTTTGACATACGGAATAATTGTAAAAATTGACATACGGATTATTTTAATCCACTTTTACAGTTACTAACTTATACTTATAATACAAATCATCATTCATCATTCTCCTACTCTTATCCCAATTACTTGGGGTCGATACAAGATGTACTCTTCTTTCATAGTACATATTGTAAAAGTTATTGGCAATATTTTTATGACCGGCCGCCTGCCAGACGTCAAGCCTCCTTGGGAATGTAATTGTTGACCAAACGGCATTAGATAGAATTGGCCCAGGGTGTTATAAGGGGGCATTCAAGTATTACGTAACGCAATTTTTGAAGATTTTTGATACCGATGCCCCCCCCCCCCCCCCTTGTAACACGCCATAACGTTACTCTGTATCCCCTTTCCCCCTCCCTGAACGCTACGTAATACCCAAGTGACCGTTTTAAAACGTATTTGCGGCAATAATAAATAAAATAAATAACTGCCAAACTCGCATAATACATGTGTATTTCGTTTATTCATTATCTAAAAAATAAAATTTGCTTGGCAGCTTGGGAGATTTTAATTCCCTAGTTTTTTATTTAATAAAATAACAATGTTACGTAACGCGTTTGTTTGAACCCACCTCCCGGCTATGTAAAGCATTGTAACATTTTACAAGAACTCCAAAATTGTGTTGCGTAATACTTGAACGCCCCCTAAGGCTCTTAGTCGTCTTTTACGACATCCACGAACAAAGTAAGATTGGTAGTATTCGTAGCCGCTACCACAGAGCACAACTTTATAATACAAAAAATAATCTGAAATAAAGATAATAAGAGAGTCATACCACACAGATTTTAACTGATGGTAGTCAAATCACTTGGATTTTTATAGTTACACACCGTTATTGGCAAAAATCTCCTTCATAACAGGAAGATCGCCATGCCATAATAACTTAATCAGAAAGATTAGCAAGGAATATTGTTCCAAGGTTTGCTTCCTTTGTATAATATTTTACTCACCTTCTTTAATCGGTTTTTACGATAAAATTAGGTTAATATGTACACTTTAGTTTTGTTCGATTAGAGATAAGAATAATCTTGTCATAAATGAGTGCCTTGTCATAAGTCCGTAAGTCATAACAGGGTTAAACTTAAAACTAGGGCCAAGACTCTGTCTGACAAATGCTGAGCGAGTTCCTTTTAGTACAGTCCCGTGGCAAACAAGTATTATATCACCTTATCCTATATACGTTCTGATACTAGGCTCGAGGCTTCTCCACATAGGAGAGAAATTTATTTACTATACTATGCTGGTCAGACGGGTTGATATAGGGTTTTATTTCGACATTGTCTTCTTTTGCACAGGTTTTATATGTAGATATATTGTATACGTTAGTCGTCTTGTACGACACCCGGGGGTGATGAATTGTGAGGTTGGTTCTCTTGTCAAAGCCGGGACGGCCCCCGGATTCGCCGTCGGCCTACAGGCACATTGTGCTTCTGGACGATGTGGGTAAGCTGCTGGAGCGTGTCCTCGCTGCCCGCATCGTCCAGCACCTGGAAGAGGTGGGGCCCGATCTGTCGGACGCTCAATTTGGGTTTCGAAGGGGGCGTTCGACCATCGGGGCCCTGCTACGCCTGAGGCAGACGGCCGCGGAGGCTGTCGCCGGCAAAGGAGTGCTGTTGGCGGTGTCGTTGAACATCGCCAACGCCTTCAATAGTCTGCCATTCAGCTGCATCAGGGAGGCGCTCCGGTTCCACGGAGTGGCCCTGTACCTCAGGCGGCTGGTGGCAGACTATTTGGAGGGGCGCAGTGTTCTCTACGCGAGCCCCGCAGGGGACATTGTGCGGACGCCCATGTCGTGCGGTGTTCTGCAGGGGTCGGTTCTGGGGCCGACTCTGTGGGACATCGGTTACGACTGGGCGTTGAGAGGGAGTCTCCCCCCCGGGCTGAGCGTTATTTGCTATGCTGACGACACGCTCGTCACAACCCGGGGCAGGACACTCGAAGAGGCGGCGAGCCTGGCCACTCTCGGCACCGAGGAGATGGTCAGGCGAATCGAGGCGCTGGGGCTCAGGGTGGCCCTAAACAAGACGGAGGCCCTTTTATTCCATGGGCCCCGTGTGAGGCTGCCCATCGGCGCCTCGCTAGTCGTCAACTCCATCCACATCAGTATCCGGCCCATATGAGGTACTTGGGTCTGGTGCTCGACGGGCGATGGTGGTTCCGGGAGCATTTTCGTCAAATTGCTCCCCGGCTGGTCGGCACGGCGTCCGCCCTTTCTCGGCTCATGCCGAACGTGGGCGGACTCAGTTTTCAGGGCCGACGGCTGTATGCGGGGGTGATCCGCTCAATGGCCATGTACGGTGCATCCGTGTGGGCGAGGGCTCTCAACGCCCAACTCAGGGCGGTTCTGTGGAGGCCACAGAGAGTCATGGCGGTCAGAGCCATTCGCGGGTACCGCACGGTGTCGACAGAGGCGGCGTGCCTATTGGCCGGGACACCCCCGTGGGACCTAGAGGCGGAGATGCTCTCCGACCTCTACCGGCGGGTTACCTCAATGCGCGAAGAGGGTGGCTCCCCATCGTTCAACGAGATAGCCACCTGGCGCGAGGACGCCCGCCGAGAAGTCATCGCCCGTTGGACTACGCGGCTGGAGAGGCCTAGATACGGTGTTATTACCGTTGAGGCCCTTCGGCCCGTACTGATGGAGTGGATGGAGCGGCGGCACGGAGTCCTCTCTTTCCGGTTGGTGCAGGTCTTGTCGGGGTATGGTTGCTTCGGCAAGTACCTGCACACGGTCGTGCGGAGGGAGTGGACTCCGTCCTGCCACCATTGCAGTAGCGACGAGGACACGGCGCAACATACGCTCGAGGTATGTTCGGGCTGGGGCGGGCAGCGCCGTGACCTCGTCGCTGTCATCGGTGCCGACCTGACGCTGCCGGCTGTTGCGCGAGCGATGGTCGACAGCGTCAGGAATTGGGACGCGGTCGCCGCCTTCTGCGAGGCTGTCATCTCGCAGAAGGAGGCGGCGGAACGGGCCCGGGAGGATTCCCGTGACCCGGGCCGCCGCCCGCGGCCGGGACGACGCAGGCGCGAGCGAATACCTGCGCCTGATGCCGCCCTAACCGAGGCTTCGGGTGATCGGACCGGGGAATTGTCCGGTCACCCGACGTGAGGCCACCGCGTGAGGACGACGCCTCAACGGCGAAAGCTGTCGGGGCGTCGACAGGAGAGGAGCCCAAGAGGGCATACCGCCGAGCGGGCCACCGAAGACAAAGATCGGGTACCGGGTGCTTGCAGGGTGGGTCAATGGGGTTGCGCGCCGCCTCTTCCGTCACCCCGGACCGATTTGGCGGGGTGCGACGTCCATAGCCCACCGCAAAAAAAAAAAAAAAAAAGGGGTTGATGAATTGTATTCTTACACCATCACCATACGAAATAGATTTTATATATTTTGTATTATTTAATTTCACTTCTTTTATCTAAACTTTTTGTTCATTTCGATTTTTTTTCTTGTATATATTCCTTGTATTGTATATTCTTGTATTTTTCTTTCAGTTTATATTTATACAGCTGTGTGATAGCGGCTACGAATACTACCAACCCTTACTTTGCTCATGGATGTCGTAAAAAACGACTAAGAGCCTTATAATGACCTGGGCCAGCTCCATCTGATGCCATTTGGTAAACAATTACATTCCCAAGGAGGGTTGACGTCTGGCAGGCGGCCGGTCATAAAGAAGTAAAAAAAGAGTACATATTGTATCGACCCCAAGTAATTAGGATAAGAGTAGGAGAATGATGAATGATGGTGATATTTATACACTAACGTGTTTTCCATCATATGTCACTAAATAAAATCATTTCCGTTTCTTTTTTTTCCTATTCTTAGCCTATTATTATATCAGTGAATACTTTGATATTTTTATTACTCATAAATAATTATTATGATCACATTAATTAGATTCACCTGTTAATATAAATAAATAGTACTATCAATAAAACATTTCAGTGCATTAATATAGTTACATAGAAAAACGATATTTTTTAATAACCCATTCATTACTATTAGCTTCAGTCGTAATGTCTGTCATTTTAGTGTTATCGTCTATCTGAGACCTCCCATAAACCACCCCCTTAATCTAAATATCGCCCTTTTATCTGTCTTTAACAATTTCGTAAACTCTCACTAAACCGTAGCTGGAATATAAATTACGTTAACACAAAATTATATTTACATCTATCGAAATTTTATGGTATACAATTATTAACTTTATTGCCATTAAAATAAAGTTGATCAATAATAAAGTTAAATGTGTTACAATTGTCATTTTATATATTTGTAAAACTGGTAGAATACATCGTCTCAAATTGCCCCCTGCCAATAAAAAAGGGGAATGAACCACAGGGCTGAATTTTGTTTATCGCTATCTTTATGGTGGGCTCAGTTTATTTATACTGTATTCATGCGTGTAGAACATGTAATATAATACGTTATGGTATAAACTTTGAGTTAAGGGCAAGCCATTTTAGGGTATTGATGCGTAAAGGATTTGCTCTTCAATACCTTTAATTGAATGCTTGGGATACAATTTATTATTAGCTGTCATATTTTAATCTGTATTGAAAGTTAATCTGTCTATTTACTAGTTATTTACTATTTTTACGAATTATGTGTGCTTTCCAATTAATATAAAAAGTGACGCAGTGTAACGCAATACTCAGTAAAGCGCTTTCCATCAACGACACTGTTGAGCGAAACCGTACACTGTTCGCCACTCGAAAATATTGGTGTTTGACAGATGCTTACCTACTTTGCTTAAATTAAGTATCATTACTTAACCTCGCAATTTATTTACGACATATTCTAGTAGTATTATATGACATTATTAAATTGCGCTTGTCTCTTACTGCTAATTAAAATTTAATCAAAATGTTCGAATGTAAATATTGCACTATTAAAGTGAGCCCTGATAATGTGGTTATGTTTATAAATTATTGAGCCAAGACTTTGTCAAGAAACTTGCATTTAGGTATACAACGACCACAATTTTGCGATATTGATGCACTCTAGTGTTATTTTGAGACAACTAGCTGTTTCATTTAAACTTTTACACAGTGTTTGGCAGTGTTCCACAATGTAACGCAGAGTCCCTCTGTATTATCTAAATGGAAAGCTACCTCTATAACGTTTTTACATTTGATTTTTAATTTCTCGACTTTTCGAACACTTTACAGTGTTCGTGGTCACGGGAGGACTAAGTTGTCTCATATTTATCAAGTCATCGCTGTATCGCTATTACAGATATTTATATCTATCTACCCGCTACAGTATCAGTTATTAAATGTTGACCCACATTCTTAATAAATAAGCTAATATAAAAAGGAAATGATTCTATTTATAAAATTTTATATTATTTATGATCAGTTATTAATAAACATTTAATTTATGATATTGTAGCAATTTACTAGTTTAAAAAACTATCAAATCTATTAAGCAACCACTGGATCAGAACGCGGCCTCACTGAGAATAATCCGGTAAGAAAACTCTCGAAACAAAATCCTATACCAACAAGTCCGACTAGCATGGTATAGTATGTCAATTACCCTCCCTATATGGAGGAGGCTCGAGCCCTACAGTGGAACATATATAAGCTGAGATCTTAAAAAATAGTATAATAAGGTAAAATCAAAAGTTTTGGACTAAAATTATAATGAATCAATGTCATTATGTTTCAATGAGATGATTATAGATTATAGACGTAATATTTTAGCAAGAATAACTCAAATTAAAACTATACTTACCTACTAAAGCCTAACTAGCGAAGAGGATTGGCATAGAAATGTTGATCAAATCAAATTTTCTCTTATTAGAAATCAGCATCTTTGAACACATCTTTCTATACAAAATTGAAGAGAAGATGAAGAAATTTGCCAGAATGTATAATCCTAATTGTTAGATCAAAATAAGATAAAATCCTTTATTCAGATCAAGTATATTGTTTTAATCGTGAAGACAACCGATTAAGTTTTGTCATTCTTCGAGACAGATAAGATTCAAGTTTAATCCAAGCTCAATTTTCCATTCAAATAACAAGGATTAGATAAGTAAGCATCCAAACGAAGAATTTTGGATTAGAGCAAGCGTTTGTTTGCTAATCTTGGATTGAAGATTAAGAATTTGAATTTATCAGTTAATTTAGTTTGCGAGAAAACTTAGTTTAAGATAAACTTTATTTCAATGAATGGGATATTAATTTCAACAAGAATTATATTAAACTTTTACAAAATAATTCCAATTTAAAATCATTTTATGTTATTTCTGTGTACATTAGGTATGTTCGCCCCAAAAAATATATTTCCTTCTATTTATTATGTATCCTAGTAAGCTGTAAATTCGTACATATACATAATTAAATTAAACATTTTCACTTGAGTTAATCCAATAAACTACTACCGTATTAGCAAAAAACTCAGCGGGTTTGCCACATATTTAGCGGTTTTTTAAAGCGGCTTAAAATTATATTATTCATTTTCATACCATGATCTTTCATCATCATCATCATCAACTTGCTCTTATCCCAATTTATTTCGGGTCGACGAAATATGTCTATTCCTTCCATACAACTCTATCAGACGTCATCTCTATGGTCACTCCTTGTATATCCATGTCATGTTTCACGCAGTCCATCCATCTTTTCTTCGGTCTTCTCTTACCCCTTAAGCCTTCAACATTTATACTTAAAACTTTCCTCACAACATTACTTTCATCCCGTCTCATCACATGTCCATACCATGTCAATCTTTCACTCCTTAACTTTTCCGTCACTGGCGCAACTTTCAAACTTCCTCTTATATGGTCATTTCTTATTTTATCCATTCTCGTCACAACACACATCCATCTCAACATTCACATCTCCGCTACATGCAGTCGTCTCTCATCCATCGCATACCATGACCTTTTACTTTATTAACTAATATTGTTTTTTAAGTCATAATAACTTTAAATACATACATATATATCTAGAATCCCACCTATTTTTCAGAGGAGTAATCAGAGACCATAGATCGTCAATAGCAGCACACTAAATTCACATTTCGTTCCTCGCTATATTCAGTCTTCACGCATGCTCTTACAGTAACAGATACTCTTAATCAAGCATTTTACTATTAAATTACCAATTTAATCCAGAATAGTACGACGTGGTATTTCTCTCGTTCTACGAAAGCCTCCTCTGTATATTTATTGCGTCAATCTTTCTTGGCAAGAAACGACTTTAAGTGATATTTTGAAGAATGCTTAGGCGATACCCCCGAGGAGGGGACGTCGGTCAAGGAGAGTGTACTCTTCAGGGGGTATTCCGTGGGTCCGGCCACTGACGTCAAGTCACTCTGCTCCGGTGGTCGGCCCAACGACGAAGGCGACGTGTTACAGATGGGTTACGGGTGTGCGTGCTTACGCCCCTCTGTCGCCTCGGATGGAGTAGTGCGAACAGTGCGTCGACCGTAACCCACCCAAAAAGAAAAAGGCGATACGTTAATAAAATAATCTTGTTAAATTGCGTTTTAACACTGAAATAATACTGCTATAAAAATAACAGTAGGCCTCCCTTTTTTGGGGATAGACTCTATAGTCAAATCACACCACACCCTAACTGCTCAGGTTGGTAGACAGGACAGCGTGCATTTCGATAACCAGTCATACCCAATCTCTCTATCGCCATTTTTGCCGACCACCATATCAAGTTTTACCTTCGTTGATCGTAGTGGGTCCTCTGAATCTACATTTGTTATGGCTAATGTAAATTTATCAATGCACTTCTGAGAATGTGTTAAAATTAGTTATTTATTATGCGCATGCCGTTCCTTTGGTTCTGTTTACGTATTTTAATGGTTTGTTACCATCTCGCTACTAGTGTTTTTGTTATAATAGTGAAATATTTATTCAGTAGAGGATTTTGTTTTAACTTTATCGTTCTGTGTGGTCTTATTTACATATTCACGTTTTTGTATTTACTTTTTTTCATATTTATCGTTATTAGAGTTTGTATGATATCATTCGGAACTTTATGAGTTCTCTTATGTAATAAACTATAATGATTAAAATACAGTTATTTTGTAATGTTTCTATAAGGCTTTTAAGTTATAAAAATATGGTATTACAATTATCTGTATTATAAGACGACCTAGTCACTAGATTTCGAGATAAATTTTAGACTTATTTATTTATTATGATGTAGTTCAATTTTAAATACAATATTAATTTATGTACTATAATCATTATGTTCTGTAGAGTCAGAAATGTATATTAATACCATTTTTTTTCCTCGCAAGGTGGACCATGGATGTGGTCGCGCCCCGGCAAATCGGCCCGAGGGCGACAGAAGAAGCGGCGCGCAACCCCATGGACACACCCTGCAAACACCTCTCTTCGCCGTACGAGCGGTATGTAATGTATGAAAAGTAGAAACCCTACAACTTGATCGCAGCGCCAACTACTGGGCCAATTGCAAATCTAAACCAATCTCACATCCATTTGAACACACAATAATATTTAAGAAAATCCGTCCAGCTGTTTATGAGGATTTGAGTGACATACACACGTACATAAAAATTATATATAGGATATAAAGATTTACCTATATAAAGATTTACTTATGTAAATATGTAGAAATAGAAACAGGACCATACTACAAAAAAAAATATTAAGGCACTCCGTAACTAGGCCGCCATAAAACAAAAAAAAGAAACACTTTCTTTAAAATTTAATGCAAAATCATGTTAAGAGTAATAAAGAAACAACCTTGAAACGAAATTGGCAAACATTATATAATTTTGCTGCTGTCATAAACTAACGGATATTTTGATGTATGGTACCACAAAAAAAAAGTTACTGACAGCCGAAAACTTACAATGCGTAGTCATTATAGCCATAGCAAAGTATTGTCTTGTCGTCCTTTGAATTTTGCCGACTTGTGCTGAGCTACGAAGCTAGCGGTGCGCGTCAAAGGATCGGTTCTTTGAAGTTTGAAAATTGAAATATATACACTGTGGACTCACTAATCCAATTATAAATAACGTCATTGTTTACTTCAAACAAACCATTTTGAAAATAAACTTAAAAGAATAACATTAAGAGCTATTGTAAGTTGAATATAAATTTTCAGTGAACAAAGTTGAATTTTTCGCTTCACTTCACAAATTACACAATATTTTTTTGGATAATAAATTCTAATGTTTACATGAATATTACACATTTGAAATAAAACTATGAAATATAAAACTATAAATAATAATCGGGAATCATCCCATGACCATGAACGCTGTAAGTATTCAAAACGTCGTGAAATTAAAAATCAAATAGAAACGCGATAGAATCCGTAAAAATAGTTTAATTTCAAATATTTTTTATAGATTTTTCAATTTTTTTTTTTCAATAAGGTAATTCCTTGTATTAAGAAAATATTTTTTTTTAATCGCAGGAGACAATATAAACTAACGATTAATATACATAAGCAACAATCAGACTCAAGAACAAACATTTGCAAATTGCACATAAAATTGTCTTGTGTTAGTATTGAAACTAAGACACTTTTCGTGGGATATCAGTACCCTAATAACACAAGCGTGTAGTGTAGTTAAATCATAAAACAATAAATCATACTCGCCGTTTTGTTGGCCCACCTTAACAAGTGTTACAAGGCAACTAGCGTACATAAAACGATATTATTTACAATGCGCGGCATTTCACAAAAGCTTTGGCTGTTTATTGCTACCATAAATACTAATACAGCACGGGTAAATTTATTTCGCTTCACCTTTTATTTACAACTATAGTGCAGTAAACAGGATTTTACGTGGACTAAGATTGTCATTTTCTCATCCGTACGATAATGGAATATGTATAATATCTATACTAATCTATCTAAATCTATAAAAGAGGATGTTTGTATATATGACATCGCTAAACTCAGAAACTGTTTGACCAATATTATAAAAATTTGGATTATCACGGTGAAGGTTTATATGCTATCCCTATTGATGTAACTCACCACCAAGTGCTGTGATATGTCAATTTCTATAAACAAACCTACGGGTTGGGTTTTTTAGCATTATAGAGCTATAGAATTTGTTTTGGTTGTACGCGCTAATCTCAGGAACGTCGGGTTCGAATTGAAAATTTCTTTTACTTTTGGATATGTCACCTATCGAGAAAGGTTATAAGCTGTATAAAATCACGCTACGTCTAATAGAAGCTGAGCATCAATAAAAAATGTTGCAAAAACGATGAACATTATTCCTTTTGCGAGCTTCCGTTGCGTCTCATCGTTGAATATGAGTCTCTCTTCTTATGTTACGCAGACGAAGATACGCGACTGGTTCGCGTATCGCTAATATCGTCATATAAATGGTATATCTGATGGATGAAGTGCTGAAAGTGGATAGTAAGACTCGGTTCATGTACGTCCCGTTGCTGAGCTCGAGCCTTTTTTACACTAAGAAGGATGTTGACCATGCTAGTCAGACTGCAAGGTATAAGATTTTATTTCGAGTTTTCTTTCTCTTGTATGGATGTTATATGGATATTGTATACCTCAGTCACCCGCGGGTAAGATAAGGAATGGTGAATTGTATTTTTACTCATCAGAATACACTTATACTAAGCATGAAAAATAAATCATATCTAGTCTAGAGGAGGCCCATTACCAAAATCATTATTATCTTGCACTTATTCCAACTACTACTTTTCATACAACCCTATTAGATGTCGTCTCTGTCATCTCTCGTTGTCAATTCATGTCATACTTCAAGCAATCTATCCATCTTTTCTTTGACCTTCCTCTACCTCTAAAAAATTCAATATTATGAATATTAAAATATTAATTTCATTGCGTCTCATCACATGTTCCAATCACGTCAAGCATCCAGTTCTTAATTTCGCTGGAGCAACTTTTAAACTTTCTCTCAGGCTCGTTCCCAACAGTTGGACAAATATCAACTAAGAAGAAGGTGATAATTTACAGTATGTAGATTTCAGAGGAGTCAAATTTTATAATGGCAATAATGATAATAAAATAATTGACACCATCAATATCACACAAATCATTTGATCCAACGTAATCTTTATTATTGACAAAACATAAAAATTTTATGCACGTTATAAAACTTTAATAAAACGACTCATTCGTATTGTATTTACCCATTGTTATCCTTCAGCTGTTGGGGTTTTCCATTGAGATAACGTGTAACTTTATAATGTCTATATCAATTATTCTAATCTTAACGGGATTAGCAACAAATCTGCAATTATTGCCGACTGCTATTGTAAATAACAATGACACATCTTGGATATTCCGTCCAATATTTGATATTGGTTACCAATAACATATGTCCAATAATCCAATATTGACTAAAATATGGGTAAATAGGTTGAAGGTTTATTGCATTGATAAATATTTCAAAGCAGACGTTTGAAATCTTTATCTTTTAGTTAGTTTTAATGTAGAGATAAGCGTTTACAACGCTAATAAATATCGCAATTAGGGGTGAGGGTGAATTGTTTTACGACTTGCATAGTTCTTAACGACTTGCTTTTGGGAGGTCCCGTATTGTTCTATTCTGTGAATAGTACCTACTATTTTTGTACAGATTTTTGAATACTTATAATGTATATTGTTTTATTGGTAACTGTATACATAGGTACTCTTTTTATTTTTAAAATAGCTATATTTCAAACAGTTTTCTGTCTATAGCCATAAATTTCCAGGTCTCATTTGCCGTAATTGCAGCCTTCAAGCGTCACTATAATTTCTTTAAAAAAGGCGTATTTAACCTTCATCCCAGAATAATTAGCTTACCAAATATTGCTTCTTATTCTTGTACAAGAGTTATCTGCGTTTGCACCTTAGTCTTCATTAGCCAGCCTCAAATTTAGAGAAGGCAAATCGGAGCATCCGCTACGGTTGGCAGTTTCAGGGATAGCCATATTTATGACATAATATGATTGAAAACAAATAATGTGCACCGCAAAGTCCCAAAAATGCGTCAGCTTGGTTGATTCACCGTAGACTTGTACGAAAAGGCACCGTACATGCACGCAAATTAACTTGAGATACTGATTTTTAATTAAAATAATATTATCTAGGCCTTATATATTAGTGATTTTTTAAGTAATTTATGTCAAACGTTTAAGAATGGAAATTTTACTACTAAGGTTTGAGCCCGATTCTAAAAAATCATAAAGCCGTGGCTGATTTTTACACATACCATACATGACGGGAAGGATATGTGAAATAATTTTGGGTTTAATTTGTGTCCGATAATTTATGTTTGTAAAGAAGAAAGAAAGAAAGACTATTATTTATTTTTACAATTCCCTTGCAAAGCGATTCTCTCATAAAATCCTTCGTAATACAAGGATAATTCCCTAAGTGCACCCTGCACATTAGTAAAAAAAAATGTGCCCTACTATTTATTTTTTGACATAGACCAAAAAAAAAACATAATTATGTATATATTACAAAGACGCCATTTATCTATCCCCAGTAAACTAATCTAATTTGATCCTAACCCATTAAACTCCTAACAATATTCCATCAACATAAAATACAGAACAATTCTGAATTGAAAGCTTTTGAATCATTTAAAAGCTCTGTTCAGTATATTGATGACTCATTAACATGTTCTCGATCATAACAGAACATCAAAGCCATTGAAACCGAAGCCCCCGTGTGGGACCCGTCAACGTTTTTACACCGTTGGTAAACAGTAATTTGGTACTGGCGGGCGGCACTTTGATGTTGCCGCATCCGCCGCGCACAATGACTGTCTATCTGAGAGATTTCACAGTAGAACAAGCTTGATGATTGCGCCATGACTTGTTAAGCGGATTCTTGTACAGGGATACCTACTTACTCCTTTAACAAATTTGAAATAATACTGTTTTTATCGCTTTTGTATTTGATTTTTAATTACTCGATGTCACAAGAGGACTAGACAGTCCGCCCGTAGCCATGAACGTTGTACAGTGTTCGAAGTGTCCTGACACTTCCACAGGATATTATTTTTTTTTATTTCAAATGTGTAATCATAAACATCAGATATTATTATCCTTTAACGAAGTGAAGTTTCATAATTCTATGTGACGTATCAAATATAATTATGACGCATCTTTGTTTAAATTATTTCAATAACTTTATAATTATTTTCGTATAAAAAAAAATAGGTCATGAAAACATTTCTTTTTTATTATTTATTTTAATAACGTATGTATTTTAGTATAAACGTCAAAATTTAAGTAATTTAATTACAATGTACATTTTACGATTCGTTTGTTTAAAATAATTAAAAGTTTATTTTGGTTAGATTTTTTAATTCAGATAAACATTAATATGAATTATAATTATGTAAGATAATTACAAAAATCGTAACAAGGCTACAATACAAGAACATTATATTCAATACAATTTATATTCTTCATTGAAAGTTTATTGACGTCATATGTGTCCGTAACTAGCTAGGCAGGAAAACAATAATTAATTAGACAATTAATTAAGAAATATTAATTTAATATTAAATTAATGTGGCATTTTAATATATTGCAACAACTCAAGCTAGAATTAGTAGTTATTAATTATAAGTATTAATGAATAATGCTGATAAAAATGAGGATATGTAAGGATTTATTCTGTAGCAAGGTATAATCATCGTCATCTTGCTTTTCATCAGGGTTTTTGATGTACTATTTTCCATTATTGATCAGACACCATCTGATCAAGGTGCCACAGGTCGTTGTAAAGCTCTCAGTCTTTTTTATGACACCTATGGGCAATGTTAGGGTCAGTAGTATTCGTAGCCGCCATCACACAACTTTTCTATATATAGTCTTTTATATATATGTATACCTATAAAAAATATTTCACATCATAGCAATGGGGTCGGCAATATTGTTTTAAATATTGTGTTAATTAATACTTGCACAATTTTATTGGTAAAATTTTATCTTACCTTCGTCTTCCCCAGCTCACATAGTTCCAGTACTCGACTCGAGGTGTAAATATATGGCAAAATAGATGGGAAATTGATCTAATATGCCATGCTGGTCAGATTTATTAGTATAGGGTTTATTTAAAGATTTCTTTCTATTGTAACAATAGGTAATGATGTACTAGAGCAAGTGGATGAATTTGTATATCTTGGATGTGGATTTAGCCGAGATGGAAGGTACACCACTGATATAGAGCGAAGAGTGAATGCGGGAAATAGAGTGAACGGAGCGTTGGGGCAACTTCTCGGTAGCCACCACCTCAGCCAGAAGGCACGTGTAGCAATACATAAAGCAGTGCTTGTCCCAACATTACTGTATGGAAGCGAGAGTTGGGTATGCAGAAAAGAGTATGAAAGTAAAATTAATGCGGTCGATATGCAATCTCTTTTTTTTTTTTTTTTTTTTGGGGGGTGGGCTACGGTCGGCGCACTCCTCGCACCACTCCATCCGGGGTGACAGAGGGGCGTAAGCGCGCACACCCGTAACCCACCCGTGACGTCGCCTTCGTCGTTGGGCCGACCACCGGAGCAGAGTGACTTGACGTCAGTGGTCGGCCCGACGGAATACCCCTGAGGAGTACCCTCTCCTCGACCGACATCCCCCCCTCGGGTAGGATGTCGGTCTTTCCTCACGCGGTCGGCCTCTCGGCGGGTGACGGACTAATTCCCCGATCCAGTCACCCGCGGCCTCGGCTAGGGCGGCATCAGGCGCAGGTAATCGCGCCTGCGCCGCCCCAGTCGCCGGCGGCGGCTCGCGCCGTCGAGGAGACGCTCCTCGCGCACGCGCTCCGCCGCCTCCTTCCGCGAGACTACTGCCTCGCAGAAGGTTGCGACCGCGTCCCAGTTCCTGACGCTGTCGAGCATCGCCCTGGCGATGGTCGGCAGCGTCAGGTCGGGATATGCAATCTCTACGGAAAATCTGTGGAGTTAGGCTAACCGACCGCATTCGCAACGACGACGTAAGAGAGCGAGTAGGTATGAAAGAGAGTATTGGTGTAAAAATGGGAAAGGGCATGCTCCGAAGGTTCGGACATATGGACAGAATGCCGAGGTTAAGGAGATATACAATGCGAAAGTGAAAGGATGTAGGTACCGGGGGAGACCGAGACTCACCTACCTAGACCAGATCGGTCATGTACTGAAGGAAAGTGGAGTCAAGAGTCTCCGAAACCGGCGAGCGTGTATGAAGAGAATTATGAATGTTGAGGAAGCGAGTGAAGTATGCAAGGATAGAGTTCTCTGGCACTCTATTCTCTCTGCCTACTCTGCAAGGGATATTGCGTGATGATATGTATGTATATGTATGTTCTTTCTATTATACAGGTGTTGTATGCGTATTGTATATATGTAGTATTTTAAGCCATCCTTTGGTAAGATAGAGGATGGTGAATTTTATTCTTGTACAATTACCATGTGGAGTATAATTTTACTAATATTATAAATGTGAAAGTTTGTGAAGATATTTTGATATTTATTAATCAATCATGCGTAAACCGTTGAACTTTTTTCTTGAATATGGATGAAAATTGTTGCATAGGTAGACTATGTGTAGATTCTATGTGCATACAAATACTTTGTAATTGGGATATTAGTTAAAATTTGGAAAATTCACTTTTCAGTTGGACGGATGCTAGTGTAACATATAATAATAAAAGTTTTGGGTTTATAAAGATAATTTCTGGGACTGCTTGAACTTCAAGCCTCAATATTTTCTATGAAAATCATAGTGAAGTCTGATTTATAGGAGATAAAATAGTCATCATCACAACCCATATAGTCCCACTAATAGTCTCGGACCTCCTCCGTATTGGGAGGGCAATTAACCTACTATACCACGTCAGACGCTGGTCAGACATTGTATTTTTTCCTTCTCTTGCATAGATGTTATATGCGCTTTATATCCCTTAGTCGTCTCTTACGATCATCCACTGGTAAGACAAGGGGTGGTGAATTGTATTCTTACTCCGTCACCACACGGATAAGCGATAAAATAGTCGATATGTATTAAAAATAGTGAATAAAAGGTTTATACAAACGTAAATAAATGAAAACTTCTTACAATTATTAACATTTTCAACGCAAAGAGATATACAACAATTTATTCTTAGCCGTTTCAAGTTTTTGCGTGACAGAAGCCACCATAATTGTGATTGTTTACACTCTGCTGGATTTCAACGTACCGGTAATTGAGACAGGAAATTGTTTTCCAAATCTCTTTAGTGCTTGATCTTGCGTTTATTTCTTTGTTGAGAAATTTTGAAAGGATTATCAAAACTCCTGTATTGATAATAAATCAAATTTCTTAAATTTGATGCATATTTTGTAGATTATTATTACTATCATATGTGTCGGTTAAAGTAGATAGTTATTAGGCACCACTTAGGTATATCATGTCAGCCCATATATTGCCCACTGATGGGCTCGGGCCTCCTCCGTAATGGAAGGGTAATTGACCTACTATACCACGCTGGTCTGACGTGTTGGTATAGGTTTTTGTTTCGAGTTTTCCTTCTTTCGCATAGATGTTATATGTGTTTTATATTCCTTAGTCGTCTCTTACAATCACCCACGGGTAAGATAGGGGGTGGTGAATTGTATTCTTACTCCGTCACCACACTTAGGTATTAGTTAGAAATCAATATGATATCCACTATTAAAATGAAGAAATTTAGATGGCTCGAATTCAATAATGGGCGGTATAGGTATGAGGTGAGATGATGATAGTAAAATCCATTGTTATAGACGCGTGGTTTTATTTCTAAGAGCAGATAACCTTTTTTTTAAAGAAAACACCCTGCACTGAGGAAATATTCCTTGTTCCTTGGGGGACTTTAACTTTATAATTAAACTGATATAAATTATACCCAGACTCAGGATAACAATTTGTGAAGTTGGAATCGAATGCACGGCACTGGTACTGTACCTAACCCAGTATGCCATCTGTGCAGTCGCGATTGTGCTCTTTAAAATAACAATTCCTATAATTTGCCGAATTTTTAGGGCTCGAATCTTAACTATTAGTGTGCTATGAATGTATTCTACAATATTTGATACATTATTTCTTTACTCATATAATAGAAAAGCCCTCAATAACAATTGTTATCAAATAAACTACAAGCAAACCATTAACATCAAGAGTCACGTACAAATGTTCGACTCAAGTAAAGTCTAGCCGTGAATTGTTCGAGTTGATTCAACACTCCTAAACAAATACTAAAACACGGCGTGCCTAATTTATAGAACAACATCGACGGAGAGCCGAGCGCCCGAGCGTCGAGCGGCGAGCGCCGACACGGCCCGATCTCGCAATAAACATGTTTTTTGTTTCGCATGTCCGCGCACTGTCAAATATATTACAGCCCGCGGGGTTATTTACGACCTCTGTCATCCGCCCATACGTTATACTTAGTATCTTTGTTTGGACACAATAAGCAATATTTCTAAAGGGCCCCGCCGCCGTCGCTCGCAGCTGTTGATATGGGTTCCCAAATTGACATATTTAATTTGATCGCAACGGAGGGTCCGACTCGCCAGTTTGACAGGTTTTAGTGTCGGATTAACATTAACGTTATGGACTTAGCGATGTCGATAAACTGAAATATGGGTTTTTGTTACGTTGGTCCAACGTTTATAGATATACTTGTAAACAATTGAAGTCGATGTGTTTGTTGACACATCAAACGGTTCGAGGAAAAATTTTGTCTCGGTGAACGTATTATTTCGCCTTTGAACTATCAGCGATGCATTTTAGAACAAAGAGCGCTCGTAAAAGAGTAAGTAGTTTCGAATGTGTCAGCAGTAAAGAGCAATGACGCCGGGAAAGAATGGAGCCGCGTTGGGGGCGTAATAAAAGTGGCGTAAAACAAAAAGCTGTGGAGCAAAGTGGTTCGGGCGGTCGCTCGCTCTGCGCTGAGTCGCTCAGGTACACGTAGTCACGCTCGCGGCGGCAGCTCAAAGCGTTGCCCGTCATGGGTGGCGAGCCACCAACACCATTGCACGTCTCAATCCGCACCCGGCTGCCGACCATACCGCCTTTCCTTTTTCCCCTACCGCAATGCAGCTATGTGTCGTTTCCGCTTTATTTTTTATAACTGAACGCTGCAGCGGTGAGACATAGCGTTCTCTTTCTAATATTTACTTGAGGTATGACTGTCCTTGTCATGCGCGGCACGGGGTGAGGGGACGGCGGAGTGTAGCGCTGGTGGGGTACATTCTCTCACTCAGAGTTGTCTCGACCGCTGCTTTGAACGCGCGCGTTTCAATTTGCATCCCGCATTTCGTTGGCACATATTAGTTGTTGTCAGAGACGTTTCGTGACTATACATATAGTGAAGTTTATTAGTGATTGAATAAGTTATCGCCCAAATGGTGGTGCTTGAAGACGGTGGCATGATGACTAGCAATCCTAACCAGTACTTACAACCAGATTATTTAACTCCTCTGCCATCCTCTGTAAGTATATTTAAATTTTAACAATTTAAAAAATATTAAACATATTAATTTATGTTTTTTTTGAACATAAACATGTATTTATTTGTGATTTCTATTGTTGCAGTTGGATTCGAAGAAGAGCCCGCTTGCGCTTTTAGCGCAAACCTGTAGCCAAATTGGTGCGGATACAACTCCAGCCAAACCGCTGCTTCCGCCGCTTGATAAAAAGAAAGTGAACAGTGTTAATAGTGACGGTATTAGTCGTTCTTCGCCTACAAATACCACAATGAAACAGGACAAACCGCGTTGTTCGCCCGACAATAAGCATTTAGCTTTCAAACCTTATGAAATAAATGTTGTTTCGAAGAAACCTGAAGAGCGGCCTTCCTCTAAAGCTAGCACTGACAGTTCAGATGATAAAAAATCTGGTAAAAGCACACCCGGCCGCAAATCCACGCCACCTACAGCAGAAAATGGAAAAGGTAGTCCATCTAGTGAATCTAAATCATCTCCAGCCGGTTCTTCTGGTACAAGCCCAATTATCCGCTCTGGATTGGAAGTTTTAGGACATGGAAAGGATCATCTTGGAGCATTTAAAAATTTGCCAGGCTTACCAGGATTTAATCCGCTAGCTGGTTTATGTTGCCCGCCGGGAATGGAACAACATGCAAATCCCGCATTTCGGCCACCCTATGCCGGTGCTCCATTTAGTGCACATCACGCTGCAATGCTAGCAGCCGCCGCTGCCTTCCCTGGATCTTCTCCAAATCCATACTTTGGTTATACGAGAGTGAAAACGCCCGCCGGCGGTGAAACTCTAGTACCAGTATGTAAAGACCCTTACTGCACAGGATGCCAGTTCTCAGTCAACAATCATCATTTACTAATGAGCAATGGATCATGTCCCGCTGGTTGTACACAGTGTGAACATCAAAAGTACAGTTTAGCAATGGCAATGGCTTTGTCGCAGCAAGGAGCCGCAGCCGGTGGTCTGCCGTATCCACAATTGAGCCGGCCTTATATTTGCAATTGGATCGTTGGTGAATCGTATTGTGGAAAGAGATTTGGTAATTCTGAAGAGCTTCTTCAACATTTAAGAAGTCATACAGCGGATGGTTCAACACCTGCGTCGGTAGCTTCCACGCAAGCCTCGCTGTTGAACCCTCTTAATCCGCTATTTACAACAGCAGGTTTGCGAGGTGCGTACCCGACGGCCCCTCTCAGTCCGCTGTCTGCAAGTCGTTATCATCCTTATTCCAAAGCCGGCCTTCCCGCAAGTCTCGGAGCATCACCATACGGTGCATTCAACCCAGCTCTAGGGCCGTTTTATTCTCCTTATGCGATGTACGGCCAAAGACTTGGAGCGGCCGCCGTCCACCAATAAAGCTTAGTGCAGTGCAACTTGGACTTTTTTAAATACAATGTCCAATTTTCTTCTGTGATATCGATAGACTATTCCTGTTAAAGGCGCAAACCGCCATGACAAATTTAGTGTTTAGTGCAATTTAAAATATAATTATTTATAATAAGTGAACTCGCCGTCGGCGTTGTGGTATGTAGTCGTGGACTGTACAGCCAAAATGTTCTGTGTAAATAATCTCTATGTTTAATATTAAATGAATTATTTCAAATATAATATCTACCTACCAATTATAAAATGAATTTTTCTTTTATTTTTCGCTGATTAAATTTACCAAAATAAATATACCTCGAATATGCTCATGAAAACGTTATTTAAATCTTATCATAGAATAGGAAGCAGACATTAATAATATTTAGAAATAAATTATACAAGCAATCAATATATTTAGTGTTTGATAATGTTGAGATTTAATAAATTTAACATTCTGATAATTAATATTACAACAGTCCTCATTGCCGTCAATCTTTGTAAGAAACAAGACGGTAATCACGCGATCACACCGCCTGTAGTGAAAAAAAAACTGACAAAATAATTTATTATATTGAAAATACACGAAAGAGGTCGGCGTACACCGTCATTAATAACGAAACCGTGAGCTGTCAGCTTTAATGTCAAGTTTTTTTTTTAATAAATGCTATTTTGATTAGGCCCACGTCATGTTGGAAATTCAACTGTCAAAAGGCATAATTGGTCGGTCGACAGAGTAACATGAAACAGAGGCGACGTGACGGCTTGAATAAAATTAAAAAAAAAATAACACGCCATCACCGTGAGTCTGTTAGCGTAACATTTTTTATTAATCCTTAATAAATTGTTACTTTCTAATTGACTTTGGAAACATCCTTTTATAATATTAATGTCATTCATTGAAAGAGATATATTTGATTTTACGATGACCATTCCGATATTTTGGTCATAACCGTAAAATTATTAATGACTATATTTTGGCGGGCGCTATAATATAGCATTTTTATTCTAATTTAGCTTTATTAATAAAATTTTGAAGGCGAATTTTAATTAAGCCTCATATTTCATTGAATTAATAACTATAATCTGTCGTTTTTACGTTTATATGACTGAGAATTATGTCTTTAAAATAATATATTTAAATTTTTATCTGATTTCACATAAAATATTCTAGATTTATTTCGAGTATATTTTTAATTGGGTAAACTAAAGACGTACCATCAGATAAAGTTAATATCATGTTTGTTATTTGTTGGATCTAGAGGCAAATGAAATATTTCCATGTTAATTAATTTCCAAGTACCGTATTAGCCAAACTTTTACATGATGTTAAAATCTCAATTATTCGGGTTATTTCTTTTTGAAATAATATAATAATGATATTATAAATAAAACGTCTTAGGAGATTAACACCAGGAAAGTAGACGCTGTTAAAACTTTTTTTTAACGTTGTTTAAAAAAGATAATATGTTCATACGATCTCATATTTAAAGAAATAAATTTAAGAAACTTCTATTACTGGTTTCAAGAAATGCAGGTGATATTTAATTCAGTTATGAAATCTTGCTAATTAATATTAAATGTCATTTACATATTTCTTAATATATATCTACGTTCTACTTTGTCAGATAAGGGAAAATGATGAGTTATTAAATATGCCAAAAATTTAATTGATATTACTTAATTTATTACAGACAATAAACAAGCAATTAATTTAGAAACTTCATTCCAGAATATGTATAGGTATATAAAGTTTATACAATTACTATTTCATTACGAAAGTCGAAGTGTTCTATGGGGAATAAACCTTTCGTAGAATAGGTAGGTACATACTAATAAATGCAATGAATTACTGAACAAGAACGAGTAATTGAGTGTTTATTGCTTATGCCATGGTATGATAGTATAAAAATAAATATTGAATTTAAAATTTAATGAGTTGATAGGTAATTAATCTCTCAGATAAAATTTGAGGTTTGGAATCACGTGCTTTTATTTTTGGAATACCTATACCTATTTAAGTATAGATTTATGTATTGAGCAACAGCATACTTAAAATATTTTCTAGGAACAATTTTTTAAGGTAAACAGCCTAATGTGTAGTAAGTGGTAATTGTCGCTCACGGACCGCTATAATAGACTTATAGCTAAGTCGCTGATTACTCTAAAGTTTAGGGGTTCTCTCGCTCAATGATCGAAGCACAATAGCTAGTTACAAATACTTTGAGTATTTGTAACGTCGATTTTCTGCTATAATGTAATAATATCCTGAAAAAGTCTGCCATTTATAGCTGCAGTCAGAAACTACCAGCACTATAGCTCCACTACTAGAAAATTGGGTTAGTATATCAAATTAAGACCTTTCATGTTTAGAGGAAATATGTAAAGTTAATATACTGAAAATAATAACTAGACAGAGACTATTGATGTGTATGTAATGTCATTCCGAAGCAATTATCTGGATGAAATTTATTAAAAAATAATTAGTTTTATGATTCAGATGGATTTTATTTGCAAGTAATACTACTTTAAGCAGTTATTTTCCTTCAATGTTTGGAATGTTATCATCATCATCATCGCAGCTCATACACGTCCCACTGTTGGGCTCGAGCCTTCTCCATAATGGGAAGGCAATTGACCCACTATACCACGCTGGTTAGACGTGTTGGTATAGGATTTTGTTTCGAGTTTTCCTTTTCTCGCATAGATGTTATATGCATTTTATATCCTTTAGTGGTCTGGTACGATCACCCACAGGTGAGATAGGGGGTGGTGAATTGTATTCTTACTCCGTTACCACACGGACCATTCTGTGGAATGTCATACAGACAAATAATTGCATGATTATCTAAGCAACGAAATTTTCGTTTATCATGGATTTCTCATAAAAGAAAGGTAAGTAAATACTAATAAACTTGTGGGTAGGTAATTTCGTTAAAACAATTGTGAATGCTGTTAAAAATAAGAAGGTATCAAATAAAATTATAATATCTATTAAAATCGATGAGTAACAAAACAATTTTATTAATTAAACTTCATGAAACTATAAACACAATAAATTATCATATAATTCATTATAATCAAATGATATAAATAAAACGCAATTCAAATAAAATATGTTAGAGACTTATTTGACCCAGTTCATGAATATTTAATAAATCAGTTAACATTTTGATAGCAGTTTCGTAATTAAACAAACCTAATATCATTGAAATTGATTGATAATGACATTTATATCCGCTCTGATTTGATATTATAAATCATGATTATATAAAACACGTCGTTTTATATGTATATATAACGTGAATACATAACATGACACAGTTTGGTGCTAGTTGTGCTTTGAGTATACTAGCGACATCTAGTTACAAAGTTACGAACTATTGTGTCAGAAGTTACATTTTCAACAGAATTTTGCTCATTTCAATTATAAAATAAATTGTTAGTAAATTTTTATTGATAAAAAAAAATTGTTAAAATACATTTTAATTATAATGCGACTGTAAATAACCATATATCAAATATAAAATTTAATTAATCATATAATTATAAGTTGTAGTGAGAAAATAAGGAAATAATTATTGTTAATTATTATATTACTAATACAGGTTCAAAAATATTTAGATATGGCATAGTTGTCTAAATGGTGAATACTATTACCTAATGTCTAGGGCTCGGTAAATAGGTTTGACTTTTTATTTCATTTAGAAAAGGTTAGTCAATAATTCTGAGTTGACCAAAGTTATAGACACTTTAACTTAAGTATCCTCTATTAATATTATCGCATCCTCTATTAATATATCGCATCTGCGTTTCTCTATTGGTCATAATCGTTTTCCATCTATCCATCAGCCTATCCTCCATTATTGCGCATAAACAAGCAGCAGAGGATTAATGAAACCCTTACTTTTTTGTTGGAGTCGAAAACCAGCTGCATTAGGAGAATAAACAGTGGCGCTCACCAACTTATTACACGAACTACTATCACTAATCTTTGGTATGCGTGGCGATTATGGCATTATACTTTTTCGTAAATAGATCTTTCTCCAACAGTGGACATTCAATACACTTACATTCTTTAATTTTACGATATTAATTAGAAAGGAAAGCGTTATACAGCCCGTGGACAACGAACGAGAACGTCACTCAAAACGGTGCTGAGTTAATTGCTTCCAACGGCTTCTTTCGACTCCTAAGACGTGGTCAGTCAACTTAGTGGGGGATAGTAAATAAGATGTATCATTATCACCTCAGTTCGTATTAATTCCACTACTGGATTCAAACCTTCTCTACAATGAGGAAATTCATCTAATATAAGTAGGTACCACGCTACCTATTTAGTTGGTATCATATTCATTAACACAGCTCATAAATGTCCCGTATACTGTTGGGCGCGAGCCTCCTTCATAATAGGAGGGAAATTGACCTACTATACCTACCATGCTAGTCAGACGTATTGGTATAGGGTTTTGTTTTGAGTTTTCCTTCTCTCGCATAAATGTTATATGCGTTACTTACGATACGCGTGCTTACGATACCCACGGGTAAGATGGGGGGGTGGTAAATTGTATTCTTACTCCGTCACCACACGGATAAGTTGGTATAGGGTTTCATTTCTTCTCTTGTATATTTTTATCTTAGTCTTTTTGTCGTCTTTTATCGCTTAGTCGTCTTTCACGGAAACCACGAAAGGGTGACGAATTGTATTCTTACTCAATCACCACATGGAGAATAATAATTTAGATAATAATTTATTATAAACATACAAAATGTATTGCTATTAAGCAAATCAAAGATAGACAAGCTCAAGCAAAGCTGTAGATAATTTCATTACGCTATCTCTATGCAATTAACTTTCCACAGCGCTAGGCGTGTCTTAAAATGTCAATGTGTCAAAGAGACTTAAAATATATTACACTTGTACTGTGTTTTTACGCGTTGATCGTAATTAATTGTCGCATTAAAAAGTTTAAGACGCGCACGCATAAATCTTATAGATATTAATTGAGATAATAATATAGATTTATTGGTAATTTATAAATGAATTAACAGCTGGTAACTTTCCAAGAGGAATTTCATCAAATTTTAATAGAGAAAATATTTTTTTTTAGTTTTAGAGTTTACTCCTGAAGAATCGATTTTCATATAAGGCGCCCGGTATGAGAAAAATTTGAGGAGTAAAATCTAGTGATTGAATGACCTCGTTACGTTTTTGGTGCGCAACCTATTCTGCGCACCTTTCACTTTCTGACGTGAGATAATACTTCACTGAATAGTTTTAATAAATGTAAATATAAATATATATATATTATTTTTAGTCAAATGAGCTTTTTTTGCGCCTGTTTTAATAATCGTACTTAAGGAGTAAACTCCAGTCGTGCGTCGGAGCTGACACACACACTTTTTTTTTTTTTTAAAAACACCACACTCCTAAGGAAATATGGAGAGAAATGAATGAATATGAAGAGCGTCATTCTGAATGTCATTAGCGCGTATATAATTAAGGAGTGACCACAGAGATGACGTCTGATAGGGTTGTATGAAAGGAGAAGACATATTGCATCGACCTCAAATAAATTGTGATAAGAGCAAGTTGAGGATGATTACTGCACTAAAGAAATAATCCCTGTATTGCGACGGACTTAACAAACATGCAATTAACGCAGACAAATTATATCCAGACTCAAGACTTTGTGGATCGCATATAGTATTGTTATGCGTGAGATTCGAGCTCATGGAACTCACGGTAGATCGGTATCTTAACGACTACGACATCTGTGTAGTCAAAGTATTCTTTTGTACTATTCTAAATCGGGTATTTAATTACTTGAATTATATTTTTGATTCAATTGCTGATAATTATACGGAGGGAGATACGGATATCGGGTACCGGTGGCCTGCTTGCACGGCGAAAAAGAGGTGCTTGCAGGGTGGGTCAATGGGGTTGCGCGCCGCCTCTTCCGTCACCCCGGACTGATTTGGCGGGGTGCGACGTCCATGGCCCACCGCAAAAAAAAAAAGGGAGATACGGATATCAGGTCTATGAACAAATAAAATATTCATCAAGTTTTCCTCAGACTTTTCTGAAGCGTTTTTTCTAGTAAGCTGGAAATATAAATATGTATTTCATCATCTCAGCTTATATATGTCCCACTGTTGGGCTGGAGCCTCCTCCACAATGGGAGGGAAATTGACTACTATACTACGCTGGTCACACGTGTTGGTATAGGGTTTTGTTTCGAGTTTTCCTTCTCTTGCATAGTTGTTGTATGCGTTTTATATCCCTTAGTCGTCTTTTACGAACACCCACGGGTGAGATAGGGGGTGGTAAATTGTATTCTTACTCCGTCACCACGCGGCAAAGTAAACAATAATACGCTTCTATTACTTGGAGGGAAAGTAATAGAAGCTTGGGGGTCATTTCAGCTCATATACAGTCTACTGCTGGAGCCTCCTCCACAAGAGCAGGGAAATATTCTTACTATACCACGCTGGTTAGATGGGTTAGACAGGCTTTTATATTTTGAGTTTATTTTCTCTTTTTGGATATTATCGGCTTATATTTAGTAGTGGTAGGAACACGCTGTTGACAGTTTTCTGTCTGCAGCCGCGGGCCGGTCCGACTGGGGTAGTACCACACTCTCGTAGAAGATAGTCGTCTGAGTAATAGCAATGTGGTATTGCGCTTCGTTCAATGGGCGAAAGCCGGAAGTCCAACTGGGTGGGCTTGGGTTTTGTATTGGTAGACAGCGACTATACCCTTGCTATTGCAAAGGTCTATGGCGGCAGTGACATTTACCATCAGGTGTGCCGCTTGCACGTTTGCCACTATAAGCAATAAAAATATGTTATCTTTGAGTTACGTTTTACAATGACCTATATTTAAGATAGGAAAGTCGTAAATTGTGTTCACACTTCGTCACCACATGGAAATACACTTCTATCTCTTCCATAAAAAAAAAAAGTAAAAGTGTTTGTGTACTTATACATGCGTTAGAATCTATACTTCTTTGGAGTAATAAGATAAAAATCTTTTCAAAAATTGTATCTTTTGCCTATTTCGTTTGTAGAAAAAACGACACTAACAATAATAAAAAAGGCATATTTAATACATTGAAAGTTTTATTATAACGCATTATCTAGTTAAAAAACTAAAATGTTGACTATAGCTAACTTCAGGGTGTCGGTTTTACGTGACGGTGTGCGCGCGCATTTTAAAAAAATACTCTCATATTTTTCCCCTAACGTGCCAAAGTAAAGTATAACTTTAATAAGTTTTTTTTTAATAAATATTAATATTAGATCGTGATATATCACTATGAGTTTCTATTCTAAACTATCTCACAGAGGAAGATTAACTTTGACAGTATAGTAGCGAAGATTGATGCCTTACAGCGCTGTAATCTGTGCATTGAAATAACCAATTACCGATTAGCATAAACATAAGGTTTGATGTAAATTAACATATTATCAGTGGATGAATTATGCATGTTGGGGGTATTATGTACCGTCACATAAAATTAAAGGGGGGGTTATGTTTATACCCTCAAACCAACGAAATGTTATTGTCAAAATCGATTCGAAACTATTCATGTTATTATGTTAATAACGTGTTTTTTTTTTTCTGTATCGGGATTTATTTTTTTGTATGAATTATTTATTAGGTTTTGATGATTGATTTTTTTTTTTGTAAAGCTAATGTCAATATGAGTGATATGATTGGAGTGATTATTTTTTAATATATATATTAAGTAGGGTTGTCAAAATTACATATTTTATAATTTTAAATTAAAAAGATTGTATAGATTAGAATGGTTTGGAACCGAGTTTCTAAAGGTTTTACGAATGAAAAGGTTAGAAGACTATAGTGATAGGACCATACAAATGGTAGGATCTGCCCGGAGTTGTATCATACTTGCAGAAAATCATCCTTGTAGTGGCAATATGCTGTTGAGTTTTCGTTGGGTGAGCCAGAGCTGAAAGCCCAAACTGCGTGGGTTCTGGTCGCAGCGGCGTAGCTGTACCCCTGGTATTGCAAAGTTCCAAGAGCGGCAGTAACACTTACCACCACTTGTGCTGCTTACTCGTTTGCCACCAGAAGCAATTAATAAAAAAATAGAGTACATTAAGAAAGACTTAAGGATCATATGCGGCTTCCTTTGTTACAGATCTCGCTGAGGCTCAGCTGAGGGAATACTATTGAAATAGACAACAGTATTCTTCTATGAAACTTATATCACTGTCCCCCCTTGGATAGGTCATGTGCAACAGTAAATTTAATGAGGTAGATGATGTAATTAATATTATCCAACATCACTAAAAGACCTATTGTTTTAAGAATTGAAACAAAATCTCATGCTAACGTAGTACAGCAATTACACCTTTTTTTTTTGGTAGGCTATGGCTCGGACATACGTCGCCCGCTCCGCCAGGGGCGATGGAAGGTCCGCTGGGCTACGCGGCTGGAGAGGCCTAGACACGGTGTCGTTACCGTCGAGGCCCTCCGGCCCGTACTGATGGAATGGATGGAGCGGCGGCACGGGGTCCTCACCTTCCGACTGGTACAGGTGTTGACGAGGCACGGGTGCTTCGGGCAATACCTGCACACGGTCGTGTATAGGGAATGGACTCCGGGCTGCCATCATTGCAGTAGTGACGAGGACACGGCGCAACATACGCTCGAGGAATGTTCGGGCTGGGACGGGCAGCGCCGCGACCTCGTCGCTATTATCGGTGCCGACCTGACGCTGCCGGCTGTCGCGAGGGCGATGGTCGAGAGCGTCAGGAATTGAAGAAGCCTCGCAGAAGAAGGCGGCGGAACGGGCCCGGGAGGATTCCCGTGACCCGGGCCGCCGCCCGCGGCCGGGGCGGCGCAGGCGCGAGTACCTGCGCCTGATGCCGCCCTAACTGGGGCTTCGGGTGATCGGACCGGGTAATAGTCCGGTCACCCGACGCGAGGCCACCACGTGAGGACGACGCCTCGACGGCGGGAGCTGTCGGGGCGTCGACAGGAGAAGAGCCCGTGAGGGCATACCGCCGAGCGGGCCACCGAAGACAAAGATCGGGTACCGGTGGCCCGCTCGCACGGCGAAGAAGAGGTGCTTGCAGGGTGGGTCAATGGGGTTGCGCGCCGCCTCTTCCGTCGCCCCGGACCGATTTGGCTGGGTGCGACGTCCATAGCCCACCGCAAAAAAATAAAAAAGGGGTGGTGGAACGACAGCGCGTGGCCCCATAACCCACCGTATTCCCTCCCCATCCCAATTGGGTCGGCCAATGGTACCGCTTACGGCAATTACTCCTGCATTGTGGAAAATACTAGTAACATGCAGTGAATCATAAAGATTCTGAAGCTGAGCTTTAAAGAAGATGAAAATTTATTTAAGACTCCGTTTCTAGTTAGATAGCTCTTGTACCAATTAATTGGGGTCGATACTGTACTGCTGCTTCATCGTGCATATTGAAAAAAGTTAGAGGCAATAGTTTTATTACCGACCGCCTTCCTGATGTCAATTCTCCTTGAGAATATTATTGATGACTAAACGGCATCAGTTGGTGTTGACCAAGATTGATATAAAGCTCCTAGACGTCTTTGACGATATTTATAAGCAAAGTAAAGGTTGGTAGTATTCGTAGCCGCTACCATACAGCAAAGGCTGTTGGAAAACTATCTCGAAATATGTTAGAGAGGCTTTATCTATAAAAATCCGATTACGAAGCGCAAAAAAAAGCCTACAATGTGTAAACATTGTCGGGTAGATGGCGCACGTCACCTTAAAGACGTAAATATGATACAAAGCATGATTTGAATGTCCTACAATAGTTCATGGTGGTGTAAGTGGCAGCACGATTGGGCCGGACTCATAATAAGCGCGGGTTCAAATCCCGCTTGTGACATCATTTTCCACTTCGTAATCGGGTTTTTATAAATAATTAAGTATATTAAATGTTAAATTTCAGTAATTTGAAGAGGCTTTATCTATTATCGTTGAGCTTAAAAACGATCTATCTATATTATTTATAAACCCAAATAAATATCACAATAAAATATATACTAATAGTTGATAAAATATATCCATTTATGATTAACTGGCTTCCATCCACGGCTTAACCCGTGTAAAAAGTTATTTTCACGATATAAAATTTTACCACTAAATTATTCCAAAGTTCAACACATTACCGGGATAAAAAGTATCCTGTGTTATTTGAAATAAATGCAGTCTGTGAGCATAGTCAGGACCGCGCCCGCCATTATATCAGGTTTGATAAACCACAAATCCTCGCAAAAGAACACCGATACCTTCCTAGAATGGTTCGCGAGGCTATTGAAATCAAAAAACATAAAAATTTCAATAGGGAGGATGGCTGGGTATTATCATCAAGCTGGGATCCTGTCATTCACTTAATTAAAAATAAAACTAAGAAAACCACCACAAGACTGCAAGACACTGTGAGCACTTATTGTATAGATTTGACCCACAATAATAGTTAAATTTTAATTTAATTAATTTTAGTAAGATAAAGTAGGCCGCCACTCAAAAATTCAATAATAAAATTAGTATCATGCCTCCTGAGTTTTCTCGCCGGATCTTTCTCAGAGTGGCCGCGTTCCGATCCGGTAGTAGCTGAATAGTTTTTGTTAGTTTTGTAAAAATTGTAAAATTGCCACAATAATAATTATCATAAATTAAATACCTTAATAATAAAAAAATCATAAACAACATAAATTTTATATATAGAATCATTCTCTTTTCGTACTGGCAATGAATTGTATTAATTTTGTATAAAAATGTGGGTCAAAATTTAATATCTTATAGGGTAGATATAAATAAATTTCTGTAATAACAATGACATATTGGACGTAAGACACCTCAGTCCTCCCGTGACCATGATCACTGTAAAGTGTTCGAAACGTCGGGAAATTATAAATCAAATACAAACGCGATAGAATCCGTAAAAGTAGTTTTATTTCAAATGTGTAATACTCGCGTAAACATTAGAAGTCATTATCCTGTGTTATTCCAGGAAATGGTCTATTTCTACGCCTGTAATTTTCATCTAAATCTATTCAACGGTTTATACGTATTTGAGAAACAAACATACAAACATTTTCACAAGCTGTCACAATTATAATATTAGTAGGCGTTTATCATTTTTATCACTTTATAATCGGCTAATGTGGCGATAACGTGGTGATTGGTTTTTCCCAAAAATAAAATGTATCAATAAATATTACGATCATTAATTTATGACTTATTAACATGAATTTTCTTAGAAGTCTTTAATATTCGTATTCTAAGTCTTTTTGTATGACACAAAGATTGCGAGAATATGAATATGACTCTTATGTTTATTAGTTACATAATAGTTTGATATAATTAATTGAAATAGGGGATACGTAGCTGATATCTATAATTGTTTTAAAAGTGCAGGAAGGAAGGAAGATCCGCTGAGCGGACCACCGAAGACAAAGATCGGGTACCGGTGGTCCGCTCGCACGGCGAAGAGAGAGGATTTTAGGGTGGGTCTATGGGGCCACGCGCCGCCTTCTCCGTCACCCCGGACCGATTTAGCGGGACGAGACGCACCCATAGCCCACCAATAAAAAAAAAAATTAAAAAAAGAAGGAGGAAGGAAGATCCACCACTTTCCCATGGTCTATCAATATACCCACCCACTGGTCGAAAAATAAAGAAATACGAGATAAAATTAAGGTGGAAAAGGATGTAAGGAAGTCTTCTTACTTTTATGTGATGAGAAACCTCCAGAACAACTTAGAATTTTTCGCAGAGTATCGAATATTAATTCGAAAAGAGTTTCGCCTTTGAATGAGGCATCATCGTATTTATATGTTATTTCTTGCCTTCTCTATCTATTCCTTTTTTGAGGTGTACAGTATTATGATTTGCCCACAAATGTTCAATCCCCCTTCCTTTAATTTTTAAAAGAGAATTTTTCTCATTTTATTTTAAATTAAAATTTTATAATTTTCACTTGAAACTTGAAAAGAATTAAACATACCTACGCTCTTTTTCCTTTCATAAATCTATATCTATAAAACAGCTTGTTTGTATATATGACATCGATAAACTCAGAAACTATTTGACCAATCATTATGAAAATTGGTATGTGTATGTATTTTTTCACGGAGAAGGTTTATATGCATTGATGTAACTCGCCACCAGGCAGCGCTGCGATATATCGACTTCTACAAAGAAACCAACGGGCGAGGTATGTTACTTTTATATATAAATAATAAATACAATCTATGATATATATACCGTGTGTTATATATGCCGAACTAACGTCTGGTTAAGAAGATATACAATGCGAAAGTGAAAGAATTTAGGTACCGGGGGAGACCGAGACAATCATTTTTAATCGAATATATTGTGATTATAATTAGTTTATTTACATGAATTATAAAAAGTACGCGATATATCAGTCACTTACGCAATTTTTCTCGTGAATATTTCGTTACACAAAAAGGTAGCGATCAAAAAGTTTGTTTTAAAAACATTAAACAGTTGACATTATTTGTGGCCGGACTGTTTTAATATTGAGTCATGTAGTTCTAATGTCTACGAGAAATATCTACGTTGACAACCCTAATTATAACCCTCCGATGCAGTGTATAAGTATTTTGTGACGATGACGCGCGAATGACAGGATATTTGACAATGCGTGACCGAATGAATGATCGGCTCATTTGATAATACGAGTTTGCGTTTAGAATATCAAAAGCTTCAATAGTTTATTATGATACCAGTCGTGACATCGTTGGGTGGTTTTTTATTTTTTATTGTACCTTTTTTTGTTAGAATAAATTGTTGGCTATGTAATAGGATAGGGAGAACGATTATTCTATATTTAATAGCATTTTATTGTTAAAGATTTATTCTAATAGAAACTCCAAAGAGATTATTCGGATGGGTAACGATATACAAAAAGTGATTTAAATGTAATATTACAATATCAAAGGAAGACTTAATGTAAATTTTACAGCATTTATTATTTATAAATATGTATTGCTATCGTCAGCATTATCATCACAGTTCACATAAGTTCCACTGCTGGGCTCAAGCCTGCTCTGCAATAGGAGGGAAATTGATCTATTATACCACGCTGGGCAGACAGGCTAATATTTAGTTTTATTTCAAGTTTTCCTTCTCTTACTGTTATCTCATTGATTCTTTTACGATTACCCATCAGCAAAAAATTTCAAGTTTCCCTTCTCTTATTATTATCTCTTTGATTCCCTTAGTCATCTTTTGCGATTACCCACGCGAAAGAAAGGGGTTGGTAAATTCTATTCTAACCCAGTCATCACACGGATAAATACTATTCAACCAAATACTATTTGTGCCGTGCTTTCTCTTATCCCAACTACTTGGGGTCAAAGCAATATATACTCTTCTTTCATCGTACATATGGCAAAATCTTTAAGCTATAGTTTTATAATCAATTGCCTAACTGACGTCAGCCCTCATTAGGGATGTAATTATTAACCAGAAGGCATCAGATAAAGTTGGTAAAAGTCTATGTAAATTTCTTAGTCGTCTTTTACGACAACCACAAGTAATGTAAGTGTCCCCGGCTTGTCGGCGCGGCGTCCGCCCTTTCTCGACTCATGCCGAACGTGGGCGGACCCAGTTTCGAGGGCCGACGGCTGTATGAGGGGGTCATCCGCTCGATGGCCATGTACGGCGCACCCATGTGGGCGAGGGCTCTGAACGCCCAGCTCAAGGCGGTTCTGTGGAGGCCACAGAGAGCCATGGCGGTCAGAGCCATTCGCGGGTACCGCATGGTGTCGACAGAGGCGGCGTGCCTGTTGGCCGGGACACCCCCGTGGGACCTAGAGGCGGAGATGCTCTCCGACCTCTACCGACGGGTTACCACAGCGCGCGAGGAAGGTGGCTCCCCATCGTTGAGCGAGATAGCCACCTGGCGCGTGGATGCCCGCCGACACGTCATCGCCCGTTGGGCTACGCGGCTGGAGAGGCCTAGGCACGGTGTAGAGACCGTTGAGGCCCTCCGGCCCGTATTGATAGAGTGGATGGAGTGGCGGCACGGAGTCCTCACCTTTCGGCTGGTGCAGGTATTGACGGGGCACGGGTGTTTCGGGTTGTACCTGCACAGGGTCGTGTATAGGGAGTGGACTGCGGCCTGCCACCACTGCAGGAGTGACGAGGACACGGCGCAACACACGCTGGAGGTGTGTCCGGGATGGGAGCGGCAGCGCCGTGACCTCGTCGCTGTCATCGGTGCCGACCTGACGCTGCCGGCCGTCGCGAGGGCGATGGTCGACAGCATCAGGAACTGGGACGCGGTCGCCGCCTTCTGCGAGGCTGTCATCTCGCAGAAGGAAGCGGCGGAATGAGCCAGGGAGGATTCCCGCGCCCCGGGCTGCCATCAGCGGCCGGGGCGGCGCAGGCGCGAATACCTGCGCCCAATGCCGCCCTAACCGAGGCTTCGGGTGATCGGACCGAGGAATTGTCCGGTCACCCGACGTGAGGTCACCGCGTGAGGGCGACGCCCCGACGGCGAAATCTGTCGGGGCGTCGACGAGAGGAACCCGCGAGGGTGAACCGCCGGGTGGGCCACCGAAGTTAAAATCGGGTCCCGGTGACCCGCTCGCACGGCGAAGAGAGAGGAGTTTTACGGTAGGTCTATGTGGTCACGCGCCGCCTTCTCCGTCACCCCGGACCGATTTGGCGGGGCGAGACGAATCCATAGTCCACCAAAAAAAAAAAAAGTAATGTACGTGTGGGTAGTATTCGTAGCCATTATACAGCAATCAGCCTTTCGATCAGATTATAATGTTATCTCCTTCAGAAGTCATATCCAACATCGAACGTTAATGTCCTGAAGAAGGCGGCGGCCCGGGTCGCGAAAATCCTCCCGGACTCGTTCCGCCGCCTCCTTCTGTGAGATGACAGCCTCGCAGAAGGCGGCGACCGCGTCCCAATTTCTGACGCTGTCGACCATCGCTTTCGAGACAGCCGGCAGCGTCAGGTCGGCATCAATGATAGCGACGAGGTCGCGGCGCTGCCCGTCCCAGATCGAACATTCCTCGAGCGTATGTTGCGCCGTGTCCTCGTCACTACCGCAATGGTGGCAAGATGGAGTTCACTCCCTCCACATGACCGTGTGCAGGTACAAGCCGAAGCAACCGTGCCCCGACAACACCTGCACCAGTCGGAAAGTGAGGACCCCGTGCCGCCGCTCCATCCACTCCATCAGTACGGGCCGGAGGGCCTCAACGGTAATCGCGCCAGGTGGCTATCTCACTCAACGATGGGGAGCCACCTTCGTCGCGCAGTGGGATAACCCGCCGGTAGAGGTCGGAGAGCATCTCCGCTTCTAGGTCCCACGGGGGTGTCCCGGCCAGTAGGCTGGCTCTGACCGCCATGGCTCTCTGTGGTCTCCACAGAACAGCCCTCGCCCACACGGATGCGCCGTACATGGCCATCGAACGGATCACCCGCGCATACAGCCGTCGGCCCTCGAAGCTGGGTCCGCCCACGTTCGGCATGAGCCGTGATAGGGTGGACGCCGCGCCGACCAGCTGGGGAGCAATTCGGTGAAAATGCTCCCGGAACCACCATCGCCCGTCGAGCACCAGACCCAAGTACTTCATATGGGCCTGGATATTGATCTGGATGGAGTTGACGACTAACGAGGCGCCGATTGGCAGCCTTACGCGTGGCCCATGGAATAATAGGGCCTCCGTCTTATTTAAGGCCACCCTGAGCTCCAGGGCCTCGATTCGCCTGACCATCTCCTTGGTGCCGAGAGTGGCCAGGCTCCCCGCCTCTTCGAGTGTCCTGCCCCGGGCTGTGACGAGCGTATCGTCACCATAGCATATCAAGCTCAGAGCCCGGGGGGGGAGACTCCCTCTCAACGCCCAGTCGTGCCCGATGACCCACAGAGTCGGCCCCAGAACCGACCCCTGTGGAACATCGCACGACATGGGCGTCCGCACAATGTCCCCTGCGGGACCCGCGCAGAGGACACTGCGCTCCTCCGAATAGTCCGCCACCAGCCGCCTCAGGTACAAGGGCACCCCATGAAATCGGAACGCCTCCCTGATGCAGCTGAATGGCAGACTATTGAATGCGTTGGCGATGTCCAACGACACCGCCAACAGCATTCCTCCGCCGGTGACAGCCTCCGCGGCCGTCTGCCTCAGTCGTAGCAGAGCCCCGATGGTCGAATGCCCCCTTCTAAAACCGAATTGAGCGTCCGACAGATCAGGCCCCACCTCGCTCAGATGCTGGACGATACGGGCAGCGAGGATGCGCTCCAGCAGCTTACCCACATCATCCAGAAGCACAATGGGCCTGTAGGCCGACGGCGAATCCGGGGGTCGTCCCGGCTTTGGGAGAACCAACCTCCCCTCCTTCCAGCACTCAAGGAACCGTCCAGACGCCAAACAGGCGTATCTCCCTCATTGCCTAGAAGTGAACTAGAATCACTCTAGCTAACTCATCCTCTTTAATCTACTTCTGATTAAATATATATTTCCGTGTGGTGACGGAGTAAGAATACAATTCACCACCCCCTATTTAACCCGTGGGTGATTGTAAGAGACGACTAAGGAATATAAAATGCATATAACATCAATGCAAGAGAAGGAAAACTCTATACAAAACCCTATACCAACACGTCTGACTAGCGTGGTATAGTAGGTTAATTTCACTCCCATTACGGAGGAGGTCCGAGCTCAAAAGTGGGACATATATGGGCTGTAATGATGATGATTAAATATATAGCACCTCTCGGACTGCCTGAGGGTCAAACCTCATGGCATTTAAAGACAATACTGTGTGTTCTGGCTTACTGGAGTTACAATGGTGGGCTAAGTTCCATATATAGACTAAGAAAAGGAGAAATAAGAATTTAAATATAATTAATACAACCTTCGCTTAGCCTCCATTAAGAAATAATTTATAATAGGACGGACATCATATCATAATATTGATTGGTAACATTGACCTTCGGCAAAAGATTAATCATTAATTAAAACGTTTTTTTTTACAACTCCATCAGACATCAGTTACGAAATTTAACGATAAAATTAACAGCTGGATATGATTTAAAACATAATCATTAACTTTTATAATAAACACATTAAATGCACCATTCGACGTTCAACATTTAAATACATAAAAATTGAAAGATATTCAGAAAGCTGTGCTGTTTCCGAACGTCGTTATTATTAAAAAATATATATATACATTTTGTTGTAACGCAATATACGGACCAAGATGGCGACTGTGCGTGACGTCATACGATTAATAAAAACTCGCGTCATGTAATTAAAACTGCATAATTGGCATATATTTTCATATAAACGATGTATTGTACACATAATATATTATTGAATAATTATAGTTTTATATTTTTAAATTTGCAATTTAAAACAATTATGGTAATTATTAGTTATCATAAAACATAATTTTTATAACAAATGTTTATTTATTAGTGTGTAACGCAATTTAAATTCATAATTTTAAATAGGTTATTTTATTATAATTACACGTTGTCATTAATAAACTTAATTATAAAATTAATTAATTTTAATGCGCTTTTTACTGTAATTTTTTTAGTAGCGTGATACTGTCAACTCATGGAAATTCATAGCTTATGGAAACTGTAATCATTTTAATGTAATTACGGAGAGGAGTTTTGGTGGAAACGTGATAGTTTCATGTAGTGCTCTCATATTTTATTCAATACCTTAGTGTTTCTACTAAATAAATTTCATAGTATTTTTTTTGTAATATGATGCAAAGGAGAAGGTCCAGTGAATATAAAATAGTGATTTACATATATGTATTGTGTTTTCGGTTGCCACCAAAACTCCCAGAAGATATTACTGTGAGACGGAGAATAATTAATTTAATGAAATACAATGATAATAGCCCGATGAATTAGCACGTTGAAATGGCAATAGGCAGGTTACGTTGGAGAAAAAGGGTTCTAGAGTGGCGACCATGAATCAGACGACGCAGCGTAGGCCAATCCCCCGCTAGGTGGACTGACGACATCGTGAAGGTCATAGGAAGCCGTTAGGTGCAGGTGGCATAAGACTGTTATGAATGGCATTCTTGTGGGAAGGATACTTGTATGTCCAACAGTGGACGTTTATGGGCTGATAGATGGATGGATGGATGAATGATAATATATAAATAAAGACTTCGCATAAAAGTCTTGATAACCATGCTATAAAATTTCTTAAAAAGTAGTAGGTACGGCGTATTTTTTTCAAAGGTCCTAGCTACCGAACTATCTCCAAAAGAACAACTACGGAAGGGCGGACTTTTTGATCATTTTAAAAAATAAAATTAAGAATTTAAAATTAATATGGAGCATTTTATTTGAAGCGGTCAACGAAAACACTTTGCTGTTCTGTAATTTATTCATGTTAGGTATATACTTCTATAGAGTATAAGCGTTTACAAAGATACAGATACCATATTTTTATAAGAATATTAGTTGTGAAGATATGAGTTCCATTAAAAATCACATGGTTGTCAACTGATTGGAAGGATTTAATTGTAATTTTATTAACATTGCTAGCCAATATCCGCGGGTGCGTTCGCGTATAAATCAAGTTATGTGAATATTAAATATCATTTTCCGTGTGGTGACGGAGTAAGAATAGAATTCACCACCCCCTATCTTACCCGTGGGTGATCGTAAAAGACGATTAAGTGTTATAATATGCATATAGAATCTGTGCAAGAGAAGGAAAACTCGAAATAAAACCCTATACCAACACGTCTGACCAGCGTGGTATAGTAGGTCAATTTCCCTCCCATTGCGAAGAAGGCCCGAGCCTAACAGTGGGACGTATGTGGGCTGAGATGATGATGATGATGATGAAATATTATTTTCACTATTAATTGTAAGCCGAAAAATATCAAAAAAATAATTCACCTCCTATTTTACACCTACCCATGTAGGAAATGACGACGGGCCCGGCATTGGTCCAAGCCTGCGCCAATCCTGTTGAAGCTTGGCCCAACGTTGCATGCCAACACTGGGCCAACCTTGGTTAAAGTCTGGGATGATAACTAAGGCCCAGGCTTGGCTTACAGCATTGGGCCAAGGCTGGCTTGAAACATTGGCCCGAGCGTGGCAAACAACGCTGGGCCAACCTTGGTTAAAGACTGGGATGATAACTAAGGCCCAGGCTTGGTATACAGCATTGGGCCAAGGCTGGCAATTAACGTTGGCCCGAGCGTGGCATACAACGCTGGGCCAACCTTGGTTAAACTCTGGGATGATAACTAAGGCCTAGGCTTGGTTTACAGCATTGGGCCAAGGCTGACAATTCACGTCGGCCCGAGCATGGCAAACAACGCTGGGCCAACCTTGGTTAAAGACTGGGATGATAACTAAGGCCCAGGCTTGGTATACAGCATTGGGCCAAGGCTGGCGATTAACGTTGGCCCGAGCGTGGCATACAACACTGGGCCAACCTTGGTTAAACTCTGGGATGATAACTAAGGCCCAGGCTTGGTATACAGCATTGGGCCAAGGCTGGCAATTAGCGTCGGCCCGAGCGTGGCATACAACGCTGGGCCAACCTTGGTTAAACTCTGGGATGATAACTAAGGCTCAGGCTTGGTTTACAGCATTGGGCCAAGGCTGGCAATTTACGTTGGCCCGAGCATGGCATATAACGCTGGGCCAACCTTGGTTAAAGACTGGGATGGTAACTAAGGCCCAGGCTTGGTTTACAGCATTGGGCCAAGGCTGGCAATTAACGTTGGCCTGAGCATGGCATACAATGCTGGGCCAACCTTGGTAAATGTCTGGGCCTAGCTTTGATTTACAGCATTGGGCCCAGGTTAGCAATGAATGTTGACCCCGTGCATAATTAATGTTGGCAGAATCCTGAAATATTGGCAGCCCTAAAAATAGAAAATGACATATATATTACATATGTTATGATGAAATTCATAAAAAAGAAAACACTGTATAACTAAATAATGTATTATTATTACATTTATTATTGTGAGTATTAATATAATAGTAATTACAATCATTACATAGTTCAAACATAAGTCATATTCATAATAAATACATGTAAATTATTAATGAAAAGTAACATTTTATTTTTGATCATTGGTATCGGCTGCCCTCTATCCTTTCTAGAAATTTACTAGCAATTTACTCATCATATGCATAATTTTCACTTTCCTTTGATTAACTATACTTTGACAGTATAAAATCTGAAATGTTTATTATTGATTAATTAAAATATAATTACATGCATAATTTGTATAAACATTTAATTAAGTATTCATTTTATACTTTTTTCAACTGCGTTGACCTTTCTGCCACATCCACTATACAGTAACTGAATATTGTTTCCTTTTACTTTTATTAATGTTTGTAACATCTGTTTTATAATTAGTGGAACCAATAGCTTCTAATCAAAAATAATGTTTCTGTAAATCAAACAAAAAATATATAGTTATAATCCTGGATGGATTCATCGATCAGCACATATAGACATCCACTGTTAGACATTCATCCATTATTAGCTTCACCAACACATTATAGTCTCAACTGTCACCACACACTGTACAGCCAAATAGTATTACATAATTATATAATATATACAATTTAAACATTAGTTTAATTAAATATATGTGGTGGTGTATAAGAACAAGTACATAAACTTGTTCTTATTATAATCTACTTCTATATATTAATAATATAGACTCAATAAATACTAAAACAGTTTACTGTTTTAGAGTTGGTACATACTAACATACTAGATGCTCAGAATTCCATGATGAATTTTTTTCTAAGGGCTATTAGACACATGGTGTACGACTATATTTTTATTATGGGGAAATTTTCTTGACTAAACATTGATCAATCTCTATTCTTGGCATAGTATAAAGCAAACATAGTTTTAATACGTAGGTATTTTTAGCATAATCTTCCAATCTGAACTAGCGTGAATTCATTGAAGTATTTTATACGATATCTTAAAATATTGTTACAGAATATTATGATATAAGTAAAAATCTGTCAAGGATACATAAATAAGGATGGTTAATTTCACATTACTTGCATACACACTACATTAATAATGACTAATGTGAAACAAATTTACCTGTAGGTATTGTGTATTGGCTGTATTTCAAAGAACCATTAAGTAACGAAGAAGAACCAATATATCTTAATATTGGAGATCCATCGATAATGATGATATTAAACATTGTCTTATGCGAGCAATATTTACATATTCTTTTATTTATCGTGTATACGTATACGTATCGTAGTACGTATAACGTATTGAAACAACAAAACTAAACCTAAGGTCTCAAACAAGAGACGTACACACTTACATGCACAGTACACTAAATATCGATGAATCGAGTCCATTCGATATTTATTTAACAGACAATTTACATCAGCGTTCGGTATGGCAAATATATTATCGAATCGATGTATCGATCATTTTTTTTAAAATATAATATCAATGGAAAATTCACTAAATAATAAAAATAATAAACTTTTCTAAAAGGCTTGCATTATTTTATGTTGATCTATGCATATGCATCGTTAATAGTAGAATAAAAGTTTATAATTTTTTTTTGTAGGTACCTACTTAGCAGTTTTATTGTTATAATTTACACGCTTATCGTTTAATTTTTCTAAGGCGACTTAGAAGAGGTTCGAGTCCAGCATTGAGATATATATGAGATACGTATATAATGATGCTGAGATTTTAATAATGATTCATCATTTCAGCTCATATATTTCACATTGATGGGCTCGAGTCTCCTCCATAATAGGAGTTTTATTGACCTACTATACCACGATGGTCAGACGTGTTGGTATAGGGTTTTGTTTCGAGTTTTACTTCTCCTGCATAGATGTTATATGCGTTTTGTATCCCTTTGTCGTCTCTTACGATCACGCACGGGTAAGATATGGGATGGTGAATTGTATTCTTACCCTGTCACCACACGGAAGATGATGATGATGATAATTACGATGATGAATATAGCCTAATACTGACTATCCAGTTGTAAGTACTCTAGATCGATCGTAATTGTAATTTGAGATTTTCTGTTTTTGTGAGCTTAAATTCCTTTTTTAACATAAATATCTCTAGCTTGAATATAAAAATAATTAAGCTAAGTTAATATAACCAATGCACTCATTAAATACAAAACATTAACAATACGTTCTGGTATCGCAATCTTCATAATTGTATTTTTGATTCGACAGAAGCATAATCGATACATATGTCAATCTCTATTATTTTATAAATACAACAACAACAATCTGACCAATATGGCGTTGAAGCTAAAATGACTATTATTTTTTTATTGCAAGAATAGTACCTACGAATTCAACTGAAAAATTAAATATGTTTAACTAGGAACTTAGGAAATTCAGATTATGTTTTTATAAAGATAAGTGAAATCTAAACACGTTTTAATTCTTTTGTTAGATATTTTCGGACATCCGGCTACCTCCTTCTATTCTATTGAAATATTTTATGTTATTTAAATTCTATATTTAAACAAAATAAAATTTGTATAAAAATTAAATTTAAAAAATATATATTTAAGTTTTTAATATAAATCCTTATTTGCCGTCGCTCATCTACTTAAATAATTATGAACCTAGAAGGTCAATTACATTGACACTTGTTTAGGTACATTAAAATGAAATACATTTTCGATGTACGTATTGAATTTCGAACAGTATTTTATCCTTTTTCACAAGAAACTAATTTCATGACACCAACATCTATTGACGGAGTGGGGAATTCAAAGATTTCTTTTCTTAGATTTTCTATAGTACCATAAACAGTAGATGATGAATATAGTCTTGAAAAGGATCGGATCAGCATCGAATAGCCGAGCCTCGGCTGTTCAAGACTGGCCCAAGCTCGGGCTAGCATCGAATAGCCGACGCTCGGCTGATTAAGGACTGGCCCAAGTTTGGATTAGCACCGAGTAGCCGAGCCTCGGCTGTTCAAGGCTGGCCCAAGCTCGGGCCAGCATCGAATAGCCGATCCTCGGCTGTTCAAGATTGGGCCAAGCTCGGACCAGCATCGAATAGCCAAGCCTCGACTAATCAAGGTCTGGCCCAAGCTCGGTTCAGCACCGAGTAGCCGAGGCTTGGGTGTACAAGACTGGCCCAAGCTCGGGCCAGCATCGAATAGCCGAGCCTCGGCTGTACGAGACTGGCCCAAGCTTGGGCCAGCATCGAATAGCCGACGCTCGGCTGATTAAGGACTGGCACAAGTTTGGATTAGCACCGAGTAGCCGAGCCTCGGCTGTTCAAGGCTGGCCCAAGCTCGGGCCAGCATCGAATAGCCGATCCTCGGCTGTTCAAGATTGGGCCAAGCTCGGACCAGCATCGATTAGCCAAGCCTCGGCTAATCAAGGTCTGGCCCAAGCTTGGTTCAGCACCGAGTAGCCAAGGCTTGTGTGTACAAGACTGGCCCAAGCTCGGGCCACCATCCAATAGCCGAGCCTCGGCTGTACGAGACTGGCCCAAGCTTGGGCCAGCATCGAACAGCCGACGCCCGGCTAATCAAGGTCTGGCCCAAGCTCGGTTCAGCACCGAGTAGCCGAGGCTTGGGTCTACAAGACTGGCCCAAGCTCGGGCCAGCATCGATTAGCCGAGCCTCGGCTGTACGAGACTGGCCCAAGCTTGGGCCAGCATCGAATAGCCGACGCTCGGCTGATTAAGGACTGGCCCAAGTTTGGATTAGCACCGAGTAGCCTAGGCTTGGGTGTACAAGACTGGCCCAAGCTCGGGCCACCATCGAATAGCCGAGCCTCGGCTGTACGAGACTGGCCCAAGCTTGGGCCAGCATCGAATAGCCAACGCCCGGCTAATCAAGGTCTGGCCCAAGCTCGGATCAGCACAGGGTAGCCGAGGCTTGGTAGTTCAAGACTGGACCAAGTTCGGGCCAGCATCGAATAGCCGAGACACGGCTGTTCAAGACTGGCCCAAGCTTGGGCCAGCATCGAATAGCCGAGCCTCGGCTGTTCAAGGCTGGCCCAAGCTCGGGCCAGCGTCGAATAGCCGACGCCCGGCTAATCAAGGTCTAGTCCATGTTTGGATCAGCACAGGGTAGCCGAGGCTTGGTAGTTCAAGACTGGCCCAAGTTCGGGCCAGCATCGAATAGCCGAGCCTCGGCTGTTCAAGACTGGCCCAAGCTCGGACCAGAATCGAATAGCCGAGGCTTGGTTGCTCGTGACTGGCCCGAGCTTGGGCCAAGATAAAAAAAAGTTACGGCTCAATTGCACAAGGTCGGTCCAGGCTTGGGCCAGCATTGGACAGCCGAGGCTTGTTGCCCAGTATTGGCCCAAGCTTGGCCCCATCGTTGAAGACTGGCAGTTCCTACATGGGTAAGGGTATGCAAATTGACAAATGCAGAAACACATCATAATTTATTTTTACTGAAGAATATTTGGGCTTATCTGATATAACGGTGTCAAAATACCCACTATCTTACGTGTAGGTGATCGTAAGAGACCAACATGGTATATACAACGCATATAGCATCTGCACAACAGAAGGAGTTGGGTATGCAGAAAAGAGTATGAAAGTAAAATTAATGCGGTCGAAATGCGATCTCTGCGGAAAATCTGTGGAGTTAGGCTGACCGACCGCATTCGTAACGACGACGTAAGAGAGCGAGTAGGTATGAAAGAGAGTATTGGTGTAAAGATGCGAAAGGGAATGCTCCGATGGTTCGGACATGTGGAATGAATGCCGAACGAACGTCTGGTTAAGAAGATATACAATGCGAAAGTGGAAGGATGTAGGTACCGGGGGAGACCGAGACTAACCTACCTAGACCAGATCGGTCATGTACTGAAGGAAGGTGGAGTCAAGAGTCTCCGAAACCGGCGAGCGTGTATGAAGAGAATTATGAATGTTGAGGAAGCGAGTGAAGTATGCATCGATAGAGTTCTCTGGCACTCTGTTCTCTCCGCCTACCTTGCAAGGGATATGGCGTGATGATATGTATGTATGTATTTATGTACAATAGAAGGAAAAATTTTAAACAAAAGTCTATATTAACACGTCGGAACAGTATAGTAGGTCAATTTCCCTCGAAGAACCTCGAGTCCAACACGCCTTATATAAGGCTATGATGATGTATATTAAAAACTCCAAATAGTTCATTAAATAAAAAATAAATAATTTATAAACATATTAATAATTTATTATCAATAAATACAAGGTTATTATTAACTAAATATATACCCATGTCAAGTTTAATTATAAAAAAAATTAATAAAAACGCTTCAACAATAGATTCCATATCAATTTTATTCGTATAAGATTACCTTATACATGTTTATTTATATATTATATTGTATAATTCTAATAACTATATATGCTAATTCGACGTCGAATTGAAACAAAATAATTATTTAACTAGTTTTATTTGAATATACGATTTATATACGAATGATTTTTAATAACAATGAAATTAATTTATTTATTATATTTGGTCACGTACTGAAGGAAGGTGGAATCAAGAGTCTCCGAAACCGGCGAGCGTGTATGAAAAGAATTATGAATGTTGAGGAAGTGAGTGAAGTATGCAAGGATAGAGTTCTCTGTCACTCTGTTCTCTCTGCCTACCTTGCAAGGGATATGGCGTGATGATATATTTTTTTTTTACCACCCTTTTTTTTTGTACCCGATCTTTGTCTTCGGTGGCCCGCTTGGCGGTATGCTCTCTCGACGCCCCGACAGCTTTCGCCGTCGAGGCGTCGTCCTCACGCGGTGGCCTCACGTCGGGTGACCGGACAATTCCCCAGTCCGATCACCCGAAGCCTCGGTTAGGGCGGCATCAGGCGCAGGTACTCGCGCCTGCGCCGCCCCGGCCGCGGGCGGCGGCCCGGATCACGGGCATCCTCCCGGGCCCGTTCCGCCGCCTCCTCCTTCTTCTTTTTTTTACCACCCTGGACTAAGGAAATAAACCTTGTATTGCGGGGGACTTTAAAAACATGCAATTAACGCAGACAAATTACACCCAGACTTAGAACATCACTTTGTGGATCACACAAAGTAATGTCCTGCGTGGGAATCACGGTACTGGCACGGAAGGTCGGTATCTTAACCACTACGCCATCTGTGCAGTCAAATTAAAGTCAAATTATTCAGAATCGACGCAATTTGTACTTCTCTTCCATTGTACATATTGCAAAGGTTATTGACAATAGTTTTATGACCCGCCACCTGTTTGACGTCAACCCTTTTTGAAAATTAATTTAATAATAATAATAATTGATTGAATTAATTGAAATATAATTGTTGATCTAACGGGATTAGATAGAATTGACCCAGATCAGTAAAAAGCTCTTAATCGTATTTTATACCCACCAATAATGTAAGTGTTGATAGAATTCGTAGTCGCTACCACACAGCAATCAAAAGCATTTTTGAATCACACTTCAGAATTATATTATAACGTGATTTGATAGGTATCAAACGAAATAATACTAATTAATCGATCCAATTGCTATAGGAAGGTACTACGGTAGGTAATGGGGCAGCATGCCGCTGTTCCAAAGTCCAAGAATGATCGAATGTGTATGTCCAGACCAGGCGCGGCTCAAGCACATGTAGCGCCCGGGTGCAATCAATAACCTGGCGCTCTCTTGTACCAAAAAGTTGTGGGTGAACAAAATGGAATAGGTTGATGGTTACAAGCGGCTCTCGGCGCCCGGGTGCACTGCACCCTCTGCACTATAGGTAAAGCCGGCCCTGGTTCAGACCATAGTAAGACACAAAAAGGAGTTGTAGTGCATCATGCAGTGAATCAATGAAAAAAGTCTACATGCTGTTTTATTTTAATGTCGCTATATGATGTGATATAAATGCGAATATATGCACACTAGGTTAGTGGGGATATTACTTAAGATAGTAGATTAAATAGTAAACAGTTAGAAACTCTAAAGAATAACCGAGTTGTGTAATTTAGAATAAGAAATTGATAGCAGCAATGATCGATAGCGTAGTATTTGAAGCAGAGAACTCCCGTTCAGAGTGCTTTGGGTTAGATTCTAATGTATTATGCGAGCCACAACTAGCCTAATATTAATTGTAACTTGTGTTCTTTAGTTTTTTAATAAAGTAAAGGAAGCCTTTGTAGAATTAGTTTAAGCCTTGTTAAAATGATTATATATTTGAGGTAGTGGTTAAGATATCGCCGTATAGTACCAAATACCGCGTGTTTGATTCTCATGCAGGACAATACTTTGTGCAATCTATATTCTGTTCAGAGTCTGAATATAATTTGCGTATGTAAATTGTTTGTTTATAAAATTTCCCGCAATATAAGGATTACTTCCATAGACTTTTATTCCGTAGTAGTAGTCTTGAAAATAAATAAAAAATATTAAAATATTAATCTTACAGGTGACAAATGAAAAGGTGGAATTACTTTCAATGATTATTTGTATAGCAAAAAACAAAAAATAACGAACTCGATAGTAAAATAATTAACAACAACTTCCTGTAGTATATCAATATGACAGATTGTTGTTTCAGATATTGAAATAAAAAGTGAAACTTAATTATACGACATGTTATATAAAGTGGCACATTACAAGGTTAGTTCAATTGTGACTTAAGTAATAAAATAATAGCGTTTATTGATAGATACATTTTACACACACATACACACACAGACTATAACGATAAAACTGACTGAAAATCAGCGTTGTACTTGGAGACAGCAAAATCTGAGCTCTTGACCTTTTCATCTCTTTTGCCTTTTATTTTCTTTGTACTGGTATTTTTTTTTTTGTAGTTTGATTTTAAAAAGTAATAAATTACTAGTAATTATAATTTAGTATATTATTATTAATTAAGCTGTGTGGTAAGTGGCTAAGAATACTACCAACCCTTACTTTGCTCGTGGATGTTGTAAAAGACAACTAAGAGCCTTATAGTGACCTGGGCCAACTCCATCTGATGCCGTTTGGTCAACAATTACATTCCCAAAGAGGGTTGACGTCTGGCAGGTGGCCGGTCATAAAACTATTGCCAATAACTTTTACAATATGTAGGTACTATGAAAGAAGAGTACATATTGTATCGACCGCAAGTAATTAGGATAAGAGTAGGAGAATTATGAGTATATTACTATTAATTATTATTTACTAGCTTCTGCCCGCGGCTGAGCCCGCGTAAAAGGTTACTTTCCTAAAGTTTTTCATCCCCTATATTTACTTTACCCCTTAAGGTTAATATTTGTACGAAATTTTAATGTCATATTTATTTATATCTAATCAATAGCCTAAAAATAAGTGTCAAGCTTCTGTTTTTAAAAATAACGATAATTTCTTACAACTTCTCATCCCCCTTTACAACACTTTTTTGCATTAAAAAGTAGCCTATGTCTTTTATCAGGTTTTAGACTATCTGTGTACCAAATTTCATTTGGATCGGTTCAGTATTTATGGCATGAAAGAGCGACAGACAGACAGAGTTACTTTCGCATTTATAATATTAATAAAGATTAGTTTATTTTGTGTGTGATAATAGATTAAGTATGTAATGCCCTACGTTTGCTATTTTATTGTGACAATTGTGCAAACAAAATAATTATTAATTTAAATCATCATCATCATCATCATCACAGCCCATAAATATCCCACTGTCAGGCTCGGGCCTCCCCACCGAAGACAAAGATCGGGTACCGGTGGTCCGCTCGCACGGCGAAGAGAGAAGAGTTTTACGGTGGGTCTTTGGGGTCACGCGCCGCCTTTCCGTCACCCCGGACCGATTTGGCGGGGCGAGATGCATCCATAGTCCACCAATAAAAATAAAAAAAAAAAGGCTCGGGCCTCCTCCGCAATGAGAGGGAAATTAACTTACTATACCGCGCTGGTCAGACGTGTTGGTATAGGGTTTTGTTTAGAGGTTTCCTTCTCTTTCATAGATGTTATATGCGTTTGCACCCACGCGTAAGATGTAAGGGGTTGGTGAATTGTATTCTTACTCCGTCATCACACGGAAAATATGGCATCTTACTGTGGGCCAATATGTATATATTACCCTTATTATCATATAATATCTTTACAAAAATTAGACCCACGACTCAGAACGATAATTTGTATATCACACCAAGATTCTTCTACGTGACAATCAAACACACGACACCAGTATGATAGGTTGGTATCTTAACCACTATCCTATGTGCAGCGTAATTTAATTCACTCAAATTTATTCAATCGCTATAGTTTATACTTTGTACCAAACGAATCGTTGTACTTTAATTGGTCGCCAAGCTGTCAAACGTTCGAAGGTCTACAATGTAATTATAAGAATCCAAATTGTATTCCGCGCTAGTGTAGACCCGCGGCTCGGTCTGTAATTTACAAAATTACACTTTCAAACATCGGGTTATTAAAATAATTGGAAATAAAAAATGGATTGGAATTAAAACTAGCTACCTGTGATTAGTTCATGAACAAAAATTATATACTACAGAAAGCAGTTTAGAGACCATATTTACCCTTGTGTGGTGACGAGTTAAGGTATTAATATGTTACTTAATCACTCATACCCCTTACCTGTCTGTGGGAGAGGTAAAACCGACTGATGGTTCATCATGTAAATGGGTATCGGCATTCTGTTGGGAGGAGACTTGGAACTGATCCGTCCAGGGTAGTATCACATTGACCACCGAAGACAAAGATCGGGTACCGGTGGTCCGCTCGCACGGCGAAGAGAGAGGATTTTACGGTGGGTCTATGGGGTCACGCGCCGCCTCCTCCATCACCCCGGACCGATTTGGCGGGGCGAGACGCACCCATAGCCCACCAATAAAAAAAAAAAAAAAAAAAAAAAAAAAAAAAAAAAAAAAAAGGGTAGTATCACATTACTGCAGCAAATAGACATCTGAGTTGTGGCAAAGTGCTGTTGCGTTTCGTTCAGTAAATAAAAGGGCCGAAAGTTCAAGTTTCTGAGTTGGTAGCCAGCAGCCTAGTTATCCTCTTGTACTGCAAAGATCTATGAACGGTAGTAGCACTTACCATCAGGTGTACTGCTCATTTGTAGCATAAGCAATAAAAAAAAGCATTTTCACCCATAGCATATAAAAATAGATAAAAAATTAAAAAAAAAAAAATACAAATATCGCAATAATTACAAAATTAATACTTTTTTTCATCTTTTGCGATAATCATAAAAGGTGGTGTACATATTATTTTGGATATTAATAATTATTTTGTATATATATGTTTGAAGGAGTAAGAAAGCAATCTACTATTCTGTTACCCGTGGGTATCGTAAAAGACGTCTAAGGGATAATAACTAAAAAAAACTTAATACAAAAACGTTAATAACTGTAAAAACGATTTTTGTATGGAATAAAACTATTATTCCATACAAAAATCTAATGCAACGATTAAAACACATACTACACGTATATACGTGTAGTATGTGTTTTAATCAATCAACGATTAAAACACATACTACACGTATATACGTGTAGTATGTGTTTTAATCGTTGCATTAGATTATATAATCTCATGATGAGAAAAATCCCTCTTTAAAATAGCTAATAAATTACACATCTACTGTAACTTATTTCAATGATATAACTATCCGATTAGCCAAAATACTTAACGAATCTGCAATCACTGTACTTACAGAAAAGATCATAAACTTAACTCTTTGTTATTTAAATAAAAAAAAAGGTTGTTTGTAAAGTCGGTGTACAGACGATAATTCTACGTGATAACATTATAAGAAAACGCTGATAAAAAATTGCATACTTTTATGAATTAGAAAAAAAAAATCTGTGTGGTGTATGTATGTAATCGGTGTGGGGAGTAAGAATACTATTCACCACCCCATATATTACCCGTGGGTGATCGTACGAGACGACTAAGGGATATAAAACGTATATAACATCTATGCGAGAGAAGGAAATCACGAAACAAAACCCTATACCAACACGTCTGATCAGCGCGATATAGTAGGTTAATTTCCCTCCCATTGCGGAGGAGGCCAGAGGCCAACAGTGGGACATTTATGGACTGTGATGATGATGATGAATTGAAGAAATACAAATAATGAATTTGCCCCATTAACTTTTCATTTCACTTTATAAATAGTTGACAAAACAGTTCACGACAAATTCCTAAAATGCAAGCGCTTAAATTTCCGCACTTACCCCCGCCTGTCGGAAAAACAGACGAGGAGTGTGGGACTCGCTAACCCCGTGGCTAGAATACCCACTAAACTCTTTCCACTGCGATCGCTGTTAGCCGAGTGGACTTTGACAGCTTAACCGGACTATGGGTGAGCGCTGAGGGCTCTCAACCCGGTTTGCACGCCCAAGCAGAACGTGACACTTTTATATGCGTGCAATCGGCGTTCATCGATTTATAAGACATTATCACGTCAATAAAAAATAACATGTTAAAACAGCTAAGTTACAAGTATTACTTTAAAACAATGTATGTTATTAATCTTGACAGCATCGTGGTACACGCATAGCAAGTTTAATTGAATATTGATTGTATTATTAATTGAACATTTTATCTATCGCTACCAGATATCGTGTTGGTCGGATTATAATTTTGTATTATCATTGGATTAATAAAATGTATCTTGCTGCTTCTTACTTTGTATAAGAGAGAAGAATCTTTCCAACTCTTTTTTTTGTATTTTTTTTTTTCTAGTTAATTATTAGCATTAACGAGGTTTCAGTGTTTGTTTCATTTATGAAGATCATCGAGAATCCCAGCTTACAAAAGCTATAATTTAATTTTTTTTGTTTTTTTTTTAATGCTTTTAAGCTGAACTTTGATTGATGTGTGGTACGCTACGTGGCTACGAATATTACCAACCATTACTTTGCTTGTGGATGTCATAATAGACAACTAGGAGCTTTATATCGACATGGACCAATTTCAACCGATGATGTTTGGTCAGCATTTATATTCCCAAGTAGGGTTGACGTCAGGCAGCCGGACGGTCAAAAAACTATTGCTAATAACTTTTTCAATATGTATGTTTACATAATTCGTCGACCACAAGTAATTAGGATAAAAAAAAGGTTATCGTAAAGAAAATCTATCAAAAAACATCGCAATAATTACAAAAAATATCTTTGTTCATCTTTTGCGACAATCACAAAAGGCAGTGTTACATTCTAATTTGGATAAAAATAATTATCGCGGTACATATTCTTTTAAATGCCAGACTTTTAAATAATGAAAATAACTGCTATTAAAATGATAATAACCAGACAGTTGCCAACTGGCATGTTTTCACCAACATATTATAATGACAATCAGAAAATAACAGAAATATCACATTTGTCATTGTAATTAACAAAAACACAAAGAGAATAGCGTACATTTATCATAAGGCTACAACATAGAAGACGTAAGCGCGATTCAAATCAAATGTCAATTTAACATATAATCTAATAACGTGATCATAATAAAGGATCGGAACTTGGCCACAAGTTGCAAACATCCGGTAAGAAATCAGAGGGAACGTCTTTCTTTTGTTCATCGTCATCATCTCAGCTCATATATGCCTCACTGGGCTGGAGCTTCCTCCACACTAGGAGTAAAAATCAACTACTACGACACGCTGGTAAGACGTGTTAGTATAGCGTTTTATTCTGATATCTCCTTCTCTTACATAAATATTATATGCATATTTTTCCTTTAGTCATCTTTTACGATCACCCATTGGTAAGATAGGTGGTAGATTGTATTCTTACTTCGTCAGCAATCGGTAACCTTTTTTGTGACTTCTTTTAAAAAGATTAAAGCTAAGGTATTATATATAAATAGTATACGATAATAGTATACGTCCCACTGCCGGGCTTGTTGTGCCTTCTCCAAAATAGAAAGAAAATTAACATACTACCACGCAAGTCAAACGATTCGGTGTAAGGTTTTATTACGATTTTTTTTCAACTTATTACGTAGATGTTTCTTGCACATAATATCAGTTAGTTTAAAGTGGACTATGGACAAAACAGAGGTGATGAATTCACATGTAGGATATAAATTCTTCTCCATCAATAAATATATAGGAATATAATTTATGTATTATTTTAGCAAAAACTTATTTTGTCCTTTTTAATATATTTTGTTGAAAAATATTTTTTTTTTATTAAATAACCAGCTCAAAAATATTAATATTTTATCAGTATGTAATTTTTATCAAAATATATACACAGTCTATAATAAACTTTTCAACATCATCTCAACTCATATTTATTTGCTGGACTCGAGTCTAGTCCCCATAAGAGGAGGTTGGTATAGAATTTTATATAGATTTCTTTTTCTTGCATAAACGTTTTCTGCATACTATATCCCTTAGTCCTCTTTTACAATACCCACGGATAAGAGAAGGAGTGATGAATTGTTGTCTTACTCCTTCACCTCATGAATTTTTTACCCTTTAATATCTAAATATATTTTCCAAATAAATACAATTTACTAAAATAAATACGGAGCTAAGCTGTCCAAACTATAATCAACACAAATGCATATCATTTCTTCTTCTTTCTTTTGATTTTTTTATTCTTCTTCATCCTATTCTCTTCTAGATAGGGAATGAAATTAACTTACCACGATGGTCAGATGGGTTGATAAAAAAAAATGTTTTCTTTTATTACAATGGTATTACATATATGGCGACCACGTATCGAACGTCGCAGTGTTGATCGCTCCTCCATCAGGTGGACCAACCTGGTGAAGGTTGCTAGGAGTCGTTGGATGCGGGTGGCACAAGATCACACTTTGTGGCGAAATATGAGAGGCCTACGTCCAGCAGTGGATTACATAAGGCTGTTGGATGAAGGCAAAAAATATATTTTCATAAATCGCTCCGCTCCTCGCTACCTCACATCTCAATACACACTCGAATACACAATAATCGTTCTCATGCATTGTCGAATTAATAAGCGACCTAGTTGCAGACATTTTGTTATTAAAATAAGTAATTATAACTTTTTGACAACACATTGTATTTTTATAACGACTTTGAGAATAAAGCATTGTGTTTCGCGAAAGTTTCTTTACATCAAGGTAAAAATAATAACAATTAGTTTTTATTTTTAATATAGTAGTGGACCATTGTTTTATATAAATGTAGACAAGTTATGTTTTACTATATAGTTTATTTTATTACTTAAGATATTAATCTTATGTCTTAGTTTTATATCCTTGACTTATAGCGGGCTTCATATACGTATAACGGATAGTTATCCTGCCTGGCTTTGTATAGTTGCTAAGACAGATATATTTTATTGATCGTATTCCGTCTAATAATTGTCTTTTTATAATATAAATCTGTAATTTTTGTACAAAATACCTGCAATAAAAAGTAAAGCTAGATCATATGTAACAACTGAAATCAAGGAATTGGTAACGGTGATCAGCTCATTTGATGATAGGGAGGTATTATAAATTATGGGGTATAAATAGCGTATAAAAAAAAAGCTAATAGAGATTATGCTAAATCTAAGCGACATTATAGGTTTATAGTATAAAGTGCTCTCTAAGGAAGAAATCGAAGTTCGAAACAAAGTTGATGAAAAAAAAATTACAAATATATTTTAATTATTATTTCGTAATTGGCATCATCATTCTCCTACTCTCAATTACTTGGGGTCGATACAGTATGTACTCTTTCTTCATAGTACATTTTGTAAGAGTTATTGGCAATAGTTTTACGACCGGCCGCCTGATAGACGTCAACCCTCCTTGGGAATGTAATTGTTGACCAAACGGCATCAGCTGGAGTTGGCCCAAGTCGTTATAAGGCTTTTAGTTGTCTTTTACGACATCCACGAGTATAGTAAGGGTTGTTAGTATTCGTAGCACACAGCATATTTAATTACGTAAGCATATTATTTAGATATAGTTCTAACACAGAAAAGCCGTAACAATTCTCTCTGTAAACCTTTTATATCTCTACAATAAAATATAAGATAAGAATTAACTCTTATACGCCGTGATATGCATTTGAAATAAAACTCAGAAAGTATCCATAAATCTTGTTAACATTGTGATAATTAGAATAGCATTTAAACATGTCTTTTATTTCTTACAAGATAGCGTGAGCAATGTGAGCAAAGTACTTTATTTGTATTAACGATAGCGAACTTAAGATTGTCAACGCTAAAGTACAATTTAACTAGAGAGATTTAATGTCCATATACACACACACACACACACACACATATATATGAATATATATATATACATACATATCATCACGCCATATCCCTTGCAGAGTAGGCAGAGACAACAGAGTGCCAGAGAACTCTATCCTTGCATACTTCACTCGCTTCTTCAACATTCATAATTCTCTTCATACACGCTCGCCGGTTTCGGAGACTCTTGACTCTACCTTCTTTCAGTACGTGACCAATCTGGTCTAGGTAGGTGAGTCTCGGTCTCCCTCGGTACCTACATCCTTCCACTTTCGCATTCTATATCTTCTTAACCAGACGTTCGTTTGGCATTCTTTCCACATGTCCGAACCATCGGAGCATTCCCTTTCGCATCTTTACACCAATATCTCTGTCATACCTACTCTCACTCTTACGTCGTCGTTGCGAATGCGGTCGGTCAGCCTAACTCCACAGATTTTGCGTAGAGATCGCATTTCGACCGCAATAATTTTGCTTTCATGCTCTTTTCTGCATACCCAACTCTCGCTTCCATACAGTAATGTTGGGACAAGCACTGCGTTATGTATTGCTACACGTGCCTTCTGGCTGAGGTGGTGGTTACCGAGAAGTTGTCCCAACGCTCCTTTCACTCTATTTCCCGCATTCACTCTTCGCTCTATATCAGTGGCTCTAGTACATCATTACCTATTTTTACTCTTACACCTGTTCTGACTTCATCTCTTATATATTATATCCTCTTATATTCATATATATATATATATATATATATATGTATATATGTACATGTAATATGTATGTAAATAAAATTGAAATTTCTATTTGTATTTTCAAATTAATAACTTTCCACTAAATGCATACGAAAGTACCTATATATGGTCCTTACATAAAAAAACAATTTATAAAATTTTCTCCTTCTGTCCGTTTGTTCCAGCTAATCTCTGAAACGGCTGGACCAATTCTAATAGAACTTCCACTGGTAGATGACTGATGTTATAAGGAGTAACTTAGGCTAATTTTATTTTATCCACATCAGTATCCAGGCCCATATGAGGTACTTGGGTCTGGTGCTCGCCGGGCGGTGGTGGTTCCGGGAGCATTTTCGTCAAATTGCTCCCCGGCTGGTCGGCGCGGCGTCCGCCCTTTCTCGGCTCATGCCGAACGTGGGCGGACCCAGTTTTCAGGGCCGACGGCTGTATGCGGGGGTGATCCGCTCAATGGCCATGTACGGCGCACCCGTGTGGGCGAGGGCTCTGAACGCCCAACTCAGGGCGGTTCTGTGGAGGCCACAGAGAGTCATGGCGGTCAGAGCCATTCGCGGGTACCGCACGGTGTCGACAGAGGCGGCGTGCCTATTGGTCGGGACACCCCCTTGGGACCTAGAGGCGGAGATGCTCTCCGACCTCTACCGGCGGGTTACCTCAATGCGCGAAGAGGGTGGCTCCCCATCGTTCAACGAGATAGCCACCTGGCGCGAGGACGCCCGCCAAGAAGTCATCGCCCGTTGGGCTACGCGGCTGGAGAGGCCTAGATACGGTGTTATTACCGTTGAGGCCCTCCGGCCCGTACTGATGGAGTGGATGGAGCGGCGGCACGGAGTTCTCTCTTTCCGGTTGGTGCAGGTCTTGTCGGGGCATGGTTGCTTCGGCAAGTACCTGCACACGGTCGTGCGGAGGGAGTGGACTCCGTCCTGCCACCATTGCAGTAGCGACGAGGACACGGCGCAACATACGCTCGAGGTATGTTCGGGCTGGGACGGGCAGCGCCGTGACCTCGTCGCTGTCATCGGTGCCGACCTGACGCTGCCGGCTGTTGCGCGAGCGATGGTCGACAGCGTCAGGAATTGGGACGCGGTCGCCGCCTTCTGCCAGGCTGTCATCTCGCAGAAGGAGGCGGCGGAACGGGCCCGGGAGGATTCCCGTGACCCGGGCCGCCGTCCGCGGCCGGGGCGGCGCAGGCGCGAGTACCTGCGCCTGATGCCGCCCTAACCGAGGCTTCGGGTGATCGGACCGGGGAATTGTCCGGTCACCCGACGTGAGGCCACCGCGTGAGGACGACGCCTCGACGGCGAAAGCTGTCGGGGCGTCGACAGGAGAGGAGCCCAAGAGGGCATACCGCCGAGCGGGCCACCGAAGACAAAGATCGGGTACCGGTGGCCCGCTCGTACGGCGAAGAAGAGGTGCTTGCAGGGTGGGTCAATGGGGTTGCGCGCCGCCTCTTCCGTCACCCCGGACCGATTTGGCGGGGTGCGACGTCCATAGCCCACCGCAAAAAAAAAAAAAAAAAAAATTATTTTAGAAAAAAAGATAGAGTGGCGCAAAAACAAAATTAAAGTCATTGAGAGACGCTGAGTGACACCGAGTGTGTGACTAAAGCCTGGGGAAGGACATAGGCTGCCTTTTTATCAACAAACTACGTGGGCTAAGCTACGGGCAGAAGCTAGTATTCAATATAATTTGAAAAACTCTACGTTGTATTAAACTTCTAAATCTATGTATGTATGAGTGATTTTACTTTTTATTTTATTTTTTCGTCGATATTGTAAAAGATAACTAAGAGATAATCAAATAATAATATTTGAAGAGAAAGTAAACTCCAAATGAAATCCAATACCAAACTTATTATTGTCATCAACATCATCATATACACCCATTGCTCGAGACCGCTGATCAGATAGGTTGGTGTAGGGTTTCAATTCGTGTTCGCCTTTCTTGCACAGATATTATCTACACATAATATCCCTTAGTCGTCTTTTACGACACCCACAAGCTAAAAACAGGCGACGATTTGCATTCATAATCATTTAATTTTATTTAAATAAAAGAAATATAATAGAAATAATTGTGAATATACATACATACATACATATCATCACGCCATTTCCCTTGCAGGGTAGGCAGAGAGAACAGAGTGCCAGAGAACTCTACCTCTGCATACTTCACTGGCTTCCTCAACATTCATAATTCTCTTCATACACGCTCGCCGGTTTCGGAGACTCTTGACTCCACCTTCCTTCAGTACATGACCGATCTGGACTAGGTAGGTTAGTCTCGGTCTCCCTCGGTATCTACATCCTTCCACTTTCGCATTGTATATCTTCTTAACCAGACGTTCGTTTGAATATGTCAAGTAATTTATATAATGGGTGTATAATTTTTACCTAAGACAAACAAGCCAGTTAAATAGATCCAATCTCGAGAAAGAGGTGAGCTGATGGATCCAAATCGGCTGAGTACTGGCAATTTAAAAGGAGCTTCTCATCTCATATCCCTTATTATCTGAAAGCTCAGGTCTACGAACAATGAGTGTTATTAGTGATAACTTTTCGTACAGAATTGTGGTCTCTAAATGGCGTCATAACTACGCTCTAAATGCTATAAAGGGAGTTATGCTCGGGATATCTATGCCAGATTAGATATGAAATACGAAAATCCGCAGAAGAACTAGTGTAACTGATATAAGACACGAAGAATTCGAAAAGGCCAAAGCTCCGTTGAAGAAGGGAGATTCTAAAGTAGCGACTATGTCGAACGACGTAGTGTAGGACGCCTCCCATCAATTAGATTGGCGACTTGGTAAAGGCTGATAGGATGCGGGTGGCACAGGATCACATTTTGTGACGCAGTGTAACTGGCTTACGTCTAGTGGAGAACGGCAAAATGCTAAATTATAACGATGATGATTATATGTTAGTCATTGAAATTGCCGTTTAATAATATTAATAGTGACCTATAAGCAAAATTCAAATTAATATACTTAACAAGTATCATCTTAAATACAACTATCATTAGTATTCTCAACTGGTTGTCAATATAAACGAAAACACATGTCCATTTAATTTTATCGCCGACAATCTCGATACTAAATCTCCTTTAGCGGAATACATAAAATCTGCCCACACCTTCAAAGCGCCTATTAATTTCCCAGCAGACAAAGCGCAAAGTCCGAAACAACGACAAAGATAGAACGGTGCAATATCTTCATCTGCCGTTTCACACGGTGCATTACTAAGATTAACGACGCAATAGAGGCAGTACAATTTGAACCCCAGCTCCCGGCTCGCGCAGGATACAATATTTTATGTTGACAGACATAACAGCGCTTATACGACCGCTTATTCTTTGTGTCCCGTATTTTATTCGCTTTATGACGGTCTCTAACAACCTTATCAACCACATTTACAAAATTAATTCTTGTTATAAATTCAACTCTATCTTATATCTACTAAAGTATATTATATATTTCTCTAATAGCAAATTCATTTCTAGCTTTATAGTAATGTTCGTGGATGCCGGTTGAATGTTTGTTAGTATTTTATTTCGGGGCGTTCTCGCGTCATAAAATAATAGCGTAATGCAGTGTTGTAAATCAATTTTCCTTTTGAACGATGACGTTTATAATGAAGGTCGGTAGTTTTGAATTAGTATAAAATATTTTTTTATAAACGAGCATGATTATTATCTGTATGGTTTTATTAATGGATGCGGATAATGTCGGCTGTCAGATATTTCTTTCATTGGTTAGCTGGTACAACTCGAAATAGATTTAGATGATAGATTGTACAACAAGAAATGAATAATGATAATTTTGTTTATAACAATGCTTGTTTTGTTTCTATTAAAACGAAGCGCGGGCGTTGTTCCGTAATGTTTTAGCGTGATTTGTAATTGACTGGTCATAATATTTGTACTGAGATTGTAATTTAACTTTATTATAAATATATTGGAGATTATGTTTTGTGAGTATCTGTAATCAAGATACAATTTTGAATTGCAAATAGAAGCTTGGACTTTAATTATGACTAATGTTATAAATTTATACCTGTGTTTATTTGCTATTCTTCTACGTCTTAACTTTTCAAACTGTTTAGGATTACAAAAAAGATGATCAAGTAGGTATCTTTAAAGCAGGAATAAAGTACTGTTCACGAAATACCGAAAAATGTATTAACAAAATCAAAATAAGTGCTAGTGAAGCTGCAGATATGTCTAATTTGTTAAAATATGCTTATTTAATAACCTCTTAAGTCCAAACTCAAAGAAATTATGTTATTTTACAGACAAATTTGTCAATGATTGATATTTGAATAAGCCAGATGTAGCAAAGAGTGAAATATTACAAAACGTATGTCTTTCTCATCATCATTATTACAGCTCATATTCGTTCTATTGTTGGCTCGAGATTCCTCCATAATAGGAAGGAAATTGATTTGCTATACCATGTTGGTCAGACTAGTTGGTATGAGGATTTCGAATCTTCTATCTCCTGCATAGATGTTGTATGCATACCATATGTATTAAGATACCCATAATTTACTGTGTTTTATGTCTTCCTACATTGAGATTGACCCATTGCAGTAGCTGTACCCGTGACATTGCAAAGGTCCATGGGCGACAGTGACATTTACCATCAGGTGTGCTGCTTGCACGTTTGCCACCATCACCAATAAAAAAAAATTGGAGTCGATTCCATGTCTTCTGTAGCAGGCACACGACCTTCTATGTCATTTACGTGGTACTTTATTTCAAATAATCTTTCCAAAACATATGTTTTAGCATTCATCAATGAAATAGTTTTAAAACCTTAAACGTTTTTTAACAGCAACGTCTATATATAAAGCCATAAATTATATAATAAATACTTCACAAGTGCATACCTCCTCTATAATTTCAAAATCAACAACGAAACGGTAAATCGCAAGTAAATAAAATAAACATATGAAGAACATCCCCTACACACGGAAATTGAAACAGAAAGGCATAAATGCTTATCCAAGCATTCGCATTTGTGAATAAAACAATACGTTTGCGACAGCGCTAACGATTCGGATTTGTAAATTTAGCAAAGTTTTCTTTTGCGTAGGGAAAATACAACTAAAGTATTTAAAGCTTATTTATAGTCTGTCTACACAGAGTAGATTAAGAACACAACGCGGTTAATATTGTATTTTTGGCCACTTCGATTTTCTCTGGCCTTTAATTGCCCGTGAAAGTCATAATAACCGACTACGACTAAGGGAAGCCCAGTGGAGTTGACAGTACTGACAAATATCCTCTTGGGTAACTTATATCTAACATCAACTGCAATCCTGGAGATTCACTTGCCAAGCGTGGTAATTATGGCATTATCCAAACTTTAACTAAATCTACACCTGAGAATCAAATTTGATGGACTGAAACTACTGACTATCCTATTGGATATAAATACCCGATACGAAACGAAAAATGATGTCACAAGCGGGGTTCGAACCCGCACCTATTGGGAATCCGGCCCAACCGTGCTGCCACTTACACCATCGTGAACTATTTTAGGACATGCAAATTTCGAATCATATTATATCTTACGTCTTCAAGGTGACGTATGCCATCTATCGGACAATGTTTACACATTGTATAGACTTAATACTTCAAACTTTACAGTTAGAATTGTATTAAACGATGACACAACCTTGTTATTCAAATTACTGGGTTCGAACCCCGCTTGTGACATCATTTTTCGTTTCGTATCGGGTATTTATAAATAATTAAGCATATTAAATGCTAAAAATTTCAGTAATTTTTTTATCCTATTGGAGTTCACTCAGCCGGTTCTTGTAACTCCTACGGACAAGTACAGTGTCGGTAGACATAGTTTTCTTAATCCATCCCTAAATGTGGTGGATTGAAAAAAGAAGAAGATTTAAGCCTGTTAACCCATTTGCAGTAGCTATAAGCGCAGTTATGTCGTCTGGTAACACGAGTGGGTGTTTAAGAACTATAATTTTCTGTTAATGTCATGTCTAAATTGTCGATTAAAATGTCTTCATGTAAATTATATGTGGGTGGCATAAATGTGTTTGTGACATCTAATATCTTTAAAGGGCAATTCTTGTATATTCCATATTTTTAGAATCTCGTAGCGGCGATTTTCATGAAATTTAGTATGCAGGAGGTTTTTGGGGGTAATAAATCGATTTAACTAGGTTTCAGTTGCGTTTTCAGTAGCGTCAGTTGCATCTTTTCTTACTATTTTTACCATTTCATTATTTTATCAATAATGTTTTAAAAAATTCCAAAAAACACACGTTACTAAAAATATGAAATACCGAGCTAAGCTCGGTCAGCCAGATATTTGTCTGAAATAAAAACATTTTTACGTATTCTGTCTAGTTTGTTTCTGTCTATATTCTATTCTGTCTGTTGTATTTGATTTTTATTTTCCTGACGAACATTTTCGTTCGCTCATAGTCACGGAAGTATTAAGACTGCTCGCATAAATATCAGAAATTATTTAGGTATTTGTCTTTATGCCTGATGATTTTTTATTTGAATCAATACTTTATTCATAAGAGCAAAAAAAAAATACAATAATTATTTTTAACCTCCAACGCAGAAAGAGGATAGATATAAGTTTGATGTGGCTGTGTATCTGTGTGTGTCTGTGTCATCGTAACTCCTAAATGAATGGACCGATTATGTCGCAGTTATTTATTTGAATTCTGACGTTATCGAGATGATTCTTAACTTCAGGCGTTTCAAGTTCATCAGTTTTGTTAGCAGTAGAAATCCTAGATGCATAATAGGTGATGTACTTTCAAACATATATCTGATCTAACATTTGAAATAGCCACTGAGCTACTCTATTAATAGAGCTCGAATATAGGAGACGATAGAGAGAGAGAGAGAGAAATCATGGATTATCTATTATTACTAATACACATCAAGTATGGATATACATCATTGGAGCAGTTTTATTTTTTATATCAATGGCTAATTATTTTTTTTTAATTTGATTTGTTGTATGTTAAGCGTGTACTTTAGAAATAATTTTAGGATTGTGCTAATTATTTGTTTATCTTAATGCATTTGTTGATTTGATTCATTGTTATCCATACATTCATCTGTCTATTGATATAAAGTATTAGAGAAAGGCTTTTATAATTCCTTTTTCCAATTTCAACTAATTTCAACGTATTCTCTTCACTTTAAATCTTACAAAGACTCAATGTCTTTATAAATAACAAAACTAGAAAAATAAAATTACATGAAACACTTCTAATTGTCTTCTGTTCCGCAGAAAATTTAATTGAAAAAGATAATCCTGCAGCATATGTAAGATTATGCTTCCCTTTTATGAAATTTGGGAGACATGAAACAAATTAAGCTTATTAGGCAATAAAAAAAAGAATGTACAGCTAAAAATGCGCAGTATTACAGTACCACGGATGCCATAGAGATGATAGGTCGTATTCTTTATCATCTAGTAACAGAGTAAGAATATAATTCACCATTCGCTTTCTTGCCAGTGAAAGTTTTAAAATCTATTAAGAATTTAAAATATACAAATAAGGTGTACAAAAGAGAAGGTAAACTCAAAGCAAAAGAAGATACATTCAAAGTTAAACCCTATAGCAATATGCCTGACCAGTGTGATAGAGTAGATATATTTCCCTCCTATTAAACAGGAGACTGGAGTGGGACGTATAAAGCCGGAGATGATGATAATAAACCTAAATAAGGCCTCAGAAATATCCAAATTGTCTTAAATTGTGCCATTTATATTCATCAGTAATATTTAATTCATATTATTCAAATGATCATGCAATAGACTCCCCTTTATATTATTCAAAGTAAGAAAAAATTTGTACACATTTCAATTTCACAGAAGATCCTGTCCATTTTTCGCTGTGCTCAACACAAACGAATACAATATCCAACAAGGGTGGTCCCACTGACATCCCTGTTCATCCACTCTTCGCCCGACATGACGCGGCTTATCCCGTCTGTCGTCCATAAATACGTAATGAGGGGATCCAACAACCTCTACTATGGATTGCTGAAACGATTTAACTACATATTTAAATGGAACTTTAGTTCGTTATTCGTTATTTATTTACGATGAAAAATTAATTTGCATTTTTAAAAGTCGATTAATATTTTTAAAAATCCTAGCCACTTTAAATTTAAATAAATATAGGCTAGAATCAAAAATCAATGTGGGTGTTCCAATACTGCTAATGTTTAATATAAAAGATATTGGTAATAAAAAATTAAGATAATCAAAATTAATGGTCAATATCCTTTACATATAAAAAAAGTGATTTAAAGCTTCTAATACATTAATTTTGAACATTAGACATAAAACATTTTGCATAAACATAATGTAAATGTCAATGAGTCAGAAATTATGTTGGCATCGGAAACCAATAATTTCTGTGTATTAGTAGAACATAAACAATTTTGTTTTGTAAACCGCAATCACATAAACGTGCATGAGAAATAAATATCTTGATGATAAAGTTGTGTTTTAAAGACTGTCGTAAAATTATTAACAAAGTTGAAAACTGTATGTGGTTTCGACTGAACCGTAGTACCGGGTTGTTCATAAATCTTCATTGCGTCGCGATGACATGCCGCGACACGTCTCTGTGCTACCGCGCTACCAAGCAATCCTTTTTTTTTTTTTTTTTTTTTTGGTGGACTATGGATTAGTCTCGCCCCGCCAAATCGGTCCGGGGTGACGGAGAAGGCGGCGCGTGACCCCATAGACCCACCGTAAAAACTCCTCTCTCTTCGCCGTGCGAGCGGGTCACCGGGACCCGATTTTTAACTTCGGTGGCCCGCCCGGCGGTTCACCCTCGCGGGTTCCTCTCGTCGACGCCCCGACAGATTTCGCCGTCGGGGCGTCGCCCTCACGCGGTGGCCTCACGTCGGGTGACCGGACAATTCCCCGGTCCGATCACCCGAAGCCTCGGTTAGGGCGGCATCAGGCGCAGGTATTCGCGCCTGCGCCGCCCCGGCCGCTGGCGGCGGCCCGGGGCGCGGGAATCCTCCCTTGCCCGTTCCGCCGCTTCCTTCTGCGAGATGACAGCCTCGCAGAAGGCGGCGACCGCGTCCCAGTTCCTGATGCTGTCAACCATCGCCCTTGCGACGGCCGGCAGCGTCAGGTCGGCACCGATGACAGCGACGAGGTCACGGCGCTGCCGCTCCCATCCCGGACACACCTCCAGCGTGTGTTGCGCCGTGTCCTCGTCACTCCTGCAGTGGTGGCAGGCCGGAGTCCACTCCCTATACACGACCCTGTGCAGGTACAACCCGAAACACCCGTGCCCCGTTAATACCTGCACCAGCCGAAAGGTGAGGACTCCATGCCGCCGCTCCATCCACTCTATCAATACGGGCCGGAGGGCCCCAACGGTCTCCACACCGTGCCTAGGCCTCTCCAGCCGCGTAGCCCAACGGGCGATGACGTCTCGGCGGGCATCCACGCGCCAGGTGGCTATCTCGCTCAACGATGGGGAGCCACCTTCCTCGCGCGCTGTGATAACCCGCCGGTAGAGGTCGGAGAGCATCTCCGCCTCTAGGTCCCACGGGGGTGTCCCGGCCAACAGGCACGCCGCCTCTGTCGACACCGTGCGGTACCCGCGAATGGCTCTGACCGCCATGGCTCTCTGTGGCCTCCACAGAACCGCCCTAAGCTGGGCGTTCAGAGCCCTCGCCCACACGGGTGCGCCGTACATGGCCATCGAGCGGATGACCCCCGCATACAGCCGTCGGGCCTCAAAACTGGGTCCGCCCACGTTCGGCATGAGTCGAGAAAGGGCGGACGCCGCGCCGACAAGCCGGGGAGCAATCTGTCGGAAATGCTCCCGGAACCACCATCGCCCGTCGAGCACCAGACCCAAGTACCTCATATGGGCCTGGATGCTGATGTGGATGGAGTTTACCACTATCGAGGCGCCGATGGGTAGCCTCACACGGGGCCCATGGAAAAGTAGGGCCTCCGTCTTGTTTAGGGCCACCCTGAGCCCCAGCGCCTCGATTCGCCTGACCATCTCCTCGGTGCCGAGAGTGGCCAGGCTCGCCGCCTCTTCGAGTGTCCTGCCCCGGGCTGTGACGAGCGTGTCGTCAGCGTAGCACACCAAGCTCAGCCCGGGGGGGAGACTCCCTCTCAACGCCCAGTCGTACCCGATGTCCCACAGGGTCGGCCCCAGAACCGATCCCTGTGGAACGCCGCACGACATGGGCGTCCGCACAATGTCCCCTGCGGGACCCGCGCAGAGGATACTGCGGCCCTCCAAATAGTCTGCCACCAGCCGCCTGAGGTACAGGGGCACTCCATGGAACCGGAGCGCCTCCCTGATGCAGCCGAATGGCAGACTATTGAATGCGTTGGCGATGTCCAACGACACCGCCAACAGCACTCCCTTCCCGGCGACGGCCTCCGCGGCCGCCTGCCTCAGGCGTAATAGGGCCCCGATGGTCGAACGCCCCCTCCGAAACCCATACTGAGCGTCCGACAGATCGGGCCCCACCTCCTCCAGGTGTCGGACGATGCGGGCAGCGAGCACACGCTCCAGCAGCTTACCCACATCGTCGAGGAGCACGATGGGCCTGTAGGCCGACGGCAAATCCGGGGACCGTCCCGGCTTTGGCAGGAGAACCAACCTCCCTTCCTTCCAGCACTCAGGGAACCGTCCAGACGTCAGACAGGCGTTGAACAGCTGCCTGAGGCGAGGCTCGAAGTGCTCGAGGAGCGACGTCAGCACCCGGACTGGAATTCCGTCCGGGCCGGGGGCCGTGGTGGCGGAACGAATCTTCGCCACGGCCGCCCCCACTTCCGACTCCGTCACGGGCGGAACACTCTCGTCGTCGTCGGCCTCCCGGTCCTGATCTGGCGGAGCCATGACCGGGGGCGTGTGTTCCGACTGCCGTGGAAACAGCTCCTCGACCACCCTACGAAGGAAGTCGGGCTGGAGGGTCTCGGTGAGGGGGGGGGCCCGCGCGCGAAGCTTGTTCAGCGCCGCGCGATATGGGCGACCCCAGGGGTCACGGTCGAGACCGTCCAGCATCTCCTGCCAACTCGCGCCCTTGGCGGCACGGATGGCCAGCCGAAAGGCAGTCCGCGCACTGCGGTACGCCTCGTACAGCTGGCCCTCCCGCTCGACGTCGCGGTGACGCCGCCGGCTGCGGGTGTAGGACCTTCGGGCACTGATACATGCCGCACGAAGGTCCGCCAGTCTTGGGGACCACCAGTAGACCCCCTGCCTCGGAGGTGGACGCCGCCGCACTCTGGGCATGGCCGCATCGCAGATCTGCGTTAACGCACTGCGAATGCGGACAGCCTCAGCGTCCACTCCGTCCGCTGGGGGTGGTGAGGACAGCCACGTGCTGACAATGGCCGCCTCCGCCAGTAGATCCCTGTCAAGACGACCCACAGCCCACCGCGGAAACGCGGGAGCTCCGTCCGCCCTGTGACCCCTACCGGGTTCCCGGGGGGAGACCTCCATCCGGATGTACCGGTGGTCCGACAGGGTCTCCGCCTCCTCCAGGACACTCCAGTTCCTCACCCGTGGCGCGACAGCGGGGCTAGCGAACGACAAGTCCACTATCGACCCGCCCTGCCGCCGCACACACGTGTTCACCGAGCCTCTGTTCAGAACACAGAGGCCCAGTGAAGCCGCCCACTCGTTGACCGCCCGCCCGCGGTCGTCCGTCATAGGGGACCCCCACGCCGTGGATTTGGCGTTAAAGTCCCCCAGAACCAGGACGAGGCCCGGTGCCAGTCGCCGTATCGAGGCCTCCAAGGTGGTGAGTGAGGCCCCGAAATCGTCCATCCTCCTAGTGGGGGAGAGGTATACGCTGTAAAGCGTGACCCCTCCCCACTCCGCCGCGACAAATTCCTCGCCCCTATCCAAAAGGGACAAGGACGGGAAGTGCCGCTGCGTTGAGACGACGATTGCCGCGGTACCGTTTCGACTGACCACCCAATTGGGGCGATCAGGCACGGCGTACGGTTCCGCGACTACGGCTGCACCAATCGACCACTCCGCCATGGATTGCAGGAGGAGATCCTGCGCTCCAGCGGAGTGGTTGGTGTTGGCCTGCAGGAGGAGGTGCATGGCTGGTGTACCCATTATCGGGTTGTGTCCATGACCTCCTCGCCAGCGGGCGATCGGACCGCGCTAGGAGCGGTAGCGGCCGTGGTCGTAGGGCCGCCCCGCGCCTTTGGGGCCGAAGCTGGAGGCTTGCACGCCCCAGAGCCCATGCGGTGCTTGGCGGGCTTATTGCCCGCCGCACACGCGGGGCAGTGGGGCGGGGCGGCGCAAGATGCCGCCACGTGACCGGTCTGACCGCAGCGGAAACACAATCCGCCGCAGTCAAAGCAATTAGTGCACGTCGGTCGAGTGTGTCCGACCGCCATGCACTTGTAGCACCTCGCAGGCCGGTGCTCAAGCACGGTTACCCGCGCCGAGCTCCAGCCCACGAGGAGCCTGCCTGAGCCGGCCAGTTGCCTGACCGACTCCACCGGGCACTGCGCCCAGGCAGCACCTACGCCACCCGGACCGGGACGAATGGCACCGACCCGGACGGTGTCTATGGGACACCCGGTTTTCGAGGCAATAGCCTCCCGGATGTCTTCCACCGTCACTGAATCGTCCAAACCCGAAATGCGCATTTCGGCGCACTTGACGGGCCTGGCGATCTTGATGCCACCCTCCTCGGCGAACAAACCTCTCAGCTTCTCGGCCACGCTGTCGGCCGTCTTGGCGCCCTCGGCCCCTGGGAACTCGAGAATTCGAGCCCCCGTCCGGGCCTTGCGGGTCCTGGCTTCGACGCCTCCAATATCGGAGACGTCTAGCTCCCGCCGGGCCTTCCTCAAGACGGCCTCGTAGCTGAGGCCCTTCTCGGCCGCCTCGGGCAGCACAGTGATCACCACTGCGGCCGTCTTCGGCGACTTGAGCCCCTTGCGCGGTCTCTTCTTCTGTCCGGCTCCTGCCTGAGGAGCGGGGACCTCAGCGGCGCGCTTGGCCTCCGCTCTCCTCCTTTGGCCGCGACTCCTTCTGTCGCGTTCGGCTACCTGCCAACCCTGTTCGGGTACGGCAGTCGTGCCAGACGCGGAAGGCCTCGTCGCGGCCTCGCTGGTCGTCGCCGGCGGTGTTGTTGCGGGCGACTTCAGCGGTCCGGCAGGAGCCGGAACCGTCTTCCTCCTCAGGGCGGGTCCCTTCGGAGCTGGGCCGGGGCCTTTGGGCTTAGGCCCGGCCGCGGCCGCGGCGTAGCTCCCCACGCGGCCACCCTGACAAGGCAGCGGGGCGGGGGCTGGTGCCACATGCGGCCGCTTGTCCGCGGCGAGAGGTGGTCGGACACGTGGTTCTGGAGGCAACCTCGCCTCCAGAACGGCGAAGCGCGCATCGACGAGCTTGCCCACTGCGCCGATGATTTTGGCGAGGGCCTCGTCCGATATGCCTCCCACCTCAAACGGGGTCGGCTGAGCCTCCTTAGGGGCCCGTTCTACGTCGCCTGGCGGCTTTGGCGCCGCAGGGGCGCTAGCCGGCGGCAAGCGGTCCGCGGGGAGAGGCGTCAACCTCACCACGGGAACAGGGAGTTTCACCGCGGTGACCGCGCCAGCGTCAGCCGGCGGCGCGCGCTTCGCGGCGGCAGGCGTCTTCCTCGCCGCGGGGACGGGTGTGACGCTGACGCCATCACCCAACGTCGTCGGCGCCGCAGCGCGAGGCGGCTTTGGCGCCGCAGCGGCCGCCGAGTATCCGGCCCTGGCTGATAGCGCGGCTGGCGCGGGTGACACGAACAGCGCCACCTGCGCCTTGAGATCGGCCACGTCTATCAACAGCTGGCGGTTTGCGCGACGCATTTCCGCCAGCATGTCGCCCAGGTTCCGGTTTCGGGTCCGCAGGCCTGACATCTCGCCTCTAAGGCGGACATTTTCGGCCTGCAGATCCGTGGCCTCGCCGGCGCGGACAGCGACCGCCGCCGCCCTTTCCATTACCGAGGTCCCTCGCCCTCTTCGGGAGGCCTGGATCTTGGGTGGAGGCATGTTGGCCACGCTCCCCTCGGTTTCGGCGCTCGAGCTGCCTCCCTTACTCAGGGGGCGCTTTCGCACCTGCGAGGGGAGGGCCTCCTCCTTCTTAGTCGCGGTCGCCGGCGGCGTCTTTGCTGCTAGACGCGCCGACGACCTAGTGGGGCCTTCACCAGCCGACCCACTGTCCTTTTTGGACGGCCCTGCGGGAATATCACCGCCCTCGTCCATTCTGACGGTAGATCCGCCGCCCTCGTCTTCGGACGGCTCTGCGACATCGCTGTCGCCCTCGTCCGTCGACGGCTCTGCTGCGAGTCTACCGTCCTTCTTCTCTTCAGCGGCGGCAGCCTCCCTGCGCGCTCGCCGCTCCTCCAGCCGCCTTTTGTGGCTCAGGCCGTTGCCCCGAGACTTTCGAGGCGACCTCCTCTTCTTCTTCTGGGCCTCCACGGTTTGTGCCGGGCCCTCGGCGGACGCCTCAAGTCCTGAGGACGAGGCGTCGTCTTGGTCAGTTTTTGATCGGCTTGACCGGGCCTTGGGGTGAGGATCGCTACAATCCCCGTCGGTTTTATTTAAATTTTGAGTATCCATTTGATTCCCACGAGAATGGGAGATACATTGCGTCGACCCGGGCAGAGATCCCTTTACCCGGGCAAGCCTACATTTACCAACCAGGGGGTCAGCCGGTACCCTGGCTGGAGCGTGCTAACGACAGAACAACCCATCTGCCATGCATCTTCTCGCCGCACGCCAGAACTTAAGATTCTGGGTGATTTCCGAGTCCGAATGTTACTTCGAACTCTTTATAGAGGTTGTCTTCCTCGCGGTCCGGGCGGTTAAGCCAAGACCCTCGCTCCTGAAACTAAGACAAGCAAAGAATCAGGTTTACGATGTGTGGGCGGTGGCATGTGCCTGCCCAGCCCTCAAATGAATGAGTGACTGAGCCCGTCCCAATATTTCGCGTCCTATAACCTCTACTACGACTGTAGTAGAGTGAGGAGCGAAATCGCGCAGATATTCGCTACGGACGACAGTACAACAGAAGAACTGGGGACCGCCGCCCGCACCCAGGGTACACCGCGTGGAGGTTTCTGGGATAGTACCCCGCTACCAAGCAATCCTAGAACATTAACAGCTTACAACACTTCATTAATAACAACCGATTCTACACCTTCATATACCTCAATAAAGCTTAAATTAGTTAGATATTCACCAAGTCAAACTTGGTCACATTCTCCAACATGAAATACACGACAAATTTTATGTTTCCAAAGAATTTTGAAGCAAATGTTGACGCAATAAGGCTCTATTCAAATTGTGCGATGTATTTCAACCACTTTGTTCTTTTCGTTAGAATTCCTATCACTTGAAATGAAAACGTCATTAGTGTGTATAACTGTTTTAATCGAAATAAAACTATAAAACTGTGTGTTAAGGTTATATTTTGGATGTGTTGTAATGTTTAGTGTGGCAACAACATTATCCCTCTGTGACAAGCAACGTCAGGCTGTCGATCATTATAATATATGTGCCTGGCTGTCAGCTGTCTTAGCACATGAATGATTCACTCCGTGATAAATTTTAGCTTATGATTACCTTTCAGACACACGTCAATATGTCTGTTTACGTAATTACTACCTCTATATTTAAAGGGTTTTAGACTGTTTTATAGGAAGCCATAGCGGAAAGCAGTTCTTCGTCATATATTAACTGTAATGGCATTTGTGAATGGATATGATTAATAGCCTGTAATATTTTCGAATGATAAATTATACTTCTGTTCCTGGTTTCTAAATATAGAAAGGTGGTCGTTTATTTTCTTAACATGATCATCAATTTTGTATCTGTCGATTGGTAGATAATCAATATACTGGATTGTTTAATATCAATCTTGAATTTGTTATTAAGAACTAAATTAAATCTAACCGTTATTTATCATGATTTAATTGAATTTACGAGGTCATTTGATTAAACTGTTATTTGTGAATGTGAAGTTCGTATTTATAATAAGCCATTTGTATCTTTTTCGACAAATTTGAAGTGAAAATTTCTTTAGGCGCCTTGAACACTTTTTGGGTGAACAAAAATCATGGAACTCGCGTCATTGTCATCGAACGCTTTTCTTGAGCTATATGTATACTGTATGTATATTTTAACTATTGTATACTTTTTAGATTAACAAAAAGCGTAAAACTCGTGTCATCGTCACCGAACGCTCATCGACAATTTGAAAAAGATTTTATTGAAAATGAATTTGGTCATGCTTGTGCCATTTAACAGACTGATACTGTGGTTTAAAAATTATTTGAAATATTTAATTATAGGTATGTAATATACTCGTAATAATTAATAATATATAATATAAAATTAATAATATATAATATAAAATTAATAATATATAATATAATAATTAATAATAAAATAGAAAGAAAATGTAAGAAAAGGGGTCTACGCGTGAATGTGAGCAAAACCAAAATAATGGTCTTTGAAAGAGGTAAAACCAGAACAGATGTAAGAGTAACAATAGGTAATGATGTACTAGAGCAAGTGGATGAATTTGTATATTTTGGATGTGGATTTAGCCGAGATGGAAGGTACACCACTGATATAGAGCGAAGAGTGAATGCGGGAAATAGAGTGAACGGAGCGTTGGGGCAACTTCTCGGCAGCCACCACCTCAGTGAGAAGGCACGTGTAGCAATACATAACGCAGTGCTTGTCCCAACATTACTGTATGGAAGCGAGAGTTGGGTATGCAGAAAAGAGTATGATGAGTAAAATTAATGCGGTCGAAATGCGATCTCTGCGGAAAATCTGTGGAGTTAGGCTAACCGACCGCATTCGTAACGATGACGTAAGAGAGCGAGTAGGTATGAAAGAAAGTATTGGTGTAAAGATGCGAGCGGGAATGCTCCGATGGTTCGGACATGTGGAAAGAATGCCGAACGCACGCCTGGTTAAGAAGATATACAATGCGAAAGTGGAAGGATGTAGGTACCGAGGGAGACCGAGACTAACCTACCTAGACCAGATCAGTCATGTACTGAAGGAAGGTGGAGTCAAGAGTCTCCGAAACCGGCGAGCGTGTATGAAGAGAATTATGAATGTTGAGGAAGCGAGTGAAGTATGCAGAGATAGAGTTCTCTGGCACTCTGTTCTCTCTGCCTACCCTGCAAGGGATATGGCGTGATGATATGTATGTATGTATGTAATAATAAAATAAATAATAATTATTTTGAATATAACATGTATGAATATCTTGTGAGTTGTATTTTCTTTTTCCAGTGTGGTAGCGGCTATGAATACTTCCAACTCTTACATTGCTCTTGGATGTCGTAAAAGACAAGTATGAGCATTATCAACCTGGGTCAACTTCACCTAATGCTGTCTGGTCAATAATTACATTCCCAAAGAGGGTTGATGTCAAGCAGGCGGTCATAAAACTATAGCCGCCTGTACGTAGTGGCTTTTGTATAGAGGTCTGTCCATGGGTATGCCACTCGGAACGGCCCTGTGCCATCTGCATCCAGTAGCATCCTGTGACATTTGAAATGTCATCACTCCATCTAGTGTTGGAGTTTATATCAACATAGCCTCGCGCGATAAAATTATTAAAAAAACAGTTTTAGTTCAATAGTATAATACTTGCATCAAATATCATTAATTTAATTATTTTCAATAGACTTACGGCAGTAAAATCATCCAACTAACATAATAAAAAAAAGGGTCTCACTTACCTCGGAATTGGTATAAAGCCTTTATTGCATATATATCATTCCGATTAAGTCTTATCGGGGTACAGCCTTCCACTTGGCATTTTTATTGAACGTATTAACATATCATGTTGAACTAATAATATGCATTTATCACACTTGAATTGCGTATTAATCATTTATAAATATGAATAAGAAAGAAGTACGCATTGAATGTTGCCGTATAGTCACAGTTTTCAGGGTATCAATCCTTTGCATTGTAGAGGACTTTACAGATATAATTTATCTCAGCTCATATATGTTCCAATGATGGGCTCGAGACTTCTCCATATTGGGAGTGGAAGTAATCTACTAGTGTGATATATCACACTGATTAGACGTTTTGGTAAGTATATAGAGTTTTATCTTGAGTTTTCGACGACTTCGAGACGTCCCTTACTCGTTTTTTTACGATCACCCACGGGTGAGATAGAGGATGGTAATGGTATTCTTTCTCGTTCTCGTTATTCGTCACCACATGGAAATTAATTAGTACAAATTACACCCAGACAGGCAAAAATAAAAAACATTACCCAGAATCAGAACCGTAATTTCTGGATCGCACAAAATATTCTCATGCTTAAGAAACGAATCTGCAATACTTGGCAGGGTAGTTCGGTATTTTAACTGCTACACCATTTATTCAGTCATTAAAAATGCAACGTAATAATACCATTTATTTTAGTAGTGGGCAACTATGTTCTCTTGTGAAGTTTATAACAGCAATTGCAATAGCTAACACACTGACCAAACGTGGCGATTGAGGCATTTCTCTCCTACACGAAGAGGTATTCAGTATGGAACGTCCATAAACTACTAGATGGAATGTATTCCTAATTAATTACTTTACTTAGTGAATTATTTGATTTAACTACATCGTTGATACATCTGTCAGGCTTGTGACTAATGAACATAATATTGTTGGTTGAAATCCTATATTACGAAGAATGGTATTCAGAAAATTTCTTTAGCAAGCATGAAATTTGTTACTAGAAACCTAGTAGACATGAATATGATTGTTAAATATTCAATTCTCGCATCGTATTATAGTTACGTCTTTAAGGAGATTAATACGATGCGAGAATTGAATGTCCAACAATAGTTCCCGGTGGTGTAAGTGGCAGTACGATTGGGACGGATTTCCAATAGGTGTGGGTTCGAATCCCACCTGTGACAATCATTTTTCGCTCGTTATCGTGTTTTTATAAATAATCAAGCATATTAAATACTAAATGACTGACATTTGATGATTGTTAAATTTCAGGTAAGACTGAAAGTTGTGTTCTTTAGTTTTAACTATAATAATACTAATATTATCATCATCATCTCAGCTCATAAAAGTCCTACTGCTGGGCTCGAGTCTCCTACAATACAAGGCAAATTGACCTACCGTAATACAAATCTGATCAAACAGGTTGCTACAGGGTTCTATTTTGAGCTTCCTTCTATAAAAAATATAGGTACATAATAAAAATATATTCTTATGAGGTCAAATTAAGGACAACAATTTAATGTGACGTCATTTCTTCAAACATCATTATTTCGTACTAAAAAAAAAGAATATTTGTATGAATAAAAAAATAAATTTTACTAAAATAATAAATTAAACCTATAATTACTGTTATGTAAACGATTAAGATATCTAGCAATTAAATAAAAAAAAACACTAAATTGCAATGCGTTGATGCTTACAAGTACGTAAAACTTAATTCTACTTGTGTACGACAGAACACGAAGCTAAAACTAGTTCGGAAGCGACAGACAGACGTACGCTTATTGAAACGGTTGCAGACACATATCAAGATGCTGCGCATACATCAAAGTCAGCTCTTATCTTGAAGTTGAGCGCATTCACACAGTTGCCGGCTTCAATGTTCGTGGCTTTCATGTCGAGTGCTCTTGCTTTTATTGGATGAAATATAGTTAGTTTGAAACTTCTCATGTATTGAGTGAAGCATAAATAATTTAAAATTTTATAGATTCCTTTAGAATATTTTTGATATACATCCCAATTCTGGATTCGGAACCTGCTTCATAATGAGAGACAAATTGTTATGCCTTAGTTTTATATGCGTTTTTATTTCAAGTTTTCCATCTGTTGCCATATTATTAATCGTCTTTTACGATAGCCGCGGTGGTGAATTGTATTTTTATTTCATAACACAACGGAAAATTTACTGGAAAGAAAACTAAAAATATTTTGACACTTCCATCTATCAATTAGATTGTCGACGTGAATGTTGAACTCGGAATGGTTCCATAGGAGCATCATCATTCACGAAGGCTAAGCTTACCAAGTGGTATGGCATTCGTGTTTAGTTTTTTCATTGTGCCCAGCAGATGCACTGCTGTCAAGTTCTTTGATATCCTACTCGCAATTTTTTACTATATATTTTATTTTTACCGTCACTACACAGAAAAAGAATCCAAGTTAATAAAAAGTTCCGCAATTTAAAATATTTCAACATTCGCTTCTGTAGTAAATGCACGTTCGATGGCAGAAGCCGAGATGAGGAATGCGATACAACGTGATGCAAGCATTGTCTGAGCTCATGACTACTGATCAGATTCCACCGCAGTCGCATACAACGTACAAAAACCACCCGTCTAAATAAAAGTTTAAAAGACTCACGACTACGTTCAGACAGATGCACAGATAACCGCATTTCTATTCGCATTGAAATAAATTTTATTCCACCAACAAATCGTCTGTATATTTTGTTAGTGTTACATAAAAAAAAAACCAAACATACATTATTAATACTCCAATACTGTGAGGTTAAAGTGCTCAACAAATCAAAGTAACAACAAATGTAGCGATAACGGAACAAATGACGTCGATATAAAATACTATCCCAATTATTTGGGACAATTCATTAGAGGGCCCCTTGACGCTTTCCGATTGCTGCGATCCGTCACACCACTCGCGACAGATGGGGATCTATTCCGTATGGAGTGCCAGGAAGAAATGGGCATACTAAATCAACCGCCGGCCGACAATCTCGCGCAGTCGCCGTCGATACATCAACTGTAATGCCTCGGATACCGCAGCCAGATAATCGAATGTGAGCATCGACTCGTTACGCTGGAAATAAGATGAGGTTTGTGACTCTACTTCAATATGATAGACGTAAGTCTTATTACATTTTAACGAACTATAGCCAGTATTGAATGGGGGTATTTCATTCGGAGCGAATTAATTTACTCGTGAATAGCTCTATGGACAGTAACAGATCGGGTTATAATATAGTGCTCCTAAGGTCGGTTTTGGTTCGAGTATACGAGTCGCTTGTCTCCAACGAGTTAACTGTGATAGATCTGTAAAGTTTGCCGCAGACAGGAATATATCGAGTGGTTGCCTCCGTTCGGCTTTATTTATACATAACATCTGTTTGAAGTTGAATCTACCGGCGTGGACGGGGAGCGCATTACTGGAGATTTATTCCGCGTCTTAATTGTGAATCGATGGGTTAATGAAGATAAAACCCGCGGCTGTGTTGTAAATTAGCTCGCGTGTCGACTCGTGGCTCCGATAAAGGCCTTCTTTATTGCTTTGTTTGTTTTCTCGGGCCGTACTTCAAAGACTACGGAGATAAACTCGAGTTTTATGCGAATGTATTTATTGGCGAGCTTTTAAAGTTACGCATTTACTCAGAAACGGACGTCAGGTGGAAATAGGAAGCCGACACGAATGTCAGCAGAGAGATAAATGGGAGTCGAAGAGAAATTAACGATGCGTCGACGCCCGCCGTAATTAACTAGGCTACTTATAAATCAGCTGTAACCTCGCTCGTCTGTTACAATAGCCGCAAAGTAAGATAAATCGACAGGACAGCTCAGCTCATACAAGTCGATATTGACAAGCGCGGTTCCCTTGATTCATGTTCTGATTTCGCTATCCAACGATAAGTATCTAGCCATACATAAATTTTTACACTACTTTTATATTGTCCCGCTTGTGGTTTAAGATTTCCAATGTATAGCGTTTATTTACACTGTGATTTCTCAATGCGGTAATGTAGCGCAGTTTGAACGAGGCTAACCCCACGCGGTCACACACTCTCGTCTAATGGCCGTGATTCGACAAGTACAAATGGCCTCTGTGACAAATGGTCTGCGGAAGACCCCGTGTCGAACATTGAGTCGTAAGTTCAAGCTACGCTCAAGCCAATATAACATTTATTGCTTTAATTTGAAATATTTTTATTTACAAAGTATTGCATTAATATTTAGTTAAACTCTAAAAAAATTAAGATAACACTGAGAAAAAATACTTTCTCGAATAAAACGTTAGAAGCAAACTTGGAAGGCAAAATTTAAATTTACAAGAAAATAAGGCACTATCCTCAACATGTGTCAATAAGGTTAAAAATCCTGTTTAGAAAAAAAGCGTTAGCGATGAATGATAAGTGAATACGGAAAGTGTCGATAGCTTTCTCAGTTCGCCCTTTGATACCGATCAAAGTCTTATCCAAAGCGTCCTGCAAAAATCACCCTTATAGAGCACATTTTGAGGAAACGTTGAATGTTTTTGGAATGGCCATTTCCTTTTTGCTATTTCATGTAGTGTTGGATCCGCTAGGGGAGATCTCTTATGAACCGTTTGATTTATGACTCGTATTGCTTCTAACGTTGCTTCGGGTTCGCCAATATCATTTCTAACAGTTTTGACATACGATTTAGTGATGACGCAAGCGCTACGATATTAGTTTTCTGAAATATTTATAGCTGTTGCTGTGAGTGTAGATGAATTGATATCTTTTGTGCAAGGAGGGGTTGGTAAGTGTGTTCAAGTACTTAATATATATTATTGACTTTACTATTACATGTTCTGCTGTCTTGTTAACTTTATTCTTGTCATATTCAATTGAAAAGTAAGTAACTAAACATCTGTATAGTGGTGAGTTAAAAATACAATTTGTCAACATCTCATATTTTCTCGTTGGTTTTATGGAAGTTTTTAAAATCAGTTAAATGAACATCAAAGGAATGAATAGAAGCACTTTCCTCGAAAACTCATAACAGAAACTATGATTGCCAATCCGATTGAAACCCGTCATTATTTCCCATCTAGGAAAACCTGTGACTAAAAATGAACATCTATCATTATCTAGCTAGCTGATGAAAGAGAGAGAAAGAAAAAGAAAGAAAGTTAAAGATCTTGAAATCTATATTCTATTTCAATAAGTAAACAATTTGAAAGTTACTAGCCATATTTAAAACCATTAACTTATGCTTATTATACATTATTTTTTAAAGTTTAAATTATAAGTTTCTCCTTATAGTTAAAGAGTAAAATAATTATAAAAATCATCATCATTCTCTTACTCTTATCCCAAGTATATATTGTAAATCCACGGCAGTCGGAACACACGCCCCCGGTCATGGCTCCGCCAGATCAGGACCGGGAGGCCGACGACGACGAGAGTGTTCCGCCCGTGACGGAGTCGGAAGTGGGGGCGGCCGTGGCGAAGATTCGTTCCGCCACCACGGCCCCCGGCCCGGACGGAATTCCAGTCCGGGTGCTGACGTCGCTCCTCGAGCACTTCGAGCCTCGCCTCAGGCAGCTGTTCAACGCCTGTCTGACGTCTGGACGGTTCCCTGAGTGCTGGAAGGAAGGGAGGTTGGTTCTCCTGCCAAAGCCGGGACGGTCCCCGGATTTGCCGTCGGCCTACAGGCCCATCGTGCTCCTCGACGATGTGGGTAAGCTGCTGGAGCGTGTGCTCGCTACCCGCATCGTCCGACACCTGGAGGAGGTGGGGCCCGATCTGTCGGACGCTCAGTATGGGTTTCGGAGGGGGCGTTCGACCATCGGGGCCCTATTACGCCTGAGGCAGGCGGCCGCGGAGGCCGTCGCCGGGAAGGGAGTGCTGTTGGCGGTGTCGTTGGACATCGCCAACGCATTCAATAGTCTGCCATTCGGCTGCATCAGGGAGGCGCTCCGGTTCCATGGAGTGCCCCTGTACCTCAGGCGGCTGGTGGCAGACTATTTGGAGGGCCGCAGTATCCTCTGCGCGGGTCCCGCAGGGGACATTGTGCGGACGCCCATGTCGTGCGGCGTTCCACAGGGGTCGGTTCTGGGGCCGACTCTGTGGGACATCGGGTACGACTGGGCGTTGAGAGGGAGTCTCCCCCCCGGGCTGAGCTTGGTGTGCTACGCTGACGACACGCTCGTCACAGCCCGGGGCAGGACACTCGAAGAGGCGGCGAGCCTGGCCACTCTCGGCACCGAGGAGATGGTCAGGCGGATCGAGGCGCTGGGGCTCAGGGTGGCCCTAAACAAGACGGAGGCCCTACTTTTCCATGGGCCCCGTGTGAGGCTGCCCATCGGCGCCTCGATAGTGGTAAACTCCATCCACATCAGCATCCAGGCCCATATGAGGTACTTGGGTCTGGTGCTCGACGGGCGATGGTGGTTCCGGGAGCATTTCCGACAGATTGCTCCCCGGCTCGTCGGCGCGGCGTCCGCCCTTTCTCGACTCATGCCGAATGTGGGCGGACCCAGTTTTGAGGCCCGACGGCTGTATGCGGGGGTCATCCGCTCGATGGCCATGTACGGCGCACCCGTGTGGGCGAGGGCTCTGAACGCCCAGCTCAGGGCGGTTCTGTGGAGGCCACAGAGAGCCATGGCGGTCAGAGCCATTCGTGGGTACCGCACGGTGTCGACAGAGGCGGCGTGCCTGTTGGCCGGGACACCCCCGTGGGACCTAGAGGCGGAGATGCTCTCCGACCTCTACCGGCGGGTTATCACAGCGCGCGAGGAAGGTGGCTCCCCATCGTTGAGCGAGATAGCCACCTGGCGCGTGGATGCCCGCCGAGACGTCATCGCCCGTTGGGCTACGCGGCTGGAGAGGCCTAGGCACGGTGTGGAGACCGTTGAGGCCCTCCGGCCCGTATTGATAGAGTGGATGGAGCGGCGGCACGGAGTCCTCACCTTTCGGCTGGTGCAGGTATTGACGGGGCACGGGTGTTTCGGGTTGTACCTGCACAGGGTCGTGTATAGGGAGTGGACTCCGGCCTGCCACCACTGCAGGAGTGACGAGGACACGGCGCAACACACGCTGGAGGTGTGTCCGGGATGGGAGCGGCAGCGCCGTGACCTCGTCGCTGTCATCGGTGCCGACCTGACGCTGCCGGCCGTCGCGAGAGCGATGGTCGACAGCATCAGGAACTGGGACGCGGTCGCCGCCTTCTGCGAGGCTGTCATCTCGCAGAAGGAAGCGGCGGAACGGGCAAGGGAGGATTCCCGCGCCCCGGGCCGCCGCCAGCGGCCGGGGCGGCGCAGGCGCGAATACCTGCGCCTGATGCCGCCCTAACCGAGGCTTCGGGTGATCGGACCGGGGAATTGTCCGGTCACCCGACGTGAGGCCACCGCGTGAGGGCGACGCCCCGACGGCGAAATCTGTCGGGGCGTCGACGAGAGGAACCCGCGAGGGTGAACCGCCGGGCGGGCCACCGAAGTTAAAAATCGGGTCCCGGTGACCCGCTCGCACGGCGAAGAGAGAGGAGTTTTTACGGTGGGTCTATGGGGTCACGCGCCGCCTTTTCCGTCACCCCGGACCGATTTGGCGGGGCGAGACTAATCCATAGTCCACAAAAAAAAAAAAAAAAAAAAAAAAGTATATATTGTAAAAGTTTTATGACCGGCCGCCTGTCAGACTTCAACCTTTTTTGGGAATGTAATTGTCGACCAAATGGTATCAGATGGAGTTGGCCCAGGTCGTTATAAAGCCCTCAGTCGTCTTTTACGACATCCACGAACAGAGTAAGGGTTGGTAGTATTCTTAGCCGCTACCACACAGCATTATATGGTGATGGAATATGAATATAAATTATAATTATCTACTTCACCTTGATATTATTTAGAATTCCTTTCTTGATTGAGTACGTTATATTGATTAACCGTGGGAAAGTGGTGGGCCTCCTTTCCTCCATTTAAAAATAATAGTAAATACCCGTCATGTATCGGCTAATTTAATTAATCTAAATGCTATATATACTCGTATAGTACTACCCTTTGATTCCCCATCAAACATTCACCGGTATCCATTCTCAAAATGGTGCAATTACATCGTCTCCACAGGCTTAGATTTATGTTTATTACCGCCACATTTCCTGCGGGTAACGTTTTAATTACACAGATCGGCGATAAAGCATCGCTGGAGCGCACTTTTCTTCATTATAAGATGGATGGGCTCCATCTACGGTGTTATTTATGTGGTGAGCTCTAATTGTGGAGTGGTTTGCGGTTACTGCTACGCTCTTCCGACTGTTGCTGAGATGGGAATCTTATCTCTATAGTAATGGTTTAAGTATGTAATACTGTTATCAATGGCTCGTAGTAGGTATGGTGAAAACAGAGATGACGGGAATCTATATCGTGTTAGAGTCTTGAGTTCGATTCCAACGCAGTATACTGTCCATCGTTATGACTGCACAGATCGCATAGTGGTTAAGATGACGACCTTCTCTGCCAGCGTAGGTTCGATTCATATGCAGAAGAATATTTGGGCAATTCACAAACTATTGTTCCGAGTCTGGGTGTAATTTGTCTACTTTATTTATATGTTTGTAATATCCTCAGCAATACAATGATTATTTCCTTAGTGCAATGTCTTAAAAAAAAAACTTTGTGCCATCCAAAATTGTAAGTGTAGGGGTAATTAGTTGTCGTTAATTTTATTTCTTTTAAGTCCACCGCCATGCAAGGATTTTCTTGGTGCAAGTTGTTGAAATTATAAAAAAATAAATAAAAAAAAGGATTACCTACTCATATTGAATTTGAATTGCAGTTTTGAAAAAAATAATTTCATCTATTACCTACTTAAATCTATTACTACTACATACATAGATACATATCATCACGCCATATCCCTTGCAGTACCCGGCAGAGAGAACAGAGTGCCAGAGAACTCTATCTCTGCATACTTCACTCGCTTCCTCAACATTCATAATTCTCTTCATACACGCTCGCCGGTTTCGGAGACTCTTGACTCCACCTTCCTTCAGTACATGACCGATCTGGTCTAGGTAGGTTAGTCTCGGTCTCCCTCGGTACCTACATCCTTCCACTTTCGCATTGTATATCTTCTTAACCAGACGTTCGTTCGGCATTCTTTCCACATGTCCGAACCATCGGAGCATTCCCTTTCGCATCTTTACACCAATACTCTCTTTCATACCTACTCGCTCTCTTACGTCGTCGTTACGAATGCGGTCGGTCAGCCTAACTCCACAGATTTTCCGAAGAGATCGCATTTCGACCGCATTAATTTTACTTTCATACTCTTTTCTGCATACCCAACTCTCGCTTCCATATAGTAATGTTGGGACAAGCACTGCTTTATGTATTGCTACACGTGCCTTCTGGCTGAGGTGGTGGCTGCCGAGAAGTTGCCCCAACGCTCCGTTCACTCTATTTCCCGCATTCACTCTATTATTATTATTATTATTGTATCTCCTTTTAATTCACGGGATCTTCCATAGGGAAGATGCCCGGTCCTTTGGGAGGCTTACATGGGGATATGGATCCAACACGCAGAGGCCTTTGGAGAAATTTAATCTAAATATTGGGATGGGACACCTACCGATGACATTCCACGTCTGCACTTAACATACGTGGAATACCAGCAGTAAGTGTAAAACTATTGTATGATGATGGTATCTAATATATGAAATATGGGAGTGGGTGTTTAGTGGACTGGTTCACCTTAAATCTATGAATTTATAACTGTCGTCTGCCTTCAAACCCATGTTAAGAGCTGAACGGTGGCAGACGGTGACTCGCCAACTCACTGAATGGGCCCCCTAAATAGTCGCCACAGACACACAAGTCATACGGGCAACAGAGGGCAACATTGATGTAAGTGGCTAGGGGTGTCGAGCGGTGCGGCGCCGGTTTCACCATTGAGTCTGCGATAAACAAACTCATGGTTTCCCCGTAATTATACCCTTGAAAATGACACTTCCACCCCCGAGCATATAGCTCTGGCGACCCCTCTCTGATCAGCTGTTTAAGGCAAGCCAGAGCTGAGAGTCCTTCGGGCACTCTTCGGTTTCCACTCTAGCCAGCCAATGAAGGCCAGCTGGAGACGAGTCTCTGATCGACTCTCTGGAGTATTCAGGACCGCAGTGTCGCCACTCACATTCAGCTCGCCACAAGCTGCCCTGCGGTTTATTGGCTTTCCTGTAAATCTTGTGATACATTTTTTTTTATATCAAAAGAACTTAGGGAGCCAAATAATGTTCCTCCGAGTTTTGCGTCAGCCTCGTGGTGAAGTAACGACTGGCCCGGAGGTTTAATTATTATTATTATTACTATTATATCTTTTACTATTACTATTATCAATTACCTACTTTCTCTCTGTAAAATGGAATGAATGGAATATGGCGTGATGATATGTATGTATGTACCTACTTAAAAACCTTACGAAAGTATTATCACTATTATATTATTGTTTATCTTAGCTCATATGTGTCCCAGTGCTGGTTCTTGTGCTTGCTCTATAATAGGAGTGATATTGAATTGACTACATCACGCTGGTCAGACGTGTCAGTTATTTTTATTTCGATTCTTTCCTTCTCTTTTCTTCTTTTTTTCTTGTCAACAAACGAAACGTTATAACGAAACGAAAAGAACAGAATTCACTACACCCTCTTTTAGTCATATATGATCGTAAGAGATGACTAAGGGATATAAAACGCATATAACATCTATGCAAGAGAACGAAAACTTGAAACAAAACCCTATACCAACACGTCTGACCAGCATAGTGTAGTAGTTTAATTTCCCTTCCGTTTAGAGGACACTCGAGCCCAGCAGTGGGAGGTGTATAAGCTAAGATGAGATGAGGTAATTTCTTACATAAAATTTATATGCCTACTATATATGCCCTTAGTCGTCTTTTACGACATCCATGCGGGGTGATGAACTATATTCTTACTCTTTAATGTATTACAAACAGACAAAAGTTTTATGAAAAGTAATCTTCTATCCATATCTATAAAACAGGATGTTTATTTATGGGGTGCGACGTCAGTAACCTCCCCGTGGTGCACCCTGGGCCCAGCGATCGCCCCTGGACCAATTGCTTCGGGAGCGTTCGCTGGTGGCAGATAACTGACATGGAGTTAGGGTCTACGAGTGTCTTTTGACAGAAGCCGTAGGCATAGGGAAGGAGCCAGAAATGGCGGTAGGGCCTGGTCGGCATCTTGGTCTTATTCCGAGTAGTGGCGACGCAGGTCTCAGGCGGCGGGGACGACTGTTCGTGGAGACACGTCCAGTCGGCCAGGCTTCAGCCACCGTCGGCGAACTCGCCGGAAGGTGAGGGGCTTGCCTTAATTGGCCGGCCCGCGTGGAGTACACCACTCTAAAAAAACCTCAAAGTCCCAAGGCGTCGACCAACCGCCTTGGGGCGCCCCCTTGTGGGTGGTTGGGGAGTTACTCAACCCACTAGAGGTCAAACCACGGATACCTCCCGACCTCCGTGGTATACTAAATCGGGTTACCTGGGCAAAGGGGTACCTGCTCAGGTGGACTTTTATTTACCCCGTACTCGTGGGATCTCTTATGGAATCTTTAAACTTAAAAAAACCCCCCCTTAATAAAAAAGACGTGAAGGAGGCGCTTAGCGCGGATGTGAAGGAGGCGCTTAGCGTGGATGCGAAGGAGGCGCTTAGCGCGGAGTCGAGGCCGATAGGGAGTGAAAGTGAGGCATCTGGTGTGATCATGGCCCAGCCCACGCACCATCTGCATGAGAATAGTCGTGTCTTACGCTCCGGCAAAAGAACTAGTAGTTCTCTGATTCTGCAGTTTTTTGGGTCTGTCTCCGATGGTGATTCGGAGCCCAGGCCAAAAATAAGCACGGCACAGAGAGGAAAAGGGAAGGCCAAGGGCCATGAAGCTGGCCTCTCCCGGGCCCGTAAGAAGTTAGCCCGTAAAGATCAGGCAGCGGAGGACGGTGATGATAGTCACTCCGATACTGGTAGTGTCTGCTCAATGGTCTCAGCAACTGGTGGCAATTTTAAAGAAGATGAGCTGGCCACGCTGGAGCCGGCAGCCATCCAGGGCTACGGATACGGCAAGATGGCTGAAATACAACGGGCAGTTAGAAGTTCTGGGCATCTCAAAGGGTCGCACCAGAAAATTCTGAAAGAGAGCGCGGAGGCCATGATGGCCTGTATCAATGCTCTCTTGGTGCGTCCCGGAGCAGACGACCTGCTCTCGCTCCGCAAGGATGTCACCCGGCTTCGGAAGGAGAACGAGTCTCTAAAATCGGAGATCAAGGCCCATAGAAGGCAGTTTGAAGAGATACGGGCCTCGAAGCCGGTGAAGTCTGCACCTTTGTTCGCGCCAGAGGTGGACGTGATAGAGGACTTAAAGTCCTCTCTAATTAAGTCCCTCGGGGAAATGATGGCGGCACGATTTGCGGGCATTGAGGACCGCCTTCTCCCGGCCAAGTCTGTACGTCCGCCGCTGGCTGCGGACAAGAAGAAAACTGCGGAGTCCGCGAAGAATACTGCCACTGCCCGTACAGCAGCACCGGCGCCCCTTGTTGAGCCGGTTCCTGGCCCCTCAGGGGTGGCTCCGTTGGCCCAGCCTGCACTCGCAGACAGCTGGGTTACAGTAGTCAAAAAGGGAAAGGGGAAGAAGTCTTCCCCTCCTGCAGTGCCCTCGGCGGCTGCTGCGCCCTCCACGGCTCTCAATCCGATTGCTATGGCGCAAAGGAAGCTGAAGTCGGCGCTCGCTCCCCCGCGCTCACCGGTTGTAATTCTAAAACTACAGCCGGAAGCGGAAAAGAAGGGAGTGACATACGCCGACGCGATGCTTCGCGCCGAGCAAGGAGTAGATCTCCAGGGGATGGGAATCAAGGAGGGCCTCAAGGTAAGGCGCTCGGTGACTGGGGCTAGAGTCCTTCAGTTGCCCAAGTCCCAGTCAGCGGAGGTTGCGGACAAGCTGGCGGAAAATCTCCGCATGGCACTTGCGGGTGTGGCGGATGTCGTCCGCCCTGTTAAACGGACTGATATCCGGGTGACCGGAATGGACGACTCCGCCACTGAGGAGAAAATCCGTGTAGCGGTCGTTTGTGCATGTGGTTGTGATGCCGCAGAGGTCCAGGTCGGACCAGTCCAGCGTGGGCCCCGCGGCATGGGCATGGCAAAGGTGCGATGCCCTGTTGCCGCTGCGAAGGTGCTCGCCGACGCCGGGAGACTGCTGGTCGGCTGGAGCTCGGCTGGCGTCCAGGTACTGGAGACCCTCCCACTGAGGTGTTACCGGTGCCTGGAGTTGGGGCATACGGCACCGCTGTGTTTGTCTGCTGTTGACCGCTCTGCACTTTGTTACAGGTGCGGCGGCAACGGGCACAAATCGGCCGCATGCATGGCCACACCGCGTTGCGCGGTGTGCTCAACCGCTGGAAAACCAGAGGAGCACACGATGGGGGGGAGACTCTGTCGAGCCCGCCCATCGAAAAGTAAAGGAAAGGTGGCCCATGGACCTCAGGCCACCACATCAGTGAATGGCCGTAAAGGCCAGGAGGAAGCCGAAATGTCAACCTAAATGGGAGACAGAGTACGCTTCCTCCAGGCGAATTTGAACCACTGCGCCGGGGCTCAGGACCTGCTACTGCAGTCCATGGCGGAGTGGAATATAGACTTGTGTGTGGCCAGCGAGCCCTACTTTGTCCCCCACTCACCCAATTGGGTGGGGGATAATATGGAAGTTGTAGCAGTCCTGTTGCGAGGAGGTGCCGGCCCTCCCCTCTCTACACTCGTGAGGGGCAATGGTTATGTTGTGGTGGGGTGGCGAGACTTTGCTATTATTGGCGTTTACTTTTCCCCCAACCGCGGACTGGCGGAGTTCCAGATATTTTTGGATTCCGTCAGTTCCGCGGTTCGTCGTCAGTCGCCGAGGAGAATTGTTGTCCTCGGTGACTTCAACGCGAAGTCTCGTGCGTGGGGGAACCCCGCCACAAACGTCAAGGGCATGGCCGTTGAGAGGTGGTCCCTGCTCTCCGGTCTGTCTCTCCTTAATAGAGGGACGGTTCACACTTGCGTGCGACACCGGGGTGGGTCCGTGGTGGACCTATCTTTCGCCTCCCCCGGTGTCGCTCGTGAGGTGAGTGACTGGAGAGTGGAAGAAGGGGTGGAGACTCTCTCGGACCATCGTTACATACGGTTCGAGATCTCCATTCCCAGGGGACCCCAAGGTCCCCGGCGCGGAAGAAGAGGCGGACTCCCAAAATGGGCTATAGGCCAGCTCGACATGGATATGGCCCGGGAGTCTGCCATAGTACAGCGCTGGGGCATGACAGGACGACTGCCTACGAACGTAGAGGGGCTCGCAAGCCAGTTCAGAAGCGCCCTCGAGGCAGTATGTGATGCGGCGATGCCGAGGGCACGGCGGAGGCCGCCGCGTCGACAGGTGTATTGGTGGTCACCCGAGATTGCCAATCTCCGGGTGGCCTCCAATCGGGCGCGGCGTGCTTACGTCCGGTGTCGTCAACGGGCCAGCCGGGATGACCTCCTAGAGGGTCAGCTGCGGAAGGAATATAAGTCAAGGAAGAAGAATCTGCAGCTGGCCATCAGCCGGGCGAAGGAGAGGGCCCGTGAGGAGATGCTCGCGGACCTCGACGGGGATCCGTGGGGGCGCCCATATCAACGGGCTCGGAACAAGCTCCGACCCTGTGGCGCCCCCATCATCGAGACGATGGACTCGGATCTTCTGTCGGGGCTAATGGGGGAACTGTTCCCGCGGTCTATGGGACATGTTCCCCCTAGAATGGCTTCTCGGTCGGTGGTGGAAGTGGAGACTTCCATTCCACACATCACCGACCGAGAAATGGAAGTGGCCCTCTCTCGACTCCGCGGAAAGCGGAAATCGCCCGGTCCGGATGGCGTCCCGGGACTTGTGCTTGGCATTGCCGCAGAATACCTCGGGGGCGGACTCCGAGAGCTGCTCAATGTATGTTTGAGGTCCGGGCAGTTCCCGGAGCGGTGGAAGTGTGGAAGGTTATGTTTGCTGCGGAAGGAGGGTCGCCCAATCGACTCCCCTTCCGTATACAGGCCACTGGTGCTGCTGGACGAGACGGCCAAATTGTTCGAGAAGGTGCTCGCGGACCGTCTCGTCCAGCACCTCGAGGAAGTCGGGCCGGGACTGTCGGAAAGTCAGTACGGATTCAGGAGCGGCCGGTCAACAATTGACGCACTAGCCGCCCTGAAGTCCCTGGCCACCGAAGCGGTGGCCCAAAAGGAAGTTCTTCTGGCGGTCTCGCTCGACATCAAGAACGCCTTTAACAGTCTCCCGCACGAAACGTTGAAGGAGGCGCTTCGCTATCATGGAGTGCCTCCGTATCTCCGGAGGCTGTTGGAGGCGTACCTCGAGGGAAGGCACGTGCTCTGGGAGGGGGGCGACGGGCGCATATATCGCCATCGGGTGGAGTGCGGCGTTCCTGAGGGATCGGTCCTCGGTCCGGTTCTGTGGAACGTCGGATTCGACTGGCTCCTACGGGGTCGGCTTCTTTCCGGGATGGGGGTCATCTGCTACGCGGATGATACCCTCATCACGGCAAGGAGGCCCGACTTCCTGGGGGCTGCCCGATTGGCACGCGAGGGAGTCGCGCTCGTCGTAGGCCGGATCGGTATGTTGGGCCTGAGGGTCTCAGTGGAGAAAACCGAGGCCCTCCTATTTCATGGCCCGCGTCGAGGTCCCCCCCGAGGAGCACAAATCAGTGTGTCGGGGGTTGCCGTGCCGGTGCGGCCCCAGATGAAATATCTGGGTCTGCACCTAGACCCTACATGGAATTTTGGGCCACACTTTGCCCAGCTCGTCCCGCGGCTCGTGAAGGCGGCCGCGGCTCTAGGTAGGCTTCTGCCGAACACTGGCGGTCCAGGATCGTCCTGCCGGCGATTGTACGCCGGAATTGTGCGATCTATGGCACTCTATGGTGCCCCTATTTGGTCGGAGTCTCTCACTGCCCGTAATAGAGCCCTCCTGCGACGTCCGCAGAGGGTCATGGCGGTGAGGGCCATTAGGGGCTACCGTACGGTGTCTTGGACTGCAGCGACACTGTTGGCGGGCGACCCACCTTGGCCGCATATGGCCAAGGCCTTGGCGGAGGCCTACCGGCTGCGCGTTGTGGCGCGCGCCGGCGGCGAGCAAATCTCCGCAAGGAGACTGGGCAGAGCTTTGAAAGTGGCCCGAAGTGGAGTCATCCGGCGGTGGCGGGAGGATCTGGAGTCCCCCGTAGCAGGGCGGGGAACTGTGGAGGCGGTCGCGCCGCATCTCCACCGCTGGATTAGTAGGGGGCACGGCAGCCTAACCTTCAGGGTGGTGCAGGTGCTTACCGGACACGGGGTCTTCGGTAAGTACCTGCATAAAATTGGAAGAGAAGGGGCCCCAGGATGTCACGAGTGTGGCGCGCCAGTAGATGATGCGCGTCACACTCTGGAAGTATGCCCCGCCTGGGGGCCCCAGCGCCACGTCCTGACGTCGGTCGTTGGAGGAGACCTGTCGCTGTCGACCATCATCTCAAAGATGCTCGACAGCGACAGGTGCTGGGAGTCGATGGCCTCCTTCTGTGAGGCCGTCATGGAGAGAAAGGAGGCTGCGGAGCGGGAACGCGAGAGGCTTGCGCCCGCTGAATCGCTCCGCCGCCGGCGGCTGGGTAGGGCGAGGCGCCGTTATGCGCATCTCCTCCCACCGCCTTGAGGACCGACTGGGCGTGGCCAGAAGGCCAAGCGTTGGGGCGTCGGGGATCGAATGTCAGCAGACGATCTCACACACGCACACTCCCTCCCGTCACGACATCGGCGGGAAGGGGTTAGCGCGTAAATGCGTTTCCACAGCGTAAAAAAAAAAAAAAAAAAAAAAAAAAAAAAAAAAAAAAAAAAAGGATGTTTATTTATATGACATCGCTAAACTCATAAATTATTTGAACGATCATTATAAAAATTGGTATGTATATGTATTTTTTCACGGAGAAGGTATATTCCCATTGATATAACTCGGCAACAGGCGGCGCTGTGATATATCGACTTCTACAAACAAACCAACAGGGCTGGCTTTGCTTTTATATTATATTCTGACAACGAAATCACAGAGAAAATCCACGAAATTATATAATCAAATGTCAACAGTAATAAAACGAAATTGTTTTGTAAGAATTTCTCTAAATAACCTGTGTACACACCTAACATAATGTTTTATTGTTTGACTAAGGCTAAAGTGAGATGCTATTAACATAACTTAACGTAATGCTTGTACCGGTATGTAATAAGCCCTACCTTTATTTAAATATTTCGCATTTACATTAAATTTAATGTTTTTTTTTTATTTAGAAAATTTTAATGGACTTGTAGATTAGGGAACATCATCATCATCATCATTCGCCTATTCTTATTCCAATTACTTGGGGTCGATATAATATGTACTCTTCTTTCACAGTACATATTGTAAAAGTTATAGGCAATATTTTTTTTTTTACGACCGTCCACCTGCCTGACCTCAGCCCTCCTTGGGAATGTAACTGTTGACCAAACGGCATCAAATGGGTTGGCCTGGTCGTTATAAGACTCTTAGTCATCTTTAACGACATCCACGAGCAAAGTAAGGGTTGATAGTATTCGTAGCCGCTACCACACAGGTAGATTAGGGACTATACGGAACCTTTTTTTTCTTTTAGCCCTTACCTCAGTGACCATTCGTAATATACAGTGACCACTGGTAAAGGTCCAATTGTGTTTAAGCGTAGTATTTTTGAAGAACCCTTTTGAACAGTTTACGTGGTATGGAAACGTTGTCCTATGTATATGACTGTGTAGAATTAGGGTTATGGTTAAGATCCCGTCTGGGGTAGTACCACACTCTCACAGAAAATTGACGTTTAAACAATGGCAATGTGTTGTTGCGCTTTATAGCGAGAGAGCCGGAAGCCCAACTGGGTGGGTTTAGGATTAATATTGGTAAGTAGCGGCCTAGCTTATACCCTTGGTATTGCAAAGGTCCATGGGCGGCAGTGACACTTACCATCAGGTGTGCTGCTTGCTCGTTTGCCCCCATAAGCAATTAAAAAAAAGAAAAACCCTAAATTACCAGATGGCATGGATTCAATATCCCTCACATCGTGCGGTCATCTCAACCGTGGATATAATCTACGTAACTCCATAGTGGTTTTTTTGCGACAAGCAAGAAGGGGTTTGTGAATTGTATTCTTAGTCCGCCACCATCCGGAATATAAATTAATTAATAGCAGCGCCACCTACTGGGGGCAGTTAGTATTCTAAAGTTTAAATTCTAAACTATTCTTGAATCGACTTCAACACAAAAAAAAAACCATCAATACGGTCCAGCCGTTTAGAACTTCAGTCACATATGTACTGAATACTTGCTTAAAATATGAAGCTAAATTTAGGTACAAGTACCTTTTTTTTTTGGTGGACTATGGATGCGTCTTGCCCCGCCAAATCGGTCCGGGGTGATGGAAGAAGTGGCGCGTGACCCCATAGACCCACCCAGCAAACTCCTCTCTTCGCCGTGCGAGCGGGCCACCGGTACCCGATCTTTGTCTTCGGTGAGCTACAAGTACCTAGAATAAAAATAGCTCCGTTAAGAAATCGACGAATAGTTTCAGCCAGCTCCCAGTTTAATCCATAGCTTTTTCTTTTTTATTGTGTTTCGTTTTTATGCTGTGTGGTAGCGGCTACGAATATTACCAACACTAACTTTGTTCGTGGATGACATAAAAAACGAAGAGATTTATGGTCCTGAGCCAACACCATCTGATGCCGTTTGGTCAACAATTACACTCCCAAAGAGGGTTAACGTCAGTTAGACGGCTGATCATAAAACTTTTTTTTTTATATGAGTATGTTATTCCACAGACTTTTTGTCCGTGCTCTTTTTATGTTTAATTTAATTGTTATGGTGGTTTGTTTATAAAATTAATGTTCTTGAAGTGGCTTTATTACATTTGGATAAAGCTTGAAGAGCGCAATTCATGTGTCATAGATGTTGAGCGACAACATGTCTTTTGGGGTTTCTTCTTGGCGCTGGTGGTCTTGTTGTTGGTGAAACCCTTCTACTTGTAGATGTTTCTGTCCTCTGTGATGTTGTGATGATGATAATGATGTCTGTGACGTTTTATTTTATGATTTGTTTAATTTGGAAGTCTATGTCTAGGTTGATGGTAATTGACTCCACGCTTGTGTTGACTTTAGTTTATTGGGATAGTAGACCAAGCTCTTTCATTTCCCTTTCGTCTCTATGTTTAGTCTCTATGTTTATTTTTGATCACAAAACTATAACCAATAACTTTTACAATATGTACGATGAAAGAGCAATAAAAATGCATCAACCTCAAGTAATTGGTATCGTCATCGTCACAGCTCATATACGTCCCACTGTTGGGCTCGAGCCTCCTCCATAATAGTAGGGAAATTGGCCTAATATACCACGCTGGTCAGATGTGTTGGTATAGGGTTTTGTTTCGAGTTTTCCATCTCTTGAATAGATGCTATATGTATTTTATATCCCTTAGTTGTCGATCACCCACGGGTAAGATATGGCGAGGTCAATTGTATTCTTACTCCATCACCATACGGAGTAATTGGCATAAGAGCAGAATAATGATGAAAGAGATACCTATTATTATACATTAATATATTATAAATATTCATAATAATATCATATATTATATTTTATCAAGTCATGTGTTTTCAAGAACGTCATCAAAAGCGATGCATTTACAACAGGATATTATAATATTAAAGATTAACTTGAAGGCAGCTTATAATATCGTCATTATCTATTCGATATAATCTATATGGGTATGGTGTTGTTTATTTATAGATGAATTTAATATCTGTGTCATTGTGAAATGACTAATAGTTTTATTTATTTTTTATTTATTTATACTTTATTGTACACGATATTATATATAAAGTAGAGAATTATTATGACTTAAGTAAGTACAATGGGCGGCCTTATCGCTAACAGCGATCTCTTTCAGGCAACCTTTGTATGGAAAAAAAAACTAGCATACAGAGAGAAAGTGGTAGATTATGGTGTAGTAATAATAATAACATGCATTTATATATACATATACATACATATACATACATAATACATATAATCAGAGAGGTACATATATTATATTATATAGTTAGTTATATATATAGTTATTAGCTTAAAGGTCTTTGTTATCAAGTCATAATGTCATACAAAAAAAAAATATAAAGATGATAGTAGCTTTCTGTTTGCAGTCTTGTATTATTTTTCTTTTTTTTTACCACCAAACTTTTTTTTTTCTGTGCACAATGGAGGTGGTCACGTCCCGTCAAACCAGTCCGGGGCGAAGGAAGAGGCGAAGCGCGACCCCATAGACCCACCCTGCAAAGCGCCTTTCTTCGCCGTGCGAGCGGGCCACCGGTACCCGATCTTTGACTTCGGTGGCCGGATTTTAAATACCACTCTGCTCTAAGGAAATAATCCTTGTATTATGGGGGCAAGTAACGCAGACAAATTACTCCTAGACTTTACAAATACATAATTAACGGACACAAATTAGACCCAGACTCAGAACAGCACTTTGTGGATCGTACAAAGTATTATCTTGCGTGAGAATCGAACCCATGACACTGGCACGGAAGGTTGCATCTTAACCACTACGTCATCTGTGCAGTTAAAAAAAATATATATTCAATATCTTAGTGTTTTAACGTGACATATTAAATAATTTTTAGCTGTGTGGTAGTTAGTGGCTACGAATACTACCAACCCTTACTTTATTTCTCTTGGATGTCGTAAAAGACGACTAACAGCCTTATGGGCCTTAATAACCTGGGCCAACTCCATCTGATGCCGTTTGTTCAACAATTACATGCCCAAGGAGGGTTGACGTCTGGCAGGCGGCAGGTCATAAAACTATTGTCAATGTCTTTTACTATAATATGTACTCTGAAAGAGGAGTAGGTACATATTGTATCGACCTCAAGTAATTAGGACAAGAGTAGGAGAATGATGAATGATGATTTTAAATAATTTTGATGGCATTTTACGTAATGTGTTATTAAGAAACTGCTGGGATATAGTGAATATGATAAAAAGAGTACAACGTTTTCCTTTACCACCAAAATTCTCAGAAGATACGGTTAATAGTTTGTCTATAACACTATTGACAATTTGACTTATGGACAATGAATAATATGTAGAGACTAAATATGTGAAGAAAATGCCAACTCGAACTATGGCTCGTATAAGTAGCTGATTACCAATACAATAAAAAATCTTAGTGGTAGGACCACGCTGTGGACAGTTCTCTGCCTACAGCCGTGGGCCAGTCCGTACGAGATAGTATAGATAGTACGACACTCGCAGAAAATTGACGTCTGAGTAATGACAATGTGCTACTTCGCTTCATTTGGTGAGCGAGAGAGCCGTAAGCCCAATTGAGGTGGGTTTGGGGTTTGCATTGTTATAAGGGCCTAGCTATACACCTGGTATTGCGAAGGTCTATGCGCAGCAGTGACACTTACCATCAGGTGTGCTGTCTGCTCGTTTGGCACCATAGACAATAAAAAAAAGTAAAGAAGAAACGATCGACTCATCTGGGGTACTATACTCTCGCAAGAAATTATTTTTTTAAGCTGTATCAATTCACTATTGCGTTTCGTAATAAGGTGGTCTAAACCTTTATGGCAATGACTTGGCTGTACAAGTGTACAATTGACCTGGCCCTCAAATAGACTAAAAAGAAGATTAATTTAACTATACTCGTATTAATCTTAATAATTTATTGATTAAAGCCCTTATCGCCTTTATTAATTGCTTTCAGATTATATGTTGTTTGTAGATTATAGAGTCTAATGATATATTTCTAATCATGTTTATCTATAATTAGTTATATAGCAAGTTGTTTACGAAAACTTATATAGATTAAGTAAATAAAATTACAAAATAATAAAACGTCTGCGTCTCGGGACGTCCAACAGAAGTGATAACTTAAACTAATCTAAGTTGAAATATTTAATATTGAAATTGTTTAATTTGAGAAATCCTTAAGTTATTACTTAAATTTTGTGTATATTAATATGATAACGTAAGGAAAGGTTATTTATTATGCCCGCCTAGTAGTAAGACATTGAGGATGCTTGATAATAGCAGGACTTAAGTGGGCCAAGATGATGATGGTGATAATAGCTATGGATAGATACTCATGATAACTGAACTACGACTCATATTGTCGTCTTTACGGGACATATTTTACACACCATCTATCAAAAATTGTTTACACATTGTTCGGATTTAATACTTTAAAATTTTAGCTAAGAGTTGTATTAAGCGATGACATAACACTATAATGTCTAGGTGACTGTGCTCAGCTTGCTATTTGCTTCTTAGTGTTTTTATAGAAAACGTATTGACTCTTTGAGATATTAAAAAATAATTGATAAAATAATATATAAAACTTTTTACGTTACTTGATGATACGATAAACTCAGAGGGCAATGGTAAACCCGGGAACAAAATTTATGTAGGAGAGGAAAGTACACTGAAAGTATTGAGTAAAAGAAAGGAGATCATTTATTTTCGGCTTTGCAGCATGTTTTTCTAAAAATATTTTTTGCTATATATAATTAAAATAAATACTAATAAAAAAGCTACTAATAAACAAAAGGTTTTATTGCGTTTGATGTTAGACAAGCAAGCAATCTATCTGATAATAAGTCGTAACAGATGCGCACAAATCTCTACAATTCCAGGGGCACAGCCAAATTACCTGTGGTAAGGTTGGGTTTCGGTTTCCGGGTCTCTCGCTCCTCAAATACAATTGCTGTAACAATTTTCTGCTACTCAGATTTTGATTTTTTTTTTTGGAATCGTAATACTATCGTGTATAAGCTAAACCATTTGCCTCTAGATAGAAAACTGTTATCAGCGTGGCTCTTCCGGTGGCCCGCTTGCACGGCGAAGAGAGGTACATGTAGGGTGGGTTTGCGCCGCTTCTTCTGTGGCTCCGCACGGATTTAGCGAGGAGTGATCAAACAACAGCCCGCCGCCAAAAAAATAAAAGGAAAAAGTGTAACTACCATTCATCTCAGCTCATATATGTTACACTGTCAGGCTTGAGCCTCCTCCATATTGGGAGGGAGATTGACCTACTATATCACGTCTGGTCAGACGTTATGGTATAGACTATAGGGTTTTATTTCCAGTTTTCTTTCTCTTGCATAGATATTATATGTGTTTGATAACCCTTAGTCGTCTCTTACGATCACCCGTAGACAGGATAGGGGGGCGATGAATTGTATTTATACTCACCTTTTTAGTCACCATGCTCTACCAATATAAATTCATAATTAAAATAAATTATTCCGTGTGGTGAAGGATTAAGAATACAATTCACCACCCCCTCATCATACCCGTGGGTAATCATAAGAGTCGACTTAGGGATGTAAAACGCATATAACATCTATACAAGACAGGAAAAACTCGAAACAAAACCATATACCAACACGTCTTACCAGCGTGGTATAGTAAGTCAATTTCCCTCCCATTATGGAGGAGGCTAGAGCCCAACAGTGGAATATATATGAACTGAGATGATGATGATGAAGATGAATTCAAATAAAAGGAGCCGTTGATATTTTCTTCTCTTAGTTCATAACCACACAACACATGATGCAAAATAACCGTTGTTCACTATATTTGAGTAATACAATTTATTCGACAGTGACTTTCATTTGAATAAATTAATGTCTGGATGATCGAGTATGTTTTTTTTTGCTTATTTTGCTTATTGTTGTTTTTTATACTTAATATATTTATGTATTAAAAGCTTATGCCAGAGTTTTGGAGTATATTTAAATACAAATTACATACTGATGAAATATGAATATTTTTATATCCTCTCGATATAAAAGTATACTATCTATTTTATTAACAAAAAAATATAGATAAAATAATTAAAAACTAAAAAATGGCACATAATCATCATTCTCCTGCTCTCATATCCTGCTATTACTTGGGGTCGATAAAATATGTACTATTTTTTCATAGTACATATTGTAAAAGTTTTTGACAATAGTTTTATGACCGGCCGCCTGCCAGACGTCAACACTTCTTGGGAATGTGCTTGTTGACCAAACGGCATCAGATGGAGTTGGCCCAGGTTATTATACCTGGGCTAACTCCATCTGATGTCGTTCTTAGTCGTCTTTTACGACATCCACTAGCAAAGTAAGGGTTGGTATTCATAGCCGCTACCACACAGCATAAAAACAGAACATAATGAAAAAGGAAAATCCAACGATTGAACTAGGAGCTAGCTTAAGCTATTCCACGATTTCTTAACGGAGCTCTATTTATAGGAACTTGTAGCTAAATTTAACTTCATATTTCAATTATATATTTTTCACGAAAATCAGTGCGATTACACTGAAAAAAAAAAAACATAATTTTCTAAATATATATGAAAAATGAAACGCAATTAAATCATTTTTGTCCCTGAAATCTCCTACTAAATAAACCCTAAATTTCATGGAAATCGTTCAAGCCGTTTTGAAGAATCTGAATATATAGAAATATACAAGGGTTTTTCGTTTAAAGATATTATATAATATACCATTCACCCTATATAAATCTTCAATCCCTTGACACGTATCACCTTCTATACTTTTTAAGCCATTTTTATCCGATGCCATCAATTCCGGCACCGGAGTAACAAAGATGTCATTCACCTCGGAGATGCCATTTATCCAGGAAAGTACCCACTAAACTAGGTACATAAATTATTTTGTCTGCTTCACCAAGTGTAAGGAACTCCTAGGGAATTTATCACACGTTGTATGGTACAAGTAATAAGTTATTGTCACTTAAGAACAAGATTTTTCTTTCGTGTGGAGATGGAGAAAGAATGTGCTTTACCATTCTTATCTTACCCGTGGGTGTCGAAAAGACGACGAAGAGATATAAATATGTATATAACATATATGCAAGAGAATAAAAGAATCTATATATTATCCTATAGCAATCCGTCGGTCAATTTCCTTTCTATTGAGGAGGAGGCTTAAACCCAGTAGTGAGAAGGATATGAGCTGAAATATTGATCATAATGAAGAAGAGCAAGACTTCATATCATAGAAGAGTGTCACATCATTAATCCATTACTCAGCACATTGAAGTCTACTATTAAAAGAAGACTTCCCATTCTTTCTATTCTGAAAGACTTCCTATTCTGTAGTCGCCGCATTCGACAAGTGATTTGATGAGCTCAGTGGGATATCTTAAAACGTTTCTACAATTGTCATGAGTAGGTAGAGGTTAGTAAATTATTTTGTTTTTATCTCTACAAAAACCCGATTACTAATTGCAAAATTTGAAGTATTAAGCCCATACAATGTGTAAACATTGTCGGATAGATGGCACACGTCTCCTTGAAAGAGGTAAATATAATACGAAGCGAGATTTGCATGTCCTACAATAGTTCACGGTGGTGTAAGTGGCAACACGATTGGGACGGATTTCCAATAGGTGTGGGTTCGAATCCAACTTGTGACATCACTTTACGCTTCATAATCGGGTTTTTATAAATAATTAAGCATATCAAATGCTAAATTTCAGTAATTTGTTTTTATCTCGTTAACAAAAGCGTCTACGCTTTAACATTCACCAAAGCGTAAATAAATAAAGCGCAATAATTGTGTTCCCATTTATTGATAAATCCATGTATAGAAGTTAAGAATATAATGTGCTTACCAAGTCGCAACAGTATGAAGATGTGCGTGGCTATTTTCGAATGTTATTTATAATTATAAAAACTACTAGAAGACTCGAAGCTAGGGTTTTTTTATAATGTGTTTTTCTTTCTTGTTTTTAGTTATAAACTATTAGCTCATTTTCCAATTACTAAGCAAGTTTTTTTGTGATACTCATAGAGTTTATTAGGAAATTCCAATATATGGCGTTATAATGCATTTAATGTTATTGACAATAATAAAAATAAAGAATTTACCACCAGATGGCATTTTGAAAACTAAGTTTTATATTGCATTTTTTTAATGTTAGCATCAATGAAGTATTTATTTAAGATTTCGTCATTAGAGAGTCAAATAAATATTATATGAAACATTAATATTGATACAGAATATAAAAGAAATTTATGAATAAAAAACACCTTTCAGAAATAATGGATCGAGAAACGTATGAATTCAATATATATCCTTTACAAGATAGATTTATGATACATATTTATTTACGTAAGTAGAAGTATTAAGTACGCTATCTTTCAGAACTTGGAGCAACACTTCTAGGAAAAATAGTAGCGAGTGCCGACAGCCATTTTGTATAAAGCAAGAGGGTGGTTTAAAATATTATGTATCGTAAGGAAATGTATTTTTTTGTAGGCGGAGGTAGCGTTGTTTATTTAGGAGTATGATAACTCTAATTTATAATGCGGAAGTCAGCTATATGTTCATTTGCTGAATTGCTTAGTTTGTTGCATCACTGAATATATTTTATACTAGCATTTGCATGCGGCTTCGCCCGCGTAAAAATAACTTTCACAAACTTAAACTATTATTTCAAGTGAACACGTTACCGGAATAAAATGTGTTAATCCAAGAAATTTTCTATCCATGTGCCAATTTTCATCTAAATCTGTTCAACATAAACTTTTTTAATAGTGGTAGAACCACGCTGTTGACGGTTTTCTATCTAAAGTCGTGAGCCGGTCCGTCCGGGGTAGTACCACACTCTCGCAGAAGATCAACGCCTGAGTAATGGTAATGTGCTATTACACGTCTCGTATCGTTCGGTGAGCGAGAGAGTCGGAAACCCAACTGGGTGAGTTTGAGGTTTATATTAGTAGGCAGCGGCCTAGCTATACCCTTGGTATTGCAAAGGTTCATGGGCGGCAGTAACACTTACCATCAGGTGTGATGCACCATAAGTAATAAAAAAAGAAAAAAAAAAACAAATATTTATGTGTGATTAAAAACAAACCATCAAATATCTTCAGGAATTATCATATGTATACTATTAGCAGGAATGTGTTATAATTAATAATCTTTTAAAGAATATCACGATAATTTATAAATAAATATTTCTGAGAAGTAATTATTAAAATCATTTAACTGCATATTTAACTTCGCAATCAATTCCAGTTTTTTTTTGACATTAACGCGAATATTTCACGGATGAAATAGAAATATTTTTACAAACTTTATCGTGTTTAAAATTTTTTGCTACCTATTATTTTACTATACAGATTAGTTTCACTGTGACGATGAATACTGAAAATTCTTTAAAATATTAATATAGTATGACCATTTGCTATAAACAATTTCTTTTATTACACTGAGTCGCCCATCTGGACTACCACATTCATATCGTTCAACCTTTGGATACATTTATCCAGATATATGATAAACAGTCTAATTGACAGAACGCACCCCTGCTTAGCGCCGATATTGAAGTCAAACCAAGGCGACATTCCATTATCCAGCCACACACAGGCTCTACAGCCCATGTAACTGGACTGCACAGCCTGTAGCAGTTTACCGTTAATACCATACTCCGGTAAAATGTCCCAAAGTTCCTTTCGTACAACCGTGTCAAATGCTCTCTCCAGATCCACAAAACTGCAGAAAACCCTCTGACCTAGAGCCAAATGCTTCTCCATAATATTGCGCAGAGAGAACACTTGATCCATGCATCCTCTTCCACTCTTGAAACCTCCTTGTGTCTCACACAGTAAACCATCAGACACCATCCTCATTCTCCTTTCAATAATTTTACTATACACTTTTGCTGCAAAACTGGTCAAGCTTATGGCTCTGTAATTTGCGCAGTCATAACGTGAACCCTTGTTTTTAAACAAAGGCACGATGACCGCACTATTCCAGTCCCTGAGAACCATTCCTGAGCTCCAACATAAATTGAGGAGCAACAGGAACGCCCCCCAGACACAGGAGCCGCCAAGCTTGATCATCTCGGCAGACACCATATCAATTCCAGCTGCCTTACCATTTTTCAAACTTCTTATCGCCCATTCAACTTCATCCATACTGATGTCATCGGAGAACGCCGATGCTGAATGTTGATCTACTAAACCACATACATATAGTCTTTTTAAATAAAATTTACATACTTACTTATTTAGTAAGTGTTAGCTCCAGTTTGATGCTCTTTGAACGAGTATATATTTATTTCTTTTCTAAATATAATACAAAAAAATATGGCTGGACTAAAGCCCATAAGTGGTACCCCCTCACGAGTTAACTAGTAGAGCGGCCAACAAGTAGAGTAGTCGTATACACTGACTACTTTTATTATTATATACTAATACTAATGACTGATGTCACTTATGGCTTAGTGGTTTAAGTAATGATCTCTCATATCAAGTCTCGTAGATTCAATTGTTTTCTTTTTAATGCTGATGGTGGCAAATGAGCTAGCAGCACACCTGATGGTAAGTATTACTACCGCCCATGGACCTTTGCAATACCATTTGTACAACCAGGCCGCTGCCTACTAATAAAAACCCCAAACCCACCAAGAAAGTTGGGCTGTCGGGTTTCTCGCTCACCGAACGAAGCACATCAGCACATGTTTGTTCAGACGTTGATCTTCTGCGAGATTATGGTACTACCCCAAACGGACCGGCCCGCGGCTGTAGACAGAGAACTCTCAACGGCGTGGTCCTACCACTAAAAATATTTTTTTTGTTTGAATTAAAATTATCGTTCTAAGTCCGTAAAAATTACTTTTATCCAGTAATTTTAATTTGTTTGTAATTTTAATGTTTTTTAAACTCCTTAATTACAATAACTTAACCCTTGGTTTAATTAAAAATAAAAGAAATAATATATCTATGCGTAATCATGATTTATAAAACGAAATATTTAACATGTGTTAAATTTTATATTAATTTCTATTAAATGATTCATTTGTTACAATTATATAGTTTCCTGTAAATAATTTCTTACTTTGCCGCATATCAAAAACTGTCATTACAAATTCAACATTTTGAAACAGAGCCGTAAATATCCAGGAACACGTCGCTGTTTCGCGAAACACATATCTCACAGTTATTTCCCTCGAATGAAATATGTGGCAATTTCTTTGAATAATACATGGGCCATATTTCAACCGCTACAGAGCTCGTAGCAATGAACGTAGGCCGTAGCTGCCCGTAGCACCAGATAAGGCGGTCTACACACTTAAATGAAAAGTATTTTTTATCAGAGAAATAGAAAAAAACTTTATTTTTCTTGATACCTGAAATGGTAAGCATATCAACAACTAGTTAGGTAATTTTAGCTTCATTTTATTCCAGTTATTGTTTTTAATTACGCACAATTCAAATTAATATCGGGCAAATAAAATCTGGAATACAAAAATCATAGAAGAACGGATGTGTGATGGATGGATATGAATATGAATGGGCAGTAATCTCTTTCCTGGGGAACTTAGCAACCAAGTACAATCGCCAACCACTTGTCAAATATGATGATTATTGTATTATAACCCTTTGAATGGACATTTATTCAACAATGTGTCAATTAAGTTGATATATGAATGAATGATATATTATGTCAATCAATCATTTATGTAGTATGCAGCAAGCCTAACAAAATAACATATTGTACTAGGAAGTGTCAGTGATGTTTCGACATTGTTTTATTTGCTTTTCCTGTGTTGATTGGTTCAGAGAGAGTCTGGGGGAAAATTATTTATATTATAACTTAGACGTTTAAAAAATGAATAAATAAGGAAATTAGATAAGTTTAAAGAAGAAAATTTTTAATTTCTCATTTTCACATGGCATGGCCATAAACAAAGTTTATTAAATTTATTTATTGGGAACAACCCGCTCAATCCATTCGGGGCCAGGAAATGAATGGCTTGTATCATATATATAATATATACAACATGCCATAATATCCGTCTCTGCCACCCTATCAGTTGATCATTAGTACTGAATCCTTATCGTGGTTGACAGTCACGTGGCTAACAGTTTGTTCTGTAAAGTAAGAGTTTAATAAATAAGACATAACATATAAACGGTTTTAGACGAAAAGATAATGAGATTTATTTTGTTTGAACTGAGGGTGTTTATTTCAGATGTCTGTTATACTATTACGTGGACTAGTGTTGAGCATAGAAGGCTCTAAACATGAAACAGTTAAGCAACGGGGCCACTTCTTTTTACGCTGTGGAAACTGGTGTTAGATTGAGGAGGGGATTGAAGATTTGCGTGAGACCCATTGGTTACTGCGCGACCAGTGTGCGACTGGAATATCCACTAATACCATTGCGGCCCTTTTCACACTTTTATAGGGTGCCGAGAGATCTCTGGCACCCTGTAAAAGTATGAAAGGAGCCACCATATCAGATGACATACCATGTCTGATGATATTCAATCGGCCACCGAAGACAAAGATTGGGTACCGGTGGCCCGCTCGCACGGCCAAGAGAGTTTTGCATGGTGGGTCTATGGGGTCACGCGCCGCCTCTTCCGTCACCCCGGACCAATTTGGCCGGGCGAGACCACGTCCATATTTTCGTGGTAAGTGTCACTGCCGCCCATGGACCTTTGCAATACCAAGGGTATAGATAGATCGCTGCCTACCAATACAAACCCAAAACCTACCCAATTGGGCTTCTGGCTCTCTCGCTCACAGAATGAAGCGCAATAGCACATGGCCATTACTCAGACATCGGTCTTCTGCGAGAGTGTGGTAGTACCCCGGACGGACCGGTACGCGGCTGTAGATATAGAACTGTCCACAGCGTAGTCCTACCACTATAAAAACTAATAATTTTAATTCCCTCAATCAGAATAATAATTAATATTATTTGTTTTAATATACATATTATATTGCTGTGTGGTAGAAAAAACAACACTCATTTTGCTTGAAAATAGTATCTATTAAAGATGACTAAAAGCTTTATAATGATCTAGGCCAAATCCACCTGATGCTGTTCAGTCAACAATTACATTTCCAAGGAGAGTTGCCGTCATGCAGGCTGCCGGTCATGAAACATATATCAATAACTTTTGTAATATGTCATCATCATCACAGCCTATATGTATATTCCACTATTGGACTCGGGCCTCCTCCTTAATGGGAGGGAAATTAACCTACTATACAGCGCTGGACAGACGTTTTGGTATAGGATTTTGTTTCGAGTTTTCCTTCTCTTGCATAGATGTTATATGCATTTTATATCCCTTAGTCGTCTCGTACGATCACCCACGGGTAAGATATGGGGTGGTGAATAGTATTCTTACTCCGTCACCACATTATATAATATAAAATAAAACCTCTTCCCGCTATCTGTGCACTTAGATTGTTTAAAGTACGCAACGGATTTTAATGTAGTTTTGGTCAATAAATAGAGTTATTGAAGAAGAAGGTTTATATGCATATGACATTAGTAGGTCGAGAATTAAAAAAAATCTAATATGATGTCGTAAAAAATATATAGGACTTTTGATGGAAATTTGAAAACGTCATATGGTGCTCTTGTATTATATTCGACATCTTAGTGTTTTAACGTCTTATATTAGATAATTTTGATGGCATTTTATGTAATATGAAGTGGCGTAACCACTGCGATATAGTGAATATCATATAAAAGTGCTTTACAACGTTTTTGTTTTCCATCAAAATTCCCACAAGATACCATTAACAGTGTGGCCATTGCGCTGTTAATGGCGACAATTTGACTTAGACAATGACTAACTTGAAAGACTAAAAACGTGAAAATATTTATAACTTGACACTGGCACCAATAGCTCGTATATGTAGCTGATTGCCAATATATAAGAAGAAGAAGGAGACAATGAACTGACATGACTGACGACTAAAATATAAATCTATTATAATTTTTTAAACTTATTTTACTTGACATTGGCGAAGTTGTGGTTAATTACTCACAGAGGCCATTCATTAAGAAGAAGAAGAAAAAGAAGAACACATACCTATTGCAAATGAAATAGATCACAATAATTTGCTAAAAGTTTGTGCACTTTTGAATATCTACAAAAATTCTGCGAATGTACGAGTATATGTATATCTACCTCCATTTCTTTTGTGGCGGGCTATAGCTCCATAACCTACCATGTTTTCTCCCCATCGCATTGGATTTTGGATTGACCACTGGTACTCATTCCTTGACATGTTTGGGCGACCCACTGGAGATCACTCTTTTACGTATCTCAGCTATGGTGGCATCAGACGCAGGTATATTTCTACCTCCTACGGATAACCCACAAAACATAAACGTGTTATCATATTTATGTTTTACATATTAATAAAAAAAAATGGGTTATTTACGAAGCTATTTTAAACAAATGGAAGCGAGAGTTGGGTATGCAGAAAAGAGCATGAAAGTAAAATTAATGCGCTCGAAATGCGATCTCTACAGAAAATCTGTGGAGTCAGGGTGACCGATCGCATTCGTAACGACGACGTAAGAGAGCAAGTAGGTTGTGAAAGAGAGATACTCCGATGGTTGGGACATGTGGCAAGAATGCCGAACGAACGTCTGGTTAAGAAGATATACAATGCGAAAGTTTAAGGATATATGTACTGGGGGAGACCGAGACTCACCTACCTAGACCAGATTGGTCACGTACTGAAGGAAGGTGGAGTCAAGAGTCGCCGACACTGGCGAGCGTGTATGAAGAGAATTATGAATGTTGAAAAAGCGAGTGAAGTATGCAAAGATAGAGTTCTCTGGCACTCTGTTCTCTCTGGCTACCCTGCAAGGGATATGGCGTGATTTTATGTATGTATGCATTTTAAACAATACAGTATTATTTCTTAACCAATCAAAAATATTACGCACATGGTTAATATAGATTAAAATTGTCTTTCAGTGCATATTATTAAAATAATCAGGTCCGTCCGGGGTACCACACAGAGCAGAAGATCGACGTCTGAGTAATGACAATGTGCTATTGCGCTTCGTTCGGTGAGCGAGAGAGCCGGTAGCCCAACTGGGGTGGATTTGGGTTGTATTGGTAGGCAGCGACTTAGCTGTACTTTTGGTATGGTAAAGGTCTATGGGCAACAGTAACACTTCTCATTAAGTGTGCTGCTTACTCGTTGGCCACTACTAGCAATAAAAAATAAATAAAAAAGCATCAGAAATGGTCAGAAGAACTGAAACCGAAGTCAAACAAGGGCGCGTCGCTTGTATAAAAACCTATAATAGCTTGTTGAATTTTGTTAGATATTTCAGTTTCTTTTATTTTTTACGGTGGCAGACGAGCAAGCAGTACACCAATGGTAAATGTTACTGGCGCCTATAGCCCTTTGCAATACTAGAGGTACAGCTAAGCCGCCTCCAAGGAAAACACCAATCTCATCCAGAAAGTTAAGCTGCCGGTTCTATCGTTCACCAAACGAAGCACAACAGCACAAATCATTGCCATTGCTCAGACATCGATTTCTTGCGAGAGTGGTACTATCCCGGACGGATCGGTCCGAGGCTATAGACATAAAACTGTCAACAGTGTGGGCCCACTTTGTCCCATCCACAAATTATTATCATGAGTCTGGGGGTAATTTGTTTTGTTAATTATATATTTGTAAATTCCACAACAATACAAGTATTATTATATTAATTTACATACATACATATCATCACGCCATATCCCTTGCAGGGTAGACCGGTGGCCCGCTCACACGGCAAAGAAGAGGTGCTTGCAGGGTAGGTCAATGGGGTTGCGCGCCGCCTCCTACGTCACCCCGGACCGATTTGGCGGGGTGCGACGTCCATAGCCCACCGCAAAAAAAAAAAAAGGGTAGACAGAGAGAACAGAGTGCCAGAGAACTCTATCCTTGCATACTTCACTCGCTTCCTCAACACTCATAATTCTCTTCATACACGCTCGCCAGTTTCGGAGACATATTTAGGTACAGGAAAATGGTTTCTAAAAAAAAAAAGTCAAGTGTCATTTAAAGTTAAAACCGATTAACGATTCAATATCCTTATTTTATATCACTATCATAAACAAAACGCCTAAGAGCTTAATATAAATTTCACACAACAAAGTCACGCGTATCAAAATGCCATCAATTTTGTATAAATTAACTTGCCACCACCTGCCATTTTTTGCCATTTGCCGTCTTGCCATCTATAAAGCCTTTGCCAATTTATCACTTCACACGTCACCTTTAGGAAGCATTATATATTGGAACATTAGAACATAATGAACGACTTTATTCGATCGTTTGTCAATTTTTTTCTGGGAACCCTAATAATACGGACAAGTGTACCCTTATGTTTTGTGCTATAAAGTCTACTTTTGAATGTTCTATACATTTGGAATCTCCAGTATTCTTTTTTGAAAACAACATTATATATTATTAACGATTTTATTTTGTTGAGCATAGAGTTCATTTTGTTCTAACTTGAATCTTGGTCTAAGTTTAGTTGAATTCGACAATGTGTACATTTTTGAAAACTGAGAAATCTGTGATTTAGGGTAAAAGGCATTGAAAAGGGAAGATTGTCATGGCTATTATGTTTCTGATAAATGGTTGGTATGTTTTTTGGCTGAGTGGGTGATCCAGAGATAACTACTGGATTTTCAAAAGTATACATACATTCTTTTGTTAGGCTTTCATGTTGAGGATATGATTTTCTTTGCTTTAAAAAATTGCAACTAACAATGAAATTAGACATGTAAGTAATGCGAGTCATCACTCGCATTACTTACACATGTCTAATTTCATTGTTAGTTACAATTTTTTGATGCATCCATCACACGTAATATTACCCGACCGCGTACTGTTATATTACACATTACGCGACTAAACATCACATCACATTAAACATCACACATCACATTAAACATGACGCGAACACCCGTGTACTGTTCTGCATTTCTGCAATGTTCGGTAATTTGGTGATGGACATCTATCTCTCACTCGCGCCGTGTTTCCTTTCGGGTGAGTGAGAGGAATAGAACGACTGGATCGCGCTGCGCCTGCGGTCGATAAATATTTATTTTGAGCTTAATTTTTAGAACATTAAGGCTTATATTGAATGAAATGTCATGTGTGATGTTTGAAGTGATGGTAAAAAGTAATATTACTCGGCACGAAATATAATGCCACATAACATCACTTCGCGAAGTACTGTTTCGCGCATGTCTAAATGAAATACAGGTGCATATGAACCAAAATCCAGTATATATAGAGAGAGATATATCATCATTATCCTGCTCTCATCCCAATTACTTGCGGTCCGGTATATGTATTCCATTTCCTTTTAAGTATTGCAGAAGTATTTACAATTGATCATTAGATCATTGATAATTAATCAACAATAGTTAATTGAATAATTTACTAGTATTTAGTTACTAATTTTATATTACTATTAAATGTATCCATCTAAATATAGAAAAACATTTCATCCAAATTGGTGAAGTCCTTAATGAATTCAGTTACATACACATCCACAGAAGAATTATGATTGCCGTTATAAATTTATCTCCATCTCAGTTCATATATGTCCCACTGTTGGACTCAAGCTTCCTCTATGAAGGGAGGGAAATTGACCTACTATACCATGCTGGTCGGACGTGTTGGCATAGGGTTTTGTTTCGAGTCTTCCTTCTCTTGCATAGATGTTATATGCATTTTATATCCCTTAGTCATCTCTTACAATCACCCGCAGGTAAGATAGGGGATGGTGAACTGTATTCTTAATCCATCACCACTCGGAAAGATTTGAATTTATCTTATTAAAGAAAATTCAAAAAACATTAAACGCCCAGTTAATTTTTTTAACAAGTGCTTACAAAAATCTTTAAATCAGTACACATTAAATATATTTTATCAATCATTGATCTATGTTTTTGTTAAAGTTTCATTCCTACATATCATATAAAACTTATTAAAATATACATATAGATAAAAATTTACTTCACATTTTTATTCAAAGCTAAAAATTCACAGTCACAAAGTCATCATCGTGTCATTCCCTACCACCGTCATTCCCGGGAGTGCCACTCTTAAAACTCGTAAAAGGAGCGCCATAAGTTTGAATTATAGCCGCTCTGAGCCCCAGTAATGAATATGGCTGCCTGTATATTTCAATTTGGACGCAACTGTGAGCAACGTGCTACATTTTTACGACCGACTTTTTGGTACAACATTTTTAGTAGGTTATTACTTTGTACGTTTTTGAATAATTATCGTGCTAATTAACGAATGATTACTCAATTGTATTAATTAATGAATTAAAATATTTTTTTTCCGTATTTTAACGGAGTAAGAACCATCATCATCCTCTTTCTTGCCTATAGATTTCGTAAACGATGATTAAGGCCAACACTAATACATTCTCCTACTCTTATCCCAATTACTTGGGGTCGATACAATATGTAGGTACTCTTCTTTCATAGTACATATTGTAAAAGATATTGGCACTAGTTTTATGACCGGCCACCTACCAGACGTCAACTCTCCTTGGCAATGTAATTGTTGACCAAACGGCAGCAGATGGAGTTGGCCAAGGTTGTTATAAGGCTCTTAGTTGTCTTTTAAGACATCCACGAGCAAAGTAAGGGTTGGTAGTATTCGTAGCCTCTACCACACAGCATATATATAGACATATAATAACTATGGAAGAAAATGTTAACTCTGATTAAAACTCTATATCGTCCTGTACATTTGTGGGGGTGGCCGAAGTCCAGCAGTGGGACATAGGTATATAAACTTGTACATGATTATTATGAGTTATTATATTCTGATATTGAACTAATGCAGTTAAATATCTGGTTTTATAAACCTCAAAAATAACCGTGCTATCATAAATTTTCATTAATATTGGGAAAGAGGTATAGAGGATAATATTTTTTAATTATTTTTTTCCTTAAAAGATTTAACAAACATGCATTTAACGCAGACAAATTATACTCAGACTCAGAACAGCAGTTTATCGATCGCACAAAGTATTATCCTGCGTGGGAATTGAAATCACAATACTGGCACGGAAGGTCAGTTACTTAACCACTACGCCATTTGTGCAGTCATAATAATAGTACATATATCAAAAAAATAAAGTGAGTTGTGCGATGAATCAGATTATACTTTAACGAGATATTTAGAATTCACCACACCCTATCTTACTCGTGGGTGATCGTACGAGACGCCTGAGGTATATAAAACGCATATAACATCTATGCGGGAGAAGTAAAACTCGGCACAAAACCTTATACAAACACGTCTAACCAGCGCGGTATAAGTAGGTCAAATTCCAATTATGGAAGAGGCTGGAGCACAACAGTGGGACATATATGAGCTGAGATGATGATGATGAGTGTCAACTAAATCGTTTATGTGGCTATGTAGTTACTAAGTTGCCTTATGATGTAAGGAATAAATATGTATATGTAATTAAATCTTGATTTCTTTGTAAGTAATTCTTGTCTATAAATGTTACATAAAAGGACTAAGAGATTACATATGCATATAACGTAAGACAAGAAAAACTCAAAATTTATCTCTATATCAATCTGTCTGACTAGCGTGGTAAAGTAAGTCATAGGAGGAACCTATTGTGGAGGAGCTTCGGGCCTGGCAATGAGGCGTATGTAGGTTGAGATGAATGAGACCAGTTTTGGATTTTAATCTGAAAGTTAATATTCATTATGATGGTATTTTTAATTATTTACTTCAAGTTCACAGTGGTAGGGCCAAGGAACTGATTTCCAATCGGTGTGTGTTCAAGTCCCACGTATATATGATATTCATTTTTCGTTCGTAAATAAGTTTTTATAAATAAACTAGCATTTTGAATGTTAAATTTCAATAATTGGAAGGTCAAAGATTGTCATTTTGGAAATGAAGGTGTAAGATAATTTTAAACTCTAAAAGTATTTAAATAACCAATCCGCCTCGCCGTAAAAAAAGATTATTATCCACGTCTATAGACAGTATATCATGCTAAGCCATACATTGCGAGGAAGGCTAATTTAGCGAGACCATTTAGCCTCCGAGCGAGGTTGGAATTGTGATATACAGGGTGTTTCATTACGCTCGTACGCGCCGTAACCGAGTAATAATTCAAAATTATAGCCGCTTTACGGCTCCGTCCGACGTCGCGGTACGACATTAGTTTTAAACCGTGTTGCACTGCGGTCTATTTAACCTGTGGTAATCAAAAATGAAAAAAGTTAATCATTTTTTTTTTAAAGAAAACCCTAGTCGTTGACAACATTCCACAATTATATTATTCCAGAATGTATGGATCAGCATGTTGGGCGATAAAAGCGACGGATGAGAGACGACTGCATGTAACGGAGATGCGAATGTTGGATGTGTGGTGTGACAAGAATGGATAAAGCAAGAAATGAATACATTAGAGGCAGTTTGAAAGTTGCAGTAGTGATGGCAAAGTTAAGAAGTGAACGACTGACATGGTATGGACATGTGAAGAGGCGGGATGAAAGTAATGTTTTGAGAAAAGTTTTAGGTATGAATGTTGAAGGCCAAGGATTATTACCTCATTGCAGTTTGGTGTCTTTAAAAAAAAATAGGGCTTTTATGCTAAAGGCGCGACAGGTTCTAGGAAGCAAAATGTCAGTTCTTTATCACGATATCATGATATTGTAGCACGAGTGGCTGTCAATTTTGACACGCGTTTTAGATATTAAGATAGACCAACACATGTTGCTAATAATTATTTAGTAGCTGTCATAGATAATATATAAAAAATATTAGCAGTTTTTTCAGACTAAACCTTCATCTTCAAGGGCGGGAATTACCTCATTTATCAGGCAAATTATCCTTGGATTAAGTCTTATAAATCTCACAATATACCCAAGGCAGCTTATATTACCAATATATGAAGCAGTAATAAATCAATGCAATGACTGTATGTCTTAGATTCGAAATCCAGATAGCAAACAAACACTGACAGCTTTTTGCCTTAAACTGTAAATGGGTCTGGCAGAAAATTCACGTTTGAGTTGTAATAATTTGCTAATATGTTGGCACAGTTCGTACACAGTCGTATATCATTGTCAATTGATTATTCGCTCTCTTTAATATAAAAATTTTACTGTGTGTGTGTGTTGTTTAGATAGCTTCTGTGCCAGTGTCTAGGGTTTGATTCTTTTTTTTGGGTAGGCTATGATCCAGACACGCCGCCCGTTCCATCCGGGGCGACGGAAGGGCAGCGAGTGGCCCCATAACTCACCGTATTCCCTCCCCATCGCTATTGGGCCGGCCACTGGTACCGATTCCTTGCCATCCATGGCCAGCCCTGCGGGTTACCCTTTCGGGTACTATCCTCCGTCGACGCCCTAGCTAACTGCCGGGGCGTGAAGAAGAGTACGTATACCTATTCTTATCGCCGGGTATAGATCACTTGAAAAAATCAATGATGCATTTTACAAATTATAAAGTTCTTTATAAACAGTTTTTTTTAATATATCTTATTAGATATGAAACAAGATTCTAGAGTGAGTGAAGTATGCAAGGATAGAGTTCTCTCCACCGAAGACAAAGATCGGGTACCGGTGGCCCCGCTCACACGGCGAAGAAGAGGTGCTTGCAGGGTGGGGCAATGGGGTTGCGCGCCGCCTCTTCCGTCACCCCGGACCGATTTGGCGGGGTGCGACGTCCATAGCCAACCGCAAAAAAAAAAAAAAAAAGGATAGAGTTCTCTGGAACTCTGTTCTCTCTGCTTACCCTGCAAGGGATATGGCGTGATGATATATATGTATGTATGTATAAGATTCTAATAGTGGTAGAGCCACACTGTTGACAGTTGTCTGTCTACAGCCGTGAGCCGATTCTTTCAGGGTAGTACCACAATTTCTCAGAAAATTAACGTTTGCGCTGTAACAATAGGTTATTCTGCTTCATTCAATAAGAAAGGAAGCAGCCGGCAGCCCAACCTTCTAGATGTGTTTGTGGTTTTCATTGATAGACAGCGGCCTAGCTGTACCCCTGGTATTGTTCTTGCTCATTTGCCGTCATAAATAATAAAAAAGAGGTGTACATATTGCGTCGACAACAAGCAATTAGGATAAGAGGAGAATGATGATATTGATATAACGTAAACATCAGAATTAATTATATTATCAAATAAAATAATTATCAAACTAATTATTTAAAAATAATTGTCATGTTAAATAAAAATATGCTAAATCAACTCATTCTTAAGCATAATTTATTTTGTTTATCGCAAGAATTTATAACCAAAAAAAATAAACACGACAATAAATCAAGGTGACCGCGCTAATCGTCGATCCTCGAACGTACGGATAATGCGAAATCATTTATTATATTTTTATTCCGACAATTCTATTGTTAATAACAATTTCGGGTAATAAATTCAACCTCCGGCATATCGGATCCCCCGGAATCATATGACAATGGAAAACACTAGATCATTGCCGCACAAAAAAAAATATACCCTACACGCCACGACACAGCTTATTTATTTATGAGTTCAATTCAAACTTAAAGCCCTCTCCTAGAAGCATAATATTGAGCGATCGATATCAGCTCATTTTGGGCACCATGCTGCGTTTACTCAAAGGGACGTGTCGGAAAAAAAAACCGGTCCAAGTGTCATCTTTCTTGTGACAGACGACAGCTGCGGGGAATACGACAATAAGCGCGATATCGATTCATTACATCGACGACAATGCCGTTCATTGGGGCGTCTACCCTACACCGAGAGTCACAGTATAAAATATTATATAAATAAAACATTGACCAACCGGTTTCTTTGGTGTATGTTGTGTATTGAATTTGTTTATTCTATATAGGGTGGAGGTGACAGTAATCGGTTGTAGTGTGAAACGGATAGACAGCCGTGGTGAATCAACAATGGTAGTGATTTAAAAGGGAAATAAATAGGGTAAAAGCCGTGAAGATAGCAATAACAAACACACATTTCACGGTCGGGGATTTGCTCAGTTTTGTTGTAGCAAATTTGATGTGGGTATCGAATCTTCTCAATGGGATTATTCAAATACGTGATTTATAATATCAGTAGATAAATATTTTTTAAAACTTACAATTATTAATTTAATATTCTTTATCGCTAAGTATTTCATCATCATACTTATTAGAATCTTTTAAGCCAGTAATTTTTAAAATATATTATTAAAAACTAAGTAACTGTAGGTAGAGTGGTTAAGGTGCCTAGCACCTAGTGTGTCAGTGTTTTCAGTTCGATTCCTGTGCAGTACGTGTAGTAGTAGTGCTTTGTACCGTCCACAAATGTTGTTCTGAGTCCGAGTGTAATTTGTATGAATTAATTATATGTTTGTAAATCCCCGAAATATAAAGTTTATTCCCTTATTGCTGGGTCAGTGCCCTGCAATAAGGGAATAAACTTTGAATTATTCATAAAAAAAGTAGGACTAAATGTAGAATATACTTTATCAGTAAAAGTTAAATTCGATTACAATCAAATAAATATACATCTATGTATTTGACTCTATATAGATCATAAAAGTTAGCGTGATGGCTGCTCTAGTAGTTAACACGATGATCGGGTGCCACTTATGAGATCTGGTCCAGCCATAATCTTTTACTTTGTATATGAATTTTTTATTATATCGGAGTTCAAAGGGCATCACACTGAAGCTAATTCTTACTAAACAAGTTGTACTATTTTTTATAAAAAAAATAAGTAGATAATTAATAATAATAGGCAAAACCGTTGAGTTTCTTATCGGATCCACTTAGTAATGGCTACGCTCCAATGTGGTGGTAGTTTATTGTATTAATTTAAAATGTTAACATTGTCAATATGTAAATAATCTCGCAAAGTTCATACGTAACAAATGAATTTGAAAAGCGTAACAAGTACACTGCATTTGATTCCTACACAGGACAGCAGTTTATCTAACTTTCGTTCGTACCTATTTCCTTATTGTAAGATATGTTGTATTTGAAAAGAAAATGTTACAGGTCTCTTTTCTTTAGTAAACAAGTTTTTTGGGTATTGTGTATAATATATATAACTAAAAATAGTAGTAGGACCACGCGGTTGACAGTTTTCTGTCTACAGCCGCGGGCCGATCCGTACAAGGTAGTTACCACAATCGTGCAGAAGATCGACGTCTGAGTAATGGCAATGTGGTATAGCACTTCGTTCGGTGAACGAGAAAGCCGGTAGCCCAACTGCATATGGGTTTGAAGATTTTATTGGTAGGCAGCGGCCTAAGCTATACCCGTGGTATTGCAAAGGTCCATGGGCGGCAGTGACAATTACCATCAGGTGTGCTGCTTGTTCGTTTGCCACCATGAGCAATAAAAAAAGAAAAACATATTGAAATACTTAATTTAATTTTTGTAAATTATAACACCAATTGCAATCACCAATACGCCTGTCAACCGTGGCAATGATAGTTTCATCAAACTATATAGATGTGAGATCTCTATAGAGAGAATGATAAAACGGATGGATGGATATTCAAATACCATATAATCTTAAAGGAACATTAAGATATCAGTAGCTTTTATCTATTTATAACTTTGAAATATCCACGTCAATAACGATATTCTTAAAGTTTATATGTCGGTAAATCGTTATAGATCTATTGAGGCATGATTGAGCAATAATGAGGAAATTAAAACCCATGGGAACTGCCCGTCTGGTTGGTTAATGTCTATTGAGAATGAGTTTCATATTTTGGTGGTCTTTTTTTTGATTGAGAATTGATGGTGCGAGTAGAGTTTGAATTTGTAGATTGATTATTGTATTATGATTATGTGTGTATGTGTATAGCCATATTTTGGCGACGACTGCATGTAGCGGAGATGCGAATGTTGAGACGGATGTGTAGTGTGACAAGAATGAATATAATAAGAAATGAACATATAAGAGGAAGTTTGAAAGTTGCGCCAGTGACGGAAAAGTTAAGGAGTGAAAGATTGACTTGGTATGGACATGTGATGAGACGGGATGAAAGTAATGTTGTGAGGAAAGTTTTAAGTATGAATGTTGAAGGCTTAAAGGGTAAGGGAAGACCGAAGAAAAGATGGATGGACTGCGTGAAACATGACATGGATAGACAAGGAGTGACCACAGAGATGACGTCTGATAGAGTTGTATGTAAGGAGAAGACATATTGCGTCTACCCCAAATAAATTGGGATAATAGCAAGTTGATGAAGATAATGATGTGTATAGTCATATTGTCAGAATATTACCAACGGCAACAATGATTTTCATAAAATTTAATATGCAAGAGGTTTCAGATGTTATAAATTAATCTAAATTGCATTATTTTATAGAAAGTATCATTTTACCCAATGGTTTTAGCCTACGAAAAATTATTTTATTTTATTTTTGCAAAGATGAAATCGGCCGTTATCAGGCGGCTAATGGACGTAGCTCTATTGGAAAAGCCGGCAGTCTAATCGAAACGTCTCCTATTTGATCCTAGGTTTTCCGTTTGATCATTATTTTATAAATTATTTTTAAATAGTACCTATTTTTTTTTTTTTTTTTGGGTGTGTTATGGTCGGCGCTCTTCTCGCACCACTCCGTCCGGGGCGACAGAGGGGCGTACGCACGCATACCCATAACCCACCCACGAACCTCGCCTACGTCGTTGGACCGGTCACTGGAGCAGCGTGAACTTGTCGTCAGTGGCCGGCCCGACGGAATACCCTCTGAGAGGTACTCTCCCCTTGAGCGACGTCCCCCTCCCCCCGGGGCGAACATCGGTCCCTCCTCGCACGGTCAGCCTCTCGGCGGGTGACGGACTAATTCCCCGGTCCAGTCACCTGCGGCCTCGGCTAGGGAAATAGTACCTATATAAATATATTTTCCAAAACACTAAAAATAAAACAACAAGCTAAGTTCGCACATACAGATATTATGATAATAAAATCCTATTCCTGTATTTTACATGTAAGTACCACTACGTTTGACGTGGCATTAGTTTACTGTGAGATGGAATTTAGTCTACAGCTTACAAGAAATAAATTTGTTTCAAGTTTTCTTTTAAAAAAAATCTCTATTACGTTATTTTCGATAAAATCTTAAAAATGTAATTTCAGTGCAATCTTCGTCTCTTCGCTTTTTGGGTAGATCATCAGGAACACTTTTTGTTTTGCCTTTGGCTATGGGTGCATCTCTCCCCGCCAAATCGGTCCAGGATGACAGAAGAAGCGGCGCGTTACCTTCATAGACCCACCAATCAGCAACACTGCTTTAACTTTTGGTGGCTTACTTTATAGTATCAGCTCTATTAACCGGGCGTAATATATCGGTATATCTAGGTCTCCTATAATTGGCAACCGAAGACAAAGATCGGGTACCGGTGGCCCGCTCGCACGGCGAAGAGAGGTGTTTGCAGGGTGGGTCCATGGGGTTGCGTGCCGCCTTTTCCGTCGCCCCGGGCAGATTTGCCGGGGCGCGACCACATCCATGGTCCCACCTTGTAATTGTATATTCATTGCAGTATACACAATGATTACGTGCTTATAATGTATTTACCTGTTTATGATATAATTAGAACATCATCATTCTCCTGCTCTTATCCCAATTATTTGTGGTCGACGCAATATGTACTCCTCTTCCTACATATTGCAAGAGTTATTGGCAATAGTTTTATGAGCGGCCGCCTGCCTGATGTCAACCTTCCTTGGGAATGTAATTGTTAACCAAACGGCATCAGGTGGTGTTGGCCCAGGTCAATATAAGGCTCTTAGTCCGTCTTTTACGATATCCGCGAGCAACGTTAGGGTTGGTAGTATTCGTAGCCGCTACCACACAGCTGGTGATGGTTGGGTTATGATAAGCTTAGAACGAATGTTTATATAAAGGTCTTATGAACTTGGTGATTCTAAATGCCTACATGTAACCAATACGATGGTTAAGTATATCCTTAATGATTTCTAGATGTTAACGGGAGTATTACACATTTGAAATAAAACTATTTTTACGTATTCTATAACGTTTGTATTTGATTTTTAATTTCCCGACGTTTCGAACAATTTACAACGTTCATGATCACGGAAGGACCATGACCCTCCCTCGTAAAACTAGTTTTATTTCAAAATTATATTTTTATTTCGTCATCACATGGAAATTTTAAATATAAAGAAGTTAATGTAGAAAATAACCTAAAACAAAAATTATTATTAATTGGAGCACTGAACTTGTATTGACAGAAACAAAACAAAACCTCTCTATCACAATAAAGAATAAAAAAAATGTGTGTGTGTCAGCTCCGACGCACGACTGGAGTTTACTCCTTAAGTACGATTATCAAAACAGGCGCAAAAAAAGCTCATTTGACTAAAAATAATATATATATATATATATATATATATATATATATATATATACGTGAGATAATACTTCACTGAACAGTTTTAATATATATATATATATATATATATATATATATATATATATATATATATCGTCGTCAGAAAGTGAAAGGTGCGCAGAATAGGTTGCGCACCAAAAACGTAACGAAGTTATTCGATCACTAGATTTTACTCCTCAAATTTTTCTCATTATATGAAAATCGATTCTTAAAGAGTAAACTCCAAAAAAAATATGACATAATCGATCTACTAACAATATTAATAAATTATAAGGAAGGACATTGTTCAAAGTAAATCACGTCAGTCAACCTCACACCGCGTTCAATTCTCGTCACAATGGCTACGTGTCCCCGTCACCATTCTATTGTAATACACAATCGTGACGTACAAACAGAACGTACGTCCGAGCTTCCTGCGCTTTCAGTACGTCGGAATTGTGTAAACATCAAGTAAGTGCATTTTAACGTAACTAAAATAACATAAACGCCATTATATCAACCAATGATTTTCAACTTTATTAAACAAAATGTACAGTTTATTATTGATAAAAATTGGAATTTGTAACTGCATTTATGATATATAAAAACGTCATAAATGCCAAGATAAAGGGAAATCAATTTCAATTTTAATTATTTAACAGTAAGGTTTATGTTTGGTTGGAATTAGATTTTAATGAGGTTGTTTGTGTGTATGTATGTAGGTAAATGGATTGGCCGATTGTCGGCTGTCCGCCGAGTGGCAGTGGGTGGTCAGTTCACGTCGGCAGCTTTACATCATCGTTTGAAAAGAGTACAATGGGCGAATATTAAATGACCGGTCGTAATGTATGTCGTGGTTTATTGTGACGTTTGATGTTCGGTTCAAGTGTTCAGAAGCTTTTCATACAACAATTTATTGTATTTTTCTTAGAATAATTTTGTGCCTTTAAAATATTATCGGTTTTTATTTATAAAATGCTTCTCAATCTATATAGATCTATTTTTTGTTTGCATTTATCTGTTAGACGCAGATGGCTTTGACAGCTTTACGCGGATTATGGGTGAGCGCTGAGAACTATCAACTCGATCAATCTATATTTCTATAAAAGAAGATATTTGTATATTTGAGCAAAACCAAAATAATGGTCTTTGAAAGAGATGATGCCAGAACAGATGTAAGAGTAACAATAGGTAATGATGTACTAGACCAAGTGGATGAATTTGTATATCTTGGATGTGGATTTATCCGAGATGGACGGTACACCACTGATATAGAGCGAAGAGTGAATGCGGGAAATAGAGTGAACGGAGCGTTGGGGCAACTTCTCGGCAGCCACCACCTCAGCCAGAAGGCACGTGTAGCAATACATAACGCAGTGCTGGTCCCAACATTACTATATGGAAGCGAGAGTTGGGTATGCAGAAAAGAGTATGAAAGTAAAATTAATGCGGTCGAAATGCGATCTCTTCGGAAAATCTGTGGAGTTAGGCTGACCGACCGCATTCGTAACGACGACGTAAGAGAGCGAGTAGGTATGAAAGAGAGTATTGGTGTAAAGATGCGAAAGGGAATGCTCCGATGGTTCGGACATGTGGAAAGAATGCCGAACGAACGTCTGGTTAAGAAGATATACAATGCGAAAGTGGAAGGATGTAGGTACCGAGGGAGACCGAGACTAACCTACCTAGACCAGATCGGTCATGTACTGAAGGAAGGTGGAGTCAAGAGTCTCCGAAACCGGCGAGCGTGTATGAAGAGAATTATGAATGTTGAGGAAGCGAGTGAAGTATGCAGAGATAGAGTTCTCTGGCATTCTGTTCTCTCTGCCTACCCTGCAAGGGATATGGCGTGATGATATGTATGTATGTAAGATATTTGTATATATGACATCGCTAAACTCAGAAACTATTTGACCGATCATTATGAAAATTGGTATGTGTATTTTCACGGAGATGACGCTGTACCACCAGGTGGCGCTGTAATATATCTAATACAACAAATAAACCAATCAGCTGGATTTGCTAGTTTCTTATAATATTTAACTAGTTAGTGAGTAGTTTAATTGTGGTAGGACCACGCTATTGACAGTTCTCTGTCTACAGCCGCGGGCCGGTCCGTCCAGGGTAGTACCACACTGAGCAGAAGATCGACGTCTGAATAATGGCAATGTGCTCTTGCACTTCGTTCAGTGAACGAGAGAGCCGGAAGCCCAACTGGGTGGGTTAAGGGATTTTATTGATAGGCAAGAGCCTAAGCTATACCCTTGGTATTGCAAGGTGCCATGGGCGGCAGTGACACTTACTTATCACCAGGTGAGCTGCTTGCTCGTTTGCCACCATAAACAATAAAAAAAAAATATTATTTTAGTGTTTTCTATTTGATGTATTAAAACAGCCTATGTTCAATTTTACATTTAGTTTTCTTTAAAGGAGAATGATAGGGGTGACTGTCATCGCCACGTTTGGGAAGGCGATTGTAGATAATATTGTGTTTCCCAGGAGAGTACTTTCAATCATTCTCTTGGTGATCTTTTTATTTTGGGGATGGGATATTGTCCAGTTACACCCGCCCAAACCCGCCGGTGTGGGGAAAGGGACGGTGTGCAACCCCATAAGCCGCTGTACAGAATATTCCTACCACCATATGGTATTACTAAAACGGTCTTGAGTTCTTGTTTTTAGTGACTCGTTTTGTGACCTTCATGATCCTACACTGGTTCATCATTGAAATTAAAACTTGTTTATGATCGAGAAATGATTATCACACGTGGAATTCGAACCCACACCTATTGAAAAGCCATTCCGTTCCATTCGTCTTAATACTTAGACAAGTGTAGGCTATCGTATGACAATCAAATTGTAGTGCGTATAAATTTGTCGTCTTGATGAGAGACGTGTGCCATCTACCAGACAACGATTACATATTGTACCGATTTAATACTCTAGTTTTACAGTTAGAATTGTAATAAAGTTAAACAATGATACGATCCTTTATTATTAGCTTCTAATATGCTTTCCGTGTGGTGACGGAGTAAGAATACAATTCATCACCCCCTATCTTACCCGTGGGTGATTGTACGAGACGACTAAGGGATATAAAACGCATATAACATCTATGCGAGAGAAGGAAAACACGAAAAGAACCCTATACCAACACGTCTGACCAGCGCGGTATAGTAGGTTAATTTCCCTCCCATTACGGAGGAGGCCCGAGCCCAACAGTGGGACATTTATGGGCTGTGATGATGATGATGATAATGATGAATATGCTAGGTTAGTTACAAAAACTTGTTTCGAATCCTATGTGTGACATTCATTTTTTGCTCGTAAATAAGATTTTATAAATAACCTATCACATTAAATACTAAATCACAGTAATTTGAATCATTGAAACAAATAATCAGTGCTACAAAAAAAAAACTACCATCAGATTTTATCCTTAATTTTAAAAATGAATTCAATTCTACGAAACATAATGAATGAACATCGTTCTTGTGTATTTGCAAGTTTAAAATAATAAAATGTTGTAATAAAATAAAATACTCAAGATAACGGCAACATAAAATTTATGTGTAAATATATTTTTAAATAAACATAAACATATCCACATAACTCCATATTCATCGCGGTTTAATATTATATGACCAATTATGGTGGTCAAGTTATGAATATGACTGTCATTACCATCGGACGAGTGTCATGGTAGTAAAAAAAAAATTTTATATTCTTATCATGTAACTGGCAACAAGACTCACTGTTTAAACAGTAATGTATGACAAATAAAAAAAATCACACAAAAAAGGTAGCCTTTATACATTTCTTTTTCGTAATGGTGACAGTTTAAAACTACAATAATATAATTAATTACTATTACGTTATTTTATATTTACGCGATTATTAAACGTATAAAATAAAATTATTTTACACGGACTTGGTCGACTTTTTATTTGAAATAAAACTCATTTTACGGATTCTATCGCGTTTAAGTTAATACAATAAACTACCACCAGATTGGAGCGTAACCACTACTGAGAAGGTCCAGCAAGAAACTCAGCGGTTTTGCCTGTTATTATTAATTCTCTACTGATTTTTTTTTTTATAAAAAATAGTGCAACATCTAAGTAAGGGGCCGTTCATAAATTATGTAAGGAAATTTAAAGAGTGATTTACCGTAAGACATCATAAGATTGCAACTACTCCCCCCTTTTTTTTCTTTTTTTTTTCATTTGCAGGGTGGACCATGGATGTGGTCGCGCCCCGACAAATCGATCTGGGGCGACAAAAGAGGCGGCGCGCAACCCCATGGACTCACCCTGCAAGCACCTCTCTTCGCCGTATGAGCGGGCCACCGGTACCCGATCTTTGTCTTCGGTGGCCCTTTTTTTTTTTTTTAGGTGGCCTATGGATGCGTCTCGCCCCGCCAAATCGGTCCGGGGTGACGGAGAAGGCGGCGCGTGACCCCATAGACCCACCGTAAAATCCTCTCTTTTCGCCGTGCGAGCGGGCCACCGGGACCCGATTTTTAACTTCGGTGGCCCGCCCGGCGGTTCACCCTCGCGGGTTCCTCTCGTCGACGCCCCGACAGATTTCGCCGTCGGGGCGTCGCCCTCACGCGGTGGCCTCACGTCGGGTGACCGGACAATTCCCCGGTCCGATCACCGGAAGCCTCAGTTAGGGCGGCATCAGGCGCAGGTATTCGCGCCTGCGCCGCCCCGGCCGCTGGCGGCGGCCCGGGTCGCGGGCATCCTCCCGGACTCGTTCCGCCGCTTCCTTCTGCGAGATGACAGGCTCGCAGAAGGCGGCGACCGCGTCCCAGTTCCTGACGCTGTCGACCATCGACCTCGCGACAGCCGGCAGCGTCAGGTCGGCACCGATAACAGCGACGAGGTCACGGCGCTGCCGATCCCATCCCGGACACACCTCCAGCGTGTGTTGCGCCGTGTCCTCGTCACTCCTGCAGTGGTGGCAGGCCGGAATCCACTCCCTATACGCGACCGTGTGCAGGTACAAACCGAAGCACCTGTGCCCCGTCAACACCTGCACCAGCCGAAAGGTGAGGACTCCGTGCCGCCGCTCCATCCACTCTATCGGTACGGGCCGGAGGGCCTCAACGGTAACAACACCGTGCCTAGGCCTTTGTCCTTGGTGGCCCGCCCGGCGGTACAACTGCTCCCCCCTGCCCCTTAATAAGATTTTTTGTAATAAAAGGCCCTATTGTTCAAATATAACTCCGTTTATCTTGAAAATGAATTTTATTACAATCTTCTTACTACAAGTAGGTATTATTATAACATTAATTTTATTAATCTGTCACAGTTTAGACCAAAATTAGTCATTTTCAATTTATTGAAGTGATACTTCGTTATCAGCGTTGGAAAAAAAATTACCGTCACATTTTTCCGTTACGCGTCATCTTTTTTTGAAGGGAAACTTTGAAGAATTGAGAGAGAGATTTGAGAGAGAGAGAGAAAATTGAGAGAGAGAGTAGAGAGAGAGAGAGAGAATTGAGAGTGAGAGAGAGAGTTGAGTGAGAGAGAGAGAGAGAAAGAGAGAGAGATGTAAAAACTAGTTTACCTAAGTTTCACTTCTGATATGTGTACTTCGTACACACGCATAATTTTTATCTTACGTAATGTCAGGTTCACTACCACTTCCCTGTCTATAATAAGAAATTATAATATTCAGTCAACCAATAAATGCCTTACATCATTTATGAATGGCTCCTAAGATTAGCTCCAATGTGATGTTCTTCGAAACACGATACAATGTAAAATTTAAATACAATATAAAAGATTGTGGCTGAACCAGATCCCACAAGCGGCATCCGATCACGAGTTAACTATTGGAGCAGCCATCACTCCCTCAACAACATTGGAGGGAAGAGAAAGACCTGCTCCACGCAGCCATCGCAGGCAGTCCTTTTAATAAGCAAGAGCAAATCTAAATTAATAAATTGGAAAGAAAATTAATAAAACGGCTACGAATACGACCAAACCTTACTTTGCTCGAGGATGTCGTAAATACTACTAATAGCTTTATATCGACCTGGCCTAATTCCACCGGATTCCGTTTGGTCAACAATTACATTCCTAAAGAGTGTTGACGCCAGGCAGGCGGCTGGTCATAAAACTATTGCGAATAACTTCAGTCATGGAGAGGATACCCTCAGGGGGTATTCCGTCGGGCTGGCCACTGACGTCAAGTTCACGCTGCTCCGGTGGTCGGTCCAACGACGAAGGCGAGGTATTACGGGTGGGTTACGGGTGTGCGTGCTTACGCCCCTCTGTCACCCCGGACGGAGTGGTGCGAGGAGTGCGCCGACTGCATCCCACCCTAAAAAAAAGGGTGGTGTCTTAAAAAAAAACATTGTAGTTATTTTTCTGAAACTTATATAATAAGAAAATCAAATTAGTACCCATTCGTGATTATATAAAATTTAACACTTTTTTTTTCGTAAAGACAAAACCCGGCACTAAGAAATTATTAATATTTATATTGCGGGGAACCACACAAACGTATAATTTAACGGACTCAAATTATACCTAAATAATTAATAATATTAATTTACGCATTGTAATATATTCCTAAATGTTGTGCACATCTGTAATTGATATAAACACTAGTTTTAAGGCACTGGAATGATCTTAGCATATGTTAGTGTTTATGTCGTAGATGAGCCTTATATAAATAAATAAATAAATAAAATAAATACCTCAGACTCAGAACAACAACAAGCACACAAAGTATTGTCCTGCTGAAAATCGAACCTATAGTACTGGTAGATATCTTAACCACTAAACCATCTGTGCAGTCATTTCACGCGCACACACTTAAATTTAACACCAAAAATAACAAAATCGGGCGCTTCTTGTTAGAAATACATTACAAAAAAAAAAAGTTAAATACGAAAAAAAAAGATAAATAAAAGCTGAATTACGACTTTAGATACGACAACGACAGCTGGGTAGCGGGGACCATAATTTTTTTCTCTGTTAATCTCGCCACATAAAAATTGTCACGGCCGCGTTTATATCAACATATCGGTATATTATTGTAACGTATTACTTCTTGTCTGTGATAAATGACGGGTTTTTTTTTTTGGAAGGACATAAATACCATTTGTTTTTAGTTGAGTTGTTTTTTTTTTATTTTGTCTTGTTTATATTGGCACACATTATGTGCATGTTTTTATTATAATTAATGAATGGTTAGAAATAAGTTGATTTATTTTATAATTTTTTTTTGTTTAACGTTTTTTTTTTTGTTATATTTGGTGGCAAACAAGTGTGCGGTCTACTTGGATGGTAGGTGGTAATTGTACGTACCTCTGCAATAAGAAGGACACAGTTAGGTTAATGCTTATCGTAAAAGTTTAGGTCTCGTCTCTCTTGGTCACCAAATGAAGTGCTGCAGTCATCATCTCAGCCCATATATGTCCCACTGTTGGACACGGGCCTCCTCCATAATGGGAGGGTAATTGACCTACTATAACACGCTGGTCATACCTATTGGTATAGGGTTTTGTTTTGAGTTATCCTTCTCTCGCGTAGATGTTATATGCGTTTTATATCCCTTAGTCGTCTCGTATGATCAGCCACGGGTAAGATAGGAGGTGGTGAATTGTATTCTTACTCTGTCACCACACGGAAAGTGCTGCAGTAAATACCGAATACTGCAACTCTACCACTAAAAAAGAATATTTCTTTCTTCATCATATATAAGTGCCACTGTTGGATTCTAGCCTCTCAGCTATTATATAAATAGGAGTAAAATTGACCTTCTAAACTGGTCAGATGGCTTGCTGTAGGGTTTTATATCGAGTTTCTCTTCTCTCACATACATTTTATTTGCATATTATATACCTTTAGTTGCCTTTCACGATAAAATTCAATTGTGGTATTAAACCATCGTTATTTCTTTTGCTGAATTTAAGAAGTTATAGAACGCTAAATTAAGTAATCAGCATAAAAACAGGATGATGATTAAGAGTTATTAAAACCGGCAGTGATCAAGGGCAGAAAGCACGCACCTGCAAAACTTGTGATATATTCAATCGTTTATTCGGTATCCTCAATTGGGTATCCCTATAATCAACAGGCAGAGGAATAGATGCCGAATTTAGATCATCATAGTATTTTCTCAAACATGCTTGGAAATTTGAACATTATTTTGACAACCTTCTTCGAGATAAATCGAAATTGCTGTACCTAACCTAAATACATGCGAGCAGCGGCCGGCAAAAAATGTAAGAAAATCCATATCTATCGTGTTTTAGCGCCCAAATAAATATATATGTAAATTGATATTTATCGTGTATTTTATAAATGGAACGGTTTGTTACTCCAAAACATGGTAATCAAATAGGCAACTTATCAGAGTTTTATTGAAATTTCGAACTGGCTTGAAAAAGAATGTTTGATAATGAAAAAAAAACAAATAAACCCTTTAGCATGTGAAAAATGTTATTCGTTGTTCGTCATGTATACAGTTTTACTTAGTACTACTTAGTTTTAATTTCCACGCATTTTTTGAGAAAAGTACTATACAAGCCTTTACCACAACTAGTAATTGATGGACTTATAAAGTAAGACCATCAATTTCTAGTCTGTGTGTCGGCCCACATTTACACGTTCGTCCATTAATGCCTCTTTTGCTGGTCGCTGCAGTAATGTACTACTGCAAGCGATAAAAAAAAATATCAACAGCAGCCAGAGGCTAATGATTAATAATGTATATTTCATGTAATACTAATGCATTCATATCTTATCTCATACTAATATGAAATATACTAAGTTAATAATAAAATATAACCACTTGACACCAAAAAAAAATATATTTTTTTAAGTTGACAACGTTCAAACTAATCTACCATTTATCTAATCCCCGCAGCGCTCAATAAATTATTTCTAAGTGAAACATAAACGATAATGTCAATTGTGTAAACATTCGTCCCCCCCTTTACATTTGTACAAACACTGACCTACTGGTTATATTAGGGCAACCCTATTATACATCACGCACACTATCACTAACTATAAAATAAAGTAATGTCAACTTTAATCACAGTTACTACAGTTTATTTTTCCTTGATCATGATTGTCGTTTACGACGTTTCGTTTTAATATACTTGAAGAAACAACTCCATCTATCATCGGTAAGTGATCGATGAGGGCTGCCCAAATATTTGAATTATTTGATATGGAAGTACAGGAGCGACTTATTCACTTGCCACTGTGTTTGAAATTATATTTTTTTTTCTTGTGTAATTTTTTTAAGAATATTTTTTTTTTGCTGTAATATTTTTAGTGATATTTGTATGTTGGATAATATATGAGATATTTTTACTCTGAAATGTTTGATCGTCATGATAAAAGTGCCTTTTTTTTTGTAATAATATGCCTATTATTATATGTTTATTATATAACTCGATGAATTAGCACGTTGAAGTAGCAATTAGCAAGTCACATCGCTCATGGAAGTGACAACCGTTGGTGAAGACAGGTTCTCAAGTAGCGACAACGAATCGGACGAACCCCCACTAGGTGGACTGTCAACATTATGGAGGTCGAAAGAAACCGTTGGATGCAGGTGACAAAGGACCGTTCTGAGTGATATTCATGTGAGGAGCCCTATGTCCAACAGGGGACGTCTGCGGGTTGATGGATGGATGGAAGCTTATTTACCGTATAGTGACAGAATAAGAATACAATTCACCACCCCCTTTCTTACTAGTAGATGTTGTAAAAAACAACTAAAGGACATAATATGCAAAAGAAGGCGAACTAGAAATAAAAGCTTATACCTACTTGTCTAACCAGCGTTATCGTGTCATCATCACAGCCCATAAATGTCCCACTATTGGGCTCGGCCCTCCTCCGTAACGGGAGGGAAATTAACCTACTGTATCACGCTGGTCAGACGTGTTGGTATAGGGTTTTGTTCCGAGTTTTCCTTCTCTCGCGTAGATGTTATATGCGTTTTATATCCCTTAGTCGTCTCGTACGATCACCCACGGGTAAGATATGGGGTGGTGAATAGTATTCTTACTTTTTACTACTTACTTTTCCCATCACGTTATGACAGTCAGCCATTCTATAGATATTTTACAGCAAAATCACAAACAGTATTGTTCCTAATCTGCATGTCCTACTTCGACGGCAGTTAGAATACACCCACAGCATTGACATTAAGACACCATCATTCATCATTCTCTTACTCTTATCCCAATTACTTGAAGTTGATACAATATGTAGAGTACATCTTTCATAGTACATATTGTAAAAGTTATTGGTAATAGTTTTATGAACGGCCGCCTACCAGACGTCAACCCTCCTTGGGAATGTAATCGTTGACCAAACGGCATCAGATGGAGTTGCCCAGGACGTTATAAGGCTCTTAGTCGTCTTTTACGACATCCACGAGCAAAGTAAGACTTGGTAGTATTCATAGCCGCTACCACACAGCTAGGCATTAAGACAATCGTTTAAATTCCTTCATGGTATAAAATAAGTTAAGATATTACAATAAGTTTTTTAATTGCTTATGGTGGAAAACGAGCAAGCAGCATACCTGATGGTAAGTGTCACTGCCGCCCATGGACTTTTGCAATACCAAAGGTATAGCTTAGGCCGCTGCCTATCAATACAAACCCCAAACCCACCCAGTTGGGCTTCCGGCACTTTCACTCACTGAACGAAGCGTAATAGCACATTGCTATCACTCAGACGTCGATCTGAGAGTGTGGTACTTACCCCGGAGGGACCGGCCCGCGGCTGTATACAGAGAGCTGTCAGCAGCGTGATCCTACCACTAATAATAGTTATACGATTAAATTTCATGTTTATCATTAAATTCATAATACAGTTGGTGCAAACATTTGTCGTATCGCTCCCCACCTGTAAATATTTGATCAAACATTGGCGCGATAACAAACATGTCAGAGTTATATTTGCTCTATATATTTAGTTATCAATTTATCAGCTTATTATTAATCTGAATTTTGAATGGTTTATGTATGAAAGTGTATGATTGATGATGCCAATAAGCCGAATTAGTGTTAAGTGCTTGGAATTTTAGGTATATTATATTTGAATAAATATAGATATATGTACGATCTAAATAACTGAATGTTTGTGAAGTATTTTTCTTAGAAAATATTACATTATTTGAGATTATGGAGATTGTTTAATGACACTTCTATATAGCGTCGCTAGAAAACATAAAAGTATTAATCCACATTATAAAAAAAAAATGTTAGAAAAAAAAATTTAAAGAAAAATGTAAAACTAATGTTGTCTATTTTTGGATAAATTCAAAAACGACAACTCAAAAATTTTAATTAAAAATATATAAAAAAGTTTTTCTAGTCTAGTGTGCAATTTTAATTTTGTGAGTTACTAATTTTTGCGTTAGCTTTTGCGTTTATGCTTTTAGCGTCGATGATTTTTTCTTTTCGTGTCATTACGGGTAAGAATATAATCCACCAAACCTTTTCATAATGGTAGGACCGCACTGTTGACAGTTTTCTGTCTACAGCCGCGGGCCGGTCCATCCGGCGTAGTATCACACTTGCGCAGAGAATAGACGTCTGAGCAGCGGCAATGAGGATTTGGGGTTTTCATTGGTAGGTAGCAGCCTAGCTGTACCTGGTATTGGAAAGGTTCATGGGTAGCAGTAACGCTTACCATCAGGTGTGCCGCTTTCTCGTTTGCCACCAAGAGCAATAAAAAAGAACCTCTTTCTTATTCGTAAATGTCGTGAAATATTACTAAACGATATCATATGCCTTTAATATCTATGCAAGAAAATGAAAAATTGAAGTAATACCCCATGCTAAACAAAAGGTCTATACTCAAAATTTCTCTACAGGATAAAAGCAGAGATATAGAGATCCTTAAAAATTAATAAAACCTATATAGTCCAAATAATTAGCACACTAAAGTAGCAACGAGCTTTCCATATCACTCGTTGAATAAAAAAAACTTTCAGGATCAAGTTTCATGATTGGTGACCACGTATAAGGCAATTCGTTGCGATGCCCGCATCAAGTGGATTGGAGGACGAATATTCGAATTTCTTGCCGAATCTCCACAGTGGCTGTGGATCCGGTGGTAGCTTATTGAATTATTTTAAGGTAAAATTGACAATATATCAGGTTTCCTGCGGAGTTTATGCATATTCAACAATTTAAAGCCGGAAGCCCAACTGGGTGGGTTTGGGGATTTTAGTGGTAGGCAGCGACCTAAGTTATACCTTTGGTATTGCAAAGGTCAGTAAGCGGCAGTGACACTTACCATCAGGTGTGCTGCTTGGTTGTTTTCCACCATAAGCACAAAAAAAAATAATTTGCACGTACATCGGTCCACATTTTAAACCTTAGTCAATACGTACGAAACCCGGGTGAAAGAAAAGTCTCGGTGATACAATTAATTCATAACATAATCATAAGAAAAATATTAATTTATGAAATCATTAATACAAAGATAACAACATTCAGACGTACATCAATAAAAACAGACACTTTCTTTATCAAATTAATTTTGATAGAATCATCAATCATAAATGAAAAATTTCCACAAAAATCTTGTTAAATATCTGTCGGCTAGTAATATTTCAATGGGCGGTATATATTTTCTTATATCTAAAAACAATTTGTTCTATTAACACAGAAATTAAAGTGATCAATTCTCAACTATACACAATTCACTTTTAGAAGTCTCCCTTCTTAAGACACAGAGTAATAACAACAGTATAACAAGCTTTTTATCTACATCTTTACCTATTTGTATTTCTATTTTTCTGTCTGGTGATGGAGTAGTAATACAATTCACCACCAAGGAGCTGATCTTACCCATGGATATCATAAAAGACTATTAAGGAATATGATATACTATTAAGGAGTATATTATTTATCTATATACACTCCTGTTGGTCTTTTCTTTTTCTTTTTTTGTATATATATATACAGATTAGTAATGTCATGTGTAGTGTGGATTCGCATTCATCTGGCGATTGCTACATTATACAACAATAGATATACTTGTTATTATTAATCTTCCTCATATCACACTCACAGCAGATACACTTTGTGTTTGTTATGTTTATTTTATAATCTTCCTAATCATGTACTTCTTTTTTGTATTAGAATTGATTTGATGGCATTCAGCTACAATGCGAAAGTATGTACAATGTGCTTCTCTGTTGATTGGCCATTGTGAAATGTGATTTAGTGTTGCCCTATATACATTAAGCAACAAACGGGTAAAAAAATCAATTGTGTTTGTAGACTTAGCCGTCTTTTGTAGTGTAACACTGTACTGTCGTTAATTGTGTTTTCATGTATGTAAAAGTGAGAGTGAATTTTTTTTTTTTTAGCTGCACTTTTTTATTTATTTTTGTTTTCATTTAATGCAATTGTTTTTTTCTTGTTTTTATTTCTAATGCTCCACCACTTTGGTGGCTTTGATGTCTGACGTCGGAAAAAATAAAATAAAAAGGACATTGCTGAAAATCAGCGTTGTGGTGTTACATTGACATCACAACAAATGCTGAGCAATTATCCTTTTTTCTGCCGCAGCCGAGACGTTCACTCGATGTAATTATTATTATGCTCTCCTTATTTAATTTATAGATTTCATGTGTTTTCATTTATTGTAAGGTATATTGTTGTTTTTCTCTGTGTTCCTAACGTCTCTCCTATGTGGCACTAAATAAATACTTTCTTTCTTTCTTTCTTTCTTTATATACATCTAACATTTTATCTCAGCCCACATACATCCCACTGTTGGGCCCGGGCCTCCTCCATAATGGGAAGGAAATTGACCTACTATACCACGCTGGTCAGATGTATAGGTATAAGGTTTTGTTTCGAGTTTTCATTCTCTTCCATAGATGTTATATCCCTTAGTCGTTTCGTACGACCACCCACGGGTAAGATATAGGATGGTGAATTATATTCTTACTCACCACACGGAAAATTCAATTTTATTCAAGAGATACTTCTCTTGCAAACTCGACATAAAACCCTATCTCAACACCGTTTCACCAGCACAGTAGAGCAGGTCAATTTTCTTCCCTAATGGAAGGAGGCTGGAGTCCAGGAATGGTACCTATATGTATACATGAGCTGAAATGATGATGGTGAGAGATTAAGAATACGAGTCTTCACTTTCTCCTCTGGGGGGGGCTATGATCGGGCTCCATTACATCCAATTGTTCGAGGTGACGGAATAGTGCTGATAAGTTCCATAAACCATATTACCTCTGTCTATTGTAAGGGCTACAGGCAAGAAAGCTTTCACTACCATGACGCGACTAGAAGATAACTTTATTGATACTTGCATCATCCCCTAACGTTGGCGTTTCTAATGTACGAGACGATGCAAGGACCACATGGGGTCCTCTAAGCATAGTGGGTTGCAGTAACATATGTATTCAATAATAAAATAAATACCTATAACATATAACTCTATTCAACCCCTGATTAGACGGATGAGCATAACAAAGAAATTTGTAATAGAAGCAGTACTAACTTATTTTTTTTTTTTTTTTTTGCGGTGGGCCATGGACGTCGCACCCCGCCAAGTCGGTCCCGGATGACGGAAGAGGCGGCGCGCAACCCCATTGACCCACCCTGCAAGCACCTCTTCTTCGCCGTGCGAGCGGGTCTTCGGTGGCCAAGCAGTACTAACTAGCCTTAACAAAAGATCTGTTTTGATAAATCTAAACCAAAAAAGTATTTGTGTCAAGGTGCGCAGAATAGGTTGCGCACCAAAAACGTAACGAGGTTATTCGATTACTATATTTTACTCCTCAAATTTTTCTCATACCGGGCGCCTTATATGAAAATCGATTCTTAAGGAGTAAACTCCAATAACACAAATATAAGAACCTGTTTAGAAAACGATAGAAGCGCCAACTTCATGGTCTAATTGTTTTCTAAACCATTCGTGAATCCACCTGAATACATCAATAAAAAATTTATCTAGCTATTTAAAAAGAGTTGAGTCATATTACAAATTTGTATGGAAGAATTAAATATATAAAGATTTACAATGCTAAGTGTAGCATTGTTTTACTGTATAATTTAGACTGTGTCAGAGCCGTCGTGACGATGAATGATGAGCGCGGCGCAGTGATTAACGACCCATCATCCATCATACGCCCCCGTAGCTCGCCGTGACGCCCGTCGCCGCTCGCCGCGATACATAGCCGATATTAATGTGATTGACGCACTTAATACCTTGTTATACTTTAATTTTAATATAAACTATAATGTGTTTTGTTATTGGAATATAATGCGACCATGTCTATTGAGGTTATCTGAGATAGCATAGTATATTGTTAGATCATCACCAGATGGAAAAATAAAATGAAAAAATGATTATTTAGATGCTGTTTCTTTGTTTTTTTTTTATTTCTTATGGTGGCAGACGAGCAAGCAGCACACCTGATGGTAAGTGTCACTGCCGCCCATGGACCTTTGCAATACCAAGGGTATAGCTAAGGCCGCTGCCTACCACTATAATTCCCAAACCCACCCCAGATGGGCTTCCGGCTCTCTCGCTCACCGAACGAAGCGCAATAGCACATTGCCATTACTTAGACGTCGATCTTCTGCGAGAGTGTGGTACTACCCCGGACGGACCGGCCCGCGGTTGTAGACAGAGAACTGTTAACAGCGTGGTCCTACCACTAATAAAAAGGGCTAAATAGAACATATTATTACAATTTCAAAGAATATTGACGCTAATATTAATGTTTTAATATTATTGTATTTAAAATGTGGGAGTCCAGATGGGCGACTCAGTGGTCACTGCTCTGCTCTATGCAGATGATGCAGTCGTGCTGGCACAGTCAGCGACTGACTTGCAGACCCTAGTTGACACATTGACAGAAGATTGTAAGAAAAGGGGTCTACGCGCGAATGTGAGCAAAACCAAAATAATGGTCTTTGAAAGAGATAAAGCCGTTCTGGCTTGATGTAAGAGTAACAATAGGTAATGATGTACTAGAGCAAGTGGATGAATTTGTATATCTTGCATGTGGATTTAGCCGAGATGGAAGGTACACCACTGATATAGAGCGAAGAGTGAATGCGGGAAATAGAGTGAAGGGAGCGTTGAAACAACTTCTCGGTAGCCACCACCTCAGCCAGAAGGCACGAGTAGCAATACATAACGCAGTGCTTGTCCCAACATTACTGTATGGAAGCGAGAGTTCGGTATGCAGAAAAGAGTATGAAAGTAAAATGAATGCGGTCGAAATGCGATCTCTACAGAAAATCTGTGGAGTTAAGCTGTCCGACCGCATTCGCAACGACGACGTAAGAGAGCGAGTAGGTATGAAAGAGAGTATTGGTGTAAAGATGCGAAAGGGAATGCTCCGATGGTTCGGACATGTGGAAAGAATGCCGAACGAACGTCTGGTTAACGATAGATATACAATGCGAAAGTGGAAGGATGTAGGTACCGGGGGAGACCGAGACTTACCTACCTAGACCAGATCGGTCATGTACTGAAGGAAGGTGGAGTCAAGAGTCTCCGAAACCGGCGAGCGTGTATGAATAGAATTATGAATGTTGAGGAAACGAGTGAAGTATGCAAGGATAGAGTTCTCTGGCACTCTGTTCTCTCTGCCTACTCTGCAAGGGATATGGCGTGATGATATGTATGTATGTATATTAATCCATCAGCCTGTAAACGTCCACCGTTGGACATAGGCCTCCCCACGAGAATGCCATCTATAACGGTCCTGTGCCACCTGCATCCAGCGGTTTCCTGCGACCTTGATGAGGTCATCAGTCCACCGAGTGGGGGGTCGTCCTACACTGCGTCGTCCGATTCGTGGTCGCCACTCGAGAACCTTTTTTCCCCAACGGTTGTCGGTTCGTCGAGCGATGTGGCCTGCCCATTACCACTTCAACGTGCTAATCCTTAGAGCTATGTCGGTTACACCCGTTCTTCTACGGATTTCCGTATTTCGGATTTTATCACGTAGAGAAATACCGAGCATAGCCCTCTCCATAGCACGCTGAGCGACTTTGAGCCTTGTTATGAGGCCGACATTTAGAGACCACGTTTTAGTGCCGTAAGTCATCGCTGGTAACACACACTGGTTATAAACCTTTGTTTTCAGACACTGCGGAATATTAGACGAGAAGATCCTCCTAAGTTTCCCGAACGCTGCCCAGCCGAGTTGGATTCGTCGGCTGACCTCTTTCTCGAAATTGGATCTACCTAATTGAACTGTTTGTCCTAGGTAAACATAGTGATCGACAACTTCGAGAATCGCATTCCCAACTAGGACCGGTACAGAAATGACATGGGCATTAGACATGATTTTCGTCTTGTCCATGTTAATTTGCAGCCCTACTAGTTGGAAGACCTTGCTGAGGTCATTGAGCATGGTGCTAAGGTCCTCCAGGGATTCTGCCATGACTACGATATCATCTGCGAATCGAAGGTGAGTGATGTATTCGCCATTGATGTTGATGCCGAGTCCGGTCCAGTCTAAGAGCTTGAAGACATCTTCCAGCACAGTGGTGAACAGTTTCGGAGAGATAACGTCTCCATGTCTCACGCCTTTCTGCAGCTGGATCGGTTTCGTACTTTTATCCTGGATGCGGACTGACATAGTAGCGTCTTTATACAAACACTTCAGCACTTCGATATATCGATAGTCAATTTGGCACCTCTGAAGGGACTGCAGCACTGCCCAAGTTTCGACAGAATCAGGCTTTCTCATAGTCCACAAACGCTAGACACAGAGGCCGATTATACTCCTCGGTCTTCTGTATAATCTGGCGTAGCGTGTGGATGTGGTCTATGGTACTATAACCTTTTCGGAAACCGGCTTGTTCGGGCGGCTGGAAGTCGTCTAGCTTGCGCGCGAGTCGGTTCGTAATGACTCTTGAAAACAATTTGTACACGTGGCTCAGGAGTGAGATGGGTCTGTAATTCTTTAAGAGCGTTTTATCGCCCTTCTTGAAAAACAGCACCACCACACTCCTGGTCCACGACTCTGGAACGTCGCCCCCGAGAATGACAGAATTAAACAGCTTCTGTAGGGCTTTTAAAACTGGCTTGCCGCCTGCCCTCAGGAGCTCTGTGGTAATTCCGTCATCTCCCGGTGCCTTTCCGTTCTTTAATTGTTTTAGAGCCATTCTGATCTCGTACAAGCTGACGTCCGGGATTTCTTCGGTATAGTGCCGAGTTAGCTTGGATCTGGGGTCTTGGACCAAGCTGATGTATATTAATGTTTAATTTATTTTCATCATTCTCTTAACAATATGTACTCCACTTCGTACATATTCTTAAAGTAATTGGCAATAGTTTTATGACTTACCGCCTACTTGACGTCAATCATCCTTAGGTATGTAATTGTTGTTGGCCACCGAAGACAAAGATCGGGTACCGGTGGCCCGCTCGCACGGCGAAGAGAGGTGTTTGCAGGGTGGGTCCATGGGGTTGCGTGCCGCCTCTTCTGTCGCCCCGGATCGATTTGTCGGGGCGCGACTACATCCATGGTCCACCTTGCGGAAAAAAAAAAAAAGGTTTGTAATTGGACTTGGCGGAGCGCGATCACGTCCATAGACCACCGCAAAAAAGAAAAAAGATATGTAATTGTTAAGCAAGCATTATTACATGGAATTGGCTGAAGTCAATATAACGATTAAAGAAGACTAATTCTTTTACGACATCCTCGAGCGAAGGTTGGGTTGGTAATATTCGTAGCCGCTATCATACAGCAATGTTTGAGTATTTTATTAATTTTAATTACCCTTGCGGGGTGAAATATGGTCATAAAAACTTCATACACTTTTTTATACCTATATAATAGATTTATATCACGTAGTTAGGCACGTACTTACAAAATCTATGTAACAATATGCGGGCTTAACAAATTACTATTTTATTTTCTCTCCCCTTTGTATTATTCACCCCTAACTCTCGACCATAATATGATTAACGAGTTCTCTACACATTCTTTTGTTGCCAGCCATTCATCGCTCACCATTTAATTGGTTTCAGGTGCAAATTGAAATATACTAGAATATTTTTTTTTAAGCGAATACTTTCTGTGTGGTGACAGAGTAAGAATACAATTTATCACCCCATATCTTCTCCGTAGGTGTCGTAAACGTCGACCTTTTTTTCGTATAATATGAAAATAATATCTATGCATGAGAAGGAAATCTCGAAATAAAACCCTAAATCAACCCGTCTGACCAGCATAGCACTCTAGGTCAATTTCGCTCTTAATTTGGAGGATATTCCAGCCAAATCAGAGGCGGGGCGGTAGTGGCGAAGATTCGTTCCGCCAACACCGCCCCCGGTCCGGACGGAGTAACGGTCTGGGTGTTGCTGATGTTCCTAGAGCACCTGGAGCCTCGTCCCTGGATCGATCGTGGGGCCGATTCTGTGGGACATCGGTTACGACTGGGCGTTAAGAGTGAGTCTCGCCCCTAGGCTGGGCTAAATTTGCTATGCTGGCAACTTGCTCGTCACACTCCGGGGCAGGAAATTGGAACAGGCGATGAGCCTGGCCACTCTCGGCACCGAGGAGAGGGTCAGGCGGATCGAGGCGCTGGGATTCTGGGTGGCTCTAGATAAGACGAAGGCCCTCCTGTTTTATGGGCTCCACATGGGGCCACGCGTCGACGCCTTGATAGTCGTCAACTCCGTCCCCATCAGTATCCAGGCCCAAATGAAGTATTTGGGTCTGGTGCTCGACGGGCACTGGTAGTTTCGGGAGCATTTCTGGAGACTTGCTCCCCGGCTGATTGGCGTGGTGTCCGCCCTCTCGCGGCATATGTCGAATTTGGGTGGACCCAATTTTGAAAGTCGACGGCTATACGCGCGGGTGATCCGTCAATGTCATTGTACGGTGGACCCGTGTGGGGGAGGCTTTTGACCGTCCATGGCGGTCAGGGCCATTCGCGGATACCGCACGGTGGCGATCGAAGCGGCATGCGTATTACCCCCGTGGGACTTAGAGGCGGAGATGCTCGCCGATATATATCGGCGGGTGTCTTCAACTTGCGAGGAAGGTGCCGAGGTTTTGCCTAGCGAACTAACCATCTGGCGTGAGGACGCCCGCTGGCAAGTCCTTACCCGTTGGGCGACGCGGCTGGAGAGGCCTTGATTCAGCGTTCGAGTCTGGCCCGTAGAGATGGAGTGTAATAAAATTTAATTAATAAATATTGAAAATTAATAAATAAAACATTAAATTTAAAAATTAACAATACCTAAGTATATTAAAAAAAAAATCAAAGCAGGTATTTGTATTTAATGTTTTCTTTACATTTACTCTTAAAATTATTACAAATAAAGCATTTAATTCTCAGAAATTTCATTCCCAAAAAGAAACCCAGGGATCGTGTTTTAGAAGGCTAATTTTCCTGACTTCGAGAAATGCCTAACAGTTAGAGTTTTATTGCCTATCAGTTAGGCTAAGGGGAAGAACGAAAGGAAATAATATTTCTGATAAATTAATAATCATTTATTAGGACAATATAATTACCTAACAGTTCTGTGACTGAGAACATAATAAGTACAAACCTTATAAGCCATATCGAACAACTTGAATAGGCAAACTATATATTTACAAAATAACTTTATGCCTCTTTGATATACGGATGTATCAGTTAATCTCGTTTTCTCACATCATGCACCCTTCATTCATCATTCTTCTGCTCTTATTCCATTCACATGAAGTCAGCGCAATATGTCCTCTCTCTTCGTACGTATTTCAAATAGATATTGGCAATAGAGATGGCCTACCTGACGTCAACACTCTTTTTTTTTCCCTCGCAAGGTGGACCATGGATGTGGTCACGCCCCGACAAATCAGTCCGGGGCAAAAGAAGAGGCGGCGCGCAACCCTATGGACACACCCTGCAAACACCTCTCTTCGCCGTGCGAGTGGGCCACCGGTACCTGATCTTTATCTTCGGTAGCCGGCCCTGCGAAACGTTAACACTCCTTGGGAATGCAATTGTTAACCAAACGGCATCAGATGGAGTTGACCCAGGTAGATATAAAGCTCTTAGTGCTCTTTTACGATATCCACGAGCAAAGTAAGGATTGGCAGTATTCTTAGGCGCTACCACATACCACGCAACTCTCAATATTAGTTATAAACTTCGTCCACAACTAAAATGTAACGTACACCACGCTAGCAAGCCGGGTTACTTTAAGGTTAATGACTTCTACGACAAAATATCATGGTTGGTGAGACATTGTATTCTGAAATCATCATCAATCGTTACTAACATTATAGATCGACCAGTAATGTCCCCAGACAAAAATCGTATCATGTAGACTTCCTTTCCCTGTAATGCTTGATCGATGTTTCCTCCTTGTGTCATCATACCTTCTGTAGATAGATGTTATATATGCAAAAGAAAAAATAATTGAAATAATACCCTTTACCAACCCGTCTAATGAGTGGATTATAGAAAAGGTCAAATTCCTTTCTATCAAGAAGGAGGCTGTAGATATTGAAATATCGATTTGCGAAAACATCATAACATTGAAATTCATATTGAGCTAGTTACAAGGATTTCTATTTTACTTGTTAGAGAGAGAGCAATACAAACATTATGTTTTTTTTTTTTTTTTTTTCTGTGTCTTAGTTGTTAGCCTCAGATGGCTATGACAACTTTACCCGGACTGTGGGTGAGCGCTGAGGACTCTCAACCCGTACAAACATTATGACGTCAGTGCCCAAATTAATTGACGTTTAAACAAGCATCGTCGTTCAAGTAAGGCATAGAATAAGTTTCCAAATAAGTTCAAAAGCTTGTAATTCTATTTATGTTAATTTCATAATTATTATCGCACATTACCTTTTAAATTTACATTTAGTATAAAAATATTAGTTATAATTTTATATTTTGATAGCATTCTTTTGGTACTAATCCCACCACACATGTCCATCAGGGTAGCTCTCGTAAGCCGGGACCCGCAATAATCTCCATAAATATCATGGAGGTTAAAATCTCAGGTAGATTCGCGAGATGTTTATAATTATCTTGAACCCGCAAAAAAAGAAATAGAAAAAGATTAAATAGGAGGAGTTACAAAGAATGATTGCACTTCCCTCCTAGGCAATGCGGGGGACATATTTTGATAGTAGTCAAACACCTAAAGTTAGTAATAATTATTTAATCAAACGATAACAATGATTAATTTATTAACTCTAATAGATAAATCAACAGTTATAAAACAATGCAACACACAATTCAATCATACAATTTGACATAAAATAGTTGATATCATCATATTTAATCGATCACGTATTATACAAACTCAATGAAACTAATTACCTATTGTCTGTAATTCAATCGCTATCTAGCTATCAATCATATAACGATTACGATCATAGATTGAACAAGTTTTAAATTATATTAATAGCACTATTGCTAAGTGAAACTAACTTTTTATGTGACAATTTTTTTTAATTAATCACTGTAATCAATCAACTAAATTTATATGTGATTACTGAATGGTTTAATCAATTACAATCGATTTTATTATAATATTGATGTGTTAAGAAGATAGCTAATATTTTCGTGTTAAAGTTATACATTGTCGTAATGATAATCTTGTGATAGATTATGATTAGACTAATATCTTCTTTGAAATAATGTTGTGAAAGTCGTTTAGGGGACATACACTTACCTATATATGTAAGCTTACCTATATATTTACATACTCATTTGAGTGACTTCTAATTTTTAACCGACTTCAAAAAGGAGGAGGTTCTATGTTTCATTGATTAAACAGATGGCGTGATGGTTAAGATATGTGTTGGGTTTGGATATCCACGCTGGTCAATCATCCCCATTATCTCAGCTCTTATACGTTCTCCTGCTGAGATTTAGTTTCCTTTATAATAGGAGAAATATTAATATAATATGACATGTATAGAAGTAATAATGAGCTATTATGTCAAGTTGGTGAGACGAGTTGATATAGAGTTTCTTTATTGATGTAGAGTTTAGTTTTTGGTGTAGAGTTTCCTTGGATGTTAGAGGCATTAAGGCTTAGTAGTCTTTTATGGTACCTACGGACAAGACAGGGCGGTGGTCAAAACGTCTCCCGCAACACAAGGGTTAGTTTCATTTTCATCTAATGGTTTCTTGCAAGTTTTGGGTATCGTTGGTCTACCTAATAGGTGGTTGGTCTGCGTTGCAGCGTCCAATTTGTGGTCCCTACTAGAGAATCTATCTTTCCCAACACTTTTCGTTTTGATGAACGACATAGCCTCACATTGCCACTTCAGCGTGCTAATTCTTCGAGCTATGCCCGTTACAGCTATTCTTCTACGAATATTCGTATTCCAGATTTTATCACGTATAGAAATCCCGAGTATAGCCTCCTTCTGAGTGACTTTTGCCCTTTTTATGAGGTTGACATATAGACACCACGTTTTTGTGGTATTGTAATAATAATTATAACAGGCAAGTCTCTCAGAAGTATTATTTCTGGTTGTCAATGTCTTGCTAACGGCAAGTATTTGCATAGACACAACCAAGTATCATTCACCAGCAAGTTGCTTTGTTATACACACTTGTAAGTAACTATATATACCAGAGCCGGTTCTCGAAAATAGTCGTGCCACATTGTACTGGGACCGCTCTATCATCAGTGATAGGACTATCGTGGCCATTAAGCAAGACATCGTGGTGATAAATCGGCTAGAGCACCGTGCAATGTTTGTCGATGTCACTGTTACTCATGACAGGAAACTCGTGAAGGCTTAGAAAGATTAACAAATAAAATATCAACTTAACTAACGAGATTGTCCACATGTGGGATGTAGACACGGCAATCGTTGTACCGATAGTAATTTCGACCAATGGTCTAATAGCCAAGAGCCTCACTCAACACCTAAAGAAGATCGTGTTAGGTAATTGGGTTGGTGATGGCTTTAGTCCCTGTAATCACTGCCGGTGGGTCAACACACCTTTTATATTTTTAAATATATTATTTTTATATTATATTTAGAAATTTAATAAGTAGTTAGATGTCATCGATCACTAATTAATAGTGATCGATGTTAGAAGTATTAATAAAAATAATTGTAATATCCCCTATTTAGACAGTAGTCCATTTACAATATCAATTTAAATATTATGTATATTTTCACTTATACATACATATATTTCTAACATTCTATACTTTTAAGTATTATACATCAACAGCCCTGTTTGTATGCCACTTATTGGAAAAGACCTCCTCCAATTCTCTTTATTCCATTCTATCATTAGAAGCTCATCCATGTCCTTCCTGCTATGATTTTAATGTCATCCATTCATCTTCTAAATGTTGTAGCTCTTTTCTTTTCCATATGTCTTATGAACCAGTTCATTATCGATTTTACTAAATATTTTTGAAGTGATACTTCTTTATCGGCGTTGGAAAAAAATTACCGTCACATTTTTCGGTTACGCGTCACATTTTTCCGTTACGCGCCATCTTTTTTTGAAGGGAAACTTTTTAGGAGGGTACAATTTTTACGCGACGAGAGAGAAAGAGAGAGAGAGAGAGAGAGAGAGAGAGAGAGAGAGAGAGTACACGCTATTGGTTGATGTATGTAAAATAGATTTAAAAAAATAGTTTGCTAAAGTTTCACTTCTGATATGTGTACTTTGTACACACGCATAATTTGTTTATACTATAGCTCACAAGTGGGATTCGAACCCACACCTATTGGAAATCCGTCCCAATCGTGCTGCCACTTACACCACCGTGAACTATTGTAGGACAGTGAATTCTCACGTCGTATTATATTTACGTCTTTAAGGAGACGTATGCCATCTACCCGACAATTTTTACACACTGTATAGGCTTAATACTTCAAACGTTGCAGTTAGAATTGTATAAACAATGACACAACCCTGTTATTCAAATTACTGAAATATGCATGATTTCAGTCGTGAAGTGTAATTATTGATGAACTTTGTGTGGGAAAATTACGAACAGCGAGCCGAAGGAAATTATGGATTGTTGCGACCAGTGAGCTATCGAAGGACATTACAGGTACCCAGCCTTTCCTACCTAGAATAAAACCACACAAGGACTATGATATCTCACGTTCAATAAGTCATAGAGTATATTCAAATTACTAAAATTTAGCATTTAATATGCTTGATTATTTATAAAAACCCGGTTATGAGCGAAAAATTATTGTCACAAGTGGGATTCGAACCCACTGTAAGTGGCAGCACGATTGGGACGGATTTCCAATAGGTGTGGGTTCGAATCCCACTTGTGACAATAATTTTTCGCTCGTAACTGGGTTTTTATAAATAATCAAGCATGCTAAATGCTAAATTTTAGTAATTTGAACAGTAGGTATAGCTGCTTTTTCTCTTGGTGCCTTCAGTTCTTTGCATCTGTCCAGTTGTTGCAATATGTATCTCAGACGGTTTTTTCATGTGTTTTAATTTAATACATATACCTACTAGCAATATCTTTTTTATAGTTTATAGTTTTTCAGAGTTAGATCTCAGACAAGGTCTACTCTATTTCGTATATCTCTACTCATTTCTTTAGATTCTATTGCTATCCATTTTGGCCTATCTGTACTGTTCTCTGGTATGCCTTGTTTATTTGTATAGAGAATCTCTTCGAACTTATTGTATATACTCTATGTCTAAGTTTTTTAGTATTAATTACTCTAGCTTTTTTTAAATATTTTATCTTCCGTTAACCGATATTTTTAGTGATGATTTTTTTTTCACGGTGACTGGTCAGAATAAACAGTTTTTATCAAAAGTTTTTTTTTATGTTGACGTCAATGGCGTTTACAAGTTTTTTAGTGTTTTGAAGCTGATTTTCCTCGTTAAGCATATTTAAAAACATTAGGTCTTTTACTGTACCTATAGTTTTAGTCACTGTGTTGATGTGTTTTGTAAAAGGTAGTTGTACTTTTCTTTTGGTTAAAGTATTCGGCGTGCTTGATCCTTATCTTTTTTTCTTGCGGTACTACTATTTTATCGTATATTATGAATGTTTTTTCTATTCTTCTATAACCTGCAGCTGCTGTTGTTTGCGTTTTTAAGTAGGTATTTATTTAGAATATTCATAAGTAAGTCATTGTAATAGATATGTGTAAATAAAAATAACTGAACAGATTGATAATTGAAATAAAAATAAAGACACATGTTCTTACATTTTCCACGATATAATGAATAGGTACACAATAATAAAGAAACAAATATTGTTTATAGCTGATGAAGAAAATTGTTTATGACATGGCTGTATGGGCTTTCCCTTTGTCCATGTGAATGGACGAAAATAACGATAACAATACTCATACGTTGTCTTCTTAATCCATCACCAAAATAAAATAAAACTAAATATAATACTCGCAATTCCTCATAACTAATCTGACACTGTATAGGCAAATTTTATACTAAACACGCAGTCTATTGGGATCCCAATAGACGCGGGTTCGAATCCCGCTTGCGACATCATTTTTCATTTCGTAATCGGATTTTATAAATAATTAAGCATATTAAGTGCTAAATTTCAGTAATTTAAATAACAAGGTTGTGTCATCGTTTAATACAATTCTAACTGTAAAGTTTGAAGTATTAAGCCTATAACAATGTGTAAACATTGTCGGGTAGATAGCATACCGTCACCTTAAGACGTAAATATAATACGGAGTGAAATTTGCATGTCCTACAATTAGTCGCGGTGGTGCAGTGGCAGCACGATTGGGCCGGAATCCCAATAGACGCGGGTTCGAATCCCGCTTGCGACATCATTTTTCATTTCGTAATCGGATTTTATAAATAATTAAGCATATTAAGTGCTAAATTTCAGTAATTTAAATAACAAGGTTGTGTCATCGTTTAATACAATTCTAACTGTAAAGTTTGAAGTATTAAGCCTATAACAATGTGTAAACATTGTCGGGTAGATAGCATACCGTCACCTTAAGACGTAAATATAATACGGAGTGAAATTTGCATGTCCTACAATTAGTCGCGGTGGTGCAGTGGCAGCACGATTGGGCCGGAATCCCAATAGACGCGGGTTCGAATCCCGCTTGCGACATCATTTTTCATTTCGTAATCGGATTTTATAAATAATTAAGCATATTAAGTGCTAAATTTCAGTAATTTAAATAACAAGGTTGTGTCATCGTTTAATACAATTCTAACTGTAAAGTTTGAAGTATTAAGCCTATAACAATGTGTAAACATTGTCGGGTAGATAGCATACCGTCACCTTAAGACGTAAATATAATACGGAGTGAAATTTGCATGTCCTACAATTAGTCGCGGTGGTGCAGTGGCAGCACGATTGGGCCGGAATCCCAATAGACGCGGGTTCGAATCCCGCTTGCGACATCATTTTTCATTTCGTAATCGGATTTTATAAATAATTAAGCATATTAAGTGCTAAATTTCAGTAATTTAAATAACAAGGTTGTGTCATCGTTTAATACAATTCTAACTGTAAAGTTTGAAGTATTAAGCCTATAACAATGTGTAAACATTGTCGGGTAGATAGCATACCGTCACCTTAAGACGTAAATATAATACGGAGTGAAATTTGCATGTCCTACAATTAGTCGCGGTGGTGCAGTGGCAGCACGATTGGGCCGGAATCCCAATAGACGCGGGTTCGAATCCCGCTTGCGACATCATTTTTCATTTCGTAATCGGATTTTATAAATAATTAAGCATATTAAGTGCTAAATTTCAGTAATTTAAATATACACGCAGTCTTAAAAATCCTCTTAATATTTAAGCTCAGCAATTTAAATTTGATATACGAGTACAAAATGAAACTGTTTCTACGCGATTATTTGCGTTTGTATTTGATTTTTACTTTACAGACATTTCCATTACTTATCAGCCTGCACGATTGCATCTGCATAATTCAATTTTCAGCTTGATCTGAAGAAAAATGTTTTTTTTTATTCCTTATGGTGGCAAACGAGCAAGCAGCACACCTGATAGTAAGTGTTACTGCCGCCCATGGACCTTTGCAATACCGAGGGTATAGCTAAGCCGCTGCCTACCATTATAAAACCCAAACCCACCCCAATTGGGCTTCCAGCTTTCTCGCTCACCGAACGAAGCGCACATAGCACATTGCCATTACTCAGACGTCTATCTTGTGCGAGAGTGTGGTACTACCCCGGACGGACTGGCCCGCGGCTGTAGACTGAGAATTGTCAACAGCGTGGTCCTACCACTAACAATTTTATAGGTGTAATAGTTGTGTGACCATCAGAAATCATTAATATACCTACGAATACCTACAAAAATTTAATGCCATCATTTTAATCATTATATTATCAAGGATGTATAACGAACTCAAAATAAGGAATAAATTACAATCAATAGGTACTGATATCTACATATATCAAAATATAAATTTATAATACGATTATCGTACGTTGCAAGTTAATTATTATTTATTATTGCAATAATCTGACGGGGCTTGATGGCCAGATGTTTTTATTTTTAATCTTAAATGTTAATTAATATGTAATTAAGGCAAATATGTCTAACGAATGTTAAATGCTGTGATAGTAGTTTTTCAAATAATGATAGTATTAGTGAAAATATTTAATAAACCAATATTTAATAGTGGTAGGGCCACGCTGTTGACAGTTTTCTGTCTACAGCCGCGGGCCGGTTCGTCCGGGGTGGTTAATAGTGGTAGTCCACATTCTAACAGAAAATCGACACCTGAGCAGTGACAATTTGCCGGTAGCCCAACTTTTTGGGTGGTTTTGGGGTTTTAACTCGTAGGCAACGGCCTAGTTATATCCCTGGTATGGCAAAGGTCTATGGGCGGTAGTAACACTTACCATCAGGTGTACGGCTTAGCCGTTTGCCACCATAAGCAATACAAAAAAAAATATGTCTTTGATAGCTTAGTGGCAGCACCGGTAAACGCTCGCTATACGTATTGTGCTCAAAACCAAATAAATCGACTATCCGTTACGCTGCTGATATAAGTCTGCATCATTGCGATTTTGAATGCCGGGGTTCGAATGTTGGGTCGGGTACAAAATGCTTTCATTTTTTTAACGTTATTTTGATTTCTTAAGAGTTAATTCCATGTCACAGTTTATGTCCAAGTATTTGTAATAGGCATCCTTCAAATTATATAGTACACAAATTTATGAAGAGGAATTGAGTACGTTATGGCTCTACTAACTCATCTAAAATAATGACGAAAATATTCGGTTTCTGTAACATATAATAAAAAGAAGAGTCGACTTTCTTGTTTCATTAAAAAAAAAACACGAAAAATAAACACATTTTAAAGGTATTGTGATTTAATTTGCATTCAATTAGTAAGATATAGAGTTATATACCATGAACCATCAACAATTTTACTTAAACTAGAAAATAATATAAAACATATTTAGAAAACAAATATTAAAAACACTACCTAATTAAATAAATGATAAATTAATTTAAACTGATTTATAATGCATTGTTTTAGCATTAATTCTATTACAAAATAATTAACAATCTATTCTGTGCATATCTATAAACTTATAGCTCTGTGAACAGTATATTTCGCAAGTCCGTTGTATATTGTTACATTTTTGTACCATTTCTGAAATGGTTGAAATATGTTTTATTTAACATTTCACCACCATCCACCCACATATCACTACCATTTTGGAACCACTCTCAATCATTAATAATAAAAAAGAAAGTCTATGTATAGTTATTATATCTACTCATAATCACGAGAACTAGTTGAGAAATGAAGTCTCCTTTTTTTATTGCTTGTCGTGGCAAAAGAGCAAGCAACACAACTGATAATAAATGTTACAGCCGATCAAGGGGTACAGCTAGGATGCTGCCTACCAACTAGACATGCGCGAAACAGTAATTTGCGAAGTGATGTGATATGGCATTACATTTCGTGCCGAGAAATATTACATTTCACCATCACTTCAAATGTCACACATGACATTTCATGTCATGTGTGATGCGTAATGCGATAGCGCTCTATATATACGGCGGGCGCCGTCATGAAATATAAGCCTTAACTTTCAGAAAATAAAGCTCAAAATAAATATTTAATTGCCAGACGCCGAACATTGCAGAAATGCAGAACAGTACACGGGTGTTCGCGTCATGTTTAATGTGATGTGTGATGATTAATGTGATGTGATGTTTAGTCACGTAATGTGTAATGGGACAGTACACGGTCGGGCAATATTAGGTGTGATACATCACTCGCATTACTTACACATGTCTACTACCAACACAAAATCCATACAAAGTTAAGCTTCCGTCTCTCTCGATCACCGAATGAACCGCAACAGCACATTGCCACTGCTCAGACGTTGTCTTTCGGTAAAAGTCTTGTACTACCTCGAACAGACCCGCTGTAAACAAGAGCTATCAATAGTGTAAACCTACCGCTATTAAAATCTGTAGTGATAAATAGCCAGACACATGAACAGATTTACAAAAGTATGTCTTTCCATCTGAATTATTAGATAAGACTCGTTCCCACCATTAGTTACACGTCTCACTGTTGGGCTCGAATCTCTTTCAGAAAGGGAAATTCACCTACTACACCACGCTGGTTAGACGTGTTGGTATAGGGTTTTGTTTTGAGTTTGCCTTCTCTTGCATAGATGCTATATGCGTTTTATATCCCTTAGTAGTCTATAACGACACCCTCGGACAAGATAGGGGGTGGTCATTTGTATTCTTAATCCGTCGCCATACGGATTTCGTTCACCACTCGTTCAGTCAATTATAGCCAAATTGATATATCCACCTATTGACGTCCTCTATTGGACTGTTTACTCCAAGTTGCAATAGTCAGTAACTTCAGTAATTGGGATGCAGTCGTTGTCACTTCAGGGCATCATTTCTCAGAATAAACGGCCTATAAAATAAAACAATTTTACGAATTTTGTCGCTTTTTAATCTGATTTTAATGTTTGACTTTTCGAATATGGACAATATTCGAATACTTTCATTATCATGACAACACGAATATATTTGAAGTACAATATATCATCGTAATTATTCAGATTTAATACATACACTAAATATAGTAAATATACAAAACGTCTTTATTTAATTTCTATATTCATTGCCCGCAAAGAAAGGAAGCGCGTTAAAATTCTTAAAATAATTTAATATCTAATTTATCTCGTTATTATTATATTATAATATTTTAGTAAGCTGACATAACTACAAGCCGTTATCAACTAAAAACATCGACAACATATTATTTTATTAATGAAACTATAATTAATTATGAAAAAATGTATTTAATATTTTATTAAAGAAACGTTAATTAATAATGTATTTTAACTACTCACGCGTTAAAGTCGATTATGTCATTGTAATTAATAATACTAATAAATACAGACAAATTATCGTACATAGTATGTAACTAGTTATGCGTGACCAACCCCTTACACCGTTGTATATTACCCAACTGGGACCAGACCATGTCACATATCTGCACCAGGTAGCCGAAACCATCATGTAATGAAATACTGATTATTATAAAACTAATGCTTATTATGCTGTGTGTACCGACCCTTACAAGCTCATGGGTGTCGTAAAAGACAACTGAGAGCCTTATAATGAACTAGGCCAACTCTATCTGATGTACATATTGTATCGACTCCAAGCAATTGGGATAAGAGTAGGAATGATGATGATTCTGTGTGGTACATTAGAGATGGGCGTTTTCAGATTTATACGCAAACCGATACAAATTCGATTTCTGATATTGAAATCGATTTCAAAAACCTATTACAGAAATCGATTTCCAGAGCGGTTGGCGGAGCGGATTTACCTTAGTTTCGATCGATATTCGATAGTTTTAGTTATTTTAGCGTAGCAAATGAAAAACGCAAACGAACGAACGCATTCAAAATATTTTTCTATAATTTCTTTGTTGATTGGATTTAGGTGTACGATTTTCCTTCATGCTTTATCTAGACTTAACTAGAGTACTATACTAGCAAATATGTTTTGTTTTGGATATGATACAAAACTTTCTAGCGTATTTAAAAATCGTCATATTTACAATAATTTCATGATTATATTATATAATGTACATTTTTTGTATGGTTTTTTTCTTTCCATTTTACATTTAATAGTTATTTCTTATTTATCATCAAATCATATGTATGATACTAACATACGTTAGTATAGTATTGAATCATAAAAGCAATAGAAAACGATTGCGCGATGATTAGATTTATATTAGTTTATGTTTTCATCGTTTTGTTTTGATATGTCGTGTTGATTTAGTTTCTGCCGAGATACGTTTTAAAATTAAAATTAGTTTGTATAGTGTTGAATATCGATACGATACGATTTCTGACTGAAATCCCATTTCATATTCGTTTTGATATATCGGACACATACCTACTTTACATTGACTTGAGCCAACTTAATTTGATGTCATCTGGTCAACAATTACATTCCTAAGGAGGGTTGCGGTCGGTCATAAAACTATTTCTAAAAACTTTTGCAATAGTAAATATCGAAAGAGGAATACATATTTTCCCCAAGTAATTGGTATAAAACCATAAAGATTATGATGAAAACGAATGAGATCTCAACCAATAATAATATTGAACCTTTGACCACTATATCACTGTATTCATTAACGTGATTTAGCAAAGCACCAATTACCATGATGATGATCAAAATAATCAGACATAAAATTGATAGTCCGTTTCTAATTATTTATGAGGTCCAGTGAGACAAATGTAAACCCTACAGTGATAAGCTCATGTAAATTAGAAATAACTTGACTTTTTTGTGATCCCAAAAGTTAAGCGCACACGTATACTAATGAAATTTTTTAACAAGCTTTTCGGCTTCCTAAATAGGAAAATAACCATCACGGTACCCCCAATTGGTTAGATAGACATAAAGACAGCAATTAAATAAAAAAAAGTGTGTGTGTCAGCTCCGACGCACGACTGGAGTTTACTCCTTAAGTACGATTATCAAAACAGGCGCAAAAAAAGCTCATTTGACTGGACAATAATAAAAAATATATATTTATATTTAAATTTATTAAAACTGTTCAGTGAAGTATTATCTCATGTCAGAAAGGTGCGCAGTATAGGTTGCGCACCGAAAACGTAACGAGGTCTTTCGATCACTAGATTTTACTCCTCCAATTTTTTCTCATACCGGGCGCCTTATATGAAAATCGATTCTTAAGGAGTTAACTCCAATAATACAATGTAGTTATATAGAATATACATTAATATATCTGTTTCCTTTTAACAAATTTCACAAGAACCGGTCCATTATTCTTTAAAATCATATCTGTTGTCAAACAGATGTCATCAGGACGAGTCACCGGCAACAAATCGAATTCCCGTAAAATGTTGGCCAATACTATTTTCATTTCCATCATCGCAAATTTCTGGCCTGAAACGTATTAAACAAATTTTAATTATGAGTCTTTATTTAAGTGATGCCTATAACGGTCAGGTTTGGTCCCATATAATATAAGGTAGTAAGAATAGTGAAATACTGAGATCTATGTATATCATCATATGGGGGACATTAATTATTACACCAATCCCTTTTCGTTTTGAAAAATAAAAAAAATATATGTATCTTGTATATTAATTTGGAGTTTTATTTCGATGCTAATGTTTTAAAAAGTAAACACAGAATAATTAAACGTAAAATACGAAGTAGGTATGAAAGAGAGTATTGGTGTAAAGATGCGAAAAGGAATGCTCCGATGGTTCGGACATGTGGAAAGAATGCCGAACGAACGTCTGGTTAAGAAGATATACAATGCGAAAGTGGAAGGATGTAGGTACCCGAGACTAATCTACCTAGACCAGATCGGTTATGTACTGAAGGAAGGTGGAGTCAAGAGTCTCCGAAACCGGCGAGCGTGTATGAAGAGAATTATGAATGTTGAGGAAGCGAGTGAAGTATGCAAGGATAGAGTTCTCTGACACTCTGTTCTCTCTGTCTACCCTGCAAGGGATATGGCGTGATGGTATGTATGTATGTATGTAAAATACGAACTTAAGAATACGTTTATAATTCTCATTTGGCTAATATCACTTACAGACAATAATTATCTAGCAAATATAAGCAAAGTAACTACCAAACCTAAACCTAACCTAGTTTTATATAAATATTTAAAATGTGCTATTAAAGTCCTTTCAGCTGATACCCAACGTACCACTACTTAAAAAGCTATTTTTTTAATTTCATATATTTTATTGGCTAAAGTCATATTGGCTTTAGTTTGATTATTAATTAGCGGACAGTCAAGATGCTTCTTAAATATCTTTTTTTGTTAAATTAGGGCTAGTAGTTTGGAGATTATGAGGGAACAGATGATATATCTTCATCAATTGCGTAACTTTTCATGTTCGAGTAAAAATTATTTGAGCATGTACGTAACTTTTATTTGCCTGGGATTTCCAACACTTTTGAACCATTATGGTCACAAAAGCATATTCAAGAGATCATCGAGAATTTAAAAATCGAATAGAAATACCATAAAATGTCTAAAAATTGTATGATTTCGGTTATGCGACATTCGCGTAAACATTGGATTAACTTACCTATACAGTTCCGTGGTCCAGCACTAAACGGTATATAAGCATAGGGGTGACGCCCTATGCTATTCTCTGGAAGAAATCTATCAGGATCAAATTTATTTGCATTCTTGTAAATGCTTTCTAAATAGTGAAGATCTATTATCGAAATAATACATGTTGTCCCACTTGGCAATTGGTAGTTACCTGAAAATATTTAAAATATATTAATTCTTATCTGTCATTTAGTATTCTGGTTCTATATTATATAGTCTGTTCTATAGTGTATTTTTGTATGATAATAGATCAAAAATACAAACATAAAACCAATACGTCTTTTGTAGTGATTTTCTATGTATTGTCGCTTTTAAGTAAATAACCATGTAAATCGATTTTTTCAAAATCATCATCAAATCCCTTTTAACTTCTAATAATTTTGCATATATACATTCAACTAATTTAAAAAAAAAAACCATTAAAATGAACTACATTCTTATTGAATATAAAATAAGTGAAAAAATTTATAATAACTATCGTCCACGATATTGCTAAGAATAAAATGCATAACTACTTATATTGCAGCTAATATAAGTCATTTAATATGTTTAGTGTAAAGAATAACTGTTTTTTTTAATTTATTTAATCTACATGGTTTATGTGAGAGTAACAATAGGTAATGATGTACTAGAGCAAGTGGATGAATTTGTATATCTTGGATATGGATTTAGCCGAGATGGAAGGTACACCACTGATATAGAGCGAAGAGTGAATGCGGGAAATAGAGTCAACGGAGCGTTGGGGCAACTTCTCGGCAGCCACCACCTCAGCCAGAAGGCACGTGTAGCAATACATAACGCAGTGCTTGTCCCAACATTACTGTATGGAAGCGAGAGTTGGGTATGCAGAAAAGAGTATGATAGTAAAATTAATGTGGTCGAAATGCGATCTTTACGGAAAATCTGTGGAGTTAGGCTGACCGACCGCATTCGTAACGACGACGTAAGAGAGCGAGTAGGTATGAAAGAGAGTATTGGTGTAAAGATGCGAAAGGGAATGCTCCGATGGTTCGGACATGTGGAAAGAATGCCGAACGAACGCCTGGTTAAGAAGATATACAATGCGAAAGTAGAAGGATGTAGGTACCGAGGGAGACCGAGACTAACCTACCTAGACCAGATCGGTCATGTACTGAAGGAAGGTGGAGTCAAGAGTCTCCGAAACCGGCGAGTGTGTATGAAGAGAATTATGAATGTTGAGGAAGCGAGTGAAGTATGCAGAGATAGAGTTCTCTGGCACTCTGTTCTCTCTGCCTACCCTGCAAGGGATATGGCGTGATGATATGTATGTGTACATGGTTTATTTTCCACTAGTAGTAGTGTCGAAATACCTTACGATGACGATGGCCTTGATATAGGCACATCTTTATACGGAAGTTCATTAAAAATAATATTAAAATAAACCCTAATTAGACCAAGGTTGCTAAATAAAATAAACATATCTGTACGAAGTCAGTGTAAAAGCCTCCAGTTATTCAATAACTTCGTAATTTTTATCACTTCGTATGTTCATTTCATTGAGGTATATTTATTCTTATTTTACTAGTGGTAGGCTCTTCTAAATTTGCTGCAGTTTCCTGTCTTAAATAACTTATCTGGTAAAGGATCACACTTTAGTAGAAAATCGAACTCAGTATTAACTATAGCCACTGTAATTCGTTCGGCGAGTGAGAGTGTTGAAGGCCTTAACAGACCTCAATTTCTCTTCTTGTCCTCATTTTGTTATCTCTTATCCTTTCCCTGTTATAGTAGACACCGATTTGTCTGTGCTCTTAGCCGATACTGTTGAGTTCGATGTGTAGCAGTTACCACTTATTCTCAGGTAAAATACTTATCTGTATGTTGCCATTGTTATAAAAAAAAATATTTGTTTAAATAACAGGTCCAAAAATAAGTACTTAAAACAGTAGGTTCGTCCAAATTGCGACTAATCATAGGCACTGGAGGATACATGCGCAGTGACTCTTTGATGCAACATTCCATGTACTTCATCTGATTCAAATCCTCTATTGTGATGGTCAGATTTGAATTGCCTAATATTTTTGTAAGCTCATCACGTATTTTATTCTGTAATATTAGAAGCCAATTTAAAATTTTATTTAACTTTTATAAAATCTCCATATGTAGTAACGGGACAGAAGGATGTAATACTCCAACATTGCCATACAAGTTATAGAACTCGTCAGAATGAGGGAGACTAGGCAGCAGTAATTCTATGTTATTTTATTAATTGAAAATCTTATAATATCAATTGCAGCCAGTTAATGTGTCTTGTCAAACGATTATGGTAATTTCTCTTCGAGCAGATCTATATCTAACATTTTACATTGATATATATGGATGAATCCAAATAAATAAGATGAGTAGGCAGTTAGGTTCACTCCTTGCTGACATTTAGAGATCACGTTTCAGTGCTATACGTTATCACTCGAGAATGTAAACTGTGGTAATATAACCATTTCAGAAGCTATCTTATTCTGGAAGTCGGATCTTGCAAGCGAATTAGTACATAATGTCTTTCATAAATAATTTGTACAGAAGTGAGATGAATCTGTAAATCTTTTTGTGATTTGTACACTATATTTTTGTACAGGTCTATTAGAGATATAACTTAAATGTCACATAATAAGATGGGTGGTTTCAATCTTAGAGCTTTTAAGATTTTTCAAGTCTAAATCCAGCGGTCAACTTAAAAAATCACAAACATTAATCGCAAGCTTAACATTTGGTTTTATACCTGCGGATGTCGATACGTACATATCTATCAACCAATATTCATATTCTGATTAACATTAAACTTTAATTTTGTCAATAATTAATTATACCTGAATTTCCTTGTGATTAGCAATTACCATAAGACAAAACGTTAAACCAGAAGCTGTAGTATCATGTCCCTGTTAACAAAATTCACAATTCAATTTTTTTTTCTATTCAATGCATCAATTTAAAATCAATGAAACAAACTAACTTCAAACATAAATGTATCAACTTCTTCTCGAATGCCTTCTCTATCTATAAGCCCTTTTTCATGAGCTGATAAAAGCAGATCAAGCATTACAGCTCTCATGTTTTTCTTGTATGTGTGCGTATTTAGTCCGTTATTAACAACTTCAGTATTATTCAAAACGATTTTGTCTCTATAATCTTTTCTCTGTTCTATAACAGATTCAGTGAAATAGTGGAGATTTTTTAAACATTTTCGCTGGAATCTGCCATACGATGATAAATTGAAAATAAAATCTGGATATAGGTAGAAAGTAAGGAGTCTTTTAATGATTATAAGTCCAAGATTATGTACAGCTTTCTTGTATGACTTTGATGAATTTCTAAAATCTTCTCTTAGCTTTGTGCCCATTGCAGTTTCTGTAAAATGTCATAAAATTAAATGAAAATCTGTTTACAGTTATATTAATATTTTGTGGCTGACTTTAATATCTTTAAACTACTTAGTAGTTAACAAAAAGGTTGAGTATCATTAATATACACAGAATAAGTTTGATACCACGTAAATAAAATATTAAATTCTTTATACATACATACACATACATACATATCATCACGCCATATCCCTTGCAGGGTAGGCAGAGAGAACAGAGTGCCAGAGAACTCTATCTCTGCATACTTCACTCGCTAACTCAACATTCATAATTCTCTTCATACACGCTCGCCGGTTTCGGAGACTCTTGACTCCACCTTCCTTCAGTACATGACCGATCTGGTCTAGGTAGGTTAGTCTCGGTCTCCCTCGGTACCTACATCCTTCCACTTTCGCATTGTATATCTTCTTAACCAGACGTTCGTTCGGCATTCTTTCCACATGTCCGAACCATCGGAGCATTCCCTTTCGCATCTTTACACCAATACTCTCTTTCATACCTACTCGCTCTCTTACGTCGTCGTTACGAATGCGGTCGGTCAGCCTAACTCCACAGATTTTCCGCAGAAATCGCATTTCGACCGCATTAATTTTACTTTCATACTCTTTTCTGCATACCCAACTCTCGCTTCCATACAGTAATGTTGGGACAAGTACTGCGTTATGTATTGCTATACGTGCCTTCTAGCTGAGGTGGTGTCTGCCGAGAAGTTGCCCCAACGCTCCGTTCACTCTATTTCCCGCATTCACTCTTCGCTCTATATCAGTGGTGTACCTTCCGTCTCGGCTAAATCCACATCCAAGATATACAAATTCATCCACTTGCTCTAGTATATCATTACCTATTGTTACTCTTACATCTGTTCTGGCTTCGTCTCTTTCAAAGACCATTATTTTGGTTTTGCTCACATTCATTATAAAAACCCGTTTATATAAATTCTTTATAAAAACCCGATTACTAATTTGAGTATTAAATTCTTTTTAAAGCATGTGCTTAACAATTAGCCTATGTCTCAGTAAGACTCTGACCACTTTAATCTCCTTTTCTTCTGCAGAACATGATTTTTTTGTACCTCACTTTTGTTGTTAAACTTTTGAGGTTTAAGGTTCACTACATTCATCATCTCAGCTCATACATGTTCTACTGCTGAACTTGAGCCTTCTCCGTAAGGGGAGTGAAATTGATCTACTATACCAAGCTCGTCAGACGTGTTGGTATAGGGTTTTGTTTTGAGATTTCCTTCTCTGGCATAGATGTTATATGCGTTTTATATCCCTTAGTCGTTTCTTAGGATCACCCACGGGTAAAATAGGGGGTGATGATTTATGATGTATTTATACTCTGTTGCCATAAAGAGAACTACATTAATCTATCCTAATGAGTCTATATATATAAAAACATATTAACTACTTCCCTGCTCTATTGAGATAAACAACGATATTTTTTTATTAAGAGAATTAGAATGTTACGATCAGTAAATTAAGGAATAACTAGTGAATAATGTTTCTAATAACATTTTAATAAGCAATATTGATAGTGCTGTTCTATCCAACTGAATTTCCCTTTTAATTTTTATTTCTAGTAATATTCATCTCACTTTTCGACATTTCATTTTTTTTGGTTAAAAATATTGAAGAGTTTTAAAGTAGATATGAAAATACGGCATTCAAAATAAAGTAGATAGGTATGAATATTAAATGTCTTAAAATATTAACGTTTAAAAATTATATGTTACTTACCACAGATAGTATTGAGAGTAAACTCTGATATCACAGCCATAACATCAACAGTTTTACAATTATTATCTTTGAGTTTATCTATAAGTAACTCACTATTCTCGTTTATTATGTCAAAAAATTGTCTTAATATATCTAAGTGAAAAGCAGGTGTGAGAATTTTTCTGCGCTCTTGCCATTTTGTACCTGCACAAGATATAACTCATAACTCATTTATTCATAAGGGTTTCTTACATGTCATTGTTACATTTCATAATACATAATTAGGTACATTAAATTAAAAATGTCATTTATATTAAAATTAAATAAAAACCAATAAAAAATAATTAAATAAAAACCAATGTCAAATAGTAACAATAATGTCAAATAGTACCTATAATAATAAAACATAAATAATAGCGGCAAGACAATGCTCAATTGTCTACATTTTTATAAATTCGTCATAAATATAAAATGCCTGCCTGACGAGCAGTGGCTCGTCAGGCAGGCAGGCGTGGCTTTAGGCGAACTTTGAAGCTATTGAGACTTGGGGCAGAAGTTACTTGTCTAGGCAATTTATTATACACCGTTGGGTCCATAACATGAGTCGTTCTCTCCGACTTGGTAAGTGTCCGTGATATGGCCGAGACGTTTTCTCGATGTCGTGTATAATAGGAAATGTGTAGTGCTTGGCTTTGGAAAACTAACTAAATTAACTCGCACATACAAAGGGACCTGATATATTACTATACTGGGAAAGGTAAGAACTCCTAACTTAATGAAATATGATTAATATTTATTAAATGATTAATTATGACGATGTGAACAACGCTCTGTCAAATGTTGTTCATTGGTTCAGTACAAACAACTTGGTTCTTAATGAAAAGAAAACCAAATGTATTAAATTTACCACACCTAATGTGAGACTAGTGGAAACCAATGTTCAAATGAATGGTGTGGCCCTAGAGCTTGTGGAGTCCACGGCGTTTTTGGGTATTACCATCGATACTAAACTCCATTGGGGTCCTCAGATTGAAAAATTATCAAGTAGGCTAAGCTCAGCGGCTTATGCGGTAAAAAAAATTCGAATGTTAATCGATATTGAAACGGCTAGAATCGTTTATTTCGCCTACTTCCATAGTCTTATGTCTTATGGCATTCTGCTTTGGGGTTGCTCTGCAGATTTGAATAACATCTTTGTTCTTCAAAAACGGGCTGTCCGCGCGATTTATAATCTATGGCCAAGAGCTTCACTGAGAGAAAAATTTAGGGAAATAAACATTCTAACCGTTGTATCACAATTCATATTCGAAAACATACTATATGTAAAAAAAAAATATTAATGAATTTGATAAATATAGTGATATTCACCGTGTGAACACTAGGAATAAGGATAATCTAGTTATCTATCATACTCGCCTACAAAAAATTAGTAGGTCTATCATGTCTTTCTTTCATGTATACGCTTTTACAATAAACTGCCTAAAGATATCCGAGATATGCCAATGAATAAGTTCAAAAAGGCTATCAAAAACAGACTATGCAGAAAAGGATATTACAGCATTTCGGATTATCTAAATGATAATACGGAATGGTTATGAGCAGCTCCTCTCTCAGCAATTGCCCTTTTAATGTTTATCTCTTACTCTTGTATTATTTTTATTATCTTAATTGTACAGTGTAGCGTGTTTTGCCTAACGAGTTATGTATTTAGTTATCCAAGCTATCTGTTTCATATTTATAGATTATGGTGTGGTCATGCTCACTGAAAAGGTCTCTGCTTGCGGTAGCTACGTGGAGCGGGTCTCTCCCTTCCCTACAATGTGGTTGAGGGGCGTGATGGCTGCTCTAATAGTTAACTCGTGATCGGGTGCCGCTTGTGGGATCTGGTCCAGCCATTTTTCTTTCTTTTTTGTTTTATAAATATTCTTAGTTTAATTTTGTATTATATACAAAATTTTTAAAATGAATCTTTACTCAAAGGGCATATCACTGAAGCTAACATAAATTAAACATGTAACAAAACTCTTTTGTGAAAAAATATAATAAAAAAATATGACGAGCCCACTGAGTTTCTTGCCGGATCTTCTCAGTATGTGGCTGCTTTCCGATCCGGTGGTAGATTAATTAAATTTAATTTAAAAAAAACAATGTAAAATTGACAATATGTAAGTATATGGGGCTTATGAAAAATAAATGATTTGATTTGATTTGATATGGTCTTACTGTCGCGTCGTTTGGTATCCCGACCATTGCCCGTATGGCGCGCTTCTGCATTCGGAAGATGCGCTCGCGGTCTGCCGCTTGTCCCCACAGCTCTGCACCATACTGTAGCAATGAGTGTACTGTTGCAAAATAACAGGCTCGCACCCCTCTCTCAGATACTATCCGAGCGATGCGACCGAGAGCGAAACAAGCGCTGCCTAGTCGACTGCACACTCTATTAATGTGGTTTTCCCATTTTAAACATCGGTCCAGCTCAGTTCCAAGGAAGGATATTGATTGGACCTGGGTTAGTTGCTTATTTTTCATGCCTACTGTTAGTTGCTTATTTTTCATGCCTTAGTTGACCGTCCAGATAATTCAAAATGAATCAAGTACGTTTTGGTTAAATTAAGAACTAGACCGTTCGCACAAAACCACTCGTATAGCTCTTCGGCGGTGTAATTTAATTTTTGTTCTAGCTGTTCTACTGATGAGGCTACAACCAATGCCGCTACATCATCCGTGTACATTAGGATATCAGCATCGGCTACGGCCCCCGGCAGATCATTCAAAAGCAGTGAGAACAGAATATTAGAGACCGATGAACATTTTTTTTTTTTTATTTGCGGTGGGCCATGGACGTCGCACCCCGCCAAGTTGGTCCGGGGTGATGGAAGATGCGCGCGCAACCCCATTGACCCACCCTCCAAGCACCTCTTCTTCGCCGTGCGAGCGGGCCACCGGTACTCGATTTTTGTCTTCGGTGGCCCGCTCGGCGGTATGCCCTCTCGGGCTCCTCTCCTGTCGATGCCCCGACAGCTTTCGCCGTCGAGGCGTCGTCCTCACGCGGTCGCCTCACGTCGGGTGACCGGACAATTCCCCGGTCCGATCACCCGAAGCCTCGGTTAGGGCGGCATCAGGCGCAGGTATTCGCGCCTGCGCCGCCCCGGCCGCTGACGGCGGCCCGGGTCACGGGAATCCTCCCGGACTCGTTCCGCCGTCTCCTTCTGCGAGATGACAGCCTCGCAGAAGGCGGCGACCGCGTCCCAGTTCCTGACGCTGTCGACCATCGCCCTCGCGACAGCCGGCAGCGTCAGGTCGGCACCGATAACAGCGACGAGGTCACGGCGCTGCCCGTCCCAACTCGGACACACCTCCAGCGTGTGTTGCGCCGTGTCCTCGTCACTGCTGCAATGGTGGCAGGCCGGAGTCCACTCCCTATACGCGACCGTGTGCAGGTACAAACCGAAACACCCGTGCCCCGATAATACCTGCACCAGCCGAAAGGAGAGGACTCCGTGCCGCCGCTCTATCCATTCCATCAGTACGGGCCGGAGGGCCTCGACGGTAACGACACCGTGTCTTGGCCTCTCCAGTCGCGTAACCCAACGGGCGATGACGTCTCGGCGGGCGTCCTCGCGCCAGGTAGCTATCTCGTTCAACGATGGGGAGCCACCTTCGTTGCGCACTGAGGTAACCCGCCGGTAGAGGTCGGAGAGCATCTCCGCCTCTAGGTCCCACGGGGGTGTCCCGGCCAATAGGCATGCCGCCTCGGTAGACACCGTGCGGTACCCGCGAATGGCTCTGACCGCCATGGCTCGCTGTGGTCTCCACAGCACCACCCTGAGCTGGGCGTTCAGAGCCCTCGCCCACACGGGTGCGCCGTACATGGCCATTGAGCGGATCACCCCCGCATACAGCCGTCGGCCCTCTAAACTGGGTCCGCCCACATTCGGCATGAGCCGAGAAAGGGCGGACGCCGCGCCGACCAGCCGGGGAGCAATTTGACGAAAATGCTCCCGGAACCACCATCGCCCGTCGAGCACCAGACCCAAGTACCTCATATGAGCCTGGATACTGATGTGGATGGAGTTGACGACTAATGAGGCGCCGATGGGCAGCCTCACACGGGGCCCATGGAATAGTAGGGCCTCCGTCTTGTTTAGGGCCACCCTGAGCCCCAGCGCCTCAATTCGCCTGACCATCTCCTCGGTGCCGAGAGTGGCCAGGCTCGCCGCCTCTTCGAATGTCCTGCCCCGGGCTGTGACGAGCGTGTCGTCAGCATAGCAAATAACGCTCAGCCCGGGGGGGAGACTCCCTCTCAACGCCCAGTCGTACCCGATGTCCCACAGAGTCGGCCCCAGAACCGACCCCTGCGGAACACCGCACGACATGGGCGTCCGCACAATGTCCCCTGCGGCGCTCGCGTAGAGAACACTGCGCCCCTCCAAATAGTCTGCCACTAGCCGCCTGAGGTACAGGGGCACTCCATGGAACCGGAGCGCCTCCCTGATGCAGCTGAATGGCAGACTATTGAAGGCGTTGGCGATGTCCAACGACACCGCCAACAACACTCCTTAACCGTCGACAGCCTCCGCGGCCGTCTGCCTCAGGCGTAGCAGGGCCCCGATGGTCGAACGCCCCCTCCGAAACCCAAATTGAGCGTCCAACAGATCGGGCCCCACCTCCTCCAGGTGCCGGACGATGCGGGCAGCGAGGACACGCTCCAGCAGCTTACCCACATCGTCCAGAAGCACAATGGGCCTATAGGCCGACGGCGAATCCGGGGGCCGTCCCGGCTTTGGCAGGAGAACCAACCTCCCTTCCTTCCAGCACTCAGGGAACTGTCCAGACGTCAGACAAGCGTTGAACAGTCGCCTGAGGCGAGGTTCGAGATGCTCGAGGAGCAACGTCAACACCCGGACTGGGACTCCGTCCGGGCCGGGGGCCGTGGGGGTGGAACGAATCTTCGCCACGGCTGCCCCCACTTCCGACTCCGTCACGGGCGGAACACTCTCGACGGCCTCCCGATCGTGATCTGGCGAAGCCATGACCGGGGGCGTGTGCTCCGACTGCCGCGGGAACAGCTCCTCGACCACTCTACGAAGGAGGTCGGGCTGGAGGGTCTCGGTGAGGGGGGGGGCCCTGCGCGCGAAGCTTATTCAGCGCGATATGGGCGACCCCAGGGGTCACGGTCGAGACCGTCCAGCATCTCCTGCCAACTTGCGTCCTTGGCGGACCGGATGGCCAGCCGAAAGGCGGTACGCGCACTGCGGTACGCCTCGTACAGCTGGCCCTCCCGCTCAACATCGCGGTGACGCCGCCGACTGCGGGTCTAGGACCTTCGGGCACTAATGCACGCCGCACGAAGATCCGCCAGTCTTGGGGACCACCAGTAGACCCCCTGCCTCGGAGGTAGACGCCACACCCTGGGCATGGCCGCATCGCAGACCTGCGTTAACGCACTGCGGATGCGGACAGCCTCAACGTCCACTCCGTCCGCTGGGGGTGGTGAGGACAGCCACGTGTTCACGATGGCCGCCTCCGCCAGTAGGTCCCTATCTAGACGCCCCACAGCCCACCGCGGAAATGCGGGAGCCCGGTCCGCCCTGTGACCCCTGCTGTGGTCCCGGAGAGGGGAGACCTCCATCCGGATGTATCGGTGATCCGACAGGGTCTTCGCCTCCTCCAGGACACGCCAGTTCCTCACTCGTGGTGCGACAGCGGGGCTAGCGAACGACAAGTCCACTATCGACCCACCCTGCTGTCACACATACGTGTTCACTGAGCCTCTGTTTAGGACACAGAGGCCCAGTGACGCCGCCCACTCCACGATCGCCCGCCCGCGATCATCCGTCATCGGGGACCCCCACGCCGTGGATTTGGCGTTGAAGTCCCCCAGGACCAGGACGAGGCCCGGTGCCAGTCGCCGTATCGAAGCCTCCAAGGTGGTGAGGGAGGCCCCGAAATCGTCCATGCTCCTATTAGGGGAGAGGTATACACTGTAGAGCGTGACCCCTCCCCAATCCGCCGCGATAAATTTCTCGCCCCTATCCAAGAGGGATAAGGATGGGAAGTGCCGTTGCGTGGAGGTGACGATTGCCGCGGTTCCGTTACGGCTGACCACCCAATTGGGGCGATCAGGCACACAGTACGGTTCCGCGACTACGGCTGCACCGATCGACCACTCCGCCATGGATTGCAGGAGGAGATCCTGCGCACCGGCGGAGTGGTTGGTGTTGGCCTGCAGGAGGTGAGTGGACTGAGCAGCCATTAATGGGCCGTGTCCATTATCACCTCCTGGCTTGCGGCGGGCGATCGGGCCGCGCTAGGAGCGGGAGCGGCCGTGGTCGAAAGGCCGCTCCGCTCCTTTGGAGCCGAAGCTGGAGGTCTACACGCCCCAGAGCCCATGCGGTGCTTGGCAGGCTTATTGCCCGCCGCACACGCGGGGCAGTGGGGCGGGGCGGCGCAAGATGCCGCCATGTGCCCAGTCTAACCGCAGCGGAAACAGAGTCCGCCGCAGTCAAAGCAATTAGTGCATGTTGGCCGGGTATGCCCGACCGCCATGCACTTGAAACACCTCGCAGGCCGGTGCTCCAGCACGGTGACTCGCGCTGAGCTCCAGCCCACGAGGAGCCTGCCTGAGCCGGCCAGTTGCCTGACCGACTCCACTGGGCACTGCACCCAGGCGGCACCTACGCCGCCCGGACCGGGCCGGATGGCGCCAACTCGGACGGTGTCCAGGGGACACCCGGTTTTCGAGGCAATGGCCTCCCGGATGTCTTCCACCGTCACGGAGTCGTCCAGACCCGCGATGCGCATTTCGGCGCACTTTACGGGTCTGGCGATTTTGACGCCACCCTCCTCGGCGAACAGACCTCGCAGCTTCGACGCCACGCTATCGGCCGTCCTGGTACCCTCGGCCCCAGGGAACTCTAATATCCGAGCCCCTGTCCGGGCCTTGCGGGTCCTGGCTTCGACGCCTCCTATGTCGGAGACGTCGAGCTCCCGCCGGGCTTTCCTCAGAACGGCCTCATAGCTGAGGCCCCTTTCTGCCGCCTCAGGCAGCACAGTGATCACCACTGCGGCTGTCTTCGGCGGCCGGAGCCCCTTGCGCGGCCTCTTCCTCTTCCTTCCGCCTCCTTCGGCTCCTGCCTGGGGAGCGGCGACCTCAGCGGCGCGCTTGGCCGCCGCTCTCCTTCTCTGGCCGCGACTCTTCCTACCGCGCTCAGCCACCTGCCAACCCTGTTCGGGCGCAGCAGGCGTGCCAGGCGCGGGAGGCGCGGTCGCGGGCGCTATAGTCGTCGCTGGCGGTGTCGGTGCTGGCGACGACTGCAGAGACTGATGAACCCTGAGCAACCTCCATTTCCGATCGTAAGGCATCTGACCTCACTGCTCCACCACAGCTCACCACAATCTGTGATCTCTCTTCCATTAATTCTACCAATATCTTGTGTGCGGTACCATTAATACCGTAGTGCCTTAACTTAGCAGCCAGCACTCCGCGGTCAGCTACGTCAAAGGCCTTCGAAAGGTCACAGCATATTAGTGCAGCTTGTTGCTTATTTTCACGTGCAACCAGCACTTTACGAACTAATTCCCTTAACAAACTTATAGTAGACCTACCCTCGCGGTATGCGTATTGTTGGTCTGATAGAAAATTAGCTGCTGTCATATACGACATTAGTCGTGCACTCAAACCGTTCTCGAACACCTTTGCTATAGAAGGAATTATTAACACAGGCCTATAACTGTCCATGCCTCCTTAGTGTTGGGTGGTGAGGTTTAGATCAAATCTCCTTGCCTATCTTAATTGTTAAATTTATCATTATATACAGGTATAGATTAATTGAATTCTGAAAAATTATGGTGTCAATAAAACCAGTAATAAAATTTTACCTTGGCTGATAAGCAGTCCTTCACCCAACCAAGGCTTTAAAAGCGAATATAGTATACTTTTTTCTGCATACTTCCTACTCGATAAAATTTTCTGAAAATAGTTAAAATAATAAATAGATTAGAAAGCTATCATAATCTCAACTCCTATACTTCAAAGTGTTGGATTCCGGCCTCATCCACAATACGAAGAAAACAGATCCACTATATTACGCTGATGAGACGGATTAGCGTAGCCTCTTATGTCAAGTGTTCTTCTCTTGCATGGATGATATTTTTATATCACATCCCGTAATCATTTTTTGTGATCATTACAAGCAAGAAAAGAAGTGTTGAATAGTTTTCTTAATCTGTTGCGGAAAAAAAGAAGAACAGAAAGCTATAGATACATATGTATGTGAAATTAAGATTTTGCCTGATCATTGACAGAGACTACTAATCACTGTTACACTATCTTTGTCTTAGATGTCAATAATGTGCTACACTTTTTTTTTAACGTATTACGTTTAAATTCATGTGTACAAGGTTATCAAGTTTCTAAATATAACTTATTTTGATGATTCTGTAATTCAAAGTTTATACAATCGATTGTTGATCGAGTTGATTGTAAAAATTCCATAAAAGATCTTTGTATCAGATAGTTGTTTAGCTATTTAAATCAAGTAACAGCTGAGAATAGAATAAAAATTGTGAATGCTACGATGATGCTTGTGATCGAGTGAATGAGCTGCGATGTAGCTTGTGATCAAATAAAATAGTAACATTAAATAAGAAATCCAAGTAAACAAATGTACTAGCATAGCTCATAGTATAGAAATATATAGGGTGGAAGTGGACCGCTTACGAAAACAAAGACAGAGGACCCTACTAGTCCTACTTGTAAAGATAGGTTAGAAAAAAAAACGATTCAGATGAAATAAAAAAAAAAATTACCACGCGAGGTCGTTGAGCTCTTGAACATCTGATCCTGAGTTTTGAATAGATTGCATCTTTTCTCATCTGAGTAAAGTGACGTATTTTTATGGAATTATCGTTACATGGTACTATCCTAATACGATGGAATGTGTAAAAAACTTAAAAATCGTTGTGCAAAAAAATTTTTTTCATTCAAATCGATTTTTTTTCTAGCCTATCATTACAAGTATGACTAGTAGGGTCACCTGTCTTTGTTTTTGGGAGCGGTCCACTTCCACCCTGTATATTGTAGCTTCTTACATCCATAAATGAATTTACTACATCTGAAGAAAATTCAAACTAAAACATTAACCTGTTTAATGTATCTCTATTAACATTTCAAAATAATACCAGTGAATTGGTATTATTACCGTTTAATGTAGGTTTTTTTTCAATGCTGGTTAATAATGTTACTATTATGTTAAAATGTTAAAATACACTTACCTCAACGTCTTCTAAATTATAAATTACAACCGCTCCATAAGGACATATCCAAATGCTATAAATACCATTGTACATTTTAGCGAATACTCGAAATGATTTCATCATGTCAACTAACAAGAAGAAAAAAATGTTTTATAATATTGTAAATATTTCTATCATAGAATATTTATATTTAAGATGAAACCCTTTGCGGACATTTTTGCGTTTGTATTTGATTTTTAATTTAAATACGTTTCGAATACTATAAGCAAGACCAAGCAAGTATCCGTAAAAATAATTTTATTTCAAAAATGTAATAACCGCGTCAATAGTTTTATGACAGGTCGTCGTATCTGACGTCAATTTTTTGGGAATGTTGATCAAACGGCATCAGGTAGAGTCCGCCTAGGTCGATTTAAATCACTTAATTGCCTTCTACGACATGAGCAAAGTAAGGATTGGCAGCATTAATAGCCGCTACCATACAGAAAATGTGTAAAACTCGCGTAAACATCAGAAATCAATATGTATAGTTAATTTAACATGTATATAATAAATTAAGGATTGAAAAGCCAAAGCATAATGGCATTCTAGAATTAGACCAGAATATTTCACGATAGTAATTATTCGTCCATACATTCGTTCATACGTTCGTCATAAATATTTATAAAAGTTTTGATTGAATGATTATCGTTATCTTATAGATACGAAGTTGTGACATGTCAAGAGCCGAACTGCAAATCTCCAAATTTCCTCCCTATTTCTCTTTTTTTCTCTTTCCTCCAATTCTTACGGTGGCAAGGCATTGGGCCGTGCCTCTAGTTTTCTTGAGGGCCCAAGCAATTATCACTTACAATCTTTATAAACAATCCACTCAAAAAATAATTAATAATATCAAAATATCCGACTGCATAAAAAGTGAACCAAATTATGTACACATTAAAAACAAAAAGAGATAGAGTTCTCTGGCACTCTGTTCTCTCTGCCTACCCTGCAAGGGATATGGCGTGATGATATGTATGTATGTTAAAAAAAAACTGAAAAGAAAAAAACAAGCACTTAGATGTCCGGTTGTCTATAATATATTATTGAATGAATACTTTTGAAGAAAATAAAATATATTCTAATAAGGGAACATAACAATTGAACAGTCGGGATCCATTATTCGACAGCAAATCTAATTTTTCAATGTAATGAATTATATAAATTTATAATTTAATTACATTAAAAATCGTATAGACAACTGTTAACCGTGCGTTTAAAAAGTATCGAATGTAAAAAAAATATTTAATCTTCAAACGTCGTTCATTAATTTTTTGTTCTTATCGTTCCGACCGCGAATTATTTTCTAAAGATGCCACTAGATGGCGCTAGAAGTACGTGGCGTGGTCATTTTGTTTTTAAATCATCTGTTTAATAGTGTTAACTGTTTAATATTATATTATATTTTACTAAAAATATGTATTTGAAAATGGGAGCAACCTTCAATATCGTGTTATAATGGTTGACTTTAATGACAAAAGGTTTGAGATCTAAATGGGTGCCAAGTTCTATAGAGACTCCTGAAATTCATTCAATAAAGGTAGGAACCACGTTGTTGACAGTTCCCTGTCTACAGCCGCGAGCCGGTTCGTCTGGGGTAGGACCACCCTCTCGCAGGAGATCGACGTCTGAGCATGGGCGGCAGTAACAACTACCATCAGGTGTGCCGCTTGCTTGTTTGACACAAAAAAAAATAGTATTTTCATTTATTTTTGTAAGTTTGTCACGAGAAGAAACCCGGTTATTTGGCGGGTAATAACAGGTTCAACCCGCAGAGACCGTTAGAGCAATTCAATCTAAAAACGGGAAGATTTATTTAATTTCAAACTGTTGTCTGCTTTGAAATCATATAAAGAGTTGAATGGTGACAGACGGTGACTCGCTAACTCACAAAATGGACTAGCTTAACAGTTACCACAGATATGATGACTTATGGATGTGATGACTTACAACACGAAAACGTGGTCCCTAAATGTAGGCCACATGACCAAGCTCAAAGTCGCTCAGTATACTATGGAATAGGCTATGCTCAGGATTCCGCTGTAAGATAGTGTTCGTAATATAGAAAAAATCCGCAGAATAACGGGCTTAACGAACATAGTAGGAGGAATTAGCCAGTTGACGTGGCAATGGTCAATCAACAGAGAGTCTCTCAATAGAGAACTCTGAGAGTTGTTGGATGCTTGTGATAAAGGATTGCATTTTATAGAAAAATATAAGAGGAGCTTAATACCAGCAGAAGATAGCAAAAGGATGAATGATGATCCATGCAAGAGACATCAAACTCGATAAAAAACCTTAACCAACCCAGCTTAGTCTAACCAGTCTTACCAGTCAGTCTGACCAGTACGTAATCGTAAGTTAATTCCACTCCTATTACAAAGAAGGCTCGAGCCCTATATATAAGTCCACATATACTATCAGTTATTAATTTATTTTTATATTTTTAAACGTATTCAATGCATGCTGACTTCACTTGTAACTTAGTTAAACAATTATTGTAAAACATAAACAATGTAATATTTTATGAAATAAAATTTGTACACAACCGTTGTTGAATCTATTAAATTAAATAAATAAAAAAATATATAAAATAAATAGTATATACCTGACGATTGCAAAATAGTCAACATATTTGCGGATAAAAAATACTTCTTGGGTCCAGGTACTTTGTAAATCATTCGGGCTCGTTGATTATAGTTTAATACTAGCTATCGCCCGCGGCTTCGCCCGCGTGTTTTTTGATAAAGGACAGCTATCCCTAGCATACGCGCGCACACACAAATGAATAGAGAATAGCGGCGTAGTATCACGGCGTGACATATTTACCTTAGTACCTACCTAAACTATCATTTCCTGTAGTCGACACAATTTTACTGCCAAGGCGCACAAAAAGATGTTTCACAAACTTTCACTACCTAATAGATAGGTATATATAGATATATACAGGTATAGTATGTTATTAACAAATCGATAGTGCTGTCAAAAATACAATAATCATCAACGATGACTGCCCTCACGCCTTTACTTGTGTTCGGGTCGCACAATCGGCGATCATAGATTTCTAGCCATATTTCTGTAGTACGCCCGGTTTCTGTCTGACCACAGCAGTGCGCATTCTTATTGTCCTAACTTTTGAAATATTGTACCAAACGACACACGGTAAAAGGCAAAATATATGTACTTTAAATATCGAAAGCAATAAAAGCATTTGTTTGCATAAGAATCAATTAGTTACTATATAATGTGCATCGGTAATACATACATACATATCATCATGCCATATCCCTTGCAGGGTAGGCAGAGAGAACAGAGTGCCAGAGAACTCTATCTCTGCATACTTCACTCGCTTCCTCAACATTCATAATTCTCTTCATACACGCTCGCCGGTTTCGGAGACTCTTGACTCCACCTTCCTTCAGTACATGACCGATCTGGTCTAGGTAGGTTAGTCTCGGTCTCCCTCGGTACCTACATCCTTCCACTTTCGCATTGTATATCTTCTTAACCAGGCATTCGTTCGGCATTCTTTCCACATGTCCGAACCATCGGAGCATTCCCTTTCGCATCTTTACACCAATACTCTCTTTCATACCTACTCGCTCTCTTACGTCGTCGTTACGAATGCGGTCGGTCAGCCTAACTCCACAGATTTTCCGCAGAGATCGCATTTCGACCGCATTAATTTTACTATCATACTCTTTTCTGCATACCCAACTCTCGCTTCCATACAGTAATGTTGGGACAAGCACTGCGTTATGTATTGCTACACGTGCCTTCTGGCTGAGGTGGTGGCTGCCGAGAAGTTGCCCCAACGCTCCGTTCACTCTATTACCCGCATTCACTCTTCGCTCTATATCAGTGGTGTACCTTCCATCTCGGCTAAATCCACATCCAAGATATACAAATTCATCCACTTGCTCTAGTACATCATTACCTATTGTTACTCTTACATCTGTTCTGGTTTTATCTCTTTCAAAGACCATTATTTTGGTTTTGTTCACATTCACACGTAGACCCCTTTTCTTACAATCTTCTGTCATTGTGTCGACTAGGGTCTGCAGGTCAGTCGCTGACTGTGCCAGCAGGACTGCATCATCTGCATAAAGCAGAGCAGTGTCCACTGAGTCACCCATCTGGACTCCCACATTCATATCGTTCAACCTTTGGAGACATTTATCCAGATATATGATAAACAGCCTGGCTGACAGAACGCACCCCTGCTTAACGCCGATATTGACGTCAAACCAAGGCGACATTCCATCATCCAGCCGCACACAGGCTCTACAGCCCATGTAACTGGACTGCACAGCCTGTAGCAGTTTACCGCTAATACCATACTCCGGTAAAATGTCCCAAAGTTCCTTTCGTACAACCGTGTCAAATGCTCTCTCCAGATCCACAAAACTGCAGAAAACCCTCTGACCTAGAGCCAGATGCTTCTCCACAATGTTGCGCAGAGAGAACACTTGATCCATGCATCCCCTTCCACTCCTGAAACCTCCTTGTGTCTCACACAGTAAACCATCGGACACCATCCTCATTCTCCTTTCAATAATTTTACCATACACTTTTGCTGCCAAACTGGTCAAGCTTATGGCTCTGTAATTTGCGCAGTCATAACGTGAACCCTTGTTTTTAAACAAAGGCACGATGACTGCGCTATTCCAGTCCCTGGGAACCATTCCCGAGCTCCAACATAAATTGAGGAGCAACAGGAACGCCTCCCAGACACAAGAGCCACCAAGCTTGATCATCTCGGCAGACACCATATCAATGCTCGCTGCCTTACGATTTTTCAAACTTCTTATCGCCCATTCAACTTCATCCATACTGATGCCATCGGAGGACGCCGTTGTCGAATGTTGATCTAGTAAACCACATCCAACACCGGCGCCAACCGTAGCATCCGCATACATATCGCCAAAATATTCACTCCATCGGCTTAACACGTCTTGTGTTTGTGTAAGAATGTCTCCACCTTTAGACCTTATTTTATTCATTCTGAAGGCTGACCAACCACCCCGAGACTTCTTCACCTCCCTCCAAAAGAGTTTGGTGTTACCCTCGAAGTTTTTAGTCAGCCTATCTTCTGCACTCATACTTGCTCTATCACGTTTCTCTTTCACTAAGGCCTTGGTGTCATTCTTACATTGCCGATATATTTCTTCCTTCTGTTCAGTCATACTGTCATTCAGATTCAAAGAAGAGACATAATCCAGCCACGCTTTCTTCTTTTGCTCTACGGAAGCTGTCACTTCCGCATCCCACCATGCATCACCATTTGTTTTTCTATGCTTCTTTGAACTTCCACATACTTCTTTCGCTGTATCTACCATACTCTCTTTCAATACTCTCCAGCATTCTTCAATGTCCGATTGCGGCTGGCTTGCCATCGTCAGCCGTTCTCGGACACCCTCTGCATACTTTTCTCTTACACACTCTTCTTGCAACCTTTCAACCTTTATTCTTTCAAGCCCTCCGAAGTCGACACGCTCTCGCCAGTGCCTCCACTTTCTGAACAGATCACTAAATCTTGCAATAACGAGATAGTGGTCCGTATTGACTGTGGGGCCCCTGTAGGCTCTTGCGTCCAATATTTTGCTTCGGAGGCGACTGTCTACCAAAATTAAATCTATTATACTTTTCTGTTCATTCCTTCTCCATGTATACATATGGATGTCCTTATGTTGGAAAAATGTGTTTGACACAATAAGGTTTCTCTCCATGCATACATCAGCTATGAGCCTACCTGCGTCGTTCACTCTCTTATCACCAAATGGACCAAGTACGTCCTCATAGTCAGGACGCTTGGTCCCCACCCATCCGTTCAAATCTCCGCATACAATCACGCGTTCACTTGTTTCTGCCATATCCAGAACTTCCCTAACATTATCGCAAAACTTCTCTAGGCCTGATGCCACCGAGGATCCTACGGGAGCATATGCTACAACCATGAATACCTTGGTGACACCAAGTTTTATACGGACCCAGAGAAGTCTGGGATCATACATTCCGTAATCCTTTACACCTGAGGCCAAGCGAGAGGACAGCAGTACTCCTATCCCCATGCTGGCTCGATCGCTCTGTGGTACACCAGACCACAGAGCCATCCCGCCACCAGGAAGATCGCAGGCGTCGCTGCCCCTTCGCTTGGTCTCTGTTACACAGAGCACGTCTAGCTGTTTGTCCGCCATGACGGATATCAGCTCGTGCAACTTACCTTCCACACAACCTCTTACATTCCACGTGCCCACCCGGCACTCTGCTCTCCTCGACTCGCCTGACTGGGCAAGGCGTGATGGGTGGCGGCCCCCATCGCCGCAACTGCCGAAGTTCGTACCGACGGGGGCGGGTCGGTACGCGTCGCCTCCGGGGGACGCCCTAACCCGCATTGCGGTACGCATTTCGAGCCGGATTAGCAGTCTAATTAGACTGGCAGGGGACGCGAACGAGCACGCTCCGGACTATGCCCCCCAATCGCATCGGTAATAAATACCAAATTATTTTGTATTTTTAATGTACTATTTTAACGATAAATGCTTACATATTAAAAATAGATATATGCTGTCCCGGACTTTTTTGTAGAACTATTTAAGAGGTACATTTCCACAATACATAACATTCGTCTGAGTTTGAAGATCTTTGCAGCGTATGCAAAAATAGCTCGCAGATGGGCGATTTTTTCTGTCTTAAGCAATTTTTATCGTTATATTTTAGCCAATTTACAAAATATCTTTATAAATTATAGCCTATGTGTTATTCTGATGTGTAAGCTATATTACTATAAAGGTTCATCAAAATCCATTCGGTAGTTTTTGCGTGAAAGAGCAACAAAGATGTTCACATCCATACATTATTACAAACTTTCGCGTTTATAATATTAGTAGGAAGTAGGATTAGTAGGATAATATGTAGCGCGCACAAAATAATTATAATTCCCACAAAATACAAAATCATTTTTAATAGTAACCCTGCTTGATGTTGCAACTAGCAACATAGTAATGATGTAATCATTAATTCGAATAGCAAAAAATAATGGCAATATTTCCTCATAAAAACACCGATCCTATATTTTTTATTAACTCTCATATTTATGTCTCTTTTTATTTATGTGTGTATGTTTTTTTTTGTATGTCTATAGATTTTTTTTAAGTTATACATACATACATACATATCATCACACCATATCCATTGCAGGATTGGCAGAGAGAACAGAGTGCCAGAGAACTCTATTCTTGCATATTTTACTCGCTTCCTCTACATTCATAATTCTCTTCATACACGCACGCCGGTTTCGGAGACTCTTGACTCCACCTTCCATCAGTACGTGACCAATCTGGTCTAGGTAGGTTAGTCTCGGGCTCCCCCGGTATCTACATCCTTTCACTTTCACATTATTATCTGTTGTGATTATGGACTATAGGACTAAATGATCTGAACAATCGCCAGCAATACACTCCTACAAAACTGATGACATAAACTGCAATAGTAAAACCGATACATTGTAGCAGATTTATTAAATTCAAATGCAAATTCAAATTCAAAACATTTATTATGCATAAACCCTGCGAGGGCACTTACATATTGTAATTTTTTTTACATTTAAAGTTAATCTAATAAACTACCACCGGATCGGAATGAGACCGCTACTGAGAAGATCCGGCAAGAAACTCAATGGGTTTGTTTATTTATATTTTGTCTATGTTATTATATTTTTTTTTCATTTTTTATATATATAAAAAAAATAGTACATGTTTATTATTTAATTAGCTTCAATGCGATGCCCTTCGAACGCAATAGTTAAAATACAATAAAGAAATACCATGGCTGGACCGGATCCCACAAGCGGCACCCGATCACGAGTTAACTACTAGAGCAGCCATCACTCTCCTCAACCACCTTGGAGGGAAGGGAGAGACCCGCTCCACGCAGCTACCGCAAGCGGACCTTTCAGTGAGCATGACCAATACCATGACGTACTATAAATGCAAAAAAGTCAAAATTCGTCAGGCAACACACGCTACGCTTTACAAGTATGTATAATTATTAAAATGAAATAGTAACTAAACAGTTTTAAAAATAAAAAAAAATGTAGGTACCTAATTGCTGAAACAGGAGCTGCTCATAGGTAATTGCTCATAGGTTATTAAAGGTGGAGTTAGATAATATGACATTTTATTGATTTCTAATATTTACGCGAGTATTATACATTTGAAATAAGATATAAATTTTGTTGATAGATATGAAGTTTCTGTAATAATAATGACTTATTGAACGTGAGACGCCTTAGTCCTCCAGTGACCATGATCACTCACACTCTCACTCATTTTCCAACGTTTTGAACACCTTACGTGTTCAAAACGTCGGGCAATTAAAAAGCAAATACAAAAGCGATAGAATCCGTAAAATTTATGTCAAATCACATTTTAGTGTTTGCATTATAAAATGAAATTATTTACAGAAAATATAATATTTATTTTTCTATATACCTGATGTCTTCAAAACTGTCAAAGCATTGCCGAATATGAAATACTTTTTGGGTCCAGGCACCTTATATATCAGGCGCGCTCCTTCATTGCAGATTATGTAATTGTACAATAAACACAAGGGCACTATTATTCCAATTAAAATCCAAAACATTTTGTTAGTATTACGTGTGTAACTTTACAAAGATCTAAAGAACTAATGGTAATACTTGCACGTAATTACGCAATTATAGGGCTACATTGTAAATAGAACTAGTCAGAGCTATGACGTACTGAATTTATGATAAAAGGTAAGCGCTGTTGAACCAAGACCTTATGGCCTATTATATCAGACGAGGACGTCTGTCAGTTATCTTGCTTCTAATAAATTATTGATTACTGTTGAAATTGATATACTAGACTTACGAAAATTAATTTGCGAATGAATATAACAATAATATGGTAATTAAGAATTCACCTCACCTCACCTCAGCTCATATATGTCCCACTGTTAGGCTCGAGACCCTTCCATAACAGGAGGGCAATTGACATAATATACCACGCTGGTCAGACGTGTTGGTATAGGGTTTTGCTTCGAATTTTCCTTCTCTTGTATAGATGTTATATGTGTTCTATATCCCTTAGTCGTCTCTTACGATCACCTATGGGTAAGAAAGGGGGGTGGTGAATTGTATTCTTACTTCGTTACCTCACGAATTAAGACTTTAACTTGCATCAAATAGGATTCATGTCTTTATACTATTTAATGTAGAATAGCAATGACAATTAGATGAATTATGTTACCATTTTTTGACAGGCAGTGCCTACTCAAACCGTTTGGACGGAGAGCACCGTAGACCGAAAAACCTGTCTTATTAGTCCTCCTTACAAACTGAGAGGTTCATCGAAAGAATTTTATATCTTAAATGTTGTTACTATGTGAAAACTTACCTTTTTTTTTATTTCTTATAGTGGCAAACGAGCAAACAGCACACCTGATGGTAAGTGTCACTGCCGCCCATGGACCTTTGCAATATCAAGAGTATACAAACCCCAAACCTACACCAATTGGATTTTCGGCTCTCTCGCTCACCGAACGAAACGCAATAGCACATTGCCATTACTCAAACATCGATCTTCTGCGAGAGTGTGGTACTACTCTGAACGGACTGGCCCGCAGCTGTAGACAGAGAACTGTCCACAGCATGGTCCTACGACTATTGCCTTGCCTGCAAAGCGTGACGATTATGGTACAGTCCTCAGATGATGATGATGATGATGAAGAATGTTATTAATATTAATGTGAGTTTGTCACGCGTTAAGTGTATAACTGATTAACTTGAAATTTACCATACTCTTTGTCTAGGATAAATAAATGGCTATAGAAACCATTCATCCAGGAGAAGGGACTCCAAGGGATATAGTAGCTAGTTATTGTAAGCCAACAATAAAAATAAATAATAAGTTCTAATTGATATAATTATGTTATCGATATGACAGTTTCTGCTGCCTCCTAATTTTTATTCTTTGCTTTTCTTTTTATCTATATTCTTGTTAAAAGAATGAAAGAATTTAAATTAATACAACATTATCATCATCATAAAAGCAAATATAAAAAATAACATATACAATGTATTTTTTAAACGCTTATTTATTATTTTGCAATTGCTTGTTTTATTTGGTTTATAAATTTATCGCCAAATAAATATATACCTGATATTTGGCAAAAATAAATTGAATATGTATTTGATCTCAAATTTATTCTGCTATTCTTTTAGTAAATTTCACAAGCATAGGTCCATCATGTCTTAAAATAATATCTGCTGTTAGGCATATATCTTCAGGACGAGTGACTGGTACCATGTCAAATTCTCTTAAAATACTTGCAATTATAATTTTCATCTCCATCATAGCAAACTTTTGACCTGTAACATATTAACATATAAATCATTAGCAATAAAGTTAATTAATATTCGGTGTGCTTTATAATAATTTACATTAAATTACACCAGAATAATATTTATGGAAACCTGTTTCTTTTTTCACAGATAACATCTCAAACTAAAAAATAAATTCTTATTTCAGTGTATTTTACAAATACACAATTAATAGGCGCTAGTACCTCAAAAGAAGCATTATCGTGTTTGCGTAAAAAGTTCATATATATGGCAATATAAACCTTTCAAATTTAGCCATACCGGCAAAAAATACTTTTGTATATTGTCTATGATGGCAAAAGAGCAAACACCATACCTGATGATAAGTGATACTGCCATTTATGGACCTTAGCAATAACAGGGGCACAATAAAGCCATTGCTTATCGTGAAGACAGTGTTCTTCTTAAATTAATTTGAAGTCCTTAACCTCACCTTCAATATTGACTAGTAAGAAAGTACCATTTTAAAATCTTACCTATACAGTTTCTTGGTCCAGCACTAAATGGTATATATGCAAATGGGTGACGACCCACGCTGTTCTCTGGTAGAAACCTATCAGGATCAAATTTATTTGGATTCGGAAATGAACTCTCTGAATAATGTAGGTCTTTGATCGAAATATGACACATTGTTTTCGGTGGAAGAGTGTAGTTACCTAAAAATTATGAAATACTAAATTATGTTTATCATTCAGATTTTAGTTACGATTCGATAAGTAGTGATGCAACTTATATAAATTAAACCATCATATCTGTATTTAGGTGACAAGGTAATTCAAATGAGTGCTGAGGATAATTTTAAACTAATTTAGTATGTACATACAGCGAATAGCTGTGTGGTAGCGGCTACGAATACTACCAACCCTTACTTGTTTGTGGATGTCGTAAAAAACTAAGAGCTTTATATCGACCTGGGCCAACTCCACCTCATGCCGTTTGGTCGGGGTACGATGTCAGAAACCTCCGCGTGGTGTACCCTGGGTGCGGGCGGCAGTCCCCTAGATCATTCTGATGGATTGTCTCCCGTAGCGAATATCTGGCGCTAGGGGGGTCTCCTTGTTTGGGAAGCCCTGTTTCGCTCCTAGCCCTCTACTCGTAGAGGGTGACCGGATGCGAATTTTCGACGGGCTCAGTCACTCATTTATTTGAGGGCTGGACAGGCATATGCCACCGTCGACATATCGTAAACCTGATTCTTTGCTTGTCTTAGTTTCAGGAGCGAGGGTCTTGGCTTAACCGCCCGGACTGCGAGGAAGAAAACCTCTATAAAGAATTCGATTGGACATTCGAATTCGGAAATCACCCAGAATCTTAAGTTCTGGCGTGCGGCGAGAAGATGCATAGCAGATGGGTTGTTCTGTCGTTAGCACGCTCCAGCCGGGGTACCGGCTGCCACCCTGGTTGGTAAATGTAGGCTTGCCCGGGTACAGGGATCTCTGCCCGGGTCGACGGAATGCATCTCCCATACTCGTGGGATTCATTATGGATACTGTACATTTGAAACTAAACGACTGGGATCATAATGATTCTCACCTCAAGGCCTTGTCAAGCCAAAGCAAAACTGACACAAACGACGCCTCGTCCTCACGACTTGAGGCGTCCGCCGAGGGCCCGGCACCAACAAAAGAGGCCCCAAAAAGGAGAAAGAAGAGCAGGCGGATGTTAACTCCGCTTGGCGAGTACGCTAAACGGCGCGCCAACCGCCTTAAGAAGGAGAGGGAGGCGCTGGAGGCCGCGGCACGCCGTGAGACCAGCGTTCCCAGCGACGAGGGCGGCAAAATTGCCGCAGAGCCGTCGCATACGGATTGTGGTAGCGCCGCAGGACCGCCGCGGAGGGAGAGCGGCGGCGGGTGTGTGTCCCGGGACGAGGGCGACGATGTCGCAGAGCCGTCCAAGGAGCAGACGAGGAGTGGCAGCTCAACGGAGCTGTCGAGTGACGAGGGCGGATTTACCGCAGAGCCGTCGCGGAGTGAGGGTGGCAGTAAAGCCGCAGGGCCGTCGTCGGAGAGCGCCAGAAGCTCCGACACCGACACGGCCTTGGAGAAGTCTTCGGACGAGGGCGGGAAGGCCGCAGAGCCGTCCGACGAGGAGGTCGGCCGAAGCCGGGACGAAGGCGGCAATGCCGCAGGGCCGTTCAGCATGGAGGAGGGCAGCTCGGCTGCCGAGGCCGCCGAGGACACCCTGCGGCGAAGGCTCTGACGGCGGCCTTAAATGTCAGGGAGAAGGAAGAGGCCCTCCCCCGAGTATCCGGAAGCACCTCCTGCATAAGGGCGGCAGCTCCAACTCGGAGGGGAGTGTCGTCATGCCTCCTCCCAAAGTCCCCACCGCGCGTCGTGGGCGTAGAAGTCGTGGGTTGGCGGTGGCGGCGAGGCCAGTTCCGGGTCAAGCCGATCAAGGAGGTGAGGTGGCGGCCCTGCAGGCCGCGAACGCCCGCCTCAGTAGGGAGGTCTCCGGCCTGCGGGAGCGCAACCGGAAACTTGAGTCGGAGCTGTCGGCGGTGCGGAAGAAGAACCGCGGGTTGGCCAAGGACATGGCTGACCTGCGGTCTCAATTCGCACTTTTAGTGCTAGCCGCGCCGCCGACACCGGTCTCGCCACCGAAACGGGTTGCGCCGGGGAGGGCGGGCCCGTCCTCTGCGCTCGTGGTGCCACCTGCGTCCGTGGCGCCGCCTGCGCCCGTGGTGCCTGCTGCGCCGGTTGCGCCCGCGGCGCCGGCCGTGAGCGCCGCCAGGAAGCGCGGAAGGCCCAAGAAGGGGGAGGAGCCGTTGCCTGCGATGCACGGTGTGCCGGAGGAGGCGATGCGCGTCATCTTCGCCAAAATTGAGTTGATGATGGACGCGCGCATCCAGGCCGTGGCGGATCGTCTTCCGCCCGAGGCACCCCTCCGGCCACCGCTCGCCGCTGACAAGGCGAAGCGGCCGCAAGCGCCAGCTCCCGCCCTGCTGCCATGTCGGGGTGGCCGCGTGGTGACCTACGCCGCGGCCGTAGGCGGGCCCAAGGGGGCTTAGAGGAAGGCCGGCACGGTGCCAGAAGCGGAGAGCGGAGGCCAAGAGTGCCGCTGTGGCCGCCGCTCCCCAGGCGGGAGGCGGCAAAAGGGGAAAGAGGTCGCACAGGGGCCTCAAGTCGCCGAAGACAGCTGCGGTTATTATTACCGTGTTGCCTGAGGCGGCTGAGAGGGGCCTCAACTATGAGGCCGTCCTAAGATGCGCCCGGCGGGAGCTGGACGTCTTCGACATCGGAGGCGTTGAGGCGAGGACCCGCAAGGCTCGGACAGGGGCTCGTATTCTCGAGTTCCCTGGGGCCGAGGGCGTCAAGGTGGCCGATAGTGTGGCCTTGAAGCTAAGGGGGCTGTTCGGGCCGGAGGATGGAGTCTGAATCGCCAGGCCCGTCAAGTGGGCAGAGATGCGCCTCACGGGTTTGGACGATTCCGTGACGGTGGAGGACGTTCAGGAGGCCATTGTGGCGTGTACTGGATGTGCCTCGGGCACTGACCAGATTGGCACCATCCGCCCTGGTACCGGCGGTGTCGGCAATGTCCGGTGGAGTCAGTGAAGAAATTGGCCGACTCAGGCAGGCTCCTCGTGGGCTGTAGTTCGGCGCAGGTAACCGTGCTGGAAACCCGGCCCGCGAGGTGTTATAAGTACATGGCGGTCGGGCATACCCGACCGACGTGTCGCAACTGCTTCGACTGCAGCGGGCTATGCTTCCGCTGCGGTCAGGCTGGACACCAGGCGGCATCGTGCTCTGCGGAGCCCCACTGCCCCGCGTGTGTGGCAGGCAATTGGCCTGCCAAGCACCGGATGGGCTTTGGGGAATGCAGACCCCCGGCATCGGCCTCAAGGGGGCGGGTCGGCCCATCGACCGAGCCTGCGCCCGCTCCGAGCGCGACTCGATCGCCCGTTAGCACGTAGGAGGAGACGATGGATACGGTCTGTTAATGCCTCCAAGCCAATCTCAACCACTCTGCCGGTGCGCTGGATGTTTTCCTGCAAGCCATGGCGGAGTGGTTGATACGAGTAGCCGTAGCCGCGGAGCCGTACGTGGTGCCCGACCGACCTAACTGGCTGGGTAGCACCGACGGCACTGTGGCAATCGTCGCCTCCACGTTGTGGCCTTCGCCGTCTCTGACCCTTAGGGACAGGGGCGTTGGATACGTCGCGGCGGAATGGGGAGAGATTACACTTTTCGGAGTCTATCTCTCCCTTAACAGGAGCGTGACTGATTTTGGGGCCTCCCTCACCATCTTGGAGGCCTCGTTACGGCGACTGGCACCACGCCAAGTCTTCTTTCTGGGGGACTTCAATGCCAAGTCCATAGCGTGGGGGTCCCCCGCGATGGATGACCGAGGACGGGCGGTCGAATTGTGGGCGGCGGCACTGGGCCTCACTTTGTTGAACAGGGGCGTGGTGCAAACGTGCGTGCGTCAGCGGGGCGGGTCGATAGTGGACTTGTCGTTCGCTAGCTCCATTGTCGCCGCACGCGTGAGGAGCTGGCGCGTCGCGGAGGAGGTTGAGACCTTATCGAATGACCGACATATCCGGATTGAGGCCTCCCAGACCCTCCCGACGCCCGGCAGGGGTCACAGGGCGGACGGACGTTCCGTGTTCCCGCGATGGGCTATGGGTCGTTTGGACCGGGACCTGCTGGCGCAGGCAGCCATCGTTCGCTCATGGCACCAGTTGGAGGGGGTGGACGCCGAGGCTAGCCGCATTCGCAATGCTTTGACGCAGATTTGCGATGCGGCCATGCCCCGTGTGCGGTGTCTGCCCCCGAAGAGGGCTGTCCACTGGTGGTCTCGTGAGCTGGCGGATCTTCATGTTGCGTGTATACGCGCCCGAAGGGCCTACACCCGCAGCCGGCGGCACCATCGCGACGAGGAGCAGGAGAGCCGCCTTTACAAGGGCTACCGCAATGCGCGGTCGGCCTTCAGGCTGGCCGTCCGTACCGCCAAGGACGTCAGTCGGCAGGAGATGTTGGACGGTCTCGATCGTGACCCCTGGGGTCGCCCCTATCGCGCAGCGCTGAGTAAGCTCCGCGCCCGGGGCCCTCCCGTTGCGCCTGAGGGCCGTGGCGACTGAGGCCGTCACCGGCGGGGGAGTGCTATTGTTGGTGTCTCTGGACATCGCCAACGCATTCAATAGTCTCCCATTTAGTTGCGTCAGGGAGGCGCTCCGATACCACGGGGTGCCAGTTTACCTGAGGCGGCTAGTGGCAGACTATTTGAAGGGGCGCAGCGTCCTCTACACCAACCGAGTAGGGGACGTTGTGCGAACGCCCATGACGTGCGGTGTTCCGCAGGGGTTGGTCCTCGGACCCACCCTGTGGAACATCGGCTACGACTGGGCGTTGAGAGGGAGCCTCCCGCCCGGGCTGGGCGTGATATGTTACGCCGACGACACGCTCGTCACAGCCCGTGGTGGAGGAGGCGCCAAGCCTGGCGCCTCTCGGCACCGAGGAGATCGTCAGGCGGATCGAGGCGCTGGGGTTGAGGGTGGCCCTAGACAAGACGGAGGCCCTCTTGTTCCATGGGCCCCGCATGGGCCCTCCCATCGGCGTCTCGATCACCGTCAATTCGGTTGATATCAGAATCCGGGCCCTTATGAGGTATTGGGCCTGGTGCTCGACGGGCGATGGTGGTTCCGGGAGCATTTTGCAGACTCGCTCCACGGCTCGTCGGCGCGGCGTCCGCCCTATCATGGCTTATGCCGAATGTGGGCGGACCGAGCGCTACATGCCGACAGCTGTACGCAAGGGTCATCCGGTCGATGGCCCTGTACGGCACACCGGTGTGGACGGGGTCCCTGACCGTCCGACTCAGGGCTCTTCTGTGGCGACCACAGAGGGCCATGGCGGTCAGGGCCATACGCGGGTACCGCACGGTGTCGACGGAGGCAGCGTGTCTGTTGGCCGGGACCCCTCCATGGGACCTGGAAGCGGAAATGCTCGCCGGTTTGTATCGGCGGATGTTAGGAGTGCGAGCGGAGGGCGGTGTGGTTTCGTTGAGGGAGCACACCGCCTGGCGCGTCGATGCCCACCGAGACGTCATTGCCCGTTGGGCAGTCCGGCTGGAGAGGCCTCGGTTCGGTGTGCGGACCGTGGAGGCCTTCCGGCCGGTGCTGATGCAGTGGCTAAAACGGCGGCACGGTGTGCTCTCCTTCCGACTTGTGCAGGTTTTGACGGGGCATAGATGCTTCGCCAAATACCTGCACACGGTCGTCAGGAGGGTACACCGTCCTGCCACCACTGCGATTGCGACGAGGACACGGCGCAGCATATGCTCGAGGTTTGTGCCGCTTGGGTAGAGCAGCGTCGTGAACTCGTCACAATCATTGGTGCTGACCTGACGCTGCCAACCATCGCCAGGGCGATGCTCGACAGCGTCAGGAACTGGAACGTGGTCGCATCCTTCTGCGAGGCAGTAGTCTCGCGGAAGGAGGCGGAGCGCGTGCGCGAGGAGCGTCTCCTCGACGACGCGAGCCGCCGCCGGCGACTGGGTCGGCGCAGGCGCGATTACCTGTGCCTGATGCCGCCCTAGCCGAGGCCTCGGGTGACTGGATCGGGGAATTAGTCCGTCACCCGCCGAGAGGCCGACCGCGTGAGGAAAGACCGGCATCCTACCCGAGGGGGGACGTCGGTCGAGGAGAGGGTACTCCTCAGGGGTATTCCGTCGGGCCAACCACTGACGTCAAGTCACTCTGCTCCGGTGGTTAGCCCAACGACGAAGGCGACGTCACGGGTGGGTTACGGGTGTGCGTGTTTACGCCCCTCTGTCGCTCCGGACGGAGTGGTGCGAGGAGTGCGCCGACCGTAACCCATCCCCCCCAAAAAAATTTTGCAATATGTAGGATGAGGAGTACATATTGCATCGACCCCAAGTAATTGGGATAAGAGTAGGAGAATGATGATGATGATACAGCGAATCACTTAAAAGTAAATATTCACGCAAAAAAGTTTACCACGTGGTTTGATGACTACAATTCCCCACCCCATTTCTTACTGGTGGGTGGCGTAAAAGATAACTACGATGCAAATTATATTTATGCAGGAGAAGAAAAACTTGAGATAATCATTCATTCATCTAGTATTGTGAAGGCTTAAAAGAGAAGAAGAGTAAAAGTAAAGTAATATACAGCTAACATATTTTTTAAAATTATTATGCAAAAAGTAGAGTTGAATATACGCACTTAATACAGTTGTTCCATTTAGAATTCGACTAATAAAATGAACTGGAGGATACATTCGCAGCGATTCTTTAATACAACGTTCCATATATTTCATTCGATTCATATCTTCCATTGTAATAGAGCGCTTGGATTCACCAAATATGTCTTTAAGCTCGCTTTGAATTTTATTCTGTAATATAAAATGCACAAATTATTTTTGCTATTATCATATACTTTAAGTACCAAAATGAATAACAGGCCCTGTTTTACAAATAAAAGAATTTAGTAGTCCATGGCATGGATCTAATCTAAATAGTATTTCTGGCATGGATCTAATCTAAACAGTATTTTTAAATATAATATCGTTCTACATAGTGCATTCCTTTGTCATTAACTAGTTAAAAATTTATTTGTAAACGTCACAGTGATTAATAAAGTAATTTTGTTAAATACTGATTTTAAAAATGGATGCCATATTCATATTACCTATATCAAAATATTAAACTCACCTGAACTTCCCTGTGATTAGCGAGTATCATAACGCAAAATGTTAAAGCAGACGCCGTAGTGTCATGACCCTGTTAACAAAACTTATATTATTTATACGAATCTTAACCCGCAGTCTACAAACTTTCCACTGAAAATATGCCTGTTATAACTAGTTACAGTACTAGCATAAATTGTGACATTAAAATGAAAATCTTCGTTGCTAGTCAAGTGATTACTAATTGTAATTACTTTTGATTATAATTCCTCCTTATCTGTGTGGTGACGGAGTAAGAATACATTTCATTACCCCCTATCTTACCAGTGGGTGATCGTAAGGGACAACTAATTGATAAAATATGCATATAAAATCTATGCAAGAGAAGGAACACTTGAAATAAAACCCAATACCAACACGTCTGACCAGCGTGGTGTAATAGGTTAATTTCTCTCTTAGTGTGGAGGAGGCTCGAGCCCAGCAGTGGGACATACAGGAGCTGCAATGATGATTCCTCCTTACAGTGCTGAAAAAGTTAGTTAATTATGTACCTACTCTAGGTTCATTCTCTTGTGGGGTACGACGCCAGAAACCTCCGCGTGGTGTACCCTGGGTGCGGGCGACAGTCCCCCAGATCCCTCTGTTGAATTGTCGCCCGTAGCGAATCTCTGGCGCGAGGGGGGGTTCCCCAGCGATGGGTTGAGCCCCAATTCGCTCCTGACCCTCTATTTGTAGAGGGTACAGGAGGCGAAATTTCGGACGGGCCCGGTCACTCATTCATTTGAGGGCTGGGCAGGCTTATGCCACCGCCGACATATCGTAAACCTGATATCTTGCTTCAAGACAAGTTGTCGTGAGGCGTAGTATCAGGAACGAGGGTCTTGGCTTAACCGCCCGGACCGCGAGGAAGACAACCTCTATAAAGAATTCGACCTTCGAATTCGGAAATTACCCAGAATCCTAAGTTCTGGCGTGCGGCGAGAGGATGCATGGCAGATGGGCTGTTCTGTTCCTAGCACGCTCCAGCCAGGGTACCGGCTGACCCCCTGGTTGGTAAATGTAGGCTTGCCCGGGTACAGGGATCTCTTCCCGGGTCGACGGTTTTTCTCCCATACTCGTGGGAATCAACATGGATTTTCTTATACCTACACCTACACCAACACAAGACGGGAATCCAGAGGATTCCCACATCACGGCCTTGTCAAGCCAACGTAAAACTGACAACGACGCCTCGTCCTCAGGACTTGAGGCGTCCGCCGAGGGCCCGGCACAGACGAAAGAGGCCCAAAAAAAGAAGACGAAGAAGCGGCGGAAGGCGCATAACTGGTCAGGCAAGGGTCCCTCACGGGACCGGCAGCGTTTGGCGGAGCGGAAGGCGAAGGAGGAGGCCGCTGCCGCCAAACAGGAGGAAGACGGCGGCAGATCCACTGCAGAGCCGTCAATGGACGAGGGCGACAGTAGTGTCGCAGAGCCGTCCAGAGACGAGGGCAATGGATCTGCCGATATAATGGACGAGGGCGGTAGTTCCGCAGAGCCGTCCAAGGAGGCTAGCGGGTCGGCGGAGAAAACCGCTACCGCCAGGTCGTCGCCGCGTCTTGCGGCTGCGGCCCCGACAACAAGGGAGGAGGCCCTCCCCTCGGAGGTGCGGAAGCGCCCCCTGAACAGGGATGGCAGCTCGGGCGCTGACTCCGAGGGGAGTGCTATCATCATGCCTCCTCCCAAAGTTCCGGCCTCTCGCAGAGGGCGAGGGGCCGCGGCGTCAGGTCGGACGACCCACTCCCCAGCCGGCGGAGTACGCAGAGGGGCGGAGGCTCGCAAGCGGACCGACGACGAGGCGGCCGCCGCGAGGGTGCTGGAGGTATTGTCCGGCATCCCTCCCACCGAAGTGGCGGCCGCTGGTGCCCGCGCGAGCGGTAGCGCCCCGGACGCGAAGGCCCTGCAGGCCGAAAACGCCCGCCTTGGTGGCGAGGTGTCAGGCCTGCGGGCCCAGAACCGCCGCCTAGAGTCGGAGCTGGCCGAGGTGAGGAGGGAAAACCGCCTCCTCACTAAGGACGTGGCCGAGTTAAAGGCGCAGATGGCGCGACTTATGCCGACCGCGTCACCGGCCAGCGCTGGCCGCCGAGGAGCTAGCCGCCCAACGGTTGCCGCTGCGCTGAAGACGGCTCCGACTGCGGAGCGCGCGCCGCCGACAGTCGCCAGCCCACCAAACGTCGTGGAGCAGGCCCCGATAGCGGCCCAGCCGTTAGCACCGACCCCGCTGCCCGCGGTGGGAGGCGTGCCGGACGAGGCCTTGCGCGCCATCATCGACTCAGTGGTCAAACTGGTCGATGCGCGCTTGGCCGTTCTGGAGGCAAGGCTGCCTCCGGAACCACGTGTCCGGCCGCCTCTGGCCGCGGACAAACGGCCATATGCGGCACCAGCCCCCGCCCCGCTGCCTTGTCAGGGTGGCCGCGTGGGGGCTAGCTACGCCGCGGCCGCGGCTGGGCCCAAGTCCAAGGGGCCCGCTCCCGCGACGAAGAAGAAGAAGGTGGCACCGGCTCCTGCCGGACTGCAGTCGTCGCCAGCATCAACACCGCCAGCGACGACCAGCGCGCCCGCGACTGCGCCTTCCGCGCCTGCCGCGCCCGCTGTGCCCGAACAGGGTTGGCAGGTGGCTGAGCGCGGCAGGAAAAGTCGCGGTCAGAGGAGGAGAGCGGCGACCAAGCGCACCGCTGAGGTCGCCGCTCCCCAGGCAGGAGCCGGAGGTGGCAGCAGCTCGAAGAGGAAGAGGCCGCGCAAGGGGCTCCGGCCGCCGAAGACAGCCGCAGTGGTGATCACTGTGCTGCCTGAGGCGGCAGAAAGGGGCCTCAGCTATGAGGCCGTTCTGAGGAAAGCCCGGCAGGAGCTCGACGTCTCCGACATAGGAGGCGGCGAAGCCCGGACCCGCAAGGCCCGGACAGGGGCTCGGATTTTGGAGTGCCCTGGGGCCGAGGGCACCAGAACGGCCGATAGCGTGGCGTCGAAGCTGCGAGGTCTATTCGCGGAGGAGGGTGGCGTCAAAATCGCCAGACCCGTAAAGTGCGCCGAAATGCGCATCGCGGGTCTGGACGACTCCGTGACGGTAGAAGACATCCGGGAGGCCATTTCCTCAAAAACCGGGTGTCCCATGGACACCGTCCGGGTTGGCGCCATTCGCCCCGGTCCGGGCGGCGTAGGTGCCGCCTGGATGCAGTGCCCAGTGGAGTCGGTCAGGCAACTGGCTGGCTCAGGCAGGCTCCTCGTGGGCTGGAGCTCAGCGCGAGTCACCGTGCTGGAGCACCGGCCTGCGAGGTGTTTCAAGTGCATGGCAGTCGGGCATACCCGGCCAACATGCACTAATTGCTTTGACTGCGGCGGACTCTGTTTCCGCTGCGGTCAGACTGGGCACATGGCGGCATCTTGCGCCGCCCCGCCCCACTGCCCCGCGTGTGCGGCGGGCAATAAGCCTGCCAAGCACCGCATGGGCTCGGGGGCGTGCAGACCTCCGGCTTCGGCTCCAAAGGGGCGGAGCGGCCCTTCGACTCCGGCCGCTTCAGCTCCTAGCGCGGCCCGATCGCCCGCCGCAAGCCAGGAGGTGATAATGGACACGGCCCATTAATGGCTGCCCAGTCCACTCACCTCCTGCAGGCCAACACCAACCACTCCGCCGGTGCGCAGGATCTCCTCCTGCAATCCATGGCGGAGTGGTCGATCGGTGCAGCCGTAGTCGCGGAACCGTACGTCGTGCCTGATCGCCCCAATTGGGTGGTCAGCCGGAACGGAACCGCGGCAATCGTCACCTCCACGCAGCGGCACTTCCCGTCCTTATCCCTCTTGGATAGGGGCGAGGATTTTGTCGCAGCGGATTGGGGAGGGGTCACACTGTACAGCGTTTACCTCTCCCCTAACAGGAGAATGGACGATTTCGGGGCCTCCCTCACCACCTTGGAGGCTTCGATACGGCGACTGGCACCGGGCCTCGTCCTGGTCCTGGGGGACTTCAACGCCAAATCCACGGCGTGGGGGTCCCCGATGACGGACGATCGCGGGCGGGCGATCGTGGAGTGGGCGGCGTCACTGGGCCTCTGTGTCCTAAACAGAGGCTCAGTGAACACGTGTGTGCGACAGCAGGGTGGGTCGATAGTGGACTTGTCGTTCGCTAGCCCCGCTGTCACACCACGAGTGAGGAACTGGCGTGTCCTGGAGGAGGCGGAGACCCTGTCGGATCACCGTTACATCCGGATGGAGGTCTCCCCTCTCCGGGACCCCAGCAGGGGTCACAGGGCGGACCGAGCTCCCGCATTTCCGCGGTGGGCTGTGGGGCGGCTGGATAGGGACCTACTGGCGGAGGCGGCCATCGTTCACACGTGGCTGTCCTCACCACCCCCAGCGGACGGAGTGGACGTTGAGGCTGCCCGCATCCGCAGTGCGTTAACGCAGGTCTGCGATGCGGCCATGCCCAGGGTGCGGCGTCTACCTCCGAGGCAGGGGGTCTACTGGTGGTCCCCAAGACTGGCGGACCTTCGTGCGGCGTGCATTAGTGCCCGAAGGTCCTACACCCGCAGTCGGCGGCGTCGCCGCGATGTTGAGCGGGAGGGCCAGCTGTACGAGGCGTACCGCAGTGCGCGTACCGCCTTTCGGCTGGCCATCCGGTCCGCCAAGGACGCGAGTTGGCAGGAGATGCTGGACGGTCTCTACCGTGACCCCTGGGGTCGCCCGTATCGCGCGTCGCTGAATAAGCTTCGTGCGCAGGCCCCCCCCCTCACCGAGACCCTCCAGCCCGACCTCCTTCGTAGAGTGGTCGAGGAGCTGTTCCCGCGGCAGTCGGAGCACACGCCCCCGGTCATGGCTTCGCCAGATCACGACCGGGAGGCCATCGAGAGTGTTCCGCCCGTGACGGAGTCGGAAGTGGGGGCAGCTGTGGCGAAGATTCGTTCCGCCACCACGGCCCCCGGCCCGGACGGAATCCCAGTCCGGGTGTTGACGCTGCTCCTCGAGCATCTCGAACCTCGCCTCAGGCGACTGTTCAACGCCTGTCTGACGTCTGGACGGTTCCCTGAGTGCTGGAAGGAAGGGAGGTTGGTTCTCCTGCCAAAGCCGGGACGGCCCCCGGATTCGCCGTCGGCCTACAGGCCCATTGTGCTTCTGAACGATGTGGGTAAGCTGCTGGAGCGTGTCCTCGCTGCCCGCATCATCCAGCACCTGGAGGAGGTGGGGCCCGATCTGTCGGACGCTCAGTTTGGGTTTCGGAGGGGGCGTTCGACCATCGGGGCCCTGCTACGCCTGAGGCAGATGGCCACGGAGGCTGTCGCCGGCAAAGGAGTGCTGTTGGCGGTGTCGTTGGACATCGCCAACGCCTTCAATAGTCTGCCATTCAGCTGCATCAGGGAGGCACTCCGGTTCCATGGAGTGCCCCTGTACCTCAGGCGGCTGGTGGCAGACTATTTGGAGGGGCGCAGTGTCCCCTACGCGAGCCCCGCAGGGGACATTGTGCGGACGCCCATGTCGTGCGGTGTTCCGCAGGGGTCAGTTCTGGGGCCGACTCTGTGGGACATCGGTTACGACTGGGCGTTAAGAGGGAGTCTCCCCCCCGGGCTGAGCGTTATTTGCTATGCCGACGACACGCTTGTCACAGCCCGGGGCAGGACACTCGAAGAGGCGGCGAGCCTGGCCACTCTCGGCACCGAGGAGATGGTCAGGCGAATTGAGGCGCTGGGGCTCAGGGTGGCCCTAAACAAGATGGAGGCCCTACTATTCCATGGGCCCCGTGTGAGGCTGCCCATCGGCGCCTCGTTAGTCGTCAACTCCATCCACATCAGTATCCAGGCCCATATGAGGTACTTGGGTACCCTGGTGCTCGACAGGCGATGGTGGTTCCGGGAGCATTTCCGTCAAATTGCTCCCCGGCTTGTCGGCGCGGCGTCCGCCCTTTCTCGGCTCATGCCGAACGTGGGCGGACCCAGTTTCGAGGGCCGACGGCTGTATGCGGGGGTGATCCGCTCAATGGCCATGTACGGCGCACCCGTGTGGGCGAGGGCTCTGAACGCCCAGCTCAGGGCGGTGCTGTGGAGGCCACAGCGAGCCATGGCGGCCCCAGCCTATTGGCCGGGACACCCCCGTGGGACCTAGAGGCGGAGACGCTCTCCGACCTCTACCGGCGGGTTACCTCAATGCGCGAAGAGGGTGGCTCCCCATCGTTCAACGAGATAGCCACCTGGCGCGAGGACGCCCGCCGAGAAGTCATCGCCCGTTGGGCTACGCGGCTGGAGAGGCCAAGACACGGTGTTTTTACCGTTGAGGCCCTCCGGCCCGTACTGATGGAGTGGATGGAGCGGCGGCACGGAGTCCTCTCTTTCCGGTTGGTGCAGGTCTTGTCGGGGCATGGTTGCTTCGGCAAGTACCTGCACACGGTCGTGCGGAGGGAGTGGACTCCGTCCTGCCACCATTGCAGTAGCGACGAGGACACGGCGCAACATACGCTCGAGGTATGTTCGGGCTGGGACGGGCAGCGCCGTGACCTCGTCGCTGTCATCGGTGCCGACCTGACGCTGCCGACTGTTGCGCGAGCGATGGTCGACAGCGTCAGGAATTGGGACGCGGTCGCCGCCTTCTGCGAGGCTGTCATCTCGCAGAAGGAGGCGGCGGAACGGGCCCGGGAGGATTCCCGTGACCCGGGCCGCCACGCGCGGCCGGGGCGGCGCAGGCGCGAGTACCTGCGCCTGATGCCGCCCTAACCGAGGCTTCGGGTGATCGGACCGGGGAATTGTCCGGTCACCCGACGTGAGGCCACCGCGTGAGGACGACGCCTCGACGGCGAAAGCTGTCGGGGCGTCGACAAGAGAGGAGCCCGAGAGGGCATACCGCCGAGCGGGCCACCGAAGACAAAGATCGGGTACCGGTGGCCCGCTCGCACGGCGAAGAAGAGGTGCTTGCAGGGTGGGTCAATGGGGTTGTGCGCCGCCTCTTCCGTCACCCCGGACCGATTTGGCGGTGTGCGACGTCCATAACCCACCGCAAAAAAAAAAAAAAAAAAAAAAAAAGGTTCTTTCTCTTGTGTAGATGTTATTTGCATAATGTATTCCTTAGTCATCTCTTACGACATGCAAGAGCAAGAAAGGGGTGGTGAATTGAATTCTTAGTCCGTCACTACAGAAAATAAGAAAAAAGGTAATTTTGGATGGGAAATGGATGTTTAACATTTTATGAGTCTTATTAAAGAAAACAGTAACACGAGCATTCGACATAACATGACCATTGTCAGAGGAATTAAGTAATTTCTAATAAGCATTTTGTATTGATTGCCCTTTTGCCTGTAGATTTAACTGACCTAACTTAGTAGTTATTTCCTTATCTATGAATACGTAGCATACTTTAGTTGCTTGAGAGCCATTCTAATCTCGGATAAGCCAAAGTCTGGAATGTCTCCATTATAGTGTTGCAAGCTAACTGCTTGGATCTGTATTATTAGCCTAAGGTAACAAACAGGGTTCCAAGTTGATTTTAGGAACTACCCATAACAGCTATTCATGTATAGAAAAAATGACAATACAAGTTTCAGTCTTTAAATTAGTAATTTAGCTTTACCAATAAACAGATTTGGCCTTGTTGCCTGACTTAGGGTTTTACTTCTAAACCACCTATGTTAAAATCAATCAGGTACAAAAATGCGGGAAAATGACGATGTAAATACATTGTCATTGTCATTTGCTTCTTCATAAGAAATTGAAGTTATGTTGTTTGTTTTAATGAAACTATGACTCACATTATACGAAAATTCGCATTCGTACTTTAGAAGTGATTAGGTAGTTTGAGCTGAAAGTTTTTATTATATTTTTACATAAACTTCATCTAATAGAAGACCTTGACTTGATTCATAGTATAATATTTAATACATAATATGAGTCATTATACTTAATTATCTTACTTCAAACGTAAACGTGTCGACCTCTTCTTGAATGCCATCTCTATCAATTAGTCCTTCTTTATGGGCTGATAGTAGAAGATCTAACATTGCAGCTCTTTTCTTATTTTTATATATGTATGCATCGTCATTATTATAACAGTTTTCATTAATATTTAAACCATTTACTTCAATAAAATCTCTTCTTTCATCTATAATAGAATTAGTAAAACTATGGGCAATTTTCAAATATTTTTTCTGTTCTCTACCATATGATGATAAATTGAATATAAAATCAGGATGTAGGTGAATTCTGATTAATCTTTTGATCATTAAAACTCCAAGATTATGAATAGATTTCTTATATGACTTTACTGCATCCGTTGAGTTTTCTCTAAGCTTTATACCCATTGCAGTTTCTATAATAAATAAGAATATCATTAATAATAATGTATCACCGTATTGTCTTTCATCGTACATATTGCAGATAATTATAGATATTTTATGACGGGTCATCTGCCTAGGTCCACTCTCCTTGGGAAAGAAATTTAACTTTTTACTACTTGACCAGATGGCATCAGATGAAATGGGTACAACTATATTTTGATCTTTTAGTCATCTCTTACAAATTTTAGGAGCAATGTAAGGGTTGGTAGTATTTGCAACCGCTACCACACAGAATTAATAAATTATTACCATAACATTTAAAATTATTTTCTGTCACCTATCATCACCCTATAGACGACCATTCTTAAATATAGACCTTAATGATAATGGCATAATCAACACGTTTAACTAGTAGAATGGGTAGCCGGGGTGGTGATTGATTTAGTATGGGTAACTTGGTAGTTTTGACCTCCTAATGGAGGTCCCTCAGCCAGCTATTACCACTCCCACAGAAAAGTAAAGGCGGCGACAAAATGTATTAATAAGCCAGGGTTTTTTCCCAGGGTTTGTTATTAATTATCCCTAAGAAAGTATATGAAAAAAAAATATAACTTACCACATATCGTGTTGAGTGTAAACTCCGATAATACAGGCAGAGCATCTATAGATTTTCCATCACTATTATTAAGATTATGTACAAGCAGTTCGCTGTTGTCTTTTATTATTTCAAAAAATTGCTTCAATATATTAAAATGAAAAGCTGGTGTGAGAATTTTTCTACGTTCTTGCCATTTTGTACCTGCATATAAAAATACTTTAAAACTACGGTTTATAATATTTTTTTATGGCATATAGTGGCGAACGAGCAAGCAGCGCCTCGAACTTTGAGGCACACCATACAACATTAACTTTTCATTACTTATGTGGCAACCAATTTTCACTGCATCTGACGTTCTGATAAATAACTATGGCATAAATCCATAACAATACCACGTATACCAAATGTCTCATGCTTATCTATGAGTATTGGAAATTATATGTTCATCAAATTTCTTTGTTAGATTTGAAAATATTGATTATATTTGAATTAATATAGTTCAGAAGTCTATTATTCCATTTTTTTTCAAATATCATTATATAAAAAACAATACCCGGCACTAACGAAATGAAGTTGTGGATTACATTGAACCTCTTCATTCAAGGTGACGCCAAGGTAGCTGGGGACCCCTAATCCATCATATTTCTCCTTTCTACCTCTTCAAGCGGCCTATTGGAATAAAGTAGGTACGTTGATGTCATTAGCCTCCCGCGAGGAGTAACCCCATTTCAGCTTATAAACGCACCACAGCTTTGCTTGAACTTCTTCCAGAAATTGACCTACCATACCAGGCTGGCTAGACAGATGGTAAATGCGTATTACACTTAATTGTCTTTTACTAAACTCGTCACTACCTAAAAAGCAAAACAGATTATTGTCTGTAAGGTTAGTTTACGGACGGTAATCGAACGTGGTAACTTTATAAATCAACATTGATGAAAAATTGCGTTCTTTTATGAGTTGAATAACCATATACAATGGAAACCACATTAACTTTTCACTTCAATTTATAAATAGTTCACACGCCAAATTCTTAAAATGCAATAATGCTAATATGGACAATACCATTACTATTAATAATTACCATTACTGATGAGTAATCCGTCCCCTAGCCAAGATTTTAAAAATTCATATATTATACTCTTCTCTGTATGCTTTACGCTAGTTAAAACTATCTGAAAAAAGAATACAATTATAATTATAGGTTAATAAACGTTAACTCAGGTTTTACTGACTTGAAAAAAATAATAGGTACCAAAGTAAATTAGTTGCCTTGAATAAATAAAACGAAAATTTATGGTTCCTTGGATAAATAATATATACTTTTTTATTTCTTTCGTTAAGTAATATAAAAGGTTTTGCTTCTTTGTTTTTATTTGTCTATTAAGATATGTATCCAAAGTGGTTGTCTGCAAAGTCAATTTACGGACAATAACTTTACGTGATAATTGTGTGAAAACATTGATGACAAATGGCATAGTTTTATGAATTGAACAAACGTAAACAATAGAAACCACATTAACTTTTCACTTCACTTTATAAATAGTAAAAGCACTTTATAAAGAGCAAAACAGTTCACGTCAAAACTTAAAATGCAAGAACGCTTAGGCCGATCGTGCCTCTTTATCGCTAGTTCTGCAAACTTACACTCGGCTCAGGCGAAATGTGGCACTTATGCGTGCGGGCAGGCGGTGTTCATCGGTTTATAAGACCTTGATCACGTCAATAATACAAATAATTTAAGTCAAAGAAAAATGAATCTGAAAAAAATAAGAAACCACGCTGGTCAGGCGGTTTGTTGTAGGATTTTATTTCAAATTTTCTCTCTCAAAGTAATCTTTTTTTTTTTTTTTTTTTTTTTTTTTATTGCTTATGGCGGCAAACGAGCAGACAGCACATCTGATGGTAAGTGTCACTGCCGCCCATGGACCTTTGCCAATGGTATAGCTAGGCCGCTGCCTACCAATACAACCCTGAACCCACCCCAGTTAGGCTTCCGGCTCTCTCGCTCACCGAACGAAGCGCAATAGCACATTGCTATTACTCAGACGTCGATCTTCTGCGAGAGTGTGGTACTACCCCGGACGGACCGGCCCGCGGCTGTAGACAGAGAACTGTCCACAGCGTGGTCCTACCACAATAATCCTACCACAGTAATCGCTTTTACTGCAGTCATGTCAAGAAAGTTGATGATGACTCGTATTCTTATTTCGTCAACACATGGCAAATATATAGATACCTTCTATAACTAAATGACTTATTTAAATAAACTTACTTCAATATCTTCAGGATTGTAAACAAGCACCATTCCGTACGGATATGCCCATATACTGAACAAACCTTTATAGGTCTTCACCAAATCCGCAACTACTCTCATCAATTCAACTAAAATTTGAGAATAGAAAAAAAAAATAATTTGGAAAATCCAAAAGTGCACGCCTCATAATTTTTATATTATTTATCATTTACTATTAGTCAATGCTAGAAATAAAAATAAAATTAAAGAAAAAAGCCTTTATTATTTGCTTTTAATTTATTATACGTACTCTTGGACTACGGAAAACAGTGATTGCGAGAATGAAAAAAGAAACTGCATTCGAGTACACTATCATATATTACACTATCATATAATTAATAAATTAATAAAATTTTAACGTTTATTATTTATTTATTAATATGAAGTTTTTGCTTTTGCTGTATGGTAGCGACTACGAATAGTCTACCACGGCAAGGGTTTTACTCGTATATAGACATGTACAACTTCATCTGATGACGTCTGGTCAACAAAGACCAATGACATCACGCAGGCGTCAATAAAAACATTACCAAAACTTGTGCAATATGGTCTTCATGGAATATGGTCATAAAAATATTGCCAAGACTTTTGCAATATGTGCTATGGAATTCATTATCATCATTTCAGCCAATTGCCGTCCACTGCTGGACGTAGGTCTCCCTCATGTTATGCCACAGAATGTAGTCCTAGCCGCTTGCATCCAACGACGCCCAGCAACCTTCACCAGGTCGTCAGTCCACCTAGTGGACGGGGGCGTCCTACACTGCGTCGTCCGGTACGTGGTCGCCACTGTAGAACCTTTCTTCCCCAGCGGTTGACAGTTCTTCGCGATGTGGCCTGCCAATTGCCACTTCAGCGTGCTAATTCTTTGTGCTATGTCGGTTCACCCGTTCTTCTGCGGATTACTGTATTTCGGATTCTATCTCACAGAGAAATCCCGAGTATAGCCCGCTCCATAGCATGCTGAGCGACTTTGAGGCTGGTTATGAGACCTACATTTAGGGATTACGTTTCCGTACCGTAAGTCATCACTGGTAACACACACTGGTCGTAACCCAGTGTTTTCAGACACTGAGGTATGTTGAATGAGAAGATCCTCTTAAGTTTCCCGAACGCTGCCCAACCGAATTGGATTCGTCGGCTGACCTCTTTCTCGAAATTGGATCTACCTGACTGGACTGTTTGTCCAAGGTAAACATAATGATCAACAATATCGATAATCGCATTGCCAACTAGGACCGGTACAGTAATGTCATGGGAATTTCACATGATTTTCGTCTTATCCATGTTCATTCATAAACCCACTAGTTGGGATACCCTGCTGAGGTCGTTGAGCTTGGTGCCAAGGTCCTCCATAGATTCTGCCATAACGACGATATCGTCTGCGAATCGAAGGTGAGTGATGTATTAGCCATTGATATTGATGCCGAGTCCGGTCCAGTCTAAGAGCTTGAAGACATCTTCCAGTGCGGTGGTGAACAGTTTCGAAGAGATGACATCTCCCTGTCTCACGCCTTTCTGCAACTGGATGGGTTTCGTACTCTTATCCCGGATACGGACTGACATTGCGGCGTTCCTATACAAACACTTCAGCACTTTGATATGACGATGGTCGATTTGGCACCGCTGACGGGACTGCAGCACCGCCTAAATTATAAAGGTATATAATATATATTTTGTCGACACCGGATAATTGGGATTAAAAAAGAATGGTGATAATGATGGTTAAATTCTACAACTATCACTTAAAACTTTGATTCACAATCAGGATTATTACAATTTTTTAGGATAGAAATGAACTGAAAGATATACCAGATTATATGCTGTTGTGTCCTTGTTTTAGGCTAAATTGGCAAGCAGAAAAGAGGAACGTTGCTAGCAGTAGTAAACTAGGGAATTATACTTTGAATAATATTTGACTAATTTCTAGGGCATCAATGTGCGTATTTAGATTCATGTAAATTTGTGATTATTGCCTGACTGCTGATTGCAGTCATTATTGTCTTGCTCTTATCCTTACTACTTGGGGTCGACGCAATATAAACAAAAGTGCCTCAGAACGAGTCACCGCCGGGCGGGACACCGAAGACAAAGATCGGGTTCCGGTGGCCCGCTCGCTCGGCGACGAAAGGCGCATTGCCGGGCGGGTCTATGAGGTCATGCACCGCTCTTCTGTTGCCCCGGACGGATCTAGCGTGATGTGAACAGACCATAGCCCGCGGCTAAAAAAAAAGGGGGACGAGTCTCCCTAGACTTAGTCCTCTCGTGACTATGAATGCTGTAAAGTCCTCGCAACGTCAATGGTAATAACAAATCAAATACTATCGCGATATAATCCTATTTTAAATTAGATTTCATAGCAAATGATTCTAATATATTAAAGTGCCTTGATTAAATTACTAAGTATCTTTGTTGCATATTTACAATTGCATACGGAAGTAAGAAAAATGATATATATATATATATATTTTAATGATAAATATTTTATGCTAAGAGGAATTTTATAATTATGTTTTATATCATTTAAATTTTTAAATACGTATTATCAGTATAAGAATATAATATGCAGTTAATTGCTTTTTGTGTTTTTTTTAACGGACTTCTAAAAAGAGGAGCTTCTATATTACATTGTATTTTTTTTAATGTATGTTCACTTATCTGTCAACGTCAACGTCACGTCTCAGTCAATTGTGGGCCAATTTTTAAAATTATTTTTTTATTCTAAAGGATATACTCGGACTTTTGACGGGAATTTGAAAGCGTCATGTGGTGCTTTTGTATTATATTCGATATCTTAGTGTTTTAACGTGTTATATTAGATAATTTTGATGGCATTTTATGTAATGTGATGTGCGGAAATACTGGGATGTAGTGAATATCATATAAAAGTGCTTTACAACGTTTTCGTTTTCCATCAAAATTTCCACAAGATACCATTAACAGTGTGGCCAATGTACTGTTAATGATGACAATTTGACTTAGACAACGACTGACTTGAAAGACTAAAAACGTGAAAATATTTATAACTTGACACTGGCACCAATAGCTCGTATATGTAGCTGATTGCCAATATATAAGAAGAAGAAGAAGGATATACTCTCTAGGTAGTCCCATTGTCACCAAGTCATGATCTGATGATGGGAATCAGTGGAAATCGAGGCCAACCCTCAATTTTTATAAAGCACATATCAAATATTTGCATCTGGCAGTGATAGTCTCATTTAGGTAAGCTGGTGATGGAAGAGACATCTCCTTAGCGGTTAGGTGTTTAGAGGATAATTCTTTCAATATCATACGTACTGTTACATCCCTAGCCTGTTCATATAAAAGCTTATCTGTTGCCGAGTCAGCACTCTTCCCATCAGTCGCCGGGGACGATCACGGGGAGTGCCTCAGTTCGGGTCAGACAGCCGTAACAGTTGGACGTTTATCGAATTTTCCTTATTTCACTATTAAAACCCATTGTATTTAAAGGGTCGAATAAAAGTTTATTTTTTAAAAAAGGATTTCTATTTCCAATTCTAACATTTGGTGGCAGCGGTGGGATGAGAATATATCCCAGTGCAAGACATTGAAACAACAGTTAAAAGTTCAAGGACATAGTGAATACATCCGTGAACATTCAGTGAGTGATAATCGTCCCGATCCGAACTTCATCCATCTAAAGCTGAGTGTATTCGCCGTAGTACAAGCCATATAAATTACCTGGTGGGTCCACCACCTCGAGTCCACTGCGCAGTAAGAGTTACCAGAGTCGAGCAATAGCAATTGTGCCCGACCTACCCAGTATCCAGCGCCGACCTCGTGGTGATCATCATCAACTAAGCCTAAGATAGACATCTAGCCGATCCCGAATTCATAATGAAGTGTTCCTGTAAGCTGATGCTGTAAGTGCAAATTATTCTATTCAGTGAATCTAGTTTAGTGTCGTGTTTTATCTAGTGCATATTGACTTTAATTCCATATTATTATTTTATTAATATGATATCATAATTTAATATTTTATAACTTAATTTTAAAATTCAATTTCAACAATATTATGATTGTAACTACTAAGCATAGTTCATAGCAACATTGTAAAGAGCATAAACTTCAATCTTAGTCATCCTTATCAGTAGCGTCGAGACTAAACATCGTCACTACTGGGGGCGCCCACGCATTTATCAGTACCAAGTAATTCAATACTAAACTATACAAGCGATATCACGCGAGTTTCTTTATTAATTAATTATTTCATAAATTAATTACAAAATGGCTAAATCCGAGAGTAAAAAGGATGCTAAGGAGTTGAAAGGTGAAGAGGAAATCTCATTAAATATAGTTTTAAAATTTATTAAATCCTTTAATGGTGATAGGGACAAATTGACCGCTTTTTTAAGGAACTGCGACAGTGCCATAGGCTTAGCGTCTCCTCAACAAGAAGACATCGTTTTTAGATACATTTTGAGCCAACTAGAAGGCAAAGCCGAGACCGCGTGCTCTATAAAAGATTTCGAATCGTGGCCATCACTAAAAGAATTTCTGAAAAATCAATTCGGTGAACGTAAACATTATGCACACCTACTCACAGACTTGCAAGATTGTAGACAAGGAAACCAAGAAACTATCACCCAGTTTTCGCTTAGAGTTGAGACTTGCTTGCAGAAACTCCTTACTGAAGTCACTGTTTCCAACTCAAAGAAGAGCGAGCTTGCCGGCCGACTAGCAGCCATGGAAGACCTCGCTCTTCACACATTTATGTTAGGATTACATCCCAGAATTGCCAACATTGTCAGAAGCAGAGATCATAAAACTCTAAATGACGCTATTAACGCTGCGATATCAGAAGAGAAGATTCAACAGTTTTCCTTTCGTAACGGTTTCGTAAAACCAAAACCTATCGAAACTTTTCCTAGAAGAACTGAATTAGGTAACAGGTTTCAACCAAGACCATATATTAATAATTATAGTCAGCCAAGTCCTTCCTACAGAAATCCTTCGTTTTGTAGATACTGTAAAAAGTCAGGACATGTTCTCGAAAATTGCAGAATCCGCGAATATAATAATAAAAGATTCTCAAACGGGGCCGAACCATTTACCCCTTCTCGTATACCATCATCCAATTTTAGAGACGCAAATTCCAAGCCTGGTGCTCGCGTAAATATCACCAACGACTGTGAAGATGAAGATGGAAATAACACAGAGAATTCTAATGATAACCCTAATTTAAACTATTAAATGTCCCGTATGGGTATCGCACGGGGCAGGTCCCTTTCGCCCAAGACGATACCAAAGTTATTAATATCAATACCAAGCCGCAGGGTAACCAGCCCCATAAGGAAGGTCAGATCCTTATTAACAGTAGGACCAAGCCGCAGGGTAACCAGCCCCATAAGGAAGGTCTGAACCTCATTAACAGTAGGACCAAGCCGCAGGGTAACCAGCCCCATAAGGAAGGTCAGATCCTTATTAACAGTAGGACCAAGCCGCAGGGTAACCAGCCCCATAAGGAAGGTCTGAACCTCATTAACAGTAGGACCAAGCCGCAGGGTAACCAGCCCCATAAGGAAGGTCTGAACCTCATTAACAGTAGGACCAAGCCGCAGGGTAACCAGCCCCATAAGGAAGGTCTGAACAATGAAATAATGAATAGTTCAAAGAATGTTGAAGTATACCAAATAGTTATCCAAAAAAAATATTTACCTCACATCAAAATATACACATCTGTGAACCCAAACCCACTAATATTCTTAATAGATTCTGGAGCATCTATCTGTGTCATGAAAAAAGAAACCATCAAGAATCCCATACAATTACAGGAGAGCATCATTAAGGTTAAAGGTATAGACACAAAAAATGGAACCTTGAAAAGCGTTGGATGTTTAAAGCTACAGCTGAAATTTAATAAAGAATTAAACATGACACATACCTTTCACATATTCGAAGACATAGATTTACCTTATGATGGTATAATAGGCAATGATTTATTTTTACAGAACGAGTGTCGAATTAATTATCAATCAGAATGCCTAGAAATAAATAAACAAAGTATTAAATTATGTTTTGATGAACCATCATATGTTCTTGAACCTCGTACTGAAACCATAATAGAATGTTCAGTTAAAAATCCAGAATTAAAAGAGGGAATTATACTAGACCAACACATCTCGGAATCCATTCTGGTATCCAACTGCTTAGTTAGAGTAAAAAATAATAGTAGAGTAAATCTAACAGTTCTCAATGTATCTGATGAACAAGTCCACCTAAACTCTAATTTAATGCTCACTTTAAGTCCAATTGATGCCACTGAGAATGCTCTGATACAACATAATAAATCTTTTAATAGCCTCGAAAGAGCTGAAACACTATCCGGTCTCTTACGAACCTCACACCTAAATGACGAAGAACTGAGCTACCTCAACGAAATCTGTCATCAATATTCTGACATTTTCCATCTACCAGGAGACCAATTAACATCCACAGATGTAACTCAGCATGAAATAAAGACTAACTCACTTTCACCAATCAATGTGAAATCATACCGATTTCCTGAAATACATAAAGAAGAAGTCAAATCCCAAATAGATAAAATGCTTGAACAAGAAATAATCACACCATCGAAATCCCCATGGTCTTCACCTATTTGGATCGTGCCGAAAAAAGAAGATGCTTCCGGCAAGAAAAGGTGGCGAATAGTTATAGATTACAGAAAACTAAACGACATCACTATTGGCGAAAATTACCCCATACCACAAATTAACGAAATTCTGGACCAATTAGGTCAAAGCAAATATTTCACCACCTTAGATTTAGCTTCCGGTTTTCATCAAATCCAAATGGCGCCAGCCGACGCACCTAAAACAGCTTTTAGTGTTCCTCAGGGACATTTCCAATTTAATCGAATGCCATTTGGCCTGAAAAATGCACCAGCCACTTTTCAGAGAACCATGAACACAGTGTTATCTGGTTTACAGGGAGTTCACTGCTTCGTCTACCTAGATGACATTGTGGTCTACTCATTTGATCTATTATCACACATGGAAAAACTTAATCTCGTATTTGACAAGCTCAGAAAATTTAAACTCAAACTTCAACCAGATAAATGCGAATTTCTAAGAAAGGAAGTCACCTATTTAGGTCATGTTATTAGCGGTGATGGTGTTAAACCTAATCCTGAAAAGGTAAAAGCAGTTACACAATTTCCTGTACCCAAATGTGCAAAAGATATAAAATCGTTCTTGGGTCTTGCATCGTATTATAGAAGATTTATACCAGAATTCTCCAGATACGCAAAATCTCTTACAGCTCTATTAAAAAAGGACGTCCCTTTTGATTGGACTAATACTCAGCAGCTATCATTTGAACATCTAAAACATGAGCTAGTAACCGCACCTGTTCTTACTTATCCGGATTTCACGAAACCTTTTATTTTAACCTGCGATGCCTCGAATTACGCTATTTCTGCCATTTTATCACAAGGTGTTATTGGCAAAGACCGACCGATAGCTTTCGCATCTAGAACTCTTAATAAAGCGGAGTGTAACTATAGTGTTACAGAGAAAGAGTGTCTAGCCATTGTCTACGGAACCAAGACATTTCGTCCATATCTTTTTGGCCGTCAATTTACCATAATAACAGATCATAAACCGCTGAACTGGTTATTTAATTGTAAAGATCCCGGATCCCGACTAGTACGTTGGCGTCTTAAACTTGAAGAGTACAATTATGATATTCAATACAGAAAAGGGAAAACCAATACTAATGCAGATGCTCTTTCACGATACCCGATAAATCCCTTACAAAGAGAATCTGAAGATCAAACAGAAGACACTCAGCAACTAAACCCAGAAAACCTACATCTACCAGACGACTTTGTTCTTCCTGAAGATCTCGAGCTACCTGACGACTTTGATATACCTACTCCACCACCCATTGAAGTAGCTAGTGAAGATGAAACGTATTCAAAGTGTTTAAAAACAATAAACGATAAATCAAGTACCTTTGACACTAAGATCTTTGAGCATAACGAAACCCTATTAAAATCAAAGGTAAAACACATAATAATACCTACCTCTATCGATCTTGACGAATCGAATCGTTATGTACCTGAAATAATGGATAATATTTCTAACTCTAGAGAATTTACAGCATTAGAAAGAACTTTGCACTCATTCTTGACAATTGAAAAAGATAACACCAAATACTACTTCCTATTTATTAAAGTCTACCATTATGACAAAGCCAATTACGATGATATTTTTAAAGGATTGAGGAATCTGAAAAGACACCTTATATCAGAAGAGGTAACAGAGTTTAGCATAACTGATTTTAGCAACCCATTTGACAGTCACTCCTTTACTAAAATATATAATATAATAATGTATTTATTTCACAACACTAACATAAATATATACATTTATAAAAATATAATAATGTATCCGACCATGAGTGAAATCACCAAAATATTGAGAGAGAACCACGACATCCCTATTTCAGGGCATCTAGGTTCTAATAGAATGTTAAGCAGAATTCAAGAAAAGTACTACTGGCGAAGCATGCGAAAAGACATTGAAAACTACGTCCGTAACTGCACTTCCTGTCAAGCAAATAAAGCATTACGTCAAACTAACCGAGCACCAATGCAAATCACTTCAACTTCAACACAACCATTTGAACGTGTTGCTCTAGACATCGTGGGCCCTCTCCCTGAAGCTGGCAATATAAAGTTGAGATTTATTTTAACATTACAAGATGACCTTACGAAATACTCTGCTGCTTATCCTATATCAAATGCTACAGCAGAAGAAACCTCTGAATGCCTAATACACTTTATTGCTCAATTCGGTATTCCAAAGACAATAATAACTGACCAAGGTACAAATTTTACAGCTGAACTATTCAAACAAACCTGTAGTTTTCTGAAAATAAAACAACTTTGGAGTACTCCATATCATCCGCAAACTCAAGGAGCGCTTGAACGGAGTCACTCAACATTAAAAGAGTATCTGAAATCATTCATAAACGACAACCAAAACAATTGGCACCGATATGTCTATACAGCCATGTTAACATATAACACAACAGTCCACTCCACAACAAATTTCACTCCTTATGAGTTAGTTTTCGGTCACAAAGCCATAATACCTTCTTCTATCTACGATACCTCTTTAGAATCAACGTACAATAGTTACGTTAAAGTACTACAACAACGTTTACGGTTTTCCAGAGAGAGAGCTATAGAAAATATATTAAAATCAAAAGCAATATCCAAAACATATTATGACCGACATACTAGATCAATAAAATATAAAGCCGGCGACATGGTATACGTCAAAAATCATTTGCGACTTCGGAAGGCATTATCACCTATCTGGAAGGGACCCTATAAAGTTGTCCGAATAAACGGCAATCATACTCTTACCTTGCTAATAAATCGACGTCACATAAAATACCACTACGATGAAGTCAAGTTAGCTTAAATTACCTACAAGATGTACATATTATACAATTATATAATTTTAGTAGATTTAGTTTAAAAACATACTTAGGATATTATGTCATACTATTCCAGAATCACCGCAACGTGCATCTCCGTTGTCACAACCAATATTATAGAACCTATTAAGGAGAATACAGGAATTTATTTTGATCCAGCGGGAACTTTGAAAATTTCCAATAGCTATCTTCATATTCTAATACCCGTCGATATAGGATACATACAACCTCACTTAGACAATATAAAAACGGCTTTAGGAACCGCTAGATTTATTTGTCAACAAAATGAACTAAATATCTCCAAGTGTCATAATTTCTTACAACCCTTAACATCCCGTCTAAATAACGTTTTAAGAGCTTACAGTGCCATGTCACATTTGATTCGTGATAGAGAGAAGAGATCTGCGTGGTTCGCTGGTATTGGTTCTATCTTTAAACAGTTAATTGGCACAATGGATGAGGATGACGCGGTTAAGTATAATGCTGCTATCCAACATCTAGAAAATAATGACAAAAAATTATCATCTTCTCTTAAAGATAATATTTTAATGACTAATACTGCATTAGAAAGGTATAACAAAACATTATACGTAATTCAAGTTAACGAAGCTCGAATGGGCATTGCTATAGAAAGACTTTCAAATATAATAAATAATATGTCTAACCTCCCTAGGGAACTATATATAGAATCTAAGATGAATGAAATATATAATGAACTGTCCTCTAGTTTAATGACATTATCATTTAATCTTGAGGACATTATAAACGCCATCTTGTTCACAAAGAGTCACTCTATACATCCATCTGTATTAACTCCTAAGGAACTTTACGACGAACTAATGCGTAATATCAAAGATTTATCAAAAAATAGCGAATTACCTATTAGTTTAAATTTAGATAATATCCATGCTCTGAGCGATATAGCTAGACTATCATGTTATTTTAGTGACAGTAAAGTAGTTTTTGTTATTAAAATTCCACTAGTACATAAGTCAGAATATATAGTATATAAGTCTATACCTGTACCTGTTCCACATGACAAAGAACAGCCTAATTCTTACGCTATGATCATACCACATTGTAATCATATAGCTATAAGTAGAGATAAGCTAATGTATGTATGCCTTAAAGAAATAAGTAAATGTTCCAAAATGATTAACCAACTTTATATTTGTAATGATCTTGAACCACTCTCAGTCCAGGACATGCCTATCTGCGAAACAGAAATGTTATGTAGAATTATTAATAAATTACCTCAACAATGTGAAACCAGGTTAATTCATGGCAACATTGATACTTGGCAAGAATTAAGAGGTAACAAATGGTTATTTGTGAAATCAGAACCAACCAAACTTACTCTTGAGTGTGAATCCCACACATCGGAATATAAGCTATTAGGTACTGGCACTATTTATGTAAAGCCAGGTTGTAAAGCTTATTGCAGAGATAGAGAGTTTTCTTCTAGGCCTAGCTACAATATAACGACAGCACCTGTTATCTCCGACTTTAATCTTATTAATGATCCTTGTTGCGATAAAAACAAATTTGTTTCAATTAAATCGAAATTAAAACCTCTAAAATTATATGATATGCATTTAGAAAAGCTCATCACCACATCAAATGATCAGGTCTTGTCTAACATTGATAAAATTATTAATGAACCTAATCCACTAATTAAATATGATTCGCACTATCCTATTCTTACCTATTGTTTAGTCATATTAATATTAATTTTTGTATCTTATAGAATAGTAAGTGTATTTTGTAAAAAATTCGGTAAATGTCCTACTTATAGTAACACATTTGAGCCTAATAATACATCAAATGAAGGTCAAGAGCTGGAAGAAATTCCAGTCCCCAGACTTCGAATAGTATCCTGAAACTTATAAACAATATATTATAAGTTTCATCTTGTTGGGGGGGTTGTTACATCCCTAGCCTGTT